>OZ030007.1:155146432-157928932 GCA_964023405.1 Apodemus agrarius | reverse complement strand
GTCTGTCATTGTAAGCCTCACGTCCTCACTTTTATATCTGACCTTTATTTTTGTACTTGAACTTTTTTATTCTTGCTTTTATATTATGGTCTGGCATGCAGGGCAGTGATTCTGAATACTTATAGCTCTCCTTATCACTTTAAAAAGTGGAATCAAAGGAGGAAGGAAAAGACAGTGACTGAGACAGACACACAGAGGAAGATAAAAATGTTCACCTTAATAAAAGCTGAAAGGAAACATAATGCCAATGCTAATCCATTCAGTTCAGAGCAGGGCGCCGCCTGGATAAATCGGGACAGTCAGAGGTCACAACAATAGAAAATGGCAAAGAGAGACAGAAAGAAAAGAGACCATGACAAAGCTTCTGATGAAAAGTCAGAGAAGAAGGAAAAAATGACCAAGGTAGTTTCGCTAGATCCAATGAGTCTTATAAAATTGTGGGAAATTTGCCGAGAACATTGGAATGTTCCTCACCTCTTTTTAGCTCTAAAAAACCAAACAACAACAACAAAAAACAAAGGGAATTCCCTTCCATCTTAGCACTTTTTTTTTTTTTTTTTACTGTTGTGACAAAATGTAGTGACTAACCAACTTAGAAATGAAAGTATTTAATTTGGGACTCCAGTTATGCAGGAGTCTAGAGTCCATCACCATTATGGCGTGGAGCATGGCAGTAGACAGGCAGATGTGCCACTGGAGTCACAGCTGAGAGATTACCCGTTAAGAGAACATCCACAAGGCAGAGAAAACCAACTGCAATAGCTGACCCTCTGGTGGCACACTTCCTGTAGCAAGGCCACACCTTCTGGAGGGCCACATTTCCTTATTCCTCCTAAATACTACGTCTACCACCTTGAGACCAACATAAGGCCTTATGGGAGTCATTCTCATTCAAACCACCAGAGCTTCCTTCTATAAAATACACTGGAGCCTGTAAAATGTTTTTCAAAAGAGATACAGAACTAAAGTTAGCTGCTAATATGCTATGGTCATGAGACTATTTACTATAGGAATACATAGTGTCTTATGTAAGTATTTCATTTTCTTTACTCCTGCAGCTTTCTGCAAGTTTCAGTTCTGTTTCTTCTCAAAATTTCTCCAGATTTCTTGGGTTCAGACTGGCATATTTCAAAGTAGTACTTCATTAATTCCTGGTTTTTTAAATGTATTATGCTGATCTCAAAAGTAGTTACAGTAATAGAGTATCTTTTAAAGGGTAATTTTTGTTGAGCAAATACATTAATACACACAAAAACCTCACATTCTATGCCTAAAATTTAGTAAATACATGGAGAGTATTTTTATAAAAATATTTATTATAATTTTCTTTTATTGGGTTATATTACATTTTCATTTTTTTCAAAACATATTAAATTTTGTTCTTAACATTCCTTCCATTTTAGTGCCCAAAGCAGGAAAAATTTACATTATACTTGCAGACCATCAGCCATTAGAGACTTCCCTGCTGGATTTGTTTATTGGGTTTTACTAGTATTTTCTGGTTCCTTTTAAATGTCCTGAAATACATCATAAATAACATGACAGATGGGTGAAAATTGGTAACTTCCCAGAAACACTACAACTAGAAAAGTTAATCCCTTCTCGACTTTGATTGCTAATTGATCCAGGTTTTCTATGATTTCCTCTCTAGAAATTGGGAGCAGTTTTTTCTGAGAGAGATAAGTGGTCTTTTATTGTAATATTAAAAATAAAGATCATAAGCAATGTTTTTCTCATTTTTTTGCAGGAAATCTATTGAATCTTCATGTTCCTTACTGGTAATATAAAATTTTAAGGTTGTTCATTTGTTCATATACATCATGATTAAGTGATTTGCAAATGCCTTTCTACATCCTTTAACCCAGGAATTCCCCGTCCTATAAGTAGCCTTTAGATAATTTCATAACTAAAATTAGAATCCTGTGTAAGGGGCCAGGATTAATTTTGTAAGATATCCCATTAAGACATTTCATAGCTGTGATTCAGACTACCTTAACCTGTGTCCTGCTAAAAGTTTTCCCCATAGATCATTTTTGGGAAAGAAATATGCTCATGAGATGCAGGCAAAGGATTGTTAGATTTGGCTTTACTGTTTTTTTTTTTCCATTAGAACCTCTCTCAGTCTATGATATATAATACACCAGATAAAAATCTACAGCCTAACATATTGTTTTGTACATGGTATCTATAGAGGACAAATACTGTGAATTCTCAAAGACTCTTCCTGGGTGGGGGGCACATGGAGATAATTGTTGCATTAGTCATACATATTGCATTTACACATATTTAAACCATACAGTTTTACTTTTAAAAAAGAATGAAGAAGAAACAATTCTGGTTACAATTATCAAATAAGTGTCCCCTTTGTTAATTTATCTAAAGATTTAAATTAGACTCAAACACAGAAGAACGTGTTATGGAAGAGAACTGAAGAGACAGCTGACTCAGTTTCTTACTAGAAATTAGTGTGCTGATAGAGGTAATCAACATTGATAGGAGAAATACTGAAATCAGATCCATGAAAAGCAACTCATGAACATAGACACGTATCAGAACACATTTCATGAATTTTATTTAGAGTTGGCCTTGAGGGTGAATTATTCTAAAACAAATTTCAGCCTGAAAGTCCACAGGATATTTACATAAGATATAATGTAAAGGCTTGCCTAAAGCATGTGTGCAATGGGATTGACCATTAGATTAAGAATGTTCTTAATGATCTTTGGGAGGAATTCATGAGTGATATAAGATGTGGGGACTGGATATAGTCACCAATAAATTGATACCAAAGAAGGAAATCATGCTTAATTGTATTCCAGAGAACCTTGTCAGTGACCTTAAGACATACTTGAATGTACAGTTTTAAATCGCCAAAATGATAAATTGGCCAGGAGTTAACAGGCATTTCAGTTGTGAAGTAAAGATAAAAATGAATGATGAGTTAAATACTAATGAGATCAAATTTAAATTTATGATGACCTTGAAGACTCTCCTATTGCGTTTAAAAGTAGATAGAGATCAGCAGGATAACAGTGTGTTCATAAGTAGGGATGACACCGCAACATACCTTTCATCACATCAACGCATGAGCATCAGTGCTACAACCAAGCGTTGGCAATCCTGCAGCATCTTCGTCAGATTACATACCTATGGTCTGTTTGAGATGGTAGGAAATCGTTATTTTGAAATTTATTTCTGAAAGGAAAGATGAATTGTTGAAAAGAGAAAAAAAGACTATTAAGGATGGTTAAGATTGCCACCGTTTCATGCAAGAAAGCAGCAAGCCATAGAATAGTCCATGTTGCTGCATCATTAGTAATATGGTTACACTCACTGGACCGTCCTTCAAGGGCTGGAGCCTTTGTTTGCCACATGCACGCCCCACTCTGTTTCCTCTTTGATCACATTATTCAGTTAAGAATGAAGAAAAGAATAGTGTATTGTACACTTCTAAGATAGGCTACCATTTATCATTAGGGCTTTTACAGATGTTCAATTCCAAGTATGTAATTAGTTGGGAAAGAAATGTGGAGTTTAATATCGTATAAATTATATTCTTTCCTCTTGTTCTCTATAATTATTGCATGCTTATTTAAAGTTCGGATTTGTTTTGCACATTAATAATTACTGTAAGAAAATGTATGTCTTATGAAATTTAGGGGCTAACTAATTTTGATGAGTTATGATTTAGGAAATGGATTGGAGAACCTTAAAGTTAATGAAAGTGGTTTAGTTTGTCATCAGGATAAAAAATTAACATATGGGAAAATATTCATAAATAATTTTGTGAGCTCTGCAGTTACAGGAAAAAGGCCATTAGACAATCATTACTGCTATAATTTGAACAAGAGACAATAAGGCTCAGAAACAGGAGTAAAGTGAAGAAAATAGTACTAGAATAAAAGTAGAAAGGGGAATTTTTTTTTTAAAGTTGCATTATTTGAACATAGAGCCTAGATAGCCATTGCTGACTAGGAATGTGTAGCCAAAGGTAGCCAGAAGCTTTGTATTCTCATATTTTCACATCCCAAGTTGTGCAGGCACTATACCTGGCTGGGAAAATAGCTTTTAAAGTGACGAACACTGCCCTGATCACTTAGCTTCATTTTTAATTCTTACAATATGTGAGGTCAACCGGGCTCCACTAATACTGCATGAAAAATTCTGCATTTTGAGAGACCATATTCACAGCAATTCCATTACAACTTAATAAATTTGGCTTTTCTTTATGGTTGTTCTTGTTAATTTCTTACTGTGCATAGTGTATGAATTAAGCTTTGCCACAAGATAGTGTGGAAGGAACAGCATACAGAGCGACCACCACTCTCTAGTAATAAATATTTAAGCATTCACTGTTAGGTCTAAGATAGTCTCCTATACAGATATTCTATTAATCTGAAATAAAAATGATTGTCTTTAGTTAACAGTATTTGAAATTCAATATTACTTATTGATGCTTTGCTTTGAGGTCACACGTTAAATCAATATTAGTGGTTCTTGGAGGACAAAATACAAACACAATGATCACTTGATTGCAATACTGACATTGATAAAAATATTGGCTAGATTTAACTTTTCCCTTAAAGTGATAATTGTACTCATTCAAATTCCTAAAACACATAAAGAACCGAACAGAGGAAATGTACTTAGTTCTTCTATGGGCCTTCTGAGGAATTTGTTGAAAAAAAATGTACTCATAACAAGAAAGAGAGGAAAAAACATCAAATAAGAAAGTCATTAAGTCTTTAGGCGGGCGGTGGTGGCGCATGCCTGTAATCCCAGCACTTGGGAAGCAGAGGCAGGTGGATTTCTGAGTTCGAGGCCAGCCTGGTCTACAGAGTGAGTTCCAGGACAGCCAGGGCTATACAGAGAAACCCTGTCTTGAAAAATCAAAAAAAAAAAAAAAAGGAAAGAAAAAGAAAAAAAAAGAAATTATAAAAGGATGAATTATCTATTGGATCCAGTGACTTAACTGAGATGTTCAGGTTTGACTTCCTGTCAATCAAATATGACATATATAGCTTTGACCCTCAGTTCTGTACTGGCCAACTGTCCTAACATAGTGCTGATGGTAGTCCTAATGATCAACATAGTCTCCCATTATTTTCTCAGCAAAAATGGAGATGTATGGTTTTATTTTATTCTTATTCTTTTTAATTTCATATATTCCTTCATATACATATCTTCATATTAATACTGATTATTCTCCTCTAGTACTTACACATATTAACCAATAACTAAGTATATTTATTATATGTGACACTACTTAGATTATCCTGTCCATATATATCAAATTTATCATATTTATTCAAACATTTGTATAATATTAAGTCTTCAACAATGCATTTGAAGGCAAAATAAAAACTTTGTTGAAAATTTTGCTTGTATGGTGAAGTGGAAGTTTCTGCATTTGGCATGTGATGCAGATTCATGTGGTGTTTTGCTAAGACCCATATGAGGACCTGAGAGTTTAGGGAGAGTACAAATAGGACCCAGTGGGCAGTGGAGGTGTGCTTACACAGCTAGCCTTGCAACTCTTCCTCAGCTGAGGACTTCTCTGGGTATGCCAGCTGGTCCTGGTCTCTTCTGCTGACTCACGCCTTTGGTGGAGGCTTGGCACTTTCTGCTAGATTGTGGCCCCGCTGCTGATTCATATGTTGTATCCTGACACTACTTAACTGTCATATCCTTACAACTGGAGATTTGAATGGACCCAAAGAGTTACTTCTAAACAGGTCCACACCACCTTGTTCTCTTTACCGCCTTTTCTCCCTTAGGTTTGGACAGTGGGCTAGAAAGGGGGTCGAAGCCTTTCAGAACTCTTATTATAAGAAGTTTTTATTATTTTTTGAAAAAATCTAAGCATACAGTGTGGTTTGTGCTATATAAAATGTTGGAGTTTATAATACATTGATCTATCACCCTCAGCCACTAGAGTTACTATAGAGAATATTTCCTAGCAGAGTTTCCCATATACTCTGTTATTTAATAATATTCTTCATTTTGCCCATTGTTTTTCCCACAAATGGATGCAGAGAACAAACTTCCCAAGTGCTAGAGATGAGTTAGTAAGTCACAGTGAAATGGAATACAGTTTCTGTCACCAAGAAACTTAAGCAACACATTGCTATCAAAATTTCACATTTACTTCAGCAGTTTGGAGACATCTGAGTTCTTGCCCATGCTGGGCAGCATGTAAGCAGTATCTCATCATCATGTCTAAGTTCCTTTCCCAGGTTTCTTTTTGTGAAATAACTCATTTGCATGCCCAGAATGAGAAAGTGTTGACATTGTCTTACTTAAAACTTAATCTTTTGAATGGCTAGTTATTTGGTTGTTTGCTTATATCTATATTTGTTTACATGTAAATGCATATCTGTGTCACAATGTTAGTGCTGGCTAGTTTCATGTCAACTTAACACAAGCTATAGTTATTTGAGAGAAATGCACCTCAATTGAAAAAAAAATGGCTTCATAAGATGGGCCATAGGCAATTCTGTAGAGAATATTTCTAATTGGTGATTTCAGGGCAAGGACTCAGCTCATTGTGGGTAGTGTCTACCCTGGACTGAAGCAGCTGGTCACCCATGCCTGTGTCATAAAGGAGATTGACACAGCCTAGGTGGAGGACCTACCCTTCAACTCTAGCTTTTGCCTGCAAGTAAAAAGGAATGAGTACATATGCTCACTGATGATTTACTTCAACACTGAGTTCATCCTATATAATAAGAGAACCATTTTTTCTACTAGCTTGGAGTCCTCATACAAAGACTGGATTCAGACTGTGTCCGACATGAAGGACTAAATAAGGAGATCTTATTTAGTCCTTCTACTGGCATGTCCTCCAACACCAGAAACAATTACAAACATTTCACTTAGCATTACCATCCGCCTGGACTCCAGTGGGCATTTACTTGACTGTCCACTAAGGAGTAGGGATTGCAGATGGATGGGACTGTGCACTGAGTCTGTGTTTTACAACTACTTATGCTAATGAATCCTCATTTGGGATCATAAGAAAATACAGAAAAAAGAAAAACATAGAAGAGAGGAAGTCTGGAAGAAAGCAAGGGGGAACAAGCTACGAGGAGCAAACCACTGAGCAGCACTGCCCCCTCCCCACTAGGACTCTGCATCAGCTCCCAGCTCCACAATCCTGCCCTGCTTGAGTTCCTATCCTGATTTCCTTCAATGATAATCAGTGATGTGGAAGTCAAATAAGCCCTTTCCTCCTCAAGTTGCTTTTGGTTCTGGTGCTTCATCATAGCAAAAGAAACCCTAACTAGGACAGCGCTCATTTAGAAATCAGGATAAAAGTACACATGGCTCCAGTTGTAGAATAATGATGAGTAAGAGGAAGAAAGTCTCTTTGAATTTATCTCTCTGTCTCTCTATATTTATCTGTCTGTTATCTGTCATCTATGTATCTATCATAACTATGTATCTCTTTATATATGAATTTATCTATCATCTATCTATCTATCTATCTATCTATCTATCTATCTATCTATCTATCTACCTAGCTATCTAGCTATCTGTTATCTGTCTCATAGCTCTAAACCAAGATACTGAATAACAAAAAATAATGTATGTCCATTTTAAAATCACCATCACTCTCTTGCTACCACTTCTAATCCTCTCATGTACTCTCTAAACATACTCCCCTATTCACATAGCCTTCTTTCTACTTTTATATCATACATGTGGAGTTATATATGTAATAGATAATATAGGTTTGTATTTCAAGAAAATGTTATATGATTTGGAGACTGACTTTTCTCTTAATATTATAGTATGTTGTTCTATTTTTTTGCAAAGAAAACCTAAGTCATTATATTTTATAGCTGAATATAACTCCATTATGTGCATGTGTGTGTATGAAAGAAAGAAAGAAGGAAAGAAAGAAAGAAAGAAAGAAAGAAAGAAAGAAAGAAAGAAGGAAAAAAAGAAAGAAGAAAAGAAAAGAGATCAGGATACAACCTGTGAGAGTCAGTTTTCTATAATCACGAGAGTTCCAGTGCTAGAACTGGTATCAAGCTTGATAACTGGGCAGGCTCTTTATCCCCTAGCTACCCCAGTCACTGCAGAATAGTTAGATATTTTTTTAAAATTTTTTTTAGCTATGTGAGTGAGTATACTATAGCTGTCTTCAGACACAGCAGAAGAGGGGATCAGATTCCATTACAAATGTTTGTGAGCCACCATGTGGTTGCTGGGAATTGAACTCAGGACCGCTGGAATAGGGCTCTTAACCACTGAACAATCTATCCTATCCAAGTTGTTATATCTTATTTTTCCCAGCCCCAGTGGACTGAAGTTTGATGGGGCTGTTTGCTTTTTGTGTTTTGTTTTTTAATTAAACTAATAAATTTTATTTTATTTTATTTTATTTTTTACAACTCAGTATAGACATTTTTTAAGTCATCTAAATAATTTATAATAGTTAAATGCCTCTCAACTATACATGGTATCTTTTGAAGCTAAAATTAATATGCACTCAACGAGTTTTTAAAATCTACTTGGAACATTAAACATGATAGAAGTAGAAAAAATTCTTTTTTTTATTAGATATATTCTTTATTTACATTTAAATGATTTCCCCATTCCTGGTTCCTGAAAGTCCCATAAGTCGTCTCCCCTCCCCCTGTTCCCCAATCAACCCCCTCCCATTTCCCTGTCCTGGTATTCCCCGACACTGCTGCATCAAGCTTTTCCAGGACCAGGGACCTCTCCTTCCTTCTTCTTGGGCATCATTTGATATATGAATTGTGTCTTGGGTATTCTGAGCTTCTGGCCTAATATCCACTTATCAGTGAATGCATACCATGTGTGTTCTTTTGTTATTGGGTTTCCTCACTTATGATGATATTATCCAGTTGCACCCATTTGCCTAAGAATTTCATGAATTCATTGCTTTTAATAGGTGAGTATTACATAGTGTAAATATACCACATTTTCTGTATCCATTTCTCCATTGAGGGACATCTGGGTTATTTCCAGCTTCTGGCTATTATAAATAGGGCTTCTATGAGCATAGTGGAACATGTGTCCTTATTACATGCTGGGGCTTCCTTTGGGTATATGCCCAGGAGTGGTATAGTGGGGTCCACTGGTAGTATCCCCAGTTATCTGGGGAACCACCAGACTGATTTCCAGAGTGGTTGTACCAGCTTGCAATCCCACCAGCAGTGGACTAGTGTACCACTTTCTCCACATCCTCTTGATCACCTGCTGTCTCCTGAGTTTTTGATCTTATGAGGTGAAATCTCGGGGTGTTTTGATTTGCATTTCCCTGATGACTAAGGATGTTGAACATTTCTTTAGGTGTTTCTCAGCAATTTTATATGCCTCAGGTGGAAAGTCTTTGTTTAGCTCTGTACCCCATTTTAAATAGGTTTATTTGGCTCTCTGGAGTCTAACTTCTTGAGTTCTTTGTATATATTGGATATTAGCCATGGTGTCTTCTGTGCCTGAGATTCTCTCTTCTATCTCTTGTATTCTGTTGGTGATGCTTGCATCTATGACTCCTGATCTCTTTCCTAGGTTTTCTATCTCCAGGTTTTTTATCCTTTGTGATTTCTTTAATGTTTCTATTTTCATTTTTAGATTCTGGATTATTTTGTTCAATTCCTTCACCTGTTTGGATGTGTTTTCATGCAATTCTTTAAGGGATTTTTGTGTTTCCTCTTTAAGGGCTTCAAACTGTTTACATGTGTTCTTCTGTATTTTTTAAGGGAGTTATTTACATCCTTTTAAAAGCCCTCTATCATCATCAGAAGATGTGATTTTAGATCTGAATCTTGCTTTTCTGGTGTGTTTGGGTATCCCGGACTCACTGTGGTGGGAGAACTGGATTCTGATGATGCCAAGTAGCCCTGTTTTCTATTGCTTATGTTCTTGCTCTTGCCTCTTGCCATCTGGTTATCTCTGCTGTTAGCTGGTCTTGCTGTCTTTGACTGTGGCTTGTCCCTCCTGTAAGCCTGTGTATCAGTAATCATGGGGGACTAGTTCTCTCTGGGAGGAATTTGTGTATGGATAGCTGTGGTACAGCGTCAGCTCCTGGGTGCAGATGGAAACAAGAGCATTCCAGTCCAGGACTGTTCCTTGTTCCCTGTGTCCTGGTTCAGGGCGGGTCCCTCTTGGGCCAAGAATTTGAGCAGAATTAGTGGTGCTCACAGTCTTATTTGCACTCCTGAGAGAGTGCTCTCTCCAGGCAGTATTTGTGTTGAATAGATAAATCGTAATCATAGTTGTTTAGAGTATATTGATAACAGTGGATCAATTCTTTGTTTACTTTTGTGAGTTGGACAGTTTCTAGTGAAGCCTTTATTAATGTTGTTCATCTTTGATATTATACTTATATAATTCAATCCTTTACTTTTCTTGTTCCACACCCTTTTATATGTGTCTTCTGGCTTTTTGCTGCGCACACACACACACACACACACACACACCAGGAACCCACAAACTAACACATACCAGGTCTAATGCAATTTGGAAAATGATATAATTCCAATGCCTCCATTCTTCAGTATTCAAATTAATTGTTTCATTGCCAGTATCATGTAATCTGTATCCTCCATAACTGTCCTCTGAATATTTAGAAAGAGTATTAGATAGATTCTATATGTATAAGATAAGAATTTTAATTTAGTTCTTTTACACATGCGGTTGACTGGATAAGTATTTTAAGTGGGGAGATGCTAATAACCATCTAGATGATCACAAGAATTAACACACCCACACCCCCCACACACACATACCCACACACACACACAGTCACTACAGTTTTCTACAAAACTCAAAGCTTAGCACCTTAGCATAGTAATATAGATCACAAGAATGGCATCAGCTCTAGCTGACTAAGTTTGAGTGTCTACATCTTTAAAGGACCGTAGGCCTTTCTGATGGATCTAGGGAAGAATATCTTTCTTTGCTCTTTTCATTGCTGTTCTTTTATTGTTTATTTAAGACTTCCCATCAGGAGCCAATTCAGATCCTAGAGGTTACATCATTGCTCTATTTGTGCTGCAGTTCCTTCCATTTAAACTCTGGATAAAAAAAGACAATCTTTTTCTCAGATTTTACTCTCCATCCTGCCCTCTTACCAAAACCAAAACCAAAACAACAAACAAAAACAAAAGAACAAAGCAAATTAAAAACACCCTAAATCAACCTCTTGGAGTGATTTGCTTTTCCTCATTTTCAAATTCAAAATAATCAGCTTAGGGAGGAAAGTTATTTCTTCATTCATGGTTGAGGGTTTAGCTTTTTATGGTAAAGGAGACATGGTTGTTGGAGTGTTCAGCATTGTTGCAGAGGAAACTTGCTTACAATTTTATATACTGCAAGCTGGAAGAGGGACTGGTGCTAGGGTTGGAAGCAGGACTGGACAACAGTGTGATAAACCTCAAAGCCCAGATTAATAACTTATGCGATTAGATTGGGTTCACTTGATAAATATTATATATCCATGTCCTAGTCAGGGTTAGTATTCCTGTACAAACATCATGACAAAGAGTCAAGTTGGGGATGAAAGGATTTATTCAGTTTACCCTTCCACATTGCTGTTATCACCAAAGGAAGTCAGGACTGGAATTTAAGCAGGTCAGGAATTAGGAGCTGATGCAGAGGCCATGGAGTGATGTTACTTACTGGCTGTCTTCCCTTGGCTTGCTCAGCTTGCTTTCTTATAGAAAAAAGTTTACCAGCCCAGAGATGGCCTCCCACCCTTGATCACTAATTGAGAAAATGCCTTAGAGCTGGATCTCATGGAGGTATTTCCTCAAGGGAGTCTCCTTTTTTCTGTGATAACTCTAGTTTGAATCAAGTTGACACACACACACACACACACACACACACACACACACAGTCAGTAAAATATATATATATGTATATATATACATATATATATATGACAGAGATGTTCATTTGTATCTTTAAAATTTGTTCTTATGTACATTCCATTCCAAGATGCCTTTTTTCTAGTTAATAAAAAACATGCTTATAGATGTCAGAAGTTATTTACAGACCATTATTCTGTTTGTCATAATAATATTGAATTAAATATTATTAAATTTACATTGACAAAAATAAATAATTTAATGAATGGTAAATGGAGGTGAAAGGACAAGTCTTAATACTCAAGTATTTTAGTCTTTGAGTATAGAAGTAACAGAGCAAATACAAACATGGTAATAATTACTGAAAGCCAGATATTCTAATTGGTATAAAATAATGAGGTTAATTTGAAAAGATATATTCCTAAATGTTTGAATTCACTTAGAATGGCTAAGATTAAAAACTCAGTAAACAGTAGGTGTTGGTGAAGTTGTGGAGAAAGGAACTCTCCTCCACTGCTGGTGGGACTGCCAGCTGGTACAACCACTCTGGATATCAGTCTGGAGGTTCCTCAGAAAACTGGACATGATACTTCTGGAGAACCCAGCCATACTACTCCTGGGCATATAGCCAGAAGATTCCCCAGCATGCAATAAGGATACATGCTCCACTATATTCATAGCAGCCTTATTTATAATACCCAGAAGCTGGAAAGAACCCAGATGTCCCTCAACCGAAGAATGGATACAAAAAATGTGGTATATATACACAATGGAGTACTATTCAGCCATTAGAAACAATGAATTCATGAAATTCTTATAGAAATGGATGGAGCTGGAGAACATCATACTAAGTGAGGTAACACAGTCTCAAAAGAATACCCATGGTATGCACTCACTGATAAGTAGATATTAGCCTAGAATCCTGGGACACCAAAGACACAATCCACATACCAAATGATGTCTGACAAGAAGGAAGGAGTGGATCCTGGTTCTGGAAAGGCTCAAAGCATCAGTGTAGGGGAATACCAGAACAGGGAAGTGGGAAAGGGTGGATGGGAGAACATGGGGAGGGAAAAGGGCTTGTGGGACCTTTGGGGGTCAGGGAAACAGAAAAAAGGAAATGAAATGTAAATATAGAATATATCCAATAAAAAAACAAGACATAAAAAAAAGGGTAAAGGTAATCATAGGATAGTGAAGCCCATAGATAGGAATTTAACTGGTTAATCAAGAAATTGCCCACCATGGAGGCTCACAGAGACTCAACCACCAAGCAAAGAACATTCAGGGGCTAGACCTCAGCCCCCTACACATATGTAGCAGATGCGTAGCGTGTTCTTCATGTGGGTCCCTCCGTTATTGCATCAGGGTCTGTCTCTGAATCCAACTCTGTTGTCTGCTTTTGCATCCCTTTCTCCTAGCTGGGCTGCCTTGTCTGGCTTCAGAGTGAGAGGACACTCTTAGACCTGATGAGACTTGGTGGGCCAGAGCTGGTTGATACCAGGTTGGGTAGGGGGATCCCCTTATCTGAAGAGAAGATGAAGGGCAGGAAAGTGGAAGGGGAGGGGCGTGTGGGACTGGGAGGAGAGGAAGAAAGAGTGCTAAATATTGGATATAAATTTAATAAGTAAAAAAATTAATGAAAAAAAAAGAGTTTGCCCAATAAAGAGAGACAACTGTCTCCTTACAAGTTGTCTCTGAGATGTGTGGACTCAGACAACCCTTCACAACAGGATCTGTTCAGCTCTAGGTAAGTCCTCAGATCTCCTAGGGCTTGTGAACTTGAGTTTAGTTTATCTCTATGATTAAATGGAGTCTGAAAACAAAATGGTAGTACTTAAAATAAATTTCTTTTGCTTGTTTCCAGCAGTGACCAGGACCCTCCAAAAAAGTCAAAGTCATGAAATACAAGAAAAGACTGAGGAAATGTGGTATGTTTGGGGAGACCAGGAAGCCAGGAATGTGGACCCTGGATGGAATCTGGGATCAAATATAAAAATCTGAAGGAAGAAACTAACTTGTCTAAATGTAACACAAATATAGAATCTGAGGACAAATATCCTTATTTCCTGAACCTTCTTTTAAGGATTCTTTTTTGAGCTAATATGTGCTTATCAGTGAGTGCATACCATGTGTGTTCTTTTGTGATCCTGTTACCTCACTTAGGATGATATTTTCCAGTTCCAACCATTTGCCTAAGAATTTCATGAATTCATTGTTTTTAATAGCTGAGTAGTATTCCATAGTGTAAATATACCACATTTTCTGTATCCATTCCTCCACTGAGGGACATTTGGGTTCTTTCCAACTTCGGAATACCCAAGAAACAATTCACATATCAAATGATGCCCAAGAAGAAGGAAGGAGAGGTCCCTGGTCCTGGAAAGGTTCAATGCAGCAGTGTAGGGGAATACCAGGGCAGGGAAGCTTCTAGTTGTTGATTGGGGAACAGGGGGAGGGGAGAGGGCTTATGGGACTGTCAGAGAGGGGGATCCAGGAAAGGGGAAATCATCTGAAATGTAAATGAAAAATCTACCTAATTAAAAAAATAAAAGGATTCTCTTTTGACTTCTGTGGCTGCCAAACCAGTCTCTTCATCGGTGATTATAAAACATCTTTTCAGGTTGCTTTTGCAGCAGTAATAAGGCACAATGTGTTAGGATTCTGGGATATTGGCAAATGCCCATCACTTATGCTTACCATTACTGTATGAAATCTCTGACTCACAAGCCGGCCACAGGCAGACAGCATTCTTGTGATAACCGATCTTAGAAAGCACTGAGAGCTCAATGCAAAGTTTCTTTCACCCTAGCATAACTGCAGTGTGGCTGCAGGGAAGGTTTTGTGAAAGGGGGATGAGAGAACATTTTCTCTTCTGAGGCCTCACTTAGGATGAAATGTGTATGGAAATTAAGTTATTTTCAGCTCATCTTAATTTTTGTTGCTGTCTCCCAACCTTCCTTTGCTCCGTTTTTTTTTTTTTTTAATCCCAGTTGCTGAGTGATGATCACATAGAGAGAATTCGTGGAAAGCTCATCATGTGTGGGGCATGCACACGGAGGCAGGAATTTAATTTTCTTTCAGTACAAAGCAGCCTTGCCTTTTTAAGACTGATTTCCCTTTATAGCGAAATCTGCAAAAGTGCATCAGGAGAAAAAGTCCCTCACTTTAACTACATTCTGCTGCTTGGGTTTTATGTGAGGAGATTCATGGAGTTCATTGTAAAAACTGGCTAAGTAAAGGGAGTTTTCAATTTGAAATGAAGACAAACTAAGGGGGAAATATAAAAATATATGGGGATCTTCCTCATTCTAACCCATCCGTTCAGTCCGCACTGGTGCACACATATATAATGTCAGTCTGGGAGGATGCTTTAAATCCTGATTAGAGTGTAGATGAGGAGTTTAAAGCATAATCAAAGCAATCAGACAGCAGAGATATCAAAGATGCATCCTTGTATAGATGAGAATGGAGAGAAACAGACAAGAATATTTCTACTTGATCCTTGTTCTAAGGAAATAGATGAAAGATGAAATAGATGAATATGAAAGCTTGACTCACATTTACAGCAAGAAAATTAAATACATTTATGATCCGGAAAATAAAGCTTTTTATTTCTAATGTGACTTCCAGTTAGCAATGACCTTGACAGACAAGTCAAAGGACCAACATCACGAGGAGAAGGAAAAGAACAAAACTCATTTTTCTTCACATTTTTGTCATTTCATTTCAAAACTGCAGCTCAGGATGCAGAAGACAGCCATTGCCCAGGAGACAATCGCTTTTCAGCAGAGATTCTTCATTTCTTAACTCACATAGCAGCAATAGTAAGGCATATTCTGACACCAGAATAGGATGACTGGCTAAAAACCATTACATCCAAAAAACATTATTAGCGTACCTCTAGAGGTATTTTTTCCCTGTGAAAGAAAACCATTCCCTATCTTTGTCATGTTGTTCCATCTGTAGAGATCAAAATGAGTCACAGAGGATTGGTTATTGTCTGTGAATGAGACAGTCCAGTTCTCTTGTAGAAGTATGCATTTTCTGTTTTAGACTCTGTACATTATTCTAAGTTACCATGAATTGCCTTATAAACTAAATGTGTTTGCACCAAGAAACAAATGCAAAATAGCTCATTCCCCTTTCATGGGAATAGAGGTATGAATAGAATTATTCTTAATATATATGAAAAATGTTTACCACACAGTACTGAAAAATCTCCTTTAGTTTACCCATAGGGGGTTTTAAAGAGAGACTTTTGTAATCATTAACCACAATTTATGTAGGAGATAATTTGAAAAGACTTAGAAAGCCTGGGAAGCCAAGACTATCACACATCTGCTCATTTGCTTTCAGTCTAAGTTCCATGCAGTCATTCACCCTCACCTTTGTAAATCAATGTTCCTAATAAATGGAGAATGTCCTTCTGCAGGCTTTGATGAATTTAGTGCTACCAAGAGTACATGCAGAACTGATCTGTGGAAGTCTGACATCTGAGCTATCTCCAGGGGATTCATAGGGTACTCAGTATGAATGACTCAAAGAAACAAATGTAAAAATCAAAAGTTGAAGTAGGAAATTATTTTATCTGCTATCACCCAAGGTTGGTGAAATAATCAATATAGAAATTTCCTTTGAATAGTTCAATATAACTGAGTACTGACAGTTACTAAGTTACATGCAATTTAACAAATCAAGAAATGACATCAGAAAGTATTCACTGCAGTTGACCTATATTTTGCAAAGTTTGAAGTAGTTCTGAGAAGTTAACTATTATTTATATATCTTCCTTTCAATTATCTATCTATCTATCTATCTATTATGTATGTATGTATTATGCATGTGTGTATCAATCTATCATGTATGTATCTATGTATCCACCTATCATTTATATCTCTCATCTATCTATATATTAAATATCATTTGTCTTCCTATTCTATTTTCCTATATCCTATTTAAAAGATAGTTTTTAATCAAAGCTGAGTGTTCATAAGTGATCAAATGACTAGTGTTTCAATTCAACATAAAATTCAATTATATATATATATATATATATATATATGTATGTATATATACCTATATATAGCAGGTCCTTTGTAAAGCTTTTACTTACGACCATTGGCTTCATATTTTAATTATCTCTGTTTAAAATAAATTTTAACTGAATAAATGATTCCATATAATTATGGTAATGGTATGATACCCACTGTTAAAGCATCAGACAAATATCTGCTAAATATTTAGAAAATGATTTGATATACTTGGGCAATAAGTAAAGGAGTTGGATATAAAGTTAATGGTTATTGTAGTCTACCTTTCTGAAAGTCAAAATATTTTCCAGTGATTGCAGAATGCTTGGTGAACAAGAACCTGATCTATGTTTATTGGCAATTCTGGAATCTCCTTTTGCCTTCATAACTTGTTTACCAGGACCCAGTACACTGTACTCCTAGCACATATGTTACACATGAAAGAAGAATATGACATTGATTTGAATTATACTTACGTATACTATCACATCATCTGCAAAAAGTGATAGTTTGACTTCTTCCTTTCCAATTTGTATCCCTTTGACTTCCTTATGTTGTCTAATTGCTCTCACTAGAACTTCAAGTACTATATTGAAAAGATATATATAGAGAGGGCAGCCTTGTCTAGTCCCTGATTTTAGTGGGATTGCTTCAAGTTTCTCTCCATTTATTTTGATGTTGGCTACTGGTTTGCTGTATATTGCTTTTACTATATTTAGGTATGTGCCTTGAATTCCTGTTCTTTCTAGGACTTTTAGCATGAAAGGATGCTGAATTTTGTCAAATGTTTTTTCAGCATCTAATGAGATGATCATGTGGTTTTTTTCTTTTAGTTTGTTTATGTAGTGGATTACATTGATGGATTTCCATATATTGAACCATCCCTCTATCCCTGGGATGAAGCCTACTTGATCATGGTGAATGATCATTCATGAGGTGCTCTTGGATTCAGTTGGCAAGAATTTTATTTAGTATTTTTGCATCAATATTCATAAGGGAAATTGGCCTGTAGTTCTCTTTCTTCATTGGATCTTTGTTTGCTTTTGGTATCAGCGTTATTGTAGCTTCGTAGAATGAGTTGGGCAGTGTTCCTTCTGTTTCTATTTTGTGGAATAGTTTGAAAAGGACCCTGTCATACCACTCTTGGGCATATACCCAGCAGAATCCCCTGAATACAATAAAGACACATGTTCCACTATGTTCATAGCAGCCTTATTTATAAGAGCCAGAAGTTGAATGGAGCCCAGATGTTCCTCAAAGGAGGAATGGATACAGAAAATGTGGTATATTTATACAATGGAATACTACTCAGCAATTAAAAATAATGAATTCATGCAATTTGGAGGCAAGTGGTTGGATCTGGAAAATATTATCCTAAGTGAGTTAACCCAATCACAAAAGTAAAATCAATCACTGATAAGTGATTATTAATGAGCCCAAAAGCTCTGAATACTCAAGGCACAATTAGCAAATCAAAAGATTCCCAAGAAAAAGGATGAAGAGGACCCTGGTCCGGAAAAGACTGGATCCAGTTTTGTAGGAAAGTATCAGGACAGAGAAATGGTGGGGAGGGGAATGACTGGGCAATGGGGGGGGGAAGAGGACTTATGGGATATATGGTGAGGGGGAAACTGGAAAGGGGAATGCCTTTGGAATGTAAACAAAGAATATAGAAACTAAAAAAAATGAATTATTCTTAATGTGACAAAAATACAATAAAAGCAATAGAAAATGAATCAGTGAAACAAAAACAATTGAGATATTCAAAGTTAGTTAAGTAATTTTGTGGGAGAATAATTTTTGTTTGCCTTTTATAATGAATAAATTAGTTCATTATTTGTAATTATATGTGCAGAAAAAGCAAATTGTTCACCTCTAAACTTTTTCATCTTTACATTCAAGCATATCTTAGGATGATAGTACACGTTTACTTTCCCAGGGCTGGGGCAGCAACTCAGGACTACTGTGATGCAAAGTTAGCCTGAGCTTAATACTTTCTGGCAATCTCTTGTTGGGTAAATTGCATGTAACTTAGTAACTGTTAGTACTCAGTTATATTGAACTATTCAAAGGAGAATTCTATATCGATTATTTCACCAAACTTGGGTGATAGCAGATTAGATAGTTATCTACTTCAATTTTGACAAAAATCTCTATTCAAAACTACAGAAACTTGGGCTGTTATTCAATGATAGGACAGCTTCCTCCCTTCAAAGAATCTTGAATTCAATCTTTATACAGCCCAAAGAAAAAGATGTCAACACCATTAAAAGGTAACTCTCAGATACTAGGCATTGCCATATTTCATGCAGTGAATATAATTTCCATTCTTTCCATCAGCTTCTCAGTTACATACATAGAGATCAAATCAGGTACAAAAATGTAGAATCCTTTATCCTGCAAGGATACATATTAGGTCAGAGAAATGATTCTTTTCATTAAACTAGGCAACGAACCTATCTGTCCCCTTAAGAGTATTTACTCATATTTATTGAGTGGAAATGGCTTATGTGATCAGAGGGGTTAGACGTGCAAGATAAAAACTATGGTAGCATAGACTTTCAGGGAGGGAAGGTGGGAACTCTTGAGGTAAGGCTGAAGTAGTAGTTCATAGATAGAATTGCTTTTTCCTATAAGAAACTTCCCTTTTATTATTAGAACCTTCCAGTCAAAAACAAAAATAACAACAACAACAACAACAACAAAAGAAACCTCTTGGGTTAATTGATCCATATTATCAGGTATAACTATTTTAATTTAAATTTGTTGCCGCTATTCATAACTATGAAATATACTTGCAGTAACATTCAGGTTAGTGTTTGATTATCTATGGATTGCTTTATATCTAGAGATTTTGGTCTATGAATGGTATCCTAACACCAAAGAACTAGTGGTAATTAAAAAATGTTGAGAGTTGGAGAAATAGTCTTCTCCAGGGAAGAAATCCTTACCTAGATATTATATACAAAGTATCCAGCTTGAAAAAAATCATATGTGAACTAGTAGCATAATGATTGATCACATTGTATTTCTGTATTTGAGAACATGCATATACCACTAACAACAATAATTCAGGAAATACTAGTTATGCATGCATTTGAAAAAGAGCAGCAATAGAGTCTGGGATGCAAAAGAAAGGTTTTAGGGAGGAAAATGAAGGGGATAAAAATGATGTAAATATTTAATTAAAAAAGCTATATCTAATATCAAAATGATGGCTATAGTGAAAATTTTTGTTTCTTTGAAAAACAGAAGTATTGTGGGAATATATTTTCATTTTGGTCGCGAGTGTGGGGTATGAGACTGCTGCAGACTCCTCACAGCATCTGACTCTGACTTTCCCCGTGCTCTCGCAGCAGCGCCATTTGCCAGCAGCAAATAGTTTCTGTGATTGTGTGATATTTGGAAATATGGGGAGTTTTCAGAGGAGTATATAAATACTAAGGTCTCTAGGGGTTGTGTGAATTGTTGTCAGATGTTAGTTGGTTGCTGTTGGTGGTGATTTCTTAAGGAGTCCTGTGCAAAGAAGAAACAAGAAGAAAATAGACATACTGCATGAGTAGATCAAACTTGCTCCAAGGAACTCAGTATCACTAATAAGCAATAAGTGGTCTAAAAATAACATTGTCTCTCTTTCTCTCCTATTTAGTGAAAGGATGAAAGAAAAGGAGTGGAGAAAGTTAGAAGAAAAACCCACAAAATCGCCAAAGAATGGCTACAGATAGCAAAGGACTGAAGAATTTCCCAATAAGATCAAGAAAAAATAAAGCATGCCCACATTCACTCCTTCCATTCAGTGCTGTGTGAAGATGCCAGATAAGCCAAATATCTAAGAGGAATATGAAAGTAATTGAGGTAGAAAAGGAGATGTAAATATATTTCTATTTACAGATGACATAATTTTGTATATAGAAATCTACATGTATGCAAAGGAAAGGCTCTAGGTTTGATTCCCAGCATTGGAAAAAACAAAATGATTCATGAGTTTAGATACATGAGTTAGGCAATATTAAATGATATAACTTCTGTCTCACTAAAGCTATTTGTAATGGTTTGTGTCTGCTCAGCCCGGGGAGTGGCACTATTAGGAGGTGTGACCCTGTTGAAGTAGGTATGTCACTGTGGTATGGGCTTTAACACCCTCATCTTAGCTACCTCTAAGCCACTATTCGCTAGCAGCCTTCAGATGAAGATGTAGAACTCTCAGCTCCTCCTGAACCATTCCTGCCTAGACACTACCATCTGAACCTTCAAGTCAGAACCAATTAAATATTTTCCTTTTAAGAGTTGTCTTGGTCATGGTGTCTGGTCACAGCAGTAAATCCCTAAATAAGACAGACATTCGTAGCAGGGTCTGGGGTATTCCTGTGATAGGCCTGACCATGCTGATGTTTGGAAGAATGTAGATTTTAGGACTTTGGATTTGGAAAGGCATATAATCCTTTAAATGGGGTTTAATGGGCTATCCTAGAAGGAATATGGAAGACTCTGTTACTGAAAGTGATTTGAATTGTGCAGACCTGGTCCAAGAGGTTTCAGTGGAGACTTTCAATATGTAGTCTAGAGACTGTTTTTGTGGTATTTTGGTGAAGAATGTGGCTATTTTCACCCTTGTCTGAAAAGTTTGCATGAGGCTAAAGTGAAGAGACTCAGATTAATTGCATTGACAAAGGAAGACTCAGAACACCCATCATAGATCTTATTTACTGGCTCAGTCTTATGAATAACATTTTAAATAAGCATATCAAGCTTAGAAAGGAAAAATATAAAATATATGAGGGGTACCAGTAAGTAAGTGAAATGGAGTTGAATTCTGTCTTCAAGGATATTAAATTGAGTTAAGGGAGTAGTGATCTTAGGGCAAGATCCCACCTAGCTAAATTTAGTTCAAGGCACAGTAGTATAAACCTTTAATCCCAGAAGGCAAAGAGAAGCAGATCTCTGAGGTCAAGGCCATCCTAGAACAGAGCAAGTTCTAGGTAAAGAAAAACTTAAATCCAGGCTTGGTGGACCACACTTGTAATCCAGTGCATAGGAGACAGACATGTAGAGCTCTGAGTCCAAAGTTAGTCGGTCTAGCAAGTTCCAGGACAACCAAGCTTAGGCAGAAAGTTAGTGATAATGTAATAGAACAAGGGGCCATGTCCCAGCTGCAGCAAGCAGCAAAACTCAGCAGCTTTGGTCACGTGACTCTGGCTTTAGAATCCAGAATAGAAGGGATGACTGGTACAATTGGTCCTGGTTAGCTCAAGCTAAGAAATTAGTGGTGATTAAGAAGAGATCAGCATTACTGAGGTAAAATCTTCTGGGAAGTGTTTTCTGAGAGCACAAAGAAACTGTGTTCCAGAGAAAGCCAAGGTTGTGCCTCATGCAGCAGTTGTATTTCATAATATGTAAGAGCCATCCAGGTAGTAATGGTTTTGACAGCATGAAGAGGTCATGATGAGAAGCTGAGGCTTGTCACTGTGAGAGGTCATGGAAAGCCATTAGTGAAGGTGCAGCCTCAGTTGCAGTTGATGACCCAGAACTGAAGGAGTCAGGCAAAGGAGTTGAGGCTTGGCACCATGAAGAACCTATGAGAGGCTATTGGTGAAGCCTAGTTGCAGCAGAAGACCCCAGTGTATTGGGGATGCCAAGAACAGCAGCAGCAGTGGAGTGGATCAATCTGAGCTTAGAATGCTACATAGGCATAGAGCCGAGCTGGAGAAGTAATGCCAGCCCTTTGGAGGAGCCCAGAAGATCATGTGTGAATCCCAGACATTGAAACAAGAAACTGTAACATTAACGTTGCCTTGGAAACCCCAAGATGTTTGAGATGCCAGAGTTGTAAACTATCTGCTGAGAAAATCTGCTAACAGGGAATGGAATTAGCCCAGGGGAAAAAAAAGTTAGTTGCTGTCAACAAGGATGAAAAAGTAGTTGGAGATCTGAAGACCACTTTTACATCAGACATGGAGATACAGTTTGGAGTTTGCTCAAGTGGTTTCCTATCTTGCCTTGGGAATTACAGTTAAGTGATTTGGTGAACCTGAGAAGTCATTTTGAACTTTGAACTTTTAACATTTTTGAGACTGCTGTAACTATGGGGACTTTTGAAGTTGGATTAAATGTATTTGCATTATGGTATATTTAGGTATGGTACCATGGGACGATCACCAAGAACAGTGGAGGCAGGAGTGTAGATCAATTTGTGTTTAGAGTGTTACAAGCCTATGAGGGCCAGGGAGTGGAATGTGATGGTTTGTAGATGCTCAGCCCAGGGAGAGGCACTATTACATCCTGTGTCCATGTTGGAGTAGGTGTGTCACTGTGGGTGTGGGCTTTAACACCCTCATCCTAGCTGCCTGGATGCCAGTATTTTACTAGCAACCTTCAAATGAAGATGTAGAACTCTCAGTTCATTCTGTACCATTCCTTCCTGGACACTGTCATGTTCTCTCCTTGATGATAATGCACTGAATCTCTGAACCTGTAAGCCAGCCCCAATTAAATGTTGTCCTTAAAAGAGATGCTTTGATCATGGTGTCTGTTCACAGCAGTAAAACCATAACTAAGATAGTACTAAAATTCTGAATAGTTATAACAGGATAATTAAATATAAAAGCAAAAAATCTCCTAAAGGACAAATATTATGTATTTTGTGCAGGGATTGAAAAAATGCTGTCTTGACCAATAAGTTTAAATCTAAAATGATAATTTAATATTATGGAACAGAAACTAATAATTTATTAACATATTAATATTTTAACAGTATCATCAATAAGAAGAATTACCAAAGCGTAGGATGGATTAACAATATAACATGATTGTCAAGACATAAGGGATGCATGGATGAGATTACATTACTAGCAGCATCATATTCAAAATAGGAAGTAGTTATCAATGCTGTCACTGTAACTCTGGCATGTTTTTCAGAAAGTTACTAAATATCTGAATTTTCTCATTTTGATAACAATAGCTGAATTCGAATGACTCTTTTTCTAGGTGCCTGTGATAATTCGATGGAAAACAAATCATTAAGACAATTTTTAAGAATCAAATCTGGGCAGAGAATAAAGACAATGTACCAATTAGTGTGGTCAACCCAAGGTCAGTCATTCTCTGCTGTCAGAGCTGTGATTTTCTTCAGTAGTCTCTGACAGCTGTAAAAGGAAGCTTTTTTGATGAGGGGTAATACCTATACTTTTCTATCAGTAAAGAGTGTTTAGAATGCAGTCAGAAGTTATACTGGCTTGGGGAAGTGGGAGTGGTATGTTCTCCCCTAAGGTCCATGGCCTCACCAGCCATGGGCACTGGTTAGTCTTAGGATAACAGATATGAATTCCCATCTACTGAGTGGACCTTAAGACAGTTTAGATGCCTGATAGCTACTTCTCGGATAAAAATGCTACTGTTTCACTAGTGATTTCTAAGCTTTCTGGTCATTGCTGTGGTTTATCTAGGCAGCACAGCTGAATGAGCTATTGGTTGCTTTTCTCCCTCAGAGCTTATATAACCCTTCCAGTACTGAGAGGTAGGCTTTACTGAGGAACAGTCCAGCCCTTTGCAGCTGGATTCTTTAAAGTCTGAAGGGTCTTCAGCAATGGGCTGTTACTTTCAAGTTCTGGGAGGTGACCAACAGCCATGCTAATAGCTTGCATTGTTTTGTATTGAGGGAAGGCATTCACTTGAATGGCCCTGATCAACAACTCAAAAGTTTTCCCAGGCTTTGTCCATTTGGGGTGGAGGGGGGTGGTGGTTGTTCTTGTTGTTGTTGCTTTTAGGGAGAGATGATTTGTTTGAGAGAGCATTGTTACCCAAGTGGTGCAGTTTTACTATAGATATGTAATTTTAAGTAATTATAAAATGATTCACGGTGGTCTTTTCAAATTTCCTCAGTATGACTTACTCCTTTTCCCTTCTTTACCCACTACATCATTCTTCTCTCCTTTCTGCCCCATTTTTTCTCTCCCCATCAAAGCAGTACAACAGAAAGCAGAAACAGATTTTGCAAATCCCCTTACACCCAACAATCACAAAATATTGTAAATTTCTGTTACTCTGAGGCTCAGTATTTGCTCTTTATTTTTTTATGGTAAAGCAAATCAAAATTCCTCTCATCACTAATTCAATGTTAAATATAAATATATCTGTCTATTATTCTCGTCACTTAACATTACCTTCATTCTCTCACTGATCGTATGAGGAATAATTGTATAATTTCTTGGTTCAGTTTTAAATGAGTAAAAATTAGATAACACATTATTTATAAATGATTCACATATTCTGTCAAATTAACCATGTTTTGTAATATATTGTAGACTGGTTTTGAACAAAGATTGACATTTTGACTTGGTGAGTGACATTAGTACTCTTAATTAAATAATGGAAGAGTTTTAATCATCTAGAAAAAATATTTGAGTAAGTCTTTATGCACTTTCCTGTTTTCCATAAGCACTGGAAGGTGAATAGGAGTCTCTTTCAAAGCAGTATACAGATTCAATGCAATCCCCATCAAAATCCCAACTCAGTTCTTCATAGAGTTAGAAAGAGCAATTCTCAAATTCATCTAGATATTTTGTTGTAGTGAATGAAATGGAAAATGTGGGTTGACACTGAGATTAGTAAGTGTCTAGTATGTGAAACGTGATTTAAAAGAATGTATGAACTGATTTTTGTCCCAGTCTTCATCTTCATGTACTACGTCTAGTGGGAAAAAAGAATCACAGGGGGTTTAGTCTTTGTTACATATTGTTCTTTCTTCCTTCCTTCCTTTCTCCCTCCCTCCCTCCCTCCCTCCCTCCCTCCCTCCCTCCCTCCCTCCCTCCCTTCTTTCTTTCTTTCTTTCTTTCTTTCTTTCTTTCTTTCTTTCTCTTTCTTTCTCTCTCCTTTCTATTTTTTTTCTTTTTTTCTAATTTCATTGTATTTACATATCTATTTGTCCTAATACTTTTAATGATAGGACTCATCTTTCAATGTATATAAAATGCAGTTTAAAATATTTCATAAGTTAATTTCAGTCTATGTGTTCATGTCCTAAGTCTAGTGGGAAAGCAGGGTACTAGTATGTGTTATTCTCATTCTCATTCTCTCTCTCTCTCTCTCTTTCATAATTTCATTGGATTTACTTACCTAATTGTCTTAATAATTTTAAAGGATAGATCCTATTTATCACATTGTCCATATTTAGTAGATAAGGAAATGAGAAGAATAGGTAATATCAAATTCACACATTTCAATTGATCATATTCACAAAAATAAAGACAAAAATTATTGTTTTGCATATTTACAGAGATTAAACTAGTGGTCATAGCTCTAAAAGTATCTTTAATTTGCCAGATATAGTTGTCATCTCTGAAGCTTACTGCTAAATAGGCTCATCTTTTCTAGTTTTTTTTAACCTCTGACTGGCTGGTTCAACTCAGCTCTTCTGGTTCAAAACTCCTCTCCACACTGACTGATTCAATCTAGCTTTTCTTGGTGTCTCAATAAATTGCTCTGATTGAAAATACTATCTCTGGATTCCACGAACTGAATTGCCTTGACTGCACAAACTGAGCAGAACTTCACTAACTCGGCTGAACTCAATTGCATTCAACTGAACCGCACTGAATTACCCTCCACAGTTAGAGATTAAAGGTGTGTACTAAGAGCATGTCTGTATTACAACCACATCATACTGTAACCCAGGGTGTGTTGGCCTTGATCCCTTGACAAAGAATCCATGTTGATGGATTAAAATTCCTCTATACATAATAATACTAGATTTTGCAAAATATTCATGTAGAAAGATTCATTATGGCATATACAAACATTTGATTGAAACCAACTGTTGGTTTTTCCCCACGCAGTTCAGCAGTGGCATCGGAGCTGCCTGGGCCACAAGCCGGGGCATGGCAGAGAAACCGGGAGACCACCTGGGCCACAAGCCGCAGCGCCTGCAGAGAAGCCGGGAGATGTGTGCCGCAGCGATAAGACTAGACCGAGCAGCTCCACGTGGCTTTATTTAAGATAGGGGTACAGGGGAGCGGGGCAAAGGGAGGCAGGGAGCAAAGAGTAAAAAGAGAAAGAGAAAGAGAAACGCTACCCCTTTTATATCAGCGGTAATTTAAATTACAGGTAAAATAGGTAGGCCCATTGAATTCTGGGTACATGGTGGCCGTTGCCTTGGTAACAGGCCTAAACTTGCGGGCCGCACTAATTGTCGCCTATATGACGTCACAGGTCTCAGAACCAACACCAACGATGACAGTTTTTTGCAACCTTATGAGAATATTTCATTTAAGAAATTGTCATAACCCAACAATTTCTGTAACTCATCATTTTAGAAATTTGTTATATTACAATAATTTCATTAAACTTCTAGTATAATTTTAAAAAATTTTTGGTTAAATATTGAGTTGAAATTTTTGGTTCAAATTTACAGTAGATTTGAGATTTTGGTTATAATATTTGTCATGAAATGTCGCCAACCAGACCCCCCAGTGCTTCTAGGGACTAAGCCATTAACCAAGGGGTATACATAGTTACAGCCACAATTGTGGCATTGGTGGGAGGAGAAGTTCTTGGTCCTATGAAGGCTTTATAGATGCCCCAGTGTGGAGAAATTGGGGGGGAGGCATAGGTGCTAGTGGGTTGGGAAGAGGGGCATCTTCTTGGAGCCAGGGGGAGAGAAGATGGGGGATTTCTGGGAGGGAGGGAAACAGGGAAAGGGTATAACATTTGAAATGAAAATGAAGAATTATATTCAATAAAAAAGAAAAAGATCACAAAACATTAAAACTGAAATTCTTTAAAATAAAAATAAAGGATTAAAACATTAAAAAGATGAGCAGAAAACAGGAAAAAAAAAAACCAGTAAATACAACTTTTAAAAAAATGTGTTCTCAATGTTAAGTCAAGCCAAGTCAATGTTCTTGGAAAGAACATTTAAAAACTAAATGGTTCAGTTTAAAAAATAAAGGCTAGAATCAATCACATTTTCGCAAGCACTTATAATGAAAAAGCAAGTACTACTGATTGTTTAAAATAGTGTCTGGTCACTGCTATGTGCCAGTCAGAATCTTCTTGGCTAAGGACTCATCACTGAACAATGAAGATAAGAGTCAATTTTTCAATTCTTTCTTTTATGTTTTATTGTAGACACATGAAAACTTTTACAAAGAGTGGTTTAAAACTAAGCAGGTGTGATGGGTAATTTCAATTGTAAGCTTTAAATAATTTAAAGTTACCTAGGTAATACACCTCCGATTAGGTGTTTGAAGGCATTCCAATATAACTAGCGAATGGCTTCCTGGATGTGGGTGGCCATATGCATGGCTGGTGTCCCCAGCTGAATAAAAAGACAAAGTAAGGAAAACAAAGAGCATTCAAGCCACCAACACACATGTATAACTGCTTATATCTCCTTCCCAGTGACTTCTTCACTATTTTCAACTACATCCCTCTCAATGTGAACCAAAATAAATATTGACTCCCTTGTGTTTTTTTTTTAAATTTGTATCTTCATACATTTCATTGCTGATAATTCTTTTTTTTCTTTTTAGAGGTTTTGGCTAGAGCAATGGGAAGGTGAACAGTACATTTCAATGTATGTATGAATAATACAGGTTTAAATAGCAGAGTATACCGGAAATTGGATTTAACTTACCAGTGTAAAAATTAGATTTAATTCTGAAAAATTATTACATTATTCCATGAAAGTTTTCTATTATTTAGCATATCAAAGACTTCTACTTTTTCCTAGGAAAAACAGAAAATAGCATAAAATATTGATTCTAATTCTTTATTCATAACTGATTAATCACTATATATTTAATAATTTGCTAGTCTTCTTAAGTAGATTATTCTTTTTGAATTTGCACCAGGGTCTATTCAAGCTTTTATGTTTCAAGCTAAGTCACCATGAAAGCAAAGTATTCGCATTTTCTAATGTTTGTGCTTTGTTCTAAGGTTGAGCATATAAAATATTTAAAATGTGAATAAGTATATAGGATCAATACTGAAAAAAAGCAAATAAATATCAGATACCATATAAATTATTATTTTGATAGATTTCAGTGTTAAAACATATTTACTTTGTTGGTATAAAATAGAAGTATACTTCACATTAATGATTAAAATGAGAAAATCAGTATACTTTTGCAGTCTTGCTCTTATATTCATAACATATTTTATTTGTCAAAATTCATAGATATTAGTAATTGCAATATTAGATATTTGCAATTGATCATTGTGTTTATATTTCAACAATATTGACAGGGCAATGCAGAACAAACTAAGAGTTCAAAATTGAAGATAACAATCAGCAACAAGCTCTTGTTCAGAATAGGTGGTCTGCTTACTTAGGATCCAGTTTTTCTTGCATGCAGAAGTGTTTGTGATGTATTTTGTGCTACATGCACCAATATATTTATAAATTGATTAGGTATAATTTATTGTAAATTTACATTCAATTAATTCTGTAGCTCCTAGAAATTGTCAGATTTCATTCTTCAATTTCTTTAATTAAAGAAATTATTTTACTTAGTAAAAAATTATTTAAGTAAGGATATTTTATTATTATAAAATATATTTTGAATATTTAAAGTTTAAAAGGCTAATTTAAAATACATTTAATTTAAATGCTATGTTATATAATATTCTTGTCTTTTATTACCAATAGTAATATTTGAGCCAGCATTTTATCCAAGTTGCAAAATTCAATTATAACTATTTAAATATTATTTATTGCACGTAAAGTAATTTTAATATATTCTGTAGATATATATGCTGTATAATCAAATACAAAAATTTCAGAATTCTCAGTTCTATAGAAAGCAGAAATTTCCATGGAAATATGAAAAACTGCCGAGGTGTTTTTGAGTCAATAGTCTCTACTACTAGGTTAACAAAGTCTATGCTAAGATATGTCTTCAGTTGCTCTAAGTGGGACCTGTAACAACACTCTCTGATCTTAGTATTCCTTTCTCACTGCTGATTTAACTGGGCTTTTCTTTCTTCGAACAGGTACCATGACCAAGGCAACCCTTATAAAGAACAAAACTTAATTGGCGCTGGCTTATAGGTTCAGAGATTCAGTTCTTTATCATCAAGATAGGAACATGGCAGGATCCAGGCAGGCATGATGGGTAAGGAGCTGAGAGTTCTACATTTTATTCCACAGGCAAATAGGAGAAGACTGACTTCCAGGAAGCTAGAACCAGGATCTTAAAGCCCACAGCCACAGTAACACACCTACTCTAAGAAGGCTGTAACTACTGCAACAAGGTCAAAGCTCCAAAGAGTGTCACTCCCTGGGCCAAGCATATACAAACCAAACCACTAGCCAACAGATTCTTCTAAAATCAACTGTTTACAGATGTCAGAACAAATTCCTTCCTTTCTTTCTTCTCTAATCTATTGAAGCTAGGCTCTTACACTCTTATCTTTTGTTTTACAGAATATTTGCTTTCTTCATTGAGAGAGACAGAGAGACAGAGAGATAGAGAAACAGAGAGAGAGCTTTATTCTTAAGGAAAAATATTACAATGTTTCAATAAAAAATCTTGAAAAAAAACAGGAGTAAACATACACCATGAAAATGGCATTGCTATTTGCATAATTCTGAAATGATTAATACAAAAAATTAAAATGTCTATCAAACATGTGCTTATTTTTGCTGTTGGAAATATTTTTAAAATATCATAGAAATTTGAAAGATATAATATTATTTTCCTTGAATTTCTGAACTTGTGTATCCAAGACAAAATTATCCACTTTGCTTCTTTTATCTAACAAAGAATTTACTTCTTAGACAGGAATAAGGCAAGAAAAATACTTCCCAGAAGATTCCCCAGCATGCAATAAGGATACATGCTGCACTATGTTCATAGCAGCCTTATTTATAAGAGCCAGAAGCTGGAAAGAACCCAGATGTCCTTTAACGGAAGAATGAATACAAAAAATGTGGTATATATACACAATGGAGTACTATTCAGCCATTAGAAACAATGAATTCATGAAATTCTTAGAGAAATGGATGAAGCTGGAGAACATCATACTAAGTGAGGTAACCCAGTCTCAAAAGAATACCCATGATATGCACTCACTGATAAGTGGATATTAGTCTAGAAACTTGGAACACCAAAGACACAATCCACATACCAAATGATGTCCGACAAGAAGGAAGGAGTAGACCCTGGTTCTGGAAAGGCTCAAAGCATCAGTGTAGGGCAGTATCAGAACAGGAAAGTGGGAAGGGATGAATGGGGGAACATGGGGGAGGGAAGGGGGCATGTGGGACCTTTGTAGGGCAGGGAACCAGAAAAAGGGTCATGAAATGTAATTATAGAACATATCCAATAAAAAAATTAAAAAAAGATATAACTTTCTTTTTGAAGATGATATGATTTTGTAAACAAACAGTATAAAGACAACTCTCTCTCTCTGTCTGTCTCTCTCTGTCTCTCTTTTACACACACACACACACACACACACACACACACACACATTAGCAACATTATCTTAGAGAACTTTTTAATTCTCTTTCATTCTTCTCTCTGTTTCAGTATGATCCTCTTGCAGGTAGTTGGCAGATGCACCCGAGGCAAAGGGAAGTTTAAGCTAAATAGTAAACACAGAGTCCACACACCTGGCTGCAGCCTCTGCCTGGAAGTTAATGGACAGGTGCTTGAGTGTGACAGAGGGGTGCCAGGCTTTGCTCCTGTGAGGAAATATCCTTTCCCAAAGGGATGGAAACTACATCAATCCTTAAGGCTGTAATCATTTTCCTTTTATGTGTCTTTCTCTGAATACACATGACTCCTACAAGACTTGACTCAGCCAGATTTTATATAAATGTTTCTCAAAATATCACATTTTATACATTGTTAATTGCGAATTGTGAGCAGTCATCATTCACTATCGTAAATCAGAGGTTAGAAGCACAGAGTATTCATTTTCATGATTCATTACCTAGTAATTTACCTCATGCTCACAGTGATGAACAATCTACTCAATGCATACTCTGTCAAGAAAGAATGCTAAGAACATTAGCAATCACAAATGGAATTAAGATAACTAATTTGGAAATAAATACAACATTTAAGAACTTAGCAAAGGGGTTGGATATTGTGCAGTATAAAATTATTTATTGACATATTAAAATGACATAAATATAAAATATGTCAAGTTCATGGATCAGACACAACTATTAGCGTCCCTACAGTATCCAAAATCATCTGAAAATTCAAAACTCCAATATTGATTTATTTTTTAGAAATAGAAAAAAAAACCACTGAATGTTTTACAGAAACCAGAAGCATCTTAAATGTCTGGGACAGTTTTGAAAATAGAAGAGAATTTAGATACATACACAGTCTCTTTTCAAAACTCAATACAGAGCTACAATTATGAAAGCAGTGAGGTTTTGGCATAAAGATAATCATGCAGACAAATCAAATACATTGATGACACAAGAATTCCACTCACATACATATAGTAATATTTTGCTTTAGGATTACCAAAAGCATACAATAAAAAAGGGACAGTCCATTCTTGATCTTAGAGCATAAGCTATTGGTGTTCTGTTCAGAAACTTTCCCCCTGTGCCCATGTCCTCCAGGGTCTTCCCCAGTTTCTTTTCTATTAGGTTCAGTGTGTCTGGTTTTATGTGGAGGTCCTTGATCCACTTGGAGTTGATCTTAGTACAAGGAGATAAGAGTGGGTCAATTCGCATTCCTCTGTCTGGTGACCTCCAGTTGAACCAGCACCATTTGTTGAAAAGGTGATCTTTTTTCCACTGGATGGTTGTAGCTCCTTTATCAAAGATCAAGTGACCATAAGTCTGTGGGTTCATTTCTGGGTCAATTCTATTCCACTGATCTACTTGCCTGTTACTGTACCAATACCATGCAGTTTTTAACACAATTGCTCTGTAGTACTGCTTGAGGTCGGGGATATTGATTTCCCCAGAAGTCCTTTTATTGTTGAGAATAGTTTTAGCTATCCTGGGTTTTTTGTTATTACAGATGAATTTGAGAAGCTTATGCTCTAAGATCAAGAATTGACAAATGGGACCTCATAAAATTACAAAGTTTCTGTAAGGCAAAGAACATGGTCAAAAGGACAAAACAGCCATTAACAAATTGGGAAAAGATCTTCACCTACAGGGGCTAATATCCAATATATACAAAGAACTCAAGAAGTTAGTCCCCAAATAACCAAATAACCCTATCAGAAAATGGGATACAGAGATAAACAAAGAATTTTCACCTGAAGAAATTCGGATGGCTAAGAAGCACCTTAAGAGATGTTCAACATCATTAATCATCAGGGAAATGCAAATCAAAACAGCCCTAAGATTCCACCTCACACCAGTCAGAATGGCTAAGATTAAAAACTCAAGGGACAATAGGTGCTGGCAAGGATGTGGAGAAAGAGGAACACTTCTACACTGTTGGTGGGACTGCAAGATAATACAACCGATCTGGAAATCAGTCTGGTGGTTCCTCAGAAAATTGGGCATGATACTTCCAGAGGACCCTGGCATACCACTCCTGGGCATATACCCAGAGGATTCCCCGACATACAATAAAGACACATGCTCTACTATGTTCATAGTGGAACTATTTAATATAGTTCTTGGCATTCTATAGGGTAATTAGAAAACAAAAGGAGGTCAAAGGGATACAATTTGGAAAGGAAGAAGTCAGAATATCACTATTTGCAGATGATATAAGCTAAAAACTCCACCAGAGAACTCTTACAGTTGATATACAACTTCAGCAAAGTGGCTGTCTATAAAATTAACTCAAATAAATCATTAGCCTTCTGATGCTCAAAGGATAAACAGGCTGAGAAAGACATTATAGAAAAGACACCCTTCACAATAGTCACAATCCATATAAAGTATCTTGGTATGACTATACAAACAAGTGAAAGGCCTGTATGACAAGAACTTCAAGTCTCTGAAGAAAGAAAGCAATTGAAGAAGACCTCAGAAGATGAAAAGATCTCCCATGCTCATGGATTGGTAGGATTAATATAGTAAAAATGGCCATCTTGCCTAAATCAATCTACAGATTCAGTGCAATCCCCATCAAAATTCCAACTCAATTCTTCATAGTGTTAGAAAGAACAATTTGTAAATTCATCTCGAATAACAAAAACCCAGATCATTATTATTAAAACTATTCTCAACAATAAAAAATTTCTGGGGGAATCAGCATCCTGGACCTCAAGCAGTACTTCAGAGCACTAGTGATAAAAAAAAATGCATGGTATTGGTAAAGTGATAGACAGGTAGATCAATGGAATATAATTGAAGACCCAGAAATGATCTCACAAACCTGTGGTCATTTGATCTTTGACAAAGGAGCTAAAACCATCCAGTGGCAAATCACCTGGCAGTCAGCATGTAGAAGAATGCCAATTGATCTATTCCTATATCCCTGTAAAAATCTCATGTCCAAGTGGATCAAGGACCTCCACATTTATTCTACAGCTGATAAACAACTTCAGCAAAGTGGCTGGATATAAAATTACCTCAAATGAATTGGTAGTAAATGATAAAGAGGCTAAGAAAGAAAATAGGGAAACAACACCCTTCACAATAGTTTCAAATAGTATACATTATATTAGTGTAACTCTACCCAAACCAATAAAAGATCTATAATACCACAAGTTCAAGTCTCTCAAGAAAGAATTTGAAGAAGACTTCATAAGATGGAATGATCTCCCATGCTCATGGATTGGTAGGATTAACATAGTAAAAGTGGCCACCTATCAATAACAATCTACAGATCCAACACAGTCCACATTAAAATTCCAACACAATTCTTTACAACATGGAAAAAGCAATTCTCATTCTCATAGGGAAAAAACAAAAAAAAATTGAGAGAGTGAAAAGAATTCTTAACAATAAAAGAACTTCTGGAGAATCACCATACCTCACTTCAAGCTGTACTATAGAGAAATAAGGACAAAAACCACATGGTACAGCCACCAAGACAGACAGGTTAATAAATGGAATAGAACTGAAGACCTAGAAGTAAACCTACACAACTATGGGCACTTGATCTTTTACCAAGAATCCAAAATATACAGTGGGAAAAAGAAGGCATCTTCAATTAATGGTACTGATGTAAAAGGCAGTTTGTAAGTAGAAGAGTGAGAATATATCCATATTTATCACCTTCCAGAATGCTCGGGTGTAAGCAAATCAAGGGCCTTAACATAAAATCAGATACAATGAAGCTAATAGAAGAGAAAGTGGGAGAGGACCTCAGATTCATTGGCTTGGCAGGCAGGGAGGATTTCCTAAACAGAATTCTGGTGGGTCAGGCTATAAGATCGAGAATTGATAAATGAGATCTCTTTAAACTGAAAGCATCTGTAAGGCAAAGGATATGGTTACAGGGCAAAGTGGGAAAATATCTTCACTAACCCCAAAACTGATTGAAGGCTAATATCAAAAATATTTGAAGAGCTGAAGAAACTAACCTTCAAAAACCCCAAAACCTAATTAAAAAATGCTAAACTGAGAATTCACAGCAAGGATTCTTGAATGGCTGAGAAACAAAGAAATTTTCAAATTCCTTAGTCATCAGGGAAATGCAAACCAAAACCACCCTACACCTTACACCAATCAGAATAGCTAAGATCAAAAACTTAGGTGACAACACATGTTGACAAGAATGTGGAGAAAGAAAGAGGAACATTTCTCCATTGCTGATGAGATTGAAAACTGCTACAATTTTATACCATATATGTTTTACTGCAATAAAAATACTGGCAAAACCCTTTGAAATTATTCATTTCATTATTCATTTTTGAGTGTTTGTAACATTGCTTGAATTTCCTTAATGGAAACCTAGTATTATTGGACACCTGGTTGGTAAAAGCATGGATACTTTATGGCTGTCTAAACATGAGGTGATCAAAATATAGTACCAAGAGACATGGCAAATTGGGAAAGGACAAGCTGATTAGGCCTCAGCACTCCACGCTGGGCTAAAGACACCTTGGTCATGTGGAGAGTGAGAAAGAGTCTCTTCCAGGAAGGAGCACAGCGACTGGGTATTCAGTATGAAATACATACATACAAGTGACAGTATACAGACTGAGCACAGACATCTCTAGTGTAAACTATCCTGAAATAAAATGTCGTTTAGGAATGTATATGCAAACTCACACATGTATTTGTACATGTGTGCGTATGCATGTAATAACAATTAATGAAAAGGCCATGGATTTGAAATAGAGCAAGGTGGAGGATGTAGGATGGTTTATAGGGAGGAAGGGAGAGGAAATAAGTATTTTGTAACCTCAAAAAAGAAAAGGGTAAGAATGCATAAATCGGTAATGCTCTAAGATCAAGAATTGACAAATGGAACCTCATAAAATTACAAAGTTTCTGTAAGGCAAAGGACATTGTCAGAAGGACAAAACGGCAACCAACAAACTGGGAAAAGATCTTCACCAACCCCACATCCGACAGAGGGCTAATATCCAATATATACAAAGAAATCAAGAAATTAGACCCCGATGACTAATGATGTTGAACATCTCTTAAGGTGTTTCTCGGCCATCCAAATTTCGGCTGGTGAAAATTCTTTGTTTAGCTCTGTACCCCATTTTTTGATAGGGTTATTTGGTTCTTTGGGGTCTAACTTCTTGAGTTCTTTGTATATATTGGATATTAGCCCTCTGTCGGATGTGGGGTTGGTGAAGATCATTTCCCACTTTGTTGGTTGCCGTTTTGTCCTTCTGACAGTGTCCTTTGCCTTACAGAAACTTTGTAATTTTATGAGGTCCCATTTGTCAATTCTTGATCTTAGAGCATAAGCTATTGGTGTTCTGTTCAGAAAGGTTTCCCCTGTGCCCATGTCCTCCAGGGTCTTCCCCAGTTTCTTTTCTAATAGTTTCAGTGTGTCTGGTTTTATGTGAAGGTCCTTGAACGACTTGGACTTGATCTTAGTACAAGGAGATAAGAGTGGGTCAATTTGCATTCTTCTGCATGTTGACCTCCAGTTGAACCAGCACCATTTGTTGAAAAGGCTATCTTTTTTCCACTGGATGGTTGTGGCTCCTTTATTGAAGATCAAGTGACCATAAGTCTGTGGGTTCATTTCTGGGTCTTCAATCCTATTCCATTGATCTACTTGCTTGTTGCTGTACCAATACCATGCAGTTTTTAACACAATTTCTCTGTAGTACTGCTTGAAGTCAGGGATATTGATTCCCCCAGAAGTCCTTTTATTGTTGAGAATAGTTTTAGCTATCCTGGGTTTTTTGTTGCTCCAGATGAATTTGAGAATTGTTCTTTCTAGATCTATGAAGAATTGATTTGGGATTTTGATGGGGACTGCATTGAATCTGTAGATTGCTTGAGATTCCACCTCACACCAGTCAGAATTGCTAAGATTAAAAACTCAAGAGACAACAAGTACTGGCGAGGATGTGGAGAAAGAGGAACACTCCTCCACTGTTGGTGGGATTGCAAAATGGTAAAACCGCTCTGGAAATCAGTGTGGCAGTTCCTCAGAAAATTGGGCATGTCACTTCCAGAGGACCCTGGCATACCACTCCTGGGCATATACCCAGAGGATTCCCCTGCATACAATAAACACACATGCTCCACTATGTTTATAGCAGCCTTGTTTATAATAGCCAGAAATTGGAAGGAGCCCAGATATCCCTCAAAAGAGGAATGGATACAGAAAATGTGGTATATTTATACAATGGAGTACTACTCAGCAATTAAAAATAATGAATTCATGCAATTTGTAGGTAAATGGTTAGATCTGGAAAATATCATCCTAAGTGAGCTAACCCAATCACAAAAGAATACATATGAAATGCAATCACTGATAAGTGGATATTAATGAGCCCAGAAGCCCTAAATACTCAAGGCACAATTAGCAAGTCAAATGACTCCCAAGAAGAAGAAAGGAGAGGACCCTGGTCCTGTAAAGATTGGATGCAGTTTTGTAGACCCAGAACAGAGAAATGGGGAGGGGGATGATTGGGGAATAGTTGGGGGGGGAGAGGAATTATGGGACATATGGTGGGGGAGAACTGGGAAAGGGGAAAGTCTTTGGAATGTAAACAAAAAAATATAAAAAAACAAAAAACAAACAAACAAAAAAAAAGAACTCAGCAAGTAATGAGAGGTGCTTTCGGCTATTGGATTATTCTTGGGAAGTCCCTCTGTAGCGAGTCTTCTTTCCTGTGTTTTGTGTTTGATGTGGTCATGAAGTTTTCCATGTTTTATAATTATTTTGGTGCATTTGTCCTTTGATCTCTTCTCAGAACAAATGTTCAAACTAATTTTTAATTGTTTCTAAACGATGGTTTTATTGATAGTTTGAAATTTACATGTTTACTATTTACTTCAATCATACTCACCCAGTGTCCCTTCATGCCAAATACATACTGTGGAAAACAATGATGGTACAAATAATAAGGACATATTGAAGTCTGGAAATGTTTTCCAATCTAGCATGAAATCATTGGCCAGCACTGTGCAGTTTCTATCCTAGAGTATTACACTTGCTGTCAGCTAAAGACTGATTTGTGGTTAAGTCTGAATGCTTGCAAGAATACAGTGTGAATACAGAGATAGTGTGTTTTATCACACAAGAAAACTGGTATTCCGCTGACTGCCAGAGCCCCATTATTCCCCGAGGCACAATAAATGTAGAGTGGTAGAAAAGAAGAAAATGACCACAGGGGAAAATGATTTATAATAAAATATTTTTAAAATTAAAGACGGATGCTTTGCTCAAACTTGAAAGCAATGTGGGAAGTAGATAGAAACAGACCATATATTTTATTCCCTTCCAAAGTAACTCAAATGTTCACTCTTCCCCAGTTTCTTCTCTATTAGTTTTAGTGTGTCTGGTTTTATGTGGAGGTCCTTGAACCACTTGGAGTTGAGCTTAGTACAAGGAGATAAGAGTGGATCAATTCTCATTCTTCTGCATATTGACAGAGTCCGAGTCTAACATCGACTATGGCCATGTTTCTAATGCGACATTACTGGCGCTCTGCCATTTGTTTTCCATGTAATTTGCCTGCTGGGCTGAGGTGCAGACCCTGTCATAAATGCAAACCTTCATGTTCAGGGTATTGTCTTCTCTTCCTTATTTCTGTTTCTACTATTGACAAATTATTTATAGCACGATTCACAAATTTTCAGATATATTTCATTTCTGTCGGTTTTGCCTTATGCTGATTAGTCTTTAAACCTTATTTCTAGCTATCTAAACTTGATTGGAATAAAGACTAAAAAACAAAGTTTAGCTTGAATTTAGACATATTCTTCTAAAGATGCCTTCAACTAAAAATGGTAGTAGGGGTGGATAATCTGTTTTATTTTAAGTGGTAAAGCTGACAATACATTTTGGCTCAAAACTTTTACATGTAACACATATCAAAAATATTTTATGTTGCATGGCACAGTTTGGTCAGATAAATGATTCAGTACAGATTAATAATGAAAAACTAAATCTGGGCTAGAGAGATGGTTCAGTCATTAAAAGCACGTTGTACTACTTCAAAGGATGTTTCTTTCCATCCGCCTCAGGAGAATCACAACCACAGAGATGCTGACTCCAGGGGAATCCATACAATTCCAGGTAGCCTGAGAGGGGTGTGGTAGGGGAGAAAAGGGAAGAGAGAGGGACAGAGAGATGAAGAGGAAGGCACACAAAAAGAGACAGAAAAACATACAGAGAAACATAGAGACATAAAGACAGAGACAGAGACAGGCTGACAGAGACAGAGACAGATAGACATGGAGACAGAAAGATAAAGAGAAAGAGACAGACAGAGAGAGAGAGACAGAGACAGAGACAGAGACAGAGACAGAGAGACAGAGAGACAGAGAGACTTGAAGACAGAAAGATAAAGAGGGGGAGAGACAGACAAAGGAACCTACCCACCCACTAAAATGAATCAGATATTTAAAAAGAAATAAAACTAGGCTGGGCGGTGGTGGTGCACATCTGTAATCCCAGCACCTGGGAGGCAGAGGAAGCCAGATTTCTGAGTTCGAGGCCAGCCTGGTCTACAGTGAGTTCCAGGACAGCCAGGGCTACATAGAGAAACCCTGTCTCGAAAAACCGAAGGGGGGAACAAACCCTGTAGGATGGGTTGTCAAGAGTTTCAGATTGAGCCATCTATTTCCCTACATCTGTCATTTGAAGCAGCTTAACTCTCATAAGTCTCTTGGCCTGATTACTGCATGAAGACATTTTGCTCCCAAATGTCACTCATGTATAGAGAAGCATATGTAACACGTAAAAGTGCTTCTTAGGAGTAGCCATTTTGAAATCATTCTGAAGATGAGGTAAGGAAGCTGAGGCAGTGGTAACAAGCCTTCAGTCTCTCACCTTTATCTTGGGGAACAAATCAGCAGTGAATCTACCAGCTCAAGTGGACTAAGATGGGAGGTGGAGTCAATAAGGGAGCTCGGGTGCCTGGGGGATTCAGCGCACTGCTATCTAAGATTTATTCCACTAATAATGTGATCCTGATCTCCATACCTGTGCATTTCCTCTACAACTACAGTCTGTTAATTGGGTAAGGGGTTAGCACAGAGAGTGCATTCCATCCAAGGAAGTGCTCATAATGGAGAATAAAATCCTCAGCGAGACTCTGCTTGAACCCCTGAAGTGGAAAGTTTGGAAAAGACATCATTCTCGTCCTCCTACATTCTATGGTGATATTTAGTTTTAGTAGTTACTATTGGTCACAAAATGAGGCAAATATGATTTTTCCTTTTTGAAGGCTTGCACAGAGCACAATAATGTTATTCTTTAAGTTTCATTTTATTTTATAAACAAGCTAGCTGGACTTCGGACAACCTTCTAGAAACATTCTGTGGCGTGGTCCAGAGGATACTTTTAATCATGCTGGCTTCTTACGTCAGGGCTGTGTTGGAGTTAGTCTGGTTCCCCCTTCCTTCACATGACCCTGACTTAACATTGAGTCAGTCATTAAGCTCAGAGTTGGTACGCTGTCCCCACGTCTTTCATTATCCTTTGGCGACTGGTTGTAAGTCCATAAAATGTCCCATTATCTCTTCTTCACCACTATTGCAATAAACAAGTGATGACTTCACTACTGTGTGTTTCTGCTTTACTAGTCTGCATGCACACTGTCTTGTATATTTTCAGAAGCTTTTCTGACTAGACTATGCTTCTAAAATATGTTTGGTAGCCAAAATAATGTAGATAATATGGTAAATAAAAATGCCTAAACATATTAAATGAAATGATTATTTATTAGTCTCTACTCCATTTCTCAGCCTTACTGCACTGTGCCCTACCTCTTTGGAGGTTATTTTTCAGTTTATCAAATAGAATATACATTTTTTGTCTAGATGATTCTGAGCTTTCATTCTTCTCTCTGTTTCAGTATGATCCTCTTGCAGGTAGTTGGCAGATGCACCTGAGGCAAAGGGAAGTTTAAGCTAAATAGTAAACACAGAGTCCACACACCTGGCTGCAGCTTCTGCCTTGAAGTTAATGGACAGGTGCTTGAGTGTGACAGAGGGGTGCCGGGCTTTGCTCCTGTGAGGAAATATCCTTTCCCAAAGGGATGGAAACTACATCAATCCCTAAGGCTGTAATCATTTTCCTTTTATGTGTCTTTCTCTGAATATACATTATACATACACATGACTCCTACAAGACTTGACTCAGCCAGATTTTATATAAGTGTTTCTCAAAATATCACATTTTATACATTGTTAATTGCAAATTGTGAGCAGTCATCATTCACTATCGCAAATCAGAGGCTAGAAGCACAGAGTATTCATTTTCATGATTCATTACCTAGTAATTTACCTCATGATGAACAATCTACTCAATGCATACTCTGTCATTCATGTGAATAACAAGTCTATATGTCTACCATCCTCCCCACCTAACATCTTCACAGTTCAATTGTCATCTTGTCATGAAACTGCTACTGTATATTCAATGACTTCTTAAGGCTTGAGAATTAGATGACACATCCTCTCTCTCTGGTATTTTTAACTTAAATGGATTCCCCTAAATGTTACATAAAGAACCTGCTTCCTCACCAGATACACACTGTCCTCTGAGCAAGGACAATTGTGCATTATTCTCTTGGCATGCTTTGTATAGTTTCTACTATCGGTCTTCGCTCAGCCTATCAAGTGTGAAGGAATATCCTCTACAGTTTCTCTTGATAACATCCTTTCTCCACTAACTCTCTGCCTTCTCTGAAACATCTTTTAAAAAGTAATTCTAAAGATCTATCTTCTTGCTTTAAAAGCCTTCCTCTAAAGCCATAAATTTAACATACTGTGTAATGCTTTGTGTTGTTGGCTGTTCATTTTTCTCTCTTTGTGTTCTTTGTGTTAACCTGTCAATATAGGACTAAGTGTTGAAAGTTCAAAAGGTACATGTCGGTGAGTCGAAAAACAATGGTTGTCTTTTCAAAGAATTTTAGGAACTTGGGTTAGAGCCATTGCTTATTATACTTTTGTTTCTATCGTTATTATCTTAGAGAACTTTTTAATAGTTGTTTATGTAGCTTGAATTGATTATAGTTTACTTTTCCAACCATCACTTGAACATTATTGAAGCTTTCTTTTATTGTAAATTTCTTTCATTTCTCTAATCATTGCATGAAGTTCAAAAAGGTTAATACTTTGAATTTTTGAATAACAGTTTTGCTTAAAAGAAATATGACATGTGGTGAAAAATAGGTTGTAAAGAGCACGGGATGGAAAATCATTTTTATCTGTTGCTGTGTGCTGCTTATATCTTGAAATGTACTTGGCTGAAAAATTCTGTAGTTTAATCACTTTAAGTATGAGTAAAGACTCCAAATCAAATGAGGGGGGTGAATATAAATTTCTAAGTATTGTTACAAGAGTATCACATCTTGGAATTTATATGTAGGCAGCAGAATAAAAATAAAGGAAAAGTGGTGCTTTATTAGACCAGAGGCTCAGCCTCAGATGTTCAGAGCAGAACAATTGATATCAGAGCTTTGAAGGATGCTTCAGTGGCTTTCCAGTGGCATTCATCTCAGAAACATCTGCGCATTCAGTACAGGTAAGACAGTTTGGTGGGCAAGGTGCTTCCTGCAGCAGTCTGATAACTCATGTATGCTTCCTAGAACACATGTAAAGGTCAATAAATATGTATAGTCTACCTAGTTGTCTTCTGACCTCCAGCCATGAGCCTTGGTGTGTGTGTCCACACGCATATCATGGTCACATACAAAACAGAATTTAAAAGATAGAAAAACATATACCAACATAAACAATATTCAGTAATTACAAATGAAGATGAATGGCTGAATAGTGAACCTTGAAAATAGCAGTCTAATTACTTCTGATGGAAATAAGTTAATGTAGGACATTTATTTACCTTTAAATTTAGAGAATTTTAAGAAACAGACAACCAAAATCTTTGAAGAGTAGGTAGTAGTCCTGTTGGTGGAATCACAAAGATCAAGTTCTGACAGGCCAGAACTTCCATCACCTCCCAGGAGTTGTGGAAGAGCTTCTGAGGGCAGAGTGCAGGGTTTAGCACTTGTACCAACACCTGTCTTAGTTAGGGTTGTACTTCTCTTAATGGATACCATGACCAAGGCGTCTCTTATAAATGCAACATTTCATCGGTACTGGCTTACAGGTTCAGAGGTTGTCCTTTATCACCATTGTGGAAACGTGACTATGTCTAGGCAAGCATTGTGCAGGAGGAACTGAGAGTTCTACATCTTTATCTGGAGGATGCTAGGAGAAATCTGACTTCCAAGAAGCTAGGACAAGTGTATTAAAGGATGAGCCTGCAGTGGTACAATATGTCCATGATGATTATGTGAAAGTTTAAAGTTCACATTATTGAAAAGAAACTTTCATATGCTTAGGCAAATCAAATGAAAACAAAAACTAATGAAAAGAGGAAGCTAACTAAACTACTGTATTAGAAACTGTCTTAGTCCTCTTGAACAGTTCAAATGAAGACAAGATCTAATTTTACATTGTTTTCATTTCATGCAACACAGCGTGTGTTGACACACAACCACATCTGCCCTCCGTGGGGCCATACTCTCAGGACATTGGGCTCTGCACCCTGTGAGCTCCTGCAGGGTGCTTGCTGCCCAGTTCTTATTTGCTTTGCACTTTGTCCATCTGTAACTAGAGACTACATTGCTGTTTCCAGCATCACCTTATATTTTTACATCTGTTTTAATCTCTGTGTAAATGATGACTTCTGTTCTCTGAGCTTATACTTTAGAATCATTTACTCTTTCTTAAATCATTATTCCAAAATGTCTCTTTTAGACAGAAGTTCTGCCCTGGATATGTTTCTTTTCCAGAGTTTCTTCTATGATCATTTAATTCTTTCTTTGAACACATAGATGTTGTTTTGTTTTCTTGAAACAGAAAGTACATATATATATATATATATATATATATATTATTTTAGAATTATATATACTATATATATGAGAAAGTGTAAGGAAATATAAATATATATACATGCATTCATAGATACAAACATACATATACACACTTTATATTAAATAGTTTTATCCTTTCATTAGAAAAAAGTTCATTATATTTAAGGGAGATGTTTCTTTTAAGATTCAATGTTCCTGATCTGGGATTGGAGATTATTCAAGTCATGTTTAACACAAATCTCAATACCCAAGGGACATTGTTTTCCTCTGTCTAGCAGTGAAATCTGTTCTCAGTTATCAACTCTTCACAGAGCTAGTGAGGTCTCATGGGTATAGACTTCAAAAGAGCATCTTGGAAGAAAGCACACAGTTCTGGGTCTGCTAGCCTGAGCCTCAAGGGAAACTCCAACTTTGCCCTTTCTCTAGGCTGCCGTCTAGATTCTCAGGATTTCTTTTACTTTTGAGAAATGTATTTCTGTATTTAATTGGCCCTTGTTGCAATTTATATGGCATTCTTTTTGAGGATTACTATTATAAGAAATAAATTTTGTTATTATGACTAAATATAGATAACATCAATTCACCAACATTTAATAAAAAAAATCTTCCATATTTTAAGTAGTTCATCTATGGTCACTTTATGTATTTGTGTTGATCAGTTCTAATTTTCATCTTAAAACAGTCTAGAATCATGTGGAAGGGAGTCTCAATGAAGGTGGTCTAGATTAACTTAACCTCTGGGCACTTCTGTTAGGAATTATCTTGATTATGTTATGTGGGTGGCTTCATTTCCTGCTCAGTAGATTCTGTGCTTAATTCAGAGTGGAGAAAGCTACATGAATATGAGAATGGATACATTCATTTATTGTTCTCTGCTCATAAGCATGTAATGCAACTAGCTGCTTCCAGTTCTTTTCATCATGTTTTCCCAGACATGATGGTCTAACTTGGGAATATGAGCCAAATATGGCCTTTTCCTCTTGTGTTGCAATTGTTGGAATATCTTGTCATAACAACAGTAAAGGGGACTAAAATGATATCAATGTAGTATATTTTTCAAAAGATCATTGGAGCTTGCATCATGACAAAAAAACATGCAAGAATTCTCAGTTTGGGACTGTATGAATGTTTCACTCCTCTGTTCTTACTGCTTCACCCTAAAAGCCAGCCCTACTAATTACCTCAACAAAAGGTTATTGATTACTTATTGTTGCTTTGCAAATTTTCTCTGTATGTTCAAAGAAAGAAATGGAGCATCTTTTAGTCAATGGCAAATTAGAATTGCCACTAAATTGCTATGAGAATACAGAAGCAGCAGTCTCCAACAGAAATTCCAAAAGTGAGAAGGTGTCACAGGTTTGTAGAGACTGAACCTTAAACAAGTTAACATAATTACAAATAATATCACAAGCAAAGAGAAAGTAGATTTCCAGGCTGATGAAAGGTATTTTGCTGGTTAATAATAATAGGATTAAAGGAAGTCTAGAAAACCAAGACAAAGTTATTGAGCTCCAGAAGGCAAATTCATAACCATATTTCCTTTTTCAGAAACATGAGTACAGGTGATATGTTCAAAAGTGTTGATTTTGCTATGAGATAGAGCATGCAGTATTCTTTGTAATTTGAAGAAAGTTTGACATTTGTAAATATTTATAAACATTGGGTTTTTTTCAGTTCTGTAGTTGGGTAATGGTTAAGGGCAGATATTGTCACTAAGGTTTTGAATCTTTGAAATCATTGTAACTATCAGTAATATGTTTAAATGCTAACTATAATCAACCTACAGCACTGCCTGTACTATAGAAAAGGCAGCCTTGCATTGGAAAGTATTATGTGAATGTTATATGGATGATTTCCTATGAAGTTTCTAAATCTTAGGTTACAAATCTTGATTTCCCTGCTTGCTATCCCAACATGGGCCCTCAACTAGAAGATCATTCATTTAGCACAGTTATCCTATCTGGAGAGTCTTATTTACATAAATTAATGATACTGAATAGTCTGTCATTACATCTAAAATATTTAATCTTTGAATTTAAAATGACTATTTTTTTTTTCAGAAACTGTGTAGCTATGTTTTGATATGAAAGGCAGGATTTGTTATGTGTGTGTGGACATGGATAGAGCTTCAGTTGGAGAAAAAGCTCAGGATGAAGCGTTGGTATAGAGAAGAGACACTGGTATAGAGAAGAGTTATTTGTACTTGCAAGATGAATAGAAAAGGGAGGTGAAATTGTTAGTGAAGTGCTCTTTGTTTAAACTTAGGGAAGGCTTTGCTCTGCTCTCAGTCAAGCTGTTCCCATTGATTTGTGACAGAATGTCCAGAAAGACAAGAAAGTATTTCTATTTTGGCTTCATTCTTCTTGCTTCTAAATCCATGGGCATCTTCCTACTGGTACCAAAAGTACTTCCTGAGATATGTCCTTTCCCCTAAAAAGTGCCCAAGTAGCTGTTCTGCTGTGAGTAGAACTTGAAAGCATGTAGAATTTCTAGCACATATCTTCAGGATCTTTCATGGTATATAATGAAAGATGGTGTTAGGACGTTAGAGTTCAGAAGTAATTTTCAAGATTTTTTTTTTTAACCAGGTAGAATTGTAACTGTATTTGGTTTAATTAATACATTAATGGTTATATAGAATATGGACTTCTATTTTCTTCTGAGTTTTTAAAACAAAGGTTTTTTTGTTGGTTGGTTGGCTATTTTATTGCTGTTTATTTTATTTTATTGACTAGTCTCAGTCTAGCCTTGAATTCTATATAATTAAGGATAACCTTGAAATTCTGATCTTCCTACCCCCACTTCCTAGGTACTGAGGTTACTGTTGTGTATTACTATACCCTATTTATATAATACTGCTGGTCAAACTTGAGGATTCCTGAATGCTAATGAAGCATTCTACCAACTGGCCCTTATAACTCAGCCACCCAGAAGCCCACTCTACTTGTTATATTACATCCTAAGAGGTAATTGTTAGAGGTGGGCACATTAGAAGAAATTGAAAAATTACAAGTTATTCATCTACATTATCATGGCTAAATAAAATTATATTATTGAATGAGCAAAAGCAGTAGAATCAAAAATCCTAAATAGGATGAAGCCTTGCATCATCCTGATCTTAGGGGAAAACTGAGATCATGAGTATCCTCTATATTATTCAGAAAGTCAGAGGCGGAGTCAGCATAAGTCATAGGTAGGATGCTGGGCATTGTATTGTTGTATAAATCTGTAACCCCATAAAAGGAGAGGTGGAAACAGGAAGAATTATATGAATCTGAGGCTGAAGTCTACACAGTCAACTTTTATTTCACTACACAGTATCTTCTCTCTTACTAATTGCATGTAGATATACATTAAAATGATAAGACTTTGAAAAATTGAGCCACCAATAGGTGAATATTTAAATTCTAAGTATTACAAATCAAATGTAGATCAGTTAAGAAATCTAGTAGATAGATTGAATATGTGTTAGAATATTATACTGGTTTTTAAATTGACTTAGTAATGATATTGATCTAACTGTAACATCTTCAGGAAGCATAACTTGCAGACAGATGAAACTGTTACTCTTACTACATATGCATTTTACACTTTATATTTCTGTTTTAGATATTATATTGATATATTATAAATAAAAAACAAAAATGACTACCCAGAAACTTAATTGCTTATTTTCTATCAAAGTATTGCTCAGCTTAGGCATATCTGATTATCCCATTCAGTTAATTAAAACTTAATGTCTACTCATAGTCATCAGTTATCAGTCATTTGAACTGCAATGAATATGAGTTGTGAGTGTGTTCATTACGGAGAACACACCTGCTCAATGACAGGCAGGTCACAGTGAGAGGAAAGGTATTTTAAACTGCATCAGAATGAAAATGAAGAATACAGTAATTTCTGAAATGATAACCTTAAGTCGTTGGAGAGTAAGAATATAATTTTAATATATGCAGGACTCCCAGCTGCTTGTTCTTAGCAGATGGCACACAAATCCTACAAAGGTGGATCCCTTGAAACATCAACATCTTTGCACAATTGCCTTTCAAATATGTTAAAAAGACAAATGGGCAAGAAAAATGAATAAATCAAGATTGAAGATGAAACAAAAGCCGTTATACTGCAGGAGGCAGTGACTTTAGTCAGTTTTCTTTTGTGTTGCTGTGATGGAACTCTGGGACTTGCACAGGTCATTACTTCATTGTTGAGTTAGTAGAGGCTGAGATAATTTTCTATCAATATGAAATTGCTACTTTATTAAGTGCATTCCCTTATTTGTTTTTGGAGCTAGGCATCAGTCATTGGGTAAAATATTTGATGTGTTTCCTCCTTTTAGGAATCAACATACCCTACCAGGTATGGTAAATATGTAGAGGAAATAAGGATCTCGGCCAATCACCATTAACTGTAATTGCTTATTGTTTTGGTATATTTCTCTAGATCAATCTCATTTTTAAACTATGGAACTCTTTTTTTTAAATTTTTTTTATTTTTTTATTTTTTTATTTTTATTTTCTATATTCTATGTTTACATTCCAAAGGCTTTCCCCTTTCCCAGTTCCCACCCACCATAGTTCCCATAGTTCCTCTCCCCCCCCCAACTATTCCCCAATCATTCCCCCTACCCCCTCGGTTAACTATGGAACTCTTAACAGAGATATCCATTGAGTCTAATAACTGACCTAACAATACTTGGCACTGATGAATCTGATTTTTTCATGTACCCAAACTGATTACTTCAATAGAGATGTAAAGGTCAAATGCCAGAGACATGTCCTTAAAAATGTCAGTAGTGACTCCCAGAAAGCAGAGGCAAGACTTAATTTATTAACTTGTTTTTAGAGAAATTGTTCTCTTGAGATTACAATGAAAATGGATCATTTTATGTGTAACTGGAGTGGCAGCCTTCATGGATTCCATCAGAGTATAGGTAATTCGTGCCTGGATTAGGTTTGCTAGGACATACAATAGAAGGGAAATGATAAAATTGGAGAGAGAGCCACTCTAAAACACACAGTGTGCAGATTTGATGGTATATAGGAGTGTCAAATCTGATTAAAGATGATATAGCTTCTATCAAAAGATAGATGCCCTTATGAAAACATGTGATATAAATAATAAACTGATGTTATTTTTTTAAACACTCAACAGTAACCCAACTAGGAAGAAGAAATAACAACTAAGCCAAAACCCAAAACGTAGAGCCACTCTGAAGTGAACTTACAAGGTTGCAGGAGTTATAACAAAAACAAAGAAATAAGCATAGATGAAGAATAACTATGGTTCTTAAAATAGTTGTGTGTGTATGGGTGTGTTTGTGGTGGATATATAGGTGTGTGTGGGGGGGTATGGTGTGTTTGTGATGTGTCTTTGTTGTGTTTGTGTATATATGTATGTAGTGTGAATATAAGTGTATATGGTATGCCTGTGTGTGTGTGTGTGTGTGTGTGTGTGTGTGTGTTATGGTCTGTTTGTGATGTGTCTTTGTTGTGTTTGTGTATATATGTATGTAGTGTGTATATAAGTGTATGTGGTATGCCTGTGTGTGTGTGTGTGTGTGTGTGTGTGTGTGTGTGCGTCTTTGGTAAATTTGTGTACTTTTACGTGCAGAAGAACAAGAAAGTCAAGGTTGGCATAGTGTCTTTTCTCCCATCAGTTCCTACTTTATTTTTGACTGATTTTTCTGCTATACAGCTTTTCCAATGAACATTTGAGATGGACCTGAGAACAAAATTATACACCCACAGACATTAGAGACACACATGCAGGTTCTGGGCATCCAAATCAGTTACTCCTTGTTGAATGGCAAGGGTTTACCCATTGAACCATCTGCCAAACCCAAGGCCCCAGATCCCTTAATGAAAATTTCCTCTTAATATTTGTCTTTATCTCCATACACAAAGCTAATTGTGTATGTCAGTTTTCATTCATTAAATGATAACATATAAAATAATGCATTTATTAAAAGTTATCATATTCTATACCCTCACTGATGAACTCAAGGAGGATTGTGAAATGTCCTCATTTCACAATAGAGAGAAAATTATTTATACAATCTTCATTTTCTGTCAAAAGAATCAGTTTAGAGTCAAATAGAATCTTTACAGTTAACTTTTCCATATAAATTTTAAAGTTTCAATTTTATAAGTTCAGATAACCCCATCAGAGAAACATAAAGCTATTAAAAGTCGTTTGCAAAAATGATAACGATCAAAATACTGAATAAGCAGTGAAAATATTCAAGCACTGTCAAAGACAGTAATTGACAGAGTAGTCATATAATGTGTTCATTAGACAGTTATTTTTATCACTTCAAATGAACACAGCTACAATTAAACCGAGACAACCTTCCAGTTTTAAGGTGGCTTATTCAGACTCCTTGCAATTATGACTTCAAGGGTCACCTTCTCTCATGCACTAAATGAAAGATGCATATAATTCCTGCCACTACTTTACAGTTTTACCTTGGCAATGAATCCTCACATTGGCCCCTAGAGCCTCATACCTACTGCAGATGGAAAATATAATATTTTAGCATCAGCATAATTAAGAAAACACTGAGACATGGACAGTACTTAATAGGTCCGTATGTTGATTGATTTTGAATATTTTCTCATTAGAACTTAGGAATGTTGAATATAAGATTTGATGGCCACAGCAGGAAGTGTGTCCTAGCAAGAGCAAGGAGAACTCTGTCAAGGCAGGCACATGGGTACACAACTCTATACACTGCTCATGTCTCATACAAGAGATCCATTCTTCATAGAAATGATCCCAGAGTCTGTATTCCAAACAGATGCAATGAAACTGGTCTGTGTTTCTAATCTAAGTAACCTGAGAAGATGGGAATTGTGCATGGCTGAGGAATTATAAACTAGATGAGCATAAGTATAGCTTCTTGGAGTTTTGTGTAGGTCACATAAAATTACTATATCTGGCATATTGCGGCTGTCGAGAAAATATTAAGTAATTAATGGCAAGCAATAAGCAAGCACTAACTCGAGGCTTGGCAACCAAAAGGCTAAGGGTACAAGTCTCACCAGGAATAATGGCAAAAGGCTATTCTGAGGCTATCTAATATGCTGTGGTAACGTTTGGGCTGAGATTACAGGTTATCTAAGGAAGTCTTTATTGTTATGTTATGCTTCTTTCATCTATGCACCATGTTCTTTAAGGACATAAAGATAAATTCACAAAATATCGTGAAGGGAAGAGTTTACTTAAATATTAAAATATTAGCATATATATATAATATTGTCTGTGTCATCTTTCTCTTTATGAACATATTCAGGAGTACTGAATCTACTGATGGACATCCTTGGTCTCACCAAATCTGAAAACAAAAGACTAGTAGCAATGTTTTCATGTCTTGAAAACTATGTATTAGTTCCCTTATTTGTTGTCTAATATTTGAAGCATAAAGTCACTGATCTTAGATATAGTTTTTGAATGGATAATCGATCAGATGCAAGTTTTGTTGTTTTGTTTAGTTCATGGTTCTGAGTTTCTATTTTAGATTTTCTTTTAAAATAACTTTTATTAACTAGTTAATTAATAATGATAAAAATAAAACAATGATCCAATAATATGAAATAATTTACATATATACTCACAAAATATAGGTTTCAAGCATATAAAATAAAGCATGTTGAATCAAAAACAGAAAATGACAAATCTACAGTCATGTGTGAAGCAAAAATAATCATAATTACAAGCAAAAAGTCACATACATCTATCTGAAGCAGATGAATACAGCTATAATTGTCTGCTTTTAATTATGATTATAAGTCTCATTGAGATTGGGTAGGGAAGATCTAAAATGAAACTAAAGTCTGTAGTCTGTAATGTTCTAAAAGAATCGTGCTTAGAAATATATTCCCAACCCTGTTGTATGATCACTTCCCTTTCTTTGGAGATCATATACTTGGAAACTATTTAGAATCTGATCAGGAAGCTTCTGAGGCTGAAGAAATCTCACTTTTCTAGTCATTTCAAAGAAAGGGACATCAGGGCAGCACCTAGCTCACTTAGGTTTAAAATACGTAAATTTAAATATAGAAAAGAGCTTCCATTAAATTAGGGATGCACAGAGACTGCTTCAACCATGTAATATAACATGTTTTGCTTTGAATACTTCTGCTGCGGCCTCTTTGGACTCTAGATGGTTGTGCTCAGTACAGTTGTAGTAAGCAATAAGGAGTCTGTATGGCAATTATACACCAAGCACCAAGCAAGTTCGACTTTGTGACAAACTACTGGTCAACCAAACAGGGCTCATTTTCAGGTAGGACAGTTTCTGTTGCATTTTGAAAAGCTCTTTTGTCTACAAATAGACATATAGCCACCTACTCTAGTCCCCTGTGGGGGAAAAATGTCTAAAAATCCTAGTTGTGGGTATATAAAAAAGTCATTTCTCCTAGAGAAATATCTAATCTAGTTAGAGGGACAAATGTAACAAAACGAAATCCTCTCTCAAAGTGTGTGGTGGTCATGGCTGAGAGAAAGGCTTCTCAGTGTGAGTTCCACCAGCTTGTCCTTCCCAGTCCTCAGGTACTCAGGGCTACCTGGGGAGATAATCAAGAGAGGTTGACTTCTACAGGAGACTTCTGGCTGTTTCTATGGCAACCAAGTGAAGATAATCACAGCACTTCACTTCCGTCCTTAACACCATTTAGTCTTCAACAGAGGCAGAGCGCCCACTGTGTGCAGAAAAGTATACACGGAAGCCTGTGGCAACGAGAGCTTTTATTGTTGCAAATGGAAATTACTGGTAGAAAATAACTTCTTACCAACGTAACCTCTGGAAAAGAAAAAGACAGAAACGTTAGGTTTTTTTATTTTCACATTAGGGTTCTCAGGCTTACATTGAGCTGGAAGTGCTTCTTGGCAGACAGAGGCATAATAAGTGCTGTTATCCAGGAAGGAGTCAAGTTTGTCAACCACACTGGAAATTACTTTCTACTAATACTGGAAGCATTGTCCCTAGAGCTTTTGTTTTGGAAAGTAGATCCAGATTTTATCCCGAATGCAATTATAAGTAAAAATATTAACATCAAACTTTACCTTTTTTGATGAATCCTAAGAATGGAGGTTAAACAGAAGCATGTCATTAAATAAAATAGTAGCAAACTGTAAGGCAGACACAGTGACTGTTGTTTAAATGTCCTCACAGGCTCATGCTTTATCCTCAGCCAGTGGAGCCCTAGAGCCTGCAATGGAAAGCTGGAGGGTGTGGGCCTCTGGGAGCAGGACTTGAAGTTTGCCAGCTTGGCCTTACTCTGTCCAGTCTCTGCCTCCTGGGTGAGAAAGCAGCTGGCCCTGTTCTTACCCCATTCTTTCGCTGTTTAAACTCCTTTTTTGTCCAGGATTTAGTACTAGTAACAACAAACTACCAGTAGAGGGTCTTTCATCATGAAAACCATGTTCCAATTTCCTCTGAGATTGCACTCGGTTTAATTTAACACCGATAATAATATCATATTCTTTTATTCAATTGCATATTGCCTGAGTAACCCAATAAAAAAATTCCATGTGTACTGTGAAAATAACATTCTGACACATGGCTTTATAAATTGTTTGTACGCTTGAAATTTTTATTTTAAAATTTAAAGTCTTAGTTTTCAGACTACATAGCATTTTTTATTTTCCGGTTAGAGAACAAAAGCAGTATCAAAATTATTGTTTATATATTTAATTGATATATAACTTGTTTTTTATTTGTCTCAAGTGTGTATAGCTGCCTCTCAGTCTCTCTCTCTCTCTCTCTCTCTCTCTCTCTCTCTCTCTCTCTCTCTCTGTGTGTGTGTGTGTGTGTGTGTGTGTGTGTGTTCATGGGCATGTTACTTGAAACTCAGAGGCCAAGAAGAGAATAATTCTTTCCTTCTAGCTACCTTGTGGGTCCTGGGGATGGAGAGCTCTGGCCCTCAAGTTTGGTGGTGCCGTTATTCTTTAATCTTTGAGCCCCTGCTTTGACTCCTATGAAAAGAACTAATAATCACTTTGAAGATCAGTTATAAACCTCTAGCTATGTAAGCATTTTTTTTTTGCTTTTATTTTGTTGTTAAATGAGATCACGCTTGGTAAGTAACACCGAATCACCTTTGATAGTGACGTGGTGATGACAGAAATTGAGGCTATTGCCTCAACTTCACTATCCACATCTCAGTTTATATGTTGAAACCATAAATGCTGAAGATACCATTGGGAAGATGGGGCATTTAAAGGGATAATTAAGTTTAAACAACCTCACATAAATGTGGGCCCTTATGCAATAGGAATATATTTTAATGTAGAAAGAGTAATAGACACTGGAGACAATTTATCCATTCATATGTCCATAGATGTACTCTTTACTTAAATATTGTCTTTTTGTATGCACAGGCTGAAGAGCAGAAATGGTCGCAGCAACTTGTGTCTAGTCTGGAAAAAAGAGCTCCCTCCAGCATCTAACTCCTATTGGACTTTATCTTAAAATTCCACTCACCATAGTGTTAGAAAATATATTTCTGCTGTTGATGCTTACTGAGTCTGTGACTTTTTACTAAAACAAATGAGAGAATTTATACACATAATAACAGATGTTTCTCTACTATGACATCTTAATCATCTTATTACATTTACACTTTTCCAAATTCTGATTCGTTCATATATTTAAGCTTTAATATTTATTAACATAGGGAAAGTATCAATGACTCTAAAGCAATGCATATGTACAAATCCTTTTGATCCATAGTGTTGTTGGTATAATTCATTTTTCTATAATTCATGTAAGGATAGAACCATTTTAAAATATCTGCACAGGGAAGGGATTTATCACTTGTCAAAAAATATATGTAAGTTCTGTAGCCAAAATCATAGCTCATGAATTTTTATTCCATCTGCATTCTCTGTCTTGTAGTAAATTAAGGTTATTCATTGGATTATGTATCTATATTGTGACTTGGCTTTGCAGGTCCTCATGGGAACTTGCTTTTAAAAGGTATTCCATGAAACATATCAAGGCTGATTGCTGTGCATAGGACTGACTTCAGTGATGCAGTGGGCAGAGTTGTCTGTGGTGGGTGTGGCACTGATGATGTGGAGATGATGATGTGTTTCATCACCAGCATGCTTCAGACTTTTTTTTTAAATAGCTGCTGCTTCTCAAAATTTTGCACAACCCCCTGCTGCCCTGGCCATGCACTGAGGCATGGGTTCACTTCTCAGCTCTGTCCCAGTCAATACTCTTCCTCAGGGGCTCATTAGATTTCCAGATTTAAGATACTCTCTTATGTCCATCTGGACCCAAAATATGCCCTAGCCCACCAAAATTATGTAGTGAACCGAGTCACTCACCATTGATTTCATGTCCCGTGAACAATGCATCTAGAGAGGGCAATATCCTGCAGCACAGCCTGATACACTCCAGTTCTCTTACCCAACATCATCTTTTAGAGTTTTCACAATCTATACCATCTTTTAATTAAAATAATTGAAGTGGAATTATTGTAAATCTCTACTTATGGGGGCATAAATCTTTGTATGTGTCATTTGATAAAAAATAATTTTTTTACCAGCTGATAGATAAAAATTTTGAGTTTGTATGTAGATATGCCACAAAAATTATTGGTATGAAAAGCTATTCCTTGCTCAGAGTATTAACCTATGGCTTGATTATGGTTGTGTAGATTCACTGAACCTATGTTATCACTAGGAAACGGTATTATGCTAGGAGTTTTGATTTGGGTTGCTGCTGTTGACAAAACGTCAATCCATAGAGGGATTCCTCAGGTCAGAGTTCAGGTGCAGTAACTTTGATGTTGAGCCTAGACCCAGCTTCTGTGCTTGCCATTGGGTCTTTGTTCATTGACTTTACCAAACATGGCATTTCCAGGAAGAGATATCACTAGTCCTAGTTTTTCTCTTATATCTTTAGGAGAATCCCGAGGAGGGATTGTGTTTTAGGTGACATGCTTGTCCATGAGAGTTTCACAGTCTATGTATAGAGATTCATGAAACACCTCTTCCAGATTGATTTGGCAAGTTCTTTCATTTTGCTCAATTCCATAAACAGTCAAATTAGCAGCTGTTATTGGATAAATTAGTGCATGTTTATATTTCTCTTTATCTTCCAAGAAAATGACAATCAAAAATATTTCCATAAAATAGAAATAAAACGATGAGCTAGACATGCTTTTCTTCTGAACAGATTACTTAATGGTATCAAATTATGTAAATAATTTTGCAAATTAGATTCAATTTTTTCACAATGAAAAATCTATGATACAAATGTTGTAGGAAATATTAAAAAAGACCACTGGCACATTCCCACCCTAGTGCCAGCAAGGCAATGGCAATCCACAGACCTCACACTGGGCCACAGGGCTTCTGCTAGCCTGCCAATGGGCCCATGGACTCTCTGGAGTTAGGTCACAGCTCGTGTGACCTGCTGTCATGCCCACTTTCCAGCTCCCACTTGACCAAGTCTCTGGCAGGGGTCTGTGAGTTTATCTCGCTTCCATACAATACTAAGTCATCCCATGGTTTTCCAACTCACCCCCTCCCCAATTATCCCGGTGGAAGCATGACCCTTAATGCTTGAGTGGTTAGCCAATTAGATTTATGTATATTTAAAATCAAATTACAAGATGCCAAAACAGTAATTTAGAGCCAATTGATAATGATAAAGCCTTAACCCAATTATTCTAACCTTTTGATAACACCACGTCGGACTCCATTTTGGTTCTCCTCGTGTTTCCTCCTGGGACCTCTGTCCCCACCACCTAGCTCCACCTCCCTTTTCCTGTCCAATTACTGGCCTTCCACTGCCCTAATATGTTTGGACATGGAAAATCCTGCAGCATAGAAAAGTGAAGAAAAGATGGAAAAGTAGTTGTCTTTATTTTATTATTTACCATTATTATGTATGCACATGGATATCTAAACCCAGGGCCTATATGTTCTAAGAAAGTGCTATATTATTAAAACCTCCAGGCCTGAAGATTGCTATGGAAAGTAACATGATACAAAATACACAGTGGAAACTTCAGACCAAATGGTCCGCCTTTGTCTTGTCCCTAATTAGTAGTCCTACTAACTGAAGCAGCAAGTAAGGAGTTCAAGAAGCTGTTTTTCCAAAGGTGAGACGTTCTCTGCCAAAGGGGCATAGACTTGTTCGAAACCTCTTGGTTTCTGAATTATGGTTTCCATGTCGTGCTTTTCAAGATTGTCACACTGTGTAGTCATTTGATGTAGCCCATATTCTGTCTCATTAGATTTGCTGCATCATGGAGCTTGGGGTAGATTCCCCTTACCCTGCAAACCTGACTTGCTGCAGTGACACACCTTGCCCTGCTCAGCAGCTGTCAATCAGCCTGATGGTTTTGTAGACATGATCAAGGCGAACTTTCTATACACCGTCCATTTTAGAAAGACAATTTTAACTCTGCATATTTTCTACTGTGGGTAAGCTGTGTGAACTGCAGCAATTTATCTCAAGAAGGAAATCATGATTCACACCTGATCTTGAACCCATATGCCTCACAGACGTGGCAGGTTCCAAACTCTTGTGGGATTTCTTTCACTCTCTATTATTACTACATCACATAAGCTATTTGCAACTTTCCTTCTTATCAGCTTCAAAGTCAGCATGTTATCAGCATAAAGAAAGACCAGTGTGACATTTGAGGAATGTCAAGTGATGAAGATCTCTGAATAGGATATTATGCCACAGACCTGGGGAATTTGTGTTGCCTTGAGCATAAACTGTGATGGTATTCTGGAGTGCCTTGCAGATAAAAATAAGATGTTCCTGCTGGCACTTGCCGATTAGTGTAGAGAAGCATGCATTATCAGGCTAACAGCTGAAAAGAAACCTCCTTTGCAAATTTGTTGTAGTCAAAATACTGTGTATGGAATATACTGCAGCTGGAGAGTACACATGACTGTATGTACTAATCTGCACAGTCCTTTCTGAGATCCATCACCCAGGAATGCCAAAGAGTTCTCTTAAGCTACATTACGAGTGGCCCGAAAGCCATTTTCCCACCCTGGCCTCGGTGGAGCTCACTTCTGCTTTAGTCTGATCACTACAACATCACTGCTTTTCTAAGTAGACGACATGTGTGCCTTGTCTTTAATGACGGGATGCTTCTGTCATATCTACTGACATCAAAGAATTATTTCATTTAGTATTTCAAAGGCTGTGCTTGGTCCCCTAATGGAGAATATCTATCGATGGTAAGAAGGCTTGATCCAATCTCCGATGAAGGAAGGCTGCTTTTTGGATTTCCTTAAATAAATATCCAGACTACATTCACTGGTTTCAAAAGCTTCACACGTTCCCCCTGTTTTTAATTTTTTCATGTAAAATTTTATTCTTATAAAAGTTAATTTCTGTGTCAGACTTTTAAAAGTCCTTTCACACCATTTATCACAAGGATATTAATCTCCTTCACTATAGATCTCAGTTGAGGCCAATGTCAGTAAGCCAACCAAGGACACTGGTAGTGCCCCTTAAAACTTACCCTTCATCTGGAGTCTCTAATATCAGTGAGCTAATGAGCAGTGAAATATATATTTTGAGGAAGTGGTGCAGCATCACTGTGGTTTCTGAATGGGGTATCTGACCATTGCTACAAAACTCAGGTCTCTGGATCTTAACTTACTGTGAAACCAGAGGAGCCCGGTTTGTTGTTTCCTGCCTGCAATCATTCTAGAGAAAATACCATGTTGTTTGTAGTTTTTGCCTCCTTCCCATCAATGCTGAGATGCAGACATCTTGATTGGAGGCCTTGTTTGGTTGTCACACCATCTCAATCAATGAAGGGGTAGGCTGGTTTACCTGTAATTGTTCTATTGTATGCTTCAAATGACAGGATTCCCACCCCATCCATTTTATCTTGGTACTGCAGCAAATTATGGCAAAGTTGAGGACTTGAAAGAAGAAACATGTACTATCTTATAATTTGGTTAGTCAGAAACACAATGTCATTTTATTTAGCTCTAGATTTGTAGCAGTTGGTTAATCTGCTCTGATCTCCCCAGCACCATGAGTTCCTTGCTACTTGTTCAGATCCTGTGGATTCTTGAAAGAAACACACAATACACATAAATACACACACACACACACACACACACACACACACAGCCTTTACTTCCACGTTGCTAATGCCTCTCCTCCAATACTACTAAGTTGTTACTTACTAAAATCTATATTTCGTCTTTGTTACTGGAGACTGAATTGGGGAGAGAGGAAGCTGGGGCCAGTCTTCCACAGCTGATTGGTACTCATGGTTGGTATTCCATCTTCTCCAGCTCTCAAGCCTGTCAATAGGAAGGCTTATCCTGTCAAGATAGACATGGGCCTCTCTTGTCCTACTGTTTGTTTTCCCTAGTGAGAGAAATAGCAACTAAACATGATATGTCCTTCAAATAATATGGGGAGAAAATACAATAAAACATAATAGGTAACTAATTTACTGTAAAAGTACCAATAGATGCGTTAGTGTGAAAGGGAGAAACTGTATAACTGCCGTACGAAAGACTGCAGGCCACAGGAGATCCAGTGTTCCTTCAGTTATGAACCCTTAACTGGTTTGCTAGTATTAAGTGGTCAACTGTGAAATCATACACGTACAAGCACTCTAATCAGACTCAGCCAGTTGTATTTATATATAATAGTAACAAGGAAAAAGAGGCAATGAATTTGAGAGGTAGGTCGGTAGGTGGCATGGGAGTCTTAGGAGGGAGGAAAACAAAGGGAGAAACAATCTGTAATTTTAAAAAGAACCAAAGACATGGCAGATTAGACTTACTCTTCAGGAAGACAGCTCTTAGGCTTAAGTCTCTCAGACATTAGCAAGGAATTCCATGGTATTCAACAGACAGCGGCACTCCTGAATGCAGGTAGAGAACTGCAAAGTTACCCTTCTGTTACATGGATATAAACATAGCATCTTTTCATGAGATTAAGAAATATTGCGTGTCAGTGACTGAGAAGGAAGGAGTACTGTAGTTTCAGAAGTAAGAAAATGTCAAGCACTCTGACCTCTGAAATAATAATGTTAAGTTTTCATCACAGAAGAATGATAATTAATTAACATGTCTAAACAAGCAAGGTAGGCATATGTTTCTAAAAGTTCTGTTACTATCTAGAAATAAATGTGGGTTCAACAAAGTATCATAAGCATCACATTTATTTATGTGCATTTTGAATATGAGCTGATGGACTGTTCAACATCATTATTTTTGTTAGACTATTTTGGTATCTGGCACTATATTTGAAAAGGTATATTTGCTTTGCACAATTGGCTATATATGTATACAGGTACATATATACACATATACATGTACATGTGTATATAAATTATATCATAGCATATAATTATTTATAATATATTAATGCAGAAGTGCTTATGTAAATTAATAAAAATGAAAATTATTTCTTATATTTTTGGATTTTTTAGGTATGAGAATTCTCAGTGGATGTAAAATGCATAAAAACATTCCTCTGAGTGAACTCTGTCCATACAATGATAAGACATGGATATTAATTCACCAGCAGGCCCAGGACTCTGCTGCATACTTGGGATACTGTGAAAATGAACATCTATGTGCCATTTTCAATTCTGAGTTTCCTTATATACATCACTGCGGGTAGAAAAAAAAGTAACCAAAATGGATGCACCACTCCATAATGCATAATTTAACAGGAGTAGCTAGCAGGAACAACACAAAAATAAAGCATCAGCATCATATTTTTTTCCTGCAGAAAAGAGGTCAAGGTTGATTTATTTATACATGGCTCATGTTCCTATCCTTGGCATCTTTTTATTTCCTGCAGCATAAGTTTTTCTCAGACCTTGTGAGTTGAGAGCTATATAGAACACGTACCTGTACCTGGCAGAACTTAATTGTGTATGATGCCTTCTGCCGAATCCCCATTAGGTTAAAGCACCAGGTGCAGGACTTGCCCAGGAAATACCCAAGGGTGGAATATGAATTGACTGCCCTCGACCTAGACCAAAGGTATTACATAATAGCTTGGAACTTGGCTTTCTTTATTCTCAAGTTTAAAGGTTGTCAGTTTCTTGTCGATTATATTTCTATCTCCTACTTTAACTTCCTCCCTTTGTTTTTCTTCTTTTAATTCATGTATCTTCATACTCATGTTTATTTCTACTGCTGCTTCTGTACTTTAACTCTGCTTCCTCTTCTCTCCTTAGCCTTGGGACTTTCCTCCACCCAATAAATCCTTATCATGGTTATTTTCTCCAGAAACTGATCAATGTGTTATGCACCTTGGGGTTGGAGTAAGGAATGCAGGCAAGGGGAGAGCACAGAAGTAAGAACCAGAGAACTTACATATGTCTGGTGGCTGAAATGCTAAGTGCAGATCTGATGTGATGTGCTGACAGAGGTGAATATCAACTGTCAGATGAGGAGTCGTATTCAGTGTGAAACATATATTAAAGAGTTCTGAACAAAAGCAGGAGAAAGGAAAAGGAGAAACAGACATTTGGGGTGATTATGAGCGCTAAACTACAACCATCATGCTTAGTAGCTAATGCACATATGCACTGAGGAGGACACAGGACAACAAAAATCACACAAATCATGTTCAGTGCCTAATGCACATGTACACTGATGAGGCACAACACAATAAAACTAGAGCCATGCTCAGTAGCAAACACAAATATACACTGATAAAGCACAGGACAACAGAAACTACAGTCATCTCATTCAGTACCTAATAGAGATATACATTGAGGGGCACAGGACAAAATAGTAAAAGAAATTACAGTTAATAAGATCAACTGTTCCTTTTTTATTTCTAAGAGCTCAAATTGACTGATTTAATTCAGGCATACAGAAGTAATCTGATTTATATTACATCATTTGATCTCATTCTATTTATGTAATGTCTTTCTAGTCATGTTCATATATTGACTTTAATAATTACCAGGAGAGGGGATAACATTTGAAATGAAAATAAAGAAAATTTCCAATAAAAATATTAAAAAAAATAAAAGACAATTTTAATGGAACATGAACATATAAAATATATTTTCCTTCTTTTTGTTTTCCTTTCCTTTAGTTGAAAAAATTAAGCTGGCGGTGGGGAAGCCGGAGGGTCACCCAGCGTCCCAGGTGCTCAGAACCATCCAGCGGCGGCGGCAGAACCAGGTACCCGACACAGCCCGAGCTTAAGACCTTCGGGGACTCAGGCCTGGAGTGGGAATTGGGCACAGAATAGCGGGTGCACTCTGCACTCGCGCGCGGGGCGGACCCCGAGCTCCCTGCAGGCAGCTGCCATATTGCCTGCAGCTTCCCGCCCAGCTGGCGGTAGGGAAGCCGGAGGGTCACCCAGCGTCCCAGGTGCTCAGAACCATCCGGCGGCGGCGGCAGAACCAGGTACCCGACACAGCCCAAGCTTAAGACCTTCGGGGACTCAGGCCTGGAGTGGGAGTTGGGCACAGAATAGCGGGTGCACTCTGCACTCGCGCGGCGGACCCCGAGCTCCCTGCAGGCAGCTGCCATATTGCCTGCAGCTTCCCGCCCAGCTGGCGGTGGGGAAGCCGGAGGGTCACCCAGCGTGCCAGGTGCTCAGAACCATCCGGCGGCGGCGGCAGAACCAGGTACCCGACACAGCCCGAGCTTAAGACCTTCGGGGACTCAGGCCTGGAGTGGGAATTGGGCACAGAATAGCGGGTGCACTCTGCACTCGCGCGCGGGGCGGACCCCGAGCTCCCTGCAGGCAGCTGCCATATTGCCTGCAGCTTCCCGCCCAGCTGGCGGTGGGGAAGCCGGAGGGTCACCCAGCGTCCCAGGTGCTCAGAACCATCCGGCGGCGGCGGCAGAACCAGGTACCCGACACAGCCCGAGCTTAAGACCTTCGGGGACTCAGGCCTGGAGTGGGAATTGGGCACAGAATAGCGGGTGCACTCTGCACTCGCGCGCGGGGCGGACCCCGAGCTCCCTGCAGGCAGCTGCCATATTGCCTGCAGCTTCCCGTCCAGCTGGTGGTGAGGAAGCCAGAGTCAGCCAGTGTGCCAGGTACCCAGACCCAGCCGGAGGCCGAACCAGCCTCCCATCCAGCCAGTGGCAGGGAAGCTGGAAACCGGACCCAGCCAGCTTCCCAGCAGCTTGGGACCAGCAGGCAGAACCAGATAACTGAGATATCCCAACTTTAAGACCCCTGGGGAAACAGGATATCAGACAGCGAACCCTGAGCAGGAGCAGTGCAGAGCAGCCGCCCAACAGGCGGAACCAAATACCTGGGATATCCTGAGGTTAAGACCTCGGGGGACTCAGGCCACCTGTCAGCAATCTGTGAGCAAGAGCCCCGCAGGACAGTGATTCAGGTATCCCAGTCACTGGGAAATAGCCTTACAACCCCACAGGAGGGTCAAGCACCAGCTAGTATCTACAGGACCAACTAACACCAGAGTTAACCAGATGGCAAAAGGCAAACGTAAGATCGCTACTAACAAAAATCAAGGCAATATGGCGGCATCCGAACCCAGTTCCCCAACAGCAATAAATATTGGATACCCCAAAACACCAGAAAAACAAGACTCAGATCTAAAATCACTGGTCAGGATGCTGATAGAGGAACACTTAGATAAATCTCTTAAAGTAATACATGAGAAAATAGATCAAAAGCTAGAAGCCATTGCAAGACAAACACAATTAAATCCCAGATATCTCAACACACCAGAAAAACAAGACTCAGATCTAAAATCACTGGTAAAGATGCAGATTGAGGATCACTTAGATAAATTTCTTAAAGTAATAGAGGAGAAAATAGATCAAAAACTAGAAGCCCATACAAGGCAGACACAAAAATCACTTAAAGAAATCCAGGAGAATATAGAGCAAAAAGTGAATCCCAATAAGGGGGAGAAACAAAAATCACCCAAAGAAATACAAGAGAACATGGGTCAACGAGTAGAAGTCATAAAGGAGGAAACACAAAAATCCCTTAAAGAATTACAGGAAAACACAAACAAGCAACTGAAAGATCTGAGCAAAACCATACAAAATCTAAAAACAGAAGTAGAAACAACTAAGCAATCGCAAAGGGAGACAATGTTGGAAATAGAAAACCTTGGGAAGAAATCAGGAGTCATAGATGCAAATATCAACAATAGAATACAAGAGATAGAAGACAGAATCTCAGATGCTGAAGATACCATAGGAACCATGGATTCAACAATTAAAGAAAATGCAAAATGCAAAAAGCTGGTAACCCAAAACATTCAGGAAATCCAGGACACAATGAGAAGACCAAACCTAAGGATTATAGGGATAGATGAGAATGAAGATCTACAACTTAAAGGGCCAGCAAATATCTTCTACAAAATTATGGAAGAAAATTTCCCCAACCTAAAGAGAGAGATGCCCATGAATATACAAGAAGCCTATAGAACCCCAAATAGACTGGACCAGAACAGAAATACTTCCCGTCACATAATAGTCAAAACCCCAAATGTACTAAACAAAGAAAGAATATTAAAGGCAGTAAGAGAAAAAGGACAAGTAACATATAAAGGAAGACCTATCAGAATTACACCAGACTTCTCACCTGAGACCATGAAAGCTAGAAGATCCTGGGCAGACCTTATGCAGACCCTAAGAGAACACAAACTTCAGCCAAGACTACTATACCCAGCGAAACTCTCAATTGCCATAGATGGGGAAACCAAGATATTCCACGACAAAACCAAATTTGCAAGATACTTATCTACAAACCCAGCCCTACAAAGGATAATAGGGGAAAAATACCAACACAAGGGGGGAAACAACACCCCAGAAGAAACAAGATAGAAACCCCATCTCATCCAACCCAAAAGAAGAGAACCACTCAAATACAAATAATAATAACAATTCCCAAAATGTCAGGAAGTAATAATTACTATTCCTTAATATCTCTTAATATCAATGGACTCAATTCCCCAATCAAAAGACACAGACTAACAGACTGGATACGGAAACAGGACCCTACATTTTGCTGCATACAGGAAACACATCTCAGTGTCAAAGACAAACACCTCCTTAGAGTAAAAGGCTGGAAGACAGTTCTACAAGCAAATGGTCCCAGGAAACAAGCTGGAGTAGCCATTCTAATATCAGATAAAATCGACTTTCAACCTAAAGTCATCAAAAGAGACACAGAAGGTCACTTCCTGCTTGTCAAAGGGAAAATCCACCAAGAAGAATTCTCAATACTGAACATCTATGCACCAAATGCAAGGGCACCCTCATTCGTAAAAGAAACTTTACTAAAGCTTAAAGCACACATCGCACCTAACACAATGATTGTAGGTGACTTCAACACTCCACTCTCCTCAATGGACCGATCAGGAAAGCAGAAACTAAACAGGGACACAGTGAAACTAATTGAAGCTTTGGACCAATTGGATTTAACAGATATATATAGAACATTCCATCCTAAAACAAAAGAGTATACCTTTTTCTCAGCACCGCACGGTACCTTCTCAAAAATTGATCATATAATTGGTCACAAGACAGACCTCAACAAATACAAGAAGACCGAACTAATCCCATGTCTCCTATCGGATCACTATGGAGTAAAAGTGGTCTTCAATAGCAAGAAGAACTACAGAAAGCCCACATACACATGGAAACTGAACAATACTCTACTCAATGACACCCTGGTCAAGGAAGAAATAAAGAAAGAAATCAAAGACTTTTTAGACTTCAATGAAAATGAAGGTACGACCTACCCAAATCTCTGGGATACAATGAAAGCAGTGCTAAGAGGAAAACTCATAGCCCTGAGTGCCTCCAAAAAGAAACTGGAAAGAGCATACACTAGCAACTTAACAGCACACCTGAAGGCGCTGGAACAAAAAGAAGCTAACTCACCCAGGAGGAGTAGAAGAGAGGAAATCATCAAACTAAGGGCTGAAATCAATCAAGCAGAAACAAAGAGAACCATACAAAGAATCAACAAAACCAAGAGCTGGTTCTTCGAGAAAATCAACAAGATAGATAAGCCCTTAGCTAGACTAACCAAAGGGCACAGAGATAGTATCCAAATTAACAAAATTAAAAATGAAAAGGGGGATATAACAACAGAAACAGAGGAAATTCAAAAGATCATCAGATCCTACTACAAAGGCCTATACTCAAAACAACTGGAGAATCTGGAGGAAATGGACAATTTCCTAGACAGATACCAAATACCAAAATTAAATCAGCATCAAGTAGACCAGCTAAACAGTCCCATAACCCTTAAAGAAATAGAAGGGGTTATAGAAAGCCTCCCAACCAAAAAAAGTACGGGACCAGATGGTTTTAGTGCAGAATTCTACCAGACCTTCAAAGAAGACTTAACACCAATACTCTTCAAACTATTCCACAAAATAGAGACAGAAGGGACACTGCCCAACTCATTCTTCGAAACCACAATTACGCTGATACCTAAACCACAAAAAGATCCAACAAAGAAAGAGAACTACAGGCCAATTTCTCTTATGAATATAGATGCAAAAATACTAAATAAAATCCTTGCCAACCGAATCCAAGAGCATATCAAAACGATCATTCACCATGATCAAGTAGGCTTCATTCCAGGAATGCAGGGATGGTTCAATATACGGAAATCCATCAATGTAATCCACTACATAAACAAACTAAAAGAAAAAAACCACATGGTCATCTCATTAGATGCTGAAAAAGCATTTGACAAAATTCAGCATCCTTTCATGCTAAAAGTCTTGGAAAGAGCAGGAATTCAAGGCCCATACCTAAACATAGTAAAAGCAATCTACAGCAAACCAGTAGCCAACATCAAAATAAATGGAGAGAAACTTGAAGCAATTCCACTAAAATCAGGGACTAGACAAGGCTGTCCTCTCTCTCCATATCTTTTCAATATAGTACTTGAAGTTCTAGCGAGAGCAATCAGACAACATAAGGAAGTCAAAGGGATACAAATTGGAAAGGAAGAAGTCAAAGTATCATTATTTGCAGATGATATGATAGTCTACTTAAGCGATCCAAAAAACTCCACCAGAGAACTTCTACAGCTGATAAACAACTTCAGCAACGTGGCTGGTTATAAAATTAACTCAAGCAAATCAGTAGCCTTCTTGTACTCAAAGGACAAGCAGGCTGAGAAAGAAGTTAGGGAAATAACACCCTTCACAATAGCCACAAACAACATAAAGTACCTTGGCGTAACTCTAACCAAACAAGTGAAAGATCTGTATGACAGGAACTTCAAGTCCCTGAAGAAAGAAATCGAAGAAGACCTCAGGAGATGGAAAAATATTTCTTGCTCCTGGATTGGCAGGATCAATATAGTAAAAATGGCCATCTTGCCAAAAGCAATCTACAGATTCAATGCAATCCCCATCAAAATCCCAAATCAATTCTTCATAGATCTAGAAAGAGCAATTCTCAAATTCATCTGGAGCAACAAAAAACCCAGGATAGCTAAAACTATTCTCAACAATAAAAGGACTTCTGGGGGAATCAATATCCCTGACCTCAAGCAGTACTACAGAGCAATTGTGTTAAAAACTGCATGGTATTGGTACAGCAACAGGCAGGTAGATCAATGGAATAGGATTGAAGACCCAGAAATTAACCCACAGACTTATGGTCACTTGATCTTTGATAAAGGAGCCACAACCATCCGGTGGAAAAAAGATAGCCTCTTCAACAAATGGTGCTGGTTCAACTGGAGGTCAACATGCAGAAGAATGCGAATTGACCCACTCTTATCTCCTTGTACTAAGATCAACTCCAAGTGGATCAAGGACCTCCACATAAAACCAGACACACTGAAACTATTAGAAAAGAAACTTGGGAAGACCCTGGAGGACTTGGGCACAGGGGAAAAGTTCCTGAACAGAACACCAATAGCTTATGCTCTAAGATCAAGAATCGACAAATGGGACCTCATAAAATTACAAAGTTTCTGCAAAGCAAAGGACACTGTCAGAAGGACAAAACGGCAACCAACAAAGTGGGAAAAGATCTTCACCAACCCCACATCCGACAGAGGGCTAATATCCAATATATACAAAGAACTCAAGAAGTTAGACCGCAAAGAACCAAATAACCCTATCAAAAAATGGGGCACAGAGCTAAACAAAGAATTCTCACCAGAAGAAATTCGGATGGCCGAGAAACACCTTAAAAGATGTTCAACATCATTAGTCATCAGGGAAATGCAAATCAAAACAACCCTGAGATTCCACCTCACACCAGTCAGAATGGCTAAGATTAAAAACTCAAGAGACAACAAGTGCTGGCGAGGATGTGGAGAAAGAGGAACACTCCTCCACTGTTGGTGGGATTGCAAAATGGTAAAACCGCTCTGGAAATCAGTTTGGCGGTTCCTCAGAAAATTGGGCATGTTACTTCCAGAGGACCCTGGCATACCACTCCTGGGCATATACCCAGAGGATTCCCCTGCATGCAATAAGGACACATGCTCCACTATGTTTATAGCAGCCTTGTTTATAATAGCCAGAAATTGGAAGCAGCCCAAATATCCCTCAAAGGAGGAATGGATACAGAAAATGTGGTATATTTATACAATGGAATACTACACAGCAATTAAAAATAATGAATTCATGCAATTTGTAGGTAAATGGTTAGACCTGGAAAATATCATCCTGAGTGAATTAACCCAATCACAAAAGAATGCACCTGAAATGCAATCACTGATAAGTGGATATTAATGAGCCCAGAAGCCCTAAATACTCAAGACACAAATAGCAAGTCAAATGATTCCCAAGAAGAAGAAAGGAGAGGACCCTGGGCCTGTAAAGATTGCTTCCAGTTTAGTAAAGAAACCGAGGGGGGAGGGGGAATTATTGGGGAACAGATGGGGGGGAGAGGAACTATGGGAACTATGGTGGGTGGGAACTGGGAAAGGGGAAAGCCTTTGGAATGTAAACATAGAATATAGAAAATAAAATTAAAAAAAAAGAAAAAAAAAAAAAAAAAAAAAAAAAGAAAAAATTAAAACCTGTACACTAATACAGACTTTTAAACAATAGTATCTAATCCTTAATTATGAAATATGTATTTATTTGTCTACATTATTTTCTATGGTTATTATAAAAATAATGTTCTCTGAGTTGATATAATCTTTATTTTTTAAAGTAATTAATAGTTTTTAATATATTTTCTTGATACTGTAACTGTGTTATATCATTTTAACAGCATCTGTTCTAGCATTGTGGAAATATTTAATGCTGATGTAGAAACTCATAGTGTTTCCTGAAGAGTAATTTATGTATCTATAAACCATGTGATGTCAGTAATGCATAAGAAACCCTTGCCAACCTTAGGCAAATCATTTTATATCTCTATGCTCCAGTTTCTTCAATAATAAACCAAAAATATTAGAAATGTTAATTTCAAGAGGCATCAGTGATGAATTTATACATAAAATTGGTATTTTCTTAGACTTCTTGCACTTAATCATCATGGAAAATGAATAAATATTATTTATATTATTGTGCAATATTAATAATTTATTATGAAGTATATAATTCATTATTCCTATAGATTTAATTTTGCTGAAGTTCAATTTCCTGAGACTCTGCTTAAATAAGAAGCCAATGCATGATCATCATAGCTTACAAATTTACCTTTTAAGTCTAATGCCTTATTTCCAGTGACAACATAATCCAGATCACAATTTTATATGTGCTTTGCCATCATTCTGCGCTCTAATGGTTAAATCAAATAAAACTTCTGTTTCTGGAAGACCAATAGAGTCAACTAACTTGGAGTCATGGGGCTCTCAAAGTCTGAACCACCAGCCAAAGAACATACACAGGCTGGACCTAGGCCTCTCCACTCATATGTAGCAAATGTTCAGCTTGATCTTCATGTGTGTCCTAAACAACTGGATCAGGGCTATCCCAGAAGCTGTTGCCTGTCCATAGGATATGTTGTTCTGGCTACTACTTTGTTTGACCTCAGTGGGAAAGGATGTACCTAGCTTCACAGAGACTTGACATACCAGGGTGGGGGAGAGATTGCCAGTGAGGCCTCTACCCATTCAAAGGAAAGGGGAGGTGGGGAAGGAAGAAGGATTGTAGAAGGGGCAGTGGGTAGAATGTAAAGTGAATAAGTAAAAAAAAAAAACCCTTCTGTTCCAGGATTAATATAGTTAAAATGGCAATCTTGCCAAAAGCAATACGCAGATTCAACGCAATCCCTATCAAAACCCCAACTCACTTCTTCATAGAGTTAGAAAGATCAATTCTCAAATTCATCTGGAATAACAAAAAACCCAGGATAGCTAAAACTATCATCAACAGTAAAACAACTTCTGGGGGAATCAATATCCTGGACCTCAAGCAATACTACAGAGCAGTAGTGTTAAAAACTGCATGGTACTGATACAGTGACAGGGAGGTGGATCAATGGAATAAAATTGAAGACCCAGAATAGAACCTACACATCTATGGCCAATTGATCTTCAACAAAGGAGCTGAAAATATCCAGTGGAAAAAGATAGCCTTTTCAACAAATGGTGCTGGCTCAACTGGAGGTCAACATGCAGAAGAATGAGAATTGATCCACTCTTATCTCCTTGCACTAAGCTCAACTCCAAGTGGATCAAGGACCTCCACATAAAACCAGACACACCAAAACTAATAGAAAAGAAACTGGGGAAGATCCTTGAGGACATTGGCTCAGGGGAAAAATTCCTGAACAGAACACCAATTGCTTATGCTCAAAGATCAAGAATAGACAAATGGGACCTCATAAAATTACAAAGTTTCTGTAAGGCAAAAGACACTGTCAAAAGGACAAATTGGCAACCAACAAATTGGGAAAAGATCTTCACCAACCCCACACCTGACAAAGGCTAATATCTAATATATACAAAGAACTCAAGAAGTTAAATCCCAGAAAACCAAATAACCCTATCCAAAAAATGGGGTATGGAGCTAAACAAAAAGTTTTCACCTGAAGAGTTTCGGATGGCTGAGAAACACCTTAAAAATATTCAATGTAAATCAAAACAACCCTGAGATTTCACCTCACACCAGTCAGAATGGCTAAGATTAAAAACTCAGGAAACATCAGGTGTTGGCGAGGATGTAGAGAAAGAGGAACACTCCTCCACTGCTGGTGGGACTGCAAGCTGGTAAAAGCACTCTGGAAATCAGTCTGGTGGTTCCTCAGAAAACTGGACATGATACTTCCGGAGGACCCAGCGATACCACTCTTGGGCATATAACCAGAAGATTCCCCAGCATGCAATAAGGATACATGCTCCACTATGTTCATAGCAGCCTTATTTATAATAGCCAGAAGCTGGAAAGAACCCAGATGTCCCTCAACGGAGGAAAGGATACAAATAATGTGGTATATATACACAATGGAGTACTATTCAGCCATTAGAAACAATGAATTCATGAAATTCTTAGAGAAATGGATAGAGCTGGAGGACATCAGTCTGAGTGAGGTAACCCAGTCTCAAAAGAATGCCCATGGTATGCACTCACTGGTAAGTGGATATTAGCCTAGATTCTTGGGACACCAAAGACACAATCCACATATCAAATGATATCTGACAAGAAGGAAGGAGTGGACACTGGTGCTGGAAAGGATCAAAACATCAGTGTAGGGGAGTACAAGAACAGGGAATTGGGAAGGAATGGATAGGGGAACAGGGGAAGGGAAAAGGGCATGTGGGACCTTTGGGGGCTAGGGAACCAGAAAAAGGGAAACGAAATGTAAATATAGAATATATCCAATAAAAAATTGAAAAAAAGAAAAAAAGATATTATTATGGATGGCGAAAAAGAAAAATATTAAAATGCATTAGAAGTCTATAAGTTGTACAAGTCAATTGTTTATATACTAACACATTTATTGTTCAATGTCTCAGATGGAAACTCCACTCCAACTCTACAGCCTTAAATGTGTCTAGCTTCTTAGTCCAGAATATAAGTTGAAATAAAAATAAGATTAAGTCTGAAGTCACTTAAAATTGATCAGAAAACAATATGTACCTTCTCTTCTTCTAAGTCAGATCATTTTACAGAAGTTAACAGCATGTAAAATTGGTATTAGAAACCTCCAGGAGTACGTGAAGTTCTAACAAGACTATCAAAAACAGGTTTAATTATGTGTATTTAAAGGAAAGTAATTTTAAGAAATAAGATAGGTCAACAGGTAAAGCCACCTGCTACCAAGCTTGAAACCTGAGTTCAAACCCAGATGCCCATGGTGGAAGAAAGAATGGACTCCTCCTGCAAGGTGATTTCTGGCCTCCACACAGATGCCATGTTGTGTACACACACACCACACACACACAAACATACCATATTTTGGGGGTATATATATATATATATATATATACACACACACATATATACACACACACACACACATATATATATTTACAGACACATGTATATATACATATATATGTTCATATATATACATATATGTTACATATGTAACATATATTATATACATGCATATATGTTACATGCGTAACATATATGTTATATACATACATATATGTCACATACATAACATATATGTTACATACATAACATATAGGTTATATACACATATGTTACATACATAACATATATGTGTATAACATATATGTGTGGATATATATATATATATATATATATATATAGAGAGAGAGAGAGAGAGAGAGGGGAGAGTCGCATATCAAGATGGAATCAGAAGATGTTAGATTGTCTAAAGTTTAGAAATTGGGATAAGACTTTTACCCTTGAAAATTGGCATCATGTATCTGTGAATTTAATATACATAAATCTTTGGCTAACTACTTAATATTAAGAGTCATGCTTTACTAGGTATTTGGAATGAGTGGGCACTGGGTGAAAGTAAGATGGCCATGGAGGAACCACACTGGTAGCCTGGCACCTCCGCTGGAGAGATGGCCAGGACTGCTGGGGAGCTTGGGTCACAAGGCTCGGCACCTTGCTGGGACACAGTGTTAGAGATTGTCAGGCTGGCAGATGCCACAAGCATGGTCTGGCGCGGAAAGTTGGCCGGGAGATTCTTTTTTAAATAATTCCTGATATATATATATATATATATATATATATATATATATACACACACACACACATACATATATATACACATATATATATGTATATATATATGTGTGTATATATACATATATATATGTGTGTGTGTGTATATGCGTATATATACATATATACATATATATATGCAAATGCCTTGGCCTCTGAGGACATTAAAAGCATTAAAAGGAAAAAATTAGAGGATTCTGGGAATCATTTTTTATGAGGAACAGCACAGTCTCTTAACAGAGACCTAGAATAGTATTGATTCAACAGCTGCATGAGCCTCGTCCCTTCATACACTGTTCAACCTTTGTAAACCTCAGAGTTTTTCCACACACTGAGAGTGGCAGCTGCAAGAGGGGACAAACTGAACACAGTATTAATTAGAAGAGCTCTGTGTGCTCAGGACATACAACATACAATCAACCATCTTCGCATTCCTTGCACTCAAATATTTGAACTATATTTATAGTTAATCAAATTCACATGGAACAGTTGCAATGGATAAGGAAGTATAATTACAGGAAGCACATAACAAACCAAGGAGGACACCGTTTATACTGGGGACATATGACAAACTACTCACCACTTTTCCTAGGCAAGCAGCAAGTACTGCACATATACTGCGGCAAAACAGCAGCAGCAGCACCAGCAATGCTAAAATGAAGGTGGTCAAGGCCCACAGGCACAAGCACAGATACTTTCCATTCCAACATGCAGGTTTATTGTGAATGGACCTGTGTCTTTGAGTTGTCCTGATAGCTGGTAAGTATATACTTATCAATGATTTTTATCACCTACACAGAATCTTATGGCTTGCATATACCAGGTTTCCAACATGCACTTCTTTTGAATATACGTGTGTGCGACCCTCAGTTTCTGAGACTATGTTTAGAGGTAGTTTAAACTTTAAAAGGTGGTACTGAAGGCGGAGGAAATGGGTGACTTGGGGCATGATCTTGAAGAGACTGTATTGTCCTCTTTCACACTATTATTCTCTTCTCCTTATTTGCTGTGACGGGAATTCCTTCTCCACTCTTGTGTTGCCAGTATGAAACTGAGAACTACAGACTGGAATCACCAAAGCATTCAGCCAAAGAAAAGCTACACTTAAGCCTTCCGTGCCATGCATCCTGTCCGTAAAGAGAACGTTAAGTAATCCACACTGAAACACTCATTTATGGAACATGTCCGTCAAAACCTATGTGCAACGGGACCTACCTAGGTGTGCATTCCATAACTGAACTCTGTTTAGAATATGTATTTGCAATATGCAGCCAGCCTGCTATATCTAGATCTCACATGTCATGTTACATGAGAGAGAATAAAAAAAAATCATCAGCAACTGCATCTATTGAACATGTGCAAGTTGTTTTCCTCATGTCATCACTGTATCAAGAACTAAGTGTGGTAATTATTTACAGATATTCTAAGTAATGTAGAGGTCACACGAGGAATGGCATATTTAGGGCAGGAAAGTACAATGTCACTTTATGTGAGGAACCTTACCATGTTTATATCTCATTTTCTTTGGTGGGTTCTAGAAGGAGCCCCCATTGACATTCAGGGACTATACAAAAGCAAATGACACTTAAGAATTATTGATGCCTAAGTTTCCTTGAATTCAATAGTGATTATAAATAACCCAATATTTACCCGCACATTACAGGCTACCTTCGAGCCTGTCTCTCCTACTTCTTTAATAAAATAGGCATGCTCCAATGTGCAATAGGACAGAAAGGCAGCTGGAGTAGGTTGATAGATGCCAATTAGCAAGTATTGAACATACATGGAGGGTGAAACCTGGCTCTTAAAGTAACAACGGAAGAAGCTGCTTAAAAGGCTTCAACTATGAAATAAGCCAAACCTGAGTTTCCGACTAGCAGTGATTTCATGTTGCTTGATAAACTTATAATTAACATGGCATATGGCAGAGGAAACTTTTCAATCTAAAAGGTTTCTAATATAATTAACCTACTAGATTCAGTCCAGGAAATATCTAAAAATGCTTCCTAAGTTAAGAATAAATCATTACCACTTCGGTGGAGAAGAAAATTTTAGAACACCCCAAACTCTAAATCTTATGAAGCAATAAAAAAAGAAAAAAGAGAAAACTGAGAGGCAGCCAACGTTATATTTGCATATGAAGTATAATCGATGATTCATTCTCAAAACAATATGAAGGCAAATTTACAATTTAGCTCATGTTCTGCATAGCATGGTGTAAATGAATCAAACAATATACAATAAATTTCCTGGACAGTTAAGTTTCAGTTCTGGTAGTTAAATCACAGGTGGGCTCCCATTATGGATAGATACATTGTTAGAATGACAAAAAACATGGAAGGAAGAATGTCTTAACCCACTTTAAGTCTGACTTCAGAAGAAAAGGAAGCAGTGGGAGAGAGTACAAGGGTTGATAGAAAAAGAACAGATCTAACCTCAGAGCCAAAAATAAAGAATCAAAGCAAAGACACCTGTGTGTATGCCAGAGCTGAGCAAGCCCAGGCGGAATGAATCAATCCCACTTACAGTTTGTGGCCGAGCTGCGGAAATGGATCTGGAAAAAAATCAAAGGGGATTGGTCAAAGGAGGGGGAGGAACAGCCTGCTGGGGAGTCCTTTGATCAAGTGCTGCTTTGCTCTAGCAGATGAGCAAATCAAACAGCTCGGCTGTGCATCTCTGGCAGATTTATAGATTTTAATTCTGTTGAAATGCACATGTTCATTTTGGTGAGTAATAGAGTCAGAGTATGTGACCTAGTGCATTTAATATGTGTTTATCAAACTTTCAACTTTATCCCTTTATTCCAAAGGGCTAGAAATCAGAACCCACAGATGACATTTAGCGAGCAAAATTAGAAAAATATTAGAATCACAAGCACATATTGATGACTTGAAGAGACAGATATATTTCCAAAGTCAAACTAAGCCTTGTTGGAACAGTTAATACACAGACAGTATAAAATCATTTTAATGTTAGGTTTCATTCCAATTTACTAACTCCTTTATTCTCTGTTCTTTAGAAAAGAAAGCATTTCAGCACAAAATTTTCATGTATGTAAGCCTCATATGAATCTAGCAAAAATCTTCAACAAAAGACCCATTTCCAAGCTAATCTATGAATAGCTCAAGACAAACTTGTGGTTAATTATCTTTATTATCAAATATTATAAATTATGTTCTTTCAAAATTCCGTTAAACGTTTCCACTAAGATTCATTCAAAGATGCACATATACAAGAAAGAAATGACTTCTAAGCATACAGACAGCTACCAAGTAAAAAAATTAACAAAGGATTAGCAATTGTTTCTTTAAAAGTTACTCACATTGCTCATCTGCTCTCAGATGGGATTCAGAGATTTGGGGTTCATACAGAGCCACTACTATACTTTATCAGGGTGGTTATTATATGTATTCAACAGAAATGACCCTGATTCCCTCCCCTAATCATTCAACTTTGCACGTAAACATAACCATTCAACAACTGATCATGATAAGAAGCAATGCCAACACAATGAAAATGTTCATGTATATTTACAGTAGTTGTGTTTTAATGTTGGTTTGCTTGTTTTCAACTTTATTCATTTTATTTTATGTATATGAGTGATTTGTTTGTATACATGTGCGTGTACCACATGAGTACTTGTGAGTGTGAGAATTAAATCAAATTTCCTGGAACTGAGGCTAGAGAAGGCTGTGAGCAGCTATGTAGGTGCTAGGAACTAAACTCCAGTCTCCATGAGAACAGCAAGTGTTCTCACCTGCTCAGCCATCTGTCTCGCATGTTACTATTCCAATTATATAATGCTTGCTATGGAATAATGCGATATGGTACTGACCGTTTGAACAAAGAACCAAGCATCCTCAAAAGCATCATTAAAAAAAATGCAGTTTCACTTATGAAAGAGGTCAAACAATATTTGTAGGAAGATGTAAAAAGTTGTATATCGGATCAGCTTGACTGGCTTTTGCCTGAGATTTCCATATATGGGTTGGTCTGAATAGTCATCATTTTTGACTGGCTAAAACTCTGTTACTGTGCTGAGTCTTACCTATTTGTTGTGAAAATATATAATGTTAGGTTTCAAGGGTTTGTTTGTTTGTTTGTTTGTTTTGGTTGTTTTTTTTTTGTTTTGTTTTGTTTTGTTTTGTCTTCTAAGTTAGGGTCCAGATTGTTATATAGAAATTCACAGTAATGAATCATTTTAGTTCAAACTTGGTTAGATTAAAATTTTTGGAAGGAATAAAATGTTAAGTTAGTGGTAATTCCAATTGGTAGCATTTAGTGTGTATCTGTGAATGACATTAGGAAACGGGCAGAACTGAATTTCCAGCTTTTCTACTGTAGAGGTGAAAAGATCTCGAAAAATTACTGTTTAGCTAAGCATTAGTTGTCTCTCCTTCAAGATGGTCTACGGATAGATAAAACAAAATCTACCTAGAGTTATTAAGCACTAGATGATAATCGTGTTTAATAGTATCTTTATTCAATGACAAATATTGATCTACAGCAAAAATATAATGCTTCTTGCAAGCTAGCCAGATGGCCACAGATCCCATTAGCAACTACATAAGACAGTAAGTGGCTGTGGGGCCGTGGACCTTGAGGGGAAGCCTGGCAAAGTTGAGCCTGAAGACCCAGAGACCCTGAAGGAATGTTACGAGTTTTGCCTGCTCCTGGCACCAGGCCCCTGTCACATAGCCACAGCCCCCATAGAGAGATATGTGGCCATCAGTCATGTAGGGGCAACATCTCAAGACCTTCCACATGTATATGAGTCATCCCTAACATCTCAGACCAAGCCAGAGGATATATTATAAACTGTAAACATAATTTTTGTGCATTTAGTGATGTCTGTATATGTGTGCATATGTGTGAAAATCCGTGTACATATATGAACAGGTGTATAAGGGTGTGATGCAAGAATGGAGGTCAGGAGCTGTTGTTGGAAGTCTTCCTCAGTTCAGTAGAAGTTTTGAGACAGGAATTCTCATAAAACAAGAACTAAAGTATTCTGATAGATTACTTGTCCCATAAATTTTGAGGATCTGCCTTCTCTCTTTTCCCAGTATTGAGGGTACAGGTGTACAGCAACATGCTTAGTATTGCATGTGGAACTGAAGATATGAGCTCAAGGCTCTTTTGATTTGATGGAAGACACCCTGTTGATTAAATCATCTCTCTAATACCCAATGAGACAATTTATCAAAATATATCAGAGATTTTCTTACAAATCAGCATATATTGTATATTAAATGTGTAAGCATAAATATATAAATTCAATTAAATATATTTTAGGTGTTTAATGAAACTTTAGATAATAAGATGCAACTTTGATGTAAACTACTAATACCATATTGAAATATAATATGAACACAAAGTGCAATTTGAGCTTTGTAATTGACCCAATTTTGTTTATGTTTCAAATTTAACATCACGATATTATAATCCACTTAATAAACGTATTCTACATATCCTTATTATCTTCTCTTCATGAATGAGAAAAGAGAGTGACTAAAGCTTGTTTTACTGATAATAGAGAATGCATTTTCAAACTTAGTGTAACATCAACAACCTTTACAATTTTTCTAAGTATCTGGAACTACCTGCAGAAGTATGTGGACTGAATGTATTTCTGGAAGAGACTATCTGTACAAACTCTAAAGTGCATCCAGTTATCAAAGCTTAGTTTTTATAAAATTGGCCTTACTAAACAAATTGAAGGGTAATTTGACAATTGAATAACTTGAAGTGCTTTCATTGATGATGGTTTTGTAAGTTAGTTTGGATTTCTGGTGTGTTCCATCCACACACAAAATTCAACCCTGGAATAAATACAGAAAGTAGTAACAATTGTAATCAATGTAAGAAACATAGAAATCTGGGACGCTCTTATTTATACAAGCAAAGGAACATTCAAAGACACATAACTGAGAAAACAATTGGATTATGCTATGTTCTGGTCTACGTTTTCCCTCCCTTTGAGCTTGCCTTTTCTCTTCAATTGTTTGATTGCATGAAGAGCCCACATTGATCTTTTTGAAAAAGATGCATTGAACTTGAAACACCAAAGATTAAAGTTTCACATTTTCAAATGTCTTCAGATATATTTTAAAATAATGTTAGTGTATCAAAATTCGGTATGTCTCAGAAAAAACGGGACATACCTAGCATTTCCAGAATCAGTTGCTAAATTGTAGGGAAAAAAGCATATAAACTGCATGAGTAGCCAAATAGTAATGGGTTGAATAATATAAACATCCCTCTAGGCTATAAAAATTATCTACAAAGCCAATAGTCATAGGCATGTGATTAAAGATGCACTCAAATATGACAGAATCTGGATATATTTCAGAAAAATAGAAAGTCATAACTTTTGTAACTTAATAATTGCCACATAAATTAAACTTTTAAGTTTTTAACCTTTATTCTAGTATAGTCAAGTGAGTAGACATATTTTTAGTGATGTAGGAATATGTCATGCAAATTCATAAAGGTGCTTTTGCATAATCCCTGCAGAAGTAGACTCTGTAAGCAAAAGAACTTCATCAGCTGTCCTGAGAATGTTCCTTAAGCTAGGCAGGCGTATACCCAGGTGATGTCTATCATTTTATATACTACTCCATTTTAAATATTTAAAAATCATTCATGTGCAGCAGAATAAATATATGCTAAAAGAACATTATGAGTTGAAAGAATAGTCTCTTTTCCTGCAATCATATTATATATTCTGTCTGAGAGTAGAGCTCCTCAGTCTTTTTAGAGACTAAGCACATTTTATTATGCTTCAAAACAGGGAGAGAAGAGTCCTGTGACTATTTTGAGACCATTTACATTAGACATTTGTATTAATATCTGTGGTATATCACTCATTACCACATAAATAAAGCAACTGCTGACAATTCTGACCATTTCAGTTCAGGACAGATGGTTTTAGGGTCAATAAATTTGACAGAAATAAACTATGTAACCCTTTTGCTCAGCAGTTCTTAGCATGCTCTGTTATACACTGTGAAAACAGTCTGGTTCTCTCAGTCTACGTGTGTGTCTACATAGGACATATATGTACTCACAAAAATGAAGTTATATGCTTCAAATTATTTTGTAAACATAAATGAGCCTATAAGGTGAATTTCAACTTTTTCACATGTTAAAATGGGAACAATTAAGGAAATGAAATATATGCATCTTAGAAAATGCATGGAATTTATTTTACTGTTACAAATATTTATTGTATAGAGCTAGATATGTGTTTCTTGTGTGTTATCATAGTGAATCTTTGCAGCCAATTTATGGAGTAAATACATCTTTCTCATTGTGGGTAAGGGAACTGATTTTCAACAGACAAATTAATAAACTCTTGATTCTGAGGGGCACTGAATACATTTATAGTAGGAACACTTTCTTGGTCTTGTTCGGATTCGTTCAAATATTCCAGAATAACAAAAATTTTGGTTGTTGATTTTAATACAGTTTTCCAGATTTCACTAAAACCTTACTGGTGTTAATTCAAATCACAAAGTAGAATTTGCCTCAAATGCAGTGCCATCATTGGTCGTGAGAGTTATCTCTTGCCACCATGATTAAAGGTTGACCTTCTTTCCACTATTAGGGCTTACATGTTATTTTGTTGTTGTTGTTGTTGTCGTCGTCGTCATTGTTGTTAAATGGGAACCACACTCTACCTTTTATTTTGTGTTAGTTACTTTTTTCAACATGAAGATTCACTTATGTTGTTAGGAATCCTAGCAATTCATGAATTGCTATTGGTATAAGGATACAATGAAATCTACTTAGTCTTGGTAAACATACCTGTGATATACTCGTTGGCTAATATGCATGACGCTGCTCAAATGTTCTATTTAATCATATTCATCATGTAGGTGTACAGTTACAAGAAAGGTTTTCTGGGTTACAGGGTATCTGGAATCCAGTTGGAGAAAGAATCATTCTTCAGTCATTGTTTCAGTTTATTATCTCACTTCTTATTATATAAGTCGTCCCATGTCTTGTGAACACTTAAAACACTGGTATGTTTTTCTCTCTTATTTGCTCTGATTAAGGAATAATAATATTTCATGATAGATTTGACTTTTACTTTTGGATAGCTAAAGAAACCTATCACATTTTCGCATTTTGTCACTTGTCTTTCTTCTGTCTTTGTGGATTTTAAAATTTTAGTGGTTGAGAATTTCATGTGTTGCTTTTGCTCATATTCATTCTTCTCTCCCAGTGTCTTTTAGACCAACTCCCCTTCCTATTCACCCAAATTCTGTCCCCTTTCATTTTATGTGATGACAATTTAAAATATCTGTTTTCTATTTCAATGAGAGTTTCAGGGTTTCCATCTATTTTCAAAAGTTACATCTATTTCCATAATTGAAGTTTATCCATATGAATTACATGCAAGAAAGCGAGTTGCATATATTCTTCACAGTAAACATTAAGAAATACAAATAGTATACATGTAACTTTTATAGGTGCCATTGCTATGGACTTAGGAAATTGTTTTATCTTTTTAATTGAAAAAGAAAATTATACAATACATTCTAATTGTGGCTTTGCCTCATGTAACTTCTCCAAAATCTTTCCTATCCACCACCCACCTATATTCATTTCCTTTATTTCTCATTCTAGGAAGTAAACAGACAAGTAAAAACAAAAAAGTCCAAAATTAAACAATAATTAAACAACAACTAGAAAAACCACAATACACACATACACACACACCATAGAAACAAAAAAATCAGCAATCATAAAACACAAAATTAAGACGAGTATAAACAAAAAATGCAATGATAAGTGAACCACTGTGAGACAAGAGGTTCACAAAAATGCTACTGAGTTCCGATTTGTACTGGCCATCTACCAGTTGTCACGGTTGATGCTTTAAAGCTAACTAACTCCTCTCTTAGGAGTGAACTTCTAGGTTTCCTGTTTTGTTGTGGTTCTCAGATAGGTTCTGCTCTCTAAAGCTCACTCTTGACTTGTCTCACTTGCAGCACATAAGATAACACTTATGTCTGGTGGGCAGCCTGAAGAGAACAATTTCCTGAATGCAGTGTGATTTTAAAGTAGTCATTACTCATTGCAAGGATTAGTCTGTCTGTTTCAGCACCATTGCTAAGACACATCTTGCAGGAGCATATCTGCAATGATGGGAAAGTTATCAAGAGTCTTTAACTACTCAGGCTATAAGCTATAATATTTAGCATCTTGGCACTAGTAGACTGTCAAAAGCTTAACCTTTCTTACAGTACCTTGGAATCTTTATATTAATATCTGACTATAGTAACAACATACAAATAAATTAGTGTAATTCTAATGAGTGTTATAGTCTTTACCATATGAATGTTTTGTTATTCTTGATCTCCACATTTTTTTCTAAATTTGTGACAGTGTTGAAATTATTGGGACCCTCTAATTACCATTGTTGTCTATTTCATACCTATTGGTGATGTAATTGCTGGAAATTATCCTGATTCAATTTATTCAACAGAGTTTAAAAGAACTTCATTCTGCCTTACAGAAACTTTGTAATTTTATGGAAAAAAAAAGAACTTCATTCTGTATCTTGTCAGGTGTCTGGCTGGAGTGTTCCTCTGGCTAGGAAATATGAACTAATTAATTATTACCAAATACTATACTTTCTATAAAACTAGAAATTAAACAAGATCTGTAACTCTGTGCTGGGCATTCAGCCTTATTTCAGCAATCTGCAGTAAACCAAAAGGATACAAGCATAAGTTTATGTGTTGTCAATTTTCAAAGAAAACTCAAAAATAGAATATCCTTGGATTAAGATTTTGATTGTTTATATCTTGCAGATTAAACTGTTAATATTAAAAATGATAACAACTAAACTGAATAAGCACATACCCAATTCTGATCCTACTCAAGCTTCCTATCACTTTCTGCATTCAGTGTTGACAACAACGACACATTATTATTCTCAGTTCATGGATGAGGAAAATCAGCCAGAAGAAAAATAAAATTATTTCTCTGAGGGGGCCATCAAGCACTAAGCTCTCCTAATGCAATCTTGTACAGTGTTACATGCCAAGTATTTTAATGGACGTATTATAATGCTAATCCAACCATAATGCTTAGGTAAAGTGATTCAGCAGTGCATATCTATGAATGTGTCGTCGCATTCTTACCATTCAGCATGGGTCATATGGTCTACCTTTTCATTTTTAAATACTGTTTTATGTATTTGGGTGTTTTCCTGTATGTATGTTTTTCACTACCCATGTCTCTGATATCTTAGTAGGCCAGAGAAGGCAATGGATCTCCTAGAACTGTAATTAGAGATGGCTGTGGGATTCCATGTTGATATAGGAATCAAATCTGGGCTTTCTAGACAAGCAGCTAGTGCTATCAAACACCGAGTCATTCTCTAGCCCGTCCTTTTGTTATTAAGAGAACAGATTTTTAAATTCATAGAACAATTTCTTAATAAACTCTACAACTGGTTATGTGTGTATCATCTTATTAAGGAATAAATTAGAAAATCTATTCTAATTCATTACCTAACACAATAACTAGGAAATAGAAAACAGTATTTATTGAATATAAAACTTAATAAACAATGACATTGTTTACTAACCAAGAAATCATAGATTTAAGTACGTTGAGATGACTGTCACAAACTTCTCCATATAAAAATGTAAAGCAAATATTAGTGATTTACAATTAAAAATAATGTAAACTTTATTATTACTCATTGTTCTATTTACTATTAATACGAGCTGTGTAAAGCATATCTGGAACCTTGCATCCATTAGACAAGCATTATTCCAGTAAACTATAATTTCAGTCTTATAGTTTCGTTTTAATTACATTTTTACAGAAAATAAAGTTATATATTCTTTACATTACTTTAATTATCACAATGTTCAATCCCTTGTTTCAAAGCTGTGGGCAATTGGTAGCTGGTGGAAGAGAGGCAGTTTTTCCTAAGTGTGTTGCCTGGTGTATGTATTCCAAGCTTTAGTACAATTTCACGAATCTAAAAGGATAAAACAGCACAGATTATATTTAATGAGAAAAGAAATATGCAACATTCAGTGGGTGAGGAATATCTGTGAAGAGATGGAGTAAGGGAGAAATATCATGAAAATACATGGTTCAATATTTTTAAATAACTAATAAAACATGAGACGTTTATGGGATGTATGGTGGGGGGGACTGGGAAAGGGGAAAACCTTTGGAATGTAAACATAGAATATAGAAAATAAAAATTAAAAAAATAAATCTTTATTATATTTTTTAATTTTTTAAGTTTTGACATTTTTAGCCTTGTTTTTTATTTTAAAAATATATAAACCATTACAATTCTTTTATTTCTTAAATTTTTATTTTTTTATTTTGAACTCCAGATTTTATTCCCCACCCTGTTCACCCTCTGACTGTTCCACATCTCATACCTCCTCTCTGCCTCCCTGTCTCCACAAGGATGTCCCTACCCCCAGCACCCATCCCCCCAGACCTCTAAACTCCATGGGGCCTCCAGTCTCTTGAGGGTTAGGTGCATCTTCTCTGACTGAACTCAGAAGTCCTTTGTTTTATATGTGTTGGGGGATTCATACCAGCTGCTATATGCTTCCTGGTTGGTGGTCCAGTGTCTGAGAGATCTTGGCGGTCCAGGTTAATTGAGACTGTTGGTCCTCCTACAGCATTACTCTCCTCCTCAGCTTCTTCTCGGCTTTTCCTAATTCAACTACAGGGGACAGCAGCTTCTGTCCATTGATTGGGTGCAAGTATCTGTGTGAGTATTTCAGCAGCTTGTTGGGTCTTCCAGAAACAATCATGATACGTCTCTTTTTTGTAAGTGCTCCATAGCTTCAGTAATAGTGTCAGGTCTTGGGGCCACCCCTTGAGCTGGATCCCACTTTGGGCCTGTCGCTGGACTTTCTTTTCCTCAGGCTCCTCTTCATTTCCATCCCTGCGGTTCTTTTAGATAAGAATTATTATGGGTCAGAGTTTTGACTGTGGGATGGGAACCCATTCCTCATTTGATGCCCTGACTTTCTGCTGGAGGTGGACTCTAGAAGCTTCCTCTCCACACTGTATGGCACCTTGTATAAGGTCCCTCCTTTTGATTCCTAGGAGTCACTTACCTCCTATGTCTCTGGTACCTTCTGGAGTTTCCCCCCAAACTCCTATCTCCTGAGGTTGTGTGTTTCCATTCTTTCTGTTGGCCTTCAGGGCTTCAGTCCACCCCCCCAACACAATACTACATTATGTTCCCTCCCTCCCATCCCTGTTCACTTTCTCTCCCAGCTCCCTCCCCGCCCCACCTTGTGATTGCTTTCTTCTCCCTTCCAATTGGGACTGAGGCTTCCTCACTTGTGCCTTTCTTCTTGTTGACCTTTTTAAGTTCTGTGAAATATATCTTGGGTATTCTGTACTTTTTTTCTTCGGCTTCTTCTGGATGGAGAAATAGCTACTTCTCAGTGAGGACATACCTTGAATTCATTTTCACAGGGCAAATTTTCTACAGAACTCCAATGGTGCACTCTCTAAGACCAAGAATTGATAAATGGGACCTCATAAAATTGGAAAGCTTCTGTAAGACAAAGGACATAGTCAATAAGACAAATTGGCAACCTACAGATTGGAAAAAAATCAATAACCCTACATCCAATAGAGGGATAATATCCAAAATATATGAAGGATTCAAGAAGCTAACCACCAAAAAACCAAACAACCCGACCAAAAAATTGTTTATAGAACTAAACTGACAATTCACAACAGAGGAATCTCAAATAGCTGAGAAACACCAAAAGAAATGGTCAAAGTTCTCAGTGATCAGAGAAATGCAAATTAAAATGACCCTGAGATTCTACCTTACAATAATCAGAATGGCTAAAATCAAAACCTCAGGTGACTGCAGATGCTGGTAAGGATGTGGAGAAAGAGGAACACTCCTCCATTGTTGGTGGGATTGCAAACTGGTGCAACTCCTCTGGAAATCAGTCTGGCAGTTTCTCAGAAAATTGGACATAACATACTCAAGGACCCAGCTATACTACTCCTGGGCATATACGCAAAAGATGCTCCAACATATAACAAGGACACATGCTCCACTATGTCCATAGCAAACTTATTTATAATAGCCAAAAGCTGGAAAGAACCTATATATCCTTCAACAGAGGAATTGATACAGAAAGTTTGGTACATTTACACAATGGAATATTACTCAGCTACTAAAAACAATGACTTCATGAAATTCTTAGGCAAAATTGATGGAACTAGAAAATAGGATCCAGAGTGAGGTAACCCAGACCCAATTCCAATTCTTTAATATAGCTTTTACAGTTCAAAGTCCAAAATCCTTCAGAATTCTCCTTATTCGTTTAGTTGTGTACTGCACTCTTTTCATAGCTATTGCTAGATCTTCCAGATTGTGACAAACTTCTGGGTAGCATTCTGCAATTATCAAGTGTATTTATTAACAAACATAAAAATTAGAAACCACAAATTAGACCAATGATTAAGGATGTACAATAGGTAACACACCTCATGGGGCCAGAGGTATTATAAATGCTTAATATTCTAATTGGAATTATTTTTCTCAATATTCCCATATGTTCAATGTTCATCAAACTGTATGACTTAAACATAACTAAAAGCAACTCTGTTCATGTAAAGATAAATAAATTACTGCAATGTAAAGTGTAATAAAATGATTGTGGAAATACAATCATTACAAAAAATGAATTTCTGGCTACAGTACACCCTTCATACAGTGTTGCTGAAATACAGCTATTGACCATGTTTTCTTCTTGATATGAATTATTTGTTCTAATGCTAATCATTTTTACTAAAAAAAATTGTATTTGGGGACTTTACTGCTGTCCTCTCTATTTGGTCTTTGAAAACTTTAGTAATATTTATTTAATTTACTTTCAAAGTAATGAATAATACACGATATTATTTTAATAGTCCCATGCTATCTCTAGAAAACATCTAAAATATACAATCTATTATAGACAATAAGAATAGAATAATGGGTGCCAGTTAGTAGCCTCTTTGAGATTTCATAGTACAAAATTGTGCATAGATTATTTCATATTAGTAAAATGCTAACACTATGCCAATAATTTTATTTAATATTTATCTAAAGAGACATTTTCTGCTTTAAAAAATTAATTCTGTTTCCCGGTACCGTGATAAAGAGCATTGTTTGTGTCATACACTGAACAGCAGAAACATCTGGTGTTTACATACTTTTTGCCATATCGCAGATGACTATTTTCCACGTGTCAGGAAAACAATTGATTAATCACCCTTCCTTGTTAGCTTAATGGCTCTGCAACTCAGATATTTTCCTCTGAGTGTTTTGTCCCCTTTCTGCAATTTCTGACATTTAATCTCCATTTGATTCATTTGCACAGTGTTCAGAAATTCTCGGTTGTTTCCACTCTTTGCAAATTTTAAATATCCTTTGACATCTCAGGGAAGCTCTTTTATGACTTAGAGTGCATGAAGAAGAAGTAACGTGGAACTTTGCCTGTGTCCATTGCTGAGTTACCCCATGCTAAAAACAGTTGCTGGTTTCTGTATGGCTTTATAAGTTTTTCAGTAAACTCCATGTGGATTTCAGCAATCATGGTTATATATTTTGATGATTTTTTAAAACAGTTTATTTGAAATGTAAAATTATATTTTCAATAATTAAGTAGGATATGGATTATTTTATATTGATTATTGTAGTATTTGTATGCGGGTGTCAAGATGTTGATGTGGAATAATAGAGCGGCAGCATTTAGAATTTAACACAGAAGCACATTAGACCTCGTTCTACAGAAGGAACTGGACTTTAACCTGCTTTATCCCTCTCTTGTTATATTCCTAAATCTTGGAAAGCAATTATGTTTACTTGTTTTTGTTTTACCCTTTTTGCATTTCCCACTCATAACAATTCTCATGTTCTTCTTTTTTATAGGCCTTGTTCAATCCCCCACCCCTGCTTCTTTGTTTTTTCTTTTTTTCTTTTTAGTTTTTTTACAACTCATGTTTATAGACAAAGGGAACTATAGAACATGTCTTAGCAAGGAAATCATGGGATCACATGTCAACAAATGCTATCGTGGTACATGTATTAGGGACAGGACAGGAACCTTTCACTGTCAGTGGATGCAGCTTTAATCCTACTTGACAAGGTTTATCATTTAAGTGAACACTAGCTTTTGGGTGTTAACTATCCTGTCTTTTCCAATTGGAAATAATCATTTTATTAATTTCCCTTTGTATTCTAAATGACTAGGGCACTGGATATCATAGCTTGTGGGAAAAGACCTCGACTCTGTTGGGTTTAGTAATTTAGAAAGGACTAGGGATATTGAGGTAGACAAATGTTAGATGTAGGAGTGGAATATCCTATAGTGTTGTTTAGTGTAGTATAGATTAGTATAGTACAGGACAGAACAGTATGGTATAGTACAGTACAGTAGAGTACAGTGTAGTGTAGTGTAGGATAGGATGGTAGAGTGTCCTAGGTGGGCAGATGTTTCCTTTTGGTCATACATTTCAGTATCTCTCAGTTAAGGACTGCATTTTTCAATCTCTCTGGAATCTAGGCAAGTCCACAAAACTGATATGTAAGTGCTGGTACCTGAAAGAAAGCTTTGTACAACTTTGAATAGTTCCTTCCATGGTACCTATCCCTTCTGCTCATTAACATTTTCCACCTTAAATATACAAATGGTTTGTAATGAAGAATAGACATTTTAAGGAAACATTATGAGGAAACAAGAAATTAATGTCACCTTTCAAAAAGGATAGGATACTGAAACCCTGACACTATCTTGGCTGCCAAGAAATGCTTGCTGAAAGGAGCCTGATATGGCTGTCTCTTGAGGGGCCCTGCCAGAGCCTTACAAACACAGAGGCAGATACTCACAGCCAACCATTGGACTGTGTGCAGGGTTCCCAATGGGGGAGTTAGAGAGAGGACTAAAGGAGCTGAAGGGGTTTGCAACCTCATAGGAAGAACAACAATATCAACCAACCAGAACCCCTTCCCCCAGAGCTCCCAGGGACTAAGCCCTCAACCAAGGGGTACACATGGCTCCAGCTGCACTTGTAGTGGAGAAGTGTCTTGTTGGGCATCAATGGGAGGAGAGTTCCTTGGTCCTATGGAGGCTCCATAGGTGGCTCAGCATAGGGAAATCCAGAGAGGGTAGGGGGGAGTCGGTAGTTTGGGGGAGCATTCTCATGGAGGCAGCAGGAGGGAAACAGGATAGGGGTTTTCTGGGAGGGAGAAAATGGCAAAGGGGATAACATTTGAAATGTAAATAAAGAATATATTCAAAATAAAAAAGCTTTTAATAATAAATTCTTTTTCGCTCTAAAAAAACAAAAATGGCTAGGCTAAAGCTTTACTGTATGCAGCTGCATGTCACCAGCGTCCACAGCTTATTTCCCGAGAGCAAATGAATTCTCTACCTCAAGCAAGCAGCCACTAAACAGAAAAACAATATATAACCAATTTATTTGCATTGTATTTAATGTTATCAACCTGAACACACACAAACATGTATCACAATTTCTCATGAGATTTTTTTAAGTATGAGATATATAATTATACCATGTTTTCTTGAATATATTTAAATTAATACACAAGCAACAAATAGCATTTAAACCTGTGTGCGAAGCATTTTAGCATAAACCATTTGAAAGTCAGAATAATTTAACTTTGTTTTATGCCGTTTAAGATCGTTTTTAGTTTGCCCTTCAAACTATACAACAGTAGTAAATACTGCATCATTTACAGACTTCTGCAGGTTCATCCGTGCTTTGCAGACAGAGAGTATAAACCGGTCCTTTTCAAAGAAGATGGCCACAGGAAATAGAGAGGGGATAGGACCAGAGACACTGCATTACTGTGCTCCTGTGGGCAGTAACATACAAACTATTATTCTAAAAGTGAGAAGCATTGAAAGGTGACCCAAGGCATGCTCAAACATGGGACAGTGTTAGCAGACAGGACAGTCTCTATGTATCCCCAAAAGACCAGCACAACTTTGTAGCCTTTCTCCAAGAAAGATCTACTGACCTACATAAACGACATCAAGTGTGAATAGCTTTAGTGGAACACTCCCTCCACAATAACATCAAACAAAGAAAAAAATTGAAAGAAGCAAACTACATAATGAGAAAACTAATGTGGCAACAGTTCATTAGTTAGGAATGCCAAGAAGCCATACACAGTCTAAGATAGAAAGACATTCTAAACTTTTCTCTGAGTACTATTACTTTAGTATTTTAAAATATATGTAGTAACTGCTTGGTCTTACGTTAAGGGCTCTTTGTAAATTATAGTTTCTGGAAATGACCAACAGTCAATAGAAGGCTCTGACATGTGTAGAAGTCAAATGAGTCAGTCTGAGAAGCTGTGGGTACCCAGGGAAGCCTTCTGGCTTTATGTGAAATGCACACAACACTAGATATGCTTATGAAAGTTATAAATTCTTATAGCGTGCATTACAGCACATAGTAAACCCAGCCAGAGGCCATCTCAGTGGACTGAATATATTTGTTTACCTCTGCGCTGCTCCACTGTGTATTTATAATCACCAGAAGCCTCTTTTAGGCACATTACAGAAAGCAATCTTACTATATCCTGCGCATTTACTCCTGTCATGTTTGTTTGGCTTCATGAAAATCCTATGAGGAGTTGATCATTTCACAGGTGATAGTTATGGATGAATTATAAGGGTTTTTGCCAGCTCAATAAAAGCTAGGTGCTATTTTAACAAATGGAAAGGACCCCCAAGAAATGGTTTCATAAAATTAAAATACAAGATACCACATGTTAAAATTACATCTGAATCTATCAGTATTCTATTGTTTTCAGCTTTTGTCACTGATTATTTTAAAACAATGGAGGAAGAACTTTTAACTGTTATTTTGCAAAACATATAGCAATAAACTGATCTCCAAGGTCTTATAATTCCCATAGATTAGAGTTCTGTGTCTGTCTTTGTATTTGTGAGAGTTGAGTGCATTTGCATGTGAGAGAGAAAGAAAGTGTGGGAGGGAAAGTGATGAGAGAGAGAGAGAGAGACAGAGAGAGAGAGAGAGAGAGAGAGAGAGAGAGAGAGAGAAAGAGAGAGAGAGGCAGAGAGAGACAGAGAGAGAGACAGAGAGACAGAGAGAGACAGAGAGAGACAGAGAGATGTGAGAGATAGAAGAGAAAGAGAGATAGAAACAGAGAGACACAATACACAGAGAACACAAGCTCAAAATGAAGATAGGCGGAAAAGTGGGGAGATAGGATAGGGGAAATTTAATGGGAAGCAATGAGGATTGGATTTAATCAAAATGTATTATATGTATGTATGCATATTAAAACATAAGTACATATAATACTCCAAGTAATCATTTGGAGAAATTAATATGACAGTAATGTTTTATCATGGTATAAATACAATTTAAATGTATTCTTTCTTATAATTCAAGACTATAATTCAATAATATTGTATTATCTCATAATTTTTGTCCATGCTTAGAGGTAAACTGATAGCCCTGAAAATTAGCTGTAGCGTTATCTTTAAAATACGAAGATAAAAGGTCCCCATACTTTTTCTCTGACGGTGTTATGCAATGCAGCCATATACTCGTTGAATCACCCTGTGACTACAGAATAATGGCCTGTGATTTTTAATACTTTTGTTTAAAATCCCATTTTTATGGTTCAAGAAATGGGTGTTGACCCATACACTGTAGGTACTGATTTATCCATTTCCTATCCTGTGAACCTCAAATGGTTTTGAAACAGTTCTGAGCAAGCCATTGAACATCTGAAAGTATTTTACGATAGCTATATATTTTTAAGTGAATTCCCATTACACGAGGGTTTAAATTGCCCGAGTTATAAAAGGATTATTTTTCTAACAAGTGAACTTGTGTCCTGTTCCCCATGCCCTCCTCTATTCTGCAGTTTCTCTTTCAGCAAAGCAAGATCAACTCTGCCAGCACCCAGGCAATTAACTCGTTGACTGCAGTTCACCTGCGAACTCTATTCCTATCCACTTGGGAGGTACTGGGACCTGGATTTCACCTATCAAAGATGGGTCTTTGAACTCAGAATGAGGATGTTGTGTGAACTGTGTATTATCTTGTTTAACATTGTACAGTGGCATATATAGATGGGGAAACATGAAGATCTTCAAATGGAATTTTGTACTCATTATAAATCCTATCTTGAAGCCACTCAGCTTTATAAAAGTATTGATACTGTTTTACAGGATAAAGAACTAATGCATCCTTTAAAATATGTAATTCTTCTTATTGAAATATGTGACTAATACATTTAGGAGTCATATTTTTTCCTTAAAACTGTAAATATATGAATTGTTTTAAGTCTTTTAAAATGTATCCTGAGATTCCTATTTTCCTAACATGACATAAGAAGCATGAAGATGGTAACAAAAGTCTATTTCCTGTTTCCCCAATCAAAGAGTTTTTCTTGACTCTCCTCTCAAAGCTGTTCCCTTACAAGGCCCCCAGACAGATAGACTGGACTTTTCCATTTAAATACACTGCAAGGGGAAAGCCAGAGCCATCTGCTGCCCCACTATGAGTTGTGAAACCAAGAAATTGTACTTCTCTGGGGTAGAAATCACATTCAGGAAAGAGCATGCTATTACTTAATGTGGAGTACCTAATACTCTTCCACATCCCTTTTTCTCTCATCTCTGTGCATGTATATGGTTTGTGTGCATATGTGTGTGAGCAAGTGTGCATGCACATGTGGAGCATATGGCTTGCATGTGTGTGAGCAAGTGTACATACACATGTAAAGAAGAGCGAGTGATGCCAAGTGCCTTTCTCAATTACTATCCACTTTAATTTTTGAGACATGGTCTTTCTTTATAGATAAAGTTCACCAGTTAGCTCACTACTGGGGCACAGGGACTTTGCTGTCACCTCCTTCTTAGTGCCAAGACTGAAGGGTCTACATTGTTTTTCTGGGTTCGGAGAGGCTGAGCTCAAGTCCCCCACCTCCTCACCTTTGAGGCCTTTTAAATCTTGAATTCTAAGTGAAAACATTGGAAGAATTTTGTTTATGTGTGTGTTAATTTTGGATGTGACTTTAAATAAGATGATGCAGACATTCAATATTTTAAATTTGTTTTTAATATTTTGGTTGTAAGCTTCACATTATAAGGAAAATACTTGAAACAAATATTAAAGAAATATCAGTGTGCAAATGAGCCTTAGTAAATGTGTAAAGGCATTGACTTATTATAAGATCAGTTTAGAGATTACTTGAATTAAGCTACTTCAAATGGATTAAACATATAATAACAACTCTTAGTTTTCATATAGATACATAATAATTTAAATATGCTCTTTCAAGTAATACAGACACACACATATTTGTAGTGTTCAACAATTTCTTTTTAAACAAGTCAATAGTATACTTAATTGATGCTTTCTCTATAAGCACACAAAATATATTTGTTACTAATAATTACTACTTAAAAATTCAACATATTTTAATGAATATGTTAGAGATTGGTACTCATTCAAATATATTACCTTAATATTTTACTGTAGTCATTTTATAAATATTCAGTTGTATTTTCTCTTTTTCAACATCCATTTATTTTATTTTTATTATTTTTTATTATATTTTCTTTATTTACATTTCAAATGTTATCCACTTTCCTCATTTCCCTCCAAAAACCTCCTATCACATCCCCCCCTCCTCCTGCTCATGAACACACCCACTCTGGCTTCCCTGTCATAGCATTCCCCTACACTGGGGCAATGAGCCTGCATAGGAGCAAGAACCTCTTCCCTCAATGATGTCCAAAAGGCCATCCTCTGCTTTATATGAAACTGGAGACATGGGTCCTTCCATGTGTACTCTTTGGTTGCTTGTTTAGTCCCTGGGAGCTCTGGTGATACTGGTTGGTTCATATTGTTGTTCCTCCTATGGGGCTACAAACTCATTCAGTTCCTTGGTTCCTTTCTCTAATGATTCCATTGGGGACCCTGTGCTCTGTCCAATGGTTGTCTGAGAGCATCCACCTCTGAATTTGTCAGGAACTGACAGAGACTCTCAGGAGAGAGCTATGCTGGCTCCTGTCAGCAAGCACTTGTTGCCATAAGTGTATATGGGATGGAACCTTATGTGGGACAGTCTCTGGATGGCCATTCCTTCAGTTTCTGCTCTACACTGGTCTCTGCATCTCCTCTATTGGGTATTTTTCCCTTTTCTAATTAATACCTAAGTATCCACACTTTTGTCTTCCTTCTTCTTGAGCTTCATTGAATTGAATTGAATTGGTCTGTGAATTATATCTTGGGTATAACTAGCTTCTGGGCTAATATCTACTAATCAGTGAGTGCATACCATTTGTGTTCTTTTATGGTTGGGTTACCTCACTCAGGATATTTTCTGGTTCCATTCATTTGCCTAAGAATTTCATGAATTCATTGTTTTTAATATCTGAGTAGTACTCCATTGTTTAAATTTGACATTTTCTGTATTTATCCCTGTGGTGATGGATATCTGGGTTCTTTCCAGCTTCTGGCTATTATAAATAATGTTTCTATGAACAAAGTGGAGCATGTGTCCTTATCACATGTTAGAGCATCTTCTGGGTATATGGTCAGGAATGGTATAGCAGAGTCCTCAGGTAATATTATGTCCAGTTTTCTGAGGAACCACCAAACTAATTTCCAGAGTGGTTGTAGCAGTTTACAACACCCCTAGCAATGGAGGAGTGTTTTTTCCCCACATCCTTGCTAGCATCTGCTAGCATCTGAATTTTTGATGTCAGCCATTTTCACTGGTGTGAGGTAGAATCTCAGGGTTGTTTTGATTTGCATTTCCCTGATTATTAAGGATGCTGAACATTTCTTTAGGTGATTCTCAGCCATCTTGTATTTCTCATTTTTGATGTGTTCTTGGATTCAGTTTGTGAGAATTTTTGAGTATTTTTGCATGCATGTTCAAAAGGGATTGGCCTGAAGTACTACTTCTTTGTTGGGATTTTGTATGGTTTAAGTATCAGAGTAATTGTGGCTTCATAGGACAAACTGACTGATGTTTCTTCTGTTTCTATTTTGTGGACTAATTTGAAAAGTATTGATATTAGGTTTTCTTCTTTTTAGGTCTGATAGTACTGTTCTCTAAACCCATCTGGTCCTGGGCTTTGTTGTTGTTGGGAGACTATTGGTGACTGCTTCTATTTATTTAGGGTTATGGGATCATTTATATCATTTATCTGATCCTTATTTAACTTTGGTATCTGGTATCTGTCTAGAGAATTGTCCATTTCCTCCAGATTTTCCAGTTTTATTGAGTATAGGCTTTTGTAGTAGGATCTAATGACTTTTTGGATGTTCTCAGTTTCTTTCATTATGTCTCCCTTTTCCTTGTTGATTTTTGTTAATTTTGAGTCTGTCTTAGTGCCCTCTGGTTATTCTGGCTAAGGGTTTTTCTATCTTGTTGATTTTCAAAAAGAACAAACTCCTGTTTTGGTTGATTCTTTATATAATCCCTTTTGTTTCTACTTGGTTGATTTTAGCCCCAAGTTTGATTATTTCCTGCCATCTGCTCCTCTTTGGTGTATTTGCATCCTTTTATTTTAGAGATTTCAGATGTGCTGTCAAGCTCCTAGTGTATGCTCTCTGCATTTTTGGAGGCAAACAGAGCTATGACTTTTCCTCTTAGCACTGCTTTTATTGTGTCCCATAAGTTTGGGTATGTTGTGCCTTCATTTTCATTAAATTCTAAAAAGTCTTTAATTTCTTTATTTCTTTCTTGACCATGTTATCATTGAACAGAGTATTATTCAGCTTTCATATGTATGTGGACTTTCTAGGCTTTTTCTTGTTATTGAAGACCAGCCTTAGTACATGGTGATCTGGCAGGATTCATGGGATTATTTCAATCATCTTATATCTGGTGAGGCTTGTTTTGTGAATGATAATATGGTCAAATTTGAGAACATACCTTGAGGTGCTGAGAAGAAGGTATATTATTTTGTTGTAGGATAAAATATTCTATAGATATATGTTGAAAACATTTGGTTAATAACTTGTTTGTTTCACTATTTCTCTGTTTAGTTTCAGTTTCCATGATTTGTCCATTGATTAGAGTGGGGTGTTGAAGTCTCCCACTATACTTGTGTGAGATGCAATGTGTGTTTGAGTTTTAGTAAAGTTTCTTTTATGAATGTATTTGCCCTTGCATTTAAAGTATAGATGGTCAAAATTGTGAGTTCTTCTTTGTAGATTTTTCCTTTGATAAATATGAAGTGACCTTCCTTATCTTTTTTGATAACTTTAGGTTGAAAGTCAATTTTAGTCAATATTAGAATGGCTACTCCAGCTTGTTTCTTGGTACCACTTAATTGGAAAATTATTTTCTAGCCGTTTACTTTGAGGTAGTGTCTGTCTTTGTTACTGAGGTGGGTTTCTTGTATGCAGCAAAATGTTGGGTGCTATTACATACTCAGTCTTTTCATCTAAGTCTTTTTATTGGGGTGTTGAGTTCATTGATATTAAGAGATATTAAGGAAAAGTGATTGTTGCTTCCTGTTATTTTTGTTGTTAGAGGTGGAATTAGGTTTAGGTGACTATCTTCTTTTTGGATTGATAAAAGAAGGTTATTTTCTTGCTTTTTCTAGGGTGTAGTTTCCATCTTTGTGTTGAAATTTTCCATTTCTTATCCTTAAAAAGGTTAGACTTGTGGAAAGATATTTTGTAAATTTGTTTTTGTCATGGAAGATATTGGTTTCTCCATCTGTGGTAGTTGAGATTTTTGCTGGGTATGCCTAGACTGGCATTTGTGTTCTCTTAGGCCCCCTATCTCCCAGCCCCTGATCAGGACTGAATATTTCCATTAATTCTGCTGGCTCTCAGGCCTCTTTCCCATGCCCCACACCAATACTTGGCTATGTTTCTTTTTCTCCTCCTTCTCCCCTCTCCCACACAGGTGTATCCCTCACTTGGCCTCCTGTGATTGTTTTTTTCTCCCTCCCAAGTATAACTGAAGAATCCCCATTTGGGCCCTTCTGCTTCTTAACCTTCTTGAGTTCTGTGGGCTGAACTATAGGTATCTTCTACTTTTTCTGACTTATATCTGCTTATTAGTGAGTACTTATGGGTCTAAATTAACAAATTCATAAATGAAAAGGGAGACATAAGAACAGAAACTGAGGAAATTAAAAAAAATTATCAGAACCTAATATAAAAGCCTATGCTCATCAAACTTGGAAAATCTAGATGAAATGGATGATTTTCTAGACAGATACCATGTGCCAATGTTAAATCAAGAGCAGGTAAACTAACTAAACATGCCCATAATCCTGAAGGAGATAGAAGTCATTAAAAATACTCCGACCAAAAAAAAAAAAAAAAAGCCAAGGGCAAGATGGTTTTAGTGCAGAATTTTACTAGAAGTTCAAAGAAGAGCTAATACCAGAACTCCTCAAACCATTCCATAAAATAGAAACAGAAAGAATACTACCTAATTCATTCTATGAAGCCACAATTACTCTGATACCTTATCCATGCAAGGACTCAACAATGAAAGAACTTCAGAACAATTTAGCTTATAAGTATTGATGCAAAAATACTCAATTAAATTCTTGCACACTGAATCCAAGAATGCATCAAAACTATCATTTAAAACTTTCAAGTAGGTTTCATCCCAGCAATGAAAGGTCAGTTCAATATATAAAAATTCATTAACATAATCCACCATATAAGCAAAGTCAAAGAAAAAAAATCACATGATCATCTGCCTAGATGCTGAAAAATCATTTGACAAAATACAACATTCCTTTATGTTAAAAGTTTTGGAGAGATCAGGAATTCAAGGCCCATACTTTAATATAATGAATAAAATATACAGGAAACCAACAGCCAATATCAAGCTAAATGGAGACATACTTGAAGCAATCTCACTAAAATCAGGGACAAGAAAATACTGCCCAGTCTTCCCATATGGATTCTATATAGTACGAAAATTTCTAACTAGAGCAGTAAGACAACAAAAGGAAACAAATCACTGGGAAACAAATCAGCAAAGATGTCAAGGTATGACTATTTTCAGGTGATATGATAGTATATATAAGCAACCCCAAAAATTCTGCCAAAGAACTTCTATAGCTAACAAACAACTTCAGCAAAGTGGATGGATATACAGTTAACTCAAACATCAATAGCCTTCTTTTATAAAGATGATGAAATGGATGAGACAGAAATTGAGGAAACATCACCATTCCCAATAGTCACAAATAATATAAAAATTTGGGGTAACTCTAACCAAAATAATCAAAGTTCTGTATGACAAGAACTTTAAATCTCTCAAGAAGGAAATTGAAGACCTTAGAAAACAGAGAGATCTCCCACACTCATGGATTGCTAGAATTAACGTCATAAAGATGGCCATCCTACCAAAAGCAATCTACAGATTCAATGCAATCCCCACAAAATTTCCAACTCTTCATAGACTTAAAAAGAGCATGCTCCTTTTGATATGCGCTTCTTGTCGACCATAATAGTGTTGGGGTTTGGTGACTGTTTATAGGATGAATCCCTAGGCAGGGCAGTTTCTGGGTGGCCTTTACTTCAGTGTCTGCTCCGCACTTTGTCTCATTTATCGCTCCTGTAAATATTTTGTTTTCTTTCTCAGAGAAATCAAAGTATCCTCACTTAAGTCATCCCTCTTCTTTGTCTCCTGAGGGGCCCTGCCAGAGCTTACACATACAGAGGCAGATGCTAGCAACCAGCCAATTTTCTGGGCATGGGGTCCCCAATGGAGGATCTGGAGGGTGGTCCAGAGGAGCTGAAGGGGTTTAAAGCCCCATGGGAAGAACAACGATGTCAGCCACCTAGATCTCAGCCACCTAGATGCCCAGGACTCCCAGTGACTAAACTAAGGGGTACACATGGTCCCAGCCAAAAATGTAGCAGATGAATGCCTTGTTGGGCATCAGTGGGAGGAGTGGTCCTTGGTCAGGTGAAGGCTCAATAGATGCCCCAACAATGGGAAATCGAGGGGGGAAGGAGGTGGGAGTATGTTGGGTGGAGGGGCATATACTGGGAGGCAGGGGGTTAGAGGAGGGTTTGGGGGTTTTTAGGGAGAGGGAAACCGGGAATGGTTTTAACATTTGAAATGTAAATGAAGATTATAGTCCATAAAAAAAGAAAGAGCAATTCCCAAATTCATTTGGAACAACATAAACCTTGGATAGTGAAACTATTCTCAACAATAAAAAGAAAAAAACAAAAAAACAAAAAAACAAACAAACAAACAAAAACTTCTGAGGGAATCACTATCCCTGTCCTCAAGGTATGCTGTAGATCAATCGCAATAAAAACTTCATGGTATTATTACAGAGACAGAGAGGTTGATCAGTGGAATATTATTGAGGTCGCAGAAAAAACACACACACACACACTTACAGATACTTGATCCTTGACAAAGAAGTCAAATATATACAATGGAATAGAGAAAACCTCTTCAATAAATGGTGCTGGTCTAACTGGCAGTTGGTATGTAGAAAAATGAAAATACTCCACATTTGTCACTTTGCCCAAAGCTCAAGTCTACATGGATTAAGGACCTCAACATAAATCCAGATACACTTACTCTAATAGAAGAGAAAGTGAGAGAGAGCATTGGACTTTTGTTTAAATTTTTATAGTAATATAATACTTTAGTTAAGTTTACCATAAGTGCTTTTTATTTCAATGCTACCATTTTGATGCATCTATATATTATTATTGCTATTTCTAGAAAATAATAGGAATGCTGTTTATAGAAACAGTTCATAAATAATATGTTCAATATTCTTATTTTATAATGAATTTTTCTTTTTATCATTATATCTTAAATTAAAAGTCCATTAAATATACCATCCTTGTTAAGCATGCTTTCATGCCATATAGACAGAATGGGTTATAAAAGAATCACTGTGCTCTAGGAAAGGTGTCAGAGGAAAGTCATGGTACTTTCCAACAACTTGGTACTTATATCAGTAAATAGGAGCATATGGCTCAGTCTGGATTTTACCGAATGTTGTATAAAAAATGCAATCAGTAGTCATGATCAGGGAAATAGCGAGGAGTGATTCATTTTTAAGAGCCACTAGCCATTGATTTTTCTTTCATTTTATAGTAATTTTTCAGTATAAACCAGAGGATTAATGACTATGAAATTTAGCTTTAATTTTAAGCCTCTGTTTCACTCCATTTCTTCCTGTTTTTGATCTCCCTCTTTGTGAGTCTTCTTAGATCTCAGCTATTTTATCATATGTCCATCTCCAATAAAAGCAGCATTGCTTATACCATCATTAGCAATTGATCTTTTGTCTTCACAGTTTTCAATGGAATATCATAGAGATTTCTGTTGTTTACTTTATATTTTTCTTGCAATATCATTTCAACCTGTGAAATTTACCCTAAGATTTCATAGCATAGTCTATTTAAACCAAGATTAATTCATGTGGCCTTAAATATTCTAAAGTAGGAAGGCATTTCTTTTATTTTATTGTAGGATTGGTAATCACCATTCACATATACCCCTGTCAATCATATCAATTATTTTTTAAATGTCACAGTTAACAATTGGAAATCTGCTCTGCTGACATTTTTTTTTAATGAAATACAGGTGGAATATGGCAACTATGTCATTATTAGTCTGAAATGATATAAATATATTTATGGAAATGAAAACTGTTATATATAGATAAATACATTGTAGGTGTGATTATAAATGTTTAATAAGATATAACTGAAACTAGAGAAGTTGAGAATACAGAATTATAATAAGGTTTGGGAAATATTTTGTTATATCATTACAACTCAGGCTTAGAGTTCTCAAATGAAGCCTAGGTATTTCTCCTTTTGAAGTCGTTATCCCTAAAATATTATTTCTTGACAATTGAAATACTAAGTTTCAAAAGTTTAGCATAAACTAAATAAACTATTAAGGAGCTCAGCTGAAAACATAAGTCAATTAAAAGTAGAAATTGTCAGAGAAGTTAAGTGAACTAATAAAAAGTAAGCAAGAAATAGACTTCATGCATGGCTGAGGACTTCCATAGGAAGAGTCAGTTTATGTGATGCAAGACCATAGGCAATCCAAAAATAAAGTTGGACATGGGGAAACATATTGTCTATAATTGTTCCATCCTGTCTTGTGAACATCTCAATGAAAAAAGACTTTTTAATTTTAAGAATGGGGAGTGACCCACCCTTGTCTTCTTGGTTAGGTTTTTAAAAATTAAGAGAAGGAGGGACACCATGTTCTATCCTTCATCACCATTGAATTACTTAAAAACTAGTACATTTTTATTTGGTTGCTTTACACTCTGAGACTGAATGCTAGGGTTTGATTTCTCATTAATGTTTTTAACCAGAATGTGGCTGATTTCTAGGCACGAAACAGGAAAATGCCCAGTTATGTTATACAGACACTTAAGTAAAATCAGCTTATCTCATCTTATCATGTCATATGCCTTGGTGTCTTTTTATATAGACCTATACTTGTCTTCTCACTTAGTCTTATTTTTATATAAATTAAAGGAAGAATAATATCTTCATTACTATAGAATCACTTAAAAATGAGCAAAAGCAATTCTGTGTAATATTTGAGGAGGGTCTTCTTGGGTACTTTGTATTTAAATGATGATTTCTGTGCCCCGGAAATCTGAATATAGTCTGGACACAGGCACTGTCATGAATACTGAAGAATCTCCTATATTAATGTGCTCTAAAGAATGTTCCCCCAATTATCTCTATTTGGCTAATATAAAGCTGAGCAGTGAATGGCTGAGTAGAGATAAGATGGCACGACATCCAGTTCCAGCAAGGTGTCTGAGAAGAAATGCCAGGAGAATGGGTTGGCCACAGGCAGATGAGGGTGGAGAAGAAGGATGGTGAGGTGGAGGAAGAAGATGGTTGCTATGTGGTTAGCCCTGAGAAACAATATCCCAGGGAGTGCTCCATGAGGACACACAACTACAGAAGTGTGAGCCAAGAAGAGACCAAATGCAAGTAAACTGGGGCATGTGGCTGTGATGTAACCAGATAACACAGAGAATTAGGAATATCTGCTCAGTTAGTGTTCTTAATGCTTGTTGACTAAATCTATAATTTTTGGGGGAGATAGTAAGATTAGAAAACAAATGTCACTTTTAAATTTTATCCTGTAGCGTAGAAATGTTGACAACAGTAAAAGATTTAAAACAAACCATTGAGAGATGAATCCACACTGTATATACTATCCTTATTCAAGGCAGGGCTCATGTTCCAGGAGAACTGGCCTGTACAAATGGACTCCATTCCTTTGTGATGTTTTTGTTTTGTTTTGATTCTGGGTTTGGTGTTTTAGACAGAGAAAGGATATGAACTTGGGTCTTGGAGGAGTTGAGGGGCTATAGTCAAATGTTATAGACAAAAAAAAATCCCTAAAAATAATAAACTTCAAAATGATGTGTCATTTTGGTGAGTTTACTTGCCTTTGTCTAACTATGTCTCCCATGTCTTTCAAGAAGACAAGTATGCCCAATATAGGGCCCTGGTCTTGGTTTCCAAAAATAAACAACTTATCTCATTCCCAATTCTTGTACATATTTATCCCAAACTATCTAGTCAATCTCTCAAAGACAAAAAGGTCTGTTTTTAATTTCAAGTGATCAGAACTCAGGTAAGATAAACTGAAAGAATCACTTGAAAAATTCACAAGTCAAATAACCAGTTGTTACAAGGGACAAAAAAGTTTATTGTGGTTGACTGCAGAAGAGAAATATCAGCAGACTTTCCTTGGAGAAAAAAATACTTCAAAGGCACACCTTTTGGTGGAGCAATTTGACACATCATTAACATATTTGTAGTAAACGACATTGTCAATGAAGATCTCAAAATGCACTCATCTTTTACCTTGAAATGATTCTAAACTCAGAAAGAGCTGGGCTGAGTTTTAATAATACTGAGATGCAGAGGCCAGCCATGAGAAGTAACATTGGTGGTGGAGTTCCTGTATATTAATTTGTGTGAGTCATTTCTTCCCTCATTTTAAATGAATCTGAAAAAAGCGATACTTGACTGGAGTATACATAAAGGGAGCCAGAAACCAGGTTGACAAAGAATGCAGTTAAGAAATACATAGGAGATCAGAATGCTGAAATGTCTCAAATTACATGACCCTGTTCAGGTTTTAACAGTAAAAAATTACATAAGAAGCAAAGCTTTTGTTACTCCAGATGAATTTAAGAATTGCTCTTTCTAGATCTATGAAGAATTGATTTGGGATTTTGGTGGGGATTGCATTGAATCTGTAGATTGCTTTTGGCAAGATGGCCATTTTTACTATATTGATCCTGCCAATCCAAAAGCATGAAATATTTTTCCATCTTCTAAGGTCTTCTTCAATTTCTTTCTTCAAGAACTTGAAGTTGCTGTCATACAGATCTTTTACTTGTTTGGTTAGAGTCACAAGATACTTTATATTGTTTGTGACTATTGTGCAGGGTGTTATTTCCCTAATTTCTTTCTCAGCCTGCTTGTCCTTTGAGTACAGGAAGGCTACTGATTTGCTTGAGTTGATTTTATAACCAGCCACTTTGTTGAAGTTGTTTATGTAAGAGTTCTCTGGTGGAGTTTTTTGGGTCACTTAAGTATACTATCATATCATCTGCAAGTAGTGGTAGTTTGACATCTTCCTTTCCAATTTGTATCCCTTTGACTTCCTTATGTTGTCGAATTGCTCTTGCAATTAATTCAAGTACTATATTGAAAAGATATGGAGAGGGCAGCCTTTTCTACTCCCTGATTTTAGTGGGATTGCTTCAAGTTTCTCTGCATTTATTTTGATGTTGGCTACTGGTTTGCTGTATATTGTTTTTACTATGTTTAGGTATGGGCCTTGAATTCCTGTTCTTTCTAGGACTTTTAGCATGAAAGGATGCTGAATTTTGTCAAATACTTTTTCAGCATCTAATGAGATGATCATGTGGTTTTTTTTCCTTTTAGTTTGTTTATGTAGTGGATTACATTGATGGATTTCCATATATTGAACCATCCCTGCATCCCTGGGATGAAGCCTACTTGATCATGGTGAATGATCGTTTTGATGTGCTCTTGGATTTGGTTGGCAAGAATTTTATTTAGTATTTTTGCATTCATATTCATAAGGGAAGTTGGCTTGTAATTCTCTTTTTTTGTTGGATCTCAGTCATAATGGCTAAGATTAAAAACTCAAGAGACAACAGGTATTGGCGAGTATGTGGAGAAAGAGGAATACTCCTCCACTGTTGGTGTGAGTGCAAGATGGTACAACCGCTCTGGAAATCAGTCTGGCGGTTCCTCAGAAAATTGGGCATGTCACTTCCAGAGAACCCTGGCATACCACTCCTGGGCATATACCTAGAGGATTCCCCTGCATACAATACAGACACATGCTCCACAATGTTCATAGCAGCCTTATTTATAACAGCTAGAAGTTGGAAAGAGCCCAGATGTCCCTCAAAGGAGGAATGGATACAGAAATTGTGGTATATTTATACAATGGAATACTATTCAGCAATTAAAAATAATGAATTCATGCAATTTGTAGGCAAATGGTTGGATCTGGAAAATATTATCCTAAGAGAGCTAACCCAATCACAAAAGAATACACATGAAATGCAATCACTGATAAGTAGATATTATTGAGCCTGGAAGCTCTTAATACTCAAGGTACAATTAGCAAATCAAAAGATTCCCAAGAAGAAGGAAGGAGAGGAACCTGGTCTCAAAAAGAGTGGATCCAGTTTTGTAGGAGAATAGCAGAACAGAGAAATGGTGGGAGGGGTCATTGGGTAATGGGCAGGCGGAAGAGGACTTATGGAACATATGGTGAGGGGGGAACTGGGAGAGGGGAAAGCCTTTGGAATGTAAACAAAGAATATAGAAAAAAAAGAAAGTAAAAAAAAAAAGAAGCAAAGCTTTCTAAACAAGAAAACCCCAAAGAAGAATAATCCTGTTTTCCAGACATTGAGTCATTTAAATATTTGAGTATTTGAAAAATTATGCCTCAATAAACAACATTCAGAAATTATTTTGGAGACTTGCAGAATTAGCAACATAAAAGTAGCAAATTGAGCACCCTTCTAAATACCATGATGAAATCTGTGCCATCCCATTTTGTTCTATAAACAGCATTCTATGCTCAACATATGCACAATGGATATGCCGCCTTTCCATTATTTACTTGTCTTTTAGTTACCAGACTGATTGACATATATTTGTTACATATTAATAGACAAAGGAATAATTAGGATTCCATACAGTTGGACAAAAACACACAATAAAAGGGTACAGGTATAGAAAGAAAATTGAGTTTTTTATATGGATCATAGAGAAAAATGACATTGATTAAAATATTTTATAAACATAATGTTAATTCTCATGAACATACAAGAGTGTTTAAAATATACACAAAAGAAAGGATACATGAATTAAATGATTCATTATAAAATATCACCATCTGCAGATGACATGATAGTATACTTGAGTGACCCCAAAAATTCTACCAGAGAACTACTCAACCTGACAAACAACTTCACATAAGTGGCTGGATATAAATTAAGTCAAGCACATCAGTGGCTTTCTTATGCTCAAAGGATAAATAGGCCAGGAACGAAATAAGAGAAATATCACCCTTCACAAAAATCACAAATAATATAAAATATGTTGGTGTGACTATAAATGAGTGAAAGACCTTTATGACAAGAACTTCAAGTCTCTGAAGAAAGAAATTGAAGATCTCAGAAGATGGAAAGATTTCCCATGCTCATGGATATTTAACAATCCTACACACAATAGAGGACTAATATCTAATATATACAAAGAATTCAAGAAGGTAGACTCCAGAGAAACAAATATCCCTATTAAAAAATGAGGTACAGAGCTAAAGAAAGAATTCTCTACTGAGGAATATCAAATGACAGAGAAGCAACTAAAGAAATGTTCAACATCCTTAGTCATCAGGGAAATGAAAATAAAAACAACCCTGAGATTTCACCTCACACCAGTCAGATAGCTCACATCAAACATTAGGTGACAGCAGATGCTGGCGAGAATGTGAAGAAAAGAAGAACACTCCTCCATTCGTGGTGGAATTGCAAGCTGGTATAACCACTCTTGAAATGAGTTTTTTTTTTTTTGGTTCCTCAGAAAATTGGACAAAGTATTACCTGAGGACCCATCTATACCACTCCTGCGCATATACCTAGAAGATGCTCCAACATGCAATAACGACACATGTTCCACTATGTTCACAGCAACCTTATTTATAATAGCTAGAAGCTAGAAAGAACCCAGATGTCCCTCAACAGTGGAATGAATACAGAAAATGTGGTACATTTACAAAATGTAGTAATGCTGAGCAATTAAAAAAAAATGAATTCATGGAATTCTTAGGCAAATGGATAGAACTATGAAGTATCATCCTAAGTGAGGTAACCCAATCACAAAAAAAAAAACAAAAACCACACATGTCATGCATTCAATGATAAGTGGATATTAGCCCAGAAGTTAGGAACAGCCAAGATATAATTCACAGACCACATGAAGCTCAAGAAGAAGGAAGAACAAAATATGAATACTTTGGTCCTTCTCAGAAGGGGGAACAGAACACCCATAGGAGCAGATGCAGATACAAAGTGTGGAGCAGAGACTGAAGGAAAGGCCATCTAGAGTCTGTCCCACTTGGGTATCCATACCATATATAGTTACCAAACCCAGACACTATTGTGGATGCCATCAAGTTCTTGCTGACAGAAGCCTGATGTAGCTGTCTCCTGAGAGGCTCTTCTAGTACAAGACAAATACAGAGGTGGATGCTCTTAGCAAACCATTGGATTGAGCACAGGGTTCCAATGAAGAATGAAGCCAAGGAGCTGAAGGGGTTTGCAGCCCCATAGGAGGAACAACAACATGAACCAACCAGTACCCTCACAGCTCCCAGGGTCTAAACCACCAACCATAGAGTATACCTTGAGAGACCCATGGCTCCAGCATCATATGTAGCACCATATGTAGCATATGATGGCCTTGTGGGACATCAATTAGAGGAGAGGCCCTTAGTCCTGTGAAGGCTCGTTGCCCCAGTGAGGTGGAATACCAGGACAGGAAAAAGGGGGTGAGTGGGTTAGTGAACAGGGGAGGGGAGATGGTTTATGGGCTTTAGGAGGGGAAACTGGGAAAGGGGATAGTATTTGAAAAATAAAGAAAATATCTAATAAAAATGAAGTACTATTCCATTTTCAAGACTGCATTTGTGTGGTTGATTGAAATACTGTCTAAGGTACACATCATCTAAGGTACTCAGTATATAAGTAATTGGTATCCTAAATACTCATGATCCAAAGTACTCAACATCTAAAGTTCAAAATCTAATGTACTCAGAATTTAAAACACTCACTATCTAAAGTTATTGGTATCTCAAGGAGTCAGTGTGCAAGAGATCACCATCACCATTCACTGTTCAATCAACTGCAGCTTGAAACTTCTATGAAAAAAATGACTATATTGAAAAATGGTTTTCCTCCTTTTTCATGATGAGTTTGATAGGAGCTCTTTACAGGCTTTACATACATCAGATATTATAACCGATTTGGAGATCATTTAAATTCTACAGGCTGAATGTGAATGGCTCTATATAAAAAGTATGCTATCTGATCCTAAAGGATCTAACATTCAGAGGTATAGTCTCTATAGAGGTGGTTGTGGAGTCAATGATATTCAATTTATAGCTAAAACTATAGATTAGAAATGAAAAGTTGGCAAATATTTGAAAGAAAAAATGGAGCTGTCTGTCCCTATTAGTGTTGGACAAAGTAGACAAACAATACCAAAAACTTACAAAAGAACATTTCTGTGAGGAGACAATGGTTCTTGTGAACATGATAAAGAAGAATAAAATGTCAAAACACTTAAGGCAATTATTAACAGAACTAAAGGGAAGAAAGGAAAGCCATGAATATCAGAGTTGAGATTTACTATTTATGGTTTTCATTAATGGAGAGAGAAGTAGTACTATTTAATTCCTGTTGAGGAATTAAATAGCATCAGGGAATGTAATAAGACACAGAAAATTCTCAAGTGCAGGCTATGAGTTCTTTTGCAAAACAGCTGTCCATTCAAGTAAAAGTACAGTAATTTGAATGGCATTTTTGGTTGGACAAACAAAATGACATTATACATTAAAAACCTAGAAAAAACTGTAATTTTCAAATATGTTGACTCCATTGACACACTCTGAAGTATACTAACAGATTTAATAGAAACTCACAAAAGAATTTAAACCATTAGAAATGAATGTGAGTAAACAGAAAACTTGCAGCTTGCAACAAATTCAGGACATGAAAATGTATTACTGTGCATGATTGCATTTGGATAGAAGAGGTCTTCTATCAGTAACCCATCTTAACACTTGAGAAATCAGCAAAAGAGACATAAACTAAATGAAAAGCTAACAAAATTACTGGGTTATAAATAGTAGAATGAGAAGCCAGTCACAATAGCTCATGCCTGTAATTCTATTTCCTGGTAGGCTGAAACAGGTGATATACGTTAGAGGCCAACCTCAACTACACAGTGTATTCCAGATGAGCTGGCGAAACTGTAAGATCCCATTTTAGAGGGGAAAAAAGGAATAGCAAAGACGTAGAAGGAAATCAACTTAGAATATAGAAATATATTACAAGGAACCAATCAAACTGCAACTTAGTACATCATATCTCTCTCTGATATTTATCATATAGTTCATTAACATATTCAGTAATAGAATTACACAACTCTGCTTTTCTAAGGGGAAGCAAAATTGGGAACATTAAGCAAAGAAAATACCTAATATGGACAATCATGGCTTGTATATTATTTCATTAATATAGTCATAAAACAGAAAAATGCCCTATTTAATCCTGAGTTCCAACATAGTACTACAATGACTACAGAGATATTAACATTGTAAATAGAAATAGCTTATTAAATTTACACTGACAAAATAGACACTGATTTAAAAAATAATGTAGCACAAATGAAGTACTGAAATCCATTTGTATTTCTTTTTAGGATTATATGAAAATATAAACAGAGGGCATAGTGGTTTGAGAGATGATCAAACATGTGTACTTGTTTAGGCAAAACTCTATTTTCAGCTTTGGAAATGAATACTTATTCTACATTATATATTAATTTACTCACAATAAAGCTAAATTAAAATAGGCATAGATTCTGTTCTCTGGTGCAAAAATGACAAATCCTAATTACAAACTGGAAACTTTTTGAAAGAAACTTCCAGAAAAGCAAGAAATATTGTCAATATGGGGAATGTATATTCTTCATAATTAATCATTACTTAGTGGGAGAAAGATTTTATCATTATAATAAGAGTTTAAAATCACAACTGCGGAATGTTTCTTTGTGTGTGTGTGTGATGTTCAATATTCCCAGAACAGTGCTTAGCACCTAATATCTGTACAGATATTATGAAAATTAGAAAAACTTGATAAAATGAACTGAAACGAGAGGATGTATAGAGAATTGTTTTTAAATATACCTGTTAATAATTTAATCTTCCTGTTATTTTAACTCCATTTGCTTGAGTTAATTGAACTGAAGAACATTCAAGATAGCACTATATTTGAGTAGAAACAGTAATGGCCTTTTTGAGAATACACTTAATATTTGTAATGAAGCAAAGATGCTGTTGCTTAAGAAAGTATTATAACACAGATTTCAACTTGGGCATGATCAGGAAGAAAGAAATACACAAGTAAAAGACAATACAACCCCTCAGACATGCACACTTGCCTCTCAGAAGAGAGTTCATAAGTCTATTACTTTCATTTCCATTTTAATTTTAATATTGAAATTTCCACTCTAGAAATGCTTCTGGCGTTTTCCTTAAAATGTTTAAAATTTAAATTCTATGTCTGTGTGCATGTGCATGATGGTTGTGGGGACCTGTGGAGGCCAGGAAAGCCACAATGTATGAGTACTGGGAGCTAATTTCAGTCCTCTGAAAGAGCATCAGGTATTTCTAGCCAGAGATCCAACTCAACATTCTTCATTCATAGTTTCAGTAGTGAAACAGATGTTAGTATTCTTGCCTTTTATTGGACTGGGTTTTTTATTTTGATTCTGTATTTGAACATGCATGTGCATGCAAGTGTGTGTGTGTGTGTGTGTGTGTGTGTGTGTGTATACACTAAAGCTAAAAAATGGAATAATCTTGGATATCTGTCAATTTGTTGGTTTCATCTACATAATGACTTAAATAAAACTAGTTTAGCTCGAATGCTGGAGTGGGGGAAAGGGACAAATGGTAAGTGTTCTTTAGTAAAAACGTAGCATACACCTGAAGGTGGTTTCATAAGCAATTTGGTCATCACCAAATGAATGAGAAATGGCGTGTGGAGGGAATTTAAGGAAAGTGACAGTTATGAAGAAGTGTCTGAGAGAGGAGGGAAGGCTTTTTTGTTTGTTTGATTGTTGCTTTCAGAAAGGCTAATTTTGAAGCAAGAGGATCTAGGGGCTTGAAAGCATATGATAGGCTAGAGTCCAGAAAACCCTGCTGGGGTGAGAAGCATACACAGCAGTGTGATCAGAAGGTATTGGACCTTATAAATGACTTTGTTGTCTTGGGACTTTATTAACAATAACAATAGCCACTGTGGGATTTTAAAATAGATCATCATGCTCAGACTAACACTGAAATATTGCAGCATTTCACACAGGAAATCCATGAGCATGTCGGAGGAGATAATGGGTTACTTGGGAACATGCTTGGGCACTGTAATTCACGAAGAGGAAGCCCAAGTGGTCTGTAAAATGGGACGTTAAAATTGGAATTTAATATTTGGCACGTGTTACCATAGACATGCCTATCTACTGGAGAGACAGACTTTGATATAGTATAGAATAAAAACTGACTTGTTGGCAGACAAACAAAAACAGCCTCTTAAATGAAGAGGCTCTGAACGGTACAGTTTTATCAACAAAATATCTGGTGCACGAATTCAATACTGACCAAGAAAATGTAAACACTTTAGTAATTACTGTTGTATTTTTTTCTGATTAAATATTGTGTGTATATGACACGTGCTCTTTATCCCTTCCCCCTATTCTCCCTTATCTCTCTCCCACATCTGTTATCATTCCTCCTTATGTAAATGTTCCTTTCATGAAAGGTCCCATTTATTTATTTATTTATTTATTTATTTATTATTTATTTGTTGATTGATTGATTTATGATCATCTGATTTTAACCAAGACCATCTGTGTAGCCATGTCTTTGGAATTACCCATGAAGACTGTTGGTATTCTGTCCAAGCTCCACCCCACAGTTACCTGGCAATAGCCAGGTATGCCCCGCCCCATATTCCTGGCCCACTGTAAGAGGGGCTGCCTGCCCCTCCTTGCTCTCTCATTTCTCTCTCTTGCTCTCTCATTCCTCTCTCTTGCTCTCATCTCACTCTCACCTCTCTGGCCCTCTTGGGCTCTCCTCACCCTCCTCTCTCCATGTCGTCATGGCTGGCCTCCACTCCTCTCTACTCTCTTCTCTCTCTCTCTCTCTCTCTCTCTCTCTCTCTCTCTCTCTCTCTGCCTCCACTATACATTGACTCCCATCCTCTTCCCTAAATAAACTCTATTCCATACCATGTTGGTATGTGTGTGGTCCTTCAGGGGGAAGGGATGCCTAGGCATGGGCCCGCTTAGGTATCCCCCTCCCCCCACGCTGCTGTGCCACACTCCCTAATGTCCCTTTCTCTCTTTTATATCCCATCAAAGACCAGTGATCTTATCTGTTTAATATACAATTGAAGGAAATGACTGTCTTTCTCCTTGAATCAATCAATTGTAAATAGTTCAGCCTGGATGGAAAAAACACAATGAGCCTCTCACTCATCCATGAACGGCTACCGACAGGCCCAGACTAATGCAGACAACCTTACAGAGAACCTTTGCAATAAGAAAAAAAAAAGAAACAGTGTAATGATCTTGTAAAAATATGTGTAGGTGGGGGTAGCCACTAGAAAGTCCCAGACTTTAGGAAACATAGAGGCTCCCAGGACCCAATAGGGATGACTTTAGCCAAAATGAGCAACAAAGGGGAGATAGACCCTGTAGAGATCACCTCCAGTAGATAGGCACAGCCACCCACCCATCTCAAAATTTTTAGCCCAGACGTGTTCCTGTCTAAAGGAAAGACAGGGACAAAAAATGGAACGTAGACTGAAGCAAAGGTCATACAGATACTGCCCCACCTAGGGATCCATCCCATTTGCAGACATCAACCCCACACACTATTGCTGACACAAAGAAGAGCTTGCTGACAGCAGCCTGGTATGGCTGTTCCCTGAGAGTTTCTACCAGCACCTGACCAACACAGATGCAGATACTCACAGCCAACCATCAGACTGAGTCCAGGGACCCCAAGGGAAGAGCTAGGAGAAGGACTGAAGGAGAAGAAGTCGATTACCACCCCATAGGAAGAACAACGCCAACTAACTGTTTCCCCCAGAGACTAAACCACCAACCAAATAGTATACATGGAGGGATCCATGGCTCTGGATACATATGTAGCAGAGGATGGCATTGTCCGACATCAACGGTAAGGGAGGCGCTTGGTCCTGGGGAGTCTTGATGCCCCAGTGTAGGGGGATTCTAGAGCAGTGAGGTGGGAGTTGGTGAATGGGTCGAGGAGCACGCTAACTGAGGCAAAGGGAAGGGGGAGAGGAGAGTGGAATGGGAGGCTTGCAGAGGGGTAGCCAGGAAGAGGGATATTATTTGAAATGAAAGCAAATAAAATTGTTAATAAAATTTTCATCCTGAAGTTTAAAATAAAATATGAAATTCCATTTGCCTTGTTTTCTAGAAGAGGTTCAGGAAACAAGCAATATTGGTAAACTAGAGAATAATGACAGAAACTTTCATATTCCATAAAGGTGTTGAATTTAAATTTAATAGATTATACACTTTTTCTAGAAAATAGGATATTAGTGTGTGGTTTTAATTATCAAATTAATCACATGAGCACTAACAATGGGAATAAAGTCTAAAGTATTAATGCTTAAAGCAGTGGAAACATTTTTGGTTTTTCATGTCAGTGAATAATGACTGCACAGAGAGCAGCACAAACACCTCACACACACACACACACACACACACACACACACACACACAGAGAGAGAGAGAGAGAGAGAGAGAGAGAGAGAGAGAGAGAGAGAGGAGAGGAGAGACAGAGAGATGGAGACAGAGATAAAAAGACAAAGAGAGGATCTAATTTAATAGAGTTTATACAATCTGAATTCTCACTAAAATATAAATATCTATATTTTAATGAAATGTTAAAAGAGAAAGACAAAGATTTTGTGTTTTGTTTATACTGCATTTTAAGAGCAGCACAGAGGTTTGTCTGTTTTTTTTCATTCCTTTGTTCAGACATCAATATAAACAGTGCATTAGTCTGGCATTTCAGAAGGCAGATTGAGAACTACATGTAAAAATCTGATGGATTTGTTTACCTGTCACAGGGCAGCTCTGCACAGGCTCTGTGATCAGTTTATATTGAGAGTTTTATAGGAGCACGAGGCCTTGAACTGATGAATTACTAAAAACAGTGCTTACAGTATACTTGGCAATATTTCAATCTAAAAAAAAAAAAAGTAAGATTGAATTCTTTAAGTACATGTTGCCAGAGGAAATAGTAGTATTTTTATCACCTTCTTTTAGCCTCATTATCATGAAATGTTACCTAATAAAGACCTAAAAATCCCTGACATCAAAGCCCTTGTCTTCTGATTTTTTATTGTTCATTCAATGTAGAATATTAAAATCTTCCCTGTACTCAGAACAGGTAGAGTTAACTACATATAATATTCTTTACACATGCTAATGACTTCAAATATTACTAAATTGAAATGTTAGAATAATCATTTAAACATAGTTTAAAAACTAAAATGAAAATTTAATTGATTCTGGACAAAATTTTCATTTATATTTAACCCGGGAGGTAAGCATATCCCTGGTACTGGAGCAAGAGTTTCAGGCATAGTCCCATAGTTGTGTAGGGCCTTGGGTTCAATTCCCAGTTCAGAGATAAATATTCCTGTTTTTTGCATCTATATGCATTTCTCATGTCTTATCTCTGGCTCTTTTCCCCATTTGTTTGTTTTATTATATTCCTGTTTGATTTTTTAAATGTTGCTTTTTAATTTATTATTATCATGTAGATAATTGTTTCCTATCAAAAGGCAGAAACGATGGATCCAAATAAAAAGGAGGTGGGCAGAAGCTGGGAGAAGTAGTAGAATGTTAAACCATATCAGAATATATTGCATGGATAAAAATTATTTTCAATAAATAAAAAATAACAAAGGAAATAAAATAATCTTAGTAACTATAAATATTTAGTATAATCCTTAAAACATAAATAAGATGTTTTTAATTTACTTTGTTTTATTTTCCATAAAAATTTCTGAAGCTATAAATAATTTTCAACAATTATATCAGAAAATTACAAATCAACAATAAAAAATACCCATTAGCTGAAGCATGTCTAGTAAGTGGGCTGAAAATAAAACACTGTAGAAAAAATAATATTTATTGTAACTCAAGCCCTCATTTACAGAACAGAGAGAAGCACACACAGAGCATCTCCCGTCTGCTTGTTAGGTTTTCTCATGTCACCTGTTGAGGTATGGTCATGGGTCACAGGCAGCATGAGTTCTGGTGGGCACATGCAAGCTATTTTGTTATCTACAGGGAAGATACATTATTAACATGAGTTTTAATTGAGGTTTGAACACACAAACAATCCCTTGTATTCCCAGACTTATTACACTTGTTTTGAAGCCAAGTTAGACAAACATTAGACTTTTGCAATGTAGGGTGGTGCCAGCACATCCCTTCTTTACTTAGGAGAATTACTAATGAATTAGCACATCAAGGTAAAGAGACCTTCTTAAATTCAAGAACTAAGTTGGCTAAAATGGAGACATTTCAGCTATTTGACAGTGAAATTTAAAAACTTTAGAATTCTTAAACTTAAATATTTAAGAACAAACTCTCTTCTATCCCACTCCACCTTCCAAATTTCTGGATTAGGATACAGATTTAGGAAAGCACAATTTGGCCTACTTGAACATAAATAGCACACTATAAAGAAGCCTCAGACTTCCAAATAATCTGGACCCAGGTTTATACTATTTAGCTCAATACCTATACTAAGGTAATGCCTGCAAAATTGAGTATGAGGTAGACTATGAGCATGCATGAAGTTCTGAGTTCAGTACCCAGTGAGGTGGTCTGAATATGCTTGGCCCAGGGAGTGGCACTATTAGGAGATGTGGCCTTATTAGAAGAAGTGTGTCACATTGAGAGCAGGCGTTTAGCACCATCTCAGAGCTGCCTAGAAGACAGTCATCTCCTGTTTGCCTTCAGAACAGAATGTAGAACTCTCAGCTCCTCTAGAACTATGCCTGTCTGGATACTGCCATGCTTTCTGATGTACTGACCCTCTGAAGCTGCAAGCCAGACCCAATTAAATGTTGTTCTTCATAAAAGTTGCCTTGGTCATGGAATCTGTTCACAGCAATGGAAACGCTTACAAAGACACCCAGCCAAAAAAAAATATCAATGATATTTCACTGGATTACCATATCATCTAAAGTTTTTTTTTAAAAAAATACTGTTTTTATGCAAATCAGTTAATGTACATCAATGCCTTTTATCAATGTCCATTTAGATTGTTTCATCAACATTTGCCCCTCCACTATTTCTTTTAATTGTGACAGTGAAAACTAAAAGAAAAATAGTAGATTAAAATAGTTTTGCTTGTTCTGACTTGTATGTCATTCATGACTGATTTACTATCTGTTTATAATCCTCTACTCTTGGCAACCCCTCCAGGGTTGTGTGTGACCAAGAGTGACTGAGAAGACAGACTTGACTGTAATGCCCCCACCCCAGGGGAGTTCTGCAGATCCATGACCCTGAAAGGCTAGCTTTATCTGAAACTCCTGCTCTAAACACAAGTGCGGCTCACCTACAGCATTAAGATACACAGCGATCTGGATCTGAGTGCCAGTGATTGGGGTGCTTCTTGCTAATGTTTTGTGTTCTTTACCAGACACAAACTATGCTTAATAACACTTAAGCATTAATAGGTGTCCAAAACTTTAAAATCTTTATGAATTTGCTTACATGTAACCATCATTTTAGAAGTACCATCCCTGGTTATGCAAACATCGAGTATTTGTAACTGACTTATCCAAAAGTTTGAACTAATTAGGGCGGAGTCTTAAAAATAGCTTAGCTTATTTTAAGCTGACTATTGTGAGCCAATTTTCATAAGAGGCATCACATCTTATATGAGCATAGTGTATGACCCACCTCAGGGAATTTAGTTTCATAGAGGAAATAAGGCATGATTATAATAAAAAAGTGACATTTTAGGCATGAGGCTATTAATATTTTTATATCTAGACGGTCATGTAGCTTGCAGATCATCAACTCCCTTCTGATGCTTATTAAAAATCAAATTTGCTTATACTTAAACACAGATTTATGGCCATCCTGTTAAAGTAAATGTATGTATGTGTGTATATATATATATATATATATATATATATAATATAACATGATGTTTATGGACGGGCTAAGTTGTTTTGTATGTGTGTCTGCTTCTAAGTATGTGTGTGTGTGTGTGTGTGTGTGTGTGTGTGTGTGTGTGTTATATGTGATTACAATTATTCATGTTGGTGCACGTGAAAATTATATTTGTCAAGATACTTTTCTTAATAACTCTAGATCATTTAACTTAATAACTTATTTACTGAGACAGTTTCTCTCATTGAATTTGGATCTCATTTCTTCAGTTGTAACAACTGGTTAGCAATCCCTGAGGATCCACTTACCCCTTCAGCTTTCTGGGCTGGGCTACAGGGGGACAACATCATTCCTACATCTTGCATGGATCCTGGGTGGCTGAACTTGAGTTCCCATGCTTGCTGAACAAAACTTTACTCACTGAACCATTTACACAATCTTAAGCACAAGTTTCTGGAACTGAGCAAATTATATAACCTATGCATTGATATCTTTTAGTAAAATAAGTTGGTGGGCTTGCTTAAATTACTTTTGCTTTTAAAAGATCAAGAATTGCAAATAGAATATTTAATAATGAAACAATTATTTCTAATACAGTAGTTACATTAATATTTTAAAGTAAATATTTCATGTGAATGAAATTTAGGCTATTTACCAGGAAGATTGTTTATGAATGATTTACATATATGACGTGTTACAAGCCTGCAACACTTTCAGTATTTTTCCAAAGTTGCATCTATTCTGAATGAATTTTTTATTTTCAATTATTGATATTACTCTGTGATTAGCTATGTGGTCTGAGGGGCTGTGCAGACAAACCTCTCATCTTTAGAGAATACTCTAAGGCAATTACCCTACCAATTAAATTATGTAAATCTGCAGTTGAATTTATGGCTTTAATCATCCTTTTCACTTTGACTTCAAATTATGTGTCAGAGAAACAATTATACAATATGATTTTGATAAGCTGAACAGAATGATTTTTGTGGGCTTCTATGAAGGAGGGACAAGATAGATTTATGAAGCAAAGGGTATCTTTAGAATGTTTAAGTAGACTTAAAATCAATTACACAAAACAAATGGGAATCTGGATCAATTTTTTAAATAAAAAATGATAACTATTTCATTGATTAAACAGCCCACTATGTTTTAGACTTGTGAAAAAGTACAATGGATTTGGACGTTTGGATAAATGTGTTGCTCCATCTCAAAGCAAAAATGCCTCGTGTAAGTGTTTTCCAACTTCTGGGTGAGAGGACTGAGTTACCCAGAGCCAGGCTCACTCCATGACAGGATGGAAATTGGTTGTTTTGGAGATTAGTCCTAAGTTTCTGTTTCCCAGAAATGAGAACCAAGATCCAGGAACCAATCTGATGACACACTGTCATCTGGCATGAAGTAAGAATAGGTAACTAAAATAGGTCACAACCCCTGAGAAGTCTCCATAGCCTAACCAATAGTAGAATAGTAGATAGGCCCTAGAGATAGAGCTAACCAATCAAGGTAAAATGGCACATATTTCACCCTGGAATGCCCCTAAATATAGTATTATATCTACATATATATATATATATATATATATATATATATGTGTGTGTGTGTGTGTGTGTGTGTGTGTGTGTGTGTGTGTATATATATAATATATAATATGTAATATATTTATATACACACACACATATATAAATAAATAAAGGTTGGGCCTATGATTACACCGAGGGGTGTGTGTCTATCTCTAAATCATGAGACCACTCCATCCAGGAAATTCAGCTAAATAAAAATTCTTTTCTTCTGCATACTATTTGAGACTGGGGTCTTCCTTCAGAAATTTTTTGACCCCAAAACATGTTTGTCCCTGATCTTATATCCTGAGCTCTGGTGAACTCTGGTGAGCTCTGGTGAGCTCTGGTGAGCTCTGGTGAGGTCCTTAGGCCCTAGTCTCCTTTACTTTCCCCAGTCTCTAGATCTACGCCAGGCATCATATCCCTTATAATGCATGTAGTCCTCTCTGGTAGATCTACTTGAGCCTAGCCTACTCTTGCTACACTCAACATCTATCCCATTTAGTTTGGTATGTTCCCTCATCAACAGGCCACCTCTACCCTTTCCAACCCCATACCTAGCTCCAGACACATGTCTACTATACTGACTGTCAGGTGATTCTCACAAACCCTGACTCTCCTGGACCATTCCCAACCTTCTAGGTTGACGCATTCTTTCAAACTCTGCACCAGACAGTTTGGTTTACTCTTTGAATCCTAACCTGACCTTGCTATATCCTATCTCCAGATGTACCAGTCTAGAATGGTGAGTAGCACAGAGCCTAGCCTGACTGCACTATATGAAACTTTTATGACTGATTGGTATAAAAAAAATCATAGGAGAAAATGAATGAAATGCTTATCCATGCAAGATACAAGAGGTACACAGAATTCCAAATAAACAAATAGAAAATACATATTATGGTTAAAACACTGTAAATACAGAACAAAGAGAAAATATTGGAACTTGCAAGAAAAGAACTATGTCACATATACAGGAAAGCCTAACATAGTAACTACCAATTTCTCAATGGAAACTTTAAAAGCCATAAAATCCAGGAGTGATATAGTTGCCAACCTAGATTACTGTACCTAGAGAAACTATCTGCCTTAGTTAAATAAGAGAGACAATGTTTCATATACAAGCAGGCTAAAAGAATGTGTGTCTACTGAACGTGCGTTGCAGAAGACACTGAAAGGACTAGATCACACTGAGGAAGGAATAAGCATAGAGGAGAGGATGAAGAAGGACAAATGAAGCTGTTGTGACCAAACAGAAATGCGACTGAGAGCACAGACAGACAATATGAGAGCAGTCAACATACATATTTCAATAATAATTTAAATGTCAATGAACTTATTTGGGACCAAAATCATTCCTTCATCATCCACAAGAAAATCACCTTACCTTCAGACATAGAAACCACACTAAATTGAACATATGAAAAAAAATGTATTCTAAGGATCTGAAACAAGGCAGCAAGCAAAACTAACTCTCCTAGTATCTGACAAAATAAACTTGTTAAAAGTAAATCAACATAGAAAGGGGATGTAATTCTGTTAAAGAGCATGCACTTACCCCCCAAAAAGAGAAAATTAACCAAGAAGACTTTATAATACTCAACATATACATTCAAAATCCCAGCACACATACATCATGAAAAGCATATTAAGGGGATTGGAGAAAAACAAGAGCTCAAGTTCAGTTAGTCAATTATCTTAATACTCTAATTTTTCCAGTAGCCCATTTGAATGAGAAATAATCAGAAATATCAGAATTAAATGGTGTCACACATGTAAAGGATTTAAGAGATATCTACGCATATTGCACAAAATCACCAACGAATATTCATTCTACTCAGCAGTTCAGATATGAGTTTCTGCAACAGACCACATACTGGAATGTGAAACATGTCTTTTAAAAATTACAAAAACTTAATGAACTTCATGTATTCTACTCGTCCAGAATGCAGTAAAGCTTAAATGCAGCAGCAAATGAATGTCTAGTTAAGTATGCAAATTAACTGAAATTAAATAACATATCACTGAATGATGAATCAGGCAGAGAATCAAAATGATATGATAAAATTCCTAGAAATAATAGACAATACAGTAAGTGATAGTACAATACAATACAACAACATCAGTACATGTTAAAGATAGTCCAATGATGAAATTTATAACTATTAAGTGCATACATTAAAAATAATAAGGAATACAAATAACTTAACAATATAATAGACTTGGTAGAGACAAAAATGAAACTGAAATCTAATAAAGAGAAAAAATAATAATTAGAACAGAAATTAACTAGACACAAACAAAATATAACAATGAATCGACATACTTAAGAGAATTAAACAATATTTAAAAATATTTAACAGATTTGACAAACTAAATAATTTAGTAAGTAAATACATAAATAAATATACTAGGCCCAGACAAATCCATATCAGAAATTGAGCAAACTTTTAAATAATATATATAAGAAATAATTCTTAAATTATTATTTAAAACTGTAAGTATTTTTATGCTTTTTCTATAGCGCTAATAGTATTCAAATATCTAAGCCAGGTAAAAACACAACAAAAATTAACTCTACAAGCCAATATTCCTGATAAACACAGATGTAAAAGTTCTTAATAAAAGTACTGAAACCCATATACAGGCACATTTCTCAAGTAAGCATTATGCTGGATATATAAGTATGATACAACATACTTATGTCCATAAACATAATAAAGTATAAAAATTTGGCTTAAATACAAAAATCATATGATAATTTCAATAGATGCAGAAGGTCCTTAACAAAATCCAAAATGCCTACATGGTCAAACAGATAGAGAGGAGCTGGAGGGAATGTATAGAACTAAAGTAAAAACAAACACACATGTAATACCATTCTTAATGGAGGAAGACTTAAAGCAACTCCATTAAAATAAGGAATGAGACAAGGTACTCTCCAAACTCCTTTTCACCATACTTTTTAAAAATACTAGCTAAAGCAGTAAAAGAAGAAAACTTTAAAGGAATACAATTTTTCAAAAAAGTCACATTATTCCAATTTTCAAATTTATTATATTATCCATAAGAGATCCCAAATCTTCTACCAGAAAGTTTCTCAAAATGATCAATATTTCCATCAAACTTGAAGTATTAAAAAACAAATTGCAACATGATGCAAGCTCTGTAAATACTGGTAACACCCATGTTGAAAAACGGTAATGGACATACTCCTATTCACTTTAACCTTTAAAAAAATCTAGAAACAAATCTATCCAAGGAGATGAAGAGCTCTGCAATGAGAACGTTAGATATCTGAAGAAAGAGATTCATGAAGACACTAGAAGTCGGATGTATCTCCTTGGCTTGTGTACTGGTATAATTAATATGAAAATTACTGCTCTACCAAAAGCAATTCACAGACTCAATGTCATCTCAATCAAAATATCTCTGACATTCTTCCTAGAATTAGAAAGACATTTGAAAATTCACATGGAACAGTTAAAAAAGAAACCCACAGATAGCTAAACCAATTCCGAGCAAAACGAGCAATGATAAAATTCAGGCTAAGCTACAGAGTTGTGGCTTAGGAAAACCTGAATGCTGCTGGCACAAAAATAGACAGCAATAGAAGTGGAACAAAACAGAAGATCCAAAAAGTTACTGAAAATTCATATTTGACAAGCATGCCAAAATGTACAGTGAAGACAGGACAGTATCTTCATCAAATGATATTGCCAAAACTTGTTGTACATTTAGAAGAATAAAATTAGACCCACGTCTATGACCCTGCCCCCAATCCAGCTCAAATGGATCAAAACCAACAAAACCATCAAAAAACAGACAAAAACTCAACATGAGACCTGAAATTGTTAGAAGGAAAAGTAGGAAAAACACTCCACTTACACATAAAGCTCTCTGAATAGGACTCTACTGGTTCATGAATAAAGGCCAAACATTGATTTATGTACCTAATAAAACTAAGAAACTTCTGTACAATAAAAAAATGAAATCAACAGGAAGACAAACTGGGAGAAAACCTTTGCCAGCTTTGTTGCTGATGGAGGATTAAATTTCCGATTATACAAAGAATTAAAGAAACCAGGAGTTAAGAAATCAAAGGACCCCAATCAAATTATGGGCAATATATCCACACACACATAGAATTCACACCATAAGATAGTAAAATGCTTAAGAAATATGTTAAAATTACTCATATCCTTTACTAATTAGAGAAATAAAAAATTAAAGCTACTTGGAGATTGATCTTTGCAAGCAGAATGTTTAACATTGGCATGCCAAATCTTTTAAGTTTAGACTCCATTTTAGAACACCTGACCTAAATTTGAACTCCAGTAAACTAATAGGCTCGTACCTAGCACTAGTTTCCAAGTTACCCCCCAACAAAACCCCAGCCTAGCTCCAATTTTGGGGTTAATTCCCATCAAGACCAATGTTTCCAGGTTACCCCCTCAACAAGACCAGTGTCTCCAGGTTATTCCCCTAACAAACCTGCACCCCAGGTTGCAAGCCCACCCCTTGCCTAATGACCACCAATGCAGAGAGAAGCAGAAGTTAAGTTTATGGTAAGACTCCCAGCACCAGGCCATTATGTTAAAGGCAAGCTAGCTCAAATAAAATAAAGACACTGCTGTGAGTTTCATCAGATGGTTCCTGTGTGTGTTTTTGGGGATCACTAACATTTCCCTGGCACAAAACATCAACAAAATAACTGGTAATAAACACTGGTAAGGTTGTGGGGAAAGGAGAAACTTTATTCATTGTTTCTGAAGTGCAAATTGATGTAGGCCCTATGTAAATCAATGTGGAGAATTCTCAAAGAGCTAAATGAATAATGGATTTTCCATCTAGTCCACAGGTTCTTGGTCATGAAAGGGTTAACTCGGGAACTTTAAAAAGCTCATTCCTCAGACCACAGGGAGGTCCCTAAGGCTAGGAAAGTCCCAGAGTCCCCGGGTCACCTACCTCACCTCCTAACCACCAATTAGTTTAAAGGTAACACTGTTCTGCCTATCACATTGTGCCTCCTGGCGGCTGCTCTGAGAACTGTATAAAAGGCCCACACAGCCCAGTGAGCAGGTCCTTCCTTCTCCATATGCAGGGTGACTCCAGCATGCTGGATAGTAACAAAAGTCTTCTTGCTTTCTGCATCAATTTCCATCTCCGCGTGGTCCACTCAAGGGGTCTCTCCAGTAAGTTAAGACTTCCTGGAGTCTTACAGTCAGTCATGTTTATTGCGACTAGTAAATAGAAATGACCAAATAATACTTAGAAAGGTGAGTTGATATTGAAAATGCAGCACATGTAAAGGGACAGAATGGAATTCTACTCAGTTGTTTAAAATCAAATCAAGAATTTTACAGGTAAAAATGTAGAACTAAAAAACATTATACTTAGTGAGGTAACCTAGATCCATAAAGACTTGTGTAGTTTTCTTGTTTGATAGTCTTAGTTTTCAATTTTTGGATATGAGTGCATAACCTAGAATAACTACAGAAAGTGAGAAGGAAGAAGGGACCATGGGGATAGGGGAGGAACAACTCCAGAGATTTGTGTAAGACGCCAGTGTTATGAAAGAAGAAATAGGAAAAAATGCGGAAAGGCATGATCTGGGTGGGGGAGAAATGGCAATTCGGAGGCAGAGAGAGGGATGAAGGAGCACCGATGGACTAAGGACAGACTCAGCAAGCAATGTCTCAGGCTGCCTTTCTTATGTGTGTGTTAGCTTTGACACATATATGTCAAATACATACATAACACATACATACATGTCACACACATGTACATTACATAGAACAGCTTTATCTAGCTAGTTATTGCTTTCACTTAATCCCATGAAATATCATCTGAAAGGATTTTAATTGCTTTCTAGAAGCCATTGTATCCCACATATGTATACGAATGTCTACCAGTTGAACACCTGTGGCTTTTAGCATCAGTTGGTTAGTGTCAATCTCATTGCACTGCTCTGATTGAATCTCAATATGATTCATTCATCAGAAACTTGGAGAATAAAGCGAAGCCTATGGAGATGATACCCCGTGTGATCACCGCTGTATTTGCATTCAATCTCTGACTGTATCTAAATGCTGCTCATGGGTAGCAACGAAAGGAAGATGTTGGCAAGTTTCCCCATCATTTCAGGATGATATGAATTTGAATTCTTTTACTCTGTAGGAGTTTAATGAAGTTTCAAAGCTAGAATTACCAATATCAGTGTGGGAAAATTTTAACAATTTCTTGGAAGAACTTCATGTGTAATTCTGAATGCAATTTATCAATTCTGACACAAAAATCTTACAAGAGATATTAAATTATGAATGATATAAATATAGTAATTATTATCATTTGTTTCAATCACTCTTTTAACAGAAATAGAAAAATAATATATTTTTAAAAGTGTTCTATTGATTCTGATTAGTATAAGTGACTTGGCTATTTATAAATGCTTTTTATTAATAGTGATAAGCTTTTTGAAAATAGGAAAAGTAAATTTTAATTCAATCATTTGTATCAATTTATTCAGCCACCCCCATCTAAGATGCTATAGTAAAATCTAGACATTTGGGTATGAAGTCTAAAGCCCAAAATAATAGAAATATTTTTAAAATTATTGTTAGTAAGTATGTCTTCATAAATGATTGGGTAATTGGAGCATGCACAGTCCACAATCTGTATATACAGAAGGCTCCCAGAGGTTAAAAAAAAAAGGGGGGATGTAAACTAGGCTGCTATTCAATAGGTACAGAAACTTTTAATGTGGAATGTGAAGGCGATGCTTTGGAAATAGTTCTGCTGGTTAAATTACATTGAAATATACAAAATGGAACCTAATTATTCCCTTTGTAACATTTTCATAGTAGGTATTATACCTAATTAAAAACAACCTAGAAAATAACATAATTAAAAAGGAAAATGTATATCATAAAGTTTTCTTTATATCAAAAATTGAATATTCTAAGTGTATGGTTCAATAATACTTCTTAGTATGCCTTTTCCCATAAAGGCACTGGCATATTTTACAGATCATAAAGGTCTAGGCATGCTTTACTTGCTTGAAACATAAATGTTGAAAATAAAATAATTTTTATTTTAAAATTGCAACATGAGTGTCACACAAAGTAAGTGAAAGTTTGCTAGGTTTATGACACATCTGTTTTTATGGTAAAGTTTTAAAAGCAGAATAAAGTAAAAGGAAAGAAGAAAACAAAAATAACCAATGTATATTGGCATGCAGTTTAGGCTTATCATAATCCAGACAACTAAACAACAATAACACATAAAATATGCTTTAATGTCAACAGTCTTATGTGTTTGTGTGTGTTTAATAAGTGAATTTATTATTTATGTTTTCATTAATTAATTAATTAATTTATATCTGGGATATAAAGTAAATAAATTTTTCTTTCCTCCTCTCTTCCCTGTACCCCCTTCTCACTTCCCCTTCCCCTTCCCCCCCTCCTTTCTCTGCCATGGATATATCAACCTGTCTTGGGACCTGTCAACTGCAGTAAGCCTAGGCACATCTCCTACTGAGGCTAGGCAAGGCAGCCCAGTTAGGGGAAAGGGATCCAAAGGCAGGCAGCAGAGTGAGAGGCAGTGCCTGCTTCTGCAGCTAGGGGACCTCCGTGAAGCTGCACAACTGTTGCCTACGTGTCAAGGACCTAGGTCTGTCCCATGTATAATCTTTGTTCATTTAGTTTTTGTGAGTCCTTGTAGGCCTAGGTTAGTTGACTATGTAGCTTTTCTTCTCCTTGACCCCTCCGGCACCTTTAATCTTATCCTCCACTCTTCCACAAAACTCCTAAAGCCACACCTAATGTTTGGTGGTGGGTCTTTGCATCTGTTTGTATCAGCTGCTGGGTGAAGTCTCTCTGAAGACAGTTATGCTGGTGTGCACGTATAGCAGAATATGATTAATAGTGTCAGAGTGGGCTCTCTCTCATGGTATGGTTCTTAAGTTGGGCCTGTCATTTGTTAGCTACGCCCTCAATTTATGCTCTATCTTTATCCCTACACATATTTTAGGTAGGATAAATTATGGGTTGAAGGATTTGTGGCTGCTTGGTGTTGCCATTCCTCCATTTGAAAGTCTTGCCTGGTTACAGGAGCTTGCCATTTCAAGTTCCACATCCACTGTTGTTAGTAGTCTTGGGGCCACCATCATAGATTCCCGTGAGTTTCCTTTGTCTTAGTTTTGTAGCTCATCCGAGAGAAGCCTGCTGCCAACAGATTCCAGTTGTCTCTCCCTCTGTCCTCCCCTGATTTGAACACTCCTGTTGCCTCTGCATGCCCTGTCTGACCCTGCTTCCTCCCTCTATCCACTTCTGATGTTTATTCCTTTTCCCCTTCTGAATGAGATTCAAATGCCCTCCCTCAGGCCCTCCTTATTCTTCGCTCTTTGGGTCTGTGGATTGTAGCATGGTCATCCTCTACTTTAAAGCTACTGCCAATTTATAAGTGAGTACATATAATAGGTATTTATTTCTCATCATTCTGGAGCATGGACTCTCCAAGCCAAATGTTCACATGCACAGGTTCTAGTGAGAGGTTCCTGGAACATTTCAAATGAGGAATTTCTTTCTGAATGCTTACCTGATGCAATGGTTCTTTCCAGTTCTATACACGACTGTTTTATTGTGTTAACTTGGCTACTTCTAAGAAGACTCACACTTTAATATCACCACCTTGGGTCATACATTCTAACATAGAAAATATAGAGAATAAGCTTTTTTAGAAACCTAGAAAGCATAGAATAAGACAGTTTAGTAAAATCAGAATCACTAGGATGAGGCTTACCAGGAGGAATACAAAGGAATTTCACCATTGCTTCCCATATGGAAGTATTTAGAAATGCTTGCTTCTCAAGAGTGAGAGACAATTAGAGACAGGTGCTGATGCACTCTGACCAATCCAGTGAATGCAGTTGTATGACATTTGGGAGAATAGAAAAGGAGTTGTAAGGACTGATAATGATATCACCCCATCTACCAGGGACCAGGGGAAAGAAAACAAAAGCCACCTATGGTGCAAATCCTGTTAAATGGAAAGACCATTCTTTGCAGTAATTTCTAATTTATTAACATTCTAACTCTAAAAATTTTTGAAGAAACTCACACAGAATCTGTTTAATTTTGCAAAGACTAGAGGAAAGACAAGGACAAATGAATGGTACATAATGGCAGGAAATCCACAGTGTTAAAACAATTGTCAAATTATGCTTTGGAAAATATTGAAAACACGTTTAATAACGTGGCAGATGTAAGATCAGATTTAGAGTTGCAGAAACTCTAGAGAATAGGATGGTATAAAGAGATAGAGAGTGGGATGGAAATATCAGGCAGTTTTCATGAAATATAAGTATTAACATTTCATCTGCATAGGCTTAACATGGAACATTCCTATAATTAACTTTGTGGTGGTGATATTTTGGGGGTCACAGGTATTAAGAAAGTATGGCCATGTACCTGAGGATATTTCATGAGTTTGATTTTTTCAGGTCTAGAAATCCTTGGAGACATGTAAACTTATATGCCTCTTCTTAAGCCTCTCAGAGACTTTATCTTCATGGCAGACTAATATCAAACACAATGCTGTAATGTCTTTAGAAAATTATCTAATTTATATATTTATATATATAATATGATTATTATTATTAAGTCCTAGAAAATTATGCATGTATTACAAAGAAATGTGGTGAATATTTTCCTTCTCTCTGAAAAGATATTAGTAAATTTGTATTTTAGACACAACTGTGTTCACACACATTATTTAAAACAAAGATTTTAGAATATTGTAACCAGAACAGATGATATGAAATTAGAGGGCATGGTACTCATCTCTGTGGTATTTGTGCTTTCCTATGTAGTAAATATCTATTCATGAATGCTTTCAACATGAAGTCATTGCTATAGAAATTCCAGGTACAGAAAGTATATTATTGGAAACTCAATCATGTTTATCAATTGATATCATAACACAGTGAGTGTCCAAAGGTAAGGGATACCTGCAAAGCTTAGTGTTTTTTTCACTCAATGCATTCTAATATTTACTGAACAATAAGAAAACTGCATTTAATACTTAAGCTATTAAAAGAAAAGAAAATAGAGATATCTTAGGAAAATCTAAACCAAGAGCATAATGGTGTGGATAAATGATAAATGGCACCAGATATTGTTATTGCTCTTTTTCTTGTATTAGAAAATCAGCGAAGTAAGGAGTCGGGTAGACTATTAGAATCCAACCATTCTTTTACTCTCACATATTTGGCATGTTTTCTCCCCTGTGGAAAGGCTGAAAAATAATGCTAAACAGCAATTTAATGACTTGAAAGAATTAAATTGTTAGGTTCTGAGAACTTAGGAGGCAAATCAATGCGGAGAATCATTTCAAATCTGTTGACTAATTTGTGGTGAACTAAAGTCTTCTTTGTCACTTTCTTTCCTAGGATTTTTTATTGGAAGAAAGCTGGTTTGTTGCTATTGTTGTTTTGTTTTTTTAAATAAAATTTAACTTGAATATAAAGTTAAAAATGAAATTTTCTGTTAGCATGCTTCTAGAAAAAGGTCCAGAAAATTATTCTGGAAAGGAAGGAACATAAATTCTACTGACATGTTTTACTACTTAGCTTTGAAGTTATTGAAAATATTTGTTATCTGTGAATGATACAATGGGTATATATTTTTTTATCAATGCATTTTTAACTGGCTGATGAGTTAAAGATAAGTATGTAAGTGAATAATAAAATTCTTGCTCTTTAATTGTCTATAGAGAGGTTATAAATGTTTAATAAATAAAATTAAAAGGTGCTCATAGTTCATTACATTAAAGGTCTAGATAATGTGATCATTCTTTAGATCCATACCAGAAAATTCAAATGAATTTTTTACTTTTCAGTAGCTGAAAATATAAAACAGAATGATATAATTTCAAGGAATACATAAAATGAATGGAATTTAATTGGTACTCAACTGTTTTGATCTATTGGACATAGTCACAGTATTCCATATTGTGATCTTGTTGTTTTAATCTATCCATATAGGACATTGGGTAGCAAACCTAAAGTATTTACTATTTGGCTCTTTACATAAAAGTACTGATTGATACATAGAAAAAAACTTTGTAGGTGGTATCAGAGAGCGAGGATAATGCCAGGTGACTATTAAATAGGAAATCTCATTTCTCTATGTGGAAACATTGTCCCATAGAGGTCACAGATTGTATGTGATCTACTTTCCTTTGTAATGAGGCAGGAAATAGGAAACTAGAACTATGAAGGCTGATAGGATAATCCAAAGTATTTAATTATGATTGCCTCTAGTTTTAGAACAACATGACTATCCTGGGAAGAAACCTCAACCTACAACTTCTACCTACTGAAGGGAGGATTCTATCATGCAGTGAATACCCTGACTACACTTGTTTAGAATCTGCTTCAGAGTCTGTGTTCTGTCTTGCTGGAGTACAAACAGGTACATACTGGGACCACCGGAAACAAAGTCAGTAGCTTGGATTTGTTCACTCTCACCTATCATAGCCTTTCTACATGGCTCTGTGTGGGGCGGTTATAAGAAAATTCACAGACACCGGTCTTTCCTTGAGGGAAAGTGAAGGCTGATGCAGGTACTTTGCTTGTAGTATTTTTTAAAGAGTTGTCTAATGGATGGATTCTGCTTGAATGTGATGCTAATAAGAAAGCATAAGATGTTGAGAGCAACTGAGATCTGATGGAAGTAGTTGTAATTTATGTTTAACATGGGCTTTTCAGTGTAAATTTGAAGTTATTAATTTGAATTTACCATATTAGAATGCCACTGGGGCATGCCTAATCTAGAAGTCAGTGAGCCTCTGAGAATAAAAGACTTTTGAAGGCCTTTTGTCTCCTAAGAGGAACCATATAGACACAAGCCAAGGTAGCTTGGGCAACTCTGTCCTAGAATGAAAAAGAGAAAAATCTGGCATATCTGTAGAATTCCACAATTTCAGAGCTGTCTGAGGTGTGGCTAATTGTCTTGCTGGCTTGGAGCACTGATATGATCTGATATATCCTAGGCTCTAAAGTACAGCTAAAAAAAGACAGTTTATTGTGTCCTGGAACTACAGAGAAACTCCAAAGGAATTCTACAGTATCATAGAGAGGCAAAGGAAGGAGAAAGAAGAATGAAAGAAGCAAAGAAGGAAACAAAGGAAGAAACGGGAAAGCTTTCCAGTTGAGAATATGAAATATATATATACTCAGGGACAGATACTTTTAGAAAAATAATTGAAAGTCTCCAAGAATAATTAGCTTAATAATTGTTAGTTGATAAAAGTATTCAAAAAGCTATCTTATCAAGAAAGAGTTTGTTATTTTTTGCAAATGCATACGCCAAAACATAAATAGGATACTAACAGGGAAAGACAGTCTAAATTAAAAGCAACTTTTTTTCCTAGAAATTAAGCTAAGAAACAAAGATGTGAATTTCCTTAAAAATATTTTAATGTAATTGCCATGAAGATATTTAATTAGCTCATAAAAATAATCAAAAAAAAAACCTCCACAAGAAAGATGCATAAGGAAAAAAAAGTCCCTGAAATACAACAAAGGAATTGTTTTTCAATTACTCTGGTTACTTTTTGTAACCAGAGTAATTTGGCATCAACATTTAAAGACAAATTATCATCAGCAAACAGACAGACAATCCAAGTTAGCAGCATCTAAGCAGAAGAGTTTTTAAAAAAGGAGAACAGCTGAGAAAAATTAGACGATCAATAAGGTAGAATGTAGTGTTCGTCGGGGTTCTCTAAGCAGCATAGCTGATGGAGTGAGTCTATCTGAAACAGGGAGTTGCCAGAGTGGCTTACAGGTCAGGATGGAATGGGATGATGAAAGAAAATGGTAAAAGAAGAAAACTGCCAAGTTACTTGATAAGAAAAGCAAACGGAATTATCTCAATTTAAATCTATGTAGCAACTAAAATAAAGCATTCACATTCGGGAGCAGCAAGTTATCGCAATGCGTAATACTGAGGTACTAACATGATAACACAAAAATTATCTTGAATTTTGGTATAGATAAAAATTTTATCGTTTGGTAAAGATAAAAATATGTCAATGGTTTTACATATAAAAGGATGTAACTTGTGATATTAATAGAATATGCTGCTATGAGTTTAAATGCTATATCAATAGAATATACTTCTATGAAGAACATTTATGTGAGATTAAAATTGAGTTATTAGCTTGAGATAGCATGATAAAATTATAAAATATTTTATATGTGTTGAGCACAAACAAAACATTTATAGAAGACAAAAAATGATAATGATGTAAAAAATAATAAAAATAGAATATATCAAAGACATAGATATACCCAGATATATGTCAGTAATGTTGGTACAATAGAAAAATTTGAAAATCCCTTGAACGTATGTGTTTTATAGTTAGCTTGCAAGTTCTACAAATTTATCAAAGGAAGTGATTTAATGATTTAGAAAGATATGGCAAAAATATCTAATGAATTTGAGAGTACCTTTGTTTGTATCATTTGACAATTCATTTGACACAACTTTTGCTATTATGGGATACAATAGCAATAGAAATGGATCTTGGAAAACCCATGCCTCAATATTATATCCTTCCCTTGGAATTATCCTCTCCAGATCTGTAGAATATAGCTTGATTATCATTTACTTAATAGCTAATATCCACTTAGAAGTGTATACATATCATATTCAGGAAGACTTCTAATTAAGGATCAAAGTCTGCCATTGACTGGATAGCCTTCTGTGGTCCAGCACATAATGGAGGGCTCCCTTCTTAGCCGAGTTTCTGTGTGTGTGTGTGTGTGTGTGTGTGTGTGTGTGTGTGTGTTTGTGTGTGTGTGTGCTTTGTCTGTGAACCACATTCCTGCCCTTCATTCTGTATCCACAGATCTCTGCATTCCCACTTTTCTATGCTCATCATTTTTTTTACTGCTACTGTTTATTTCTAGAATTCCTAAACCCTACTCAGAGAGGGTTTCAGATCTCCGGAACATGGTTTTGAGGCACCATATAGGTGCTGGGAACTAAACCTACATCTTCTCCAAGAGTAAACTCACTCTTAAGTGCTGAGCCATCTCTCTAGATACTATACAATTATGTTTTGTTACTACAACTACCTCATCATTAAAGAAGTCTATCATTTTACTGCCATTTGGACTTCCTTGAAAGTCCAGAGGTAGAATGAGAATTTCATTTGACAAAATTATTCACAATTGGCATGGCAATTGTTATATGCCATCTAACTGGATATATCCATCATTATTTATAGATAAAGCCTGAACATAGTATGTTCAACAACATACTAGGGGTATCAGTTTATATAAGGACAGTAGATTAGTTCTGTATTATCTTTTGATTCAAATTCATTTAATCATTAAACATATATGCATAGGATTTTAAAATCACTAAAAGTTTTAAAATGACCAAGATAAATCTAAATATATGGAATCATAAATGAACTAAGTCCCAGAAGTTTCTATAGTCTTATCAGAGTTTGGTGGCTGGACCAGTTGATTGTAAACAACAGTTGATTGTAAACTCAGCCCAGGGCAGTACCTTTTGCTTCTCATTGCTTTTTGTTTTGCAATATGATGAAACAAAAGAATAACGTCCTACATAGACATGAAAGAAATTAACTTAATAAGAAGCAAGTAAAAATGTTGCTTTTTCTGAAGATTCCTTAAGGTGAACAGCATCCTTTCATAAGGTGAGGAGTAGGGATTTACTTTCTAGGCCAGGGACAACCTGCTTCTGCTTCTGGGGAAACATCCAACCCCAGCTCCTCTCTTGTGAACAGATACCTGATTGCACATGTTTTTATTTTTATTTTTATTTTTATTTATTTTTTATTTATTTTTATGATCCTGTAAAAGGTACTTGATTGACTGGTGTTTTTTTTTTTAATTTTATTTTCTATATTCTATGTTTACATTCCAAAGGCTTTCACTGGTGTTTAAAATTAGATTCACTGTTTATTACTCCTATGCACAGTTGGAACTTGACTCTTAAATATTACATATCTTCTATCTTTAAATATGCTTTGTATTTGAAACTATTAAAATTCAAGAAGTAAAGCATGCTACAAAGACTAGTTGGTGGGTTTACCTGGGGAGTAGGGTTTAGGAATTCTGGAAATAAACAGTAGCAATAAAAAAATGATGAGCAGCCGGGCGCTGGTGGCGCACGCCTTTAATCCCAGCACTTGGGAGGCAGAGGCAGGCGGATTTCTGAGTTTGAGGCCAGCGTGGTCTACAAAGTGAGTTCCAGGACAGCCCGAACTACACAGAGAAACCCTGTCTCGAAAAACAAACAAACAAACAAACAAACAAAAAATGATGAGCATAGAAAAGTGGGAATGCAGAGATCTATGGATACAGAATGGAGGGTGGATCTGGAAGGAGATAGTGGAGAAGATAAAAATGTTCAAAGCAAAATGTGTCAAATTCCCCCCAGAATAATAAAATTATATTTAATGTGACAATATCATCTTCTGTAAGATGTAATTCTTACTATTTCATTAAATGTTCGATGTGTATATAAAAAGCAGTACTTGATATGTAAATGTTTGCAAATCCAGAAGAACGGTTTACTCAACTACATGTGAGGACATAGGCAGAACACTGACAAATCAAGAACCCCACAGTGGAGAGCAGGGTTAAGGTTCAAATACTAGACAGCCTGTTTAGTGAGAATGGGCATTGAAGCAGAATAAAAGATCTCTCAGAGCTGGATCATACCTTGTTCAAATCCTGGATTCTCCTGGAACAGACACATAATACTGGCCATTCAAAGTCATATTTTAGGTCCTCAAGTTTTTCTGTGAATATGAATAAGAAAACGACTTAAAGTTATTTAAAGTGTTCAATGAGATGTAACATAAAACATTTATCAATTTAATTTTAGAAAAGTATAATTAAGTTTTATTCTATCTGCGTACCAAACTCTGTGAGGTGCTTTAAATGAGAATTGCTCCCATAGGCACGTGAGAATGCTTAGTCCTCAGCTGAAGAACTGTTGGGAAAGATTAGGGGATGTAACCTTATGGAGTAGATATGACCTTTGTAGAGGCGGTGTTCCACTGTGGTTGAGGTTGAGGTTTTAAAAGCCCATGCCTGGTGCAGTTGCTCCTTGCCTGCTCTCTGCAGATCAGAACATAGCATCCCCAACTACCAAGATGATTATGCACTAATTCTCTGAACTGTCAGCAAGGCCCTCAGTAAGGCATTGTTTGTAAGAGTTGCCTCCCTTATGCATGATGTAGCTTCACAGGAACAGAACGGTAACTAAGACACTCCTCGGTGTCATTCCTGCTGGTATTCTCGTTCTTCAGATAATCTCACCTTTTCTTCACATGTCAATTTTTCAAATCAAAAGCCAGGAGGATGGAGACATTGAGTCCTTTTTGTAACAGGACTGCTGCTTAATTGCTTCTGAGATAACAGCAGACTTCTAAAACTTAGGGCACTTTCCAAAAGGCTACAGAAACCATTAACCAAAGGTCATAAAGATGACGTACACCACAGAACCCCAGGTGAGATAAGGTATTGACTAGTAGTGTCTAAACAAAATTTTAAGGACAGCTTAGTTACAGTCTTAAATTTTCCATGACCTTGCAAGCTAGTAACAAATGATGAAAGTTGAGCCAGATAATTGCTCCTAGTGTATATATTATGTAGGCATTCTGTTTTAACCTCTTATTCAGTTTATGATCTGAAAGTGCAAACTTGCAGTGAACTTTTTTATCATGTGAACACATGCTCTGAGAGTCTTTACAAGTACAGGCACTTAGAAAGAAGGGCACAGATATGTCTCCCTCCCTTTTTCTCCCTTAGACTTCAACTTAGAGCCTTGCAATTCCTAAAATTATAGGGAATTCCCATAAGCTGCTTTCTCTAGCTGCCTGGTGGTGTTACTTTGAAGTGCTAACCAGAAGCTTCCAGCCCCAGAGCAACACAGGCAGATCAGCTGCTGCAGAAACAGAGTACCTTACACCCAGGATAGATGGCAAATGGTTCATGGCCTAGTTTCTGAGTGGAGATAAAATGGGATATGAAAAATGGACTCTCCGTTCTCTCTCCGAATCCTTTATTATTTCAAATCTTTGAGGTGATTTTACTGGCTGATACTGTTGTTACAAGCAGGCCATGAACGGATGATGTGAGCCCCAGGTACAAGCCCACCAAGTGCTCTCTGGGGCAACACATATCCTTCAAGGGTAGGGGTTGCAGTGTGATTGCAGAGGTGGGATTAGGCTGAGGGCACTTTATTTACAACATGGAATTTCTGTCCTGTTGCTGACTGTAGGGGCATCTTACCTCTACTGGTTGTTGCCTTCTACAGTGAGTCTGTGAATACTCTCCAGGGATAGCTATTCCTTCAGAGTAGGGGGAATGAGCATTTAGGCTTAATAGGTCCTGTATTAAGTCTGGGTGGGAGGAGGTAAAAGCCCGGAAAATGGCTTCTAATAATTGCAGGGGTCATGACTTGGGTGATGGTGCAAGTAGCATGATTTGAGGAAACAGTTGGTTAGGTAAAGTAGGACCTTGCTGTGGCAAAAGGGTGGTGGGTCCTGGTAAGGGAGTGATAGTAGGCCGAGGTAGAGGCTTGGGGAGTGGTTAGTTCAGCCTTACTAATGCCAGAAGTCTATGTCAGAGTAATTGGACAGTAAATAGGAGTCCTGGAGCATAGCCAGAGATGTGAAGTCTTAGTCTCCATGTCTTACCAGCAGTCCAAATGACCTTCCTGTCCGCTGCTGTGAGCCTGAAGACAAGACTGTCACATCTCCCCCTGGGGATACCCATATAGTAAGGGGGTTCAAAACAAGGCCCTCAGTCTCTCTCCAAGGGGCCCTGGTGTTCCTTCTTCTGCAGGACCCAGTTCCGGATAATGGTCTATATCCAATCATGGTCACAGTGATGAGGTCATCTTTGATTCCAACTAATCCACCCAGTGGATTCACATTTCCTTTTCACACAGAAGGACTCTGGATCTCCACATTTGGTTTGCTGGCTTTGGTCCTGAGAGTGCCCCCCAGCAGGACTGAGACCATGGTGGTTTTTGGCCCAGGTGACTCGCAATCATAACCAGGAAAGGGCTGATGATCTGAGGGGTCCCATTCCTCATCCACTAAATCACAAAAGTCTGAATGCAAACCAAGTGCCTGGGGAAACAGAGTGGGAGATAGAGCTGACAATCTTATTGGCTGCAGTATTAACAATCTGGCAGTGTATAATGAGGACTCATGGCTGCTAAGGCAAAGTGTGAACTCTAAGCAAGCAACATCAGGACCCCAGCTGCAGAATTCTCTCTTTACTGCCAGTAGTGATGTATACATATCAGGACCCTGTCCACCTTAACAGCCATTGGTGCATTCAGGATTAAGGTCCTTTCCAGTGCAGATGGAGAGTCTTGTAGATATGTCTCTTAATCCAGACTTCATCACCTGATTCAAAGTAATATGGATTAGGAGGGAGGGCAGACTCATAGATTTGATGGATTTGTGACCATATTAATTTTGCATCCTGTGAAGAGCCTGCAATACCTCCAGAAATCTCTGATGGTCATATTTTGCAAGAATTTCAGTTTGAAAGGTAGGAGAGGATGTGTCTCCGATACAGTATCTCAAAAGTGTTCAATTCCAAAATATAGGGGGTGTTCCTAGCCTCATATAATGCACGGGGAAGAAGAGACACCCAGTTTTCACCAGTTTCTAGAGTTAATTTATTTAAAGTCCCCTTTACTTTCTTATTCTCCCTTTCTGTCCTTGAGCTCTGGGGACAATAAGGACAATTTCCAGTCTGTCCCCAAGATCTTCTCAAGTGACTGTGCTACTTGAGAGACAAAAGCTGGTCCAAAGTTAGAGCCCAGCAATGAGGGCAGTATATACCTGGGCATGATGTCCTCCTGTAACTTCTCTGCCATTATGGCCATTATGTTGGCAGTCTCCTTCTTGGTGGAGTCTTTACTGTAGCAGGACTTGCTAAGCTTTTATTTTCATTCCCTTAGTTGCTGAGTAATAAGCCCAATTTGCAGTCACATGGAGTAGTTAACAGTGGATCTTCGGATCTTCAGAGTACTTCTTCAAGGTTAAATTAATATTCCCACTATAACTCATGGGCTAATGACCAAGGGCTTTGCCTTGTTATTTGTCCATCTTCTGTAAAAGATCATGCTAACCACTTAGGGTTTGCAGATCAATTGAGAAAAGCATCTAAAGGATACACACACACACACACACACACACACACACACACATACACATTTAAAGGAATTTGGGAACACAGTATGTGCAAGGGCCAGACACAGATGTAAATTCTTGGGGACATTATGGTCCACTGTGATGTGTGTGATATCTGACCTGTTGTGAACAAAATTCTCCAACAACCCATGCCTGTGAATGTAAAGGAACATTCTTGGAGCTCTTGGGATATTGGCATATTTCCATGTCCCATCTTGCCAAAGCTTCTTGTCCTTTCTATAACTTTATAAAGAAAAGTGTTATATTACATTGGGACGAAAAGGCTCAGCAGGCTTTCCAACAGGCTAAGATCTCTGTAGGACAATCAAAATAGACATGTCCTCTAATATCTTTGCAGACCTTTTTGTTGGGAGTCACCAGAAGATCAGAAGGCTATGATTGGGGTCTATTGTAAAAACAGTTTGAGGAAATAGTTTCTGTAGGGTTGTTGTTTCAGTCATGGAAAGGAGCAGAAACTTGGTACACAACACTAGAACAGCAACAATTAGCAGTATATAAAAAAGCATTGTGACAGGTAGAATCTATAACTGGTTCCACCTTGGTGACGAAAGCCAGCTTAATTATTATAGGGCTGGATGGAAGGCCTTCCTTTTTCTACTGCGTCAGAGACTCAAGCTCCAAAGGTGGCATGCATATTTACAGGAATGAGGTGTGGTGTCTGCAAATTCCATTGCCCATGCCATGGGAGCTAGTCTAGGACCACTTAAAGACAATGAGCATCTCCAGTAATTAAACCAACAGCTCGTCCAGATAAAGTACTGAAAGGTACACCACCCATCCCTATAGATGCCTGTACACAGATGGAACTGCTTGGCATGCCAAACAAGAATAGGTAGCTATAGCAGTTCAGATGTACACTGATACCATCTAACTGGAAAAGGGAGAAGAAAAAGTAGCCAATGTGATGAATCGAGAGCGGAATAGATAGTAAGAATTCATTAGACTAGGCCCTTGTCATACTGTACTGACAACTGGATGGTAAATAGGCTTCACTTTATGCATGACTCTATGGAAAAGACAGGCAAGTGCTAAATCAATCACTTGGGGACAACAAATGTACAAGGAGATATGTAACAGAGTTCAACAGGAATCAGAGGCCCTGCTAGTTTTCCATGTGGTAGTCTGCAGCCCATTAAGTCCCTCCAGAAATCAGGAAGCAGATGCCCTTTCTGAAGCAGGAGTCATTTCCTTTAGTTACCCTTGGAAGATGCCCACTGGATCCATATAAAGTCTGTTCACAGGGAACCAGCAAAGGCCGGGAAATAGCTGAGGCTGCTGGCATGGAATATTTTGATAGTGTGCATGCTTCTCTCCTGATTACAGTATCTACAAATTCAAGCTCTGAAGAGACATGTACAAAAATCAATCTCTCCTGGGAGAGATTGGCAAGTAGACTTCATACCAACTAAGGCAGGTAGACCTCATAGGCCTAAGCCAGTTAGTGAAGGATACATATATGTGTGGACACGGCCACAGACCTCTTACAAGCATTTCTGTGCAAGAGTACAACAGGGAAAACCACCATTAAGAATCTCATGCAGCTAAGTGTTATGTGCAGTGTCCCTGGATTATCAGTAGTGACAGAGGCAGTCATCTAATTAGCTTTGACGTACAGAACTGGGTTGCAGACAACTAGTTATAGTGGTACTTCTAACTATACAAAAGAGTTACAACCAAATTAATTAAAGGAAAAACGTAGGGTATAGGGTTGTTAAAACAACAGCTAAAAAACAAATTAAAATGATATCCTACATGAGTAGAAAAAGACACTCCCAGAGTGCATAGACTCTTGATAGCGAATCCCAGTGCCAGGAGTGGGTACCTCCCAAAAAAATGTTGGCCATTGGAACATCGGAAGCCCCACAAACCATAAAGGCTATATCTTTTGCCGTTGGCTGTATGCCAAACTACAATGCAAAATTCTAATGCTGAAGGTATCACGTGTTTTAAATGCAGGACTTGGAGAGATTAAGCTGGAGCTGAACTAGAAACTCCTATCATGCTGGTGAGCTTTCATAGTGTCAGAAGGGCCATGCAAGCTGCTGATAGAGAACTGTCAACAACATTACTGGTTAATTATGGACCCAGGATGTACCTGCTTGTGCAATAATGGTTCAGCTGTAGTGGGCAAGACTAACAGTCTTCTGATTGGATTTAAAGCAGTTCCACAAGAGGGTGTTTACATCTGGCACTGTATGTAAGCCAGGGGAAAAACCCTGTGCCCGGGGAGGTCATAGGTTTCAGGTTGGAAGGAATTTTTATTATTTTACCAGATGGAGGTGATATACCTCTGGAACTGCCCTCTAAACATCTCTATTTGTGATCTTACATCACCGCTGTGGTCAACTGAAACTCATAAGCACCAGGGAGCAAGTGACTGCTGCTGTGCCTTAGAGAATAATTCCTATCTATAGCCACTCTCTCGAATGCTAAGGATTACTCTGGAAGAAGGAGCAGGAAAAAAAGTAAGATCCAAAGGACTAAGTGTTGAGTATCTGTTTTCCCAGAGATCTGAACTTTCCATTGTGCGGGAAGATCTATAGGCACCAATGCAAACCACTCAAAATGGCTTCAGGAAGTCCCTGCAACTGACCAGATAGATTATCTAGATCTCGCCTTTCCAAGATGGTGCCAAGCTACAACAAAGACTGTCTGGAAGAGGTTTAAGACCAACGGACTGACTTTGAAAGGACATTCCCCAACATGATGAGCTCCCTGCATGTGTGCAGGGTGATCTCATTCCTGCCATTCGCGCCCTGTCACCTGTGCTGGGTGAGCTTTGGTGATACATGTCTCACAAATATTCCTATAAATAGCCACAATAAAAGCCACGGTTGACAAGTCTGACTGGAGTGGTGTCTGTATTTTGCTGTGTTGTCAGCTTCCTATCTGCAGTGAGTACCCTAAAAAAAAAAAAAAAAAAAAAGATTTGTCACACAACAAAAATCAGCAAGCACTCTACTAGATCCTTCAGCCATTTGCCTCTGTTATCCAACCCAGGAGTTCTCATGTTTTAAAATGCCGTCTTGCTCTCCAGCTCCATCCATTTCTCTAAGAATTTCATGACTTCATTGATCCTAATGGCTGAATAGTACTCCATTGTATATATAAACCACATTTTTTGTATCCATTCCTCCATTGAGGGACATCTGGGTTCTTTCCAGCTTCTGGCTATTATATATAAGGCTGCTATGAACATAGTGGAGCATGCATCCTTATTGCATGCTGAGGAATCTTCTGGGTATATGCCCAGGAGTGGTATGGCTGGGTCCTCCGGAAGTATCATGTCCAGTTTTCTGAGGAACCACCAGACTGATTTCCAGAGTGGTTTTACCAGCTTGCAGTCCCACCAGCAGTGGAGGAGTGTTCCTCTTTCTCCACATCCTCGCCAACACCTGATGTCTCCTGAGTTTTTAATCTTAGCCATTCTGACAGGTGTGAGGTGAAATCTCAGGGTTGTTTTGATTTGCATTTCTCTAATGACTAATGATGTTGAACATTTTTTAAGGTGTTTCTCAGCCATCCGAATTTCTTCAGGTGAAAAGTCTTTGTTTAGCTCTGTACCCCATTTTTTTGATAGGGTTATTTGGTTTTCTGGGGTCTGACTTCTTGAGTTCTTTTTATACATTGGATATTAGCCCTTTGTCAGATGTAGGGTTGGTGAAGATCTTTTCCCAATTTGTTGGTTGCCGGTTTGTCCTTTTGACAATATATTTTGCCTTGCAGAAACTTTGTAATTTTATAAGGTTCTGGAAAGGCTCAAAGCATCAGTGTAGGGGAATACCAGAACAGGGAAGTGGGAAAGGGTGGGTGGGGGAACACAGGGAGGGAAAAGGGCACGTGGGACCTTTGGGGATCAGGGAACCAGAAAAAGGGAAATGAAATGTAAATATAGAATATATCCAATAAAAAGAAGAAAAAATAAGTAAAATAAATAAAGCAGAAAAAAAAGACACACACGGAGCCTTTGTTAATAAACATACTTGGCACCACAGCAAAATAAAAAAAAATGCAGTCTTGCCACTTAACCACTGATGTTGCTAATGAGAGGATTTTCTCAGCATCAGTAAGATATTTAGGTTCCTAAATTCTTTTGCCCTTTTTCAATATCTGTGGGCCTATCTTCCAGGACAGCTTTTGTATTTTGTACTACCTTTAAATTATCTGTTAATAAAACCGAGGTGTGAATTTCAGGATTCTCTTTTCCTGCAGTTATGGTTCTGGAATTCTGGGAATACATTCTGTTCTCACTTGGGGTGGAGCCCTCTAGCATGGGGACTCTCTCCTGTTCCCCTTTGTAAGGGCAAATTGGATATTTGAACTGTAAGATAATTAGTAAGACATGGATTATCGCAAACTGTAGGACAAACATGGATTTAACAAAATATAAAAGTTGTTAGAAATTACTGTCATTTAATTCTTAATTTAATGCAATTAAAACAACCAGCTTTAAGATGAAAGTACTCCCTTTTGTTTAATACCTGAAAAGGCCAGATATTGGGAAAAATAATTATGTAACAGTATGTCTAGGACAGCAGAGAGAAGTGCATGCAGTGTCAGTAGTAGTCTCGGTCTTAAATAAACATTGCTTCAATATTGATCATTTTATAATTTAGTAAGAATAGGAGACACATTATGAAAAATGTCCTTTTATGTTATTAAAGGTTTAAATGTGTCATTTGTGTAGTCTTACCTCATATTAAAAAGAAAACAGGGTAAATTTAAAAATATGATGTTGTATTTAGATAAAAATTATAATAGCCCAAAGTACATACAAAGTCAGTCTATCATCTATATAATATGAATATATTATAATATGAAAATTTATGTTTAAATATCTTTATACATTATGTGAATATGTAATACCTATATAAAAGTATGTATTGTAGAATTGCTTCATGAATCAAAAATGACAAATAATAAATAACTTTTATTTACAAATATTCTAAACAAAATTTTTACTAACAAATTAAGTAATAATGTTTTAAACTCTTGGGCTATAATACTGTTTACTTAATTTCTCTGATACATATGAGGACAGCAGAGAGAAGTGCATGCAGTGTCAGTAGTAGTCTCGGTCTTAAATAAACATTGCTTCAATATTGATCATTTAGTAAGAATAGAAGACACATTATGAAAAATGAGGACATATATGTCCTCATATGAGGACAAAGGTAGACTTTGGTTTGTTTTTTCCGACTGACTTTTTGAGACTGGGTCTAGCATAGAGCTAAACTGGCAACCATCAAGCCATGGTAATTTCCCTGGCTCTGCCCATCAGCACAGAGTCACAGGTTTGTGTCACACCCATCCATGCTCTGCAGTGCCTGACCGTATCTACCACGGTTTTGTTTTTGTTTATTTTGGATTGTTTTGTTTTCCTCTTAACATGCATGATGACATTTGAAATCAGACTCTCCAATTTTTAGAAAGCACTCTCTTGGTGACCTATTTGAGTAGTGCTTCTTTATCTTTGAGACATCACACACTCCATAGTCTGTGTCAGACTCTGCATGCTCTGTGTACTGAGATGAGGGGAATACAATGCACAGCAGAGTAATCATTCCTAAAAATAAATGTATATTGGCATAGATTCAGAACAGAGCTAAAGCAAGCTTTGCCACTATAGTACAAGTATCTGAATCTTCATCCTGATGTGCCACCCTCTAATTCAGTGAGCTTTTAAGTAATGTAAATTCTCTGATATCTTGTTTTCTCCATGTATTAAACAAGAAGGCTAGGGCTGGTGAAATAGCTCAAGGGATAAACATTTTTACATTAAAGCCAGACATCATTAAAACCAGACATTCTGTTCGCCCCAAACACACACAAACACATGCAAACATGCACACACACACACCATAGATACATATACACACAGTCACATACACATCTACTTATCTATCCTCTATCTATCCATCTATCTATGTATCTATGTATCTATCAACTGTCAGTATATAAATATTATATATATATATATATATATATATATATATATATATATATCATGGGTATGCAAACATATTCTCTTCCAAATCTATGAACACATGGGAGTAAACTGGAATTATATAATTATCCAATCACAGGTTTGAAGGAGAGCTCCTTGAGGTAATATGGAATATAGAGGTGCAAAGAAAAACATCCCATAGCCCAGTTTCAAGCCAATTCCTTTGAAATGAATATCCACTAACCACAGACAACATAAATCACGCTTCCTCTGGGAGGCCCCGGCTACTTAGTCCTGGCAAATTACACTCTACTCAGCCATGTGAAGGAACAACTCCTCCATTAGACTGCACATTCCTCTGTATAAGAGGCCATTAGTCTTAGTTTTCGAAGTATTTAGCCAGTCTGCGCTACTCCGTAAGCTAGCAGTACTGTTTATCAACCCTACTGGGAGGTTAAATGTAAATGAAACTAATGTACAAAACAAAATCTTTCAAATGAAAGTCCTCCCCATGTCCTTCTAAACCACACACCACAATGTCAAAGAAAAGTAGAACCAGTTGCAATAATTTAAAGATTTTGGTGATAAATGAGATATGAGCTCATGTTCAAAATCAGAAAAAAATTAGAAAATTTGCAAAGCAAATATTTTCTAATAATTTCTCTCAGTATAGATAATACATATTCAACTATAAACTGCATTGTGAGCTACAGGTATGACTATATATCTGAAATATTATGATGTCAATATAAACATAGAAAATTGTAAATGTTTTAGATAATACTGAGTTAGAGAGCATTTTTACAAAGTTTCTGTTTATTTAATACAGTTACTGTCCTGCTGCTTCTATTTGGAAACCTCACATTTCACTTGCTTTAGAGTTATTTTAAGCTTATATCCACTGCATTGCAAAACATGTTTATTTACCAAGAATTTATTCCACTGTGTCTGCTTTGTTTGATGATTATGATGATACAAAGTGAGATAGATGACTGAGGCTCATGTTTTAGATGACAGTAAAACCTTTGCAGACATGCATACAGTGCATTCAAAACCACACATCTAAATGTAATGTTACATAAATATTTTCTACTGTGCATAGTTTATATTATACTGGAAGAAATATATTTTACATTAATATTTTCCTCCATAAAAGGTGGATTAATAAATATGCATTTAATTATATACAATGATAATTCATATGTGAAAGTTTGTAAGATTTAAATGGTCCAACATTTTCAAAATTATTGGAATGGTTTGTGCTGCATGAAATTAAAGAAGCCATCGCAAAGACACTGAGTTTTTTTTTGCTATTTTTATTTATTTATTTATTTATTTGTTTAATTTTTTTGTATTCAAGAGTACAAGAAATTCTTCAAAGAGGATAGATTTAAAAATTTCTATTCCACATTGCATAACTTTCATCTCTTAGTATTTCCCTTAATTTGTAGTAGGTAAGGGAAAGAAAGAGCTAGCTTATTTTGTGGCTTTTCATAAAATCACTTTGCTTGATTATGTTTTGATAAAGTTAGAATTTAAAAATATTTTTGAAATTTATTATTCTATAGAAATGAGTATTTTAAAATACTTAAATATATTATTACCTTGGAAACAAGAAAGTCCAAATTTCAAAGGGATTTTTAAAAGTAATTATACAACCAAGGAACTATTTCTAATTTTCTGTGGAATCCAAAACAGGCAAGGCTTTAATACCACAGTGTCATCCTTTTTGAAGATGATTGCTTTCAATGATATTTGCAGATGAGGAAAATGGCAAAAGCCAACGGGAGGAGAGGAGAGTGAACCAAGACCAGAAAGCCATTTAAAGGTCAACAACAAAAGATAATTCCTGTTACAATGTATGAAAAATAGCTTCTGCTCATGCATAAATGCCAACATTTGAAGATCTTTATTGGGATTATCAAAGGGGAAAATGTTCTTTTTGGTCCTGTCAAAGAACAGAACAAGAAGTTTCTTTCTACAAAATAAATCAGGTTTTAAAAACAGATGGTATGAAAACTGGGAGATTTTCTGTTCCAATATTTCTAGGTAGTGTTTTACAAACTGCAATGTATGTGACAAACTCATTCACAGTTTAATGCTATGTGCAGGTACATTTGCCTTAAGTTTGAATGTAAAATAGTATTTTACATCTGTATATATCTGTGTATATATGAACAGGAGTGTACTATAAACCCAGGTCAATATCTGTGAGCTTTTCAGCTAGATATGGCAAATGTATACTATGGTCAACATTAATTCTCATCTCCCTCTTTCATGTGTATTAGACCAGAGCAACGCTATGGTTTGAACAGGGACCAAGTGTTGCCTACTTTTCATGAACTCCATAATAGATTTCAAGTCAAGAGCTGTCAGCAGCATTTAAAGGCACAGACATCAACTGTGCTCAACATGACTCAAGGTCATCCTTAATCATGGTATCAGTGCCTTTCTGAATCCAATCTTGTGATCTTGGGTACAAATGTGAGGAAAATTATGTCTGCCAGCAGTGATGCTGACTGAGACAGGGTGTGGTAATAATGGAAAGAGGCAGGGAAAATATTGATGAAATTTGTGGTTAAAAATAGGAATGATAATTCATTGTAATTTTCTGCTTTGTTACAAGAATGCTGCCCCATTCAGATCACTTCCCATAATTATTTTAAAAATCAAAAAATAAATGTATTACTGTGTATATATGAACAGGAGTGTACATGTGTGGGCATATATACCACAGAGTGCATGTGGGGATCAGAAGACAGGTTGTGGAGTGCTCTCACTACTTTAACCTTTCAATGGATTCTGGGGATCAGACTCATGTTACTTGGCTTCCATAATTGGCACTTTTACCTCAGTGAGCTATTTTTGCAGTCTTTCTTCTAATTATTGAAAGGAGTATTACTTAACAGATTATTTTTCAGGGAAATGGTTTATAATTTTAATTGTATTTCTGCTTTATCTGCTATCTACCTATCTATCTATTGTTTATCTATCCATCTACCAATTATCTATCTATCTATCTATCTATCTATCTATCTATCTACCATCTTTATATTCTAAATTTGGATTTAGAAATATTTTCCTTTTCCAATCCTAATTATAACATTTCATCAAGGCATCAACTACAGTTATAAAAATCACAATTTTTTATTAGATGTTTGCTTTATTTACATTTCAAATGTTATCCACTTTCCTCACTATCTCTCCAAAAATTTTCTATACTATTCCCCTTCCCCCCTGCTTACCAAAATGTACCCCCATTTTCCTGACCTGGCATTCCCCTACACTGGGGCATTGAACCTTCACAGAACCAATGGCCTCTCCTTTCATTGATGCCTGACAAGGCCATCCTCTGCAATATATAGGAATGGAGACCTGGGTCCCTTCATGTGTACTCTTTGGTTCATAGTTTAGTTCCTGGGAGCTCTGGGGGGTACTGGATGGTAAATATTACTGTTCCTCCTATGAGTTGTTCTCAATGGATCCTGCCAGGAATTTATTATTCTACTTTCTTACAAGTGAGGATGAATACCTTGGTCATATGATATAGATGGTATTGGCAGACATTCTTGCTTTATGATTACTAACTGCAATTTGAACATTACTGAATAGACAAGGAGTAATGTTTGATGGTGTGTAAACCCAGTTCTTGTTTTTTTTCAAATTTATGATCTATTTTCATTATCACATGCATATGTGAACAGTTATAAAGGTATAGATCCTAACTATAACCTGCTTTGTTTGAATAGTACTGCCTATATATATGTTTTCAAGGTTAATTTTTAAATGAAAGAATTAAATTTTCAAGGAATGACTTTTTCACACATAGACGCACTAATATAAATTCATTTGTACATTTATGATATTCATCACAAATACACATATGGAATCCTGCTATAACATGCCTAATTATATTTTATAGACACAATTTGCTTTCATACTAATGGCACTTAGTCTTATTATCACTTTTCTGATAAAATTTCTCAACATAAAATTTTGTATAAATGTAAAGTAGTTAATTATTCACATGATAATGTTAAAACCTAGAAATGGCAGGGTATTTTGCATATTAAATCAGATACACTAAAATATTTATAGAAAAAGAAAAATTCTCTACATAAATAATCATTTCATAGACTTTTGAAGAAATAATTGAATTGAACATAGTTCTTTAGATACATTTTACTGAAAGCATGTTTATCTTTATCAGATGGAAATTTGTACTTTTCAATTTCGTTAGTATAATGACATATTTTTCTAATACAGAAAATAAACCAAGAACTAATGGCATATATGGATATTAGCCAATCATTCTGTGTTAGATCACAATGTCCCACTTTCTCTCCCATTTTGAGTTCTAATAAACACTGAAAAAATATGATCAATTCTTTAATATATTAAAGAATTGTGGAGTAAATTAAAAATTTTTAGAGTCAAACTTCACATGAAACAGCCATTTCTTATGAAATAATATCATAAATATTCAATCCCTTTGAAATGTCTAAATCTTTAAAAAGTTAATCCCGTATTTCAACAGTCTATGAGAACTATTGCAATGCAGTTATAAAAAGTCATTTCTAAGAAAATATTCATAATGTATCTCATGAAGAACTAATTGAAATTATTATTTAAAAGTTCAAATCTTCGGGGCACAGAAAGATCAGCTGCGGGTGCAGACTAGCAGCCGGGACCAGCTCTTCGAGCAGACTAGCAGCGAGGGGCCACCGGGCCGCCTCAGGGCACAGCTCAGCACTCTAGCAGCTGGAGTCAGGGGCCTGGATTCAGAGCGAGCATAGTCCAGCACAATCAACGCAGCCAGAAGGGAGCAGCAGAGCCGGGCACGAACAGCTCAGCCAAGGACACGCGGTGCTTTCAGCAGGAGCAGCCATCTTGCCCCAGACCCCCGCGCGCAAACAGCGGGCACACTGGACGCAGTGAGCGGCTGGAATCAGGTGCGTGGCCAGAGTTATAGCTTAGCTTAGCTCTGCAGGAGATCCGGGCACAGAAAGATCAGCTGCGGGTGCAGACTACTGGCCGGGACCAGCTCTCTGAGCAGACTAGCAGCGAGGGGCCACCGGGCCGCCTCGGGGCACAGCTCGGCACTCTAGCAGCTGGAGTCAGGGACCTGGACTCAGAGCGAGCATAGTCCAGCACAGACAAGCTGCCAGAAGGGATCTGTCTCCTGGGGACAGGTGTGCTGTGCTTTCAGCAGGGCGCCATCTACAATAAGACCGACTAGCGCCAGAGATAAAGAGATGGCAAAAGGCAAACGTAGGAACGTTATTAACAGAAATCAAGGCAATATGGCACCATCTGAACCCAATTCGCCAACCACAGCAAGTCCAGGATACCCCAGCACACCAGAAAAACAAGAGTTAGATATAAAAGCACAGGTCATGATGCTCCTAGAGGAACACAAAAAAGACATAAACAAATCTCTTAAAGAAATGCAGGGGAACATCAATAGAGTAGAAGCTCTTACAATCCAAACACAAAAAACACTTAAAGAACTCCAGGAGAATATGGGCCATCAGACAGAAACCAATAAAGAGGAAGTGAGAAAATCAGTTAAAGAAATGCAGGAGAACTTGAAACAACAGGCAGAAGTCATGAAAGAGGGAGCACAAAAATATATTAAAGAATTACATGAAAACACAAACAAACAAATGATGGAGCTGAGCAAAACCATCCAAGATCTGAACACAGAGGTAGAAACAACTAAGAAATCACAAAAGGAGGCAACCTTGGAGATAGAAAACCTTGGGAAGAAAACAGGGGTCGTAGATGCAAACATAAACAACAGAATACAAGAGATAGAAATAAGAATCTCCGATGCTGAAGATAACATAGTAACCATTGACTCCACAGTCAAAGAAAATGCAAAATCCAAAAGGCTTGTAACCCAAAACATCCAGGAAATCCAGGACACAATGAGAAGACCAAACCTAAGGATTATAGGGATAGATGAGAGTGAAGATCTACAACTTAAAGGGCCAGCAAATATCTTTAACAAAATTATGGAAGAAAACTTTCCTAACTTAAAGAGAGAGATGCCCATGAATGTACAAGAAGCCTACAGAACTCCAAACAGACTGGACCAGATCAGAAACACCTCCCGTCACATAATAATCAAAACCCCAAATGTACTAAACAAAGAAAGAATATTAAAGGCAGTAAGAGAAAAGGGCCAAGTAACATATAAAGGAAGACCTATCAGAATCACACCAGACTTCTCTCCAGAAACCATGAAAGCTAGAAGATCCTGGGCAGACCTCATGCAGACCCTAAGAGAAAACAAATGTCAGCCAAGACTACTATACCCAGCAAAACTCTCAATCAACATAGATGGAGAAATCAAAATATTCCATGACAGGACCAAATTTACACAATATCTTTCCACTAACCCAGCTCTACAAAGGATAATAGGAGGAAAACTCCAATACAAGTAAGGAAACTGCACCCAAGAAAAAGCAAGATAGTAACCTTCTTCCATCAAACTCAAAGGAAGATAACTACTCAAAAACAAAAATAACATCAAAAATGTCAGGAAGTAATAATCTCTATTCCTTAATATCTCTTAACATAAATGGACTCAACTCCCCAATAAAAAGACATAGACTAACAGACTGGATACGGAAACAGGACCCTACATTTTGCTGCTTACAGGAAACACACCTCAGAGTCAAAGACAAACACTACCTTAGAGTAAAAGGATGGAAGACAATTTTGCAAGCAAATGGTCACAGGAAGCAAGCTGGAATAGCCATTTTAATATCAGATAAAATTGACTTTCAACCCAAAGTCATCAAAAGAGACACAGAAGGTCACTTCCTGCTAGTCAAAGGAAGAATCCACCAAGAGGAACTCACAATTCTAAACATCTACGCTCCAAATGTAAGGGCACCCTCATTTGTAAAAGAAACCTTACTAAAGCTCAAAGCACACATTGCACCTAACACAATGATTGTGGGGGACCTCAATACTCCACTATCTACAGTGGACCGACCAGGAAAACAGAAACTAAACAGAGACACGGAGAAACTCATCGAAACTTTGGAGCAATTGGATTTAACAGATATATATAGAACATTTCACCCTAAAGCAAAAGACTATACCTTTTTCTCAGCCCCTCATGGTACCTTCTCCAAAATCGACCATATAATTGGACACAAGACAGATCTCAACAAATATAAAAAGATCGAACTAATCTCATGCCTCTTATCAGATCACCATGGAGTAAGAGTGTTCTTCAATAGCAACAAAAACAACAGAAAATCCCCATACGCTTGGAGGCTGAACAATATTCTACTCAATGATACCTTAGTCCAGAAAGAAATAAAGAAAGAAATCAAAGAATTCTTAGAACTTAATGAAAATGAAGGCACAACATACCCAAATCTATGGGACACAATGAAAGCAGTGCTTAGAGGAAAACTCATAGCCCTGAGTGTCTCCAAAAAGAAACAGGAGAGAGCATATACCAGCAACTTAATGGCGCACTTGAAAGCTCTGGAACAAAAAGAAGCAATTTCACCCAGGAGGAGTAGAAGACAGGAAATCATCAAACTCAGGGCTGAAATCAATCAAGTTGAAACAAAAAGAACCATACAAAGAATCAACAAAACCAGGAGCTGGTTCTTTGAGAAGATCAACAAGATAGATAAACCCCTAGCCAGACTTACTAAAGGACACAGAGACAGTATTCAAATTAACAAAATTAGAAATGAAAAGGGAGATATAACAACAGAAACTGAGGAAATTCAAAAAATCATCAGATTCTACTACAAAAACCTATACTCAACACAACTGGAGAATCTGGAGGAAATGGACAATTTCCTCGACAGCTACCAAATACCAAAATTAAACCAGGATCAAATAGATCGTCTAAACAGACCCATAACCCCCAAAGAAATAGAAGGGGTCATAGACAGTCTTCCAACCAAAAAGAGCACAGGACCAGACGGTTTTAGTGCAGAATTCTATCAGACCTTCAAAGAAGTCCTGATACCGATACTCTTCAAATTATTTCACAAAATAGAAACTGAAGGAACACTACCCAACTTATTCTATGAAGCCACAATTACCCTGATACCAAAACCTCACAAAGATCCAACTAAGAAAGAGAACTACAGGCCAATTTCTCTTATGAATATCGATGCAAAAATACTAAACAAAATACTTGCCAATCGCATCCAAGAACACATCAAAACGATCATTCACCATGATCAAGTTGGCTTCATCCCAGGGATGCAGGGATGGTTCAATATACGGAAATCCATCAACGTAATCCACTACATAAACAAACTCAAAGAAAAAAACCATATGGTCATCTCATTAGATGCTGAAAAAGCATTTGACAAAATTCAGCATCCTTTCATGCTAAAGGTCCTAGAAAGAACAGGAATTCAAGGCCCATATCTAAACATAGTAAAAGCAATATACAGCAGACCAGTAGCCAACATTAAGGTAAACGGAGAAAAACTCGAAGCAATCCCTCTAAAATCAGGGACTAGACAAGGCTGTCCCCTCTCGCCATATCTCTTCAATATAGTACTTGAGGTACTAGCTAGAGCAATTCGACAACAGAGGGAAGTCAAAGGGATACAAATCGGAAAGGAAGAAGTCAAACTATCACTATTTGCAGATGATATGATAGTTTACTTAAGTGACCCAAAAACCTCCACCAGAGAACTCCTGCAACTGATAAACAACTTCAGCAAAGTGGCTGGCTATAAAATCAACTCAAGTAAATCAGTAGCCTTCCTATACGCGAAGGATAAGCAGGCCGAGAAAGAAATTAGGGAAATGACACCCTTCACAATAGCCACAAATGATATAAAGTATCTTGGAGTGACACTAACCAAACATGTGAAGATTTATACGACAAAAACTTCAGGTCTCTGAAGAGGGAAATTGAAGAAGACATCAGAAAATGGGAAAATCTTCCATGCTCGTGGGTTGGCAGGACTAATATAGTCAAAATGGCAATCTTGCCCAAAGCAATATACAGATTCAATGCAATTCCCATCAAAATCCCAACTCAGTTCTTCATAGAGCTAGAAAGAGCAATTCTCAAATTCATCTGGAATAACAAAAAACCCAGGATAGCTAAAACTATCATCAACAGCAAAAGAACTTCTGGGGGAATCAATATCCCGGACCTCAAGCAATATTACAGAGCAGTGGTATTAAAAACTGCATGGTATTGGTTCAGTGACAGGGAAGCGGATCAATGGAATAGGATCGAAGACCCAGAATTGAACCCACACATCTATGGCCAACTGATCTTCGACAAAGGAGCTGAAAACATCCAGTGGAAAAAAGATAGCCTTTTCAACAGATGGTGCTGGCTCAACTGGAGGTCAACATGCAGAAGAATGAGAATTGATCCACTCTTATCTCCTTGCACTAAGCTCAACTCCAAGTGGATCAAAGACCTCCACATAAAACCAGACACACTAAAACTAGTAGAAAAGAAACTGGGGAAGACCCTTGAGGACATTGGCTCAGGGGAAAAATTCCTGAACAGAACACCAATTGCTTATGCTCTAAGAGCAAGAATAGACAAATGGGACCTCATAAAACTACAAAGTTTCTGTAAGGCAAAAGACACTGTCAAAAGGATAAATCGGCAACCAACAAATTGGGAAAAAATCTTCACCAACCCCACATCCGACAGAGGGCTAATCTCCAATGTATACAAAGAACTCAAGAGGTTAGACCCCAGAAAACCAAATAACCCTATCCAAAAATGGGGTACAGAGCTAAACAGAGTCCTTTCACCTGAAGAAATTCGGATGGCTGAGAAACACCTTAAAAAATGTTCAACATCACTAGTCATTAGGGAAATGCAAATTAAAACAACCCTGAGATTTCACCTCAAACCAGTCAGAATGGCTAAGATTAAAAACTCAGAAGACATCAGGTGTTGGCGAGGATGTGGAGAAAGAGGAACACTCCTCCACTGCTGGTGGGAATGCAAGCTGGTACAACCACTCTGGAAATCAGTATGGCGGTTCCTCAGAAAACTGGGCGTGATACTTCCGGAGGACCCAGCCATACCACTCCTGGGAATATACCCAGAAGATTCACCAGCATGCAATAAGGATACATGCTCCACTATGTTCATAGCAGCTTTATATATAATAGCCAGAAGCTGGAAAGAACCCAGATGTCCCTCAACAGAAGAATGGATACAAAAAATGTGGTATATATACACAATGGAGTACTATACAGCCATTAGAAACAATGAATTCATGAAATTCTTAGAGAAATGGATGGAGCTGGAGAATGTCATACTAAGTGAGGTGACCCAGTCTCAAAAGAATACCCAAGGTATACAGTCACTGATAAGTGGATATTAGCCTAGAAGCTTAGAACACCAAAGACACAAATCACATATCAAGTGATGTCTCACAAGAAGAAAGGAGTGGACACTGGTGCTAGAATGGACCAAAACATCATTGTGGGAGAGTACAAGAACAGTAAAGTGGGAGGGGGTGGATGCGGGAGCAGGGGGAGGGAAAAGGACATGTGGGACCTTTGGGGGTGGGGAACCAGAAAAAGGGAAATGAATTGTAAATATAGAATATATACAATAAAAAAAAAAGTTCAAATCTTCAAATATTCTGAAAGAAATAGAGTAGCTCACTTCAAAGTGAAATGTTTTCCTTCTGTCTTTATTAAAACACTGTAGATACATTTCACATGTTTCAAAAGCTGGACCACAATATGGCAGTTTTTAATTTGAAAGCAATTTCATATAAAAATAAATCATTTAACTAATAAAAATGTTAAAGAAGAATATAGAATGCTATTGTTTAATATAAAATCATTTTAATGAAATTTATTTTATACCTTGGAAACCTAAGCTTGAAATGGTTCTATAATCTCATAGTTTGAATATTTGTTACCTTTGGTCCTTTCTATAACTATTCCATTGGGGACTCTGTGCTCAGTCCAAAGGATGGCTGTGAGCATCCACTTCAGTATTAGTCAGGCACTAGCAGAAACTCTCAGGAAACAACTATATCAGGCTTCTGCCAGCAAGTACTTGTTTGCATCCACAATAGTGTGTGGGTTTGGTAACTGTATATGAGATATATCCCAAAGTGGGGTAGTCTCTGGATGGCCTTTCCTTCTTTCTTTGCTCCACACTTTGTCTCTGTATCTCCTCTCTTGGGTGTTTTGATCCCCCTTTTAAGAACAACCAAACTATTCACACTTTGGTCTTCCTTCTTCTTGAGCTTCATGAGGTTTCTGAATTGTATCTTTGGTGTTCCAAGCTTCTGGGCTAATATCCACTTATCAATCAGTGCATAGCATGTGTGTTCTTTTGTGATTGGGTTACCTCACTCAGAATATTTTCTAGTTCTACTCATTTGCCTAAGAAGTTCATGAATTCATTATTTTTAATAGCTGAGTAGTACCCAATGTAGCACATCTTCTGTATCCACATTTCTGTACCCATTCCTTTGTTGTTCATTCCTCTGGGTTCCTTCCAGGTTCTGGCTATAATGAATAAGGCTGCTATGAACATAGTGAAACATGTATCCTTATTGCTTGTTGGAGCATCTTCTAGGTATATGCCCAGGAGTGGTTTAGCTATGTCCAATTTTCTGAGGAACCACCAAACTGATTTCTAGAGTGGTTTTACCAGCTTTCAATCCTACCAGCAATGGATTAGTATTCTTCTTTCTCCACCTCCTTTTCTGAATCTGCTGTCACCTGTATTTTTGACCTTAGCCATTCTGATTGGTGTGATGTGCAAATCTTTGATTTGCATTCCCTGATGATAAAGGATATTGAACATTTCTTTAGGTTCTTCTCAGCCATTCTGTATTCCTCAGTTGTGAATTCTTTGTTTAGTTCTGTACCCCAATTTTAAAATAGGGTTATTTGGTTCTCTGGAGTTTAACTTCTTGAGTTTTTTGTCTATATTGAATATTAGCCTTCTATTGGATGTAGGGTTGGTAAAGATCTTTTCCCAATCTGTTGGTTGCTATTTTGTCCTATTGACAGTGTCCTTTGCCTTGAAGATGAGTTGGAATTTTATGAGATAACATTTGTGAATTTTTTGTCTTAGAACATGAGCTATTGGTATTCTGTTCAGGAACTTTTCCCCTGTGCCCATGTGTTTGAGGCTCTTCCGTGCCTTCTTGTCTAGGGTTTGCAGAATCATAAGAGGAGCAACAATATGAAACAACCAGTAGCCCCAGAGCTCCCAGGAACTATACAACCAACCAAAGAGTACACATGGAGGGACCCATGGCTCTAGTCACCTCTATAGCAGAGGATGGCCTTGTTGGACATCAATATGAGGAGAGGCCCCTGTTTCTGTGAAGGCTCGATGTCCCAGTGATGGAGATTGCCAGGACAGGGAAGTGGGAATGGGTAGGTTGGTGAGCAGAGGGAGGGGGATGTTATAGGGGAGTTGTAGGGAAAACCAGGGAATGGAATAACATTTGAAATGTAAATAGAGAAAATATCTGTTTAAAAAAGAAAAGAAAAATTCTTGAATGCTTACACACCACTACTTAAGTATTCTCCTGTACCAGTAAATAAATCAACAAATACAACAACAGAAAAGAATATATGTTAACTAATTTGAGGTTGTAATAATACCATAGATTTGTAGACAACAGAAACTGCAATTTCAAATCCTAATCACTTGAGGAAAACGAATAATGTCTCCTATTTTCCCCATGTATTTATATCAAAACTTAATGATACTCTGTTGTATATCTAGGTATGACACAATTTGTCTAAAAATCTCCATGGGAATTGAGTCCATAGATGTTAAAAGATATTAAGGAATAGTAATTATTACTTCCTGATATTTTTGTTTTTGAGTAGTTATCTTCCTTTGAGTTTGATGGAAGAAGGTTACTATCTTGCTTTTTCTTGGGTGCAGTTTCCTTACTTGTATTGGAGTTTTCCTCCTATTATCCTTTGTAGAGCTGGGTTAGTGGAAAGATATTGTGTAAATTTGGTCCTGTCATGGAATGTTTTGATTTCTCCATCTATGTTGATTGAGAGTTTTGCTGGGTATAGTAGTCTTGGCTGACATTTGTGTTCTCTTAGAGTCTGCATGAGGTCTGCCCAGTATCTTCTAGCTTTCATGGTTTTTGAAGAGAAGTCTGGTGTGATTCTGAGAGGTCTTCCTTTATATGTTACTTGGCCTTTTTCTCTTACTGCCTTTAATATTCTTTCTTTGTTTAGTACATTTGGGGTTTTGATAATTTTGTGACGGGAGGTATTTCTGTTCTGGTCCAGTCTGTTTGGAGTTCTGTAGGCTTCTTGTATATTCATGGGCATCTCTCTCTTTAAGGTAGGGAAGTTTTCTTCCATAATTTTGTTAAAGATATCCTCCACTGCTGGTGGGATTGCAAGCTGGTAAAACCACTCTGGAAATCAGTCTGGCAGTTTCTCAGAAAACTGGACATGATACTTCTGGAGGGCCCAGCCATACCACTCCTGAGCATATACCCAGAAGATTCCCCAGCATGCAATAAGGATACATGCTCTACTATGTTCATAGCAGCCTTATTTATAATAGCCAGAAGCTGGAAAGAACCCAGATGTCCCTCAATGGAGGAATGGATACAGAAAAATGTGGTCTATATACACAATGGAGTACTATTCAGCCATTAGAAACAATGAATTCATGAAATTCTTAGAGAAATGAATGGAACTGGAGAACGTCATACTAAGTGAGGTAACCCAGTCTCAAAAGAATACCCATGGTATGCAGTCACTGATAAGTGGATATTAGCCTAGAATCTTGGAACACCAAAGACACAATTCAAGTACCAAATGATGTCTGACAAGAAGAAAGGAGTGGACACTGGTGCTGGAAAGGATAAAAGCATCAGTGTAGGGGAATACAGGAACAGGGAAGAGGGAAGGGGTAGAAGAGGGAGCAGGGGGAGGGAAAAGGGCATGTGGAACCTTTGGGGGTTGGGAACCAGAAAATGGGAAATGAATTGTAAATATAGAATATATCCAATAAAAAAATGAAAAAAAATCTCCATGGGTTAACTTACAAGTACTATATTGATAGTGCTTGTTAAGTAAAGAATGGATGCTAAAGATGTGGAGGCTGTGACAATTACCTTATATGATACTGTTATATTTACCATACTTGTAAACTCTTTTCTTCATCAAGGATTTCTCTATAGCTCATTATTTTGAGGCAGCATTTTACCAACGAAGGACTTTATTTCAACCAATAAATTAATTTTCCCAAGTCTGATTCTAGTTTATAAATTTCTTGTAACCCTAATGTTGCTTCAATAATGTCACATAATTTCAACAGAAGCCATTTCTGTATTCAAATACTATACAGACAGACAGACAGACAGACAGACAGACAGACAGAGACAGAGACACACACAGAGAAATAGAGACAGAGTTACTCATTAAAGTTATATCATAAGATTGCAAATATCTAATAACATCTCGGTTCATGACTCTGTTCACTGAAAAGAACATTACTTAGAGTTCTCCACAAAATTTGAAACTACTTCCCTATTCTGATGAACATGCTATTTACAGAGCATTAACATAGTCCAGGGGGTTACCTTCTTCCAGACAGCTTTCCTTGCATCAGAGGAAGCACCATCTTTGTCTGGTATAGGTTTATAGATCAGAAAACTGGTAAGTTACAATTACATTTTTGTCCCATGGAAGCTTGGTGAACTGGCATGAAAACAATCATATATGTATAGATCTGAATCAGGTCCTCTGCATATATCCTATAGCTTCTAGGTTAGTACCTTCATGGGAATCACGAATGTGTAAACTAAGGAGTCTTTGATTCTGTGAACTTCTCTTGGTGAGCTTTTATTTTTATATTGGCTTGGTTGGCTTGTTCCACTTTAATATAACAGTTTTGTTTCATCTTAGATTTTATTTTGTAAATATATAAAGTTTTATCCTGAGAAAGAAGGAAAAGAAAACATGATATTTGTTGTGAATTTCTCAAAGTTGAATTGCCAGATTCCATGAAGAAGAAGTTTGGCAAATATTTTATTCAAATAGTTTATTAGTTATCTTTATGTACAGAATTGTGTGTGTATTCATTGTGTGTGTATGTTTGTGTGTGTATGAATGTCTCATATGTGAAAGGAATTCATTTTCCTAGAGCTAGAGTTACAGACACTGCTAGCATCCCAGCATAAATACCAGGGGTCAAACTCAGGTCCTTGGTAAAAGTAGACAGTGCTTTTCCTTTTTGAACCATCTCTCTAGCCTTTTGAAATTACTTTATATTCTTGTGGAAAGAAGACTCAAACATGGATTTTTCAAGTGTTCTGCTAATTATATTAAGAACACATGTGATATTCTGTAGATTTGTTGTTCTATTCACAGAGGAGAGAAAAACGTAGGCTCATTACAATTCTTTTTTTGAGAACCCCATTAAACTTTGAGCCTTGAGTAGGAAATCTTGTCTTGGCTTCATGTTTCTCTTGCCATCCCATTCCTATCCCCAGCTTTCCTCCCAGATGATGCGGTAACCCTTTCCAATGTATCTGTGGGCGGCTACACTTAGAGATCCTAGGATTTAGGAATGGTCAAATGTCACCAACGATTCTCATTTTTCTCATCTACCTTCAGTGTTGTTTTTTTTTTCTGGAAAAGTCTAATATATTTGGGCTTTTCCTGATCAGTACTGTGTAAATATCATTTCTACCACTTTCTCTTTAGCTTTTTCTCAGCCTTTTCCATTTTGGAGATTTAGCTAGGCACATACAGTTATTTCTATGGTTGTATGTTTGATATGAAATTCCAGCCTGCCTCAGGCATGGCTGGTATGGTAGCTGCATGAAAAGACTCAGACTTGGGAGTGTGGAGATCACATAAGTAAGCAGTTTTCTCGGGATGCACACAGGTCTTGTATCAGAGAGACAGCATGAAAGGCAGGTACAGGAGCTGTGCATCTAGGTCTAGGCCTGAGTTAGTGGGGATGACAGAGCTTGCGGAGTACAAGGTGAGAAGATAGGGTGTGTGCTGCATGCCAGAGGTAGTCCTGGGAGAAAGTTTAGAGACTGAGGTGGAAAACTTGAGAAGTTGCCAAGAAAGGCTCAGATTAATACATTTGGTCTGTAAGTTTCTGTTTTGTCATTAGGCATCATCCAAATAATATCAGATCAATATACCCCTTTTTGAATTAAATAATACAGTATAATTGTGTTTATATGTAAACCCCCTTTAATTCTTTTGTAGAGTTTTCAGTAACTATATAACAAAGTAAACAAAGTTTTTCATTCATTACTGATATATTTGTAACTCCTAATATCTTGTAGTTTGATAGTATTTAAATAATGACAAAAACTAAGTTAATTTCAATACATAAAAATGAAAGTGTGTTTTACATCAATAATAAATGGTACCTGTAACAGATAACATTTCTCAGAACCTTATGATAAACAACAAAATTTAACGACTGTTTCCAGCAACCCAGTTTGCCCTATTTCTCACTGAGGAAGAGTTTGGTTGAAAATGTAACTTCTTTCTTGGTGGTTTCATTTTCCTAGATACTTATAGGTCAAATAAAAGATTGAAATGTAATGGAAAACTAAATCCTAATACTCCAAGCCCCTAAGTTAATAATTAGAAATGATGAGAACTTGAACCCTTGAGACACTTCTGATATACAAAGTTACATTTCTTCGAAAGTCAGAAATAATTCTCATACTGAGTGATTACTAATATTTTTCATAGGGCTCTTATTCAAAAGGTATATAGAGTCCTTTTAAATAAGAAAGAAATTTGACAAAACTTAGTAGAGCAAGATAGTGTACTTGAAAGTATCAAAACTACAAAATATATCTATTATCTCTTCATGCTATGCACATAGACCCATATCTTTTATATCTCACCAGAAGAGAATTTAAATATTAAGATAGTCATTTGTATCACACAAGGGTGCAGCTAAAATTGCCTTAAGTTTGAGGCTTCCAGCAGGGCTCTGATAGAAATCTGTATCAGCCCAAAAAGTAATCCACAACAATCAAATGACCTGCTTATCTCCTAATGTAAACGATCAGAATTCAATTTGACAATTGTGAAGCCCATAATTTAAACAGAACACCACTGTGATTTTCATAAATTTAAACTACAGAGCAAGTAATGGGAGAATGTTCCCTTTTATCACTTGTGCATTCAGTTTTGGGTTATTCTAATTGCCAAAGTACACCGTTTTTATTGGATTTCTTCTCAACTACACTATACTTCCAAAAATTCTTTTTTTTTCCAAAAATTCTTAAATGAAACTTAATAAAGTTATTTTTGTTCAACACTAAACCAGCAAATATTTATGTTTCATAAGACCAGAACTTATTTTTACATAGAATGATTTTAATTATGATTTGAAAATCTTTATTTTTAACATGTTGATATGATAATGTGATATTGAAATAAGAAAATGGACTCTTAAATGAAACTTTTCATACTTACATTTTTTCTGCTCAAATGGAATTAAGAAAACATAAAAAAATTCTTACTACTTGGGAAAATTCTTCACTGACTCCACATCTGAGAGAGGGCTAATATCCAAAATATATAAAGAACTCAAGAAGCTAATCACCAAAATACCAAAGAAGCCAATCAAAAAAGTATAGAACTAAGTCAAGATTTCACAACTGAGAAGTCTCAAAATGGCTGAGAAATAGCTAAAAAATGTTTAGTCCTTAGTGATCAGAGAAATGAAATCAAAATGACCCTGAGATTCCACCTTACAACAATTAGAATGGCTAAGATCAAAACCTCAGGCAACACTCTTATCTCCTTGCACTAAGCTCAACTCCAAGTGGATCAAGGACCTCCACATAAAACCAGACACACTAAAACTAATAGAAAAGAAACTGGGGAAGACCCTTGAGGACATTGGCTCAGGGGAAAATTCCTGAACAGAAAACCAATCGTTTATGCTCTAAGATCAAGAATAGACAAATGGGACCTCATAAAATTACAAAGTTTCTGTAAGGCAAAAGACACTGTCAAAAGGACAAATCGGTAACCAGCAAATTGGGAAAAGTTCTTCACCAACCCCACATCCAACAGAGGGCTAATATCCAATGTATACAAAGAACACAAGAAGTTAGACCCCCCAAAACCAAATAACCCTATCAAAAAATGGGGTACAGAGCTAAACAAAGACTTTTCACCTGAAGAAATTCTGATGGCTGAGAAACACCTTAAAAATGTTCAACATCATTAGTCATTAGAGAAATGCAAATCAAAACAACCCTGAAATTTCACCTCACACCTGTCAGAATGGCTAGGATTAAAAACTCAGAAGACATCAGGTGTTGGCCAGGATGTGGAGAAAGAGGAACACTCCTCCACTGCTGGTGGGACTGCAAGCTGGTAAAAGCACTCTGGAAATCAGTCTGGTGGTTTCTCAGAAAACTGGACATGATACTTCCGGAGGACCCAGCCATACCACTCCTGGGAATATACCCAGAAGATTCCCCAGCATGCAATAAAGATACATGCTCCACTATGTTTATAGCAGCATTATTTATAATAGCCAGAAGCTGGAAAGAACCCAGATGTCCCTCAACGGAGGAATGGATACAAAAAATGTGGTATATATACACAATGGAATACTATTCAGCCATTAGAAACAATGAATTCATGAAATTCTTAGAGAAATGGATGGAGCTGGAGAACATCATACTAAGTGAGGTAACCCAGTCTCAGAAAAATACCCATGGTATGCAGTCACTGATAAGTAGATATTAGCCTAAAATCTTGGGACACCAAAGACACAATTCACATACCAAATGATGTCTGACAAGAAGAAAGGAATGGACACTAGTGCTGGAAAGGCTCAATGCATCAGTGTAGGGGAATACCAGAACAGGGAAATGGGAAGGGGTGGATGAGGGAGCAGGGGGAGGGAAAAGGGCATGTGGGACCTTAGTGGGGTGGGGAAACAAAAAATGGAAATGAAATGTAAATATAGAATATATCCAATAAAAAAAACTTTTTTTTTGACAAAAAAAAAAAAAACCCTCAGGGAACAACACTTGTTGGAGAGGATGTAAAGAAAGAGGGACACTCCTCCATTGCTGATGGGATTGCAAACTGGTACAACTACTCTGTAAATCAGTCTGGAGGTTCTTCAGAAAATTGTAAATAGATCTATCTACCTGAAGACCCAGCAATACTACTCTTGGAAATATACCCAAAAGGTGCCCCACCCTGCCAAATGGGAATGTGTTCCACTATGTTCATAGAGGCCTTATTTGTGATAGCAAGAAGCTGGAAACAACACAGATGTCCTACAAGAGAAGAATGGATACAGAAAATGTGGTTCATTACACAATGGAATACTACTTCACTTTTAAGAGTGAGGACATCCTGAGTTTTGCAGGCAAATGGATGGAACTAGAAAATATCATCCTGAGTGAGGTAACTCAAACCCAAAAGGACATGCATGGTAATAAGTGGATATTAATAAAAAAATACAGAAAACCTAAGATACATTCCAAAGGACTCAAAAAGGTCAATGAGCTGAATTGTCCAAGTGAGGAAGCCTCGGTCCTACTTGGGAGGGAGAAGAAAGCAATCACAAGTGGGGAGAGAGGAAGGGATCCTGGGAGGGAAAGTGGATAGGGCAGTGGAATAGTGGGGGGCAAGGGGGAGGGGGATGGGGGAAGAGGGCTGATCTAGTATTGGGTGACGGAAAAGGACTGAAGGGCTCCCTGGAGGTAGGAGGTTGGGGGGAGCCTCCAGAATGCACCAAAGACCTGGGAGGTGAGAGACTCTCAGGACTCAAAGGGAGGGACCTTAGATGAAATGCCTGACATTGGAGAGAGGGAACTTATAGAGCCTGCCTCCAGCAGAAAGACAGGCATCAAATGGGGGGAGGCATACCACAGTCACAACTCTGACCCATAATTGTTCCTGTCTGAAAGAATTACAGCAATGGAAATGGGGAGAAGCCTGAGGAAAAGAAGGTCTAGCGACAGGCTCTAGGTGGGATCCAGCTGAAGGGGAGGTCCCAAGGCCTGACACTTTTACTGAGGCTATGGAGGACTAACAAAAAGGGACCTAGCATGACTACACTCTGGAAGAACCAACAAGCAGCTAAAAAAGTCAGATGCAGATATTTGTACCCAACCAATGGACAGAAGCAGCTGACCCCTGCTTTTGAACTATTGAAAGGCTGAACGAAGCTGTGGAGAAGGGCAACTCTGTAGGATGTCCAGCAGTGCCAATTAATCTGGACCCCTGAGATCTCTCAAACTCTGGACCACCAAAAAGGCAGCATATGCCAGCTGGTATGATGCTCCTAACACACATACAGTAAAGGACTGCCGGGTCTGTGGTCATTCAGAGATGATATACCTAACCCTCTAGATAATGGAGGCCACAGGGAGTTTGGAGGTCAGTTGGGGAGTGGATGGGTACATCCACGTGGAGACAGGAGAATGGGGAGTATGTATGGGATGTGGAATATTCAGAGGGTGGACAGAAAGGGGGATAAAATATGGAGTGCAAAAATAAATAAATAAATTAAAAAAAACAGAAATCAGGAAAAAATAAAAGAAAATTCCTGAGATTATAAATAATGATTAATGAAAACCCATACATATAATAAACACAAATAGTGGTAACACAAGTAAATATAAACTGTGGTCTTTCTTATAGACTATCCAAATATTTTCAAAGTACATGATTTAGTGCAGGTATTTTAAAGTAACTGCTCTTCTTTATAAGTGGAAATCAGTTTCCTAGCAAGACTCTTGCCTCAACTTTATCCCTGATAAGACTGTTTTGGTGAATACTCTCAGTTCTAATCTTAGTGAAAAGATGAGAAAGGAATGTGCAAATATTTTTTCAAATACTTTTAGTGGTAAGAGTGAACCTACTCAAAGAATATCATGACAACATGTGAATGAAGAATCATGAGAATCACTCTCACGAGGCGTTTACCTTTCTCAGATATCTTTAGTAATAGTAACAAGAAAATGAGGAAAATATATTATTATACAGTTTTACAATTACGCAGTATTGTCTATTGGGTATTACTAAACTCTTGGAAAGCATTTGTAGGACACAGAAATATGTTCTTAGTATTGAGTTTTAAGTATTAATTAAGTGGAACTAAGATATCATGTGAAGAGGGAAACTGGAAAATGTCACTTGTTAATATTTATTATAGGTATTTAATTTCATTTGCTTGTTAATTCTCTCACTCCACATATTTACCATTTATATATTATGTATCTATCAATAGATATATCCAATATATACATATGTCTACAGAATCACATATCTATCTAAAATTCTCTAATATAGAGATACATGTAGAATTGTATGTATAATTATAGGTATGGATAGGCATATATATTCATATTAAATATCATATTTTATTTACAAGAAAACTGTATATTAAAAAATGTCCAAAACTATCTATAAAGTAGATAAGATTTAACCTCTTGTGGAAAGAAATTAAAGGAGACAAAAATGTCAAGGACACCACAGAAACAAAAAATAAACAAACAACCCAAACCAAATCAAACAACACCGCCAACAAAAACCTGCATAATCAATTATCCTGGCCCTGAAAGGGGCCTGAAGTGTCAACCAAAAAGCATTCATGGGATGGACCCTCTATACCTATGTAACAGACCTGCAGCTTGATCTTCATGTGGGACCCCTAACAACTAGACCAGGAGCTGTGTCTCATTCTATTGCCTGCCTTTGGGTCCCTTTACCCTAAGTGGGCTTTCTTGTCTAGTCTCAATTGGAGAAAGTGTGCCTGGTCCTATTGCAAGTTGATATGCCAAGGCAAGTTAATATCCTTGGAAGGCTTTGCCTTTTCTGAGAAGAAAGGGAAGGAAGACTAGAGGGAAGCACAGGGGAGAGGAAGGAACTGGAAGGAGAAATTAATTTTAAAAAAAGGTTAAGTTTCCTCCGATCAAGCACCTTCATTTTTATTAGTTTGTCAACTGTTTGTGGAAGGAGTCATAGTGATTCAACATTTAGTGCCAGAGGATTAGAACATGAGTAGCCCTTGTAAAACTTGGTAAAAGAAATCTTCATTTTTATCAACTCTTACAAGCAACACTTAGACTGCTGTGAAGGAATTCTGTGAGAAATGTCTACTTATTGAAGTAAATTTTTGTTTTGAAAAACAATGATTATTTGCTATAAATTCTTCTGGTCATAAATCCAGTTAGTTCTTTTTAGTAGAGCAAATTTTTAATATTTTGTAATATAAAATATGCTACTATTTCTTAAAAGATTATCATAAGATTTCAAAGGCATAAAAACCTGAATTTGTTAAGTGTAGGAAATCCTAAGTTTTGCAGTGAATTGATTTGCAGCACCAAATAAATGAGAAGATTTAAAATGCACCCATGGATGGCAACTGGGTTTTACTTAACATGTGTGAAAATTCCCCACACACACTTACTATGAAGTATTTATCACTAGTTCTTCATATGGCTGTGGGCTTGAGGGTTACTTTAAGGTTTTCTTCAGAACTCTAACACATCGATGATTGCTGAGTTACCAAACCTAATAACACAAGGATAGCTATGCCTCAAACTTCATTGCCTTTGTTGTCAGGTTTTCAAATACAGGAATTTGGGGTGGATGGATGCATACTGATAAGCTCCAATTTTGGATTATAATATCATTAATTTGATTATTTGTGCTGTGGTTGCCCACACATTTATTTATTGTGCCAATGTTTGTTGGAGCCACAAAATCTAAGAACATATATTCAATCTATAAATTTAAAATGTTAATGTGTGAAGGCATTAAGCAAGACTGCTAAGCGCACTGTAAAATCCATAAGACTAAGTCAAGATATTCTGTATCAAGTCAATCAAAATGAAATTATCTGGACTAAATTTTGGAGTGCATTTTAACTTGTACTTCAGTATAGACTGGAGGAAATTGACTTAGAAGACAAAATGGCATTTCCCAAGAAAAGACAGACATACTCATCTAAAAATTAAAGCCCACACAAAGATGTGTAAATACCAATGTGCTTTAAAACCCTTTGGAAACACTTTTCACATATCAAATGATACCTAAGAAGGACGAAGAACAAAGCATGGATACTCTCGTCCTTTGTAGAAGGGGGAACAAAACACCCACAGAAGGAGATACAGAGACAAAGGGTGGAGCAGAGTCTGAGGGAGAAACCATCCAGAGACTACCCCACCCAGGAATCCATCCCAAAACACTTTGCAAAAACAAAAATCAATGTATCTCAAATGAATTCTAAGGCAACATCAAGGAGGTTCTCTGGATCTCTATTCCATATGTAGTTGTCCAGGGGTTGTTTGGCAGAGGGCTCTGTGAGATGAGAATCTGCTACATGTTGTTGAACAGATTGTGATGCCCTTGAAGAGAGCTCCACAGCCAGGCAGAAACTAATGACCTCCAAAGAGCCCAAAGAACTATAGTGGAGGGAACGTACCTGACGGACAAACAGAAGGACAGGAAAAGCAGATGATCTGATGTAGGTCAAGTGGTGTTAGAGTTTGGCTTCAGAGCTTGAGAAGTCTAACTTTGCAAAAGTTCTTTAAACATTTTGATCATTTGTATTATATAAAAGGGGGAAATCATTTTAATTTTCTCAAGGTTTCTACTTGTGAAGTGTCTGCTTTCAGTGCACAATAACAATAATGACTATTATTAACAGAGTTCCTGACAATAGTTTGAATAGCTTTCCACATGTAGATTTAAAAGATGTAAAACAGAGTTTCTTTTATATAAGAGGTAGCCATGACCTTGTCTCTGACATGAAACTGTCCATTTGACAAGCTCATTCTCCCACAGAGTTCAGATTAATGTGTGCACGAAGAAACAGGAGCACTTACCAAAGGGTAAGTTACATCATTTTATCATCTGGATACACTGAATACTTAATAGAGAATGAGATGCTTAATTCACTCTCTTTGTCTCCTTCCTTCCTTCTCATTTCTTCTGTTTCTGTCTTGATGGATCTTGACTTAATACTTATCAAGAATCACAAAGAAAACCATGTGGAATATATTAGACTTCTTTATGTATGAATAATATTATAGCATTTTATATGTGTGTGTATGTGTGTGGGGGGTAGAAATTGTATATCAGTGAAAATTGCAATGGTTTCACACACACACACACACACACACACACACACACACACAGACACACACAGACACACACTGATACACACACATATTTATTACAATTTCTCCATGATATTTTTCTTCTAGAATCTTGTAGCTAAGAGTGATTGCATTTTAGATGTTAAGACACTGAGGGAGTTATCTGCCAAGACATTTTTTCTTCAATAAAGACAGTTGACTGGGCAAGATTAAGGTTTCTGGATTTTCCACTCATTAGCTCTTGTGAGACCTGACTCATCATCCTTGATGTTATTGGCAAAGTGAAGCATGGCGGAGTGACTTTGAGGGCTGTAAGAAACACATTGGAGGGTCGCTATTTATAAGCTTATTTGCTGACTTCTCTTGGCTTGGCTGGAAGGGATATTTAACTGCTGAGGCACATAGCTGAAGCAATTGAAATTTATGATATTTTTGTAGGTCACCTTTAGCATAATTAAACTGGAGTTAATTATACATATATTTTATTCCACAGGTAATAAAGACAAAGTAGGCAGTGCATTCAAGATAGTATAAGCTCATAATAGGCTCAGAATATTCTATGTACAGACACTCTAAGCTTCCACTCATTGAGACTGATTTAGTACCTGTCACAAACTTACAGTGGATGATCAGGAAAATACTGAATTTCATTACTACTAGTGCATTAAGTTTTGGAACAAAGCTAACCTCTCCAGTTTATTATAAACCTTAAACAAAACAATGAAGAAGGAAGATGCATGGTCAATGCTATTCAAACCCAATGAAATCATAGCTGAATCTCTGTCTTACACATTTGGTTTTAAACTTCTGATACCCTAAACTCTTAGTTGACTACAATGTTTTCAGAAACTGAGTTGATTACAATTCCCATTCGATCTCGTCTTAGTTTTCTAAATGCACTTTTAAGTTCTTCAACTTGGCAATCCCAAATGTATACCAAAGGCTCCTTTCTATTTATCACTCTTGTGCTTTAATGTGGTTAATATTAGCATTAAGTAATTCACAAAGCGAATTATGATAATTTTGCTATAGTTTGTAAAATACCCCAGTATCTGTATGATGTGTCAATTTTATTTGAAATTCGGCTTCATCTATTTTAAGGTTGAGTAATCCTGTGAAGTCTAAGTATTTCATTAAGTGGCAGTAGTAAAAGAAAAGGCGGGTGTTGCATCTCAGAAAGAACTTGAGTAATAACAAAGGTCTTTGGAGATGAAGAATCATTAAATGAATTCTAAGTAAAGACTTCTGAGAGAATCTCAAGTATAATGTTTGGCCTCCTGCTTTAGAATGACATTTTGTCTCCATTTCTGCAAGTTGATGGTACAAATACCAAACAAACACATTTTTAGTAACATGAATTTAAAAGTTTTCATTTTGTTACATTTTCCCAGAATATACAAAACATCATTAAGGGTTTCATATTTTAATTGGGTTTGTGAGAGAAAAACATTACTCTCTGATGTCATTATTCTTAAAGAATTATATTGTGTGTACTTTTGTGATTTTTTAGCAAGAAAGTACTTGCAATTAATTTTAAAATTAAAACAATATTAGTCTTTAGATTTATTGACATTTGGTATTGTTCACATATTTCTAATTGAATTTACTTAAAGATAGACTGCTGTTTTAGTTCTTGTTGTATTTTTGTAAAGAAACCAAGGCAGCTCTTATAAAACAAAGCATTTATTTGTGGGTTTGGTTAGAATTTCAGCAGTTTAGTCCATTATTATCAAGGAAGAGAATATGGTGTCATGTAGGCAGGCACTGGAGCAGTAAATGAGAGCTGCAGCCAGATCTGTAGACACACACACACAACACACACACACACACACACACACACACACACACACATACACCACACACACACACACACACACACACACACACAGAGAGAGAGAGAGAGAGAGAGAGAGAGACAGAGACAGAGACAGAGAGACAGAGACAGAGAGAGAGGCAGAAGGGGGATTGTGTGATTGCATGGTGACACACTTTCTGCAACAAGTCCCCACAACCTAATCATTTTAACCCTTACAAATAGTGCAACACCTTGGTTCCTAATCATCCCACATTATAAGCTTATAGAGGACATTCTTATTCAAAGTACCACAAGTGCTTTTCAGTTATTTTATTGTCACTGTGTATAATTATTATTATTATTAGAAATTACATTTTGTATATTTTAATTGCTTACTGCTGAATGGCTAACATACCCACCTCTTAATTTGTAAGTAACCTTCATTTATATGCTACCTCATTCTAGAGTTCAAAATTTATTTATTTCCTAATATACTTAATTGCTAATTAAGAAAGTTATTTGTGAAATATATTATGGATGATGAAAATAAATATGATAGAATCTGGAAAACATGAAAGGAGATATTTTTATAAATCTCAATGTCATTTATTTAAACATTTTAAAATTTTATAGTGAAATAATATTTACCTTAGCTTGGGCAACCAAGTCATACTCATGGTTAACAACTCACTGACCAGTTCTTGCTACATGGCACCTGTTAATTACTTTCCTGAGGTTCTAGCCAGTTCTTGCTTGCTTATAATTCTGCTTTTCTGTATACTACCAAGATGGCAGTATTTAATCTTGCCTGGATGCATGCTTCTTGAGAGGTGCTGGAATATATAGAGAGTGGAAGTTAATTACAGGAGGTCTTCATCAAGGCAGCTATTCAACATCATCTTCACCAGTCCTAGGAGGAAACCTTTTGATGATCTAACAGTCTGTGGTCCCCTGTGCTGTCATAAGAAAGTTCAGTAAACTCACTGCTTCACCAATCAAGGTAGATGGAATCATTAGTTAGGTCTGTTGTAGGTCCTGTGTTTCAGGTGAATAAATACTTGATATCTTCTCAAGATTAGCTAAAAAATTAAAAGGTTACATTTCCTCAAGAAATTAGAACTGTACATATATCCAAGATAAATATGCAAATAAATTTATATGCACATGTTTCCACTATTTGAGTTTTTCTCTTCTCAGATCTGCTTTGTTTCTATGCTAGCTCAGAGAAATGTAGAAGTCCTACTTTTATAGCTGTTTACAAACACGTATACTGTCATGAAAATACTATTGACCAGCTACAAAGAGTCAAGGAAGGGGCTTGCTGTTTTTGATTTCTTATAAAAAATTGAAATTGATAAGAAAAATTCTCACATCCCTCCTAAAAATAAAACCTATCTTATTTATGGCATAACTATTGCCAGAAAACATAGTAAGGATATATTTTAGTTTTCACATTTTTTATATTTTATTTATATATATATTTTAAAAATTATGTATATGGTCTTTCTGCATGGCTATGCATAGGAATACCTATCTCTGAAAACTTTTTTTTTGTTTTAGAAGTTAAACTTTTGCATGATCATGCAATCAAGTAAATAATATTCCTTAAGATGATTTAAGACTATGTATTCAATATTTTTCTACTGTGAATACAGTCTGTTTTAGTTTAGCTTACCTGTAAGACAACCATGTACCCAACATTACTATGCTGAGAATTTCCATAGAATCACCTTCTGTAATCTAAGCTAAAGGCAGAGATTTAATCTTAAATTATGTACTATTCTATTTTCTTAACCCAGCTCTAAAAATTGATTTTATTTCCTCAGAGGAAATGAGATAAGATCCCAACCTAAGCTTTCGTAATACATGCCTTGGTCAGATCCCAGAGCATTTCTATCTCACTATCCCTAGGCCTATACCTGGAAGCTTCTAGCCTTGATACAATATACTCTTCTGCAAGCCTGGATTCTGAAGGCTTCAGCTTCCAACCTAGAATGTTTTCAGTCTCTGAGAGTGACAGATGAATAAGCTCACTCTTTCCAGCCCTTTCTGAATTCAGGCTGGCTAGTTCAACTCAGCTGTTCTGGTTCAAATTTCTTGTCAAGCCACCAAGCTGATTGATTCAATGTGACTTCTTTCAGCTTCTCACTGGATTGTTCTGCTTGGTTTAAACTTACTCTGGCAATTTGTTCTAATTTTATGGCTCTTTCTCATTCTCTGGCTCTTTCTGACTTCACCTGTGTCTAGCTTATTCTCTCTGCAACCTGTCTCTGTACAACAGTCCCAGTAAAATCTGCCTCTGGGGAGAAGGAGAGAGGGAGAAGGACTTTGTGAGGGTAAACTGGGAAGACAGGGACTATCATCAGGATGTAAAGTGAATAAATAAATATATTTATGGGAGAAAAACTGCCTTTGAACTGCCACCAAATAAACTGCCATGGACTCACCTCCCTACTCACCGAGGAGCCCTTCCTGTGCTCTTTAACATCTTCTTGCCTGTTAGGCATCTCTGACTCATTCTTTCAAAGCTTTCTCTGATTTGTCACCTTGTCTGCCCCTCAATTTTACCTCATTGTTTGGGATTAAAGGTATATAATAAAGGATTCCATCTAGAGGGATGAAAGGTGTATACTAAGGGTGTGTGTACATTCTAGTGGATCACTTAGAAGTATAAGGCCTTTGCATGAGATCAGAACAGCCATGTTGCTGTAATTAAAAATCTTCTACATCCAGCATCATGTATATGAATATGTGTATGTTTATGCTTTGGTAATTATTTTCAGGCAGCCAACTAAATATAAATTGAGAGCAACCTTTGAAATATAAATGCATACAAAGACATCCTAACACACACACACACTCACACACACACACACACACACACACACACACAAAGTGAAAGCGAGAGCTAGAGGGAGATTGAGAGTGCATGTGCTTGCACTCCCAAGAAAGGGAGTGGGATGGAGAGAAAGAGAGGGATAGGGGAGAGTGAGAGGGAGAGGCAGATGGAGAGGGAGAGGTGAAAATCAAGCCTACCTGTACTCATGTAGCATTTTTAGAGTTCATTTGCTATGAATTATTAGTTAGTATCCAATAAAGTAATTATTTTATCATTAAGGTATTACCACATTTTTGTTAATAAATAATTTAATGAACATATAAATATTGAAAGCAAGACTTCTTTTTATCTATTATTATCGAAGACAGTGAGTCATAAGAATAATTTATAACCACTGATATCACACATTTCCCAACTAATACCATATTTGAATGAATGTAATAAATTTAGTTCATTGTTTTCTTGAAAGAACAAATTTCTTCCCATATAAAGTAATTAACAAAATATTTCAGGGAAATAAGGTAGGTGTATGAATGAAGGGACAGAATATGAAGAAAAGAAAAAATGTGCTTGTCAGAAACTAAAATAAATACCAACCAAAAATAAAAGAAAATTATTGATGGCACAGAACTTTATTTTTTAATAATTATTTATTTTTATTTTCTGTGCCTTGGTATTTTGCCTGCATGTATGTGTGAGGCTATCAGATTTTCTGCAAGAGTAATTACAGAGAGTGGTGAGCTGCCATGTGGGTGCCCAAGTCCTTTAGTTCAGAAGAAACTCTTTTTAATTGCTGAAGCATCTTTTCAACCCAAAGAAAAATTCTTGAAACAGTTCACTTGGCTGAATTTTCTAGTTTCTGCCTTCATTACCTGGAACACGGACCACATTGGAAACTCAGCTTCTTTATATAGTTTATGGTCAAAGATATTTGAGAAGAGCAATAAGTGTATCTGTGTTGCAAGAGTATTTTTGGAAGCCATGAATCAAGATAATTAGAGAACCAAATTAAGATGGAACAATTTTATACACCTATCACTTTTGAACAGGTACACTAAATATAGTGGTAAATGAAATGGTCAAATGTAAGTTTAACATGAGAGAAACAAGCAGGAGACTGCATTCATTATCCAGGAAAGAGAACAATGGCTGTCAAACTCAGTGATGATGATACACAGAAGAGTACCATATTTACAAAATATTTGGGGAAAAGCAAACATTCTACAAATATTAGACATCAAAAGGTAAATGAGGTCACTGACACAGTCTCTAACTGCAGTTCTGAAATATTATATCTAATCTGTAATATTGTATTCAATATATAAATAGGGCATACAGGTTCTTGGCCATTTCATGGAGTTGTTGGAGGGCATGATGAAGTTTAGTCTGGGAAGGGTGAACTTGCTCTAAACTGTCCTGACTCACAATAATTCATATCTATTACACATGAAAAGCAAACTCTGCATGTTCTGATATCCCTTAAGAAGTTGAATTCACTACCCTTAATGTAAAATATCACACAATGACCTTAATTCTCAAAGTTCCAAATACTAACTAAACCATCTCTATAGGAGTGTGTGCTATTCTGAGAGTAATTACCTGCAGCAGGATTCTTGTCCATCAACTGAGCTGTAGAATTGAAAACAAGGTATGTGCTGTAACATGGAGCAAGAGACAAATCAGGAGACATTGTAATTCTCAAAGAGAGAAATGAAAAGAAATAGAGAAGCGTTTGGTTTTAAGTTCAAAATCCATTGGCCCTGAAACAATTCTCTGTGATTGACACAATACACTCGGAATATTCATGGGCCCTAGGCTCTGCCTCTGCTCAAGGAATGTCCTTTAGCTTCTGTCTCTGTCTCTATGGATCTGCCATTGAAGTCATTATTCTAATCTTGAAGGTCAGCATATACGTATGTTCATAGTCAAATCACTCTATTCCTCTGCAAGCTGTACAAATCCAGAAATTGTCAAGACTTCTTTTTACCTTGCCTCATTTCCATTTCTGTCCATGTCAAACTGACAGTTTCTCCAGGTACAACATTTTCCACAATTGTTCTTCAGATAAACCCATCTGTATTTCTGCAATCTGTTGATTTGAATTGTATAACTTTCTCTATATTTTCATAAGCTTGACAATACAAGCACTCGATTTATAGTTATAATAATTGCCACAAAAGTGTGAGCGATGCCTTCTTGCTATCATTGGATCTTGTATGTCCTCAAATGCACACGTGTTGAAGCTTGGTCTTCAGCTTGTGATGGTCTTTAAGATGGTTTTAGGGAGTAGGGTTTGATACAGGAATTGGAAGTCCTTGGTCAACTTGAGGAAGCTTCTGGAACATAGCCCTTCTGACTCTGATTTTTCTCTGGATTAAGGTGAACTTTCTTTTCTGTCCAACACTCCCTAAAAAATGTGCTGTGCTAACATTAGTCAAAAGCCACAGAGCTAAGCAATTGTAGACTAAAAACTCTGGGAGGGTATACCAAAATAAATCACTCACCTTATAAGTGGTACATTTCAGGGTGTTATTTTTCAACAGTGACAATTAGCTGAAAACTTCTGTGCTATGACAAAATGGGTTAAGCATTCCATTTGGCTATCATTATTTTTTAAAAGAGCACAACCATAAATGGGCCATCAAAAAGAGATATGCATGTGTATGATATTCCTAAAAGTTTTCAATTTCATATTTGCTATTTCTATATTAAAGTATGTCCATTATAACAGTGCATAGTTAATTTAATAAGTGGACTTTCCCGATAGGTAAGGGAATATACTCATATTTCTTTTAATTAGGTGATATGATGAATCAAAGAATTTTAACTTGATGCTTAGAAGATCAAACTTTTCAAGAGAAAAATTGCCAAAGTCATGAGGTTGTTGTATTGCAATCTGTAGCATAGACATTTGCACAGGTCCATGGTGTAAACAATGGCTTAATTTTCAGTGATACACAACTCATTCAGGGAACATATTATATGTGAGAAATTCTTACATATATAAATTGACCACTAAGTTTAAGTCAACCTTATGAAGTCTACCATCCCTGTAAACAAACAAAATTTCATTGTTTCAAATTTCTACAAAAAGTAATATCACTGTAAGCATTGCTCCTTTTGAGTTACTATGTTTAACACAGAGTACCACAAAGTAAAACTGGACATGGTCAGAAGGCTTACATCAGTCATGTTCTCTAGAAAGGAAAGACTATTTCAAAAGAAAAAAGGTTAAAGATGGGAAATAGAATTATAATAAGAAGAAATGGCAATCCAGAGACTGTTCTACCTGGGGGTCCATCCCATATATAGTATCCAAACCCAGACAAAATTGTGGATGGCAAGAAGTGCTTGCTGACAGGAGTCTGATATAGCTGTCTCCTGAGAGGCTCTGCCAGAGCTGACAAGTACAGAGGCAGATGCTTGCAGCCAGCCATGGGACTGAGCACAGGGACCCCAATGCAGGTGTTAGAGAAAGGAGTGAAGGAACTAAAGGGATTTGCAACCCTATAAGAAGAACAACAATATCAACCAACTAGATACACCAGAGCTTCCAGGGTCTAAACCACCAACCAATCAGTACATGGAGGGACTCATAGCTTGAACCACATATGTAGCAGAGGATGGCCTTGTCCAGCATCAATGGGAAGAGTGACCCTTTGTCCTGTAAAGGGGAATTTGAGGACGGGGAGGCAGAAGTGGGTGGGTGACAGGAGGAGGGGTAATGGAATAGGGGTTTTCTGGGAGAAAACCAGGAAAGGGGATAGCATTTGAAATGTAAATAAAGAAAATTACATGAAAACACAAACAAGAAAGTGATTATTTGAGCAAAATCATCCAGGATCTAACACAGAAGTAGAAACAACTAAGAAATTGGAAAGGGAGACAACGTTGGAGATAGAAAACCTTGGGAAGAAATCAGGGGCCATAGATGCAAGTATCAACAACAGAATACAAGTGATAGAAGAAAGAATCTCAGATGCCGAAGATACCATGGAAACCATTGATTCAACAGTTAAAGAAAATGCAAAATGCAAAAAGCTTATAACCCAAAATATCCAAGAAATCCAGGACACAATGAAAAGACCAAACCTAAGGATTATAGGTATAGATGAGAGGGAAGATTTACAACTTAAAGGGCCAGCAAATATCTTCTACAAAATTATGGAAGAAAACTTCCCCCACCTAAAGAGAGAGATGCCTATGAATATACAAGAAGCCTACAGAACTCCAAACAAACTGGACCAGAACAGAAATACCTCCCGTCACATAATAATCGAAAGCCCAAATGTACTAAACAAAGAAAGAATATTAAAGGCAGTAAGAGAAAAAGGCCAAGTAACATATAAAGGAAGAACTATCAGAATTACACCAGAATTCTCACCTGAGACCATGAAAGCTAGAAGATACTGGGCAGATATCATGCAGACTCGAAGAGAACACAAATTTCAGCTAAAAGTACTATACTCAGCAAAACTCTCAATCACAGTCGATGGAGAAACCAAGGTATTCCATGACAAAACCAAAGTTGCATGATATCTTTCCACAAACCTAGCCCTACAAAGGATAATAGGGGGAAAACACCAACACAAGGAGGAAAACTACATCCCGAAAGAAACAAGATAGAAACCTCCTCTTATCAAACCCAAAAGAAGATAACCACTCAAATATAAAAAATATCTTCAAAAATGTCAGGAAGTAATAATTACTATTCCTTAATATCTCTTAACACCAATAGACTCAATTCCCTAATAAAAAGACATAGACTAACAGACTGGATACAGAAACAGGACCCTACATTTTGCTGCATACAGGAAACACATCTCAGTGTCAAAGACAAACACTACCTTAGAGTAAAAGGCTGGAAGACAATTTTACAAGCAAATGGTCTCAGGAAACAAGCCAGAGTAGCCATTCTAATATCAGATAAAATTGACTTTCAACCTAAAGTCATCAAAAGAGACACAGAAGGTCACTTCATGCTGGTCAAAGGGAAAATCCACCAAGAAGAATTCTCAATACTGAACATCTATGCGCCAAATGCAAGGGCAACCTCATTCATAAAAGAAACTTTATTAAAGCATAAAGCACACATTGCACCAAACACAATAATTGTAGGTGACTTCAACACTACACTCTCCTCAATGGACCGATCAGGAAACCAGAAACTAAGCAGGGACACAGTGGAACTAATTGAAGTTTTAGACCAATTACAAAGTTTCTGCAAGGCAAAGGACACTGTCAGAAGGACAAAACGGCAACCAACAAAGTGGGAAAAGATCTTCACCAACTCCACATCCGACAGAGGGCTAATATCCAATATATACAAAGAACTCAAGAAGTTAGACCGCAAAGAAACAAATAACCCTATCAAAAAATGGGGCACAGAGCTAAACAAAGAATTTTCACCAGAAGAAATTCGGATGGCCGAGAAACACCTTAAAAGATGTTCAACATCATTAGTCATCAGGGAAATGCAAATCAAAACAACCCTGAGATTCCACCTCACACCAGTCAGAATGGCTAAGATTAAAAACTCAAGAGACAACAAGTGCTGGCGAGGATGTGGAGAAAGAGGAACACTCCTCCACTGTTGGTGGGATTGCAAAATGGTAAAACCGCTCTGGAAATCAGTTTGGCGGTTCCTCAGAAAATTGGGCATGTCACTTCCAGAGGACCCTGGCATACCACTCCTGGGCATATACCCAGAGGATTCCCCTGCATGCAATAAGGACACATGCTCCACTATGTTTATAGCAGCCTTGTTTATAATCGCCAGAAATTGGAAGGAGCCCAAATATCCCTCAAAGGAGGAATGGATACAGAAAATGTGGTATATTTATACAATGGAATACTACTCAGCAATTAAAAATAATGAATTCATGCAATTTGTAGGTAAATGGTTAGACCTGGAAAATATCATCCTGAGTGAATTAACCCAATCACAAAAGAATGCACATGAAATGCAATCACTGATAAGTGGATATTAATGAGCCCAGAAGCCCTAAATACTCAAGACACAAATAGCAAGTCAAATGATTCCCAAGAAGAAGAAAGGAGAGGACCCTGGGCCTGTAAAGATTGCATCCAGTTTAGTAAAGAAACCGAGGGGGGAGGGGGAATTATTGGGGAACAGATGGGGGGGAGAGGAACTATGGGAACTATGGTGGGTGGGAACTGGGAAAGGGGAAAGCCTTTGGAATGTAAACATAGAATATAGAAAATAAAATAAAAAAAAGAAATAAAAGGGGGGATATAACAACAGAAACTGAGGAAATTAAAAAAAAATCACCAGATCTGACTACAAAAGCCTATACTCAACAAAACTGGAGAATCTGGAGAAAATGGATAATTTCCTAGACAGATACTAAATATCAAAATTAAAGCAGGATCAATTATATCAGCTAAATAGTCCCATAAACCCTACAGAAATAGAAGGGGTTATAAAAAGTCTTCCAACCAAAAAAAGTACAGGACCAGATGCCTTTAGTGCAGAATTCTATCAGATGTTCAAAGAAGACCTAACACCAATACTCTTTAAACTATTCCACAAAATAGGAACAGAAGGAACACTGCCCAACTCATTCTACGAAGCCACAATTATGCTGATACCAAAGTCACATTAAGATTCAACAAAGAAAGAGAACTACAGGCCAATTTCCCTTATGAATATCGATGCAAAAATACTAAATAAAATTCTTGGTAACAGAATCCAAGAGCACATCAAAGTGATCATTCACCATGATCAAGAAGGCTTCATCCCACGGATGCAGGGATGGCTCAATATATGGAAATCCATCAACGTAATCCACTACATAAACAAACTAAAAGAAAAAACCACATAGTCATCTCATTAGATCCTGAAAAAGCATTTGACAAAATTGTGCATCCTATCACACTAAAAGTCCTGGAAAGAACAGGATTTCAAGGCCCATACCTAAGCATAGTAAAAGAAATATACAGCAAAGCAGTAGCCAACATTAAAATAAATGGAGAGAAACTTGAAGCAATCCCACTAAAATCAGGGACTAGATAAGGCTACCTCTTTCTCCATATCTTTTCAATATAGTACTTGAGGTACTAGCTAGAGCAATTAGACAACATAAGGAAGTCAAAGGGATACAAATTGGAAAGGAAGAAGTCAATCTATCACTGTTCTCAGATGATATGATAGTATACTTAAGTGACCCAAAAAAACTCCACCAGAGAACTCCTACAACTGATAAACAACTTCAGCAAGGTGACTGGTTATACTGTCAACTCAAGCAAATCAGTAGCCTTCCTATACTCAAAAGATAAGCACGCTGAGAAAGAAATTAGGGAAATGACACCCTTCACAATAGACACAAACAATATAAAGTATCTTGGTGTGACTCTAACCAAACAAGTAAAAGATTTATATGACAAAAAGTTCAGGTCTCTGAAGAAGGAAATGGAAAAAGACTTCAGAAAATGGAAAAATCTTCTATGCTCATGGGTTGGCAGGATTAATAAATTTAAAATGGCAATCTTGTCAAAAGCAATATACAGATTCAATGCAATCCCCATCAAAATTCCAACTCAGTTCTTCATAGAGTTAGAAAGAGCAATTCTCAAATTCATCTGGAATAACAAAAACCCCAGAATAGATAAAACTATCATCAAGAGTAAATGAACTTCTGGGGGAATCATTATCCCAGACCTCAAACAATACTACAGAGCAGTAGTGTTAAAAACTGCATGGTATTGGTACACTGATAGGGAGGTGGATGAATGTAATAATATTGAAGTCCCAGAGTTGAACCAACACATCTATGGCCAATTGATCTTCAACAAAGGAGCTGAAAACATCCATTGGAAAAAAGATAGCCTTTTCAACAAATGGTGCTGGCTCAACTGGAGGTCAACATGCAGAAGAATGTGAATTGACCCACTCTTATCTCCTTATACTAAGCTCAACTTCAAGTGGATCAAGGACCTCCACATAAAACCAGACACACTAAAACTAATAGAAAGACACTGGGGAAGACCCTTGAGGACATTGACTCAGGGGGAAAGTTCCTGAACAGAACACCAATTGCTTATGCTCTAAGAGCAAGAATAGACAAATGAGACCTCATAAAATTACAGTTTCTGTAAGGCAAAAGACACTGTCAAAAGGACAAATCAGCAACCAACAAATTGGGAAAAGATCTTCACCAACCCTACATCTGACAGAGGGGTAATGTCCAATGTATACAAAGAACTCAAGAAATTAGACCCCAGAAAGCCAAATAACCCTATCAAAAAATGGGGTACAGAGCTAAACAAAGACTTTTCACCTGAAGAAATTCTGATGGCTGAGAAACACCTTAAAAATGTTCAACATCATTAGTCATTAGAGAAATGCAAATCAAAACAACCCTAAGATTTCACTTCACACCAGTCAGAATGGCTGAGATTAAAAACTCAGGAAACAGCAGGTGTTGGCAAGGATGTGGAGAAAGAGGAACACTTCTCCACTGCTGGTGGGACTGCAAGCTGATAATACAACCACTCTGGAAATCAGTCTGGTGGTTCCTCAGAAAACTGGACATGATACTTCCGGAGGACCCAGGCATACCACTCCTGGGCATATACCCAGAAGATTCCTAAGCATGCAATATGGATACATTCTCCACTATGTTTATAGCAGCCTTATTTATAATAGCCAGAATCTGGAAAGAACCCAGATGTCCCTCAACGGAAGAATGGATACAAAAAAAATGTAGTATATATACAAAATGGAGTACTATTCAGCCATTAGAAACAATGAATTCATGGAATTCTTAGAGAAATGGATGGAGCTGGAGAACATCATACTAAAGTGAGATAACCCAGTCTCAAAAGAACACCCATGATATGCACTCACTTATAAGTGGATATTAGCCTAGAATATTGGGACACCAATGACATAATCCACATACCAAATGATGTCCGACAAGAAGAAAGGAGTAGACCCTGGTTCTGGAAAGGCTCAATGCATCAGTGTAGGGGAACACCAGAACAGAAAAGTGGGAAGTGGTGGATGGGGGAACACAGGAAGGGAAAATGGCATGTGGGACCTTTGGGGGGCAGGGAACCAGAAAAGGGGAAATGAAATGTCAATATAGTATATATCCAATAAAAAAAATGGTAAATTGAACAGAAAAAAGAATTCAGTCTTTAGCACTAGAAAAAGATCCAAACTACCAGAGAAAATTGAGCAAGTGAAATGCTACTGTAGTGCTATTCACCAATGTGTAAAGAACAGATATTAACAATAAAAAACAGAAGAGTTGGGTCACACAAAAAAGAAAATATTCAATTTAAAAAAGAAAGAAAAAAATTAAAATAGTCCCAGGCACTTTGAATTGGATTATCGTTTGTTTATATACAATACAGAGAGGATTGGTACAAAGAAGATTGTATTTTGTTGTATTGCTTTTATATCTATTCAAAATTAGCATATAAAAATCAATTACTCCCATTCTCCGAATAATTATCAGTCAGCTATAGTTCCTCATCTAGTCATGGGATTTCATGCCATCTCCACTCTCCTTTCTGGGATTGTATCTGTCTTGAGTTTTCCATTTTGAACATGTTGTCACAACTGTTATGAGTTCATTGGTACAACTTCCCTGTTATGGTTATTTTAATCTAAATAGTCCAGGTGTCATGTAAAAAAGGAAGTCAAATTTTGAAACTTTTATGATTTTTAGTATTTGTTCTAGTGTTCAGATCTTTACCATAATTTTTTCAATGCTTTTTCATGCATTACAGAAGAATAAGCATAGAAGAATAATTATATGTTAAAAAACATGAAAGTTGTAATTATATCACCTACCTTTTATTCCATTGTGTATTATTCTGAAAATTACACTGGAACAAAGTTTTAGGAGACAATTCTTCAACATTTGTATTGTTAATGCACACATTAACAAATTCTTATAGACACTGACAATAATTATGCCAGCAAATAAAATAATAGCCTTTAAAATGTCAAGTTGTTTAAACTTTTCAAATTAAAAAGAAAAATACTATTTGTGAGGTCCTGTCAAGAATATTTAACTTACAAGATCTCTGCTGGCATATGTTGACAGTTGTCGGCTGACAAGCTTTAAGCTGGAGTAGAATCAAGGTTGCTTAGAACTCTGTACCAATTATCTCTGTTATGTCATATATATAATGATCTCCTCCACATCACGTTCTCAGAAAGGATGGGAGGAGAGTCTGGGATTAGATAAAAGATGTAAGGTTTAAAAACTTTAAATTATGGTTGCATGTAGTAAGTATGGTGGTTAGAAAGACAGATCACTAGACTAGAAGGATGAGCGTTTAATACATTTTCAGTGGACTTTCAAAAGTACATTATCTTCAAGTACCAAGGAGCCTTGTCAAATGCTCAGAACTCTGTGTTGAATTGTACCATGACCTTATGTAGTTTTGTTCTTTCTCATCACCTTGGGAGAATTTGATATATTGCATAAGTCAGTGCAACTGAATCAGATTCAACACAACCTGTCACTTCTGTCATCTCCATGGCAAATAATGAAGTGGAAATTAAAAAAAAAAGAAACAAAACATATTTGTTGCCAGTCATCTGTTAGAATGTTGATTCTATTTTATTTACTTTTAGGGCAAATACTCAAAGAATAACAGCAAAGCAGATTTTCTTCTTACAATGCTCTTCAATAAAGGATTTGGATAAACTATTTCCCATTACTTGTCAAGAAATTCCCAAATAAAATTGTCTTAATTTTATAGCAGTCAGAAAACTTTTTTATTGAAATTGTTGCATTCATACTTATATCAGATAAGCAAAAATGCACTTGGAATAGTGAACTCAATGAGGAATCTTGAATAAAATAGTCTAACTCTTAAGTTTCTGGGGTTTCAGGCCTGAGACATAGCATTCTGGTGTTGTTTAATGCAAAATACCCTTTAATACTTGGCTCATTTTCCCTTAAATCTGATAATAGGTGAATGAAACAAAATATGTAGGAATTCTTGCCATGTGAATGAAGAATCAGGAAGAAGGTTCATCTAGTCTCAAAAATAGCAATGTATTTTGAATTAAGGGTATTAAAATGATGTAGGGATGCAGGAGGGGATTGATTGGGGAACAGGAGGAGGGGAAATGGTTTTTGGGATTATTGGGGGGAGGGAGACAGGGAAGGGGAAATCATTTGAAATGTAAAGAATATATCTAATAAAATAAAATTAAAATAAAAAAGAAATGTGAATTGCTTGTGAAGTCTATCCTCCTGATAGTTTATAAACTCCATTTGCATTTTGCTTAGAGGCAAAAAACAAGAAAAAACAACAACAACAACAACAACAACAAAAGGAACTTAACTTACACTAGGGCACTGTCATCTGGGACCTGCCTTATAGATTGAGACCTAAAGACACTGATAAAGGAAGTAAAACAAATGGAGGAACATGTAATAGGCAATAGAGGTATTTTCCTTGTGCATTTCAAGCAGACTCATTGCATTAAGAGCCTCTGTGCCCAGGATGGAGCTGTGGAAAAACAAGTTGGTGATGTCAGCTTGTGTGTGTGAATGCAGCATAACAGCAAAGGTTTGGCTCTTCCACTATGCTAAAAATTCTTGTTCTGCATTTCTCCATTATCTCCAAGTTATACTGCTTTTAATTAAAATCCTTGTCATTTAGGGTATAGTTTTCTTGTTATAATTATAGAAAGCTTTCTTCAAATTCCTAGTACAATACCACCCTTCTTTTCATGTTTCTTTGTTCTTAATCATAGTGTAACATTTCTGTCTGATAGTCCCATCCAATCTTCTCAAATTTCCTTTTTTTGAATAAAAAATCACAAATAAAATGGAGTGAGGTGTTAATATGTAATTATTATATAGCATTATTAATCCAATCTTCATGAAGACATTTTCTATTAGTGTCAACGTTTTAGTTTATGTTTCTCCTTAATTAAAATTAATTTAGATAAAAATCTTTTCTTTTTTGTTTTTTTGTTTTTTCGAGACAGGGTTTCTCTGTGTAGTTCTGGCTGTCGTGGAACTCACTCTGTAGACCAGGCTGGCCTGGAACTCAGAAATCTGCCTGCCTCTGCCTCCCAAGTGCTGGGATTAAAGGCGTGTGCCACCACTGCCTGGCTTAGACAAAAATCTTTTTTTTTCTTTTTTTAATTGGATATATTCTATATTTACATTTCATTTCCCTTTTTTGTTTCCCCAGCCCCCTAAGGTCCCACATGCCCTTTTCCCTCCCCCTGCTCCCTCATCCACCCCTTCCCACTTCCCTGTTCTGGTATTCCCCTACACTGATGCTTTGATCCTTTCTAGCATTAGTGTCCATTCCTTTCTTCTTGTCAGACATCATTTGGTATGTGAATTGTGTCTTTGGTGTCCCACGATTCTAGGCTAATATCCACTTATCAGTGACTGCATACCATGGGTATTCTTTTGAGACTGGGTTACCTCACTTAGAATGATGTTCTCCAGCTCCATTCATTTCTCTAAGTCCAACCTATCCTGAACCTCATGAGCCTCGCTATTCTGAGCTGTGGATTTATAGTGTTGTACCATCATGCCTGGCATATAGGTTGTTTATCAAGACATCATGGATGTCTTGGAATGTTTCAGGAGAAACAGAACTACAGGAAAACACAACAAAACAGGTGAAGGAATTGAACAAAACTATCCAGGATCTAAAATGGAGGTAGAAACAATAAAGAAATCACAAAGGGAAACAACTCTGGACATAGAAAACCTAGGAAAGAAGTCAGGAGTAATGGATCCAACCATCAACAACAGAATAAAGAGATAAAAGAGAGAATCTCAGATGCAGAAGATACCATGGAAAGCATTGACACAAATACAGCCCTTCAAAGTACAATGAATTGGGAAACACCAAAAAAAGGCAGAAAACTACACACTAGAAAAAGCAAGAAATTAATCTTCTTTCAACAAACCCAAAAGAAGATAACCACACAAACATAAAAATTACATCAAAAATAGCAGGAAGCAACAATCACTATTCCTTAATATTTCTTAACATCAGTAGAGTCAATTACCCAATGAAAAGACATAGACTAACAGACTGTATATATAAACAGGACACAATATCTTGCTGCATACAGGAAATGGATCTCAGTGTCAAAAACAACCACTACCTCAGAGTAAAAGTCTGCAAAAACAGTTTTCCAAGCAAATGGTGCCAGGAAACAACAAACAATTAGCCATTCTAATCCAATAAAACAGATTTTCATCAAAAGTCATCAAAAAACAAAACAAAACAAAACAAAACAAAACAAAACAAAACAAAACAAAACATGGAAGGACACTTGATACTCACCAAAGGAAAAATCTACCAAGAAGAACTCTCAATTCTGAACATGTATGTTCCAAATACAAGGGAAATATCAGTCATAAGAAAAACTTTACTAAAACTTAAAGCACACATTGCACCTCACACAATAATTGTGGGTGACTTCAACACCCCACTCTCCTCAATGGACAGATCAGGGCAACACAAACTGAACAGAGTCACAGTGAAATTAACAGAAGTTTTGGAACAAATGGATTTAATATATATCTATAGACCATTTCATCCTAAATCAAAAGAATATACCTTCTTATCAGCACCTCATGGTTCCTTCTCCAAAATTGACCATATAATTGGTCACAAAACAGGCCTCAACAGATCTAAGATCGAACTAATCCCATGCCTTCTATCAGATCACTATGGAGTAAGGGTTGTCTTAAATAGCAACAAAAAAAACCCAAAAAGCCCACATACACATGGAAGTTGAACAATGCTCTACTTGATAATTTGGTCAAGGAAAAAATAAGTAAAGAAATCCAAGACATCAATGGAATAGAATTGAAGACCCAGAAATGAACCCACAGACTTATGGTCACTTGATCTTTGATAAAGGAGCCACAACCATCCAGTGGGAAAAAAATAGCCTTTTCAACAAATGGTGCTGGTTCAACTAGAGGTCAACATGCAGAAGAATGCGAATCAACCCACTTTTATCTCCTTGTACTAAGATCAACTCCAAGTAGATCAAGGACCTCCACATAAAACCAGACACACTGAAACTATTAGAAAAGAAACTTGGGAAGACCCTGGAGGACATGGGCACAGGGGGAAAGTTCCTGAACAGAATACCAATAGCTTATGCTCTAAGATCAAGAATAGAATTTAAAGAAAATGAAGGCACAACATATCCAAATTCCTGGGACACAATGAAAGCAGTGCTAAGAGGAAAACTCAAAGTTCTGAGTACCTCCAAAAAGAAGCTGGAGAGAGCATACACAAGCAGCTTTACAGCACACCTGAAAACTTTAGAACAGAAAGAAGCTAATACACCCAAGAGGAGTAGAAGGAAGGAAATCACCAAACTCAGGGCTGAAATCAAATAAATAGAAACAAAATGAACTATACAAAGAATAAAAAAAAAACGAAGAAAACAAAACAAAACAAAAAACAGGACCTGGTTCTTTGAGAAAATCAACAATATAGATAAATGTTTAGCCAGACTAATTGGAAGGCAGAGAGACAGTATCCAAATTAACAAAAATCAGAAATGAAAAGGGAGATATAACAACAAAAACTGAGGAAATTTAAGAATGTCATCAGATCCTACTACAAAATCCTATACTTAACACAACTGGAAAGTCTGGATAAAATTGACAATTTCCTTGACAGATAACAAATACCAAAGTTAAATCAGGATTCAATAGATCATATAAATGGTCCCATAATCCCTAAAGAAATAGAAGTGGTCACTGACAGTCTCCCAGCCAAAAAAAGCAAAGGACCAGATGGTTTTACTTCAGAAATCTATCAGACTTTCAAAAAAGACCTAAAACCAGTACTCTTCAAACTATTTCACAATATAGAAACAGAAGGAACACTACCCAACACGTTCTATGAAGCCATAATTTTGCTGATGCCAAAACCACACAAAGATCCAACAAAGAAACGGAACTTCAGAACAATTTCCCTTATGACTATCAATGCAAAATTACTCAATAAAATTATTGCCAACTGAATCCAAGAACACATCAAAATTATCATTCACCATGATCAAGTAGGCTTCATCCCAGGGAAGAAGGGATGGTTCAATATATGGAAATCCATCAATGTAATCCACTACATAAAACAAATCAAAGAAAAAAACCACATGGTCATTTCATTTGACGCTGAAAAAAACATTTGACAAAATTCAGCATCCTTTCATATTAAAGGTCTTGGAAAGAACAGGAATTCAAGGCCCATACCTAAATTTAGTAAAAGCAATATACAGCAAACCAGTACCCAAGAGCAAACTAATTGAAGAGAAACTTGAAGCAATCCCACTAAAATCAGGGACTAGACAAGGCTGTCCTCTCTCTCTCCATATTTACTCAATATAGTACTTGAAGTTCTAGCTAGAGCAATTAGACAATAAAAAGAGGTCAAAGGGATACAAATTGGAAAGGAAGAAGACAAATTATCACTATTTGCTGATGATATGATAGTATACTTAAGCGACCCAAAAAACTCTACCAGAGAACTCCTACTTCTGGTAAATAACTTCAGCAAATTGGCAGAATATAAAATTAACTCATGCAAATCAGTAGCCTTCCTATACTCAAAGGATCAACAGGCTGAGAAAGAAGTTAGGTAAATGACACCCTTCACAATAGCCACAGACAGTATAAAGTATCTTGCTGTGACTCTAACCAAAGAAGTGAAAGATCTGTATGACAAGAACTTCAAGTCTCTGAAGAAAAAAATTGAAGAAGACCTCAGAAGATGGAAAAATCTTTCATTCTTGTGGATTGGCAATATTAATATAGTAAAAATGACCATCTTGCCAAAAGCAACATACAGATTCAACGTAATCCCCATCAAAATCCCAACTCAATTCTTCATAGAGTTAGAAAGAGCAATTCGCAAATTCATCTGGAATAACAAAAAACCCAGGAGAGCTAAAACTATTCTCAACAGTACACGAACTTCTGGGGGAATCAGTTTCCTGGATTTCCAACAGCACTAGAGAGCAATAGTATCAAAAACTGCATGGTATTGCTACAGTGACAGGCAGATAGATCAATGGAATAGACGTGAAGACCCAGAAGTGAACCCACAACCATAGGGTCACTTGATCTTTGACAAAGGAGCTGAAACCATACAGTGTAAAAAAGATAGCCTTTTCAACAAATGGTCTTAGTTCAGCTGGAGGCTAGCATGCAGAAGAATGCAAATCGATCCATTCTTATCCCCTTGCATTAAGCTCAAGTCCAAGTGGATTAAAGACCTCCACATAAAATCAGACACACTGAATCTAATAGAAAAGAAACTGTGGAAGAACATTGAGCACATGTGCACAGGGGAAAATTTCCTGAACAGAACACCAATAGCTTATGCTCTCAGATCAAGAACAAGATCAATATCAACCAAGAAATTCGGAAAATTCTTTACCAACCCTACCTCCAACAGAGGGCTATTATCCAGTATATACAAAAACTCAAGAAGCTAAACTCCAGAGAACCAACTAACCCTATTAAAATTGGGGTACAGAGCTAAACAAAGAATTTTCACCTGAGGAATATGGAAAGGCTGAGAAGCACCTAAAGAAATATTCAACATCCTTAGACATCAGGGCAATGCAAATCAAACAACGCTGAGATTTTACCTCATATCAGTCAGAATGGCTAATACCAAACATTCAGGAGACAGCTGGTGCTGGCAAGGATGTGGAGAAAGAGAAACACTCCTCCACTGCTGGTGGGATTGCAAAACCACTCTGGAAATCAGTCTGGTGGTTCCTCAGAAAACGGCATGATACTACCATAGGACTCCATTATACCATTCCTGGGCAAAAACCCAGAGGATTCCCCCACATGTAATAAGGACACATACTCCACTATGTGCATAGCAGCCCTATTTATAATATCCAGAAGCTGGAAAGAACCCAGATGTCCCTCAGTGGAGGAATGGATACAGAAAATATGCTATATTTACATTATGGATACTACTCAGCTATTAAAAACAATGAATTCATGAAATTCTTAGGCAAATGGTTGGAACTGGAAAATATCATCGTGAGTGAGGTAACCCAGTCACAAAAGAACACACATGGTATGCACTCACTGCTAAGTGGATATTAGCCCAGAAGTTTGGAATACCCAAAACACAATTCAGATATCAAATAATGCCCAAGAAGAAGGTTGGAGATATTCCTGGTCTTGGAAAGGCTTGATGCAGCAGCAGTGTAGGGGAATACCAGGACAGGGAAACAAGAGGGTAATGATTGGGAAACATGGGGCAGGCAAGAGGGCTTATTGGACTTTTGAGGAGGGGGAAACCAGGAATGGGGAAATCATATGAAATGTAAATAAAGAATATATATAATAAAAAAGATCTAAGCATAGACAACACTTTATGGGACTACTTAAGTCACTTAAGAAAGAAGAAAAAAAGGCTAATAGTTTATTATATCTTCAGCAGCAATGACTTACCTTCCACTTTAAAGCAACAAAGGGTAACAAAAATTACTTAAACTGTTATGTGTGTATGGTATATCTGCCTGACAATCTGACTTACACATCAAAAGTGGGCTTCTCATGCCTGTTTCAGGTTTGCTTGATTAATTGATGGCTATTTGGAAAGAGCATTGTTAAAGGTGATAAGAATATTTTATTTCATCTATGTATGTGTATATGTTCACAATATGTATTATATGAATTTTAGATATGTAGACAATTATATGGTTCCTTATAAATTTTCAAAGGAAAATTTATTGCTCTCCCTCTATATTTATCCCCCTTTACACTCCCTAATTAAAGTCTCTTTGCCTCCTTTTCCAACTTCCCCCTTCCAAATCATTTCCCAGTATTTCACCCTCTATGGAGCCTCTCCTCTCTCTCACACTTCCTTTATACTTTGTTGATTCCTTTAGTTATTACGGATTATATAATCATATGTGAAGACATATAGCTAGGACATAGAATTTTGAGAGAACATACAGCATTTTTTCTTTCTTGACCTGAGTTACTGCACTCAATATGATTGTTTCAGGTCCATCTTTTTACCTGCAAATTTCATGACATTTTTACTTGATTATTTCATTTTATATCTGAGTAATAATCCATCATATATATGTATTACATTTTCCCCATTAATTCATCAGTTGAAAGACATGCTATCTACATTTTTACCTAATGTGGATAAAAAAACGATGATGGTTGAGCAAGTATCTATATATTGAGCACATTGATATGTTGTTGAATCATTGGGTCATATGACAAGAAGTACTATAATAGGTCATATGATAATTTTTTTAAGTCTCAGGAATAGCCTCCACACTAATTTCACAGGGGTCCCACTGGTGTGCATTTGCACCAACAGTGAATAAGTTACCCCTTTCCTCTTCATGCCCTCCCAAATGTGTTGTTGCCTGTTGTTATTTTGCTTTTCTTTACCATTCTGAATAGGCTACAATCAAATAACAAAGATCTTTTAATATGGATAATGAACATTTTTGAGATATTTCTTAGTCATTTTTATTTATTCATTTTAGTGCTGTCTGTTCAGATCCCCAATCCATTTTTGAATGACCCCTTTTCCTTTTTCTTTATTTGTTTTTTTGTTTTTTATTCATTTAAAACAAGACCAGAACAAGAATGACATCAATAGACATGAACATGGAAGGAAATGTCCACAAGCCAACACATAGGCACATTTGAACTATAGGCATCTAAGGAATGCTGAGAGCAAGAGAAATGCATGTCCTCCCAGTCAAACACAGCAATTTGTATCCAACATCATGTGGTCATCATGTGGTCAACATCATGTAACATTGAAGCCATGTATTTGAGAGAACAAGAGAGGGTGGTACATGGAATGAGTTGGAGGGAGGAGAGAAAAGGGGAAAATGATGCAATTGCAATTTCAAAATATTGAGACTATGTAATTTGTATATATGTGTATTTATATGTGTTTTTGTGCATGTGTGTTTGTAAATATTTTTTGCTCAAAGATTCTGATTACAGATTCCTTTCTCTTCCTTCCTTCCTTCCTTCCTTCCTTCCTTCCTTCCTTTCTTTCTTTCTTTCTTTCTTTCTTTCTTTTTTCGGTTTTCAAGACAGGATTTCTTTGTTTAGCTTTGGCTGTCCTGGGACTGACTTTGTAGACCAGGCTGCCCAAGAACTCAAAAATCTGCCTGCCTCTGCCTCCCACATGCTGGGATTAAAGAGGTTCACTACCACTGCCTGGTGATTCACTTCTTTCTAAACATCTTGGTTTCTCACCACCTCCCCTCACACTGGATCCACACCCTTTCTGCCTCTCATTAGAAATGAACTTCTAAGAGTTAACAACAAACTATATCAAAATAAAATAAGATTAATAAAAATGTCTCACTGAAGTTAGACGAGGCAAAAACAAAAGATCCCAAGTGAAAATACAAATATCAGAGACACACTCAGTCACACAGTCAGGAGTCCCATTAAAAAAAAAAAAACCTAAATTGAAGGACATAAAATATATGCAAAAGACCTGTGGTTCTATGAGCTCTTGAGGGGAATGATTTGATAGGGACATACCATTTAGAGCCTCTCTCTCTCTCTCTCTCTCTCTCTCTCTCTCTCTCTCTCTCTCTGTCTCTCTCACTCTCTCTCTCTCTCTCTCTCTCTCTCTCTCTCTCTCTCTCTCTCTCTCTCTCCCCCTCCCTCACCCCCTTTGTCTGCTTAATTTCTGTTTATTCATTTCTGTGTTTGTTCCCATCTGCTGCAGAAGGAAACTTCTCTAATGATAGCAGGACAAAACATTGTTCTATGAGTATAGTAGAATATCACTGGGGTAAGGAAGAAAAAACTATTTTAAATAAAAGGAAACATATATCTTTAAAAAAAGAACTGTATATTCAACATCAAGGTCTGTATGTAGCTTTGAGGTATAAACATAATCAAGGTCTCTGAGACACAAGTATTCTATTGAAAAGGACAATTAAAAATGTTTCTGGTCCCTGAAATACATGTGGTCCCCATACTGTAGTTTGTGTCACATGACTGTACCCAGTGTGTAACAATTGCAGGGTTGATACCTCCTTTGTTTCTCAATGTGTTGCTGCTCTCCATGAGTTTTCTTCATTTGTGACTGAAATGATCAGAGCTTCGGTTTCTATCCACCTTTTCCAAATAATCTCCAAAGACTATGGAATAAAAAATAAGCACCTCTTATTCTTAGCTAACTCCAACTCTATGACTAATCTACCAGGAACGTTTTCACAGCAGCCCAGCTTGCCTTGAAAATCCATTGTCTGCACAACCTTCCAAGTGCCAGAGCCTCTGCTCATACTCAGCTGATATTTTAGTCACCTCTCTAAACAAAGACACACCATGAGGTGTACGTATGGCATTTAAGGAGTTGACAAATGGTATAGAATGGTTGGTAGTTCCCATTATTCTAAGTGTTATTATCTGGATCTATGTAAACAGAGGTTGTGGACATTTTAAGAGAATTCCTGGAAAATATGATAAAAAAATTAGAACCCTCTTCCAATCTCAAGAGAATATCTGTAGATTAGACTTATGTTTAAATCAAAGTTTTAACAAGTCATTTCTAAATCTGTTGTTTTCAGAAGATATAAACATTATTTTTAGCTACTTCATGGACAATGGTAATTTTGAAAGTTAGCTGAGATTTTGTATATACTGTCAATATTAAGCAGTGATGTACATACATAATAAGGTATGGCTCTTGGAAGAGCTTTTCCACCAAGACTGTTTGTGGAGCTAGTCTAATTTGAAGAGTCAACTTAAATACATGTTAAAATCTACAAAAGTCTGATGGACAACTTAATAAAATAGAAAAATGTAAAACTATTATTGGCTGGCTCAACTGGTAAATCATCCTACAAATTTAATTCCACAGAAATAACAACTTTGACTTTGCAAAGTTTAAATAATATCTTTAAAGTATGTAGATAAGGATTTTTAAAGTTTTTTGGCAAAGTCATTGCTGAGTCTCATTTCCAGAAGATTCAAATCTTCAATAACACAAATTATAGAGTACAGGAAAAGGAGGAGGATGCTATTTATCAGGAAGGCAGAAAAGAACGTGTATACTGAGCTGCCAGAAAAATTAGCTGGAGAGACATTAACATGGACTGCCCAGAAATGCAGTGCTTGACCAAAATCTGAGAGTCAGTACTTGGAGTTTATAATGTAATGCCTTATAGTTAGTGCAAGTTTTGTACTTGGGTTTAGAAATAATTAAATATTAGCATAATTATTTTTCTTTAGAATACAATGATCTACTACTAGATTGATAAGAGCATCTAAAGTTTTAGTATAGAAATATGAGTTGCATTAAAACTAGGCTTGGACTTTTATTCTCTGGTGTAGGTTAAACATGCAATTGTATTGCATCGACTCATCCTTTATTATCATGAATAGCCAAGCACCACAAAGGAATAATATTTCAGAGCTTATAAGTGATTTGTTTCACTTATGATAATAATTCCAAGTATATTTTGTTTTCTTCATTCAGTATAATCATTTTAAACTGTTACACAGTTTAATGGAAAATGCATTAAGGCCGTTCTTAAAAGAAAAACATTTCATTGTGAACTTTTATACAGGATTACTTTATTGTACCTGTGCAGCCATTTGAATACAATAAATTTTTGACTACTTGTACATAAGTGATAAATTCTATTTTGTAAAAAAATATTTGTATCACTTAAGTCTGTACATTATTTTCTTAAATATTGCATAATACACACACATACACACACACACACACACACACACATACACACACACACACACATATGTATACATGGGCTGTTAAAATTGACCCCTAATGTCTAGCAATGTAGGACTTATGTTATTAAGGGTATAAATTTATGGGCCACTAGTGCAATGATGGTGTATTCCATGGTGAAAGCAGAACTTATTAAGACTATTTAATATTCTTTTTAATGACATGTATTTTCTTGGAGATTAATTTAAATAAAATTGCTAAAAATTATTCTTAACAAACACAGTTGAATGCTTCATTTTGTCCATCAGTATGGCTGACTCTTGAAGGTCCACATACCAGAATATTAGTTACATAAAATATATGTTCTGTGTGGGAAACAACACTAAGGTGCCTATTTCCATTAGCATGGTCAGAGTTTCAGGGGATTTTAGCACTGCTGCTGCTATGGTAGGTAGGTGATATGTGTAAGAACTAGTCATATAAAGCCTACAATGATTGACTTCCTCTAGAATTATGCACTGTGCCAGCCTTTCATGGATGATGAATTACTTCAGTTTTATGAATGGCAATGGAGCACATATATTTAATTTTCATGTTCACTATATTCCCTAAAAAACGATTTATTATTAAGAATAAAAATATGTACCTTCTGCTTTCTAAGCCTAGAATTTTGAACTACCTCCACTATAGAGCTTGAGAATGAACTTTGACTGATAGATAAGTCTTCAGCTTTGATAATAACAAAGAAGTTTGTGGAGGATAGGCATGTAACCAACATTGAAAAATTCTATTTACTGTATCAAAAGTAAAGCTTAATTAAGAAAGTAACAAATATTTTCTTTGAAAAAACAAGCTTATTAAATTCATATTATTCAAATTTCCTTTTTAATATTATTGTATTATGACTTCATTTCAGAGACAAAACTAAAAAAAAAGGCTAGTATTTAAAAAAACTAGTCAGTATTTAAGCAACAGCTTTATGTATATTTCCTCAGTGTAAAACTTGTCCAGATTAAAAGTTTACTCTAGGTGAACAGAAAGCTAAATGAGGATTACTAAAAAAAATTCTGTTTTCTGATATTAGTTTGCTTTTAAGATTTAAGTCATCATAACTGTCCATTCTCTTTCACGTGTACTGACAGAAAACCAGGTAGCTGTCAATTGGAAGTCTCATATTAGTCCAGTGGAGTTAATTGTTATTATTTTCTTATGTGCAGAAATAGGAACATGACTGGAAAAAGCTGTCAGGCATAATGCAATTTATTATTATTTAATGCAACACAGGGTGGTAGAATGTGATGAAATATTAATTCCACTGAGCAGAGAAACTCAGTCATGGCCATTTCCCTTGATTCCTGACAGTACTTAGGAACCCACAAAAAGCTTCAAGGTCACATGGGATTCTGCACATCAGTCAATTGCTACATTGTCATGGGAAGGGCATAAGAATATTCTAGTTATGTACTCTGATGCTCAAAGAGCTTTCTTTCATTTATTTTACATTATCCAAAAGTCATTGCATAGTATGAAAAACAATGCTTCAAATATAAATTATTTAATTAATACATTTATTTCAATATGAAAAATCTTTTCCAACAAACTTCATCTGACTAAGGCCACAGCAAAATTACTTAATCCATAGCCTGTTTCTCAAATGAAATTGATAATAACACGAATTGAACCTTATATTCTAAAGCCAGCTTAGTCCTTAATGTTGGGATAATTTGAACTTGGGTTTTTTTCACTCTCCTAAATGATGCAGTTTTTAAAATATATTTTTGCAATTTTTAACAGTCAAAAATATTTCAGCATATGGACATGGCTTTAAGTTGGCCCATAGTTATATTTTGGATTCTTCTAAAATCCCTCATTCAGCTACAGTAATTCTCTCTCTCTCTCTCTCTCTCTCTCTCTCTCTCTCTCTCTCTCCTCTCTCTCTTTCATAGTTTGTATTTTCAAAATTTCAGATTTTTAAGTAAGTTATGTTTGGATGTTTGTATTGTCTAAATGACATCTGCATTTAACATAGTCAAACTTATAATTCCTTGCTGTTTCTAAACACATACAATGATTCTTAGAAAAGAAATATCTTCAATATGGGCTCTATAATTACAGTATGATGCCTATAAAGTCTTGTGACTTTCCTATCTATTTAGACCCAGTCTGTTATTGATATTTTGTGAGTAATAAATGCTGAGCTTAGTTAATTATATATGGAAAAAGCTTTAACTTCTAAGACTCATATTTTATATTTTAATTATTTTAATTAAATAATTAAACTTTACACTCCATATTTTATTCTCCTCACCGTTCACCCTCGACTGTTCCACATCCCATACCTCCTCCCCAAACCCCTGTCTCCATGTGGATATCCTCACCCCAACCCCACTGACCTCTAAATTCCCTGGGGTCTCCAGTCTCTTGAGGGTTAGGTACATCATCTCTGAATGAACCCAGACCCCACTCTTCTCTGCTGTATTTGTGTTGAGGGCCTCATATCAGCTGTTGTATGCTGACTGTTTGATGGCCCAGTGTTTGAGAGATCTCAGGGGTCTAGATTAATTGAGAATAATTAGAGGACCCTTCTAATTAATTTCAATTAATTAGAAGGATCCTCCTACAGGATTACCCTTCTCCTCAGCTTCTTTCAGCCTTTCTCTAATTCCACAGCAGGGGTCAGCTGCTTCAGTCCATTGGTTGGGTGCAAATATCTGCATTCAGCTGTTTGTTGGGTCTTCTGGAGTGGGGTCATGCCAGGTTCCTTTTTGTGAGGCATCATAGCCTCAGAAATAGTGTCAGATCTTAGGACCTCCCCTTGAGCTGGATCTCACTTTGGGCCTGTTGCTGGATCTTCTTTTACTTAGACTCCTCTCCATCTCTATTAGTGTAATTCTTTCAGACAGGAAGAATTATAGGTCAGAGTTGTGACTGTGGATGCCCTCCTCTCCCATTTGATGCCTTGTCTTCCTGTTGGAGGTAGGCTCTATAAGTTTCCTTTCCCAACTGTTGGGCACCTCATCCTAGGTTCCTCTCTTTGAGTCCTGAGAAGTCTATCATCTCCCAGGCCTCTGGTGTATTGTCCCCCCAACCTCCTATCTCTCAAGGTTGCCTGTTTCCATTCTTTCTGCTGGTCTCCAGGGTTTCAGTCCTTTTCCCTCACCCAACACCTGATCAGGTTCCCCTCTCCCACTCTATTCCCCTGCCCTGTCTGCTTTCCCTTTCCAGTGTGCCCCCCTCTCTCCCCACTTGTGATTACTTCATTCTCCCTCCTAAGTGGGACTGAGGAGTCCTCACTTGGACACCAGCTTGTTGACCTTTTTGAATTCTGTGGACTGTATCTTGGGTTTTCTATACTTTTTGTGTGGCTAATATCCACTTATAAGTAAATACATACCATGCAAATTCTTTTGGATCTGAGTTACCTCACTCAGGATATTTTCTAGTTCCATCCATTTGCCTGCAAAACTCAGGATGTCCTTATTCTTAATAGTTGAGTAGTTTTTCATTGTATAAATGAACCACATTTTCTGTATCCATTCATCTGTCATGGGACATCTAGGTTGTTTCCAGCTTCTGGTTATCACAATTAAGGCCACTATCAATAGTAGAAACACACATTAGCAATAGTATCAAATGAAAGATTCAGTTTTCATTAAATTAATAATATAATAATGTAGACCTCTGTAGATTAAATTAAAAGGGCATGACCCTTAAGTCAACTATTATCAATAGAGAGAGAGAGAACAATAAACATAGATTTAACAAACAGGAGATATATAAACAATGAACTCATTATTTTTTTGTCATAAGTTTTGTTGGGGCTTGATTCCATTTATGAATTTTTATTTTCAAAGTTGTGTGTGTGTGTGTGTGTGTGTGTGTGTGTGTGTATGTGTGTGTGTTATACACATATAACTCTGTGTGCATCTTCTGGAGGTTAGAGTAAGCCATAAGGTGTCCCGCTCTTTTACTCTTCTCCCTAATCTCTTGAAACAGGAATTCTCACTTATTCTGTCTCATGTAGGCTGCCAGCCAGTAAGTCCTAGCTATCCTACTGTCTCTAACCATTTACATCATGCTGTTTGCAAGAACATGTGGCCACATCTGGCTTTTTATGTGGATGATCAGAATTTGCAGTCAGAATGTTGCAGTATATTGGATGACACTGTGAACCCCAAGATTGTGTTATTTACTACCAAAACCTGTTTCTAGTTGTGAGGTGTCTCAGCCTTAGCACACACATTAATCCAAGACCTTTCTGTGTATTGTAAACAGTATTAAATAAAGTCAACCATAGGTCAAGAAGTGGAGCAAGAAAACCAGTTGACATGTAGTGAATATAGGAAAACACCCTAGGAGAAATTTAGGGAGATGGGTAGAGAGACACAGTAAGCAGCAGGGAGGGATATTCAGCCAGAAGGAAGGGTATTTGAGATGATTTGGAAAAGGAGAGCTTCCTTTTCCTTTTGGGAGATAAACTGAGGACTAAGGTCAGCTGGGTGCTTGCTCTGACTCTCTGATCTAGCAGACTTTCATCCCAGCTTCTGGCACCTTTTGAGTCTTTATTGGTAAAACTGAACATTTGAGATTTTGTTACAAACAACATCCGATCCTCATTATTGTAGAGCAAGTACTCTTACCTACTGAGACGTCTCCATAGGCAAGTTCAAGATTTCATTAGGAATATTTTGCTTTGTTCAGCTTCCATATCTGTAGTTCTTTCTTTTCAAAGATTCTACTTCCACATGGAGTATCCAATAAAATATTGGATATTTTACATACACTTGCTGATATGAGACTCATTACACTGAAAAAATTTTATATTTTATATGGAATGTTTATCTAAGTGGGAGACGAAGTAAAGAATGCATAAACATTAAATTTTTGCTCACAGGGAAAAATGGTGTGATGAATTAAAATTATAATTTAAATTAAGTTTCTGGGCACTATGGGGAAAAAGATATGCATATTTTATTGTACCTGACTTTGGCAAGACTCCTGGAAAAGCAAGAAGGAGATAGGAAATTCAGAAGTTGGGGGGATGCAGATGGTTGGGGCAGGAGCATCATTTCCAAGCAAATGGTTCCTAGTTGTTGATTTTGTGACAGTTCATTGAAGAGAAATAGTCAGTAACAACAATCAAAGAAGGATCAGAGGAATTGTGAGGTTTGTCTGAAGATGCATTAAAAATGGTAAGCCTATGGTGATGAGAACACATACTCTCTTGCATAAGAACACAATTTGTTTTTGAGCTATTTGCTTATGTTGTGCATTTTGAATATCAAAAAGAAGCACAGATACTAGCATTAAAATTACTAATATGTATAAGAAATGATTAAATTAATCTATTGTTATTTTCTTTTATTTTATCATGTATCACATCTTTTTGCATATGATATTAGAAATCATATTGAGTAAGTAATTAAGAAATATAACTCTTGTATAATAAAATACCATTTAAAATTCATAGAATTCAAAGTAGCATCTCTACTGGAGTAATTTTCAGAAATATGCAGGAATAATATTCTCCGGATCATTTTTGTTGGTAGAAAATGAGAAAATTAAAAGTGTAATTATCTCTTCTTATTTCCAAATTAAACCACTATAGATAAAAAACTATTAATTACACCAGTAACTATATTTTAGGAATTATATTGGAACTCTTGAAATACCTGATGCTCTTACATCAGATTCCATTCACTTATATCTTTTTTAAAAAAAGAAACCAAACTATTTCTTTTTGACATTTAAGATTCTTTTTTTTATTTTATTATTTTTAAATCATTTTTTTTACAATCCAGTCATTATCCCCCTCCTAGTCCACCCTCTCTGACTGTTCCTCATCCCATACCTCTCTCCCTGGTTTCCTAGAGGATATCCCATCCCCCATCCTCACCCTACCTGACCTCCCCACTCCCTGGGACCTCAAGTCTGATGATAGTTAGGTGCTTCTTCTCTCACTAAGGCCAGACCAGGCAGTCTTCTGCTGTTTATGTGTCAGGGAGTCTCATATCAGCAAGTGTATGTTGCCTGGTTAGTGGCTCAGTGTCTGAGAGATTTCAGGGTCCAGATTAGTTGAGACTGCTGCTCTTCGTATGGGGTTACCCTCTTCCTCAGCCTCTTTCAACTTTTCCCTAATTCAATCACAAGGGTCCCTGGCTTCTGTCCATCAGTTGGGTGTAAATATCTGGAACTTTCAGCTGCTTGTTGGGCCTCTTGGAGGGCGGCCATGCTAGGCTCCTCTCTTTAAGCACACCATAGCATCAGTACTAGTGACAGGCCTTGGAGCCTCTCCTTGAACTGGATCCTAATTTAGGCCTGTCACGAGACCACCTTTTCCTCAGTCTCATATCTTTTTTGCTCCTGAAGTTCTTTTAGACAGGAACATTTCTGGGTCACAGTTTTGACTGCAGGATAACCCCACCTCTCCATTTGATGCTCTGTCTTTCTACTTGGGTGGACTCTACAAGTTTCCTTTCCCCACTGTAGGGTATTTCATCTGAGGTCCTTTTCTTTGAATCCTGATAGTCTCTCACCTCCCAGGTCTCTGGTACATTCTAGAGGCCCCACCACCACCTCCTGTGTTTGCTTGTTTTCTTTCTTTCTGCTGGCCCTCAGGGCTTCAGTCCTGTTTCTTTTCCCCAATACCTGATCATGTCCTCCTTTTCCCCTCCCCATCCCCTCTTCCACCCAGGTTCCTCCCTCCCTCTGCCATCCCCCCCACACCCCATGATTGCTTTTACTTCTCCCTCCCAAGTGGGATCGAAGCATCCTTACTTGGGCCCTTTGGCTTGTTAACCTTCTTGATTTCTGGGGATTGTATCCTAGGTATTCTGTACTTTTTTTCTGGCTAATATCCACTATTAGTGAGTATATACCACGCATGTCCTTTTGGGTTTGAGTTATCTCACTCAGGATGATATTTTCTAGTTCCAACCATTTGCCTGCAAAACTCATGATGTCCTCTTCTTCATAGCTGAGTAGTAATCCATTGTGTAAATGAACCACATTTTCTGTATCGATTCTTTCATTGTTTGATATCTGGGTTGTTTCTGGCTTCTGGCTCTCACACATAAGGCCACTATGAACATACTGGAACATCTGCCCCATGTGGTATGGTGGGGCATCTTTTGGGCATATGACCAAGAGTGCTATAGTTGGGTCTTCAGGTAGATCTATTTCCAATTTTCTGATAAATCTCCATGTTGATTTCCAAAGTGGTTGCACCAGCTTACAAACCCACCAGGTGTAGAGGAGTGTTGCTCCTTCTTCACATTCTTACCAACATGGGCTGTCTTCTGAGAACTGTGTTGGAATCTCGATGTGGGTTACATTGGATCTGTAGATTGCTTTCAGTAAGAATTTTTTCTTTATACAAAAATTCACAGAAGGAAATAGAGGTTTTCCAAGTTTATAAGTCTGACTCATGTAGAAATGACTTATTTGTGTGACCAATAGCTTAAAGATGATGAAATATTTGAGGCAGATGGCACACTTTAGTATCATCCTAGATCTCTATCCACCCTCCCTTGCATGGGTACCTCAGGTTAACTTTCACTCATTGGATATCACATTCCCCCTTTGACTTTTCTTCCTTGTCCTAAACATCTATTCAGTGACTAGGGTATGGATGTTCTTATTGTCCTACCTTTTTCTAGTAAAGAGTTATTAAATATGAAAAATCGGAAAACATGTTGGCTATCTTTTGATTAAGTATAATGAATGGTCACCAATTCCCATATAAAATTCTCATCGTTGTGAGCAACTTGCCTTGGATGGGTATAAGCTACTCTTCTATTACTGTAATAAAATACCATGATCAATTCAACTTATAGAAGAAATAATTTACTTTTTCTTATGTTTATAGATCATAATGCTGGAAAGAGCATAGTAGCAAATGGAAGACATTGCTGTAGGAATATAAAGCTGAGAATCATCTTCAATCACTGTCTTAGTTAGGGTTTTACTGCTGTGAACAGACACCATGACCAATGCAATTTTTATAAAAGACAACATTTAATTGTGGTTGGCTTACAGGCTCAGAAGTTCAGTCCATTGTCATCAAGGCAGAAACATGGTAGCATTCAGGCAGGCATGGTACAGAAGGAGCTGAGAGTTCTACATCTTCATCTGAAGGCTGCAAGTGGAAGACTGACTTCCAGGCAGCCAGGGGGAGGGTCTTAAGCCCACACCCACGTGACACACCTACTCCAACAAGGCCACACCTCCTAATAGGTTCACTTCCTAGGCCAATCATATACAAACTATCACATTCCACTCCCTGGCCCCCACAGGCTTGTTTAAACATGAGTCTATGGGGGCCATACTGAAACATAGCATTTAGTCCAACTTCAAAAGTCCCCGTATCACAATCACAAACATGAAAGTACAAACTAGCAGGGGTATTTTGTGTCTGAAAGCATGCCCTAAGTAAGTATATTTTCTCCAATAAAGTGGGACCTTCTAAACTTCCCTAAATAGCATCAACAACAGAGACCAAGTGTCCAAATATAAAAGTCTATTGGGTGACATTCTCAGTTAAACCCCTACATATGGTGGGAATTTTAAAAAATTGTCTTCTGTCATGTTATACTTAATTCCTAATGGATTCATCCACATTCATCCAGATAAGCCCCTTTTTCAGAAAAACTTAACTCTCCCTCCCTCCCTCCCTCCCTCCCTTCCCTCCCTCCCTCCCTCTCTCTCTCTCTCTCTCTCTCTCTCTCTCTCTCTCTCTGTGTGTGTGTGTGTGTGTGTGTTTATGTGTGTGTGTGCATACATGTGCAAATCAGCACACTGAAGAATTTGTGTACTGTGTCTGTCACTTCACTCTCATGTCTGGTAGTTGCAGTCTCTCCTCCTCTTTGAATCATATGATCTTCCACTTTACTTTCTCTGTTTTCTCCATTATATATAACATATGTTCATTGAAGAAAAACATAATGGATTGAATTTCATTATTTCTGAACTTGGTACTTTAATATTTAAATAAGGGAAATGAGTTTTAATTTTCATTTAAGGAATTGGTTGAAGAAAATTTAAATTTTATCTTTCAAAGTGAGATGCAGAAACATTTGAAGAGTTGTGTAAAACATATCAATTCTTAATCATTTAGGATCATTTGAGAAAGATTAAAGCTTTTTGTTTCAATACGTCATCAGTGCATACCATTAATGAGCTCTCCTATCAGTTTCTGCTGAGCTAAACGTTGGAAATCTGAAAGTCTGTCATCTGTATTTGTGTTATAACTAATACTTGCCTAGTTTCATTTTCAGTGCTCAATAGCCAAATGTGGACAATGGGAGAAATGGAACCATGTAGCTCTGTATGGTCCACTGAGTGCTATACAGGTTCACTGTGGTCTACCATGGAATTCCATCCTAATGAATCCATCATAAAGTAAAAATATCTCACTTTAAAAAATCATTTAATATACCTAAAACAGCCATAACTCCAAGCACAATGAAAATTAAGTTTGGAACTATTCAAACCTCATCCACTGTGGCTGCTGAGCCTCACCAGAGGGGACTGTGAGACATGAGGCTAGCTCTAGGATAAGATCAGGATTTGAAATTCAGTTCAATGTCACTGAATCCATATTTTCTCAATGTTATTATAACATGAGAAAAATACTTCAGATTGAACTATCATAATTTGTACTCTATTGATAAGTAATATATTTGTTTTCCAGATGTTCTCAAAATTATAGATACATATTATCTTACATTTGTTTTTCAGAAGTTCTCAACATTTATTTTGCTATTTCCAAATATTTCCTTCATTTTCATGAAGTCCCATTTATTAATTGTTGATCTTAGTGCCTAAGCTATTGGGTTCTGTTCAGGAAGCTCTCTTTTGTACCAATGCATTCGTGTCTACTCCCCATTTTCTCTTCGATTACATTTTGTCTGATTTTATGCTGAGGTCTTTGATCCGCTTGGATTTGAGTTTTGAGGTGTGTGATAAATGTGGATCTATTTGCATTTTCTACATGCAGACATCCAGTTAGACCAGCACCATTTGTTGAAGATGCTCTCCATTTTCCATTGTGTTATTTGGCTCCTTCGTGAAAAATCAAGTGTCCACAGGTATGTGGGTTTATTTCAGGGTCTTTGATTCGATTCCAGTGAGCAACCTTTCTGCTTATATACCAATACCATGCAATTTTTCTTACTATTTTTCTGTAGTACAGCTTAATATCAGGAAAGGTGATAATTCCAGAAGCTCTTTTATTATACAGGAGTACTTTTAGCTATACCAAGTATTTTGTTTTTTCATATGAAGTTGAGGATTGTTCTTTCAAAATCTGGAAAAATTGTGTTGGAATTTTGATGAGAATTGTATTGAATCTGGGAATTGGCTTTAGTAGATGGACATTTTTACTTAATTCTACATATCCATGAGCAAGGAAGATTTTTCCATCTTCTGATATCTTCTGCAATTTCTTCAGAGACTTGAAATTCTTATCAGAAAGGTCTTTCACTTACTTGATTAAAATTATACCAAGATATTTTATAGTATTTGTGGCTATTGGTGTCGTTTCTCTGATTTCTTTCTTATCCATTTTATCATATGTATAAAGGAGGGCTACTGACTTATTTTTTTTTTTAGTTAATTTTGTATTCAGTCACTTTGATGAAGGTATTTTTTAGCTGTGGGAATTCTCTTGTAGAATTTTTGTGTTTATTGTGTGTACTATAATATCATCTGGAAGTAGAGATATTTTGACTTCTTTTCCAACTTGTCTTCCTTTGATCTCCTTTATTAGTGCCCCCATATGCCTGACCCCACTTTCATGGAGCAGATGTGCAGCTTGATCTTCACGTGGATCCACCAATAACTAGAAAAGGAGCTGTCCCTGACTTGGTGCCTGTTTGTGAATCATGTTCCCCTAACTAGGCTGCTTTGCCTGCCCTAGATGGGATAGGATGTTTCAAGGTGGGTTGGTACCCAGGGGTAATCCTCCCCCTTCTTGGAAAAGGAGAGGAGTGTTGGAAGGGGGGGTTTTGATATAAAGGGAATAAGTAAATTAAGGGAGAAAAATCTTAAACTCTTACAAAAACAAACAAAACATTTATGCTTTTTGATGTTCACAAGGATGATACAATTATGAGTTTTAAAATTAGTTTTTCAACTTTTTCTGGTAATTTAGGCCTATAATCCCAGATAGTGAGGAAGCTAAAGAAAGAACATCACAAACAATTTTAAGGCCTGTCTTGATTTGAATAAAGTCTGATAACTAAACTCAAAACCCTAACAGTTCATATAGGACAAAGTTTGAGGTTTATAGCACAGTAGTGGAAGACTTAGCACGTGTCTACTTGTTTATCACGTGAGTCCAAAATGTCTAGTCCATTAAACATTTTCTAGATATTATTTTCTAACAGGACCTGCCATATCTCAGTCATGTGTTCAGACTTTCAAATGAATAAGGAAGGAGCAACCGACTTGGGGTTTGCCAGAAAGTTTACATTCAGTTGAGTCCTGAATAAACTTTTTCTAAGCATGAAACTGTGCATAGGGAAGTTGGTTCTTCCCTCTTTCTGGACACAAAGTTGTCACTTCAATCAACAATACAGCTGTTGTTTGTCACCCATTGCTTTAATTGGGAGAGCCTCCTTCCTAAACTACCAGCCTATCATTCCCTGAGCTCTCTTTGTTCTAACAAAATTCCTCACCAATGAAGCTACATCATGGAAATGTGGAGTTAGGAACACCCTCAAAATAAAAAAAATGTTAATAATTCATAATAGCAATGAAACAGCATTTAAAATATAATTTTTAAATGAATGTTGTATACCTTGTAAGTTCCAGAGAATTGGTTGCTTACGTGAGTTTGTTTGTTTGCTTTGTGTATGTGTGTATCTCTTTCTGTGTCTCTGTGTCTCTCTCTCCCTCCCCCCTCTCTCTCTCTCTCTCTCTCTCTCTCTCTCTCTCTCTCTCTCTCTCTCTCTCTCTCTGTGTGTGTGTGATATGATATCTTTTATAGATTCACCACATTATTTTGAGCTAGTGCTTCTCTTTGAATGTTCTTCATGCATTTGGAATGTGGTTGGCCAACAAGGCAGTGGATTCTCTCTTGTTTTGCCCCTTTGCCAGCACTGGGGTTACAATTTTATATTACATCTAGAATTCTGGAGTTCACCTGAGATTCAAGAGTGAAAAGTATCTTTCAACTCTACACTGACATCACAAACATTGCTGGTCTCAGTTACATAATCTATTAATATTTTATTTTTCCACATTCTTACTGTTTACTTACATATTAGCATTTATCATTTCTATTACATTTTTTTAGTGCTTGTAGGTAAAGGTGTTTAATACAGGTTTTCTTTGAAATATAGTGATAATAACATATGTACTGATAGCCATTATTATCTATCAATATAAGCATCTTTATTAAAGTACATAAATTGTTCTTCCACAATCATTTGTCTCGAGTTGAATTCTTTCTTAGTATCAAGAGTAGTTTCCTTAGTCTAGAATTTAAATTGTCTATTTATACTAAATTTATAAATGCATATGTCTTGCATTTTCCTCCTCCATCTTGTTCTCACATTTGTAACAGCTCCATATGTTACATTGGTCCAATATTTACATGCAGTCCTTTCAAACACGGTTTCATATTTTCAAACAATAAAACATGCAACTAAATGTCACATATACAGCTAAATTCCATACACATACCAAAACATAGTGAGGTGTTCTTCCATGCACAATTGTTTGGATAGAGAAAAGGAAATTAATACATGAGTTTGATCAAAAGTAAGTAAATTTCTAGCAATGCTCACTGATCATGGAAGGTATGGAGAGTTTCCTTCAAACTAATTTTGGATCTCCCTAATTAACTATGAGTTATGCCTAATTATAACACTAATAAATATTCTTCTAAATTATTCTTTAATGCCTAGGTAAAACCAAAGTGCTTAAACATGTCACAATTTGTTTAACTGTTTGAGTATGGGACAAGAAAGTGAGAAGCTTAGAATGTTGGCAGTGGATCCAGATTACCCAGGCTTTAATCCTGTCTCTGAAAATTAGTAGCAATGTGAGTTCATAGGATAAGGAACTTAATTTCTCAGTTCCCCCTTTTTATAATACCACCATCAGAGGGTTGGGAAAGTAAAAGCGTTAATGCATTTAAAGCTCATAAAGGATTTTCTGGTAGCTCACAGTCATGCCATTAGTGCTGCTCATTTCTCTTTAAGCATATTGCTGCCCACAGTTTACTTACCAAATTAGAACAGACCTTTATCAATTGATCACATTCTCACTGTGTCCAGCGAGCCTTTCTTAAAATGTCTAAAACCCAAGTTTTGTTCTTTCCTCATTATAATTATTTTTCTTTCTGACATTTATGTCACCAAAATGAAATGTTCAGTGTGTGCTAATGTCACCGCCACATCTGAAATGCTTCCTGAGCTTAGTTTCCATTTAAATAGTTCTTGAAAAAACAGAGTAATGGAAATGAATTCAACATCATTTTGAGTTGATATGATTTTCAGATTTTAAATTAGTCATCTTTTTGTCTCTTGTATCAATAAGCACTCCAGACCTTCAGACTTTACATGAAATTTTTCATTAGTGTTTTATTTTTAAAGACTATTAATTGTGGCAGAATGCACTGTAATGTGATAAATTAAAGTCTGGAGTCCTTTATCTAAGTTAAACTATTAACTACAGAATCCCCCATTCCTAGTAAGGTTTAATTGTCCTTTGAAAATAAAATTAATTATATGTATCAATGATGAATAAAATTAAGAAACACATTTTATTTTAAAGGAGGAAACATTAACAACTAGAAGTTTTCTTTTACAAAAGTATAAACTATAATTCTTTTTTAAATTTTCTACATTCTTTGTTTATATTTCAAATGATTTCCCCTTTCCTGGTTCTCCCCTCCCCATAAGCCCCATAAGCCCTCTTTCCTCCACCTTTCCCCAATTAATCCCCTCCCATTTCTTTGTCCTGTTAATCCCCTATATTGCTGCATCAAGCCTTTCCAGGACCAGGGTCCTCTCCTTCTTTCTTCTTGGGAATGATTTGATATGTGAGTTGTGTCTTGGGTATTCAGAGCTTCTGGGCTAATATCCACTTATCAGTGACTGCATTCCACGTGTGTTCTTTTGTGAATGGGTTTTCTCACTTAGGATGATATTTTCCAGTTCCAACCATTTGCCTAAGAATTTCATGAATTCATTGTTTTTAATTGCTGAGTAGTAAGTATTCCATTGTGTAAATATACCACATTTTCTCTATCCATTCCTCCATTGAGGGACATCTGGGTTCTTTCCAGCTTCTAGCTATTATAAATAGGGCTGCTAGGAACATAGTGGAGCATGTGTCCTTACTGCATGCCAGGGAATCCTCTGGGTATATGCCCAGGAGTGGTATACCAGGGTCCTCTGGTAGCACAAAGTCCAGTTTTCTGAGAAACCGCCAGACTGATTTCCAGAGTGGTTATACCAGCTTGCAATCCCACCAGCAGTACAGGAGTGTTCCTCTTTCTCCACATCCTTGCCAACACCTGTTGTCTCCTGAGTTTTTAATCTTAACCATTCGGACTGGTGTGAAGTGAAATCTCAGGTTTGTTTTGATTTGCATTTCCCTAATGACTAATGAGGTTGAACATTTCTTAAGGTGCTTCTCAGCCATTCAAAATTCTTCAGATGAAAATTGTTTAGCTCTGCGAAGATGGCCATAAACTATAATTTTTAACTTAACCATTGTTTTTTATTAATTTATATCATGTTAATATATCCATTCATCCAATGTCAATTTTTGTATTTTTTATTAGACAACTACTACAGATAAAACATGCTTTTAGGTACTTGAGAGAAAATAAAGCAAACACAATAATGGCTTCTATACTCCTGAAGTTTACACTTTAACTGTGACCTAGGGTCCAGATTCCTCTTTAATCTTTGGTTTTTTTAATAGTTTATTCTGATAATGAAACTGGCTAACTCTCTAAATAACTCTTCCTATTCAACCTGATATTTCTTTTACATTTATAGTCTTTTTCCTTTGAGACAATTTATCTATAATATTTTGCCTATACATATCAAGCTTACCTTTTCAACTTTTGGTTAAAGTTATGCATATTTATCTCTGGGAGGGTTTGAGATCAGTCTAATTCTGTACTTTTAAACAGCAAAAAATGTTCAGCATCAATGGGGGTCAATGAAAGTTTATATGTAGAAAGGTGATTGCTTCTTATCCTGCAAAGCCTATCTGCAAATGTAGAACATGCAGTGGTTTGAGTGGGAATAGCTCCTGTATTCTCATATATTTGAATGTTTGGTTCCCAGTTGGTGGACTGTTTGGGAAGGATTAGGAGGTCTTACCCCATTGGAGTAGGTGTGCCATTTGGGGATTGTGGTTTCAAAAGCCCATTCCAGGCTAGTCCTGACTTTACAAAAAGGACTATTGGGTTAATACACATAAAATTCAATATCTAGAAGATTCAAGATTAAATCTAGATGCCAAGGCATGGTGTTGGCTGTATTCTGGAATAAGTTCATAATCTCACGTATAACAGACAAACCTTACAGGTCTAAATTCTAAAGGAATCACTCATGACACCAAATAAATTATGAGGACAATTGTTCTATTTTGTCAGTATATTATGCCATATCTGATATATCTGCCTCAGAGTTTTGAGAACAAGTTGTGATTAGTGAGTTATATCATGAATATTAAATGTAATATGTTAAAACTGAAAATTAAAAATCTCAGAGAGGCAATAGATATATAGATAGACATATGTAATGGAAACAATCCATGTTGTCATGAGATCTTGGAGTTAAAGAGAACAGGAATTGAATAAAAGGTATGAAATTATTTTTTATTTCATTTTTCCAAATAGTTGTGAAATTTGACAAAGCTACTCAATTTCTTTTGGACAGTAGGTTTTAGCTGATAAGCAAGTATGCTAAATATTTTTTTGTTGTTGTTGTGACAAATGCTGAAAAAATAATTTAAATTTGTCAGAAGTGAGATTTTTAAATTATTTCCTCAAAGGAGGAATGGATACAGAAAATGTGGTATATATATACAATGGAATACTACTCAGCAATTAAAAATAATAAATTCATGCTATTTATATGCAAATGGTTAGATCTGGAAAATATCATCCTAATCAAGTTAACCCAAAAAATACACATGAAATGCAATCACTGATAAGTGGATATTAATGACCCCAGAAGCCCTAAATACTCAAGGCACAATTAGCAAGTCAAATGATTCCCAAGAAGAAGAAAGGAGAGGACCTTGGGCCTGAAAAGATTGGATCCAGTTTTGTAGGAGAGTACCAGAACAGAGAAATGGTGTGTGTGTGTGGGGGGGGTGATTGGGGAATAGTTGGGGGGAGAGGACTTATGGGACATATGGGGGGGGACTGGGAAAGGGGAAAGCCTTTGGAATATAAACAAAGAATATAGAATAAAAGAAAAAAGAAAAAAATAATTTAAAGCAGGAAAGATTTGGTTTTTGCATGTCTTCAAAGCTTTTCATCTATGAAGAGGTGGATCATTTTGTGGCAAGACAGGACAGAGTTACTCATTTCAGGAGTAGAGATAGTAGAGTGAGACTATCATGGTCCTCTTATTGTCTTCCCTCTTGTCTATCCATGTCCTTAGGCTGTTGGACTAAGAACTATTCTGGATGGTTCTTTCCCTTCCCTTTGTTATACCACATGCCAATCATTAGTGGAAACATACAGATACTACCAGAAGAGAGTTTACTAGTCATTGAATGCTTCTCAATATTTAGATGAACAGTCATTAAAAATATTGAGAATTGAGATTAAGCAAGCAATATAGAGGTTTCTAGCACTTAAAGTCTAAATTTGGTCTTTCTAGCTTTCTTAATTTTTCTTCTAGAAGACACAATTACAGGAAGTATACTAGATCTAACTGCTACAGTATCTGTAATACTAAGTACCTTATGAACTAACATACTATAAAGTGTTATTTAACAGAAGAAATGTTTAAAGGTCTCTCTACTGTTTATTTTAGCTTTTTGTAGTTGGAATATCAATTCTACTCAATTATGTACCTGTTACATTTTAAATGGACTTATGCAAACATATTACATCATGCACTAATTATCTTAAGAGAAGTATTAATTAAAAACCAACAGTACACATTTGTTGCATCTATATACCAAAAATATAAATTCTTCTTTGTTTCTGAGTTTTAGTTTCCATTTCAGAAACAGTATTTTAGTGAACTGATGAATGTGTTACTTGATATGGAATTCATTCTCATTATTACATATCCAAAATAGCCTGAGCAGGCCACAGGGCCCAATATCTAAACAGCTCCAGGAAAGAGGTAGCCTTTGAGGAATGCTGACAAGCCTTTGGGCACAGGGACAACCACAATTGCTCCTCAGAGGGACCCTTTGAGAAACCTCAGGATGCAGGAAATGAAAAGCATCCTGGGAGAGGGGCCTTCCAGCTTAGATATGCACCTGGACCTGATCATTTGCCACAGTCCTACATATACAAATGCCTCCAGGAGAGAGCTGGTCTTGCAGGAGTGCCTACACACCTATGAGCACAGAAAAGACCACCAATTCTCTTCAAATTCCTGGCCCAAGAGAGACCCTCCCAGAGCCATCAGGACACAGGAGTCAAGGAACATCTGATAGGATTCTACTGCTTTCTGTCTTCACTGCAGAGCTGACCCTGTACCATATCTCTTCATACCTAAATCCCTCCCAGAGAGAACTTTTCTCCCAGGAGTACTGACAAACAGAGGTTTGTAGGAGGGACAAGCATCAGTCAGAGACAACAAGACCACTTAACACAAGGGATAACATGATGGTGAAAGGCAAGGACAAGAACGCGAGCAACAGAAACCAAGGCTACTTGTCATCATCAGAACTAGTTCTCCCACCACAGTGAGCCCTGGTTACGTCAGCCCACCAGAAAAACAAGACTGATTTAAAACCGCATCTCATGATGATGATAGAGGACTTTAAGAAATAAATAAATAAATAAATAAATAAATAAATAACTCCCTTAAAGAAATACAAGAAAGCACAGGTAAACATTTAGAAGCCCTTAAAGACGAAACACAAAAATACCTTAAAGAATTACAGGAAAACATCATAAAACAGGTGAAGGAACTGAACAAAACCATCCAGAATCTAAAACTGGAAATAGAAACAATAAGGAAATCACAAAGGGAGACAACCCTGGAGATAGAAAACCTAGGAAAGAGATCAGAAGTCATAGATGTAAGCATCACCAATGAATACAAGAGATAGAAAAAGATAACATAGAAAATATTGACACAATAATCAATGATTTTGCAAAATGCAAAAAGCTCCTAATCCAATACCTCCAGGAAATTCAGGACACAATGCGAAGACCAAACCAAAGGATAATATGTATAGAAGAGAGGGAAGATTCCCAACTTAAAGGACTAGTAAATATCTCAACAAATTTATAGCATAAAACTTCCCTAACCTAAAGAAACAGATGCACATAAACACACAAGAAGACTACAGAACTCCGGATAGATTGGAGTAGAAAAGAAATTCCTCCTGTCACATAATAGTCAAAACACTAAATATATTAAACAAAGAAAAAATATTAAAAGCAGCAAGGGAAAAAGGTCAAGTAACATAAATGCAGACCAATCGGAATTGCACCAAAACAAAAACAAACAAAACAAAACAAAACAAAAATCCAGAATGTCCACATACATATGGGAAGTGAATAATGCTCTACTCAATAACTTAGCCAAGGAAGAAATAAAGAATGAAATTAAAGACTTTTTAGAATTTAATGAAAATGAAGGCACAACATATCCAAACTTATAGGACACAATGAAAGAAGTGCTAAGAGGACAATACAGAGCTCTGAGTGCCTCCAAATACAAATGAGAGAGCATCCTGTAGCAGCTTAACAGCACACCTGAAAGGTCTAGAAAAAAAGAAGCAAATACACTCAAGAGGAGTAGAAGGCAGGAAACAAACAACTCAAAGCTGAAATGAACCAAGTAGAAACAAAAAGAACTATAAAAACAATCAACAAAACCAGGAGCTGGTTCTTAGAGTAAATCAACAAGACATATAAACCCTTAGCAAGACTAACAAGAGCACACAGAGACAATGTACTAATTAAAAACATAGGAAATGAAGAGGGTGACATAATAAAAGAAACTGAGGAAATTAAAAAAAATTATCAGATCCTACTACAAAAGCCTATACTCAACAAAATTGAAAAATCTGGAAGAAATGGACAATTTTGCAGACAGCTACCAAATACCAAACTTAAATCAGGATCAGCTAAACCATATAAACACTCTCATAACCTCTAAAGAAATAGGAACATTCATTGAAAGTTTTCCAACCAAAAAAAGCCCATGACCAGATGGATTTAGTGCAGAATTCTATCAGACCTTTATAGAAGACCTAATACCAATACTCTTCAAACTATTCCACAACATAGAAACAGAAGGAACACTAGCCAACTTGTTCTGTGAAGTGACAATTACACTAATACCAAAACCACAGAAAGATACAACAAAGAAAGAGAATTTCAGACCAGTTTCTCTTATGAATACCAATACAAAAATACTCAGTATAATTCTTGTGATCCGAATCCAAGAGCACATTAAAATGATCATTCACCATGATCAAGTAGGCTATCTCCTAGGGTTGAAGGGATGGTTCAGTCTATGGAAATCTATCAACGTAATCCACTACATAAACAAACTCAATGAAAAAAATATCCACATGATCATTTCCTTAGATGCTGAGAAAGCATTTTACAAAATTCAACATCCCATCAGGTTAAAAGTCTTGGAAAGATCAGGAATTCAAGGTCCATACATAAACACCATAAAAGCAATATATAGCAAACCAGTAAACAACATCAAACTAAATGGAGAGAAACTTGAAGCAGTTGCACTAAAATCAGGAAGTAGACAAGGCTGCTCTCTCTTTTGCTATCTATTTAATATAGTATTTGGAATTCTATCTATAGCAATTAGACAACAAAAGGAGGACAAAGGGCTAGAAATTGGAAAAGAAGAATACAGATGATATGATAGTATACTTAAGCATCCCAAAAAACTCCACCAGAGAATTCCTATAGCTAATAAACAACTTCAGCAAAGTGGCTGAATATAAAATTAACTCATTGATGACTTATTTATAATAGCCAGAAGCTGGAAGGAACCCAGATGTCCCTCAACAGAGGAATGGATACAGAAACTGTGGTATATATACACAATGGAGTATATATATATATTCAGCTATTAAAAACAATGAATTCATGAAATTGTTAGGCAAATGGATGGAACTAGAAAATGTCATCCTGAGCGAGGCAACCCAATCACAAAAGAACACACATGGTATGCATCACTAATAAGTGGATGTTAGCCCAAAAGCTCAAAATAAACAAGTTACAATTCACCCAGCACAGGAAGCTCAGGAAGAAGGAGGACTTCAGTGAGGGTGCTTTGGTTCCTCTATGAAAGAGAACAAAATACTCACAGGAGCAATAAGGGAGACAATGTGTAGAGCACAAACAGAAGTAAAGGCCACCCAGAGACCTGGGGATTCATCCTATAAACAGTCACCACACCCCAACACTACTATGGACAACAAAAAGTGTATACCAAAAGGAGCATGCCATGGTTGTCTCCGGAAGGGCCCTGCCAGAGCCTTACAAATACAGAGGCAGATGCTAGCAACCAACTATTGTACAGGGCATGGGATCCCCAATGGAGGAGCTGGAGGGTGGTCAGGAGGAGCTGAAGGGGTTTACAACCCCATGGGAAGAACAATGATTTCGGCCACCCAGATGCCCCAAGACTCCCAGGCACTGGACCATCAACCAAGGGGAACACATGGTTCCAGTCAAAAATGTGGCAGAGGAAGGCTTTGTTGTGCATCAGTGGGAGGAATGGTCCTTGGTCAGGTAAAGGCTCAACAGAGGCCACAACAAAGGGAAACCTAGGGGAGGGAGGTGGGAGTGTGCCAGGTGGAGGCAGGGGGAGGGAAGAAGCGTTAGGGGTGTTTGGAGGAGGGGAATCAGGAAAGGTTTTACCATTGGCAATGTAAATGAAGACGATATTCAATAAAAAATAAAATTAAATTAACTCGAGCAAATCAATAGCCTTCTGATACTTAAACAATAAACAGGCTGAGAAAGAAATTAAGGAAATGACATCCTTTACAATAGCCAGAAACAATATAAAGTATCTTGGTGTGACTCTGACTAAACAAGTGAAAGATCTGTATGACAAGTACTTCAAGTCTCTGAAGAAAGAAATCAAAGAAGATCTCAGAAGATGAAAAGATCTCCCATGCTCATGAATTGGCAGGATTAATATAGTAAAAATGGCCATCTTGCCAAAAGCAATCTACAGACTTAATGCAATCCCCATCAAAATTCTAACTCAATCCTTCATAGAGTTAAAAGAAGCAATTCTCAAATTCATTTGTAATAAGAACAAATTCAGGATAGGAAAAACTATTCTCAGCAATAAAAGAACTTCTTGTGGAATCACCATGCCTAACCTCAAGGTATACTACAGAGCAATAGCTATAAAAACTTCATGGTACTAATACCATAAAAGACCTTTTGGCAGAATCACTAGCCTTTACCTCAAGGTACCCTACAGAGCAATAGTGCTAAAATCTGCATGATATTGGTACAGAGACAGGCAGGTAGATCACTGGAATAGAACTGAAGTCCCAGAAATGAACCCACACATCTATGTTCATTTGATCTTTGACAATGGGGCTAAAACCATCCAGTCGAAAAAAGATAGCATTTTTAACTAATGGTGCTGTTTCACCTGTTTGTCAACATGTAGAAGAATGCAAATTGATCCATTTTTATCTCCCTGTATAAAGCTCAAGTCCAAGTGGATCATGGACCTACAGATATAAGCAGGTACACTGAATTTAATAGAAGAAAAAGTAGGGAAAAGTTGTGAACACACAGGCACAGGAGAAAAATTCCTAAACAAAACACCAATGGCATATGCTCTAAGATCAAGAATTGACAAATAAGACCTCATAAAGTTGCAAAGCTTCTGTAAGGCAAAGGAAACTGTTAATAGGACAAAATGGAAACCAACAGATTGGGAAAAGATCAATCCTTATACCTGAAATCCTACACCCGAAAAAGGGCTAATATCCGATATATACAAAGAACTCAAGAAGTTAGACTCCAGAGAACCAAATAACCCTATTAAAAAGTAAGGAACAGAATTAAACAGAAGTTGAGTTTCCTCTCAACTGAGGAAACTCAAAGTGCTGAGAAGCACCTAAAGAAATCTTCAACATCCTTAACTGGTAAAATCACTCTGAAAATCAGTCTGGTGATTCCTCAGAAAATTGGACATAGTACTACCTGAGGACCCAGTTACACCACTTCTGAGCATATACCCAGAAAATGCTCTGACAGGTAATAAGGCCACATGCTCCACTATGTTCATAGCAGCCATATTTATAATAGCCAGAAGCTGGAAAGAACCCAGATGTCCCTCAACAGAGGAATGGATCCAGAAAATGTGGTACATTTACACAATGATATACTACTCAGCTATTAAAAACAATGACGTCATGAAATTAACAGGCAAATGGATGGAACTTGAGAATATCATCCTGAGTGAGATGACTTAGTCACAAAGGAACATTGTATGTACTCACTGATAAGTGGATATCAGCCCAAAAGTTCAGAATACCCAAGATTCAATTCACAGACCATATAAAGCCTAAGAAGAAGGAAGACCAAAATGTGGAAGCTTCAGTGCTTTTTAGAAAGGTGATGAAGGAAAAACAAACCCTAATTCATGCAATGAAGTCTCTATCTTCATTCTTGAAGTTTTTACATCCATGTAATTGGTTTTCATAGATGTTAATAAAACACAGCCAACAATAACAAAGTATTACTGTTTCTACTGCTATAGCTTGAGAAAATTCTGAATTATTGTCCTTGCATAATCCTTTTCTCTTAATCAATTAATTAAACTTGAGTTTCTAACAGTTGTGAGCCTTAGGACCTTTTTTAAAAAAACTGCCATGTTTTTCATTGAAGACACAATTAAACCTCCTAATAATTTGATAATTTAAATCCAACAAAAATCTCCAAATATTGATGTAGATTTGCTAAAAGCTATCAGATGACTAACGGTACTTTGAAATAGATTTTTGTATTAGGATGAAGCAAAAAGAAACTGGTATAAAATCAATAGAACAAGTCTCTAGGTCTTATTTTGTCATTAATAACCTTGTCTTTTTCTTACAAAAAACACACCTGTGGGTTTTTTTTTCATCTTTAGTTTCCCATCTTATAAAATACCAAAGTCATCTAGTTGAGCAAAAATTATGTTCACTACTAAACATGTTGACATATACCACGCTTCCCTTTCGTCTTTTTTATTTGACATTTACCAGATGTCTTAAAGTTTAGTTGTTTTTGTCATTGGCAGTGATTTTAAATGTCTAGTCCTTGGAATAAAGTGTTTGCATTACCCAAGAGCGAGTCAAAATTCTCAGGACTCCAGTTCATTCTGCTGAATCAAATGCTGTGAGAGTGGTGCCAACAGCATTCTGATGAAGTCTCCATGTGCCAGTGATGAGTCTCAATCACAGACCCTGTGATTTGTCCTGAAAAGTAAAGTTTCAAGGGCTTTGCCCTAATATTTAGATAAGAGGAGTATATAAATAGCATAAAAATAGTATATAAATTTAAAACAAAATCTCTCAGGATCATTAAACAAAAAGTAAGTTGGCATTCTGAAAAGTTCTTTGGCATCATCTACATAGATATTTAAATCCTGAGATTTTAGATGAAATTTTTAGTCCCATTACTGTGGTCCAGAAATTGGACCACATATGCTTGACCATATGGAGGATACATTAAGAAGCAGAACTAGGCTGAATGACAATTTCCCTTCCTAAGATATTTGGGCAAAGGGGGTTAAGAGCATGCTCTCCTTCCTGAGGACAAGCTGTGGCTTCTTAAGTTATAAAATTCCAGAGTCTCATAGCTTAGAGTACATGTTTTTCTTGACTCTCCAGTAGCCTTTACCATGGAAGCAACCTTACCATAGGTAACATTAGAATTGCCTAGATTTCTTTCCAATGTCCTCATTGATAATTTCCCATATTTAAGAAGTAGGATATAGATGAAGGGATGGAAATAGAGAAATGTAATTATATAATCTTGCAAATAAATTTTAAAGAAAGATTCATTGTTCTCTTTCAAAATCAAAGTTCTCAGATATTATGATCTTTACTCCTTGCTGAGTGATATTAATTAGTATAGTTGGAATTATCATTTATTCACTGATAATATAACTTTTGATTCTTCTCTCATTTTCATTAATGTCTTTTAAAGGTTCGCATACTAAGATGAAGTAAATAAAAGTATATTTCAAATGACAAATATTGAAATTATCACACTCTAACTTCAGTGAAATGCATATATGGACTCATATATCCAATTTCATTTTTGTATTAAGGGCATCTTACATTTGAGGGGCAGTAATTTGCCAATTCATTCTTCAGAACTTTTCTATCTCAGAAGTTATCACCAATAACTAAGCTATCTACTGAGGATAAATTGTAAGCCTTATTGTTTGTACCTCTTTGCACCAGGCCTTGTATGTAACACACACCCATCATTTGTTTTCTCCAGCTCACTTATAAACAAGTAATCCAACCATCTTCCAATACCTTTCTGTGTTTAAGTCTACAATCCCAAAACTCAAGCTCTTAGCATTGACCCTGAAATTATCTGCTAGTTGGCATGCTTTCTCAATGTGCTGCATAGTTTTAAGTCAACTTGACTCAAGCTAGATTTATTTGAAAGAAGGAAAGCTCACTTTACAGCCCCCAAAATATTAAGCTGTGGGGGTTTTCTTAAGTAGTTATTGATAGGGGGCCCAGCTCAGAGTTTGTGATTTCTTCCTTGGGCTGTACCCGGGTTCTATAGGAGGGTCAGCAAAGAATGCCATGGGGACCAAGCCAATAAGCAGCATCCCTCCATGGTGTCTGCATTAGATCCTCCCTCTGGGTCTTTGCAAGAGTTACTGTACTGACTTCCTTTTTTTTTTAATTTTTATTTTCTATATTCTATGTTTACATTCAAAGGGCTTTCCCCTTTCCCAGTTCCCACCCACCATAGTTCCCATAGTTCCTCTCCCCCCCAACTGTTCCCCAATCATTCCCCTTCCCCCCTCGGTTTCTTTACTAAACTGGATGCAATCTTTACAGGCCCAGGGTCCTCTCCTTTCTTCTTCTTGGGAATCATTTGACTTGCTATTTGTGTCTTGAGCATTTAGTGCTTCTGGGCTCATTAATATCCACTTATCAGTGATTGCATTTCATGTGTATTCTTTTGTGATTGGGTTAAATCACTCAGGATGATATTTTCCAGGTCTAACCATTTACCTACAAATTGCATGAATTCATTATTTTTAATTGCTGAGTAGTATTCCATTGTATAAATATACCACATAAAACCGCTCTGGAAATCAGTTTGGCGGTTCCTCAGAAAATTGGGCATATCACTTCCAGAGGACCCTGGCATACCACTCCTGGGCATATACCCAGAGGATTCCCCTGCATGCAATAAGGACACATGCTCCACTATGTTTATAGCAGCCTTGTTTATAATAGCCAGAAATTGGAAGGAGCCCAAATATCCCTCAAAGGAGGAATGGATACTGACTTCCTTTAATGCTGAAGAGCAATATAGAATCATAATAAAAACAAATGAACAAAAAGACTTTCCTCCCCAAGTAGCTTAGGTTATGATAGTACATCACAACAATGGAAACTTTGCCTAAGACAGTTGGTACTGGGATAATGGCTATTACTGTGATAGACCTGACCATGTTGTTTTCTAGAGGACTTTGGAACTTTGGGCTACAAAAGTTATTGTTGAGACCTCAGTGTACAGTTCTCTAGGAGCTTAAAAGATAAAGATGTTGAGAGGAGGGCAGGCAATGGAGGTCTGATTTGTAAATTTTCAGAGGGAAGCATGACTCTAAAGGGCTTTTGTGTGAAGAATTAGTGTTCTCATTAATGGGCTGAAAAGACAATTAACAAGACACATTATTAAAAAAATAAAATCTTTGATTTGTGTAGATTATCGATGCTGCTCAGCTAAAGCTGAGAAATTAGTGATAATTAAGACGATACCAGCATTGTTGAGGTAAAATGTTCTAGGAAATGCTTCCTTAGAGTCCTAGAATCAGCACATGAAGCTGTGTTCCATAGGTGGTCAAAGTTAGAAATGGACTTACTAGTTTGAGTCACTCAGGTTCTAGTAGTTTTGAAGGCATGCAGGGGTGATGGAGAAGAGCTGAGGTTGGGCTTTGTGAGAAGGCAGGAGAAACAATTAGTAAAAGTGTGCCTCCATGGTAGTTCACAGCCCAGGACTGAGTGGGCCACATAGGGAAGTTGAGGATTCACCCCATGAAGAAAGCCTAGGAGAGAATACTGAGGAAAGTACAGCCCAGTTGGCAGCAGAAGGCCTCAGCATTGTGGCGATGCCAGTACCATGGGATGACAACCAAGAAGAGTAGCAACGGGGACTGGAGCCAGTTGGAGGCTAGAAGACAAGCTGTGTGGGTTGCAAAGTGTTGAGTTGGAGAAGTGACCTTTGTAGGAGCCCAGAAGAGCGTGAGTGAACTCCAGATATTGGACATTGGGTTCTTTATACTTCCAGTGTTTTGTTTTGCTTGGTTCAGATTTGTGACTGTGCCGTGGTCTTTCCTCTTGAAGTAAAAAGTAAAAAAAAAAAAAAGTTTAATCTTACAGGAGTCTATAGATGAGAGGTTTTAGATTAAAAAAAGAGAAAGATATTAGGGTTTCACAGAGAATTTGGATTTTAAAAGAGACTGGATATTATTTTTAAAGAGATTTTTTAAAAAGTGTTTGAATGTATAAGGCTGTTGGACAGTTTTATGTTTGTGTTTTATGTTATGAATCATTTATCAAATGTGAAATACTTAGGTATGTGTAAAGTTAGGTATGAACAAGAAAGGAAAAGTTGTAGCTTAACAGTGATGAGTTTGTGTCTCAAGCTGAAAGGAGGATAATTGTGCTGGACAATTTATTGCCAATTTGACACAAACTGCAGCTATCTCAAAGTAAGGAAGCTCAGTTGAGAGTACATCCATAATATCTAACTGTATAGAATTTTCTTAATTAGTGATGAATGGGGGAGGGACCAGCTCACTATGGATTGTATTACCCCTGGGCTGGTGGTCCTGGGTTTTATAAAAAAGCAGCATGAGCAAGCCATGGGAACCAGGCTAGTAAGCAACACCCCTCCATGGCCTCTGCATTAGCTTCTGCCTCCAAGTCTCGGTTCTCTGCTGGTTCCTGTCTGGGCTTCCTTTGATGATAAGCAGTATTATGGAGATGTAAGCCAAGAAAACAAGTTTATTTTTATCACTCCTGGAAATATAGATAAATCTCTTTTCCAATGTAATACATTTCCTGACTTCCATTCTGATATTAAAACATCTTTCAAGTATGCATGTTGATCTAATTGAGCAGATTTTTCTACAATCCACTGTCTTTCAGCTAATCTAATTTCCCATTTCTGCTTATCAAGTTACAATTAGGTCTTTATTGTTACACTCTGATCCCCTCCTAGAATAGCAGTAACCCTTTTGTTCCATGGCTGCCAGCTATTTCATATTGTTGCTGTCACATGCCTACTAGTAATTGATGCAGAGAAGTTACTTTGTTTTGTTCTGTATGTTCCAAATGTTTTGTATAAGGTTTGCTAATCTTAAATTTCACAAAGTTTTTCATAGGACTCATCACATCACACCTTATATCTAAAAGACCTTGAGTCAGATCTGAGAACTGGACAGCCCTTCCTGTACCCACTTATGAGCTCACTATGGCTTTTGTGGTTTACACTGAAGAATACCAGTAAGTTGAAAGTTATGATTACTTCCATTGTAAGGGCTTCTAACTTATTCATGGGCCCCTGTCCCTCAACAGAGGAATGGATACAGAAAATGTGGTATATTTAAAAATGGAATACTACTCAGCAAATAAAAACAATGAATTCATGACATTTTTAGACAAATGGTTGGAGCTGGAAAATATCATCATAAGTGAGCTAACCCAATCACAAAAGAATACACAGGGAATGCAATCACTGATAAGTGGATATTTATTAGCCCAGAAGCTCTGAATACTCAAGGCACAATTAGCATATCAAATGATTCCCAAGAAGAAGGAAGGAGAGGGCCCTGGTCCTTAAAAGGCTTGATCCAGCATTGTAGGGGAGTACCAGGACAGAGAAAAGTAAGGGGGGTGATTGGGGAATGGGAGGAGGGAAGAGGGCTTATGGGACATATAGGGAGGGAGAAACCAGGAAAGGGGAAAGCATTTGGAATGTAAACAAAGAATATAGAAAATAAAAAAATAAATAAAATAAATAAAAAATTATGATTATAATACCCATGCTCTGTTATCACAATGTTCTAAAATTCCACTGTTTACTACCCATCCACCCCACTGCTCACCTTACTCAGGACCAATCAGCTTAAAGGTAAGCTACTTTGCCCAGTAAGCCAACTGCTCCCTTCCTTGACCTCTAAATTTTTGAACTTGTTTTTTTCCCTATAAAATGTCTACTCGTATTAGTACTGTAATTAGGGTCCCCAATCATTCTTACTGTACTGGACATACATTGTTATTTTGTATGTTCAATAAACAATTCTTGCTTAACTCAGATCAGAGTTTTCATGGTTTGAGTAGCAATCTCCTAGACACCAACATTTATGAATCCACACATCAATTAGACACTTACACATTTATAATTTTTTGTAAAAGATCAGTATTGATACTCTAAAATTGAAACTTTGCCAAAAGGACTGAGATAAACTTCCTCCTGAATTTTCTGCCCAATTGGGTTGTTTCCACAGGCAAAACGTAAATGCCTTTAATTTCTTTAAAATTCAGAAAAACATGTTTTACTGCGTCTGTAAATTATATGTGCTGTGCCTGAATCTATGAAGCTACATCCCTAAAGCTTGGGTTTTTCTTAGCTATGTTTAACTCTACCCATTGAACACTGCTGTAGTGATGGTATAATTTCTAAGAAAAAAGAGTGTTGACACCAACAATCACTTTGTTTTGCTGCTAATATTGCCTCAAATCTGTCCTTCTCTACCTAGACACAAGTGAGCTTTCCTTCATCTACCCCTCTAGACTTCAACTAATGAATATTTTGCCCTTCATTTCAAGTTATGCAGGTGGTTCTATTTTTGCTTCTTCCCTTGAGGTGTCCAGGTACTGAAGAACGGAGCAGTTTCACAGTCCTTTTCTTCCCTTGAGCTGTCTAAGCACTGCTGAATACTAAGCAGGAAAGGGGTGAAGAGAACTGTGGAATGGGTGGGTCAGTAGGTTCCAGACCCTTCTCCCAGGGAATACAAAGTTTTCAGTGTTACAGCTCTTCAGTGCCACAACTCTTTTTGATGATATCCAATGAAACAGTTTTCTCAGATGGTATTCAACAAAGCAGCTTGTACTCTTTTTTTTATAGCCTTTTTTTTAATTTTTTCTTTCTTTCTTTCTTTTTAATTGGATATATTCTTAATTTTTAATTTTTATTTTCTATATTCTATGTTTACATTCCAAAGGCTTTCCCCTTTCCCAGTTCCCCCCACCCTATGTCCCATAATTCCTCTCCCCCCAACTATTCCCCAATCATTCCCCCTCCCCCCACAGTTTCTCTACAAAACTGGATCCAATCTTTACAGACCCAGGGTCCTCTCCTTTCTTCTTGGGAATCATTTGACTTGCTAATTGTGCCTTGAGTATTTAGGGCTTCTGGGCTCATTAATATCCACTTATCAGTGATTGCATTTTATGTGTATTCTTTTGTGATTGGGTTAATTCACTCAGGATGATATTTTCCAGGTCTAACCATTTACCTACAAATTGCATGAATTCATTATTTTTAATTGCTGAGTAGTATTCCATTGTATAAATATACCACATTTTCTGTATCCATTCCTCCTTTGAGGGACATTTGGGCTCCTTCCAATTTCTGGCTATTATAAACAAGGCTGCTATAAACATAGTGGAGCATGTGTCCTTATTGCATGCAGGGGAATCCTCTGGGTATATGCCCAGGAGTGGAATGCCAGGGTCCTCTGGAAGTGACATGCCCAATTTTCTGAGGAACCGCCAAACTGATTTCCAGAGCGGTTTTACCATTTTGCAATCCCACCAACAGTGGAGGAGTGTTCCTCTTTCTCCACATCCTCGCCAGCACTTGTTGTCTCTTGAGTTTTTAATCTTAGCCATTCTGACTGGTGTGAGGTGGAATCTCAGGGTTGTTTTGATTTGCATTTCCCTGATGACTAATGATGTTGAACATCTCTTAAGGTGTTTCTCGGCCATCCAAATTTCTTAAGGTGAAAATTCTTTGTTTAGCTCTGTACCCCATTTTTTGATAGGGTTATTTGGTTCTAACTTCTTGAGTTCTTTGTATATATTGGATATTAGCCCTCTGTCAGATGTGGGGTTGGTGAAGATCTTTTCCCACTTTGTTGGTTGTCGTTTTGTCCTTCTGACAGTGTCCTTTGCCTTGCAGAAACTTTGTAATTTTATGAGGTCCCATTTGTCGATTCTTGATCTTAGTGCGTAAGCTATTGGTGTTCTGTTCAGGAACTTTCCCTCTGTGCCCATGTCCTCCAGGGTCTTCCCAAGTTTCTTTTCTAATAGTTTCAGTGTGTCTGGTTTTATGTGGAGGTCCTTGATCCACTTAGAGTTGATCTTAGTACAAGGAGATAAGATTGGGTCAATTCGCATTCTTCTGCATGTTGACCTCCAGTTGAACCAGCACCATTTGTTGAAAAGGCTATCTTTATTCCACTGGATGGTTGTGGCTCCTTTATCAAAGATCAAGTGACCATAAGTCTGTGGGTTAATTTCTGGGTCTTCAATCCTATTCCATTCAGGGTGTATAAGGACTACATAAACCTTGGAAAGTGGAAAGTGGTTCTTCTTAGGTGGAAGTTTCATTGTCTGAGATTTGCAGTACTGTGGATACCTCATTTCTGTAGAGAAGCATTCTAGAAAGTAGAGCTTACAGTTTTGCCAGTGATTATGTAAAGTTTCTCAGAGTAAGAGGATAAGGCTCCCCAGATAAAATATAGAAGAGGAAGCCCTGCTGGGTAAGAGAGCCCTCCATTTTGCTCAAGCTCAGGGAAGCTCTCTGAATATGACATTTAAATAGCAGGATCTTCCAACATCTCTTCCTCTTTTATTTTATAATGGAGAAGTATCACTATAGTCCTCAGCCTCTACAGTTAGAATGGTTTGGTACTGTACAACCTGATTGGCAGTGATCTTTGCAATGCTACTTATCTTTCATTTAAAAATTTGGATGAGACCGGGTACCTGGAGGAACAGGGCTACATTGGCCAGCATGGGGCCAAGGAAGAAAGATGCTATGCCACTATGCCATGAGTGGGTTTGGACATAGATGGAGTTGGGATCTTGTGGACATAGGATGTTTTGAGATTCCATCAGAAATCTTTTAAGCATGTGTATGTCTTATTACACCAGCCCAGATTTGTTTAACATAGAAACAAAGTTCTTCTCCCAACATAATACAAGTCTCTTGCTGTTCAGCAGTAAACTCTAGAGCACTTAGGTTTTGTAGAGCAACCCTCATTAGGGAGTTTATCTATCATTGAAGAGAATGGAGACTCTGTGCTAGAAGCCATTGCCTGGTCAAACTTGTCCTGGAAGTTGCTGGCCAGGTATTGTGATGGGACTAAGGATGCTCCAGCCTAATGAGACTTTTAGACCCAACTGAGACTTTTAAATCCAGAAAGCAAAAGGATTAAGTCATCTCTTTTTTTCTGGTCTTCTTTGAGCTATAAGGCAAGTTCTTTAGGTTTGTAGAGATAAACCTGGAAAACAATCGTTACTGAGGCACAGAAGCCTTGGAAAGGGAGTTAGTACAGTAATCAGTAGTATTACTGCACCATAGAAGATCAGGGATGGGGAGCGGGGTGGGAGTAGCACAGTTAGCAGATATTGACTTTGTGAAAGAGATGTTATGGGAGCATGTAGGATGGGATCCTGATGAGGGACTCTCAAGGCAAAGGAGGGGGGATAGGATGAAATGAGGAATGCTTGGTAATTTCTGTGCAGGTAGGGACCTACAGGTGTCATAAAGTGAGGCATTAATGGGAATAGTATCCAATAGCTGCCAAAAGAGGGAAGCATGGAAGAACTAATGACAGAAGGAGGGGTGGGTTGTCAGGGAAAGGAGATCAGCTGTATATCAGACATAAAGCCAGTAAACGATGGTTTGGACTTCCTTCCAAGTTGAGTCGAATTTTCCTGTTAAAGAATGTTAATATGGGACTGTAACAAGCTGGTAGGAGGACTGTAGGTTAGTTACAGGGTATTCATCATATCCATTAGGACAAAGCTTATCCAAGTCTTCCATTTGTTATCATTCATCCCAGGGATCTTCAATGGAAAGCTGCAAATGAGTTTTAAGGTTGGTGAGTATTATACCATAAAGACTGCAGGATTCAACTAGGCATTCCCAATGTTTTCATCCTCCATATATGAATGCCTTCTGGAGGTAGTCACATATGTTGTAGAAAGTAAAGCAGAGGAAAGATCTGGGGTATAAGAGAATTTCCAGAGATGGAATTGGGGTATATAGGAATCTCAATCCTGGCAGGCATTCTTCAAGTGAACAGTCATGGTTAATATAATATTGTTTTGTCTGTTCTATGCCTCCTTAGCAAAGAATCGTCAGTGTTGAGAGGGTTACAAAGAAGCTGCACAGTATCAGAGGCAGAGTGAAGAATAATAAAGACAGCCATAAAAAAAGCTAAAAGGGGAATCTGCAGGCATAGCTTGGGAAGCAGCCATCAGGTTATGGATATCCTTCTAGGAAATCTTGCTATTTTATTGGTGGTGACATCTCCTCTGCGTTCTCTCTCCTTGATCTGTCAGCAAGAGGCATGACATCTTCTTGGTCAGTGAGGTGGTGTCAGATATTCCTGGCAGGGACCTAGGTAAGCATAGACTGATCCTGTAGAAATATACAAGCAAAACCCCTTCTGGGTGTAAGGAAAAGTCTTCTCCCTTGCAAATTCCAGCCCTTATACTAAGATGGGGAGAGTTATTCCTGGTGTATACCAGTGGAGGAACATAGAAGGGTGTTTGGAGCTTTTGTGAATGTTAAATATACTTAGGGTAGTTAGAACCATTATTAATTGTATACTGAGGGCTAGGCATTCTGTAGTGGTATTATGTTAATTAAGCCATTCTGACTCCCCAGCAACATTGTGGCGAGAGTTCCTTGTCACCTGCCCAAATGCTCTGGATTCTCAAATGAAAGCCAGATACACACAGCCTTCTATTTTAATTTGCCTTAAACTGCTCAATGACTGGGCCACCTCACTCTTCCAGCACACTCTCCCTTCCAATATTCCTGAATCATTACTAAAACCTCAGACCCAGGCCTGTAGCCCTCTTGAGCCATAATCCCCAACTCTTACATCTTGGCAGTCTCTCTGTTTATCTTCAATCCTGATCCTCCTTCTTCCTCAGCATGGCAGTACTAAATCCTCCTTCCTGTGCTTCCCTTACCCGAACCTGAGAATTCTAAAGTCCCTCCTTTGTCTCCCTGACCAGCCATTGGACAGTGCAACTTTATTTACTAATTAGAACCAGCTGGGGCAGTGTCCTCAACATCTCACAAGCAGTATTCTCATGCAATTTGGGAACCCATAATGTAAGCATTGAACCAAATCCACAACAGCATTCTCTTTGTTTTATAAGTTGTACTTTTAAGGTTTGCTGTTTTCTTTCTTTTATTCCTTGGCCTTGGTGGGATGGACCTGTGTCTCCATGTCTAAAGCAGATTCCTTCTGTTTTTATTGCTGCTGCTAAAGTCTGAACTATGGATGTAACCTAATGTGATGTTGCTCCTGTGTCTTGGGTAGCCACAATCCATCTATGACAGTGTTTGTCTTTATGACCTTTGCCGGCATGCCTGACCTCAGATGTCATACCTTCCCATATGCCATTTTTAAGAAAAAAGTCTCTGGCTGCATGATTTTTTTCTCTCTAAGATCACTTAAATTCTATGAATAAAATAAGGTAGAGCCTCCCTTGACTTTTGGTGGAGACAGAGCAAAGAGGAGACAGGGTCTTTTGAGTCAGGGGGTTGGTGATTCTATCCCAGGCTTGGATTGCATGAGGAAACCTGTTTCTAAGAGTTTGCTGGCTGTGTTCCCTGTTGTGCTCATGTGGAAAAGGCTCTCTGACCAAAACGTTTATCAGATCCTCATAGGATGGCACTTTGGTCCTGATTTTGTCTAATTGTTCAGGGCATGCATCCTGGAAAAAGGCCTTCCACTGTCAAAAGATTGGACTAGGCAGGGAGGAGTGCCAATATCTCTCCAATGTCAGGACTTGTTTAAAGTGCCTAGTTGACTTTGTAAGAAAGATTTTGTCCAGAGTGTGTGAGTACCATCTGGCTTTACTGCCCATCTGAGTTCTTTTAAATCTGTGGCTTTGTATAGGTATTTGAATGGTTTATATTACATGCTGTCAATGTCGACCAAGGATGCCTGAAGTTTCAGCTCCATCTCAGAGTCATGAGTGCAGGGGGAGGCAGAGCTTGCAAGGGTGCTAATTTGTGTAGGTTTTGTTTTGTTTTGTTGGTTTTGTTGTTCCCATTCTGTTTTGTTTTGCTTTTATAACAGAAACAAAGGTGTTACAAAGTTGTTGCTTGGTGGAGGGTTGGTGGAGGGTTGGTGGAGGGTTGTGGGTAAGAGGTTATGGAGTTACATCATCACCTTTTTATCCCTTTGGAGGCAGATTTTGGAGAATGTCACTGTTGGTGAGGGAGGGAGGAGCACAGATAGTTCTTTTAGCTTTGGAAAGAGTAGGATGAGTAAGGGGATGATCAGGGAAGGCCGAAGCTCTGCTGTCCTTTTCATGGAGTCCTGCAGAGAGACAGAATGTAGTACAATGAGAAGAGGGCAAGTGGGGCTGAGGGCTTGCTTAGCATTTTCTCTGGGCTGTTATAAGAGGATAGGGATGCGTGTATGGTTTTGATTTCTCATATTAATTTGTAAGGGTTGTTGTAAGATCTGGAATAGGATGGTCTTTCGGGCCTAGATCTTCAGTCTTGCTGGACAGAGGGGACAAGTCCGCTTCTAAGTGTTCCTCTGCATTCCTAGATTGTACCTTAGATAGGGAGAAAATCGGGGCAGGGAGGTTTTTAAAACTTAATGAGCATCTTGGCTTTGTATGAAGGAAGCTATTTGGGACCACGAGTCAAGACTATAAATATTGTCAGTGGTCATGTAAAGTTATCTCAGGGACATTTTCCCAAAACAGAGGTTTATTTTTTTGGTTAAGTTTTGTTCCATGAGATTTTAAAATGGAATGTATTTCCCTAAGCTGAGGGTTTTTTCTAATGTGATGAGAAGTTACCTATGATAGAAAAGAAAAGAAACACCTTGTCCAATGGGAACATTTCTGTAGTCTTTCAGCTTGAGGGCATTCCACAGAGGCCAACATGCTAAGCCTTCCTGCAGATTTAAAGAGTTCCAGTAATTACCCTGAATGATATGCAAAGGCTGCTGTGCAACCCAATTTTTAAAAAATTGTTTCAAGGGAAAATTAGATAGAGGGTCTTTGCCAATGATTGTGTGGGCTGTGGGACTGTCTGGTTTCACACAGAGGTGTATGAACCTTTCCGCCAATACCAGAGAGTACTCCGGCCAGAAGGCATCAGAGATCCTTTCAACTTATCTGAATCCATGTGAAGGCTCTGACAAAAATTAAAGTAGAAAAGACTTAAGTTGCCTGCCCTCATAGTGTGTGGGATTGTTGGTCCACAGGAGAATTAAGCTGTGGATCTGTAGTCAAAAGCTTCTTCATGGCTCCCCATGGTGAATCTTGATGAAAGAGACAGTCCATGATTATAAATAGTTTATTGGTGGTTCATGATGGAAAATGGATGCGTTATGTACCACACCTACTCCTCAGAATAGACCTGAGATTAAATACCTTTTACAGGGAGGAATGTGTAGGAAGGGAAACTTATTGGCTAAGCCCTCTGGGTCTCTAGGTATCTCATTAGCATGGAGAACTATGTTTTGGGCCTATATGACCATAGGACATGTTTCTTCATGTGAGGAGTGTGGCACATGTTCCAGGCCAGGAGTCTGGCAGGGGTTGGGGAGTCCCCTAAGCCTCAGGAGAGTGCACACTGAGTCGCTGAGTATCAACCTGCTCTACTTTACCAAATTCCCTGGCATGGTTTTCTATCCCACAGAGGCTTGTGCTTTTGAGCTGATACCAAAATCAGGGGGTGGTGGGTGTGATGGTACCCAGAAATGGTGGGGGGTCATTCATCCTTCCCTGCTGGAACTGGAGGTCCTGTTGAATCCACATGGGCACCAGGTATGGTTCTGCTTTCTGCTTCTTTCTCTTGGGATGTCCGGGCAACCCTGAATACCGGGCAGAAGAAGGATGGAGAGGAGCAGAGTTCCTCAGTACACCTCCTCCCTTGGGGCATCTGGGCACCAATGCACAAAGGGCAGGAAATGGCGAAGTGAAGTCAGAAATGGGTGTGTCTGCAGTATCCTCAATGTTAGGAGGAGATCTCCAAAGATTACAGTGTTACAGCTCTTCAGTGCCACACCTCTTTTAGATGGCATTCAATGAAAGAGCTTTGTCAGATGGTATTCAAGGAAACAGCATGTGCTCTTTATTCAGGGTGAACAAGAAACCTTGGAAAGCAGAAAGGGGTTCTTCTTAGGGTGAAGTTTCCTTGGGTGAGGTTTTAAGATACTCAGGATACCTCATTTGCATGGAGAGGCATTCCAGGAAGTTGAGCTTATAATTTTGACAAGGATTACATAATATTCCTCAGGGAGAATGTTGGGGCCGGGCTCCCCAAACAAGGTATAAAAGAAGAAGCCCTGCTAAGGAAGGGAGTCCTCTATTTTGTGCTGATCATAGGGGAGCTGTCTGGACATGGTAGGCTATGATCTGTAAATAGCAGAATTTTCCAACATATACATAAGATTCTGTCATAACTGGCTAACGAAGATAGCAAATGTACAATACAAATTCTTCTCCGTTCTACTCTTCCCTCCCTCCCCTGCCTTTGTCTCTCTGTCTGTGTCTCTGTCTTCCTCTGTCTGTCTCTGTTTATATTTCTCTATCTGTCTTTCTCTCTTCTCTCTCTATTCTCACTATTGCTCTCTCACATCAATTTGTTGGGATAGTGATGTTTGATTATCAACACAGCATGTTCAACTGAGAAAATGAAAAATTTGACAGACACACCGAGTTTCTTCATTTGAAGATAATATAATACCTAAACTTAAAATCTGTTTATTCATGGTGTCCTAGCATGAACTAAATTAACAAGGTGTCAAAGTACATCAGGAAAAGAGTAAATAAAAGACAATCTAATTTGATAAGATGCTTTAAATATTTCAGCTAAAAAGAACTTTATGAATTCTGAGTTTCTATAAAATTAATTTTACATGTAAGTCTCTATTTAAGTATCTAATGTGTCTATTTTATTTTTATATTTATTGACTATTTTAAATGTGGCCTTTTTGGAATAGGTGTGGCCTTGCTGGAAGAAGTGTTTCATTCTGGGTGTGAGCTTTGAGACTCTCCACCTAGCCATGTGGGAGACAGCATGCTCCTGGTTTCCATTGGAAGAAGACATAGAAATCTCAGTTTCTTCTCTGGTGCCACACCTGCTTGGATGATGCCATGCTTCCTGCTATGATGATTATGAACCAAACCATTGAATGTGTAAACTGGCCCCAATGAAATGTTTTCCCTTATAAGAGTTGCCTTGGTTATGGTGTCTCTTCAGAGCAATGAAAATTCTAAGATACCATTACAGCATATGTTTTGGACTTCTGAATCTTATGGTCATTCCTTCCCTTCTTCCATGTTTCCTGAGTATTATGAGTAAAGTGTCCAACTGTACAACTACAATTTTCTTTTTTGTTTAAACTTATTTATTTATTTATACTTCAGAGTTTAATCCCTGGCTTGGTCCACCCTCCGACTATTCCCCATCCCATACCTCCTCCCCACTGCCACCTCTCTCCACAAGGAAGTTCCTACCACCCACCCTCACCCCACCTGACCTCTATATTTCCTGGGGCCTCCAGTCTCTTGAGGGCTAGATGCATCATCTCTGAATGAACAGACTTGGCAGTCCTCTGCTGAATATGTGTTGGGAGCCTTATATCAGCTGGTATGTGCTGCCTGTTTGGTTGTCCTGTATTTGAGAGATTAATTGAGACTGCTGGTCCTCCTACAGGATTTTCCTTTTCCTCAGCTTCTTTTAGCCTTTCCCTAATTCCACAGCAGGGGTCAGCAGCTTCTGTCCATTGGTTGGGTGCAAATATCTGCATCTGACTCTTACAGCTGCTTGTTGGTTCTTCCAGAGTGCTGTCATGCTAGGTCCCTTTTTGTGAGTGCTCCATGGCCTCAGTAAAAATGTCAGTCCTTGGAACCTCCCCTTGAGCTGGGATCCCATTTTGGGACTGTTGTTAAACCATCTTTTCCTCAGGGTCCTCTCCATTTCTATCACTGTAGTTTTTTTTTCAAACAGAAACAATTATGGGTGAGAGTTTTTATGGGATGGCAAACCCCTCTCTCATTTGATGTCCTATCTTCCTGCTGGAAGTGGACTTTATTAGTTTCCTTTCCCTACTGTTGGGCATTTCATCTAAGGTCTCTCCCTTTGAGTTCTGAGAGTCTCTCACTTCCCAGGTCTCTGGTGCACCTAGAGAGTTTCCCCAACCTCCTACCCCTCGAAGTTGCCTGTTTCCATTCTTTCTGCTGGCTGCTCTTCCAGAGAATTGGGGTTCAATTCCCAGCATTCACATGGAAGCTCACAATTGTCTTTAACTTCCAGATCTGATACCCTCATACAGATATACATGCATCTATTTGTCTATATAGCATCACTACAAGACAACACAGTTTAGTAGCTCTGTAGAGATCTGCTCAAAAGGGTGGGCTAATACCTGGTGATTGTAATATATGTTTAATATATTAACAGGAAAAGCATATTAATAGAAGGAATCTTTTTTACAGTGAATTTCTCTTGGCCTTTGCCCATGAAAGCTCCAGTGTAGATTTTTAATTCAACATGAAGTTATCTCAGGAAGGTCACCTGCTAGTCGTTAGCTTTTATGCTCCTGACAATAACCCATGGACCACCCCCAAGTAATGTTGAGCTATCCAAAGCTGGTCCAGGTATATCATTATTACTGTTAATATTACATGGGCCATCAGCAAACCAGTTCATTGATTCTGCTCCCTTTATCCTCATGGGATGGTGGCTAATGATCCCAGGGAGAAGGAAGAAACATGGAATCTCAAAGCAATTACACTAAAATCAGGAAAAGAGAAAAGATGTCCCCTTTCTCCATATCAATTCAAGATAGTAATTGAAGGCATAATTAGAGCAATAAGATAACTAAAGAATATCAAGAGGATACAAATTGGAAATCATTTTATTACTATTCACAGATGGATGTGATAGTATACATCAGCAACCACAAAAAAATTCTACCAGGTAATTTCTACAGGTGATAAACAGCTTTAGAGAAGGGCTATATATAAGATAAGCTCAAAAAAATTAGTAGCTGTCCTATATCAAATTAAAATTTACACAGAAACTGAAAAAGAAATCTTGGAAAAAAAACACCCTTCACAATAGCCACATTTAATATAAAATATTTTAGGATAACTGTAACCAAGCAAGTAAAATACCCATAGGACAAGAACTTTAATTCTTTGAGGAAGGCAAATTGATTCATTATTATCTCCCTTTACAAAACTCAAGTCCAAGTGAATCAAGTACCTCTACATGAAACTAGATACACCGAATCTAATAGAAGAGAAATTAGGGAAAAGCCTCTAACAAAATGCACAAAGGAAAATTTCTTAAATAGAACACCAATGGCTTATGCTCTAAGAACAAAAGTAGACAAATGGGACCTCATAAAATTATAAATCTTCTGTAAGGCACACGACACTGTCAATAGAACAAAACAGCAATCAACAGATTAGGAAAAGATCTTTACCAATTCTATATCCTAAAGAGGGCTAATATCCAATATATACAAAGAAGACAAGAAGTTAGACTAGAGAAACCCAAATAACCCTATAAAAATGGAGACTAACTCTATTAAAAAATGGAATACAGAGCTAAACAAAGAATTTTCAACTGAGTCCAATGTCTAAAATGACCTAAAGAAATGTTCAACAAACTTAGTCATCAGGGAAATGCAAATCAAAACGACCCTGAGATTCCACCTCAGGAATCTGACTGGTAAGTCAGAAAGGCTAAGATCAAAAACTCAGGTGACAGCAGATGCTGGTGAAGAGGTGGAGAAAGAGGAATACTCCTCCATTACTGGTGAGATTGCAAGCTGGTACAACCACTCTGGAAATCAGTCTAGTAGTTCCTCAGAAAATTGGACATAGTACTACCTGAGGACCCAGCTATACCACTCCTGGGCATATACATAGAAGATACTCCAACATGTAATAAGGGCACATACTCCACTATTTTTCTAGCAGTCATATTTATAATATCCAGGAGCTGGAAAGAACCCAGATGTCCCTCAACAGAGGAATGGATACAGAAAATGTGGTACACTTACACAATGGAATGCTACTCTGCTTTTAAAAACAATGACTTCATGAAATTCACAGGCAAATAGATGGAACTTGAAAATATCATCCTGAGTTAGGTAACACAGTCACAAAAGACCATACATGGTATGCACTCACTGATAAGTGGATATTAGCCTTAAAGTTTAGAATACCCAATATACAATTCACAGACCATCTGAAACTCAAGAAGAAGGAAGACCAAAATGTGGACACTTCAGTGCTTCTTAGAAGAGGGAACAAAATAGTCACAGGAGGAAATATGGAGACAAAGTGTGGAGCACAGACTGAAGGAGTGATTATCCAGAGCTTGCCCCACCTGGGGATCCATCACATATACAGTCACCAAACTGGGATGCTACTCAGGATGCTGGGAAGTGTCTGCTGAAGGGAGCCTAATATGACTGTCTCTGAGAGGCTCTGCCAGAGCCTGATAAATACAGAGGCAGATGTTCACAGCCAACCATCTGACTGAGCATGGGATCCCTGTTGGAAGAGCTGGAATAGGGACTGTAGGAGCTGAGAGGGTTTGCAGTCTCATGAGGGGAGCAACAGTGTCAAACTGCCAGACCCCCCTGCCCCCGGAGCTCCTGAGGACTGGATCACCAACTAAAAAGTACACATGGAGAGACCCATGGCTACAGCCATGTGTGTGGCAAAGGATGGCCTTATTGGACATCAGTGGGGGAATAGCCTTTGGGCCTGAGGGGGTTCAATATCCCTTATTGGACATCAGTAGGGGAATGCCATGGTTGGTGGTGGGAGTGGATGGGTAGATGTGGGAGGACCCTCATAAAGACAGGGGGGCAGGAGATAGGATAGGGGCTTTCTGAAGGGGAGATCTGTAAAGGGGATAACATTTGAAATGCAGATAAAGAAAATATCAAATAAAAGAAAAAAGTTATAAACAAAAAGAAATTGAAGAAGATATGAGAAGATGTAAAGATCTTCCATGCTCATGGATTGGTAAGGTTAACATAGTGAAAATGTCCATATTACCAAAAATGATCTACAGATTCAATGTTATTTCCATAAAATTTCCTATGTAATTATTTACAGACCTTGAAAGAACAATATTCATCTTCCTATGAAAAAATAATATATCTAGGAAGGCTAAAACAATCCTGTACAATAATTGAACTTCTGGAGTTATCACCATCCCTGATTTTAACCTATACTACACAGATATAGTAATGAAAACATCATGATATAAGCATAAAACAGACAGATTGATCAAAGAAATCAAATCAAATGTATATTAATATATTTGCAGGCACCAGGATTTGATGAGGAAGCCAGAATTATGCACTGGAAAAAAAATCTTTAAAATATGGTACTGATACAACTAGATGTCAGAATGTAGAAGAATATAAATATATCTAAATCCAATTACCCTGCACAAACCTCAAGTCTAAGTGGATAAAATAATCCTCAACTCAAAACCACATATATTAAATTAGATAGAAGAGAAAGTAGGAAATAACTTTGAATTTTGAATTGGCACAAGGGAAGACTTCCTGAAAAGAACATAAACAGCTCAGGTTCTATGATAGGCAATTAATAAATGAGATCTCATGAAACTGAAAAGCTTCTGTAAGGATTAGGACAACATCAGTTAGACAAATGACAGCTTACAAAACGTGCAAATACTTTGCCCAACTCTAAATCTGGCATAGGACTAATTCCTCAAATATGTAAAAAACTTAAAAATTTAGATGTCAATAAACCAAATATTCCAATTAAAAATGGAGTGCAAGTCTAAACTGATAGTTCTCAATAGAGGAACATCAAGTGTCTAAGAAACACTTAAAGAAATACTCAATATCTTTAGCCATCAGATAAATAAGAATCAAAATGATTCTGAGATTCCATCTTACACTTGTTAGAGTAGCTAAGATAAAAATGTAAGTGACAGCTTATGTTTGTGAGGATATGGAACAAGGAGAACACTCCGTTGCTGAAGGTAGTGCAAATTTGTGCATCCATTTTGGAAATCAACATGACTATTTCTCAAATAATCGAGAGTTGATCTACCTAAAGACCCAGCTCTATCACTCATTGGTATATACCTAAAGGATGTTCCATCTTTCCACAAAGACATGTGTCAAACTGTGAAGCTTTGTTATAATAGCCAGAAACTGGAAAAAAAGTTTAGATTTCCCCAAGATAAGATGGATGAAGAAAATGTAAATTTATAAAATGAAGTATTATCAGCTGCTAGAAAATAATATCATAAAATTTACAGTGTTTTAGTCAGGATTCTCTAGAATCAAAGAATTTAAGGAATGTCCCTATATATTAAGGAATTTATTGTAATGACTTGATGTCTACAGTCCAACTAACCCAACAATGGGCTACTATGAATGGTAGTCCAAGAATCTAGTAGTTGTTTATTTCCAGGTGGTGAGTTGTTTCAGCTGGTCTTTTTTACAAGCTGAAATCCTGAAGAGGTAGGTTCCAACAGATGTGCTGGCAATTACGTGCACACGGGCAAAGAAGAGTGAGTCTTCCTTCTTGCAACGTCCTTATTTAGGTCTCCAGAAGAAAGTATGGCCCAAATTAAAGGTGTATAATACCACATTGGGATTTGGAACTCACTCTGTCCCAGGTTGGCCTTGAACTCGGAGATCTTCTTGCCTCAGTTTCCTGGGATTAAAGGTGTGTACTACCTTGCCTGGGCCTAAGTTTTTCCTTGCCACTATGCCTCAAGATCTCTGAGTCAAGATCTGAGTCAGAAGCCTGTATCTTCTAACCTCAAGATATAGATCACAGATATGTCCTCCATTCCTAGATTGTAATTAATTCCAAACATAGTCAAGTTGACAATCAGAAGTAGTCATCACATGTGTCAAATAGATGGAACTAGAAAACAAAAATCCTGTATGATGTAACCCAGCACCAGAAAGACACACACTGTATGTATACTTATAAGTGGATATCAGCTATAAAGGATAATTGTGTTGCAATACACAGAACCAGAGAGGCTAAATGACAAGAAGGACTCAAGGGTGGATGCATGAATCACCCTGGGAAGGGAAAAATGAAAGATATTTCAGGTAGACTGGGGACAGATGTGGATGGGAACAAGAGGGATCAGGTGGGGAAGGAAAAGGGAGAGAATACTGGTTGAACAACTGGAATTGGGAGGCATTTCAGGGACAATCCAGAAACCTATGCATTGTAAACTTCCAGTAAGTTCCTAGCCAAGGTTGTCCCTAAGGTTGTCATAGCAATTGGGCATATTGAACCTTAACTAGTGATCTTCTGGTCTCTTGTAACATGGCAAGACTTCCAGTGGAGGTATTGGGACACCAACTCAGCTATAAAACCTTTAATTGACAATTTGTCCTGGGTATACAGATAGGGCAGAAATAGACTTAGGATAAAACCAAATATAACTAGCAGCAAACAAACAAACAAAACAAAAGAACAATAAAATTATTACTAATGACATTCTGCTATATTTGTTGATAAACGCCTAAGGTAATCATCATCAGAGATAATTCATCTAGCAATAGATAGAAACAGATAAAGAGACCCACAGCCAAATATTAAGCTCAGGGAATCCTGTGGAAGAGGGAAGAATTATAGAAGCCACAGGGGTCAAGGACATCACAACAAAGCCCAAAAAGTCAACTGACCTTGCCTCAAGGGGATTACTGGCAAGCAGGGAGTCAGCATGCCTCTGACCTAGGTCCTCTGCATATGTTATGATTATTTAACTTGCTGTAGAACTCCTGTCAATGCAGGGCTATTCTGGACTCTTGACTGCTTTGGGGACCCTTTACCTCTCAGTCTTTGTAGTGAGCACTCTTACTAAGTCATCTTCATGGCCTTATGTACTTTAATTTTACAGTCTTCAAATAAATGAAAGGACTTATTTTGAATCTTATCTTTTTAAAGTTTTAAAGAGGCACAAAGATATAATTACTTTTATTGAACAGGTAGATTTTAAAAGATTTGTAATAAATACCACAGATAACAGGAAAACAGCAAGTTATATACATTTGAAATTAGTTTCTATATGCAAAATGATATAAGCCGTTCTGTACTGATTGGCACTTTCTAAAAAGGACCAAACAACCAGATAACAAAGTAGTTCCTCAATAATAACCCAAATGTAAAATTTAAAAATGTGCTTTGTCTTGATTATTTTTGCCTCTAAGTTCATAAGGGAACCTTGTGTTTAATTCTTTCTATGTTGGGCCTTTATGTGCTTTGGGTATCAGGTTAACTGTTGCCTTACAAAATGAATAGGGCAACATTCCCTCTTTTCATTTTGTGGAATATTTTAAGGAGTATTGGCTTAGAAAGTTTGATAGTCCTCTGCACTAAAACATCCTGGTCCTGGGAACTTTTTCATTCATAGACTTTTACTAATTGCTTTTATTTCACTAGGTATGCTAAATTGCCCATCTGATCTTATTAGGTAGTATATATTGAAAAAAATCAATTTCTCTTAGTTTTTCTAATTTGGTGGAGTATAGAATGAGTCGTGAGACTAGAACAGAAGAATCAGTTTGCCAGAGGGAATGAGTGAGGGAAGGTACAGCTACAACCATGTGTCCTTTGAGAGGTGGTTCAAAAACTTAGTGCAGTACACACTTCCTAAAATATTTGAAGCCAAATCCAAAGAAATCTCCAAAGAACAGGGGATATGAAGGCCCAAATGAAATTTTTAGTGCAGGGACTAGGTTATATCCACTTGAGTTGTTGACAAAGGGGTTATGTAGACATACCCAAACAACTAAGGTTTTTGTCAAGACAATAGATTTCTTTTCCCAAACTTATAACAGGGCCTGGTTATTGAAGATAATACCCATACCCATACAATACATTGAACATGGAGAGATCAATTTTGTGCCTATACAAAATTTTCAAACTTAATTCTAATGTCTTTCAAAAGGGAATTTATCTGCAGGATATCAAAAGAGAAACTTAAACACCAATCCAGCCACAAAGCCTTTGATCTACAGTGCTATCCTTCCTGTAAAATAAGTCAGGGTGATGGTAGCACAAGGTTTGTGAGAATCACCAAGCAATGCTTGATTTGACTTAAGGCCTATTCCATGAGATGAAACACACACTAATACTGCTTAGGTGCCTGAGAGCCAGAGACCAGATAGCCCAGAAACAGAGAATAAGATGAAATACTACCATTTGTTTTGTTTTTTTTTTTAAAAAGTCATAAATGACTTCTAATGATATTATTCTATGTTCATAGACCAGTGCCTTAATCAGCCATTATCATAGAAGCTTTCTCTTACAATGTGGGAACAAACACAGACATTAAGTAACAAAAGAAGGACCTCGGAACACATAGTTCTAAACGTGATGTCTCTGTTTAATCCCTCCCCTCTGAGAGCTCAGGTAACCTTGCAGAAAAAGAGATGGAGTTTAAGAGTCAGAGGGCATGGAAAATACCAGGAGAACTAGGCCATTTAAATCAACTGCACAAAGCTTATATGAACTCACAGAGACTAAAGCAACATACACGGGGTCTCCATGACTCTGCAGCAGGTCCTCTCTCTCTCTCTATTATGGCTGTTATATTTTCATGGTACTTCCAAGTGTGTGAATGAGTGGGTTTCTTATTCTTGTGTTTTCTCTTGGGGTCTTTATATTCATTCATTTTGTCCAAAAATGATGCTATGTCTTACATTTTAGCTTATATTTTACTTTGTGTTTGTTTTATCTTTCAGAAGGTTGTTCTTTCTAATGAGAGAGAGAAAGGGAATGGTTCTGGATTGGAGGGATGTGTGGAGTAACTAGGAGGAATGGAGGAAGGAAGCCTGTAATCAGAATATATTGTGTGAGAAAAGAATGCTTCCAGTAAAAGGGGGAGATGTATTTTTTGATAACAACTCCAAAGGTTAAAGTTAAAAGACATCAACAGGAAAATAGATGAAAAGATATAAAGAACCAATATTTTGTTGATATATGATCAACAAAATCATCAATAAAGTATGAATTTGTAAATGCATGGTAATACAATAATTCAAAATATTTTAGCTAAGAAACTGTATTTAATTGCATTCTGCTCTATAATTTATTTTTATGAAGTTCAGACAGAAAAATTAAATATTATCTGTAAATAAGTTAACTGTGTAACATATATAAAAACTGGAAAATGTCAGGATAACATCTGTCACTGATGGTGACATCTATATTTATCATGACTGGGCAAAATTTTTTATTGTCAAATGTGATAAAACTTCAAAAACCTTTATGTACTTGAAAAAGAGATTATTCTATTGCATATAATTAGTGCATTGATAAATTGTTTCTGAAATATAAAGATATGTATAAAAGTAAGATGTATTTTAAAAAATAAATGTCAATCTAAATGCTATGAAGGAACTAACAGTGTATTTTGACATGAGATTGTAACTTCAATATTTTTTAAAAAAACATTTTCTACACAAAAATTAACATAAACATAACTAAATTTTTTAACATAAGAAATTTGTTTTTAAATATTTTTACAATGAAGAAATGTAATGTGTATATAAATGACTATGGGCATCTACTCTTGAGGCAGAATGATACTAATATTTAACTCTCTTAATAGACTCTATATTCTTCCATTAGATATTTGAAATGTTTCAGAATAACCAACAGCTTTGAGTATGAGTTATTTTATAATAATGGAGGAGGAAAAAAGTAGGTTTTCTGTAATAGCATTTATCTGTTTTAAGGAGAAGTTTTCTTGATGACAGGTGAAGACTATGATTATGTATGGGTGTGTAAGGAGATATAGGTGTTTATAGGTGTTTTTTAGATGCTATACTGGCTTAGTGAATTAGTAGATTCAGATTATTCTCCATATGAAGTCATGGTTGCCATGACTTCACTAGCATTAAGAAGTTAACTAGGTTTCTAGTACTAAGTGTCTTTTCTTATTATTATTATTGAGTGGCCCTTAAGACAGTTACAGAGCTGCTTATTATAGCTAAGGTATACTTATCCTTACTGTACCCTTAGTGTAAACATCCATGTAGATGGTTGATGTAAGGTTTATAGGCACCATAGTTGAATGAATCCTTTCACAGTCAATCAAATCTCAGAGTTCTAGATCCCAGCCACAATGAATACAATCCCAGATCAATAGCTGAAGGAACTTGTGGAAAAAGATACAAAAGATTATTAGACTCAAAGGATCAAAGAGTTTGCTACGGTATTGTGTCTCCTAGTAATAATGTTATATCCATAGATCTCACCAGTATGAGTGCCAAACATAAGATGAACAAGAACAATGCAAGAAGACACTGAAAGAATAAGGTTGCAGGCTAGGAATCCCCCGTGCCTGAGTCTTGGGTGACCCCAAAGGAGCAGAGGTTCAGCCCACTCTTTGTTGGCCTAGAAGTGTGCACACGTCACACCCGCCTCCAGGGTCCGGCTGGAACCTCAGGCTGGGAGTGTCCCTGGTGTCTTTTCCTGTCTCGCCTCCACTGAGTGGCTGTGGTGAGGACAAGCTCGGCTGGGGCTGGAAGAATTACCTCGGCGGCTTTGGAGCTCATGCTTGGGGGTGCTTAGGTCCCCAACACCTACTGCTAGTGGGGGAGGGTGGGCTTTGAATACGTAACCCTGGCCTTGTAACAGGAAATGCGTAACGGGAATTACGCATGTGACACTGTGCGTAACCCTGGCGCAACCCTGTGCGTGGCGGCCACGAAGGCGGAAATGACTTAACCAGGTCCCATCCAGCCTCTGTGGGAGGCTGATTGGTTCTCAGAGAGTGCGGGCTTGGATGGTTTGAACTGCTTGGCTTAGGGCTTTGCTATAACTCTATAAAAGCAGTCATGTTTCTGCACCCAGTGTTCACTGTCCTCTACCTCATGTGGGAGATGGCCGTGGCCCCAGGGCTCTGGAATTAAAACCTCTTGCTTTTTTGAATCAAAACTGGTTCTTGTGAGTGATTGGGGCGACCGTTTCCGAGGCGTGAGGTGCTGGGGTGCCCTCGTTTTTTTTGGGGGTCTTACAACACGACCAAGTGGACATGGGAAGATCCATGAGACTTCAACTGTACAGAAACAACTAGAGGAGAGTGAGAAAAGGTGGGAGCAGGAAAGGTGGTATAACCGAGGGAAGTATACACTAGAGGTGCTCCAGTGGGAAAAGCTGAAAACACAGATACAAGCAACATTATATGGACTGGACAGATCATATATTTATGAATATATATATATATATATATATAATGTGTGCATAGATGCATAAAATAACAATTGGCAGAAACAGAGGTATGAATTTAAAGGACCATGAGGAGAGTTCTATGGGAGAGTTTGGGGGTAAGAAAGGGAAAGGAGAAATATAATCCTATTACAGTCTTAAAAATAAACAAAAAAAATGAAGAAAAAAAGAGAGAAGAAAAAAGGAGAGAAGAACAAGAGCAAGGTAGCTACTCTCAAGCATTTCTTTTCTCTTTTTCTTTCCTTTTCTTTTTTTTTTTTTTATTTTGAATATGTGAATGGGCTTGCATGGGTTTATGTGCACACCATGCATGTGTTGTTGCCTGTGCATGCCAGAGGAGGGTGGAGTATCACCAAGTACTGGAGTCCTAGGAAGAAATTCTTCAATTTTTTGATATTATAATGGCATCATTTCCACCCTCCTTTCCCTTCCTCCAATAGTCCATTGTTTGCTATCCTTCCTCTCTTCTTTTCTTTAACTCTTCTTTTGATCTATGAGTGATGTAAATTGAATGCGGCTTTCCAAAGGAGCAGCAGGCACCCTAAATTCCTGAGCCAAATCTCCAGCCCCAACTCCCATTTTATAGTTTTAAATACAAAGATAATAGAGCTTTGTTGATAAAAAGTTAAGCTGTCACTATTTTTTATTAAATTTTTGACAGCATGCTCACAAAGGAAAGGAGAAAAAGAAATTAATAGTTACTGGCTGTCAAAAGGTAATAAGTTCCTAAGCTAAATAACTACATAATTACTTTAGATTTCTACTGACTTATTTAGATTAAAATCTTCCACCAATCTTTTGATTAAAAAAGCAGCTCTACAAGAAGTGCTTGCTGAAAGGATCCTGATATAGCTGTCTCCTGAGAGGCTTTGCCAGAGCCTGACAAATACAGAGGCAGATTCTTGAGCATTGTACTGAGCACAGGGTCCCCAATGGAGGAGTTAGAGAAAGAACTGAAGAAGCAGAAGGGGTTTGTAATCCCATAGGAAGAACAACAATATCAAACAACCAGGCATCCTGCCTCCCAACAGAGCTCCCAGAAACTAGAAGTACACATGGAGGGACTCATGGTTCCAGCCACATAAGTAGCAGAGGATGGCCTTGTCAGGCATCAATAGAAGGAGATGCCCTTGGTCCTGTGAAGAGTTGTTGCCCCAGTGTAGGGGAATTTGAGAAGAGGGAGGTGGGAGTGGATGAATGCGTGAGGGAACACCCTCATAGAAACAGGGGGAGGGGAGGTGGAATAGATTTGGGGGAATGGTGGAACCAGGAAAGTTGTTAACATTTCTTGGATAGAGAAAATATCCAATAATAAATAGATAAACAAACAAATAAATAAATAAATAAATAAGTAAATAAATAACAGCTCTACAATGTCACTGGAAAAAAAAAGAAACCTTGAGATGTTATTTTGAAATTTAATGATTTAAACTAATACCACAAAATAAACTTCTCCATCTTGGTAAGATGTAAAACTTTCTTTCTTCCTTCCTTTCTCTCTTTTCATTCTTTTCTTTCTTTCTCTCTCTCTCTTTCTTCCTTCCTTCCTTCCTTCCTTCCTTCCTTTCTTTCTTTTTTCTTCTTTTCTTCCTTTAAACATGAAATTAATAGCATATATATCTGAGTGGGTCACGAGTCCTTCCTCCAGGATTTCCCCCCATACCCCGCTTTGGCACATCAAATCTTTGCAGGGCAAGGTGCATCCCCACTGAAGCCAGAGGTCATCCCAGCTGGAAGAACTTACTCCACAGACAGTCAACAGCTTTGGGGATATCTCATGTTCCAGTTGTTCAGAACTCAGATGAAGACCAAGCCGTATACCTGCTACGTGTATGCAGGGAGGCCTAGGTCCAGCCATGTAGGCTCTTTGGTTGAAGGTTCAGTACTTTTTAAAAATAATATCGATGAGATTAAAGAACATTAAAGTCTGTATGATTCCTTCAAAAAATAGCATTCAGAATATTTTAAGGATGATCTAAGGAAATGTCATGGACAAAGTTGTCTTGATGAAGTTGTAATATTTGAACACACTAAGACCACTTCCTTCCCTGGGAATAACTCTGCACTTTTCCAATATATGTTTCTCATTTTTTCATGCTATATTTCATATTACATATTTCTCACAGAGGATTTCCTTAAAGTCTTCTGGTAAAGCTTTTTGTTTCTGTCTCTTTCCCTATGTTTCTTATTCCTTTCTGTATAACCAGTTCCTTTCCATCTGCATAGAGTGATGCTCACATTTGAATCTCAATCTAATGGGTATATCCTGTCTGCTTTGCACAGGTAAATACATATCCAGTGGAGCATTTCCACTTTTCTAATTCCCATTAATTAAATTTGTTTTAACAGTAAACATTGATATTCTTTTTTTTATGTTTACAGCAGCTTTATTCATAATAACCAGAAACTATTACATTGTTTCCAACTGAAAACAACCTTTATAGAGATCTCTTTTTTTTCTTAATTTTTTTAATTTTCTATATTCTATGTTTACATTCCAAAGGTTTTCCCCTTTCCCAATTACCCCCCACATATGTCCCATAATTCCTCTCCCCCCCAGCTATTCCCCACTCATCCCCCACACCCCCACGATTTCTCTGTTCTGGGTCTACAATACTGGATCCAATCTTTACAGGCCCAGGGTCCTCTCCATTCTTCTTCTTGGGAGTCATTTGACTTGCTAATTGTGTCTTGAGTATTTAGGGCTTCTGGGCTCATTAATATCCACTTATCAGTGATTGCATTTCATGTGTATTCTTTTGTGATTGGGTTAGCTCACTTAGGATGATATTTTCCAGATCTAACCATTTACCTACAAATTGCATGAGTTCATTATTTTTAATTGCTGAGTAGTACTCCATTGTATAAATATACCTCATTTTCTGTATCCATTCCTCCTTTGAGGGATATTTGGGCTCCTTCCAATTTCTGGCTATTATAAACAAGGCTGCTATAAACATAGTGGAGCATGTGTCTTTATTGTATGCAGAGGAATCCTCTGGGTATATGCCCAGGAGTGGTATGCCAGGGTCCTCTGGAGGTGATGTGCCCAATTTTCTGAGGAACCGCCACACTGATTTCCAGAGCGGTTTTACCATTTTGCAATCCCACCAACAGTGGAGGAGTGTTCCTCTTTCTCCACATCCTAGCCAGCACCTGTTGTCTCTTGAGTCTTTAATCTTAGCTATTCTGACTGGTGTGAGGTGGAATCTCAGGTTTGTTTTGATTTGCATTTTCCTGATGACTAAAGATGTTGAACATCTCTTAAGGTGTTTCTCGGCCATCTGAATTTCTTCTGGTGAAAATTCTTTGTTTAGCTCTGTACCCCATTTTTTGATAGGGTTATTTGGTTCTTTGGGGTCTAACTTCTTGAGTTCTTTGTATATATTGGATATTAGCCCCCTGTAGGATGTGGGGTTGGTGAAGATCTTTTCCCACTTTGTTGGTTGCCGTTTTGTCCTTCTGACAGTGTCCTTTGCCTTACAGAAACTTTGTAATTTTATGAGGTCCCATTTGTCAATTCTTGATCTTAGAGCATAAGCTATTGGTGTTCTGTTCAGGAACTTTCCCCCTGTGCCCATGTCCTCCAGGGTCTTCCCAAGTTTCTTTTCTATTAGAAAACATTGATATTCTATGGTATACTACTCACTGTTCTAGAAACCAAAGGTGTAGATATGAGGTAAAATCAACTTCCTTTAGAAAAATCATTCTAAACTTTCCCAACTGCTATGACAGTTCCTCATGTGATAGTAATCACCCCCCTCCATAAAACTATTTTCATGGCTACATCAATAATAGTATTTTTGCTACTATTATTAATCATAACATAAAAATATGTGTTTTAAAATGGTTTTAGGCAACTCCATGGAAAGGGTCATTTGATGCTCCACAAAAGTTAGCAACTCACAGGCTGAGAGCAGCTGCTCTGGAAGGCTGCAGAGGGACTGCTGAAGTGAAAAGTCACAATAAAATAAACTGTTTCAGACCAGGGTCATTTAACTGCACTTTCCATTAGAGATCCAATAGAAGTGTTGATGAGAATAATGAAGAAGAATGAGAAGCACAGGTTAATCAAGTAAAATGTAAAAATACCTGAAATTTGTGAAAAAATTCATAAAATATCTGAACATTAAAAAATGTTGCTCTTAAATCATGCTCACTTCAGAGAAAAATAGTGTGCAACTTCCAAGCAATAGAATATTTCTTAGAAATGAGAACATATATTCCTTGAAGCCTGAAAACAAATTAGTTTTAAAAAAATACTGACTGAAATAAGCCATTCATGTAATTCCGGTTACAGTTAGGAAAAAGCCAAAGAATGCAGACAGTAATATTTAATGGTTGAAAAGGCATAATGGGAAGAAAGGGGGATATAGGCAAAAGAGAAATTTCCATACATTAATGTCTGGCATATATCAATCTGCATTTTGGAAAGTAATGCAAAGTATTCAAAAACAGTGTAACTGGATGTAAATAATAGACTATTGATTAACATTAATTACTACAGGCTACTCAGTTTAACAAATGCACCATATTAGTATGGGTTTAGTCCTTACATGAAAGAGAGAGAGAGAAAGAGAGACAGAGTCAGAAACAGAGACAGAGACAGTGCGACAGCGAGATAGAAAGACAGAGAGACAGAGACAGAGAGACAGAGAGAATAGAGCATATGTGTATATGAGTTTCTCTGTCTGTGTGTGTGTGTGTGTGTGTGTGTGTGTGTGTGTGTACATTTTATTCAGTGGTAAGGAATTAAATGATAGCATTTGCAGAAAAATAAATTGAACAGAAATTCATTTCTAAGGATATATTTTGTGTTATTTAAATAACAGCATATATAAAAACTTTTGCATATGTGACACACAAATGTTCATATATATGTTACAATATATATTTAATAATGTATCATTATATTAAGTAACAATATAAGTATGGTTTATACTTAAAATATATATTATATATGTATGTATTACATCTAAATATTAATTTTATCAATCACACCAGTGCAAATCCCTGCCTGTTGCAGTAGAGAAGCAGACTTCTTTCTCTATGAGTTTCCCTCTTCTACTGAGTCAGCATGCTCATCTAGACTCTCAAGAAGGTTCCTACTCAGGGTAAGGCAGAATGGTAACCATGTGCTATACACATTAGACACATATCCAGTGGTCTGGAGCTCCTAATTGGAATTTAAAATTATATGAGATATCCCATTTTTAACTATTTGCTAATATAATAAAGCCCAAGGCAAAATTCAGTCAAACTGCTGTTAAGCATTTATTCCTAATTCCTTTAACTTTTGGGTTTTTATTTTTTAAACAAGAAAAAAGAAGTTCAAGCAAAAAAGAATAAAATGGAAGAGGATTATTAACTTCCCTCTAGTAATGGAGATCCTACCTCCTACTCCCAGTGAATAAAAGTAAACATAAACATAAGGAATAGTTAGAATCTACACCTACTCACAACTGATTCATTGGTCTTATCAAGAATCTCATCAAAATAGTCAGTACTGCATTTGTTAGAAATTTCCTGTTTTATTCTAATACTCCTACAGTTAAGAATTCCTATAATATTATTTTGTAGGCACTTAGAGCTATGCGTTTTCCTCTTAGCACTGCTTTCATTGTGTCCCTTAAGTTTGAATATGTTATACTTTCATTTTCATTAAATTATAAAAAGTCTTTAATTTCTTTATTTCTTCATTGACCAAGTTATCATTGATTAGTGTTGTTCAGTTTCCACGTTTATGTGGGCTTTCCAGTTTTTGTTGTTATTGAGGACCAAGCGTCATCTGTGGTTATCTGATAGGATGCATGGAATTATTTCAAACTTCTTATATCTGTTGAAGCTTGTTTTGTGGCCAATTATATGGTCAATTGTTGAGAAGGTACCACAAGGTGCTGAGAAGAAGGGATATTCTTTTGTTTTATGATGAAATGTTCTATAGGTATCTGTTAAATTCATTTGGTTCATAACTTCTGTTTCTGTGTCTCTGTTTAGTTTCTGTTTCCATGTTCTGTCCATTGAGGAGAGCCAGGTGTTGAACTCTCATACTATTATCATGTGAGATTCAGTGAGCTTTAGTGGTTTCTTTTATGAATGTGGGTCCCCTTGCATTTGGTGCATAGATGTTCAGAATTGAGAGTTCATCTTGGTAGATTTTTTTCCTTTGATGAGTATGAAGTGTCCTTCCTTATTTCTTTTTTTGGTAACTTTTGGGTGAAAGTTGATTTTATTTAATATTAGAATGGCTACATCAGCTTGTTTCTTGGGATCATTTCTTGGAAAATGGTTTTCTAGCCTTTTACTCTGAGATAGTGTCTGTCTTTGTCACTGAAGTGTGGTTCCTGTATACAGCAAAATTCTGGGTCCTGTTTACATATCCAGTCTGTTAGTCTATGTCTTTTTATTGGGGATTGAGTCTATTGATGTTAAGAGATATTAAGGAAAAGTGATTGTTGCTTTCTGTTATTCTTGTTATTAGAGGTGAAAATGATTTTTTTGTGGTTATCTTGTTTTGGGTGTGTTGGAAGAAGATTAATTTCTTGTTTTTTCTAGGGTGTAGTTTCCCTCCTTGTGTTAGAATTTTCCATATATTATCCGATAAGGCCTAGATTTGTGGAAATATATTGTGTAAATTTGTTTTTGTCATAGAATATCTTGGTTTCTATGTTAATTGAGAGTTTTGCTTGGTATAGTAACCTAGGCTGGCATTTGTGGTTTTTTTTTATGGTTTATATGACATCTGTTCAGTATTTTCTGGCTTTTATAGTATCTAGTGAGAAGTCAGGTGTAATTCTGATAGGTCTTCCTCTATATGTTACTTTTCCCCTTAATGCTTTTAATATTCTTTCTTTGTGCACTTGGTGTTTTGACTCTTATGTGATGGGAGGAGTTTCTAGTCTGGCATAGTCTAGCAGGGGATGGCCTTGTTGTGCATCAATGGGAGGAGAGGCCCCTGGTGCCATGAAGGCTCAATGCCCCAGTGTAGGGGACTATGAGAGCAGAGAGGTGGGAGTTGGTTGGTGGGTGAAGCCACACTCTTAAAGAAGCAGGAAGAGGGAGATGCAATAGGGGTTTCTTGCAGGGGGAGGGGATAACACTTGAAATGTAAATAAATAAAATATCCAATAAAAAATAAGAAAAATTAAGACATAACTATAAATGGGTAAGGAATAGGTTATGGATCTGAATAAAGAGTTGGATATGATCAACATACAAAATACTCAATTAATTTTATTATCTGGCAATGTGATGGTCTTACCTCCTATACCATGTCTTCTCTGGGACAAATATTATTAATTTGTTAGTGTCCTCATTGTTTATAGCACCTTATGCTTGAATCCTTTGAACAGTCTCTATGAACCTTGCCTCATTTAATTACCGCAATTTTCATGCAGAGGTTTTGGCAATTTTGAGAAACTGGTGGGAAATTTGCCCAGTGTCTCTACATTCTGAATTCTCATTGAGCTTGTCAGTACTATAATTACCTTGTTACGAGCTGAATCACTGGCCTACCTCATCTTTAATGTGCTTTCTGATGTGAGCAATGGATCTCTTTCTCTGGTCCCTTTATATCTGGCTTTCTATATTTTCCTTTATGAGTAGCTTAAGAATTATTACTGTTACATTGACTAAATGGTGTGTTCTCACAATTGTTTAATTTTAAATTCAAAGCACTTTAAATACATGCAATTAGTTAAAAACTTTAAAAGCCTTTCTAGATGATTTACCCAAGGGAAAAATTTTATATACACAAGAGAGTTTTGTTTGAATTCTAATCTTATTTCTTATCTATAGTCATGAATACAACTTAAAGATTACACTGATAAAGCTGGAGGGATCATTCAGTAGTTTAGGGTAGGTTACTGTACTTGTAGAGGATCCATGATTAGTTCCTAGCACCCACCTGGTGGTTTACAGCCACTGGTAATTACAGGTTCAGGGTATCTGAATTCCCCTTCCAGTATTCTAGGGCCCCCTGTGTGTATGTATTCATGCTCATACATGGTGCACATACATGCTTGTTGGCAATCCCTCAGACACATAAAATTATCCAGATGGTTTTTAAGCTATACTGTTCCAATTTAATTCCAATGAGCTACCTCAAGAATTGTTAGAAATGTTTCAAAGTCCATTTTTCACTAGCACTTATAAAAGAGTAAAAGAAGGAATAATCTAAACACTTTGAAAAATTCATTTTCCTATAAATTTTATATAGATTTATAAAACTGTTTTCCTCATTTTGTTGGAAAATCATCATTTTATATTTATAAAGGTAAATGTAATATTACCTTCTTTTATTATGGAAGACCATATAGATATTACAATCTAAATAAAATTGCTTGGTTCTAAGCAGTAAATAAATAAACAATAAACAAATACTTTGGAAGCCTATGTACATTAGCACTGCCTACACTCACATATACACTAAAAGGAATTCCTAGAGTAGGACATCCTTTGAATGAAGAATGTTCACAGCAAAAAAAAAAAAAATGGTATTGCTACCTCATGGAAAGTGTCCTCAGCTCAGTTCTTATTTTCGCACAAAAGGTTACATATATTCTAGAATTGTTCTCGCCCTACCTTACATCAACAATAAATAATGATTTTTAATAACACAGCAATACTTATATGGGGAACATTTTCTTTCCATACAGATTAACAATTAAATGCATTGTTTAAATATGCTGAATTGTTACTAGAATTTTATTCAGACAGTATCCAGGCTGTATTTGAATTTTCATCTGTGTACAACAGATTTTCAGAGCTGCCCTAGTGTCTGTATGTCTTTGGAATTCAGAAGGCTTTTTGGTAAATCAATTTATGTCAGTTGCACAGGGCAGCCCTTCAGCAGCATAATCCAGCCTGACTTCTCCAAGTAATACTTACTCTGACAACATTTTCCAAGTGGCAAGAAAGCTCGTAAACATAGAGAATTGTCTTGAGATATCATATCTCCCAGCAGAATCCAAAATGCTGCTGCAAAACTGTCAAAACAGAAGCCAAGTTGTAATGTGATATAGTAGGCAGTTGAGAGATTCTATACCAAAATTCCTTTACTCGATACCCAATAGAAAAATCACAGAGTATGGCAACCCTCCGAGGTCTGAATGGGAAGTGACTGGTGAGATGGAATGTGTGAGTGATATGCTTCAATTTGGCTAATATAAAGTGTCATTCCTTTTACATTCACAAAGATACCAAAAAATTATGGAGAAAGAACATGTAGTTCAGATGAAAAATATAATTTTAATATAGCTGTTCCTATGTTTAACATGAGAGCGATAAAAATGAGTTATGTACAGTTGTATTGGGCCAAATGAAAACTGGCTTAACCATTTAAATAGTTATTTTGCTAATGTTCAAATACACTATGTGTATGAAGAAGCTACCCTGATTATGTGAGTCTTACATAAGACTTAATAAAAGATGCCCCTGTGGAGGACAAAAGCACTCTCAGAATTCATATATATGTATCATCATCTCTGATGATGTATTGTACCAGTACTTATTTGGTGATAGTGGCATCGATGTATTAATATGAAGTTCTGTATGGTAGCAGTTGACTGGAGACATAGAGATCCATTTTCAGGCTCTGGGTGCTAATGAATTCATCATAGAGTGTAATTCAGGTGGTTCCTGCACCCAATATAGAATGGAAAAGCAACAGGGAGAAAGCACTTCCAAACTCATCAAAATTGTATTCACAGAATAGAACCAGAATATTTCACAAAAGCCTGCAAAAACAGGTCATAGGACAATATTATATTATCTATTTTCACCCTAGCAGGTAGAGAGACAAATAAGTATAATCCTAGCAAACAACATCTTTGATCAGGATAACCTGTGTTTAAATTTATTAATTGTGATTGCATAGCTAATACTCTGCATTTATCATATTCAGTTGCTGCTTTTGCAAAAGACCAGGCCATGTATCTGGATAGCTGTCTTTCTCTGTTGAACTCAGGGTCTGTTCAACTGCTGAGCTTCTTAGCCCTCATGATAGTGCTCTTTGCTGTGATCTGCCTCAGAGTCTGTTTTAAAATTCTGTTATAATCGCACAATGGATAGATAACTGAATTGATGGGGGTAATAATTTTCCTATTTACATCTTACATTTTACCAATTGTTGGCTTATTACTGAAGCATTTCATAAAGTACCACTAACATGGATTGAGTAAATACAGGCTGAACAAATCTGATACCAAGGAACATGCCATACTAGATAGGAAAAGGCCATGTGGCTTCGACCTTACACAAAGTCCGATAGGCAATGGAGGAAAGCTGGGAGTGAGAGAGGTGTCTTCCCAAGAGAACAGCATACACAATTCATTGTACAAAACCAGAAAGCATTCAAACCAGTAACATATGAACATATAAACAGGCCATAATTCTGAAAGACAATAGAAAGGGTTGGGAGAGAGGAAAGGGGAAATTATTGTATTTTAATTATAATTCCAATTTTTAAAAATACATTATGAATGAAATAATCCACAAAAGAAAGAAAAGAGAAAGGAGAATCAATATTTTTAACTGACCTTGGTTCCTTATTATCTAGTGATAAAGAGTGGGAAAGGAACTTTTTTCATTCTTATTTATTGAATATCAGTTTTACATAATTACATAAGTACATTGTTATAATTACTAAGTTTATTATAATAGATACCACTTACCTTTTCATTTCTCCTCAGCACCCTTCCGTGGCTTACTTTCATTCATCTAGAAAGTTTTATTTCTACCTTCATGACATACATGAACACATAACATTATATACCTGTATTAAATCTAGGATGTATAGTTGAAATAAAACATGATATTTATCTTCCTGTGACTTAATTTACTTCATATGATTATCTGCAACATAATCCATTTTCTTAGAAAAAAACATATTCTCATATGTCTTTGTGGTTACAAAAAATTTCTTTGTGTGCTCACATATTTGCCTTATCATCTTCTGGTGAATACAGATTTTGGATGAATAATAGTTACTGTGAATAGTGCCATAATAAACATTTATATGCCAGTTGTCTATGATATGCAGACTGAAAATCTAATGAGTTCTCAGAAATGGCATCATCACAGAGTCACATGGCAATTCTATTTTTAGTTTTTCGAGCAATTGCTGTGGTGACTTGATTTACATGGCCAACAGCAACGTGAAATGAGTGTTTTTTTTCATTTATATATACATATATATATTATCTTCAATATATTTGTATATTTTTATATATTTTGAAGAAATTAATGTTTATAAACATATTATTGCTCAGTCCTAGTCAGTGGACCTGTATCTGATGTACTGTTACTGTACAAGTATTATTATGGTTCAGTAATATAACTTGAAATAAAGTTTTCTGATACCACTACATTGCTAATTTTCCTTTTGTTTATATGAGGAATTTTATAAATCAGCTTGGATTTTTATTGCTTTTTCTAATTGTGAAGATTTACATTAATATTTTGAAAGATTTTTCTGAATGTAGATTGATTTGTAAACAGAACCAGGTCAAATATTAGTTATCTAGATCTACAACCATGGCAAATCTTTTTATTTTCTAGGGCTTGCTTCAACTTATTCAGTCTTTTAAAATTTACACTTGATGTTTTCTTTTTTTTAACAGAGAGAAAGAAAATGAAATTAGGTGCATCTCTAGAGAAGTGGGAGGGTATCTCAGAGGCGGTGGGTAAGTCAGAGAGTAAGTTTACCATTTATTGTGTGAAATTCTCGAACACAAAATAGAAAACTTTGAGAAGTTACACTGCAGAGTTTCTCAATTTATTCTGTAGGTTGATAGAGTTTTAAAACTGTTACTGTTTTATAATTAGAGCATAATTTTGTCCTGTCCCCTTCTTTTTTCTCCCTCTAAGCCTTCCTATACCCTCTGCCCACCCCTGTTTGTTTACTTTCAAGTTATGGCTTTCCTAAATATGAAAACACAACCCAATCAGCTCGTATAATGTTGCTTGCATGTATATGATTTTCTGGCTGACCACTTGATTGCTTTCCTTATTCCTTTTACAGTTTGTTTGGGCAAGCCAGGCTTACATCATAGCATAGAGGAATTACAGAAAAGTCGCCTACACTAACAAGCTTTTTCATTCTTTCTTTTTCTACACAACTAGGTACATTTATAGGATTGTGATGCCCCAATTCAGGATAGTTAATTATTTGTTAATCATTTATGGAAACAATCTCACATACCTACTCGATCTGGGCTTTGCCAGCATACTATGTAGCAATAGAGTTAAATAAAAAACCAGAATTAACCATCACAAACACTAAAAATAAAGCTACATAGCCAAACATACTATCCTTACAATGGATTTAAATCTTGTAGTAAAAAAAAAAAAGTGTTAACCAGTTTTAAAATAGTACTTACCTTTATGCATCCCAGTAAAGAGACTAACATTGAGATTACTCTATTGTCTAAATACCCTGCCATGTTCTAACTTGAATACCAATCTGCTCTCTTTAGAATGGGAAACTTCATGAGTGGCATTCATAGGTCTATGAATCTCTTTACCATGAATAAGTTCTAGGCTAGAAGTTATCAACCATTAACTGCTTTTGGTGCTACTTTGGACTTTGCTAGCTAAGAAGCAATAGCAATATATCTTTCTTGTTTATTGGATTCCTTGTGTATTGTGTTTTGCTATATTGCCTAGTGATTAAGGCATGTATCCATTTGGCAACAAGAGAAAGAACCAGACTTCATTAGTTTTCATCCCTTGATTTTTTTTTATCATACTTCAGGTTATTTTATCCAGATAATCCATCTGTTTGCCTTCTTCTGACAGCTTCTTTTCTCTACAGTAGTCCAATTTTTCCTGGTTTATTATAGTCCCTCAATAATCTTTGAGACGTTTTGTAATAAAATGCCCTACTATTTGCTAATGGAAATAATACATTCTCTATTTTCAAGCCAAAATACAAAATTAAACCCTTGAAACCATGCACTAGAAGCTCTATTTTAAGTTGTTGGTCAGGGTTGTATGAAAACTCATAACATTATAGATTATTGTTATTGCCCTTGGTTCCCCCCAGAGGTAGAAGTCCCTGTTGCTCAAAGCGCCACATACTTCAGAAACAGGTCCCAGAAGTCATCATAACAGGTTAACCCAAATGCTTCCTGCTTAAGGACTAGGTAGTTTCATGGTACCATAGGGACCTGTGAATGTTTCTGAAGAAGAAAAGCCACCAATGGTCCTACTGAGCTATGACACATGTAAAACACAGCAGTGACTACCATGACATGACCCTAAGGGGGCAGTAGTTGAACTCCTCTCTCGATAGCCAATAGCGCTCTGATGGACTCTTAAGACCCTGTCATCAAAGAAAGGGGGAAATTCTGCCTGGTACTTGACTAGCTAACTACCAAAGAGTAGTTAATTTGTGGATTACCCACTTCAAAATATAAGCACTCTAAATGATTGTGCTTATATCCACAGTTATGCATAATACTCAGCCATCAAAACATGGTTTTTGCTAGAGACCATTCCAGAAAAGCTACAGTCAATTGCAACAAAAACTTGCAGAGCCTAGGCCCAAAGAAAGCATCTCTCATGTCTTAGGAAACACTGTGAAAGAGGACACAAGAAATATTGTTAAAGTTAGACAATCAGGGAGTTTGCTATAAGATTCAATGTGTAGATTCTATGCAATTACAAATGATACTGTGTTCCATAATCCTCAAGAAAAAAAATCATGAAATATTTAGAATATATTTTGTTTAAGTAAAACAAATATAAGTATGTTCTCAACATAGTGATTTCCTAAAAAACAATGAAAAACTGAAAAAATCATGTCTTTTTAAAAAAAATGTTTTATAATGTATAAAATTAGTGATATTAAAATGAGAAAAATTGTTTTGCATATAGACTGGGTTTTGAAAACATAAAAGTTATTAAATAGTTGTTATTAGATAGGACAGGTTAATTTTTAAAACTGAAAATAGATTACTTTTCATGCAATATACTGTTTATTGTTTCACCTCCTCTAACTTCATCTCATCCCTCCAATCATCCACCTATTTACCTAAATACACACGCTCCCTTTTTCTCTTATACTAACAAGAATTTAAGTTTTATAATAATATCCTGTATAAGATAAAGACAAAAACCAGAAGAAGATGAAACAAATGAACAGGAGAAAAAGAGCCAAAGAAAGGAATAAAAAACACATATAGACTCAGAGATACACACATTTGCACTCTGAACTCCCTTGGCATTCTCCAGTTCTTCCTGAAGCACGGATTTCAGTGAGTAAGGACAGGGCAACAGAACATGCTACTAGAGGTAAATAGTGTTCTGTTTTCATAAACCCATGCCATATAATAGAAAGAGGGTGCAGCATTATGCTAGTATTACCAGGTAATAATTGAATTTTTGCTTGGTTTTAATAAAGCTGAGAGTATTTCTATTATTGAAGCTGGTAAAGTGTGGCCAGCATGCTACAATGAACCTACACTAAGAGATAACACTGGTTTGTAGATTCAAGACACTCCAGGAATTGGGGTTAATATACATCTGTGAGGCCCTGGAACTGTAATGAAAAGAAACCACCATCTACTGTATTCAAATCATCTTCTTACATGTGTTATAATGTGTTCATATAAGTAAAAACTCTGTGAGCCCTTCTTAAGGCACTTACCACATAATGAATGCAAATGTAAATCAAGATGCCCAGTAAATAGCAGAAAGGTAAAATAAAGTAGAAAAGCAGACTAATGACATGATTAAAGAAACCAGCTAGCTACTGTGACTAGGCTTAAGGGCACTTAAAATCACACATATTAAATGAAGCATGTAGATTATGAAATTTAATATACTGAGGTGTTATTTAAAGTGTCAAGATAGAAGAGTGGATAGAAAAATATACATGGATTTCTTGGTAATTTCATGGTGTAAATGCAAATAACAGAATCAGTTCTTTCCTGAGAGTAAATGATAAGGTGTTACATACTCACAGATGATGCTCTTAAAGCTTTGGTACAGAAAGCTTAGCATGAAATGTGGAGGCTATGAGCTAACTGCAATTGTTGCTAGTTCTTTTCAGAGTTTTTGGGTATAGATGTTTTTACACATTTCTCCAAATCGTGTATTCTTAAGCAAAGGGCTAATGTTAAAACACAGATGAAAGTTCTATTCGGGAGGAATATTGCCCAGTACAGTCAAGGCTAGAGAGCTTTTATTATGCAGCTGTGATAGTTTCTTCTGTAATCCAGACAGTATCTCCAGTCCACCTCTCATAGATGAAACCAGGAAAATGGATTAATAACTAGCCAAATAACCTATCAGCAAGCCAGCTCTTGACTATGACCTGAACTCTGTTCTGTTAAATTCTTTATTGATATTCTCATTCCTGATTTTATAGGTCTTTCCAAATACAATATTTATAGGCTGGAACTATAGAAGGCCACAGTGGTGAGACTCCCATAATGGAACCAATGTTTTATAAGACAAAACTGACAAATTCTTTCAACTCTAGCTCTTGCTAGAGTTCCATATAGGAACACAACGAGAAAGTATCTATTTTCTAGGAAGGTAATCCTAATAACCTATGCATGATTACTCTTGATCCTTTATATTCAGTCTAAAGAGCTACAGGAAATGCTTTACTACTGTTTCATCTGACAACGTTGTCATATGTTGACCTCTGAAACAACAAATACTGTCTGAAATTCCCATCCAATAAACATGGTATCATCCAGAAAATTTCTTTGTTTTTCTCTGGCTCTCCTTTCCTTCATTTTAGACTTTATGAAATTACGTCTCTTACCAAGAAACACCACACTTGACTTATTCTTTGAAAGAGAAAATTATATCTTGACTGAAAGAGAAATTATATCTTGACTGATAACTGTTTGGATTTAATTGCATGACAAGATTTTTAGTCTATTAATAAAATGTCTTGACTGAGTTTTACCTTAAAACTGTCCAAACTTTTTTGCATTAAGTACTTTTCTTTCCTCTATTTTATGTTTGTATTGATACTATTTATATCTCTTTTAGCTTCAGTTCTGCTTATCTTTAGATGTAAATTGGACTTTTGACATATGGTTTAAGATTTACTTTTACTATTTTTAAATTGTGTGCATGAGTGCATCCTGAGGGCAGAGGATTTGAGTTCTCATGCACTTTGAGTTAAAGGTAGTTACAAGCTTTTCAACTTGGTACTGTAGCCCAAACTTGAGTCATCTTCAAAGGTTTTAACTGATGAGCATCACTCAAGCATCATTATATTAATGATTTTAATATACTCTCTGAATATTTTTAAGTGATATGTACAAAATCAAAATAGGATGATATTCTCTTCATGTATATTTATTTCAAAACACGTGATAAACATCAAATGTGTCTAGAAACTTTCAAAAACTTTATTGCTAAATATTCTAGTAAAATACTTTATAAATTTTTAAAAAGATATTTATATAGTTATAAAAACCATATAGATTTATATTTCCCATCATGTTTTCCTTAAAGTATTTTCCCAAAATGTGTTTTACATATGTTTTCTAATGTATTGGTGTTTGAAAAAAATTACCTCTTAAATATATATTTGATTTTAATAAACGTTCTGTGGGGTCCTGTATTTTTCTCATATCTTTATTTCCTTCTACCTTGTAACAAAATACTTTTAATATGCCTTAATTTTTTTTATGAATTCAGTATACATTTCTTGTTTCATATTTATTAATTTATAAAATTATCTTTATTGTTCTTTTTCACTTGACATCCTTTTAAGTTTTTAAAAATCTAAGTGTTCTATTTGTCTTATTTTGATTTGTTTTGGAGGTGTGAAGGTTAAACATATGTGTATGTTTGTTAGCACATGCATTGTAACTTTACCACACTACCTATGAATTTGTACAACTGCATCTTAATATAAAATTATTTCATAGGCTTAATTATGTTAACATAGCATGCTATAGTGACCACATATTAGAGATTCAGTTACCATTGGCATCTGACGCTAGCCTCCCATCCACATCCTTTGTGTTAAATTTAACTTTTAACAATTTCTTTGAGAATTTCACATGTAGAATGGATTTGGGTGTTTTTGCTTTGCACATCTTTGTGGGCATATACGTGTGTGTGTGTGTGTGTGTGTGTGTGTGTGTGTGATTTCTATAACATGAAATCTGCATGATAATGTCTTCAGAAAAACCTATCTTCTGCCAATTCATGGCAACAGAATTAAGCTCTCAGTTAATGCTGCCCATGTGACTGTGTGCCATGGTTATAGTGAATAGTATTTAGTAGTAAGAATGAATAACTTACATAACAATAGCTTAAGATAGGTGATACAGTCTTAGACTTAGACAAGTAGTCTCCTCTGGAAAGCCAGGAAGAGAAAATTCAAAGCCTGACTGGCTTCTGTGTGACTGTTGAAACCTTTCAGGAAAGTGGGAACAAAAAGAATTAGAAGCAGAAGGCAAAATCAATAATCTAACAAATTGTGGTATGTGTCTTAATAATATATTCAGTGAAATTGTAAGGATCAGAAAATATGCTCTATGTATGTGTGGCTAATACTGAGGATATTTTTTGGAATTTAGGAGCTTCATTTGGTTATTTTAACTAAGGCACATAAAATGCAGTTATGTAGAGGAAATATAAATGAGCCAATTTAGCTGAGTTAGTAAATGCTAGTGTGTATCATCTGATTCTCTCTGAGCACAAATTTTTCTATCTGGAATTGTTCTCGGGTTAAATAGGAAATCATGGTTCTCAGGAAAATATTCTTTGATCAAGACAAAGACATTACACATTTTATCTGTAAAATCTGTTTGACCATAAGAAAAATGTATGGGGGAATGTAACAGATCATTTCAATGAGATAGAATCTTTTTAGGTATTAGCTTTGAGGACCCTTTGAGTTGACATTTAGAGATTCTATGATGCCCTAGTGTGATGACTAGAGAATGGCTCTGAACAGAAAAATATGTACATGTGGTTTTTATTGGAGTGTAGTAAAAGTTGGATTACAAAAATAACATAAGGTGCTTAAAGGGCTTAAGGAACTTGCACAGAAAAGGCACTATTAGAATAGATACTAAAGATCTGTAGATCACTGATATCTTGAATATGAATATGCTTTTAAACCTTACACAGGGGCCACCAAGATAGTCAGACATGTAAACTCATTCCCATCACAAGCGTGATGATCTGAGTTAGACAGCAAGAAACCATAGACACAGAATATACACATGAGCAGTGACTTTTGAGCTTCACGCACACATTGTGCAACATGCACATACCATAATAAAAATAATAGCAAAATAAAATTTAATAAAATAAAGTATCAAAATTTTGTTGTAAACACATTTAAAGATATTCGGAAATAGATGACAGAGTTGTGTCCTCCTCAGTTACTCTTCATTGAGTTGTAATTATTTGACTTTTCTTAGTTCCTAAAGTTTAAATAAAAAAATACTTTTTTGATGTTTCTTCAAGCCTGAATAAAATAATTTATTTAAAAAAATTATTCAAGTGAAAGTTGTGCAAGCTGAAATACAAATGGTAGGTCAATTTTAGTTTTCTATTTTCATTTAAAAATTTTAATATTTTGTTTTCATACAATAATTCAAACATTATTTTCCTTCTACCACCTTCCCAGATTCCTCCTCCACAGCCAACTTTAGGCTCTTTTTCTTATGAAACCCAGACCAAAACGAGAGAACAAAACTGCACATAAAATAAAAGACAGGATTTCCAATATGTGTTAGTTCAAGTTCATGTTCTGCCTTAGGGTGTGGTTGATTTACCCAGTGCCAGTACATTGAAAAAAAAATTGATTCCCTCACTTTCAGTAGGCGTGAATGGACAACTCATAGCCCCAGCATCCACTATGGTACGTGGTTTTTTTTTTTTTTTTCATCTTTTTTTTCTGCCTTGAATTTGTTCACATCTTGTATATATACCATTTGATTCTTTGTAAATTCATATGGACATTGATCCTACAACATCTGGAAATAACTCCTTCCATAGAGTCCTCTACCACTTATGGACTTTGTAATCATTCTAACTCCTCTGCATATATCCCTGAGTCTTGAAAGGTAAGTCAGAGAGTTGATAAAGACACCCTCTTAAGGGATGAGTGTTCCAAAGTCTCTCACTCTGCAAATTGTCCAGTTATGGGTCTCTATGTTAATTTCCCTGACTTCAAAAATCAGTCTCTCTTATTACAGTTGAATGATGCACTTATCTATGGATGCAGCAATATGTCAATAGGAGTAACTATTTCTATCTTCATTTAGCAGGATTATAGATATATGTTTTCCATTAGAACCCATAACAAATATATTCAAAAGTATTGGTATCATTGCCAAATATTGGATAGAGGTAACAAAATCTTAATGAAGAGTTGGGAAAATTTTCAGGTCCTGAAAGGGATAGGGATTCTATAGGAAGACCAACAGAGTCAACTAACCTGGACACTTTGGAGTCTCACAGACTGAGGCACCAAACATGGGCTGAACTGAGGCCCCCAGTACATATGTAGCAAATGTGCAGCTCGGTTTCCATGTGGGTCCCACAACAAATGGAGCTGGGGCTGTCCCTAAAGTCTGATTGTGAAATCCATTCCTCAACAGGACTGCTTTGTCTGGCTTCAATAAGGGAGGATGCATTTTATTCTACAGAAACTTGTTTGATTCTCCAGGGTGGGGATATAAACTATAGGGGAGAAAGGGATGGGGGAAGGGACTCTGTGAGATAGAGACTAGACGAAGGGGCAGAATTTGGGATGTAAATAAAAGAAGAGATGTTGCAGCATATATGAGTTTAGGGTAGTTAATCTCTGTTTTAATAAAACACTGAAAGGATTATAAAAAAGTGGTCACTTAGTCTCATGTCTCAATAATTTGTGCCACAATTGTGTGAGTGTGGGGGCACATACACACCACACACACACACACACACACACACACACACACACACACACACATTGTGCAGATCACTCTTACCTTTGTAAGGTGATGATTACTTTTCCATTTCTGTAGCATTTAGAGTACCTTCCAACACTAGAATACCAGACTAGGTGGATGAAATTTCAACTTGAGCACCACCTTGATATCTTCCCATTTGATGAAGTATGTGGTGTTTTTAGCAAGTACTCTTATATCAGATTATGGATGGTAGCTCATAGAACTGACAATACGTTCTATTGTTTGTGAGAGTCTATAAGATAAAAACTTCAAACCTCTGAAGAAAGAGATTTAAGAAGACCACAGAAGATGGAAAAATCTCCCATGTTCATGGATCGGCAGAATTAATAAATTAAAATGGCCTTCTTACCAAAAGCAATCTACAGATTCAATGGAATCTCCATCAAACATCCAACTCAATTCTTCATGGAGATAGAAAGAGCGATTACCGAATTCATTTCTAACAACAAAAAACCCAGGATAGTGAAAACTATTCTCAACAATAGGAGAACTTCAGGGGGAAATAATCATCCCTAACTTCAAGCTCTGCTACAGAGCAATAATAAGAAATCACATGGTATTGTTATAGATGCAGATAGGTAGATTAATGGGACAGGATTTAAGACCCAGAATTAAACCTACACAACTTTGGTAACCTGATCTTTGACAAAGTAACCAAAATCATCCAGTGGAAAAGACAGCATTTTCAACAAATGGTGCTGGTTCAAGTGGCAATCAGCATGTAGAAGAATGCAAATTGATCCATTCTTTTTTTTTTAAATTTTATTTTCTATATTCTTTGTTTACATTGCAAAGGCTTTCCCCTTTCCCAGTTCCCCCCTCACCATGTGTCCAATAAGTCCTCCCCCCGCCCCCATGCATTCCCCAATCAGCCCCCAACACTTTCTCTGTTCTGGTACTCTCCTGCAAAACTGGAACCAGTCTTTTCTGGACCAGTGTCCTCTCCTTCCTTCTTCTTGGGAATCTTTTGATTTGCTAAATGTGCCTTGAGTATTCAGAGCTTCTGGGCTCATTAATATCCACTTATCAGTGATTGCAATTCATGTGTATGCTTTTGTGATTGGGCTAACTCACTTAGGATGATATTTTCCAGATCCAACCATTTGCCTACAAATTGCATGAATTCATTGTTTTTAATTGCTGAGTAGTATTCCATTGTATAAATATACCACATTTTCTGTATCCATTCCTTCTTTGAGGGACACCTGGGCTCCTTCCAGCTTCTGGCTATTATAAATAAGGCTGCTATAGACATAGTGGAGCATGTGTCTTTATTGCATCAGGGGAATCCTCTGGGTATATGACCAGGAGTGGTATGACAGGGTCCTTTGGAAGCGCCATGCCCAATTTTCTGAGGAACTGCCAGACTGATTTCCAGAGCGGTTGTACCATATTACAATCCCAACAATAGTGGAGGAGTGATCCTCTTTCTACACATCCTCTCCAACACCTGTTGTCTCTTGAGTTTTTAATCTTAGCCATTCTGACTGGTATGAGGTGGAATCTCAGGTGTTTTGATTTGCATTTCCCTGATGACTAATGATGTTGAACATCTCTTAAGGTGCTTCTCAGCCATCCGAATTTCTTCTGGTGAAAATTCCTTGTTGAGCTCTGTACCTCATTTTTAAAAGGGTTATTTGGTTCTTTGGGTTCTAATTTTTGGAGTTCTTTGTATATATTGGATATTAGCCCACTGTCAGATGTGGGGTTGGTGAAGATCTTTTCCCAATTTGTTGGATGCCATTTTATCCTTCTGACAGTGTCCTTTACCTTACAGAAACTTTGTAATTTTATGAGGTCCCATTTGTCAATTCTTGATCTTAGAGCATAAGCTATTGGTGTTCTGTTTAGGAACTTTCCCCCTGTGTCCATGTCCTCCAGGGTCTTCCCCAGTTTCTTTTCTATTAGTTTCAGTGTGTCTGGCTTTATATGGAGGCCCTTGATCCACTTGGAGTTGATCTTAGTACAATGTGATAAGATTGGGTCAATTAGCATTCTTCTGCATATTGACCTCCATTTGAACCAACACCATTTGTTGAAAAGGCTATCTTTTTTTCCACTGGATGGTTGTAGCTCCTTTATCAAAGATCAAGTGACCATAAATCTGTGGGTTCATTTCTGTGTCTTCAATTCTATTCCATTGATCTACTTGCCTGTCGTTGTACCAATACCATGCAGTTTTTAACACAGTTGCTTTGTAGTAGTGCTTGAGGTCAGGGATATTGATTCCCCCAGATGTCCTTTTATTGTTGAGAATAGTTGTAGATATCCTGGCTTTTTTGTTACTCCAGATGAATTTAAGAATTGCTCTTTCTAGATCTATAAAGAATTGATTTGGGATTTTGATGGGGATTACATTGAATCTGTAGATTGCTTTGGCAAGATGGCCATTTTCACTATATTGATCCTGCCAATCCAAGAGCAAGAAATATTTTTCCATCTTCTGAGGTCTTCTTCGATTTCTTTCTTCAAGGACTTGAAGTTCTTGTCATACAGATCTTTCACTTGTTTGGTAAGAGTCACGCCAAGATACTTTATATTGTTTGTGGCTATTGTGAAGGGAGTTATTTCCCTAACTTCTTTCTCAGCCTGCCTGTCCTTTGAGTATAGAAAAGCTACTGATTTGCTTGAGTTGATTTTATAACCAGCCACTTTGCTGAAGTTGCTTATTAGCTGTAGGAGTTCTCTGGTGGAGTTTTTTGGGTTGCTTAAGTATACTATCATATCATCTGCAAATAATGATAGTTTGACTTCTTTCTTTCCAATTTGTATCCCTTGACTTACTTATGTTGTCTAATTGCTCTCGCTAGAACTTCAAGTACTCTATTGAAAAGATATGGAGAGAGAGGGCAGCCTTGTCTAGTCCCTGATTTTAGTGGGATTGCTTCAAGTTTCTCCCAATTCAGTTTGATGTTGGCTACTGGTTTGTTGTAGATTGCTTTTATTATGTTTAGGTATGGGCCTTGAATTCCTGTTCTTTCCATGACTTTTAGCATGAAAGGATGCTGAATTTTGTCAAATGCTTTTTCAGCATCTAATGAGATGACCATGTGGTTTTTTTCTTTTAGTTTGTTTATGTAGTGGATTACATTGCTGGATTTCCATATATTGAACCATCCCTGAATCCCTGGGATTAAGCCTACTTGATCATGGTGAATGATCGTTTTGATGTGCTCTTGGATTCGGTTGGCAAGGATTTTATTTAGTATTTTTGCATCGATATTCATAAGGGAAATTAGCCTATAGTTCTCTTTCTTTGTTGGATCTTTGTGTGGTTTAGGTATCAGCGTAATTGTGGCTTTTCAGAACAAGTTGGGCAGTGTTCCTTCTGTTTCTATTTTGTGGAATAGTTTGAACAGTATTGATGTTAGGTCTTCTTTGAAAGTCTGATAAAATTCTGTACTAAAACCATCTGGCCCCATACTTTTTTTGGTTGGGAGACTTTCTATAACCCCTTCTATTTCTCTAGGGGGTATGGGACTATTTAGCTGATCTAATTGATCCTGATTTAATTTTGGTATTTTGTATCTGTCTAGGAAATTGTCCATTTCCTCCAGATTCTCCAGTTGCATTGAGTATAGGCTTTTGCAGTAGAATCTGATGATCCTTTGAATTTCCTGAGTGTCTGTTGTTATATCCCTCTTTTCATTTCTAATTCTATTAAATTGGATACTGTCTCTGTGCCCTTAGGTTAGTCTGGCTAAGGGTTTATCTATCTTGTTGATTTTCTCAAAGAACCAGCTCTTGGTTTTGTTGACTCTTTGTATGGTTCTCTTCATTTCTACTTGATTGATTTCAGCCTTTAGTTTGATGATTTCCTCTCTTCTACTCCTCCTGGATGAATTAGCTTCTTTTTCTTCCAGGGCCTTCAGGTGTGCTGTGAAGTTGCTAGTGCATGCTCTCTCCAGTTTCTTTTTGGAGGCACTCAGGGCTATGACTTTTCCTCTTAGCAGTGCTTTCATTGTGTCCCATAGATTTGGATAGGTTGTACCTTCATTTTCATTGAAGTCTAAAAAGTCTTTGATTTCTTTCTTTATTTCTTCCTTGACCAAGGTGTCATTGAGAAGAGTATTGTTCAGTTTCCATGTGTATGTGGGCTTTCTGTTGTTTTTCTTGCTATTGAAGACCACTTTTACTCCATAGTGATCTGATAGGAGGCATGGGATTAATTTGATCTTCTTGTATTTGTTGACATCTGTCTTGTGACCAATTATATGATTGATTTTGGAGAAGGTACCATGTGGTACTGAGAAAAAGGTATATTCTTTTGCCTTTTGCTTTGGGATGAAATATTTTATATATATGTGTGTGTGTGTGTGTGTGTGTGTGTATACACACACACACACACACACACACACACACACACACATATATATATAAAATATATATATATGTGCCTGTTTAGTTTCTGGTTTCCTGATCAATCCATTGAGGATAGTGGAGTGTTGAAGTCACTCACAATTATTGTGTTAGGTGTAATGTCTGCTTTAAGCTCAAGTAGAGTTTCTTTTATGAATAAGGGTGCTCTTGTATTTGGAGCATAGATGTTCCATATTGAGAGTTCTTCTTGGTGAATTTTTCCTTTGACCAGCAAGAAGTGACCTTCTGTGTCTCTTTTGATGACTTTAGGTTGGAAGTCTATTTTATCTGATATTAGAATGGCTACTCCAGCTTGTTTCCTGAGACCATTTGCTTGTAAAATTGTCTTCCAGTCTTTTACTCTAAGGTAGTGTTTTTCTTTGACATTGAGATGTGTTTCCTGTAAGCAGCAAAATGTAGGGTCCTGATTCCGTATCCAGTCTGTTAGTCTATATCTTTTTATTGGGGAATTGAGTCCATTGATGTTAAGAGATATTAAGGAATAGCAATTATTACTTCCTGACATTTTTAATTTTTTTTTTTTTGTATATTAGCGTGGTTATCTTCTTTTGTGTGTGATGAGAGGGAGTTTCTATCTTGATTCTTCTGGGGTATGGTTTTCCTCCTTGTGTTGGTGTTTTTTCCCTATTATACTTTGTAGGGCTGGGTTTGTGGAAAGATAATGTGCAAATTTGGTTTTGTCATGGAATATCTTGGTTTCTCCATCTATGACGATTGAGAGTTTTGCTGGGTATAGTAGTTTTGGCTGAAGTTTGTGTTCTCTTAGAGTCTGCATGATATCTGCCCAGGATCTTCTAGCTTTCATGGTTTCAGGTGAGAAGTCTGGAGTAATCCTGATAGCTCTTCCTTCATATGTTACATGGCCATTTCTCTTACTGTCTTTAATATTCTTTCTTTTTTAGTACATTAGGGGTTTTGCTTATTATATGACAAGAGGTATTTCTGTTCTGGTCCAGTCTGTTTGGAGTTCTGTAGGCTTCTTGTATACTCATGGGCATCTCTCTCTTTAGGTTGGGGAAGTTTTCTTCCATAATATTATAGAAGATATTTGCTGGCCCTTTAAGTTGTATATCTTCCCTCTCATCTATACCTATAATCCTTAGGTTTGGTCTTCTCATTGTGTCCTGGATTTCCTGGATGTTTTGGGTTACAAGCCTTTTGCATTTTGTATTTTCTTGGACTGTTGAATCAATGGTATCTATGGTATCTTTGGGATATGAAAGTCTTTCTTCTATCTCTTCTATTCTATTGTTGATATTTGCATCTATGGCCCCTGATTTCTTCCCAAGGTTTTCTAACTCCAATGTTGTCTCCCTTAGCGATTTCTTTGTTGTTTCTACTTCTTTTTTTTCCTTTGGTATTTTAGAAATTTTTATTTGTTTTTTCATTTTGCTTTGTTGGGCTTTCCTTATTTATTTTTATGTGTATATATAATTTCTTTTTTTAAATTGGATATATTCTATATTTACATTTCATTTCCCTTTTTCTGGTTCCCCATCCCCCAAAGGTCTCACATGCCCTTTTCCCTCCCCTTGTTCCCCCATCCACCCCTTCCCACTTCCCTGTTCTGGTATTCCCCTACACTGATGCTTTGATCCTTCCAGCACCAGTGTCCACTCCTTCCTTCTTGTCGGACATCATTTGATATGTGGATTGTGTCTTTGGTGTCCCAAGAGTCTAGGCTAATATCCACTTATCAGTGAGTGCATACCGTGGGTATTCTTTTGAGACTGGGTTACCTCACTTAGTATGATGTTCTCCAGCTCCATCCATTTCTCTAAGAAGTTCATGAATTCATTGTTTCTAATGGCTGAATAGTACTCCATTGTGTATATATACCACATTTTTTGTATCCATTCCTCGGTTGAGTGACATCTGGGTTCTTTCCAGCTTCTGGCTATTATACATAATGCTGCTATGAACATAGTGGAGCATGTATCCTTATTGCATGCTTAGGAATCTTCTGGGTATATGCCCAGGAGTAGTATGGCTGGGTCCTCCGGAAGTATCATGTCCATTTTTCTGAGGAACCGCCAGACTGATTTCCAGAGTGGTTGTACTAGCTTGCAGTCCCACCAACAGTGGAGGAATGTTCCTCTTTCTCCACATCCTCGCCAACTCCTGATGTCTCTTGAGTTTTTAATCTTAGCCATTCTGACTGGTGTGAGGTGAAATCTCAGGGTTGTTTTGATTTGCATTTCTCTAATGACTAATGATGTTGAAAATTTTTAAGGTGTTTCTCTGTCATCAGAATTTCTTCAGGTGAAAAGATATTGTTTAGCTCTGTACCCCATTTTTGGATAGGGTTATTTGGTTTTCTGCATCTTATTGGATGCTGAAAAAGCATTTTACAAAATTCAGCATCCTTTCATGCTAAAAGTCTTGGAAACAACAGGAATTCAAGGCCCATACCTAAACATAGTAAAACCAATTTACAGCAGACCGATAGCCAACATCAAGGTAAACGGAGAGAAACTTGAAGCAATCCCACTAAAATCAGGGACTAGACAAGGCTGCCCCCTCTCACCATATCTCTTCAATATACTACTTGAGGTACTAGCTAGAGCAATTCCACAACATAAGGAAGTCAAATGGATACAAATTGGAAAGGAAGAAGTCAAACTATCACTATTCACAGATGATATTATAGTATACTTAAGTGACCCAAAAAACTCCTCCAGAGAACTCCTACAGCTGATAAACAACTTCAGCAAAGTGGCTGGTTATAAAATCAACTCAAGCAAATCAGTAGCCTTCCTATACTCAAAGGATTATCAGGCCAAGAAAGAAATTATGGAAATAGCACCCTTCACAATAGCCACAAACAATATAAAGTATCTTGGTGTGACTCTAACCAAACAAGTGAAAGATTTATATGGCAAAAACTTCAGGTCTCTGAAGAAGGAAATTGAAGAAGACCTCAAAAAATGGAAAAATCTTCCATGTTCGTGGGTTGGCAGGATTAATATAGTTAAAATGGCAATCTTGACAAAAGCAATATACAGATTCAACACAATCCCAATCAAAATCCCAACTCAGTTCTTCATGGAGTTAGAAAGAGCAATTCTCAAATTCATCTGGAATAACAAAAAACCCAGGATAGCTAAAACTATCATGCACAGTAAAAAAACTTCTGGGGGAATCAATATCCCAGACCTCACGCAATACTACAGAGCAGTAGTGTTAAAAACTGCATGGTATTGGTACAGTGACAGGGAGGCGGATCTACGGAATAGGATAGAAGACTCAGAATTGAACCCACACATCTATGGCCAATTAATCTTCGACAAAGGAGATGAAAACATACAGTGGAAAAAAGATAGCCTTTTCAACAAATGGTGCTGGCTCAACTCGAGGTCAACATGCAGAAGAATGAGAATTGATCCACTCTTATCTCCTTGCACTAAGCTCAACTCCAAGTGGATCAAGGACCTCCACATAAAACCAGACACACTAAAACTAATAGAAAAGAGCCAGGCGTTTGTGGTGCACGCCTTTAATCCCAGCCCTTGGGAGGCAGAGGCAGGCGGATTTCTGAGTTCGAGGCCAGCCTGGTCTACAGAGTGAGTTCCAGGACAGCCAGGACTACACAGAGAAACCCTGTCTCGAAAAACCAAAAAAAAAAAAAAAAAAAAAAAAAAAAAAAAAAACCTAATAGAAAAGAAACTGGGGAAGACCCTTGAGGACATTGGCTCAGGGGGAAAATTCCTGATCAGAACACTAATTGCTTATGCTCTAAGATCAAGAATAGACAAATGGGACCTCATAAAATTACAAAGTTTCTGTAAGGCAAAAGACACTGTCAAAAGGACAAATCGGCAACCAACAAATTGGGAAAAGATCTTCACCAACCCCAAATCCGACAGAGGCCTAATATCCAATGTATACAAAGAATTCAAGTTGTTTCTACTTCTGTTTTTAGATCCTGGGTAGTTTTGCTCAGATCTTCCTCTTGCTTGTTAGTATTTTCATGTATTTCTTTAAGAGTTTTTTTGTGTTTCCTCTTTCATGACTTCTACTTGTTTGCCCATGTTCTCCTTTATTTCTTTTTTTTTTGTGTGTGTGTGTGTGTGTGTGTGTGTGTGTGTTTGTTGGTTGGTTGGTTGGTTTATTTGTTTTTTTTTTTTAGTTATTTTTATTTTCTATATTCTATGTTTACATTTCAAAGGCTTTCCCCTTTCCCAGTTCCCACCCACCATAGTTCCCATAGTTCTTCTCCCCCCCAACTATTCCCCAATCATTCCCCCTCCCCCCTCGGTTTCTTTACTAAACTGGATGCAATCTTTACATGCCCAGGGTCCTCTCCTTTCTTCTTCTTGGGAATCATTTGACTTGCTATTTGTGTCTTGAGTATTTAGTGCTTCTGGGCTCATTAATATACACTTATCCGTGATTGCATTTCATGTGCATTCTTTTGTGATTGGGTTAGCTCACTCAGGATGATATTTTCCAGGTCTAACCATTTACCTACAAATTGCATGAATTCATTATTTTTAATTGCTGAGTAGTATTCCATTGTATAAATATACCACATTTTCTGTATCCATTCCTCCTTTGAGGGATATTTGGGCTCCTTCCAATTTCTGGCTATTATAAACAAGGCTGCTATAAACATAGTGGAGCATGTGTCTTTATTGCATGTAGGGGAATCCTCTGGGTATATGCCCAGGAGTGGTATGCCAGGGTCCTCTGGAAGTGCCATGCCCAATTTTCTGAGGAACCGCCAAACTGATTTCCAGAGTGGTTTTACCATTTTGCAATCCCACCAACAGTGGAGGAGTGTTCCTCTTTCTCCACATCCTCGCCAGCACTTGTTGTCTCTTGAGTTTTTAATCTTAGCCATTCTGACTGGTGTGAGGTGGAATCTCAGGGTTGTTTTGATTTGCATTTCCCTGATGACTAATGATGTTGAACATCTCTTAAGGTGTTTCTCGGCCATCCGAATTTCTTCTGCTGAAAATTCTTTTTTTAGCTCTGTGCCCCATTTTTTGAAAGGGTTATTTGGTTCTTTGCGGTCTAACTTCTTGAGTTCTTTGTATATATTGGATATTAGCCCTCTGTCGGATGTGGGGTTGGTAAAGATCTTTTCCCACTTTGTTGGTTGCCGTTTTGTCCTTCGGACAGTGTCCTTTGCTTTGCAGAAACTTTGTAATTTTATGAGGTCCCATTTGTCGATTCTTGATCTTAGTGCGTAAGCTATTGGTGTTCTGTTCAGGAACTTTTCCCCTGTGCCCAAGTCCTCCAGGGTCTTCCCAAGTTTCTTTTCTAATAGTTTCAGTGTGTCTGGTTTTATGTGGAGGTCCTTGATCCACTTGGAGTTGGTCTTAGAGCAAAGAGATAATTGTGGGTCAATTCGCATTCTTCTTCATGTTGACCTCCAGTTGAACCAGCACCATTTGTTGAAAAGGCTATCTTTATTCCATCGGATGGTTGTGGCTCCTTTATCAAAGATCAAGTGACCATAAGTCTGTGGGTTAATTTCAGGGTCTTCAATTCTGTTCCATTGATCTGTTTGCCTGTTGCTATACCAATACCATGCAGTTTTTAACACAATTGTCTGTAGTACTGCTTGAAGTCAGGGATATTGATTCCCCCAGAAGTCCTTTTATTGTTGAGAATAGTTTTAGCTATCCTGGGTTTTTTGTTGCTCCAGATGAATTTGAGAATTGCTCTTTCTAGATCTATGAAGAATTGAGTTGGGATTTTGATGGGGATTGCATTGAATCTGTATATTGCTTTTGGCAAGATGGCCATTTTTACTATATTGATCCTGCCAATCCAGGAGCAAGAAATATTTTTCCATCTTCTGAGGTCTTCTTCGATTTCTTTCTTCAAGGACTTGAAGTTCCTGTTGTACAGATCTTTCGCTTGTTTGGTTAGAGTTACGCCAAGATACTTTATGTTGTTTGTGGCTATTGTGAAGGGTGTTATTTCCCTAATTTCTTTCTCAGCCTGCTTGTCCTTTGAGTACAAGAAGGCCACTGACTTGCTTGAGTTAATTTTATAACCTGCCACTTTGCTGAAGTTGTTTATCAGCTGTAGAAGTTCTCTGGTGGAGTTTTTTGGGTCGCTTAGGTAAACTATCATATCGTCTGCAAATAATGATAGTTTCACTTCTTCCTTTCCAATTTGTATCCCTTTGACTTCCTTATGTTGTCTAATTGCTCTTGCTAGAACTTCAAGTACTATATTGAAAAGATATGGAGAGAGAGGGCAGCCTTGTCTAGTCCCTGATTTTAGTGGGAATGCTTCAAGTTTCTCTCCATTTATTTTGATGTTGGCTACTGGTTTGCTGTAGATTGCTTTTACTATGTTTAGGTATGGGCCTTGAATTCCTGCTCTTTCCAAGACTTTTAGCATGAAAGGATGCTGAATTTTGTCGAATGCTTTTTCAGCATCTAATGAGATGACCATGTGTTTTTTTTCTTTCAGTTTGTTTATGTAGTGGATTACATTGATGGATTTCCGTATATTGAACCATCCCTGCATCCCTGGGATGAAGCCTACTTGATCATGGTGGATGATCGTTTTGATGTGCTCTTGGATTCGGGTAGCAAGATTTTTATTTAGTATTTTTGCATCTATATTCATCAGAGAAATTGGCCTGAAGTTCTCTTTCTTTGTTGGATCTTTTTGTGGTTTAGGTATTAGTGTAATTGTGGCTTCGAAGAATGAGTTGGGCAGTGTCCCTTCTGTCTCTATTTTGTGGAATAGTTTGGAGAGTATTGGTGTTAAGTCTTCTTTGAAGGTCTGGTAGAATTCTGCACTAAAACCATCTGGTCCCGTACTTTTTTTGGTTGGGAGGCTTTCTATAACCCCTTCTATTTCTTTAGGGGTTATGGGACTATTTAGCTGGTCTACTTGATGCTGATTTACTTTTGGTATTTGATATCTGTCTAGGAAATCGTCCATTTCCTCCAGATTCTCCAGTTGTTTTGAGTATAGACCTTTGTAGTAGGATCTGATGATCTTTTGAATTTCCTCAGTTTCTGTTGTTATGTCTCCCTTTTCATTTCTAATTTTGTTAATTTGTATACTGTCTCTGTGTCCTTTGGTTAGTCTGGCTAAGGGTTTATCTATCTTGTTGATTTTCTCAAAGAACCAGCTCCTGGTCTTGTTGATTCTTTGTATGGTTCTCTTTGTTTCTATTTGATTGATTTCAGCCCTGAGTTTGATGATTTCTTGTCTTCTACTCCTCCTGGGTGAATTAACTTGTTTTTCTTCCAGGGCTTTAAGGTGTGGCATTAAGCTGCTAGTGTAAGCTCTCTCCAGTTTCTTTTTGGATGCACTTAGAGCTATGAGTTTTCCTCTTAGCACTGCTTTCATTGTGTCCCATAGATTTGGGTAGGTTGTACCTTCATTTTCATTGAATTCTAAAAAGTCTTTGATTTCTTTTTTTATTTCTTCCTTGACCAAGGTGTCATTGAGTAGAGTATTGTTCAGTTTCCATGTGTATGTGGGCTTTCTGTTGTTTTTGTTGTTATTGAAGACCACTCTTACTCCATGGTGATCTGATAAGAGGCATGGGATTAGCTCGATCTTCTTGTATTTGTTGACATCTGTCTTGTGACCGATTATATGGTCTATTTTGGAGAAGGTACCATGCGGTGCTGAGAAAAAGGTATATTCTTTAGCTTTAGGATGAAATGTTCTATATATATCTGTTAAATCCAATTGGTCCAGAGTTTCAATTAGTTTCACTGTGTCCCTGTTTAGTTTCTGCTTTCCTGGTCGGTCCATTGAGGAGAGTGGGGTGTTGAAGTCACCCACAATTATTGTGTTAGGTGTAATGTGTGCTTTAAGCTTTAGTAAGGTTTCTTTTACGAAGGAGGGTGCCCTTGCATTTGGAGCATAGATGTTCAGTATTGCGAGCTCTTCCTGGTGGATTTTCCCTTTGGCCAGCAAGAAGTGACCTTCTGAGTCTCTTTGGATGATTTTAGGTTGAAAGTCAATTTTATCTGATATTAGAATGGCTACTCCAGCTTGTTTCCTGAGACCATTTGCTTGTAAAATTGTCCTCCAGCCTTTTACTCTAAGGTGGTGTTTGTCTTTAACACTGAGATGTGTTTCCTGTATGCAGCAAAATGTAGGGTCCTGTTTCCGTATCCAGTCTGTTAATCTATGTCTTTTTATTGGGGAATTGAGTCCATTGACGTTAAGAGATATTAAGGAATAGTAATTATTACCTCCAGACATTTTTGAAATTATATTTATTTATCTTATTTATTTTTTATATTCGAGAGGTTATCTTCTTTTGGGTTTGATGAGAGGAGGTTTCTATCTTGCTTCTTCCTGGGTGTAGTTTCCGTCCTTGTCTTGGTGTTTTCCCCCTATTATCCTTTGTAGGGCTGGATTTGTGGAGAGATATCTTGCAAATTTGGTTTTGTCATGGAATACCTTGATGTCTCCATCAATGGCAATTGAGAGTTTTGCTGGGTAAAGTAGTTTTGGCTGAAGTTTGTGTTCTCTTAGAGTTTGCATGATATCTGCCCAGGATCTTCTAGCTTTCATGGTCTCAGGTGAGAAGTCTGGTGTTATTCTGATAGGTTTTCCTTTATATGTTACTTGGCCTTTTTCTCTTGCTGCCTTTAGTATTCTTTCTTTGTTTATTAAATTTGGAGTTTTGATTATTATGTGACGGGATGTATTTCTGTTCTGGTCCAGTCTGTTTGGGGTTCTATAGGCTTCTTGTATATTCATGGGCATCTCTCTCCTTAGGTTGGGGAAGTTTTCTTCCATAATTTTATAGAAGATATTAGCTGGCCCTTTAACTTGTAAATCTTCACTCTCGTCTATACCTATAATCCTTAGGTTTGGTCTTCTCATTGTGTCTTGGATTTCCTGGATGTTTTGGGTTACCACCTTTTTGCATTTAGTATTTTCTTTGACTGTTGAATCAATGGTTCCTATGGTATCTTCGGCTTCTGAGATTCTGTCTTCTATCTCTTGTATTCTATTGTTGATACTTGCGTCTATGGCCCCTGATTTCTTCCCCAGGTTTTCTATCTCCAATGTTGTCTCCCTCTGTGATTTCTTAGTTGTTTCTACTTCTGTTTTTAGTATCTGGATGGATGTGCTCAGATCTTTTGCTTGCTTGATTGTGTTTTCATGAATTTCTTTAATAGATTTTTGTGCTTCCTCTTTCATAGCTTCTACTTGTTGGCCCACGTTCTTCTGTAGTTCTTTAAGTGATTTTTGTCTTTCTTCCTTATTGTCTTCTTCTCTTTGATCCATCTTCTCCTGCATTTCTTGAAGTGATTTTTGTATTTGCCTCGTAAAGGCTTCTAACTTTTGATCCATTTTCTCCTCTATTTCTTTACGAGATTTTTCTATGTGTTCAGCTACCAGCATCCTGACCAGTGATTTTATATCCAAGTCTTGTTTTTCTGGTGTTTTAGGGTATCCAGGGCTTCCTGTTGTTGGCTAACTGGGTTCAGATGCTGTCATGTTGCCTTGATTTTTGTTAGTAACGTTCCTTCGTTTTCCTTTTGCCATCTGGTTATTTCTGGTTTTAGTTGGCCTTGTTGTCAGTGGCTGGTGTTTGAATCTCCTGTGAGGCTAGGCTCACCTGTTGTTTCTCTATTGGTGAATATGTGTGACTGCTGCTTTAAGGGATCATAAGCTGGCTGCCACCCATGCGATTGTAGCCCCTGTTGGAGTCTGTCTACCTGGGCTTCTCCAGCTGTGTCCTGGTTGCAAGGAACTCCGAGAGCCTAGCAGATCCCCCGTGAGGGTAGCCCTGGAAGGGGTGTTTACCTGGGCCTTTCCAGCTATGTCCTGGTTGCAATATGGAGGCCCGTTGCTACCACTGGTCCAGGGGCCGGCGAGCTGGTTGCAGAATGCAGCCTCGGTGCTCGCCAGAGGGCACGGGAATGTCCCACAGAGCCTGGGCCTTTCCAGCTGTGTCCTGGTTGCGATATAGAGGCCAGCTGCTACACCGCTGTTCTAGGGGCCGGTGAGCTGGTTTCAGAACGCAGCCTAGGTGCTCACCAGAGGGCGGGGATGTCCCACAGAGCCTGGGCCTTTCCAGCTGTGTCCTGGTTGCAATATGGAGGCCCGCCACTACTGCTGGTCCAGGGGCCAGCGAGCTGGTTGCAGAACGCAGCCTTGGTGCTCGCCAGAGGGCTAGGGGATGTCCCACAGAGCCTAGGCGGGACTCCGCCTGCTTGGCTCCGAGACCCTAGCAGATACCCCCGTGAGTGTAGCCCTGGAAGGGGTGTTTACCTGGGCCTTTCCTGCTGTGTCCTGGTTGCGATATGGAGGCCCGCCGCTACACCGCTGGTCTAGGGGCCGGCGAGCTGGTTGCAGAACGCAGCCTAGGTGCTCACCAGAGGGCGGGGATGTCCCACAGAGCCTGGGCCTTTCCAGCTGTGTCCTGGTTGCGATATGGAGGCCCGCCGCTACACCGCTGGTCCAGGGGCCAGCGAGCTGGTTGCAGAATGCAGCCTCGGTGCTCGCCAGAGGGCACGGGAATGTCCCACAGAGCCTGGGCCTTTCAGCTGTGTCCTGGTTGCGATATGGAGGCCCGCCGCCACACCGCTGGTCTAGGGGCCGGCGAGCTGGTTGCAGAACGCAGCCTAGGTGCTCACCAGAGGGCAGGGATGTCCCACAGAGCCTGGGCCTTTCCAGCTGTGTCCTGGTTGCAATATGGAGGCCCGCCGCTACACCGCTGGTTCTCCTTTATTTCTTTAAGTGATTTTTGTACTTCCTCCTTATTGGCTTCTAATTTTTGATCTATATTCTCCTGAATTTCTTTAAGTGATTTTTGTATTTGCCTTGAAAGGACTTCATATTTTTGATCCATTTTCTCCTGTATTTCTTTAAGAGGTTTATCTATGTGTTCTGCTATCAGCATCTTGACCAGTGATTTTCGATCCAAATCTTGTTTTTCTTGTGTGTTGGGGTATCCCGGGACTTACTGCTGTCGGGGAACTGGGTTCAGATGCTGCCACATTGCTTGATTTCTGTTAATGTTCCTACGTTTGCCTTTTGCCATCTGGTTATCTCTGGCCTTAGATGGTCTTGTAGTCACTAGCTGGTGCTTGAAACTCCTGTGGGCTGGAAAGGCTATTTCCCCACCACTGGATGACTGGGTTTCCCCTGGCTCAGATTGCTGATGTGTTGTTCTCCTCTTGGGTGCTGTTGGACCCCTGGTGTATCTTGCTCTAAGCAATGTTATATTCGGTTATCACTGGGGACCTGATACTGCTTGTCTTCTCTGGTTCTGTTTGCTTAGTTCAGTCAGCAGCAAGGATGCTGTCTGTGGCCTCGGGGAGAGGGGAGTGCAGAGTGCAGGGACTCCCAGAGAAATGAGAACCCACGCCCTGCTGGAACACAGCTCTGCTGCTCTGCCAAGCTCCCGTTCTTTGATGACTGGCTGGCGGACCAGGTCCCCCTGAGATCTTAAGCTTGGGATATCTTGGGTATCTGGTTCTGCCTGCTCAGTCTAAGCACCCACCACCAAGATGGCTGTGGTTGAGCAAAGTATCCATTCTAATCTCCTTGTACAAAGCTGAAGACCAAGTGAATCAAGAACTTCCACATAAAACCAGATGTACTGAATCTAATAGAAGAAAAAGTGGGAAAGAACCTCAAAATTGTCCTGAGCAGAACATTAATGGCCCAGGCTCTAAAATTGAAAAGTTTATGTAAATAAAAGTACATCATCAGGACAAAACAGCAACCTACAGGTTGTTAAACGACTTTTACCACTCTCCATTTACTTCCCCTGTTCCAGCTTCCCAATGTGCCTTTTATAACACTATATTCTATTTCTTCCTTCCTCAGAAGATCTCCATCTTCCACTGGCTCCTTTCAGCTACATAACCTATGTGGATATACTAAATAAAATATGATAAATCTTAAAAGCAACATTTTACATCTAAGGGAAAACATGCCAAGTTTATCTTTCTAGTATGAGTCATCTTACTTCAGATACTACCTGTAAATTTCATAATTTCATTTTTTTCTTACCAGGTGAACAATATTCCATTGTATAAATATAATCTATCACATTTTCAATATCCATTCACCAGTTGATGGATATCAATCTATTTCTAATATCTGGCTATTATGAATAGAGCCACACGACATGGATAAGGAATCTATCTTAGTAGTAAGAGTCAGAGTCTAAGCTGGATCTTGAGGTTGATCAATTCTCAGCTTTCTGAGGAATCTTTGCACTGATTTCCCTTGTGACTGTGCCAGTTTGAATTCCAACCAGCTACTAATAAAGTGTTCTCCATTTCACATTTTACACATGCTCTCCAGAATGTGCTGTCATTTATTTTACTGATTTTGGCTGTTCTGACTGGGATTAGATGAAATCTCAAGGTAGTTTTAGTTCCATTTCCTGGTGGCTGAGTGGATCTCATCTTTAAAATGTTTTCTATCTATTAATGTTTAAGCTTTTGAGAAATGTATAATTCTCTATGTCAGTCATAAATTTTATTTCCTTGCTTTGTGTATTTGTTCATTGTCTAATATAGATAATTTCCATCTGTTAAATGTAAAATTTTACCCATTCTATAGGAAGACACTTTGAATGATGGTGTTCATTTTGTGTGAGCAATTTTTATAATGAAGTCCAGTTTATGATTCTGAGTCTTAATGTTTGTGTCATCAGGATCCTTTTCAGTATGTTTGGTAATATTTTAGTATTATTTAAGATATTTAGTATTATTTTCAGGTCTGGATATATTTGGAAATGACTTTGTACAGATATATTTTGAATTCTATTTCCTTTCTTGAATTGAAAATACATTTTTTTCTCTCATAGAGTACACCCTAATCATGGTTTCCAGTGTTTTCTGTTCCTCTCATCTTACCCTTTTTTCTAGATCCACTGCTTTTTTTTCTCTTTGGAAAAGAGTAGGCTTCTAAGACACAAAAGTCAAACAGGATAAAACAAGATGCAGTAAGTGAAGGCAACAACCCTCAGAACATTCTTCTAACATTCTTCTACATGTTCTAACCAGCACCACTCATTGAACATGGAATCCTTTTCCCTACATGCATTTTGGTCTTCATATCCAATCCTGTATTTTAGTTTTGCTTTGTTTTCTTATGTTTTTTAATACTGTTTTTAAAATGTCTGTAAATAATTATGTGGTAATGTAGATGGAGATTGCATCGGATTTGTAGATTGCCTTGTTCAGCATCCACAAGTATGAGTGGTCTTTCTGTGTTTTCTTTATTTACTTTAATTTATTTTTTACAATGATTTAAAATGTTATTATAAGGCCTGTGCCCTAGAGCTCACCCTGTACCACAGGTCTCCATACCCAAATTCTTCTGGGATAGAATTGGTCTGCCAGGACTGCTAACACCTTAAAGAGGAAGCACAAAAATCCATTAAAGAAACACAGAAGAACAGGGGTGAACAAGTAAAAACCCTTAAAGAGGAAACATAAAAATCCCTTAAAGAAGTTGAGGGAAACACAAACAAACACGTAAAGGAACTGACCAAAACAATTCAGGATCTAAAAATAGAAGTAGAAACAATAAAGAAATTACAAAGTGAGACATCTCTGGAGATAGAAAACCTTGAAAAGAATTCAGGAGTTATAAATGCAACCATCAACAACAGAATACAAGAGATAAAAGAAAGAATCTCAGAAGCTGAGGATTCCATAGAAAACATTTACTCAATAGTCAAAGAAAATGCAAAATGCAAAAAGCTTGTAATCAAAAACATCCAGGAAATCTAGGACACAATGAGAAGACCATACCTAAGGATTATAGTTATAGAAGACATGAAGATTAACAACTTAAAAGGCCAGTAAATATCTTCAACAAAATTACGGGAAGAAAACTTCCATAACCTAAAGAAAGGGATGCCCATGAACATATAAGAAGCCTACAGAACTCCAAACAGACTGGGCCAGAACAGAAATTCCTCCTGTCATATTATAACCAAAACACCAAATGTACTAAATAAAGAAAGAATATTAAAAGCAGTAAGGGTAAAATGTCAATTAACATATAAAGGCAGACCTATCAGAATTACACCAGATTTCTTACCAGGAACTATGAAACCTAGAAGATCCTGGGAAGATCTCATACAGACCCTAAGAGAACATAAATGTCAGCCTAGACTACTATACCCAGCAAAACTCTCAATTATCATAGGCAAAAAAAAACAAGACATTCCATGACAAAACCAAATTTACAAAATATCTTTCCACAAATCCAGCTCTACAAAGGATAATGGTTGGAAAATACCAACACAAGGCAGGAAACCACACCCTAGGAAAAGCAAGGAAGTAGTCTTCTTTCAGCAATCCAGAAAGAAGATAGCTACACAAACATAAATCCACCTCTAACAACAAAAATAACAGGAAGCAACAATCACATTTCCTTAATATCTCTTAATATCAATGGACTAAATTTCCACGCCCCCACATACATATAAAAAACACATAGAATAACAGACTGGATATGTAAACAGGACCCAACATTTTGATACATACAGGAAATGTACCTCAGAGTTGGCAGACACTACCTCAGAGTAAATGGCTGGAAAAAATTTTTCCAAGCAAATGACCCCAAGAAACAAGCTGGAATGGCCATTCTAATATTGAATAAAATCTCCTTTCAACCAAAAGTTATCAATAAAGGTAAGGAAGCACACTCATACTCCTCAAGATGAATTCTCATTTCTCAACATCTATGCTCCAAATATAAGAACACCCACACTCATAAAAAAAACTATACCAAAACTCAAAGCACACACTGTAACTCACACAATAAATGTAGGTGAATTCAACACCCTACTCTCACCAATGGACAGATCATGGAAACACAAACTAAACAGAGACACAGTGAAACTAACCAAAGTTATGATCCAAATGGATTTGACAGATATCTATAGAACATTTCATCCTAAAACAAAAGAATATACCTTCTTGGCATCTCATGGTACTTTCTGCAAAATTGACCATATAATTGATCATAAAACAGGCCTCAACAGATACAAGAAAATTGAAATAATCCCATGCATTCTATCAGATCTCAGCATTCTCAGGGTAGTCCTCAATAAAAACATAAATAACAGAAAGCCCCCATACACATGGAAGCTGTACAATGCTCTATTCAATGATTACTTGGAAATTTTATATCCAGCTACCTTGCTGAAGTTGTTTATCAGGTTAGGAGTTCTCTGGTGGAATCATATCATCTGTAAATAGTGATATTTTGACTTCTTCATTTCCAACATCCTTAATAATTGGGGAAATGCAAATCAAAACAACTCTAAGATTCTACCTCACACCAGTCAGAATGGCTAAGATCAAAAAGTCAGGTACAGCAGATGCTGGCAAAGATGTGGAAAAAGGGAAACACTGTTCCATTACTGATGGCATTGCAAGCTGGTACAACCATTGTAGAAATCATTTTGGCAACCTCTGAACAGTGGACATTATACTACCTGAGGACCTAACTATACCACTCCTGGTCATATGCCCAGAAGATGCTCCATTATATAATAAAGAAACATGCTCCACTATGTTCATTGCAGCCATATTTATAATAGCAAGAAGCTGGAAACAACCCATATGTCCCTCAACAGAAGAATGGATCAGAAAATGTGGTACATTTATACAATGGAAGCTAAACAGCTATTAAAAACAATGGCTTCATGAAATTCACAGACAAATATATGGAATTTGAAAATATCATACTGAGTGAGGAAATTCAGTCAGAAAAGAACAAATACAGTATGTGCTCACTGGAAAGTAGATATTAGCCCAAAAGTTCAGAATACCCAAGATTCAATGCACAGACCATATGAAACCTAACAAAAAGGAAATCCAAAATGTGGATTCTTTCGTGCTTCTTAGAAGGGTGAACAAAATACTCACAGGAGAAAATATGGAGACAAAGTGTGGATCAAAGAGAGATAGAAAAGCCATTTTGAGACTGCCCCATCTGGGGATCCATCCCATATTCTTCCACCAAACCTGGATGCTATTGTAGATGCCAGGAAGTGCTTGATGATGTAAGCCTGATATGGCTGTTTCCTGAGAGTCTCTGCCAGAGCCTTATAAGGACAGAGGAGGTAGCTCACACCCAACCATTGGACTGAGCTCAGGGGTACCTGACTGAAGGAGCTGAGTGGGTTTGTAGCCCCATGGAGGAAGCAACAGGACCAACAGTCCAGAATCCCTGGAGTTCCTGGGGACTGGACCACCAACCAAAGAAAACACATGGAGGCACCCATGGCACTGGCCACATATGTGTCAAAGGATGGCCTTGTTGGACATCAGTGGGAGGAGAAGCCCTTGGGCCTGAGGATGTTCGATGCCCCAGTGTAGGGGAATGCCAGGGCAGGAAGATAGGAATGGGGAGGGGAGCACCCTCATAGAGGCAGCAGGAGGGGAATGGGATAGCAGGTTTCTGGAGGAGAGACCTGGAAATGTAAATAAGGTAAACATCCAACCAAAAGTAAAAGAGTTGGTTTTTTCCTTTAAAATATAATCAACAAGATTGAGAAACCTTTGGCAGATAAGCCAAAGAAATAGAATATTCAAATTAATAAAAGCCAAGCTGAAAAGGGAGTTACAACTCTCATTATAGCATACACTGGATGAATTCAGAAAATAAGTATATAATTTAAAATCTTTCCGAAATTAGCATACTGGGGAGAAAATAATGAGTTTCCCCATCTATATCTATCAGTTTTAAAGCTAGACAAAGTAAGCGATTTAAACAGAAATCTAATCCCTAATGAAATAGAAACAGTAATTGAAAGTCTCCTGAAAAACATACAAAAGAAAAACCCAAAAATGCAGACCAGATGTATTCATCACAGAATTCTACCAAATATCTAAACAACTAATGCCAGTACTCCAGTTTTTTTTTTTTAAAGTAGCAACTGAAGAAATATTTCCAATTTGTATCCCCTTGACCTCCTTTTGTTGTCTAATTGCTCTGGTTAAGACTTCCAGTACTATATTTAACAGGTATGGAGAGGGTAGACAGCCTTGTCTAGCCCTGAATTTAGTGGCATTGCTTCAAGTTTCTCTCCATTTAGTTTGATGTTTGGCTACTGGTTTGCTGTATGTTCTTTTTACTGTGCTTAGTTATAGGCTTTGAATTCCTGATCTTTCCAAGACTTTTACCATGAAGGGTGTTGGATTTTGTCCAATGCTTTCTCAGCATCTAATGAAATGTTCATGTGGGTTTTTTTTCCTTTGAGTTTGTTTATACAGTGGATTGCACTGATAGATTTCTGTATGTTGAACCATGCCTGCATCCCTGAGAGGAAGCCTACTTGATCGTGGTGAAGGTTCATTTGATGTTTCCTTGGATGTGGTTGGTCAGAATTTTATTGAGTATTTTTGCCTCAATATTCATAAGAGAAATATGTCTGAAGTTCCCTTTCTTTGTTTGATCTTTGTGTGGCTTAAGTATCAGAGTAGGCTTCATAGAATGAATTGAATAGTGCTCCTTCTGTTTCTAATTTGTGGAATAGTTTGAAGAGAATTGGTATTGAATCTTTTTTGAAGGTCTGATAGAATTCTGCATGAAACCCATCTGGTCCTGGGCTTCTTTTTTTATTTTATTTTATTTTATTTTATTTTATTTTATTTTATTTTATTTTATTTTATTTTATTTATTTATTTATTTATTTATTTATTTGGTTGGGATACTATGAATGACTGTATCTATTTCTTTAGTTGTTATGTGACAATTTGTTCTGGATTTAATTTTGGTAACTGCTCTCTGTCTAGAAAAATCACTCATTTCATTCTGACTTTCCAGTTTTGTCAAGTATAGGCTTTTCTAGTAGGATCTGATGATTTCTTTAATTTCCTCAGTTTCTGTTGTTATGCCTCCCTTTTAATCTCTAATTTTGTTAATTTGGATACTGTCTTTGTGCCCTCTGGATAGTCTGGCTAAGGGTTTATCTATCTTGTTGATTTTCTCAAAGAACCAACTCCTGGTTTGTTGATTTTTTGAATAGTTCTTTTTGTTTCTACTTTTTTAATTTCAGCCCTGGGTTTGATTATTTCCTGCCATCTACTCCTCCTGGGTGTATTTGCTTCTTTTTGTTCTAGAGCCTCAGATGTGCAGGCAAGCTGCCAGTGTATGCTCTCTCCAGCTTCTTTTAGGAGGCACTCAGAGCTATGTGTTTCCTCTTAACACTGCTTTCATTGTGTCCCGTATGTTTGGGTATGTTGTAGCTTCGTTTTAATTAAATTCTAAAAAGTCTTTCATTTCTTTATTTCTTCCTTGACCAAGTTATCATTGTTAACATAGTGTTGTTCAGCTTCCAAGTGTATATGGGCTTTCTATTATTTTGGTTGTACTTTATTCTTTGGGAGGATTGCTGTGTTGATATCTATTAGGTCCATTTGAGTTATGATGCCATTTAACTACTGCATTTTTCTGTTTAGTTTTTGTCTAAAGGAGCATTGGTGAAAGTAGAAAATGTCTGCCACTGTCAGTGTATGTGGTTCTATATATAATAATGTTTTTATGAAATTTTGCTCTCATATATTATGCATAAATATTCAGAATTGTAATACCTTCTTTGTATATATTTTCTTTGATGAAAATGCAGCATCTTTCTCTACTTTTTGGATTAAGTTTGATTACAATTAATATTTGGTAAATATTAAAATACCCATGTCTCATTGCTTCTCTGTTCTGCTTACTTGAAAATTTTTCCATTCTTTTAACCTAAGGTGATATCTGCTCTCTGTACCTGATGGTAAACTGTGTTTCTTGGAAATAGCACAAAGGTGGATCCTGTTTCCTATTCTAATTTGTTTAATTTCTGTCTTTTATTGAGTAATTGAGAATGGGAATATTGATAGTATTTATTGGCAAGAATATATATTCCTGATACTTTGTTATTTTGGTGTTGTATTTATTTTTGTTGTTTTTGGATTTTTAGTTGCTATGGGGTATATCCCAAAAAAGACTGGTGAGAGTTAGGATTAAGCCAATAAAGTGTCTTTATTAGGTGGCCCATGACTACATTCAGTGTTTAGGATTCCAGTGTACCACTGAGGTTTTCTCACAGTGAACTTTGAAAACAAATTAATTTTCTAAATTGATGTACTACAGGTACCATGAACAGTAATCTAAAAAGATAATTACAAATTCAAAAAAAAAAACAAAGTTACTACATTTAAACACTTTTTAGAGCTATGTACTTTGGTGTATTAGATCTTTGTATTTATTTTGGCAAGTGGTACTGTATACATGTTGTGTTTTATGACAGATTACTTTTATATATGGACTCAATTATGCTACAATCTGGAGGCTACTAAGATCTGGGGCCCTGTTCCCTTTTGTGTGTGTTTTTGTTCTCTTTTTATGAACTGTTTTGTGATTATTATTTATTCAGTTTTTATGCCGTCTTCTGTGTAGTTAACCTCTCCAGGAGGAACTTTTTATTTCAGAGAATTGGAATACAAAAGTTACTTAAATTTATTTTTTTATCATAAAATCTTTTTCTTTCTCCATAGAGTATGATTAATTGTTGTAGTTGGTATCATTTGGTTACCAAATAAAAGACACATAATATTATTATTTTAAAAATAATTCCTTTAAAGCACCAGGGCTGGGCAGATGTCTATACTTGAAGTTATTATGCCTACTTTCCTGCCAGTAACCCCACGATACGCCTTGCCATATTCCATCTGGTCTGCTCTTAATTTCAATTTTCCAGCCCTCATGGTCATGTTTTCAAGATTCTTACCACAGGGCATCTTCTCCTCTCTCCATTCTTCACTTCTCCTCCTTTGATCCCCCTTTCAGACCCCAAGCCTGGGATCCAAAAGCCTATCTCCTTTGTTCCCAGCTCTAGGCTGATAGTTAGTTTATTCAACCAATAGTTTTAAATTAAGGAGGAAGCTCACATAGCATTACTTTGAGTATGTGCAGATTCTCTTGTCCCTGGGGCAACCAGGCCTTGGGGACCAGTATTTGGCATTACAATACTTAGCAAAACACCAAAGTCCAGAAATTAATATCCTCTTTGGGGCCTTTATACATGTGAATGGTTGGAATTTTGAAGTTCTTCTCCTGTGCTTCAGCCAAATTGTTTTTCTCTAGAAATTTGGAATAGGGGTTCTGGTGTCTGGAAGAGGCAAATTGTCTTGGTTGTTCATGTTTGTGAGTTTGTAATGGCTTTTAACCTCTGGATACTTTGTCTTCCCTCTAGGGTAAATGTTTTGGTCTTCAGTTGCTGTTATTCCAATCTCTCAGAAGATGTTGCTTGGTTTCAAGTCTAGGGACTACTAACAGTTTCAAGATTGAGGCCCTAATGGGTCCCAGATCAGTGAGCACCGTAGGTCACTGACTGAAGTTCAATGTGGAACTCCTGATTTAGAGGGCATGCAGTTCTAGAGAGGCACAATGACCTCTACATACACATGAGTACATGCCAACATACAGAAATACATGTAATTGTGTAAATATAATTAAAAATACTTCATTTAAAGTACAGAACAAATGTATCCATTTTAAAATTCTGATAATCTATTGTGAATTCCACAAATAATGGTCGTCCAATCTATTTGATCTTCCTTGTTCCTTCTCTGATCTTCCTATAATAATTTTCCATTAAGAAATAGTATTTTGATTTATGCTATTTGCAGATTATCTTTAAAAATGCTTTCAGATTTCTTCATGATATCTTCTTTATAAACAATTCTTATTTAACATTACATTCATCACATGTCAATTTTCTCTTTGCTATCCTTCTCTTTCTTCTTCTTTCCCCTTTCCACCTCTATATATTCCTCTTTCATTTGTCCCTCTCATACTAAAAAAGTGATCTGTAACAGCATGAATGTTTTTAAAGAAAAATAAACCACACAGAGAAACACAACCAAAACAACTTCAAGAAAATCAACAAAAGTAATTTTAACTGTAGAAAATCAAGACAATGGAAATCAGAAAACACTAAAGGCTAAAAATAATGTAAGAGTTGCTAATAACAGTATGAATTGTTTATTTTGCTATAGAATCAGAGGACATTGGAGCCAAAGTTAATTAGGTAATCCATCAAAGATTAATGCTCTCTGTATGTATGTATGTCCATTCATCTATATGTCTGTCTCCATCTCTATCTCTCTCATTCACACACACACACACACACACACAGAGAGAGAGAGAGAGAGAGAGAGAGAGAGAGAGAGAGAGAGAGAGAGGGACAGATGCATACACAAAATAGAGGCAGTGACATACATTATTAATGGATATATTTACTATTTACTATCAGGGGCATCTTTTGTCAATTCAGCTTTTCAATAAATGCAACAACATGTCTTAGAAACTAAGAAACTGCTATTAGTTTAGGTAGGGAAATAGACTGATTTGAAAATATACTTATTATGGTAGAAAATTCAGGAACACACGTGAAAATATAAATATCACAGATAAACCAAGACTAATTTTAGTGTCTCAAAAAATCTGTAAATGTCCAAAAAATGTTGAAGGAAGATCCCAGACTCAGATAGTATGCAAAAACAAAGAATGTTTATTCTGCAGAAACAACCAGCTTGAGAGGGTCAATCATTTTTTGAAATGGCTATTCCCCCCAAAAAAAGGTTCTCAGACCTTCTTATAAGGAACTGGGGGAACTCTCTAGGATTAGGTAATATATATTCTTGTGGGTGAATTCTAGGGTGTTGCAGATGGTCAGTGGTCAGCATTCCTATATTATAAGCCCAGCGCAGATGGCCATTCTGAGATATTTCCCATCTTTGTGATTGTCCCTATACTGTTCTTCAGCAAGGTTTTTTATGACCTTGTTTCTGGATTTTATGATCTGTTTCTGGAGCTGGTGCCTTATGGCCTAGTTCCCAGGACTTAAATGGTCTGTTCTGAAGCTGATATCTTTAAATGGAGACAAACTTCTTTTTTTGTCATCCTTTCAATTGTAATTATTTGAAAAAAAAACTCAGTACCTGGGATTATAACTCCTACCATTCACCCATCCGCTAGTCCACTATTTAAAGAAAGAAAGTAAAAACAAACAAAACTAAACCAAACTAAAATCGACCTAGAGTCAAAGTTAAAACAAATATTTACTTTGAAGGGATTTCATAATACAAACGTAGAAGGAGTGAGTGGAAGTATCTTCTCTACTACATACAGAACTATAGGCAGCATTGAGAAGGAGAAAGACTGACTTGAAACCCAACACTTGCATAGTGTTAAAAGAATTCCTTCCAAAATGTGGCAAGAATAATGGCAAGGGCAGTCAGAGAAAATTGAAAACTTGAACACTGTTGATAAGCTGACAAGTCTATCAGCCTCGTTGGCAATGTAAAGTGCCATCAGGTAACCCATGAAACAATGTGGTAAGAAGCACACTGTAGTCTATGTGGGACTGCCATTTCCTTTATTGAAGAGATTCAGCTGGAAAGTATGAGGATAAGAGAGATCAATGGAAGGTATTCAGTATACACATATACAGAATTGTCAAAGAATAATTGTATCTGAACAGCGGAAGGTTGTAAAATTGATACAGATAATAAAAGTAAAAGAGCTGTGTTTATTAAACACAAGATTATGGTAACTAAATGATGATCTACTGGTTAGTAACCAAAGTTTCATTCCCAGCAAGTATATAAGGGTGGTCATAGCAGCCTGACATGGATTTTTCTTGCCTTTGAAAACACTTAACTCAAATGTACAAATCCATAATCTCAAATACACATAATTAAAAATAAAAGTAATATCTTAAAAGAAAACACTGACATATGAACACAATGAGTACATAGGATACTAGTATGAATTACAAAACAGAGGACAGACAGTATAAACCCAAAATCTTGTGCATGATGGTACATAAGTGTGAAACTTTCACATCTATAAACTTTACAGGTGTTTTACTTTAGGTACCACATTTTTACATTTTTAAAGTGTGAAGGAAGTTATTTGGAAACATTTTAATAATCAAGATCTGAGTTTTCTCGAAGAAGAAACTGTTAAAATGCAGCAACAGGAAAGGAAAATAATGGTGTGGACTAATTGCACATCAGTGACAATTACCCTGACAGAGGCTTAACAACAAAACTGTGTTTAAATTATCTTTTACCATTTTCCCACAAAAGTGAGACTTCTTAAAGAAAACATAACATGAGCAAAATGAGCAAACTCAACATTGAGAGTCAAAATTAAAGTGAACAGACTTATAAACATATCTAATAACTTGTTACAAACTAATCAATATAATTGCAGATCATGAATAGAAAAGGTGGCAAAGAGACCTAAATTATCTTCAGGTATAAGGATGCAGTGTCAAAGAAGCTGCCTTCCATCTGCTGGAATAGCTTCAGCATGATTAAGCAGAAAAGCTTCTATCTGTGCTTATACAGTGCTGTTGGGCAGTCATACTCAGAGTACATGTGGCAGTGTGGGAGAGACTCTTCATTGACCAATAGCTCTGACAACAGACTCATTCAGGAAGCATAATGCTCCATCATGACCATGATCAGTGACTGTAAAGGCTATAAATACAATGTAACTGTCTTTTGTGTCAAGGAGCTGGAGGCTAAAGGCTGCCCCCAAACCATAACTTGCAATGGTACTGTCCCTAAATATGGACATCATGTCCCTACATGATGGACTGTGAATGCTGAGAATGAGCCATTATTCTCTGCTGAACCACCACTGTTAATATTTATAGAACTTGTGTTGCAAAGCTTCCACAGTAGCCAGGGAAGGAAAAATCCACTCTTTGTTCTTTTCTTTCTCAGTTAATTTCAAGAACTACCAACTACAATATCTTGAAATTCTATAATGAAAGTTTATCATTAACATCTACAGATTTTAAAAAACGGTTAATAGATCTCTTCAATACTATACAAGAGAATTTACACTTCCAAAATCATCCTGCATGCTTCTAGTATTTCATGATAATAATCTCGAGGATTCCAAGAATAACCTCTTCTGCTTCTTGTCAAATTATCAGGGTGTTATCATGTTTCCATTTACATACCTAGTGATTAAAATGCAATTATAGTATTTTCAAATATTGAATATCATTTTTGTTATGAATATCATTCTTTTAATTTGAAACTTAGAAAATCGCTTTAATTATCTCTATTGACAAACCAAAAAATAGGTTTCCTTATACTTGTGGGACATGATTTCAGAATTCTATTCCACATGTAGTGATCACTGTTTAAGAGTTTCTGAAGTTAATCATAAAGAGCTAATAAGATGTGAATTTATAAAAACATATGACAATGTTTAAGAACAAATTTTTATTGCCAAATAATTTTTAAAAGATATATTTTGAAGTGCATGTGTTAAGATTGAACTTAAAATTTTATTCCCCCAGTTCACTCTTTACCTTTAATTATCAAGCTCTTAGAATAACTTAGAAATATTAGTGAAATGTGAACTGTTGTCTTATATTAAGATTTATGTGACAAAGATTAGATGAAATAAGACTATAGGTTAAAAATTAGATATGGTGCATGTAGCTAAATTGTATAAATTACTTACAACGTTGAAATGAGAAAAACATTGATTTATTTTTAATATAGTATTGCATTAAATAATTACATTTCCTAGAATGAAAAATGCTTTCACTGGATTACCCTATAAATGATTAAACATAACATCATCATGAGCCAGCACACTTTAATAATACAGTAAAAGCCATTCGACTATTGTGCTCCAATAAATAATTTCATTTTTACCTAAAAATATGTGTTGTGCATTCTAAAATATGTGGTAAAACAAAATGTTATTTGTGGAACCAGTAGTATATGAACTGATTCTTCTATTCTGCAACAAAAGGAATATACCTAAGGTCTGGCAAATTAATGAATATAAATATTCTATAAGTATTTCAAAAGTACAGAGAAATTTTTTAAAGATTATGTTATAAATATTTTATACTATGGCTTGCTTAGTTGACATAATGAGATAAAGATATGACTCAAAACTCAAATGATGTACATTTGATAGCCAACTCTGAAAATAGTTAACAGGTATACTCTATGGCTGTACTCCAGGTGCTCAGAGACGGGTTTTCTAGAGCAAGCTGCCCAGCTAGAATATCTGACTCAGCAAGCTCTGGGATAATGTGAGACATAGTGCCTCAATATATAGCACAAATATATAACATAGATGTCTTAGATTCCTCGCTTTCTTTTAGTAAAACAAAAATACAAGTTTGATGCACTTCCTATTGACATAAGCTCACTATTTGCAAAGTGATCAATTAGTCACTAATTTTTTTTGATATTTTCTTTATTTACATTCCAAATGTTATCCTCTTTCCTGGTTCCCTCCCACTCCTGGAAACTCCAATCCCATCCTCTTCCCCTCCACTTCTATGAGGGTGTTTCTCCACCCATCTCACTCCCTCTTCCCTGCCCACAATTCCCCTACACTGGGTCATCTATCAAGCCTTCATAGGACCATGGATCACTGCTCCCATTGATGTCTGACAAGGCAATCCTCTGCTACATTTGCAGCTGGAGCCATGTTTACTCCTTGGTTGATGGCTTAGTCACTGGGAGTTCTGGAGCATCTGACTGGTTGATATTCTTGTTCTTCCTATGAGGTTGCAAACCCCATCAGCTCCTTCAGTCCTTTTTCTAAATCCTCTATTGAAGATCCTGCACTCAGTCCAGCATCCACCTCTGTATTCATAAGGCCCTGGCAGGGGCTCTCAGGAGACAGCCATATCAGGATCCTTTCATCAAACATTTCTTGGCTTCCACAATAGTGTTAGGGTTTGGTGACTGTATATGGGATGAATCACCAGGCCAACCTCTGGTTGGCCGTTTCTTCAGTCTCTGCTCTACACTTTATCTCCACATTTGCTCCTATGAGTATTTTGTTCCCTTTCTTAGAAGAACCAAAGCACCCACCCACACTTTGGTCTTTCTTCTCTTAAACTTCATGTGGTCTGTGAATTGTATCTTGGTTATTCTGAGCTTTGGGGCTAATATCTACTTCATCAGTGAGTGTATACTATATGTGTTCTTTTGTCATTGGTACTCAGGATGATATTTCCTAGATCCATACATTTCCCTGCAAATTACATGAAGTCATTGTTTTTAATAGCTAAGTAGTACTCCATTGTGTAAATAAATACACCAGAGATTCACTATCCATTCCTCTGTTGAAGTAGATCTGGGTTCTTCCCAGCCTCTGGCTATTATAAATAAGGCTTCTATGAACATAGTAGAGAATGTGTCCTTATTACATGTTGGAGCATCTTCTGGGTATATGCTCAGGAGTAGTAAAGCTGGGTTGTCAGGTAGTACTATGTCCAATTTTCTAAGGAGCCTCCAAATTGACTTCCAGAGTGGTTGTTCAGCTTGCTGTTTCTCCAAATCCTTGCCAGTATCTGCTGTCACCTGAGTTTTTGATATGAGCCATTCTGACTGGTATAAGATGGAATCTCAGCATTGTTTTGATTTGCATTTCCCTGATAACTAAGGATGTTCAACATTTCTTTAGGTTCTTCTGGACCATTCAAGTTTCCTCAGTTGAGAATTCTGTTTAGCTCTGTTCTGCACTTTTTTGTTAGGATAAATTGGTTCTCTGTATTCTAACTTCTTGACTTCTATCTATTGGATATTAGCCCTCTATCAGATGTAGGATTGGTAAAGATCTTTTCCCAATTTTCTGGTTGCTGTTTTGTCCTATTGAAAGTGTGCTTTGCTTTACAGAAGCTTTGCAGTTTTATTTGTCAATTCATGATCTTAAAGCATAAGCCATTGTTGTCCTGTTCAGGAAATTTTATATTATACCCATGTGCTCAAGGGTCTTCCCCAGTTTCTTTTCTATTAGTTTCAGTGTGTCTGGTTTTATGTGGATGTCCTTGATCCACTTGGACTTGAGCTTTGTACAATCAGATAAGAATGTGTTGATTTGCATTCTTCTACATGCTGACCACCAGTTTCACCAGCACCATTTGTTTAAAAAGCTGTCTTCCCCCCCCCCACTGGATAGTTTAAGCTCCTTTGTCAAAGATCAAATCACCATAGAACTGTGGGTTCTTCTCTGGGTCTTCAATTCTAATCTATTGATCTTCCTGCCTGTCTCTGTAACAATACCATACAGTTTGTATCACTATTGCTCCGTAAAAGAGATTGAGGTTAGGGATGGTGATTACCCCAGCAGTTCTTTTATTGTTGAGAATAGTTTTCGATATCCTGGGTCTTTTGTTATTTCAAATGAATTTGCAAATTGCTCTTTCTAACTCTATGAAGAATTGATTTGGAATTTTGGTGGGGATTGCATTGAATCCTGCAAGATGGACATTTTTACTACATTAATCCTGCCAATCCATGAGCATGGGAGATGTTTCCATCTTCTGAGATCTTCTTTGATTTCTTTCTTTAGAGACTTTGAGTTCTTGCAATACAGATCTTTCACTTGCTTGGTTAGAGTCACACCAAAGTGTGGAATATTATTTGTGACTATTGTGAAGGGTGCTCTTTCTTTAATTTCTTTCTCAACTTGTTTATCTTTTGAGTAGAGAAAGGCTTCTGATTTGTTTCAGTTAATTTTATATCCAGCCACTTTGTTGGCATTGTTTTTCAGCTTTAGGAGTTCTCTGGTAGAGGTTTTGGAGTCACTTAAGTATATGATTGTATCATCTGCAAATAGTGATATTTTGACTTCTTCCTTTCCAATTTGTATCATTTTGACCTCCTTTAGTTGTCTAATTGCTCTAGCTAGAACTTCAAGTATTATATTGAATAGATAGGGAAACAGTGGGCAGCCTTTCCTAGACCCTGATTTTAGTGCGATTGCTTCAAGATTCTCTACATTTAGTTTGAGGTTGGCTACTGGTTTGCTGAGTATTGCTTTTACTATGTTTAGGTATGGGCTTTGAATTCCTGATCTTTCCAAGACTTTTGAGGTGAAGGGGTGCTAGATTTTGTCAAATGCTTTCTCAGCATCTAGTGAAATGATCATGTGGTCTTTTATTATTTGAATTTGTCTATGTAGTGGATTGTGTTGATGGATTTCCATACATTCAAGCATCGCTGCATCCCTGGGATGAAGACTATTTGATTATGGTGAATGACCATTTGATGTGTTCTTGGATTTGGTTGCTAAGAATTATTGCATCAATGTACATAAAGGAAATTGATCTGAAGTTCTCTTTTGTTGTTTGGTCTTTGTGTGGTTTAGGTATAAGCATAATTGTGACTTCATGGAACAAATTGGATAGTGTTCCTTCTGTTTCTGTTTCATGGAATATTTGGAAGAGTATTGGTATTAGGTCATCTTTGAAGGCCTATTAGAATTCTACACTAAATCCATCTTGTCTTGGGCTTTTTGTTTGTTTGTTTGGGATACTGTTAATGACTGCTTCTATTTCTTTAAGGGTTATGGTATTGTTTAGGTGGTTTATCTGATCCTGTTTTAACTTTGGTAATAGGTATGTGTATAGAAAATTGTCCATTTCTTCCAGACTTTCCAATTTTTATGAATATAAGGTTTTGTAGTAAGATCTGATTTTTTTTTAATTTGCACAGTATCCATTGTTATGTCTCCCTTTTCCTTTCTGATTTTATTAATTTGGCTAATGTCTCTGTGACCTCTGGTTAGGAGGGCTAAGGGTTTATCTAACTTGTTGATTTTCTCAAAGAACCAGCTCCTGGTTTTGATGATTCTTTGTATAGTTCTTTTTGTTTCTACTTGGTGGGTTTCAGCCCTGAATTTGACTATTTCCTGTTTTCTCCTCTTTAGAGTATTTGGTTTTTTGTTTGTTTGTTTGTTTTAGAGTTTCAGGAGTACTGTCAAGCTGCTAGGGTATGATCTCCCCAGTTTCTTTCTGAAGGCACTTAGAGCTATGAGTTTTCCTCTCACCAGTGCTTGCATTGAGTGCTATAAGTTTTGGTATGATGTGTCTTCACTTTCATTAAATTCTAAAAAGTCTTTAATTTCTTTATTTCTTCCTTGACCAAGTTATCATTGAGTAGAGCATTGTTCAGCTTCCAACTCTCAGGCACAATTTCTTTTATTTCTACCTCAATTTTGTACTTGACTTTGCTAACTAACTTTCAAAAGAGATGAACAATCAAATATCTTCAAATAATAGAATTATGCAATCTTAGTACTGAATTGTTTTCTTGAAAAATTTTCTTTTTTTTTCTTTATTTTCTATATGCTTTGTTTACATTCCAAAGGCATTCCCCTTTCCCAGTTCCCCCCTCACCATATGTCCCATAAGTCCTCTTCTCTCCACCCATTCCCCAATCACCCCCCAACCATTTCTCTGTTCTGATACTCTCCTACAAATCTGGATCCAGTCTTTTTAGGACCAGAGTCCTTTCCTTCCTTCTTCTTGGGAATCTTTTGATTTGCTAATTGTGCCTTGAATATTCAGAGCTTTTGGGCTCATTAATATCCACGTATTAGTGGTTATATTTCATGTGTATTCTTTTGTGATTGGGTTAAATCACTTAGGATGATATTTTCCAGATCCAACCATTTGCCTACAAATTGCATGAATTCATTATTTTTATTTGCTGAGTAGTATTCCATTGTATAAAAATTCCACATTTTCTGTATCCATTCCTCCTTTGAGGGACATCTGGGCTCCTTCCAACTTCTGGCTATTATAAATAAGGCTGCTATGAAAATAGTGGAGCATGTAGCTTTATTGTATGCAGGGGATTCTGCTGGGTATATGTCCAGGAGTGGTATGACAGGGTCCTCTGGAAGTGTCATGCCCAATTTTCTGAGGAACCACCAGACTGATTTCCAGGGTGGTTGTACCAACTTGCAATCCCACCAACGGTGTAGGAGTGTTCCTTTTTCTCCACATCCTTGCAAGCACCTGTTGTCCCTTGAGTTTTTAATCTTAGCTATTCTGACTGGTATGAGGTGGAATCTCAGTGTTGTTTTGATTTGCATTTTCCTGATGGCTAATGATGTTGAACATCTCTTAAGGTGCTTCTCAGCCATCTGAATTTCTTCTGGTGGTAACTTCTATGTTTTGCTCTGTATCCCCTTTTTTGATAGGGTTATTTGGTTCTTTGCGGTCTAACTTCTTGAGCTCTTGGTATATATTGGATATTAGCCCTCTGTCAGATGTGGGGTTGGTGAAGATCTTTTCCCAATTTGTTGGTTGCTGTTTTGTCCTTCTGACAGTGTCCGTTGCCTTACAGAAACTTTGTAATTTTAAGAGGTCCCATTTCTCATTCTTGATCTTAGAGCATAAGCTATTGGTTTCTGTTCAGGAACTTTCCCCCTGTGCCCATGTCCTCCAGGGTCTTCTCCAGTTTCTTTTCTATTAGTTTCAGTGTGTCTGGTTTTATGTGGAGGTCCTTGATCCACTTGGAGTTGACCTTAGTACAAGGAGATTAGAGTGGGTCAATTTGCATTCTTCTGCATGCTGACCTCCAGTTGAAACAGCACCATTTTTTGAAAAGGCTATCTTTTTTCCACTCGATGGTTGTAGCTCCTTTATTAAAGATCAAGTGACCATAAGTCTTTGGGTTCATTTCTGGGTCTTCAATTCTATTCCATTGATCTACTTGCCTGTCGCTGTAACAATACCATACAGTTTTAGCACAATTGCTCTGTAGTACTGTTTGAGGTCAGGGATATTGATTCCCCCAGAAGTCCTTTTACTGTTGAGAACAGTTTTAGCTATCCTGGGTTTTTTGTTACTCCAGATGAATTTGAGAATTGCTTTTTCTAGATCTATGAAGAATTGATTGGGATTTTGATGGGGATTGCATTGAATCTGTAGATTGCTTTTGGCAAGATGGTCATTTTTACTATATTGATCCTGCCAATCCAAGAGCATGGAATATTTTTCCATCTCCTGAGGTCTTCTTTGATTTCTTTCTTCAAGGAATTGAAGTTCCTGTTATATAGTTCTTTCACTTGTTTGGTTAACGTCACACCAAGATACTTTATATTGTTTGTGGCTATTGTGAAGGGTCTTATTTCCCTAATTTCTTTCTCGGCCTGCTTGTTCTTTGAGTATAAGAAGGCTACTGATTTGCTTGAGTTGATTTTATGACCAGCCACTTTGTTGGAGTTGTTTATCAGCTGTAGGAGTTCTCTGGTGGAGTTTTTTGGGTCACTTACATATACTATCATATCATCTGCAAAAGGTGATAGTTTGGCTTCTTCCTTTCCAATTTGTATCCCTTTGACTTCCTTACGTTGTTTAATTGCTCTCGCTAGAACTTCAAGTACTATATGGAAAAGATATGGAGAGAGGGTAGCCTTGTCTAGTCCCTGATTTTAGTGGAATTGCTTCAAGTTTCTCTCCATTTATTTTGAAGTTGGCTACTGGTCTGCTGTATATTGCTTTTACTATATTTAGGTATGGGCCTTGAATTCCTGTTCTTTCTAGGACTTTTAGCATGAAAGGATGCTGAATTTTGTCAAATGCATTTTCAGCATCTAATGAGATGATCATGTGGTTTTTTTGTTTTAGTTTGTTTATGTAGTGGATTACATTGATGGATTTTTTTTATATTGAACTATCCCTGCATCCCTGGATGAAGCCTACTTGATCATGGTGAATGATCGTTTTGATGTGCTCTTGTATTCAGTTGGCAAGAATTTTATTTAGTATTTTTGCATCAATATTCCTAAGGGAAATTGGCCTGTAGTTCTCTTTCTTTGTTGGATCTTTTTGTTGTTTAGGTATCAGCATAATTGTGGTTTCAAAGAATGAGTTGGGCAGTGTCCCTTCTGTCTCTATTTTGTGGAACAGTTTGAAGAATATTGGTTTTAGGTCTTCTTTGAAGGTCTGGTAGAATTCTGCACTAAAACCATCTGGTCCTGTACTTTTTTGGTTGGGAGGCTTTCTATGACCCCTTCTATTTCTTTGGAGGTTATGGGACTGTTTAGCTGATCTACTTGATGCTGATTTAATTTTGGTATTTGATATCTGTCTAGGAACTTGTCCATTTCCTCCAGATTCTCCAGTTGTTTTGAGTATAGGCCTTTGTATAAGGATCGGATGATCTTTTGAATTTCCTCACTTTCTGTTGTTATATCCCCCTTTTCATTTCTAATTTTGTTAATTTGGATACTCTCTCTGTGCCCTTTGGTTAGTCTGGCTAAGGGTTTATCTATCTTGTTGATTTTCTCGAAGAACCAGCTCTTGGTTTTGTTGATTCTTTGTATGGTTCTCTTTGTTTCTACTTGATTGATTTCAGCCCTTAGTTTGATGATTTCCTCTCTTCTACTCTTATTGTGTGAATTAGCTTCTTTTTGTTCCAGGGCCTTCAGGTGTGCTGTTAAGTTGCTAGTTTATGCTCTCTCCAGTTTCTTTTTGGAGGTATTCAGGGCTATGAGTTTTCCTCTTAGCACTGCTTTTATTGTGTCCCAAAGATTTGGGTAGGTCGTACCTTCATTTTCATTGAAGTCTAAAAAGTCTTTGATTTCTTTCTTTATTTCTTCCTTGACCAAGGTGTCATTGAGTAGAGTATTGTTCAGTTTCCATGTGTATGTGGGCTTTCTGTTGTTCTTCTTGCTATTGAAGACCACTCCATAGTGATCTGATAGGAGGCATGGGATTAGTTCGGTCTTCTTGTATTTGTTGAGGTCTGTCTTGTGACCAATTATATGATCAATTTTGGAGAAGGTACTGTGCGGTGCTGAGAAAAAGGTATATTCTTTTGCTTTAGGATGAAATGTTATATATATATATATATATATATATGCCACGGACCGACTCAGTCGGAACACACACTCCCGTGGGGAATCAGGGTCTTTGGTATGCAGGAAGGTACAGGTCCGGCGAATGACAGACAGACACACACACACGATCTGAATGCGTCTGAATGCACTTTACTGTTTTGAGGCAGGTATTTTTATACATATCACAAGTTGATATTCAGTGAAATGTTTACAAAGAATGGTTACCATGAGTATCTGGCACAAGGAAATACAAAATTAGTCAGGTATGAATGTCAGAGATTACACACAAGGTCATTGCGCCCCTCTGTGGTCAATGATGAATTAGTGATTCAAGAGTCAGAGATTACACATAAGGTCATCGCGTCCCTCTGTAGTCAATGATAAATTAGTAATTGGAATTAGTAATTAGTTTTTGGAAACACTATGTATGCTATCTTCCTCAGGCTTATTTTGAAACTTTACTAACTGATGGTTTCCATGTCAGAGTGCCAAAGACCAGCTAACCATACAAATAAATTGTTGGGAGGTTAATTCTTTAATGTATCTAGGTAATAACTGTACAGCTAATTAAAAGCAAAGCAATGGATCTCTAGAAGGAATCATGGCCAGTACTGTAGTTCAAAGGATGAACTCTGTATGAACTGTCACGCCTGGAATGCTCGCACCTCTGGCTGGCAGAGACATCTCGTAAGTAAAAGAACAGGTCAGATAAAGGGTTACACAGCTTGCCATGAGAAATTTCAGCTCAGCTCTATCTGCAGCCAAGGAGGCCCACAGCGGCATTCATCTCGGACAGCCCTGCCAAACAAGGCGTTCCCCAGTAAATATCATACAGCCTCTGCCTGGATTGCAGCTTGGCTGCGTGAAATTACGGGATCCAAGAAATGCGCGGTGATATATATATATATATATATATATATATATATATATATATATATTAAATCCAATTGGTCCAAAGCTTCAATTAGTTTCACTGTGTCCCTGTTTAGTTTCTGCTTTCCTGATCGGTCCATTGAGGAGAGTGGAGTGTTGAAGTCACCTACAATTATTGTGTTAGGTGCAATGTGTGCTTTAAGCTTTAGTAAAGTTTCTTTTATGAATGAGGATATCCTTACATTTGGAGCATAGATGTTCAGTATTGAGAATTCTTCTTGGTGGATTTTCCCTTTGACAAGCAAGAAGTGACCTTCTGTGTCTCTTTTGATGACTTTTGAAAGTTGAAAGTCAATTTTATCTGATATTAGAATGGCTACTCTGGCTTGTTTCCTGAGACCATTTGCTTGTAAAACTGTCTTCCAGCCTTTTACTCTAAGGTAATGTTTGTCTTTGACACTAAGATTTGTTTCCTGTATGCAGCAAAATGTAGGGTCCTGTCTCCATATCCAGTCTGTTAATCTGTGTCTTTTTATTGGGGAATTGAGTCCATTGATGTTAAGAGATATTAAGGAATAGTAATTATTACTTCCTGATATTTTGGGTATTATTTTTTATATTTGAGTAGTTCTCTTCTTTTGGGTTTGATGAGAGGGGGTTTCTATCTTGTTTCTTCTGGGGTGTAGTTTCCCTCCTTGTGTTGGTATTTTTCCCCTATTATCCTTTGTAGGGCTGGGTTTGTAGATAGATATCGTGCAAATTTGGTTTTTTCATGGAATACCTTGTTTTCCCCATCTATGGCGATTGAGAGTTTTGCTGGGTATAGTAGTTTTGGCTGAAGTTTGTGTTCTCTTAGAGTCTGCATGAGGTCCTCCCAGGATCTTCTAGCTTTCATGGTCTCAGGTGAGAAGTCTGGTGTAATTCTCATAGGTCTTCCTTTATATGTTACTTGTCCTTTTTCTCTTACTGCCTTTAATATTCTTTCTTTGTTTAGTACATTTGGGGTTTTGATTATTATGTGATGGGAAGTATTTCTGTTCTGGTCCAGTTTGTTTGGGGTTCTGTAGGCTTCTTGTATATTCATGGGCATCTCTCTCTTTAGGTTGGGGAAGTTTTCTTCCATAAATTTGTAGAAGATATTTGCTGGCCCTTTAAGTTGTTGATCTTCATTCTCATCTATACCTATAATTTTTAGGTTTGGTCTTCTCATTGTGTCCTGGATTTCCTGAATGTTTTGGGTTACCAGCTTTTTGCATTTTGCATTTTCTTTAATTGTTTAACCCATGGTTCCTATGGTATCTTCAGCATCTGATATTCTGTCTTCTATCTCTTGTATTCTATTGTTGATATTTGCATCTATGACTCCCAATTTCTTCCCAAGGTTTTCTATCTCCAACATTGTCTCCCTTTACGATTTCTTAGTTGTTTCTACTTCTGTTTTTAGATTCTGGATGGGTTTTCTCAGATCTTTCAATTGCTTGTTTGTGTTTTCCTGTAATTCTTTAAGGGATTTTTGTGTTTCCTCTTTTATGACTTCTACTTGTTGACCCACGTTCTCTTGTATTTCTTTAAGTGATTTTTGTGTTTCCCCCTTATTGGCATTCATTTTTTGATCCATATTCTCCTGAGTTTCTTTAAGTGATTTTTGTGTTTGCCTTGTAAGGGCTTCTAGCTTTTGATCCATTTTCTCCTGTATTTCTTCAAGAGATTTATCTAAGTGATCCTCTCTCAGCATCCTGACCAGTGATTTTAGATTTAAGTCTTGTTTTTCTGGTGTGTTGGGGAATCCAAGATTTATTGCTGTCGGGGAACTGGGTTCGGATGCTGCCATATTGCCTTGATTTCTGTTAGTAATAATTTTACGTTTGCCTTTTTCCATCTGATTATCTCTGGTGTTAGTTGGTCCTGTAGTTTCTAGCTGGTGCTTGAACCTCCTGTGGGCTCATAAGGCTATTTCCCCACAACGGGGACACCTGAACCACTGCCCTTCAGGGCTCCTGCTCACAGATTGCTGACAGGTGGCCTGAGTCCCCCGAGGTCTTAAACTCGGGATATCTCAGGTACTTGGTTCCACCTGCTGAGCAGTTGCTCTGCACTGCTCCTGCTCACAGATTGCTGCCTGGTGTCCTGAGTCCCCAGAGGTCTTAAACTCAGGATATCTCAGGTACCTGGTTCTGCCTGCTGGTTCAAAGAAGCTGGGAAGATGGCGGAGGCTGCAGGGAGTGTGGGGTTTGCCTTCAGGGCACAGAGCCCAAGCTTGGCTGGGGTCCCCCAAACCGCAGCTCTGTGTGCAGCTCCTGCTCAAGGCCTGAGTCCCCAAAGGTCTTAAACTCAGGATATCTTGGGTACCTGGTTCCGCAGATTGATTCGAAATAGCTGGAAAGCTGGCAGAGGCTGGTTGCACTGGCTGGATGGAAACAGCTGGGTAGATGGTGGAGGCTGCAGGGAGTGCGGGGTCTGCCCTCAGGCCACAGAGCCCAGGCTTGCCTGGTGTCCCCCAAACTGCTGCTCTGTGCACAGCTCCCACTCAAGGCCTGAGTCCCCGAAGGTCTTAAACTCGGGATATCTCGGGTACCTGGTTCTGCAGGCTGGATCAGAACACCTGGGAAGCTGGCAGAGGCTGGCTCTGCTGGCTGGATAGAAACAGCTGGGTGAAATTTTTTCTAACATTTTATATGTCAGAAGCAAAGTTGCATCATTATTTGATGTTGTATTTTCAGAATATAGCATTCTTTTACTTACCATTTCTCCTGATGAATTTTTTTCTCAACCTTTTCTTGTAATGTGAGTTCTCACTACAACAAATGTTATGCTAAGAAATTATGTAGTGGTATTGGCTGGACTTGAACCCATAATTATCTCCTGCTTCACCATCCTGAGAATTGAGATTTACTCATCTATTCTTCCAGGTTTAATTCTATAACAACTCTCTATAAATCAAGTCAGTGACCAGGTTTCACATTTTTAATCACTATAGTCACATTGAAGAAAGGTTAAAAGACAGGTTTGTAGATGAAGTAACAGTTCATTACCAGATCTTATTTGGATAAAGACACAATGGCTTATTTATTCTGTGGCAACATCATTTTCTTATCTCTGCCTATCATTAGTAGTTCTGTGGACTGACATTCAATGTAATTTGAGAGGTCAAATGTGGAGAGAACTCTGAATGAGTTTCCCTCATTGTTTATTCACATTTGATAACTCTTCAGTTAAGGACAATTCTGTCACCATTTGTTTTTAATAACAATGAGCTCTTGAAGCAATTTATATAAAATTCTATCACTCCTTTGAATTTAATTGAATGAATTACTTTTGTATTTTCTAGGACAATGGTCAGAATATTAACAGATACTTTTCTTGATGTAGAGCCACAGAGTGATTTTAGATTCAAGAAGCTGACACTATTGACATCTATATGTGTGGGTCCACAGGTGGATTTCCCATCCAGCTAATCTATTTCTTCGGAATGGGAAGATAAAGTGAAAGCCAGTGAAAGCTTTTCAGGCTAATATTTTAATGGGGTTTTAGTGGCAAAAAATAAATTTCAATGAGTTTCACAAGAATTTTTCACATACTATATTATGAGAAGCAGTGATACATTGCCTGAAATCTCATCTTACCATTTAGATTCACTTTCCTTTCATCTCAGAGAAACTTTACAAGTAATGAGAATAAGGAATATCTTCTGTCTGGTCTTGGGGATTATTTTTTCCAAGAACTTCAGATGCAGAAGGGAAATGATTTAATTGTGAAGGAAAGGATGTGGAAAGTTATGCCAAAAGATACAATTTCCATGTTACATTGTAGAAGAAACTATAGTAGCTCTGCCATGGTTCCTTTCAAAAGTAACATTACATTTGTATTTCTTATTAGTTTTTTTTTAATTTAGTTGTCTTGATTCAAAGGCATTCCAGTCATGTATTGCCAGAACGGAACATAATAGAGACATTCATTTTCATTAAGCTCAACTTAGAAAGTGACTTATGGAGCCTAGCAACAAGGAATAAAGAAAGCATTACTGACAGTTCTTATGTTACTGAATTCTGTGTTCATTCATTCTAGAGAAGTCAACAATCTGCTTAAGTCTTTTGAGTTAGAAACATTTGATAGGTAAAAGAATAATCCTATGAGTAAAGTAAACATGAAAGGGAGAATTTTAGATAATATGTCACAAATTCAAATTTAAACAAAAATAATTTTAATTTTTATCCAAAATTTCCAAAAGGTAACCCAAAGAAATGCATTTTCTGTGTTAATCATTTCCACCTATGTTTCATGTTAGCACTGTACACAAAATATTTGATAAAATTATAATGACTTTGATTCTAGAACTCACTCAATGTCTATTTGATATTTAAATTACTCATGTTACATATAATGAGATTATGTATCATTCAGTTTCAAAGATTTGCTTAAATATTTCACATTGCCTTCTGAGTTAAACTGCAAACTTGACTCAACCATGCCTAAGCCTAAATCTTCCTGACATAAGCCTTGGTTACTCTTTTGATCTCTATTCTGTTTTCCACTTGACACACTACACTTCCCTACCTTTCTTTTGGGAAGCAAATACGTATACTACACAATTATGCCTTTTTCTTGTCCTTTTTAGGAAAAATTCTCTCTTCCTTCTTGGGATATACATACTCCCTTGTAAGACCTCCATTGAATCAGTCGGAAACTTATGTGCATCATTTTTCCATGTTCTTCTGGATACCAGAAGACTGTATTGAAGATTTTGGAGCTAGAGTTACAAGAAATTGTGAGCTACCTAAAATGGGTTGTGAGAAATGAAGTTTGGTCCTCTGGAACAACAGTACACATTTTTAAAACAGTAATCTGTGATAACTGCTGTTATAGTTCTTAATAACTAGGCTGGAAAGCAATTGAATTCAGGCTGAGAAAATATATGTACTGGGTCTGTTTCTATAGTTTGGAGGTAAAGTATCTGAGAAGTATGGAGAGAAAGTATACATCAAATTAAGTCTTTTTATTATCATGTATGTACAATAATGGGGAGAAAAAAAGGAGTAGTTGTTCTGATAAGAGATATCTGAATATCTGTTAAGTGACTAGAAGTAAAGTGTCACTGTAATCCTGTGATTCTGGGATCCTGTGATCCTGAGATTGTGGGTGTGTCCTAGCTCCTGGGAGTCAAGCTGAAGTCTGAGACCATGAGATCCTGGTGTGATCAAGCTCCTGGGATCCTGGTATCCCAGGATCCTGAGCCTGTAACAGTGCCTGGAAGTGGAGCTTTCTCTGGATGATGTGGACTGGCTACAGAGTTTGTGCCTAAGGTCTGTTCAGGGAAGCAGCCCAGACAGACCACCAGAAACCCAAGCCACTGGTCTGGTGGAGTTCCTGCTTGCCTGGGTCCTGATGTTGCCAGTTTCTCCCAGTGTTGGGATAGATGTTGCTTCCTCTTCACTTCTGATCCTATGATCCTGAGCATGTTATGGCTCCTGGGAGTGGAGCTTCCTCTGGGTGTTGTAGGACTGGCTGTGGAATGTTTAGCCCAAAGTCTGTTAGACCAGCTCAGGCAGACCAGAAGGAACCAGAGCCACTGTTCTCGTGAAGTTTCTTCTTGCCTGAGTTCCACTGTCTACAGCTTATCTTCTACAGAGTGACTATTCCCTCTGCGTTAAAATGAACAACTTAGTCACCATCAAGTTAGTCATTGTCTTGTTTAACATATCTTAGGCAGAAGGGGCTAGAGAAATGACTTGGCAGATAAGATCACTTGTTGCTTTTTCAGAGGACCTGGGTTTGGCTCTCAACAGCTATATAGTAAGTTATCCTTATCCATCAATCCACTTCCAGGGCATCTGGCATCTTTTAATTTCTATGGACACTGTACACATATGGTGCACATATGCACAAGAAAGCAAAATTCATACACATAAATTAAAAAATAAATTGTTTCAGAGATAGAAGAAGAAGAAGGAGAAGAAGAAGAAGAAGAAGAAGAAGAAGAAGAAGAAGAAGAAGAAGAAGAAGAAGAAGAAAAGAAAGGGGAGTGGAATGGTACCTAATGAACATATTGAGGTTTTATTCAAGATGAAGTCACTAAAACAGTAGGCTCACAATCACTTTCTTTTTTTATTAATCATTTTGTTAGTTTACCTTTCAAGTGATAGCCCCCTTCTGGTTACCCCTCTGTAAAGCTCCATCCCTTCTCCCATCTCCCCTCTCCCACTCCCCACCTTTTCCTCTATGAGGGATCCCCTCTACCTGCCCACCCACTCCCGCCTCACTTCTCTAGCATCCCCTTATGCTGGGGCATGAAGCCTCCATAGGACCACAGGCCTCTCCTCCCATTGATGTCATATAAGGCCATCTTCTGCTGCATGTGTATCTGGAGCCATGGCTCTTTCTCTACACATTGGTTGGTGGCTTAGTCCCTGGGAGTTCTGGGTGGTCCAGTTAGTTGATATTGCTCTTCTTATGGGGTTGCAATCCCTGTCAGATCCTTCAGTCCTTCCCCTAGCTCTTCTATTGGAGTCCCTGGGCACTGTCTTATGGTTGCTTGTGAGTATCTGCATCTATATTTGTTAGGTACTGGTAGAACCTCTCAGGGAAGAGCCATACCCAGATTCTGTCAGCAAATATTTCTTGGCATCAGCAATAGTGTGGGAGTTTTGTCTCTGCAAATGGGATATATCCCTACTTGGGGTGGTATCTGGATGGCATTTCCTTCTGTCTCTGTTCCATTTTTTGCCCCTGCCTTTCTATTGGACAGGAACATTTCTGGGTTTAAAATTTTGAGATGTGTGGGTGGCCCCATCCCTCAACTGGGGGCTGTGCCTATGTATTGGAGGTTGTCTCTACAGCTTGCACCTCCCTATATTTGGTATTTCCACTAAAGTCATCCCTGTTGGGTCCTGGGAGCCTCCTACTTCCCTGGCATCTGGGGTTTTCTAGTTGCTACCACCAGTTCCCCATCCCCCACTGCTACATACATCTTTTGATTTTTCTAAACCTATGTATTTCTTTCCTGTCCCTTCCTATACCTGATTCTACCCCCATTTTTCCTTCCCCCACCTTTCCCCATCCCAAGTCTCTCCCTCCTTCTACCTCCTGTGATAGTTTTATTTCCTATTCTATGTAGGATTGAAGCAACTACACTTTGGTCTTCCTTTTTAAGTGGGTCTTTGTGGGTTGTATCCTAGGTATTCTGAGAGTTTGGGCTAAAATTAACTTATCATTGATTACATACCATGTGTGTTCTTTTGTGTCTGTGTTGCCTCACTCAAAATGATATGGAGAGAAACTTGAAGCAACCCCACTTAAGTCAGGGACAAGACAAGACTGCCTACTCTCCCCCTCTCTATTCAATATAGTGCTCAAAGTTCTAGCCAGAGCAATTAGGCAAGAAAAGGAAATCAAAGGGATACAAATTGGAAAGAAGAAAATCAAGATATCACTATTTGCAGATGATAGAAGAGTATACATAAGCAACCCAAAAAATTCCAGCAGAGAATTCCTACAGCTGATAAACAACTTCAGCAAAGTAGCTAGATATAAAATTAACTCAAACAAATCAGTAGCTTTCCTCTACTCAAAGGATAAAAGGGCTGAGAAAGAAATTAGGGAAATGATACCCTTCACAATACTCACACATAATTTAAAATATCTTGGTGTGACTCTAACAAAGCAAGGGAAAGATTTGTATGACCAGAACTTTAAATCACTATCAATTTCTAATTAATTGATGGTGGTAGAAGATGTCCATGGAGAAAGACAATTATGTCTATGATGGTCTTTTACAATATAATAACAAATATGTTGAGGTTACTTCTTTTGCTGTGTATTAAAATGCTAAGTATGCCCCCCCAAGACCTGGTTGCCCCCAAGTTATTTCTGATTGGTGAATAAAAATGCCAATGAACTATAGTTAGGTAGAAGAGGCATAGGTGGGATTTAGGATTCCTGGGCTTAGGTTTAGAGTAGGAGGAAGAGAAAGTCACCATGTTAGGAGTCATTAAAACATGGCTCTGAGGGTTGGCCAATTGAAATTAAGAGCAGCCCAAATGAAACATAGTAACTAATAACCCATGTTTATTAGTAGGAAATAAATTTTATATGGCATAGAGGCTATGCCGTATAAAATTTATTATAAATAATAAATGTTGTGTGGTCAAAGGCAAGGTAGAAATCCTGGATTGGAATGAATAATTTCTATAACAAAATGAATTTTTAAAATGGTATGATGTTTTACAGGGGATAATTCTTTGACTATGATTATTCTTCGCTCAAAGCATTGATTTAAAACTATGGTTCTTAAACATAATTTCTATAAAATAAAAATGTACAGTCATTTATGTGCTAAAAATGAAAATATTTCACAACTTTATTGTTCTATAAATTTTGATTATATACTAAAACATGTCTTAAACTTTTTCTATCACTCTAGTTTCTCATGGACCATCTGAAGAGCATTCAAAAGACCTACGCACCCTCATAGGATGTTGCAAATTTCTCTTTTTCTATAAGGTTCCTTGGGTCCATTTGCACTCCTTGCACTGAAGTTTGAAATGAAGTAATATCTATGAGGAAGAATCGATTATTAGATTACTGGGTATGCTACATTTCTGCACAGATATTTTTAACTTGCATTATCTCTCTGTGATGAACTGCATGATAAAAAGCAACTTGTGAGGCTATATCTCATCTTCCTCTTTATAGTACACTGTCAGTGGAAGCAGGAAGCAGGAGGAACGTTCCGCGGTAGAGCCTATGGAAGTGTCTGCTTTCCAGCTGCTCCTCAGGCTCATCTATGTTTTGTAAAACCATGAAAGGCAGTCTGTGGCCTGGTTGAGCAAGGCTTACTCCGGAGACCCAGTAGAATATTCTACCGTGAGCCATGCCCCCAGACACTTAGGCTCCTAACATGAAGCCCTCAACTCCATAATCCTGTGGCCATCAGTCACATAGGGTATCACCCCAGGCTATTTGGACTCCACCCCCACAGTTACCTGGTTACATCCAGGTATGCTCCTCCCCACTGTTACCTGCCAACAACCAGGTAGCCCAGCCCACTGTAAGAGGGGCTGGTTTGCCCCCCGGCCCTCTCTCTTGCTCTCGCTCTCTTATCTTAATCTCTTGCTCTTTCTCTTGGCCCCTTGCTCCCCTCTCTCCACATGGCTGTGGCCAGCCTCTACTTTTCTACCTTCTCTTTCTCTTTCTACTTTTCTACAGTAAAAGCTTTACAACCATGGACTGCCTCTCTTCTCATCTGGAACTACTGTGCTGGAGCAGTGTAGTAGGTTTCCCTCTGATGAGCCGCGCCTTACCTCCTACAGAAACCTCAGAGCATTCCAGCCATGGCATCCACCAAGCCAAGCCACCAGCAGCAGCCAGACCAGACCAAGGACACTCTTGCCTGAGCTGGAACCAGCCACCACCACCCCCCACACCCTCATCCCTTTGGCCCTGAGCCACTGCTACCCCGGGCACCCAACCTTTCTTGGATTTTCTGTGGTTTCCAGTGGCATTCTGTGATGTCCAAGAGCTAGAACCTATTGTCCTTAGCCTCCATGAGGCCGAGGTACCCCGGACTGTGGTTCCCATTCCCCCCACTGTGGAGTCCGGGAGGGGGGCTCCAATGGCCTGATACCTGTCCAGAGGTGGTCCCATAGGGTCGCGTGACAGTCTCCCATGTCCACCCAGCCAGTAACCCAGGCTCTGGCTAAATGAGGGTGTCCCCCTACCCCTTATTTCCCCACAACCTATCCTTTACTTCTGAGGACAACCTGAGCTAGGCAGACAAAGCCTACTCTGGGCTAGGCTCTCCCAGTCCAATTCTTAATCAAGAATGTGCCCCACAGATTGACCTACAAGTCAATGTCATGGAGGCACAATTTCAAATTTTACACATCACTATTTATTCATCTATTTTAAAATTATCTTTAATTTATTTTACACTCCTTTCATTATCTTCCTTTAAGTCAGAAATCTGCCTACCATCAGTTCCTCATCCCATTAGTCCTCCCCTGTCTCCAAGGAGATCTCCTCACACCCTCCAACACCATCACCCCAGGCCTCCCGACTCCCTGGGATATCAAGTCTCTCAAGGGTTAGGTGCATCTTCTCTCACTGAAGCCAGAACCCGGCAATCCTCTGTTGTATATGTGTCTGGGACATCAGCTAGGGTATGCTGCCTGACTGGTGGCTCGGTGTCTGAGAGATCTCAGAAATGTGGGTGAGTTGAGACTGCTGCTCTTGCTATGGGGTTGTCTCTTAGGATTCTTCCAACCTTTCCCTTATTCAACCACAGGGGTCCCTGACTTCTGTCCATTGGTGGGGTAGAAGTTTCTGCCTCTGACTCTTTCAGCTGCCTGTTGGGCCTCTCAGAGAGCAGCCGTGCTAGGCTTCCGTCTAGAATCATTAATAGTGTCAGCCTTGGAGCCTCCCCTTGAGATGCATCCCAAGCTGGGCCATCCCTCAGTCACTTCACCATTTTTGTCCCACAGTTCTTTCAGACAGGAACAGTTCTGGGTCAGAGGTTTTGACTCTGGGATGGCAATCCCATCCCTCTACTTGATGCCATGTCTTTCTACTAAAGATGGACTTTACAAGTTCCCTCTACCCACTGCTGGGCATTTCATTTAAGGTTCCTCCCTTTGAGTTCTGAGCATCTATCACCTCCCAGGTTTCTTGGACATTCTAGAGAATCCATCTGCCTCCTACATCCTGACATTACCCATTTCCATTTTCTGCTGGCACCTCAGGGCTTTGCTCCTGTTCCCCCCTATACCTGATCATGTTCCTCTTTTCTCTTCCCTTTCCTTTCCCCCACCCAGTACCCTCTCTTCCTCTGTTAAGGTTCATGGCTGTAACAGATTTACCCATTGAAAAAATGCATTGATCAATTCTTTGTGACCTAACCAGATAAAATTTGGAAAAAGATATCCAAATTGCACAGTTCCCTGGCTTATTCAATATATAGACTATTGCAAAGGGAATTTAATAAATATTACATACTGCTGTTACATCAATATAAAAAACAAATACTTTTCCCTTGAAATGGATATACACAATCCTTTTCAAAATGAAGTATTTCTTGTAGTGAAAGAGTAAAAGAAGGATTGGTGTGCAATTAAAGACATTACTTATACCTAAGTTTACAAACAATAATTAAGACTAGAAACTTTTTACAAACTAGTGCATAAATTTGTAATAGTTTAGATAAAAGTGTCATAAAATTTTTATATACTCCATCATTTATGTAAAAATATTTATAATCAAGAGCTGGGAAGATAGTTTGAACAACTAAGTTTCTTCTATGTAATTTCCCATAGTCACTTACTACTTAAAATGAGGCCTGACTGAACATGTCTATAATCCCAAACAGGACCTGGCAGACCCCTGAGCTCCATGCTCAATGAGAGACTCTGGCTTAAAATATATGGTACAAAATGATAGGCAGTAAAAGATGACCTGTGGCATCCACAGATGTAAACAAATGCATGAAAAAACACAGGTGAACATGTACTCACATAAACATGTAATCGCCACACACACATGCACATGCACACACACACACTTTCAAAACTATAAAGATATACACACGAATCATACACACACAAACACACACACTACCAAAATCTTTTAAAAACCAAGTTTGTATAGGTACAATGGGAACTTTATTTAAAGAGTAAGATACTTTTTTTTCATTTGAATATTAATTAATCCACTTACTTAATTATGCAGTATTGCTGTGACTCTACCCAGGACCACTTGCATATCTACAGTGTCCTGTCACTGAGTTTCATCTTTTTTTTTAATTCTTTTTTTTCTTTTTTTTATTGGATATATTTTATATTTACATTTCATTTCCCTTTTTCTGGTTCCCCATCCCCCAAAGGTCCCACATGCCCTTTTCTCTCCCCCTGTTCCCCCATCCACCCCTTCCCACTTCACTGTTCTTGCATTCCCCTACACTGATGCATTAAGCCTTTCCAGCACCAGTGTCCACTCCTTCCTTCTTGTCAAACATCATTTGGTATGTTGATTGTGTCTTTGGTGTCCCAAGAGTCTAGGCTAATATCTACTTATCAGTGAGTACATACCATGGGTATTCTTTTGAGACTGGGTTACCTCACTTAGTATGATGTTCTCCAGCTCCATCCATTTCTCTAAGAATTTCATGAATTCATTGTTTCTAATGGCTTAATAGTACTCCATTGTGTATATATACCACATTGTTTTGTATCCATTCCTCCGTTGAGGGACATCTGGGTTCTTTCCAGCTTCTGGCTATTATAAATAAGGCTGCTATAAACATAGTGGAGCTTGTATCCTTATTTCATACTGGGAATCTTTTGGGTATATGCCCAGGAGTGGTATGGCTGGGTCCTCCAGAAGTATATCTGTCCAGTTTTCTGAGGAACCACCAGAGTGATTTCCAGAGTGTTTGTACCAACTTGCAGTCCCACCAGCAGTGAAGGAGTGTTCCTCTTTCTCCACATCCTCGCCAACACCTGATGTCTCCTGAGTTTTTAATCTTAGCCATTCTGACTGGTGTAAGGTGAAATCTCAAGGTTGTTTTGATTTGCATTTCTCTAATGACTAATCATGTTGAACATTTTTTAAGGAGTTTCTCAGCCATCTGAATTTCTTCAGGTGAAAAGTCTTTGTTTAGCTCTGTACCCCATTTTTGATAGGGTTATTTGGTTTTCTGGGGTCTAACTTCTTGAGTTCTTTGTATACATTGGATAAATACATGACCCTTCAATCCACATATATTTTGTAGTTCCAAAAAAATATTTACCTGAAAATTGCATGAGATAAGGACTCATCAAAGCCTGAAGAGTAACAAAGAAAAAAAAAAGATTTTTCTTTTTAGGAAAAGTATCAGCTCGAATAATTCTCTTGTCAAAATAAGTGAGTATCACTCATTTTTTCTGAAACTATATATTTAAGCTTAATTCTGCATTTCTGACTCATCTTCCATAAGGTTTACTATGCTCACGTGAATTTTTTTATGCCTAATTATCTCTTACTTTTCATTTTTGCATCTTATGAGCAGGAGCTCATCTTTGTTACCACAAGTAACATGGTGAATATGTCCTAGGGGAAGTGTGATATGGAGTTACCTTCATAAAAGCCAAATCAATATCACATGAAATAAATACCAGCTGAACTAACTTCTCATTGGCACATTGATTAGACTGAGGAAACTCATATTATATGTGCTTGGGCATAGGTATTTTAGCTCATGCTTTGGGGAAGAAGCATGACTGTAAATCTGGAACTTTATTTTACTTATGTGTGTATTTAACTGGAAGAGAAAATATTAGAAATGAAAAAAATTGTGTTGTGCACTAATACATAATCTAGTATTTTCAGTAAATATGCTGATTTTACTTTTAAAATTGAAATTAATTTTAAAAGCAAATGGGGATGTTTGGAAAAGGAAAAATATTTTGAGCTATCCTAATACAAATGTTTCTTCTGTATGAAAAAATAGTATGGAACATATACAAACTATTTTAAGTATTAAATATAAAAAACATACAGAAATATAAGTCATGGAGTAATGATTTTATTATTGCACCCATCATTTGCCTCTATGAGAGAACTGGTACAAATTTAATTATAAGTCTGAGATTTCAGTTTATTAAGGAAAATTAAAGTTTCATTAATCATATTTGTGAAGTGCTGATTTATTTGTCAAACCTTTGGCATCATTTAAAATGATAATCTTTGTGTAACTAAATGTGACACAAATAACAGAGGTGTGTGCCATTCATTTAAGTAAAACCCTTAGTCTTCAGGGTGTGAAACTGAAAAGACTGAGCTGTGCTTCCCTCTGTCCAGAGCACACTACATAAATTATGTCATTTGTGCCATCTTTTTGCCCAAAGCAAAGGTTGAATTCCAAAACATGGGGAGACTTCTGATTCCCACATTTTACAATTATGTAAATCACGTATTACATCAACATGTGGAATTTTTCCTAATTATTTCTCTGGTGGCATGAAAAAATAGATATTGATAGCTTTAGTTTATCTTTTCTCTGATGAAAAGCAGAAAGTTGGAATGTTGGAGGACACCAGTAATTATGGAACATGAGCAAAAGAATGGTCACAGGATTATGGCCAGGGTGGGATGCAAAGTAAGACCATGTCTAAAAGCATCATAATATTTTAAATGGTAAAAGAAAGAAAAAAGATAGTTTTCAAAATCAATATCATGACCATACTTAAAGAGCAAATGTCTTAATTCTTTCATAGAGCCCATCAAATCCCTTAGATTTTAAAAGTAAAAAGGTTAAATTCACTGTTATGCTTATGTCTATAAATACTGTAGCAAAATAAAAAGTAATCTATAATTTTCAGTGAAATGATAAGCATAAACATACCATATAACAATGAATAATTTCAGTTTTTTAATTTTCTATATTCTTTGTTTACATTCCAAATGATTTCCCTTTCCTGGTTTCCCCCTCCCCGTAAGTCCCATACGCCCTCTTCCCTCTGCCCATTCCCCAATCAACCCCCTCCCACTTCTCTGTCCTGGTAATCCCCTACAATGCTGCATCAAGCCTTTTCAGGACCAATGAATAATTTCTCAATTCATGTCTTCATATATATTTACTCCTTTAAAAATTTCAGTGAAAAATTTTAAAGTTCAAGTAAATTAAAATACTGATTTTTTAAGCAAAATACTTGTCTTATATAATAAAACTAAAGCCTAGATTATTATTTACTACTACATTACTATTTCACTTTATTAATTATTAAATGTTATTAATAGAGTGAGAAGTTGCATGGGATTGTAAGGCATTTGCTCACAAACTTGGCACCCTGAACTCTATCATCAGAATCCACAGGTAGAACAGAAATCAACTCCTGTGGTTTTCCTGTGACTACAAACCTGAGTGCATCTCAAATGCACATTTACACAATAAATAAATTAATAACCTATATGCAAAAACTGCTTGGTATACACTATTTGAACCAAGGTAAATTACATACATATATTTTACATACTGTGGCAATGCAATATTAACAAAAATATCTCTTGCATTAGAAAATGCTTTAACTTTTGCTTGACCACATACCCAAAGTTAAGAATGTATCCAAGACTTTCTCCTACTCTGTACTGAACGTGATTTTTTTTTAAATCTGCTTGAGAATAAATGTGTAACAACCCATTAATTTTACTTACCTTGGATTTTCCATATACCAAACATTTCCAATCTAGACTAATGAAGAGGTTTAATCTTAATCTTTTATTACCTACTCTTTCATGTTCCTGACACAAGGGCAATGCATATGTGTTTCTGTTTCTGTTATGGTAACCATTTGTTAAAAACAACAAATTTGATATATAAACAATCGTAAAATGAATATTCATCATAAATATTAAAACTGGAGTTAAAATATTGTTTGATAAATTCTGTTTGTAGCACTGTTTGCTATGCAGGTCAGGTAGGATCACATGGACTTTATCTATTGAAAAACTCTGTTAAGGACTTTGCAAATCAACCCTGATGGCTTCTCTGAATGATTCTGTGCTGTTCAATAAAAGGAAAAACAACACAATTTGCTAGGAACACTCAGATAGTCAAAGACACAGGGAGAAACAAATAAGACATCATTCAGGCAGGCACCGACTCAGACTTAAATAACATATGAAAACAGATGATGAAAGACACAGCCAGAGTGAAGTAGAGGGTTCAAAAGTTAGCTCATTCTTAACTAGATGACAACAAGAGTAAGTGCTTTGAGGAACCTCTTCTGATCCTTTTTTATAACTATGATTTTCTCCTTAAGGCAGAAGCAATCTTGATTTCATCATTTGACTGTTCTTGAATCCTTGTTGTGCATAGTGGTTTATCTTGGCTGTCAACTTAGTTGACTAGAATTAAAATGACTTAAGTGATAGAACTCTGGGTATATTTGCTCATGTGCTACAAAATAGTTTCAATTGTGGAGAGAAGGCCTGCACTGAATGTAGCATCCACATCTCCTAATGTGGATGCTGGATTAATAACAATAGTAAAAGAAGAAATAAATAAAGCCAGATGATCACCAGAACTCATCTCTCTCTGCGTCCTGTATCCATTTAGTTTATACTACTTCTCTGATAACAGAGACACTCCTGGGAACAACTTTTCTTACTCAAACAGTGAACACAAAAATCTTACCGTGCTGAAATTACATACTTTTGTTAAGAATTTTGTCACAGTGATGAAAATTTAAAATGTAATTAAAATAGTTGAGATTTTGAGGTGTGCACAGGCCATTATAATTTTGGTAAGAGGGAGCCACATTCTATCTAGGACACACAGCAGAACTTGGCATCAGGATATACATTGATTTTGTAGACCTGTGAAATGTATGAGTAATGGTTATGTACCTGATTACTGAGGAGTTAGGGTTCGGATTAGATTCCTTTTAAGAAACCATGAGAAGAGATTACATTAAACTATATAGTAACGCCTAAGTTGGAAGGGAGACCCTAGGATGGAGAAAATGTCCAATAGAAAACTCACAAGGAAGCTGCAGTCATGGAAATGAACTGTATCAAGTGAACAAGAAGAGGAGCTATGTGTTAGAAATAGACATGCATGAGTCCTGGAAAACTAAGGGATTAGGTGATACAACAATACAAACATCAGACATAAATATGCATGATTTGGTATTGTCTCTATGAGATTATATTTTGCTTTGGTTCAGTCTTTCATTCTTTTCTCTCCTCTTCTTCCTTTTTAAATGAGAGTACTTATTCTGTTCCATGGTATATTGGAAATGTATAATTTGTTTATAGAATTTATATATTCTAACAATTAGCTTTGAATCCAAAAGGGACTTTGGGCCTGTGAACAATCTTATAATTGGTAAGGGTAAAGGAGTATGGGGTGGACTTAGTGTAATTTGCATTATGAGATAGTCATGACCTGCTGTGGGAATGGAATGGAATATCACTGTTTTAAAATCATGATTGGGTGTCAACTTGTCAAGGGTGTCCTGGTTGAACTTACTTTTAATGGTCAACTTTAAGTGATTTAAAAATCACATAGGTAACACCAATGGGCTTGTCTCTGAGTATGATTCTAGTACAGTTAACTAAGGAGGAAAGAACAACCCTTAACATGTGCGAAAACACTCCATGAGTCAGGTGGTCCAAATGAATAAAATGGAGAAAGTTAGCAAAGCACCATCATTTATTTCTCACTTCTATTTGCCTGCAGCCACATGTTAGAAGGCACCATCCAGACTTTCTACCTTGTCTTTGTTTCTACCGAGAGACTGATCTTGGGTTCAGACTCCATCTTGGAGAGCCTGACCTAAGTCTGATCTCAAGTTAACTAACAAACCAGCATCAACACCAATTTCCAAGTTACTCACCAACAAATCTGCACATCCATGTTACATGCCTGCCAATGACACTTCACTACCTAACAATCACAAAGAAGCAGAAAAGCAGAAGTTAGGTTTATAACTAACCTTCCAGAACCAGCCAATTATGTTAAAGAGCAACAAAAACTCTGTAATAACCTCCAAATCAGATATGACAGGCTAGAAAGCCCCTTGGTTGCTTATCATTTCCTGTAAAAGCTGAGAGCTTGGTGCTCTGCTGTGTCAGGACAGACAGAGGTGTGGCCCAAGCTTGAAGTTGAAAGAAAGAGACCTAGTGCAATTGCATTGAAGTCAGCTTCTTGGTGGTCTTTTGGGGCTCACAAACAAGGCACAACTCTATAATAGAATGCACTCTCAGATCACAAATTCAACATAAATCCTTATTTTCTTAAGTTGCTACATGTAAATTAATTAATTAATTAAACTTATCTGCCATTCATATGATCTTCACTGTAAAGCATATCATAGCTATTGGTGGCTTATTTACCTCAACAGCAGCTGTGAAGTAGTTCTTTTCCATGTTTAATGGAGAAGGTGGCAGAAGTTGTAAATGAACAGAGAAAAGTATTCCCTGGAAATGCATATTATGAGATTTTACATTTTTCCTACTTGTTGGGTTCCATTTCTTTGTATCTGTAAACTAAATGTGCTTTAATATCACCTGAAAAATGGAAACATTTCTCTGTAGATACCACTTACTAAAGTTATATTAAGATCAAATAAAAATTTATACACCTATAACCCCTATGGAAATAGAGGAAGACAACAAAATTCTCCCAACCAAAGTAATCCCAAGGAGAGATGGTTTTAGTGCAGAATTCTATCAAACTTTCAAAGGAGAGCTAATACCAATAATCCTCAAATTGTTCCACAAAATAAAAATCAAGGTAACTTTGCTGACTTTATTTAATGAGGCTACAGTCATTCTGATACATAACCACACAAGGCCTCAGCGAAAAAAGATAATTACAGAATAATTTCCCTAGCAAACATTGATGCAAAAATATTCAATAAAATACTTGCAAACTGAATCCAAGAACACATCATAAAGATCATCCATGATGATCAAGTAGACTTCATCCCAGTGAAGCAGAGATTATTCAATATATGAAAATTTATGACTATAATCTATTATATATACAAGCTGGTTAAAATATGATTATCTCATTAAATGATAAAAAAAAATGCCTTTCACAAAATCCAACAACCCTCCATAATAAAAGTCATAGAGAAATTAGGAACACAAGGTCCATAACTAAACACAATAAAGACAACATACAGCAAGTTGCTAGCCAACATCAAATTAAATGGAGAGAAATTTAAAGCAATTGCACTAAATTTAGGGCCAAGATAAGACTGTCCATTCTCTCCATATATATACAATATAGTATTTGAAGATCTAGCTAGAGCAATAAGACAACTAAAGGATGCCAAGAATATACAAATTGGTATGGAAGAAGTCAAAGTCAAACTATTCAGATGATATGACAATAATACATATAAAGTGACCCCAAAACTTCTACCAGAGAACTCCTAGAGCTGATTAAAACCTCCAGAGAAGGGGTTGCATACAATATTAGCAAAAACAACAACAACAACAACAACAAAAAAAACAAAACCAAAAATCAAAAGATATCAGGGAAACAATATTCTTACACCCTTCACAAAATATAATATAAAACATCTTAGCATAATGCTAATCAAGCTTGTGAGAGACCTGTATAACAAAGTTTCTGACGGAAGAAACTGATGATACCAGAATATGGAAAGATCTCCCATGCTCGTTGACAGGAGAATTAACTTAGTAAAAATGGCCATTTAACCAAATGTGGTCTACAGATTAAATGAAATTCCTATCTATATTCCAATACAAATCTTGACAGACCTTGAAAGGATAATACTCAATGCCATATGGAAAAAAAATAAACCCAGGTTAGCTAAAATGATCCTGTACAATAAAAAAAAACTTCTAGATATTGCACTATTTCAAGCTCTATTGCAGAGCTATAGTAATAAAACCTGTATGATATTGGAATAAAAAGAGAAAGGTTGATGAATGGAATCAATCTGAGGAGCCAGACATAAATGCACTCAAGTACAGACACCTGATTTTTTATTTAAAAAAAAAAGCTAAAGTTATACAAAAAAGAAAGCATCTTTAGAAAAAGATCTAATTGATTGCTTGCACATAGAATAATGTAAATAGATTCAAATCTATGATCCTGCACAAAATTCAAGGGTAAGTTTATCAGACTTTGTTTAAACAGGTACGCTGAACCTCATAGAGGAAGTGGGGAAGAGATATCACAGGAGAAAACTTCCTTAACAGAACACCAATATTGCAGGTACTAAAATAAGCAATTAGTAAATAAGACCTCATGAAACCAAAAGGCTTTTGTAAGGTAAAGGGCACTATCAATAACACAAAATGGTAGCCTACAGAGTGGGCAAAGATTTTCACCAATTACATATCTGATAGGGGGTTAATATCTAAAATATATTTTTAAAAAACTCAAGAAACTGGACATCAATAAACCAAACAATCCAATTGTAAACAGTATACAGAAAATTCTCAGCAGAGGAATCACACATAACCAAGAAGCACTTAAAGTAATGTTTCAATATTCTAAGCCATTAGGGAAAAGCAAATCAAAATTACTCTGAGATATCAACTTAGACCTGTCAGAATAGCTAAGATCAAAATCACATGTTTGCAAGAATGTGGATCAAGGGGAAGTCTCTTGCATTTTTAGTGGGAGTGAAAACTTATACAGCCACTATAAAAATCAATATGGAAGTTTCTCAAAAAATTGAAAATAGTTCTGCCTCAAGACCAAGTTATACCACTAGTGAGCATATACCCAAAGGATGCTCCACCATAACACAAGGATATATGCTCAGTTATGCTGCTTTATTCATAATTGCTAGAAATTAGAAACAACCTTGATGTCTCTCTATTGAAGAATAGGTAGTTAAAATGTGGTATGTTTACACAATGGAATATTATTTAGATGGTTTAACAAACAAATAAATGAATAAACAAAAGCAATTACATCATGACATTTTGAGGCATTTGTATGGAACTAGAAAAAAATTTATCCTTAGTGAGGTAACTCAGACTCAGAAACACAAATACTGTATATATTCACGTCTACATTAATTTTACCATAAAGTAAACCACACTTCAATCTACAGTCCCAGAGAAGCTAAGTGATAAGAAGTGTTCGAGGAGAAATGTATGAGTGTTCCTGGAAAGGGGAAATAGAATATGTATCTTGGGAGTACAGAAACTGGGGCAGGTGGGATTGGGAACAGGAGGGATTAGAAGGAGGCAGAGTGTCCTGGGAGAGACAGCTAGAATTGGAGAGCATCTGGACAATGATCTAAGAACCTAGTGCAGTGGAAACTTCCAAGAATCTGAGGGTGACCCTGCACAAGACTCCTATCAGTGGAGGATACTGAACCTGAACTAGTCATTTCTTAAACTATGCAAAACTTCCAGTGGAGAGGTTAGTATACTAACACATCCACAAAACCTTAGATCTACAATTTGTTCTTCTACAAGTTGTCCTCAGATAAAGGTGGTACAGAACTTATAGGGTAATAGCCTAGCAATGTCTGGTCAAGCTTGAGACCAATGCCATGAAAGGATGTTCACCTCTGCCACTGCCTAGAATGCCAGGAACTGGCGCTGTGTAGCCCAAAGTATCAGGACAGAACAAAACAAGACTGGGAATGTTAAAAAGGTCAGTGAAATGCTCCTTAATGATAATCTGCTATGCTGGTAGACAGGAGATTGGCATAATTGCCCTAAGGCTCCTTTCAGCAACTGATGAAAGCAGATGCAGACATCTCCAGCCGAACAGAGGTGGAGCTCAGGTAGTACTCAGTGAATAGGCAGAAAAAGAATTGTAGGAGGCAGAGGGGTCAAGGATACCACAAGACAACCCACAGGGTTAACTAACCTGGCCTCAAAGTGCTTTCACAGAGCCTGAACCAAACATCAGGGATCCTGCAGCAGTCTGAGCTAGGCCCCTGCACATATGTTATGGTTGTGTAGTTTGCTCTTATGGAGGTACTCCTAACAGTGGTAGCAGTGGCTTCTTTCTCTGACACTTTTGTCTGCTTTGGGGATAATTTTTATTATGCTGGATCTTCGTGTCCAGCCCTGATAAGATGGGCAACGTATATTCTTACTGTAACTTGATATGTCATGCATGATTGATATGTATGGGAAGTCTTCCATTTTCTGAAGAGAAACAGAGATGGAGTGGATGGTTGGAGAGAGACTAGGAAGTGAGGAGGAAGAAAAACCTGTTTGGAATGTATTATATGAAAAAGGAATAAAAAAAAGAAAAAAGGTAGGAAAGAAGGAATGAAGGAAGGACAGAAGGAAGGAAGGAAGAAAGGAAGGAAGGAAGGAAGGGAGGGAGGAAGGAAGGAACCATTCAGGAGAATGGGTCTAAGACCTGTATCATTGGCCCACTTCTTTACTAGAGATATTTCTATCTGTATTCTAGTAAATAGTTTCTATTTGGAGTAGCCTTCTCTGTATCTAGTAGAAAGGTAGATGTGATGGGTAAGTGAATATTACCCATAATTTCTACATTAGAGTATGGACTAGATGACAGGAAGCAATGGACCCACATTTTTTATTATTTTTTTCATCAAACATACCTTTACATGTTCATTCATCTTTTTTTTAATTTTTTTTATTTTCTATATTCTATGTTTACATTCCAAAGGCTTTCCCCTTTCCCAGTTCCCACCCACCATAGTTTCTCTCCCCCCCCAACTATGTTCATTCATCTTTTAAACTTAACCTCTCACTGTTTTGCCTAAAAGTCTGTTCTAAAGACTTGCATGAGTAACTTTTTTCATCTCAGTCTGCATATCATTTTCATTTGAATGTCATTTTATTACTCTTATACTTAGGGTTATCCTGATTATGGGACAACAGATAATTACAAATGTTACATGAACTAAAAAATGTACTTGTAAGTGCCCATGTCAAGAAAGAAGTTTATACATAGCCTATTTGTTATTGTCTGTCTGGGCAATACCATTGTAACTGGAGTTGGAGTCCTTAAAATGTTAAATCAGTAACAGTATAGACATATCAAACTGTAAAACATATAAAGTGAGTCTCACTAATGACTGATATCAGGAATTATGAGCCCACATCTACTTATGTGATCTTTCTTTGCATTCCTAAGTGACTATAATGAAAGGTAATTACTGTAAACGGAACTGTCTATTCTTTAAAGCAGACAGATATCCATTATTTGCACTCACATTTATTACTATAGCATAAGCTCTCCATGTTCATTAAATAAATAGATAAGACATTGTTAAATGAATTTGCATGCAAATTGAGTTCTGCGCAGTTATCACATTATATATCTATGTAGATTATATTAATACAGAAGAATATCCTTGTAGTTTTCTTTAATCATTATAAATTCACTATTTTGTTTAATTGCTACAAAATCCTGCGTATTGGGATAGTAAAATGTAAAAACACCCACAAATCTGTCTTTGAATCTGAAAAAAATATAGAAAATATAGTATGCTTCTTGAGCAGAAAATGTAAGATGCCAAAAAATGTCAAATACTAATGCCTACTTGTAAGGAGGTTGAAATATATTCTTCACTACATTTGTACTTGAATAAAAGCTGCAGCTTTGGGATGAAATTAGCATTTTTGTTTGTTTGTTTTTTTAGGGGTTTTAAAGATAAAGTAATTCTGTGTAGCCCTGGCTGTTATGTGTAACCTCTGTAGACGAAACTGGCCTTGAACTCTGAGATCTGCCTCCTACTGTCTTCCAACTGCTGGGATTAAAGGCGTGTGCCACCATCATCTAGCCTGTACTTCTATGTTTTATCAAAAGGGAATTTAGGTTTTGTTATCTGGAGACAGAATCTTACTAAGCAGTTGAGGCTGCCTTTGAACTCACTATATCTTGACCCTCAGTTACTGTACAGCCAGACTCAACTTGAGGTAATATTCTTCCTTTCTCCATCCTGTAAGTTATAAGGCTATTTCAAAGTTGGATATTTTAGTTTTCACCCAACAATGGATATCTTTGTTTATTGTATTTTACTGCTCTTATGTTATTTTAATATCCTATTTTTTGTTTGTTTGGAACTAATATGCTCACCCTGCTCTTCTTCTTCTCTATAATACAGAAATCTGTGATTTATCTTGTATGAATAATAAAATCTGATGAACCAAAAAATCCCCCCAGGTACCCTGTCTTCATACTTCCTTATTAAAAAGACATACCTCAATACATAGATTTTCAACACTATTCTTACCAATATAAAAATGTATTTTCCTATGGAAGCCACTGTCACCAACTCTCATATACACATTTTATATTATGAAATTATAGAAATAGTTTTTTCCATACCACATATGTACCGAGTGGTTATGTGTTGTAACATTTTAATAATCACTTTGAATTACTTTATATTTTTGAGGGTTAGATATAATCATAAATTATGTATTAAATATACTTGCTTAGCATGAATCAGATCCTTGTAACTCTTACCATGTCAAATCCTGGAGGAAAAGCGCAACCACATAAACAAAATAAGTCCATTCCAATGTTCAGCTTTTATTTTAACAAATAAAAACATAATTCATTACATATAAATATACTCCCAGCTTATTTAATATCCATGTTTCATATTATCACTGACTTAAGATAAAATCCAATTACTAGGGCATAATCATTTAAATAAATAGAATAATTTATATTTTTAGTGCATGTACATATAAACACATTCATCTTATACATCGTTATGCATTATTATATAAATATATCATAAAGTATTTAGCGATTCTGTATTAGACATCAAATTAATATATAGAAGAGTACATTTGGAAAATGTGTCTATTTATTTTAAAAGATCTCTGGAAATTGAAGCCACAGTCGATTTTCCTCTTTTATAGGCCAGTTTTGCAATGTGAAACATTATTATGGTGGGTCCATTACACATCCTTCTTGCAGATGCTCTGAATTGGGTCACCCTTTGATATCTACTAGGCTATGTACTGATACCACAATCCACAGACACTGTAGTGTCTTATATGAAATGGAACCATATTTGTATAATCTACACATAGCCACATAGTTACTTTGCACACTGTGCTATATGCTTTTGATACCAAGTTCACTGGAAATGCTATGTAAAAAAAGTTCTTGCACATAATTGTGTAGGCAATAACAAGAAAGTGATAACTTAGGCTCAGCACTGTGACTATTTTTTAAAGCATTTTTGTCTGTGTTTGGTTGAATCTGTAGAAGCAGAACTGACGGATGTGGAAGGTCAGCTGCATTTATTTAACTAATATTTATGGCACAGTGAGCCTACACATAACAACTTGCTCCTGACAGTAAAATACATTTTCTATATATGCAGTGGATAAAGTAAAGAATAAGTAGGAAGCCCACTATGAAAGAGGCAGCATACATTACACATCTGTATAACATGCAAGGACAGTAAAACAAGCACATCTCTCATGTCCTGTGGTTGCTGTGTGAGAGGCCATGCCATTTTACTGGGATCTAGCTGTCTTGCTTCTGACCAATGCTGTTTCCATGGATAGAATCTACCTTCATACCGATTTGGAGACACCACTTCCCCCCCTTCATTTGCAGTTGACATCATTCCTACTTTTAGCTATTCAGACACCTAAGTTAAAAAGTTTTTGCTTTTGTTGAACAAAACTCATAATGCTTTCATGTCCCATTGTAAAAAGTGCACATGTGTATAAAACACATCCCTTTGCCACGTGTCTCTTCTAGTTTCTCTACTGTCTATAATCACATTTAAGAAAATAGTGAACGAAAAGAAAATCAATGACATTTTTATATCATAATTTCTTCTCAAAACATTTGGTACAATATACTTTGGAGCAATTTGCCTGTCTTTTTATTCTGAAGAGATAATGCATCCTGTCATTCGTAAGTTAGAATATGAAATCAAAAAGGCAATTACCAAACCATCTCCCATTGATGTGAAGTAATACAAAGTGTCTTTTAAAATAAACTGGCTTTCAAGCACATTTTATGGTATTTATCTTATTAAATCTATATCCTATCATGGACCTCATGGTAAGACTTTAAAACCTTGTAAGGAGCTGATGCTGAAGATTTGAGTGGAAATAAAGGACCTATTGATTATAAATTTTAAGAAGATAAAACCAACCAAAACAAGTTAAAGAATCCTTTGTAGAATTAAAATTATCTCAAAAGTAAGGTATTGTTTAAAGGGATAATAGAATATAAGCTAACAATTAATCTGAGGACAGGAGAGAGGGTTCACTGCCTAAAAGCTCTTGGTAATAAGATTGATTACTGAGGTTGACTCATAGAGTTCACGTGGTAGAAAATGAAAGCCCACTTCTACACTTTCTCTGTGACTTCCACATATGAGAAGTGGCATGTCCATACCTGCATTTACATACAGGCGGTACACACAAACAACAACAATAAACTAAATCTTTCAAAATTAATTCATTTGAAATAACCTCATAAATATGAGGGGAGAAGTAGTTTAAATGCCTTAATGAGGGCAGCTTCCTAGTCCCATCTTTGTATTCTTGTGGGCAATAAGCTGGTTATTGGAGAGATTTTCTGTTTTCCTCTTCTGAGCAACTCTGTTTCCATGGATAGAATCTAACTTCATACTGATTTGGAGACACCACTTTTCCCCCTTCATTTGCAGTTGACGTCATTCCTACTTTTAGCTATTCAGACACTCTTCTTCACCCTAATTTGCATCCTGGCAACTTGGCTTTTAATGATTACAGTGGGAACTCTGGTCTCCTTGTTATAATGTGTTTGACCAATGGATAACTGTGTAGTGGATCAATTGAGCAGTAGGGGCCTAAGGTCGCTGTCTGTGTGCCTGAACTGTCTCCCTGTAGATTTGTGTTTGAACACTGTCTTCCTATTCCTGAGGCCAAAACTCTTACTAGGTCAGTAGCTTAGTGTGCTACCTTTTTGGTTTCAGTAATTGTTCTATCTCCTTGCTGCTTGAGCCTTAGAGTGAAACCAATTTCCAGCTACTGCTAGCTCTGCACTCTAGTGCACTCATTTGTTGTTTGCCCTGAACCCTGTTTATGGCTCTGTAAATAGTTTCTCAGATTACTAATCTGTACGTTGTCTGCTCATGGCCAAGACCCTGACTGATGTAACACTGCTGTTGTCTAAACAAACTCCATATCATTTACTTATATGGGTAAAAAATATCCATAGCTATAAATACTTAGACAATGCAATCCAATGCACTCCACACAGCTTTTTGTCCCTGCATCCCTTTGAGATTATGGAGAAACCAACAAACTTTTTTAAACTAAAGAACAATAATATAATTGCAATATTTTAATACAAAATGTCTTGAGCCATAACTGAAAATTCTGTCTATATCATGAGAACTTCAACAGCTGTCAAATCAAACGGAGTATAAGAAGGTACTAGCATTATAAGTATTAATCATGTTTAGTAGCTTGAAGTGGACCAAAATCATGAAGCTATGCTTTCTAACAATAAACATAGGCCTGAGGGCGGTATTTTTTTTAAGAACTATGTTAAACTCCTGTCTCCTACTTTCTTCTTTTGTGTCCACACTCTTTACTGTTCTATTCAGTGTCTTCACTGCTCATTTATAGACTTCTCAATTTAGAAATAGTTGTGGCGACTTAAGGAAAATAGAGCAGCACTAACTGTATGAGGAAATCAGCATTATGTTCCACTAACCCAGCTGGAACCTCTCAGTATAGTGCTTTCTCAAGATAGGGCGTGTTCCCATACAGACTCTTATCTCCACAGGAAGATTTTATTACAATTATCACCCTTCTTAATGAAGTTTATACTTATCTATAGGAGTAATTTCAAATTAAGTAAGACTTCTAAAAAATTTGTTGGAAGTTTTGAGTCTGAGAGCTTATGATAGCAGGACAAAGGAATTTCTGGATCCCCACAGGCGAGGCTCCAGAGCAGGTCCCATGACAAGTTTAAGTGATGGCTTTAGTAGACCAGGTACATAGGAAGACCCAGAAAAAATGAGGGGAGAGGGATTTGAAGATACTTTCCCAAAGGGATTGGCATCACACAGTTCTCAAAATCAGCCAACATGAGCTCTGACTAATGACCTGCAAATCAGGAGCTGAACATTTGAGGTCAAGGTAACATGTCCACCACAATGAGTGTGGTGAAGTCAGATTTTTGGGCTTCTCTGGGATGGAAAATCTGCCACCATGTTAAGGAGATACAAGGAACAGACAGCAAAAATCTGTTTGCAAAGAAAAAAAAGTTTCAGATGGCGAATGACTCCTTAGAGATGGCAAATATATCCCAGGAAAGATACATTGTATTTTATTATTATTTTATTTTATTATTTTATTGTTATGGTTTGTCATTTATTGTTTGATTTGTAGAAATGCTTAATCTGGTCAAAGAATACTAATAGGAAGAAAAAGACAAATCCATTAGTTTTCTGAAGGTAGACTAAAAACTTTCCCCTTTTAAATTTTTGTCTTGGGTTCTATGGCCATTTTATTATAATTTGGGAGAATGTAATACTTTACTTGTTTGTGTCTTAATATTTTATTAATTTTACATATTTTATTTTATTATTTTGTCTACCTTATCAATATAGAAGTAGCTAACAAAAGTTGATTTAGAGGTTTATCAGAGTGATTTTTTATTTTTCATAATTTTTCTTGATTCACTTTATTATTATTATTATTATTATTATTATTATTATTATTATTATTTAATCTTCTTACAAGTCAGTCTTATACCACTCCAGGTTCACCCTCTGACTGTTCCTCTTCATTCATCCACAAGAGGATGTCCACACCCTGCCAACCCCATCCCAATAGACCCGGGGCCTCAAGTCTCTTGAGAGTTAGGTGTGTCTTCTCTCACTGATGCCAGACCAGGCAATCCTCTGCTATATATGTGTTGGGGCCTCATATCATCTAGTGTATGCTGCTTGGTTGGTGGCTCAGTATCTGAGAGATCTCAGGCATCCAGGTTAGTTGAGTCTGTAGATCTTCCTATGGAGTCACCGTCCTCAGTTTCTTCCACATTTAAATTCTCAATCTTGAATGTCCCAGAAACACTTAAAGAAATGTTCAAAGTCCTTAGTGATCTGGAAAATGCAAAGAAAAATAACCCTCAGATTCCACCTGATACCAGTTAGAATTGCTAAGATCAAAAACTCAGGTGACAGCACATGATGGTGAGGATGTGGAGAAAGAGAAACACTCCTCCATTGATGTTGGGTTAGAAAACTGGTATAACCACTCTGAAAATCTATCTGGAGGTTCCTCAAAAAATTAAAAATGATCTACCTGAAGACCCAGGTATACCACTCTTGGACATATACCCGAAAGATGCCCCAACATGCCACAGAGGCACGTGTTCCACTGTGTTCATGTTGGCCTTACGTATGATAGCCAGAAGCTGGAACCAACCCAAATGTCCCACAAAGGAAGAATGGATACAGAAAATGTGGCTCATTTGCACAATGGAATACTACTGAGAAATTAAGAATGAGGACATCATGAGTTTCCAGGCACATAGATGGAATGAGAAATTATCACCCTGAGTATGGTAACTCAGACCCAAAAGGTCATGCAAGGTATGTACTCACAAATGTGGATATTAGCAAAAACAGCACAAAAAACCCAGGATACACTCCATAGAACTCAATGAAGTTAACCAGCAGAGGGGCCCAAGTGAGGATGCCTCAATCCCACTTGGCAGGGAGAAGAAAGCCACCATGAGAGCAAAGAGAGGGGGGAGGGACCTGGGTGGAAGAAAAGACAGGGAGGAAAAAGGTGAACGTGATTAGGTATTAGGGGAAACAGGAGTGAAACCCTGATGGCCTGCAGTAAGAATGAAAACAGGCAACCTTGGGAGGTAGAACATGGGGGAACTCTCTAGAATGTACCAGAGACCTGGGAGGTGAGAGTTGCTCAGAACTCAAAGGGGGGGACTTTAGATGAAATTCCCATCAGCTGGTAGAGGGAATTTGTAGAGTCCATCTCCACTAGAAAGACAGGACGTCAAGTGGATGGGTGGGGTGGCTCTCCTGCAGTTAAAAACCTTGCCCCAGAATTGTTCCTGTCCAAAAGAACTGCAGGGACAGAAATGGAGAAATGCCATAGAGAAAGGAGGTGGAGTGACCAGCCCGAATGGGACGCATCTCAAGGGGAGGCACAGAGCCCTGACAGTATTACTGAGGCTATTGTGTGCTTACAGGCAGGAACCTGGCATGGCTGTTCTCTAAGAGGCTAAACAAGCAGCTAAAGAGTCAGGTGCACATACTTACACACAACCAACCTGGGTTGGTTGACAATTCTGGTTGACAGCAACCAGAATCTCTGTGTTTTGTACATTGTATCTTAGCAAATCTATTTTTTTCTAAACAGAGTGATTAAATTATAAATAAGATACTGCACATAATTATAAGAATGGTTTTCATGACATATATGATACTTCTATTTTAGCAGGATGTTTCAATATTAGATTTTATGATACACATAAAATAGATTGAACAAAAGGAGGAAAAAGATCATCTTTCCTTGAGTGACCTTATAAAACGAAAGTTGATCTTTTAGTAAATCTTGGATAGTAAGGATTTTTATTAAAGTCAACATAGGCATCATAAAATTAAACACATTAATGGACACATGAACATCTATTATAAAGCTGACAATTACTTGCTTAAATACCCAAGTATTCAAAATCTTAAGAATTCCACATTATTAAATTGTAAGTATGATTCTCTGAAGCATAGTTTGCTGTTATATATAAAGAAGCTGTAACTTAGAAATATTCAGAAACTTCATCCTCTAGATCAAGGAGATAAATCATGACACATATACCCATATTCCTAACTATGTAAACCTATCTTTTTTCTTTTAAATTGGACAGTGTTACTGATGGACCTGTCTATTGGTTCACTTCTGAAATTTTTAATTTGTAATCTTGTCTAGTAAATGTCATCATACATTTTACTCCAATTCACGTCTTCTTTGATTTTTTGCATTTTATTTAACTTACTTATAATTGACAGTAGTTGGTACTCATGAGTACAGTGGAAACACACATAGTCATGGGGAAGATATGAATAGTAAGAACCATGATAAACTGTAATGATGCCACATTCCTCAAGTTTAGTGATGTAGATAACAAGGTGTAAAATCCAATAAATATTGTGATGTATATTTGGTACACACTGAAAGTTAGGTATTCACATCTATTATCTATGAAAAAGGATACATTACTATACTGGATGTGTTAGTGGGCCTGGTGTGACTGTTTATAGCCTTTATACTCTATCACTCCTCTTCGTTCATCAGAGCATTAATAGCAAGGTCAAAGGATGGGCAGATGCTGAAAGACAGAGGCCAAGATCTGTCCTAAATCTCTTTAATATTCTTTCACTGAAAATGGCACCACAGTCCCAGTTTAAACATAGCGGGGAGGTGGATAAATTTAATGATTACTGGAACTTTGCAAAGTCAAATTGTAAGAGCTATATATATAAGCAGGTAGTGAATTTTTTAAATCTTTTTAGTATTTCTACTTTTTATCATATTGCAACACATAGATATATGTTACTTAGTATTGTTCCTTGAATCACATTTCTTTCAAATATAATTCTATTAGATTTAATAAAACTAAAATTTCAAGTATTCAGACAAACAAGTTTCATCTGAAGTACTCATGGGCTAATAACTAGATTTATTTTTTTTTTAATGAATTACAGAACTTTTCCCTCTTAGCAAAGTTTGCTGATGAAGAGTTCTAGATAACGAAGCCTGACAGTAAGAGTGGATTCCAGTGAGCTGGAGAGGAGCGCGCTCACTGTGAGGCTCTCTGTTGATTAAAGCATTTAACAGAGCTAACCAGCCCCCACAAGTGCTACACTGCACAAACCAATCCAATCTAAAGAATTAGCAACTTAATAAATGGCTATTATTTGCAACTCCTGAGACATGAAATTCTTATTTGTGCTATAAATTCACTGATTCACAGGTCTGAACAGAATTTTTTAGAGGCTGGTGTCCATATACCTCAATCATTGTTTTGAAAAATGAATACTGATGACAATTTTCAACGTAACATCTCTTAAGAACATTAACATCATTATTAATGAATTTACATTGATACTTCAACACAAATGCAGATTTTCTATAAATAAGATAATGCCAACTTAATAGCATTCATGAAGAAAGTTTTAATTGTGAATCTTTCAACTATTGATAATGTCAATTTGTCTGACTAGAGTAGTATAGTGAGGTCAAAGCAGACCCCTTTTAACTTTTTGCTTTATGCGTTTCTGTACTCCACAGTCTAGCCTCCTACTGACTTAGTTAGGGTTTTATTGCTGTGATTAGAGGCCATGACCATGGCATCTTTTATAAAGAAAGAAAACATTTAATTGGGCTGGTTTACAGTTTTAGATGTTTGGTCAATATCGTCAAGGTGGTAAACACGGCAGAGTGTAAGCAGATATGGTGCTGGAGGAACTAAGAGTTGTCCATCTGAATCTGCAGGTAGTGGGAAGTGAGCTGAGATACATCTCTACCACTAACACCATATCTACTCCAACAAGGCCACTCCTCCTAATAGTGCTACTCCCTATGAACATATGGGGGCCAAATACAAGCGAACTACCACACTGACATTTGTGTTTATGTTTTATTTTGTCTTCCATATAGGATGAAATTCATATAATATGCAAAATAAAGCCCTTTAAATTATCGTGTGTTTATCATGTAGAAAAACTTTGGCTATTACTTTGCTATATTTATTTAAAGTGAAATTTTAGTATTGTAGTGGAGTCATGGAATCTGTTCACTTCTAATTGAAGATTTATGTCCTATTGTTATTCTAATGAAATTAGGTCACAACATTTAAACTATCCATGTTAAAATATTTTCTTGGTTTCCTTTGTATACGAAATCTATACACTTATATGCTTTACAAACTTTACGTTATATGCTAAAGCTAGAAAGATGCCTCAGTGGGTATGGTGCTTGCAATGCAAACAGGAAGACTGAACCTCCATCCCCCACCTACACAAAACCTGGGAAGTCAGCATAGGTCTATGGTGTCAACACAGAAGAAATGGAGCCAGGATGACCCTTATTAAGGCCTGCTGGACAGAAATTGTAAACGACATATGAGCATAATGTTCAGTGAGAAAAATTGTCTCAAAACTAACAAACAAGGTTAAGTGAGACTACAACAAACATAGGTTTCTGGATATCACCAACATGTGCACACACCCACATGCCTTAGGAACACATAGGTATGCCCAGAAACACATGCACACACACAAGGAAACTGATGTCATGCCTTCCAGAATGGCTAAGTTTGAAAGGAACAAAGTAAATTATACAATTTCTTCAGCATGTATATGAGTATTGGAGCAGCTCAGCAATATTCTCTAGCACAGGGCAGCAGCTTTGGTTTCTATTTCCCATGATCTACTAGGTATCTAGTACCAGAACACTTTACCTTAACTCTGATTAAAAATTTAAAAATTACTTTCCAAAATACTTGACATTTAAAATTTGTTTTATGCATTTAAATATTACTATTTACCTCTACTGTGAGTAATATTTAGCTATGTTGATTTTTCACATGTTAAAATACAGAACTTGATGGCATTTTTCCTATTCATTAATACTTTCTTCTATTTTCATTTGATTTATCCATTTAATTGATTTTTTTTTTTTTTTTGGTTTTTTTGAGAGGTTGGCCTCCAACTCAGAAATCTACCTGCCTCTGCCTACCAAGTACTGGGATTAAATGCGTGTGCGACGACTGCCCATTCTTTTTATTTTATTTTATTATTTGGAAAAATACATTTAAATATATTTTGATCATAGTCTTCTTCTCACCCTACATACTCTATCTTTAAGTTCCAAAAAAAAGGTATGAATGAAACCCCCAAAACAAGACAAAAATAAAACAAAACCCAAAAGAAAAAGATGATTGTAAACAAATAAAAGTATACACACACACACACACACACACACACACACACTAACAAACACAAACACACATGTGCATACACGCACAAGTGTGAGTTCACTATATGTTCATCAGCTATTCCTGAACATAAGGCCTGATCTGGAGTGAGAGATATACCTAGTATCATTCTATTGGAGAAAACTGATTGTTTTCTTCTATCAGGTATAAATAACAGGTCAATTGTTAACTTTTACACTAGTAGCTGGGTTTTCATTCATTCATTCACTCATTCATGCATTTATTTCTCTGTCATTCATTTGTTTGAAATATAACAAAATAAAATGTAGTAAGATAAAACAAAAGTTATGACAGTGAAGTTGGATAATACAAAGAGAAGGATAAAGCCTATGAGAAGGCACAAGAAGAAGAGACACACTCATTCTCACACTTAAGAATACCATTTTATTTGCTTGTTTATTTAAAAAATGGAGCTGTACTCTTGTTTGGTGCTAACTAATACATCAAAATATACTGGGGCTTCCTTTTTCCAATTAAGTGTGCATGATTGTATATGGAACATATATTAAAGTCCCAGGGTGGGAGGGCTAGGGAAAGGGTAAGAAGTTCTTACTTGACCTGAATGTCCACCCAAGGGTGCTTTGTGTAATATATTGTATATTACAGTATCTTATATTTTTTGAGTTGTTTCAATTAATTACAAATTTTCACCACCCCAAAAAGAATACCATAAAACCCTAAACTGAGAGAGAGAGAGAGAGAGAGAGAGAGAGAGAGAGAGAGAGAGAGAATTGAAAGATAGATAGATGATTTAGAGGGTTTTGTTTTCTTGGGTTGTCCAGTCCCTCTGACTCGTACAATCTTTAAACTTCTTCAGTGTGGTTCCCTGAGCTCTGGCGGAAAGATTTGATGGAGACATCCCAACTAGGACTGAGTATCCTAAGATCTCTCACTCATTGTATAACACCTGGCTGTGGGCTTCCTTATTTGTTCCCATCTGCTGCAGGAGAGAACTTCTGTAGGGATGGCTGAACAAGTCACTGATCTATGAGTGTAGCAGAATATCATTAGGAATCATTTTATTATTACATATTCTGTTTTTTTAGATCAGTATTACTTATTTCTATTATTCTACTTTAGGCCCCTGGGAGATGTATTCTGAGCTTCTTGCTTATCCAAGCGTTGTGAGGTCATCTCATGGGACTAACCTTAAGTCAAATTAGTTATTGGTTGCCTACTCCCACAAGCTTTGGTCCACTATTGCTCTAACAAATCTTGCAGGCAGTATACCATTTTAGACAAAGGGGTTTGTGGCTGTATTGGTGTTTATGTTTCTATTTTGATAATATGGAAAGGACTTTCTTGTACCAAAGATGCTAGAAAATAGAGGTGAATGTTTTATATAGGCATCAGTTAAACTTCTCCATGTTCAACGACCTGTGTAGATGTTGTCTTTAGCAGTGAAACCTGGCTATCAGTTTGTGGAGAGCAACTCCTCAGGTTGGCAACAGCCTGGCTTGATTGGATATACTTGTGGACCATTTAGGGCAATAACTCAATTAGATGTAATCCAATACAGATACTGGAGGCTTTATCTGTTCATAAGATAAGACCAGTTTTGATTCTCTCTCCTATTATTAGTCACTATAATTTAGATTGGCTTTTTAAAAAATTTTCTATATTCTTTATTTATATTCCAAAGGCTTTCCCCTATCCCTGTTCCCCCCTCACCATATGTCCCATATGTCCTCTTCCACTCCACCTCACCCCCCCACCCGCCTATTCCCCAATCACCACCCCACCATTTCTCTGCTCTATTCTGGTACTCTCTTACAAAACTGGATCCAGTCCTTTCAGGACCAGGGTCCTCTCCTTCCTTCTTGGGAATCTTTTGACTTGCTAATTGTGCCTTGAGTATTCAGAGCTTCTGGGCTCATTAATATCCACTTATCAGTGATTGCATTTCATGTGTATTCTTTTGTGATTGGGTTAACTCGCGTAGGATGATATTTTCCAGATCCAACCATTTGCCTACAAATTGCATGAATTCATTATTTTTAATTGCTGAGTAGTATTCCATTGTATAAATATACCACATTTTCTGTATCCATTCTTCCTTTGAGGGACATCTGGGCTCCTTCCAATTTCTGGCTATTATAAATAAGGCTGCTATGAACATAGTATTTATTGTATGCAGGGGAATCCTCTGGGTATATGCCCAGGAGGTATGACAGGGTCCTCTGGAAGTGTCATGCCCAATTTTCTGAGGAACCGCCAGACTGATTTCCAGAGCAGTTGTACCATCTTGCAGCCCCACCAACAGTGTAGGAGTGTTCCTCTTTCTCCACATTCTCACCAGCACCTGTTGTCTCTTGAGTTTTTAATCTTAGCCATTCTGACAGGTGTGAGGTGGAATCTCAGGGTTGTTTTCATTTGCATTTCCCTGGTGTCTTTGATAAAGGATCTACAACCATCCAGTGGAAAAAAGATAGCCTTTTCAACAAATGGTGCTGGTTCAACTGGAGGTCAACATGCAGAAGAATGCGAATGGACCAACTTTTATCTTCTTATACTAAGATCAACTCCAAGTGGATCAAGGACCTCCACATAAAACCTGACACACTGAAACTAATAGAAAAAAACTGGGGAAGACCCTGAAGGACATGGGCACAGGGGGAAAGTTTCTGAACAGAACACCAACAGCTTATGCTCTAAGATCAAGAATTGACAAATGGGACCTCATAAAATTACAAAGTTTCTGTAAGGCAAAGGACACTGTCAGAAGGACAAAACAGCCATCAACAAATTGGGAAAAGATCTTCACCAACCCTACATCCAACAGGGGGCTAATATCCAATATATACAACAAACTCATAAAGTTAGACCCCAAAGAACCGAATAACCCTATCAAAAAATGGGGTACAGAGCTGAACAAAGAATTTTCACCAGAAGAAATTCGGATGGCTGAGAAACACCTTAAGAGATGTTCAACATCATTAGTTATTAGACTGGCTTTTTTATGTATATGTTTTAGGAAGGTTCTGCTGTATTCAGTTTTTATATTATCCCTCCAATACCCTTTAGTTTTTGCTTCCTGTCCCTGTATATTCTCCTAAAACCCCATTTCCTGTCCTCCTCCCAACTTACTACTTCCATTACAGTGTCCTTACAGTCATCCATAATTATCTAGTGTATTTTCCTTTTCTAATGAGGTATATCTGTCCTCTCAAGTTGCTTACCAACCTTCTTTGGTACAATTGATTACAACTTGGTTATCATTTACATAAAAGCCAATATCCACATATAAATGATTATATATCATATTTTTCTTTCTAGGTCTGGGATACCTCACTCTGGATAATTTTCATAATTCATGTCATTTATCTGAAGTTTTTAAGATGTCATTTATTTTGAAAGGACAAATGATATTCAATTGTGTAAATTTACCACATTTTCTTTATCCAATTTTTGTTGAGCAACATCTAGGTTTTCAATTTTTTGATATTATGAATAGATCAACAATAAAATTAGTTTAAGAAACTGTCTCTGTGGAAAGCAGAAGAATTGTTTAGGTATATGTCCAAAAATAGGGTAGCTAGATTTTGAAGTAGATCAATTTCCAACTTTCTGAGGAACCACCAAAATAATTTCCATAGAGACTGTAAGAGTTTGCAGTACCACCAGCAATGTATGAGTGTTTCTCTTTGTCCACATCCTCTCTAGTATGAGCTATCACTTCTTGTTTTATATTCTTAGCAATTCTGCTACAAAAACTTCGAAGTAGTTTTGATTTACTTTTCTTTTTTTAATTCATTTATTTTTATTCTTTAATCCTTTTTTACAGTCCATTCTTCATCCCACTGCTGGTCTGACCTCCTGACTACCCCCATCTGATACTTCCTCCTCCCCCACCGACCCACATCTCCAAAAGGATGTCCCCACCCCCCACATGCACCCCACCATACGCCTCCCCACTCCCTGGGGCCTCAAGGCTCTCCAAGGTTAGGTGCATCTTCTCTCACTGTGGCCAGACCAGACAGTCTTCATATCCGCCTGGGTATGGTACCTGGTTGGTGCCTCAGTGTTTAAGAGATAATGGGGGTCCAGGTCAGATCTTCCAATGGGCCCTCCCTCCTCCTCAGCTTCTTCCAGCTTTTTCCCAACTAAACCACATTAGATCCATTGTGTTGAGCTATCTTTAAGTGTTTTTAACAGTTAGTTTCCTCCTCTGTGAATTCCCTATTTAGATATATACTCAATATTTTTATAGGGTTATTTGGTTTCTTGATATGCAGTTTTTGAGTATTTTGAATATTTTAGTTACTAACCCTCTATCAGATTGTAAAAACCTTTCCCATCCCATATTCTGCTGTTTAGTCTGAAGACGGTGCACTTTGCCATTCAGAAATTTTTAGTTTGATGACTTAGTGCCTGTGCTAAAGGAGTTCCATTACGAAAGACTTTTTCTTGTACCAATAAGTTCAAGGCTATTCCCCACTTTCTTTTCTATCATGTTCATTGTATCTGGATGTATGTTAGGGTTTTTGATCTATTTGAAGCTGAGTTTTGTACAAGGTGATCTCTATGGATAAATTTGGCATCTTCAATATATAGATATTCAGTTTGACCAGCACCATTTGTTGAAGATAATGTTTGTTTTCTATTTTGCTTTGATAAAAAATTACATGTATCTAAGTGTGTGGATTTATGTCTGGGTCTTCAGTTCCATTGATGAATGTGTCAATTTTGTGCAAATACCGTGTTGGTTTTATTATGACAGTTTTGTAGTTCATCTTGAAATTCTGGGTCATATCTCCAGTGGTTATTTTATAGTTTTATGGATCGTTTTAGCTGCCCTGTTTTTTTTTTCTGTGTCACAATAAAGCTAAAATTGTCCTTCCCATGCCTGTGAAGAATTACACTGGTATTTTGATGGAGATCTTGTTGAGTCTATAGATTGCTTTTGGTAGAATGACCATTTTTATTGTTAATCCTACTAATCTATGAACATGGGAGATTTTTTTTCCATCTTCTGATTTTTTCTTCAATTTCTTTCTTCAAATACTTGAAGTTTTATCATACAAGACTTTCACTTGCTTGGTTAGAGTGACCCTATATATTTTTTATTATTTGAGGTTATTATGAAGGGTGTTGTTTCCATGATTTCTTTCTCAGCCTGTAACTTGTGTATATAAGAGCTAGTGATTTCTGTGACTTAATTTTTTATTACTAATTAATTAATTTATTTTTTATACCCCATATTGTATTCCCCCCACAGTCTCCACCCTCTAACTGTCCCACATACTGTATCTCTTCCCCAACCCCCTATCTCCATGTGAATGTTGCCACCTTTCACCCCACCTGACCTCTTAACTCCCTGGAGCCTGTAGTCTCTAGAAGGTTATGTGCATCATCTCTGAATGAACACAGACCCGGAAGTCCTCTACTGTATTTGTGTTGGGGGCCTCATATCAGCACCAGCTGGTATGCTGCCTGTTTGGTTGTCCAGTGTTTGAGAGATCTCGGGAGTCCTGACTAAATGAGACTGCTGGTCCTCATACAGGATTGCCCTTCTCTTCAACTTCTTTTAGCCTTCCCTAATCTACTCACAGGGGTCAGCTGCTTCTGTCCATTGGTTGGGTGCAAATATCTGCATCTGACTCAGCTGCTTGTTGGTCTCCTGGGGTACAGTCATGTTAGGTCCCTTTTTGTGAGCACTCCATAGCCTCAATAATAGTGTCAGGACTTGGGACCTCCCCTTGAGCTGGATTTTTTACTTGCTTTGTTTAAAATGTATATAAGCTCTAGTAGTTTTTTGATGGAATTTTTAGTATTTTTCATATATACTACCTCATCATCTACAAAGATTTACTTTAACTTCTTCCTTTACAATTAGTATTCCCTGATTTCATTCAGTTACTTTATTTCTCTAGCAAAGAATTCATATACTATATTGAATCCATATGGAGTGAATGTAAAACCTAGTCTTGTTCCTGATTTTAATGAAATTACTTTGAATTTCTCTGCATTTAATTTGGTATTAGCCATAGACTGTGTAAACTGCCTTTCTTTTTTAAAATTCATTTATTTATTTTTTATTATTTATTCTATATTCTTTGTTTACATTCCAAAGGCTTTCCCCTTTCCCAGTTCTCCCCTCACCATATAACCCATAAGTCCTTCCTCTCCCCCCCTCACCTATTCCCTATTCCCCAATCGCCCCCCCCACACACACACCATTTCTCTGTTCTGGTACTCTCCTACAAAACTAGATCCAGTCTTTTCAGGACCAGGGTCCTCTCCTTCCTTCTTCTTGGGGAATATTTTGACTTGCTAATTGTGCCTGGAGTATTCAGAGCTTCTGGGCTCATTAATATCCACTTATCAGTGATTGCATTTCATGTGTATTCTTTTGTGATTGGGTTAACTCACTTAGGATGATATTTTACAGATCCAATCATTTGCCTACAATCTGCATGAAATCATTATTTTTAATTGCTGAGTAGTATTCCATTGTATAAATATACCATATTTTCTGTAAGCCATTTCAGATTCTCAAATGAGAAATGAGAAATGAGAAATGAGAAATGAGAAATGTAGGTTTAGGCCTGTAACTAATTTTTTTTTTGTTTTTTTTTGTTTTTGTTTTTGTTTTTCAAGACAGGGTTTCTCTGTGTAGTCCTGGCGGTCCTGGAACTCACTCTGTAGACCAGGCTGGCCTCGAACTCAGAAATCTGCCTGCCTCTGCCTCCCAAGTGCTGGGATTACAGGCATGCGCCACCACGCCCGGCTAATTTTTTAATTAGATTGTTTGGTTTGCTAACATCTAGTTTCTTGAGTTCTGTATGTATTTTGGGTGTTAGCCATATATTGGATGTGAAGTTGTTAAAAACTTTTCTCATTCGGTATGTTGCCATTTTGTCTCATTTACAGTATCCTTTCCCTTATAGAACCTTTTCAGCTTATGAGGTCAAATGTATTTATTGTTGATCTTAGTACCTACAGCAGTGGTGCTCAGCTCACAAAGTTGTCTTCTATGCCAGTACAGTCAAGATTTTTCCCTACTCTTTGGGTGGTTTCTGTTCATCTGATTTTATGTTTAGATCTTTGATCCACTTGGACTTGAGTTTTGTACAGGATGGTAGGAATAGATCTATTTTTATTCTACATGCTGACATCCAGTTAGACTACTACTATTTGCTGGAGATGTTTCCACTGTACATTTATGGCTTCTTCACCAAAAAATTATGTGTCCATTGATTTATGGAATTATTTCTGGGTCTTTAATTTTATTCCATTGATCAGTATGTCTGTTTTTTATACCAAGACCATGCAGTTTCTATTACTATAGATGCATAGTGCAGTATGCATTAGGAATAGTGATATCTTCCGATGTTCTATTACTGTAAAGAATTATTTTAGCTATTCTGGATTTTTTTTTGGTTCTATATGAAGTTTAGTATTGCCCCTTTTATGTCTGAAAAGAACTGTGTTGGAATTTTGACTGTTGAATCTGTAGATTGTTGTTGGCAGGATGGCCAGTTTTACTATGTTAATTCTACTGATCCATAAGCATGGGAGATCTTTCAATTTGCTTATACCTTCTTCAGGTTCTTTCATCAAATTCTTGAAGTTTGTGTCATATATGCTTTTCATTTACTTTCTTTGTGTTGCCCCAAGGCAATTTATATTACTTGAGACTATTATGAGAGGTATTGTTTCCTGATTACTTCTTCCCTTCCAGCTACTGGTATATAAGAGATCTAGTGATTTTTTAAGTCAGTCTTGTATCCAGCCACTTTGCTGAAGGTGAGGTCAGCTGTAGTAGTTCCCTGGTAGAATTTTTGGGATCCCTTATATTTACTATCATATCATCTATAAATTATGCTACTTTAAATTCTTTTTGTCCAATTTCTATACTCTTCATTTCCTTTAATTGTCTTATTGCTTTAGTTCTTTTCCTGATTTTAGTGGAATTATTTTGAATTTCTCTCATTTTAATTTGATGTTTGCTATAGGCTTGAAGTAAACTGCCTTTATTGTGTTTATGTATGCAGCATAGATTCTGATTTCCCCCAAATTTTTTATCATAAAGGATACTGAATTTTGCCAAAGGATTTTTCAGCATTTATTAAGAAAATCATTTGTTGTTGTTTGTATGTTCTGTTCTTTTTTTCAGTTTGTTTTTATAGTGGACTACATTGCCTGACATTCATATGTTGAATTCATATCCTTGCATTTCTGGGACAAAGCCTACTTGATCATGGTAGATGATCTTTTTGATGTGTTCTTGGTTTCAGGTTACAGATATTTTCACATCGATGCTGACAAGGAACCCTGGTTTATAATACTCTTTCTTTACTGAATCTTTGTGTGGTTTGTTTATCACAGTGACTATTGATTGAGACAATGAATTTGACAATGTTCTTTATATTTCTACTTTGTGTTATAATTTGCATTACAACTTTACCTAGAAAGTATGGTAGAATTCTGCACTAAAACATTCTGATTCTGCAGTCTTCCTTTTTTTCCTTTTTTTCCTTTCTTTTAAGTTGGAAGACTTTTATTTCACTAGGAAGACTTTTATTTCACTAGGTGTTAAAGGTTTATCTAAGTCCTTTATCTGATCATGGTTCAATAGAGAGCTATTCAATTTCCAAGAGTATGTAGTTATTTTCTTGTTTTTGTTGTTTTAGAAGTCCAGCACTGATCTGTGCTTGTCTGATAGGATGCAGGGGGTTATTTCAATTTCCTTGTATCTTTTGAAACTCCTTTTGTGACAGAGACCGTGGTCAGTATTGGAGAATCTTCCATGAGATTCTAAGAAGAAGGTGTATTCTTTGGGGTTTAAGTGAAATATTTTTTAGATACCTGTTTAGTTTATATTTATATATTTATTTATTATAGTTATATATATTTATAATATATATTTATATATTTATTATATTAAACTCATCTGTGAGAGCTCCTATTTCTTTTTATTTTTGTGTGAAACACTTATTTCCAGTGTTTTTTTATAGGTATAATAAACATCCTTGCATTGATATTTTCTTTCTCATATCTTCTGTAGGGCTGGAAATATAGATTAAATATTGTTTAGATTTGACTTTTCATGAAGTATTTTGTTTTCAGTGATAGAAAATATTTCTAGGTATATTATTATGGGCTTGAATGTGTTGTTTCTTGGAATCTGCTGGACATTTATCCAGGTTCTCTGTCTTTTAGAAACCCCATTAATTAATTCTAATAGGTTTTCCTTTTATATGTTACTCTTGTAGCTTCTCATTATCTTTCTTTGTTTTGTATATTTAATGCTTAAATTATTATGTGGTAAGCAAACTTGTTTCTTTGGTTCAATCTATTTTGTGTTACATATGCTTTTTTATTTTTACAGGGACCTCCATTTTTAGGTTAGGAATGTTTTTATGTATGGTTTTGTTCAAAATGTTTTCTGAACCTTTGAGTTGGAGACTTCTTCTATTTCTATTGCTCTTAGGTTTAGCCTTTTCATCCTATCCCAGACCTTCTGAATGTTTTGTGTCATGAATTTTTTAGATTTAACATTTTCTTTGACAAATCTGTCTATTTCTTATACTATATTTTTGTTGCCTGAGATCTCTTGTATTATGTTGGTAAAGTTTGCATCTGTGTTCCCTGTTCACTTACCTATAATTTTCATCTCCAGAATCCTCTCAGTTTATGTTTCCTTTATTGCTTCTATGTCTATTTCAGGTCTTGAACACTTAATTGTTTTCTTTAACTGTTTCCTCTTGTTTTTATTTTTTCCTTTAATGAATTAGTTTATCTCCTCCAACTTTTTTTTTCTCTTTTCCTTGATTGCATTAAAGGATTTAATCACTTCTTTAAGGACCTCTAATATTTCCATAAATTTAGTTTTAAGATCTTTTGTTTGTGTTTCAGTTATAATGTTTTGTTTTCTTTTTTTTCTTTGGTTTTGCGAGACAGGGTTTCTCTGTATAGCACTAGTGCTCCTGGAACTCAGACTGCAGACCAGGCTGGCCTTAAACTCAGAAATCCATCTGCCTCTGCCCCCCAAGTGCTGGAATTAAAGGTGTGTGCCACAACTGCCAAGCTAGTTATATTGTAATATTCAAGGCTTGCTATAATAGGATAGCTGGCCTTTGGTGGTGCTATATTGCCTAGGCTGGTGTTTATTGACCTTTTGTAAACTTTATTTTAGTGGTTTTATTAATACATTGTGAAATTTACATCATGCATCCCAATCCCACTCATCTTCCCATTCCTCCATATATGCCATCTGTACCTGCCACCTCCCTAGTAAACAAAACAACATAAAAATAAACAAACAAACAACAAAAACAGCTTCACTTACAAATATTCATTGCAATAAGTCATTTAGTGGTTTGAGGCCGTGGGTTTCTGCCACAGTTTCAATAGTTGATCCTCATTGAGACTCCTCTCCAGTACTCTATTGCTGCCTTGTGTCATGGAGGTCTTGCAGCTATAGTTCTGCAGAACTGACCCCTTTTGTGTTCCAGTAATTCATAGATATGGTAGATGTTGAAGTGAGCTATTTCAATATCTTGTATCTGGGCCTGGATCATCAATGAGTTGATATGCCCACCAGCTCTCCTGGCAGCAACCTCCAGGGCCAGCTCTTCTGCTTTGCTCGGGTGAGGTGAGGTCCAAACTCCTGTCTGCAACAGTTGGCAAGGGGCAAGATAGGCTCTCCTGTGGTCCCACCATTAGGGACAGCTCTTCTGCACTTTCCCAACAAGGGGTGAGGTCAGACACTTTGGAGTATTGTCTTTATAAGGGGAACAGCCAACTCTATTCTCTCATGCCCTCAGTTACAGTTAACTGGCACCCACTACAGCAGGGCCAACTGTATAGTGTGTCCTGCTATGATTTGGGTTTGGGTACTCTCTCTCCCGCTTGCCCCAAAAGGTCAATAGATATGTATCTCTCTCAAGTTTGTGTCACTACACAGCAACAGACAAAGATAACTCTGGTAAGTTGGGCCCTCTGTTTCCTTACCACCTGAGCCAGCTCTCTTGTGTGGGGGCCCCACTCTCATGAGTGCTATAGCAGGTAAAAACAGAGGCTAGGCTTCCTAATTTAGTTGCCAGCCCTCACACACAGCCTAGGCAAAGGATTGATTGGCTCTGTATGTGAAAATGGCCCTAAGTGGCAACCTAGACCAGAGCAGTCCTCATGGTCTTTAATGGTAACAAAAGCCACAGCCATTGACACAACAGACACCTGGTGCTGCAGGACCACAGATCCAGACATGTCCCTTGTGGGTAGCACACCCAGGGCTTCCCCACAGCCTCGGGTGGCACTGAAGACTACCCACAACACACCATTCCTCACCACCCTTGGGTCTCTAGTTCTGCTACTCTTCATAATGCACCCCATGTTTCACTTCTCCTGCTCTCTTACCTCTCCATCATGTGCTTGGTCATTATAGTGGCACTTTCAGGCACTTCTTTGGAAGGCTAGGATGGTTATATACATGTTTGTCTAACCCTAAGATTCTAAAGGAAATAAATCTCTGGCCAATGTTAAACAATATAGTAAAGCTTTAATTCAACACAAAGTTATCTAATCTCCTGTGTGAACTGCGCCACAACCAACTAAAGAGATTAGCACATAGGGTAAGGATGAGAAGCAAACAGTAGCACATGTCAATCAGCTGTAGTCTATACTCTGCAGGTCCTGCTCGTCTTTCTGGGCTAGGATGCAGCTCTGGCGGGCACAGCGACTCACACAGTGGTCAGTTTTCTCAAAGAAAGAAGGCATAGACCTACTGGAACTTGTGTTTGTTATTGGCTCTATCAATGGTCAGTGTGATTTGTCATTTCTCAAGAAGCAAGAACAGCAACTACCTTCATGTCCTCAGTTCTGCCTCTCTTCATAGTTAACATATGTCTGGCTTCTCTACCTCTTTACCATTTATTTGCTCAGTCTTTTCCCCATCACTTTGCCTCCCACTTGCTAGATTTTGCTCTGTCTTCCCTGGCGAAGGCCTGATACTTGTTTTTTGTGTTCATATGCTGGCATCAAGGCATCTGGGTTTGTAGTGATTATATATCTAGGTGCTGTTTCTGGGTTCATCTTTGTTGGATGAACATTTTGTTCTTTGGTTTGTTTTCTCTGGTCTTCTATTGTGTGGCATGTTGCTGAGTGTATGGTCTCCACTCTAGTTGACACTAGATTTCTCGTGGCCAGTATAGTCTCTTATTGTGCTGCAGGTCTCTGTTCAGTTAGGGGGCTTTTGGTCTTGTGACCCAGCAGAATATCTCTGCCTGGGTTAGAAGCTGGAGTTCTGGTGCTTATTGTGATCTTTGGTCAGGAAGGGAGTGTCCTTTGGAGTTAGGGGCTGAGATGTTGTGACCAGAGGGGATGGGGACTTGGGATAAGGTGGATGGCTTAACTGCTGTGCCTGTGATTGGAGAGGGGTATATGCTGAAAGGAGCAGAAATAGAGTAAGGATTTCCATGGGTATGTACCTGCCTGTTCTTCTAGTAGGTGATGCCTCTTATTCTTGGTGGTAGGGCTTGTGGTTGTTTGTGAGTGCCTGCTGGAGGGAACATGGAGAATGGGTAAGGTTTACTGTTAGAGGTCTGCCTGATCTAGCAGTTGTGGCTTGTGGTTGAGCAGGGTGGTATCTGCCCAAAGGAGTAGTAGTGGGTAGGGGGTCTGTGAGTGGTGTGCCTACATGTTCTTCCGGGAGGTAGGGCCTGTTGTTAGGAGAGAGTGTTTGTTGGAGAGAACCTAGAGAGTCTGGAAGGTCCATGCACCGCAGCCTGTCTCGAGTACAGGGTTTGAAAGCATGTCCTCAGAATTCTCTATATTTCTTGTGTGTTTGTATTATATCCTGCATTTTGCTTATGTTTTTCTTTTACTTCTATTTATACAATTAAAATTTTTATGTTAATTTATATATTCTATATTAATGTTATGCATATATATATACTGCATGTTCTGCCTCTACTAATTTATCTTTTCTTTTTCTTTGATTCTATATTTATTTTATTATATACTTATTTCTTTAATAATGCTTGAAATACATGTTTTTCATACAAATATGAATTATGGTACATAAAAAATATTTAATTTCAATGTCCTTACATTAAATAATGATAAGACTCAAGTAATGTCAAATTGACTAGACAAATATAGTTTGATTCAGTTCTAAAAATAAGAAACTATAAAAATTACTAAAGATATTGCTATATTCATTTAATAAACATTACTTTCACTTAGAAAATTTATATTTTCTATGAGTAATATTTGCTTTTCCCATTATTGGTTCTTACCTTTCTCTGTCACCTTCTTCAATAAAGTATCTTATATAATTTGGATTGTTGAAAGACTGCATAATACACTTCTGCACTCTTATAAAACATGTACTAGGTTCTTTTCTCATTTATGAAAACAGATTCTTTCCTCATACAAAATATCCTGTATGAGTATGGCAAAAAATGCAAGGTAAAACAGAAATCTATCACATCTAAGTTGGACAAGGCTAGCCAAGAGAAGAAAATGTACCCAATAGAAGGAATGGATTTGTAGATAGATATTGCTTAAATTTGATTTTATCATGGAATGTTATATTTTTTTCTTTCTGTGGTGATTGAAAGTTTTTTCCAGGTAAAGTAGTCAGGGCTAAAGGCTGGAATTTGTGGTCTCTTAGATTCTGTATGACATCTGTCCACACCCTTTTGGCTTTTAGAGTTTACATTGAGGACTCAGGTATAATAGGTCTACCTTATATATTATGCAGTCTTTCCCCTTTTAGATTTAAAAATTCTTTTTTTCTCTATATTTAATATTTTGAAAATTATGTACCAAGGGAACATTTTTTTTTTGATCCAGTCTATGTGGAATTCTTTATGCTTCTTGTACTGTGATATGTCTCCTTATTTAGGTTAGGTATTTTTTTTTCTATATGAGTTTGTTGAAAATATTTTCTATTAATATTACCTGTTTTTTCCTTTCTTATAATCATAACATTATTAAATATGGTCTTTTCCAAATTGTCTCATATGTTCCTGGAAGTTTATTTTTCATTTAATGTTTTCCTTGACAAATGTATCTATTTCTTTTTCATGGTGTCAGTGCCTGAGATTCTCACTTCCGTCCCTTGTACTCTGCAGGCAAAGCTTGCCTCTGTGGTTCCTGCTCCATTTCCTTAATTCTTCATTCTCCACCCCAGTATTTATTGATTTTATTTCCACTTTTGTTGTAGTTCGTTTTCTGTAAGCTTCTGTTTTTCCTCCTGGCCACAAACCCCCAGAATAATGACTCTGGCAAATGCCTTTGCAAAATGCCTTGGACTGTGCTCTGACTCGCTCATAACCTAATCATTCTTTTATTTTGATTTAAGTTCTTCCCCATGGCTGGTTTCCTGGTTCTCAGTTAAACGTGACCATCTTCCTATGTTTTTGAGAGTGAGTCCACTAACAAATCTCTCTATCCCAGAAGCCTTTCTTCCTGGTGCGACTCCCACCTCTTATTTCCTGCCTCAGCTCTAGGCCAATCAGCTTTTGTTGACAGCTGATGCATCCATACAGTAAACAAGAGAGTCTCTACACACTTTCAGGTTATGATTGGTATTATTCATTTCTTTCCATTTTTTGTTCACATTTTCTGGATTTATTTAAGGGATTTATTCCATGTAAGGACTTTTATATATTTACCCATGTTGTTTGAAAATTTTTACTTGTGCTTCAGCTATGTTGGAACATTCAAGACCATACCTGGTAGGACAGGTGGCTGGGGGACCTATTCCCTTCTCTGTTACTTGTCATTTTATGGTGGCTTATAGGTATCTGGAGTTTAGAGATTGTGATTCTAGGTGCTAATATCTGTCTTTTCTTTTTTCAGTAGGTGTTTTATTCCTTGGTTTCTGTTTTCTCTATGCTTCTTAGGTGAGTATGTTTCTTATGTTTTGTCTATTGGAAAGTATTCTGAGACCCTGTTAGGTGTGGGTCATGAGAGTTTCAGGTACAATGTGTTTCTGGGTGTTGGGATGTAGAAATCAGTGTGGCCTGGGGGCAGTGAAGATGCCTGCACACATGGGAGAAGTCTAGTATTCCATCAGGATCTGCTTAGCTAGCCATCTGGCAATAGGGACAGACAGTGAAGAGAGATTCCCAACAGAAGGTCTACTACAAAGCTGGGATGAGACTGAGGGATTGGACTTGGACTTGGAGGAATGGGGGTAAAGATAAAGATCTGCAGTTAACCTACTTGTTTTTCTGATCATAGTATCTTGTGGGTTCCCAGGGAATGACGGCTTGAGTTGAAGGATGCAGATGCATCAGTGGTGGTAAGTGGGTTAAGAGAAGGGAATCTATGGGCACCCCTAAAAGTTCAAGTAGTACAGATGTTTTATATATATATATATATATATATATGTATATATATATATATATATAATTCTAATTTTTAAAAATAATAAAAACATATGTCTGGGACACATAAATTCTTTTCTTTCTTTCAGCGACTCTGTAATATTATTGTGATAACATATTGCTTTCTAGCTCCCATATTTCTTCATCAAAGCACAGAACAAGAAAATCCATTCAGAGAATAAGTCAATTTCATGCTGTTATATTATAGGTTCATTCCTTAAAAATGGAGCCATAGACTTTTCAGTGGCTTGATAGTGAGTCTTAAGTGTTTTCTATCTTCTCACTGGATATAACACGGCTGCGAGAACACTATTACTACATCTTGAAATTTATGTATTAAAAAGTCTGGTCAGTGTATTGCCTATTTGTATGTTTGGTACTAAGTGAATTATATTTTACATTTTTAACTGAATATTTTCTTTTGTTCCTTTAATTTTAGTAATTCTTCTATTTAAAAGCCATTTCTTCTGTTAGTATAAATCCTACTCATATCAATATTTAATGCAAAGGTATAAGGTATACTCCTAATCATGTCATTAGACTTAGCTTTACACATATCATATTTAAAGTCACTCAAATGGAAAAAAATAAAATAAAAATTCTAAGTATATTGATTTAATATGTTTTATTTACTAAGCTATTATTTTACTAATGTATGTTCCCAAATGCAAATATTGATTCATGTACTTATGAATATTTCATTATGTGTAAGTTAAATTCTTGATATGTTAAATGCTCAATGATTTACTTTTATTTTCTGTGGAATATTGTTACCATGTATTAATCAGTGCACTTTAAGTCATCTTTCAGAAACTGTACTGTTTAGATTGTTATTTCTACAGACATCAAATCCTTTGGCTTTTGTTTTCTTTCTATCTCCACTTCCATGATGGTCCCTGGGCCCTCTGTAGAGAAATGTGAGGTAGACATCCCATTTAAGAAAGAGAAATCTCAATGTCTTATTTTCTGCTTGTCAAAGTCACTTGACATGCAGAGAATCTGTGCAGATGCACACATGACCTCACAAGGGGAAGAAACAAACTCATAAGCTTTGAACAAGATCAAGCCAATTACAATCCAAACATGAATAGAGTAGGGCTAATGAAATCTCTCTACTATATGAGGAGTTGTTAGCACTGGAGATCTCCTGAGGGTGGTAGAGTCACTTTTCTTATTGGCTGTTTACCCAGAGAGGTAAACACTATGTTCCAGTAGGTGCTTCTATGCTCATAAAGGGAACACTAAATGGACCCAATACCTATTAAGTTAGAAAAAAAGAGAGAGGAAGAGACCACATTAAATAGAATAAAGGAGAGAAAAGAGAAAGAATTGAGATGAAAGGAATGGAATAGTTTGGATCCAAACACATTATATTCATAAATGAAAATTAAAATATTTTAATAAATGAACTAGCTTTTTTGAGAAAATGGTGCTGTAGTACAACAGAAATGGTTCCTCTTAATATAACTGTATGCACTCTCTCAAACACACAGAAATACACAGCGTGAACACAGTTGCATATTAATGCATTCCTGAAAGACAAAAAAGGGGGCACTAAGCTGTTTCTAAGCAAGGTGGTCTAGTATCATTTACAAGGTTCTGCATTCACTCCTTAGTAACTATTCTCTCTCTCTCTCTCTCTCTCTCTCTCTCTCTCTCTCTCTCTTTCTCTCTCTCTCTCTCTCATACAGAGGCAGAGGCCAGAAAGAAAGAGAGAGAGAGAGAGAGAAAGACAGATGACAGAGAGTAGAAAGTCCATACACACAGATAAAAAGGATTTTACAGTAATCATGTGAAAATGTTAAAAGTCTAATATTATCCAAGATGGATATTTATAAAACTAGAAGAAATTAAAAATTGATATTATGGAAGTTAATTGAGACTTTTAAACTATCACACATGCTTAGGAGTGCAAATGATCACATTTACAGTAGCATACAAACATTTTGGCATGAATAATATCATGGCTGCAAAAAATGTTTCTAGGTGAATTTGTGTGCATGTAAGGTTCTAAACTGCACTCCACTTTGGTTCTTCCATCTTCTTTAGCTGGATGGTGCAATTTGGTGTCATAGCACAGCTTTGGCTTGTGGCCATGAGTTGTAGCCTTTCTCCAGTGCCTGTGTGGATTTTGAAGTATTGCCAGGTTGGCTTTTGTAGCTATGCAAAGTACATGTTAACATTTCACAATATTGGTTCTTAGTAGAAAAAAAACATATTTTTATCCAGTGGAAATCTGAAATTATAACATTTCTTTGACATTTGTTTTATTTTTAAAGATTATATTCAAGCTTCAGGCAAAATTATCAGTTTTAGATTTTTATGAATATATTTTTCTCAATGTGTCTGTTCCTGATATATTTACAGGACATATTTATTTTTACAAATTGCTTAATAAGTGATTACTCTAAGTTCTTTTTATGTCTCTGTTCTAAAGACCATTGAATTCAATCAAATTAACATTTATTGAGCATGCAGTACATATCAAACACTTGACATAGTGTTGAAAAATTAATTCTATTTAAATATAAATATTCCATGGTTTATGGAATCTACTAACAATATATTGTGTGTTTATTACAGAAATACAGGTATTTATTCATAGATGAATATATATATGCAAGTTTATATGTTTATTTGTGAAAGACGGTTTTCAAAAATACTGTACTAATTAAATAAATGGTCGTGAATTGAATAGATAGATGGCAGAGAAAGATGTTGAGATAAGAGAAATTCATGGGAGCATAGCTATTATTCTTTTGTATTTTTCTTTTTTGCAAATAGAAAATTTCACAAATTTGGTTTTAGAAAAAGGAAGGAATTTAAGAAAAATTAATCAGTAATATCTGATTCTGACTGGAATTATAAATTATAGTATTAAAAATCATGTCAGAGATAATTCTTGTGATGTGGTCTCATAACTGATTTTCTTCGGTGCATGTCTAGTTGTGTTTTCCCCTCAGCTCTAGGCCATCTCTCTTCCTTTGGGCAGGCTGTCTTAAATTGTGGAAGCTCTGATCTGGCCTCATTCTCTCTCTCTCCATTCACCTTCAGGGCACAGGCCTCCCCTAGGGCCTAGCTCCATCTGTTCTGCTTGTAAGAACACATTAACATGAGAAAAGATGTGATGTGAAGTCAGGAAATACTTGGAGACTGACTAGTCAGGCTGTATTAGTTCCTGCACTGCTTCATATCTAGGGCTCCTCTACCTGGATTATGTAATTATACAGCTTTTAATGCAGCTGTTTTTACATTTTAGAATAAGAAACTTACATTCACATAAGGGACTTAAATTCTGGCGTGTATTAGAGACATGCAAACATGAATCCCCTTATTAGTACTGTATTCTTTCAGTAAGTAGAAAGCAGAAACAGAAATAGACAGATGTGCTCTAGCTTTATTTGCTTTATTTTGAGAAATTCTGGTGGATACTTAAGATAGATATAATGGCATGTGATACAGCTTCTCAAGGAAGGAGTGAAGAGAGAATGGATAGATAAAATAAATTTTCCTTAATTTTGTTTTTGCTCATATCATAACTATCTTCAGTGGAGGAAATGGGTTGTACTGCCAAAATAATATTTGCTATGTTTGCTGTTGAGGTAAGGGGGCAAACTAGAGTTCAGGGTAAAATGAAATTAATAGAATTTGAAGCATCCTCAATGAAAATAGCAAAAATATAGGAAGTAAGACATAGCAAATGTCATTAGAGGCTCTACTACTCACAATTTTCAAGAAACAAATAATTATAAAAATTGTTGAGTGTAGTTAACAGCATTGTAAAAGAAAACATGTGTAGGTCAATAACTCTGTGGATTTATAAAGACTTGAAGGCCAGCACAGGGTTGTGCATGGTCAGGCAGGTTCTGATTTGTTTTAGATAGCCTAAACTGAAGGGAAAAGCACTTTAGCACAGTTTACATAGTAAAAGAACTAAAATCAATTTAAATTTAAATAGGCTGAGATAGCCTAAAGTACTAAGATAAGTAAAAGACAAAACCTACAGTTCTGAATGACTTTGTAGGCAGTAACTATTGACTGATGGACTTAACTGATCAGGGAGGGTAAGACACCAATGCTACAGAGTCAAAAAAATAGTAGTTACCTCAAATGACTGAATGAAAAAGTACATATGTGAGGATAAAGTACTAAAGATTAATGCATTCTTTCTAGTAGAAAAACACAGATGTCTTTTCCTTGTATAATATTTTCATAAGTTTGACATAATCAATCCAACTTTTAACGAATGATTTAAAGAGAAAGTGAACTGGTGTTTAATATTTAGATAGCCACATGCTCCTTGGCATACCATAGAAACCTGGGAAATCCATGTCAAAGAGAGTCTGCAATATCTTCCCACTTTTTCAAACTAATTTCATGGGGTTCTTGATGTTAGCACATTTATGACTGGAGATAAGAGTTTGAGTTCTAAGTCAGGTGTCTCTTGAGATACCGGGTTTCTCCATAGCACAACATGCTAGAGTTTCTCCATTCCATAGAAATGGAGGGACAAAGATCTGGGCTTTCCAAGGTATCTTGTAACTTAAAAAATATAAAATTGGGGTCCCAGTGGTATATGTAAAGAAAATGACTGTGGGAAATCAAATACACATCTTTGCCAATAAAGATACTCTGTGGTTTGCTGAGAACCAAGATTCTGCCTCGTGAAGAGGGAAACAGTCTTGGGAAATTGTTAACTATGCTCAAGGATCAGAAAGCAAGCATAATGGCCCTGGAGAGCAAAAGTGACTCTCCCTCAGGAAAAAAGCTGGCAGATGAAAGAGAGGTATTTCCTAAATTAGACAATGGGATTTATTTTAGGTACAGTTAATAATTTATATAAATAATATAGTAAATTACAGAGCAAATGTTTTAAAAGGGCACAATGGGTATATAACTAAAAAATTTTTGAAGGAACATATTGAACAAAGAAAGAATAGTGCCATCTACTTAGGAGTAGAGATGAAGGCAGAAGGATCCCAAGGTCAAGACCAACACTAATACACACACACACACACACACACACACACACATACACACACACACACACACACACACGTACACACACACACACACGCGTAAACACGTACACACACATGTGTACACACACACACACACACACAGTACATAAGGGAATAGAAGAAACAGAAGTGACAGAAAAGCAAAAAATTAATAGGACCAATGTATGATTAAAGTTTGAAACTCTACTCTGTATACTTAATATAAATTAATAAAGGAATAATATTTTAAATCTTGAATCTATGAATGCTGGAAAGGACAGGGGAGACAGAGAACTAATTATTGTCTATCAACATAAAAAGAAAAGAGTTGACACAATTATTGAAACACATAGATACTTTAAAACATGATTATACACACTGACATTTCTCAAAACTGCACAAAATATACACACAGCAAAGTGTGTGTCAAATGTATGAGCCTGAATAAACATTTAGATGGGGTAGGTGGCAACCTTACTTGTTTTTTTATCTCATGATACTATGGAACGTTTTATTATGAAATACAATTGAATAAAATACATAGGGTTTAATTGTAAATTTTTAGAGGATTTTGTGAATCTATAATTATAAAAAAGGAAACCATTTAAAAGCTATTTGCCCTAGAGTTCATTCCCAGTAGATGATAAATACAGTATTAAATGCTATAAAAGGAGGCTATTAATGATATAAAATCATTCTGATAATATTTTTAAGAATTAAAGTAACATTTATTACAGTAAAAATTACTAAGCTATAAGAGAACATGCTTTATAAAATATAAGCAACATACAGATAACTACTAACAAAATAAATATCTGATGATCAACTGATTAAAAATGTTTCAATATCATTAAATTATTAATCACCATCAAGGTATAAGTTTATGGAGTTGATACATAGTATGTAGGAGGATGGCCAAAATTCACAAAAGCACAGTCCAAAACATTGTGGGGACTATAGAATGGTTAGAATTCTCATATTTTAGTAATATTGATGTAAAATTGTAAATGTTTGGAAAATATTTGTTAGTATCATATAATAAAACTATATATTGTTCTGCATCATAAACAAGAAATTCTACTTTTTAATCTACAAAAAGAAATAAAGTATGTAGTGTGAAATGAAATTTTCAGAAAATATTCATACATATCAAACTGTGGCTGATTAAAACTGAAAACGTTGGCCGGGCAGTGGTGGCACATGCCTGTAATCCCAGCACTCTGGGAGGCAGATGCAGGTGAATTTCTGAGTTCGAGGCCAACCTGGTCTACAGAGTGAGTTCCAGGACAGCCAGGGCTATACAGAGAAACCCTGTCTCAAAAAAAAAAAAAAAAAAAAAAAAAAAAAAAAATCAAAAAAAAAAAAAAAGAACTGAAAACATTCTCCATTATTATTAACTGGAGAATGGAAGGTACACTGTGTTGCAACATAATGATAAAGTCTACTAAAGAGAAAAAATACATATCATTTAATGTGGATGAGGTAAAAGAAAACAGAATAAAGTACTCATGAAACACAGAAAGAACAAGGGATGAAAAAGACTTTGGAATAAAGCATAATACTAAGGACTTGCCAAAAATTTCAAAATCTGGAGCAATTTCAGAGAAAGACAAGGAAAGGTGTCATATAGATATCAATATATTAAAGAAAGATATTGAACAAATCTTCAAATATTAACTATATAGCATAATACAAAGTAAAAGTTTATTGACACAAACAAGCCAGCAACACCAACACAGATGCACTGTGACAGAGATGAGGGTTCATCCTGGAACTAGGATGGGGGACTGCAACGGAGAACCAGTGGCCTGGGGAAGGTTTAGCCTGCTGCTGTACAGTGTTCATTACACAGCATTTTGCAGCCAAATAGACTTTGTTCAAACTATAATACTTTATGGCTTATAATATTATGAGCTGTCACTTATGTATAGTCTAATGTGGTGACAGGTGAGTGTCAAAACTATGTAGCATTTCAATATAACATGCCACACTTTGGATCTAGGTTTGGAATTTAGACTTTAATTCTCCAAAGTTCTCAGTGTATCTGCTGCAGCAAGGGCAGAACACTATTGTTCTTTTAATGGATATGGTACAGGCTTGTAAATGAATTGTACAAATCAGGGTTAGTGTTATCAGCTTGTACCCTATAAACTAAAGAAACAAAGAATTGTACTTGAACATGATGTTAAATAAGAATACTGAAGAAAGTAAACCTCCATGAACTCTATCAGAAGAGAAGTTTAAACACCCATGTCCTATAGATCCTGGATATTTTGAACAGAGATTGAACTGATTATTGAGAGGAAATTGTAATGCCTCAAATCAATCTGTAAGGCCCACCTTTCTAAAATCCCCATAACTTCCTGGAATACTGGAAACTGTAGTTTCAGAAATGACAACAACAACAAAAAGTCACAAGAAGCTACAGTGGCCTATAGTCTCTCTTAAGTCTTTGTAACACTTAGTTTGAGGCCATTCTCAGCTGGGAAATGCATCTGATCAAAATCCATTTCTTAGTATTTCATATTTAATAAGTACTTGCTTCAAATTTGAAGCAAAATGGTGGGGTTGGTTTTTCAGGTAAATTGCAGGATTTAAACAATGAACACAAATTTATAATTATTTTCTATAGTGTCACAATATTGTAGCCACTTGCAAAGTCTATTAATCATTTAAGACTGATTCTAACATGAAATGCTGAGAGTGCAAAAGTTACTAAAATAGTTTATGTAACAAAGTTTGAAACAATCTGAAATTTAGTTCATCATGTGACTTTTAGAAATATGTATATAATTTAGAAGTGGTCTTTGCAAAATGTATCTAAAGTCTCTCTTTTAAAATATCAGTTTTTTTAAACTGATAGGCCCCTGTAGTTTCTTGTGACTTTTTGTTGTTAAATCAGATTATGATTTAAAAGTGAAACAGGAAGTTTAATCTATTCTACCTCTTGTTGCCATATTGGTTAGACTTCTTGGCCTCCTGCATTATTTTCACTTTCTATGTACTAAATTGTAATTAAAAATAAAAAAAATAGGGTCAGCAATGTGGCTTGGAAGTAAAAATGTGTGCTGTACAAGCCTGACTACCTGACTTTGATCCTTGTAAGCCATGGTAGAAGGGAAAACTGGCTTGCAAAAGGTGTCCTCTGACTTACACTTGTACTTTCATGGCACACATGTATTCTCACACACAGACACACAAACATACACACACACAAATTACAAAACCTACAATTATACATTATTGTTATTATTACTATTACTACAAATTTTAGAAAGTAAAGAACACCTACTACTTACATCATTCTATTAAATGGAAAATATTTAACATTTTAAACATATCTCACAGCTCAGGATTTAACACACTCAGCCTACCATTGTCGATGGTATTTTAATAAGAAAGCCACATCTTTGTTTGTAGGTTAATACTATAAAGGATCTTGATAACTCCATTACTTTAAAAAGCTTTTATCTTATTTATCATTGTTAGATTTGAAGAACAGAATCCTGTTTACTCATAAGCTTATGCTCCTCAGCCAGGTTGCATAGTTGTACCATACAATGCAGCCCTTTCTCTTGGTTTTTCCTAAGGAGCTCTTTGCTTACCTTGTCAGGAATCATTAGCATGACAATATGCCTGCATTAACCTTGTTCTGGCTCTTTAAAAAAAAAGGCAGATACTATACTATGTGCTCAGCAATTGAAATGACTTTTTTTTTTTAATGCAGTTATTTGCTCAAGAAAATGTAGGAGAAGAGAAGTTAGGGAAATCAATTTGGAAAGCTGCGAGCAGAAGGTTAAGATATAACTCACACATCCAGGCAAAGTTAAGGAAGGGCCTTTGTTCATTGTGGCTGGAATTCTCCATATAATTGCATTGTGGTTCCCATCTGTTATTTGCCTGTTAATAATAGGAACCCTCATACTGCTCAGTCCCTCCTCTCTCCCCCCATTAGAACTTGAGTTTGAATCATTATGGAGAGAGGGAGAGGAAGAGGGAGAGGGAGATAGGGGGAGGGAGAGGGACAGGCAAAGGAAGAGGGTAAGGGAAAGGGAGAGGGAGGGGGAGGGAGGGAGGGAAAAAGAGGGGGAAGGAGAGGGAGAGAAAAAGAGAGAGGGAAGGAGAGGGAGAGATAGAGGGGGAGAGGGAGAGGGAAAGAGAGGGAGAGAGAGGTGGAGGGAGAGGGAGAGAAAGGGGAGGGAGAGGGAGAGAGAGGGGAGAGCTGCCTCACTGTTCAAAACTGTACTTTGTGCAGCTTGCAGACTTCCTTTCTGCTTCAAGTTCCATTCATGACTTTTTTTTCTTTAGAATTTTCTAGGTGCTTGAAGCATTTGCTTTTCCGATATTTATTTGCTCAGTGAGGCATGCAATGCATTTACAAATTATATATATATATATATATATATATATATATATATATATATATGTCAAGAATTACATAGAAATTACATAGATTGCCTTAAAACATACTTTGTCATAAAGTGAAAACATAATTTAATTAAAAAAAGGAATAACACTAAAATTCACTAAACATTTTTGATTGTTTTTATTTTATTTTATCCATTTTATAATTCATTGGTGACAATAGTACCTACTCTTAAGTCTAAACACAGGCACACACACACACAAACACACACACACACACACACACACACACACATCCCCCCTCTTTGGACTTTTGAGTAAAACATACAAAAATTCACTTAGTGAATTTTCTTGTTGTGTATGGAGAGCATACTAACACCTCAGTAGAATTTAAATATTCATTTAATATGTATAGCAAACTAATAATGTCATAATAGAATTATCATACTCCTTTAATACTGGAGGAAAGGTAAATTCAACATGTTCAAGAAAACTGAAAATGCATACACCAGAGCTTACTGAGTTTTAATAGCAGGGGGTGTGATACAGTAAAAGAAGGATATCAATATTTATCCATTTCTGAGAGATGTTGTGGGTCAGCCATATCCATACAGTAATTTTATATCATCCAAGTGTGAGTCTCTCTTTATATTAAGATCCACAGAGAAATCACTTAATAAAGCTATTCCAAACAGGCAGAATTTATATTTAAATTTTTCACTGCTTCATGCCAAAAGAAATGGCTTGTTTATGACTTTTGTAATGTCGCAAAAATGTGTGCTCTATGTACATGGCAGGGAAGGAAACCCCCTTATGGAAAGAAGGCGGGCATGAGCATAACAAAGCAGTGCTTTAATATATGTTGAACTGTATTTTATTTCCTTTGTTCTTGTCTTTTCTTGATGTTGGTGATCTGTTTTTCTGTAACTCCGAAAAATGGTCTTTTAGTATATCACACCTCAGTAGGCAGAAACCCCCCTTCCTTCCAAGCACAGCTGGTGAGCAGTGAGTGATTGAAGACCCAGACATTACCTTAAGCCAGTTTGACAAGTTATCAATGAGTTTATCTAAAGATATTCTTGCATTTGAATTCAAGAAAGCTGGTCGTTTCCTCTGGAGGATGACAGTGATGACAGGGAGTAAGACACACACTGAGGAGTAGAATTGCTCTTAATGAGAAGAGCCACAGTGATGCAGAAGATGCTGTTTTAGGGTCTGGGGTCCTGGGAATAACCTGATGAAAGGAGGAGTCTTACCTCAATTTCCTTGTGTTTGAAATGGGACAATGCAGTGCTATTTTCAAGACAGATGTGAGTTCTAATAGTGTATAAAATCATAGAATGGAATGAAACGAAGCATACTATCTCTAGAAGATATTGTTGCATATAAAATTAAATAAAACCATGTGTATGGCGCATTTGTGAAATACTTTAAGCAAAATTTCTTCAGTCGCTGCTCATATTTGCTGGGAAGCAAATGTGTGAAGTGTTTTGTATAATTATTAAGAAAAGAGAAGAAAAATTTCAAGCCTTTAACTTGAGAGAATTTATCTTAAATATAAATCATTTGAAGCATTCTGAACCAAACACTATGTTGAACTAAGCCACACACATGACAGAAAATGCTGGCTTTTGCAGCTTGCAGCTGTACCTTAAATATTAATTTCAACTGATATAGCTGACATGATCTTATGTTTTATCCTCACAAACATATAATAAATCTATTATGCTTGTGTGGAGAAGCAATAACAATAGTAATAAGCATGCCATGCAATGCTCAATTAATCAGCAAGTTAAATATAATAGAAAACTCTCATTGCTTATCCATGATATTATTCCTCAAATATGCTATGTGAACACAGATAATCAACCACATTTGGTTTCAATGAGCTGTGTAGGGATGTAGAGAGAATGCTTTGGTCATTGATCATGAGTAGCACGTAATAATAAGACATGCAGAAAATGTTATTGACAGATAAAAATAATAGACTCACTTTTGGAAAATGCCTGAGAAATTTTGCTACCTACAAATGCATAATCAAAGAAATAACATTGTAGAATATAAGAGACAATCGCATGCAAACTTCAGTTGTTTCAAGGTCATTGGAACAAGGTATAGAGGAATAGAAGACAACAACAAAACTTTTTTACACAGAAAGCTTGAAATCAAATAGGAGACTTGCAGGAACAATCCTATGCACAATGGGAAAGCAAACAACAGCCTTCGACTGACAAACCTTAATTGTAGTGTGGACCACTTTGGTGATTTCCAGCAATAATTATCAAAAGCCCACTTCTTTTGAACATGGTAATAGTATGTAATGTGTGTAAAAATATGAGGAAAATATGTATATGTCTTGTCCAGAAAGTATACATATAATATGACTCAAAATTAACTACTTAATATGACGAAGATGTGTATTATTTTGTTGGATATTCCCAGAGATATAGAGCCATAATAAGGATATTCTCTGTATCTAAAGCAGGTGCCATCAGCAGAAGCTTTCCTGTCAGCAGTTTGAACCATAAATGAGCTAAAGACGACAAGAACAATTCAAAGTGAGAAAATGAGGGAGTGAACATTTCCTCTACACCTTACTTTTCTCTTGTCTGAATACATGCTTGGGATGGAAAGGCTGCTTACAAAGATGGGTGTCTAGACCAACACAGAAAAGTAAATCTGAGCACAGTTCTCATGAAGGCACATGAACATTAAAAATAAGCCTATGCTTCAATTGTAACCAAGTATATAAACCATGTAGATTTACATTCATATACCAAAGAGAACCATCACACTTTCTGGGAGGGAGATAGATGTTAGCCTAGGTTGTCTGAGAGCATGCTCTCCTATTCTGTTCTGTGGCTGTACTGGCATAAAATAGTTCTATTGGGATTGATAGCTACCACTGGGGTATTGGACATGTATCCCTTAGGACACATGGTTCTCCACTCTCCAGTTAAAGAAAGCATCACCATAGGAGAGATTTATTCTATTTCTTTAAAGTTTAAGAAAATGAGGCATTTTGCCAAAAATGGTGTTTTGATTATATAAGAAGAGAGAAATAGGATAATGCCACCAGTTATTAAACAGGATAACATACAAAGATGAAATTCTGCACAAAACATAGTCCTTTAATAAAAACCCTAAACATCCATAGTTTGGTGATTTTGAGTTCATACAATAAAATTGTTGGCTAGGAATAAACATATTTCTTTCTTTGATGTAATGACCGCCAGCCTCATACATTGGTCTTTATCAATGTTTGTCCTGGATTTTGATGATCGAGTGATTGCATGCTATATTTCCATGCCTAGTTACCCAAGAACAGTTCTCTGCCCATTACTTCTGATCAAACAGAATCCAGATGCATATTTCTAAGTAATCTCACTGTATGTGAAACTAGGTGTTTTTGATTAGATGTTACTGTGAAAAGGTTGTCTTATCAAACTAATAAATTAACTGCTGAACAAGCTGTCAGGCAGTGGCTGGAAATGCCTTTTGCCCGTGGCTCAATTATAATCTGGCCAATAGGAATGCAGAAAGGAAATCTAAAGGTGATTAATTGATTGCAATGTCACACTGAGCAAGTTAACTCTCACCACCTTAAATGTAAGTTGACACTCTAAATGAGAATGGGGAAGAAACAAAACAGTCAGGATGAAAGCTATCAGACTATACCAGAGAACAATCCAGAAACAAGTATGAGCTCAATTAAGAGACTGGGGACTTCCTTCACAAGTAATGCTGCTTCACCCTGTGGCTTCCAGATTCTCTGGGACTAAGGACTCATTTACTTTCCCTTGTATGACTAAGACATTGTAAGATACAAAGAAATAAAATTTCCAAAGAGAATCATTGGAAATGTGTAGAATTGTTTGGGAGAAGCCAGGCATGATTTTCTACACAGGATGCCCTTCAGAGAATCACATTGCTTTATCAACGTGTGCTATCCACACAGGATCCAGATGGATGGATGTAAGCTGCATATGGAGTAACCAAGTGTCAACACAAGGAGACATGGCATGGAAGCCAGAAGAAAAGAGGAGAGACCAGAGGGGGAGACCCAGGACACAAATGGAATAGAAAAGACACCCACACTGAATATTGCCGAAGCTCCCAAAAAATCGGCAATGGCTGTGGCAATCACCAAACTGGAAACTGGGAAAATTAAAAGCCTCTTCAAAGCTCAAAGCCAGGGAGGAATTGCTGAGAACAGACATGATGTAGGCTGGATGGAGCAGACATCACTATGTGTTTTCTTCATCCTGTATCAGTTGTAGATTCTTCAAGGGAAGCAGAATAATAAAAAGGGAACAAGCTGTCTATGGTGAGGTGGATCTACTCTGATCTCAGTTACCTAGAATGCGAGGTCCCTGGGAACACTTTTTAAGCATAGTGTTTGCCAGGAAGCAAGAGTTAAAACCACATCCCTAATCCAGAGCAGGTAAAACACCAGGAAGCCTGTTGATGGAGAGAAGCAAGAACAGAATACAACTTCAAGAGTACCAAAGACTTCAATATAAAATTGTGCTCTAAATCTAATCAACAATCAATAAATGGGAGTTTATGAAACTGAAGTTTCTATAAGGCAAAGACACTAGCAATAGGACAAAATAGCCTGCAGAATGGGAAAAGATCTTGACCAACTGCATCTGACAGAAAGGTAATATCCAAAATATACAAGGAACTCAAGCAGTTAAACACCAACAATCCAAATACCTAATTACAAAAATGGGTTACAGAGCTAAACATAGAATCCTCAACAGAGCAATCTTGAATAGCTGAGAAGCACTTTCCCACAATTCCCACAAATGGATGGAACTCAGAAAACATCTGAGTGAAGTAACCCAGATCCAGAAAGGCACACACTCACTTATAAATGCATATTACCCATAAAGTACTGGATAACCACACCACAATAAACAGAACAAAAAGCTAAGGAATAAGAAGTACCCAGGGAAGAATACTTGAATCTCTCTTAGAAGGGTGAAATAAAATAGATATCAGAAGTAGATGTTTTGGAAGCAGAACAAGTCTGGGGATCTGGTGTGGAGAGATCAGGAGCATCGATGAGAGGACTCCAAGAGTAGAAGCAAAATTGGTGGGGGGAAGGGTGGTTGGAGCATCTCTGGGACAAGCTGGAGACCTAGGACTGGGGAGGTTCCTTGGAGAATATGGGGATGACCCTAGCTGAGGGGATATGGAGCCTGAAGCTGAAACTTTTGGTAGCCAGCCTGAACTTCCTGTGGGGGGAGAGGGACACTAACCTACCCACAAAACCTTCCATTCACACTTTGTACGGCCTACAAGATGTGCAGGGATAAAGATGGAGCAGAAATTGAGGGAATGGCTGGCCCAGCCTGAGACCCACGCCATGAGAGGGAGCCCACTCCTGACACTCTTAAAGACACTCTGCTATACTTGCAGACAGGAGTCTAGCAAATCTGTTTTCTGAGACGCTTCATCCAGCAACTGATGGAAACAGATGCAGAGACCCACAACCAAAATTAGGAGGACTTCAAGGAATCCCATGGAAGAGTTGGGGAAAAAATTGAGGGGGTCTCAAGTGGTCAAGAACATCACCAGAAGAACTACAGAGCCAATTAACCTGGACCCGTTGAGCCTCACAGAGCCTGAACCACAAACCAAAGAACATGCATGGATTGGAATCAGATACCCTATGCATAGGTAGCAGATGTGCAGCTTGGCCTTGATGTGGGTTCCCCAAAAACTGGAGTAGGGGTTGTATCTAAACTATAAGTCTCTGGGGGAAAAGGGAAGAGAAGAATGGGAGAAGGGTAATGGGAGGATGGGACTGGTATAAGAGGAGAGACGGAGCTCTGGTTGAGATGTAAAGTGAAAAAATAAACTAATGAACAAAAATGTTACTGCAAAAATATATCTCTATGAACAAAAAATTGGCTACAGAGCATTGTACAGTCACTCTGATTCTGCCTACTTCTCTAATATCCATCACTTTTCACAGTGTATTTTCATTAAATCTAAGCTTTCTATTTTGTATGACAAAGAAGGAAGGAGAGGAGAAGGAGGGGGAGGAGGAGGAGGAGGAGGAGGAGGAGGAGGAGGAGGAGGAGGAGGAGGAGGAGGAGGAGAAAGTGGTGCAACAAGTATGTCCTTTATTTCAGGCATGATTTTTTAGTAGAAAAATGATCCTGTCTTTCATAAATGAAACAGATAATTTATATTTTAACCCAAATTTGAATACACATATTCAAAATGATATATTTTTCAATAACTCTATCACATATAATTGCTTGTCTGTATTTGAGAAAAATAAGTTACTGAGTACATTCTGATCCTTACATTAGTGACTCGTTGTCATTACTCCTCATCTGGTACTCCCCTACCTGTCCCCTTTCAGCTAGGACAGGGCCATGCTTCCAAGAAAAGACATTTGCAAAGAACTCTTGTTGAAGTGTGGCAGTTAGCTTGTATTATGTAAATTTTATAACAACTTGTGATGTCTGACATTGTCCTAAAGACTGAAGGATGGAGATGTATGTTTCTTCCAAAGGCATTACTTATATACTGATATTTGAATAAATATTTTCGTATCGTTAAATCTCTTTTCAGTCTATTACAGAAATCAAGGGTGAAACATTTTTGCCTCAGGTAAGGAAATTATACTCTGGATCTCAAAATCATTTGATTTTAATAAATCAATTTAAGCACAATGAATGCTGTATAATTAATTTCTGATATTACTTTATAAATGTTCAGAATCAAAAATAAATATATAATGTATTCAGCAGAAAAATAAAAATATTTACATTGAGATATATTAGTGATTGTTTTCACAGTATGTTGCATATGTAAGATTTTTATTTATCAAGGAAAAATTACTCTAGCATATTTAATGCTCTTCAGAAGTTTTCCGTCAAGAATAAGTAACAACCCTCATCATATTATTTGAAGATATTTATTAAAATCAAATTCATAATTAAAACCTAATGCTTATAAAATGGAAAGATAAGTGGTTTTATTTGTTTCTTATCCGTTTTTACAACAATTTGCTAACATGTGCCTGAAAACTGCCAAGGGAAATCACATGGAGAAGGGGAACACAAGGCATTAAATTTCATTGTTAAAATTTTATATTGTTAAAATTTTCATTGTTAAAATTGTTATATTGTTCTTATATAATGTATGCATGTAACATATTTCAAAATATTTCAAGTTCATGAGATAATATTAAGAAAAAATGAGTTTTTAAAAGTAAAGCAAAAGCTGAAAAAAAGAGTTAAGAAGCCTGTCAGTTCCTCGAGATGCAAATTTTGAAAACATCAATTTTCTCATGGACTATGAGCTCTTTCAGCTTTATTTAGTAAAAAAAAAAAATGAATTTTACAGCTTGATTAGCAGGTGAAAGTTATATTTTTAACCATTTTGTAGGTTGATTAGTATATGTATATTTGCATTAAAAATATCAGATTTACATAATTATTTTATGAGACAGTATTTTGACATTTTAATCAATATTAGCTTCCAAAATCTCTATGTTAAAGATTGGCTATTTACTAAATATTATTTTTTATGTATTTCACCCTATATTCTTTAAAAACAAAGATAGAGAAATTTTGAAAATGCTTGTAAATAATGTTTCACTTCATTCTGAAATAAAGAAGTAGGTGGGTCACCCAGGGTGGAGCGGGTGCTTGTGTGGCATGATGTGTCCATCATAGTAAGAAACACCCAAGAAAACATGCACGTATCTGTTAACACACAAATTCCATCTTATCAGAATAATTTTGGGGCCTATTAACCATAGAGCTACACAGACATTTTTAGGCAGCAGATTAGAGTCACTAATAAATGGGTAATTGATTTGAACAGTCAATTCAGTTTCAATGAAATATCTTTATCACTGCTCACTAAATGTAATACAATTCTCTGAGATGGTTTTTCCTTGACCTTTCTGTGCTATGAGCTGAAGGTAAATCACACTGTTACAATCACGATTCTACACAGGATACTACTGGACAAAAAATGTGGTAGGAATTGCATGAGTTTACCCCCCCCCTCCCCTCCACCCACCTCCCCCATCACCGTATTGACAAAATATTCACTAGTGTGAGGACAGTATAGATGTGAGCACAGATTCTGTTAATGATAAGCATAATATCTTCAACCTCATTGTAACTATATACACGTGTGATGTCCACACACAATCTACACATTGTATTTACCTCACAGAATTTGTGATTATTGTGTTTTCCACTTCTTTTACTCTCAATGAGCTTATATTTAGACTAACTCGGGTTGTTTAAATCTTTAGTTTGGTTTTACAAATGTTCAAATTCTTGAAAACTTTAGTTGATATCTCAAATACATTGAAATTTTCTGTTTTCCAAGTGAGGATGTGATCATACTTACCCACATAAATAGAGACCAAAGGTAAGTTTTAGAGCTAGATAATTAACAACAGTTTTTGAAAAATGTTTTTATGTACATCAAAATTGCATTAAAGAAGTACATGCAAATTTCTCAGAAAGGGAAATACAATAGAGCCTAAGTGGCAGTTTATGCATTGATGCTTGATGATTAGGGCTGTATGCTTATTGTCCTTTCAAAAAACCTAATTTGTTAGCCAGATGTGGTGGCACACCTGTAATCCCAGCACTTGGGAGGCAGAGGCAGGCGGATTTCTGGGACTAAGGCCAACCTGATCTACAGAGTAAGTTCCAGAACAGCCAGGACCACACAGAGAAAGAAACCTTGTCTCAAAAAAAAGTGTGAAAAAAAGCTTAATTTGTTTCTATGTTTTGGTCAACTAGACAGCATTAAACAGGAGCAATAAATTATCAAGAACCAATAAATTGCCAGTCTGTATCTCTGTCTCTCAAGCAAAATTACTTTTAAATTTATAAATAGACTTCTAGTTAGAAATAGAATTTATTGGCAATTTTATTCATATTCGAATCAAATGCCAACATGATAATTTTGTATTCTTGGTTCCTCAGAAAATTGGAAATATATCTACCTGAAGACCCAGCAATATCACACTTGGGAATATACCCAAAAGATGCCTCACCATGCGACAGGGGTACATGCTCCACTATGTTCATAGTGGCCTTGTTTGTGAAAGCCAGAAGCTGGAAACAACCCAGATTTCCCACAACAGAAGAATGGATACAGAAAATTTGGTTCATTTATACAATGAACTACTCAGCTATTAAAAACAGGACATCCTGAGTTTTGCATGCAAATGGATGGAACTAGAAATTATCATCCTGAGTGAGGTAACTCAGAACCAAATAGACATGCATGGTATGCACTTGCTAATAAGTGGATATTAGCCAAAAAAAAAAAAGAAAGAAAGAAAGAAAGAAAGAAAGAAAGAAAGAAAGAAAGAAAGAAAGAAAAGAAAGAAAAAGAAAAGAAAGAAAGAAAAAAGAAAGAAAAGAAAAGAAAGTCCAGAACACCTAAGCTACAATCCACAGAATTCAAAAAGGTCAACAAGCTGAAGGGTCCAAGTGAGGATGCTTCAGTCCTAATTGGGAGAGAGAAGAAAGCAACCACAAGGCAGGGGGGAGGGAGGGATGTATGGGGGGGGGAAAGCGGATAGGGGGAGAGGGGAACATGATCTGGTATTAGGTGTGGGAAAAGGACTGAAGCCCTAAAGGCCAGCAGGAAGAATGGAAACAGTAAACCTCAGGAGGTAGGAGGTTGGGGCAATGCTCCAGAATGTAACAGAGTCCTGGGAGGTGAGAAATTCTTAGGACCCAAAGGAGGGACCTTAGATGAAATGCCCTACATTGGGGAAAAGGAACTTGTAGAGACCACCTCCAGCAGAAAGACAGGGCATCAAGTGAGAGATGGGGTTGCCATCCTATAGTCACAACTCTGACCCATAATTGTGCCTCTCTGGAAGAATTACATGGATAGAAATGGAGAAGAGCCCGAGGAAAAGAAGGCCCAGTGACAGGCCCAAAGTAGGATCCAGCTCAAGGGGAGGCCTCAAGACCTGACACTATTACTGAGGCTATGGAGCGCTCACAAAAAGGGACCTATTATGACTGCCCTCTAAAAGACCCAACAAACAACTGAAAGAGCCAGATGCAGATATTTGCACCCAACCAATGGACAGAAGCTGCTAACCCCTGTGATTGAATTAAGGAACATCTAAAAGAAGCTGAGGAGGAGGGTGACCCTGTAGGAGGAGCAGCAGTCTCAATTCACCTGGACCCCTGAGATCTCTCAGACACTGAACCACCAACCAGGCAGCATACACCAGCTGATATCAGGCCCCAACACAAATATGGCAGAGGACTTCCAGGTCTGGGTTCAGTCAGAGAAGATGCACTTAACCCTCATGAGACTGGAGACCCCAGGGAGTTTAGAGGTCTGGAGGGGTGGGGGTTAGAAGGTAGGGACATCCTCATGGAGACAGGGGGTGGGGTGGAGTTATGGGATGTGGATAGTCAGAGGGTGTGGACCAGGAGGGGAATAAAAAATCCTAAAGAATATACTTCCCACAATCTTTGTTGTTCAGTGCTGCTTATGAGAAACTTACTACTCTGAGTTATTTATTGATAAGTAGAGATGATTAAGAGAGATAGCCTTGTAGCTAAAAGCATTTACTTCTTTCCGTAGCCCTGAGATTGGTGATCATGTAAGGAGCCTCATAGCTATTCCTATGCTCATATTCCCTCATAGCTAACTCCTATGCTCAGCAAACCGATGCTTTCTCTGGTCTCCAGAAGTGACTGCAGTCATGAACACCGTCACATGCACATATAATTTATATATTTTTATTATTATTTTTATTTTATATTATTTATTTATTATTATTATTTTATGTATGTTTTTAATTAAAATATAAGTACATAGAATTATCCTCTCCTTTTCTTCCCTCCAGATGCTCCTAGATACTAAGCTCCACTGTCTTCCATATCCCACCCAGTCTCAAGATAAATGTTTTCCCTATTACCATTATATACAGACATATGTATGTGTACGAAAAATATATAAATAAAACATAATCTTTAAAATATGAAAAGATAGTATAGTCATTTTCTATAAAAATGGCAGTATAGCTTAAAGAGTTGGTTTCACAGTTTAAAAACAATTGTTCCTCTCACAGTAGACTAGGACTCAGTTCTAATAGGTCACATGGCAGCCAACATCTGTAAGAAAATCCCGTTCCAGTGCATCTGTCACTCTCCTCTGACCTCCATGCATTGTACACATGTGGTGAGCAGACACGCAGGCATAAGCCTATATGCATAAAACAAATAATTAAATCTTGTTAAAACCTGAAAGTACCCAGAAAGACCTTTTGTTTATTTAAATTCCAGATTTGACTGCTAAACACAGGAGCTATGGGTTTAACAATATAGCTTTATATTGTGTATCACTAAAATCAATAGGACTAGACACATTCTGAAAAAAAGTATCATTTGTTCATAATGTGCAAGGATAGAGATGGATTCTCAATATTATCAGCTACTTCCTTCTTTCTATTAGGACTCTGTCATATAAACCACAGGCTTTATTTTGCTTTTTGTTCCATAAGACAAAGAAAATGACATGTATAAACTGGTTTTTACAGTTAACTTTCCAACCAGCAGTTCTCTAATTACTTGTTAATTTGTGGATCCTGTAGCTCATGTATGGAGATTAGAGTACATCTTACAGGATACTTTTCTCTGCTTCTACATAGTTGGTCTCAAAGATCAAACTCAGAAAATCAGGCTTGGAAGCCGGTGAGAAGCCTCTACGACCCTTGTTTGTAATTTTCTATATTTTTTTCTGTTTTCCTAAGGACTTGTTGGTGTCCCAGGCTGTGCCCAACCTCAGTCTCCTGAGCCCTGGTACTAAAGGCAGGAAATACTGGAATGTTATAATAGTTATTTTTTTAAGAAAAGCATGTTCTTTTATTGAAAAGGGAAGTAAAAACATTTTATGATAAAACTGAAGATTTATATGGAAAATATTTCTGATAAAATTGAAGATATATAGAAAACATTAAAATTGACAATTTTCACAGAAAATTGAAGAGTAAAGTGGTAAATACAAAAACATTGTTAAATTAATTGAAAAGGGAAGTAGAAACATTTTATGATAGAAATAAAGATTTATGTGGAAAATATTTCTAATAAAATTGTAGAAAAATATGGAAAAACATGTTAAAATTGAAGATTATCATGGAAAATTTTATATAGATATGATAATGGTAGGCATAAAAAGTATTACTGTTGATTAAAAGTGGAATTATATACATTTTCTGATAAAGTTGAAGATTTACATGAAAAATATTTCTGATAAAATTCAATAAATATATAGAAAATATGTTAAAATTGACTATTTCATGGAAAATTTTACTGATAAAATTATAGACATAAAAACCTTTCTAAATTAATTGAAGGTAGAATTAAAAATATTTTGTGATAAAATCAGAGATTTACATGGAAAACATTTCTGATAAAATAGAAGAAATATATGGAAAAGCATGTTAAAATTGAAGAATATGATGAAAAATAATGCAGATAAAATGGTAGACATAAAAAACATTACTAAATTGATTAGAGGAATTACAAACATTTTCTGATAAAATTGAAGATTTGCATGAAAAATATTTCTGTTAGTCTATGTCTTTTTATTGGGGGAATTGAGTCCATTGATATTAAGAGATATTAAGAAATACTGATTTTTTCTTCCTGTTATTTATATGTTTGTATGGGTATCTTGTTTTGGATTTGTTGTAAGATTACTTTCTTTTTCTAGGGTGTACTTTCCCTCTTTGTTTTGGTGTTTTCCATCTATTATCCTTTGTAGGGCTGGATTTGTGGGAAGATATTGTGTAAACCTAGTTTTATCATGGAATTCTTGGTTTCTCCATCTATGGTGATTGAGAGTTTTGCTGGGTAGAGTATCTGGCATTTGTGTTTTCTTAAGTCCTGTATGAGGTCTGCCCAGGATCGTCTAGCTTTCATCGTGTCTGGAGAGAAGTCTGGTGTGATTCTGATAAGTCTGCCTTTATAAGTTACTTCCCCTTTTCCCCTTACTGCTTTTAATATTATTTCTTTGTTTAGTGCATTTGGTGTTTTGATTGTTATGTGCAGGGAAGAGTTTCTGTTCTGGTCCAGTCTGTTTGGAGTTCTGTAGGCTTCTTATATGTTCATGGGCATTTCTTTCTTTTGGTTAGGGAAGTTTTCTTCTATAATTTTGTTGAAGATATTTACTGGCCCTTTAAGTTGGAAATCTTTGCACCTGAGATTCTTTCTTCTGTCTCTTGTATTCTGTGGTTGATGCTTGCATCTATGACCTCTGAATGCTTTCCAAGGTTTTCAATCTCCAGAGATTCTCTCTGTGATTTCTTTACTGTTTTTACTTCCACTTTTAGATCCTATATGGTTTTATTCAGTTCCTTTACTTGATTGTTTGTGTTTTCCTATAATTCTTTAAGGGATTTTTGTGTTTCGTCTTTAAGGGCTTCTGCCTGTTGACCCATGTTCTCCTGTATTTCATTAAGGGATTTTTGTGTTTCCTCTTTAAGGTCTTTTGCATGTTGACCAATGTTCTCCTGTATTTCTTTAAGGGAATTATTTAAGTCCTTCTTGACGCCCTCTATCAGAATCATGAGATAAGATTTTAAATCCAACTTTTGTTTTTCCCATGTGTTGAGGTATCTGGGACTTGCTGTGGTGAGAGAACTTGGTTCTGATGTTGCCAAGTAGCCTTGGATTCTGTTGGTAGGGTTCTTGTGCTTGCCTTTCGCCATCTGGTTATCTCTGCTGCTAGTTGGTCTTGCTGTCTCTAACTGGAGCTTGTCCCTCCTGTGGGCCTGTAAGCCTGTGTCCATACTCTGCAGAGACCAACTCTCTTCTGGCAAGGTATGTGCACAGAAGGCTGTGGAGCTGCCTGGCTCCCTTGTGCAAATGGCAGCCTGAAGACCTCTGTCTGAGCTGCTCTACTGATCTATACCCAATGCACTCCTAGCTGTTCCCCTCCAGAGAGAAGATTGAGATCTCACCTCCATGCTCAGAAGTGAAAGTGCTGCTGGGAGATCACTCTTTCCTGGCTGGTTATGCACCATAATAGTTCTTTTTAAAGATAACTTCAAGTATCTTCTAACTGTAACATCTAGGCTGGTTTAAACACACTGTTCTTTAATCAAACATAGTAAACCCATATGTCACTCCACTCAGGTTGGATACTCTGAGGTGTAACAACGATTTCAAACAAGAGATGGATTATTAGGAAGCACCATGAACTGAGAATGAGTGCAAAGATGGTCATAGTCCTTAAATATGTCTCCCGTGATATTATATGTGATGAGATTATTTTGATTTTTGTATGTGTGCATTTCTCACATGCAATATGGTGCCCACAAAACTGTGTTAGATCCCCTGTAGTTGGAGTTAGGGAAGGCTGTATACTCAATATGAGTCTTGGGAAACGAGTTAGTTCCTCTTGAGAAACAGGAACACACTCAGCCACAGAACCATCTCTTCATCCCTAAACTTTGGGTTACTTTTTATATTTTATACGTTGTTTATTCCACGTATCTAAATAGGCTAAAGCCAATATAATCAGCAAATATAGAATCTTCAAAAACATATAGTAATTACAGAGTACTTATATGTAAACTACTGGTAGAGCATTGATAACAATGGTCAGAACATTCTTTTATAAGATATTTACTCATAAAAATATGAAACATCATTTTGTCACTTTGTATCCTAAATAGGCAACTACATTTTATAATTAAATTCATTATTATGTACCTCTATGCAGATTAAAAGAAATGCAGGACATTTTTTATAAAAAACAAATAAATTGTCATTTTATTCATAAATTTGAGAAATTTTCTTTGATTTGAAGCCAACATCATTGAAACGTAGTGATTCTCCCAAGCTTCTATTCTGTCTTTGTTGATTGCTTGGTTTGTTTGTTTTTTGTTTTTGTTTTTGTTTTTGTTTTACTTCCATGTCATTGGCTGACAATTTAGTTCCCTTGGCTTGTAACCTTTCTTTGCAACAAGACTCACTTGTGTCTCACAGCAAACATTTGTGACTTTGACCAAGACCTTTCTTTTACTACTTGACCCTCTTTGCCCTCATGCCAATCAAATGGAATTTCCAGGGAATCACTACGGTTTATAAGCAGCCATCAGTCAGTGATTAATGGGTTTTTATCCAAAGCTTTACAGTGAAATTCATCATAAGTTACGTACATAAAAAAATGGCTTAAACATTAACTCTTTGAATGATTGGTTCTAAATTTTCTTAGGCAAGAAAACAGACAGCATTCACAGTGCTCAATCCGTGGAGAACCCATACCAAGATATTTATTCTTAATTTTCTTTCAGCAATGAATCTTTTGATAATATATACTACAACATTTTAAAATTTATTTATTAGATATTTTCTTTATTTACATTTCAAATATTATACCCTTTCCTTCTTTCCCCTACAAAAACTTCCTATCCAATCCCCCTCCTCCTGCTCACCAACCCACCTACTCCCACTTCCCTTTCCTGGAATTCCACTACCCTGGGGCAATGAGTCTTTATGGGTCCAAGGGCCTCTCCTTTCATTGAGGTCCAACAAGGCAATCCTCTGCTACATATGCAGCTGGAGCCATGGGTCCCTACATGTGTCCTCTTTGGTTGGTGGTTTAGTCCCTGGGAGATCTGGGGGTTACTGGCTGGTTCATATTGTTGTTCCTCATATGGATCTGCAACCCCCTTCAGTTCCTTGGCTCCATTTGATAGATTCTCCATTGGGGACCCTGTGCTCAGTCCAACAATTGGATGAGAGCATTCACCTGTGTATTTGTCAGGCTCTGGCACAGCCTCTCAGGAGAGAGCTATATCAGGGTCCTGTCAGCGAGCACTTGGTTGCATTAGCAATAGTGTCTGGGTTTGGTAACTGTATATGGGATGGATCCCAAGATGGGGCAGTCTCTGGATGGACTTTCCTTCATTCACTGCTCCACACTTCGTCTGTATTTCCTCCCATGGGTATTTTGTACCCCTTCTAAGAAGGGCCAAAGTATCCACACTTTGGTCTACTTTTTTCTTGAACTTCATGTGATCTGTGAATTATATCTTGAGTATTCCGAGATTCTCAGCTAATATCCACCTATCAGTGAATGCATACTTTGTATGACCTTTTGTGGTTGGGTTGCCTCACTCAGGATGATATCTTTTAGTTCCATCCATTTGCCTAAGAATTTCATGAATTCATTTTTTTTAATAACTGAGTAGTACTCAATTGTGTAAATGTACCACATTTTCTGTATCCATTCCTCTGTTGAGAGACATCTGTATTCTTTCCACCTTCTGGCTATTATAGATAAGGCTGCTATTAACATAGGGGTGCATGTGTCATTATTACATGTTGGAGTGTCTCCTGGGTCATAAACCCAATTTTCTGAGGAACCACCAAACTTATTTCCAGAGTGATTATATGAGTTACCAATGCCAACTGCAATGGAAGAGTGTTCCTCTTTCTCCACATCCTTGCCATCATCTGCTGTCACCTGTGTTTTAATCTTAGCTATTATGAATGATGTCAAGTGGAATCTCAGAATTGTTTTGATTTGCATTTCCCTGATGACTAAGGAAGTTGAATATTTCTTTAGGTGCTTCTCAGCCATTCAGTATTCCTCAGTTGAGAATTTTTTGTTTATCTCTTTACCACATTTTTTTTTTGAGACAGGGTTTCTCTGTATAGACCTGGCTGTCCTGGAACTTACTCTGTAGACCAGGCTGGCCTAGAATTCAGAAATTTGCCTGCCTCTGCCACCCACATGCTGGGATTACAGGCATGCGCCACCACTGCCCAGCTCTGTAGCCCATTTTAATAGGGTTATTAGTTTTTCTGCAGTCTAACTTCTTGAGTTATTTGTATATATTAAATATAAGCCTTTTATCAGATATAGGATTGGTAACAATCTTTTCCCAATCTGTTGGTTGCTGTTTTGTCCTATCGACAGTGTCCTTAGCCTTACAGAAGCTTAGCAATTTTATGAGGTCCTATTTTTGTCTTAGAGCTTAAGCTATTGCTGTTCTGTTCAGGAAAATTTCCCCTGTGCCCACATGCTCCAGGCTCTTGCTACTCTTTATTTTCTATTTGTTTCAGTGTATCTGGCTTTATGTGGAGGTCATTGATCCACTTGTACTTGAACTTTCACAAGGAGATAAGAATGGATAGATATGCATCCTTCAACATGCTAACCACCAGTCAAACCAGCTACATTTGTTGCAAATACTGTCTTTTTTCCCACTGGATGATCTTAGCTCCTTTGTCAAAGATCAAGTGACCATAATTGTGTGAGTTAGTTTATAGGTCTTCAATACTATGCCATCGATCTACGTGCCTGTCACTCTACCAATACCCTGCAGTTTTTCTCAAGATTGCTTTGTAGTACAGCTTGAGCAGGGATGTGATTTCATCAGATATTCTTTTATTGTTGAGAAGAGTTTTCACTATCCTGGGTTTTTGTTATTTCAGATGAATTTGCAAATTGCTTTTTCAAACTCTATGAAGAATTGATTTGGAATTTTGATGGGGATTGCATTGAAGCTGTGGATTGCTTTCAGCAAATAGTCATTTTTACTCTATTAATTCTGCTAGTCCATGAGCATGGGAGATTTTTCCATCTGAGATCTTTGATTTCTTTATTTAGAGTCTTGAAGTTCTTGTCATTCAAATCTTTCCCTTGCTTAGTTAGAGTCATACCAAGATATTTTACATTATTTGTTACTATTGTTAAGGGTGTTGTTTCTCTAATTTCTTTCTCAGTCTGTTTATCCTTTGAGTAGAGGAAGGCAACTGATTTGTTTCAGTTAATTTTATATCCTGCCACTTTACTGATGATGTTTATTTTAGAGAGCCTTATTGAGGTGCCATGCCACTTGGCAGGAACTTGATGTTGACCAATGTGAAGTTTCTCTCCCAGCCCTTGAGTGGAAACTCCTGTGTCAGCCATAATCCCCTCCACCTAGGGTGGAGTGCTCAGACAAAGGTGAAGCCTATTCAAGGACCTGCAGTTTCCTGAAAAACACTAGCCACCTGTGGAGCAACTGAACTGATTCTGCTGAGAAGCTTCCAGACATTCCCCCCTGCCTATATATATTGGGAGTTCTTCATTAAACTTTGAGACCTTGAATAGCAGGTGTTATCTTGGTCTCCATGCCTTTTTTTTCTGCCTACCCATACATCCCAGCATTCCTTCCAGGTAACCCATTCGATGTAACTACAGGCCTTTACAGTTTATCAGCTGTAGAAATTCTCTGGTGGAATTTTTGGGGTCACTTAAGTACACTTTCGTATCATCTGCAAATAGTAATATTTTGACTTCTTCATTTCCAATTTGTATCCCTTTGACCTCCTTTTGTTGTCTAATTGCTCTAGCTAGAACTTCAAGTACTATATTGTGTAGATAGGGAGAGAGTGGGCAGTCTTGTCTAGTCCCTGAATTTAGTGGGATTGCTTCAAGTTTCTTTCTATTTAGTTTGATGTTTGCTACTGGTTTGCTGCATATTGCTTTTACTATATTTAGGTATGGGCCTTGAATTCCTCATCTATTGAAGACTTTTATCGTGAAGAGGTGTTGGATTTTGTCAATGCTTTCTGAGCATCTAATGAAATGATCATGTGTTTCCCCCCCCTTTGGATTTGTTTATATAGTGAACTATGTTGATGAGTTTCCTTATATTGAAGCATCCCTGCATCCCTGGTATGAAGCATACTTGATCATGATGGATGATCATTTTGATGTGTTCTTGGATTCAGTTTGCGAGAATTTGATTATTTTTTTCACTAATATTCATAAGTGAAATTGGTCTGAAGTTCTCTTTCATTGAGGGGTCTTTGTGTGGTTTAGGTATCAAAGTAATTGTGGCTTCTTAGAAGAAATTCGGTAGTGTTCCTTCTGTTTCTATTTTATCGGATAGCTTGAAGAGTATTGTTATTAGGTATTCTTTGAAGGTCTGATAGAAATCTGCACTAAATCCATCTGGTCCTGGGCTTTTTCTTGTTGGGAAACTATTAATGACACTTCTATTTCCTTAGGGGTTATGGTACTGTTTAGATTGTTTATCTGATCATGATTTAAATTTGGTACCTGGTATGTATCTAGGAAATTGTCCATTTCACCCAGATTTTCCAGTTTTGTTGAATAAAGGCTTTTGTAGTAGGATCTGATGATTTTTTTGTTTTTCTTTGGTTTCTGTTCTATGTCTCTCTTTTCATTTCTGATTTTATTGATTTGGATGCTGTCTCTTTGCCCTCTCATTAATCTAAAGGTTTATCTATCTTGGTGATTTTCTCAAAGAACCAACTCCTGGTTATTTATTTATTTTTATTCTTTATATAGTTCTTTTTGTTTCTACTTGGTTGATTTCAGTCCTGAGTTTGATTATGTCCTGACATCTACCCCTTTTGTGGATATTAGCTTCTTTTTCTTCTAGATTTTTCAAGCTGCTAGTGTATGCTCTATCAAGTTTGTTTTTGGAGGCACTCAGACCTGAGTTTTCCTCTTAGCCCTGCTTTCATTGTATCCCATAAGTTTGAGTACGTGTGGCTTAATTTTCATTAAATTCTAAAAAGTCTTTAATTTCTTTCTTTATTTTTTTCCTTAACCAAGTTATCATTGAGTAGGTTGTGTTCAGGTTCCATGTGTATGTAAGTTTTTGTTGTTATTGAAGACCAGCCTTAGTCCTTGATGATCTGATAGGAGGCATGGAATTATTACAATCTTCTTATATCTGTTGAGGCCTGTTTTGTAAGCCATAATAATATGGTCAATTTTGGAGAAGGTACCATGAGATGCTGAAAAGAAGGAATATTCTTTTGTTATAGGATAAAATGTTCTCTAGATAGCTGTTAAATCCACTTTGTTCATAAATTCTCTGTTTGAGAACTTGGTTTATGTGTTAAATCATATGTTCATATCTGATAAATAATTTGATTCTTGTGTCTCTGTTCAGTTTCTGTTTCCATGATCTATCCATTAATGAGAGTGGTTTCTTTTAATGAGTATGAAGTGTTCTTCCTTATCTTCTTTTATAACTTTAGATTAAAAATCAATTTTATTTGATATTAAAATTGCTAAACCAGCATGTAAATTGGACAATTTGCTTGTAAAATCGTTTTCTAGGCTTTTACTCTGAGGTATTATCTGTCTTTGTCACTGGGTTGGGTTTCCTGAATGCAGCAAAATCTTGGGTCCTGTTTATGTATCCAGTCTGTTAATCTATGTCTTTTTATTGGGAAATTGAATCTATAGATATTAAGGAAAAAGTGCTTGTTGCTTCCTGTTATTTTGTTGCTAGAGGTGGAATTATGTTTATGTGACAATCTTCTTTCTGGTTTGCTAAAAGAATATTATTTTCTAGCTTTTTCTAGGGCATAGTTTCCTTCCTTGAGTTGGAGTTTTCAATTTATTTTCCTTTGAAGGGCTGGATTTGTGGAAAGAAAGATATTACATAAATTTGGGTTTGCCATGGAAGAGTTTGTTTTCTCCATCTGTGGTAATTGAGAATTTTGCTGGGTATAGTAGCCTGGACTGGCATTTGTTTTCTTAGGGTCTGTATGACACCTGCCCAGTATCTTCTAGCTTTCATAGTCTCTAATGAGAAGACTAGTATAATTCTGATTGGTCTGCCTTTCTATGTTACTTGACCTTTTTCCCTTACTGCTTTTAATATTCTTTCTTTGTTTAGTGCATTTGCTGTTTTGATTATTATATGATGAGAAGAATTTCTTTTCTGGTCCAGTCTATTTGGAGTTCTATATGCTTCTAGTATGTTCATGGGCACCTCTTTCTTTAGGTTAGGGACATTTTTTTCTATAACTTTGTTGAAGATATTTACTGACCCTTTAAGTTGGGAATCTTCACTCTCTTCTATACCAATTATCCTTAGGTTTGTTCTTCTCATTGTGTCCTGGATTTGCTGGATGTTTTGGGTTAGGAGCTTTTTTGCATTTTGCATTTTCTTTGACTGTTGTGTCAATGTTTTCTATGGTATCTTCTGCATCTGAGATTCTCTCTTCCATCTCATGCATTCTGTTAGTGATGCTTGCATCTATGGCTCCTGGTCTCTTTCCTAGTTTTTCTAACTCCAGGCTTGTCTCCCTTTGTGATTTCTTTATTGTTTCTATTTCCATCTTTAGATCTTGGATGATTTGGTTCATTTCCTTTGCCTTTTTTTACTGTGTTTTCTTAAAATTCTTTAAGGGTTTTCTGTGTTTTCTCTTTAAGGGCTTCTACCTGTTTACCTTTGTTCTCCTGTATTTCTTTAATAGAGTTATTTATGTCCTTCTTAAAGATTTTTAGCACCATTATAAGAAGTAATTTTAGATTCAAATCTTGCTTTCCCAGTGCGATGGTGTATCCAGGACTTGTAACAAGCCCAGTAACGTTTGTTTCTGTTGCTTATGTTCTATACTTGCCTCCTGCTTGCCCTAGATACATCTGACTGGAACCTGTTCTTCCTGAGATCCTGGTTGTGTGAGAACTCCTCAGAGTCAAGCTGTCTTTGGGATCCTGGGATCCTATGATCCTGAGATCTTGGTTGTGTCTGAGCTCCTGGCAGTCAAGCTTCCTCTGGGACCCTGAGGTCCTGGTTTGAACAAACCCCAGTAATCCTGTGATCCTGGGTTCCTGGGTTCCTGGGTTCCTGGGTGTGTTAAGAGGCCTGGTAGTGGAGTTTCCTCTGGGTTTGGTGGGACTGGCTGCAGAGTTTTCGGCCAAGGTCTGCTCAGGGCAATGGCACAGGCAGGAAGTCAACATTTTCAATAGTCACTTTCTTCTTCTTCTTCTTCTTCTTCTTCTTCTTCTTCTTCTTCTTCTTCTTCTTCTTCTTCAATATATTTTTATTTATATTTCAAATGTTTTCCCTTTTCTTGGTTGCCCCTTCCCCTGAGAGTCCCATAAGTCATCTCCCCTCCCTCTGTTCCCCAGTCAACCACCTTCCACTTCCCTGTCCCTGATATTCCCTTATAATGCTGCATTGAGCCTTTCCAGGACCAGGGTACTCTCCTCCCTTTGATGTCCAACAAGGCCATCCTCTGCTGCCTATGCATCTATAGCCATGGGTAACATGACTAGATAGTCACTTAAGCAAGTATAAAAATTATAATTTCCTATATTTCAATAATAGCTTTGAGAGTAGACAAGTCTTGCCATTTTTTAAATATAAAAATGCCTAGCCAAGGTTCAGTGTAACATCACGTTACTGTCCTTATCTTCTCTAGTTTATAAAAAGAAAGAGTGCAGAGGTTTGCCATTGTACTTTTCTACTCTATGAGAGGAGTCTGTGATTTTGGAAGATAAATGCCTTTCTGCCAGTTTAGAAGAGAACATCTGAAAGAAAATGAAAACAGAAGTTGCCACACACAGCTATAAAGGCAAATTGGACCAGAATCTATGTTCAAGGCAACATAGGGGGGATCTTCTCAAGGGATCTCTTCTCAACATACAGCACTTCTCAACAAATTCTCCAAAGATGAAAATTATCAAAAGAGTCTTCTTTAACCAAAGTGAAATTAATTAAAAAATAATGACAGAGAAAAATAAAGATCCACAAATTATAGTCAAATGATCATTTGTACATTTTGCAAGTATAGTTCTGAAAAATGAAGAAAGGGCAGGTAAAATTAAAGAGTTTTGAAAATAAAAAGATTAAGTCAGAAATGACAAATTATAATCATAGTTAAGAAATTTGGAAACTCATATATTGATCCTATAAATTCTTGTGTAAATTAAAAGTAAGAATTTAATATTTGTGCTCTACAATTATTTTCAAACACATAGCTATTGAACTTAGACTATGATTTACTTCCTAAATCTACAGTCTAACCATGTAGTGGAGTTTCCCCTAGTTATTTGATTAGCTGATAAAGATGACAGGAAGACAGTCACTGGGAGAAGATATGGAGGTGAGATCTTCAGGGCAGAACAGGAAAAGAGGGGGAGAAAGGTCAGATGAGTTGGAAGATGGAGAGAAATATGAAGGAAGAAGATGAACCAGAACCACAAGTAGCTAGGGATTCCATAGATGTGCAATAGAGCAGTATAGGGTACATTTGCCCAATTCTAGTTGTGCAGCTTGTGCTTATATCAATTGAGTTTTGTGTTCTTTGTGCAGGCATTTTAAGGTTAGAGATTTATATATATAAATCTGGGTGGTATGCATCTCTCTCTGTGTTATAATTTCATGGGCCTAAGAGGAGCTGTAGGATAGGTCCAGGCATTTCAGGAAAAACTAGTTTAGTCAGTATAGCAAGCAGAGATAGAGAGAGCTAACTTGGGAGAGGGTTTTTAACAGGAGTGACTTGGCAGCAGGCTGGACATAGGAACCAGAGCAAAATGGCTGGTTGGAGCTGACCATCAGGGTAAGTGAGACCGCCACTGCTGGTGCCTAGCTGGATTAAGTGTGGGCTGTTTTTTTAAAGTACACACTACATAACCATGTCTATTGATGTGACTGAAAGTTAATGTGTGTGTGTGTGTGTGTGTGTGTGTGTGTGTGTGTCTGTGTGTCTGTGTGTCTGTGTGTCTGTGTGTGTCTGTGTGTTTAATCTGAGACACTTGGTTGGTATCTTAGTTTCATTTCTTATCGTGAAAATAGAATACCCTGGCCAAAACCCAAATGAAGAAAAGACTCCTTGTGGCTAACAGTTCACAGAATTAAATTAAAGGGAATGATGATTTTAACATGATCAACATAATCCTTCACAAACATTACCAAAGGCTAACTGATACCTCCTGTATATACATGGAGGCTTGACAGGGTGATTCCTGACTAGTTCCATTTGAAGGATTAACAGTACCCACCACATCTGATTAGCATTGGTGGTAAGGCGGCTATCTCTGGGCATATGTAGATAACCAGGATTATGTGCAATTAGATGTGAGTAAGTAAAGTCTGACAAAAGTTGGGGTTTGAGGTGATATCACGGATACTATCAGGAAAACTATAGAGTTCAATCAAAACACTCAGTAAATGGCAGTTGGTAAACTATTTATTTTTGGTTGTAGTTATTGTTATTTCAGGAAGATTTTTGAATGAGTACCCCATACGTTTCATTCTCTTTTTGAGTTGTTTAAATATATTTACTTATTTTATGTGTGTTTGAGAATATACCTCATTGCATGTGTGTGTACTGTCTCTGTGCAGGGCACATGGAGGTCAAATGAGGGTATTAGAGCCCTGCCACTGAGTTACAGAAGATTGTGAGCCACCACGTGGAAGGTGAGAACTAAACCCAAGTCTTGTGCAAGAGTACTAAGTGCTTTTAACCACCCCACACACACACTGCAGCACAGCATTTCTCCAGCTTCTTTATTTTCTTCTTGAAAAAGTACCAGATGTGTAATACATATTTATGAGTAATTTCCATTACTATATGAAACTATCTAACATAACCATCTCTTACATTAACTTTTCCTAAGGATCTAAGACATTTTCATTTCATGTTAGATAGCGTACCAATGACAGATAAAAATAATGGTTTTGACAAACTACAATTTTGATACCAATGAGTTAATTTATTATGCTCACATAAAGTCACCCTAAACCATGAATCACCACAAAGTCAGACATCACCAATTGAGAATACATAAAGGTTACGTCATGGAATTCCTTTCTCAGTTTATCATCCTCTTCCAATTGACTAGCATCTCCTAAGACAAGTGCCAGCTGAGATGGAAAGATGGACTTATGACTCTAATCCAAGCAGATGCTGTTTGTCTTTCATCTTCATCCTTCTACTGAGAGTATCATCGGTTCCATCACCAGTCCAGGATTTGATATCATGATAGTAGTTGGCTCAAGGAGTTTACATGTCTAGAGTACCAAGCTAATCTCTATTCTAGAATCTCAAAATTTTTCTCAGAATAAAAGTTAATACTAAAACATCATCTTTAACGATAAAGTATTTATGTTTTGATCATAGTTTTACAAGCTCCACTCTTTGGTCTATTAGTATTTATAATTTAGCCTCTAACAAGTAAACACAAACAACAAAACTCTTCATCTCCAGGTCAATAAGTAGCAGAGAGAAGGTGTGTGTGTATGATGGGAGTGGTGGCTGTGTGTGTAGGATTCTATAATATCCTTCATCAGCAAGATCTAAGTACCTAACAATCACACAACAGGCCTCAGCCTTTACTGTTCAACAATGCCCAACAGTTCTTTCTTAAATTTCCAGCCTTTATCACTTGTGCCTGGATCTAAACAAATCCAGGTATAATGACATACATCTCCATCCTAGCATTCAGTTAAGTGAAACAAACAGATAGCTAAGAAGTGGAAGCCAACCTCAGCAGTTTCATGTCAGATTGGAAAATAAAATAAAATACAAAAATGCATGCATTTTTCAAAGCACATAACAATTTAATATCCATATTACTGCTATTGGTAAATATTCATATGCTCAAACAATTATATCTAAAGTATCGTACTGATAATTATTCCAGTATCTGAATATAAAGTATAAAATGATTATTCATTGACCTTATCAAAATTAGTCGAGGCACATGTAATATATTGGCCTTTTATTCTAATTTAAATACTGAAAATTTAACATGAATATGAACAAAGGATTGCTACATTTGGTATTTTGTAGTCAAGAAAATTTTTGTGAAATTAAAGTGTAAACATATAAAGAGGTTTAACCAGGAAACTGAAAAATATGTTTTTAAGAGATAAATTGGGAAAATTAATTAATTTTATAGGTAGGATATATGCATGTATTGAAGGTTAACAAATTTTTGAATGCATTTTTTTCTATCATTTAGAGGTTAAATCTATACGAATTTATGTAGCCATGTGGTCTTGAATTAAGAAGGGACATCAGAGGTTATCTGTCTTGCTTTGATGACTTAGGATCCAATAGCCAGGCCTTTGTATATTATAGATATTTGAAGAAGTTAAGACAGAACTGAAAGAAAAATGTATGCCTATTTGTAAATTATAGTTTGAAAAATGATGAAACATTTTAAATCTTGTAGGGTCCCAAAATACATTTCAGAATTTCACTGTCATTGAATATTTAACAATGCTTATTTTAGACATATACCAATGCTTGCTTTCAGAATATGAAAAAAAGAAAAACAAGTAAAGAAACAAACTAACAAGTAAAATGGTTGATTGATTGTTAGTGAAGTAAATGGGAGTTCATCACTATTAGAAAAGAGAGAGAAAATGCACACACACACACACACACACACACACACACACACATGACAACCCACATGCATGTACATGCAGGAAAACGTTGCCTAATATGGATATATTTATAAATGAAGAGAATATTTTTACAGTTATCTTGCTCTTCTCCTCCTCTTCCTCTCACATCCCCCTTTCCTTCCCTTCCTCCTCTTTCTCCTTCTTCTTCTTCTTCTTCTTTTTTTTTAATAATCAAGCACTCCTCATTTCCTGTAAGGAACTTATCTAAATTCTACAATATTTGTTAAGGTACAAAGTTCATAGTTACATGATTTCTAGACTTATGTTTCCCTTAAAGAGAGGAACAAATAAATGAACCAAGGAAAGTGAAAGGTGATATTGGAAAGTAATTTTATTTATGAAATATTAGTTATGGATTACCATATAAATTTTTCTTATTTTTCTACAGTGTCAGAACACCAAGATCAAGGCAACTTACAGAACAAAGGGTTTATTTGAGTTTATTTGGTAAAGCGTAACAGGAGTAGAGTAATGACCATCGTGGGATGCATGGCAGCACGCAGGCAGCATGGTGCTGGAGCAGTAGCTGAAAGATCACATCTTGAGACCTAACCAAAGGCAAAGACTGGGATTAGCATGAGACTTTGAAACCTCACAAAATGCCCTCAGTGACACACTTTCCTCATTAAGGCCACTTCTCTTTATCTTTACCAAACAGTTCTACCTCCTGAGGACAATGTATTCAAACTCATCAGCCTCTGGAGGTCATTCTAATTAAAAACCACTCCAAAACACATGATTATGATTTAGTAGTTATTAGGAGAGAGAGAAAGACAGACAGACAGACAGAGAGAAAGAGAGAGAGAGAGAGAGAGAGAGAGAGAGAGAGAGAGAGACAGAGACAGAGACAGAGAGACAGAGAGACAGAGACAGAGAGGGAGAGAAACAGAGAAACAGAAACAGAGAAACAGAAACAGAGAAAGAGAGGAGGAGGGGAGAGAGACCAACCCCACACCATGAAAGTTCCTTTGCTTATTTGTCTTCTCTATTTGGAAATATTAATTTGTTGAACATCACCTGAGTAAAATAAAACATAAAGTTGATTCCAATATTTTATAAGAACAAACTGGTATTCTAGCTTGCTCTTATGATTCTCCATTAATTGTCTGTCAAATCATCAAAATGGTTATGATTTCAAACATCAGTTGTAGCAGACAATGAAAGCAGATGATAAACTAGCTGACCACAAAAGTTATTATTTCAAGGGACACCTGTTTTTTTTTTAATTTAGTTTGCTTATCTGTTGGTTTTGTTTGCTTAGTTGTTTTTTAACCAGTGTTTTCTGTTTCAAGAAGCACAGAAAGTACACTATGATGATCCTACAGAAGGAATGTTGGTCATACAATACAAAATCTTATAAGTGTATAGAATACTACATAACGTTGTTGGTGGAAGTTTCGTCTACTTTAGATAGAATCCAGGTTTGGACAAGAGAAGCAAAAGAGGATCTAGGGTACATGCAGCAAGAAGAAAACAACTAACTAGAAATATATTTTATAATTTGGGGCAGTGAGGAAATACTTTAGTGTTGTAAATTTTGAAATTACAGTCTTAAACTCTGAGATGGGTGGGTGGTCCCATGCCCTTGACCAGGGCCAGTTCCTGTCTCCTGGAGGTGGTCTCTACAGGTTCTATATCCCCGTTGCTGCACATTTTGTCTAAAGTCATCACCTTTGTATTCTGGGAGCCTCTCCTTTCCCTGGCTTCTGGGATCCTCCAGTGGCAACCCTCAGTTCCTCATCCCCCACTGCTAAATATTTTCATTACAATTCCCCCCAATCCCCTGCAGTCTCCTTATTTTCTCCCCTTCCTCTCTCTCTCCCCAGTTCTTCTGCTCTACCTCTCATGGTCATCCTGTTCCACTCTCAATGCAGGACTGAAGCATTCACACTCTGGTCTTATTTCTTCCTAAGCTCCCTATAATCAGCGATGTATTGTAAGAATTGTGAGCTTTTGTGCTAATATCTACTTATCAGGGAGTATATACTATGTGCTCTTTTGTGTCTGGTTTACCTCACTCATGATATTTTCTAATTCTGTCAATTTGCCTGCAAATTTCATGAAGTCATTATTTTTAATAGCTGAGTAGTGTTCCATTGTTAAATGTACCACATTTTCTGTATCTATTCTTCTATTGAGGGACATATAGGTTGTTTCCAACTTCTGGCTATTATAAATAAGGCTGTTATAAACATAAGAAACCATGTTTCCTTGTTATAAGTTGGAGCATATTTTGGGTATATGCCTAGTACTGGTATAGCTAAGTCTTTAGGTAGTACTATTTCCAGTTTTCTCAGGAACCATCAGAATGATGTCCAAAGTTGTTTTACCAGCTTGCATTCCCACCAGCAATGGAGGATTGTTCCTCTTTCTCCACTTCCTCGCCTGCATCTACTGTCACTTGAGTTTTTGATCTTAGCCATTCTGATTAGTGTGAGATAGAATGTCAGGGTAATTTTGATTTGCATTTCCCTGATGACTAAGGATGTTGAACATTTCTTTAAGTCCTTCTCAGCCATTTGGTATTCCTCAGTTGAGAATTCTCTTTTGAGCTTTGTACCTCTTGAGTCTAACTTCTTGAGTTCTTTGTATATTTTGAATATTAGCTCTTTATTGCATGTAGGGTTGGGAAATATCTTTTCCAAAACTGCGAATTGCTGTTTTGTCCTATTGAGGAAGAACAGGGACAAAAATGGAACAGAGACAGAAGGAAGAACCATCTGGGGAATGTCCAACCCGGGAATTCATCCTGTCTGAAGACACCAACCCCCAACACTGTTGCTGTTGCCAAGATGGTCTTGCTGACAGGAACCTGGTGTGGCTGTTCCTTGGGAGGTTCTGCCAGCAACTGATCAGTGCAGAGGTGGATGCTTAAAACCAACCATCAGACTAAGCTCAGGGATCCTGGTGGGGGACTGGCAGAAGGACTAGATGAGTGGACGTGGACTGCAATCCCATAAGAAGAACATAGGCTGGCTAGACTACTCAGTGCTCCAGGGACTAGACTACCAACCAAGGGGTGTACAGGGAGGGATCTGTGGCTCCAGATACATATATAAGAATGGATGACTTTGTCTGACATCAATGAGAGGAGATGCCCTTCATCCTGTGGAGGTTTGATGCCCCAATGTAAGGGGTTGCTGGAGCAGTGAAGCAGGAGAGGGTGGTTGGGTGCGGGAGCACCCTCATAGAGGCAAAGGGGAGGAAGGAGACAGGGGAGAGGGAGGATGTGAGATGGGAAGTTTGTGGTGGGCTAACCTAACTGGGACGTGGGATACTGTTGAGATGTACATGAATGGATAAAAAAAAGGAAAAAATAATGTGACAGTTATAAGTTGGCAAGATCCAGCCTATTTGCATGGAAACAAATGACCAGCAAACTGTAAATATATCACTGAAACTGAGCTACATTGATGTGTATAGGCTCTATACAGATTGAATACAACTCTATGTAAGAAATGACTCAAAATACTAACAAAAATTAGAATGTGTCCCTAAGTCTGTTTTGCTGACATGAACAGCAATTGAAGTTGGAATTTAATTCAACAGACCTTTCTCATCTAAAGTTTCATTTGGATGAATCCCGTGCATGAATATCTCTAGCATACTCTTCCTCACCCGTGGGAATTGTTATCACTGAGGGCAGTTAATTTTCAGAATAAGGGTAACATGAAATGTGTCCGATTCTCAAAACAGTATTTGCCTACTATTAACTAAGTCCAAATGTGGCTACCTAAACCATATATTACTTCTGTGTACAAAGAATGTAGATATGTCATGCTATTCATATATAAATTCAGATTAAAACAATGCCAGTTATTGCAATGTGAGAACATAGGCAATTGAGATGTTTCCTAGCAGAAATCTTTAACTTATAATGTAAAAAATACATAGAAATATATTGTTTTTACCTTAAATCATGTTACCAATGTAAACCCTTCTCATTTATCAAACATGTTTTATTTTTGGACATAAGGTTGTGTTTATTAAGTGTGTTAATGCTTATTTATAAAAATTAAGGTAGAATTATGATATAATGTCAAGTCAAGTCACTGAACAATATAAATACAAAACATGTTTGACACTCAGGATTGAGGATGGCATAATGTAGACACTGTGTTCAGATGAATCAAACATGGTTAAACATATTTCTGAGGTTTAAAAGTCAAGGTAAGAAAGCATATTTTGACTTAATTTGTTGTTCCTTTCCATGACCCATATAGAAATTTATTATTTGAAATTCAAAGGAAGAAAAATAGACACTTTTCCTCTGACTAAATAAAAATTTACCTGAGTAATTCAACCCGTAAAACACAGGAGCGGAACAATCCCATTGACCTGATGTCTCATAATTGCAGAGGCAAACATGCAATGACTTGGCCTAAACTACAGAGTTCTGTTGGGTTAGCCCTGTGGCCTACAATTCAAGAAAAGCGATTTAAGCTTTTCATTGATGACATGCCAAATACATGGATTCCTTGAATCATTGTATGCCTTCACCATACCGTTGCTAGACTTTCAATTATTAAAATTGCACAGATAAGAGGAAAATGAAGAAATAGGAAGATTCCCCACCAGCTGTGCTGTGCTATTTAGGCTTACACAGCTTGAATATTAAATTATCCACAGGTGAAGCAGTGTAATAAACATGAAAAGTATCTTTTATCTGAGACTATTCAAGTATTTAGAACTCATCATGGTATTCTGACATCAAGTCCCCATGGTGCATAGACTGATAACATAGTAGTGCACACAGGATATGTGGACATGTGTCCACACAACCAGCATAAGCTAGATAAAGCTCTGGTCTTCACAAATTTTTAACTATACCTTGATGTTAGTTTGGGAAGATGTTTTGATCTCAATTATGATGAGGGGGAGCAATTTATTTAATACTATAATTTATAATGCTATAAATCCTATTATATTTTGTTCATAGAGTAGATATTTTTGATACTAGCACAACATGAAGTATGCTACATAGTGTCACTCTTCTCTGTAGTAAAAGTGTTTCCTTACTGCTTTGCACAATCTTTGCACTGCTGTCTGTGTTAGCATAAATGCTTCTCCTACTCAGATGTCACCCAATCCCTTAGAAATGGCAATTGCACTGGCAACATTTCTACACTTCTAAATACATCTGCCACTAGATTTCCTGTCTGAAGAAATTAGGAGAGATTAATTTTTAATGTTAGATCTCCTTAAATGTTGCAGCCTTTCTGGATCACACTGTTTGTTCATGGATGCCCTTAAAGAAAGATCTAAGTGCAGACTAAGAATGTCCCTCGTAACCATGTGGAATGTGTGCTTTTGTGGGTCTTTGTGGGAGTCACAGAATTCGCTTGATGATTTTATCTGAAATTACTTAATACATTTAATTTTATAGAAAATCTGATTTGCAGTATAGTTTCAATAATTGTTCAGACAATTTCCTTTTATAACCATCAAAGTTATGATTATCAACATTCACATTAGTATAAATAGTATGTTATCTACAATAAGTTCCTCATTGAGGATATATTAAGATTAACTATACTGAATACATTCTTATTCATATAGTACAGTATTTGACATTTACTCATTAAATACATTAAAGACATCGTACATCTAGACAACATGTTTGCCTTGATCTGCTATCGATTATGAATATTGCATACTCTCCCTTGTTTTTAATGACCTTCTTTGATAATTAGGCAGGTACTTTACCAAATGTTTTCATTTTTGACTTTTCTGATACATTTTTTTTAATGAGACCGCGTTTATAACTGTTCAGGAGAAATAAAAGCAACAAAGGTGCTATTCTTACTAAATCCTATCTACTGTCCAAGAGAAGATGATGATTTCCCATTTCTGTGATTAACCTTCATTGCCTGTTCAGAGTGGTGACTAGAGAGGCTCCATTTTTTTTCCGCATCACATAACTTGTAGAAAATTCACTTTATATCCTGACAGTTAAGGAGCACCTGAAATTAGGTTATCACAGACATACTTATTTTGAGAACTGAGTCTTAAACTTGAGATATGAAAATTCAAATTATGGTTGTTACATAGATCTTTAACAAGCAATATATACAAAGAATATGTTGGTTGCTGGACTTATAAGGATGTGGAGTTTAATATGCTTTTCATCTTATTAACAATCATGTCTTTAAATAATAAGACGCCACCTTTTCATATCGAAAATGTCCTTGGAAATTTTTATATATTTCAATATTTTCATTTCATAGTGGTAATGTAAACTAAAGAATTTTCTCACTACTTTTACATTAGACAGCTGAAACTATGAAGGAGCTGAAAGGGTTTGCAAACCAATAGGAAGAACAACACTATCAACCAACCAGGTACCCAGAGTTCCGGGGACTAAACCACCAACCGAAGAGTACACATGGAGTGACCTATAGCTCTAGGCATATGTATAGCAGAGGATGGCCTTGTAGGGCATCAATAGGAGGAGAGGTCCCTAGTCTTGTGAAGGCTTGATGTCCCAGTGTAGGGAAATACCAGGGCTGAGAGGTGGAAGTGGGTGGGTGGGAGGGGGAATACCCTCATAGAAGCAGGGGGCAAGGGGGAAGATAATAGGGGAGTTCTGGAAGAGAAACCTGGAAAGGGGATAACATTTGATATGTAAATACATAAAATATCCAATAAAATAAATTATAAAAAATAACAAAAGCCACACAGAATGAAGAAATTGATAAATAGAATCCTAGAAGATACCAAGAGTGGTGTATTTTGCAATTATTTTATTGATGTCACTCTAAAATTTAAATTTTATCATATTTAAAGAAACATCAACTCACCTACAGCTTATGTTTTATAAATAACCTTAACTGATAATCTTTATAATCAGCTTCCTCATGCTAATTTTGAAGATTTGTTAATGAACTATAAAGATTTGATCTTAAAAATGAAGAATAATGGCAAACATGAATATATATGTGTAAATAGATATACTATGATATTAAACATATTAAAGTTTAACCATTACTTTTGTGAGAAACCCAATCATGCTGAATAAACAATGATTTTCAAGTCTATATTCTTTGTTTCTCCAGAGTTCAGTAAGAGCCACTGTCAGCTTTTGACCATTTCCATGAGCAGAATGAGCTGTTCTTAGCCTTAGGGCACACAGTCCAGTTTATAGTTGTATACAAATGAAGCCAGTTTTTAAATGGTTTTAAATTATTGCTGTCATACCGTAAACTCTCTTGAGCATGTTGATGTTAGTTTTGCATTCAAGTTAAAAAATAATTAAGGATAATGAAAAGTAACTAAATTACTAAAAGTTTCAACTATTTTTCATTTTAGGCTTTTAAAATTACACTCGATCCATTCACAAAGTCACATTGATGAAGTTTTAAATAATGATGATATATAGAACATATAAAGAAAGTTTAGGAAATATTATAAGTTGGGAAAAAATACATAGTTTTCAAATTTAAAAGATCTATTGACCAAAAAGTAATTAAATTTTGAATATGGAATATTGCAAATATACTTTCTTTTAAACAAAATTTGGGGTGTACTTTATACAAATTCAAATTGAAACACAAATTCCTGATACCAATGTATTATGTTTGGTAATTACTCATAATTCATAACTTAAGAAAGTAGAATTCTTTACCCTCTAACAGATTCTATGTCAGCTTAATCAGTTACTACAACTAGTTTTCTTTTTTTTAGTTTTTTTTTCTTTTCTTTTTTTCTCTCTCTCTCCCTTCCTTCCTTCCTTTCTTTCTTTCTTTCTTTCTTTCTTTCTTTCTTTCTTTCTTTCTAACCACTTTGAGCTTTGTTTTATTTTGTTGTGTTTTTGGTTGCTTGGTTGTTTGTTGTGTTTTGTTTCTCTCTCTCTCTTTCTCTCTCTCTCTCTCTCTCTCTCTCTCTCTCTCAGTCTTTCTTCTATATTCTTTGTTTACATTCTAAATGATTTCCCCTTTCCCAGTTTCCCTATCCCCATAAGTCCCATAAGCCCTCTTCCCTCTGCCCATTCCCCAATAACCCCTTCCCATTTCTCTGTCCTGGTAATCCCCTACAATGCTGCATCAAGTCTTTCTAGGACCAGGGCCCTCTCCTTCCTTCTTTTTGGGAATCATTTGATATGTTAATTATGTCTTAGCATTCAGAGATTCTGGGCTAATTGAGATCCACTTGAACATAGATTGCATTCCTTGTGTGTTCTTTTGTGATTGGGTTACCTCATTTAGGATGATGTTTTCCAGTTCCAACTATTTGCCTATGAATTTCATGAATTCATTGTTTTTAATTGCTGAGTAATATTCCACTGTATAAATACACCACATTTTCTGTATCTATTCCTCCATTGAGGGACATCTGGGTTCTTTCTACCTTCTGGCTATTACATATAAGGCTACTATGAACATAGTAGATCATGTGCCCTTATTGCATGTTGGGGAATCCCCTGGGTATATGCCCAGGAGTGCTATAGCAGCGTCCTCCAGAAGTGTCACTCCCAGTTTTCTGAGGAACCGCCAAATTGATTTCCAGAGTAGTTATACCAGCTTGCAATCCCACCAACAGTGGAGGAGTGTTCCTCTTTCTCCACATCCTCGCCAACACCTGCTGTCTCCTGAGTTTTTAATCCTAGCCATTCTGACTGGTGTGAGGTGAAATCTTAGGGTTGTTTTGATTTGTATTTCCCTAATGACTAATAACATTTCGTAAGGTGCTTCTCAGCCATTCAAAATTTTTCAGGTGAAAATTCTTTGTTTAGCTCTGTACCCCATTTTTAAAAGGGTTATTTGGTTCTCTGGAGTCTAACTTCTTGAGTTCTTTGTATATATTGAATATTAGCCCTCTGTTGGATGTAGGGTTGGTGAAGATCTTTTCCCAATTTGTTGGTTGCCATTTTGTCCTTTTGACAGTGTCCTTTGTCTTATAGAAACTTTGTAATTTTATGAGGTCCCATTTGTCAATTCTGAATATTAGAGCATAAGGTATTGGTGCTCTGTTCAGGAAATTTTCCATGTGCCCATGTGTTCAAGGCTCTTCCCCACTTTCTCTTCTATTACTTTCAGTATATCTGGTTTTATGTGGAGGTCCTTGAACCACTTGGACTCGAACTTTGTACCTGGAGATAAGAATGGATAAATTTGCATTTTTCTACATGCTGACCACCAGGTGAACAAGGGACCTCACTTTCCTTCTTCTTGGGCATCATTTGATATGTGAATTGTGTCTTGGGTATTCCAAGCTTCTGGGATAATATCCACTTATCAGTGAGTGCTTTCTATGTGTGTTCTTTTGTGATTGGGTTACCTCTTAGGATGATATTTTCCAGTTCCACCCATTTGTCTAAGAGTTTCATGAATTCATTGTTTTTAATAGCTGTGTAGTATTCCATAGTGTAAATATATCACATGTTCTATATCTATTCCTCTGTTGAAGGACATCTGGGTTTTTTCCAACTTCTGGCGCTAATAAATAAGGCTGCTATGAACATAGTAGAGCATGCATCCTTATTACATGCTAGGGAATTCTCTGGGTATATGCCCAGGAGTGGTTTAAAGGGGTCCTATATTGGACCTTGCGTTGTCCTAGGCTGACCTTGAACTCAGATCCACTTCCCTCAGTCTCTAGGGAGTAAAGGTGCGTGTGTGTTCTACCTTTTCTGGCCCTAAGCTTTTCATGGCCACTATACATCAATTTCTCCATTTTGAGGTCCAAGTCAGAAGCTTGTGTTTTCCAGCCTCCAGATCTGGTTCCCAGGTGTGCTCTCCATTTCTGCATTGTAGTTCATTCCTGATGTAGTCAAGTTGACAACCTTGCAAACAAAACACTCTGAGGACTGGCTGTGCTTCCTAGGTTAATATGCTATTACCTGACCATGTCTTTGGCTCTGAAACACTTTTAAATATTTCCTAATCCAATAATGAATATTGCTGAACTGTCTTATATTTAACACCAAGATGATACTTATAAACTAACAGTGATTAGCTTAAAATGAGCTACTAGCAAAATAATTTTACTATATTCTGTGTTCTATTGCATTTGATCAGATGCATTAATGAAGCGAAGATGGGTATCCAGAAAAATTTCTCACTGCAGATATTCATTGAGGACATCCCAAGCTGTGACAATGTATGTGAATACAAAACCAAACCTGATATTTCAAGTTCATGACTTTCAGAGAGACAGGCAGTTTGTAGAGTAATGGAAGTTGGAGACATCAGAAGAGTGTGGAGAGGAGAAATAGCAAGAATTATGTATATATAGAATATATCTTTGTATGGCATGCACACATGTGTCTTTTACATGTGATATATAGAAAGCACTATGAAACAAGATTGATCCACAAGCTAAAGCAACAAAAAGGAGGAAATATCTTTTCTAAAATGACTGAAAATTATGTCAGGGAGTTACAATAACATACATTTCTAAGCCAAGTCTTATTATTACAATTAAACTGCTTTTCCCCCTGAGTTATTATTACTTATATATTAACTCATGGGTTGTTCAACTATTATTTATTTTAAAACACTTTTGTCTAGTCATAAATAAATGTTATTATATAAGATAACCATAAAGAAATCTTAAACAGAGCAAAATATTATCAAGAATTAATTTGCTCTCCATATCCCCATGTTCTGTATTATATTTCTCTTTACCTTTGTGCTCTGCTCTTTCAATATGTCTGTGTGCATCTTCACACCTGCTTTGGAAGACCAACTGCATAATCATGGCTCTTTATCCTAGTATTTATTTAAATGCTCTATGCCCAGGGAGATCTTTTCATGTAACTTCTGTTTAGAAATCATTTTTATTAATTTACCACTGCTGTGTGTGTGTGTGTGTGTGTGTGTGTGTGTGTGTGTGTTTGTGTGTGTATGAGTGTATATATGTGCTTCTATGTCTGTGTGTATATGGTCATATATGTGAATAGTACTTAGCATAATACTCATGACCTAACACATATTACATAGTAGTTTTATCACTGAGTTAAACACATAGCTATTAAATAATTGTCTATTTTTTAGTACTTATATTATTGCTCCATTTTCACTACTGTGTTTAGTACAGATCAGAAACTTAACTGTTCTGTAGTGTGAAGAGCATTGAAGACCATCCCTGCTATAAAGCATAATAGGACGTAGCTCAGAGGATCACCATCTCTCTGACTTTTATAAATGCTAATGGATACAAATTGTACCTAGAGTCGATATTCTAACATGTCACTGTTGAAATTGTACCACACTTCCCAAGGTATGTATAATGATTACCACAAAATTTGATATTCATATTTTCTAGGTTATACAAAACAGTAACCAAAGAGAAAATTGTCTAAAAGTAATTTCTTTTCTTTTCTTTTTTTTTTTTTTGAGACAGATTTTCTCTGTGTAGCCCTGGCTGTCCTGGAACTCACTCTGTAGACCAGGCTGGCCTCAAACTCAGAAATCTGCCTGCCTTTGCCTCCCAAGTGCTGGGATTACAGGCTTGAGCCCCCACCACCCAGCACAAAAGTAATTTCTAACTGGTGACATACATTATGAGAACACTCACTAGCTTGGCTGAAACAGATGTGTCCTCAGGACAGAGAAGAGCACAACAGATAGTCCTGTAGGGAACTGCTGTCTTGCCTCTGATGCTTGATTTCAGCTATGGCAAATGCTCAGTATTGTACATGAGCAATCTCTCTGATGTCTTTCAACACAATGGTGACTTAGATCCAATTCCTGTAAAGTAAACATTTTTACTGATTTTTACCCACAACTCTAGTACTTTTATATATTACCGTGCCATAAATAAAATTCAAGTAACCTGTCATGTTGTGATAGGGTCTTGGATGACTCTTTAGCAAAACACATGCACACACACACACACACACACACACACACAAACACAATTAGTTTCAGGATAATGGCTTATGCCCAGTGGTTAGAAGACAATAAATAATAACTCTGTGAAAGAGATGGATTATGAGTGGTTTTCTTTAGTCTTGGTTCAAGGTTGTTTATTGGTAGCGAGGGGGCACTTGTGATATTTAAAGGACTGTTTCTTATTTAAGGTACTATCTTAGACATTAACAATGCCTATTGAAGATAGCTGATACTTTAGAAACTATCTTCATAAAGATATATCTATCTACTCACAGTCATACGCTATAGTAATGCATTAGAATTCCAATATACCAGTGGTATCTTCTCAGATTCCTATTATTTAATTTCATGGTATGTTCTTCTCACTGTCTTCCTAGGTCTCTGTAGAAGATTATAAATGTGAGAGGCAGTAGAGAGCAAAATAATACAAGTACCTTGCTTGTTCTTGGGAGCATAAAGTGATGGAGTAATTCTAAAATATTCATTTTGGTTTCCTAGTTCTAACACCATTACAGATTTTATTACTGTATATCTGTATACCATCTAACTATATACAAAGCATGATATGGAGAGAGTACTCACTCATCTTCTGTTTGTTTTTCTTTTAATTTTCTTTTGTTTTTGTTTTCTTTTTTTTTTTAATTTCAGCTTCTATGTATCCTGATTTTCCTAGAACTGTGTGCATGCTGTGCATGGAAGTAAGGCTGTAAATGATGGAAGTCTAGATGGGGAGGAAGCAAGCGGTTGTGATCTATTTCAACCACCCTCCCTGCCTGCTCACTGCCATAAAGAAAGAAAAATCAAGATGCTAAGCTCTGCACCCATGGCTACTCAGTCTTCCTTTATCATAATAACCTGTTACACTTATGTTTGAATAGCAAATATCCATGTAGTTAATTTTGTGATAACTATGGTAGATGGACAGTCTTCCAGAGTTATCTCAAGGGAAGGAAACAAGACGCTGATTCTACATTAGAGTTTCTATTACAGACTATAGATTATAAGTACTGATTAGACAATAACTAATATATAATCATGAACTTCAAAGTTATTTTATACCATTGTTCTCTGTACTTTTCATAGCCTTTATGTATAACAGCAACAAATATTGATACAGTGAATGATATAATGAAGAAGTTACTACTAATGATAAGAATGCCTGTAAGTTATTTTCAAGTTACTTGGGGTTAAAATTGAATTTTGTTTTTGAGATCCACATATCTGCAAATGTGTATGCATATAAATTATTACAGATGAAAATCATGATAAATGTACAAATTATATTTTACAATCTTCTTCTTTGGAAGTAAAGGCATCTAAAATATAATAGTCTGGAGTGGGACTTTTCTTGAATTTCTTGTCTACATTTCCATAAAAAGGAAACTCACAGTCCAATGTTATTGAGTTTGTGTGTGTGTGTGGGGGGTGTATGTATGTTGGTGTATTTCTCTGTATATGTGTATATCCCTCTCTATAATTTCCTGTGGGTTTGTATGATAACTCTCTGAGAAACAGAGAATGTCACTCTGTTCCTCTGTCTCTATAGCTCTTTCTCTGTATTATTCTTTCTCTCCTTGTATATTTGGGTGGGTAGAGGTTTGAGTGTCTGCTTGAATGGATTTTTGTCTCTAGCTTAATACATAAGAACTCTGTGGCACAATTCCATGGATTTGTTCATGAATCAACAAGCAAGTACAATTAATGATAACTCCAATTAGAGCATATTAACATTTTAGTCACTCCTGATGGTTGCTAACTATTTCAACAGAATGTCCTATTTATATTATTATTTCAAATGGATCCATTAACTCTGTGTGCAATAATTATATTGTGGAACTTCTTTCCAGTATCTGGCCTATTTTCAAGGTTAAACAGATATTCATGCTCTCCAGACTGGCTATCTCTTAAATGAAAGCCAATGGTTGTGTGTAGTCCTAGGCACCCTCAAAACCTCTCTGTTTTTTGTCTATTTTTCTCACTGTTGCTGAAATAACCATATCTTTCAAATGTTCTCTATCAAGTCATCATATTCATAGTGATTATATGACTCTATGGGTACTAGGATATGTGTTCATGTCAAATCAATGTTCAATATCCCACTGACAGACTGGAGAGCCCCTTGTGAGTCATTTTGTAATAATATTGGTCTTGGTTAGTGTTGATGGCTGAATGCAATTTCTTATTGTAATGTGGATCACTAGACCAAGTTTCCCTCAAAGAGGAAAGGCAAGTACCTCATGGTTTTCTCCTGAAATCAGTCCTGATGATTGAAACCTGTGGTCAGAAGATATGCCATTCATACTATTCCTAATTTTCCTGCTAGAGAGCTGGAAATGATAAGTAAAGAAAATCACTAGATTCTTCAATACTCTACTGTCAGATTATTTGTGACTGTTGGTTCTCTTTGGCTCTCACAACAGTGTAGATTATCAACCATGGTTCCATCTTGCCCATGAGGAAACTCCAAGAGCACTCCAAGGTAAGTAACAGGGAAATCTATGGAAGGAATAGCTGAGTTCAGTGGTCCAACCTTGAAATTTCAATGTTTTCATTATTTAGTCTTAAATATAAATACACACTAAAACAAAATAACTAAATAGTATTTCATTCATCAAATTCATAATAACTTTATTATAGCCTTCAGGCACATTGATGACCTCATTAAGATGGTGTATGTGATTTGAAAAAAGAAAATAGCAAATGCTTCTGTTTTCCAATTGAGAAACTTAATTTTCCTAAAAAGAGAAAGAAAACAAAACTCTGACTATATCATTTCTGAAGAAAATAACTGAAAAAAAACCCATTGCGTAACCATTACAGAACATCCTAGTAGCTAAAGAAAATTTTCATTGATTCCCAACAATCACGTGATAGCTCATAGGCATCCATTACTCCAATTTGAGTGGATCAAATTCCCTGGTCTGACCTGCTCAGGTATCAGGCTCAATATGGTACAAAGAGATACATCAGAGCAGAACAGTTACAAACAGAAACACGTCTAAAGTTAAAATAAAACACATTCAAAGAACCACTCAGTGTCTTTAAGGAAACTGTAGTCACATTACTTTTGTGTGTGTGGTGTGTGTGTGTGTGTGTGTGTGTGTGTGTGTGTGTGTGTAAAGATTTCACATAAGAGGCAAGAAATACAGCAACTTTAAAACATATCCTATTTGTTTTGTTTTGTCGCTTTTGCTCAGAATTTAAAATCTAGAACAGTGATAACTTGGAGCAAACATGCCCCAAAGTTCTACAATGTGGCTGAGGACTTTGATTGTACATTGTGTTTTTTCATTTTTGTTCTTTTTAAAAATCATTCAAATTATTCATGAAATATATGGTTACAGGAAGTCTTTCACTCCTCCCCAAGGCTACCCTCACTCCTAAGAGGAGCATGGCTGAGTCCAGGGCCTGAGTCCACACTGGGGAAGGTGACAGAGATGTTCTGTGTAAATTATGTACTGCATTTTTTAATCTTCTGCCTTAATACTAATTCATTTTTGTTTTTAACTTCTTAATGGTCAGTTATTATAGCCCCCACTTTTTGTCCCACAACTTGGTCTCTCTGAGAGTGGGTTGAGGTGTTGAGGCAGACAGGGATGTCCTTTACAATGACTTGTGTGACCAATTTAATAAAAGTATACATTTTATAAACAAATCAAAAATATTCTGTTTTTTCTAAACTATGTAGATTCTGCTTTGTAATGGAAATTGTAAATGTAGCTATATCTCTGAGTCCATGTGAAATATGCAGTTCCCTATGACCAGCAAATTCCCCAGTGAATAAGAGATCATATTCAGATTATTGAAGACTTCCTGACTGAATCACCTGCTATTCCTTCTATTGCCTTTTCTAAAGTTCTCACTAGCTAAATTATTGCCAAATAAATAATAGCAATAAAATGATCAGAAACATTTAGATAACATTTAAAATTCTGAGATCATCAAGTGTGCTTGCAAGCATGATCTTTTAAAAGGTAATGAAAATGTGAAATTCTAATGCATAAAGTGACTTACAGACAAGTGACAGGAACAATGTCTTTTGGAGATGAGAGAGCATTATTATTCAAAGATTTCTCATGTATTGTCAAAGAAAACTGTGGCAACATTTTGATTATTTGAAGGAAACTGAAACTGGACTACTTTTATTTTTCTTCAATATTTATTTTCAGAGTTTTTCTCTTTGTTTTCTTTTCTATATTCTTTGCTTATATTCCAAATGATTTCCCCTTTCCTGGCTCCCCCATCCCCATAAGTCCCATAAGCCCTCCACTGTTCCCTAACCAACCCCCTCCCACTTCTCTGTTTTGGTAATCTCCTACATTGCTACATCAAGCATTTCTAGGACCAGGGCCCTCTCCTTCCTTCTTCTTGGGAATGATTTGATATGTGAATTATATCTTGGGTATTCAGAGCTTCTGGGCTAATATCTACTTATCAGTGACTGCATTCCATGTGTGTTCTTTTGTGAATGTGTTACTTCACTTAGGATGCTATTTTCTAGTTCCAACCATATGCCTAAGAATTTCATGAATTCATTGTTTTAATACACTAGATAATTACCAGCTCAAACTCAACCAACACATTAGACTTTATTATTTCTATTGAGTCCAAGAAGGTACAGAACTTTCAGTCCTTACTGTTTCCATCAAATGGGTGCTGAAAATATAGGCATGTGCCAAAATCATCCAGTCTTTTTGCTTTGTATAAGATGGACACAATAGCAGTACTCAGTCAGTGAAAAGACAAATATTAAGTGACACATTCTAAATAAACTTATTGAGTGAAATGTGTCAACTTGATAACAGTTTAATTTTAAAATTTGGGAGATCTTTATACATCATGAATTTTTCAGAATTCCCAAGAACTTAATGCTCTTCTTTGTTTCTCAGCATCAGTTTGAATTTATATTTCAACCTACAGGCCATAAGACTAAAAGAGGCAGGTCTTAATACTGTCAAAGCAGAGCACAACAAAAGTGCTCAGATGGATATAAATAAAGTGATAAACTGACATTTCTATCCTCGAATTTAGAGTTCTTAGCTTATGCATCCATACTTTATCGTAATATCCATGTACGTCTCCTAATGCTTAGGGTGTACAGTCTACATTGTCCAGAGAAAGAATGAGACATGAAATAAAGCAGTGCTTGCTAAATCCTATTGGAAGAGATACTCGCACTCACTGTGATTAGTTTCAATTTATATTCTTATTTTCTTCCTATAGGCTATGAGTATCTACATGAGGTTATAATGACCCACCTTCCACATACCTCCAGTAGATCAAATTCAAAAATTTCTACAGCTCTTCCCATCTTGCCTGGATTGTGAGAGACCTAATCTTGGATGCAGTGAAAGACCCAATCTTGGATTCAGAGGGGCAATTCATCTTAAAGTCCCGATACTCAGATAGAAGTCAGCAACAGAAGTGAGTCCTCCATCTTCCTTCAAGTACCATCTCAGATCCCATCTCAATTTTGCATAAGCTATCAGTGCCTGTTGTCATTTTCTTGCTTAGGGGAGGGGCACTGAAGAAAACAACCCAAAACAAAACAATATGCCCCAGGTCCAGCTTGAGATCTCTATATTCTGACATCAAGACTAAGCTTGATTATTGGGATAGTATTTCATTTGTTCCAACAGATAGTCAACATAAGCTGGTATGTCAAGATGCTATATGTATACCAGTGTGTGTGCACACTTCTTTTGTTCCATTGGAATATGATTTCATGTAGTTTCATGATTAAAGCAGAGAATGACTTAAGAACTGCATTTAAATTATTATATTGCAGGAGGTACAAAAAGGATATATCTACGCAATTGAAGATAATCTGTTTCAGATTAAAGTAGAAGTAACCTTAGTCTCCTAGATCAATCTCTATTCTCATTTCAATTCACACAAAAAGCTTATTTTTGTGTGTCTTCTACACCTGCAGTTGGACTTCAAATAGAATTAATACTTAAGTTCTGGGGCTTTTAAAATAATTTTAAGGACATTTTTTTCCAAAAATAGAATAATTTCCTTATTTTCCCCATTACACCTATGTATCCCCTTAACTGCTTTTAAGTTTTTGTTTTTCTAAAAATAAAATCATTTTATGTGTGTATGAATATGTACATGTACTTGAATACATGTCGATATAGACACATATACACACTAAAACTAATACATCTTATTCATTTATCTTATGATGCAGTGTAACATAATCTTGTGAGAATTCCCCTGGGATCATGTCTTACACACATCTCGTAGATTAATAACAGTGTAGAGTATAGGGAAGAAGAATATAGACACCACAGGGTGTCTAACCCCTGACAACAGGAACATTATTCAATTGAAATTTGGTTTTTCAAAAGAGCCGTAGAAATTACACTATTCCAGGTAATGGTGTCATCTCCTCCTTAGATGCAAAGGAAAGACCTCATAAGAAACAAAGACCTTGTACGACATCATGTTTCGACCAGGGCTCTGTGCCCCACCAGGACTAAATGTGCAGTTTTCTGACACTTAATAAAAAGGAAAACTCTTTTGGAAAAGAGCTGAGTTTCATTTGTCACAATGGAAAATGGCCCACAGCAGTTCTGATAGGACTTACATGATTCAATTCTGGCTTTCCTAAGTTAAGATCGAATAAAAGTTCCAGTGTTGCCTGATCTTTCAGGTTTAACATTAGGGTGGGATGTGTATAAGTAAAGGTTGAGAGCTGAAACTAGTCCGAGGTCCTCCTTGTCCATGCCAGTGCTTGCACTGCACCTGTGCACACCATTGGTCTGCTTCTCATGAGCAAATAGTGCTCTATGCTGCATGACATATGACAGGTATTTTTCTTTCTTCCTCTCAGGATATATTATACCTCTTAAGGGAAAAAGGCCCCACAACAGAAGGCATTTTTACCATATCTCCCAATATGACATCGTGTAAAACACTAAAGGAAAAATTGGATTCTGGCAAAGAGGTGGCTATAAAAAAAGCACTTGGTGCATGTAGTGAACTGGATTCTAAAGGTAGGGAAAGTCCTTGCATCATCCACCCTCAGGATTCCCCTGAGTCTACATGAGTAGTTTCCTTCTTCATGTATTCCCTTGAGTGATAGTAGATACATAAAAGGGAAATCTGGTAAGCTAAATGTTCCTCTGCTATTCATGACATAAGGAGTAGGGACTCAAACAAAAATCCAGTCAGAATGAGCAGTAAAGTAACTAAGTACCTTTCATTTGATTTTCTCCTGTGGCCATATGGAGGGTCACTTCATACTTGCATATGAATGTCACCTGGTATGCATGCCAAGTCAGATGCATTTGACTACCCGAGTTCTTCATTCTCTGCCTTGCTTTACTGTTTTTCTGAGAGGCGGATTTCTCTTCCTCAGTATAGAGTATGTGACCCCATCATGTAACTCTTTGCTACACTTATCAATAGCTTATGCTCTAAGATCAAGGATTGACAAATGGGACCTCATAAAATTACAAAGTTTCTGTAAGGCAAAGGACACTGTCAGAAGGACAAAATGGCAACCAACAAATTGGGAAAAGATCTTCACCAACCCCACATCTGACAGAGGGCTAATATCCAATATATATAAAGAACTCAAGAAGTTAGACACCAAAGAACCAAAGAACCCTATCAAAAAATGGGGTACAGAGTTAAACAAAGAATTTTCACCAGAAGAAATTCAGATGGCCAAGAAACACCTTAAGAGATGTTCAACATCATTAGGCATCAGGGAAATGCAAATCAAAAAAACCCAGAGATTCTACCTCACACCAGTCAGAATTGCTAAGATTAAAAACTCAAGAGACAACAGGTGCTGGTGAGGATGTGGAGAAAGAGGAACACTCCTCCACTGTTGGTAGGATTGCAAGATGGTACAACCACTCTGGAAATCAGTGTGGCGGGTCCTCAGAAAATTGGGCATGTCACTTCCAGAGGACCTTGGCATACCACTCCTGGGCATATACCCAGAGAATTCCCCTGCATACAATAAAGACACATGCTCCACTATGTTCATAGCAGCCTTGTTTATAATAGCTAGAAGTTGGAAGGAGGCCAGATATCCCTCAAAGGAGGAATGGATACAGAAAATGTGGTATATATACACAATGGAATACTACTCAGCAATTAAAAATAATGAATTCATGCAATTTGTAGGCAAATGGTTAGATCTGGAAAATATCATTCTAAGCAAGTTAACCCAACCACAAAAGAATACACATGAAATGCAATCACTGATAAGTGGATATTAATGAGCCCAGAAGCCCTAAATACTCAAGGCACAATTAGCAAGTCAAATGATTCCCAAGAAGAAGAAAGGAGAGGACCCTGGGCCTGAAAAGATTGGGTCAAGTTTTGTGAGAGTACCAGAACAGAGAAATGGTGGTGGTGGTGGTGGGTGATTGGGAAATAGTTGTGGAGGAGAGGACTTATGGGACATATGTTGGGGGGGGAACTGGGAAAGGGGAAAGCCTTTGGAATGTAAACAAAGAATATAGAATAAAAAAAGAGAAAAAAAGAAATAAAATGGCGTACAGAGCTAAACAAAGGCTTTTCACCAGAAGAAATTTGGATGGCTGAGAAACACCTTAAAAACTATTCAACATCATTAGTCATTAGAGAAATGCAAATCCAAACAACCCCGAGGGACTGGACAAATGGCTCAGTGGTTAAGAGCACCTACTGCTCTTCCAGAGGTCCTGAGTTCAATTCCCAGCATCCACATGGTGGCTCACAACCATCTGTAATGGGGTCTGGAACCCTCTTCTGGTGTGTCTGAAGAGAGCAATGGTGGTGTTCACATATACATAAAATAAATAAATAAATCTTAAAAAACAAAACAAAAAACCCCCTGAGATTTCACCTCACACCAGTCAGAATGGCTAAGATTAAAAACTCAGAAAACAGCAGGTGTTGGCAAGGATGCATTGAAAGAGGAACACTCCTCCACTGCTGGTGGGACTGCAAGCTGGTACAACCACTCTGGAAATCAGTCTGGCAGTTCCTCAGAAAACGGGACATGATACTTCCAGAGGACCCAGCCATACCACTCCTGAGAATATACCCAGAAGATTCCCCAGCATGCAATAAGGATACATGTTCCACTATGTTCATAGCAGCCTTATTTATAATAGCCAGAAACTGGAAAGAACCCAGATGTCCCTCAACAGAGGAATGGATACAAAAAATGTGGTATATATACACAATGGAGTACTATTCAGCCATTAGAAACAATGAATTCATGAAATTCTTAGAGACATGGATAGAGTTGGAGAACATCATACTGAGGTAACCCAGTCTCAAAAGAATACCCATGGTATGCACTCACTGATAAGTGGATATTAGTTTAGACTCTTGGGACACCAAAGACACAATCCACATACCAAATGATGTCCCACAAGAAGGAAGGAGTGGACGCTGGTGCTGGAAAGACTCAAAGCATCAGCGTAGGGGAATACCAGAACAGGGAAGTGGAAAGGGGTGGATCGGGGAACAGAGGGAAGGAAAAGTGCATGTGGAACCTTTGGGGGGCAGGGAACCAGAAAAAGGGAAATGAAATGTAAATATAGAATATATCTAATAAAAAAATTAAAAAAAAGTAGAATCTCATAATCTGCTTATCTCTATTTCATGAAATATTGCTTAAAAAATGCAGGACCTCATGACTGTGAAACAGCTATTCTTTTTTTTACTTTTTTATTAGATATATTCTTCATTTACATTTCAAATATCGTCCCCTTTCCTGGACCCCACCCCCCAAAATTTGTTAAAACATCTCCCCTCCCCCTGTTCCCCAATCAACCCTCTCTGGCTCCCTGGCCCAGCAATCCCCCACACTGAGGCATCATGTTTTTCAAGGACCAAGGGTTTCTCCTTCCTCTGATGTCCAACAAGGCCATCCACTACTGCCTATGTGTCTGGAGCCATGGGCAACTCAATGTGCACTCCCTGGTTGATGACTTTGTCCCTGGGAGTTCTGGGAGTACTGGGTGGCTCATATTATTGTTCCTCCTATGGCGCTGCAAACCACTTCAGCTCCTTAGTTTCTGTACAACAAAAGACACTGTCAATCAGATAAAACTGCAATCAACAAAATGTGAAAAGATCTTTACAACTCTACATCCCAGAGGGCTAATATCTAATATATACAAAGAACTCAAGAAGTTAGACTCCAGAGAACCAAATAACCCTATTAAAAAATGGAGTACAGAGCTAAACAAAGAATTTTCACCTGAGGCATATCGAATGGCTGAGACGCAAAAGAAATGTTCAACATCCTTAGTCATCAGGAAATTGCAAATTAAAACAACCCTGATATTTCACCTCACACCAGTCAGAATGGTTAAGATCAAAAACTCAGGAGACAGCAGGTGCTGGCAAGGATGTGGAGAAAGAGGAACATTCTTCCACTGCTGGTGGGGATTACAAGCTGGTACAACCACTCTGTAAATCAGTTTGGCAGTTCCTCAGAAAACTCGGTATAATACTACAGGAGGACTCTGTTATACCACTCCTGGGCATATACCCAGAGGATTTTCCAGCATGTAATAAGGACATTTGCTCCACTATGTTCATAGAAGCCCTATTTGTAATAGCCAGAAGCTGGAAAGAACCCAGATGTCCCTCAATAAAAGAATGGATACAGAAAATGTGGTAAATTTATACAATTGAGTACTACTCAGCTATTAAATTAATGAATTCATGAAATTCGTAGACAATGGATGGAATTAGAAAATATCCTGAGTGAGGTAACCCAATCACAAAAGAAGACAAATGGTATGCACTCACTGATAAGTGGATATTAGCCCAGAAGCTTGGAATACCCAAGATACAATTCACACACCAAATGATGCCCAAGAAGAAGGAAGAACAATGTATGGATACTCTGGCCCTTCTTAGAAGGGCAAACAAAATTCCCATAGAAGGAGATACAAAGACAAAGTGTGAAGCAGAGTCTGAGGGAAGGACCATTCAGAGACTGCCCCACCTAGTGATCCATCCCATATATAGTTACAAAACCCAGATACTATTATTGATGCCCAAAAGTACTTGCTGACTGGAGTCATATATAGCTGTCAGCTGGGAGGCTCTGCTAGTGCATGACAAATACAGAGGGGGACATTCTCAGCCAGCCATTGAACTGAGCACAGGGTCCCCAGTGGGGTAGCTAGAGAAAGGACCCAAGAAACAAGTATTCTTAATCACTCTGCCATGCCTTTACCAACATAAAATGATAACTTTTATTTTGTTATTAAAATTAAAATTCAATTACATCATTTCACTCCTTCCTTTCCCTTGCTCTAAGTTTGTTTTTCCTTAAACTCCTATTTCTGCTAAAATACATAGTCCATTTTCATTTACTGTTATTATTATATAGATAAAATGATTCGATAAATATGTACAAACAACCTGATAAGTCCATTATCATTGGTAGTATATGGACTATTTCTGAGGAAATTATGATTGGCTTACAAATTAGGGGGGGTTCCCTTTGAGAAACACTAATTTTCTCTCTATAGTATTTATGTGCTTGTAGTTCTTCATCTAGATGTTTGTCTTTACAAGATTTATTCATTCCCAGTTAGGATTACTAAAGTTGATGATATTTGTTCAGAAATTGTTTTAACAAGCATATTATATTATTCAACTATCAAATGTGAAGCCTTTCCCACATTTCTAGCACTCCCAATCGCAAAGCACATTTCTTATCCTCTGGTGTACAATCTTCCAGACTCTTTTAACCAATATTTGGAGCCCATGTTTTAGGAGTTAGTATGTAATATGTACACAGTAGGGCTTGGAGCCTTGAATAACTGTGCTTTTCTGTAATAGTCTCCATCCTTTGCCAAGAGAACCTTCTTTGATGTATGGGTAAGTGCTACATTATCTATAAAAATTAGCTCTAATATTTAGAACAGAGTAGGGAATCATGCTTGTTTAGAGAAGCTGTGATAGGAACTTCTCTAAGAGCCATGACCTCATGTCATAGAAGCCATGCTTCCAGTAATAGACATAATTTTCTGCACTTCAGAAATAAGATAACAACTTAATATGGTTGTCTTTGTTGTAGTTACCATAACTGTATATTTCTGTCATTTAGAAGTAGTATTTGGTCTGAGGTATTGATCTCTTAGGTATGCTAGTTTGCTCAGTTGTACACTAGAGGCACTTTGGTTTAAAAAGAGATTTTTCTGCAATCCAAGCACATTTGAAAAGTTGTTCTTAGTTTTCCAGTTTTGATGGACAAAACTTACTGTCCCTACATATCAGTCAACTTTTACCTTGGGGAAATATTTGGGAGCTGTGAAGAAAGTTGGAACTATACTAAATTTTAGAGTTGACTAAGTTTTCAGCAATCTCCACAATTTATGTTTCTGAGCACAGGGTGCCCAATAGGGGAGCTAGAGGAAGGACCCGAGGAGCTGAAAGGGTTTGCAGTGCCTTCGGAGGAACAATAATATGAGCCACCCAGTACTCCCAGAGCTCCCAGGGACCAAATCATCAACCAGAGAGTATATATGGTGTTACACATGGCTCCATATGTGTGTGTGTGTGTGTGTGTGTGTGTGTGTGTGTGTGTGAATAATGATAAATATGTACTGTATCTTATATAATATATTTTCTGATATTTTAGCATTAACTCATACTTATATTAAAAAAGAATAGTGTATGTTTGCATTATTTCTAGAACATTGTTCTGTACCTCAATCTTTTGTTTTATTTAGTTCTTACTTTTCCCATAAAGGCCTATACTCAAAACAACTGGAGAATCTGGAGGAAATGGACAATTTCCTAGACAGATACCAAATACCAAAATTAAATCAGCATCAAGTAGACCAGCTAAACAGTCCCATAACCCTTAAAGAAATAGAAGGGGTTATAGAAAGCCTCCCAACCAAAAAAAGTACGGGACCAGATGGTTTTAGTGCAGAATTCTACCAGACCTTCAAAGAAGACTTAACACCAATACTCTTCAAACTATTCCACAAAATAGAGACAGAAGGGACACTGCCCAACTCATTCTTCGAAACCACAATTACGCTGATACCTAAACCACAAAAAGATCCAACAAAGAAAGAGAACTACAGGCCAATTTCTCTTATGAATATAGATGCAAAAATACTAGACCTGGAAAATATCATCCTGAGTGAATTAACCCAATCACAAAAGAATGCACCTGAAATGCAATCACTGATAAGTGGATATTAATGAGCCCAGAAGCCCTAAATACTCAAGACACAAATAGCAAGTCAAATGATTCCCAAGAAGAAGAAAGGAGAGGACCCTGGGCCTGTAAAGATTGCTTCCAGTTTAGTAAAGAAACCGAGGGGGGAGGGGGAATTATTGGGGAACAGATGGGGGGGAGAGGAACTATGGGAACTATGGTGGGTGGGAACTGGGAAAGGGGAAAGCCTTTGGAATGTAAACATAGAATATAGAAAATAAAATTAAAAAAAAAAAAAAAAAAAAAAAAAAAAAAGATATATGCATTAAAATTTTTCATTACTTTAATTATTTACTTTAAATTCTGGTTGCAGTATCCTACTCTAAGTCCCATCCTCGCTAATCCATCCTCCCTCAGTTTAATTTAAAAGTTTATTTAATTTTTAATTTATTGAAAATTTGGGGGGAAGTTACCAGGGGAGAGGGTAGATATGGACGGACTGAAAAATGAGTGTTACTGGGTTGCATGATGAGAAATTCACAGAGAATCAACAAAGAACATATATTTTGAAAAGGAAAAAAGATAGACAACAAAAAGGGCAGCAACAAAAACAAAAAGAAAGCAAGGGTACTTTTTAACAAGTAGTTTCTAGAGCTAAGGTCCACAGGAAGGAAGTCATGGTAGTATTATAATGGAGTAGGATAGTCCAAGGATGAGCTTGTTCAGTTTAGAATGTGTCCTAATTTGCTACTATTGTTATGCTAAAACACTGATGAAAAGCAACTTATGGAGGAAAGGTTAGACTTCAAGATATACTTCCAGTTACCAGTTAACTCCTGAGAAATGTCAGGGCAAAACCGAAAGTAGTGCAGGAACCTGGAGGCAAGAACTGAAGCACAAGCTGTGTAGGAGTGTCGCCTCCTGTCCTGACCTCATATCTCTCTTTGTCTCAGTAATAGATTTGGGGCCTATAAATTCTGTTGTTAATCAAGACAATATCTCATCGACTTCCCTATACAACGAGCCAGTGTGGTGCTGCAGTTTCTCAGTTAAGATCCCTCTTCTCACCAACTTCTTCAGTTAGTCATTTTTCTATTGCATTAGTAAAACACCAGGACTAAGGCAACTCATAGAAGTAAATGTTTATTTGGGAGTTAGAGATTTACAGATATTACTGGTCCTTCAAAGTCATGAGAGAGGAGCATGGCTGCAGGACGGTAGGGCAACCAAACAGGAAGCAGAGACCTGGTGGCTCTTGTCTTAGGCAGCAAACACAAAGCATAGAGAGTACACTCCAAATGGAACCTGGCTTCTGTGAATTTAAATTCTAACCAATGACATACTTCGTTCAGAGAAGTCAAGCCACTAAACCACTCAAAAGGTTTCACAAAGATTGTATCATATATTGAGATGCCTGGAATTAGACAGGCATCATATTCAAACTATCAATGAAACTCCACCTCCTCCCCACTCCCCTGGAAAAATCACCAATTCAAGAAAGCTTTGAAGTCATTAATGGGATTCACTCACAGTTATTCCAGCAGCATATCAGTTCTGAAATGTTACATTGCTTAATAGTTCCCTGATTCTTTCCAATATGTATGAAATTTTAACCAGGTAAAGTAAATTGCAAAGAAAACTTAAGCATCTCCATTTCAGAGACTTAATTTCACAGGTTCATATCTGCTTAGATCTTCATTTTGGAATTCAATTTTTCATTGATTTCAATTTTGTAAACTATGTGAAATGACAGAGGTTCTTGTTTTTACCTTGTGGTGTTACAGATGTCTGTTATACAAATCATGATTGACAACTATGTAGATATATACATACATATGGATGACCATATCATTTGTGATGATAGTCAGAAGAGGCCAAATGACATAAAGACTTTAGTAAATACTGCTGGTAAGTCACCTGCTTTGAAAAAAGCCAGAAATGGCCACAGTGAGAAAACCTAATGCGAATACTGAAGAATTAATGATTTCATCTGCTTCTTTTCAAGCAGATGTTCCTATAAGTTAAGAGAAAATTTAATTAATCATCACATGGATGGAAGTATGATATCATTCCCTGATTTCATAAATTTGTAAATATCAGAGCACTATTGCAGCATATTATAATATTAAAGCATGGGAAAGTTTTTTAAACAATACTTTAAATTATATATTAATATATGTATATATACATAAGTATACATATAGACACATATATACATACTTTCATACATGTATGTGTGACAGAGGAACTCTTTATTTAGACCCTGTACAAATTCCAGGATATTACCTGTTATATTTCTCACCTTTTTTCCCATGGTCCATTAGTCATATAGGATATTTTGGATATAATTTTATTTTTAAAATATAACTTAGAAACAGTTATTTGATTTATAATTCCATTAACCATACTACAAGCTTTGCTATCCTTGTACAAAAACACTGATGTTTGTTTAATTTCATTTGAGAGATAATCTTGCCAAATGCTTAGCATTTTGGTATAAATATTAATTTGCAAAGGCTCCACTACAACACATATGTGAGGAATCTTAACAGGGAACACCATTGAAAATCAGATATATTGTTAACTCGAGTAATTCTTTGTGTAGAGTTCATAAAATATACTGAAAACTACTCTGATCTGAAGTGGGTGAATCTATCATCTGAGAATGTTTGTCTAACGAAGACGTTTCTCTGCTTCATTTAGCAGGGGAAAATGAAATAGCTTCAACATAACTTTCCACAATGGAAACTTCCTCATGACTGAAGAAGGTGCCAGTCATTCTATTTGAACGTTGTACCTTACCTCCTACTTAACCATAGCAGAAGATTTTATTACGAGAAACAACTTCAGTTTTATATTTCACCATGTTATTCATTACAAATAGTTTCACTCACTGTATTTATTTTTAAGTTATGTATTACATATTCTTATCTATTGTAATAAATAGTATTAAATTGTTATTGCTTAGACTCTGATTCATGATTCTCCATAGTCTTTGGAAAATGGCATTTTCAGTATTGTCCTCCACCTCTCTTACTCAGGCATCTGTATTCATGTGACAGATCTACTAGAATCACTTTCTTAATTTTTTTCTTCCAAACTACAATCAAAATAGCATTCTAAGTACTGCATAATAATTTTGTTAAAAGTAATTATATTCCTGTTTCTGTGAAAAGATACTCTAGAAAATTTTTTACATTAGGAAAAAATTATGTACATTAGGAAAGCTGCAGTATAATGATATCTTGAGAGCTCAAAAAGGGCTCAATATATCATACAGCAGTTCTGATGTCAGGTGTTTGTAGCTATTGATGTTGTTCACCTAGTTGAGAAGTAGAGGACAATGAATGTTCATATTCAGTAAACTTTGTCTTTATATACATTCTAGGAACTATGAAAGGAATAGTAGATCCCCGTTGTATTGTTAGTTTGCCCACATCAGTTACTTAAGCATAGACAGAAACTAATGACTTTAAATATACTCTCAGAGTCATGTCCAGAATCCTTTTTCAAAGAGAGTTCTATATAGGACTCCATTAAGGATCAACATTAATCATAATACATGATAAAATTAAAGGTGGATCATGGTTTTAAAAAATATAGGAATGGTCAAATTCCTTAGTGATCAGAGAAATGCAAATCAAAATGACCCTAGGAATCTGCCTTACACCAATCAGAATGGCTAAGTTCAAAACCTCAGGTGAAAACAAATGTTGTTGAGGATGTGGAGAAAGAGGAACAATCCTCCATTGTTGGTGGGATTGCAAACTGTTACAACCATTCTGGAAATCATTCTGGAGGTTCCTCTGACAAATGGAAATAGATCTACCTGAAGAACCTGCAATACCTTTCTTGGGAATATACCCAAAAGATACCCACCATGCCACAGAGGCATATATTCCACTATGTTCTTCATAGCAGACTTGTTTGTGATACCTAGAAGCTGGAAACAAACCTGATATCCACAACAAATGGGTACAGAAAATGTGGTTCATTTACACAGTGGAATAGCACTCAGCTATTAAGCACGAGGACATCCTGAGTTTTGCAGGCAAATTGATGGAATTAGAAAATATCCTGAGTGAGGTAATTCAGACACAAAAGAACATACATAGAATGTACTCACTAATAAGTGGATATTAACCAAAAAAGTTCATAATACCCAAGACACAGTCCACAGAACTCAAAAAAACTCAACAAGCTGAACTACACAAGTGAGGACACCTCAATCCCACTTGGGAGGGAAAAGAAATCAATCACAAGTGGGGAGGAAAGGGCAGATCTGGGAGGGAAAGTGGACAGGGGTGGGAGGAGTTGAGGGAGAGGGGAACCTGATCTGCTATTGGGAGAGGGAAAAAGACTGAAGCCCTGAGGGTCTGCAGAAAGAATAGAAACAGGCGATCTTGGAAGATAGGAGGTTGGGAGGACACTCCAGAATGCATCAGAGACCTGGGAAGTGAGAGACTCTCAGGACTCAAAGGGACCAACCTTAAATAAAATGCCCAACAGTAATGAGAGGGAATATATAGAGTTCACCTCTAGCAGGAAGAAAGACAGGGCATCAAATGAGGGATGGGGGGCACCCCACAGTCACAACTATGACCTATAAGTGTTCCTGTCTGAAAGAACTGCAGGGATAGAAATGTAGAGGAGCCTGAGGAAAAGAAGGTCCAGGGATAAGCCCTACATGGGATCTAGCTCAAGGGGAGGACATTAGGTCTGACTATTACTGAGGCTATGGAGAATTCACAATAAGGGAACTATCATGACTGCCCTCTGAAGTATCAAAGAAGTGGCTGAGTCAGATACATACATTTGCAACCAACTAATGGTCAGAAATAGCTGACCTCTGTTGTTGAATTAGGGAAGGCTGAATCCCTGCAGGACCAGAATTCTCAATCTGGACCTCTCAGATCTCTCAAACACTGGACCACCAAACAGGCAGCATACACCAGCTGATATGAGGCCCCCAACACACATACAATAATGGACTGTCAGGTTTGTATTCTTTCAGAGACAATGCAGCTAACCCTCAAGAGATAGAAGGCCCCAGGGAGTTTAAAGGTCAGGCGGGGTGAGGGATGATGACATCCACGAGGAGACAGCTGGGTGGGGAGGAGGTATGGGATATGGAAAAGTCTGAGAATGGATGGGGTCAGGGGAATAAAATATGGAGTGTAAAGAAATAAATACATTAATTAAAACAATTGTTTGGAAATCTACAGAAAGGAATTGAGCTATATTAATGAATTAATCTGATAAATTTTCAAGTCTATGGCCTCACTAGATCCATAAATCTGACTAAATTTCTATCCCCAGCCATAACGTCGATCCTATGATAATTTCATACCCATTGATTGGTTCTCACTTCCAGGCTCCACTGTAAAGGTGTGTATATAATAACTAATTTGATTCTTATGATAGTCTACTAAAATCAGGAAATGTTCTATCTTGATTCTCCAGTTCTAGTAACCTAGCTTTTTAACTTAGCAGTGTCTTCATGGAAAGTTACTCAGCAACAATATTCAGTACCAATTCCCAAATGAAACAAAGTTATTATAAGGAGAGCTATGCTTTGAGCTTCTAGGAGAATGCTTTCTATAAGTCTTCAAAAAGTACCTATCCTGAACATGAGAGAGGAGCATTTTCTAGACAAATTGTTTTTACCCACTATGAACAACTTTTCTCATAATCTGGTCAGAATTCAGCCTAAAACCTATGAACACTTGGGTTTCCAGCAAATTGTTATTTTTCCCAAGATATGTTGTGCTTTTTAAAAAGTTTTCAAAATTTTAATGTTCATTCAAATAGAAACAATCATTTTCCACATATGTTCATTTACTTTTAATATTTAATATCATGAAACTGAATAGGTATTATTTTGTAAAATTTCTTTCCATTATTGTTTAATGTATGTTATGATAACCATTGGCTGCTGTTCCTCATGACATCTCTAATCTCATGGCTCTTTTTTTTTTTTTGAGACAGGGTTTCTCTGTGTAGCCCTGGCTATACTGGAACTTACTCTGTAGACCAGGCTGGCCTTGAATTCAGAAATCCATGTGCCTCTGCCTCCCAAGTGCTGGGATTAAAGGCCTGTACCACCACCGCCCGGCTCATGGCTCTTAAATGATATCTAAATAAAAGCTGGTGTCTCTCTGCATATTCTTTTAAAGATATATCATGTTTTGGGCAGCATGATACTCACTGCATATATGTTTTAATATTCAAATTATATGAGCAGTGTAAAGAACCACCAAAAGAGTAGCTATCAATCTGTCTATTTCTCTATCATCCATCTGTCTCTGTATTCTATCTCTCACCTATATAACCTTCATATATCTATCTATATATATATATATGTATATATGTATATATATATGTGTGTGTGTGTGTTGTGTAAACATGTGATTCTTTGCAAAGGCTTATGGTTTAACAACTGTTAGAAAAAAATTTAAAGCCATCAAGTATAAGGGGAAGAAATGCATGTGCCTCTTTGTCTCTTTGTGAGTTGACAAGAACCTTAGAATATTGACATCACAATGAATCTTCATCCTGACGACTACAGAATCCTCAGACTTCAGTAGCTTGTCTACCAACTGTAGCCACCAGTTTGGTGTTCTGAAGTGGGAAGGCAAAATTCAAGTTTATTCAAAGATTCTCCCATCCAGGCTCCACCAAATAGGTATTTTTTTATAAGTAATTTCTTTGTTGTGATAGCCTAATCATATCAGAAAGTGTTCTTTCTTTATTCCTCCAGATCATATGAACTACCTCTCAACTTAGCAGTAGTTTCTTGAAAAAGTAGTCATGGTAGCCATAATCAGTACCAACCTTCTGTAGAAACATTTTTACGTGTGGGGAGGTATGCTTTGAGCATACAGGAGAACAATTTCTGTAAATCTTTAAAAAAAATCTGTCCATGTAATTATTGAGGAATATTATATGTGGAACCCAATTGTTTTAACCACCATGTCTATAAAAATTTTTAAAAAGAATTTCGCATGCTTTTTGTAGACACTAAATCTAAGAACTCCTTGGTTTTCTTCAAATTGTCATTGTTTACAACACATTTCATCTTCTTTGGGATCTATTTCTGAATATTTGAACATTAATTCAGATTAGACAGGAACTTCTTTCCAGACATGTTAATTTCCTCTCAATTTGTTCATCACAAATTTGAGTTACTATTATTTTGTAACATATTTACATTAGTATTTGAAATATGTGATGACAGCAATCAGCTGCTGTTATGCCTGACTTTGAATCTCGTGGCTCATAAATGCTTTCTACATAAATGCTGGTGTCTCTCTACTTTTTCTTTGAAAGATATGTCATATGTTTTGAGCAGAGATATATTCACTTAATATATAATTTAATATTTGTAGTGTATAAGCATGTTAGAGTAAAGAAACCACCAAAAGTAGCCACTCCATTATTTTAGGGAAGAAAGTTATTATGGATTAGATAAAAATGTTCAGAGTTATCTAAAAATGTTTACAGGAGATTAAAGCTTGATTTTACCATTGTTGTCTAAGAGAGAACAGGCAATATCAGGGTAGAGAATTGGAGATAGCTGAGGGAGTGAGAGAAACATTGCCTTCATAAAGAGAAAGGGGCTTCTATACGATTTTAGGAGTTAGCTTAGTGCAGAAGCTGATGGAGACATTTGGGAAGGAACAGAAATCTAAGGGAAATGTATAGCAATTACTTTTACTTCCTGTTAAAAGTAAGGGCCAGTGTGCCTATTGACAACCCTGATAGGAGTCACAAGTCAATGGAGTGCCAGCTTCTTCTCCCGGAGGCAAGGGAAATGACTCTTTTCCCTGAACAAGCTTAATTTTTTTATCAATTTTTTATACATACTTATTTTGGTTTTGAGCTTTTTGTTTGTTTGGTTCTAACAACCAGGAATCCATCTGTAATCTATCCTGAGCTGGACCAATCTTAGCATTTTAGAATATATGGATTCCCTGAGAACTAATTAGATTTAATCTTTAGGAAAACCTGGTTATTTCCTTAACTTCAACATATATTAGCTACATAAACTTTATTGAATCCTAATAAGTGCATGTCTTCTTCCATAGTCTTAAAAGATTCCTGTGAGTTTTGCATTTATTAGACTCTAAGGTTCACAGTGTTGATGAAGTTTACATGCTGATTTTTCACTTTCACTCTGAATCAGTTGAAAAATATAGGAATTGAGAATATTTGCATATATATATACATCTCATACTGTTTTACACAAATAATTCTCATATTGTTGCACACATATTATTGTGGTTATATCTATCTATCTATCTATCTATCTATCTATCTATCTATCTATCTATGTAGTTGTGAAAATATGTTATTCCTTACAAATTTTCAAACAATTAAAAAAAATTAGTTTTGAAGTCACTAAGTATAAGGAAAGGCCATGTATGTGTCAGTGTGTCAGATGACATGAGCCTTAGACTATTGACATCACAATGGTCTCTCAGCCTGTCTGCTGAAGAGGCCTCATAACTCAGTAGTTTGCCTACCAAGTGTAGATATCAGTTTGATGTTCGAGAGGAGGAAGGCAAAATAAAATTTCAATTCCATTGAAAGTTTCTCCTTTCCAGATTCTGCAGACAAGGTATTGTTATATCTAATTTGAATCTCATGATAGACTAATCACAACAGGAATTGTTATCTCCTTTCTTCTCCACAAATTTGACTTGGTATTATTTTTATTATATCTTTACATTAGTTTTTAAAGTGGGTGATGACAACTACTGGCAGCTGTTTCTCTTTGATACTTTGATTCACAGGGATACGAAAGACTTTCTAAGTAAAAGATATGGTGCATCTGTTCATATTCTTTGAAAAAAAGTAAATTGTTTTGGGCACAATTATATTCCCTTAAGGAAAATACATACCATAAATATTTCATTTGTCTGAGCTTGTTGCTGTAAGGAAGATTTGCCACTCCATTATTACAGGGAAGAATTTCACTATGGATTAGAAAGGGAATGTATTCAGAAGCAGCTGGAAGAGTTCAGAGAGAAGAGAAACAGATTTGGTATGGCCAAGGCTGGGTAATAAAGAAGGAAGAATATCCAGGAGAGAAAAACGGGGCTAATTTGAATAGAAAACATTGCATTCATAGAGATGGAGAGGGGGTTCTATCATTAGCATAGCACAGGAGACAGAGAGTTTGGAGAGGTTCAGGAATCTAGGTGGCAACTTTAAAATGTACAATTATTTTTACTTCCCAGACTCAATGTTGATTTCTATGTAGGAGCCACAGGCAAGCAGCAATACTTTTTGAATTCTGGAGGGTTTGTTTTTTGTTTGTACATTTGTTTGTTGTGGATTTATTTTATTATGACAGTTTTGACAGCTCAGCTGAATATCAGAATCACAAAAGTCTTTGGCTTGAGTTGTTTAGATTAATACAATTACACCTTGAAAAGACAGTATACACCAGATGCTTATTTTAAGTTTTCACTGTTCAAGAGAGTTTGGGGAAGAGACAATCACATTACAAGGAAATTTCTGAAGGATACAAACATATAGGCAAATATAGGAAAGGCCAGTGTGTTCACAGGTAAAAAAGCAATCTAAAATTTTTAACTCTGGTTCATTTTTTATTTTCTTACTATATTTCCCAATAGAATATCATTTATGTTATGAGTTACAATTATCTTTTAATATCACATACTTTTTTATTTGTGAATTTCATGCATGTATACTATATCTTAACTTATCATTATAAATATTGCAATAATATTCCTCAGATCTTCCCTTTACACTTTAGTGTGTTTCCATATCATGAAATTAAAATTCAGTATGAACATTGGTCTTATAACTTATCCACTGAATACTTGTTCTGTTAGGTGGAGACCTGGATCAGGAGTACCTTATTTTTTCTATATGGAAACCCTTGTGAAGGAAGACATGGGAGGAATACATCGAACCTTGCTGTGCCAAGGACCTGTGGAACTCACAAGGGGCACAAAAAGGAATAAAAGATATCTCTCCTTATTTAGTGACGTTTTGGTTGTGTCTAGCAACCTGTGAGTATGTGAAATATGCATTCCTTACTATGAGAGGCTACACTTTAATTAGGCCTTTTGTACGAATATAAAATGTTCTTTTAATTCTTTTTAAAAATGATTATTCTTCCTCACTTCATGCTCACAACTTCTAGAGGTTGAGGTTTGGTTAACAATCCCCTACATACTACTCAATTTGTTTTCTCACAAGTTTGAGACACATTTTCTTTAAAAATTGAAATATTTAAGGTGTTATCCTGCTATTTGAATCTGGGGAAAGAATAAAACCAAACTTTAAAAGAAGGCAGATGTGCAAGTACATGCCAGTAATAGTAGCATTTTTAAAGCTGAATTATGAGTATTGAAACTTTATGGGATTATATGGACTATAAAGAGAGACATATTCTCAAAATAAAATATTTATAATATGAGAAGCTGGTGTCCTCTAGCTTGTTGTTTCAAGATAAACTCTAGACAAAAGAAGGAAGAATCCCTGATTATGACCCTTGTACACAGTGGCAACCCATGTAAGTCTCTTGACTTTATAGTTTCCAAATTAGTATGAAGAATCAAGAAGCAGCTACTATCCCTACTAATAGCAGTTAGTAATCACGGGAAACTTCAGGCACTGAGTTCTTTCCAGTTGGTGATTCTTCACATACTGGAGAAAAGTGCTGTGATTAAATGAAGCCGTATGCAAGGTTTCACTGTAACGTATGACAATGGAGGTGTCTTCTTGGACCACAGTCCATATACTCTCCACTGCCCGTGATCATAGCCTTCCTATTATTCTAGAAGGCATGAAGTTGATACTGATATTATCAAGTAAATATTTCATGATATGTTCTCATAAGTTCGTAAATGGTCTGGAGAACAGACATCAATAATATAGTTTATTCAGTTTGGGACATAAAATTTCTGGCCACCCTTATATAATATTCCTGAAAATTCCTTTCAAAAATTGTGAGAAAATGAAATGTTCAGAAGAGAATATTGGGGTAAATTTAGCTTATAACCCTGTTCAGACACTGTAAGCTCCCAGCATAGAAAATGTTAGTGTCTGGCTAATGCAGGTTCAAAATAAGTGAATGTCCAGGCTGTCTGTCTATCATCGTTCTTGTCATTTATACTAAACTCACTTGTAGTCCACACTTGGAAATACAGTTTTAAAAAGATAGTTTTGTACCAACACATTAGCTCAACAGTGTCCAATGAAGAGTAATGTACCTAAGTACACACACACACACACACACACACACACACACACACACAGAGGTAATATTCAGCCTATCATAATGTAATAGAAATGCCACAAATATGGGAAGGATTCTGTCGAAAGTTAGAAGGGAACAGAGAGAACAACAACAAAAATTAATTAGAAAATGGTATATATGTATGTGAATTTCTCAAAGAACAAATTGCATATAAAAGGAAAGATGAAAGAAGTAAAGTATTGCTTCCAAGGTTTTTGTTTCTTACAATCACATTTGATAAGATCAGAATGCTTGATAGGAAGACATATTTCTAATTATTTGTTTAAATTATTGGGATAAGTAATCATTTTTGGATACTTGTATGATATGTCCTTTGTATGTTTACTAAAGGAGCCATTGTAGTGAGCTGATGTCACTTCTTAGTATACAAAGAAGGACAATGGAAAATGAATTTTATTCAGTTAGATAATATTTTTATATTATTTGGGAAAGATTATTAAATATAGGAAAGTAAAATACAAAATTACAATTAATATTTACAGTATGTCATTATAGAAATAAAAGCAAAATGATTATGAATGAACAAAATTTAAGGAAAAAATCTGGAAATAGATACCTTTCTAAAATGGCACATATGTATGTGTGTGTATATATACACATACACACAGAGATACACACACACATATTCATGATATATTCATTTTAAACCTTCTCCAGTCAGTAAATATCAGGCTATGTCTATTTGTGAGCTTTGAGAACCTGTATCCAGTAACTTCCTTCCACACATGCTGTGTTGAAATCCATATTCCCTGGCTTGAACTGTGCCTGAGTGATAAACCAGTCATTCTCTGCTCTGGGTCAGGAGGAACCGGATATTTCCACAAGCAATACCTACCACAATGCATATCACACTAACAGAGATTCTTGATTCTTTTTCTAGGAATAAGAAAAGGTTTAAGATAAAATATATCATTCCACTGAATAACCTGTGGGCCGTGGATAATATGGAACTAATCAGAAAAAATGAAACCTGTCCTTGCAAGAACCTTTTCCTGTTTTGGCCAGACGGAAATTTCTTGGCCTCCTTTCGGTAAGACCTATAGTTTGGACCTGTATTCATGGGAAGATAGCTATAGAAATTGTTGGGCAAATTAATGCTTCAAAATTCACAGGTTAAACTAATTAACCAGAATATTTGCAAAATAAGAGTACAGTTTAGTCTGATTGTATACAGGATGCCAACTCCAATTTTCCCCTTCTATGATAACATCAGTTTGCTTATAATTTCTACAACATACATTTCACATGTAAGTATGTACCTTGGCTTTTGATCTGTGATGTTTATCAGAACTCCAGAAGACTCTTGGGGCAGAATGGAGGTACACTGTCTTCTAAGAAGGATGTGGACAAAACAAGTACTTACAAGAATGTAAAATGTCCTCCACATTATTTTCCCCATAATGTCTGGTATTACCTAGGTTTTGAAAATTCACAAATTGATTTCTCACCAATAATACTGCATAGTATACTTAAATTTGACCAATACCCCCAATACTCCCCATAAAAATAGTATTTAATTGAACAGATAAAAAGAGTTACTCATAGAATGCTCAAGTATTTGAATGTCTGTGTAGTAGAATATCACCTGTGGCTAATGGTCAATTGAAAAGGCCAAAGGCCAAAGGATAAAATACCATCAAATCTGCAAATGCTAGATATACAAATTAGCTCATTTTGATATGCCTTAGCTCAATGTCCAGGTTCTTCTGAGCCTTCCTCAGTTCTTAAACCCTTCTTTTCTCCCCCAGGTCAACACTTCTGAATCTGTCCTCAACATTGCTCACTCACCTTAGTCCAAGCTCAGCACCCTAAGTCTAACCTCAGCTTAATTGTGTTTCTATTCTCCTGCCTGATACCCCAGGCCACCTAGGGAAGCAACCAATGGCCAAACCACCTTAGATCTCACATGGCTGGTGTCTCTTTCTCCCTCTGTAGCATGGTGAATCCCTTTCACCACCCCTGTATCTTCTAGACTTTCTGTAGTAAAATTGGGAGTCCTTCCTATTCCACCCAGCTCATTGGTCATTATCGTCTTTATTCTTCGATGAAGAAAAAAATTAGTTAATAGGACCTTCAATGTTCATATGCAGATTCTTGATCAAAGTGTCAAAACCAACCCCTACATATCACCAAGTACCTATGATGTTTCCTGCTATGTCATTTTGTATTTTGGTGATATGTTATGTGTTGTTTGTATGTATCTATTTGTGTGTCTGTTATGAGTATGAGTATGTATATCTGTAGGTTGAGAGGCGCAGGCATAATCCACCCTTCTGATAAAAATGGTTGTAGGGAGAGAACAGAGTAGGTGAGCAGGTAATTGTAGAATCGTGAATGTGCCAGTCTATGGGCAAGAATCAGTTCATATGTCCATAGGAAGTCAGCTTGAGTTATGGATATTTGAATCATGGCAAAGTAGAGAAAACAAAAACAAAACAAAAAAAACCTCAGTGAATGAAAGATCTTTGCAGCATGGATAATTATTTTCATAAAGAAGAAAAATGTATACATTAGCTTACTGATAGAAAAACTACACATGACATAGGGTTTTGAGCATGGACAAGAGTAATAGAGCACTGCGTAAGGTTTGCTAATTGGATCAGAAGAACATTGATCAGCACAATAATGTTGATAACTGTAAAACACTGTGAATGTGTCAAATATCAATAATGTTTAACTCATTAAACAAAATTTAAAAAAAAGGAAGGAGCTGGGTGTGGTGGTGCACGCCTGTAATCCCAACACTCTGGAAGCAGAGGCAGGCAGATTTCTGAGTTCGAGGCCAGCCTGGTCTACAGAGTGAGTTCCAGGACAGCCAGGGCTACACGGAGAAACCCTGTCTTGAAAAACCAAAAAAAAAAAAAAAAAAAGAGACCATAAAATTTTCAGTTATAGATGTTAGCTTGTTAAAATAATATTGAATTCATCTTATATTAGAATATTATATGATACAGTTGAATAGTGGTGGGCTTATTATTTGTACCAGGAGAGTTGACTTGAAGACTCATACAGATGAAGCACTAGATTATAGGACCTTGTATGCCAGTTCACTCAGGGAAACAAACAATATTTTTTTCTTAAAAGGTGTTCTCCCTGTATTAAGTGTGTTCTAAACAATGGTCATATACCTAACCTGTGGTTTAGTGTGAATAATGATCCCTTTCAATGTGACATGAGCTCATATGGAGAAGACACTGCCTTAACTACTACTTTTACAAATGGAACTTGAGCTTGGCCCTGCCAAACTCACATAGCTCTTGGAGCAAAACAAGTCTTAATATTCCCAACTAGCTTCCGCACTATATTGAACCCCCTGTCATAAAAGTCTTCCAGTGAAACATGTCAGGCAGATGGTCAGTCATGTGGAGAATATCATCTACACCTGCACCCTCAGGATAGCAATTGACTTATAATACTTATGAACAATAATCTTAACAATCTTAGCGTTGTCAGGACTCTAATCTTCTTTTTCTCATTTAACATTGCAGTTCGATTGAACAGAAAGATCACTGGTATTATTTTCTCAGAAGGTATTTTACTTGTGATTATACTTCTGTACTGACATGGGAATTGCAGATTGTGCTTCTTTTTTTTTAAAGCATATCTGGTAGACTAACTCCAAATATGCTGCTGATTAGACGGTCACTGAATACTACTTTAGTTTCTCTTGTCTATTCATTTACTGTTGAGGAAGTTCACTCATTGCCTCTGTTTTATATTGGAGTAAATAGTACTCTTCAATATTACTGTAAATTCCACTCCATATATGTTACTCTATCATGTCCATTCAAACCATCTGCTTTTCCTTCATTAAGGTAAAGCAGATTTTTCCCTTTTCCTTGGGTAATTAGATCTTTCAATAGATCAACAGAACTTATGGGCTGTCTCTATATATTAATAGAATTTATTGTAATGACAATTGTTGGCTTAAGCCAACAATGGGTATCTATGAATGGGAAGTCAAAAAAAAAAAAAAAACCTAGCAGTTCTTCAGTTTCTGAGGCCAGTTTGTTTCACCTGCTCTATATAAACTGGAATCCTGAAGAAGGTGTGCTGGCAGTAAGAGCAAGCAGGCAAAGAAGAGTGAGTCTTCCTCCTTCTAATGTCCTTATGTAGACTTCCAGCAGATGATGTGGCTCAGATTAATGGTGTGTACTAGCATGCCTAGGTTGGGACCTTTCTTTGTCCCAGGATGACCTTAAACTCAGATCCACCTCTCTCAGTCAATAGAAATTAATGGTGGGTGTGTTCTACCTTGCCTAGGCCTAAGCTTTTCATGGCCACTATGCCTCATGATCACTATGTCAATGTCCAAGTCAAAAGCCTGTGTCTTCTATCCTCAAGATCTGGATCACAGGTGTGCCCTAAATTTCTGGATTGTAGTTCATGTCAGATGTAGTCAATTTGACAACAACCTTGCAACCAAAAATTTCCAAGGACTGGCTGTGTTTCCTGGGTCAATGTGCTTTTATGTGACCATATTTTTGCTTCTAAAATATTTTAAAATATTCACTCATCCAATAATGTGTATTGTTAATCTGATTGTCTTGTATTTAGCACTACAAGGTTATTTATAAACTATTAACAGTGATTAGTTTAAAATAGCTACTAGTGAATTAATTTTACTCTATTGTTTGTTTTTATTGCATTTGACCAGATCCATAGATGAAGCCAAGAAGGATAGCAAGAAACCATTCTCACTGAAAATATTCACTGAGGACATTCCAACCTGTGACATCGTATGTAAACAGAAAACCAAAACTGACAATCCAAGTTCATGACTAGCAGAGAGACAGGCTTTTCGTAGAGTAATGGAAGATGGAGACATAGAGGGTGGAGGGAAGAGATAGTAAAAATTTATGCATATGGAAAATTTATATGGGTGTAACATGCACACATGTTTTTTATGTGTGATATGTAGAAAGCAATATGAAGCAAGATTGATGGCCATGCTAAAGCAAAAACAAGCGTACTTTTCCTAAAATTACTGAAAATTATTTCAGGTAGTTGCAACAACATACATTTCCATGCCAAGTTTTATTATTAGTATTAAAGTTTCATCATTTTTATTGGGATTATTACAAACTACTTCTATCTTTTAAGGCCTGTTTTGTGACTGAGTATAAGGTCAGTTTTGGAGAAAGTACCATGGGGTGCTCAGAAGAAGGTATATTCTTTTGTTTTAGGATAAAATGCTGTACAGATATCTGTTAAATCCAATTGGTTCAAACTTCTGTTAGTTTCTGTTTAGTTTCTGTTTCCATGTTCTGTCCATTTATGAGAGTCAGGTGTTGAAATCTCCCACTATTATTGTGTGAGGTGCAATATGTGCTTTGAGCTTTAGTAAAGTTTTTTTATGAATGTGAGTACCCTTGCATTTGAAGCATATATGTTCAGAATTGAGAGTTCTTGGTAGATTTTTCCCTTGATGAGTATGAAATGCCCTACCTGAACTTTTTGATAACTTTTGGTTGAAAGTCAATTTTATTTGATATTAGAATGGCTATTCCAGCTTGTTTCTTGGAACTGTTTCCTTGGAAAATTGTTTTCTTTGAGGTAGTATGTCTGTCTTTGTCATTGAGGTGGCTTTCCTGTATACCGCAAACTGTTGGGTCTTTTATATGTATCCAGTATGTTAGTCTTTTTTATTAGAGAATTGAGTCCACTGATGTTGAGAGATATTATGTAAAAGAGATTGCTGCTTCTTGTTATTTTTGTTGTTAGAGCTGAAATGTTTATTTGGATATCTTCTTTTTGGTTTATTAAAAGAAGGTTATTTTCTTGGTTTTTCTAGGTTGTAGTTTCCCCCTTTGTGTTGGATTTTACTATTTATTATCCTTTGTAGAGCTGGATTTGTGGAAAGATCTTGTGAAAATTTGTTTTTGTCATGGAATATCTGGGTTTCTCCATCTCTTCTAACAGATTTTTGCTGGGTATAGTAGCCTGAACTGGCATTTGTGTTCTCTAAGGGTCTGTAGAATATCTTGTGCGGACTTTAGGGATTTTGTAATCTCTGGTGAGAAGTATGGTGTAATTCTAATTGGTCTGACATTATGTTACTTGACCTTTTTTCCTTAATGCTTTTAGAACTAAGCAGCTTTTCCCCCTGAGTTCTTATTGCTTATATATTATCTTATCTGATGTTCAACTATTACTTATTTTAAAATGTTTGCACCTAATCAAAAATGATTGTTTTTATATAAGATAACTGTAAACAAACCTTAAACAGACCAAACTTTTGTAAAGAATTAATTTGCTCTCCACATTCACATGTTCTGTATAATTTTTTTTACCTTTGTCTTCTGCTCTTTCAGTATGTCTCTGTGCATCTTCACACCTGCTTTGGAAGACCAGCTCCATAATCATGGCTCTTTATCCTCAGATTTATTTGAATGTTCTAGGCATAGGGATATCTTTTTATGTAACTTTTGTTTAGAGATCATTTATTATTAACTTATCATTGGTGTGTTTGTGTGTGTGTGTGTGTGTGTGTGTGTGTGTTTCTGTGTGTTTATATGTGTACAGTGCTTAGACTACAACTCACAACTTCACACATAATATGTAGTAGTTTTATCATTGAGTTACACACATAACTATTAAATTGTCGATTTTGGGATGGAGAGATCGCTCAGCATTTAAGAGCACTGACTGCTCTTCCAGAGGTCCTGAGTTCCATTCCTAGTAACCACATGGTGGATCACAACCATCTAAAATGGGATCCAATGTCCCCATCTGATGCATCTGAAGACAGCTACATTTTAATTATATAAATAAAATAAATCTTTATATTTTTCTTTTTTTAAATTTTTTATCTTTTTGTTTTTGTTTTTGTTTTTGTTTTTGTTTTTGTTTTGTTTTTGCTTTTTTTTTGCTTTGTTTTGTTTTTTGAGACAGGGTTTCTCTGTGTATCCCTGGCTGTCTTGGAACTCACTCTGTAGACCAGGCTGGCTTCAAACTCCAAAATCTGCCTTCCTCTGCCTCCCAAGTGCTGGGATTGAATGCGTGCACCACCACTGCCCGGCAATGTCTATTTTTCTAATATTTTTATTATTGTTCCATTATAACTATTGGATTTAGTGTGGATCAGAAATTTAACAGTTATGTAGCATGGAATCACTGAAGACCATTCTTCCTATAAGCAGAATGGAATGTAGCTCAGAGAATCACCTTCTCTTTGACTTTTATAAATATTAATGGGTACAAAATGTATCAAGGGTTTTTATTGTAACATGTCACTGTTGAAATTGCACTAAACCAACCAAGGTGTGTATAATGATCACGACATTTTTTGATTTTAATATATTCTAGGTTATATGAAACAGTAATTAAAGAGAAAGTATAGTATAAAAGTAATTTCTAACCAGTGATATAAATTAGGAGAATACTCACTAGTTTGGTGGAACAAGCTGTGTCCTCAGGACAGAGAAGAGGAGAAGAGCAGATAGTCCTGTAGGGAAATGCTCTCTTGCCTCTGATGCTTGATTTCAGCTATGGCAAATGCTCAGTATTGTACGTTAGCAATCTTCCTGATGACTTTCAACACCATTGTGACTTAGAGCCAATTCCTATAAAGTAAACATTTTTAATGATTTTTACCCATGACTCTAGTGCTTTCATATATTATCTGCCATGATTATAAACAAACTTTTCTTTAGTTGGGAAGATTGGTAATAGGTACTTTTTAGCTTTTCTTCATGTGATGATGTGTTTATTTCTTTTTTTTTTCCCTTGAAGAGTTGTTTTCAGAACATAAATACATTATTCTAATTTAAATAAATATCTGCCACCACTTTTCATCCTCCACTTTTTCTAGTAAGTATTTAGCAATGATCCGTCATATTTTTGACAATAGTTTGGTGGAGTTCTTTGATTTTATATTTACAGTTTGGCCTTTCATATTTATTACACTTATTATTTATACTTATTACACTTAAGATATACCTGTATTTTTCCTATGGATAAATTAGGAATATACTCTTGCTATTCTAACATAAGGATTTCTTTTCCTCACAATTTTTCCCTTTTTTCATATCCTTGGGATTGAATTTATATTCCTCAACTCTATATTTTAAAATATGAAGATGCAGATGATTTTAGAATCATATTTATTTGATAATTTCTTCTAAATATAGAAATCCACTGCCAAATCACCTGCGTAAGTCCCAAGATATTCCCAAGCCTCTCCTTAAGTTGCACATGTCTTCTCCTACTCTTGAGTTCAAATACAAATATATAAAATATTGAATTTTGACGTAATATTGTAGAGATAACAAGTAACTGCACTGTCCTCACGAGTCAATGTCTATGCCATGTCTGGTGGATAGCATTTTACTACATGTCTAGATGACTTTAATCTGTTCTGAATTTCATACCTCGTTAGTGATAGTAACAGCTACCTGTTTCACATCTAGTTTATTGATATGTAATTTCAATATTTAAAGAGTTTGTATTTCTATCCTCTTAGGATGAAAATGTATAGTTCCTTTTTTCTGCAATAAAAATTTTTATGTATCGTTGAAAAATTATTAAAAGCCTATGGCCGAGAAACACCTTAAGAGATGGTCAACATCATTAGTCATCAGGGAAATGCAAATCAAAACAACCCTGAGATTCCACCTCACACCAGTCAGAATGGCTAAGATTAAAAACTCAAGATACAACAGGTGCTGGCGAGGATGTGGAGAAAGAGGAACACTCCTCCAATGTTGGTGGGATTGCAAAAATGGTAAAACCGCTCTGGAAATCAGTTTGGCAGTTCCTCAGAAAATTGGGCATGTCACTTCCAGAGTACCCTGGCATACCGCTCCTGGGCATATACCCAGAGGATTCCCCTGCATACAATAAAGACACATGTGCCACAATGTTCATAGCAGCCTTGTTTATAATCGCCAGAAATTGGAAGGAGCCCAAATATCCCTCAGAGGAGGAATGGATACAGACAATGTGGTATATTTATACAACGGAATACTACTCAGCAATTAAAAATAATGAATTCTTGCAATTCATAGGCAAATGGTTAGATCTGGAAAATATCATCCTAAGCGAGTTAACCCAATCACAAAAGAATACACAAGAAATGCAATCACTGATAAGTGGATATTAATGAGCCCAGAAGCCCTAAATTCTCAAGGCACAATTAGCAAGTCAAATGATTCCCAAGAAGGAGAAAGGAGAGGACCCTGGGCCTGAAAAGATTGGATCCAGTTTTGTAGATCCAGAACAGAGAAATGGTGGGGGGGTGATTGAGGAATAGTTGGGGGGGGAGAGGACTTATGGGACATATGGTGGGGGGGAACTGGGAAAGGGGAAAGCCTTTGGAATGTAAACAAAGATTACAGAAAATTAAAAAAAAAGAATAAAAAAATTTTAAAAAGCCTATTTTTCCTCATATTAGGAACATGTAATCTATTATATGTTTAATCTTATTTCTGAGAATTACTTACATATCCTTGGTTCACTATGAGTCAAGAAATATATTACCACGTACAAAAAAATCCCAGTTGTCTTTTCATATTTATGCATTAAGAATATTAATTTTAGAACTATTTTTTAAAAAATAGTTTGATCTGTGTCTGTTTTATAAACATCATCACCACCAGGAAGAAATGCACACTTTGCAATAATTGTTTGAAATGCTCTGAGAACACAATATTTTATTATGTCAATTGAAATACTATATGTATTATTTATCTCGTGTGAATTTAATAATACTTTGTTTTTAAATTATTTAGAAATTTTTAGATATTCAACAAAATATCAGTTTTACTTTTCTTTAAATTTATATTGTGATCACTCTGTATGCATATATATGCGTGTGTATGTTTATATCTATGTGTGTACATTTGTGTGATTGTGTGCATGATGTGTATGTGTGTTCATTTATGTAGTGTTTGAATGTGTCCTTGAGTCTAATTTCAGAGCTATATTTTCATCCAGAAGTGACTAACTCTACATAATTTTCCAATGCACACATTGGTTCTTTTCTATTTACATTATAACCACAAGAAGAGAGATGGTCTTACATTATGAGTTGTTTTTGCATAATTCTTAGTCTATAGATAGCAGGATGTAAAATCAGTTAGTGCAATGTATTCTTGTACATAAATTTTATGTAGCCTGTCATGTTGTGATGGGGTCTTGTATGAAGCTTTAGCAAAATCATATGCACAAACACATACACAGACACACAGACACACACATACATTTATTTACAGGGTAATAGGTTATGCTTAGTGGATAGAAGACAATAAATTAAAACCTTGTGAAACAGCTGGCTTATGAAGTGGTTTCCTTTGGTCTTGGGTCAAGGTTGTTTCTGGATAGTGAGAGTTTCTTATTTAAGGGATTGTTTCCTAGACACTCACAGTACTTATATATGGAGCATTATATGGAGAGAGTACTTACTCATCTTTTGTGTATTTTGGTTTTTAAATTTTCTTTTTTCCCTTTTTTTTTAATTTTCTATATTCTGTGTTTACATTCCAAAGTCTTTCCCCTTTCCCAGGTCCCACCCACCATAGTTCCCATAGTTCCTCTCCCCCCTCATCTGTTCCCCAATAATTCCCCCTCCCCCCTCGGTTTCTTTACTAAACTGGATGCAATCTTTACAGGACCAGGGTCCTCTCCTTTCTTCTTCTTGGGAATCATTTGACTTGCTATTTGTGTCTCAAGTATTTAGGGCTTCTGGGCTCATTAATATCCACTTATCAGTGATTGCATTTCATGTGCATTCTTTTGTGATTGGGTTAATTCACTCAGGATGATATTTTCCAGGTCTAACCATTTACCTACAAATTGCATGAATTCATTATTTTTAATTGCTGAGTAGTATTCCATTGTATAAATATACCACATTTTCTGTATCCATTCCTCCTTTGAGGGATATTTGGGCTGCTTCCAATTCCTGGCTATTATAAACAAGGCTGCTATAAACATAGTGGAGCATGTGTCCTTATTGCATGCAGGGGAATCCTCTGGGTATATGCCCAGGAGTGGTATGCCAGGGTCCTCTGGAAGTAATATGCCCAATTTTCTGAGGAACCGCCAAACTAATTTCCAGAGCGGTTTTACCATTTTGCAATCCCACCAACAGTGGAGGAGTGTTCCTCTTTCTCCACATCCTCGCCAGCACTTGTTGTCTCTTGAGTTTTTAATCTTAGCCATTCTGACTGGTGTGAGGTGGAATCTCAGGGTTGTTTTGATTTGCATTTCCCTGATGACTAATGATGTTGAACATCTTTTAAGGTGTTTCTCGGCCATCTGAATTTCTTCTGGTGAAAATTCTTTGTTTAGCTCTGTGCTCCATTTTTTGATAGGGTTATTTGTTTCTTTGCGGTCTAACTTCTTGAGTTCTTTGTATATATTGGATATTAGCCCTCTGTCAGATGTGGAGTTGGTGAAGATCTTTTCCCACTTTGTTGGTTGCCGTTTTGTCCTTCTGACAGTGTCCTTTGCTTTGCAGAAACTTTGTAATTTTATGAGGTCCCATTTGTCGATTCTTGATCTTAGAGCATAAGCTATTGGTGTTCTGTTCAGGAACTTTTCCCCTGTGCCCAAGTCCTCCAGGGTCTTCCCAAGTTTCTTTTCTAATAGTTTCAGTGTGTCTGGTTTTATGTGGAGGTCCTTGATCCACTTGGAGTTGATCTTAGTGCAAAGAGATAAGATTGGATCAATTCGCATTCTTCTGCATGTTGACTTCCAGTTGAACCAGCACCATTTATTAAAAAGGCTATCTTTATTCCATCGGATGGTTGTGGCTCCTTTATCAAAGATCAAGTGACCATAAGTCTGTGGGTTAACCTCTGGGTCTTCAATCCTGTTCCACTGATCTGCTTGCCTGTTGCTATACCAATACCATGCAGTTTTTAACACAATTGCTCTGTAGTACTGCTTGAGGTCAGGGATATTGATTCCCCCAGAAGTCCTTTTATTGTTGAGAATAGTTTTAGCTATCCTGGGTTTTTTGTTGCTCCAGATGAATTTGAGAATTGCTCTTTCTAGATCTATGAAGAATTGAGTTGGGATTTTGATGGGGATCGCATTGAATCTGTATATTGCTTTTGGCAAGATGGCCATTTTTACTATATTGATCCTGCCAATCCAGGAGCAAGAAATATTTTTCCATCTTCTGAGGTCTTCTTCGATTTCTTTCTTCAAGGACTTGAAGTTCCTGTTGTACAGATCTTTCGCTTGTTTGGTTAGAGTTACGCCAAGATATTTTATGTTGTTTGTGGCTATTGTGAAGGGTGTTATTTCCCTAATTTCTTTCTCTGCCTGCTTGTCCTTTGAGTACAAGAAGGCCACTGACTTGCTTGAGTTAATTTTATAACCTGCCACTTTTCTGAAGTTGTTTATCAGCTGTAGAAGTTCTCTGGTGGAGTTTTTTGGGTCGCTTAGGTAAACTATCATATCGTCTGCAAATAATGATAGCTTCACTTCTTCCTTTCCAATTTGTATCCCTTTGACTTCCTTATGTTGTCTAATTGCTCTTGCTAGAACTTCAAGTACTATATTGAAGAGATATGGAGAGAGAGGGCAGCCTTGTCTGGTCCCTGATTTTAGTGGGAATGCTTCAAGTTTCTCTCCATTTATTTTGATGTTGGCTACTGGTTTGCTGTAGATTGCTTTTACTATGTTTAGGTATGGGCCTTGAATTCCTGCTCTTTCCAAGACTTTTAGCATGAAAGGATGCTGAATTTTGTCGAATGCTTTTTCGGCATCTAATGAGATGACCATGTGGTTTTTTTCTTTCAGTTTGTTTATGTAGTGGATTACATTGATGGATTTCCGTATATTGAACCATCCCTGCATCCCTGGGATGAAGCCTACTTGATCATGGTGGATGATCGTTTTGATGTGTTCTTGGATTCGGTTAGCAAGAATTTTATTTAGTATTTTTGCATCTATATTCATAAGAGAAATTGGCCTGTAGTTCTCTTTCTTTGTTGGATCTTTTTGTGGTTTAGGTATTAGCGTAATTGTGGCTTCGAAGAATGAGTTGGGCAGTGTCCCTTCTGTCTCTATTTTGTGGAATAGTTTGGAGAGTATTGTTGTTAAGTCTTCTTTGAAGGTCTGGTAGAATTCTGCACTAAAACCATCTGGTCCCGTACTTTTTTTGGTTGGGAGGCTTTCTATAACCCCTTTTATTTCTTTAGGGGTTATGGGACTATTTAGCTGATCTACTTGATGCTGATTTAATTTTGGTATTTGATATCTGTCTAGGAAATTGTCCATTTCCTCCAGGTTCTCCAGTTGTTTTGAGTATAGACCTTTGTAGTAGGATCTGATGATGTTTTGAATTTCGTCAGTTTCTGTTGTTATGTCTCCCTTTTCATTTCTAATTTTGTTAATTTGTATACTGTCTCTGTGTCCTTTGGTTAGTCTGGCTAAGGGTTTATCTATCTTGTTGATTTTCTCAAAGAACCAGCTCCTGGTCTTGTTGATTCTTTGTATGGTTCTCTTTGTTTCTATTTGATTGATTTCAGCCCTGAGTTTGATGATTTCTTGTCTTCTACTCCTCCTGGGTGAATTAACTTGTTTTTCTTCCAGGGCTTTAAGGTGTGCCATTAAGCTGCTAGTATATGCTCTCTCCAGTTTCTTTTTGGATGCACTTAGAGCTATGAGTTTTCCTCTTAGCACTGCTTTCATTGTGTCCCATAGATTTGGGTAGGTTGTACCTTCATTTTCATTGAATTCTAAAAAGTCTTTGATTTCTTTTTTTATTTCTTCCTTGACCAAGGTGTCATTGAGTAGAGTATTGTTCAGTTTCCATGTGTATGTGGGCTTTCTGTTGTTTTTGTTGTTATTGAAGACCACTCTTACTCCATGGTGATCTGATAGAAGGCATGGGATTAGCTCGATCTTCTTGTATTTGTTGACATCTGTCTTGTGACCAATTATATGGTCTATTTTGGAGAAGGTCCCATGTGGAGCTGAGAAAAAGGTATATTCTTTAGCTTTAGGATGAAATGTCCTATATATATCTGTTAAATCCAATTGGTCCAGAGTTTCAATTAGTTTCACTGTGTCCCTGTTTAGTTTCTGCTTTCCTGATGGGTCCATTGAGGAGAGTGGGGTGTTGAAGTCACCCACAATTATTGTGTTAGGTGTAATGTGTGCTTTAAGCTTTAGTAAGGTTTCTTTTACGAATGAGGCTGCCCTTGCATTTGGAGCATAGATGTTCAGTATTGAGAGCTCTTCTTGGTGGATTTTTCCTTTGGCCAGCAAGAAGTGACCTTCTGAGTCTCTTTTGATGATTTTAGGTTGGAAGTCAATTTTATCTGATATTAGAATGGCGACTCCAGCTTGTTTCCTGAGACCATTTGCTTGTAAAATTGTCTTCCAGCCTTTTACTCTAAGGCAGTGTTTGTCTTTGACACTGAGATGTGTTTCCTGTATGCAGCAAAATGTAGGGTCCTGTTTCCATATCCAGTCTGTTAATCTATGTCTTTTTATTGGGGAATTGAGTCCATTGATGTTAAGAGATATTAAGGAATAGTAATTATTTCCTCCAGACATTTTTGAAATTATATTTATTTATTTTATTTATTTTTTATATTCGAGAGGTTACCTTCTTTTGGATTTGATGAGAGGAGGTTTCTATCTTGCTTCTTCCCGGGTGTAGTTTCCGTCCTTGTCTTGGTGTTTTCCCCCTATTATCCTTTGTAGGGCTGGATTTGTGGAAAGATATCGTGCAAATTTGGTTTTGTCATGGAATACCTTGATGTCTCCATCTATGGTGATTGAGAGCTTTGCTGGGTAAAGTAGTTTTGGCTGAAGTTTGTGTTCTCTTAGAGTTTGCATGATATCTGCCCAGGATCTTCTAGCTTTCATGGTCTCAGGTGAGAAGTCTGGTGTTATTCTGATAGGTCTTCCTTTATAAGTTACTTGGCCTTTTTCTCTTGCTGCCTTTAATATTCTTTCTTTGTTTAGTACATTTGGAGTTTTGATTATTATGTGACGGGATGTATTTCTGTTCTGATCCAGTCTGTTTGGGGTTCTGTATGCTTCTTGTATATTCATGGGCATCTCTCTCTTTAGGTTGGGGAAGTTTTCTTCCATAATTTTGTAGAAGATATTTGCTGGCCCTTTAACTTGTACATCTTCATTCTCGTCTATACCTATAATCCTTAGGTTTGGTCTTCTCATTGTGTCCTGGATTTCCTGGATGTTTTGGGTTACAGCCTTTTTGCATTTAGTATTTTCTTTGACTGTTGAATCAATGGTTCCTATGGTATCTTCGGCTTCTGATATTCTGTCTTCTATCTCTTGTATTCTATTGTTGATATTTGCATCTATGGCTCCTGATTTCTTCCCAAGGTTTTCTATCTCCAATGTTGTCTCCCTCTGCGATTTCTTAGTTGTTTCTACTTCTGTTTTTAGTGCCTGGATGGATGTGCTCAGATCTTTCGCTTGCTTGATTGTGTTTTCATGTATTTCTTTAATAGATTTTTGTGTTTCCTCTTTCATAGCTTCTACTTGTTGGCCCACGTTCTTCTGTATTTCTTTAAGTGATTTTTGTCTTTCCTCCTTATTGTCTTCTTCTTTTTGATCCATCTTCTCCTGCATTTCTTGAAGTGATTTTTGTATTTGCCTTGTAAAGGCTTCTAACTTTTGGTCCATTTTCTCTTCTATTTCTTTATGAGATTTTTCTATGTGTTCAGCTACCAGCATCCTGACCTGTGATTTTATATCCAAGTCTTGTTTTTCTGGTGTTTTGGGGTATCCAGGGCTTCCTGTTGTTGGCGAACTGGGTTCAGATGCTGTCATGTTGTCTTGATTTCTGTTAGTGACATTCCTTCGTTTACCTTTTGCCATCTGGTTATTTCTGGTGTTAGTTGACCTTGTTGTCACTGGCTGGTGTTTGAATCTCCTATGAGGCTGGGCTTACCTGTTGTTTCTCTACTGGTGGTTATGCGTGATTGCTGCTCAACGGGATCACGAGCTGGCTGCCACCCACTGACTTTGTGCACGGCCTGAGGTCTCCGGGAAGTGTGGGGGAGTGCAGCAGAGCCTCGGCAGGTGCTGCTGGGCCTGCCTAGTAGCGAGAGCCTAGCAGATCCCCCCAGGTGGTAGTCCCTGATGGAATCTGTCTACCTGTTCCTTTCCAGCTGTGTTCTGGTTGCAGTATGGAGGCCTGCCGCTATCGCTGGTCCGGGCTCCTGGGGAGCTGGGTGGTTCCGGCTGCCTCGGTGCACGGCCTAAGCTCGCAGGGACGTGCTGCAGAGCCTAGGCCCTTGGGCCTGCCTGTGGGCGAGAGCTTAGCAGCTCTCCCTGCTCTAGCCCCAGGCGGAGTCTCTATCTGCACCTTTCCAGTTGTGTCCTGGTTGCAATATGGAGGCCTGCTGCTATAGCTGGTCCTCACTCTTCTTAATAAACAAGAATTGTTGCTTATCCTGGTTCCGTGGGCAGGGTCTGAGCACCTGGCAAGCTGGCTAGGTCTGGCTGACCTGCTACCGGCTGGATGGGATGCTGCAGACAAGATGGCGCTGCCTGCAGGGGGTTCGGGGGGTCTGGCCTGCGAGCGCAGAGCTCAGGCACGGCCGCTGGACTCCAAACCGCTAGGCTGTGCGCAGTTCCTGCCCCAGACCTGAGTCCCCGGAGGTCTTAAACTCGGGCTGTCTCTGGTACCTGGTTCCGCCGGCAGGGTCTCAGCACCTGGCAGGTTGGCTAGGTATGGCTGACCTGCTACCGGCTGGATGGGATGCTGCAGACAGGATGGCGCTGCCTGCAGGGGGTTCGGGGGTCTGGCCTGCGAGCGCAGAGCTCAGGCACGGCCGCTGGACTCCAAACCGCTAGGCTGTGCGCAGTTCCTGCCCCAGACCTGAGTCCCCGGAGGTCTTAAACTCGGGCTGTCTCTGGTACCTGGTTCCGCCGGCAGGGTCTCAGCTCCTGGCAGGTTGGCTAGGTATGGCTGACCTGCCACCGGCTGGATGGGATGCTGCAGACAAGATTTTTCTTTTGTTTTTGTCTTCTGTTTTCTTTTGCTAGTAGCTGCTGCTATTAATCCTTATTTACCTAATACTGTGCACATGTTGTGCATGAAAGGAAGGGTGTGAAATGATGGAAATCTAGATGGGGAGGAAGCATATGGTTGTACTCTATTTCACCCTCCCTGCCTATCTGCTGCCCTAATGAAAAAAATATCAGGATGCTGAGTTCCTGCGTCCATGGCTACTCAGTCTTCCTTTAGCATACACAAGCTGTTAGTTATATTTGAATACCAAGTAATCCCACAGTTAATTTTGTGATAAATATGGTAGACAGTCTTCCAGATTCATCTCAAGGGAAGAAAACTGGATGTTTATGGTATATTAGAGTTGTCATTTCAGACTGAAGATTATATATAAAGATTAGATAATAACTAATTTTGTAATCATGAATTTCAAAGTTATATTCTATCATTCTTCTCTGTACTTTTCACAGCCTTTATGTATAACTGCCACAAAATTCGAAAAGGTGAAAGATATAGTTAAGAAATTACGACCAATGATACGAATGCCTGTAAGTTATTTTCATGTTATTTGGAGTTAAAATTGAATTTGTTTTTGAGATCCACATATGTGCAAATGTGTATACATATAAACCATACAGATGAAACTTAATCATGATAAATTTAAAGCTCATATTTTTCAACCTTCTTTTGGAAATAAAGGCATCTAAGATATAATAGTCTAGAGAGGGATTTTTGTAGTGAATTTCTTTTCTATGTTTCCATAGAAATGAAACTCATAGCCCAATGGAATGAGTTATACTTCTACTATCACTAGACAATAAAGATGAATTGTAATAAAATGAGATTAATTGGTCGTATGTGTGCCCCTATTTAACATATCCTAATCTTAGAGGCAACACAATCTGTCTGTCTTCCTTCCTTCCTTCCTTCCTTCCTTCCTTCCTTCCTTTCTTTCTTTCTTTTTCTTTCTTTCTTTCTTTCTTTCTTTCTTTCTTTTTTTTTCTACTAATTACAATTTTATTGTACTTCCTTTATGGTATGAGATTCACCTCCTTTCCCATTCCTTCTTGTTATCTTTTCCTGTGTGTGGAGTTGTAAGTGTGCATATTTTGATATGTTTGTGTTGTTTTCTAAATCATTAATAATCATGTTTGAGTACTTGTATGTTTTGCTCTCTGCATACATATCTATATTTATTCTTTCTGTTTTTAAATGTGCATCTCTGTGTAAATCTTTCTATTTCTCTATCTATCCTTCTATGTGTGTTTTTCTCTTATGTGTATATATCCCTCTCTATCACTTCTTGTGAGTTTATTATATGAGTCTCTAAGTGCCAGTCTGTTTCTCTATCTCTATAGTTGTTCCTCTGCCTCACTCTTTCCTCTCCTTGTATATTTGGGTGGGTGGATGTTTGAGTGACTACTTGAACAGATCTTTGTCTCCCAGTGAAATAATTTAGAACTCTATGGGAAAATTCCTTGGTTTTAATCATGAATCAATAAGAGTACTGTTAATGATAACTCCAATTAGAGCATATTATCATTTTAGTCACTCCTAGAGGTTGCTAACTATTTCAACAGAATGTTCTATTTATATGATTGTTTCAAATGGATCTATATCTCTGTGTGTAATAATTATGTTGTGGAATGTCTTTCCAGTATCTGGCCTATTTTCCAGGTTAGAAACATCTTCATCCTCTACACAGACTGGCTATCTCTAAATGAAAGCCAATGATTATGTGCACTCCTAGGCACCCTCAAAGCCTCTCCGATTTTTGTCTATTTTTCTCACTGTTGCTGAAATAACCATATCTTTCAAATGTTCCTTTATCAAGTCATCATAATCACTGTGAGTATGTGACTATCTCAGTAGCAGGTTGTGTGCTCATGTCAAATCAACATTCAATATTCCACTGACAGACTGGAGAAACATATGTGAGTCATTTTGTAATGTTATTTGTCTCAGTGTTGATGGCTGAATGCAATTTCTTCTTCTACTGTGGATCAGTAGACCATGTTTCTCATTGAGGAAAGGCAAGTACCAAGGATTTTCTCCTGAAATCAGTCCTGATGACTCAAACCTGTAGTCAGAAGACATGACATTAATACTGGTCTGAATAATTTCCCTGCTACAGAGCTAGAAATTATAAGAAAATCACTATATTATTGAAGACTCTACTGTCAGGTTATTTGTGACTGCTTATTCTTTTTGGCTCTCAGAACAGTGAAGAATACCAACTATGGTTCCATCCTGGCCATGGGGAAGCTCCAAGAGCACTACAAAGTACGTACCAGGGAATTCTAAGGAAGGACTAGCTGACTTCAGTGGTCTAACCCTGAAATCTCAAGTTTTCATTATTTAGTCTTAAATAAAAGTACACACTAAAACAAAGCAAACAGTATTTCATTCATTAAATTCATAACTAATAACTTTGTTATAGCCTTCAGGCACATGATAACATCTCATTATGAAAGAGTCTGTGGTGTGACAAAACATGTAACAGAAACTATGGTGTTTTCCCCTAGAGAAACTTAATTTTACTAAAAAGAAAAGCAAAACTCGAAACATATTGTCTCTGAAGAAAATAACTGAAAAAATCATTTGGTAATTATTGTAAAAAATCTTACTAGCTAAAGTAATTTTTTCATTGAATCCTAACACACTTATGTGATAGCTTGTAAGTATTCATTACTCCAGATTGAGGGAATCAAATTCCCTGGTCCTGCCTGCTCAGGTAGATACCCTGATGGGTTAATATGGTTCAAAGGTATATACATCAGAGTAAAACAGTTACAAAGAGAGACATGTCTAAAATTAAAATGAATACACATTCAAAGAATAGTGTCTTCAAGGAAACTGCTATCACACGACATTTTTTCTTTTGTAACTATGTGAAAATTTCTCAGAAGCAGCAAGAAGTTCAGCAACTTAAAAAAATATTGTGTTCATTTTGTTTTGGCACATTAGACTCAGAGTTTAGAAACTGGAGCAGTTCTAGGTTGGAACAAACGTCCCACAAATTTCTACAATGAGGCTGAGGATGTTGACTGTACAATTATTTCTATGTTTTGTTTTGTTTTCAATATTCATTCCAAGTATCCATGAAATATATGGTTTCAGGATGTCCATCACACTCCCAAAGCTACTCAAACTCCCAAGAGGAGGATGGCAAATCCATGCCCTGAGTCCACACTGGGGAAGGTGATAGCATTGCTTTTGTGTAAATTATGTACAGACCGTTTTAAAAAAATTTTCTGCCTTAATAATTCTTCATATTTTGTTTTTAACTTCTGACCAGCCATCATGCCACCTCCAGTTTTGTCCCACAACTTGATGTATGAAGGCTTTGTTCTCTCTGGGAGTGGGTTGAGGAGTTGAGGCAGCTATCCTCTACACTGTCTTCAGACCATTTTAATAAGAGAGCACACTAAAAACAAACAAAAATATTATGTTTATTAAGGTTATTTTTCCAATGAAAATTGTAAATGTAACCATAATCTCTGAGTCCATATGAAACATGCAGTTCATATCTTGGTATGACCAGCAATTTAACCACGAAATGAGTCGTCATTTTCAGATGATTGGATACTTCATGACTGACACACCTGCTATTCCTTCTAATGCCCTTTTTTTTTTAAAAAAAGTCTTAGTAACTAAATTATTGTCAAATAAATAATAATAAAATGATCAGAAGCATTTAATAAGATTTAACATTCTGAGATCATCAAGTGTGCTTTTAGATTTTTTTTTAAAAAAAGCTAACAAAAAGGTGAGGTTCTAATGCAGAAAGAGACCTTCACTCAAGTTCCAGTCTCAAAGTCTTTTAGAGATCAGCAAACATGTTTCTCATGTATCATGAAACAAATCTGTGGGGACATTTCGCTTATTTGGAAGAAACAGAAACTGGACTGCTTTTATTTTTTTCAATATTTAATTTCAGGGTTTTAATACACTAGATAATAAACATCAGAAACTCAACACACATATTTGACTTTATTTCATTTATGCAAAAGAGTATTGCTACTGAGTCCAAGCAGGTAAGGAACTCTCAGTATTTATTGTTTCAATCAAATGAGTGCTGAAAATACAGGCATGGGACAATTTCGCTCTCTATAAGGCTAACACAATAGCAGTTCTTGGTCAGAGAAAAGACAAATGTGGAGTGGCACAATTTTAAATGAATGTGTGGAGTGAAATGTGTCAACTTGATAATATTTTAATTCTAACATTTGGAAGAGCTTTGTATGTTATGGATGTTTCAGAAATTCCAAGAACTTAATTCTCTTGTTATTTTATCAGCCTAAATTTGAATGTGTATTTCAACTCACAAGCCATACACATGTATTGGCCATATCTAGATATTTCCAGATTAACTTTGTAAGGATCTGGAGTCGTTGCATCTCAGTGTTGCTATAATCTTGCTCTGACTGTAGCACTGAGATTCTGTGTCTGAAGCAAAGGCAAACCAAGACTTTGATCACAGTGGTAATTCATCAGAAAGGGACAAAGCCAAGGTTGCATACTTCCTGGAAAAACATATCCGCAACACAGCCTATACTCTCTAAGATTTCTTTAGAGAAGAAATACCTTAAAACTGGGAGAGAACATTGAGCACCTGGATTTAATTCTAATTTTGTGTGCATAGTTCTGGCCCAGAGTCGCTCTTTGTCGGAATATTCTGAAAACGTTGATGTGACAATGGAATTATTCTTACTGCTTGTGAGCAATCTTCATACACACTCAAGAAAAAAGGCTTGAGACCGCAGTTTTTTTCAAAACACTGAATTGTTCATGGAATGTGTGTCGGTGCCCTAACTAAGTGTAGGAGATAGGAGAGACTTTATCTCAACTGTTGTTGTTCATACGCCTCAATGGAAAAACAATTTTTTTCACCTCCAACTTTGTGATCGTAACTTTGCTCTGGTGACTCTTCTTTACCTTCAGATTATAAATTACCTGAAGTGCCAAAAAAGTTGTTTGTTTCATACAACTTCAAACTGCCTCATTATCAGGCTACATTCTCCCAGGTCGATGTCCACAACTAGAGTATTAAATACCTGTTGTGTGTCCAAAAGGACTCAAGTGTTTCCTACAGCATACAGCATCAGCCTGAACATTGTTAAAGTGAACAGCAATGGGAGGAAGCAATGGGAGGCCATTCCACCTCACAGTCCTCATTCTGTGAATAGAAATGGACTATGTAAATGTGGCCATAATCATGAGAAAAAATATTTGACAGAGAAGTAATTGACATGCCTAATAGAATTACTTAGAGAGTGCTAGCCATCAAACCGTATTACACACATACACACACACACACACACACACACACAAATACATGCATACACACATACATATATAGAGAAATATTGAAAATGAAAGACAAAGCAAGACATGTAACAAGCATTTCTTATGGTGTATAAACCTTATTGGTATTAAGACTCAAACAGGCATCTTGTAATACTGTTAAAGTAGAACACAGAAAAAGTCTTCCATACAAAGTTCTCCAAAGGATATAAATAAAGTGATAAATTGAAATTATTCTCCTTGATTTTAGAGTTCTCAGCTTATACAAACTTACGTTATCATAATATCAATGTAAGTCTCCTAATGCTTAAGATGTATATTCTACATTATCCTTAAAAAGATTGAGACATAAAATACAGCAATGCATGCTAAATTCTTTTTGAAGGGTTGCTCAAAATCATTAGTGTCAATTCATATTCTCATTTGCTTCTCAATTCATTTTCTCATTTGCTTCTCATAGGCTGTGAGTCTCCACATAAAGTTTTAATGAATCACCTTCAAAATAACTTGGGTAGATGGAACTCAAAAATTTCCACAGCATTTCCCATTTTGCCTGGGTTGTTTCTGAAAGACCTAAACATGGATACAGAGAGGCAATTCGTCTTAAGACCCAGAAACTCAGCTAGAAGTCAGCAGCAAAGTAAGTCTTCCATTTTGCTTCAAGTGCCATCTCATTTCCCATTTCATGTTGGCATAAAATATCAATGCATGTCCCATTTTCTTGCTTGGGGAGGGGCACTGCAGAAAACAAACCAAAACACACCAATGACCCAGGTCCAGCTTGATATCTCTAAATTGTGATGTCAAGACTAAGCTTGATTATAAGGAGAACTTGCATTATTCCAAAGTAATAGAATGTATACATTCTGAGAAAGGGAAAATACTGCTGGTGAGAGTAATTTAACAATGATTCTTCTAAGAGCTCAGCAAAAAAATAAATCTAAGAATGAAAAGAGCTTCACTATGACATTTAAAGACAATAGAAAACTGGTTGATGTGAATAAAAGTGAGGGTGACTAAACAGATATGACTTGTTAAGCTGTTACTTGTACACGGTTTAGAGAACTTGTTCAATTAGATACCATTTATGTTAGGATGCAGTGCAACTTAGCATCCTCTTGTGAGAATCCCTATTGGATCATGTCTTAGAGAACCCTAGATCATGTCTTAGAGACATCTCACAAATTAATTACAGTACAGAGTATAGGGAAAAAGAATATACAGACATGACAGGATGCCTGAGCCATTCCAACAGGGATATTATGCAATTGAAATTTGTTTTTATAAAAGAGCCATATAAATTACACTATTCTAGGTAATGATGTCATCTCCTCCTTAGATGAAACAGAAAGACCTCATAAGACAAAAAGACCACTTATGACATCATGTTTCCACAGGGCCTCTGTGCCCCACCAGGACCAAATGTGCACTGTCCCAACAGTTAAAAAGACAGGAAAAATCTTTGGAAAAGAGCTGAGTTCTATTTGTGACAAAGGAGAATGGCCCACAGCTATTCTGGTAGGTCTCAAATGGTTCATTTCTGGTTCTCCTAAGAAAATCTGGTAAGAAATAAATCTTGCCTGAACTTTCAGAGTTAACATTAGGGTGGGATTTGTCCAAGTAAAGATTGAGAGTCCAAACCAGTTTGCAGTCCTCCTTGTCCATGCCAGACTTGCACTGCACCTGTGCACACCATTGGTCTGCTTCTCATGAGCAAATAGTGCTCTGTGCTGCATAAAGAGTGACTGCTATTTCCCTTTCTTCCTCTCAGGACATACTGTACCGCTTACGGGAAAAAGGCCCCACCACAGAAGGCATATTTGTCACATCCCCCAATGAGACATCATGTAAAAGTCTAAAAGAAAAATTGGATTATGGGGAAGTAGTGAATATAAAAAATTACTCAATGCATGACGTGGCATGGATCCTGAAGGTAGGGAAAGTCCTTGGGTCATTTATGCCTACATAAGTAGTTTCTGTCATCATGCATTCCCTTGAGTGATAGTAGCTCTCTAGAAGAGATCTGGAAACTAAAAGTTTCCTGTGCTGTTCACAACATAAGGAATAGGGACTCAAAAAAATCCATTCAGAATGAGCAATAGTGTAAGTATGTACCTTTCATTTGATTTTTTTTCATCTGGCCATTTGGAAGGTCACTTCATACATGCATACAAGTGTCCCCTGATATTAATGCCTAGTCAGACTCTTTTGATTACTAGTGTTCTTCATTCTTTGTCACACTATCATTTTTTTCCCTCAGAGGCATATTTCTCTTCCTCAGTATTGAGTATGTGACTCCTTCAAGTATCTCTGCTACATAGACCAAGTAGTATCTCAGCATCACCAAGTCTCCATCTCATGAATCACTGGAACCAACATATATAGGTCCTCATGGCTGTGATACAAGTTTTCTTAATACTCTACCATGCCGTCAGTACCACAGATGTTAATTTTTCTTTTACTATTAAAATTAAAATTCAATTACATTATTTCACTCCTTCCTTTCCATTGTTCTGAATTTGTTTCCTGTCAATCTCCCACTTCTGGGAAAATACGTGGCCAGTTTTCATTGATTGTTATTATTATATAGATAAAAATTAGTCTGAAAATATGTTCAACCAATCTGATAAGTGCATTATCTTTGGTAGTATATGAACTATTTCTGTGAAGTTTGTCTTCACAAAATTTACTCACTGCCAGTTAGTGTTAATAACATGGATAAGATTTTGGTTAGAAATTGTTTTGGCAAGCATATTATACTGTTGGATTTTCAATTGTGAAGCCTCTCCAACAGGTCTAGGAGGCCTAGTCTAAAAGCAGATTACCTGATACTCTGGTGTACAGTATTTCTGACTCTTAAAACTAATATTTGGAGCCCAAGTCTCAGGAGTTTGTATATAATATATATGCAGGGGGCTAGAAGCCACAGGATATTTTGTTTACTGTACCTTGAAAAGCTGTGCTTTTCTTTAATAATCTCCATTCATTGCTGAGAGAACCTTCATTAATTTATGGGTAAGGGCTACATCATCTTTAAAAATGAGCTTAAATATTTGGAACAGAATTGAGAATCATTCTTCTTTAGAGAAACTTAATAGTACCTTCTGTAAGAGCCAAGACACTATGTGATCCCATGCTTCCAGTAATAGCCATGAAAGTTTTTTTGCACTTTAGAAATTAGATAATAACTGAATATGGTTGTCTTTGTTGTGGTTTCCATAACTGTACATCTCATTTAAAATAGTATTTGTCCTGAACTATTGATCTCTTAGGTATGCTAGTTTGCTCAAATGTTCAGTAAAGGCACTTGATCTAAGAAGAGATTCTTTTTGCAGTCCACAACATTCTCAAAATCTGCTCTTAGTTTTCCAGTTTTGATGGACAAAACTTAATGGTCCTACTTCTCAGTCAACATTATACCTGGGGAAAGATCGGGAGCTGTGAAGAAAGTTGGAACTAAACTAAATTTTAGATATGAGTGTGTTTCATGTAATCTCCATAATTTATTTTTTTCTGGAAAATATTTTTCTCTCTTTATAAGGAGTTTCTGCGAAATATTAAAGGAAGTCTGATGACTTCACAGCTATACGACCAATGGCTTGATGTTGCCCAAAAGATAAACCACAACGAAAAATTGACAGCAGTGCGGAGGTAATATCTGCTGAAATGTTTGAAAAACTTCAACAAAGTAAATGAGATTATATATTCCAGAATTTTTGACTAAATATCCTGACAGACAGCAAAAGGTTTTAATTGCTCGGAAGCATGGAAGACATTTTCAAACAGAAGTGTGACTATGAGTCACAGTGCTCATGCTTCTGACTATCAGCTTTTTATTCCAGTTAAATTTGTCTTCCCACCTGGGGAAACATTTCAAGCAATATTTCAAGTATACATTTTTATTTTCATTTTATTCATGGAGGTCCATACATAAGATACAATTACTCCTTCCCCTTTCTGCATATTTTCAAATGGAGTTAGCATTTTTTAAAAATAACTCTCTCTTACTTTAGACTCGTAGACCAATTGCCAGAGCCAAATGCTGCTCTTTTATCACAACTCTTCAGGATTTTACACGAAATTTCAAAAAATGCATCTTTTAATCTAATGTCATCTGAAAGTCTAGCTGCTGAAATAGCGCAATACATCTTATGGATGCCTAGCTACCGCAATAATGTCCTGGAAAATTATATCACTGAAAAGGTAATTAGACTTGAATTTTAAGCCTAGCTTGATAAGACATTTCACTAAGGCAGGAAGGCAGGATTATTCTGAGAGTCTGGGTTATTTTGTTGTTGATGATGATTGTTTTGCTTTTGGTTTTGTTTTCTTTTGTAAAATAAGTACACCTTAGAATGGTGTTCTTCTGGAGAGGAAGAATAATTGGTGCATTTTAAGTAAGCAAAATATATTTGAGTATTTGAGGTCAATGACTAAGTCTTTGTCATTTGTAGTTTAGAATATTCTTAAACTAAGACAGTGAGCAAACATGCTGTGAAATGATAAAAAAAGAGAAAATCCTGGGTACCTGGTTCAGCAATCAAGAATGACATAATTATTGTAAAATATGTGAAATTCCACTTGTGTTCAATATTGTTAATTCAACAAAGGCAATATATTTTGGATTTTTTATCAGATATGTTTTATATGACTTCTGGTTAGTGTAATTAAATGTAACCTTGGCCTCTTGATCCTGGTTATGATTGGTTTAGAGAAAGTATAGAGTACACATTTCCATTGGACCTGATTTTCAAAACTATAATAAAATATCAAAATTTCTACAGTATTGGGATCAAATATTTGGCTCTCAGTACTTGAGATTCTGAATCGTTATTAATTGACCAACTGCCCTTGGACCTGAAAGGTCCATATTCTAGGACAGCCTAACTGTGCAAAAATATTGTTCACATTGTATTGGATCAAATATCAGACGGAAAAAAATGGGGGTCCAAAGAACCTGCCACTGGAGATCCATTATTCTCCAACTTCTTCCACATAGGCAATATTTCATTACCTCCCAACACAATAACCCTGATGATCACACTGTTAGCTTTGCATCTTCATAGAGCCACCAGACCTGTGAAAGCTACTGCTCGGTTGGGTATGCCTGTCTCTTGATTTTAGTTAGCTCATGGGAACATTGAGTAAGATGGTACCCTGCTCAAATGACCACATCCAGATGTAATCTGCCCTCCTTAGTTGTGCCATTTTTTAAACTTCCTTCCAAATATGCACATCTATGAATGTGTCAAAGACAAGGAAAGTTAACCAGGTGGACAATCTGTATAATATTCTGGCCATCTCAGGGTAAAAACTGGAAATCATCCTCTTATATAATATTGGACTCTGATAAGCCCATTTGAATATCTGATCTAACAATCATCTTTTAAATTTCTAACAAGAAGCCTGCTCCTAAATTGTATTAAAACTGAAGTTTTTCAGAATTTTGAACTAAATAATTTTAGCCTCCAAGACTCTTAAGATAAATGTGATTTGTAATTATGCAAAATAACAGAAACCCTCTTTGTTTGCTGTATTTTGTCACAGATTTCTCTGGTTACATTTTTGATATCAAATTCGCCCACAATTTTTGGACTAGATGTAGTTGCAGTGTGGTATGAAACATCATTCTTTACTCCAACCAGTGCTATTACCTCATATGGACATGATTCTCCTTCTGATATCAGCAAAAGTAAGGAAATAGAAAGTGGAATTAGCCCCTGCCCCAGTGGGAGAACATATATCCCTGTCCATGATTCACCAGCAATAACTCAAGCGGCTCCTCCTCTTTATGAGGATATTGTAGGTGTGTATACATGTTCTACTACATAAGTTAAAATTTAGAATCATTTAGCACTGAAACTATGAATTATAACAAACAACAATGAAGAATTTGATAAACCATGTGAAGGGACAATTCACCTGTGTGTCATAATTTACTATTGTAAGAAATTGCCTCCAAATTTTGTACCTCTTTCCACTGGTCCTGAATTTATGTAAGAGGTAAATCCCAGAAATGAGATTATATAATTAATTAAGGACATCTCACTTATTTTGATATGTAGAGCATTAATTTAGATGTGTATAATACATAGAACAGAAATACAATACCTAATTGGGTTTCTCTACTGGCTGTCCTTAAACATCCTTTGTAAACCAGGCTGAACTGAAACTCACAGAAAACCTGTTGGCTCAGCTTCTGAGATCTGGGTATAGAGGCATGTGCCACTATGCTTTTCTCTTATGCAAGTCTTAAAATATAGCCTAATATACCCATATGGGAGACATAGACTCTGTGATCTCAGATTAGAGGTCTCAGTTCAGGGATAGGAGAAGGACAGTAATAGAAAGGCAGTCAGGCAAGTTGTATTGTGAAGTGCAGATACTGCTCTTAACTTGCAGTTTCCCATGGCTATACAGTCAGAAAGTCACAGATGTGTACTAAAAAATTGGCACTGTTTCATCGCTTAACTCTATTACTTATATTCATAGTTTCAAGGCAAATACAGAAATTTCTTTGTATACCAGAAATATGGGCCACATGCACCAAGATATCCAATGCCTTGTGAAGCAATTCCATTATTATAAATGTTATAATACTGATTTGTTATTTTCTGTTTATTTGTGGTGATGGATAAGGTATACAGGCTATAAAATGTGAGGGGCATGTAAGGGCTTAGTGAGATCAATTACACCAAATAATGATTTCCCTTCTTTTTTGATTCAGAGGAAGGAGAAGGCAACATAGATACAACCCAGCAAGCAACTTCTAAAACTGCTCCTGCACCAATAAAAAAACAAGTATTTCGTAAATATCCACCAATTTCTTGCCTGGACAGAATGCTACAATCTCCTATACTTGTGAGTTTCACTTTTGGTTTGTACAGCTGTTCTATGTCACATGATTTCTGGGAACCTTTGTTTTAAGTAAATTATTTCATCAAACTGATGAACATTCAGATAACCTATTCATGAGAATAAGATCCTTTTAGCAGAGATATAAATCCCACTGAAGTTTGAGTTTTCTTATTTAAAGAACAATGAAAGGAAAGAGAAAAGATAGTATTCCCATGATTTTCACAGATTGCAGAAAAGACCCAAACTCATCAGCTTTTTGTATGAAATGGATCCTTGGAAGTGTCTTTCTGATCCTCCAACTATCAACATCTGCAGATGCCTTATGACTCCATAGTACTCTAGAGCCTGCCTTAATATCATTGCCTCTGAGTTTACTCAAACTTATGATTAAAATTATCTATAGACCTTTACTTGATATTATCAATGAATTAGATATACACATTTTCCTTTGTATATATTGATCTTTTCATTCTACTAAAGTCTATAAAGTGGCCACCTAATATGGCAGTTTTTTAAATATGCTACTAGTTTTCCATTGAAGATATTCATTCAGTGTCCAGCATCTATTTTAGCACTGGGTGTGTCTGGAATTTATTGTGCATGTGAACAAGTCATCATGTTAGATATATGAGAATTATTGCCCATTCCTTAGGCATTTTAGAGCATAATCTACTGTCATCATTGACTGTAATCATGTAATCAATTGAAATGTGAGAAAATGTGCAGTAAATCTGTGTATGGTCATAATTTGTATGGAGTGAAACCATGGAAGATCAACTGAAATTTGTTTGGGTTCTTAAATGTGACAGCATCAATAGATATAGATGGTAGAAAATAAGATCTCACAGATGAAAGAAATAGAAGTATTCGTATCATAGTGAAAAAAGAAAGCTTTCTTAAGAATACAGATATGATTCATAATAGAGGCTATGAGAGACAGGAAGTAAAAGAATGATTTGATCTCTGAAAGAGAACTATCATAATAGTGACATGCCATGTTATTCTTGAGAAAGATATTTAAAGAAGAAAAGAAAAGGAAAAAGAGTACCATTCACCAAAATGCTTTGGTGAATAAAGGTGTGATGCTATCTTGAGGATTATCTAAATCAAAGAAACCTGGATGTCTTAGTTAGGGTTTTACTGCTGTGAACAGACACCATGACCAATGCAAGTTTTATAAAAGACAACATTTAATTGGGGTTGGCTTACAAACTCAGAGGTTCAGTCCATTGTTATCAAGGCAGAAACATGGCAGAAACATGGCAGCATCCAGGCAGGCATGTACAGGAGGAGCTGAGAGTTCTACATCTTCATCTGACGGCTGCTATTAGAAGACTGACTTTCAGGCAACTAGGGTGAGGGTTTTAAGCCCACACCCACAGTGACACACCTACTCCAACAAGGCCACACCTCCTAATAGTGCCACTCCCTAGGAAAGGCATATACAAACCATAACACTTGATGTTTTAAAATTGGAAAAATCAATTAGGAAATAAATATATTTGAAAGCTAAAAAGAAAAATGTAAAATGTCTTCTTCATTCCTTTCAGTTGTAGCTATGCATCCTAATTTGGCATGGCTCGAGTTTACCTTCAAAGACACATTTGTGCTTCAGCTGTTTGGATCTGTAATGATAGACGCTTGTCCTTATTCCACACAGGATATGTTATCCCTAATCGCGAGAAGGGGCCAAAATTCAGATCAAATATCCCGATTCATACCAGAAAAATCACACTGGACTGTGAGAGATAAGATTTACACTGAACAAGAGATTAACTGCAGTGAAGAACCTGTGCTCACAGTGGCTTCCGTTTTAAAGGTAAGGAAGTATTTTACATAACTAACATTCAGCATCTCTCTAGAGATGCATATGTGTTTTTTGTCCTTGAGATTACCTGATGGTGACAGTTTTCTTGAACTATGGACACATGACCTCTAGTTAAGAGTCATGGTAGGTAAATTCTCACAAGCTCAAAGATTCGTTCTGAAGACACATTTGAACATCTTCTGTTGGAAGTTAACTTCCTTATATATCAAATGGGCTTTTATTGGCATTACAAAGGTTCCCACTGATTTTAACTCTGACTATGCCATGTGAATTAATAGGAGGACAAGTAATACTTGTGTTACAAAATATATATCTTAAATCCTACTTAACAAAAAACTATTCCTCATAAATAACAATAGTCTAAATAGTATATCATGCCTAACTTTAACAATGAGCAGGAGTAATTCTGGAGCAAATATCATTATTTTATTTTCATTTAGGCCATGATCTGAGTTTTCCCCTCAGTAGACTGTGTAAATATGGCCCTAGACATCAAGAGAAAAGTTAATGCTTTGTGAGTAGGCATGGTTAAAGGCAATGGTACCAAATGATTCCCCCTTGGCACTTGAGCTTGCCAAGTGTGTCTGGCTCTCTCATTGCCTGAATCCTGGGACCATATCATGGGGAGGAAAGTGAAGAATAGTAACTGGAGGTGGCCATGTGTATTCACAGCAATTTAAAGGTACAGGAACACCTGGGAATCTCCCATTTGTCTGATTTTCTATCCGTGGTACAAAATGAAAGTTAATTGTGGTTTTTCATGAATAAAGACACTTTTCTGTCCTCAAACAAGCTGCTGCATACAAGTAATTTAAATTGTTGAGTATTTCCATAGTTTAGGGAATAGAAGTGAAACTAAGACCTCACATGTTAAACAGGGTGTTTAATTATAATGTTCACAACATTCAAGGTGAGCCTGTAGGCAGAGGTATACATGTATATTACAACTTATTCTCTGTGAGCTGAAAGTACACATTGACCCAATTATACAAACAGAATGAGGTATTTTCTGGCCCTGCCATTTTTTAATTGTTGCTTATTTTCAGGAAGAGCACTTGGGATTTTGATTGTTTATTTTGTTTTGTTTTTATATTTAGTCATTCTTTTTTCTTTTAACTATTATCATTAGTATTATTACCTATTTATTTATTTATTTATTTATTTATTTTACAGTTTGAATTCTTCCCCATACTTCTTTATACTTCACAGTGTCTCTTCCTTTCTCCTCTAAGTGGGTTAGGGTCTCCTGAATATCAACGCAGCCTGTCATATCAACTCTCTTCAAGATTGCCACATCTCCTACTGAGGCCAGTTACTGAAGGGTTTCCACAGACCATGAAAAGCTTAAGAAAAGCCCCTGATCCCCATGTTGGGGAACCCATATTGAGACTGAGCTCACATTTGTGACATCTTTGCCATATCTCCTGTTGCAGCTTCTGTATGCTTTTTGGTTTGTGGTCAGTCCTTGATAGCTTCCAGTGGTCCAGGTTAATTGACTGTGTTGGTCTTCATGTTGAGTCCTTATCTCCACCAGGGCCCTGAATCCTTTTCCCAATTCTTTCATAGTACTTCCAGAGCTCTATCCTATGTTTGCCTGTGGGTTTCTTTATCTTAGTCAGATGGTAGGTGAAGCCTCTCAGAGAACAGTTAGGATAGGCTATTGTATGGATGTCCCACAGAGAAGCTGGCCTCCTTTGAGGCAGACAGAGCTTCAGCCTTTAAGTTGAAGTGCATATCTCTGATTACAAGTAGTAGTGTTCTCTAGAAACCAGGAATGGCAATTTGAATAGACAGTAGGGTCATTTCACTGATATTGCAGCCAGAATGCTGCATCTCTGATTCTAGCCTTGGGTAAGAACACATAGGCTCCTGTCTGTAGTTTCTACTTTCGAGCAAATTTTCTGATTGGGAATCTCTTAAAGAAGTAGGGTCTCAATCAGTGGTTTTCAGCCATCCTAGTTGTGTTTTATCATGCTGTGGTAATCCATAACAATTACATCATTTTGCTGTTATTTCATAAATGAAATTTTGCTACTGTTATCACTTACAATGCATATTGCCTGGAATTTCTGATATGCAGGATATGTGGCACCCAAAGGATTGTGATACACAAGTTGAATACATTCTATAATGTACAATTGATTTTGGCCATTAATTTTCTTGTGTTTTTTCATTAAAAAGGATTTTCTTAGAAATATACAAGGAAGCTTGCTTTCTTCAGATTCATGTGAAAATTGGCTTAGTGTCCTTGAGGAAAAAACTATGCTTGAAAAAATTTCTGCTATACAAAGGTAATGATAGAGTAAACACTTGAGAAATGGGCAAAGTTAGAATGAATGCATTTTGAATGTTCATAGGTTTATACATACAAGTTTATAAACTGACTTGATGTCCCATGACAAGAGGTTTCCTTAGCTCAGATGTGTATAGTCACTCTATAAATAGGTGCATTTTTCAAACAAGAGTTTTGTACTAGTTCTGTCATCCTCCCACTTAAGAGTCTTCTATATTATAACCGTCATGGTTTGGAAGACAGCCTACTACACAGTTGTGTGCAGATCATCTAAGAATATTGTTTTGAATACCTGTTATTCAGTTGTGTGCAGGTCAGCCAAGAGTATTGGTTTGAGTTCCTGTGTAAGAAAAAACAAGTATTTAAGTATAAAACATAATATCTGTGGGTTTATTTGCATCCTAATATTATTACCATGGCATTATGAATATTACATGTGTTATATATATGTCATTGATTAGAAAATGAAGTTATTACTGAGTTCAGCTTTCTCAACTATGTCTACCTAGAGCAGTCTGGTTCAGGTATAGTTTTGACTTCTTGGAATCATTTTTCTGTATGATACTCCACAGAATGATTTCTTAGGTAACAAGGTTTCAGCTCCCATTTCTACCCATGTCTCCAGCATCTTTGTCTTATATATATAAGAAACTTTTATACCTGCATTGCCTAGAGTCACTTGTATGCTTTCTGCTCCTTGTGTTCCAGAGTGTCACAATAGGGTTAAACAGGTTCATTCTACATTATATATTAAATGTGTCCCCCATGGTTGCTGGAAAGATGATTCACTTTTTAACAGCATTCTTTCCATACACAGAACACACATGACCTGCCACAAGTTTCATTCATTCTATGTCCAATGAACCTGACACCTTCCTCTGGGTTTGATGGGTGGCAGTTAAATGTGGAGAACACAGAAATTCATACAGAATTTTTAAAATTTCCCACAATTCTATAAGGAAAATAAATTGGCAGAAAATATTTTAGGCAATAGTTAAGGTGTATATTCTTATTTCTTTTAAATCCTGATTATACTATGAGCTGGTCTATAAAACATTTAGCCTGATATGTCTTTGTATTCAGAGTTTGTAAGTAACATTTCTTGTCAGACAATCAACAGTGAAATTATCCTTTTCCTTTGCTAGTATTCTTCTGAAGATGCCCAAAGCAAACTACCTCCTCCTTAAACAGCTTATCCATGTACTATTAAAAATTAAAACATCTACCAGGAATAACCTAGACACCTACATGTTATCTGTCCGCATAGCCCCTCATGTTCTGTGGGATCAGACTGGCAGGAACTCATTGTTTGGAAGTGACCTCTCAAAGAAGGTAAGGGGATCTGATTTTTCCTTTTGGGAACAAAGTCTTCATTGTGATCCAGGAATTGAAAATAACTGACAAAGGTCACTGATGACACCTTATGATTGCATTCTTCTGGTGATGCAATGTATGTAATTTAGTATACTTTCTGATATTTTAGCACTAACTCCTACTTTTATATAAAAGAATAATGCATGTTTACATTATTTCAGGTACAGTCATATGTACCTTAGCCTTTTGCTTTCTCTAGCTCTTAATTTGACTATAAAGCCATATGCACTGATATTTCTAATTACTATCATTAGTTGCTTTATATCGTGATTGCAGTACCCTTCTCTAAGTCCAATCCTCACAACCTCTTGCTCCCTCACTTTAGTTTTAATTAAAAACATAACTTCATTTTAATTTTTTTTTTACTTTGGAAGTTTACAGAAGAAAAATGGTAGATATGGACAAACTGAAAAATGAGTGGTACTGAATTGCACGATGACAAATTCACAGAGACTCAGCAAAGAACAGACATTTTGAAAATGAAAATAAAATAGAAAGCAAGTGCTCTTTTTTATCAAGAAATAAGGTCCAAATGAAGGAAATCATGGTGGTGTTACTCAAAATGACTTAGGAAAGCCCTGGGAATACCTTGTTCAATTTAGAAAGTGTCTTGATTTGCTACTATTGCTATGATAAAACACTGATGAAAAGCAATTTATGGAGGACATGTTAGACTTCATGGTATACTTCTAGTTCCCAGTTAACTACTGAGAAATATCAGGGACCACACTGATGCAAGGCAGGAACCTAGAGGCAAGAACTGAAGCAGAAGCTGTGTAGGAGTGCTGCCTCCTGCCCTGCACCTCATATCTCTCTTTTTCTCAATAATAGCTCAAGGGTGGCTCCATCCTGGAGATCTCAGCCCTACAAATTTCACTGTTAATCAAGAAAACTTCACATAGACTTCCCAATCTAGTTGAGGCACTTTTTATCAACTAAAATCCCTCTTCTCACCACCTTCTCCTCTTAGTAATTTTTCTATTGCTTTAATAAAACAGCAAGACTAAAACAACTTACAGAAGTAAATATTTATTTGGGACTTAGATATCCAAAGGGGTTACAGTTCTTCAAAGTCATGACAGAGTAGCATAGTTGCAGGAAGGTAGGGCAACCAACAGGAAGCAGAGACCTGGTGGCTCTCATCTTAGGCAGCAAAAACGAAGCACAGAAATTACACTGGGAATGGCACCTGGCTTCTGTAAATTCTTCCTTAAATTCTAAGCAATGACATACTTTCACCGGGGAGGCCAAGCCACTTAAACCACCCAAGATTGTATCATATATTGAGATGCCTGGAATTAGACAGTCACCCCATTCAAGCCATCAAAACAAAACTCCCCCACTTCCCACACACTGCAAAGTATCACCAATTCAAGAAACCTTTGAAATCATTAATTTGTTTCATTCTGATATTCTGGCGGCGTATCAGTTCTTAAATATTATATTGCTTTAATAGTTATCGCATTCTTTGCAATTGTAATGTTGCAAAGAACTTCCTGTCTCCATTTCAGACAGAGACTTCATTTCATAGGTTTATATCTGCTTGGACTAGTGGTATTTTCCTCACCATGTTGGAATTCAACTTTTAATTGATTTAAATTTGGCAAACTATGTGAAATGACATACGATCTTGTTTTTGCCTTGTGATATTACAGATGTCTATTATACAAATCATGATTGACAACTATGTAGATGTATTTCAAGATGAGCACCATATCATTTTTGACCATAGTCAAAAGAGTTCAGATGACAAAAAGATGTCAGTAAATACTGCTGGTAAGTCACCTGTTATAAAAACAAACAAACAATAGATTGCCAGAGTGGGACACCCCAAATGCTAATACTGCAGAATTAAAGATTTCACCTGCTCCTCCCCAGCCAGAAGTTACTACAGGCCAAGAGAGGTTTCATTTGTTACCAAAGGGATGGAAGGGTGACAGCATACCCTGATTTCATATATTTATAAATACCATAGCAGCATTGTAGCAAATCATTATATTCAAGCATTGTAAAAGTTTTTCAACAACACTTGGATAGGTATACATACAGACACACATATGTACATACTTACATAATTGTATGTATGACAAAGAAATTTTTCAGACCCTTTAAGTATTCCAGAATATTACCTGCTATATTTTGTCCCTTTCCTCCCATGGCCCATAAGTCATGTATGATATCTTTGATATCAAATTATTTTTAAAAAGTTCTCTTTAAGTCAATTATTTGATTTAAAATCCATTAAACCTAATATAAGCTTAAACTATGTGCCAACAAGGTGTGCTACTGTACAAAACCAATGATGTTTGAGAGATAAACTTGCAAAATGCTTATCATATGGTATAAATATTAAGTTGCAATGGATTCACTACAATATGTATATGAAGAATCTTAACAGGTAATACCATTCCAAATCAGGTAGAGTGTGAACTCAAGTAATTCTTTGTGTAGATTTCAGAAAATATACTAATAACTAGTCTTATCTGAAGTGGGGTGATTCTATAACTGAAAATTCTGTCTAATGATGACATTTTTATGTTTCCTTTAGCAGGGGATAGTGAAACAACTTCAACATCTAACTTTCCACAATGGAAACTTCCTCATGACTGATGAAGGTGCCAGTCATTCTATTTCAATGTTCTCTTCTATGTCCCTCTTAACATAGCAGAAGAGATTATTACAAGAAACAACTTCAGTTTTATATTTAACCATATTGTTACAAATAGTTCACTCACTGTGTTTTTGTTATGTATTACATATTCTTACCTATTATAATAAATGTTATTAAATTATGTTATTGCTTAGACTCCAATGTGCCTAATTTATGGTTCTGCATAGTTTTTGGAAAATGGCATTTTCAGTATTCTCTGCCACCTCTGTTACTTAGGCACCTGTATTCATGTGACAGATCCACTATAATCACTTTATTAATGTTTTCTTCCAAGCCACAAAAATAAGGTATTCTAAGTACTGCTCAATAAATGAAAGTTGGGAATTTATCTGACCAAATTCTTCCAGATTATCATCATAAACCGCTCCCCAAGGCTAAGAGTCAACTATTTAGTAGTACAATAAAATCAGACTCGCTCCTGTGCATTGTATCAACATGTTTTAGAAAGTAATAATATTTTCCTATTTCTGTGAAAAGGAACTCTAGAAAATTATTTACGTTAGGAAAAAATAGTTCATTATTTGACGGCTCAAGATATCATCATATAGTAGTTCTGATGTCATGAGTTTGTAGCTAGTGAAGTAATTCACCTAGTTGAGAAACAGAGGATAATGAATGTTCATATTCAATAAGCTTCTTCCTTTTTATACATACCGGGAACCATGAAATGAATATCAGGTCCCATTTATATCATTAGTTTGACCATATTAGTTAAGTATGGAAAGAAATTAGTGACATGAGTTGCGACCTCAGAGTCATGCCCAAAATCCTTTGTCAGAGATAGTTTTAAATAAAATTCCATTAATCAGCATTAATCATCACACATAAAAAATTAGAGGGGATTACAATTTTAAGAATAAAGGATGGAGACAGCAACAGTATACTTTCCATCTGTAAAGAATAAAGGAATGTTAAAAGTCCTTAGTGATCAGAGAAAGGCAAATACCAAATAGCCCTGCAATTCCACCTTACACCAACCAGAATGACTAAGCTAAAAACCTCAGCTTACAACAAATGTTGGCAAGGATATGCAGAAAGACGAACACTCCTTCATTGATGGTGGGATGGCAAAGTGGTACAATCATTGTGGAAATCATTCTGGAGATTTCTCAGAAAATGTAAATAGATCTACCTGAAGACCCTGCAATATCACTCTTGGGAATATACCCAAAGGATGCCCCTGTACTGCATAGAGCATGTGCTCCCCTTTCTCACAGAAGCCTTGGTTATGATAGCCAGAAGCTGGTAACACACATGTCCCAGAATAAAAGAATGGAAACAGAATAGGTGGTTCATTTACACAATAGGACACTACTCATCTATTAACATGAGGAAATCCTGAGTTTTGCAGGCAAATGGACAGATTAGAAAATATCTTGAGTGAGGTAATTCAGACACAAAAGGACATACATGGAATGTACCCACTAATAAGTGACTATTAGCCCAAAAAGTCATAATACCCTAGATACAGTCCACAGAACTCAAAAAGGTCAACAAGCTGAAGTGCACAAGTGAGGACTTGTAGAAACAGGGCAGTAACTGGTAAACAAATTCTTTACGGGGTGATTACCATCGCACCACCTAGCATTTCCCTCTACTATCCTCTGTCCATCATCTAGTTTCTTGTAATCTCTTAGGGTAACAAATGATGACTGTACTCAAGGGACTCTTCTTTTAAACAGTACTTTCAAACTTTCAAGTTTAATATTACAACTGAAGGAGACCCAAGGGATACAAATTGGAAATGAGGAAGTCAATTTATCTTTTATTGAAGATTAGTAAATATAAATGAGACTAAAATGCCACAAGAAATCTCATATAGCTTGTAAACTCAACAAATAACAGCATATAGAATTTACACATAAAATAAGTATTCCTTCTGTGTAAAAAAAATACAAACTTATTGAGAAGCAAATCAGGGAAATACCACCATTCACAATAACCTTAAATTATGAAATATCTTCTGGCATAACCCTAATCAAGAAGTGAAACACATATATGATTAAAAATTATCTTAAAGAAATTAATGCATATATTAGATAGTGAAAAGTTACTCTTATGCCCATTACATAGTAAAATCAGTATAGGAAAAATGACTTTCCTAAAATATTATTTTGATTTTTATTATTTTCAACATGATAAAATTGATAAAATATTTTTTATATTACTAGCAGAAACAATATTACAGAAGTGGCTTTTTAACCACGTTCATCCCTATCTTCTGCCATGTTCCCTTAGCCTCTCACATCAAGTCTCACTGATATGACAACCAAAACATTACACAAACAAGACAACACCAATGTACATAAAAAAACCAATTGGGGCCTAAATCCTGTACAAGGAAATATAGCCAACTGTATCCTAAAGAACTGTGTGCAAGTGTATCTAAAGCAAGTTTGTTTCTTGGATGCAGGAAAATGATGAGGTCCATTTTCTTATAAACAGTTACTCTGTGTATTTTTATTTGTGTAAGTGAGACAGTTAAAGTATAGCATCATAAAGAGTAGTATGTATGGGTCTCTGTTATTTTGTTGTTGGCATGTATGTGTACTGTTCCTATGATGAATGACTACAGGGTTATTTATCATTTCTTTTTTTTAAATTTTTTTATTGGATATATTCTATATTTACATTTCATTTCCTTTTTTTGTTTCCCCACCCCACTAAGGTCCCACACACCCTTTTCCCTCCCCCTGCTCCCTCATCCACCCCTTCCCACTTCCCTGTTCTGGTATTCCCCTACACTGATGCTTTGATCCTTTCCAGCACTAGTGTCCATTCCTTCCTTCTTGTCAGACATCATTTGGTATATGAATTGTGTCTTTGGTGTCCCAAGATTCTAGGCTAATAGCCACTTATCAGTGACTGTATACTATGGATATTCTTTTGAGACTGGGTTACCTCACTTAGTATGATGTTCTCCAGCTCCATCCATTTCTCTAAGAATTTCATGAATTCATTGTTTCTAATGGCTGAATAGTATTCCATTGTGTATATATACCACATTTTTTTGTATCCATTCCTCTGTTGAGGGACATCTGGGTTCTTTCCAGCTTCTGGCTATTATAAATAAGGCTGCTATGAACATAGTGGAGCATGTATCCTTATTGCATGCTGGGGAATCTTCTGGGTATATTCACAGGAGTGGTATGGCTGGATCCTCTGGAAGTATTATGTACAGTTTTCTGAGGAACCACCGGACTGATTTCCAGAGTGGTTATACCAGCTTGCAGTCCCACCAGCAGTGGAGGAGTGTTCCTCTTTCTCCACATCCTCGCCAACACCTGATGTCTTCTGAGTTTTTAATCCTAGCCATTCTGACAGGTATGAGGTGAAATCTCAGGGTTGTTTTGATTTGCATTTCTCTAATGACTAATGATGTGGAACATTTTTTAAGTTGTTTCTCAGCCATCCGAATTTCTTCAGGTGTAAAGTCTTTGTTTAGCTCTGTACCCCATTTTTAGATAGGGTTATTTGGTTTTCTGGGGTTTAACTTCTTGAGTTCTTTGTATACATTGTATATTAGCCCTTTGTCGGATGTATGGTTTGTGAAGATCTTTTCCCAATTTGCTGTTTGCCGATTTGTCCTTTTGACAGTGTCTTTTGCCTTACAGAAACTTCGTAATTTTATGAGGTCTCATTTGTCTATTCTTGATCTTAGAGCATAAGCGATTGGTGTTCTGTTCAGGAATTTTCCCCCTGAGCCAATGTCCTCAAGGGTCTTCCCCAGTTACTTTTCTATTAGTTTTAGTGTGTCTGGTTTTATGTGGAGGTCCTTGATCCACTTGGAGTTGAACTTAGTTCAAGGAGATAAGAGTGGATCAATTCTCATTCTTCTGCATGTTGACCTCCAGTTGAGCCAGCACCATTTGTTGAAAAGGCTATCTTTTTTCCAGTGGATGTTTTCAGCTCCTTTGTTGAAGATCAATTGGCCATAGATGTGTGGCTTCAATTCTGGGTCTTCAATCCTATTCCATTGATCCACTTCCCTGTCACTGTACCAATACCATGCAGTTTTTAACACTACTGCTCTGAAGTATTGCTTGAGGTCCGGGATATTGATTTCCCCAGAAGGTCGTTTAATGTTGATGATAGTTTTAGCTATCCTGGGTTTTTTGTTATTCCAGATGAATTTAAGAATTGCTCTTTCTAACTCTGTGAAGAACTGAGTTGGAATTTTGATGGGGATTGCGTTGAATCTGTATATTGCTTTGGGCAAGATTGCCATTTTAACTATATTAATCCTGCCAACCCACGAGCATGGAAGATTTTTCCATTTTTTGAGGTCTTCTTCAATTTCCTTCTTCAGAGACCTGAAGTTTTTGTCATATAAATCTTTTACTTCTTTGGTTAGAGTCACACCAAGATACTTTATATTGTTTGTGGCTATTGTGAAGGGTGTCATTTCCCTAATTTCTTTTTCGGCCTGCTTATCCTTTGCATATAGGAAGGCTACTGATTTGCTTGAGTTGACTTTATAACCCGCCACTTTGCTGAACTTGTTTATCAGCTGTAGGAGTTCTCTGGTGAAGTTTTTTGGGTCACTTAAGTATACTATCATATCATCTGCGAATAGTGATAGTTTGACTTCTTCCTTTCCAATTTGTATCTCTTTGACTTTCTTATGTTGCCGAATTGCTCTAGCTAGTACCTCAAGTACTATATTGAAGAGATATGGTGAGAGGGGGCAGCCTTGTCTAGTCCCTGATTTCAGTGGGATTGCTTCAAGTTTCTCTCCATTTACTTTGTTGTTGGCTATCAGTCTGCTGTAAATTGCTTTTACTATTTTTAGATATGGGCCTTGAATTCCTGTTCTTTTCAAGACTTTTAGCATGAAAGCATGCTGAATATTGTCAAATGCTTTTTGAGCATCTAATGAGATGACCATGTGGTATTTTTCTTTGAGTTTATTTCTGTAATGGATTTCTGTATATTGAACCATCCCTGCATCCCTGGGTTAAAGCCAACTTGATCATGGTGAATGATTGTTTTGATGTGTTCTTGGATTCAGTTTGCAAGTATTTTATTTAGTATTTTGCATCAATATTCATAAGGGAGATTGGCCTGTAGTTATCTTTCTTAGTTGGATCTTTCTGTGGTTTTGGTATCAGGGGAATTGTGGCTTTATAGAATCAGTTGGGTAGTGATCCTTCTGTTTCTATTTTGTGGAATAGTTTGAAGAGTATTGGTATTAGGACTTCTTTGAAGGTCTGATAGAATTCTGCTCTAAAACCATCTGGTCCTGTACTTTTTTTGGTTGGAAGACTTTCTATGACCCCTTCTATTTCTTTGGGGGTTAAGGGTCTGTTGAGATGATCTATTTGATCCTGATTTAATTTTGGTATTTGGTATCTGTCTAGGAAATTGTCCATTTCCTCCAGATTCTCCAGTTGTTTTGAGTATAGGCTTTTGTAGTAGGATCTGATGATTTTTTGAATTTCCTCAGTTTCTGTTGTTATATCCCCCTTTTCATTTCTAATTTTGTTAATTTGAATACTGTCTCTGTGCCCTTTGGTAAGTCTGGCTAGGGGTTTATCTATCTTGTTGATTTTCTCAAAGAACCAGCTCCTGGTTTTGTTGATTCTTTGTATGGTTCTCTTTGTTTCATCTTGATTGATTTCAGCCCTGAGTTTGATGATTTCCTGTCTTCTACTCCTCCTGGGTGAAATAGCTTCTTTTTGTTATAGGGCTTTCAGGTGCGCCATTAAGTTGCTAGTGTATGCTCTCTCCTGTTTCTTTTTGGAGACACTCAGGGCTGTGAGTTTTCCTCTTAGCATTGCTTTCTTTGTGTCCCATAGATTTGGGTATGTTGTACCTTCATTTTCATTAAATTCTAAAAAGTCTTTGATTTCTTTCTTTTTCTTCCTTGACTAAGGTATCATTGAGTAGAATATTGTTCAGCCTCCACATGTATGAGGATTTTCTATTGTTTTTGTTGCTATTGAAGAACACTCTTACTCCATGGTGATCTGATAAGAGGCATGGGATAACTTTGATTTTTTTATATTTGTTGAGGTCTGTCTTGTGACCAATTATATAGTCGATTTTGGAGAAGGTACCATGAGGCGCTGAGAAAAAGGTATAGTCTTTTGCTTTAGGATGAAATGTTCTATAAATATCTGTTAAGTCCAATTGGTCCAACGTTTCAATGAGTTTCCCTGTGTCCCTGTTTAGTTTCTGTTTTCCTGATCGGTCCTTTTGAGGATAGTGGGGTGTTGAGGTCCCCCACAATTATTGTGTTAGGTGCAATGTGTGCTTTGAGCTTTAGTAAAGTTTCTTTTACAAATGAGGGTGCCCTTGCATTCGGAGCGTATATATTTAGAATTGTGAGTTCTTGGTGGATTCTTCCTTTGACTAGCAAGAGGTAACCTTCTGTGTCTCTTTTGATGACTTTGGGTTGAAAGTCAATTTTATCTGATATGAGAATGGCTATTCCAGCTCGCTTCCTGCGACCATTTGCTTGCAAGATCATCCTCCAGCCTTTTACTCTAAGGTAGTGTTTGTCTTTGACTCTGAGGTGTGTTTCCTGTATGCAGCAAAATGTAGGGTCCTGTTTCCATATCCAGTCTGCTAGTCTATGTCTTTTTATTGGGGAATTGAGTCCATTGATGTTAAGAGATATTAAGGAATAGTGATTATTTGTTCCTGTCATTTTTTATGTTATTTTTGTTTTTGAGTAGTTATCTTCCTTTGAGTTTGATGGAAGTAGGCTACTATCTTGCTTTTTCTTGGGTGCAGTTTCCCTCTTTGTCTTGGAGATTTCCTCCTATTATCCTTTGTAGATCTGGGTTAGTGAAAAGATATTGTGTAAATTTGGTCGTCATGGAATATTTTGATTTCTCCATCTATGTTGATTGAGAGTTTTGCTGGGTAGAGTAATCTTGGCTGGCATTCGTGTTCTCTTAGGGTCTGCATGAGATCCTCCCAGGATCTTCTAGCTTTCATGGTTTCTGGAGAGAAGTCTGGTGTGATTCTGATAGGTCTTCCTTTATATGTTACTTGGTCTTTTTCTCTTACTGCCTTTAATATTCTTTCTTTGTTTAGTACATTTGGGGTTTTAATTATTATGTGACAGGAGGTATTTCTGTTCTGGTCCATTCTGTTTGGAGTTCTGTAGACTTCTTATATATTCATGGGCATCTCTATCTTTAAGTTAGGGAAGTTTTCTTCCATAATTTTGTTAAAGATATTTGCTGGCCCTTTAAGTTGTAGATCTTCACTCTCATCTATCCCTATAATCCTTAGGTTTGGTCTTCTCATTTTGTCTTGATTTTCCTGGATGTTTTGGATTACAACCCTTTTAGATTTTGTGTTTTCTTTGACGGTGGAGTCAATGGTTACTATGTTATCTTCAGCATCTGAGATTCTTATCTCTATCTCTTGTATTCTGTAGTTGATGTTTGCATCTACGACCCCTGATTTCTTCCCAAGGTTTTCTATCTCCAAAGTTGCCTCCTTTTGTGATTTCTTAGTTGTTTCTACCTCTGTGTTCAGATCTTGGATGGTTTTGCTCAGTTCCTTCATTTGTTTGTGTTTTCTTGTAATTCTTTAAGAGATTTTTATGTTTCCTCTTTCGTGACTTCTGCCTGTTGTTCCACGTTCTCCTGCATTTCTTTAACTGATTTTCTCATTTTCCTCTTTATTGGTTTCTGTCTGTTGGCCCATATTCTCCTGGAGTTCTTTAAGTGATTTTTGTGTTTGCATTGTAAGAGCTTCTACCCTATTGATGTTCCCCTGCATTTCTTTAAGAGATTTGTTTATGTCTTTTTTGTGTTCCTCTAGCAGCATCATGACCAGTGCTTTTATATCCAGCTCTTGTTTTTCTGGTGTGCTGGGGCATACAGGACTTGCTGTGGTTGGCGAATTGGGTTCAGATACTCCCATATTGCCTTGATTTTTGTTTGTAACGTTCCTACGTTTGCCTTTTGCCATCTGTTTTTCTCTGGAGTTAGTTGGTCTTGTTCTTAGTGGTTGGTGTTTGAGGCTCCTGTGAGCCTGGTGTTTGGCGCTGCTGTTGTAGAGGGCGTCCAAGCTCCCGAGGTGGAGACCGGGTGATTTCAGTTACTGGGCTCTCAGTTTCCTCCTCAGTCTGCTGTGCTGGATCTAAGTCTTCCCGAGGCTCACTGATGGACCTGCAATTGGCCTCCTGCAGTCTTCTCCTGGCCTGCCTAGTTGCCAGCTCTTAAGAATCAGATTTTTTTCCTCCACAGATCTGGGCTAGTCTGTTAGATCTTTATGGTGACCTGGGTTCCTCTGTTGGTTCTCTATGGTGATCAGTTCAGGCCACCAGCTCCAAAATGGTGGTGGGTCTCCGGGCTCTGTCTAACCACTGGGTTCCCTACAGGACTGGAGGTTCCCTGGTTGGGCTGCTAGAACCTAGATGGTAGTACTCTCAGTCCACAGGGCTCTGTCATGTTAGCTGTCTGTGGTGTTCTGAGGCAAGATGTCAGCCTCTGGCTGTACTCCAGGCACCGACCCACTAGGAGGTTGGTACCCACTTGGGTTGGCACAGAGACTGCTTGCCAAGCTGATCTGGCTCTGTGTGCACTGCCAAGCTGTTGGTGCACAGACCTATCTCCAACCTCCTTTGGCTCTGGGAATGAGCAAGAGCCTGACCAGGTGGTCTTTGCCCGGCTAAGTCTCTGTCCAAGCACCTGGACCCAGTCACCAGCTGGCAGTCCACAGCTACCCGAGGGAAGATGGCGGCCGGCTGCAAGCCAGCTAGCAGGTCCCCAGGGATCAGGGACAGCCTCTGAGTTGCAGGTGCGAAGAGCTCCTGCCGACCTCCCCTGGCTCTGGGGGCCAGCAAGGGCCTGAACGGGTATTCATTGCTAGGCCAAGTCTCTGTCCACACACCTGAACCCAGTCGCTGGCAGGCAGTTCCCAGCGACCCGAGGGAAGATGGTGGCCAGCTGCAAGCCCGCTAGCCAGTCCCCAGGAATTATTTATCATTTCTATCATCTTCAGTATATACCTTTTCATTAGACCGATTTTTCCATTTTGTAGAACGAGATTGCTGAAGAAAAATGGCTTAATAGTGATTAAACTCTGCAATGGTTTTTTGTTTTGTTTTGTTTTGTTTTGTTTTGTTTTGTTTTGTTTTTTATATGAATGGGTCAATTCGCATTCTTCTGCATGTTGACCTCCAGTTGAACCAGCACCATTTGTTGAAAAGACTATCTTTTTTCCACTGGATGGTTGTGGCTCCTTTATCAAAGATCAAGTGACCATAAGTCTGTGGGTTAATTTCTGGGTCTTCAATCCTATTCCATTGATCCACTTGCCTATTGCTGTACCAATACCATGCAGTTTTTAACACAATTTCTCTGTAGTACTGTTTAAGGTCAGGGATATTGATTCCCCCAGAAGTCCTTTTATTGTTGAGAATAGTTTTAGCTATCCTGGGTTTTTTGTTGCTCCAGATGAATTTGAGAATTGCTCTTTCTAGATCTATAAAGAATTGAGTTGGGATTTTGATGGGGATCGCATTGAATCTGTATATTGCTTTTGGTAAGATGGCCATTTTTACTATATTGATCCTGCCAATCCAGGAGCAAGAAATATTTTTCCATCTCCTGAGGTCTTCTTCGATTTCTTTCTTCAGGGACTTGAAGTTCCTGTCATACAGATCTTTCACTTGTTTGGTTAGAGTTACGCCAAGGTACTTTATGTTGTTTGTGGCTATTGTGAAGGGTGTTATTTCCCTAACTTCTTTCTCAGCCTGATTGTCCTTTGAGTACAAGAAGGCTACTGATTTGCTTGAGTTAATTTTATAACCAGCCACTTTGCTGAAGTTGTTTATCAGCTGTAGAAGTTCTCTGGTGGAGTTTTTTGGGTCACTTAAGTAAACTATCATATCATCTGCAAATAATGATAGTTTGACTTCTTCCTTTCCAATTTGTATCCCTTTGACTTCCTTATGTTGTCTGATTGCTCTTGCTAGAACTTCAAGTACTATATTGAAAAGATATGGAGAGAGAGGGCAGCCTTGTCTAGTCCCTGATTTTAGTGGGATTGCTTCAAGTTTCTTTCCATTTATTTTGATGTTGGCTACTGGTTTGCTGTAGATTGCTTTTACTATGGTTAGGAATGGGCCTTGAATTCCTGCTCTTTCCAAGGCTTTTAGCATGAAAGGATGCTGAATTTTGTCAAATGCTTTTTCAGCATCTAATGAGATGACCATGTGGTTTTTTTCTTTTAGTTTGTTTATGTAGTGGATTACATTGATAGATTTCATGATACTTTACTTGCTATTGTCTATGCTGGTATCTGGTGTTATTTGTTGTTGTTGTTTTTTGTTTGTTTTCAGTTTTTTTGTTCTTTTTTTTTGCCAACATAGACATAGAATATTCATTTAAAAGTCAGGCATTGTTCTAATCATTCAGCCTTTATATGTGACTTTGTTATTTTTCTTCAAAGCTTTTAGTATTTTTATTTATCTTCTCATATAATCTTTGATTGTGTGTCTATGTAATATTCTGTATGCTTTTAGTACTTTCACAAGTATCTCTTTCTTATTTTGGAGAATCTGTTTTCAGACAAATCATATACAGTTAATTCATTTTATTCAATAAAGTCAGTAAAATCTAAGACTAATCTAAGGTCCCTCCCTATTAGTCCTGAGACTATCTCCACTCTCAGGACTCTGGTACATTCTAGAACTTCCCCTCAACTTTCAACCTGCCAAGGCTGCCTGTTTCTATTCGTTTTTGCTGGCCCTCAGGGTCTCTAACCTGTTCCCCACACCCAATACCTGATAATGTATGGAATAAACTGAGGAGGAGGGCAAACCTATAGGAAGACCATTAGTCTCAACTAACATGGACCCCAGAGATCTCTCAGACACTGAGCCACCAACCAGACAATGTACACCCAGCTGATATGAGGCCTGCAGTACATATATAGACTACCAGATCTGGTCTCAGTCAGGGAAGATGCACCTAGCCCTCAAAAGACATGTGGCCCCAGGGAATTGGGAGATCTGGTGGGGTGGGTGTTGTGGGCATCCCATTCTTGGAGATGGGGGCAAGGAGGAGGTATGGCATGTGAAATAGTCAGAGGTTGGAGCAGGAGGGGGATAAAATCTAGACTGTAAAACACATGATTAAATACTAATACTAAATACTAAATACTAATACTAATAATAATACTAATACTGAGGACTAAGAAACCACAAGAAAGAATGAAAACACAACTCACTAAACTGACCAATACACCCCAGATTAATAGATGACAACAAATAGCTTCATGGCAACTTGCTGTTTTTAAGCAGAATATCTTTTCTTCCTTAGAGGTATCTCCAATTTGTAATTTTATGTCTATTTTCTTAAGTTTCTGTTATTACACATAGGCATTTTGTAACTCAAGTTGATCACAAAATGAATACAAGGAAACTAAAATGTAAATTATGTGTATATAGTTAGTCATCATCAAGCAATTCACATGATATATACTAAATATGATGTAAAGTGTTAAGCTCTGTGTGTGTGAGAGCGAGATTAGAGAGAGAGAGAGAGAAAAAGAGAGAGTAGGAGACAGAGAGGGAGAGCGAGGGATGGAGGGAGGGGAGAGAGACAGAGAGAGAGGGAGAGGGGGATGGAAATAGAGGGGGGACTCAACAGGAAAACCAAAAGAGTCAACTAATTTGAACATTTAGGGCTCTCAGAGCCATATCTCACTGAATCACCAAACAAAGAATATACAGGAGCTGGACCCATGCCTTCCTACCCATATACAGCAGACGTGCAGCTTGGTCTTCATGTGAGTCACACATAACTGGAATAGACTATATTAGAATCTGTTGCCTATATGTGGGATATGTTCTAGATGGGCTACTTTGCAGGCTTCAATGGGAGATGAAGCACCTAACCTAGCAGTCCTGGAGTTCCAAGGTGGAAGGGAGAGAAAGGGGCAGGGGAAGAAAGAAACAAAAACAAAAAAGAAAAAGAAATAGGATGCCAAGAGTAAGGAGTTCAGTTATAGGGACCAGCCACACATGGCAAAAACATACATTTCCATAGAGTCACATTAATAACAACAGTTGATAAGTTCACACCTATCAACTATCCCTGGGTGGAGCACAAAGAACCTTCCCAGTACAATTCTGTGTTTGAAGAAACTGAGTCTACAGGATTTACATCTTGTTTTCCTGGAGCTTTCTCAAGAACATTCAGAATTCTCACATGGCTCCACTTTCGAATTGTGTTCTGACAAATATGCATAACTGTTTCTGTTTTCATAGCTTGCATGACTTACCATGGAGTAAGTATCCTGTTTACTTCACATTGTTCAAGAGGAACACACTGATTCTGTCAGTACAGGACAGTGAATTCAAATATAATTGCTGATAGAGAAATAATGTTTGACAATTAACTACTTTTCCTAATCTTTTGGTTAAGTGCTTGTTCTAAGGGAGTAAGAAGAATTTAAGTATAGAGAAAAAAATCAGTATAATCACAATCACCATTAACCAACTGAAATACTGAAATCTTAGATAATGGATACTTTGCTCATTTACCTCACTCTTTCAATTCCCATATTACAAAATTTATCAATACATATTTTGAATATATTCTAAAAGGTAATGAATATTTTTAGTGTTCAAATTCTGCAATAAAGAATTTGAAGACTGCTTTTCTATTCAGGGTGTGAGTGACCATAGGGCATGGAAGACTAGGAGAGCAAAACCATTTAAAATAAATGAACAAAACTCAAATAATTCACCAAAACATAAGCAGGAATCACAAGGCCTACATTACTCTGTAAAGATCCTGAATATACTAGGAATATGTACTAGGAAAATGTCTGATTCTTTTGCCTTGTGTTGGAAGCTCTTTCTGTTAGCTTCCGTTTTCCAACATTAATACAATGGTTTTTATTTTCTCTTACTGTATTTCACTTTCATATGTCATGTTGTTATCTCCTAGATGCCTGTTCTTTTCAAATGAGAGAACAAAATGGACTGAAACCAAATGTGAGAGAAGGGGTGTGTGTGTGTGTGTGTGTGTGTGTGTATGTGTTTGTGTGTGTGTGCATGTGCGCTCGCGTCTAGGGTCCAGAAGTGTTGAGTGATGTAGAGGAAGGGAAAATTATCAGAATGTGTTGTATGACAAAAGAAACTGTTTAATAAAAGGAAGGAGAAGGAAGGAAAATATGATGATTCATCTGAAAAAGGAAAATAAAAGGCCTAATGTTTAAACCTCAAACTTTAAATAATAGCAACAAAAGAAAAATGAATATTATTTTATATTTATTATACTGGTTTTTATTTTGAAGTTGTAGATGAAAATCTGTTATTTAATAAAAATTCCTATGGTTCAACAATTGTTTAAAAAAAACAATTTTAAAGCGAAAAGACTGAAGGAAGTGAAAAGCACTTGTCAGTTTGTCAGTTATAGCATGAGCTTTTGTATCTTGAAATCACAATGGCCTGTCACTGCTAAACAATCCTCAGACTTCAGTGGTTGGCTTTCCAACTGCAGTCTACAGTTTGGTATTTAGTGCCTAGGAGAAAGTGATAATTTCATATCCATTGATTGGTTCTTAATTCAGGGTTTCACTGTAAAGGTATGTATATAATAACTAATTTGATTCTTATGATAGTCTAATCAAATCAGGAAGTGTTCTATCTTGATTGTCCAGATCTAGTAACCTGTCTTATAACTTGGCAGTGGTTTCATGAAAAGTTACTCAGTACCAGTTCCCTAAAGAAACAAAGTTATCATGTAAAGAGAGATATGCTGTGAGCTTCTAGGAGAATGCTTTCTATAAGTCTTCAAAAAATATGTATCTTGAACATGAGAGAGGAGTATTTTCTAGAATAATTTTTTTAACCACTTTTCTTGTAAACTGGTTAGACGTCAACATAAAACCTATGAACTCTTGGGTTTCAAGCAAATTGATATTTTTTCCAAAATATGTTGTGGATTTTTTTAAACATTGCAAAAATTTTAATGTTCATTCAAATAGAAAGGAATCATTTTCTACATATGTTCATTTACTTTTAATATTTAGTATCATGAAACTGAATTGGTATCATTTTTGTAAAATTCTTTTACATTATTGTTTGATGTGTATGATGATAACCATTGGCTGCTGTTCCTCCTAACATCTCGAATCTCATGACTCTTAAATGTTTTACACATAGAAGCTGATGTCTACCTTATCCACCCCTGCCTACCTCCCTGCTCTTGTACTCCCCCACATTGATGCTTTGGTCCATTCTAGCACCAGTGTCCACTCCTTTCTTCTTGTCAGACATCACTTGGTATGTGATTTGTGTCTTTGGTGTTCCTATATTCTAGGCTAATATCCACTTATCAGTGACTGCATATTGTGGGTATTCTTTTGAGACTGGGTCACCTCACTTAGTATGATATTCTCCAGCTCCATCCATTTCTCTAAGAATTTCATGAATTCATTGTTTCTAATGGCTGAATAGTACTCCATTGTGTATATATACCACATTTTTTGTATCCATTCCTCTGTTGAGGGACATCTGGGTTCTTTCCAGCTTCTGGCTATTATATATAAGGCTGCTATGAACATAGTGGAGCATGTATCCTTATTGCATGCTAGGGAATCTTCTGGGTATATTCCCAGGAGTGGTATGGCTGGGTCCTCCATAAGTATCTTGTCCAGTTCTCTGAGGAACCGCCAGACTGACTTCCAGAGTGGTTGTACCAGCTTACATTCCCACCAGCAGTGGAGGAGTGTTCCTCTTTCTCCACATCCTCGCCAACACCTGATGTCTTCTGAGTTTTTAATCTTAGCCATTCTGACTGGTGTGAGGTCAAATCTCAGGGTTGTTTTTATTTGCATTTCCCTAATGACTAATGATGTTGAACATTTTTTAAGGTGTTTCTCAGCCATCCAAATTTCTTCAGGTGAAAATCTCTGTTTAACTCTGTACCCCAATTTTGGATAGGGTTATTTGCTTTTCTGGGGTCTAACCTCTTGAGTTCTTTGTATACATTGGATATTAGCCCTCTGTCGGATGTGGGGAGCAGAAGGAGGAAAAAGGGCATGTGGGACCTTTGGGGGTGGGGAACCAGGAAAAAGGGAAATGAATTGTAAATATAGAATATATCCCCCCCCAAAAAAAAAACGAGTGGGAAGAAACCAAAATGGTTACTAAAAATGGAATATAAAATTGCATTCTCCACATGTGTGTATGTGCTCTGTGGTTCTCATACCTGGGGTGTTTGTCTATTTTTTATTACATAAAAGAAAAAACAATATAAAAGGCTCAGTTATTTAAAAAATACAAGTCACAGTCAAATGGAGAGAAAAATACTTCTTGGGGATCCAAGAGATAGATTAATCGGTAGTATGTTTGCCATGGAAGTGTGTTGACCTAAGTTCTATCACCAGGATCTACATAAAAAGTCAAGTATAATCACTCACACCAGTGATCCAAACACTGGAGAAGCAGACACAAACGGATCCCTGGGGATCAGGGGACAGCCAGCCTACTCAAATTTGGCAGCCCTAGGTCCCTGTGAGCAAGACTGTCCCAGATAACAAAATGGATGACTCACTAAAAGCAGTACCCAAGGCTGGCCTCTGGCATTCACACACACGAATGTGTATACACATGAGCACAGAGACAACTATACACCACACACACACACACACACACACACACACACACACACACACAGACACACAGTGTTTTGTCAAATTAATTAATTGAAATGAACTTGCAAGCACTAGGAACCCCTTCCTATTTTAATGCAAAATTACCACATAGGCAAAATTCAGCTCGAGGAGGAAAGACTGAGTTCAATATGGGCAAAAATGAATAAAGTATTAATGCTTAATGCCTTGGGTTTATGTTACACTGCAACTATGTGCCCGTGATAATTTGACTTGCATTGCTAATTTTAAAAAGAAAGAGTGCTCCAGAACACGTTATATTCCAGAGGAATCCACACTTACAAGCCATGTAATCTGTGGTTATGTCTTGTAGCGTGTCAGTTACCCCAGCTTGTCTAAACAAAATTTGGTTTCATACAATATACACAATTTGGTTGTACGCAATTAAGAATGTATAAGCTCAACCTTCCTATGATGTCTAAAACTTACTAGCAATTTTTGGAATGCTTTGTATTATGAGGAATGTGTTTCATTCAGTGCATTATAAGGCTAAAATTGAAAAGGACTGTGTGCCTTGTGGGAGGAAAATGTTAAGGAAAATATTGTTTATAATATACATAAACTAACAATGATGAGTTGAAGAATTCCAAAAGAAAAAAGAAAAAAAAAAGCTGGTGTCTCTCTGCATATTCTTTATAAGATATATATGTTTTGGGCAGCACGATATTCACTTCATATATGTTTTAATATTCAAATTGTATGAGCAGGGTAGTGTAAAGAACCACCAAAAGAGTAACTATCAATCTGTCTATTGATCTGTCATCTACCTGTCTCTATATTCTATCCCTCACCTATATAACTTTCATATCCATATGTATGGTTGTGAAAATATGTGATTCCTTGCAAAGACATATATTTCAACAGCTGTTAGAAACAATTTTTAAAGCCACTAAGTATATGGCAAGGAATGCATGTGCCTCTTTGGCAGTTGGCAAGAGCCTTAGAATATTGACATCACAATGATTCTTCTTCCTGACGACTACAGAATCTCAGTAGCTTGTCTACCAACTGTAGTCACCAGTTTGGTGTTTAGAAGTGGGAAGGCAAAATTCAAGTTTATTGGAAGGTTCTCCCTTCCAGGCTCCACCGAAAGGTATTTTTATGAGTAGTTTCTTTCTCATGATAGCCTAATTATATCAGAAAGTGATCTATTCCTCCAGATCATATGACCTACCTCTCAACTCAGTAGTGATTTCTTGAAAAGGTAGTCATAGTAGCCATACTTGAAATCAATCTTATGTAGAAACAACATTATTATGTGAGGAGAGGTATGCTTTGAGCATACAGGAGAAAGATTTCTGTAAATCTTAAAAGAAAATTTGTCGATGTTATGAGTGAGGATCATTTTATGTGCAACACAATTGTTTTAACCACCATGTCTACAAAGATTTTTAAAAAGAATTTGTCATATTTTTTTGTAGACCCTAAATCTAACAACTCCTTGGTTTTCTTCAAATTGTTAAAGTTTAACAAACATTTTGAGTTCTTTGGAATCTACTTCTGAATATTTGAACATTAATTCAGATTAGACAGGGTCTTCTTTCCAGACATGTTAATTTCCTTTCCATTTGTTCATCACGAATTTGAGTTGCTATTATTTTGTAACATATCTTTACATTAGTATTTGAAATATGTGATGACAACCATTGGCTGCTGTTTTTGTTGACTTTGAATCTCATGGGTCTTAAAGGTTTTCTACATAAATGCTGGTGTCTCTCTACATAATCTTTGATAGATATGTCATATTTTTTGAGCAGTTAAAATCACTTAATATATAATTTAATATTTGTATTTTATAAACAGAGTAGAGTAACCATCAAAAAGTAGCCACTCCATTATTACAGGGAAGAAGGTGATTATGGGTTAGATAAAAATGTTCAGAGGCATTTCAAAATGTTTACAGCAGATTGCAGCTTGATTTTATCAATGTTGTCTAAGATAGAACAGAGGATATTAGGGTAGAAAATTGGAGCTAGCTGAGGGAGTGAGAAAAACGTTGCCATCATAAAAATAATGGGGCTCCTATAACATTTTGGGAGTTAGAGATGTACAGAAGCTGATGGAGATGTTTGGGAAGAAACAGAAATCTAAGGGAAATGTATAACAATTACTTTTACTTCCTTCAGGTAAAAGTAATGGCCAGTGTGCCTATTGACAACCCTGATAGAAGTCACAAGTCAATGGATTGCCAGTTTCTTTTCCCAGAGGCAAAGGAAATGACTCTTTTCTCCGAATAAGATTAATTTTCACTAATTATTTGTAAATAATAATTTTGCTGTTGAGCTTCACGTTTATTGAATTCTAACCACCAGGAATCCATCTATAATCTATCCTGGGCTGGAACTATCTTCGCATTTTAGAATATATCGACACCCTGAGAACTAACTAGGTTTAATCTTTAGGAAAACCTGCTTATTTCCTGACTTCAAAATATATTAGCTATATAATCATTATTGAATCCTAAGAAGTATGTATCTTCTTCCATAGTTTTCAAAGATTACTGTGATTTTTGCATTTATTAGACTCTAAGGTTCACAATGTTAATGAAGTCTACATGTAGTCCTTTTCACATTCACTCTGAATAGGTTTAAAAACATTAGGAATTGACAACATTTAGAGATGTATATACATCTCATAACATTTTACACAAATATTTCAGATATTGTTGCAATATATTATTGTGGTTATCTATCTATCTATCTATCTATCTATCTATCTATCTATCTATCTATCTGTCTATCTATGTGGTTGTGAGAAACATGTTATTTATTACAATACTTCAAACAATTACAAAAAATTATTTTTGAAGCCACTAAGTATAAGGACAGGCAATGTGTGTGTGTCACTGTGACAGAGGACATGAGCCTTAGACTATTATTAAAATTACAATGGTCTATCAGCCTGTGTACTAAATAGGCCTCACACCTCAGTAGTAGGTCTTCCAAATATAATCAGCAGTTTAATGATGAAGAAGAGAAAGGCAAAATAAAATTTCAATTCCATTGAAAGTTTCTCCCTTCCAGGCTCCATGGAAAAGGTATTTTTATATACAATTTGAATCTCATGATAGACTAATCACATCAGCAATTGTTATCTCTTTTTTCCTCCACAAAATTGAATTGGAATTATTTTTGTTTTTGTTTTTTGTTGTTGTTGTTTGTTTGTTTTTGTTATTTGTTTTTTGTTTTTTCAAGACAGGGTTTCTCTGTGTGGTCCTGGCTGTTCTGGAACTCACGCTCTTGACCAGGCTGGTCTCAAACACAGAAGTCTGCGTGCTTCTGCCTCCCAAGTGCTGGGATTACTGGTGTGCGCCACCATGCCCGGCTGGTATAATTTTTATTATATCTTTTCATAATTGTTTGACATGGGTGATGACAACTATTGGCAAATGCATCTCTTTGGTACTTTGATTCACAAGGATCCTAAATGCTTTCTAAGTAAAAGATATGGTGCGTATTTTCATATTCTTTGAAAAAAGTAATATGTTTTGGACAAAATTATATTCCCTTAAGGAAAATATATATCATAAATATTCCATTTGTGTGAGCATGTTACAGTAAAGAAACCACCAGAAGATTTGCCCACTCCATTGTTACAGGGAAGAATTTCATTATGGATTAGAACGGAAACATGCTCAGAGGCAGCTGGAAGAGTTCAGAGAGAAAAGAGAAACAGATTTGGTATGGCCAAGGCTGGGTAACAAAGAAGGAAGAATATCCAGGAGAGAAAAACGGGGCTAATTTGAATAGGAAACATTTCATTCATAGAGATGGAGAGGGGGTTCTATCGTTAGCATAGCACAGGAGATGGAGAGTTTGATGAGGTGCAGGAATCTACGTGGCAACTTTAAAATGTACAATTATTTTTACTTCCAGACTCAATGTAGATGTCTATATAGGAGCTACAGTCAAGGAGCAAGGAAAATGACTCCTTTTTCTGGACTAGACCAACTTAACAAATATTTTTTGAATGCTGGAAGGTTTTTATTTTTTGGTTTTTTAGACATTTGTTTGTTTTTCTGATTTGACAGTGATCTTGTTTATTATAACAGTTTTAACAGCTCAGCTGAACATCAGAAACATGAATGCAGAAGTCTTTGGCTGGAGTTGTTTAGATTAATACAATTAAATCTTGAGAAGACAATATACACCAGCTACTCATATGTAAGTTTTCAACATTCAAGACAGTTTGAGGAAGGGTCAATCACATTACAAGGAAATTTCTGAAGGATACAGACATATAGAACAATATAGGAAAGGCCAGGGTATACACAGGTATAAAAAGCGATCTAAAATTTTTAACTCTGGTTCACTTTTAAATTTCATACTATCTTTCCCAATAGAATATATTTTATGTTATGAGTTACAACTATCTTTCAATATCATATACTTTTTTATTTGTGAATTTCATGCATGTATACAATATATTAACTTGTCATTATAAATGTTGCAATAATATTCCTCAGATCTTCCCTTTAAACATAATTTAGTGTGTTTTCATATCATGAAATTAAAATTCAGTATGGACATTGGTCTTATAACTTATCCACTGAATACTTGTTCTGTTAGGTGGAGACCTGTATCAGGAGTACCTTATTTTTTCTATATGGAAACCCGTGTGAAGAAAGACATGGGAGGAATACATCGAACCTTGCTGTGCCAAGGCCCCGTGGAACTCTCAACGGGCAAGAAAAGAAATAAAAGACATCTATCCTTATTTAATGATGTCTTGGTTGTGTCTAGTAACCTGTGAGTATTTGCCACTAGGATTACTTACTGTAAGAGGCTACACTTAAATTAGGCCTTTTTGTACAAATATAAAATGTTCTTTTACTTCTTTTTTAAAAAAGATTAAACTTACTTCATTACATCATGCTCACAACTTCCTTTCACTCTACAGTGGTTGAGGTTTGGTCGACAATCGCATACACACTTCTCAATTTGTTTTCTCACAAGTTTGAGACACATTTTCTTTAAAAATATATACAATAAAAAAAATCAAATAAAATTGAAATATTTAAGGTGTTATTCTGCTATTTGCATCTGGGGAAAGAATAACAACAAACCTTAAAAATAAGGAGATGTACAAGCACATGCCAGTAATAGTAGCATTGTTAAAGCTGAGTAATAAAACTTTGTGGGATTATGTGTACTATAAAGAGAGACATATTTTCAAAATAACATATTTTAAAGATGAGAAGCTGGTGTCCTCTTGCTTGCTGTTTCAACATAACGTGTAGACAAAAGAAGGAGGAATCCCTAATTATGATCCTTGTACACAAGTGGCAACCCATGTAAGCCTCTTGACTGCATAGTTTCCAAATTAGTATGAAGAATCAAGAAGCAGCTACTATTCCTACTAATAGCAGTTAGTAATCACGGGAAACTTCAGGCACCGAGTTCTTTCTAGTTGGTGATTCTTCACATACTGGAGAAAAGTGCTGTGATTAAATGAAACCCTATACAAGGTTTCACTGTAATGTATGACAATGGAGGTGTCTTCTTGGACCACATTCCATATACTCTCCACTTCCCATGATCATAGCCTTCCTATTATTCTAGAAGGCATGAAGTTGATACTGATATTATCAAGTAAATATTTTACAATATGTTCTCATAAGTTCGTAAATGGTCTGGAGAACAGACATCAATAATGCAGTTTATTCAGTTTGGGAGATAAAATTTCTGGCCACCCTTATATAATATTCCTGAAAATTCCTTTCAAAATTTGTGAGAAAATGAAATGTTCAGAAGAGAATATTGGGGTAAATTTAGCTTATAACCCCGTTCAGACACTGTAAGCTCCCAGCATAGAAAATGTTAGTGTCTGGCTAATGCAGGTTCAAAATAAGTCAATGTCTAGGCTGTCTGTCTGTGTGTCATGGTTCTCATCAATTATACTCAACTCACCTTTAGTCCTCACTTGGAAATACAGTTTTTAAAAGATAGTAATCAACTCATTTGAATGAAAAATGAAAAATGTATAGTTATTGATTGTGTACCTTTTAAGTATATTTGGTGAAAGTGAAATTCACTTTAATTTTTGAGAGTAAAGGAAACTACAATGAATATTTTTTGACAGACCATATATTTGTCCTGCTTCTGCTGTGTAGTGACAAAAACTAAAATTATTTTGAGATTATCATTCATATTTTGTTAAGAGCATTATTAGTTTCATAGGAGAGGATTGTCATTATTTCCATTTGTATTATTTCTCTTTTCAGAGATTTGAATTAGAGGTTTTAGTTTCATGCATTTCTTCTGATTTCTGGTTCATATATATGCATATATTTCAATTAATATATATATATATATATATATATATATATATACACACATACAATTAGATGTCCTGAGGTAGAAAGTAAATATAAGTACAAATATTTCATTTGATTTAGACATGTGTTTGTATATTTGTGTGTGAGTGTGCATGTGTATACGATAGTAAATATTACATAATATACTTGTATTTTGGATGTTACATGGTACATTAGATAGTATGGGAAAATTTTTCTGTAGTATCGTGTATCAAAAACACCTCATAATTGAAATTTACATATATAGATATGATTTTGAAGCATAGTTTATATTGTGTTATATTTTCTCCTGAACCTGAGAGAGGCAGTGTAAATATGCTTAGTTTTACACCAACATATTAGCTCAATACTGTCCAATGCAGTTATGTATCCCAGTTCACACACACACACACACACACACACACACGCACACACACACAGAAAGAGGTAATATTCAGCCTATCATAATGTAATAGAAATGTCACAAATCTGGGAAGGATACTGTCCAAAGATACATGGGAAAGGAGAGAACAACAGCAAAAATTAATTAGAAAATATATATATGTATGTAAATTTCTCAAAGAACAAACTGCATATAAAAGGAAAGATGAAAGAATGAAAATAATACTTCCAAGGTAATTGTTTCTTACAAGCACTTTTGATAAGATCAGAATGCTTGATAGAAAGACATATTTCTAATTATTTGTTTAAATTATTGAGATTAAATAATCATTTTTTGGATATGTATATGATATGTCCTTTGTATGTTTACTAAAGGAGCCATCTGTAGTGAGCTGATATGACTTCTTAGTATACAAAGAAGGGCAAAAGTAAATGACTCTTATTCAGTTAGATAATATTTTTATATTATTTATTTGGGAAAGGTTATTAAATATAATTAGTAAAATTAAGTAAAATATATAATTTCAATTAATATTTTACTGTATGTCATTATAGAAATAAAAGCAAAATGGTACAAATGAACAAAATTTATGGAAGAAATCTTGAAGTACCCACCTTTCTCAAAATGTCACATATTCATTTATATATATATGTATATATATTTACATATATATATATACATATTTATGATATATTCGTTTCAAACCTTCTCCAATCAGAAAATATAAGGCTATGTCTATTTGTGAGCATTGAGAAGCTCATATCCAATAACTTCCTTCCATACATGCTGTGTTAAATTCCATATTCCCTGGCTTGAATTGTGCCTGAGTGATAAACCAGAGGAGTCCTTTGCTCTCGGGCAGGAGGAAGTGGGTATTTCCACAAGCAATACCAACCACAATGCATATCACACTAACAGAGATTCTTGATTCTTTTTCTAGGAATAAGAAAAAGTTTAAGATAAAATATATCATTCCACTGAATAACCTGTGGGTCGTGAATAGTGTGGAACAAGTCAGAAAAAATGAAACCTGTCCTTGCAAGAACATTTTCCTGTTTTGGCCAGATGGAAACTTTTTGGCCTCCTTTCGGTAAGACCTATATTTTGGACCTGTATTCATAGGTAGATAGCTATAGAAATTGTTGGGCAAATAACTGCTTCATAATTCACAGGTTAAACCAATTAACCAGAATATTTGCAAAATAAGAGGACAGTTTAGTCTGATTGTATACAGGATGCCAACTCCAATTTTCCCTTCTGTGATGACACCAGTTTGTCTATAATTTCCACAGCACACTTTTCACATGTAAGTATATACCTTAGTTTTTTAATCTGTGATGTTCATCAGAACTCCAGAAGATTCTTGGGCATATTGGAGGTACACTGTCTTCTAAGAAGGATGTGGACAAAACAAGGACCTACAGGGATATATCATAACCTCTACATTATTTTCCCTATAAAGTCTGGTACTACCTAGGTTTTGAAAATACACAAATTGATTTCTCTCCAATAATACTGGATAGCATACTTAAATTTGACCAATACCTCCAATACTCCCCAGTTCATTTCCATAAAAATAGTATTTAATTGAACAGCTAAAAAGAGTTACTCATAGAATGTTCAAGTATTTGAATGTCTGTATAGTAGAATATCACTTGTGGCTAATGGTCAAATGAAAAGGCCAAAGGCCAAAGGATAAAATACCATCAGATCTGCAAATGCTAGACACACAAATTAGCTCATTTTGATATGCTTATCTCAATGGTCAGGTTCTTCTAAGCCTTCCTCAGTTCTCAGACCGTTCTTGTCTCCCCCAGTTCAACACTTCTGAATCTGTCCTCAACATTGCTCACTCACCTTAGTCCAAGCTCAGCACCCTAAGTCTACCCTCTAACTCTCCAGCCTGATACCCCAGGCCACCTAGGGAAGCAACCAATGGCCAAACCACCATAGATCTCACATGGCTGGTGTCTCTTTCTCCCTCTGTAGCATGGTGTATCCTTTTCACCTCCCCTGTATCTGCTAGCCCTCCTGTACTAAAACTAGAATTCCTTCCTATTTTACACAGCTCATTCACCATTAGGATCTTTATTGTTTGATGAAGAACCAGTTAGGTAACAGGACAGACCTTCAGCGTTCATATGCCGATTCCTGATGAAAGTGTCAAAACCAAACCCTACATATCACAAAGTACCTATGATGTTTCCTGCTATGTCATTTTGTATTTTAGTGATATGTGATGTGTTGTGTGTGCGTATATTTTGGGTGTCTGTATGAGAGTCTGTTAGTTTATTGTGTAGATTGAGGGGTGCAGGCATAATCCACCCTTCTGATAAAAATGATTGTAGGGAGAGAATAGCGTTGGTGAGCAGTTAATTGTAGAATCGTGAATGTGCCAGTCCGTGGGTAAGAATCAGTTTATAGGTCCATAGGAAGTCAGCTAGAGTTATAGAAGTTGGAAACCTGGCAATGTGGAAAAGAAAATTCTGTGAATGAATGATCTTTGCAGCATGGATAATTATTTTTACAAAGAGGAAACTATACACTTTAGCTTACTGATAGAAAAACTAAACATTACATAGGGTTCCGAGCATAGACAAGAGGAATAATGCATTGGGTAAGAGTTGCTAATTGGATCAGAAAACCATTGACTAACAAGATAATGTTGATGAGAGTAAGACACTGTGAATGTGTCAAATGTCAATAAGGTTTCACTCATTCGATGTAAAATTTTCAGTTATAGATGTTAGCATGTTAAAATCATATTGGATTCATCTTATATTAGAGTATTCTATGCTACAGTTGAATAGTGGTTGGCTTATTATTTGTACCAGAAGATCTGATGTGATGACTCACACAGATGAAGCACTAGATTCTAGGACCTCCAGTCTTTATGGCAATTCACTCAGGGAAACACACAATATTTTTTTCTTAAAAGGTCTTTTCTCTGCATTAAGTGTGTTCTACACCACGGTCCTATACCTTAACTGTGGTTTAGTGTGAATAATGGTCATATACCTTACCTGTGGTTTAGTGTGAATAATGATCCCTTTCAATGTGACATGACCTCACACTAAGAGGTCACTGCTTTAACTACTCCCTTTTACATATGAAACTGAAGCTTGGCCCTGCCAGAGTCACATAGCTATTGGAACATCATCAAGTCTTGATATTCCTAACTAGCTTCCACTCTATATTCAATCCCCTGTCATAAATGTCTTCCAGCGAAACATGTCATGCACATGGTCAGTCATGTGGAGAATATCATCTACACCTGCACCCTTAGGATAGCAATTGACTTATAATAATTTTTATGGGCAATAATCTTAAGAGTCTTAGCATTGTCAGGACTCTAATTTTCTTTTCCTTTAACATTACAGTTCAATTGAACAGAAAGAACACTGGTGTTATTTTCTCAGAAGGTATTTTACATGTGATTATACTTTAATTCTGTACTGATATGTGAATTGTAGATTGTGCTTCATTTCTGTTTTAAAAACATATTTGGTAGACTAACTCCAAATATGTTGCTGATTAGATGGTCACTGAATACTACTTTGGTTTCTCTTGTCTCTTTATTTACTGTTGAGGAAGTGAACTCATTGTCTCTGTTTTATATTGGAGTAAGCAGTATTCTTCAATATTACTGTAAATTCCACTCCATAGCTGTTACTCTACCTGTCCATTCAAACCATTGGCTTTTTCTCCATTAAGGCAAAGAAGATTTTTGCCCTTTCCTTGTGTATTAGTCATAGATCTTTCAATAGAGCCACAGAACTTATGGACTGTCTTTATATATTAAGGGAATTTATTGTAATGGTTTGTGGTCTAACTAAGCCAACAATGGTATTTATGAGTGGGAAGTCAAAAAACTCTAGTAGTTCTTCAGTCTCTGAGGCCAGATTGTTTCCCCTGGTGTTCTGTATAAACTGGAATCCTGAAGAAGGTGTGCTGGCAGTAAAAGCAAGCAGGCAAAGAAGAGTGAGTCTTCCTCCTTCCAATGTCCTTATGTAGACTTCCAGCAGAAGATGTGGCTCAGATTAATGGTGTGTAGTAGCATGCCTAGTTTGGGGCCTTGCTTTGTCCCAGGATGACCTTGAACTCAGATCCACCTCCCTCAGTTCGTAGAAATTAATGGAGCGTGTGTTCTATCTTGCCTAGGCCTAAGCATTTCATAGCCACTATGTCTCAAGATCTCTATGTCAAGGTCCAAGTCAAAAGCCTGTGTCTTCTATTCTCAAGATCACAGGTGTGCCCTAAATTTCTGGATTGTAGTCCGTGTAAGATGTAGTCAATTTGACAACAACCTTGCAAACAAAAAGTTCTGATGACTGGCTGTGTTACCTGGGTCAATGTGCTATTATGTGACTATATCTTTGCTTCTAAATCATTTTAAAATATTCCCTCATCCAATACTGCATATTGCTAAACTGATTGTCTTGCATTTAACATGAGGTTACTTATAAACTATTAACAGTGATTAGTTTAAAATAAGCTACTGAATTAATTTTACTCTATTGTTTGTTTTTATTGCATTTGAGCAGATCCATTCATGCAGCCAAGAACGATATCAAGAAGCCGTTCTCACTGAAAATATTCACTGAGGACATCTCAACCTGTGACAGTGTATGTAAATATAAAACTAAACTTACATTCCCAGATAATGATTAACAGAGACAGGCTGTTTTTAGAGTAATGGATGAGGGAGACATAAGAGGGTAGAAGGGAGAGACAGTAAGAATTTATGTGTATGGAAAAGCTATATGGATGTAGCATGCACACATGTTTTTTAATGTGTGATATGTAGAAAGCAATATGAAGCAAGATTGATGCCCATGCTAAAGCAAAAACAAATGTATTTTTTCCAAAATTACTAAAAATTACTTCAGGTAGTTGGAACAACATGCTTTTCCATTTCAAGTTTTATTATTACAGTTAAACACCTTGTTTCATCAATTTTATTGGGATTATTACAATCTTCTTGTATCTCCTGAGGGCTGTTTTGTGACAGAGTATATGGTCAGTTTTGGAGAAGGTACCATGCAGTACTGAGAAGAAGGTATATGCTTTTGGTTTAGGATAAAATGCTGTATAGATATCTTTCAAATCCAATTGGTTTGCAAGTTCTCTTAGTTTCTGTTTAGTTTCTGATTCCATAATCTGTCCATTTATGAGACTGAGGTGTTGAAGTCTCCCACTATTATTGTGTACGAGCAATATGTCCTTTGCATTTTAATAAAGTTTTTTAATGAATGTGTGTGCCGTTGCATTTGAAGAATAGATGTTCAGAATTGAGAGTTCTTGGTAGATTTTTCCTTTGATGAGTATGAAGAGCCCTACCTTATCTTTTTTGATAACTTTAGGTTGAAAATCAATTTTATTTGATATTTGAATGGCTATTCCAGCTTATTTCTTGGACCATTTCCTTGGAAAATTGTTTTCTTGGAGGTAGTATGTCTGCCTGTCACTGAGGTGGGTTTCCTGTATGCAGCAAATTGTTGTGTCCTTTTAATGTATCCAGTCTGATAGACCATGTTTTTTTTTTTTTTTATTACAGAATTGAGTCCACTGATGTTGAGATGTTATGTAAAGAGATTGTTGCATCCTGTTATTTTTGTTGTTAGAGCTGAAATTATGTTTATTTGGCTATCTTCTTTTGGGGTTATTAAAAGAATGTTTTTTCTTGCTTTTTTCTAGGGTGTAGTTTCCCTCCTTGTGTAGGATTTCTATTTATCATCCTCTGTAGAGCTGGGTTTGTGGAAAGATCTTGTGTAAACTTGTTTTTGTCATGGCATATCTTGGTTTCTCCATCTCTCCTAACAGATTTTTGCTGGGTATAGTAGCCTGAATTGGCATTTGTCTTCTTTTAGGGTCTGTCGGACATCTTGCGAGGATTTCAGGGATTTTGTAATCTCTGGTGAGAAGTATGGTGTAATTCTAAATGGACTGATATTATGTTACTTGACCTTTTTCCCTTACTTCTTTTAGAATTAAGCAAAAAATTTTCCCCTTAGTTCCTATTGTTTATATATTACCTTATGTGATGTTCAACTATTGCTTATTTTAAAATAATTCTGTCTGATCAAAAATAATTATTATATGAGATAACCATAAACAAATCTTAAACAGAGCAAACTATTGTCAAGAATTAGTTTGCTCTCCACATCCACATGTCTTGTATTATTTTTTCTTTACCTTTGTCCTCTGTTCTTTTAGTAACTCTCTTTGTATCTTCATACCTGCTTTGGAAGACCAGGTCCATAATCATGGCTCTTTATCATGTTTATTTGAATGTTCTAGGCATTGGGACTTTTTATGTAACTTTTGTTTAGAAATCATGTCTTATTAACTTATCATTGGTGTGTGCATGTGTGTGTGTGTGCGTGTGCATGTGCGTGTGTGTGTGTGTGTGTGTGTGTGTGTTTGTGTGTGTTCATATGTATACAGTGGTTAGGATACAACTTATAACTTCACACATAATGCGTAATAGTTTTATCTTTGAGTTACACACATAACTATTAAATAATTGTCAATTTTGGTCTGGAGAGATCGCTCAGCATTTAAGTGCAGTGACTGCTCTTCCAGATGTCCTGAGTTCAATTCCCAGTAACCACATGGTGTTTCATAACCTTCTATAATGGGAGCTGATGCCCCCATCTGGTGCATCTGGAGTCAGTTACATTTTAATTATATAAATAAAATAAATCTTTTAAAAAATGTCTATTTTTCTAATATTTTTATTGTTGTTCAATTTTCACTATTGGATTTAGTGTTGATCAGAAATTTAACTGTTATGTAGCATGCAGATCACTGAAGACCATTCCTCCTATAAGCAAAAGGGAATGTAGCTCAGGGAATCACTTTCTCTCTGACTTTTATAAATGCTAATGGGTACAAAATGTATCAAGAGTTATTATTGTACAGTGTCACTGTTGAAATTGCACTAAGCCAACCATGGTGTATATAATGATCACCACATATTTTGATTTTAATATTTTCAAGGTTATAAAAAACAGTAATTAAAGAGAACATGTAGTATAAATGTAATTTGTAACCAATTACATGAATTAGGAGAATACTCACTAGTTTGGCGGAACCAGTTGAGTCCTCAGGACAGAGAAGAGGAGAAGAGCAGATAGTCCTGTAGGGAAATGCTCTCTTGCCTCTGATGCTTGACTTCAGCTATGGCAAATGCTCAGTATTGTACATGAGCAATCTCCCTGATGACTTTCAACACCGTTGTGACTTAGAGCCAATTCCTATAAAGTAAACATTTTTAATGATTTTTTTCCACGACTCTAGGGCTTTCTTATAAAACCTTTTATGTAGTTGAGAAGATTGGTAATAGGTACTTTTTAGTTTTTCTTCATGTGATGACGTGTTTATTTCTTTTTGTCTTGAATAGTTTTTAGGACATAAATACATTCTTCTAATTTAAATGAATATCCTCAACCACTTTTCATCCTTCACATTTTCTAGTGAGTATTTAGCAATGATCCGTCATATTTTTGACAATTCTTTGGTGGTATTCTTTGAATTTATATTTACAGTTTGGCCTTTCTCATATATTACACTTATTTATACTTATCACACTCATTACACTTAAGATAAACTTGTATTTTTCCTATGGATGAATTAGGAATATATTTTTGCTATTCTAATGTAAGTATTTCTTTTCCCCCCCAATTTTCCCTTTTTCCTTATTCTTAGGATTGAATTTATGTTCCTCAGACTCTGTTTATATTTTAAAATATGAAGATATGGATGATTTTAGATTCATTTCAATTTGATAATTTCTTATAAGTATAGAAATCCACTGACAAATCACCTGTGTGAATACCAAGATATCCCCAAACCTCTCCCTAGGTTGCACATGTCTGCTCCTACACTTGACTTCAAATAAAAATATATAAAATATTGAGTTTTTTATTTAATATTGTAGAGATAACAACTATCTGCACCGTTTTCATGAGTCAATGCCGATGCCATGGCTGGAGGAGAGAATTTGACTACATGCCTAGATTACTTTAAGTAATCTGTTCTGAAATTCATACCTTGTTAGTGATAGCAACACCTCCTTGTTTTGCATCTAGTTTATTGATATGTAATTTATATATTTAAAGGGTTATTTCTATCCATTTAGGATAAAAGGTATGCTACGTTTTTCTATGAAAAACATTTTTATGTATCATTGAACAATTATTAAAAGCCTATATTTCCTCATAATAGGAACATGTGGTGTATTATAAGGTTAATCTTATCTCTGAGAATTACTTACATATCCCTGGTTCACCATGAGTCAGGAAATATACTACCATCCATGTCAAAAAATTCCCAGTTGTTTTTTCTTATTCATGCATTAAGAATATTAATTTTAGAACTATTTTTTTAAATAGACACTATGACTTGAAATGTGTCTGTTTTATAAACAACATCACCATCAGGAAGAATAGCATACATCTTTCCAATCATTAGTTAGATTTTAATATATTTGAAATGCTCTGAGAACACAATATTTTATGATTATGTCAATTGAAATACTATATGAATTATTTATCTCATTTGTGGATGTAATAATAATATGTTGTTTTTAAATTATATAGATTCAGATATTCAACAAAATATCAGATTTCCTTTCCTTAAATATATTTTGCTCACTCTGTATGTATATGTGTGTGTATGTATGTTTATGTATATGTGTACATGTGTGTGATTTTGTGCACATGCATGTATATATATTTATGTAGTGTTTGAAAGTGTCTTTCTTGAATCTATGATTTCTGAGCCATGAGCTATATTTTCATCCAGAGGTGACTAACTCTACATTATTTTCCAATGTACAGATTGATTCCTTCATATTTACATTATAACCACAAAAATAGGGATGGTCTTACATTCTAAGTTGTTTTTGCATAATTCTTAGTCTATAGATAGAAGGATGTAAAATTAGTGTAAAGTATTCTTGTTCACAAAATTCATGTAGCCTGTAATGTTGTAGATTCTTTTATGAAACTTTAGCAAAATCATACACACTAACACATACACAGATACATAGACACACACATACAATTATTTTCATGGTAATAGGTTATGCCCACTGGATAGAAGAAAATAAATAAAAACCCCATGAAAGAGATGGCTTATGAAGTTGAGATGGTTTCCTTTGGTCTTGTTTCAAGGTTATTTCTGGATAGCAAGTGTTTCTTATTGAAGGGATTGTTTCCTAGACACTTACAGTACTTATATGGCACATTATATGAAGAGAATAATCACTCATTTTTGTTTATTTTTTAAATTTACTTTTGCTTTTGTCTACTGATTTCTTTTTATTAGATGCTGCTATTAATACTTACTTCCCTAATACATGCACATGCTGTGCATAAAAAGAAGGGTGTGAAATGATGGAAGTCTAGATTGGCAGGAAGAAAATGATGTACACTATTTCAACCACACTCCTTGCCTGTCTGCTGCCATAATGAAAAAAATATCAGGATGCAGAGTTCCTGCATCCATGGCTACTCAGTCTTCCTTTATCAGACACAACCTGTTAGTTAGGTTTGAATACCAAGTAATCCCACAGTTAATTTTGTGATGAATATGGTAGATGGACAGTCTTCCAGAGTTATCTCATGGGAAGAAAGCAGGATGTTTATTCTATATTAGAGTTGCCATTCCAGACTGTAGATTATAAGTAATGATTAGAAAATAACTAATATTGTATACATGAGCTTCAAAGTTATTTTATACTATTCTTCTCTGTATTTTTCACAGCCTCTATATATAACAGTATCAAAATTCGAAAAGGTGAATGATATAATTCAGAAATTACGACCAATGATACGAATGCCTGTAAGTTATCTTCATGTTACATGGAGTTAATATTGAATTTGTTTTTGAGATCCACATATGTGCAAATGTGTATACATATAAACAAAACATATGAAACTTAATCATGATAAATTCGCAGTTCATATTTTCAACCTTCTCCTTTTAGAAATAATGGCATCTAAGATATAATAATAGTCTACAGAGGGATTTTTGAGTTATACTTCTACTATCACTAGACAATAAAGATGCATTGTAATAAAGTGAGATTAATTGGTCATATGTATGCCCCTAATTTAACATATACCAATCTTAGAGGCAACAAAATCCTTCTTTCTTTCTTTCTTCCTTCCTTCCTTCCTTCCTTCCTTCCTTCCTTCCTTCCTCTCTCTCTGTCTCTCTCTCTCTCTGTCTCTCTGTCTCTGTCTCTGTCTCTGTCTCTCTCTCTCTCTTTCTCTCTCTCTCTCTCTCTCTCTCTCTCTCTCTCTCTTTCTACTCATTAAAATTTTATTGCACTTCCTTTATGGCATATGATTCTCCTTTCCCATTCCTTGTTTTCTTTTCCTGTGTGTGGAATTGTAAGTGTGCATATTATGATATGTTTGTGTTGTGTTTTAAATCATTAATAAACATGTTTCTGTGCTTGTATGTTATTTCTCTCTGCATACATATCTGTATATTTATTCTTCCTGGTTTTTTGTTGTTGTGGTTGTTTTTTGAGACAGAGTTTTTCTGAGTAGCTTTGGCTGTCCTGGAACTCACTTTGTAGACCAAGCTGGCCTCAAACTCAGAAATCTGCCTGCCTCTGCCTCCAAAGTGCTGGGATTAGAGGTGTGTGCCAACACTGCCTGGCCCATTCTTTCTTTTTTTAAATGTGTATCTCTGTGTAATTCTTTCTATATCTCTATATCTCTCATTCTATGTGCATGTTTCTCTGTATGTGTGTATATCCTTCTCTCACTTCTTGTGAGTTTGTATAATGAGTCTCAATGGTAACTAAAATTACAGTATATGATCATTTCAGCCCCTCCTGGAGGTTGCTAACTATTTCAACAGAATGTTCTATTTATATGATTGTTTCAAATGGATGTGTATCTCTGTGTGTAATAATTACATTTTGGAATGTCTTTCCAGTATCTGGCCTGTTTTCCAGGTTAGAAACATCTTCATCCTCTACACAGATTGGCCATCTCTAAATGAAAGCCAATGGTTGTGTGCACTCCTAGGCACCCTCAAAGCCTCTCTGATTTTTGTCTATTTTTCTCACTGTTGCTGAAATAACCATATCTTTCAAATGTTCTTTTATCAAGTCATCATAATCACTGTGAGTTTGTGACTCTCTGGGTACTAGGTTGTGTGCTTATGTCAAATCAACATTTAATATTCCACTTACAGACAGGAGTAACATATGTGAGTCATTTTGTAATGTTATTTGTCTCAGTGCTGATGGCTGAATGCAATTTCTTATTCTACTGTGGATCAGTAGACCATGTTTCCCTCATTGAGGAAAGGCAAGTACCAAGGATTTTCTCCTGAAATCAGTCCTGATGACTCAAACCTGTAGTCAGAAGACATGACATTAATACTAGTCTGAATAATTTCCTGCTAGAGAGCTGGAAATTATAAGTAAAGAAAATCACTAGATTCTTGAAGATTCTCCTGTCAGGTTATTTGTGACAGCTGGTTCTTTTTGGCTCTCAGAACACTGAAGATTTCGAACTATGGTTCCATCCTGGCCATGAGGAAGCTCCTAGAGCGCTCCATGGTAAGTACCAGGGAAATATAATGAAGGACTAGCTGAGTTCATTGGTCTAACATTTAACCGTGAATAAAGAAATCTCAGTTTTCATTATTTAGCCTAAAATATATGTACACATTAAAACAAAACAAACAGTATTTCATTCATTAAATTCATAACTAATAACTTCATTACAGCCTTCAGGCACATGATAACATCATATTAAGAAAGATTCTGTAGTGTAACAGAAACTTCTGTGTTTTCCCCAGAGAAACTTAATTTCCCTGAAACGAAAAACAAAACAAAATTCGGGACATATTGTTTCTGAAGAAAAAAACTGAAAAAAAATTATTTGGTAATCATGACAGGAAATCTTAGTAGCTAAAGGAATGTTTTCATTGACTTCCAGCACTTACGTGATAGCTGGTAGGCATCCATTACTCCAGATTGAGGGGATCAAATTCCCTAGTCCTGCCTGCTCAGGTATCAGGCTCAATATGGTATAAAGGTATATCTCCTTCCTACTGGACACTGGAGCCACCTACTCAGTCCTGGTAGAGTTTTGGGGGCCCACTTGATGTGTGTTTGGCAGCTGTGGCAGGCGGCGGCGGTGGCGCGGCGGTGCCCTGCCGCGGTGGTGGTGGCGGCAGGCAGCGGCGGGGGCCGGCCGCGGGGGTGGCGGCGGCGGCAGTGGCGGCGGCGGCAGCCGGGTCTGCAGAGTCTCCTGGCTGGCTCGCCAAAATGTTGGTTTTTCCAGCACGGGCGGCCTGTGGCCAGAGTGAACTGTGGCCCCGAACTGCCTGGTCTGCGAAGCTGGGATCTGCAGGCGGCAGGCAAGATCCGTGGCGCCCGAGGTGGAGCCGGGAGGTGTGGGCTGTAGCAGTTAGATCAGACCAAGTACTCCACGCGGGTTTATTTAAATGGGGGTACAAAGGGGAACGGGGTGAGGGGAAGGCTGGGGGCGATGAGTAGAAAGAGAAAGAGAAAGGGCACACTGCTCCTTCTTATAGGCATGATTATTCAAATTACAGGTGGGCTAGGTGGGCCTATTGAATTCTGGGTACATGGTGGCCGTTGCCTTGGTAACAGGAGTAAACCTGCAGGGCTGCATTAGTGTTGCCTATATGACGTCATAGGTCTCAGGACCAACAATATACATCAGAGCAAAAGACTTATAGAGAAAAGTCTAAAATTACAATGAAAACACACTCAAAGATCAGTTCACTGTCTTTAGGGAAACTGCTGTCACATGACATTTTTTCTTTTGTAACTATGTGAAGATTCCGTAGAAGCAGCAAGAAATTCAGCAACATTAAAAAATATTGTTTTTTGTCTTGGCATATTTGACTAGGATTTAGAAACTGGAGCAGGGCTAGGTTGGAAGAAACATCCCACTAAGTTCTACAATGTGGTTGAGGACGTTGATTGTACAATGATTTGTATGTTTGGTTTTGTTTTCAATAGTCATTCCAAGTATCCATGAATTATATGGTTTCAAATCTCCCTCATCCTCCCTAAAGCTACCAACACTCCTAAGAGGAGGATGGCCGAGTCTATGTCTTGAGTCCACACTGGGAAGGTGATAGCATTGCTTCTGTGTAAACAATGTACTGACATTGTTTTAAAATCTTCTGCCTTAATAATTCTTCATATTTTATTTTTCACTTCTAACCAGCCATTTGTGCCCCCTCCAGTTTTGTCCCACAACTTGACGTATGAAGGCTTTGTTCTCTTTGGGAGTGGGTTGAGGAGTTGAGGCAACTATCCTCTACACTGACTTAAGATCATTTTAATAAGAGAACACACAAAAAATGAACCAAAAATATTCTCTTTATTCTAAAGTATGAAGATTGTTTTTTTCTAATGAAAATTGTAAATATAACCATATCTCTGGGTTCATGTAAAATATGCAATTCATATTTCGGTATGTCCAGCAATTTAGCCACTAAATGAGAGATCACATTCCGATGATGGGAAACTTCATGACTGAACCACCTGCTATTCCTTCTATTGCCTATTAAAGAAAAACCTCAGTAACTAACTTATTGCCAAATAAATAATAGTCATAAAATGATCAGAAATATTTAGATAAGATTTAAAATTCTGAGATCTTCAAGTGCACATGCAAGGGTAATATTTTCTAAAGTTAACAAAAAGGTGAGGTTCTAAAGCAGAAAGTGACCTAAACACAAGCTACAGCAACAATGTCTTTTAGAGACCAGAAAACATGGTTATCCAAAACTTTCTCATATATCATGAAAAGAATCTGTGGGGACATTTTGATTATTTGGAAGAAACAGAAACTGGACTGCTTTCATATTTTCAATATTTAATTTCAGGGATTTAATACACTAGATAATAAACATCAGAAACTCAACACACATATTTGACTTTATTTCATTTATGCAACAGAGTATTGCTACTGAGTCCAAGCAAGTAAGGAACTCTCAGTATTTATTGTTTCAATCAAATGAGTGCTGAAAATACAGGCATGGGACAATTTCGCTCTCTAAGGCTAACACAATAGCAGTTCTTGGTCAGAGAAAAGACAAATGTGGAGTGGCACAATTTTAAATGAATGTGTGGAGTGAAATGTGTCAACTTGATAATATTTTAATTCTAATATTTGGAAGAGCTTTGTATGTTATGGATGTTTCAGAAATTCCTAGAACTTAATTCTCTTGTTATTTTATTAGCCTATATTTGAATGTATTTCAACTCACAGGCCATACACATGTATTGGTTATATCTAGCTTTTTCCAGATTAACTTTGTAAGGATCTGGAGTTGTTGCATCTCAGTGTTGCTGTAATCTTGCTCTGAGTGTAGCGCTGACATACTGTGTCTGAAGCAAAGGCAAACCAAGACTTTGATCACAGTGGAAATTCATCAGAAAGGGACAAAGCCAAGGTTGCATACTTCCTGGAAAAACATATCCGCAACACAGCCTATACTCTTTAACATTTCTTTAGAGAAGAAATACCTTAAAACTGGGAGAGAACATTGAGCACCCGGATTTAATTCTAATTCTGTGTGCATAGTTCTGGCCCAGAGTCACTCTTTGTCAGAATATTCTGAAAACGTTGATGTGACAATGGAATTATTCTTACTGCTTGTGAGCAATCTTCATACATACTCAAGAAAAAAGGCTTGAGACCGCAGTTTCCTTCAAAACACTGAATTGTTCATGGAATGTGTGTTGGTGCCCTCCCTAAGTGTAGGAGATAGGAGAGACTCTACCTTAACTGTGGTTGTTCATATGCCTCCGAGGTGAAACATGTTTTTCTCCTCCAGCTTTGTGATCGTAACTTTGCTCTGGTGACTCTTTTTTACCCTCAGATTATAAATTACCTGAAGTGCTGAAAAAGTTGTTTGTTTCACACAACTTCAAACTGCCTCATTATCAGGCTACATTCTCCCAGGTCGATGTCCACAACTAGAGTATTAAATACCTGTTGTGTGTCCAAAAGGACTCATGTGTTTCCTACAGCTTACAGTATCAGCCTGAACATTGTTAAGGTGAACAGCAATGGGAGGAAGCAATGGGAGGCCATTCCACCTCACTCCTCACTCTGTGAATAGAAATGGACTGTGTATAAATGTGGATATAATCGTGAGAAAAAATATTTGACAGAGAAGTAATTGACATGCCTAATAGAATTACTTAAAGAGTGCTAGCGATCACACCAGATTATACAGACACACACACACACACACACACACACACACACACAGACACACGCATATAAATATATATATATATATACATATACATATTTAAAATGATAGACAAAGCAAGACATGTAAGGTGCGTTTTTTATGATGTAAAAACCTTATTGATATTAATACTCAAACAGCCATGTAGTAATACTGTTAAAGTAGAACACAGAAAAAAGTTTCCAGGTTTTCCTTTTTTCTTTTTCTTTTCTTTCCTTTCTTTCTTTCTTTTCTTTCTTTCTTTTTTTTTTTTTTTTTTTTTTTTTTTTTTTTGAGTCAGGGTTTCTCTCTGTAGTCCTGGCTGTCCTGGAACTCACTCTGTAGACCAGGCTGGCCTTGAACTCAGAAATCCCCCTGCTTCTGCCTCCCACGTACTTGGATTACAGGCGTGAGCCACCAGAGGGAAGCGGACTTATGGGACATATGGTGAGGGGGGAAATGGGAAAGGGGAAAGCCTTTGGAATGTAAACAAAGAATATAGAAAAGAAAAAAAGAAAAAAAAAGTAGAATAGCTTAAAAAAGGCTTTTGAGCTCCACTGATTAAAAAAGAAAAGAAAAAATCTTCCATACAAAGCTCTCCAGTGGATATAAATAAAGTGATAAATTGAAATGTTACTCCTTGATTTTAGAGTTCTCAGCTTATACAACCTTACCTTATCATAATATCAATGTAAGTCTCCTAATGCTTAAGATGTACATTCTACATTGTCCTGAAAAAGAATGAGACACAAAATGCAACAATGCATGATTAATTCTTTTTGAGGGGTTGCTCAAAATCATTAGTTTCAATTCATACTCTCATTTGATTCTCCATTCATATTCTCATTTGCTTCTTATAGGCTGTGAGTCTCTACATAAAGTTTTAATGAATCACCTTCAAAATAACTTGGGTAGATGGAACTCAAAAATTTCCGCAGCATTTCCCATGTTGCCTGGGTTGTTTGTGAAAGACCTAAACATGGATACAGAGAGGCAATTCATCTTAAGGCCCAGAAACTCAGCTAGAAGCCAGCAGCAAAGTAAGTCTACCATCTTGCTTCAAGTACCTTCTCATTTCCCATTTCATGTTAGCATAAAATATCAATGCGTGTCTCATTTTCTTGCTTGGGGAGGGGCACTGTAGAAAACAAACCAAAACAAAACAATGACCCAGGTCCAGCTTGATATCTCTATATTCTGATATCAAGACTAAGTTTGATTATAAGGAGAACATTGCATTATTCCAAAGTAATAGAATGTATACATTCTGAGGAAGGGAAAATACTGCTGATGAGAGTAATTTAACAATGATTCTTCTAAGAGCTTAGCAAAAAAATCTAAGAATGAACAGAGCTTCATTATAACATTTAAAGACAATAGAAAACTGGTAGATGTGAATAAAAGTGAGGGTGACTAAACAGATATGACATGTAAAGCTGTTACTTGTAAATGGTTTAGAGAACTTGTTCAATTAGATACCATTTATGTTAGAATGCAGTGCAACTTAGCATCCTCTTGTGAGAATCCCTATTGGATCATGTCTTAGAGAACACTAGATCATGTCTTAGAGACAACTCACAAATTAATAACAGTACAGAGTATAGGAAAAAGAATATACAGACACGACAGGATGCCTAAGCCATTCCAACAGAGATATTATGCAATTGAAATTTGTTTTATTAAAAGAGCCATATAAATTACACTATACTAGGTAATGATGTCATCTCCTCCTTAGATGAAACGGAAAGACCTCATAAGACAAAAAGACCACTTATAACATCGTGTTTCCACAGGGCCTCTGTGGCCCACCAGGACCAAATGTGCACTGTCCCAACAGTTAAAAAGACAGGAAAAATCTTTGGAAAAGAGTTGAGTTCTATTTGTGACAAAGGAAAATGGCCCACAGCTATTCTGGTAGGTCTCAAATGGTTCATTTCTGGTTCTCCTAAGAAAATCTGATAAGAAATAAGACTTGCCTTAACTTTCAGAGTTAACATTAGGGTGGGATTTGTACAAGTAAAGATTGAGAGTCCAAACCAGTTTGCAGTCCTCCTTGTCCATGTCAGACTTGCACTGCACCTGTGCACACAATTGGTCTGCTTCTCATGAGCAAATAGTACTCTGTGCTGCATAAAGAGTGACATACTGTCCCTTTCTTCCTCTCAGGACATACTGTACCGCTTATGGCAAAAAGGCCGTACCACAGAAGGCATATTTGTCACATCACCCAATGAGACATCATGTAAACGTCTAAAAGAAAAATTGGATTATGGGGAAGTGGTAAATATAAAAAATTACTCAATGCATGACGTGGCATGGATCCTGAAGGTAGGGAAAGTCCTTGGGTCATTTATGCCTACATAAGTTGTTTCTGTCATCATGCATTCCCTTGAGTGTTAGTAGCTATCTAGAAGAGATCTGGAAACTAAAAGTTTCCTGTGCTGTTCACAACATGAGGAATTAGGACTAAAAAAAAATCCATTCAGAATGAGCAATAATGTAACTATGTACTTTTCATTTGTTTTTTTCATCTGGCCATTTGGAGGGTCACTTCATACATGCATACGAGTGTCCCCTGATATGAATGCCTAGTCAGACTCTTTTGATTGCTAGTGTTCTTCATTCTTTGTCACACTATCCTTTTTTCCCTCAGAGGCATATTTCTCTTCCTCAGTATTGAGTATGTGACTCCTTCAAGTATCTCTTTGCTACATAGACCAAGTAGTATCTCAGCATCACCAAGTCTCCATCTCATGAATCATTGTAACCAACACATATAGTTACTCATGGCTGTGAAATAGATTTTCTTAATAATTCTACCATACCTTCAGCACCACAGATGTTAGTATTTCTTTTATTATTAAAATTAAAATTCAATTACATCATTTCACTCCTTCCTTTCCCTTCTCAATTTGTTTCCTGTCAATCTCCCACTTCTGGGAAAATATGTGACCAGTTTTCATTGATTACTTTTATTATATAGATAAAAATATTCAACCAGCTAGGTGGTGGTGGCGCATGCCTGTAATCCCAGCACTTGGGAGGCAGAGGCAGGTAGATTTCTGAGTTCGAGGCCAGCCTGGTCTACAACGTGAGTTCCAGGACAGCCAGGACTACACAGAGAATCCCTGTCTCAAAAAAAAATATGTTCAACCAACCTGATAATTCCATTATCTTTGGTAGTATATGAACTATTTCTGTGAAGTTTGTCTTCACATTGCCAGTTAGTGTTAATAACATAGATGATATTTGGATTAGAAATTGTTTTGGCAAGCAAATTATACTTTTGGATTTTCAATTGTAAAGTCTCCCCAACAGGTCTAGGGGGCCTAGTGTAAAAGCAGATTACCTGATCCTCTGGTGTACAATATATTTCTGACTCTTAAAACTAATATTTGGAGCCCAAGTCTCAGGAGTTTGTATGTAATATGTATGCAGGCAGAATGGAGCCACAGGATATTTTGTTCTCTGTACTTTGAATAGCTGTGCTTTTCTGTAATAATCTCCAATCATTGCTGAGAGAACCTTCATTAATTTATGGGTAAGGGCTACAGCATCTTTAAAATTGAGATTAAATATTTAGAACAGAATTGAGAATCATGCTTCTTTAGAGAAGCTTAATAGTAACTTCTCAAAGAGTCATGACATCATGTGATCCTATGCTCCCAGTAATACACATGAAAATTTTTTTGTACTTTAGAAATTAGATAGTAACTGAATATGGTTGTCTTTGTGGTGGTTACCATAACTGTATATCACTTCTAAAAATAGTATTTGTCCTGAGGTATTGATCTCTTAGGTATGCTGGTTTGCTCAAATGTTCAGTAAAGGCACTTGATCTAAGAAGAGATTTTTTTTTTTGCAGTCCACAACATTCTCAAAATATACTCTTAGATTTCCAGTTTTGATGGACAAAATTTAATGGCCCTTCTTTTCAGTCAACATAATACCTGGGGAAAGTTGGGGAGCTGGGAAGAAATTTGGCACTAAACTAAATTTTAGAGTTGAGTATGTTTCATGTAATCTCCATAATTTATTTTTTCTGGAAAATATTTTTCTCTTTTTATAAGGAGTTTCTACGAAATATTAAAGGAAGTCTGATGACTTCACAGCTATACGACCAATGGCTTGATGTTGCCCAAAAGATAAACCACAACGAAAAATTGACAGCAGTGCGGAGGTAATATCTGGTGAAATGTTTGAAAAACTTCAACAAAATAAATGTGATATTTGCTTACACACATTAGATTATATATTCCAGAATTTTTCACTAAATATCCTGACAGACAACAAAAGGTTTTAATTGCTTGCAAGCATGGAAGACATTTTCAAACAGAAGTGTGACTGAGGATCACAGTGGATCATGCTTATGACTATCAGCTTTTTATTCCAATTAAATTTGTCTTCCCACCACCCACCCCTGTACCTGGGGAAACATTTCAAGCAATATTTCAAGTATACATTTTTACTTTCATTTTATTCATGGAGGTCCACACATAAGATACAATTACTCTGTCCCCCTTCTACATAATTTCAAATTGAGTTAACCTTTTTTTTTTAAACAACTGTCTCTTACTTCAGACTCGTAGACAAACTGCCAGAGTCAAATGCTGCTCTTTTATCAAAAATCTTCAGGATTTTACATGAAATTTCAAGAAATGCTTCTTTAAATCTAATGTCATCTGAAAGTCTAGGTGCTGAGATAGCGCAATACATCTTATGGATGCCTAGCTACCGCAATAATGTCCTGGAAAATTATATCACTGAAAAGGTAATTAGACTTGAATTTTAAGCCTAGCTTGATAAGACATTTCACTAAGGCAGGAACGCAGGATTATTCTGAGAGTCTGGGTTATTTTGTTGTTGATGATGATGATTGTTTTGCTTTTGGTTTTGTTTTATTTTGTAAATTAAGTACACCTTAGAATGGTGTTCTTCTGGAGAGGAAGAATCATTGGTGCCTTTTAAGTAAGCAAAATATATTTGAGTATTTGATGTCAATGACTCAGTCTTTTGTCATTTGTAGTTTAGTATATCCTTAAACTAACCCAGTGAGCAAACATGCTGTGAAATGATAAAAATAAAATGCTGAGTACCTGGTTCAGCAATCAAGACTGACATAATTATTGTAAAATATGTAAAATTCCACTTGTTTTTAATATTGTTTATTCAACAAAGGCAATATATTTTGGAATTTTTATCAGATATGTTTTATATGACTTCTGGTTAGTGTAATTAAATGTAACCTTGGCGTCTTGATCCTGGTTATGATTGGTTTAGAGAAAGTGTAGACTACACATTTCATTGGACCTGACTTTCAAAACTATAATAAAATTTCAAAATTTCTACAGTATTGGGATCAAATATTTATTTTGACTCTCAGTACTTGAGTTTCTGAATCATTATTAATTGACCAACTGCCCTTGGACCTGAAAGATCCATATTCTAGGACAGCCTAACTGTGCAAAAGTATTGTTCACATTGTATAGGATCAAATATCAGAGGGAAAAAATGGGGGACCAAAAAACCTGCCAATGGAGATCCATTATTCTCCAACTTCTTCCACATAGGCAATGTTTCATTACCTCCCAACACAATAAACCTGATGATCACACTGTTAGCATTGCATCTTCACTGAGCCACCAGACCTGTGAAAGCTACTGCTCGGTTGGGTTTGCCTGTCTCTTGATTTTTATTTAGCTCATGGGAACATTGAGTAAGATGGTACCCTGCTCAAATGACCACATCCAGAGGTCATCTTCCCTCCTTATTTGTGCCTTTCTTTAAACATCCTTCCAAATATGCCCAGCTATGAATGTGTCAAAGACAAGGGAAGTTAACCAAGTCGACAATCTGTATAACATGCTGGACCTCTCAGGGTGAAAACTGAAAATCATCCTCTTATATAATATTGGACTGTGATGAGCACATTTGAATATCTGATCTAACAATCATCTTTTAAATTTCCAAAAAGAAGCCTGCTCCTAAACTGTATTAAAACTAAGGTTTTCTCAGAATTTTGAACTAAATAATTTTAGCCTGTAAGACTGTTAAGTAAAATGTGATTTGTAACCATGAAAAATGACAGAAACCCTCTTTCTTTGACGTGTTTTGTCACAGATTTCTCTGGTAACATTTCTGATATCAAATTCGCCCACAATTTTTGGACTAGATGATGTTGCCATGTGGTATGAAACCTCATTTTTTAATCCAACCAAAGCAAATACCTCATATGGCCAGATTTCTCCATCAACTCTCAGCAAAAGAAAGGAAATAGAACATGGAATAAATACGTGCCCCAGTGGGAGAACATACACTCCTGGCATTGATGCACCAGAAATAACTCCAGAAGCTCCACCTCTTTGTGAGGATATTATAGGTGTGTATACATGTTCTACTACCAGAAATTACATGTTACCATCATTTAGTACTGAAACTATGAATTATAACAAACAACAGTAAAGAATTTGATAAACCATGTGAAGGGACAATTCACCTGTGTGTTATAATTTACTATTGTAAGAAATCGCCTCCAACTTTTGTACATCTTTCCACTGGTCCTGTTTATGTAGGAGGTAAGTCCCAGAAAGAAATTAGATACTTAATTAAGGATATCTCACTTACTTTGATATATAGAGTATTAATTTAGATATGTATAATACATAGAACAGGTATACATTACCAAATTGGGTTTTTCTACATAAAAGTTCTGGCTGTCCTTAAACTTTCTTTGTAGACCAGGCTGACCTGAATCTCACAGAAAACCTCTTGGCTCAGCTTCTGAGATCTGGGTATAGAGGCATGTGCCACTATGATTTTCTCTTATGCAAGTCTTAAATTATAGCCCAATACACCCATTTGGGAGACATAGACTCTGTGATCTCAGATTAGAGGTCTCAGTTCAGGGATAGGAGAAGGACAGTAATAGAAAGGCAGTCAGGCAAGTTGTATTGTGAAGTGCAGATACTGCTCTTAACTTGCAGTTTCCCATGGCTGTTCAGTCAGAAAGTCACTGATGTGGACTAAAAAATTGGCACTATTTCATCACTTAACTCTATTACTTATATTCATAGTTTCAAGGCAAATACAGAAATTTCTTTGTATACCAGAAGTATGGGCCACATGCACCAAGATATCCAATGCCTTGTGAAGCAATTCTATTATTATAAATGTTATGATACTGATTAGTTATTTTCTGTTTATTTGTGGTGTTACATAAGGCATACAGGCTATAAAATGTGAGGGGCATGTAAGGGCTCAGTGAGATCAATTACAACAAATAATGATTCCCTTTCTTTTATGATTCAGAGAAAAAAGAAGGCAATATAGATACAGCCCAGAAAGCAACTTCTAAAACTGATCCTGCACCAATAAAAAAACAAGTATATCGTACTTTTCCACCAATTACTTGCCTGGACAGAATGCTCCCCTCTCCTATACTTGTGAGTTTCACTTTTGTTTGTATAGGTGTCCTATGTCACATGATTTCTGGGAACCTGTGTTTTAAGTAAATTATTTCTTCAAACTGATGAACATGTAGAAAACCTATTTGTGAGGATAAGATCCTTTTAAAACAGATATAAATCCCACTGAGGCTTGAGTTTTCTTATTTAAAGAACAATGAAATGAAAGAGAAAAGATAGTATTCCCATGATTTTCACACATTTCAGAAAGAAGCAAACTCATCAGCTTGTTGGATGAAATGGATCCTGGAAGTGCCCTCTGATCCTCCAACTATCAACATCTGCAGATGCCTTATGACTCCTTAGTACTCTAGAGCCTGCCTTAATATCATTGCCTCTGAGTTTACTCAATCTTATGATTAAAATTATCTATATAACTTTATTTGATATTATCAAAGAATTTGATATACACATTTTTCCTTTCTATATATTGATATTTTCATTCTACTAAAGTCTATAAAATGCCCACCTAATATGGCATAGTCTATTTTAAATATGTTACTAGATTTCCATTAAAAATATTCATTCAGTGTCCAGCATCTATTTTAGCACTGTGTGTGTCTGGAATTTATTGTGCATGTGAACATGTCATCATGTCAGATACATGAGAATTACTGCCCATTCCTTAGGTATTTTAGAGCATAATCTATTGTCATCATTGACTGTATTCATGTAATCAATTGAAACGGGAAAAATGTGGAGTAAGTCTGTGTATGGTCATCATTTGTATGGAGTGAAACCATGGAAGAACAACTGAAATTTGCGTGTGTTCTTAAATGTGACAGCATCAATAGATATAGATGGTAGAAAGTAAGATCTCACAGATGAAGGAAATAAAAGTATCAGTATGATAGTTTAGAAAAGAAAGCTTTCTTAACAACACAGATATTATGATTCATAATAAAGGCTATGACAGACAGGAAGTAAAAGAATGATTTGATTTCTGAAAAAGAACTATCATAGTAGTGACATGGCATGTTATTCTTGAGAAAGATATTCAAAGAAGAAAAGAAAAGGAAAGAGTGTACTATTCACCAAAATGCTTTGGTGTATAGAGGTGTGATGCAATTTTGAGGATTGTCTAAATCCAGGAAACCTTGATGTTTAAAATTTGGAAGAATCTATTAGGGAATAAAATATATTTGAAAGCTAAAAAGAAAAATGTAAAATGTCTTCTTCATTTCTTTCAGTTGTAGCTATGCATCCTAATTTGGCATGGCTCTGGTTTACCTTCAAAGACACATTTGTGCTTCAGCTGTTTGGATCTGTAATGATAGATGCTTGTCCTTATTCCACACAGGATATGTTATCCCTAATCGCAAGAAGGGGCCAAAATTCAGATAAAATATTCCGATTCATACCAGAAAAATCACACTGGTCCCTGAGAGCTAAGATTTACACTGAACAAGAGATTAACTGGCATGAAGAATCTGTGCTCACAGTGGCTTCCGTTTTAAAGGTAAGGAAGTATTTTACATAACCAACATTCAGCATCACTCTAGAGATGCATATGTGTTTCTTGTCCTTGAGATTACCTGATGATGACAGTTTCTTGAACTATGGACACATGAGCTCTAGATTAGAGTCATGGTAGGTGGGCAGTGGTGGTGCCTGCCTTTAATCCCAGCACTTGGGAGGCAGAGCCAGGCGGATTTCTGAGTTCGAAGCCAGCCTGGTCTACAGAGTGAGTTCCAGGACAGCCAGAACTACACAGAGAAACTCTGTCTTGGGGAAAAAAAAGTCATGGTAGGTAAATTCTCACAAGCTCAAAGATTTGTTCTGAAGACACATTTAAACATCTTCTGTTGGAAGTTAACTTCCTTATATACCAAAAGCTTTTTTGGGGGGTATTAAAAATGTTCCCACTGATTTTAACTCTGTGACTGTACCATGTGAATTAATAGGAGGACAAGTAATAATAGTGGTAATACCGTGTGTTACAAAATATATATCTTAAAACATATGTACCAAAAAACTAATCCTCATAAATAACAATAGTCTAAATAGTCTACCATGCCTAATTTACCAGTGAGCAGCAGTAACTCTGGAGTAAATATCATTGTTTTATTTTCATTTGGGCCATGATCTGAGTTTTCCTCTCAGTAGACTGTGTAGCTATGGCTCTAAACATCAAGAGAAAATATAATGCTCTGTGAGGAGGCATGGTTAAAGGCAATGGTACCAAATGATTCCTCCTTGACACTCGAGCTTGCCACGTGTGTCTGGCTCTCTCATTGCCAGAATCCTGGGACCATATCATGGGGAGGAAAGTGAAGAACAGTAACTGGAGGTGGCCATGTGTATTCACAGCAATTTAAAGGTACAGGAACACCTGGGAATTTTCCATTTGTCTGATTTTCTATCCTTGGTACAACATGAAAGTTAATTGTCATTTTTCATGAATAAAGACACTTTTCTGTCCTCAAACAAGGTGTTGGTTGCTTACAAGTAATTTAAATCGTTGAGTATTTCCATGGTATCAGGAATAGAAGTGAAACTGTAAGACCTCACAAGTTAAATAAGTGATAATTCTAAAGTTCACAACATTCAAGGTGAGCCTGTAGGCAGAGGTATACATATATATTACAACTTTACTCTCTGTGAATTGAAAGTACACATTGAGCAAATTATACAAACAGAATAAGGTATTTTCTGGCCCTGATATTTTTTAATTGTTGCATATTTTCAGGAAAAGCACTTGGGATTTTGTTTTTTTCTTTTTTTTTCTTTTGGTTTTGTTTTTAATGTTTAGTCATTCTTTTTTTATTTCTTAACTTTATTTATTTATTTATTTATTTATTTATTTATTTATTTTACAGTTTGAATGCTGCCCCCTACTTCTTCATACTTCACAGTGTCTCTTCCATTCTCCTATAAGGGGTTTAGGGCCCCATGGTTTATTAACACAGCCTGTCAGATCAACTCTCTTCAGGATTGCCACATCTCCTACTGAGGCCATTTACTAAAGGGTTTCCACAGATCATGAAAAGCTTAAGAAAAGTCCCTGATCCTCATGTTGGGGAACCCACATTGGGACTGAGCTGCACATTTGCTACATATGTGCTATATGTCATGTTACAGCTTCTGTATGCTTTTTGGTTGGTGGCCAGTCCTTGATAGCTTCCAATGGTCCAGGTTAGTTGACTGTGTTGGTCTTCATGTTGAGTCCTTATCTCCACCAGGGCCCTGAATCCTTTTCCCAACTCTTTCACAAGAGTTCCAGAGCTCCATCCAATGTTTGCCTATGGGTTTCTTTTTTATTTTTTTATTTATTTTTTGTTTTTTATTTTTTTGGTTTCTTGAGACAGGGTTTCTCTGTGTAACCCTGGCTGACCTGGAACTCACTCTGTAGACCAGGCTGGCCTCAAACCCAGAAATCTGCCTGCCTCTGCCTCCCAAGTGCTGGGATTAAAGGCGAGCACCACTACAGCCTGGCACCTGTGGGTTTCTTTATCTGTTTTAGTCTGCTGGTGGGTGAAGCCACTCAGAGAGCAGTTAGGATAGGCTCTTGTGTGGATATCCCACAGATGAGCTGACCTCCTTTGAGACAGACAGAGCTTCAGTCTGTGAGTTGGAGTGCATATCTCTGATTGCAAGTAGTAGTGTTCATTGGAAGCCAGGAAAGGCAATTAGAACAGAGAGTTGGGTCATTTCTCTGATATTGCAGCCTGAATACTGCAGTTTGATTCTAGCCTTAGGTAAGAACACATAGGCTCCTGCCTATAATTTCTACTTTTGAGCCAAGTTTCTTGTTGGGGATAGGCTGGGGATCTCTTAAGAAAGTAGTGTCTCAGGCAGTGGTTTTCAGCCTTCCTACTTCTGTTTCATCATGCTGTGATAATCCATAATCATTACATCATTTTGCTGTCACTTCATAAATGAAATTTTGCTACTGCTATCACTTATAATGCATATTGCATGGAATTTCTGATATGTAGGATATGTGACATGCAAAGGATTGTGACACACAAGTTGAGAATCACTGGACTCAAATATTTTTAAACAGAAATGTTTCTCAAATATGTTCTACAATGTACAGTCTACTTTGGCCATTAATTTTCTTGTGTTTTTTTTCCTTCAAAAGGATTTTCTTAGAAATATACAAGGAAGCTTGCTTTCTTCAGATTTATATGAAAATTGGCTTAGTGTCGTTGATGAAAAATCTCTGCTTGGAAAAATTTCTGCAATACAAAGGTAATGATAGAGTAAACACTTGGGAAATGGACAAAGTTAGAATGAATGCATTTTCAATGTTCATAGGTTTGTACATATAGGTTTATAAACTGGCTTGATGTCCCATGACAAGAGGTTTCCTTTGCTCTGATGTGTATAGTCACTCTATAAACAGGTGCATTTTTTAAATAAGAATTTTGTACTAGTTCTGTAATCCAGTAGACTTAAGAGTCTTCTATATTATAACTGTCATGGTTTAAAAGACAGCCTGCTATACAGTTGTGTGCAGATGATCTAAGAGTATTTGTTTGAACACCTGCTACACAGTGTGTGCAGGTCAGCCAAGAGTATTGGTTTGAGTTCCTGTGTGAGACTGAACAAGTATGTAAGTATAAACCATAATATCTGTGGTTTATTTGCATCCTAAGATTAATACCATGGGATTGTGAATATCACATGTGTTAAATACATGTCATTGATTAGGACATGAAGTTCTTCAAAGAGTTCATCTTTCTCAACTATAACTACCTAGAGCAGTCTGGGTCAGGTATAACTTCGACTTCTTTGAATCATTTTCCTGTATGATAGTCTACAGAATGATTTCTTAGGTAACAGAAGCTTTGAGCTCCCATTACAACCCAAAGATATCTCCAGCATCTTTGCCTTACATACATACGAAGCTTTTATACCTGCATTGCATAGGGTCACTAGTATGCTTTCTGCTCCTTGTGTTCCACAGAGTCACAAGAGTATTAAATGGGTTCATTCTACATTATATATTAAATGCGTCCCCCATGGTTGCCGGAAAGATGATTCACTGTTTAACAGCACTCTTTCCATACACAGAACACACACGACCTGCCACAAGCTTCATTCATTCTATGTCCAATGAACCTGACACCTTCCTCTGGGTTTGATGGGTGGCAGTTAGATGTGGAGAACACAGGCAGGAATTCATACAGAATTTTAAAAGTTTCCCACAATTCTATAAGGAAAATAAATTTGCAGAAAATATTATAGGCAATACTTAAGGTGTATATTCTTATTTCTTTTGAATTCTGATTATACTATGAGCTGGTCTATAAAACATTTAGCCTGATATGTCTTTGTATTCAGAGTTTTGTAAGTAAAATTACTTGTTAGATAATCAACAGTGAAATTATCCTTTTTCTATCCTTTTCTATCCTTTTTCAGTATTATACTGAAGATGCCGCAGGCAAACTACTGCCTCCTTAAACAGCTCATCCATGTACTATCAAAAATTAAAACGTCTACCAGGAATAACCTAGACACCTACATGTTATCTGTCCGCATAGCCCCTCATGTTCTGTGGGATCTGAGTGGCAGGATCTCAGTATTTGGAAATGACCTCTCAAAGAAGGTAAGGGGATCTGATTTTTCCCTTTGGGAACAAAGTCTTTAATATGATTCAGGAATTTCAAATACCTGACAAAGGTCACCGATGACACCCTATGGTTGCATTCTTCTAGTGATGCAATGTATGTAATGTAGTATACTTTCTGATATTTTAGCACTAACTACTATTTGTATATAAAAGAATAATGCATGTTTACATTATTTCAGGTACAGTCATATGTACCTTAGTCTTTTGATTTCTGTAGCTCTGAAATTTTACTATTAAGCCATGTGCAGTGATATTTTAATTACTATCAATAGTTGCCTTATATCCTGATTGCAGTACCCTCCTCTATGTCCAAGCCTTACAACCGCTTGCTTCCTCACATTAATTTTAGTTACAAACATAACTGAATTTTTAATTTTTAAAAAATTTTGGGTGGAAGTTTCCAGGAGAAAAATGGTATATATGGACAAACTGAAAAATGAGTGTTATTGAATTGCAGGATGACAAATTCACAGAGAATCACCAAAGAACAGACATTTTGAAAAGGAAAACAAGATAGAAAGGAAGTGTTTGTTTTATCAATAAATAAGGTCCAAAGGAAGGAAGTCATACTGGTGTTACTCACAATGAAGTAGGAAAGCCCAGGGAATACCTTGTTAAATTTAGAAGGTGTCTTAATTTGCTACAATTGCTATGATTAAACACTGATGAAAAGCAACTTATGGAGGACATATTAGACTTCATGGTATACTTCTAGTTCCCAGTTAACTACTGAGAAATATCAGGGACCACACTGAAGCAAGGCAGGAACCTAGAAGCAAGAACTGAAGCAGAAGCTGTGTAGGAGTGCTGCCTCCTGTCCTGCACCTCATATCTCTCTTTTTCTCAATAGTAGCTCAAGGGTGGCTCCATCCTGGAGATCTCAGCCCTACAAATTTCACTGTTAATCAAGAAAACTTCACATAGACTTCCCAATCTGGTGGAGGTACTTTTTATCAACTAAAATCCCTCTTCTCACCACCCTCTTCTCATAGTAATTTTTCTATTGCTTTAATAAAACAACAAGACCAAAACAGCTTATAAAAGTAAATAGTTATTTGGGACTTAGATATCCAAAGGGGTTACAGTTCTTCAAAGTCATGACAGAGTAGCATAGTTGCAGGAAGGTAGGACACCCGACAGGAAGCAGAGACCTGGTGGCTCTCATATTAAGCAGCAAAAATTAAGCACCGAGAGTACACTGCGAATGGCCCCTGGCTTCTATAACCTTAAATTCTAACCAATGACACACTTACACCCGGGAAGCCAAGCCATTCTAAGCACCCAAAGATTGTATCATATATTGTGATGCCTGGAATTAGACAGTCACCCCATTCAAGCCATCAAAACAAAACTCCCCCACTTCCCAAATGCTGCAAAGTATCACCAATTCAAGAAACCTTAGAAGACATAAATTTGTTTCATTCTGATATTCTGTCAGCATATCAGTTCTGCAATATTATATTGCTTTAATAGTTACCGCATTCTTTGCAACATGTAATGTTGCAAAGAACTTGGTGTCTCCATTTCAGACAGAGACTTCATCTCATAGGTTCATATCTGCTTGGACTAGTGGTATTTTCCTCACCATGTTGGATTTCAACTTTTAATTGATTTCAATTTGGTAAACTATGTGAAATGACATAGGATCTTGTTTTTGCCTTGTGATATTACAGATGTCTATTATACAAATTATGATTGACAACTATGTAGATGTATTTCAAGATGAGCAACATATCATTTTTGACCATAATCAAAAGAGTTCAGATGACAAAAAGATGTCAGTAAATACTGCTGGTAAGTCACCTGTTATAAAAACAAACAAACAATAGATTGCCAGAGTGGGACACCCCAAATGCTAATACTGCAGAATTAAAGATTTCACCTGCTCCTCCCCAGCCATAAGTTACTACAGGCCAAGAGAGGTTTCATTTGTTACCAAAGGGATGGAAGGGTGGCAGCATACCCTGATTTCATATATTTATAAATACCATAGCAGCATTGTAGCAAATCATTATATTCAAGCTTTGTAAAAGTTTTTCAACAACACTTGGATAGGTATACATGCAGACCCACATATGTACATACTTACATAATTGTATGTATGACAAAGAAAATTTTCAGACCCTTTAAGTATTCCAGAATATTACCTGCTATATTTTGTCCCTTTCCTCCCATGGCCCATAAGTCATGTATGATATCTTTGATATGAAATTATTTTTAAAAAGTTCTCTTTAAGTCATTTATTTGATTTAAAATCCATTAAATCTAATATAAGCTTAAACTATGTGCCAACAAGGTGTGCTACTGTACTAAACCAATGATGTTTGAGAGATAAACTTGCAAAATGCTTATCATATGATATAAATATTAAGTTGCAATGGATTCACTACAACATGTATATGAAGAATCTTAACAGGCAATACCATTCCAAATCAGGTAGAGTGTGAACTCAAGTAATTCTTTGTGTAAATTTCAGAAAATATACTAATAACTATTCTTATCTGAAGTGCGTTGGTTCTATAACAGAATTCTGTCTAATGATGACATTTTTATGTTTCCTTTAGCAGGGGATAGTGAAACAACTTCAACATCTAACTTTCTACAAAGGAAACTTCCTCATGACTGATGAAGGTGCCAGTCATTCTATTTCAATGTTCTCTTCTATGTCCCTCTTAACATAGCAGAAGAGATTATTACAAGAAACAACTTCAGTTTTATATTTAACCATATTGTTACAAATAGTTTTACTCACTGTATTTTTGTTATGTATTACATATTCTTACCTATTATAATAAATATTATTAAATTTTGTTATTGCTTAGACTCCAATGTGCCTAATTTATGGTTCTGCATAGTTTTTAGAAAATGGCATTTTCAGTATTCTCTGCCACCTCTGTTACTTAGGCACCTGTATTCATGTGACAGACCCACTATAATCACTTTATTAATTTTTTCTTCCAAACCACAAAAAAAATGGTATTCTAAGTACTGCTCAATAAATAAAAGTTGGGAATTTATCTGACCAAATTCTTCCAGATTATCGCCATAAAACGTTCGCAAGGGCTAAGAGTCAAGTATTTAGTAGTACAACATAATCAGACTCACTCCTGTGCGTTGTATCACCACGTTTTAGAAAATAATAATATTTTCCTATTTCTGTGAAAAGGAACTCTAGAAAATTATTTACATTAGGAAAAAATAGTTCATTATTTGAGGGCTCAAGATATCACCATATACTAGTTCTGATGTCATGAGTTTGTAGCTAGTGAAGTCATTCGCCTAGTTGAGAAACAGAGGATGATGAATGTTCATATTCAATAAGCTTCTTCCTTTTTATACATACCGGGAACCATGAAATGAATATCAGGTCCCATTTATATCATTGGTTTGACCATATTAGTTAAGTATAGACAGAAATTAGTGACATGAATTGCAACCTCAGAGTCATGCCCAAAATCCTTTGTCAGAGATAGTTTTAAATAAAATTCTATTAATGATCAGCATTAATATCCACACATAAAAATTAGAGGGGATTACAATTTTAAGAATAAAGGAATATTCAAAGTCCTTAGTGATCAGAGAAAGGCAAATACCAAATATCCCTGAGATTCCACCTTACACCAACCAGAATGACTAAGCTAAAACCTCAGCTTACAACAAATGTTGGCAAGGATATGCAGAAAGAGGAACACTCCTCCATTGCTGGTGGGATGGCAAAGTGGTACAATCATTGTAGAAATCATTCTGGAGATTCCTCAGAAAATGAAAATAGATCTACTTGAAGACCCTGCAATATCACTCTTGGGAATATATGCAAAGGATGCCCCTGTACCGCATAGGGCATGTGCTCCACTTTCTCACAGCTGCCTTGGTTATGATAGCCAGAGCTGGTAACACCCACATGTCCCAGAATAAAAGAATGGAAACAGAATAGGTGGTTCATTTATACTATGGGACACTACTCATCTATTAACATGAGCATATCCTGAGTTTTGCAGGCAAATGGACAGATTAGAAAATATCCTGAGTGAGGTAATTCAGACACAAAAGGACATACATGGAATGTACCCACTAATAAGTGACAATTAGCCCAGAAAAGGTCATAATACCATAGATACAGTCCACAGAACTCAAAAAGGTCAACAAGCTGAAGTGCACAAGTGAGGACCCTTGTAGAAACAGGGCAGTAACTGGTAAACAAATTCTTTACAGGGTGATTACCATCGCACCACCTAGCATTTCCTTCTACTATCCTCTGTCCATCATCTTGTTTCTTGTAATCTCGTAGGGTAACAAATGATGACTGTACTCAAGGGACTCTTGTTTTAAACAGTACTTTCAAACTTTCAAGCTTAATATTACAACTGAAGGAGACCAAGGGGATACAAATTGGAAATGAGGAGGTCAATTTAAATAAATATAAATGAGCCTAAAAATGCCACAAGAAATCTCAAATAGCTTGTAAACTCAACAAATAACAGCATATAGAATTAACACATAAAATGAGTATTCCTTCTGTGCAAAAAAATACAAACTTATTGAGAAGCAAATCAGGGAAATACCACCATTCACAATAACCTTAAAATATGGAATATTTTCTGGCATAACCCTAATCAAGTAGTGAAAGACATATATGATTAAAAATTATCTTAAATAAGTTGATGCATATATTAATGAAAAGTTACTCTTATGCCCATTAAATAGTAAGATCAGTATAGGAAAAATGACTCTCCTAAAATATTATTTTGATTTTATTATTTTTTATTTAAATTTTTATTTTCTATATTCTATGTTTACATTTCCCAGTTCCACCTGCCATCATACATCCCATAATTCCTCTCCCCCCCAACTAATCCCCAATCATCCCCCCCACCCGATTTCTCTGTTCTGAGGCTACAATACTGGATCCAATCTTTTCAGGTCCAGGGTCCTCTCCTTTCTTCTTCTTGGGAATCATTTGACTTGCTAATTGTGCCTTGAGTATTTAGGGCTTCTGGGCTCATTAATATCAACTTATCAGTGATTTCATTACATGTGTATTCTTTTGTGATTGGGTTAACTCACTTAGGATGATATTTTCAAGGTCTAACCATTTACCTACAAATTGCATGAATTCATTATTTTTAATTGCTGAGTAGTATTCCATTGTATAAATATACCACATTTTCTGTATCCATTCTTCCTTTGAGGGATATCTGGGCTCCTTCCAATTTCTGGCTATTATAAACAAGGCTGCTATAAACATAGTAGAGCATGTGTCTTTATTGTATGCAGGGGAATCCTCTGGGTATATGCCCAGGAGTGGTATGCCAGGGTCCCCTGGAAGTGACATGCCCAATTTTCTGAGGAACCGCCAAACTGATTTCCAGAGTGGTTTTACCATTTTGCAATCCCTCCAACAGTGGAGGAGTGTTCCTCTTTCTCCACATCCTCGCCAGCACTTGTTCTCTCTTGAGTTTTTAATCTTAGCCATTCTGACTGGTGTGAGGTGGAATCTCAGGGTTGTTTGGATTTGCATTTCCCAGATGACTAATGATGTTGAACATCTCTTAAGGTGTTTCTCGGCCATCCGAATTTCTTCTGGTGAAAATTCTTTGTTTAGCCCTGTACCCCATTTTTTGATAGGGTTATTTGGTTCTTTGGGGTCTAACTTCTTGAGGTCTTTGTATATATTGGATATTAGCCCTCTGTCGGATGTGGGGTTGGTGAAGATCTTTTCCCACTTTTTTGGTTGCCATTTTGTCCTTCTGACAGTGTCTGTTGCCTTACAGAAACTTTGTGATTTTATGAGGTCCCATTTGTCAATTCTTGATCTTAGAGCATAAGGTATTGGTGTTCTGTTCAGGAACTTTCCCCCTGTGCCCATTTCCTCCAGGGTCTTCCCCAGTTTCTTTTCTAATAATTTCAGTGTGTCTGGTTTTATGTGGAGGTCCTTGATCCACTTGGAGTTGATCTTAGTACAAGGAGATAAGAGTGGGTCAATTTGCATTCTTCTGCATGTTGACCTACAGTTGAACCAGCACCATTTGTTGAAAAGACTATCTTTTTTCCCACTGGATAGCTCTGGTTCCTTTATCAAAGATCAAGTGACCATAAATCTCTGGGTTCATTTCTGGGTCTTCAATCCTATTCCATTGATCTACTTGCCTGTTGCTGTACCAATACTATGCAGTTTTTCACACAATTGCTCTGTAGTACTGCTTGAGGTCAGGGATATTGATTCCCCCAGAAGTCCTTTTATTGTTGAGAATAGTTTTAGCTATCCTGGGTTTTTTGTTGCTCCAGATGAATTTGAGAATTGCTCTTTTCTAGATCTATGAAGAATTGAGTTGGGATTTTGATGGGGATCGCATTGAATCTGTAGATTGCTTTTGGCAGGATGGCCATTTTTACTATATTGATCCTTCCAATCCAGGAGCAAGAAATATTCTTCCATCTTCTGAGGTCTTCTTCAATTTCTTCCTTCAAGGACTTGAAGATCCTGTCATACAGATCTTTCGCTTGTTTGGTTAGTTACACCAAGGTACTTTATGTTGTTTGTGGCTATTGTGAAGGGTGTTATTTCCCTAACTTCTTTCTCAGCCTGCTTGTCCTTTAAGTACAAGAAGGCTACTGATTTGCTTGAGTTAATTTTATAACCAGCCACTTTGCTGAAGTTTTTTTATCAGCTGTAGAAGTTCTCTGGTGGAGTTTTTTGGGTCGCTTAAGTAAACTATCATATGGTCTGCAAATAATGATACTTTGACTTCTTCCTTTCCAATTTGTATCCCTGTGTCTTCCTTATGTTGTCTAATTGCTCTTGCTAGAACTTCAAGTACTATATTGACAAGATATGGAGAGAGAGGGCAGCCTTGTCTAATCCTTGATTTTAGTGGGATTGCTTCAAGTTTCTTTCCATTTATTTTGATGTTGGCTACTGGTTTGCTGTAGATTGCTTTTACTATGTTTATTTAGTATTGATTTTATTATTTTCACCCTGATAAAATTTATAAAATATTTTTGATGTTACTACCAGAAACAATATTACAGAAGTGACTTTTTAACCTACTTTCATCCCCATCTTCTGCCATGTTCCCTTAGCCTCTCACATAAAGTCTCACTGATATGACAACCAAAACATTACACAAACAAGACAACACCAATGTCCATAAAAAACCAATTGGGGCCTGAATCCTGTACAAGGAAATATAGCCAACTGAATCCTAAGGAATTGTGTGCAAGTGTATCTAAAACAAGTTTGTTTCTTGGATGCAGGAGAATGATGAGGTCCATTTTCTTATAAATGGTTACTCTGTGTATTTTTATTTGTGTGAGACAGTTGAAGTATAGCAACATAAAGAGTAGTATGTATGGGTCTCTTATTTTGTTGTTGCCATGTATGTGTCCTGCTCCTATGATGAATGAGTACAGGGTTATTTATCATTTCTATCATCTTCAGTATATACCTTATCTTTAGACCGATGTTTCCCTTTTGTAGAACTAGATTGCTGAAGAGAAATGGATTAATAGTGATTAAACTCTGCAATGGGTTTTTGTTGTTGTTGATATGAATGATACTTTGCTTGGTATTGTAGTCTACGCTGGTATCTGGTGTTTTTTGTTGTTGTTTTTTGTTTGTTTTTAGGGTTTATTTGTTCTTTTTTTTCCAACATAGACATAGAATATTCATTTAAAAGTCAGGCATTGTTCTAATCATTCAGCCTTTATATGTGACTTTGTCATTTTTCTTCAAAGCTTTTAGTATTTTTATTTCTCTGCACATATAGTCTTTGTTTATGTGTCTATGTAATGTTCTGTATGCTTTTAGTACTTTCACAGGTATCTCTTTCTTATTTTGGAGAATCTGTTTTCAGACAAATCATACACAAACAGTTAATTCATTGTATTCAATAGAGTCAGTAAAATCTAAGACTAATCTAAGGTCCCTCCCTACTAGTCCTGAGACTCTCTCAACTCTCAGGACTCTAGTACATTCTACAGCTTCCCCTAAACTTCCAACCTGCCAAGGCTGCCTGTTTCTATTCGTTTTGCTGGGCCTCAGGGTCTAAGACCTGTTCCTCGCACCCAATACCTGATAATGTATGGAAGAAACTGAGGAGGAATGCAAAACTATAGGAAGATCGTTAGTCTCAACTAACATGGACTCCAGAGATCTCTCAGACACTGAGCCACCAACCAGGCAAGATACACCCAGCTGATATGAGGCCCGCAGTACATATATAGACTACCAGATCTGGTCTCAGTCAGAGAAGATGCACATAGCCCTCAAGAGACATGTGGCCCCAGAGAGTTGGGAGATCTGGTGGGGTGGGTGTTGGGGGCATCTAACTCTTGGAGATGGGGGCAAGGAGGAGGTATGGTATGTGAAACAGTCAGAGGTTGGAGCAGGAGGGGGATAAAATCTGGACTGTAAAAAACATGATTCAATACTAATACAAATACTAATATTAATACTAATACTAATACGAGGACTAAGAAACTACAAGAAAGAATCAAAACACAACCACTCACTAAACTGACCAATACACCCCAGATTAATAGATGACAACAAATAGCTGCATGGCAACTTGCTGTTTTTAAGCAGTATATCTTTTCTTCCCTAGAGGTACCTCCAATTCATAATTTTCTGTCTCATTTTTTTAAGTTTCTGTTATTACACATAGGCATTTTGCAACTAGAGTTGATCACAAAATGAATACAAGGAAACTAAAATGTAAATTATGTGTATATAGTTAGTCATCATCAAGCAATTCAAATGATATATACTAAATATGATGTAAAGTGTTAAGCTCTGTGTGAGAGAGAGAGAGATGAGAGAGAGAGAGAGAGAGAGAGAGAGAGAGAGAGAGAGAGAGAGGGAGAGTGAAGGATGGAGGGAGGGGGAGAGAGACAGAGAGGGAGGGAGAGGGGGATGGAAAGAGAGGGGAAACTCAACAGGAAGATCAAAAGAGTCAACTAATTTGAACATGTAGGGCTCTCAGAACCATATCTCACTGAATCACCAAACAAAGAATATACAGGAGCTGGACCCATGCCTTCCTACCCATATACAGCAGACGTGCAGCTTGGTCTTCATGTGAGTCACACATAACTGGAATAGACTATATTAGAATCTGTTGTCTATATGTGGCATGTGTTCTAGCTAGGCTACTTTGCAGACTTCAATGGGAGATGAAGCACCTAACCTAGCAGTCCTTAAGTTCTAAGGTGGAGGGGAGAGAAAGGGGCAGGGGAAGAAAGAAAGTAACAAAAACAAAAAAGAAAAAGAAATAGGATGCCAAGAGTAAGGAGTTCAGTTATAGGGACCAGCCACACATGGCAAAAACATACATTTCCATAGAGTCACATTAATAACAACAGTTGATAAGTTCACACCTATCAACTATCCCTGGGTGGAGCACAAAGAACCTTCCCAGTACAATTCTGTGTTTGAAGAAACTGAGTCTACAGGATTTATATCTTGTTTTCCTGGAGCTTTCTCAAGAACATTCAGAATTCTCACATGGCTCCACTTTCGAATTGTGTTCTGACAAATGTGCATAACTGTTTCTGTTTTCATAGCTTGCATGACTTACCATGGAGTATATATCCTGTTTACTTCATATTGTTCAAGAGGAACACACTGATTCTGTCAGTACAGGACAGTGAATTATATTCAAATATAATTGCTGATAGAGAAATAATGTTTGACAATTAACTACTTTTCCTAATCTTTTGGTTAAGTGCTTGTTCTAAAGGAGTAAGAAGAATTTAAGTATAGAGAAAAAAAATCAGTATAATCACAATCACCATTAACCAACTGAAATACTGAAATCTTATATAATGGATACTTTGTTCATTTACCTCAATCTGTCAATTCCCATATTACAAAATTTATCAATAAATATTTGAATATATTCTAAAAAAGTAATGGATATTTTCAGTGTTCAAATTCTGTAATAAAGAATTTGAAGACTGCTTTTCTATTCAGGGTGTGAGGGAGCCGCAAGGCATGGAGGACCAGGAGAGCAAAACCATCTAAAATAAGTGAACAAAACTCAAATAACTCACCAAAACATAAGCAGGAATCACAAGGCCTACATTACCCTATAAAGATCCTGAATATACTAGGAATATGTACTAGGAAAATGTCTCTGATTCTTTTGCCTTGTGTTGGGGCTCTTTGGCTTTCTGCTAGCTTAAGTTGTCCAACATTAATATAATGTTTTTTGTTTTCTCTTACTGTATTTCACTTTCATATGTCATGTTGTTATCTCTTAGATGCCTGTTCTTTTTTTTTTTTATTTTTGTTTTCTATATTCTATGTTTACATTCCAAAGGCTTTCCCCTTTCCCAGTTCCCCCCCCCCTATGTCCCATAATTCCTCTCCCCCCAACTATTCCCCAATCATTCCCCCTCCCCCCAAGGTTTCTCTACAAAACTGGATCCAATCTTTACAGGCCCAGAGTCCTCTCCTTTCTTCTTGGGAATCATTTGACTTGCTAATTGTGCCTTGAGTATTTAGGGCTTCTGGGCTCATTAATATCCACTTATCAGTGATTGCATTTCATGTGTATTCTTTTGTGATTGGGTTAGCTCACTCAGGATGATATTTTCCAGGTCTAACCATTTACCTACAAATTGCATGAATTCATTATTTTTAATTGCTGAGTAGTATTCCATTGTTTAAATATACCACATTTTCTGTATCCATTCCTCCTTTGAGGGATATTTGGGCTCCTTCCAATTTCTGGCTATTATAAACATAGTGGAGCATGTGTCTTTATTGTATGCAGGGGAATCGTCTGGGTATATGCCCAGGTGTGGTATGCCAGGGTCCTCTGGAAGGGACATGCCCAATTTTCTGAGGAACCACCACAGACTGGAGAGATGGCTCAGCCGTTAAAGCCTGTTCTTTTCAAATGAGAGAACAAAATGGACTGAAACCAAATGTGATAGAAGGGGTGTGTGTGTGTGTGTGTGTGTGTGTGTGTGCATGTGTGTGTGCGCGTGCACGCACATGCATGCTTGTGAATGCTTCTAGGGTCCAGAAGAGTTGAGAGATGTAGAGGAAGGGAAAATTAACAGAATGTGTTGTATGACAAAAGAAACTATGTTTAATAAAAGGAAGGAGAAGGAAGGAAAATATAATGATTCATCTGAAAAAGGAAAATAAGAGGCCTAAGGTTTAAACCTCAAACTTTAAATAATAGCAACAAAATAAAATAGAATCATATTTTATATTTATTACAGTGGTTTTTATTTTGAAGTTGTAGATGATAGAAAGAATTCATTTAAAGAATGTATGTTATACTTAACTATGACTCTAAAATAAACAGTCATTGTGATGGGAATAAAATATACAAATCTTCAATGCTCTCTGATATCCATGTGGATGAAGCTTTCTGACACTATTCAGTAAACCACATTAATTTTTAAAGTCTCATGATTTTTGCATGTTGGTCTCTAATGTTCACAGTGATAATGAAGCTGAATTTTCACATATACCTTTCAGAGTTTAAAAAACAATTAGATATTGAGAATATATGGGAATGAATATGCATTTCACATTGTTCTCTATAAAATTCCTCTTCTTAAACAGGTATTATTACTGGTATCTATCTATCTATCTATCTATCTATCTATCTATCTATCTATCTGTCTGTCTATTTCATCTATCATGTCACATATTTTTATGAAAATCTGTTATTTAATAAAAATTCCTATGGTTCAACAATTTAAAAAAAAAACAATTTTAAAGCCAAAAGACTGAAGGAAGTGAAAAGCACTTGTCAGGTTGTCAGTTATAGCATGAGCTTTTGTATCTTGCAATCACAATGGCCTGTCACTGCTAAACAATCCTCAGACTTCAGTGGTTGGCTTTCCAACTGCAGTCTAGAGTTTGGTATTTAGTGCCTAGGAGAAAAGTGATAATTTCATATCCATTGATTGGTTCTTAATTCAGGGTTTCACTGTAAAGGGATGTATATAATAACTAATTTGATACTTATGATAGTCTAATCAAATCAGGAAGTGTTCTATCTTGATTCTCCAGATCTAGTAACCTATCTTATAACTTGGCAGTGGTTTCATGAAAAGTTACTCAGTACCAATTCCCTAAAGAAACAAAGTTATCATGTAAAGAGAGATATGCTGTGAGCTTCTAGGAGAATGCTTTCTATAAGTCTTCAAAAAATATTTATCTTGAACATGAGAAAGGAGTATTTGCTAGACTAATTTTTTTACCCACTTTTCTTGTAAACTGGTTAGACTTCAACCTAAAACCTATGAACTCTTGGGTTTCAAGCAAATTGATATTTTTTTCCAAAATATGTTGTGGATTTTTTTAAACATTGCAAAAATTTTAATGTTCATTCAAATAGAAAGGAATCATTTTCTACATATGTTCATTTACTTTTAATATTTAGTATCATGAAACTGAATTGGTATCATTTTTGTAAAATTCTTTTACATTATTGTTTGATGTGTATGATGATAACCATTGGCTGCTGTTCCTTCTAACATCTCGAATCTCATGACTCTTAAATGTTTTACACATAAAAGCTGGTGTCTCCCTCATCCACGCCTGCCCACCTCCCTGGTCTTGTACTCCCCCACAATGATGCTTTGATCCATTCTAGCACCAGTGTCCACTCCTTTCTTCTTGTCAGACATCACTTGGTATGTGATTTGTGTCTTTGGTGTTCCTAGATTCTAGGCTAATATCTACTTATCAGTGACTGCATATTGTGGGTATTCTTTTGAGACTGGGTCACCTCACTTAGTATGACGTTCTCCAGCTCCATCCATTTCTCTAAGAATTTCATGAATTCATTGTTTCTAATGGCTGAATAATACTCCATTGTGTATATATACCACATTTTTTGTATCCATTCCTCCGTTGAGGGACAGCTGGGTTCTTTCAAGCTTCTGGCTATTATATATATATATATATATATATATATATATATACACACACACACACACACACACACACATATATATATGCTATGAACATAGTGGAGCATGTATCCTTATTGCATGCTGGGGAATCTTCTGGGTATATTCCCAGGAGTGGTATGACTGGGTCCTCCAGAAGTATCCCATCCAGTTTTCTGAGGAACCGCCAGACCGATTTCCAGAGTGGTTGTACCAGCTTGCATTCCCACCAGCAGTGGAGGAGTGTTCCTCTTTCTCTACATCCTCGCCAACACCTGATGCCTTCTGAGTTTTTAATCTTAGCCATTCTGAGTGGTGTGAGGTGAAATCTCAGGGTTGTTTTGATTTGCATTTCCCTAATGACTAATGATGTTGAACATTTTTTAAGGTGTTTCTCAGCCATCAGAATTTCTTCAGGTGAAAAGTCTCTATTTATCTCTGTACCCCATTTTTGGATAGGGTTATTTGGTTTTCTGGGGTCTAACCTCTTGAGTTCTTTGTATACATTGGATATTAGCCCTCTGTCAGATGTGGGGAGCAGGAGGAGGGAAAAGGGCATGTAGGACCTTTGGGGGTTGGGAACCAGGAAAATGGGAAATGAATTGTAAATATAGAATATATCCCCCCCCCAAAAAGAGTGGGATGAAACCATAATGGTTAATATAAATGGAATATAAAATTGCATTCTCCACATGTGTGTATGTGCTCTGTGGTTCTCATACCTGGGGCGTTTGTCTATTTTTTTTTACATAAAAGAAAAAAACAATATAAAAGGCTCAGTTATTAAAAAAAATACAAGTCACAGTCAAATGGGGAGACAAATACTTCTTGGGGATCCAAGAGATAGATTAAGATATTGCCTGCAGCTTCCCGCCCAGCTGGTGGTGGGGAAGCCAGAGTGTCACCCAGCGTGCCAGGTGCTCAGAACCATCCGGGGGGGGGCGGCAGAACCAGGTACCCGAGACAGCCTGAGCTTAAGACCTTCGGGGACTCAGGCCTGGAGTGGGAGTTGGGCACAGAATTGGGGGTGCACTCTGCACTCGCGGGGCGGACCCCGAGCTCCCTGCAGGCAGCTGCCATATTGCCTGCAGCTTCCTGTCCAGCTGGTGGTAAGGAAGCCGGAGTCAGCCAGTGTGCCAGGTGCCCAGACCCAGCCAGAGGCCGAACCAGCCTCCCATCCAGCCAGTGGCAGGGAAGCTGGAAACCTGACCCAGCCAGCTTCCCAGCAGCTTGGGACCAGCAGGCAGAACCAGACAACTGATATATCCCAACTTTAAGACCCCTGGGGAAACAGGATATCAGACAGCAAACCCTGAGCAGGAGCAGTGCAGAGCAGCCACCCAACAGGCAGAACCAAATACCTGGGATATCCTGAGTTTAAGACCTCGGGGGACTAGGGCCACCTGTCAGCAATCTGTGAGCAAGACCCCCGCAGGACAGTGATTCAGGTATCCCAGTCGCTGGGAAATAGCCTTACAACCCCACAGGAGGGTCAAGCACCAGCTAGTATCTACAGGACCAACTAACACCAGAGTTAACCAGATGGCAAAAGGCAAACTTAAGATCGCTACTAACAAAAATCAAGGCAATATGGCGGCATCCGAACCCAGTTCCCCAACAGCAATAAATATTGGATACCCCGAAACACCAGAAAAACAAGACTAAGATCTAAAATCACTGGTCAGGATGCTGATAGAGGAACACTTAGATAAATCTCTTAAAGTAATACATGAGAAAATAGATCAAAAGCTAGAAGCCATTGCAAGACAAACACAATTAAATCCCAGATATCTCAACACACCAGAAAAACAAGACTCAGATCTAAAATCACTGGTAAAGATGCAGATTGAGGATCACTTAGATAAATTTCTTAAAATAATAGAGGAGAAAATAGATCAAAAACTAGAAGCCCATACAAGGCAGACACAAAAATCACTTAAAGAAATCCAGGAGAATATAGAGCAAAAAATGAATCCCAATAAGGGGTAGAAACAAAAATCACCTAAAGAAATACAAGAGAACATGGGTCAACGAGTAGAAGTCATAAAGGAGGAAACACAAAAATCCCTTAAAGAATTACAGGAAAACACAAACAAGCAACTGAAAGATTTGAGCAAAACCATACAAAATCTAAAAACAGAAGTAGAAACAACTAAGCAATCACAAAGGGAGACAATGTTGGAGATAGAAAACCTTGGGAAGAAATCAGGAGTCATAGATGCAAATATCAACAATAGAATACAAGAGATAGAAGACAGAATCTCAGATGCTGAAGATACCATAGGAACCATGGATTCAACAATTAAAGAAAATGCAAAATGCAAAAAGCTGGTAACCCAAAACATTTAGGAAATCCAGGACACAATGAGAAGACCAAACCTAAGGATTATAGGGATAGATGAGAATGAAGATCTACAACTTAAAGGGCCAGCAAATATCTTCTACAAAATTATGGAAGAAAATTTCCCCAACCTAAAGAGAGAGATGCCCATGAATATACAAGAAGCCTATAGAACCCCAAACAGACTGGACCAGAACAGAAATACTTCCCGTCACATAATAATCAAAACCCCAAATGTACTAAACAAAGAAAGAATATTAAAGGCAGTAAGAGAAAAAAGACAAGTAACATATAAAGGAAGACCTATCAGAATTACACCAGACTTCTCACCTGGGACCATGAAAGCTAGAAGATCCTGGGCAGACCTCATGCAGACCCTAAGAGAACACAAACTTCAGCCAAGACTACTATACCCAGCAAAACTCTCAATTGCCATAGATGGGGAAACCAAGATATTCCACGACAAAACCAAATTTGCAAGATACTTATCTACAAACCCAGCCCTACAAAGGATAATAGGGGAAAAATACCAACACAAGGGGGGAAACAACAACCCAGAAGAAACAAGATAGAAACCCCATCTCATCCAACCCAAAAGAAGAGAACCACTCAAATACAAATAATAATAACAATTCCCAAAATGTCAGGAAGTAATAATTACTATTCCTTAATATCTCTTAATACCAATGGACTCAATTCCCCAATCAAAAGACACAGACTAACAGACTGGATACGGAAACAGGACCCTACATTTTGCTGCATACAGGAAACACATCTCAGTGTCAAAGACAAACACCACCTTAGAGTAAAAGGCTGGAAGACAGTTCTACAAGCAAATGGTCCCAGGAAACAAGCTGGAGTAGCCATTCTAATATCAGATAAAATCGACTTTCAACCTAAAGTCATCAAAAGAGACACAGAAGGTCACTTCCTGCTTGTCAAAGGGAAAATCCACCAAGAAGAATTCTCAATACTTAACATCTATGCGCCAAATGCAAGGGCACCCTCATTCGTAAAAGAAACTTTACTAAAGCTTAAAGCACACATCGCACCTAACACAATGATTGTAGGTGACTTCAACACTCCACTCTCCTCAATGGACCGATCAGGAAGGCAGAATCTAAACAGGGACACAGTGAAACTAATTGAAGCTTTGGACCAATTGGATTTAACAGATATATATAGAACATTCCATCCTAAAACAAAAGAGTATACCTTTTTCTCAGCACCGCACGGTACCTTCTCAAAATTGATCATATAATTGGTCACAAGACAGACCTCAACAAATACAAGAAGACCGAACTAATCCCATGTCTCCTATCGGATCACTATGGAGTAAAAGTGGTCTTCAATAGCAAGAAGAACAACAGAAAGCCCACATACACATGGAAACTGAACAATACTCTACTCAATGACACCCTGGTCAAGGAAGAAATAAAGAAAGAAATCAAAGACTTTTTAGACTTCAATGAAAATGAAGGTACGACCTACCCAAATCTCTGGGATACAATGAAAGCAGTGCTAAGAGGAAAACTCATAGCCCTGAGTGCCTCCAAAAAGAAACTGGAAAGAGCATACACTAGCAACTTAACAGCACACCTGAAGGCGCTGGAACAAAAAGAAGCTAACTCACCCAGGAGGAGTAGAAGAGAGGAAATCATCAAACTAAGGGCTGAAATCAATCAAGCAGAAACAAAGAGAACCATACAAAGAATCAACAAAACCAAGAGCTGGTTCTTCGAGAAAATCAACAAGATAGATAAACCCTTAGCTAGACTAACCAAAGGGCACAGAGATAGTATCCAAATTAACAAAATTAAGAATGAAAAGGGGGATATAACAACAGAAACAGAGGAAATTCAAAAGATCATCAGATCCTACTACAAAGGCCTATACTCAAAACAACTGGAGAATCTGGAGGAAATGGACAATTTCCTAGACAGGTACCAAATACCAAAATTAAATCAGCATCAAGTAGACCAGCTAAACAGTCCCATAACCCTTAAAGAAATAGAAGGGGTTATAGAAAGCCTCCCAACCAAAAAAAGTACGGGACCAGATGGTTTTAGTGCAGAATTCTACCAGACCTTCAAAGAAGACTTAACACCAATACTCTTCAAACTATTCCACAAAATAAAGACAGAAGGGACACTGCCCAACTCGTTCTTCGAAACCACAATTACGCTGATACCTAAACCACAAAAAGATCCAACAAAGAAAGAGAACTACAGGCCAATTTCTCTTATGAATATAGATGCAAAAATACTAAATAAAATTCTTGCCAACTGAATCCAAGAGCATATCAAAACGATCATTCACCATGATCAAGTAGGCTTCATTCCAGGAATGCAGGGATGGTTCAATATACGGAAATCCATCAATGTAATCCACTACATAAACAAACTAAAAGAAAAAAACCACATGGTCATGTCATTAGATGCTGAAAAAGCATTTGACAAAATTCAGCATCCTTTCATGCTAAAAGTCTTGGAAAGAGCAGGAATTCAAGGCCCATACCAGAACATAGTAAAAGCAATCTACAGCAAACCAGTAGCCAATATCAAAATAAATGGGGAGAAACTTGAAGCAATTCCACTAAAATCAGGGACTAGACAAGGCTGTCCTCTCTCTCCATATCTTTTCAATATAGTACTTGAAGTTCTAGCGAGAGCAATCAGACAACATAAGGAAGTCAAAGGGATACAAATTGGAAAGGAAGAAGTCAAAGTATCATTATTTGCAGATGATATGATAGTCTACTTAAGCGATCCAAAAAACTCCACCAGAGAACTTCTACAGCTGATAAACAACTTCAGCAAGGTGGCTGGTTATAAAATTAACTCAAGCAAATCAGTAGCCTTCTTGTACTCAAAGGACAAGCAGGCTGAGAAAGAAGTTAGGGAAATAACACCCTTCACAATAGCCACAAACAACATAAAGTACCTTGGCGTAACTCTAACCAAACAAGTGAAAGATCTGTATGACAGGAACTTCAAGTCCCTGAAGAAAGAAATCGAAGAAGACCTCAGGAGATGGAAAAATATTTCTTGCTCCTGGATTGGCAGGATCAATATAGTAAAAATGGACATCTTGCCAAAAGAAATCTACAGATTCAATGCGATCCCCATCAAAATCCCAAATCAATTCTTCATAGATCTAGAAAAGAGCAATTCTCAAATTCATCTGGAGCAACAAAAAACCCAGGATAGCTAAAACTATTCTCAACAATAAAAGGACTTCTGGGGGAATCAATATCCCTGACCTCAAGCAGTACTACAGAGCAATTGTGTTAAAAACTGCATGGTATTGGTACAGCAACAGACAGGTAGATCAATGGAATAGGATTGAAGACCCAGAAATGAACCCACAGACTTATGGTCACTTGATCTTTGATAAAGGAGCCACAACCATCCGGTAGAAAAAAGATAGTCTTTTCAACAAATGGTGCTGGTTCAACTGGAGGTCAACCTGCAGAAGAATGCGAATTGACCCACTCTTATCTCCTTGTACTAAGATCAACTCCAAGTGGATCAAGGACCTCCACATAAAACCAGACACACTGAAACTATTAGAAAAGAAACTTGGGAAGACCCTGGAGGACATGGGCACAGGGGTAAAGTTCCTGAACAGAACACCAATACCTTATGCTCTAAGATCAAGAATTGACAAATGGGACCTCATAAAATTACAAAGTTTCTGTAAGGCAAAGGACACTGTCAGAAGGACAAAACGGCAACCAACAACGTGGGAAATGATCTTCACCAACCCCACATCCGACAGAGGGCTAATATCCAATATATACAAAGACCTCAAGAAGTTAGACCCCAAAGAACCAAATAACCCTATCAAAAAATGGGGTACAGAGCTAAACAAAGAATTTTCACCAGAAGAAATTCGGATGGCCGAGAAACACCTTAAGAGATGTTCAACATCATTAGTCATCAGGGAAATGCAAATCAAAACAACCCTGAGATTCCTCCTCACTCCAGTCAGAATGGCTAAGATTAAAAACTCGAGAGACAACAAGTGCTGGCGAGGATGTGGAGAAAGAGGAACACTCCTCCACTGTTGGTGGGATTGCAAAATGGTAAAACCACTCTGGAAATCAGTGTGGCGGTTCCTCAGAAAATTGGGCATGCCACTCCCAGAGGACCCTGGCATACCACTCCTGGGCATATACCCAGAGGATTCCTCTGCATACAACAAAGACACATGCTCCACTATGTTTATAGCAGCCTTGTTTATAATAGCCAGAAATTGGAAGGAGCCCAGATATCCCTCAAAGGAGGAATGGATACAGAAAATGTGGTATATTTATACAATGGAGTACTACTCAGCAATTAAAAATAATGAATTCATGCAATTTGTAGGTAAATGGTTAGATCTGGAAACTATCATCCTAAGTGAGCTAACCCAATCACAAAAGAATACACACGAAATGCAATCACTGATAAGTGGATATTAATGAGCCCAGAAGCCCTAAATACTCAAGGCACAATTAGCAAGTCAAATGACTCTCAAGAAGAAAAAAAGGAGAGGACCCTGGGCCTGTAAAGATTGGATCCAGTATTGTAGACCCAGAACAGAGAAATCGTGGGGGGGGGGAAAGAGTGGGGAATAGCATGGGGGGGAGAGGAATTATGGGACATATGGTGGGGGGTAACTGGGAAAGGGGAAAGCCTTTGGAATGTAAACAAAGAATATAGAAAATAAAAAAATAAATAAATAAAAAGAGATAGATTAATCAGTAACATGTTTGCCATGGAAGTGTGTTGACCTAAGTTCTATCACCAGGATCTACATTAAAAGTCAAGTATAGTTGCTCACACCAGTGATCCGAACACTGGAGAAGCAGACACAAATGGATCCCTGCGGATCAGGGGACAGCCAGCCTACTCAAATTTGGCAGCCCTAGGTCCCTGTGAGCAAGACTGTCCCAGATAACAAAATGGATGGCTCACTAAAAGCAGTACCCAAGGCTGGCCTCTGGCATTCACACACACGAATGTGTATACACATGAGCACAGAGACAACTATACACCACACACACACACACACACACACACACACACACACACACAGTGTTTTGTCAAATTAATTAATTGAAATGAAATTGCAAGCACTAGGAACCCCTTCCTATTTTAATGCAAAATTACCACATAGGCAAAATTCAGCTCGAGGAGAAAAGACTGAGTTCAATATGGGCAAAAAATGAATAAAGTATTAATGCTTAATGCCTTGGGTTTATGTTACACTGCAACTATGCACCCGTGATAATTTGACTTGCATTGCTAACTTTAAAAAGAAAGAGTGCTCCAGAACATGTTCTATTCCAGAGGAATCCACACTTACAAGCCTTGTAATCTATGGTTATGTCTTGTAGGATGTCGGTTACCCCAACTTGTCTAAACAAAATTTGGTTTCATACAATATACACATTCGATTGTATGCAATTAAGAATGTATAAGCTCAACCTTCCTATGATGTCTAATACTTTCTAGCAATTTTTGGAATGCTTTGTATTATGAGGAATGTGTTTCGTGCAGTGCATTATAAGGCTAAAATTGAAAAGGACTGTGTGCCTTGTGGGAGGAAAATGTTAAGGAAAATATTGTTTATAAAATACATAATCTAACAATGATGAGTTGAAGAATTCCAAAAAAAAAAAAAGCTGGTGTCTCTCTGCATATTCTTTATAAGATAGATATGTTTTGGACAGCACGATATTCACTTCATATATGTTTTAATATTCAAATTGTATGAGCAGGGTAGTGTAAAGAACCACCAAAAGAGTAACTATCAATCTGTCTATTGATCTGTCATCTACCTGTCTCTATATTCTATCCCTCACCTATATAACTTTCATATACATATGTATGGTTGTGAAAATATGTGATTCCTTGCAAAGACATATATTTCAACAGCTGTTAGAAACAATTTTTAAAGCCACTAAGTATATGGCAAGGAATGCATGTGCCTCTTTGGCAGTTGGCAAGAGCCTTAGAATATTGACATCACAATGATTCTTCATCCTGACGACTACAGAATCCTCAGACTTCAGTAGCTTATCTACGAACTGTAGTCACCAGTTTGGTGTTCAGTAGTGGGAAGGCAAAATTCAAGTTTATTGGAAGGTTCTCCCTTCCAGGCTCCACCGAAAGGTATTTTTATGAGTAGTTTATTTCTCATGATAGCCTATTCAAATCAGAAAGTGTTCTATTCCTCCAGATCATATGACCTACGTCTCAACTCAGCAGTAATTTCTTGAAATGGTAGTCATAGTAGCCATACTTGAAATCAATCTTATGTAGAAACAACATTATTATGTGAGGAGAGGTATGCTTTGAGCATACAGGAGAAAGATTTCTGTAAATCTTAAAAAAAAAAATTTGTCGATGTTATGAGAGAGGATCATTTTATGTGCAACACAATTGTTTTAACCACCATGTCTACAAAGATTTTTAAAAAAATTTGTCATTTTTTTTATAGACCCTAAATCTAACAACTCCCAGGTTTTCTTCAAATTGTTAAAGTTTAACACACATTTTGAGGTCTTTGGAATCTACTTCTGAATATTTGAACATTAATTCAGATTAGACAGGATCTTCTTTCTAGACATGTTAATTTCCTTTCCATTTGTTCATCACGAATTTGAGTTGCTATTATTTTGTAACATACCTTTACATTAGTATTTGAAATATGTGATGACATCCATCGGCTGCTGTTTTTCTTGACGTTGAATCTCATGGGTCTTAAAGGCTTTCTACATAAATGCTGGTGTCTCTCTACATAATCTTTGATAGATATGTCATATTTTTTGAGCAGTTACAATCACTTAATATATAATTTAATATTTGTATTTTATAAACAGAGTAGAGTAACCATCAAAAAGTAGCCACTCCATTATTACAGGGAAGAAGGTGATTATGGGTTAGATAAAAATGTTCAGAGGCATTTAAAAATGTTTACAGCAGATTGCAGCTTGATTTTATCAATGTTGTCTAAGATAGAACAGAGAATATTAGGGTAGAAAATTGGAGCTAGCTGAGGGAGTGGGAAAAACATTGCCATCATAAAAAGAATGGGGCTCCTATAACATTTTGGGAGTTAGAGATATACAGAAGCTGATGGAGATGTTTGGGAAGAAACAGAAATCTAAGCGAAATGTATAACAATTACTTTTACTTCCTGTTAAGGTAAAAGTAATGGCCAGTGTACCTAATGACAACCTTGATAGAAGTCACAAGTCAATGGATTGCCAGTTTCTTTTCCCAGAGGCAAAGGAAATGACTCTTTTCTCTGAATAAGAATAACTTTCACTACTTATCTGTAAATAATAATTTTGGTGTTGAGCTTCATGTTTATTTGATTCTAACCACCAGGAATCCATCTATAATCTGTCCTGGGCTGGAACTATCTTCGCACTTTAGAATATATCGACACCCTGAGAACTAACTAGATTTAATCTTTAGGAAAACCTGGTTATTTCCTGACCTCAAAATATATTAGCTACATAATCATTATTGAATCCTAAGAAGTATGTATCTTCTTCCATAGTTTTCAAAGATTACTGTGATTTTTGCATTTATTAGACTCTAAGGTTCACAGTGTTAATGAAGTCTACATGTAGTCCTTTTCACATTCACTCTGAATAGGTTTAAAAACATTAGGAATTGACAACACTTGGAGATGTATATACATCTCATAACATTTTACACAAATATTTCACATATTGTTGCACATATATTATTGTGGTTATCTATCTATCTATCTATCTATCTATTTATCTATCTATCTATCCATCTATCTATCTATGTGGTTGTGAAAACATTTTATTTCTTACAATACTTCAAACAATTACAAAAAATTATTTTAGAAGCCACTAAGTATAAGGACAGGCAATGTGTGTGTGTCACTGTGACAGAGGACATGAGCCTTAGACTATTATTAAAATTACATTGGTCTATCAGCCTGTCTACTAAATAGGCCTCACACCTCAGTAGTATGTCTTCCAAATATAATCAGCAATTTAATGATGAAGAAGAGAAAGGTGAAATAAAATTTCAATTCCATTGAAAGTTTCTCCCTTCCAGGCTCCATGGAAAAGGTATTTTTATATACAATTTGAATCTCATGATAGACTAATCATATCAGAAATTGTTATCTCTTGTTTCCTCCACAAAATTGAATTGGTATTATTTTTGTTTTTGTTTTTTGTTGTTGTTTGTTTGTTTTTGTTATTTGTTTTTTGTTTTTTCAAGACAGGGTTTCTCTGTGTGGTCCTGGCTGTTCTGGAACTCACGCTCTTGACCAGGCTGGTCTCAAACACAGAAGTCCGCCTGCTTCTGCCTCCCAAGTGCTGGGATTACTGGCGTGCACCACCATGCCCGGCTGGTATAATTTTTAATATATCTTTTCATAATTGTTTGACATGGGTGATGACAACTATTGGCAAATGCATCTCTTTGGTACTTTGATTCACAGGGATCCTAAATGCTTTCTAAGTAAAAGATATGGTGCTTATTTTCATATTCTTTGAAAAAAGTAATATGTTTTGGACAAAATTATATTCCCTTAAGGAAAATATATATCATAAATATTCCATTTGTGTGAGCGTGTTACAGTAAAGAAACCACCAGAAGATTTGCCCACTCCATTGTTACAGGGAAGAATTTCATTATGGATTAGAACGGAAACATGCTCAGAGGCAGCTGGAAGAGTTCAGAGAGAAAAGAGAAACAGATTTGGTATGGCCAAGGCTGGGTAATAAAGAAGGAAGAATATCCAGGAGAGAAAAACGGGGCTAATTTGAATAGGAAACATTTCATTCATAGAGATGGAGAGGGGGTTCTATCGTTAGCATAGCACAGGAGTTGGAGAGTTTGACGAGGTGCAGGAATCTAGGTGGCAACTTTAAAATGTACAATTATTTTTACTTCCAGACTCAATGTAGATGTCTATATAGGAGCTACAGTCAAGGAGCAAGGAAAATGACTCCTTTTTCTGGACTAGACCAACTTAACAAATATTTTTTGAATGCTGGAAGGTTTTTATTTTTTGGTTTTTTAGACATTTGTTTGTTTTTCTGATTTGACAGTGATCTTGTTTATTATAACAGTTTTAACAGCTGAGCTGAACATCAGAAACATGAATGCAGAAGTCTTTGGCTTGAGTTGTTTAGATTAATACAATTAAATCTTGAGAAGACAATATACACCAGCTACTCATATGTAAGTTTTCAACATTCAAGACAGTTTGAGGAAGGGTCAATCACATTACAAGGAAATTTCTGAAGGATACAGACATATAGAACAATATAGGAAAGGCCAGGGTGTACACAGGTATAAAAAGCGATCTAAAATTTTTAGCTCTGGTTCATTTTTAAATTTCATACTATCTTTCCCAATAGAATATATTTTATGTTATGAGTTACAACTATCTTTCAATATCACATACTTTTTTATTTGTGAATTTCATGCATGTATACAATATATTAACTTGTCATTATAAATGTTGCAATAATATTTCTCAGATCTTCCCTTTAAACATAATTTAGTGTGTTTTCATATCATGAAATTAAAATTCAGTATGGACATTGGTCTTATAACTTATCCACTGAATACTTGTTCTGTTAGGTGGAGACCTGTATCAGGACTACCTTATTTTTTCTATATGGAAACCCGTGTGAAGGAAGACATGGGAGGAATACATCGAACCTTGCTGTGCCAAGGCCCCGTGGAACTCTCAACGGGCAAGAAAAGAAATAAAAGACATCTATCCTTATTTAATGATGTCTTGGTTGTGTCTAGTAACCTGTGAGTATTTGCAACTAGGATTACTTACTGTGAGAGGCTACACTTAAATTAGGCCTTTTTGTACAAACATAAAATGTTCTTTTACTTCTTTTTTAAAAAAGATTAAACTTACTTCATTACATCATGCTCACAACTTCCTTTTACTCTGCAGTGGTTGAGGTTTGGTCGACAATCGCATACACACTTCTCAATTTGTTTTCTCACAAGTTTGAGACACATTTTCTTTAAAAATTGAAATATTTAAGGTGTTATTCTGCTATTTGCATCTGGGGAAAGAATAACAACAAACCTTAAAAATAAGGAGATGTACAAGCACATGCCAGTAATAGTAGCATTGTTAAAGCTGAGTAATAAAACTTTGTGGGATTATGTGTACTATAAAGAGAGACATATTCTCAAAATAACATATTTTAAAGATGAGAAGCTGGTGTCCTCTTGCTTGCTGTTTCAACATAACGTGTAGACAAAAGAAGGAGGAATCCCTGATTATGATCCTTGTACACAAGTGGCAACCCATGTAAGCCTCTTGACTGCATAGTTTCCAAATTAGTATGAAGAATCAAGAAGCAGCTACTATTCCTACTAATAGCAGTTAGTAATCACGGGAAACTTCAGGCACCGAGTTCTTTCTAGTTGGTGATTCTTCACATACTGGAGAAAAGTGCTGTGATTAAATGAAGCCCTATACAAGGTTTCACTGTAATGTATGACAATGGAGGTGTCTTCTCTGACCACATTCCATATACTCTCCACTTCCCATGATCATAGCCTTCCTATTATTCTAGAAGGCATGAAGTTGATACTGATATTATCAAGTAAATATTTTACAATATGTTCTCATAAGTTCGTAAATGGTCTGGAGAACAGACATCAATAATACAGTTTATTCAGTTTGGGAGATAAAATTTCTGGCCACCCTTATATAATATTCCTGAAAATTCCTTTCAAAAATTGTGAGAAAATGAAATGTTGAGAAGAGAATATTGGGGTAAATTTAGCTTATAACCCCGTTCAGTCACTGTAAGATCCCAGCATAGAAAATGTTAGTGTCTGGCTAATGCAGGTTCAAAATAAGTCAATGTCTAGGCTGTCTGTCTGTGTGTCATGGTTCTCATCAATTATACTCAACTCACCTTTAGTCCTCACTTGGAAATACAGTTTTTAAAAGATAGTAATCAACTCATTTGAATGAAAAATGAAAAATGTATAGTTATTGATTGTGTACCTTTTAAGTATATTTGGTGTAAGTGAAATTCACTTTAATTTTTGAGAGTAAAGGAAACTACAATGAATATTTTTTGACAGACCATATATTTGTCCTGCTTCTGCTGTGTAGTGACAAAAACTAAAATTATTTTGAGATTATCATTCATATTTTGTTAAGAGCATTATTAGTTTCATAGGAGAGGATTGTTATTATTTCCATTTGTATTATTTCTCTTATCAGAGATTTGAATTAGAGGTTTTAGTTTCATGCATTTCTTCTGATTTCTGGTTCATATATATGCATATATTTCAATTAATATATATATATATATATATATATATATATATATATATATACAATTAGATGTCCTGAGGTAGAAAGTAAATATAAGTACAAATATTTCATTTGATTTAGACATGTGTTTGTATATTTGTGTGTGAGTGTGCATGTGTATGCGATAGTAAATATTACATAATATACTTGTATTTTGGATGTTACATGGTACATTAGATAGTATGGGAAAATTTTTCTGTAGTATTGTGTATCAAAAACACCTCATAATTGAAATTTACATATATAGATATGATTTTGAAGCATAGTTTATATTGTGTTATATTTTCTCCTGAACCTGAGAGAGGCAGTGTAAATATGTTTAGTTTTACACCAACATATTAGCTCAATACTGTCCAATGCAGTTATGTATCCCAGTTCACACACACACACACACACACACACACACACACACGCACACACACACAGAAAGAGGTAATATTCAGCCTATCATAATGTAATAGAAATGTCACAAATCTGGGAAGGATACTGTCCAAAGATACATGGGAAATGAGAGAACAACAGCAAAAATTAATTAGAAAATATATATATGTATGTGAATTTCTCAAAGAACAAACTGCATATAAAAGGAAAGATGAAAGAATGAAAATAATACTTCCAAGGTAATTGTTTCTTACCAGCACTTTTGATAAGATCAGAATGCTTGATAGAAAGACATATTTCTAATTATTTGTTTAAATTATTGAGATTAAATAATCATTTTTTGGATATGTATATGATATGTCCTTTGTATGTTTACTAAAGGAGCCATCTGTAGTGAGCTGATATGACTTCTTAGTATACAAAGAAGGGCAAAGGTAAATGACTCTTATTCAGTTAGATAATATTTTTATATTATTTATTTGGGAAAGGTTATTAAATATAATTAAGTAAAATATATAATTTCAATTAATATTTTACTGTATGTCATTATAGAAATAAAAGCAAAATGGTACAAATGAACAAAATTTATGGAAGAAATCTTGAAGTACCCACCTTTCTCAAAATGTCACATATTCATTTATATATATATATGTATATATATTTACATATATATATATATACATATTTATGATATATTCGTTTCAAACCTTCTCCAATCAGAAAATATAAGGCTATGTCTATTTGTGAGCATTGAGAAGCTCATATCCAATAACTTCCTTCCATACATGCTGTGTTAAATTCCATATTCCCTGGCTTGAATTGTGCCTGAGTGATAAACCAGAGGAGTCCTTTGCTCTCGGGCAGGAGGAAGTGGGTATTTCCACAAGCAATACCAACCACAATGCATATCACACTAACAGAGATTCTTGATTCTTTTTCTAGGAATAAGAAAAAGTTTAAGATAAAATATATCATTCCACTGAATAACCTGTGGGTCGTGAATAGTGTGGAACAAGTCAGAAAAAATGAAACCTGTCCTTGCAAGAACATTTTCCTGTTTTGGCCAGATGGAAACTTTTTGGCCTCCTTTCGGTAAGACCTATATTTTGGACCTGTATTCATAGGTAGATAGCTATAGAAATTGTTGGGCAAATAACTGCTTCATAATTCACAGGTTAAACCAATTAACCAGAATATTTGCAAAATAAGAGGACAGTTTAGTCTGATTGTATACAGGATGCCAACTCCAATTTTCCCTTCTGTGATGACACCAGTTTGTCTATAATTTCCACAGCACACTTTTCACATGTAAGTATATACCTTAGTTTTTTAATCTGTGATGTTCATCAGAACTCCAGAAGATTCTTGGGCATATTGGAGGTACACTGTCTTCTAAGAAGGATGTGGACAAAACAAGGACCTACAGGGATATATCATAACCTCTACATTATTTTCCCTATAAAGTCTGGTACTACCTAGGTTTTGAAAATACACAAATTGATTTCTCTCCAATAATACTGGATAGCATACTTAAATTTGACCAATACCTCCAATACTCCCCAGTTCATTTCCATAAAAATAGTATTTAATTGAACAGCTAAAAAGAGTTACTCATAGAATGTTCAAGTATTTGAATGTCTGTATAGTAGAATATCACTTGTGGCTAATGGTCAAATGAAAAGGCCAAAGGCCAAAGGATAAAATACCATCAGATCTGCAAATGCTAGACACACAAATTAGCTCATTTTGATATGCTTATCTCAATGGTCAGGTTCTTCTAAGCCTTCCTCAGTTCTCAGACCGTTCTTGTCTCCCCCAGTTCAACACTTCTGAATCTGTCCTCAACATTGCTCACTCACCTTAGTCCAAGCTCAGCACCCTAAGTCTACCCTCTAACTCTCCAGCCTGATACCCCAGGCCACCTAGGGAAGCAACCAATGGCCAAACCACCATAGATCTCACATGGCTGGTGTCTCTTTCTCCCTCTGTAGCATGGTGTATCCTTTTCACCTCCCCTGTATCTGCTAGCCCTCCTGTACTAAAACTAGAATTCCTTCCTATTTTACACAGCTCATTCACCATTAGGATCTTTATTGTTTGATGAAGAACCAGTTAGGTAACAGGACAGACCTTCAGCGTTCATATGCAGATTCCTGATGAAAGTGTCAAAACCAAACCCTACATATCACAAAGTACCTATGATGTTTCCTGCTATGTCATTTTGTATTTTAGTGATATGTGATGTGTTGTGTGTGCGTATATTTTGGGTGTCTGTATGAGAGTCTGTTAGTTTATTGTGTAGATTGAGGGGTGCAGGCATAATCCACCCTTCTGATAAAAATGATTGTAGGGAGAGAATAGCGTTGGTGAGCAGTTAATTGTAGAATCGTGAATGTGCCAGTCTGTGGGTAAGAATCAGTTTATAGGTCCATAGGAAGTCAGCTAGAGTTATAGAAGTTGGAAACCTGGCAATGTGGAAAAGAAAGTTCTGTGAATGAATGATCTTTGCAGCATGGATAATTATTTTTACAAAGAGGAAACTATACACTTTAGCTTACTGATAGAAAAACTAAACATTACATAGGGTTCCGAGCATAGACAAGAGGAATAATGCATTGGGTAAGAGTTGCTAATTGGATCAGAAAACCATTGACTAACAAGATAATGTTGATGAGAGTAAGACACTGTGAATGTGTCAAATGTCAATAAGGTTTCACTCATTCGATGTAAAATTTTCAGTTATAGATGTTAGCATGTTAAAATCATATTGGATTCATCTTATATTAGAGTATTCTATGCTACAGTTGAATAGTGGTTGGCTTATTATTTGTACCAGAAGATCTGATGTGATGACTCACACAGATGAAGCACTAGATTCTAGGACCTCCAGTCTTTATGGCAATTCACTCAGGGAAACACACAATATTTTTTTCTTAAAAGGTCTTTTCTCTGCATTAAGTGTGTTCTACACCACGGTCCTATACCTTAACTGTGGTTTAGTGTGAATAATGGTCATATACCTTACCTGTGGTTTAGTGTGAATAATGATCCCTTTCAATGTGACATGACCTCACACTAAGAGGTCACTGCTTTAACTACTCCCTTTTACATATGAAACTGAAGCTTGGCCCTGCCAGAGTCACATAGCTATTGGAACATCATCAAGTCTTGATATTCCTAACTAGCTTCCACTCTATATTCAATCCCCTGTCATAAATGTCTTCCAGCGAAACATGTCATGCACATGGTCAGTCATGTGGAGAATATCATCTACACCTGCACCCTTAGGATAGCAATTGACTTATAATAATTTTTATGGGCAATAATCTTAAGAGTCTTAGCATTGTCAGGACTCTAATTTTCTTTTCCTTTAACATTACAGTTCAATTGAACAGAAAGAACACTGGTGTTATTTTCTCAGAAGGTATTTTACATGTGATTATACTTTAATTCTGTACTGATATGTGAATTGTAGATTGTGCTTCATTTCTGTTTTAAAAACATATTTGGTAGACTAACTCCAAATATGTTGCTGATTAGATGGTCACTGAATACTACTTTGGTTTCTCTTATCTCTTTATTTACTGTTGAGGAAGTGAACTCATTGTCTCTGTTTTATATTGGAGTAAGCAGTATTCTTCAATATTACTGTAAATTCCACTCCATAGCTGTTACTCTACCTGTCCATTCAAACCATTGGCTTTTTCTCCATTAAGGCAAAGAAGATTTTTGCCCTTTCCTTGTGTATTAGTCATAGATCTTTCAATAGAGCCACAGAACTTATGGACTGTCTTTATATATTAAGGGAATTTATTGTAATGGTTTGTGGTCTAACTAAGCCAACAATGGTATTTATGAGTGGGAAGTCAAAAAACTCTAGTAGTTCTTCAGTCTCTGAGGCCAGATTGTTTCCCCTGGTGTTCTGTATAAACTGGAATCCTGAAGAAGGTGTGCTGGCAGTAAAAGCAAGCAGGCAAAGAAGAGTGAGTCTTCCTCCTTCCAATGTCCTTATGTAGACTTCCAGCAGAAGATGTGGCTCAGATTAATGGTGTGTAGTAGCATGCCTAGTTTGGGGCCTTGCTTTGTCCCAGGATGACCTTGAACTCAGATCCACCTCCCTCAGTTCGTAGAAATTAATGGAGCGTGTGTTCTATCTTGCCTAGGCCTAAGCATTTCATAGCCACTATGTCTCAAGATCTCTATGTCAAGGTCCAAGTCAAAAGCCTGTGTCTTCTATTCTCAAGATCACAGGTGTGCCCTAAATTTCTGGATTGTAGTCCGTGTAAGATGTAGTCAATTTGACAACAACCTTGCAAACAAAAAGTTCTGATGACTGGCTGTGTTACCTGGGTCAATGTGCTATTATGTGACTATATCTTTGCTTCTAAATCATTTTAAAATATTCCCTCATCCAATACTGCATATTGCTAAACTGATTGTCTTGCATTTAACATGAGGTTACTTATAAACTATTAACAGTGATTAGTTTAAAATAAGCTACTGAATTAATTTTACTCTATTGTTTGTTTTTATTGCATTTGAGCAGATCCATTCATGCAGCCAAGAACGATATCAAGAAGCCGTTCTCACTGAAAATATTCACTGAGGACATCTCAACCTGTGACAGTGTATGTAAATATAAAACTAAACTTACATTCCCAGATAATGATTAACAGAGACAGGCTGTTTTTAGAGTAATGGATGAGGGAGACATAAGAGGGTAGAAGGGAGAGACAGTAAGAATTTATGTGTATGGAAAAGCTATATGGATGTAGCATGCACACATGTTTTTTAATGTGTGATATGTAGAAAGCAATATGAAGCAAGATTGATGCCCATGCTAAAGCAAAAACAAATGTATTTTTTCCAAAATTACTAAAAATTACTTCAGGTAGTTGGAACAACATGCTTTTCCATTTCAAGTTTTATTATTACAGTTAAACACCTTGTTTCATCAATTTTATTGGGATTATTACAATCTTCTTGTATCTCCTGAGGGCTGTTTTGTGACAGAGTATATGGTCAGTTTTGGAGAAGGTACCATGCAGTACTGAGAAGAAGGTATATGCTTTTGGTTTAGGATAAAATGCTGTATAGATATCTTTCAAATCCAATTGGTTTGCAAGTTCTCTTAGTTTCTGTTTAGTTTCTGATTCCATAATCTGTCCATTTATGAGACTGAGGTGTTGAAGTCTCCCACTATTATTGTGTGACGAGCAATATGTCCTTTGCATTTTAATAAAGTTTTTTAATGAATGTGTGTGCCGTTGCATTTGAAGAATAGATGTTCAGAATTGAGAGTTCTTGGTAGATTTTTCCTTTGATGAGTATGAAGAGCCCTACCTTATCTTTTTTGATAACTTTAGGTTGAAAATCAATTTTATTTGATATTTGAATGGCTATTCCAGCTTATTTCTTGGACCATTTCCTTGGAAAATTGTTTTCTTGGAGGTAGTATGTCTGCCTGTCACTGAGGTGGGTTTCCTGTATGCAGCAAATTGTTGTGTCCTTTTAATGTATCCAGTCTGATAGACCATGTTTTTTTTTTTTTATTACAGAATTGAGTCCACTGATGTTGAGATGTTATGTAAAGAGATTGTTGCATCCTGTTATTTTTGTTGTTAGAGCTGAAATTATGTTTATTTGGCTATCTTCTTTTGGGGTTATTAAAAGAATGTTTTTTCTTGCTTTTTTCTAGGGTGTAGTTTCCCTCCTTGTGTAGGATTTCTATTTATCATCCTCTGTAGAGCTGGGTTTGTGGAAAGATCTTGTGTAAACTTGTTTTTGTCATGGCATATCTTGGTTTCTCCATCTCTCCTAACAGATTTTTGCTGGGTATAGTAGCCTGAATTGGCATTTGTCTTCTTTTAGGGTCTGTCGGACATCTTGCGAGGATTTCAGGGATTTTGTAATCTCTGGTGAGAAGTATGGTGTAATTCTAATTGGACTGATATTATGTTACTTGACCTTTTTCCCTTACTTCTTTTAGAATTAAGCAAAAAAATTTCCCCTTAGTTCCTATTGTTTATATATTACCTTATGTGATGTTCAACTATTGCTTATTTTAAAATAATTCTGTCTGATCAAAAATAATTATTATATGAGATAACCATAAACAAATCTTAAACAGAGCAAACTATTGTCAAGAATTAGTTTGCTCTCCACATCCACATGTCTTGTATTATTTTTTCTTTACCTTTGTCCTCTGTTCTTTTAGTAACTCTCTTTGTATCTTCATACCTGCTTTGGAAGACCAGGTCCATAATCATGGCTCTTTATCATGTTTATTTGAATGTTCTAGGCATTGGGACTTTTTATGTAACTTTTGTTTAGAAATCATGTCTTATTAACTTATCATTGGTGTGTGCATGTGTGTGTGCGTGTGCGTGTGCGTGTGCGTGTGCGTGTGTGTGTGTGTGTGTGTGTTTGTGTGTGTTCATATGTATACAGTGGTTAGGATACAACTTATAACTTCACACATAATGCGTAATAGTTTTATCTTTGAGTTATACACATAACTATTAAATAATTGTCAATTTTGGTCTGGAGAGATCGCTCAGCATTTAAGTGCAGTGACTGCTCTTCCAGATGTCCTGAGTTCAATTCCCAGTAACCACATGGTGTTTCATAACCTTCTATAATGGGAGCTGATGCCCCCATCTGGTGCATCAGGAGTCAGTTACATTTTAATTATATAAATAAAATAAATCTTTTAAAAAATGTCTATTTTTCTAATATTTTTATTGTTGTTCAATTTTCACTATTGGATTTAGTGTTGATCAGAAATTTAACTGTTATGTAGCATGCAGATCACTGAAGACCATTCCTCCTATAAGCAAAAGGGAATGTAGCTCAGGGAATCACCTTCTCTCTGACTTTTATAAATGCTAATGGGTACAAAATATATCAAGAGTTATTATTGTACAATGTCACTGTTAAAATTGCACTAAGCCAACCATGGTGTGTATAATGATCACCACATATTTTGATTTTAATATTTTCAAGGTTATAAAAAACAGTAATTAAAGAGAACATGTAGTATAAATGTAATTTGTAACCAATTACATGAATTAGGAGAATACTCACTAGTTTGGCGGAACTAGTAGAGTCCTCAGGACAGAGAAGAGGAGAAGAGCAGATAGTCCTGTAGGGAAATGCTCTCTTGCCTCTGATGCTTGATTTCAGCTATGGCAAATGCTCAGTATTGTACCTTTATAATCTTCCTGATGACTTTCAACACCATTGTGACTTAGAGCCAATTCCAATAAAGTAAACATTTTTAATGATTTTTACCCACAACTCTAGTGCTTTCATATAAAACCTTTTATGTAGTTGAGAAGATTGGTAATAGGTACTTTTTAGTTTTTCTTCATGTGATGACGTGTTTATTTCTTTTTGTCTTGAATAGTTTTTAGGACATAAATACATTCTTCTAATTTAAATGAATATCCTCCACCACTTTTCATCCTTCACATTTTCTAGTGAGTATTTAGCAATGATCCTTCATATTTTTGACAATTCTTTGGTGGTATTCTTTGAATTTATATTTACAGTTTGGCCTTTCTCATATATTACACTTATTGTTTATACTTATCACACTCATTACACTTAAGATAAACTTGTATTTTTCCTATGGATGAATTAGGAATATATTTTTGCTATTCTAACATAAGTATTTCTTTTCCCCCCAATTTTCCCTTTTTCTTTATTCTTAGGATTGAATTTATGTTCCTCAGACTCTGTTTATATTTTAAAATATGAAGATATGGATGATTTTAGATTCATTTCAATTTGATAATTTCTTATAAGTATAGAAATCCACTGACAAATCACCTGTGTGAATACCAAGATATCCCCAAACCTCTCCCTAGGTTGTACATGTCTACTCCTCCACTTGACTTCAAATAAAAATATATAAAATATTGAGTTTTTTATTTAAAATTGTAGAGATAACAAGTATCTGCACTGTTTTCATGAGTCAATGCCTATGCCATGGTTGGAGGAGAGAATTTGACTACATGCCTAGATTACTTTAAGTAATCTGTTCTGAAATTCATACCTTGTTAGTGATAGCAACACCTCCTTGTTTTGCATCTAGTTTATTGACATGTAATTTATATATTTAAAGGGTTATTTCTATCCAATTAGGGTAAAAGGTATGCTACGTTTTTTTATGAAAAACATTTTTATGTATCATTGAACTATTATTAAAAGCCTATATTTCCTCATAATAGGAACATATGGTGTATTATAAGGTTAATCTTATCTCTGAGAATTACTTACATATCCCTGGTTCACCATGAGTCAGGAAATATACTACTATCCATGTCAAAAAAATCCCAGTTGTTTTTTCTTATTCATGCATTAAGAATATTAATTTTAGAACTATTTTGTTTAAAAAGACACTATGACTTGAAATGTGTCTGTTTTATAAACAACATCACCATCAGGAAGAATAGCATACATCTTTGCAATCATTAGTTAGATCTTAATATATTTGAAAAGCTCTGAGAACACAATATTTTATGATTATGTCAATTGAGATACTATATGAATTATTTATCTCATTTGTGGATATAATAATAATATGTTGTTTTTAAATTATATAGATTCAGATATTCAACAAAATATCAGATTTCCTTTCTTTAAATTTATTTTGCTCACTCTGTATGTATATGTATGTGTATGTATGTTTATGTATATGTGTACATGTGTGTGATTGTGTGCACATGCATGTATATTTATTTATGTAGTGTTTGAAAGTGTCTTTCTTGAATCTATGATTTCTGAGCCATGAACTATATTTTCATCCAGAGGTGACTAACTCTACATTATTTTCCAATGTACAGATTGATTCCTTCATATTTACATTTTAACCACAAGAATAGAGATGGTCTTACATTCTAAGTTGTTTTTGCATAATTCTTAGTCTATAGATAGCAGGATGTAAAATTAGTGTAAAGTATTCTTGTTCATAAAATTCATGTAGCCTGTAATGTTATAGATTCTTTTATGAAACTTTAGCAAAATCATACACACTAACACATACACAGATACATAGACACACACATACAATTATTTTCATGGTAATAGGTTATGCCCACTGGATAGAAGAAAATAAATAAAAACCCCATGAAAGAGATGGCTTATGAAGTTGAGATGGTTTCCTTTGGTCTTGTTTCAAGGATATTTCTGGATAGCAAGTGTTTCTTATTGAAGGGATTGTTTGCTAGACACTTACAGTACTTATATGGCACATTATATGAAGAGAGTAATCACTCATTTTTGTTTATTTTTTTAAATTTAGTTTTGTTTTTGTCTACTGATTTCTTTTTATTAGATGCTGCTATTAATACTTACTTCCCTAATACATGCACATGCTGTGCATAAAAAGAAAGGTGTGAAATGATGGAAGTCTAGATTGGCAGGAAGAAAATGATGTACACTATTTCAACCACACTCCTTGCCTGTCTGCTGCCATAATGAAAAAAATATCAGGATGCAGAGTTCCTGCATCCATGGCTACTCAGTCTTCCTTTATCAGACACAACCTGTTAGTTAGGTTTGAATACCAAGTAATCCCACAGTTAATTTTGTGATGAATATGGTAGATGGACAGTCTTCCAGAGTTATCTCATGGGAAGAAAACAGGATGTTTATTCTATATTAGAGTTGCCATTCCAGACTGTAGATTATAAGTAATGATTAGAAAATAACTAATATTGTATACATGAGCTTCAAAGTTATTTAATACTATTCTCTGTATTTTTCACAGCCTCTATATGTAACAGTATCAAAATTCGAAAAGGTGAATGATATAATTCAGAAATTACGACCAATGATACGAATGCCTGTAAGTTATCTTCATGTTACATGGAGTTAATATTGAATTTGTTTTTGAGATCCACATATGTGCAAATGTGTATACATATAAACAAAACATATGAAACTTAATCATGATAAATTCGCAGTTCATATTTTCAACCTTCTCCAGTTAGAAATAATGGCATCTAAGATATAATAATAGTCTACAGAGGGATTTTTGTCCTTAATTTCTTGTCTCTTGTCTATGTTTCCATAGAAATGAATCTCATATTGAGTTATACTTCTATTATCACTAGACAATAAAGATGCATTGTAATAAAATGAGATTAATTGGTCATATGTATGCCCCTAATTTAACATATACTAATCTTAGAGGCAACAAAATCCTTCTTTCTTTCTTCCTTCCTTCCTTCCTTCCTTCCTTCCTTCCTTCCTTCCTTCCTTCCTCTCTCTCTCTCTCTCTCTCTCTCTCTCTCTCTCTTTCTTTCTTTCTACTCATTAAAATTTTATTGCACTTCCTTTATGGCATATGATTCTCCTCCTTTCCCATTCTTTCTTGTTTTCTTTTCCTGTGTGTGGAGTTGTAAGTGTGCATATTATGATATGTTTCTGTTGTGTTTTAAATCATTAATAAACATGTTTCTGTGCTTGTATGTTATTTCTCTCTGCATACATATCTGTATATTTATTCTTCCTGGTTTTTTGTTGTTGTGGTTGTTTTTCGAGACAGAGTTTTTCTGTGTAGCTTTGGCTGTCCTGGAACTCACTTTGTAGACCAAGCTGGCCTCAAACTCAGAAATCTGCCTGCCTCTGCCTCCAAAGTGCTGGGATTAGAGGTGTGCACCACCACTGCCTGGCCCATTCTTTCTGTTTTTAAATGTGTATCTCTGTGTAATTCTTTCTATATCTCTATATCTCTCATTCTATGTGCATGTTTCTCTGTATGTGTGTATATCCTTCTCTCACATCTTGTGAGTTTGTATAATGAGTCTCAATGATAACTGAAATTACAGCATATGATCATTTCAGCCACTCCTGGAGGTTGCTAACTATTTCAACAGAATGTTCTATTTATATGATTGTTTCAAATAGATGTGTATCTCTGTGTGTAATAATTACATTTTGGAATGTCTTTCCAGTATCTGGCCTGTTTTCCAGGTTAGAAACATCTTCATCCTCTACACAGACTGGCCATCTCTAAATGAAAGCCAATGGTTGTGTGCACTCCTAGGCACCCTCAAAGCCTCTCTGATTTTTGTCTATTTTTCTCACTGTTGCTGAAATAACCATATCTTTCAAATGTTCTTTTATCAAGTCATCATAATCACTGTGAGTTTGTGACTCTCTGGGTACTAGGTTGTGTGCTTATGTCAAATCAACATTCACTATTCCAATGACAGACTGGAGTAACATATGTGAGTCATTTTGTAATGTTATTTGTCTCAGTGTTGATGGCTGAATGCAATTTCTTATTCTACTGTGGATCAGTAGACCATGTTTCCCTCATTGAGGAAAGGCAAGTACCAAGGATTTTCTCCTGAAATCAGTCCTGATGACTCAAACCTGTAGTCAGAAGACATGACATTAATACTAGTCTGAATAATTTCCTGCTAGAGAGCTGGAAATTATAAGTAATGAAAATCACTAGATTCTTGAAGATTCTCCTGTCAGGTTCTTTGTGACAGCTGGTTCTTTTTGGCTCTCAGAACACTGAAGATTTCGAACTATGGTTCCATCCTGGCCATGAGGAAGCTCCTAGAGCGCTCCATGGTAAGTACCAGGGAAATATAATGAAGGACTAGCTGAGTTCATTGGTCTAACATTTAACCGTGAATAAAGAAATCTCAGGTTTCATTATTTAGCCTAAAATATATGTACACATTAAAACAAAACAAACAGTATTTCATTCATTAAATTCATAACTAATAACTTCATTACAGCCTTCAGGCACATGATAGCATCATATTAAGAAAGATTCTGTAGTGTAACAGAAACTTCTGTGTTTTCCCCAGAGAAACTTAATTTCCCTGAAACGAAAAACAAAACAAAATTCGGGACATATTGTTTCTGAAGAAAAAAACTGAAAAAAAATTATTTGGTAATCAAGACAGGAAATCTTAATAGCTAAAGGAATATTTTCATTGACTTCCAGCACTTACGTGATAGCTCGTAGGCATCCATTACTCCAGATTGAGGGGATCAAATTCCCTAGTCCTGCCTTTTCAGGTATCAGCCTCAATATGGTATAAAGGTATATACATCAGAGCAAAATACTTATAGAGAAAAGAATAAAATTACAATGAAAACACACTCAAAAATAAGTTTACTGTCTTTAAGGAAACTGCTGTCACATGACATTTTTTCTTTTGTAACTATGTGAAGGTTCCATAGAAGCAGCAAGAAATTCAGCAACTTTAAAAAATATTTTTTTGTCTTGGCATATTTGACTAGGATTTAGAAACTGGAGCAGGGCTAGGTTGGAAGAAACATCCCACTAAGTTCTACAATGTGGTTGAGGACGTTGATTGTACAATGATTTGTATGTTTGGTTTTGTTTTCAATAGTCATTCCAAGTATCCATGAATTATATGGTTTCAAATCTCCCTCATCCTCCCTAAAGCTACCAACACTCCTAAGAGGAGGATGGCCGAGTCTATGTCTTGAGTCCACACTGGGGAAGGTGATAGCATTGCTTCTGTGTAAACAATGTACTGACATTGTTTTAAAATCTTCTGCCTTAATAATTCTTCATATTTTATTTTTCACTTCTAACCAGCCATTTGTGCCCCCTCCAGTGTTGTCCCGCAACTTGACGTATGAAGGCTTTGTTCTCTTTGGGAGTGGGTTGAGGAGTTGAGGCAACTATCCTCTACACTGACTTAAGATCATTTTAATAAGAGAAGACACAAAAAATGAACCAAAAATATTCTGTTTATTCTAAAGTATGAAGATTGTTTTTTCTAATGAAAATTGTAAATATAACCATATCTCTGGGTTCATGTAAAATATACAATTCATATTTCGGTATGTCCAGCAATTTAGCCACTAAATGAGAGATCACATTCCGATGATGGGAAACTTCATGACTGAACCACCTGCTATTCCTTCTATTGCCTATTAAAGAAAAACCTCAGTAACTAACTTATTGCAAATAAATAATAGTCATAAAATGATCAGAAATATTTAGATAAGGTTTAAAATTCTGAGATCTTCAAGTGCACATGCAAGGGTAATATTTTCTAAAGTTAACAAAAAGGTGAGGTTCTAAAGCAGAAAGTGACCTAAACACAAGCTACAGCAACAATGTCTTTTAGAGACCAGAAAACATGGTTATCCAAAACTTTCTCATATATCATGAAAAGAATCTGTGGGGACATTTTGATTATTTGGAAGAAACAGAAACTGGACTGCTTTCATATTTTCAATATGTAATTTCAGGGTTTTAATACACTAGATAATAAACATCAGAAACTCAACACACATATTTGACTTTATTTCATTTATGCAACAGAGTATTGCTACTGGGTCCAAGCAAGTAAGGAACTCTCAGTATTTATTGTTTCAATCAAATGAGTGCTGAAAATACAGGCATGGGACAATTTCGCTCTCTATAAGGCTAACACAATAGCAGTTCTTGGTCAGAGAAAAGACAAATGTGGAGTGGCACAATTTAAAATGAATGTGTGGAGTGAAATGTGTCAACTTGATAATATTTTAATTCTAATATTTGGAAGAGCTTTGTATGTTATGGATGTTTCAGAAATTCCAAGAACTTAATTCTCTTGTTATTTTATTAGCCTATATTTGAATGTGTATTTCAACTCACAGGCCATACACATGTATTGGTCATATCTAGATTTTTCCAGATTAACTTTGTAAGGATCTGGAGTCGTTGCATCTCAGTGTTGCTGTAATCTTGCTCTGAGTGTAGCGCTGACATTCTGTGTCTGAAGCAAAGGCAAACCAAGACTTTGATCACAGTGGAAATTCATCAGAAAGGGACAAAGCCAAGGTTGCATACTTCCTGGAAAAACATATCCGCAACACAGCCTATACTCTTTAAGATTTCTTTAGAGAAGAAATACCTTAAAACTGGGAGAGAACATTGAGCACCTGGATTTAATTCTAATTCTGTGTGCATAGTTCTGGCCCAGAGTCACTCTTTTTCAGAATATTCTGAAAACGTTGATGTGACAATGGAATTATTCTTACTGCTTGTGAGCAATCTTCATACACACTCAAGAAAAAAGGCTTGAGACCGCAGTTTCCTTCAAAACACTGAATTGTTCATGGAATGTGTGTTGGTGCCCTCCCTAAGTGTAGGAGATAGGAGAGACTCTACCTTAACTGTGGTTGTTCATATGCCTCCGAGGTGAAACATGTTTTTTCTCCTCCAGCTTTGTGATTGTAACTTTGCTCTGGTGACTCTTTTTTACCCTCAGATTATAAATTACCTGAAGTGCTGAAAAAGTTGTTTGTTTCATACAACTTCAAACTGCCTCATTATCAGGCTACATTCTCCCAGGTCGATGTCCACAACTAGAGTATCAAATACCTGTTGTGTGTCCAAAAGGACTCATGTGTTTCCTACAGCTTACAGCATCAGCCTGAACATTGTTAAGGTGAACAGCAATGGGAGGAAGCAATGGGAGGCTATTCCACCTCACTCCTCATTCTGTGAATAGAAATGGACTGTGTATAAATGTGGCCATAATCATGAGAAAAAAATATTTGACAGAGAAGTAACTGACATGCCTAATAGAATTACTTAAAGAGTGCTAGCCATCACACCAGATTATACACACAGACACACAGACACACAGACACACACACACACACACACACACACACACACACGCATATATATATATATATATATATATATATATACATATTTAAAATGATAGACAAAGCAAGACATGTAAGGTGCGTTTTTTATGATGTAAAAACCTTATTGATATTAATACTCAAACAGCCATGTAGTAATACTGTTAAAGTAGAACACAGAAAAAGGTTTCGAGGTTTTCCTTTTTCCTTTTTCTTTTCTTTCCTTTCTTTTTTTTTTTTTTTTTTTTTTTTTGAGTCAGGGTTTCTCTCTGTAGTCCTGGCTGTCCTGGAACTCACTCTGTAGACCAGGCTGGCCTTCAACTCAGAAATCCCCCTGCTTCTGCCTCCCAAGTGCTTGGATTACAGGCGTGAGCCACCAGAGGGAAGAGGACTTATGGTACATATGGTGAGGGGGGGAAATGGGAAAGGGGAAAGCCTTTGGAATGTAAACAAAGAATATAGAAAAGAAAAAAAGAAAAAAAAGTAGAATAGCTTAAAAAAGGCTTTTGAGCTCCACTGATTAAAAAAGAAAAGAAAAAGTCTTCCATACAAAGCTCTCCAGTTGATATAAATAAAGTGATAAATTGAAATGATTTTAGAGTTCTCAGCTTATACAACCTTACCTTATAATAATATCAATGTAAGTCTCCTAATGCTTAAGATGTACATTGTACATTGTCCTGAAAAAGAATGAGACACAAAATACAACAATGCATGATTAATTCTTTTTGAAGGGTTGCTCAAAATCATTAGTTTCAATTCATACTCTCATTTGATTCTCCATTCATATTCTCATTTGCTTCTTATAGGCTGTGAGTCTCTACATAAAGTTTTAATGAATCACCTTCAAAATAACTTGGGTAGATGGAACTCAAAAATTTCCGCAGCATTTCCCATGTTGCCTGGGTTGTTTGTGAAAGACCTAAACATGGATACAGAGAGGCAATTCATCTTAAGGCCCAGAAACTCAGCTAGAAGCCAGCAGCAAAGTAAGTCTACCATCTTGCTTCAAGTACCTTCTCATTTCCCATTTCATGTTAGCATAAAATATCAATGCGTGTCTCATTTTCTTGCTTGGGGAGGGGCACTGTAGAAAACAAACCAAAACAAAACAATGACCCAGGTCCAGCTTGATATCTCTATATTCTGATATCAAGACTAAGCTTTTTTATAAGGAGAACATTGCATTATTCCAAAGTAATAGAATGTATACATTCTGAGGAAGGGAAAATACTGCTGATGAGAGTAATTTAACAATGATTCTTCTAAGAGCTTAGCAAAAAAATCTAAGAATGAAAAGAGCTTCATTATAACATTTAAAGACAATAGAAAACTGGTTGATGTGAATAAAAGTGAGGGTGACTAAACAGATATGACCTGTTAAGCCATTACTTATACATGGTTTAGAGAACTTGTTCAATTAGATAACATTTATGTTAAAATGCAGTGCAACTTAGCATCCTCTTGTGAGAATCCCTATTGGATCATGTCTTAGAGAACACTAGATCATGTCTTAGAGACAACTCACAAATTAATAACAGTCAGAGTATAGGGAAGAAGAATATACAGATATGACAGGATGCCTGAGGCATTCCAACAGGGATATTATGCAATTGAAATTTGTTTTTTTAAAAGAGCCATATAAATTACACTATTCTAGGTAATGATGTCATCTCCTCCTTAGATGAAACAGAAAGACCTCATAAGACAAAAAGACCACTTATAACATCGTGTTTCCACAGGGCCTCTGTGCCCCACCAGGACCAAATGTGCACTGTCCCAACAGTTAAAAAGACAGGAAAAATCTTTGGAAAAGAGCTGAGTTCTATTTGTGACAAAGGAAAATGGCCCACAGCTATTCTGGTAGGTCTCAAATGGTTCATTTCTGGCTCTCCTAAGAAAATCTGATAAGAAATAAGACTTGCCTGAACTTTCAAAGTTAACATTAGGGTGGGATTTGTACAAGTAAAGATTGAGAGTCCAAACCAGTTTGCAGTCCTCCTTGTCCATGCCAGACTTGCACTGCACTTGTGCACACCATTGGTCTGCTTCTCATGAGCAAATAGTGCTCTGTGCTGCATAAAGAGTGACTGCTATTTCCCTTTCTTCCTCTCAGGACATACTGTACCGCTTATGGGAAAAAGGCCCCACCACAGAAGGCATATTTGTCACATCCCCCAATGAGACATCATGTAAATGTCTAAAAGAAAAATTGGATTATGGGGAAGTGGTAAATATAAAAATTTACTCAATGCATGACGTGTCATGGATCCTGAAGGTAGGGAAAGTCCTTGGGTCATTTATGCCTACATAAGTAGTTTCTGTCATCTTGCATTCCCTTGAGTGATAGTAGCTATCTAGAAGAGATCTGGAAACTAAAAGTTTCCTGTGCTGTTCACAGCATGAGGAATTGGGACAAAAATAATACATTCAGAATGAGCAATAATGTAACTAAGTACCTTTCATTTGATTTTTTTCATCTGGCCATTTGAAGGGCCACTTCATACATGCATACAAGTGTCCCCTGATATGAATGCCTAGTCAGACTCTTTTGATTACTAGTGTTCTTCATTCTTTGTCACACTATCATTTTTTCCGTCAGAGGCATATTTCTCTTCCTCAGTATTGAGTATGTGACTCCTTCAAGTATCTCTTTGCTACATAGACCCAGTAGTAACTCAGCATCACCAAGTCTCCATCTCATGAATCACTGTAACCAACACATATAGGTACTCATGGCTGTGAAATAGATTTTCTTAATAATTCTACCATACCTTCAGCACCACAGATGTTAGTATTTCTTTTATTATTAAAATTAATATTTAATTACATCATTTCACTCCTTCCTTTCCCTTCTCAATTTGTTTCCTGTCAATCTCCCACTTCTGGGAAAATATGTGACCAGTTTTCATTGATTGCTTTTATTATATAGGTAAAAATGTGTCTTAACATATATTCAACCAGCTAGGTGGTGGTGGCACACGCCTATAATCCCAGCACTTGGGAGGCAGAGGCAGGTAGATTTCTGATTTCGAGGCCAGCCTGGTCTACAAAGTGAGTTCCAGGACAGCCAGGGCTACACAGAGAAACCCTGTCTCAAAAAAAATATGTTCAACCAACCTGATAATTCCATTATCTTTGGTAGTATATGAACTATTTCTGTGAAGTTTGTCTTCACATTGTCAGTTAGTGTTAATAACATAGATGATATTTGGCTTAGAAATTGTTTTGGCAAGCATATTATACTTTTGGATTTTCAATTGTAAAGTCTCCCCAACAGGTCTAGGGGACCTAGTCTAAAAGCAGATTACCTGATCCTCTGGTGTACAATATATTTCTGACTCTTAAAACTAATATTTGGAGCCCAAGTCTCAGGAGTTTGTATGTAATATGTATGCAGGCAGAATGGAGCCACAGGATATTTTGTTCTCTGTACTTTGAATAGCTGTGCTTTTCTGTAATAATCTCCAATCATTGCTGAGAGAACCTTCATTAATTTATGGGTAAGGGCTACAGAATCTTTAAAATTGAGCTTAAATATTTAGAACAGAATTGAGAATCATGCTTCTTTAGAGAAGCTTAATAGGACCTTCTCGAAGAGTCATGACATCATGTGATCCTATGCTCCCAGTAATACACATGAAAATTTTTTTGCACTTTAGAAATTAGATAGTAACTGAATATGGTTGTCTTTGTGGTAGTTACCATAACTGTATATCACATCTAAAAATAGTATTTGTCCTGAGGTATTGATCTCTTAGGTATGCTGGTTTGCTCAGATGTACAGGAAAGGCACTTGATCTAAGAAGAGATTTTTTTTTGAAGTCCACAACATTCTCAAAATATACTCTTAGATTTCCAGTTTTGATGGACAAAATTTAATGGCCCTACTTTTAGGTCAACATAATATCTGGGGAAAGTTGGGGAGCTATGAAGAAATTTGGAACTAAACTAAATTTTAGAGTTGAGTATGTTTCGTGTAATCTCCACAATTTATTTTTTCTGGAAAATATTTTTCTCTCTTTATAAGGAGTTTCTACGAAATATTAAAGGAAGTCTGATGACTTCACAGCTATACGACCAATGGCTTGATGTTGCCCAAAAGATAAACCACAACGAAAAATTGACAGCAGTGCGGAGGTAATATCTGGTGAAATGTTTGAAAAACTTCAACAAAATAAATGTGATATTTGCTTACACACATTAGATATTATATATTCCAAAATTTTTCACTAAATATCCTGACAAACAGCAAAAGGTTTCAATTGCTTGCAAGCATGGAAGACATTTTTAAACAGAAGTGTGACTGAGGATCACAGTGGATCATGCTTATGACTATCAGCTTTTTATTCCAATTAAATTTGTCTTCCCACCACCCACCTCTGTACCTGGGGAAACATTTCAAGCAATATTTCAAGTATACATTTTTACTTTCATTTTATTCATGGAGGTCCACACATAAGATACAATTACTCTGTCCCCTTTCTACATATTTTCAAATTGAGTTAACCTTTTTTTTTAAACAACTGTCTCTTACTTCAGACTCGTAGACAAACTGCCAGAGTCAAATGCTGCTCTTTTATCAAAACTCTTCAGGATTTTACATGAAATTTCAAGAAATGCTTCCTTAAATCTAATGTCATCTGAAAGTCTAGGTGCTGAGATAGCTCAATACATCTTATGGATGCCTAGCTACCGCAATAATGTCCTGGAAAATTATATCACTGAAAAGGTAATTAGACTTGAATTTTAAGCCTAGCTTGAAAAGACATTTCACTAAGGCAGGAAGGCAGGATTATTCTGAGAGTCTGGGTTATTTTGTTGTTGATGATGATGATTGTTTTGCTTTTGGTTTTTTTTTTTTATTTTGTAAATTAAGTACACCTTAGAATGGTGTTTTTCTGGAGAGGAAGAATAATTGGTGCCTTTTAAGTAAGCAAAATATATTTGAGTATTTGATGTCAATGACTCAGTCTTTTGTCATTTGTAGTTTAGTATCCTTAAACTAACCCAGTGAGCAAACATGCTGTGAAATGATGCTGAATACCTGGTTCAGCAATCAAGACTGACATAATTATTGTAAAATATGTAAAATTCCACTTGTTTTTAATATTGTTTATTAAACAAAGGCAATATATTTTGGAATTTTTATCAGATATGTTTTATATGACTTCTGGTTAGTGTAATTAAATGTAACCTTGGCCTCTTGATCCTGGTTATGATTGGTTTAGAGAAAATATAGAGGACACATTTCCATTGGACCTGACTTTCAAAACTATAATAAAATATCAAAATTTCTACAGTATTGGGATCAAATACTTATTTTGACTCTCAGTACTTGAGTTTCTGAATCATTATTAATTGACCAACTGCCCTTGGACCTGAAAGATCCATATTCTAGGACAGCCTAACGGTGCAAAAGTATTGTTCACATTGTATAGGATCAAATATCAGACAGAAAAAAATGGGGGTCCAAAAAACCTGCCATTGGAGATCCATTATTCTCCAACTTCTTCCACATAGGCAATATTTCATTACCTCCCAACACAATAAACCTGATGATCACACTGTTAGCATTGCATCTTCACTGAACCACCAGAGACATGTAAAAGCTACTGCTCGGTTGGGTTTGCCTGTCTCTTGATTTTTAGTTAGCCCATGGGAACATTGAGTAAGATGGTACCCTGCTCAAATGACCACATCCAGAGGTCATCTCCCCTCCTTATTTATGCCTTTCTTTAAATATCCTTCCAAATATGCCCAGCTATGAATGTGTCAAAGACAAGGAAAGTTAACCAAGTGGACAATCTGTATAACATTCTGGACCTCTTGGGGTGAAAACTGGAAATCATCCTCTTATATAATATTGGACTGTGATGAGCACATTTGAATATCTGATCTAACAATCATCTTTTAAATTTCCAAAAAGAAGCCTGCTCCTAAACTGTATTAAAACTAAGGTTTTCTCAGAATTTTGAACTAAATAATTTTAGCCTATAAGACTGTTAAGTAAAATGTGATTTGTAACCATGCAAAATGACAGAAACCCTCTTTCTTTGACGTGTTTTGTCACAGATTTCTCTGGTAACATTTCTGATATCAAATTCGCCCACAATTTTTGGACTAGATGATGTTGCCATGCGGTATGAAACCTCATTTTTTAATCCAACCAAAGCAAATACCTCATATGGCCAGATTTCTCCATCAACTCTCAGCAAAAGAAAGGAAATAGAACATGGAATAAATACGTGCCCCAGTGGGAGAACATACACTCCTGGCCATGATGCACCAGCAATAACTCCAGTGGCTCCACCTCTTTATGAGGATATTATAGGTGTGTATACATGTTCTACTACCAGAAATTACATGTTACCATCATTTAGTACTGAAACTATGAATTATAACAAACAACAGTTAAGAATTTGATAAACCATGTGAAGGGACCATTCACCTGTGTGTTATAATTTATTATTGTAAGAAATCACCTCCAACTTTTGTACCTCTTTCCACTGGTCCTGTTTATGTAGGAGGTAAGTCTGAGAAAGAGATTATATACTTAATTAAGGATATCTCACTTACTTTGATATATAGAGTTTTAATTTAGATATGTATATTACATAGAACAGATATTCATTACCAAATTGGGTTTTTCTACATAAAAGTTCTGGCTGTCCTTAAACTTCCTTTGTAGACCAGGCTGACCTGAATATCCCAGAAAACCTCTTGGCTCAGCTTCTGAGATCTGGGTGTAGAGGAATGTGCCACTATGCTTTTCTCTTATGCAAGTATTAAATTATAGCCCAATACACCCATTTGGGAGACGTAGACTCTGTGATATAAGATTAGAGTTCTCAATTCAGGGATAGGAGAAGGATAGTAATAGAAAGGCAGTCAGGCAAGTTGTATTGTGAAGTTCAGATACTGCTCTTAACTTGCAGTTTCCCATGGCTGTTCAGTCAGAAAGTCACTGATGTGGACTAAAAAAAATGGCACTATCTCATCGCTTAACTCTATTACTTATTTTCATAGTTTCAAGGCAAATACAGAAATTTCTTTGTATACCAGAAGTATGGGCCACATGCACCAAGATATCCAATGCCTTGTGAAGCAATTCTATTATTATAAATGTTATGATACTGATTAGTTATTTTCTGTTTATTTGTGGTGTTACAGGCATACAGGCTATAAAATGTGAGGGGCATGTAAAGGCTCAGTGAGATCAATTACAACAAATAATGATTTCCCTTCTTTTTTGATTCAGAGGAAAGAGAAGGCAACATAGATACAACCCAGAAAGCAACTTCTAAAACTGCTCCTGCACCAATAAAAAAACAAGTATTTTTTACTTTTCCACCAATTACTTGCCTGGACAGAATGCTCCCCTCTCCTATACTTGTGAGTTTCACTTTTGTTTGTATAGCTGTCCTATGTCACATGATTTCTGGGAACCTGTGTTTTAAGTAAATTATTTCTTCAAACTGATGAACATGTAGATAACCTATTTGTGAGGACAAGATCCTTTTAAAACAGATATAAATCCTACTGAAGCTTTAGTTTTCTTATTTAAAGAACAATGAAATGAAAGAGAAAAGATAGTATTCCCATGATTTTCACACATTTCAGAAGGAAGCAAACTCATCAGCTTGTTGGATGAAATGGATCCTTGGAAGTGCCCTCTGATACTCCAACTATCAACATCTGCAGATGCCTTATGACCCCTCAGTATTCTAGAGCCTGCCTTAATATCATTGCCTCTGAGTTTACTCAATCTTATGATTAAAATTATCTATATAACTTTATTTGATATTATCAAAGAATTTGATATACACATTTTCCTTTCTATATATTGATATTTTCATTCTACTAAAGTCTATAAAATGCCCACCTAATATGGCATAGTCTATTTTAAATATGTTACTAGATTTCCATTAAAAATATTCATTCAGTGTCCAGAATCTATTTTAGCACTGTGTGTGTCTGGAATTTATTGTGCATGTGAACATGTCATCATGTCAGATACATGAGAATTACTGCCCATTCCTTAGGTATTTTAGAGCATAAGCTATTGTCATCATTGATTGCAACCATGTAATCAATTGAAACGGGAGAAAATGTGGAGTAAATCTGTGTATGGTAATCATTTGTACAGATTGAAACCATGGAAGAACAACTGAAATTTGCTTGGGTTCTAAAATGTGACAGCATCAATAGATATAGATGGTAGCAAATAAGATCTCACAGACGAAGGAAATAAAAGTATCAGTATGATAGTGAAGAAAAGAAAGCTTTCTTAAGAACACAGATATTATGATTGATAATAAAGGCTATGACAGACAGGAAGTAAAAGAATGATTTGATTTCTGAAAGAGAACTATCATAATAGTGACATGGCATGTTATTCTTGAGAAAGATATTCAAAGAAGAAAAGAAAAGGAAAGAGAGTACCATTCACCAAAATGCTTTGGTATATAGAGGTGTGATGCAATCTTGAGGATTGTCTAAATCCAGGAAACCTTGATGTTTAAAATTTGGAAGAATCTATTAGGGAATAAAATATATTTGAAAGCTAAAAAGAAAAATGTAAAATGTGTTCTTCATTTCTTTCAGTTGTAGCTATGCATCCTAATGTGGCATGGCTCTGGTTTACCTTCAAAGACACATTTGTGCTTCAGCTGTTTGGATCTGTAATGATAGATGCTTGTCCTTATTCCACACAGGATATGTTATCCCTAATCGCAAGAAGGGGCCAAAATTCAGATAAAATATTCCGATTCATACCAGAAAAATCACACTGGTCCCTGAGAGCTAAGATTTACACTGAACAAGAGATTAACTGGCATGAAGAATCTGTGCTCACAGTGGCTTCCGTTTTAAAGGTAAGGAAGTATTTTACATCACCAACATTCAGCATCACTCTAGAGATGCATATGTGTTTCTTGTCCTTGAGATTACCTGATGATGACAGTTTCTTGAACTATGGACACATGAGCTCTAGATAAGAGTCATGGTAGGTGGGCAGTGGTGGTGTCCGCCTTTAATCCCAGCACTTGGGAGGCAGAGCCAGGCAGATTTCTGAGTTTGGGGCCAGCCTGGTCTACAGGGTGAGTTCCAGGACAGCCAGAACTACACAGAGAAACTCTGTCTCAGAAAAAAAAGTCATGGTAGGTAAATTCTCACAAGCTCAAAGATTTGTTCTGAAGACACATTTAAACATCTTCTGTTGGAAGTTAACTTCCTTATATACCAAAAGCTTTTTGGGGGGTATTAAAAATGTTCCCACTGATTTTAACTCTGTGACTGTACCATGTGAATTAATAGGAGGACAAGTAATAATAGTGGTAATACTGTGTGTTACAAAATATATATCCTAAATCATACGTACCAAAAAACTATTCCTCATAAATAACAATAGTCTAAATAGTCTACCATGCCTAATTTACCAGTGAGCAGCAGTAACTCTGGAGTAAATATCATTGTTTTATTTTCATTTGGGCCATGATATGAGTTTTCCTCTCAGTAGACTGTGTAGCTATGGCTCTAAACATCAAGAGAAAATATAATGCTCTGTGAGGAGGCATGGTTAAAGGCAATGGTACCAAATGATTCCCCCTTGACACTCGAGCTTGCCACGTGTGTCTGGCTCTCTCATTGCCTGAATCCTGGGACCATATATGGGGAGGAGAGTGAAGAACAGTAACTGGAGGTGGCCATGTGTATTCACAGCAATTTAAAGGTACAGGAACACCTGCGAATCTCCCATTTGTCTGATTTTCTATCCTTGGTACAACATGTCATGAATAAAGACACTTTTCTGTCCTCAAACGAGGTGTTGGTTGCTTACAAGTAATTTAAATCGTTGAGTATTTCCATGGTTTCACGAATAGAAGTGAAACTGTAAGACCTCACATGTTAAATAAGTGATCAATTATAAAGTTCACAACATTCAAGGTTAGCCTGTAGGCAGAGGCATACATGTATATTACAACTTTACTCTCTGTGAATTGAAAGTACACATTGAGCAAATTATACAAACAGAATAAGGTGTTTTCTGGCCATGGTATTTTTTAACTGTTGCATATTTTCAGGAAGAGCACTTGGGATTTTGTTTTTCTCTTTTTCTTTTGGTTTTGTTTTTAATGTTTAGTCATTCTTTTTTTATTTCTTAACTGTATTTATTTATTTATTTATTTATTTATTTATTTTACAGTTTGAATGCTGCCCCCTACTTCTTCAGACTTCACAGTGTCTCTTCCTTTCTCCTCTAAGGGGGTTAGGGCCCCCTGGTTTATCAACACAGCCTGTCAGATCAACTCTCTTCAGGATTACCAGATCTCCTACTTAGGCCAGTTACTGAAGGGTTTCCACAGATCAAGAAAAGCTTAAGAACAGCCCCTGATCCCCATGTTGGGGAACCCACATTGGGACTGAGCTGCACATTTGCTACATATGTGCTATATGTCATGTTACAGCTTCTGTATGCTTTTTGGTTGGTGGTCAGTCCTTGATAGCTTCCAATGGTCCAGGTTAGTTGACTGTGTTGGTCTTCATGTTGAGTCCTTATCTCCACCAGGGCCCTGAATCCTTTTCCCAACTCTTTCACAAGAGTTCCAGAGCTCCATCCAATGTTTGCCTGTGGGTTTCTTTTTTATTTATTTATTTATTTATTTATTTATTTATTTTTTATTTTTTAGGTTTTTTGAGACAGGGTTTCTCTGTGTAACCCTGGCTGTCCTGGAACTCACTCTGTAGACCAGGCCAGGCTGGCCTCAAACCCAGAAATATGCCTGCCTCTGCCTCCCAAGTGTTGGGATAAAAGGTGTGCACCACCACAGCCTGGCACCTGTGGGTTTCTTTATCTGTTTTAGTCTGCTGGTGGGTGAAGCCACTCAGAGAGCAGTTAGGATAGGCTCTTGTGTGGATATCCCACAGATGAGCTGACCTCCTTTGAGACAGACAGCGCTTCAGTCTGTGAGTTGGAGTGCATATCTCTGATTGCAAGTAGTAGTGTTCATTGGAAGCCAGGAAAGGCAATTAGAACAGAGAGTTGGGTCATTTCTCTGATATTGCAGCCTGAATACTGCAGTTTGATTCTAGCCTTAGGTAACAACACATAGGCTCTTGCCTATAATTTTTACTTTCGAGCCAAGTTTCTTGTTGGGGATAGGCTGGGAATCTCTTAAGTAAGTAGTGTCTCAGTCAGTGGTTTTCAGCCTTCCTACTTCTGTTTCATCATGCTGTGATAATCCATAATCATTACATCATTTTGCTGTCATTTCATAAATGAAATTTTGCTACTGGTATCACTTATATTGCATATTGCATGGAATTTCTGATATGTAGGATATGTGACATGCAAAGGATTGTGACACACAAATTGAGAATCACTGGACTCAAATATTTTTAAACAGAAATGTTTTTCAAATATGTTCTACAATGTACAGTCTACTTTGGCCATTAATTTTTTTGTGTTTTTTCATTAAAAAGGATTTTCTTAGAAATATACAAGGAAGCTTGTTTTCTTCAGATTTATATGAAAATTGGCTTAGTGTCGTTGATGAAAAATCTCTGCTTGGAAAAATTTCTGCAACACAAAGGTAATGATAGAGTAAACACTTGGGAAATGGACAAAGTTAGAATGAATGCATTTTCAATGTTCATAGGTTTGTACATACAGATTTATAAATTGACTTGATGTCCCATGACAAGATGTTTCCTTGGCTCAGATGTGTATAGTCACTCTATAAACAGGTGCATTTTTTTAAATAAGAATTTTGTACTAGTTCTGTAATCCAGTAGACTTAAGAGTTTTCTATATTATAACTGCCATGGTTTGGAAGACAGCCTGCTATACAGTTGTGTGCAGATGATCTAAGAGTATTAGTTTGAACACCTGCTACACAGTGTGTGCAGGTCAGCCAAGAGTATTTAGTTGAGTTCCTGTGTGAGACTAAACAAGTATATAAGTATAAACCATAATATCTGTGGGTTATTTGCATCCTAAGATTAATACCATGAGATTGTGAATATCACATGTGTTAAATACATGTCATTGATTAGGACTTGAAGTTATTACTGAGTTCATCTTTCTCAACTATAACTACCTAGAACAGTCTGGGTCAGGTATAACTTCGACTTCTTTGAATCATTTTCCTGTATGATAGTCTACAGAATGATTTCTTAGGTAACAGAAGCTTTGAGCTCCCATTACAACCCAAAGATGTCTCCAGCATCTTTGCAGCTTTTAAACCTGCATTGCATAGGGTCACTAGTATGCTTTCTGCTCCTTGTGTTCCACAGAGTCACAAGAGTATTAAATGGGTTCATTCTACATTAGATATTGACTGTGTCCCCATGGTGGCTTGAAAGATGATTCACTGTTTAACAGCACTCTTTCCATACTTAGAACACACATGACCTGCCACAAGCTTCATTCATTCTATGTCCAAGGAACATGACACCTTCCTCTGGGTTTGATGGGTGGCAGTTAAATGTGGAGAACACAGAAATTCATACAGAATTTTAAAAATTTCCCACAATTCTATAAGGAAAATAAATTGGCAGAAAATATTTTAGGCAATACTTAAGGTATATATTCTTATTTCTTTTGAATTCTGATTATACTATGAGCTGGTCTAAATGCAATCACTGATAAGTGGATATTAATGAGCCCAGGAGTCCTAAATACTGAAGGCACAATTAGCAATTCAAATAATTCACAAGAAGAATGGAGAGAACCCTGGGTCTGAAAAGATTGGATACAGTTTTGTAGATCCAGAACATAGAAATGGTGGTGGGGGGGGGAGATGATTGGGGAATAGTTGGGTGGGAGAGGACTTATGGGACGTATGGTGGAGGGGACCTAGGAAAGGGGAAAGCCTTTGGATTATAAACAAAAATATAGAAAAAAAATAAAAAAAACAGATCTCAATAAGAATAAATAGAGCTTGCTACTATTATTTAAAAAAAATTTAGCCTGATATGTCTTTGTATTCAGAGTTTTGTAAGTAAAATTTCTTGTCAGATAATCAACAGTGAAATTATGCTTTTTCTATACTAGTATTATGCTGAAGATGCCACAGACAAACTACCGCCTCCTTAAACAGCTCATCCAAGTACTATTAAAAATTAAAACGTCTACCAGGAATAACCTAGACACCTACATGTTATCTGTCTGCATAGCCCCTCATGTTCTGTGGGATCAGACTGGCAGGAAATCATTATTTAGAAGTGACCTCTTAAAGAAGGTAAGGGGATCTCATTTTTCCCTTTGGGAACAAAGTCTTTATTGTGATCCAGGAATTGCAAATACCTGAAAAAGTTCACTGATGACATCCTATGATTGCATTCTTCTGGTGTTGGAATGTATGTTATATAATATACTTTCTGATATTTTAGCACTAACTACTAATTGTATATAAAAGAATAATGCATGTGTACATTATTTCAGGTACTGTCATATGTACCTTAGTCTTTTGCTTTCTATAGCTCTTAATTTTACTATTAAGCCATGTGCACTGATATTTTTAATTACTTTCATTATTTACTTTATATCCTGATTGTAGTACCAATCCTCACAACTGCTTGCTTCCTCACTTTAATTTTAATTACAAACATAACTGAATTTTAATTTTTTAAAAAATTTGGGGTGGAAGTTTCCAGGAGAAAAATGGTAGATATGGACAAACTGAAAAATGAGTGTTATTGAATTGCACGATGACAAATTCACAGAGAATCCACAAAGAACGTACATTTTGAAAAGGAAAACAAGATAGAAAGCAAGTGTTCATTTTATCAAGAAATAAGGTCCAAAGGAAGTAAGTCATACTGGTATTTCTCACAATGAAGTAAGAAAGCCCAGGGAATACCTTGTTAAATTTAGAAGGTGTCTTAATTTGCTACTATTGCTATGATAAAACACTGATGAAAAGCAACTTATGGAGGACATGTTAGACTTCATGGTATAGTTCTAGTTCCCAGTTAACTACTGAGAAATATCAGGGACCACACTGAAGCAAGGCAGGAACCTAGAGGCAAGAACTGCAGCAGAAGCTGTGTAGGAGTGCTGCCTCCTTTCCTGCACCTCATATCTCTCTTTTTCTCAATAATACGTCAAGGGTGGCTCCATCCTGGAGATCGCAGCCCTACAAATTTCACTGTTAATCAAGAAAACTTCACATAGACTTCCCAATCTGGTGGAGGTACTTTTTATCAACTAAAATCCCTCTTCTCACCACCCTCTTCTCATAGTAATTTTTCTATTGCTTTAATAAAACAACAAGACCAAAACAGCTTATAAAAGTAAATATCTATTTGGGATTTAGATATCCAAAGGGGTTACAGTCATTCAAAATCATGACAGAGTAGCATAGTTGCAGGAAGGTAGGACAACCGACAGGAAGCAGAGACCTGGTGGCTCTCATCTTAAGCAGCAAAAATGAAGCACCGAGAATACACTGCGAATGGCCCCTGGCTTCTATAACCTTAAATTCTAACCAATGACACACTTACACCCGGGAAGCCAAGCCATTCTAAGCACCCAAAGATGGTATCATAGATTGTGATGCCTGGAATTAGACAGTCACCCCATTCAAGCCATCAAAACAAAGCTCCACCTCTTCCCACACTCTGCAAAGTATCACCAATTCAAGAAACCTTTGAAGTCATTAATTTGTTTCATTCTGATATTCTGGCAGTGTATCAATTCTGAAATATTATATTGCCTTAATAGTTACCCCATTCTTTGCAATATGTAATGTTGGAAAAACTTTGTGTCTCCATTTCAGAGACATCATTTCACAGGTTAATGGTATTTTCGACTAATGGTATTTTCCTCACCATTTTGGATTTCAATTTTTAATTGATTTCAATTTGGTAAACAATGTGAAATAACCTAGGATATTGTTTTTGCCTTGTGATGTTACAGAAGTCTATTATACAAATCATCATTGACAACTACATAGATATATTTGGAGATGAGCACACTATCATTTTTGCCCATGACAAAAAGATGTCATTAAATACTGCTGGTAAGTAACCTGTTACAAAATAAAACAACAACAAAAAAACAATAGATTGCCACAGTGGGACACTCCAAATGCTAATACTGCAGAATTCAAGATTTTATTTGCTGCTACTCAGGCAGAAGTTCCTAAATGTCAAGACAGGTGTCATTAGTCATCAAAGGATGACATCATTTCCTAATTTCATAAATTTGTTAATATTGGAGCAACATTTAAGCTTATCATGATATTAAAGCATTGGAAAAGTTTCTAAACAACACTTACCTTGTATATGATTATATGAATATATACATAGGTATACATATAGACACATATGTATATACTTATATAATTTTATGTATGACAAAGGAATTTTTTAGACCCTGTAAGCATTCCATAATATTACCTGCTATATTTCTTTCCTTAGTCCTATGGTCCATAAGTCATGTATGATATCTTTAATATGAAATTATTTTTAAAAAGTTCTTTTTAAATCAATTATTTGATTTTAAATCCATTAAACGTACTATAAGCTTAAACTATGGGTCAACAAGGTATGTTATTCTTGTACAAAAAATGTTTGAGAGATAAACTTGCAAAATGCTTAGCATTTGATATAAATATTAAGTTGCAATGGATCCACTATAACATGTCTGTAAAGAATCTTAACAGGCAATACCATTCCAAATCAGGTACAGTGTGAACTCAAGTAATTCTTTGCATAGAGTTCAGAAAATATACTAATAATTAGACTTATGTGAAGTGGGTTGATTCCATAACTGAGAATTCTGTCTAATGATGACATTTTTATGTTTCCTTTAGCAGGGGACAACGAAACAACTTCAATATTTAACTTTTCACAATGGAAACTTCCTTATGACTGAAGAAGGTGCCAGTCATTCTATCAATATTCTCTTCTATGTCCCTCTTAACCATAACAGAAGAGATTATTACAAGAAACAATTTCAGTTTTATATTTAAGCATATTGTTACAAATAGTTTCACTCACTGTATTTTTGTTATATATTTTATCTATTAAAATAAATGTTATTAAATTATGTTATTGCTTAGACTCCAATGTGCCTGATTTATGATTCCCCATAGTTTTGTAAAATGGCATTTTCAGTATTCTCCTTCACCTTTGCTACTTAGGCACCTGTATTCATGTCACAGACCAACTATAATTACTTCATTAATTTTTCTTCCAAACTACAAAAAATGGTATTCTAAGTGACTGCTCAATCAGTGAAAGTTTGGAATTTATCTGACCAAATTCTTCCAGATTCTCACCATAAAACACTCCCCAAGGCTAAGAGTCAATCCTTTTAGTAATACCATAAATAAAACCAGACTCACTCCTGTGCATTGTAGCAACACTTTTTAGAAAGTAATAATATTTCCCCATTTCTATGAAAAGGAACTCAAAAGTTATTTACATTAGGAAAAATAGCTCATCATTTGAGGACTCAAGAAATCATCATACAATATTCTGATGTCATGAGTTTGTAGCTAGGGAAGTCATTTGCATACTTGAGAAACAGAGGGTGATGAATGCTCATATTCAATATGCTTCTTCCTTTTATACATAAGAGGAACCATGAAACAAATAGTAAATCCCATTTATATTATTAGTTTTGCCATATTGGTTACTTAAGTATTGACAGAAATTAATGACATGAAATACACCCTCAGAGTCATGCCTAGAATCAATGTCAGAGATAGTTCTAAATAAAATTCTATTAATGATCAGCATTAATCATCACACATAATAAAATTAGCGGGGAACACAATTTTAAGAATAGCATTGCTTGTGGCAAGGCACACAAGGGCTCCAACTGCACCCAAGAGTAAGGCAGCCCATTAGCAATCTGTGCCAAGGGAAACATCATCATCCAGTGTTGTGAAAATAGCCTTACAGGCTCACTGGAGGTTCAAGCACCAGCCAGTGACAATAGGACCAACTAATGCCAGAGATAACCAGATTGCAAAAGGCAAATGTAGGAATGTTACTAACAGAAATCAAGGCAATATGGCAGCATCTGAACCCAGTTTTCTGACAACAGCAAGTCCTGGATACCCCAACACACCAGAAAACAAGATTTGGATTTAAAATCACATCTCATGATGCTATTAGAGTATTACAAGAAGGACATAAATAAATCTCGTGAAGAAATACAGAACATGAATAAGGTAGAAGCCATTACAAAGGAAACACAAAATTGGGTCAACAGGCAGAAGTCATGAAAGAGGAAACACAAAAATCTCTCAAAAAATTACAGGAAAACACAAACAAGTGAAGGAACTGAGCAAAACCATCCAGGATCTAAAAACAGAAGTAGAAACAACTAAGAAATCACAAAGGGAGTCAACTTTGGAGATAGAAAACCCTGGGAAGAAATCAGGGGTCATAGATGCAAATAACAGAATACAAGAGATAGAAGAAAGAATCTCAGATACAGAAGATACCATAGAAACCATTGACTCAATAGTCAAAAAAAATTCAAAATGCAAAATGCTTGTAACCCAAAACATCCAGGAAATCCAGGACACAATGAGAAGACCAAACCTAAGGATTATAGGTATAGATGAGAGGGAAGATTTACAACTTAAAGGGCCAGCAAATATCTTCAACAAAATTATGAAAGAAAACTTCCATAACCTAAAAAGAGATACCCATGAATATACAAGAAGCCTACAGAACTCCAAACAGACTGGACCAGAACAGAAATACTTCCCATTACATAATATACTAAACAAAGAATATTAAAAGCAGTGAGAAAAAGGCCAAGTAACATATAAAGGAAGACCTATCAGAATTACACCAGATTTCTCACCAGAGACCATGAAAGCTAGAAGATCCTGGGCAGATCTCATACAGACTGTAAGAGAACACAAATGCCAGCCAAGACTACTATACCCAGCAAAACTCTAAATCACCATAGATGGAGAAACCCAGACATTCCCTGATAAAATCAAATTTAACAATATCTTTCCACAAACACAGCCCTACAAAGGATAGTAGGTGGAAAATGCCAAAGGAAGGGAAACTACACCCTGGAAAAAGCAAGATAGTAACCTTCTTTCATCAAACCCAAAAGAAGATCCACTCAAAAATAACATCAAAAATAACATGAAGTAATAATCAACTATTCCTTAATCTCTCAACATCAATGGACTCAATTCCCCAATAAAAAGACAGACTAACAGACGGGATACATAAACAGTACCCTACATTTTGCTGCATACAAGAAACACACCTCAGTGTCAAAGACAAACACTACCTCAGAGTAAGAGGCTGGAAAACAATTTTACAAGCAAATGGTCTCAAGAAACAAGGCTGAGTAGCCATTATAATATCAGACAAAATTGACTTTCAGCCTAATGTCATCAAAAGAGACGCAGAAGGACACTTTTTACTGGTCGAAGGAAAAATCCACCAAGAAGAAATCTCAATTCTAAACATCTATGCTCCAAATACAAGGGCATTCTCATTTATAAAAGAAACCTTACTAAAGCTCAAAGCACACATTGTACCTAACACAATAGTTGTGGGTGACTTCAATACAACTAGTTTTCTAAATAGAAAAATTTCTTATAAATCTGGAGAACATTAATAAACAATGGAGCTTGAATGAAATTTGCAAAGGGGAGGTAAAAGAGGAAGCCTGTCCTGCCAGGCCATAATATTACAAAGTGAAATCCTTTGTCCTCTGCTGCCAGACCAGCAGAGCTTCCTGACAGCTGCTGCTTCTCATTAAGAGCAATACCCTGCTACAGCACATAGATCAGGTGAATGTGTGTAGGGCAGCACCATCTCTCAGAATAGCCCCGGGTGCATCACTATTGCTAAATACACCAATTAGGCACCCTATTTCAATGTTTTGGTTGTTACCAGGTCCATGCTGACTTGTCTTATGTTTTTTTATTTGTTTGTTTTTGTTTTTGTTTTTGTTTTTGTTTTGGAGGGGGCTGGGGTTTCAAAGGAAAGAGTTTATTTAGATTAAATTTTCTGAATTACAGTCTAATGGCAGGGAATAAAGTGGAAATTCAAACTGAACAAGAAGCTGACAGCAAAAGCTGATGCAGAGACCATGAAGAAGTGCTGCCTACTGGCATGCTCCTTAAGGTTTTCTCAGTCTACTTTCTTATTATACCCAGGACCACCACCCCAGGGTGTTCCAGAAGCAATGTGCTGTTCCCTCTCCCACCAAACACTAATTTTGAAAACATGATTTATAGGATTGCCTAGTCAGATTGTCTGACTGTCTGACTGTCTGTCTATCTATCTTTGTATCTTGGACCTTGGATGCAGGTTTCTCTTCCTCCTCTCCTCTCAGCTCACCCTTTCATAACTCTGTCCTCATACACTCTTTCTCCATTTCTCTGCAGAAGAGAACATACCTCCCATGGATATCAAGTTATAGCATATCAAGTCGCTTTAAGACTAGGCATTTCCTCCTTAATTAAGGCTAGGAAGAAAGGGTCTCAAATCAGGCAACTGTCAGAGACTGTCCTTGATCCCATTGTTCTTACAAAAGGAACAAGCAGCAAAACTCTACCATACATGCAGAGAGCTATGCAGGCTCCCTGGTTGACAGGTCTCTGCATCTGTTTTCATAAGTTGCTGGTGATGGTGCTCTGATGTCAACTGGACTAGCACGAATTTATGAGTATATCTAGAATATCATTAGGTATCATTTCATTTACTTTTTTTGACAAATATGTTTGGTTCTATCCTAGATATAGGATAGAACCTATCCATCCTTTGGGTCCTGGTCATCCTGGCAGGGTCAAGGATATGCTCCCTCTCATGGGTAGTTCTCAAGGTGGACCACTCACTGTTTGGCCACTCCCAAATTTTCTGTGCCACTTTTACCCCAGTACATAGTACAAATTGTAGCTTCAAGATTTGTGATTGGATTGATGTCCTAGTCCTTCCACTGGAAGATTTCCCTTGTTACAGAGGATGGCTAGTTTAGTCTCCAAGTCTTCATTACTATGAGTCTTACCTAAGGTCACTCCCATATGTTCCTGGGAGCTTCCATTGTACTGGCTATCTCATTTGATCCAATAGTACTCCCTCACCCAAATTCCATTTGTCTATCCCAGTGCTCTCCTTCCTTCATCTCTCCACCTGAAGGACATATTTTCTCAACTGAGCTTCCCTCCTCTCAAATGGTTCTAATTTGTGTCAAGTTTACTTAAAATTAGGCATCCTATTAGCCTTAGTCTGTTCACAGAAAATATGAAGCTAAGGCCCAGGGGGACAGTGCTTTGAGAAAAAAGCACAGGACAACCAACTTCCATATTTCCTTTAAGCCAGTAGTTCTCAATCTCTGCATCACAAACTCTCTTGGGATTACATATCAGATATTCTGCATATCAGATATTTACATTGTGATTCATAACTAGCAAATTACTGTTATAAAGTAGTAATAAAATAATTTTATGGTTGGGGTGACAAAAACAATAGGAACCATGCGTCAGCTGAAAGATTGAGAACTACTGTTAATCTATAGATAGGTCACTATCATTTGAACTCTCTATCTCAAAACATGTGGTTTTTCAAAAGTTCAGTAAGGCAGCTGAGCTTTGAATTTTTCTCTTTCTCACTGACTTTAAATGTAACTTTCCAGTGTGTGTGTGTGTGCTTGTGGATGTATGTTGTGTGTTTTGTATACTAGTATATAAATATGTCTGTGTGTCTATGTCTGCTTATCTGTGTGTGTGTGTGTGTGTGTGTGTGTGTTTCTTTCTGTTTGTCTCTGAATATTTCTGCTTGTGTATCTGTGTGCATGTCTCTGTGAGTCTGAGTGTGTTCATGTATGTCTCTCTGTGTGTTTTTCTCTCTATACATCTTTGCTTCTCTGTTGTGTCTCTTTGTGTGTATGTCTCCGTGAGTCTGTGTCGATCTGTCTCTATGCATTTCAAGCTCTCATGAAATATTTTGTTGCAGGAATGGGCACAATGAATTTCTTATAGCACCGACTTTCCTTTAACATAATTGATGCATGAATAATGGTTAATGACTTATCTAATCCTTCATTTACTTTTTCAAATATTTATTCTATGTTCCTAAGATATAATTTCTAATACATATTAGCTCCATTACACTTTAAAAGGCTATATTTCCCAACAGAACTGTGACTTGTAAATACAATGTCTTCAAGAAAAAAAAACCAGAAGAACTCTAAGCACTATAAACACAAATATTCTGTGGGGTAGAGCTAAAATAATATTTAAAAGGTTTAATCGTCTTGATCATATCAAATGAAGCATTAAATTATCAAATTCAAACTTAAGAAAACAACATATTTTCAACAGAAATAATTCCAAAGTGTTACCAAATGTCTTCAGACTCATTTTATAAATGGAAACAGAATCCAGTAGCTTATTGAACAAAAATTTTTCATAATCATTTGTGTTTGCCAATGAATAAAATTTAGATACAAAACAATTAGTTTGTATTTATTAGTAATAAAGAAAAATCAGTTTTCTGTTTCTGCCTATGACTTTCTCACTTGAGATACTGGGTTTACAAATTTTAATGTATATTTCAGTTTCAGTTCTTTTAATTTTTTTATAGAATGTTGTAGTTATCACTATGAATTCATATGACTGCAATACTGTGATGATGTGTGAAATGAACTTACAGTGGCAATGTTTGAAATGAAATACTTGGAAACAACAACAAAAAAGCAATTGAAAAAGAGCATGCCATAACTTCATTTCTGAACGTTAAAATAATGAAAAATTGCATAATCACCAAATTTATTTGGGTCATCTTTAGATAAAATATATCCATTTCTTGTCCTTATTCTGTTAACTGGGATGTCAATTTCATGTGATATACTAAAGATACTCATGAGTCTGAAAAATGATTTTTTTTTTAGCAAAGAGATGAAAATAGACTTTTACCTTCTAAATTTGTAAAGAACTCTTTACAAGGAGACCAGGTATGTTCTAAGTGTCAGATTGACTCTTTTTGTCATTTTAGAAAATTATCCTTTATCCTGTTTGAAGGAGTGTTGGATGTTCCTAATGTGCCTTATTAAATATTAATAATTCATTTTCTAGTTAATGATACATACCAAGAAGTGAACCTTGACAGTAGGTTTGATTCACTGGATAAGTACTGTTGAAAGAGGAAATAATTTATGCATACTTGATTCTCATATGATCATTTTTAAACAGACTCATTCACTTGTGGGAAAGCAATAGAAGAAAGCGTTTTAAATGCATTTGTAATTCATCAAGATATTTCTGACTGGATGAAAACAGAAAAATGATCACTTAATTTTCAAATTAATGTATCACTTTTCAGTATCTATAAACTCAATGTTTAATGTTTAAATAATTTATTCTCTGTATGTCTAGGGAACTGGCAGAGGGAAGAGAACTTATGGGACTTAGTGGGAGGGGGGAACTGGGAAAGGGAAAATCATTTGGAATATAAACAAAGAATATAGAAAATAAATAAAAAGAAATTTTACGATGATTGTAAGTGTAAACTGCCAGGTATGTGTCTCTAATAAAAACTAGCGGACATAGGTCAATCAATTTCTTCTAACACTGAATAGACTGACATGAGGCTTGTGGAGCCATGCAGAGTTAAAACAGCCAGTAATGTGACATTTTGTGCCACACTTATAGAAATCCTTACAGATATGTGGCAAAGCCTTGTATCTTCTAAAATTATTGTACTTAACAGGATTCTAAATATTTGACTAGAATGAGATAATATTGTCAATCCTATTGAGTTTTATCTTAAATATGTTTAGGCTGTGTTGACAACATAAGAAACTGTCAAAAGTGAGCATTACACATGCATGATAGGAATACAGCATGTCTTGTTCTACATTCAAACATTGTCATGATAAGGCAAACTGGTCGCTTGCCAGGAAGAAAAAAAATGCCTGTGCAGCTCAGTTAACATGTATTTTATGACTTAGCAGTGTCCTTTGGTTACAAAAAGAGTCAGCCTTAAGGGCAGACTGGATTTTGTCCTCTCACTGAACTTTGTGAATTGGATCTTACAGTGGCCATAATGGTAACATTAACTACCTTTCCTAAGAGAAGGAGGAGACAAATCATATATATGATGTAGAAATTAAAGCTCTACCTAAGCTCCACAAGTGATATAATATAAAATAAAGGCATTGCTCAGAGTCACCTAGCATAATTTTCTCCTTTGTAAGCATAATGACATAAAGGATGCAGCAATAATCTTACACATTAATGACTTCTCAAGGCCAGATGGTACCAAAAATTAAGATCCAATAAAACTTTGCTTTAACAATGTCTAGACAACTGGGCAATACATTGTTTCTGTATTAAACTTTATATTTTTATACATTCATCAAAACCAGAGAACGAGTTTATCTTTATCACCCTCCAGATTTACTTATACACATCAGATCAATAATACTTTATAAGAGACTAAATTAAGTGAGCTTTGAAACACATGAGTTTAAATAAAACTAGAGTGGGTTAAAGTATGTTTCAAAGATGACAATATTGCTTTATTCGCTCTTTGTTTTCTTGAGATAAGTGTCAGGTCTGTCACACTGTCTAGTTAGTCTACAACTCCCTTTTAAGAGCATGTTGACCTGCGATCCAAACAGGATAATAATGCCTCTGCCTCTTGTAATTGGGATTAAAGATGTGCACAACAGTTTAGGATAGGCAGTCACATTTTAAGAAAGACAGCACATTTATACTGTTTTAAAATAGGAATATGTATTTAAATTTTATTATTTCTATACTATTTTCTTATGCAAAAATAAATTAGTCCACAAATTTCTACTGATGTGCTATAAAGTTTAAAAATTAAACATACCTGGACTAGTAGGTTGTGCCTGCTCTTGAAGGCTAGGCTCACAATCAATTCTGTAAGTATTGCCCATAGTATTACTATTGATTTTTTGTTTGTTGATGTCCATTAAATACAAAGAAAGCATTTAAGAATCTTCATATCTCAACTAGTTTTCCCCCAAAACATTGTAATTAATATTTATTACAGAAATATGTGGCATATTTTTATGTAATTGTAAATACTGATAGAATCAATAATATGAGTTATGACACATCTAATCCATACTCAAGTTCATATACTCTCAGGAAATGTCTTTTCCATATTGTTTTGGTTTGGAAATATTGTCCTCCTTACACTTATTGTAATGTGCAGATTGCACAAATATGCTAGAATGGTATCTACCTTTTGAATGAACTGAAAGAACTTGTGCTCCTGGAACATTTCCTAATGTCTGTTGCTGATTTTATGGAAATGCTTTTGCACCCAAATTGTTTCTCTGACCCCTATTTCTAAGAAAACAAGTTGATATGTATGAATAGATGAATGGTAATCTACCAATGTTCACATTAATATGACAACTTTATCATAGGGTCACTGGAAAGAGCCCATGTCTGATTGTCCTACTCTTCAGTAAAAAGTACTAAATACCCTTTAAAATTCAGGGATATTTATTTGTTCTTATGATATGCTTTTTGTTTAACCTATTACAATATTTGTTTTCATTCAAAAATTGGAATTACAACGAACAAAAGATTTTCACTGTGTCCTAGGTATTCTCCATAATGAATTTCCCTGTAAAGTTAAAAGGGCATATGAGTTTCTGCAGGCATATATTTACTTGCATACACACACACACACACACACACACACACACACACACACAATATTTCAGAATTTAATTTTGAGACAGTACCAAACTGTGTAGGCCAGGCTGGATTTTATTCATGATTTGTCTACTTTAGCCTCTGGAATGTAAGAATTACAGGACTGTACCAAGAGTTCTGGTCAAGGTGATTAAATTTTACTGGGGAAAATGGAAAATTGTAGCAAGATACTTTTCTACTATCATACCTAGCAGAAAGGCATTTCCTTCATTTAGGAGATATTGAGTAGTTTCTAAATAAACCCAGTGACTCAGCCAAATATGTGATTCAATATACAGTTGAAGGAGTTAGAGATAGGTCTTGCTGGAAATTTGGAAGGCAAACTGTCCATTAAGAAGAAATATATTCAGTGACCTGGAATCATTAATTTTAAAGTATGGGATATGATGCAGGATAATGGTATACAGGTTGATCAATTAATTTATTCCTGTGAGGCAATATAGCCGAGCAAACTTTCTTATTTTTATTTGAGAAAATAAGACTTAGACACTGCATGAATAATTACTAAAAATTGTATGTAGAAATTATCCTAGTAGGTTAAAAACCTATATTTTCTAAATACATCCAAATAAAATAGCACATTTTTACATAAATTTTATCATCAAACAACACTTTTTGACCAACACTAATTATGAGTTGTGTACCTCTTAACTTCATAAAATTTTGTTTTTCTTTTTAATACACAGATCTTGGATACTGATTTTGCTATATTTTCTGTGCTTAAATAATGGTCTTAGCATCAGACTTTCTTGTAAATATTTATCTTTCAACCAAGGTCAGCGTAGCTTTCTCCAACCATCAACAAACTTCTTATTGCTGCAGAATGCAATTAATATAAAAATTCATAACAATGTAAAAGATATGTCTGTTTAGTGACATCTGTATCAGCTACTCATAAAAAGGCTTAGAGAATTTCAAATAAGAGGCTTCAGAATAATTTTAAGAGCCAGAAATCAGGGAGCATGACTGTGAAAAAAAATGGGTTTTTTTTTTTTTTTGGATGTAACAGGGTCTTTTAATCAAAAGCTCATAGTAGCTATTCCTGCTTGCTCCTGCACAAGATCATGCCAGTTAATACTCCAGTATGGATGGAAGAGGGGCTCCAGAGAAAATAACTAACTGAAGGCAACCTGCAGCTTATGGCTGCTGCTGAGGTAGTCAGTGTCTTTGGGTATGACCTTTATATATATATATATGGAATACTATATGACCCGCATAAGATAGACAACAACAACAACAAAACAAACCCAATGGAATTTTGGGAGTCATTTTGTTCTTGTTCTTGTTTTGATTTCTTTGTTTTTGTTCCCCTGACGCTGTATCTAGGCATCTTCTTTTCTTTTCTTCCCCCTAACTTCAAAGGTATCTTGTTTATATATCATTGTTTCTGGTTTTGGGCTATATGGGAGTTTTGTGTGTTTGAAAGTATGTGCTTCTCTGTGTGCAGGTGTTTCTTGAGTTTCTTTGGTTCTTTTATTTTCTATTCATTTGTGTGATTTTCCTTTTCTATTTTATTTTATTATTGTTTTTTTTACATTTTTTATTGGATATATTCTATATTTATATTTCATTTCCCCTTATCTGGTTCCCTGACCCCAAAGGTCCCACATGCCCTTTTCCCTCCCTGTGTTCCCCCATCCACCCTTTCCTACTTCCCTGTTCTGGTATTCCCCTACACTGATGCCTTGAGCCTTTCCAGAAGCAGGGTCCACTCCTTCCTTCTTCTCGGACATCATTTGGTATGTGGATTGTGTCTTTGGTGTCCCAAGATTCTAGGCTAATGTCCACTTATCAGTGAGTGCATAACATGTGTATTCTTTTGAGACTGGGTTACCTCTTAGTATGATGTTCTCCAGCTCCATCCATTTCTCTAAGAATTTCATGAATTCATTGTTTCTAATGGCTAAATAGTACTCCATTGTGTGTGTGTGTGTGTGTGTGTGTGTGTGTGTGTGTATACATATATATAACCACATTTTTTTTTTATCCATTCCTCCATTGAGGGACATCTGGGTTCTTTCCAGCTTCTGGCTATTATAAATAAGGCTGCTATGAACATAGTGGAGCATGTATCCTTATTGCATGCTGGGAAATCTTCTGGGTATATGCCCAGGAGTGGTATGGCTGGGTCTTCCGGAAGTATTGTGTCCAGTTTTCTGAGGAACCGCCAGACTGATTTCCACAGTGGTTGTACCAGCTTGCAGTCCCACCAGCAGTAGAGGAGTGTTCCTCTTTCTCCACATCCTTGCCAACACCTGCTGTTTCCTGAGTTTTTAATCTTAGCCATTCTGACTGGTGTGAGGTGATGCTTGTTTTTTTTTCTTAATGAGGGAGAACAATAAATGATGTAGGCTTAAGCGGGTAGAGAGCTGGGGCGGATCTGGAAAGAGTAGGAAGGAAGAAAATTGTAATCAGAATATACCGTATTAAAAAAATCTATCTTCAAAAAATGCAAATTTGTTTTATTATGTTTTATTGTGTAAGGCATTTTAGTGATTCTTAAATGTAAACCACCCATAACCTCCAAAGTCTGCTCTGTTCATTGATTTTAATTATGGACACATTGCACATCCAAGTTACCCTATTAAAAACAACTCTTGGTTCTTCCTTCACACTTTGCTTGGTCTTCTTCCAAGAAAAAAAGACATTGCTATTTCATTTAAATAAATACCCAGTCAGATTTACTCACATACTGTGGAACAAACTCCCAAGTTTTAATTACTTTAACTATTTGACCTTCCATTATTTATCTGGTATAATAACTTTCTTGTGACATTATTCTAAAGATTAAAATAGAAAAATAACTAGGGGAAGTATGTTGCATAGTGTACAATTTCAGTGGAACCTTTATTGTTAATGATGAAGATGATATTTTCAATTTTAATTGTATGTCTCTCATGTCCTGGAAATACAGTTGTTTTATTCTCAATATATCTTAAAGATAAAGAACTCCAAATAATTACCACTTAAAATGAATAATAATTTCATATTAATGATTCCTATATATAAATGTTAATCTATATTATCCTTTTGGATAGCAAATGGAGTTTTATATCACATGAAAGTGTAACTGATTAGTCCTGATTATATGTAGTCATGTGAAGAAATATAATAAGGAGATGCTCAAAGTCCAGAGGAAAACGAGTTCATAGTTGGAACCCGTGTCTTATAAAACACCTTAAAAATAGACAAGTATAACCATGTGTGAAGCCAGGAAAAAATATGACTGATCTTGTGGGTACTGTAGCATCTTGTAGCTATGGCAGGTTGTTTAGTGTTAATGGTTTTATTCCAGAGCTAGTAAGTGGCTAAATGCCAGAGAAAGTATAGAAGTACTTTATAGCTTTATTGTTGAATTTATTTTCTGTCTCATCTATTGCTTTGTCCTTATTCTCTGTGTATTTGTATGTGTTTTAAATGTGCGCACATGTAGATATGTATATGATTGCACTTATAAACATATGATATTAGTACCATCTAGAAGAAGTCAGGGAATATAATAAATGAAGAAAATATTAATAAAATGGTTAGAAATTTCAGGATAAGCATTTTTGAGTACCTATTATCTTTTAGGCACTTTTAAATTCACCAGTTCCCCTGTAGTGAATAAGTATGGCAAAGTAATTAGTAAAATGGGAACAGCAATTAAGAATAGGAATTAGAAGAAATAAAGCAAAGTATACAGGAATACCTCTAAGTGGGTCCTTCTAATTATCATAACAATGGTGCTGACTTGATAAAAATAGCTTACTGTGGCTTTGTTAACATCTCTCTAGAAGAAAGTCATCAGGAAATAATAATTCATTCTTTTCAAAAGTCCATTTTAGTCAACAGAGAGGTGTCAAAGTTTTTATTTTTTATATATTTTTCTTTCATTTTTTCCCCTGTAGATAGAGAAGCATGTCTCCTGTAAGAAAATAGGTATCTTAATTAGTGTTTCTATTGCTGGTACAAAACAACTTGATCAAAAAGCGAGTTGGGAAGGACAGGGTTTATTTGGGTTACACTTCCACACTCACTCATGGCAAGAACTTTGCTGTGAGCCAGGTTTAGGGATGAAGCTGAGAGTGAGAGAAAGTGTCAGTAGATCACGTTACTCTAATACTTATCCATAAGCAACACTGAACACATATAAAGCAAAAAGGGATCACATTCATTCTCACAGACACACACTCTCACCTCTGGTCTGGTAAGTGCTGTAGCCTAGTTCCCTTGGAAGCATGGAAGCACAGAGGAGGCCCTCATTGTACTTTGGATACCCGCTGGGTCCAGAGTTGGGGTGCCTGGAATTGGTGGGCTGGCTTCAGGAATAAGTCAGTCTCAACATGGCCTGGGAATGAGCCCAATCCTTAGCTGTCAGACCAGGGTTTTTAAGTCTCTTTCAGTTGAAGCCTGGAACACCACCTGGAAAACACAGGGTGTTTTTCTTATCGCATTTACACTCATACACTCTGGGCTGGGTTACATTAGTAATTTCTTTTATATTGCTTACCCTTTCTCCTTACAAGCCTGGAGGCACGAGGTGGAGCCTCTGCCAGGCAAGGGTGTTGCTTAGTAGCCTGCTCCTCGGGGCATGCACTGCCTGCTTTTTTATGGAAATCAGATCCACAAAAGGATAGCACTACCCACAACGGGCTGGACCCTCCACCTTCAATCATTGCTTAAGAAAATGCTCTATATCTGGATCTTATGGAGGCATTTTCTCAGTTAAGGTTCCCTCCTTCCAAATAACTCTAGCTTGTGTCACATTGAGAAGGCCAATCCTGTAGGAGGACCAGCAGTCTCAACCAACCTGGACCCCTAAGATCTCTGACATTGGATCACCAACCAGGAAGCATTCACCAGCTGGTACAAGGCCTTCAACACATATACAGCAGAGGACTGCCAGGACTGGACTCAGTCAGAGATGAACCTAACCCTCAAGTGACTGGAGGCCCCAGGGAGTGGGGCGGTTCAGTGGGATGAGGGCTGGAGATGGGGGATATCCTCCACGATTCTGGGGGTGAGGGGATGGGTAGCAAGGGGAAGTGGGAAGGTATGGTGTGTGGAACAGTCAGATGGTGAACCAGTAGGAGGATCAAATCTGGACGGGAAGAAAGATTAAATAAATTTTTTTTAAAAAAAGGATTAGTTTACACAAGTTTTCCAGGGTATCATTTGGAATCATGGATCTTTGGATTTTTCTCTTGGATTTTTACCTGTAGTACTTTAAGCACACTTTTAAATACAGAGTTCTGTATTAGGGATGAAGTCAATGTATCATGCTGTGAGTGATAGATCAATTTCTGTAAAACAAATGCTGCATTGAGGAGAGCTGATATTTATTATAATGTTAGTTAAAGATAAAGACCATTTAACTTGTCAGATCATACCTTTCCCATATATCAATCTGGAGTTTCAGACTACTTGGGTACTTTGGTCATTTTTCATCTTAATTTTTATGATTTTTGGAAATTATTTTATATTTGCTTAAAATTTTTTAAATAGCCCAGGACATTCTACACACCAGCACTGTCATAAATAAGGAAGCAACATTAGTATAATTTGCTGAAATATAGACTTCTTCGAGGCTCTAACTAATGCTGTTCACATACTTTATGTTCATTCTAGAATGTTGTAATGCATATAGACTTGAGACATCTGAAAGAATCTGCTAATTTGGAAATCATTACAAGTAGTCTTCAAATAAGTCACAAAATAGATATGTTTGGAAGAAGCGGGTTGATTAAATTAAGCCCTACTTTCTTCATATGGAAATATGTTGACAGTGTCCATAATAGTGTTCTTTGCATGAACTCTTCATGCGTAGGTTCCTAAAGTGATTGCCAACAATGACCTAGTATTAAGAAATTAGTTCAGTGTTTCTTATTGTGCAGTATGCTGTTTTTGTAAATTTTAAGATTTTATTTCAAACAGAATAGTTTATACAGGTTCTAAATATTTCTAGATTATAGTCCTAAAATAAATCTAGTACTTGAAGTTTAAATTAATTTCTGATTTTGATTGTTAGTTATCTTTTTTATGTATAATGATAGTTTTGTTTTTATTTTCAGATTGTCCATGATACCTAACTACAATTGTTTCTTTTTTGAATTTTTTATTAGATTTTTTATTTAAATTTCAAATGTTTTCCCTTTCTTGGTTTCCCCTCAGAACACCCCCTATTCAATCTCCCGTCCTGCTGTTCACCAACACACCCACCCATCCACGCCCTCCCCCTTCACTGTCCTGCTATTCCCTACACTTGTTCTGGCAGTGCTGTGCATCTGCCAGCGGAAGAGACTTTATGTCTGGAATTTGGGGCAATCGTGAGAACTTACACAAAGGCCAGAGCCCCGAAGAGGCAGTGGCTGCTCTGCTGGCACTCGCTGTTACTCATCCTGCTGTCATGTTTGCTCCTTTGCTGCTTTTGCCCATTGCTGGTTTGTTGTTTGCTGGATTGCTGACATATGGGTTGCAGATATCCTGACGATTAAGGGTTTTTAGTTATCTTATTTCATCACCTTAAAAGTAAATAGAGCTGCAGAAATGGCTTAGATACAGAAAATGCATACTACAAAAATATGAGCACCCAAGATTTATACCCATGTAAAAGTCTGAGCAGGGTGGCACACATCTCTAATTCTACTGCTGAGATAGTTGGATCCAGTTAGGATAATTTCCCATTTTTCTAAGCATAAACAAGTTTCTCTGAGTTCAATGAGGTATCATCTCTCAAAAAGTATTATATAGATTGAAGGGCAGACTCCTGACTTTGACCTCTGTTCTCTACTAGTGCATGCATGGGCAAGCACAACATCCATACATATACACATATACAGACACTACACACCAGTGCTGAAAAATAAATTACAAAACATGAACAAAGCAAGAAAGACAATATACTCTGATATTTAAAATGTTGACTAAAGTTCTAGAATTCTCTTACCTGTCTTTTCAAACTCAAAATAAAGCTCATCATACAGGGCTCCCATAGTTTGGCCTTTGTTTTATAAATTGAAGTGGTTCTTAGTTCAGAATTTATTAACTATTCTAAGCTTTATGGTTCTTATGTTGTAAATGAGGGCGGTTTTTTCCATATTCTTTCATAATTTTTGTTGTCTGTTTCTTGCAAGTTAAGAATGATTACAATACAGTGCCTTTCTTTTTTTTTTCCGCTTTGTACTTACTATTTTTCTTTTTTGTTAAATTCGATATATTCTTTATTTACATTTCAAATGATTTCCCATTTCCTACATTCCCCCTCCCTGAAAGTCCCATATGTCCTCTTCCCTCCCCCTGTTCCCCCATCCAACTCTTCCCACTTCCCTGTTCTGGTATTCCCCTACACTACTACATTGAGCCTTTCTAGGACCAGGGGCTGCTCCTTCCTTCTTCTTGGACATCATTTGATATGTGGATTGTGTCTTGGGTATTCCAAGTTCTAGGCTAATATCCACTTATCAGTGAGTGCATACCATGAGTGTTCTATTGAGACTGGGTTACCTCACTTAGGATGATGTTCTCCAGCTCCATCCATTTGTCTAAGAATTTTATGAATTCATTGTTTCTAATGGCTGAATAATACTCCATTGTGTATATATACCACATATTTTGTATCCATTCCTCTGTTGAGGGACATCTTGGTTCTTTCCAGCTTCTGGCTATTATAAATAGGACTGCTATGAAGGCAAGCTGGTACGACCACTCTGGAAATCAGTCTGGCGGTTCCTCAGAAAACTGGGCACTACACTTCCAGAGGACCCTGCTATACCACTCCTGGGCATATACCCAGAAGATTCTCCAGCATGTAATAAGGATACAATGCCTTCCAATTAGAGGTAACTTGACTCATTTTATCAGAGTTTACTTAAAGTCATCACCTGTGATGTGGAGAACCACTTGGTGGCAACAACTCCATGCTTTTTGTACTTGCACTCACTTCCTGTCTCTCCCTGAGGTGCAACAATGTGAGTAAAGCATCTGCACTGCACCATGGAAAGGACTTCATTGTGACTGAATGAAAAAAAGAAATCCCTTACTGAATCAGACCAGCATTTCTAGAATAATGATCTCACAGCAAATAAAGGAAACTTTGTCCTCATTATGAGCATTCTGCTAAAACTTTATTCTGATAGGAAGATCCAAGTTATAATTTGGAATGTGTACTAAAGGTTGTCACTCTACCCAAAAATACAAACTGTCTTTCCTTGCAAGTGGAAGTTATTATTTTAACATAACTACTGATATCAAAGAAACCAGTTTCTTGACTATGGCTGCTCGATTTTCTTCACTATGGAAATTTATTTCATGAGAATCACTCATAGTGTAACAGATCCATTAAATTTCATTATAGTACAATGTGCTCACGAGCTATTTTCATAGCTATCAAAGCAAGTGCTCATGTTTATTACAAAGGTGCTTTATTTTAACATGTTTACCAAAAAGACCTTATTGTGATAAATGCATTGTATATTGATAAAGACAATGCTCTTTGAAATAATCAGTGAAAGTACTCATTTACAAATGCAGTGTTAGTAGGAATCACTCTCTAACATTCCTAGAAAGTGCAGCAGGTAATTACAGTAATATTTGGCATAGCTGTTTTAGAAAGAAGTGAAATATGCAGTCTACAGGCTATTAAAGAAGATTTAGCTATTCCAAGCATTCAGTTGCACCTATAATTTTAATATTAAAAAGCAATATAGTTAGACTATGTGAGGTAGTTTTTTATTTATTTTTCTGATATGCTCTTACATAATAAGAAATATCACTATCATCAGCTATTATATTAATAAAAAAGATACATCAAAATCATTCTCCTTTAAATTGCTAAAGAACAGCTGACTCCATTTTTCTTTTTTGATAAACAAGTTTATACTGATTATGTCCTTAGGAAGAGGTCAACTTGATTTTGTTTTGTTTTGGTTTGGTTTGGTTTGGCTTGGTTTTTTGTTTGTTTGTTTGTTTGTTTGTTTTTCCTCAATATTTTTTCTGAATTTCACAATGTGAATTATTTCTATTGTTCACAGAATTGACTGACCATACAATGTTTCATTGTATGAAAGTTTCACAGTATGTTCACTATCTGACCATAAACCAATAATATTACCTTTCCCATGATCATAAAAATAACTTCCAAATTCCATTTTTTTAAATGACTTGCTTGTTCATCATAAAAGAGCTTTCTCTTTCTGATCTGGGCAGCTTTCATTCTCATATTTCTCAGGCCAGTATATGTCTGACTAGGTCATAAAAATAAATTTTTTGCCCTACAACATCTCATTGTTAGCTCCTGTTTTTTGACACCACGACATCAATAAGTAGAGAATTTGAGATCACCTACCAGGGATGCTTCTCGGATGATTTCTAGAAATAAGGAATTGCATTGTAGTGTTCCTAAAAAAACACTTTTTAAGTGCAATATTTAGTAAATTATTTTCTATGCAAAATACAGACAGCCAAAAGAATAAACTTTGAATTGAGATGATGTACTCACGAGCTATTTTCATAGCTATCAAAGCAAGTGCTCATGTTTATTACAAAGGTGCTATACTCAGAAGATTCCCAATCATACTGGATGCTGTGATTCTGAGGACTATTAAAACAAATCCCCTAGACCCTTAATTTTCCAACAATCATAGTAAGTAGATTATAACAAAACTACATAACCTATTATAATCCATGGCCAGAATAAAACACATACTGAATATATTGTCCACTCTATATTAGTTGGTAAATGTGTACAAAGAATAAGTGTATATTTATCCACTGAGCTATATTTACACATAAAAGTTTATGCAAGATAATAGTATATATTCACTCAGAGCACTTTGATTTAAACTAGATATGATTAAGTTCACTATGGAAAATCATCTATTTTCAAATCATAAAAAGAAAAATCAGAGTTTGACTGCAGTTTACACATTAACAAACATGAATAATTCAACAAACGGTCACCATATGTAGTCACCATGTGCAGAAGCTTTTGTGGAGTTTACGTAGATCTTGAATATGTTTCTCTGGTTGGAAAGAAAGGTTGCTTTATGCTACTCTTCATTACTTTTTCTATCACATTCTATAAACAAAACATTGATGTGATATATTCAAGCAAGGATTGCATTTTTAGCATATTTCTCTACTTCCTAGAACACTATTTAGCACAAAGTCAGCACAACTTACATGTTCAGTGATTATGGAGTTAGGAAAGCAACCTAACATGGTAAGAAATGATTAGCAGTAGACTGGATGCTGATGGACTATAGGCTATAAGCATAACTTACCAATATAAACATTTATGAAAGTGTACCAACCACAGGGATCTACTCCTAATGAGGAGAAAGAAAATGTTCACAATCATGTAATCCATAATTCCAGTTTATCTATTGGGTTATATTCAAAGTTGAAATTGTCTGCATATGAAGCATTTTTGAGTGAGGTGACAGAAAGCACATTAAGTGACCAGAGATCTCTTCTTGCAAAGATGACCTATCCTCTGATGAATGTGTGAAGGAGTTATTCTTGAAGTACTGTGTAAAACTTCACCCACAATATTTTGCCAGTTTTTAGAGACCAGCTTTATACAAGTTTTATCCCTTATTGTTGTTAAGTAAAAAAAAGAATACACGTGGAATGCAATCACTGATAAGTGGATATTAATGAGCCCAGAAGCCCTAAATACTCAAGGCACAATTAGCAAGTCAAATGATTCCCAAGAAGAAGAAAGGAGAGGACCCTGGGCCTGTAAGATTGGATCCAGTATTGTAGACCCAGAACAGAGAAATAGTGGGGGGGGGATGATTGCCGAATAGTTGGGGGGGAGAGGACTTATGGGACGCGTGGCGGGGGGAACTGGGAAAGAGGAAAGTCTTTGGAATGTAAACAAAGAATATAGAAAATAAAAATTTAAAAAACCCCACTTCTTGAGGACTATATATATTTAGAACCATCCTTAGTGGAGGAAACATGTCTCCACATCAAATTTTTACTTCTGAGCATTTCTGAAGTTTAGAAAATCATAAATAAAATAATTAAGTTATAATACAAAAAAAATTTAAAAAGTCATTTGCTATCCCTAATTGAATTGCTTAGTAAAGTCATCAGAAATTATCAGAAATTATGCTGATGATTTTTGACATATTTTTTAAAGATTAAGAATTCTATAATACTTTTCAAATCATCATAGGTTTTGATATAATCCTGTAGGTACAGAGAAGGAAGGCACTATTATGAGTAAATGAGAAACAACTTTTAGCCATTTGCAAACTCTTTTTATTGCCAACAGCTAATAAAAACTTGATTGACAATGTGTCTAAAACCATAATATTCAAGTAGGCTAGACTACACAGATGAGGTTGGAAGAATATATCCCTTATATGTTAATGTCAATTACCTAGTTTCCAACTTTTTATTTAAAAAATGTTTTTTCTTGTTTTGTTTAGTATACTAATTATGGTTTCTCCTCCCTCATATTCTCATATCCTCTCAGGTCATCCTGAAATCACCATACTTCCAATGTCAGGTTTTCATTTTGTCTCTCTTTAGAAAACAAACTTGTACATAAACAAACTAAATTAGAACAAAATGAAAACATAGAAATAAAACAAAGAAAAATCAAAATGGGATGAGGATAAAAAGAGGAAAGCCAGATTTCGCTTGTTTCTTCTTCTTTTTTTTTTTTTTTTTTTTTTTTTTTTTTTTTTAGTCAAGACCTTTTTTTTTATTGGATATATTCTATATTTACAATTCATTTCTCTTTTTCCGGTTCCCCACCCCCAAAGGTCCCACATGCCCTTTTCCCTCCCCCTGCTCCCTCTTCCACCCCTTCCCACTTCCCTGTTCTTGTATTCCCCTACACTGATGCTTTGATCCTTTCCAGCACCAGTGCCCACTCCTTTCTTCTTGTCAGACATCATTTGGTACATGAATTGTGTCTTTGGTGTTCCAAGATTCTAGGCTAATATCCATTTATCAGTGACTGCATATAATGGGTATTCTTTTGAGACTGGGTTACCTCATTTAGTATCATGTTCTCCAGCTCCATCCATTTCTTTTCTTTTTTTTTTAATTTTTATTTTCTATATTCTATGTTTACCTTCCAAAGGCTTTCCCCTTTCCCAGTTCCCCCCTCCCTATGTCCCATAATTCCTCTCCCCCCAACTATTCCCCAATCATTCCCCCTCCCCCCACGGTTTCTCTACAAAACTGGATCCAATCTTTACAGGCCCAGGGTCCTCTCCTTTCTTCTTGGGAATCATTTGACTTGCTAATTGTGCCTTGAGTATTTAGGGCTTCTGGGCTCATTAATATCCACTTATCAGTGATTGCATTTCATGTGTATTCTTTTGTGATTGGGTTAGCTCACTCAGGATGATATTTTCCAGGTCTAACCATTTACCTACAAATTGCATGAATTCATTATTTTTAATTGCTGAGTAGTATTCCATTGTATAAATATACCACATTTTCTGTATCCATTCCTCTTTTGAGGGATATTTGGGCTCCTTCGCTTGTTTCTTCAAAGCCCAGGAAGATCCCTATTAAGCAACCTCAACTGAGTTCAAGGCTGTGGTGGTTTGAATATGGTTGGCCCTGGGAATTGCACTATTTTTCAGTGTGGTCTTGTTGGAGTAGGTGTGGACTCACTCATTAGAGAAAGTGTATTACTGTGGAGCTAGGCCATGAGACTGTCTTCTTAGCTGCCTCGAAGTCAGTCTCTTTTAGTTGTCTGAGATCAAGATGCAAAGCCCTCAGCTCCTTTCCCAGCACCATGTCTGCCTGGATGTGGCCATGCTTCCTTCCATGATGATAATTAACTGAACTTCTGTACCTGTAAGCCAGCCCCAATTAATGTTGTGCTTTAGAAGTGACTAAACGAAGGGCAATTTCTGACTTCTTTTTTTTTTACTTTGATTTTTATTTTATTTTTTTCACTTTGCCTTAATATCTCTTTTTTATTGGATATATTCTTTATTTACATTTCATTTCCCTTTTCCTGGTTCCCCGTCCCCCAAAGGTCCCATATGCCCTTTTCCCTCCACTTGTTCCCCCATTCAACCCTTCTCACTTCCCTGTTCTGGTATTCCCCTACACTGATGCATTGAGCCTTTCCAGAACCAGGGTCCACTCCTTCCTTCTTTTCAGACATCATTTGGTATGTGGATTGTGTCTTTGGTGTTCCAAGATTCTAAGCTAATATCCACTTATCAGTGAGTGCATAACATGGGTATTCTTTTGAGACTGGGTTACCTCACTTAGTATGATGTTCTCCAGCTTCATCCATTTCTCTAAGAATTTCATGAATTCATTGTTTCTAATGGCTGAATAGTACTCCATTGTGTATATATACCAAATATTTTTGTATCCATTCCTCTATTGAGGGACATCTGGGTTATTTCCAGCTTCTGGATATTATAAATAAGGCTTCTATGAACATAGTGGAGCATGTATCCTTATTGGCATACTGGGGAAACTTCTGGGTACATGCCCAGGAGTGGTATGGCAGGGTCCTGCGGAAATATCGTGTCCAGTTTTCTGATGAACCGCAAGACTGATTTCCAGAGTGGTTGTACCAGCTTGCAATCCCACCAGCAGTGGAGGAGTGTTCCTCTTTCTCCACATCCTTGCCAACACCTGCTGTTTCCTGGGTTTTTAATCATAGCCATTCTGACTGGTGTGAGGTGAAATCTCAAGGTTGTTTTGATTTGCATTTCCCTAATGACTAATGATGTTCCACATTTCTTAAGGTGCTTCTCAGCCATCCGAATTTCTTCATTTGAAAAGTCTTTGTTTAGCTCTGTACCCCATTTCTGGGGTCTAACTTATTGCGTTCTTTGTATACATTGGATATTAGCCCTCTGTAAGATGTAGGATTGGTGAAGATGTTTTCCCAATTTGTTGGTTGCCGATTTGTCCTTTTGACAGTCTTTTGCCTTACAGAAACTTAGTAATTTTATGAGGTCCCATTTGTCTATTCTTGATCTTAGAGCATAAAGTATTGGTATTCTGTTCAGGAACTTTTCCCCTGAGCCAATGTCCTCAAGGGTCTTCCCCAGTTTCTTTTCTATTAGTTTCAATGTGTCTGGTTTTATGTGGAGGTCCTTGATCCACTTGTAGTTGAGCTTAGTACAGGAGATAAGAGGGGATCAATTCTCATTCTTCTGCATACTGACCTCCAGTTGAGCCAGCACCATTTGTTGAAAAGGCTATCTTTTTTCCAATGGATGTTTTCAGCTCCTTTGTCAAAGATCAATTGACCATAGATGTGTGGGTTCAATTCTGGGTCTTCAATGCTATTCCATTGATCTACCTCCCTGTCACTGTACCAATACCATGCATTTTTTAATACTACTGCTCTGTAGTATTGCTTGAAGTCTAGGATACTGATTCCCCCAGAAGATCTTTTACTGTTGATAATAGTTTTACGTATCCTGGGTTTTTTGTTATTCCAGGTGAATTTGAGAATTGCTCTTTTTAACTCTATGAAGAACTGAGATGGGATTTTGATGGGGATTGCGTTGAATCTGTATATTGCTTTTGGCAAGATTGCCATTTTAACTATATTAATCCTGCCAACCCACGAGCATGGAAGATTTTTCCATTTTCTGAGGTCTTCTATTTCCTTCTTAAGAGACCTGAAGTTCTTGTCATACAGATCTTTCACTTGCTTGGTTAGAGTCAAAGTAAGGTATTTTATATTATTTGTAACTATTGTGAAGAGTGCTATTTCCCTAATTTCTTTCTTAACCTGTTTATCCTTGAGTAAAAGAAAGCTACTAATTTGATTAAATTTTATATCCATCCACTTTGCTGAAGTTGTTTATCAGCTGTAGGAGTTCTCTGGTAGAATCTAGGAGGTCACTTAAGCATACTTACATATCATCTGCAAATAGTGATATTTTGACTTCTTTCCAATTTGTATCCCTTTGAAATCTTTTTGTTGTCTAATTACTCTGGCTAGGACTTCAGGTACTATATTGAATAAGTAGAGAGAGAGTGGGCAGTTTAAATTCCCTGACTTTATTGGGATTGCTTCAAGTTTCTATCTGTTTAGTTTGATGTTGGCTACTGGTTTGCTGTATATTGTTTTTACTGTGTTTAGCTATGGGCCTTGGATATGTGATCTTTCTGAGACTTTTACCATGAAGGTGTGTTGAATTTTGACAAATACTTTCTTAGCATCTAATGAAATGATCATGTGTTTTTTTTCTTTGTGTATATAGTAGATTATGTTGTTGGATTTCCCTATATTGAACCATCCCTGCATCCCTGGAATAAACTGTACTTGATCAAGATGGATGATCATTTTGATGTGTTCTTGGACTCAGTTTATGAGAATTTTATTGAGTATTTTTGAATCAACATTCTTAAAGGAAATTTGTCTGAAGTTCTCTTTGTTGGGTCTTTGTGTACTTTGGGTATAAGGTCAATTGTGGCTACAATGAACAAATTAGGTAGTGTTCCTTCTGTTTTTATTTTGGAGAATAGTTTTAAGAGTATTGGTATTATGTCTTCATTAAACAGCTGAACATTTCTGCACAAAACCCTTCTGGTCCTGCCTGTTTTTGGTTAGGAGACTTAATTACTGCTTCTATTTCTTCAAGGGTTATGGGACAGTTTAGATGGTTTATCTGTTCCTGATTTAACTTTGGTGTTTGGCATCTGTGTAGAAAATACTGCATTTCATCCATATTTTCCAGTTTTGTTGAATATAGTCTTTTTAGTAGATGTGCTGATTTTTTGAATTTGCTTGGTTTCTTATGTTATGGCTCCCTTTTCATTTCTGATTTTGCTAATTTGGATACTGTTTCTGTGCCCTCTGGTTAGTCTAAGTGTTTATCTATCTTGTTGATTTTTCTCAAAGAACCAGTTCCTGGTTTTGGTGATTCTTTGTATAGTTCTTTTTGTTTTGACTTGGTTGTTTTCACTCATGAGTTTGATTATTTCCTGCCATCTACTCTGTATGGGTGTATTTGCTTCTTCTTGTCCTAGAGAGTTCAGTTGTTCAGTCCAACTGTGCCCTTCCCCTAGCTTTGAGCAGGCTAAACAGACCTTAATTGTTTGCTATAGTCTGCCTTCTACTGACTGAGCTCACCTAGGGTGGAGTATTCTGACCTAGGTGGAAGTCTCCTCCCTTGCACATGCAGTGTCCTGCAGAAGCAGACTGCTGGCTGAGCTTGTTTTACAACAGAATCATGCTGAAACAAAGCAACAGAACCCAGTCATAACAATGGGTGGGTCTTCCAGTTTTGTCCTCTATAAATAAGCAGAGCTGAAAATTAAACTTTGATCCTTTGTCTTCTTCTCTCATCTGCCCATCGTATTTCATCCCCACCCCTCTTCCAGGTGTACTCAGTTCTCCAAGGCCACTGGAAAACTACATTGAGCTACTTGTGTATGCTCTCTCCAGTTTGTCTCTGAAGGCACTCAGAGCTATTTGTTTTCCTCTTAGTACAGCTTAAATTGTGTCCCATAAGTTTGGGTATAATATGCCTTCATTTTCCATGAATTGTAAAAAGTCTTTAATTTGTTTATTTCTTCCTTGACTAAGTTATTGAAAGAGCATTGTTTAGCTTCCTTGTTGTATATGTGGGCTTTCTGCTGTTCTGTTGTTGTTGTTGTTGTTGTTGTTGTTGTTGTTATTGAAGACTAGTCTTAGTCCATGGTGGTCTGATAGGATGCATGGCATTATTTCAATTTTCTTGTATTTGTTGAGGCCTATTTTGTGACTGATTATGCGGTCAATTTGAAGAAGGTACCATGAGTTGCTACAAAGAAGGTATATTCTTTTGTTTTAGGATGAAATGTTTTATAGATATCTGTTAAATCCATTTTGTTCATAACTTCTGTTAGTTTCTCTGTTTCTCTGTTTAGTTTCTGTTTCCATTGATGAGAGTGTGATGTTGCAGTCTCCCACTATTTTGTGTGAGGTGCCATGTGTGCTTTGAACCTTATTAAAGTGTGTGTACCCTTGAATTTTGAGACTAGATATTCAGAACTGAGAGTTCTTCTTGGTAGATTTTTTTCCTTTGACATGTATAAAGTGTCCTTCCTTATCTTTTTTGATAACTTTTGGTTGAAAGTTGATTTTATTGAATATTAGAATGGCCACTCTAGCTTGTTTCTTGGGACCATTTACTTGGAAATTGTTTTACAGTATTTTACTCTGAGGTAGTGTCTGTCTTTGTCACTAAAGTGCATTTCCTGTATGCAGCAAAATTCTGCATCCTGCTTAAGTATCCAGTCTGTTACTCTATGACTTCTTATGGGGGAATTCAGTCCAATGATGTTAAAAGATATTAAGAAAAAGTGATTGTTGCTTCCTCTTATTTTTGTTGTTAGAGGTGGTATTATGTTTGTGTGGTTTTCCTCTTTTTGGTTTGTTGAAAGATTACTTTCTTGTTTTTTTCTAAGGTTTAGTTTTCCTTCTTGTGTTGGAGTTTTCTACCTATTATCCTCTGTAGGACTGCATTTGTGGAAAAATATTGTACTAATTTGGTTTTGTCATGGAATATCTTGGTTTCTTCATCTATGGTAATTGAGAGTTTTGCTGGATACAGTAGCGTGGGCTGGCATTTGTGTTCTCTTAGAATCTGTATGACATCTGCCCAGGGTCTTCTTGCTTTTAGGGTCTCTTGTGAGAAGTCTGATGTAATTCTGATAGGTCTGCCTTTATATTTTACATGACCTTTCTCCATTACTGCTTTTAATATTCTTTCTTTGTTTTTTGAATTTGGTTTTTTCATTATTATGTGACGGGAGTAATTTCTTTTCTGGTCCAGTCTATTTAGAGTTCTGTACGCTTCTTTGTTGTTCATGGGCATCTCTTTCTTAACGGTTAAGGAAGTTTTCTTCTATAATTTTATTGAAGGTCTTTACTGACCCTTCTAATTGGGTATCTTCACTCTCTTCTATACCTATTATCCTTATGTTTGGTCTTTTCATTTTGTCCTGGATTTCCTGGATGTTTTGGACTAGGAGGTTTTTGCATTTTGCATTTTCTTTGACTATTGTGTTAATGTGTTCTCTGGTATCTGTTGCCCCTGAGATTCTCTCTTCTATCTCTTATATTCTGTTGGTGATGCTTGCATGTAGTCTGCTGATCTCTTTCCTAGGTTTTCTTTCTCCAGGGTCATCTTCCTTTGTCATTTCTTTATTGTTTCTATTTCAGTTTTTGTATCCTAAATGGTTTTGTTCAATATCTTCACCTATTTGCTTGTGTTTTCCTATAAAGCTCTAAGGGATTTTTGTGTTTCCTCTTTAAGGGCTTCTACCTATTTACTTGTCTTTTTCTGTATTTCTTTAAGGGAGTTATTTATGTCCTTCTTAATGTCCTATGTAATAAGCATGATATGTGATTTTAAATCAGTCTTGCTTTCCTAGTCTGTTGGGGTAGCTACAACTTGTTGTAGTAAGAGAACTAGGTACTGATGATGCCAATTTGACTTGATTTTTATTTCTTAGGTTCTTGAGCTTGCATCTCACCATCTGGTTATCTCTCATGTTAGTTGATCTTGCTATCTCTGACTAGAGTCCTCCTTTAAGTTTGTGAGCCTGTGATCTTTATTTTTTTTATTTTCTTTCTTTATATTTCAAATGGTATCCTCTTTCCTCATTCCCCTCTGAAAACCCCCTATCTCATCCCTCTTCCCACTGTTCACCAACCCTCCCTCTCTCCCTTCCCTGTCCTGGAATTCCACTACACTGCGGCATCAAACCTTCACAGGACCAAGGGCCTGTCCTCTCATTGAAGTCCAACAGGGCCATGCTCTGATATATATACATCTGGAGCCATTGGTCTCTCCAGGTGTACTCTTTGGTTGGTGGTTTAGTCCCTGGGAGCTCTGGAGGTACTGGTTGGTTCATATATTTGTTCCTCCTATGGGGCTGCAAACCCCTTCAGCTCCTTCAGCCCCTTCTCTAGCTCCTATATTGTGGACCCTGTGCCCAGTCCATTGGTTGGCTGTGAGCCTCCACATCAGTATTTGTCAGGCACTGACAGAGCCTCTCAGGAGACAATTATATCAAGCTCCAGTGAGCAAACACTTGTTGACATCCACAATAGTACCTGGGTTTGGTAACTATATGGAAGGGATCCCCATGTGGGAAAGTCTCTAAATGGCCTTTCCTTCAGTCTCTGCTCTACGCTTTATCTCTGTTTCTCCTTCCATGAACAACGTGTTGATACTTTGGTCCTTCTGAGAAGGGGGAGCTTGTGATCTTAGGGGTCTACAATACAGCAAGGTTACAGAAAAACAACAAGTTGTAGCTTAATATTATTGCTACTATAATGGTACCACAAAAAGAGCAAATAAAACAACAACAAAAACAGAACAATTTTTCTCAACTTACTTGCTTTTATCCAAACCTTTATTCTAAATTCTATTTTGAAGAGATATACAGGTGAAAATATAGGTACGAACACATAGTGTAAATACTGTATTCATATCACTAAAGAAAAGTCAATACATATAAGACATTAAAAAATAAGAGTAATGCTTCTACTCCAAGAAGAAGGCCAGACTGAGACAGCGTTGCTTTAAATAAAAGAGACATTTATAAAAGAGGAGGAGGCAGTATTAGTACTTAGTCTAGGTTCTACCCTACAGTTACCTGGCAACAGCCAGGTGTGCGTGACTCACAGTCTGACTCAAAGGGGCTGATTGCCTCTTCCTCTCTTGCTCTCTTGCTCCTGCTGTGTCATCTTGCTTCTGCTCCCCTCTCTCCCAATTCCCCTCCCACCTCTCAAGGAGCTCACAACCTGCCTCTCTTCTCTTCTCTTCTCTTCTCTTCTCTTCTCTTCTCTCTTCTCTTCTCTTCTCTTCTCTTCTCTTCTCTTCTCTATCCTTCTCCTTCCCCTCCCCCCTCCCCCTTCCCTTTCCCCTTCCCCTTCTCCTCCTTCTCCTTCCCCTCCTCCTTCTCCTCCTTCTCCTCCTTCTCCTTCTCCTTCTCCTCCTCTTTTTCCTCTTTCTCCTCCTCCTCCTCCTTCTTCTTCTTCTTCTTTCTCTCTCTCTCTCTCTCTCTCTCTCTCTCTCTCTCTCTCTCTCTCTCCTCCCTCAACTCTCCCATAACTCCCCTCCCCATGCCCTGAAAAAGCTGTATTCTATATTATACCATATAGAGGCTGGTCCCTCAGGTGGAAGGGATGCCTCAGCATTGGCCTGCAGAGGCACTACCTTCCCCAATACCTGACTACTCACAAACCAAAGCATATTCCTTCTCTCACTATTTTTATAAAACGCAACAGAAGGACAAGGACAAGGACAAGAAGGAAAATAAAGAGCTATATCTCATGGGGAAAGATCATCTAGCTATGTTATTTTTTAACTTTGTTTTTCACTAAAAATAAACTTGAAATAAAATGTAAACTGAAAAACCCAAGCATGTTCTATAAAGAGAATTGTGCCATTGTTTTCTCAGGATGTACTTTTTTGTTTTTAAATGTATGAATAACAAGACCAAGGTGAGAGGCTTCCTCAAATGCAGAGCCATTTTTGTTCCAAGTTATGGACTTTTGGGGTTACTTTCAATAGTATCGCAGGTTACCAATTTAAAACTTTTTATTGTGTGGGAAAAAAATCAATCCTACATCCTGTACTGGGCTGGTAAGAGGATGGTTTGGACATAGCAAGCCAGCAGGGAACATCACACTTTCCTCAGCTCTTATTATAGAGTTATTCTTCACAGTAATACTTTCGGATATTTCTTGTCAGCATGCGGCATACTTCTGCAAATGGACCATACACTTCTGTGTTTATTGTCCAGGGATTTATTAAGCTTTGTTAAAATTAGCTTTGAAATAGCTTGTGTTATATATTAAGCTAAATTCCTGGAGTGAGAAGTTTATCAGGAGGAATGATAGAGACCACTGTTAGGCAGGAACTTAGGTCAATAGAAAGTCTTAAAATTAAAATTCTGCTCTCCTCCCTTTTGTATTTCCTGGCAACAACCATTAGCCTCTCCATAACAGCTATGTGTAGAAACAGGCATAATTCTACAGGAAAATGTCAGGACTTTAGAAGTCCATGTTAGAATGAAGAAATGTTTCAATGGGTACTGATTATGAGCTTTGCCTTGTACACATCATTCACAAGCCCATGTATTAAATCTCAAGGTTTTTGTCTACTGCCATAATTGCTCCCATACATTGTAAAGGCAAACACTATTCTTTAGCCTGTGTTGTGCTAACATAATATTTATAGTGGTGTAATAAAGACAGAACAAGGGTATAGTCTATGTAGTACTGGAGGTTGGGAAGCTCACAATTTACTCTGTGGTATCTGATGATAGCTACTTTCTGTTTCCAACAGAATAGTCTCTAAATATGTTCTCTGAAGGGGTACAAAACTTGCCTTCATGTGATGGAAGGTATAAAGGGAATGAAGCAAATATTAACCTCTTTAAATAGGATGTTTATTTATCCAGTAAGTAGAAGCTCTTCTCTAAATGGTCCCTCAATGCATGGTAAACTTCTAAGTGCTTTCATACTTGACATGGATTTCAATGCATAAATATAATTATCTCATAGTTTGAGAAAATATTGTTTATCATGGTGAGGTAGACATGGAGGTTGGAATATCAGGTGGATTGTTTTATTGTGTTCATGACAAATAAATAGATATAAATGAATACTGGTGATCTATTAATTTTTCTCTCCTGCCCAAGCTTTTAATATATTGTCAGGCCATGGACCATAGGATAGTGCCAACTTCCTTCAGGGTGTGGGTGAATCAGTCATCCTTCAGAATGGGGCTTGTCACTTTTCTGTGAATGTACTTAAAGATGCACCCAGAATTGTGTCTTTTAGATTATTCCAAAATTCATTTAAATTCGTAGAGAAGATTACTCAGTATCGGCAATTATTCATTGGTGTCAGCATCACTAGGTGTACAAACAGGGTGGTACATATACATTACATACATGTATACATACATACATACATACATACAGTCAGACAGACATTCAAACATATGTGTAAAATATCCATGCACATATATTAAATAAATCTTTTAAATAATTATCCCCTGTAATAGTAGTCAAGGTTGGGTAGTGTTGAGAATATAGAAGTAGAGCCTATCTGTTATAAATGAGAATATACTCATGGAGAATACATTTCTGTATGCTCAGTCATCTGAAATTTGACTTAAGAAAATAACCATTTACTCAACAAGAGAGTATGGTACTTGGCACATAGCTCTAAAATTAAGACAAATGGACAGGACATTTGTATGAAGCTGTTAAATCCACCTACAGAGAACGTCACTATTAACCATGCCTTGCAAACTATGTGAGACTTTGAGTTATAGACATATTAACCTGTATAAACATCACAATCTAAAATGGAGAAGAAAAATCTCATCCCTGTATTATTCCTTCTTTTCACAACTCTCACCGTGTTTAGCTTAATTATCAAAATGAAAGGATGTGTTGTGCTCAGAAATTTTTTCATGTATTAATTTAAATGGTATATTAATTTGATTCTCTATTGCAAGTTTGTATCTTTACTGAATCCAATAAAAAGTGGTCTTGCTTGACACTTTTAAATGATACAATTCCTATTGACAAAGATAATCAAAAATATTTTGCTAAGGTTAAGAATGGTAGTGTTCTAGAAGACCTGGTCCTGGTCTAGATGACCTGGTCCTGTTTAGCAAAGACAATGCACCCATAAAATACGAAGCAGATAAAATTTATTTTGGTTTAACCTACATAACTGAATATGTATGCTCCAGGAATAAATTATTATAATTTTTTCCCATCAGGGAAAGACCTCACCTATTTTCAATAAAGAAAAATGTTCATTGGTTTCTCTTAAAAGCCCAGTCTCACTCAACATATCCTGTGTTTGCTGGACAATGGTCTAGGAATTTTTGAAATTTAGGTATAAATTAAATTTTTATTATATGAAGTGTACCAGAATTTGTTTTCTTTCTTTGCTTGTATTTACCTACATAGCATTGAGTTTAAGCATCAAGTGTTATAGGTTCAAATTTTGCTTCATAATTTACAGTGAACCTATAAATAGTTATTTTGCCTATCTGAATAAGGAAATTTCATAAACACACTGCTGGTAATTGAGACAGACCTTGTGCTGAGCCCAATGTGGTCCTGGCGGGGACAGTTACATGGCTCCTGCCCCTGGGACAGGACTCCAGCATGAGTGTCCATGTGATGGCTCCTGTGGACATAAGGCTTGTTTTTATAATAATGTACAAATTTCACATTTCTCCAAAGAAGAATGTCTTCTCTGTTAATGTTAATAACTCCATGTTAAAACCAAACAGCACCATTCCAGGAATCAAAGGTGTGGCAAATGTCTTAGCAAAATGATAAACCCTGGGACCTTCAGTATAGCCCTTTAGGCTATGGGAATGAGCTCTAGACATGAGTTTGAAATATCTAATTTCTCAACTAGGGATAAGGATGAAATACGAATTATTAGGGGCTTCTCCAATCTAAAGGAACAAAGGTAGCTACACTATGAGACAGCTTGTCAGAAAGATACAAAGGCAGGCAGATTTCTGAGGTCATGGTCAGCCTAGGAGAGGGGGAATGGGATGGGGGTTTGCAGAGGGGAGACTGAGAAGGGGGACAGAATTTGAAATGGAAATAAATAAAACAATTAATCAATACAAAAATGTGGAGGCCTGACTTCAGTATTGAATGGGTCTATACTCTACTCTCAGTTCTGTTTATTGGTATACACATACAATGTCACTTGGTCAGTAGAAACCCATGTATCTTTCTATGGTGTATAAGAGATATTCATTTTTGTCTTTATGTTACTAATAGCTGAGTGGTATTTCATAGTGTAAATGTACCTCATTTTCTGTATCCATTCTTCTGTTAAGAGACATCTGGATTCATTCCAGCTTCTGGCTATTATAAATAAAGCTGCTATGAACATAGTGGAGTATGTGTCCTAATTATATGTTGCAGCATCTGTTGGGTATATGCCAAGTAGATGTATAGCTGTTTCTTCAAGTAATACTATGTCCAATTTTCTGAGGAACCATTAGATTAATTTCCAAAGTTATTTTACCAGCCTGTAATCCCACCAACATTGGAGGAGTGTTCCTCTTTCTTCACATCCTTGCCAACATGTGCTGTCACCTTAGATTTTTATCTTAGCCATTCTGATTCTGTGAGGTAGAATCCTAGGGTTGTTTTGATTGCATTTCCCTGATGACTAAGGATGTTGAACATTTCTTTAGGTGCTTCTTGGTCATTCATGATTTTTCATTAGAGAATTCTCTGTTTGGCTATGTATACCATTTACGAATTGGGTTATTTGGTTCTCTGGAGTCTAACTTCTAGAGTTCTTTGTATATTTTGTAAATTAGCCCTGTATCATATTTAGGTTGGTAAATATCTTTTCCCAATCTCTACATTGCCATTTTGTCCTATTGACTGGTCCTTTGCCTTACAGAAGATTTTCAAATTTATGAGGTCATATTTGTCAATTATTGATCTTAGAGCCTGAGTCATTGGTATTCTTTTCAGGAAAAATTTGCCTGTGTTGATGTGTTTGAGGCTATTTCTCATTTTTCTTCTATTATATTCAGTGTATATATTTCAGTGTATTTCCAGTTGGATGTGAGATTTGTACCAGGCGATGAAAATGGTTCAATTAGTAATCTTCGACATGCATGTATTTGTTGAAAATACTTTCTTTTTAACACTGGATAGCTTTGGCTTCTTTGTCAAAGAACACATGACCATAGGTATGTGAGTCTATTCTTCAATTCTATTCCATTTATCCACATATCTGTCTCTGTACCTATACCATGGACTGTTTATCACTATTGCTCTGTGGTAGAGGTTAAGGTCAGGGATGGTGATTCCCACAGTTCTCTTATTGTTGAGGATAGTTTTTACTATCCTGGGTTTTCTGTTATTCCACATGAACTAGAGAATTGTTCTTTCCAACTCTGTGAAGAACTGAGTTGGAATTTTGATTTGAATCTATAAATTGCTTTTGGTAAGATGATCATTTTAACTAGATTAATCTTACAGTTCCATGAGTATGGGAGAGCCTTCCATCTTTTGAGGTGTTCTTTGATTTCTTTCTTCAAAGACTTGAAGTTTTTGTTATAGAAATCTTTCACTTTGCTTGATTAGAGTTATACCAAGATATTTTTTTAATTTTTATTTTCTATATTCTTTGTTTACATTCCAAAGGCTTTCCCCTTTCCCCGTTCACCCCCATCATACGTCCCATAATCCCTCTCCCCCCAACTATTCCCCAATCATTCCCCCCCCCACGATTTCTCTGTTCTGGGTCTACAAAACTAGATCCAATCTTTCCAGGCCCAGGGTCCTCTCCTTTCTTCTTGGGAATCATTTGACTTGTAATTGTGCCTTGAGTATTTAGGGCTTCTGGGTTCATTAATATCCACTTATCAGTGATTGCATTTCATGTGTATTCTTTTGTGATTGGGTTAACTCACTCAGGATGATATTTTCCAGGTCTAACCATTTACCTACAAATTGCATGAATTCATTATTTTTAATTGCTGAGTAGTATTCCATTGTATAAATATGCCACATTTTCTGTATCCATTCCTCCTTTGAGGGATATCTGGGCTCCTTCCAATTTTTGGTTATTATAAACAAGGCTGCTATTAACATAGTGGAACATGTGTCTTTATTGTATGCAGGGGAATCTTCTGGGTATATGCCCAGGAGTGGTATGCCAGGTCCTCTGGAAGTGACATGCCCAATTTTCTGAGGAACCGCCACACTGATTTCCAGAGTGGTTTTACCATTTTGCAATCCCACCAACAGTGGAGGAGTGTTCCTCTTTCTCCACATCCTCACCAGCACTTGTTGTCTCTTGAGTTTTTAATCTTAGCCATTCTGACTGGTGTGAGGTGGAATCTCAGGGTTGTTTTGATTTGCATTTCCCTGATGACTAATGATGTTGAACATCTCTTAAGGTTTTTCTCGGCCATCCAAATTTCTTCTGGTGAAAATTCTTTGTTTAGCTCTGTACCCCATTTTTGGTTCTTTGGGGTCTAACTTCTTGAGTTCTTTGTATATATTGGATATTAGCCCTCTGTCGGATGTGCGCTTGGTGAAGATCTTTTCCCACTTTGTTGGTTTCCGTTTTTTCCTTCTGACAGTGTCCTTTGCCTTACAGAAACTTTGTAATTTTATGAGGTCCCATTTGTCAATTCTTGATCTTAGAGCATAAGCTGTTGGTGTTCTGTTCAGGAACTTTGTCCCTGTGCCCATGTCCTCCAGGGTCTTCTCCAGTTTCTTTTCTAATAGTTTCAGTGTTTCTGGTTTTATGTGGAGGTCCTTGATCCACTTGGAGTTGATCTTAGTACAAGGAGATAAGAGTGGGTCAATTTGCATTCTTCTGCATGTTGACCTCCAGTTGAACCACCACCATTTGTTTTATATTACTTTGGCTATTATGAAGGGTATTGTTTCCCTAATTTCTTCCTCAGCCCATTCATCTTTTGTGTAGAAGAACAGTACTGATTTGTTTGAGTTAATTTTATATCCACCCACTTTGCTGAAGTTGTTTATCAGCTCTAGAAGTTCTCTGGTAGAATTTTGAGTTTTGCTTATTTATACTATCATATCATCTAAAAATAGTTATACCTTGATATCTTCTATGCTAATTTGTATTATCTTGAACTCCTTCAATTGATGTATTGCTCTCTGAAGAACTGTGTGTAGTATACTGAATAGATAAGGGGAGAGTGGGCAGCTTTGTATTTTCCTTGATTTTAACAGGATTTCATGTTTCTCTCAGTTTAACTTGATGCTGACTATTGGTTTTCTGTATATTGTTTTTATTATGTTCATGTATGTATATTGCATCCTGGATCTTTCCAAGACTTTTAAAATGAAAAGGTGTTGTACTGTTGTCAAAGTCTTTTCCAAATTCTAACGAGATGATCATGTGTTCTTTTTTTCTTTGAGTTTGTTTGTATAGTGTATTACATTAATGCATTTTCTTATATTGGACTATTCCTGTATCCCTGAAATGAAGCCTACTTGATCATGGAAAATGACCATTTTAATGCTGTCTTGGAATCTGTTTGTGAGAATTTTATTGAGTTATATTTTGCATCGATTTTCAGAAGGGAAATTAGTCTGAATTTCTTTTTCTTTTTGGGTCTACATGTGGTTTAGGTAACAGTGGATTTACAAAATGAAGCAGGTAGTTTTCCTTCTGTTACTATTTTGTGGACTAGTTTGAGAAGTATTAGTATTCTGCACTAAAACCAATTGGCCCTGGGGTTCTTTGGTTGAGAAAAATTTAATGATTGATTCTACTTCTTTAGGGGTTATTAGACTTTTTAGGTGGTTTATCTGATTCTGATTTAACTTTGCTACCTTGTATCTGTCTAGAAACACACCCATCTCACCTAGATTTTCTGGTTTTATTGAGTACAGGCTTTTATAGTAGGATCTGATGATTTTTTGAATTTCCTCAGATTCTGCTGTTATGTCTCCCTTTTCATTTCTGATCTTCTTAATTTGGATACTATCTCTGTGCCCTTTGGCAAAGGGTTTATCTACCTTGTTGATTTTCTCAAAAAATAAAAAAAAACAGTTCTCACTTTTGTTGATTCTTTGTTTATATTTCTTTACTTCTAATTGGTTGATTTCAGTCCTGAATTTGATTATTTCCTGCCCTCTACTTCGCTTGTGATTATGATTGCTTCTTTGTGTTCTAGAGCTTTCAGATGTGCTTTTATGTTGCTAGTGTAGCATCTCCAGTTTCATTATTAAAACACTCAGTGCTATGAATGTTCCTTTTAGCCCTGCTATCCTTGTGTTCCACAATTTAGTGAAAGCTGTGCCTCATTTTTTAAATTCTAGAAAGTCTTTAATTTCTTTCTTCCCTTACCAAGTTATCATTGAGTATAGAGTTGTTCAGTTTTCATGAGTATGTGAGCTTCCTGTTTTTGTATTTATTGAAAACCAGCCTTAGTCCATGATGGTCTGATAGGATGCATTGGATTATTTCAACCTTCTTGAATCTTTTGAGGCTTATTTTGTGATGGATTATATACATACTTTTGGATAAGGTATCATGAGGTGCTGAGAAGAAGGTACATTTTTTGTTTTAATGTGAAATGTTCTGTAGATATCTGTTAAATCCATCTATCTCATAATGTCTGTTAGTTTTACTGTGTGTCTATTTAGTTTATATTTTCATGATTTGTCCATTGGTGAGAGTGGAGTATTGAAGTGTTTTCTCCATCAATTGTGATTGAGGGTTTTCCTAGGTATAGTAGCCTAGGCTGGCATGTTTGTTCTCTTAGTATCTGCCTGATGTCTGTCCAAGACCTTTTGACTTTGAGTGTCTCTGTTGAGAAGTATGGTGTAATTATGACAGGTATGAATTTATATGTTAATATACAATTCTTCCTTACTGTTAATATTTTTATTGATCTGTGCATTTGGTGATTTGATTATATTTGACAGGAGGAATTTCTTTTCTAATCGAATCTATTTGGTGTTCTGTAGGCTTCTTTTATGTGTAAGGGCATCTCTTTCTTTAGTTTAGGTAAGTTTTCTACTATGACTTTGTTGAAGATGTTTATTGTCTCTTCGAATTTGGAACCATCACTCTCTTCTATACCTATTATTCTTAGGTTTTTGTCTTTTCATTGTTTCCAGAATGTCCTGGATGTTTTCAGTTAGAAGCTTTTTGCACTTTGTATTTTCTTTGACTGCTATGTCAATATCTTCTATATTATTTTCTATGCCTGAGATTCTCCCTTCTATTTCTTTTTTCTTTTGGTGATGTTTTTACCTATGACTCCTGATCTCTTTCCAAGGCTTTTCATTTCCAGGGTTCTTTAACTTTGTCATTTCCTTATTGTTTCTATTTCTATTTTTAGACCCTGGATGGTTTTGTTCAATTCCTTCACCTCTTTGATTGTGTCTTCTTGTATTTCCTTAAGGGATTTATATGTTTCCTCTTTAAGGGCTTCTACCTGTTTAGCTGCATTCTCCTGACTTTCTTTAAGGGAATTATTTATGTCCTCCTTAAGGACTTCTATCATTGGATGGAACCCTGTGGACTGAGAGAGTCAGCAGCCCGGCCAGGAAGCCCCAGGACTGCAGGGATTCCTGTGATTAGACAGAGCCCTGAGACCAACCACCATCTTGGAGCTAGTAACCTAGCAAGTGGGCACCAGAGTGAAGGATTTCCCAGGGTATAGCCTGCCTGGGTGCCTTCCTCACCAGGGAGCTGGGCAGCATTACAGCTACCTGGGAAGGGAGGAGAACGTCTGACCTGCAGGAGGTCCCATAGATAGAAGGAGAACCAAGGACCTGGATAGGCACCATTGTGGATCCTGCAGCGCAACCTGGGGAGCTCCTGATCCACAGAGAGCCCGCAGAATACAGGGACACATTGAAACTAATTGAAGCTTTGAAACAATTGGATTGTGTATATATATATATATATATATATATATATATAAAACATTTCATCCTAAAGCAAAAGAATATACATTTTTCTCAGCACCTCATGGTACCTTCTTCAAAATCAATCATATAATTGGCCACAAGACAGATGTCAACAAATACAAGAAGATCAAACTAGTCCCTTGCCTCATATCAGATCACTATGGAGTAAAAGTGGTCTTCAATAGCAAGAAAAAACAACAGAAAGCCCACATACACATGGAAACTGAACAATACTCTACTCAATGACAACTTGGTCAAGGAAGAAATAAAGAAAGAAATCAAAGAATTTTTAGAATTCAATGAAAATGAAGGTACAACCTACCCAAATCTTTGGGACACAATGAAAGCAGTGCTAAGAGGAAAACTTATAGCCCTGACTGCCTCCAAAAAGAAACAGGAGAGAGCATACACTAGCAGCTTAACAGCACACCTGAAAGCCCTGGGACAAAAAGAAGCTAATTCACCCAGGAGGAGTAGAAGACAGGAAATCATCAAACTAAGGACTGAAATCAATCAAACAGAAATAAAGAGAGCCATACAAAGAATCAACAAAACCAGGAGCTGATTCTTTGAGAAAATCAACAATATAGATAAACCCTTAGCCAGACTAACCAAAAGGCACAGAGACAGTATCCAAATTAACAAAATTAGAAATGAAAAGGGGGATATAACAAAAGAGACTGAGGAAATTCACAGGATCATTAGATCCTATTACAAAAGTCTATACTCAACACAACTGGAGAATCTGGAGGAAATGGACAATTTCCTAGACAAATACCAAATACCAAAATTAAATCAGGATCAATTAAATCAGCTAAACAGCTGTATAACCCCTAGAGAAATAGAAGGGGTTATAGAAAGCCTCCCAATCAAAAAAAGTACAGGAACAGATGGTTTTAGTGCAGAATTCTATCAGGCTTTCAAAGAAGACCTAACACCAATACTCTTCAAACTATTCCACAAAATATAAACAGAAGGACCACTACCCAACTCATTCTATGAAGCCACAATTACACTGATACCAAAACCACACAAAGATCCAACAAAGAAAGAGAACTACAGGCCAATTTCCCTTATGAATATCGATACAAAAATACTAAATAAAATTCTTGCCAACCGAATCCAAGAGTACATCAAAACGATCATTCACGGTGATCAAGTAGGATTCATCTCAGGGATGCAGGGATGGTTCAATATGCTGAAATCCATCAATGTAATCCACTAGATAAACAAACTAAAAGAATAAACCATATGGTCATTTCATTAGATGCTAAAAAAGATTTGACAAAATTCAGCATCCTTTGATGCTAAAAGTCCTGGAAAGAATAGGAATTCAAGGCCCATACCTAAACATAGTAAAAGCAATATACAGCAAACCAGTAGCCAACATCAAAATAAATGGAGAGAAACTTGAAGCAATCCCATTAAAATCAGGGACTAGACAAGACTGCCCTCTCTCTCCATATCTTTTCAATATAGTACTTGAAGTTCTAGCAATTGCAATTAGACAACATAAGGAAGTCAAAGGGATACAAATTGGAAAGGAAGACATCAAACTGTTTGCAGATGATATAATAGTAAAAATAAGTGACCCAAAAAACTCCACCAGAGGACTCCTACAGCTGATAAACAACTTCATCAAAGTAGCTGGTTAAAAAATCAGCTCAAGCAAATCAGTAGCCTTCCTGTACTCCAAGGACAAGCAGGCTAACAAAAAAGTTAGGGAAATAACACCCTTCACAATAGCCACAAACAATATAAAGTATCTTGGCGTGATTCTAACCAAACAAGTGAAAGACCTTTATGAGAGGAACTTCAAGTCCTTGAAGAAAGAAATCGAAGAAGACCTCAGAAGATGGAAAAATATTTCATGCTCTTGGATTGGTTGGATCAATATAGTAAAAATGGTCATCTTGCCAAGAGCAATCTACAGATTCAATGCAATCCCCATCAAAATCCCAACTCAATTCTTCATAGATCTAGAAGGAGCAATTCTCAAATTCATTTGGAGTAACAAAAAACCCAGGATAGCTAAAACTATTCTCAACAATAAGAGTACTTCTGGGGGAATAAATATCCCTGACTTCAAGCAGTACTACAGAGCAATTGTGTTAAAAAACTGCATGGTATTGGTATAGCGACAGGAAAGTAGATCAATGGAATAGAATTGAAGATCCAGAAATGAACCCACAGAGTTATGGTCACTTGATCTTTGATAAAGAGTTACAACCATCCAGTTGAAAAAAGATAGCCGTTTCAACAAATGGTACTGGTTCAACTGGAGGTCAACATGCAGAAGAATGCAAATTGACCCACTCTTATCTCCTTGTACTAAGATTAACTCCAAGTGGATCAAGGACCTCCACATAAAACCAGACACACTGAAAGTAATAGAAAAGAAACTGGGGAAGACCCTGGAGGACATGGGCACAGGGGGAAAGTTTTGAACAGAACACCAATAGCTTATGCTCTAAGATCAAGAATTAACAAATGGGACCTCATAAAATTACAAAGTTTTTGTAAGGCAAAGGACACTGTCAGAAGGACAAAACAGCAACTAACAAAGTGGGAAAAGATCTTCACCAACCGCACATCTGACAGAGGGCTAATATCCAATATATAGAAAAAACTCAAGAAGTTAGACCCCAAAGAACCAAATAACCCTATCAAAAAATGGGGTACAGAGCTAAACAAAGAATTTTCACCAGAAGAATTTCGGATGTCTGAGAAGCACCTTAAGAGATGTTCAACATCATTAGTCATCAGGGAAATGCAAATCAAAACAACCCTGAGATTCCACCTCACACCAGTTAGAATGGCTAAGATTAAAAACTCAAGAGCCAACAGGTGCTAGCGAGGATGTGGAGAAAGAGGAACACTCCTCCATTGTGGTAGGATTGCAAGATGGTACAACCGCTCTGGAAATCAGTATGATGGTTCCTCAGAAAATTGGGCATGACACTTCCGGAAGACCCTGTCATACCACTCCTGGGCATATACCCAGAGGATTCCCCTGCATGCAATAAAGACACATGCTCCACTATGTTCATAGCAGCCTTATTTATAATAGCCAGAAGCTGGAAGGAGCCCATATGTCCCTCAATGGAGGAATGGATACAGAAAATATGGTATATTTATACAATGGAATACTACTCAGCAATTAAAAATAATGAATTTGTGCAATTTGTAGGCAAATGGTTGCATCTGGAAAATATCATCCTAAGTGAGTTAACCCAATCACAAAAGAATACACATGAAATGCAATCACTGATAAGTGGATATTAATGAGCCCAGAAGCTCTTTACACTCAAGGCACAATTAACTAAGCAAAAGATTCCCAAGAAAAAGGATGGAGAGGACCCTGGTCCGGAAAAGACTAAATCCAGTTTTGTAGGAGAGTACCAGAACAGAGAAATGGTGGGGTGTGGGGTGATTGGGGGAATGGGCAGGGGGACAAGGACTTAGGGGATATATGGTAAGCAGGGAACTGAAAAGGGGAAAGCCTTTGGAATGTAAACAAAGAATATAGAAAATAAGAAAATATTAAAAAAGGACATATATCATCTTCATGAGATGGTATTTTAGGTCAGATTCTTGTTTTTTATGTGTATTGGGATATCCAGAGCTTGCTGTGGTGGGAGAACTACGTTCTGATGGTGGCAAATGGGATTGGTTTCCACTGTTTATGTTCATGTCCTTGCTTCTTGCCATTTGGTTATCTCTGGTGTTAGCTGGCATTGCTGTCTCTGATGAGAATCTGTCCCTCCTGTGAGCCTGGTTATGGTGGACTTCCTTAGGTAAGACTTTCTCTGGGTATAGGAAGGTTTCTGGAGCACCTGATCTGTGAGCCTGGCTGTTATGGAAATCCTGGGAGTCAAGTTGTCCCTATGTTTTGTGGGGAGGTGGGAGGAGTTGGAGCATATTATCTGTTCCTACACACAGATTCTAAGCAAAAGTCTGGCTTCTATCTTAAAGAAAAAAATTGTCTAAAATCTTGACCTGCAGCAAAACCAAAGCTGCACACACATAACAGGCTCACAGCTTATCCTTGGCCAGAGTTACTCCCTAGCTACTTCCTAGCAACAGCTAATCAAAGAGTAGTCTGATTGTTTTACATGTACTTTCAGACTGTATTCAGGCTTATACATGGTCTTGCTTCAGAGCACCCATCTTTTGGCTTATAGTCATTTTATTAGATGCTTGCCAGACTGGACACCCCCTTACTAGCTCCTATTTTTCTACAAAAAACTTGTCCTGATGAGGGTTCTGTGCTGCTCAGCCTTTCCTTCCCATCCTGCTATGTTTGGTTTGGGTTAGAGGAGAGAACAAGCCTGAGGTAGTATTAAAGAGGCCCTAAGACTAGAACATTAACAATGACTCCTTGGTGGTCTTTTGAATTTCACTAATGTTTCCTGGCACAACAGAGGTAGAGAACACACCTCTGTAGGAAACATTCCTGAAGCAAACCATGATGAATTAAGAGTTCATGTTCTAAACAGCAAGAAACAGAAGTCTTTACTCTTTCTTCTTGATTAAAAAATATCAAGGAGTTTCTATTTAACAATATGTTTCAGAAATTCATTTACATTCTAAAGATAAATTCTTTCTTCCATGCCTCTGGAAGTTAGCTTATTTGGGAATGACTTACTCCAATGTTCCAATAGGCATTTGATAATTTAACCTTTTAGGTACATGTATACTCAATAAAGATTTCTCAAGTTTTCCACATGTAAGAACTGAGTTCATTATTTTCACCATATTTATGTTAAATAAATTTTGCTACTAAAAATGCTTTGTTGACTGTAATAATTCAAACAATATTTCAAGCATGAGATATTTGAAAAATGTTAACTATTGACTCTATCATTATGAATACATTTCTGCCAAGACAGGATTTTTTTCCTATGATATCCCATAATATACTGTGACTATAAAGTCATAGCCAAACATATGCATAGAAAACATTGATACAGTAGGTTCTTGTTCATTTTATCAAACTGAAATTTTACTATAGTCTAATTGTTATTTAAACTTAATAGTGAATTTCTATGAGTTTCATGTATGTCACATTTAGAATAAAAAGATATATGGTATGAATCAACTATCTTTCCATTTAATTATAAATTATAAATAAAATTTTCTGAATACCAAGTAAAGAAAAACATCAGAAAGCCAATTAATTATGTTCAATGAGGAGAAAACATGTGTGACTATAACTGTTCTGTTTGAACATGATGAAATAGTTTTAAGTTCGTCAAAGTTTCTCAATTACTAGGAATCTGTATATTCAGACTGTAACTCATATACTTCTCTTAACTCTGAAGAATGATAATGAACAACTACATGAAACAAATTCTGAGTTTTGCCAGATTCTCTACTGAGGATTAATAAAAGTTAGTTTCATCATCTTCAGTGTTACCAGTTTTTAGCAGAGTTCATACCTGTTCAATTATTTCTTTTGACCCACTTAATCAGAAGATGGTATTTAGAAAATATTTGAACATAACATTTAATTATCTTAATCAATGAACTTTGATAATACTTTGCTTTATAATCACTGGAATTTTTAATATGTGGGTAGATACTTGTACATGTTCTCTGCCTTAAGTTCCTAAGTTTGGATAACACAGAAATAAGATTATCAAATCAGATCCAAATGTTAGATAGCAAAGTAAATATTAAAATTTACTAATGAAATCAAAGATTCAGGTTAGTGTAAACTATAAGAAAATTGAAAAACTTGGAGCCGCAAGCTATGTTTGTACCTGTCAGCCTGGAGCTGTACTCATAGACAGGAGCCTGGCTTAACTGTCCTCGGAGAAGCTCTACCCAGCAGTTGACTGACTGAAACAGATGCAGAGACCTACAGCCAAACGTTAGACCAAGCTCAGCTAGTCTTGGGACGATTGAGGAATCTAAAGGGGATGTGGACTCCACATGGAGACCAAAAGATTGAGGGAAACTTCAGGACCCTTGGGGGGGGCTCCTAGAGAGTGAACCACCTAGCATACAAAAGCTGGGCCTAGGCACCCTGGCATATACGTAGCTGATTTCCAGCTTGGTCTTCATTTGGGTCCCCTCCCCCAACTGGAGTAGTGGCTTATCCTGACTCTGTTGCCTGACTGTTGATCCTGTTCCCTTGTCTGGCTTCAGTGGGAGAAGGTGTACTTACTCCTGCCTTGACTTGAGGTGCCAAGATGGCTTGGTTTCCCAGAAGGGACCTCCCCTTTCTCAGAGGTTAGGGAGAAAGAGGGAGATGAGCTATGTAAGGGAAGGAGCCTGGGAGGAGAAGGGAGGCTGAGATTGGGGTGTAAAGTGAACAAATAAATTAATTAATGGAAAATGTGTTTATTGATGTTTTGTATTTCATCATTTTTATTTATCGTGTACACGTATGTGTGTTTATATGTGAGCAAACATCTGTGGAGATTGCAGGACAAATTAGAGCATCTCCTTCTACTCGTGTAGGTCCTGAGTTTTGAGTTTCAAGTTTAGCAGCAAGGGCCTTTATCTGCTGGGATATCTTTCTAGTCTGCTTATTCATTTTTAGGTACCATAAAACATAATGAATCTTCTTATGGAAATTTTATTTGCATATGTCCTTTTAAGTTGTTAGTGTTCTTCCCTATCTCCCTAAAATTTTTGTTGTTCCTTTTACATCTTCCCAACACATGGTCTTCTTTTCAGTTGTCCCATTATGTGAATTCTATTACCATATGTGCCACTTTTAAGTTCTCTTCTTATTTTATCATGGTCCCTTTTCTACTTTTATCAGACACACAGAGACACATACCACACACAGACATACACATACATGCAGACACACACACACACACACACACACACACACACACACACACCAAACATACCACACACCACACATATACACATACCACATACACATAGGCACACTCATGAAGGCAGACACAGACATACCAAACATACCAGACATACCAGACAAACTAGAGACACACAGACATACACACACAGACTTACATACACACACCAGGCACACCACGTAAACATACACCTCACACAGAGTCACTCACATACAGATGGACACATACCACACATACCACACACAACACATACAACATGTACACATATATCGCATACACTGGCACACACACAGACACACATTTATACACATAGACAAACACACAGGCGGACTTATACACACAGACACAGAAATACACACATGCACACATAGCTTTAAATGTAGATTTCACAAGTGAGAGAAAACCAACAGCATTTACCTTATTGATTTGGCTTATTTCAATTTTCATCCTATTTTCTGCTCATTTTATATAACTAAAATTTTACATAATATTAACATACCATATTTTTTCTTCCTCATTTTATCCTCATAATGTTGGATAGTCAGTTTGTATTCTTTTCTCTAATTTACACAATACACAAGGGATAAGGTGTGATTTGTCCTTCATTTAAAAGGAAGTCACTAACTTGCTAGCATATAACTATACTAAAAGAGGAACTATTTCCTCCTTGAGACATCTAGATTTCATTAGAGAAGCATTATATGGCTATTATAGATTATATTAATTTTGAGGATGTCAGTATTCTAAATTCATACATATTGAGTCTGTATGGGGGCACATATAGAAAGGAATGGATACATACATACAGAATTTGGGTTTCAAGCAAACACACATTGTTTAGGTAGCGCCAACGTGAAGATGTTTTCATTGTAGCATATCCATACCATCTCTAGGTTTTCTGTCATTGGCATGTTTACAACATGACCTGGCCTTCTCCTAATTGTTTCTGGAATATCCCTAGCAGGCATGTGAGAACGGACCTCAGCCCTGTGATTACCCTAGTTTCCCAATGCCGAAAGTGAAATGCTTTCTCAACACTATTTTATTATCTTTTCTAATAAGAATTCTGCAGTATTTTTTAATAATATAAACATCTGCAATTAATCCATTTTGGGGGGAAAATTTGTTTTCCAGCTTCATACTAAAATAATCCCTATTAATACAAGACAATAAAAAATTGAGCTGTATGGCATTAGTTTCAAAGGTTGAGCTCATCTCTCTTTAAAACCCAAAGGACTGTGGTTCTGGTTTTGGCTCCTTTCCTTCCTTATTTCCTCCTTTCCTTCCTTCCTTCCTTCCTTCCTTCCTTCCTTCCTTCCTTCCTCCCTCCTCCCTCCTCTCTCTCTCTCTCTCTCTCTCTCTCTCTCTCTCTCTCTCTCTCTCTCTCTCTCTCTCTCTCTCTCCATTTCTGTCCCTTAAGGAGGTTTAGCCCACAGACAATGTTAACTTCTGAAGTCTGCACTGTAGCTGAATAGACTGATTGTTGCCTTTGTACCTTGCTTGAATGCTAAGCAGCCTCATTCAAAAATCATCTGCATGATTCCCCAGGCTTTCCCCTCTGATTGAAAGTCTCACTCTCTATCACCTCAAACCTTAAACAATGCTAGTCTACTAGAAACCCACAATTTTGATAGGCACAATGAAATGTTTCTATTCCTGGGCTCTACATGCGCAAGAGCTCTTCAGGGAAACAGACAGCCACAGTCTATAACTGCTAGCATGAACTCTGCCACCTACTTCAAGGCCAAGTATAACCTAGATTCTTAAAATTTTAGACAGAGTTGAAAATAAAGACATATACAGATGCCTAACCTGTCATTTACAAATGCCCTGGCCACCAAGAACTAAAGGTAAGAGATGTACCTAATATGAGGAACTAAGAAAAAACAAACGTGAGAGCATGTGGACACAGATATGAGGAAAATATGCCTGGGGAAGCAGGCCTGTCAGCTTAAAAACAGCAGTTTCAGAGTGTTCAGATGATATAGCTGCAGACAGAATTCTGCATGTTAATTCTGTCTGCATTTGATGAAATGGCAAACAATTAGGCTACAGCAAAATGAACTGAATAGCATTTATCTATCTATGTTAAAATGTTTAGCAGTTACAAAAGTAAATGCAGCCTTTACAGAATGCTGGTCCTATCCACAGTGTCTGATACAAAGGATATTGTTTCTGGGGCAAATCTTTTATTTTCTATAGCAGATTGCTGAGTAAGAAGTTGATTTTATATGACATTTCTAGATCATTAGATTAGTCAAAAATGGAGGGAAAAATAACCCTTATATATCGTTATATTTTCTTTACAATTAACAGAAGTAAAATTTATAAATATGTTGAACTCTTCACTTACAGGTACTGTCATTGCTAACACTGTTACATATACAATGGAATGTGTCTGTTTATTGAGTAATTGCTATTTATTTTTAATTTCAAATACAAAATAATCTTAGATTAAAATGAAAGAGAGAGGAAGAAAGCAAGCAAGCAAGCAAGCAAGTCTCACTCTCTCATTATTCAAGCCATAGACTCTCCTTGGACTATTTCTAAGTAAAAACATTCATTTCAACCAATCAGTATAAGAACCTCATGGATAAAAGCAACTAGAATTATAGTCATCAACAATAATGAGAGAAACACTGATGAAGGCAAGAATTAATGGGTATCAAATTCTATTGTAAGTAAAAGAATTATTTTAGTATTATTATTAGTATTATTATTTTTAGTAGAGTTACATATTGCATTAAGCAGTAGTCATAAAATTAAAATGAATTTTATTTCTATAACAAAAATAGACACACTGAACAATAGGGGAAAACATAGAGACCAGAAATTGTCCAACGTATTTATGGCCAATTAATTATTGACAGAATTGCTAAAAAGTATTTGAAAGAAAAAAAGTTATCTGGCCAATTAATACTATTGGAAAAAGTAGGTAACTGCAAGCAAAAGAATAATATTGGACCTGAGTCTCTGGTTATATAAAAAATTTCTAAGAATAATATATGACATAACAATGTCAAACTGTAATTCAGAACAAAAGCTGTAGGGGATTAGTGTGGGCATTTTTAAAAATAGTATAGATACTTGTGGGAGAAGATATACTGAAAGAGAACTCTTACACACTGCAATGATAATTTAAAACACTGTGAATAATCCTTAAAAATTAAATGTTTTTCCTTTTTTATTAGATATTTGCTTTATTTACATTTCAAATATTAACCCCTTTCCATGTTACCCCACCAACACCCCCTATCCCATCCCCTTCCCCCTGCTGACTCCCCCCTCCACAATTTCCTGACTTGCATATCCCCATTCTGGGGAATCAAGCCTTCATAAGACCAATGGCCTCTCCTCTCATTGATGTCTGAAATGGTCATCTTCTGCTACATATGTAGCTGGAGCTGTGGGACCCTCCATGTGTACTCTTTGGTTGGTGGTTTAGTCCCTGGGAGCTCTGTAGGAACTGGTTGTTACATATTATTGTTTCTCCTGCTGATCTGCAATCCACTTCAGCTCCTTGGGTCTTCTCTCTAGCTGCTCCATTGGGGACCCTATTCTCATTCTATTGATTGGCTATGAGCCATGGGTGTTTTGATCAACTTTCCAATAAGAATCAAAATATTCACACTTTGTTCTTCCTTCATCTTGAGCTTCATGTGATCTGTGAGTTCTATCTTGGGTATTCCGAGGTTTTGGACTAATATCCACTTATCAATGATTGCATACCTTGTGTGTTCATTTGTGATTGGGTTAACTCACTCAGGATGATAGTTTTAGCTCCATCCATTTGCATAAAAATTTCATGAATTCATTGTTTTTAGTAGCTGAGTAGTACTCCATTGTGTAAATGTACCACATTTTCTGTATCCATTCCCCTGTTGCGGGACATCTGGGTTCTTTCTAACTTCTGGCTATTATAAATATGGCTGCTATGAAAATAGTGGAGCATGTTTCCTTATCACATGTTGGAGCATCTTCAGGTTATATGCACAGAAGCTGGGTCCTCAGGTAATGCTATATTCAATTTTCTGAGGAACTGCCAAACTGATTTCCAGAGTAGTTTTACCAGCTTGTGATCCCACCAGCAATGGAAAAGTGTTCCTCCTTCTCTACATCCTCTCCAGTATTTGCTATCACCTGAGTTTTTGATCCTGGCCATTCTGACTTGTGTGAATCTCAGGATTCTTTTGATTTGCATTTCTCTCATGATTAAAGGTGATGAACATTTCTTTACGTTTCTCAGCCATCCTGTATTCCTCAGTTTGAAAATTCTTTATTTAGTTTTGTACCCCATTTTTATAGGGTTATTTGGTTCTCTGGAGTCTAACTTCTTGAGTTCTTTGTATATATTGGATCTTAGTCCTCTATCAGATGTAGGATTGGTAAAGATCTTTTCCCAATCTGTTGATTGCCATTTTGTCCTATAGACAGTGTCCTTTGCCTTACAGAAGCTTGCAATTTCATGAGGTCCACTTTGTCAATTCTTGATCTTAGAGCATAAGCTATTGGTGTTCTGTTCAGGAAATTTTCTCATTGTTCCCATGTGCTTCCTGTTCTTCTCCACTTTCTCTTCTATTAGACTCAGTGTATCTGGATTTATGTGGAGGTCCTTGATGCACTTGGACTTGAGCTTTGTAGAGGGAGATAAGAATGGGGTGATTTGCAGCCTTCTACATGTTGACTGCCAGTTGACCCAGAGCCATTTCTGGAAAATACTGTCTTTTTCACTGGGTGATTTTAGGTCCTTTGTCAAAGATCAAGTGAACATGGGTGTGTGCATTCATTTCTGGGTTGTCAATTCTATTCCTTTGATCTTCCTGCCTGACTCTGTACTAATACCATTGAGTATTTATCACTATGGCTCTGTAGTAGTGCTTGATGTCAGAGATGGTGATTCTGCCAGAAGTTCTTTTATTGTTGAGAATAGTTTTCACTATCCTGTGTTTTTTGATCTTCCAGATAAATTTGGAAATTACTCTTTCTAACTCTATGAAGAATTGAATTGGAAATTTGATGGGGATTTAATTGAATCTGTAAATTGTTTTAGACAGGGTGGCCATGTTTACAATATTAAACACTGTCAATCCATGAGCATGGGAGAAGTTTCCATCTTCTGAGATCTTCTTTAATTTCATTCTTCAGAGACTTGAAGTTCTTGTCATACAGATCTTTCACTTGCTTCGTTAGAGTCGCACCAAGGTATTTTATAAATTCTTGTGGCTACTATAAAGGGTGACATTTCCATAATTTCTTTCTCCGCCTCTTTATCCCTTGAGTATAGGAAGGCTACTGATTTGTTTGAGTTAATTTTATAACCAACCACTTTGCTGAAGTTGTTTATCAGCTGTAGGAGTTCTCTGGTAGATTTTTTTTTTGGGTCACTTAAATATACTATCATATCTTCTGGAAGTAGTGATACTTTGACTTCTTCCTTTTCAATTTGAATCCCTTTGACCTCCTTTTGTGGTGTAACTGATCTGGCTAGGACATATATTGAACAAGTAGGGAGAGAGTGGAAAGCTTGGTCTAGACCCTGATTTCAGTGGGATTGCTTCAAGTTTCTCTGCATTTAGTTTGTCTTTAGCCACTGGTTTGTTGTGTACTGCTTTTACTACATTGAGGAATGGGCCATGGATTCCTGATCTTTCCAAGACTTTATTCATGAAGAGATATTGGATTTTTCAAATGCTTTCTCAGTATCTAATGAAATAATCATGTGGGTTTTTTTTCTTTGAGTTTGTTTATATAGCATATTACATTGATGGATTTTTTATATTAAACTTTCCCTGCATCCCAGGGATGAAGCATAATTGATTGTGGCAGATGATCCTTTTGATATGTTCTTGGATTTGGTTGGCAAGAATTTTTATTTTTGCATTGATATTCATAAGGGAATTTGTTTTAAATTTCTCTCTCTCTCTCTCTCTCTCTCTCTCTCTCTCTCTCTCTCTCTCTCTCTCTCTTGGTTTTTCGAGACAGGGTTTCTCTGTGTAGCCCTGGCTGTCCTGGAACTCACTCTGTAGACCAGGCTGGCCTCGAACTCAGAAATCTGCCTGCCTCTGCCTCCCAAGTGCTGGGATTACAGGCGTGTGCCACCACGCCCGGCTTTAAATTTCTCTTTCTTTATTGGGTCTTTGTGTGGTTTAGATATGAGAGTAATTGTGGCTTCATAAAATGAATTGAGTAGTGTTCCATCTGTTTCTATTTTGTGGAATAGCTTGAAGAGTACTGATATTAGGTCTTCTTTGAAGGTCTGATAGAACTCTGCATTGAATCCATCTTGTCTGGGGATTTTTGTGATTGGGAGATTATTAATGACTGCTTCTATTTCTTTAGGGGTTTTGGGATTGTTTAGGTCATTTATCTGATCCTGATTTAACTTTGGTACCTGGTATCTGTTTAGAAAATTATCCATTTCCTCTAGATTTTCCACTTTTGTTGAATATAGGCTTTTGTTGTAGGATGTGATAGTTTTTTTATGTTTCCTCAGGATCTGTTCTTATTCCTCCCTTTTTGTTTCTGATTTTGCTGATTTGGGTATTGTCTGTGTTCCCTCTTGTTAACTTAGCTAAGGGTTTATCTATCTTCTTGTTTTTTTTTTTTTTTTTCAAAGAACCAGCTCCTAGTTTGGTTGATTCTTTGCATAGTTCTTTTTGTTTCTACTTCCTTGATTTCAGCCCTGAGTTTGATTATTTTCTGCCGTCTCCTCCTCTTGGGTGTATTTGTTTCTTTTTGTTCTAGAATGTTCAGCTATGCTTTTAAGCTGTTAATGTATGCTCTTTCCAGTTTCTTTATGGAGGCACTCAGAGCTATGAATTTTCCTATTACATGGCTTTCATTGTGTCCCATAAGTTTGGGTATGTTTGCCTTCATGTTCATTAAATTCTAAGAAGTCTTTAATTTCTTTCTTTATTTCTTCCTTGACCAAGTTATCGCTGAGTATAATGTTGTTCAGTTTCCATGTATATGTGGGCTTTTTGTTGTTTTTGTTTTTATTGAAGACCATCTGATAGGATGCATGGAATTATTTCAATCTTTTTATCTGTTTTGTGACAGAGTATATGGTCAGTTTTGGAGAAGGTACCATGAGGTGCTGAGCAGAAGGTATATTCTTTTGTTTTAGCATAAAATGTTCTAGAGATATTTGTCAAATCAATTTGGTTCATAACTACTGTTAGTTTTACTGTTTCTTTGTTTAGTTTGCATTTCCCTGATCTGTCCATTGAGGAGAGTAGGGTGGTGACATCTCTCACTATTATTGTGTGGATGCAATGTGTGCTTTAAGCTTTTGTTAAGTTTCTTCTATGAATGAATATGTGTGCCCTTGTATTTCAAGCATATATATTCAGATTTCATCTTGTTAGATTTTTCCTTTGATGAGTATGAAGTGTCCTTACTCATCTTTTTTGATTGAAGTTGATTATCAATTTTATTTGATATTAGAATGGACACACCAGCTTGTTTCTTGGAACCAATTGCTTGGAAAATTGTTTTCCAGCCTTTTACTCTGAGGTAGTATCTGTCTTTGTGCCTGAGGTGAGTTTCCCATATTCAGCAAAATGTTGGGTCCTGCTTATGTATCCAGTCTGCTAATCTATATCTTTTTATTGGAGAATTTAATCCATCGATATTAATAGATATTAAGGAGAAGTGACTGTTGCTTCCCATTACTTTTGTTATTAGAGGCAGAGTTTTTGTTTGTGTGTCTCTCTTTTTGTTTTGTTAAAAGACAGTTTCTTGCTTTTTCTAGTGTGTAGTTTCTCTCCTTTTGTTGGTGTTTTCCATTCATTATCATTTGGAGGGATGGATTTGTGGAAATATATTGTGTAAATTTGTTTTTGTCATGGAATACCTTGGTGTCTCCATTTATGGTAATTGAGGGGTTTGCTGGGTATAGTAATTTGGCTTGGCACTTGTGAAATCTTCTTGCTTTCATAGTCTCTGGGGAGAAGTCTGGTGTAATTCTGAAAGGTCTTCCTTTATATGTTACTTGACCTTTTTCCTTTACTGCTTTTAATATTATTTCCTTGTTTAGTACTTTTGGTGTTTTAATTATTATGTGACAGGAGGTCACATTTCTTTTCTGGTTCAAACTATATGAGTTCTTTAGGCTTCTTGCATGTTCATGGGCATCTCTTTCTTTAGGTTAGGGACGTTTTTTTCTATAATTTTGTTGAAGACATTTATTGGCCCTTTAAGTTGGAAATCTTGAGAATACTCATTTAGATTGTTTACTCATTTAAAATACCACTGTTTTATTAAGTTTGAATCACATATTTTTGCTGTTAACCCCAGAAGATGTTTGTTACCTTACAAAGTTGCCCTTCCTCTAGAGAGTCTCCATTCTGTAGATGGCTACTTTGGCTGTAAAGGTGCCTTTAATTTATAGTAGAGCCAATTATTCAGTTTCGCTTTTGTTATCTTTAATTTTAAAGCCATTAAAAACACTTAATTTTGGAGTAGGCTCTCAGCTTTGGAGGTCAGGCCACTACCATCTTCTCTCCAGTGACAGAGAAGGTAGGTACAGCCAGGGGGCAGGCACCAAAAGTGGCAGAACAACTGCGTTTATCCAGGCTCTGCCTGCACCTAGGTGCTGAGTATCTCCATGGTCCTCTGTACATCAATCCTGCCAAGGGTTTACCCCTCTGTAGGAAGTGAGTTGGCCCTCAGTTTTGGAGGTCAGGCCACCTCCATCTTCTCTCCAGCAACTGAAATATTTACTCTCTTCTATAACTATAATCCTTATGTTTGGTCTTCTTATTTTGTCCTGGATTTCCTAAATATTCTAGGTTAGGTGCTGTTTGCATTTTTTGTTTTCTTTGACTGTTGCTTCAGTGTTTTCTATGGTATCTTCTGCATCTGAGATTCTGTATTCTATCTCTTGTATTCTGTTGTTGATACTTGTATCCATGACTCCTGATTTCTTTCCTAGGTTTTCTATGTCCAGAGTTGTATCCCTTTGTGATTTCTTTATCCTTTCTACCTTTGTTTTTAGATCCTGGAATGTTTTGTTCAATTCCTTCACCTGTTTTGTTGTGCTTTCCTGTAGTTCTTTAAGGGCTTCTCTCTGTTTACTTGTGCTCTCCTCTAGTTCTTTAAGTGAGTTATTTATGTCCTTCTTGAAGCCTTCTGTCAGCATCATGAGCTATGATTTTAAATCTGTATCTTGCTTTTCTGGTGTGCTGTTGTGGGAGAATTGGGTTCAGATGGTGCCATGTTGCCTTGATTTCTGTTGGTAACATTCCTATGTTTGTCTTTTGCCATCTGGCTAGCTTTCTGATTTTTCAGGTGTTTTGGTGTATCCAGGACTTGATGTGATGGCAGAACTGGGTTCTGATGATGCCAAAGTATACTGGTTTCTGCTGCTTATGGTCTTGTGCTTGCCTCTCACTGTCTGGTTATCCCTGGTATTTGCTGGTCTGGGTATCTCTGCCTGGGGCCTATCTCTTGTGTCCCTGGGTTGCTTCAGGTATCCTGGTAGGCCTGTGGCCCTGGCTCTAGCATACCTCCTGTGTGGCATTCAGACCATGGGGTCTTCAGAGGGGCAGAGAAGCTGTTTATCTGTTGCCTTCACTGCATCAAATCTCCTGGGAAGTTTTTGGACTGTTGTATCTTCAGAGGACCAGTTAAGATGTTGCCCTATGTGTGGCTGTTCTACTGTGAAGCATTTGGACTGTGGGGGTCTGTTGCCTTGTGTGCAGCAGAACTCCAGGGAGACTTTTAGAGTGTTGGGCCAGTTGCTCTGCATGCCACAGAACTCCTATAGGACCTTCAGGCTGTGCTGTCTTCAGAGGAGCACTCAAGCTGGTGATCTGCCCCAGCAGAAGGTGCTGGCTGAAAGAAGAGTGGACTTTGGGGTTGGGGTAGAGTTTGGGTGGTGATGAGTACCAAGTCCACTGGTCTTCTCAGAATTCTCAGAAGCTATGGGCCTTTGTTAGGGGTGAAGTTCCCTTACCAGTTGCCCTGAATTCATCAGAACTCCTGGGATACCTTTAGACTATGATGTCTTCAGGGAATAGCCAGGCTTTGAAATCAAACCCAGAGGAGAGAAGATGAATCAGTATAGATAATTCTCAATTAATAATATACACAATGAAATATTCTCTACAGAAAATATAAGAGACCGTGGTATTTGTTACTCTTTTATGAACCCTGAGGACACGTTTTTAAGTGAAATAAGTCTCAGAGAGAGAATTACACCATGGTCGCATTCATATGTGTTGTGTAAGGAAGTTAAAAGTCGGAAGTTTGAGAAACTTTAAAAATCAAAATGTTATAAATAGAAAACACATAAAATCTATTGAATCAAATGCATGATCTGAGAGACTGAACAAGTAACCCTTTCATTTGTACATGACTTAATTCCTGATGAAGCTTTCTTTATCTTCTGTTTGATGAATGCTTTGTGGTTTCAAAGTATACTCCCCTACTGAATTGATGGTGGTGCTCTTTAGGAGGTTATGGAAGTTTCCATGGTAGATGTTATATATTTAAGAGGAAATATAGTGTGTGATATCCTTGCCTGAGTTCTTTTATAATCTGTCTGTTTCTTGTCACACTCATATGTGCATCAACTCCATCATCATATTTCCAAGCTGTTCCCATCATCCTGCCTTCTACTTGAGTGTCATTAGCAGTGTATTTTATCACAGTGATGAGTTAGGTAATTAATATACTCATATACAGTAAGATACACTGACTTAATATTTTAAAGAGAGTTAAAGGTTATTTGAACTTAGAGTAAATTACAGTGTCATGACAGGATATCATGATAGCTTTATGTCTAGAGTAGAGATCTTGGTCCCATTGTACCTGCAGTAAAAAGAACAGAATAGAGAAAAGATGAGAACAGTATATTAAACTTCAAAGTTTGTTTATTTTAAGATTTTACATCTGAAACACTACACAACCTTCCAAACTAGTGCTGAGGACCATTTTCAAACAGACAAGAACATGGAGGAGATTGACATTCAAACCCTAAAACTCACCAAGGCTTTTGAAATCCCTACTTACTATCCTACAGAAGACACATTCCTACTTGAAGTCTCTTCCACAGTTAGAGTACTATCTTCCATCCCAAGCACACTTCCCCATCTCTACAGAAAAACCTTCAACTGTTAACTCTATTACATTTACTGTATCAAGTGATTAAGTCTTCCCAGACTTCTCCTTCTTCTTAAGCTCTCCTCTTCAGAAATAAGGTGAGAAAACTGGAAACAATTATTTCCTCCATTTAACAAAATAAAAGGTAATGCTCAATCAATTTTTTGCTAGCTACAATCTCAGGATGTCTGTGCCCATTCTTCAACAGCCCTTACTCTAAATTATCCTGTACCACAATGACTGTTTGTTTCTTTGTATAGTGCCTTTTCTTTATCAAAAAATGTTTCCATTGTTCAAGTCTAATTTCAGGATTGTTACATTCATTTGGAATCAATATGATTTTATTCTTCTAGCCTTCTGGTTTGACCCTATAGCTCCATACTGGGCCCGAGATATCCTCAAACCCAAAACTCCTTTCCTCTTTCTTGAGATTTCTTTTAAAATTACTTCAGACCTCATTTCTCCAGTGTATACTTTTAAAGGACCCCAAATAACTCCTTCTCCTTTGAGAACATGTGGCTTGAATATTATAGAACTTAAAATTTCAAATTTTTGGTAGTCTTCCCTTGTCCTTAAACCCAAGCACTTGTAATGGGGATAATTTTTCTATTGGTTCATAGGAAACACTGAACTAGAACTTTCTCAGGCTTATTCACCTATATAGACCTTAGGAGCTGAAGCTAGAGTAAAACTGTAAAGTCAGCTATAGCCTGAATTGCTTAAGGACTAGAAGAGGCTCAACTTTCATCAATGGAACCCTGCTTTTGCTCCTCTCTTCAAAGACCACAGATCAATGCTGAGGGTAAAGCCAGGTAAAGGAAAAATGTATAAATGGAAAGATTTAAGGACAGAAAGTGTAGAAGTTAAAGAGATATACAAGGAAAAATGGTTACTGAGGAAAGGGAGAGAGAAAAGTAATTATTGGGAAAGGAACAAGGTGGTGCGATGGATGTCACCATTTTCCCCAAACAAGTGTTTACCAAGGATGGCCTTCTGGAGTCCTGCAAGTCTATGGCTCAAAGTTATGGGAATAAAGGTGGAATCCTCAAGATACTTCTGCTCTATGCCAGTCTTTAATCAAATTTAATGCCTATGCCATCCAAACAGAAACTTTAATAGAAGGAAAATCATTTATATACCCAAGAAGCATAGAAAGACCTCTCCTGAAAATGCATAGAAAATCCATTCCTGACCTCATTCCATGTACAGCAGCCTAATTGCATTAAATTAATATCCAAATGCCTAGTTCCTCAAACAAGAAAAAAGTTCATTACTGGCTAGCTTCCCATTTCCCAAACTTTGCTACATGCCCTGTCCCTCTCCCTAGCCACCCTAGATGTCTTCTATGGTCATAGTCAAAAGTTGCCTAATACCTTTCTGTTGCCCAATTAAAACTTCACCTGTTCTGTCATAGCAGAAGCAAAGTAAAAATAACTGTCTCTCTTCCTCTGACAGAATCTGTTGTAACACACACTGAGCCATCTGAATGCATTCCCAGGACAATTAACAGTTGGATGAGAAGGTGTCATTATAGACCCTGTACATCTCATGACAGGGAACTCATCGATATCCAATTCAAGAGGAGAAGAAGAAGAAGGAGAAGGAGAAGGGGAAGGGGAAGGGGAAGGGGAAGGGGAAGGGGAAGGGGAAGGGGAAGGGGAAGGGGAAGGGGAAGGGGAAGGGGAAGGGGAAGGGGAAGGGGAAGGGGAAGGAGAAGGAGAAGGAGAAGGAGAAGGAGAAGGAGAAGGAGAAGGAGAAGGAGAAGGAGAAGGAGAAGGAGAAGGAGAAGGAGAAGGAGAAGGAGAAGGAGAAGGAGAAGGAGAAGAAGAAGAAGAAGAAGAAGAAGAAGAAGAAGAAGAAGAAGAAGAAGAAGAAGAAGAAGCCGCCAGAAACCAGCATGTGGGTAACTTATGATGCCCATCCTAGTCTAGCTTTAAACTAATTTTTTATCTTTTCTTTTTATAATAATCCTTTAAGTATTGAAAGTTCTACATATTAACATAGTGCATATTGATCTTATCCAGGAACCACTCTACCATTTATCTTTCCCTACTACCTCCCATTGCATCGCCTTGGAGTATTCAAGTTACTTAATTTATAATTTTAATATTAACAACCCCTGAGTTCAATTAATGCTACCCATAATCACATGGGTATGTGGATGAGCAATCTACACACTTCTTGAAATCTTTATTAAAATCCCAAGGCAATTCTTCCCATAAATTGTACAAGCAATTCAAAATTAATATGGAAGAACAAAAGACAACAATAGAGAAAGCAATTCTTAACATAAAACCAGCAATTAAGCAAAACAGTGGTGGTGGTGCACATGCTACATCAGTCTTGTGTTTAAGGGGAATAAAGACAGCATTTGATGCTAGTTAAAATGAACAGTTCTCCACAGAAAATGGAAAAGAGACCCTTACTTCCCACTCAAAGTGCAACACTAAATGAACAAGGCATAGAACATAAGACTCAATACATTGTTTCTGAGAGGGATAAATTAGGACATATGACAACTTATAGGTACAGGTACAGACTTTCTGATTGGGTAACAATGAGAAGTGAGACTAAAAATTGACAGATGCAACCCATAAAATTAAAAATGCTTGTATATCCAAGGAAGCTATCACTGCAGTGAGGGGCAGTCACAGTGTAGGGGGTTAGTCTGGTGTTGCTTGTCTATGTAATGCTAAATATTGGCCCAGAAGGCCTCGTTGCCACGTTGCACTTACACAAGGGATGTACTCAGGTGACATGACACTATATTGCCTCCTGCCCCATGCTATCCCTCATTATAAATAGAGATGCTGACAGCCAATAGATGGGTAGAAGAGACTTAGGCGGAGTTGAGGGTTCCTGTGCTTGGGATTAGAGGAAAACCATCAGTCAGAGAGAAAGGAAGGTAAAAAGAGGAGATGATACCATGGGGGTAAAAATCTTAAAATAAGGGCCATGGGGGCTGGCTAATTGGAAGTAAGGCAACCCAAACAAAACATGGCAAAACATATAGTGGGGTTATTGGCAGGGAAATAGACATAATACCATAAAGTATAAATATCTGCAAAATATTAGTTTTGATCAACACAAATTATAAACATAAAGATTATTAGTGTGACTTTTATTCAGGAACTGAATACTCAAAGGTGGGGTAGAAGCCCCTGATTGAGATGAAATAATTTCTACAACACCACGGGATAGGAGAAATTCTTTTCAGCTACACATGTCACAAGATTTTTTTTTTTAGAAAGACCTTGTAAAACTAACATAGACTATGCAATTGAACAGAAAGTTCTCAAGACAAAATATGAATGGACATTAAACAATTTTAAAAGGGTTCAACAGTCAGAGAAATAGAGATTAAAACTATGTTAACACTCCATCTCACACCACTTAAAATCACCATCATCAAGAATGAAAATTCTATGGTAGTGGTGGTACATGTCTTTAATCCCAGCACTTGGGAGACAGAGGCACGCAGATTTCTGAGTTCAAGGCCAGCCTGGTCTACAGAGTGTGTTCCAGGACAGCCAGGGCTACACAGAGAAACCCTGTCTCAAAACCACCACCCCCCCAAAAAAAATTGTGAAATTTACCAGGTGGTGGTGGTGCACGCCTTTAATCCCAGTACTTGGGAGGCAGAGGCAGGCGGATTTCTGAGTTTGAGGCCAGCCTGGTCTACAGAGTGTGTTCCAGGACAGCCAGGGCTGTACAGAGAAATCCTGTTTCGAAAAAACAAAACAAAACAAAACAAAGCAAAACAAAACAAAAAAAAAGAATGAAAATTCTGGCATGTTTGTAGGTAAAACAGATCTTACAAGCTAAATAGCATAGGGATTTCCTGCTTAACCAGTGTTCTATGGACTTGATTGTATGCAGTAAATGTAAAATGCAACCTAAGATCAAGGAAACAACTGTCATATAAAACCTGGCATATTACCTGTTCTTTTTTAAAGACTCTAATATCCTTCATACAGTTTACCATGTACATAAACTCTATTTTCCTAAAGTATTTTGTAGAGTCAGTGGTTCACTTGTGATTTTCAAACAGTAATTTTGCAAATTCAATAAAAATTCAAGCTTGTTTTTAGCAATAAAATAAAAAAAACTATAAGTGAAGGAGGGATATTTAAATATCTATACAATGGGATTATATCACACTTATATTGTACAAAAATATGCTAATATTAAATACAAGAAATACATACAGGCTGCTTCTAAGTCAACTGAAGTTTAAAGTTAAAAAATCATCACTGGCAACAAGAAACTTTAATTGTTAAATTTTATTTTTTTGATATATAATGTAGCTATGTTATCTGACAAAGAACTAACCCACTTAACAAATGATTCTAAAAAAATATAAACACACTGCAAATTTACACTTATTGAACATTTATTTTGTTACCAGAGAAACTTTAATTCCAGCTGATGATTCTAAGGTGAAAGGTCTCCATTATATTACATTGCAAAAATAGTTCTAATTTGTTTTTCATCCATGTATAGCAAGAAGTGTCTCAGAATATTAAAGGGTTATCCAAAAAGCTGTATTCATTCACTACTATATCTTTTCTATGTTCATATAAATGAAACATGGCAGATGGTATAATATTAGGGTTTCTATTGCAAATATTCTTTTACTTGTCCATCATAGACAGGTTCACTGGGCACTCTATGAGGCAAGCCATTCTGCCTGCCAGCTTACCCCAAAGATCTGGAAATAATGAACACCTCGGGCGCTGACCTCCAGCAATGTTCTTTCTGATTGGGTCCCTTTCACAGCACTCTCAGGTTCTGCCCCATTACTTACCATGCATCAGTCCTTATCTAGAGTTTCTCACAAAATAGAGAGGTGGGGAGAGAGGAACAAATAGAACAGATGATGGATTTTCAAGTCACAAAAAATTGCTTTGAACACCAACTGAATAGGTTGAACTGTGAAATCCATAGCAACACTGCATGCAAGGCAGAGCTCACAGTCTCCTTCAATCTCTGTGATTCAAATATGTATGTTTTTTTTGTTTTGTTCCCTAATGTGATCTCGGCTAGTAAGAAGCCGTGTGGTCTACCTTAGTACATTGTTTAGATTTTAATATTAGTAGCTGTTACTGACATCCATGGTCTTTCATGGGATGTCTGATGTACTATGCAGATAATATAATATTAACTTTAAAAATTACTAAATTCTGTAGATTGTTTTTCATTGGTTCCTTAGAGAATGATTTTAAAGCTTTAAAGCAGGAACATAACCACTTCATAAAATCCACATACTGCTTTGTGGGAGTTCAAATACTTTCTTTACCTGCTTCCTTTCTCTTCTGTTTCTGTTATGTATATATAATTCATGATTATTTTCAGGAAATGAAGTCAATTGAAGGCAATAAATCAGGAATTTAATTCTTAGGGAGTATTAATGAGGAACAAAAGCACAAGTGTGCATATTTGAGGTTTCCCAAGAAACCTTCTTTCTCAATTATTCTTTGTAAATACTTTATCTGCTGTCAGTTTTTAATCTTTGTATTTATTTTGGGCAATCTCATATAAGCATACTATGATATTGTATGCCCCATTTACAACTTCAGCTCCTCTCATTTGGCTTTCAACATGCCATCCTCCCAATCGCATGTCCTTTTTGTTGTTTTTGATACCCCAGTATGTCCAATTAGAGCCTTCCAGAAGTGCTGAAGGGTGGGGCATGAACTGCAGTGTGTGACAATTTCCAGTGGGTGCATCCTCAGATAATAATTATTTTTCTCCCTAGCAACTAGTCACTGTCAATAGCTCCCCCAGTAAATTAATTGAAGGGTCTCTTTTAAGTAAAACTCAAAAATCAAGCAAAATATAGCTCATGTAAAGCAATGTCTTGAATACAGGTAAAAAGTCCTTCAGATGATATGATCAGAAACATGCCTGTTTGGGGCCATTCAGTGTTTTGTTAATAACAAGCATGATGATTTTTATTTGAACATTGATTTTTTTAATTCCTCAACTTGCTCAGCTATAAATAAATGTTTAAATAATTATTAAACCAAGTATGATAAATTTATAGACAACATATTCCCAGGGAAATAAAACTAGATCCCAACTCAGTGCTTTGTAGAAAAGATAGATCTGAAAAGTTATAAGAACAATCAATCTTAAACATGATGAAAAATGAGGTATTAGAAAGCAATCTATCAAGAAACTTCTGTTAAAGGAAGCTGGGGTTATGGTTTTATTTCTGAGAAAAGAAAAGCTCAATAGTATACTTTTTCCCTTTTGTTCATAAAACTATTCCAAAATCATTCAATGATGCATGAGTTTGATGAGAAAAAATAATTGGGAAATGTGATGAAAAGAGGCAAGATACCCTGAGTGCCACGTGACAACACTGAAGGCAACGAGGAGGAAATTCACATAACGCGCTCACGATCTAAGCACCGGGACAGAAGATGAAGAAAATTTTTATTTATTTATTTATTTGTTTGTTTGTTTGTTTGTTTGTTTTGAGAAATATTTTCTCTGAGTAACCTTTGCTGTCCTGGAGTTTGCTCTGTTGACCAGACTGGCCTCAAATTTATAGAGATCCACCTACCTCTGTGTCCTGTGTGTTGAGATTAAAGATGTGCTCCACCATTGCCCAGCTAAGAATAATTATTCAGAAAAGGCAGAGAAAAAGAATTTGAAGAATATGTTGGACTATATATTTTACAAAATGAACTCTGTACATATAGTGAAATAGTTTCTATAATCTATTGATTTTGAATGTATGTATTTAAGAAAGAGGAAAATGCTATCAATTCTTAGCTAACATGTGTAGTTGAGAGATAAATGGAGTTACCAAAAATGCTACTATTAGAAATATTAATATCTGCAATGAAGGCGCTATTTCTCATGTTATTAGGAATATAGCATCCCCTCCCCAAGGCACATTGTCAGGGCCTATGGGAACCAGGCATATATTACGATACTTGATGCATTTTAAAACAGAAAATAAGGTCTGCAAACTATCATGACCTTGCTACTATGATGGCAAACAGTACAGGACAAACTGACATCTTTACACATATGTAGCCTTCCTGGCAGGCTTACATAGGTCAACTAAAGAAGGTATTTCTTTTGCTTTTCAATGATAGCCATTGTATTCCTTTCTCTTCAGTGGTGAAAGAAACCACTAGAATACAGGATATTTAACTATAAGTGCCACATAATTAAAAACTCAGTTTGATCGGTAGCGGGAGCGGAGAGGGGACCCCAGAGAACCCTGAGAGCCCCAGGTGACCTAGTCACCATCACATCCGGGAGGACCGCCGCGTCGCCGCCGGCCCCAGTCAACATCACCTCACCGCAACCATGAGCAGCTAGGCTGAGACCCAGAAGCCGCCCAGCTCCGCTGACACCAAGCCAGGACCACAGGCGCTGGCCAGCGGGGACAAGAAGACCATCACAATGAAGGTTTTGGGAACACTTCAATGCAAGGAACGGATATGGTCTCATCAACAGGAATGACACCAAGGAAGACATATTTGTACACCAGACTGCCATAAAGAAGAACCCCAGGAAGTGCCTCGCAGTGTAGGAGATGGAGAGACTGTGCAGTTTGATGTTGTTGAATGAGAAAAGGGTGTGAAGGCAGCAAATGTTACAAGCCCTGGTGGAGGTCCAGTTCAAGGCAGTAAATACACAGCCGACCTTAACCATTATAGACACTATCCACGTTGTAGGGGTCCTCCACGCAATTACCAGCCAAATTACCAAAATAGTGAGAGTGGGGAAAAGAAAGCGCTCCTGAAGGCCAGACCCAACAACGCCGAAGGTTCCCACCTTACTACAAGCGGAGACCCTATATTCCAACCCCCCTGTGCAAGGACAACCAGGGTGCAGGAGAGCAAGGTAGACCACTGAGACAGAATATGTTTTGGGGTTACAGACCACCATTCCGCAGGGGCCCTCCTCGCCAAAGACAGCCTAGAGAGGATGGCAATGAAGAGGACAGAGAAAATCAAGGAGATGAGACCCCAGGGTCAGCAGCCACCTCAACGTCGGTAGCACAGAGACTTCAGTTACTGTGGCAGATGCCCAGAGAACCCTAAACCACAAGATGACAATGAGACAAAAGCACCGATCCTTCAGCTGAGAATTCGTCCACTCCTGAGGCTGAGCAGGGCGGGGCTGAGTAAATGCCAGCTCACCATCTACCGCCATCCGGTTTGGTCATCCAAAAAGAAGAAATGAATATGAAATTCCAGCAATAAGAAATGAACAGAGGTTGGAGCTGAAGACCTTAAGTGTTTGCTTTTTGCTCGTTGACCAGATAACATTAGAACTATCTGCATTATCTATGCAGCATGGGGTTTTTATTATTTTTTACCTAAAGATGTCTCTTTTTGGTGATGACAATCGTGCTTTTTAAGGAAAAAAGAAAGGCCTGTTTTTTTTCAAAACACCTTTAACGGTTTTTAAATTGTTTCATATCTGGTCAAGTTGAGATTTTTAAGAACTTCATTTTTAATTTGTAATAAAGTTTGCAACTTGATTTTTTCAAAAAAGTCAACAAACTGCAAGCATCTGTTAATGAAGATCTTAAATAATAAAAAAATGATTACTCACTTTGCAAACAAAGTAAAAAAAAAAACAATTTGATATATGTTTCCTTTTTTCTTTTTTGGTTATTTTCTTTATTTACATTTCAAATGTTATTCCACTTTTGGTTTTCCCCTACAAAAACCGTCAACCCATATCCCTATTCCCTGCTCCTATAAGGAAAGCATCTACCCACCCACTAACTCCTGCCTTACAATCCAAGCATTCCCCTATGCTGGAGTATTGAGTCTTTACAGGACCAAGGTCCTCCCATCTCATTGATGCCAGATAAGACCATCTTCTGATACATATGCAGCTGGAGCCATGAGTCCCTCCATGTGTACTCTTTGTTTGGTGGTTTAGTCCTTGGGAACTCTAGTGAGTCTGGTAGGTTGATACTGTTGTTCTTCCTATGGAGTTGGAAAATCCTTCAGCTCCTTAAGTCCTTACCCTAACTCCTCCATTGTGGTCCAGTGCTCAGTCCAATAGTTGGCTGCAAGCATCTGCATTTGTATTAGTCAAGCTCCGTCAGAGCCTCTCAGAAGACAGCAATACCAGGTTCCTGTCAGCAAACACTTCTTGGCATCAACAACAGTGTCTGAGTTTGTGGGTTGAATGTGGGATGGATCCTCAGGTGGGGCAGCTTCTGGATGGCCTTTCCTTTAGTCTCTGCTCTGCTCTTTTTCCCTGTATTTCCTTTAGACAGGAGCAATTCTGGGTTAATATATTTGAGATGAGAGGGTGGCCTCTTTCCTCAACTGGGGACCATGAAGTTTGCTTTTCTCTGTATAAACTAGAGAGTCTCTGAAATGGATTTAAACATTCTAGATTAGGTGTTGAATATATCAAAAAATGGTAACAGGCTCTAATAATCAAAACTCCTTTTCAATGAAATAAAATATGATATTATCATTAACATGTCATGAATATTTGTTTCACAAAAGTATTGTGGAGGAAAATTTCACCTACTACCAAGTGTTGAGAATTCCCCATTTTGTCTGTCTTCTTCATGCTAATCCTAACATGAATTTTTAATAAACTGTATACACAATAATTCTCAAGGGACATACACCAAAGAACATATATCCTGCCTGCCTGGTCTTTTCTGTTTTATAAACACCCAACCATCTACAGTATTATAGAATATCACAAAGTTGTAATTGGCAGAATGAATATCTGGCCTCCATCAAGATAGTTTTGTAGATAGACAAAAAACAAAGATAAGTGCAATTTATTGACTATATTATATATATACACACATATATATGTGTGTGTGTATACATGTATACACACACATATATATGTGTGTATATATATACACATATGTATATATATACATATACATATATATGTGTATATATATACATATATATATATATATACATATATATATATATATATATAGTAGACTATATATATATAGTAGACTTCCAAAAAAGTTCTATGAAGGGCATAATCGGTTTTTCGAAGGTCAGACCACAAGCCTAGTGGGAGAAAGCACCCCTGGAAAGAGTTTGCCCCTCTCCTACTGAATCTCAACCAGCACTGTACTAAAGCAACTGTCATGTAAAAGAAGTATGCAGTGAAAGTTGAGACAAAATATTAATTTTTTATTTTTAATTAATTAATTAATTTATTTATTTATTTATTTATTTTGGTTCTTTTTGAGACAGGGTTTCTCTGTATAGTCCTGATTGTCCTGGCATTCACTCTATAGACCAGGCTGGCCTCGAACTCAGAAATCCGCCTGCCTCTGCCTCCCAAGTGCTGGGATTAAAGGCGTGCGCCACCACTGCCTGGCTAAAATATTAATTTTTTAATGTTTACTTTAAGAAATCAAGATTTTCATAGATGGGAGATTGCTACATGTTATAAGGCCAACTCAAAGAGCAAAGAATAGAAAACATAATTGGCATAGAGTAGAAATGACAATAGGTTTGTAGATAACAAACAGCTAAATGACTATTGCTGAATTCTTAGAACACTTTCACCACTGGTACATAGATACTGCAAACTCAATCGTTCTGCAGAGATCATACGGCTGGCTCCAACTTGGCTATCTTAATAATTAAAAAACATATATCAAGAAAATTTTCCCTCTCCCAATGTGTTCGAGTCTCTTTCTCACTTTCTCTTCTATTAGATTCACTGTATCTGGTTTTATGGGGACATCCTTGATCGATCCACTTGGGCTTGAGCTTTGTACTAAGAGATAGAAATGGATGAATTTGCCTTCTTCTAAATGCATACAGCCAGTTGAATCAGCATCATTTTTGAAAATGCTGACTTTTTTCCACTGGATGGTTTTGACTACTTGGTCAAAGAACAAGTGGCCATAGGTATGTGGGTTTGTTTGTTTACTTATTTACATTCCAAGTGTTATCCCCTTACTCAGTTTCCTCCACTCCCAGAAACCCACTTTCCCATTTCCACCTCTCTTCTTCTATGAGAGCTTTCTTCTACTCACCTACCCACTCCTGCCTCATCAATTTGAATCACCTACACTAGGGCATCCATTGAACCTTCATAGGAACAGGGACCTCTCCTTTCATTGAGCTTGAGAAGGCTATCCTCTGCTATATATGCAGCCAGAGCTATGTGTGTTCCTTGGTAGGTGGTATAGTAGCTGCAAGCTCTAGGGCGTCTGGTGTATTGATATTGTTGTTCTTCTTATGCAAACTCCTTCACCTCCTTCAGTCCTTTCTCTAACTCCTCCTTTGGGGACCCCACACTCACTGCAATGGTTGCCTGTGTGCATCTGATTCTGTATTTGTAAGGCTCTGGTAGGTCCTCTTAGGAGACAGCTATATCAGGTTCCTTTCAGCAAGCCTTTCTTAGCATCCACAATAGTGTCAGAGTTTGGTGCTTGTATCTGGGATGAAATCCCAGGAGGGACAGTCTCTGGATGGCCTTTCCTTCAGTCTCTGCTCTGTACTTGGTCTCCATATTTGTTCCTGTTTGTATTTTGTTCCCCTTTCTAAGAAGGACAAAAGCACCCATATGTTAGCCTTCCTTCTTGAGCTTCATGTGGTCTGTGAATTGTATCTTGGGTATTTGGAGCTTTTGGGCTAATATCTACTTATCAGTGAATACATACCATGTATGTTCTTTTGTGATTGGGTTACCTCACTCAGCATGATATTTTCTAGGTCTATCCATTTGACTAGGAATTTCATGAATTCATCGTTTTTAACAGCTGAATAGTACTCCATTGTGTAAATGTATACTTTTTTCTGTATCATTCCTCTGTTGAGAGACATCTGGGTTGTTTCCAGCTTCTGACAATTATAAGACTGCTATGAACATATTGGAGATAAATGGGACTTATGTTGGCTTTTGAGAAGTCCAGCCTGATCCATGACAGGCTTTAATTGGCAGTTAAGGAGATTAGGTCCTGGATGGACTTTCCTTCAGTCTCTGATCCACACATTGTATCTCCTCCTTAGGTAATTTGTTCCTTCTTCTAAGAAGAAACAGAATATCTGTGCTTTGGTCTTTGTCTTAGTTAGGGTTTTACTGCTGTGAAAAGACACCATGACCAATGCAAGTTTTATAAAAGACATTTAATTGGGGCTGGCTTACAGTCTCAGAGGGTCAGTCCATTGTCATCAAGGCAAAAACATGGCAGCATCCAGGCAGACATGGTGCAGGAGGATCTGAGAGTTCAGCATTTTCATATGAAGGCTGCTAGTAGAAGACTGACTTCCAGGCAACTTGGGTGAAAGTCTTAAGCCCACACCTACAGTGACACACCTATTCCAACAAGGCCACACCTCCTGATAGGGTCACTTCCTGGGCCAGTCATATAAGAACCATCAGAGTCTTCATTCTTCTTGAGCTTTGTTTGGTCTGTGAATTGTATCTTGGGTATTCCAAGCTTCTTCTGAGAGGCTTTGCTAGTGCCTGACAAATGCAGAGGGGGATGCTGTCAGTCAACCATTGGACTGGGACATCAATGGAAGAGTTAGGGTGAGGACTTAAGGGGATGAAGGGATTTGCAGCCCCATAGGAAGAGCAACAATATCAACCAACCAGACCACTCAGAGCTCACATGGACTAAATCACCAACCAAAGCCTACACATAGAGGGACCTATGCACATGTAGCAGAAGATAGTCTTGTCTGGCATCAAAGGGAGGGGAGATCCTTGGAACTGACAGAATGAGGAATGAGTCATTGTATTAGTTAATATTTTATATCATTATATTTCACTTATTTTGAGTAATTAGACTACAGAAATATTTGATCATTGCCTGCATTCCTAGAAACATATAACAAACCTTGAAAATGAAACAACCAATTAACTCGAGTCAGGCATCCTCTCTTCATCTTCCCCTTTCAACACTAAAAATCAATAATATAAATAGTCAGAATTACAGAAATCATAATACATGACAATTTGAAAATGATCAGAGCTACCAAGGGTCAATATTCTACAAGTAAAATTTAATTCAAATTTTAGGCAAATTTCTCTTTATTTTTACTAAAATATGTTAATGTAGAATACTTTCCTAATTAAAGATCAGGAAATTTTTAAAACATGTTATTTATGAGCACTGTACATTATACACATTAAAAATTAAATTATTAAAACTATTTCAATGTTTTTAGCAATAAGTCATTATTATAAATTACAGAAATCAAATTAAAAATGTATTATCTAAAGACCACTTATTTTTTCATCTGGTTATAAAATTTTTCTTTTTATTAGAAAATTTTCAATATATTTTTTTCTCCCTTCCTACCTCCTCCAAATCTTCTCTGACCAACTAGAATTTCAAAGTTCCTGCATTCTATTAATCAATTCATACCCTAGAGACCTAATAAAAATTTATGTTTTTGTATTATAATGTACACATTGTGTCAAAACATAAAGTGGATTATTGTGCCATATTTTAAGGAAATAATGAAATATGGTGTGGTGTGGTGAGAGGTTGAGCTAAAGGCTTTGAAGTCCTAGAGACCCTGAAGGGATTGTAGGAGCTTTGACAGCAGGTGACCCACACAGCCTGAGCAGTGGAGCCCAGTGAACAGCCAGAGCAATTCCCCTGAACACACCCTGGAATTTGGGGGAAGGGTCGTCTTGCCTGAAACCTTAAAATTCTGAGTCCTCCATTAAACCTTGAGACTTTGAGCAGCTGGTGTTGTCTTAGTCTCCATCTCTTTTTGCTGTCTTCCCATATATCCTCAGCTTCCCGTCCAGGTAACCCTTTCAACGTAACTGAGGGCAGATACATCAGCTCTCTATAGATTTGTGGCCAATGGTCACATGAGTGCAATGCCCCAAGCCCCTCCACATGTAGATGAGGTAACCCTAACATTGAGGTGGTCACATAGGCTCAAGACTGAGATCTCCATGCTAATGAGGTACCTAGAGTTCTGAAGGCATAGCCAATAAGCTTTCCTTCCCAGACATTCCTCCTTGCAAAATGTATTTAATCTCAAGTCTACCCTGAGAAATGGGATATAGTTTTACATATCCACTTTCCATCATGGCAATAAATGGATTCATGGATATCTGCTCTGTGGAAGCATGTAGAAGGCCTCTGCCTATAGAGTTGTCTCCCATAGAAGGACTCTCTGTAATCCCAGCCACCAAGCCTTCTGACCATCAAGTCAAGGACTCTCCCACTGGGACCAGCCACAACTCCCCTTCCTGCCCCTGCCCCTGCCCCCAACCTGGGCTAAATCCAGCCCATGGGACCCTACTCTTTCTCAGCTCTTCTGTAGATCCTAGTGGTGCTTGCCTGTTCGAGAACCAGATGACCCCAGCCTTGTAGCAGGCTGTTAGACCCTCAAACCAGCTCCAGGTGTCCGGATCCTCAGACTGTGCTTTCCCAACCCCAGTGGTGCCTGGGGCTGGCCTACACCTGCCCAGTGCTGTGTGGAACGAGTGCAGTCAAACTTCCCAAATTCTGCTTTCCCAATAGGCCACGCCTTGTGGCAGAACAGATGCAGGACAAACAACCCTATAATATGGCATAGGTTCAAGGGCACAGCATAGAAACATTGTAAGAAAAAGGGTGAAAAACATCAAGTTGGTTAAGATATGAAATATTAACTTGGTTACTGGGGACTCAAAGCAAAGTAGGGAACTAACAGTGAATCTCTACAATATGAAAATAAAATTAAGACAACTTGGTAAGCTTAGATGGATAAGTACCTTTTTAAAGTCACAACAAAGAATTCTCAATAACTAATGCTTCTGTCTGGCTCAGTGCCTCAAGCTCTGGTCTCTGTAACTACATCCCTTGAATTTGTGTGCCACGCTGATTTGTCTGTGCAGTAGACATATTTCTTACCATTTTTTGTACATACAAAACGGGAAAATATAACAGTATCAAATTACAGTATTGAAATTTAGATAAATGCAATATTAATACATTGTATAAATATTGATCACATGTATGCACTTTAAATTTTGTTATTATAACTGGACTGATATCTGTATAAAATAACCAGATCTCCCTCATTGGAAGCATAAAACAGACAATTAACTATTCACAATGAAGAAATTAAACTATATGATGTCTAAGAGTAAAAAAAAATCAAAGGATCTATTGTCCTTTGGATAAATATACTAAGTGAAAATATTTGCTTTCTCTAGAATTGAAAATACATAACAAAATATGCTGGATTATGTAAGTCCATTATTTGTTAGCACACAAAGTTTAAGAATCATCTACTATAATGAATTGGGTAGAGTTAAACTGTTACATTGTTGACATCCTCTACATAGAGTTAGGAGGAAAAACAAATAAATACAATAAATGATGTTCTGTCCCCAAATTGTTTTCTGTTAAATACTGGTTAAACTCCTGTATGTTTTAAGATAAGCTTTACATTGCAAGCCAGTAATATTTGTTATTTCTTCTTTGAATCCTAAAGTGATAGACAAATAACTCTTGCAGGTTGGGAAGAGACACTTTACATGGATATCAGTGCTGACTTCAATCTCTTTGTGGAGAGAAATCAGGCAGAAATGAATTTTTACAAAACCAATTTCCCCAAAGAAAACCTATCAAGTTACTATGCCACTGAGCTAACTCAAAATGCCAATGAAATCGAGGACAGGCTGAAAATCAAGCCAGCTCTTTCTATAGTTATATCTTTATCACTCACTGAAATTTGCAAGATGATACTTGATCCAATATATATTTTCATTATTCATGAAACTGTCCTTTTATGTTTTAAAATTTTTATTTGCAAATTTCATTATTAAAAGATTTTAAAAATTGAAATTTTGATCCAAAAATGTAAAAGCACAATAAAAGCTGAGTAGTAAGCTTCCTCTATATTTATTGTGACAGATGAGTCAAGAGAAAAGCAGAGTGCATCCTATATTAATCATCTTTATAACATGCCATTTTCCATTTCTTTAGACTGATGAAAGACTACAACATAGGTCAGAGAATTTATTAGACAGTTGACACCAGAAAACAGGAAGTCAGAATGTGGGAATCTGATTTTCTTCCCAGAGGAGATGCTACAGTTTCAAGTTGGCAAACATATAACCTTCCAGACAATCTTTGGAATACAATTCTCTACAAAAAATTTAGAAGATACCATGAAAGACAGTTTTTTTTTCTGGAAGCGTTTACCAGGAAGAACATGCAGTTGCTACAGTACATGTAGAAATAAGTCTCAGCTTTATGAACTCCTCAATTGTCTTGCTGTGATATCAATATGATCCATTATAGAAATTTCACTTTAATGAATCATACAATCATGAGCTTGTGTATTTTAAATGGTCAAGCTATATAGTGTGCTATAAATAATAGTGTGCTATATTTTCTGAAAAATGATATAATTTTTAAAAGAGATAATTGTTTAGATAAAATTTGACCAGAAAATTGACTAAAAATTGTAGTCTAGGATTCTGGACAATAAATGTGACATTAACATTAATGCCAACGTACTTTTATATTTTGTCTTTTTATGTCTTTAAAAATATGATCTTTTTACATGACCCATGATTCATTTTCACTGTTATTTATTTATTTGTTTATTTATTTATTTATGGCCTCACTCTGATAAATCAAGATGATTTTGACATCACTAAAATTATTAATTGCATAAAATAAAACATATCTTGTATTTATAAAAAATGAAAAGAAAAAATATATTATAAAAGTACTTAAGACATGAAACATGCTTCCAAAGTTTATAAAGAAAATTATCTTTCACTTAAGTGTTTTTATATATAGTACATGAGTTAGTATAGTTAAAGCCAGTGTTATGGTTTTGAGAATTGTTCTAAATTTGGGATTTCCTTACACATACAATTTATTTTATTTTACTTTACTTCCCATTTTTCTTTAGGAAAAAAACAGATAATTGCATGTACATCTGGAATGTGTATATTTACTTGTATAGTGGGACCCAATAGTTTCTATCCCTTCAGGGTCCAAATAGCTGAGGAATATCACTTGCATTTCACAGGAGAGTAGAAATCTAGTTTCACACAAAGCACATTTGACAGTTCTGTTTCAGCCACTTTTGAGAGAGTTAATACAGTCATGTTTTATTTTCAAAAAAATAAATTATCAGGAATAGAAATATCATACTATGTTCTATTTAAGGCCATGGACATTATAAGGCTCATAGTTTGTCTATTGGCTTTCTTAAGTATATATTCTGATTTTATTAATATATTATGTGTAATGATTTCCAAAATGAAGCAACAATATATTTTATGTACTTTTGTGTATCTACTTCATGGAAGCCTTCCATTAATTCATGTAGCATTCACTCAACACAAATTCATATCTATACACCATGTATTTAGTCTCAAACAATGAAGTAGACACAAAGGTCTCCCTACCCCCCCATTTCTGTTATCTGTCTGCCTTGGTCAGAGAACTTTGTTTTTGTCATGTTCAGCATGTGTGCAGAGACATGACTTATCAAAGTATTGAGAATATGTATTGCTAAATGAGACAGTGACCTTACTCCCCACAAGGCTCAGAGAACTTGCCAGAAGTGAAGGCCCAAAGAGTGTTAGATCTAGAGTGGGGCAAGTGTTCTATGAGTCCATGACTTTGGCCATGACACTTGGCTTCAGAGCATCTGTGGTATCTTGTACAGTACATAGATAAAAGTGGTCTGACAGCATGATGTTTTGCATAGAGGACTGATTGGGAAGACTTTACGCTTTTCTTAGGAGATATCCATAGTTAATGTTTTCTGGAGAGAAAAAAATCACTTTCTTCAGCTGTGTAGACACATGAAAAAATGTCCTCTAATAAATAACTTTACAACCATGTTCACACAAGCCAAATGCATGCACAAAGATATTCAAGTGGAAATGGGGTGTGTTGGGAAGAAGAAGGGATTCAATGGGTCTTGAATGGGAATTAGAGAGAGAATAATGAGGGAAGAATATGAACAAAAGATGTTCTTTACATGTATAAATGAATAAATATTTTTGTAATGTACTGAGGCTTTCGTGAACTTGTAGACTTCCAAGACATAGATGAGCTAAAGCACTGGGACAAAAGGCATTGTCAGGACACATAGTAGCATCTTGTAAGTTATTATTGGTTTTAACCATCCTAATTGGCATAAAGTGTAGTTGTGATAGCTAAAGACATTAACATTTTCAAAAATATTTTATAATCATATGTCCTTCATCATTTGAGAACAGTTTAGTTGCACACCTAAATTTAATTATTTTTCTTATTGTTTAGATTTTTGGAGGGTTTTGTTTTGTTCATTTATTTGTTTGCTGGTTTTAATTTCTAGATAGTGACTATCCACCTTTTGTGTGTTAATTTTCCCCCTAATGTTGTTTGTATTTTGACTTAAATTTTAATGCTTTTGCTACATAAAACTTGTATTTAGTTTCATGAGCGATGACTCATTTATTATGTGGTTCAATGCCTGTGCTGTCAGGATTCTGCTCCGAAGATCAAAAGAATCTTTTCCTTTCTCTCCCTGAAATCCAGAAGGTATTGCTAGCCAGTATTTCTCATTATATTACCATACTGTAGTATCCATAACAGCATATTACAGGATTTAAAAAGAGACAGCTTGATTCATGGGATAGAATTGAGGACACACGTACAAAATGACATTCCTAGAGTCACCAAATTTGTTACAAAAGTCAACATTATACACTGACAAAAGACAGCATCATCAGCAGATTATACTCATTAACTGTATGGCTATAAGGAAAATGGATTTGAAACCTTATCTATCACACTGAACAAAGCTCAACTCTAAATGACTCAGGAGCATTAATAGATCACCTGGTGCTCTGACAGTGGCAGATGAGAAAGCAGGAGATATGCCTTAGCTCACAGACTCAGGATGGACAATACTTGCTCTAGTCATTGAAGCTACCTTTTTTGAAATAAATTTCTACATATAAAAATTTCAAGGTAATTGATACTTTTTGAATTTTATACATAACAGTATTTTCCATTTTTGTCAAATGTATTTATTTTAGTTTTAAAATTACTATTCCCATGGCAAGACATTATTAAATAAAAAAAATTCCTTTCTTTTTTGATAAAAATAGCAGATTACCTTTAACCCAAAGTTGTTCCATTCTAGAACTTAAGTTCTCGATTTTTCTATTAAGAGTTTAGCAGTAGCAAGGGCAATTCTAACTAAATAACTCGTCAGTTTGTTCTATTCACTGCTCACACTAAAATGGATATATTAAAAGCTATTCATCTTATAAACACTGTTCAAAGTACAGAAGGAATTGAATGGAGAAGAAAAATAGCCTCTTCAGCCCCGTGGTTCTTAAATTGAAATCTATGTCCACAAATGCTCGAATGGAAATAGCTGCATTTTCTGACACTGTGAAGCTCAGTTTGAGCCTCTCTCTGCACATGTTCATTCACGGCCAGTGCTAACCCTGAAGAGCACCCTGTTCAATTGCTCTTTGTAAGTACACCTATAAATCAGAATTATGAGAAATGTCCTTAACATGAACAGGAAAGCACTGTTTGTAGATGGCAAATAGCCATGCAGGGCTTTTATTTGACCTTTAACCTTTCTTATAAAACCTGTACAGAAAATATTGTCTTTATTCAGTACCTTAAGTGCAAAAATATTGATTTGCTTTGATAATTTTTTCAAAGACCAGCAAAGTCCTTAGATATATTTATGTTTCCTATCTGCCTTACTTGATGTTTGCTGAGAGCTTAGAGTTTTTATTAAAATTTAGAGAAGTCTGTTCCTTCACCTTCCCAATAATTGAAAATTTGGAGGTTTACTGTAAACACATTACATCAAAGTCGAGAAAGTCCTTTGTTAAAAAAGAATCAATTTTATTGAAATTGAATTCTGCAAACAAAATGCAAGCGCAATCGACCAGTTTAATGGGGTTGTCAGTAACTTTCAGCTTTACCCAAGATGCCCTGCTGTCTAGATTTTCAAAGGGACTTATTAAAGGCTAGAATGTTAGAAAATTATGATATTATGGTCTGTTATCTGCTTGATTACATCAGAGTAAAAATGTCACATTTGATTTGTACTCAGCTCTACTCAGAATTCTGCTTTTTAAAAGTCAATGATAGTTAATAAACAATAAGGCATAAAAAATTTACTATTTCATAACTGGTTTAACCTGGCAGACAGAAAAATATTCTAGAAGTTCAGAGATATTCAGACTAGTAACTCAGAACTCATTGAATACATGGCGTAATAAATATACCTTTATTTTTCATAAATAACTCATTAACCATTATATTATATGGTATAATGCTTATCAATATCTGGAAATTTTAACTAATTATTTTAATATTTTAATAAAACTACTATTCTAATATAAAATGTATTAGATCCAGCAGAGTTTCTCAAAATTGATAAATAGATAGAAATAATTGAATTTTATTTCAGCTAGGTAGAATATCAAAGATTTAATACTCACTATACTACTAGATCTATTATATTACAATTAATCATATGTAAGTGGTAATGGATTCAGTAATGTATATGCATAAACATTTTAGGAAGCCAAATTAGAAACTAAATAATTTTAAAAAGATCCATGTATAAACAAATCCACAATTCCAATTAAGGAAGGATTCTTTTTTTTTTTTTTTTTCTTTTTTTTCAGATTTAGAAGTCATTTTATTTGCAATAGTGTAGACATGCTACTATTTGGGTTTTTATAACAGTATTTCTTTCATATAGAAAGCTACACTATTTTACTTCTTAACATTTGAAATTAGTATCATTGACACTGGAGACAATTTTTGGTTTTTCTCTCAGGCCATTATATCACAGTTATATTTAAAGTCTTTCTTACAAGTTGCGATACCACTTCTTCTCTCTTCAAATTTAGTATTTGTTGCTGGCAGCATCATTGACCCATTCACCAGGTATTAGAAAAATTCTTTTCAGTTTCTTTTGAAATCTTAAATATTCAAGCTTACATTGATCTTTTTTTCTATATTCTTTATTTACATTCCAAAGGCTTTCCCCTTTCCAGTTCCCCCCCCTCACCATATGTCCCATAAGTCCTCTTCTCCCCCATTCCCCAATCGCTGCCACCCCCCTCCCCACCATTTCTCTGTTCTGGTACTCTCCCACAAAACCAGATTTAGTCTTTTCCGGACCAGAGCCCTCTCCATCCTTTTTCTTGGGAATCTTTTGCTTAGCTAATTGTGTCTTGAGTATTCAGAGCTTCTAGGTTCATTAATATCCACTTATCAGTGATTGTAATTCATGTGTATTCTTTTGTGATTGGGTTGACTCACTTAGAATGATATTTTCCAGATCCAACCATTTGCCTACAAATTGCATGAATTCATTATTTTTAATTGCTGAGTAGTATTCCATTGTATAAATATACCACATTTCTTTATCCATTCCTCCATTGAGGGACATCTGGGTTCCTTCCAGCTCCTGGCTATTATAAATAAGGCTGCTATGAACATAGTGGAACATGTGTCTTTATTGCATGCAGAGCAATCCTCTGGGTATAGGCCCAGGAGTGGTATGACAGGGTCCTCTGGAAGTGTCACACCCAATTTTCTGAGAATTCTTAAATAGTACATTAACACAAAGTCTTCCTGCTGCCATTTGCACAAGGGAGCCAGGTGACTCCACAGCCTTCTATTCACAGTCCCCGCCAGGAGAGAGTGATCTCCCAGCAGAGCTTCCACTTCCTTGCACAGAGGTGAGATCTCCACCCTCTCTCTGGAGGGGAAGAGTAGGATTAGTGGAGCAGCTGGGACAGGAGTCTTAAGGCTGCCCTTTGCACCAGGAGGCTCCACAACCTTCTGTGCGCAGACCCTGCCAGGAAAGAGTTGGTCTCCCAGGAGTTTGGACACAGGCTTACAGGCCCACAGGAGGGAAAAACTCCAGCCAGAGACAGCAAGTCCAACTAGCACCAGAGATAACCAGATGGTGAACAGTAAGCTCAAGAACCCTACAAACAGAAACCAAAGCTGCTTGGCATCATCAAAACCCTGTTCTCCCACCACAGCAAGTCCCGGATACCCTAACACACAGGAAAAGCAAGATTTGTATTTAAAATTGTATCTCATGATGCTGACAGAAGGCTTCAAGAAGGACTTAAATAACTTCCTTAAAGAAATGCAGGAGGATATGGGTCAACAGGTAAAAGCCCTTAAAGAGGGTACACAAGAATCCCTTAAAGAATTACAAGAAAACACGAACAATCAAGTGAAGGAACTGAACAAAACCATTCAGGATCTAAAAGTGGAAGTAGAAACAATAAAGAAATCACAAAGTGAGACATCTCTGCAGATAGAAAACCTTGGAAAGAATTCAGGAGTCATAGATGCAAGCATCAACATCAGAATATAAGAGATAGAAAAAAGAATCTCAGGTGCTGAAGATACCATAAAAAACATTGACTCAACAGTCAAAGAAAATGAAAAATGCATAAAGCTTGTAACCCAAAACATCCAGGAAACCCAGGACACAATGAGAAGGTCAAACCTAAGGATTATAGCTCTAGAAGAGAACAACGATTTACAACTTAATGGGCCAGTAAATATCTTCAACAAAATTATAGAAGAAAACTACCCTAACCTAAAGAAAGAGATGCCCATGAACAAACAAGAAGCCTACAGAACTCCAAACAGACTGGACCAGACCAGAAAGTCCTCCTCCTCCATAGTTATCAAAACACTAAATGCACTAAACAAAGAAAGAAAATTAAAAGCAGTAAGGGAAAAAGGGCAAGGATCTTATAAAGGCAGACCCATCAGAATTACACCAGACTTCTCACCAGAGATGATGAAATCTAGAAGGTCCTGGACAGATCTCATACAGACCCTAAGAGAACACAAATGCTAGCCCAGCCTACTATACCTAGCAAAACACTCAATCACCATAGATGGAGAAACCAAGATATTCCATAATAAAACCAAATTTATACAATATCTTTCCACAAGTCTAACCCTGCAAAGGATAATAGATAAACAATGTCTGCACAAGGAGGGAAACTACACCCTAGAAAAACCAAGAAATTAATATTCTTCCAACAAACCCAAAAGAAGATACCCATACAAACATAAAAAAAAACCATCAAAAATAATAGGAAGCAACAATCACTATTCCTTAATATCATTTTATCTGTATAATTTTCTATGATACACTTCAATTTTAATGTTTTTATGTATATTTCTTCAATTTTATCAGAAATATTTTCCATGTAAATCTTGAACTTTATCAGAAAATGTTTACAATTCTACTTTCATTCAACTTAGTAATATGTTTATGCCTACCATTATTATATCTATATAAAACATTCCATGATGATCTTATCTAATCATGATAATCATGATAATTTTAACATGTTTTTCTACATTTTCTACAATTTTTGTCAGAAATTTTTTCCACATAAATCTTCAATTCTATCATAAAATGTTTCTACTTCCTTTTTCATTTAATTTAGCAATATTTTATGTCTATTACTTTACTCCTAAATTTTCTATGAAAAATCTCTTTTAATGTGTTTTTCTATATATCACTTCTATTTTATCAAAAATATTTTCTACATAAATATTCAGTTTTACTATAAAATGTGTTTACTTCCTTTGTCATTAAGAAAAGAAAAACAAAGAACCAAAAACTAAACAAAGAAACAAATAAAAAACAATGGTCAAGTGAAGGTTAATCCCAATGGTGTCTTTATGTCTCACAGCATATAAACATGACCTCAAGCTCTGAGAAGAGGGACCAGATGAAGACCTCAAATTCAGATTATTTCTCCAAATAATGTGTGCCTGTGGATCTTTCTATCTGATCCCACTTTCCTCTCTACTTCCAGAGAAATCACTCTAATGATAAGTGAAAAAGGCTTTTTTAAGCCACTATTCACTGGTTTTATACTAGGTACCTTGAGCTATGCAGTGTCTGGTTCCTGCCATCTAGGTAATGTGCTCCTTCTCATACCAGCCATGGGCTGGCCACTCCCACATGTTTTGTGTCACCATTGCCCCAGCCCATCTTACAGCAGAGTAGATTGTAGGTTGAGGGCTTTGTGGTTGGGCTGGTGTTTAGGTTTATCTTCCCCTAGCCTGTAGAGTAGTTTCCTATACCAAAGAGACTAGAACATAGGGGTGAAGGTTCTAGGGCGGCACCAGCTTAACCTCTTTGTGGTCAATAAATTGTGCAGATATTGTCCTCTGCAATAAGATCCAGTTTTCAGGAGAATGATCCTCTGCCTTAGCACCAGCCTGGATTGTTTAGGTATCTCCAAATAATACCTTCTGCCAATAACTTGACCAAGTGCAACTAGTCTACCACTGGAAGCCTTGCCTGACTACAAATGATGTTTGGTTCAGACACCTAATCTTCTAATACATCCCCCTGAGAAGAGGGGAAGGAAGAATATCAGAGTGAGGGGGTATGGGGAACATATGGAAGACTCAGTTCACTGAATTACCTAAGTGGGATGCACATAGCTCACAGAGACTGAGGCACACAAACATAGGGCTCGCCTGGGTCTGCACTGTGTTCTCATTCTCAACTTATATGCTTTAGCTGGTAGGTTGGCTTTTCTCTGGCACTCCCAATGGTTGGAGCAGGTATGTGACTCTTTTGCCTGTTCTTAAAACTCATTTTCTCCTTCCTATTGAGTTGTCTTGTACAGTCTTGATATGGGGCTTTTGCCTTGTCTTAATGTATCTTGTTTTGTTTTGTCTTATTTGGATCTTGACTTTTGCTCTTTTCTGAAGGGAAATGTACGAGCCATGTAGGGGAATAAGAGGAAGATTGGAGGTTGTGTGTGTTAGGCTTCTGGGGATAGCTAGGACAAGGGGAGGGAAGGGAAAGTGTGATCAGAGTATATTATATGAGTGACAAATGTGGCCCACCAGGAAGAACTATGATCCTATTCTATCTGGGGCCTGTTTTGCTACCCATAGTCTCCTTCTGAGGGCCATGTCTATATCTACAACAAACCTACTGCTAGGGTCTGTGTTAGTATTCATGCATGAGTTACACCCAAATGGCATGTGGATGTCTATGGTCTGTGCTGCCAGCAGCAACAATTTCATGGAGGCCATACTCATTCAAGTGCCCTAAGACCATGGGGGTGTCTGTTCAGTATGGCCACTAAGAGACTTGTCTGGGCTCATGGTCCAGCTGTTGATGACTGTGTCCAAGATTATCACTGAAAGCTATGCAGATTGTTCATACTTTGTGCTGCAGCCTGAGGCCATGTCAGTGTTCATAGACATGAACTACAGCAGAAAGCCATTCCTGGATCCATGATCCTCCTGAAGCTGGAGTCCATGTTTGTGGTCTGTGCTTTTGTCAGGGACTGTGCAGAGATCTATTATTGGTGTGTTTCCTGACTGTAAAGATCAAGGAGGCTACTTATACTGTGTATTGATGATTTTGAACTCACAGTTGTGAAGGAGAGCTATAGTATGTTTCTGTAACAACTCCTATCCTCACCTAAATATCTTCGTCCCTCAAATAAAGCAACAGCTGAGAGAATCCTTAAAAATGACAGAGATGCTGAAGAGTAGATCTCTACAACTGGTAGCTTCTGGTAGAGGTGCAGGAAGAGGAGGACTCAACTCCATTTAAGGAGCACGACACTGACCGTTTGACCTTGCTTGAGCATGTTTGACCAACACAAGTTGGTCATGGTGGCCAACTGGCAGGGTGTATTGCTCAGAGAATCAAGCTGAGTGATAACATCTTGAGTCTCAAGAGAGGAAGGGAGAATGAAAGAATTGGTGTGAAGCTTTAAATCTCAATGGCATTTCCCAGCTTTGTACTTTCTCTGGTAAGGCTACACTAAGGAATCCTTCCCAAACAGCAATACCATTGAGCAACAAAGTGTTTAAATGCCTGAGACCATGTGCTTCATTTCTTACTGAAATCATCACAATATGTGCTAATCATTCAGTAACTATAGAAATATACCAGAGGAAATTAAATTATAAGGATAAAATATTTATTCCAGCTTAAAACTTTGGATATTTCATCATATAATCAATGGACAGCATTGATTTTGGCCAGCCAAGAGGCAGACTAACACTCAAGACACCAAACATTGCACATCAGCAAGCAGGAGGCTAAAAGAGAGTGAGAACAGAGCTGGGAAGACAATGTATCTTCTAAGATTTACCTTCCAGTAGTTAACTTTCTCTTTTTGTAAGATCTTACTTCTTAAAGGCTTTACCCTCTCTCAATGTCAGTGCTGTAGGTACCAAGACTGAAGGCTTGCCACCTTCCCACTAGGACCCAGAGTTTCATATTTCCATCATATTTTAGAGTACCAACATAAGGATAATAAAACCTTTTATATTAGAAGATGAAAGTACATTAAAAATATATGCTCCCTAAATAGAAGTCATCAAAACCCAGAAATTTATGTGACTGAATTAAGTTGTCATACTCAATAATTACCTAAGGCTTTAGAGTACACAATGGCAACTTGTACCAGTGTTCATTCCACCAGGCAGAATGGATTACTTGGAGGCAGAGACTCAGAGGTGTGGAGGTTTTGGGCCTGTGGAAAAGCAGCAGAGCATAGTAAGTTCATGTGGCAGAGCAAATAGTTGATCCGGGATCAAAGATGTAAAAAAGAGACAAGAAAAGGTCAACAACCAAATGCCTTGTTTCAGGGTAGTTCTTCAATAACCTTACACAACAGTCTTTCCATTTGTCCAAAGTGCCAGGCTTAGAATCAACAATTTATCTCATGGGTTTGGTGGCATTTTCAGAATTCTTTCTGCTATAAGTACTCCATAGCATGGCTTTGAGTATTTGGATTTAAAGTAGTGGTAGTTTCATAAGGCATACTTCTCCTAGAGCATTATTCCTTTTATTTTTAAAAGTCATCAATGTAGATATAAGCAACTATAAACACAGAACTTGCTACTTGTTTACTATATTAAATATTTCCTGGTCTATTATATGAAACAAAGTTAATTTGATAATATTCAAACTTTTGTTAACATTTGCATGCAATGTGTATCTTAATCGTGGTATATTTTTGTCCTGTAACAGTTTTTATGAGATATTTTATAATATTTAACTGCAATAAATAGTTTTCACAGGTAATTACGATGAGCATGTCAACACGACTAAGCTTTCTCAGATATGGAAGACTTCAAAGTAAAGAATGACAGCTAATCAGTATAAACACTTGAGATGGACTTCTCCTTTGAGATCTTAGGTTCAGAGAAACTGAATAGTATAGCTTTCTGCATGACTTCTGAAAACATTGAAACTCCCTTGTAGCTATGATCAGCATATATAATCCACCACTCCAAACTAGAATTCAAAACTGTCTCATGTTATAGCAGTGAAGAACATTTACTAAAATAATTTGTAAGTATTATTATTGAAAATGTATTTGCTTTTGTATGACTCTTTTTCAATTATTCAAAAAATCTTCAAAAACTTTATTTGGTGCCCATTTTCTTATGCTCACATCAGATAGACATTTTCCAAGGGAAGAAACACATAAGTAGCGCTAGGTTTGTTTTTTCCTATACTCTATGAGGAAATGAGGAGCAGCACCTCACTTCTGTACATTTCACATTTACTCATCTCTATTGCTTCTGCCCTTCCTCGTCTCTCTAAGAATCTCCTTGTACAGAAGAGTCAAGCTGTTACACTGGGAAGAAATAAGCAACTTTCCATTGATGTGCAGCTGTGAACTACCATGGCAGGCTTTGCAGTACTTTTCAAAGCATTTCTTTTCCCTGCAACATGTTTCTATAAAATAGAGTTATATATTTGAACAAATAACCTTTGATCTGACGACCTAAAACTAATGTTTAAATCAGGTGTTGGATTTAATGGATAAATAATGTAATATTAAATTTTCCTCGTGGCCACTCAACAGAACTAGAGGATAAGATTATAATAAAGAGGACATCAAACACTTTGGATGTAAGACATGGAGAAAACAGACAAGCAAAGAGGTAGATTCTTCCTTCCTTCTGGTTAGTATTTAAACTACTCCCAGAGTATAAACAGGTGTATGGGGATGGTAAAGAAGTCTTGGGTAACACAAAAGCCACAATTGTGACTTTTAGGGGCCAGAAATCAAACCGACTCGGTTACCTTTGTTCACTTGAGCAATAGAGGCTTGACAGTGGAAGTAGTAACATTAACTAACTCCAATATGCGTTGGGAGATTAGTTCCAGAGTAGAGGGAAGGAGATAACCTTGTCTGGTACTGTAAGCCCGGATAGACATCCAGAATTAGGGAGGCTGTCTGCTCAGGATTTAAAAAAAAAAGATTTTGAACAAAATCTCCTCACCCTTGTTCATAGACTCTAGACCCCCAAATAAACAAGCAAACAAAAGCAAAAAAGAAAACAATACTAATCAACAAAACAAAACAAAACAAAATCTGGTGAATTCAGAGATGTATAACTTCCATAGCTAGAGAAAATAAGCACATTTAGGGTCACAGTCCTAAACAAGATATGTTTCCTAACCAAATACGAGGTTCAGAGAATATTGTGGAAGGGTGAATAAGAAGAGTTGAGAGTCAGAAGACAGAGAGAGGGCTACAAACATGATTCTCCAGACTACGGACTCTTGTCAATATTAAACCACAAATTACCTGTGTGGGCTTACATAAACAGGTGTTATCCATAAGTCAAGAACATCAGAGAGGTGCATGGGGTCCTACACATTATTTCTGGTCTATGAGCTATTGACAGACCCTAGGAGAGGGACAGGCTATGGTGTTTTTTTTTTTGCTGTCCACACAAGACTGAGCCTACCAGTGTCTAACAGAAAGCTCCAAACTCATGCTGACAAAGACAGCCCAGGTTAACCTTGATACATTAGGAAACAAAACAAATGATCCTGAACATGAGAAAAAAGACTTATGAAGAGGAGAGGGAGTGACTGGAGAGATAAAATGATAATCAGAGAGAGAGAGAGAGAGAGAGAGAGAGAGAGAGAGAGAGAGAGAAAGAGAAATATGCATTGTGACCATTTGTGACCATTTTCTAAAACCAAATTTAACTAAGGAAAACTAGGCAAAACCTTCAGCAAAGGGGGTTATATGTGTAGTATTTTTTGTAATTGAGTTGCTGAGCTACTATTAGAAATAGAGTATTTTACTTAATAAAATTAGACTTTTAGAAATGGCCAGATACTGGAGATAGTACCTTACAGAGGTCTTGGGTCTGTGATTTCATATGTCCCTTAGAGCTGCAACCCATTTTGATATGTCTAATTAATATGAGTATAGTCTAGTTCATGAGAGAAAGAGAACCTTTGTTCCCTAACTAACCCTGCCATAGTGTGCTGCCAGCAAATTACAACTGAAACAAAAGCAAAGGGACATGCTGAAAAACCGTCTATGGGCCTTGAGGATAGTTGATTCACTTCCTTAACTTTCTAGAGGTTTATTCTGTTTATGGTACTTTTGGGTAACTGGTTTATTTACATTATGACATGTGCATCATGTGTGTTGGATTACCTCAAAGAATTAACCACTTGTCATCCAGAGTCCATTTTAGGTAACAAGAGATAGTAATCAAACCATGAATCTGTATAGAAAAAACTCCCCAAATAGATGAATAACTCCTTCTACCTAGATACAATTTCAGTGACCATTATGCAAATAGGACTATTATTTAAATGTGGAAAGTAAGTTTCCAGTTTGGAGTGAGGTGTCTATATTGTAAAAATTCCATTGCAAGTGCTTTTGTATGACTGCTGCAGATGCTGCAGCCTGGCATTTCATATGTATGCACTATAGGCTTACTTTGCTATAACTAGGGCTGCTGTCATGCTGTTCTGGCTATCGCTGCATGGTTGCTATTGTGACTATGCCAAGCCATACTGAGTTCTAGTATTAACCATGTCATGATTTACTAAATGATTTCTTTTGCATATCATTATCAGTCTTGCAGTTTAACAAGAGATTCAATGGCTCCAGTGTGCTGAGAACCGCTTGGATGCCTTTCCTCAAGGCATGTATGAACTTCAGTAACAGACTTTTATAGTTCAACTGAGGCCAAGGATTGCTGGAAACTGGCAGAGGGAGCATGACTTGTTTACTTACTCTTTCTGTGCTGGGAGAAGAGCTGATAAACTAACCTGCAGTGCTGCTTCCATTTGCCATGCACACACAGTAATCCTTAGGGGAAAATGGTTGTCATTTAATATGCTTATATTTCTCAATTGAGTATCCCCAAACCTCACTCACCCGTGGAAAGAATAATGTTAATATAGTTAAGAAATTGTTTCAGAAACTGTTTACTTAATGTGCAAAATTGATGACCATCTTTTTAGTTGATATGAATTAATCTTTGTGGGAATAGAATTTTCCTATTTCCAGATCCTAGTTTCTGATGATCCTTCAAAATGAAAGAACGGCATATAGACCAAATGAAGCCCACATAAGAAGCAGGATTTATGGCTCATAGAATCAATATTTAAGGGACAAAGGAATAAGCTGTGTGGTAGAACTACTCTGAGTACAAAAGTTTGCTTCTGTCCCTAGCTGTTTGTTTAGTTCTGTGTACACATCAGGAAGGACCGTCACTTACAACTGCTTCACATTACCACTTGACCTGAAAGTCCTATCTTATCTTTAGTAGACTAGTAACTGGCTGGCTGGAGTAGGACCTGAACAGAGGCAACTGGAATAGCAAACAGGTTTGGCTAAAAATCCATGATTCATTCAAAGAAGGAAACACAGTTTTACTGGAAACTAAGTGGGAAAAAAATAGCTTTCTCAGCAATGAGGATGACATTGTTTTGAAGAGGGGATGTTGTTCTAATTTTGTTTTGATTTTGTTTCTTGTTTTAAATAAAATATAATTATATCATTTCCCCTCCCTTTTATCTATTCACCCCCTCCCATCCCTCTAATCTTCCTATTCTACACACTCTCAAGTTTATAGCTTCATTTACTTTTATTATTATGCATATATGTCTGTACATGCACATGTGTATACAATAATATAACAGAAAACTAGATGTAAAACAGAAATAAATATTGCCTCATATGCATATTTGTGCATATTTTTATTTTTTAAAAATGTAAGAATTCCCATTACAGTTTGTGTCTGATTTTCAGGAGCCATGACTGGAAACACAATGCCAGGTTTTACAGGTGGAATTTCGAATGTTTGTTTACATTTGAAAGAATTACTGATAATTACTGATAAAACAGGAACTGTGGTAGAGTAAATCCATTTGGGCTTAAGATTAACTACTAATATTTTATTATACTATACGTAGCTTCACATTTCCAATGTTTTCATATTGCATGTATGTGTGCATTTCTTTCAATTTTTAAACTTCTTTTTTATTTTTAAATTCTGATTTATTTGTTTTTGTTTGCTCTACTGTTCTCTAAAGAAAGAGAGAGAAAATGTAGGCATAAATTTAGATTGGAAGGGAGGATCTAAGAGGTGTTGTGAAAGGTGATACTATGATCAAAATATATCTTATAAAATTATTTTAAATCTTTCTATTCATCTCTGCTTCTGTCTCTCTGTCATCTCTCTGTCTCTGTCTCTGTCTCTCTGTCTCTCTCTGTCTCTCTCTCTCTCACACACACACACATATATATATAATTATTATTCCATATAAGATACTATATTGTCAATGTACAAAGCCTCATGTGATGAGTGACGAGTGAGATTGTCCCCAAGAGGAATTATTTCTTTTTAATGTTATACACCTAAAGAAATTTTCTAGTCCAGAATAAATAATATTGTTGTCACTAAAAGTTCCTTATCTGACATCTGATCTTCACAGGGAAAATAGTTTAGCATATAATGTTCATATTGCCTACTTTAGATAATCAGCAACTGATATAAAATATAATTGACTTTCCAAATATTTCCATTCTTTTTTCCATTTCTTTCCCTTTGAAAATTATGAGAGTTAATATTTACATAGTTACTATAATCTTGATTTAATCATCAATTCACCTATATAAGAATTTTATTAATATAGATGTGTTTAAATGAAGAACTTAAGAACAGATGTCAGCTAAAGCAAACATCAATAAATTAGTCAGACCAGTTGCAATAAAAGCTTACAAATTACAATGAAATAGGATTAAAAGTCCCTTAAAAATCATCCTTTAGGGAAGGTAAGGCTTTGGTCTCATTAAAAAGCCCTAATAACATTAAATTAATATACAAGCACACACACACACACACACACACACACACACACAAATATATATTTGTGTGTGTGTGTGTGTGTGTGTGTGTGTGTATTCCCAAGCACTCAGGATATACACACAAAATACCTGCACATGCCTGAGTATATAAACACATGAAGAAAACACACATAGATAAATACATATGCATTCATGCATACACAGGGCATGAATAAATACATGTGTAAATGAATAAATATGTATGCATAAATACATGAACATAGTTGCACATATACATTGTACCAGACAAACATACATGAAGTTAGCCTATTCACACATGAGTACCAATGAGCATACACAGCACAAATGTATGTGTGTTTATTCAAACACATACATGTATGTAAACATGAATTTTAAATATTGGCATTTTTAAGAGGAAAACAGGAGATGCATTTGCAATTGGAAGCATAGAATATAATTCCAATAATTTGGAAAAACCTTAATTTCTTTCTTATTGTATAATTATTTTGCCAAAAGTTTATACTTTGGAGATAGTTAACTTTTACTGGCAGTAAAAACTGCAACATTCAGAGATATTGAGGTAGACTGCTTTTATTTACATGAAACACGTATTTTCAATTCAAATAATTTGAATGCTTTGGAAAATTATTTTTAATTTATAATAAACATTCAAAATACAAAAGTCATAATTACACAGTTGAATTATGACAAGAAATGGTCACATGTGTATCATAGTGGCCTAGGTTAAGAACCGGAACTTAACTAGCATCTCATTGGCCTCACGTGCATCCAACTTCTTAATATCTTTATCTTCCTCTCTATAAGAAAACAAAATTGAAACAAAACTATACAGATTCTTCTAATGAGGTTTTTCTCAGTGGTTCAGATTTGTAGAATTCCACTATAAGAATTTTACTTAGTTCACATGGCATATACTCATTACTGAATGATATTTGATTATATTTTTAATATGTATATACCTCCTCAAATGATTATTGATAGTTACAGCTGAAATCAGTTTTGCACTTTTTGCTACTTCTTTTATTCTAGATGTCAATTCTATAGTAGTGTCATTGGAAAGATTTGTGAATACCAGGACCTGTCACAGACAGAACTAAAATTTTCTAGGCGTACAATATAAAGTGGTTGAAACATATCTATTAAGCCTTCCTTCACACCAAAAAAATTGGTACCCCTTAAGGGTTCAGGGCCACTGTTATTCATGGTTTCACAACTCCTCTTCTTCATTCGGCAGAATAACTGATAAGTTCTCCCCTGGGAGCAAGAACAGAGGAGAATGATAGTCTTCCTGTGCACTGTTTTGCCTGTGTGTAACTTGAACCCTGTTTCCAATGAAGAACCAGGTCAAGACTCGATGGCGTGTGTATGAGACCTTAGTTATCACAGCATTTTAGTGTCTATGAACCTCTAATTTATTAGTCAAATATAAGAAAGGGGAAAATTAGTCTGAAGTAAAAAAAATTCCTAGAGATTAGTTATTATTGTAATATTAGAAAATCAGAAATAAGTAGGCTCCCTGTTCATACAGTTGTAATTCAGCATGTTCCTAACACAACTGGAGAAGGGCCTTGATTAAAAGTCTGATATGATTTCCAGTGCAATGGTCAAATATTTTAAAAAATATTGTACATCAGCCTTTAAAATTTGGTGAGATTTTAGGCAGCATAATAAGACTAGAGTTTTACCAAATAAAACAATCAATTTTAACCTATTTTAAGGATAAGCAGAAGACCAGAAATAAGAATACATTATGAAATGGTGATTAATGGTTGATAATTTTCATTTGAAGATTGATGTAACCTCAACCTACATACCAATTAAATATGGTATGATTAAGTAAAGTATTTATCTCTTGTTATTTTATATTTCAAGTGATTAAAACAGATTCAATAACACTTTAATCATATTAGCCTTATGAGTATTATGTATGAGCACATGGAACCTGGACCTGCAGCAGACAAATGCTGGGATTATGCAGCTCTTTACCTTTGGAATGAATATCCAAACATTAGTAGGTATAATAATCCGAAATCAGTCTCCATTTTTTGTATTGTGTGAAATCAAAGACATAAAAACATTTACCTATTCAGCAGATTTTGGATGTCAATATTTAATATTCACATAGACTTTTGATTGTTTTCCTTTTCAATGAAAATAGATTAAGTGTTTTATTTTATCTTACTCGTATTCTCGTAACATAATGCCAATCAACAGTCACAAATATAAACATGATGTTTGGAATTATTAATTATAGTATCATCAAAATTTTACTAATAGTCTTTATAGACATGGTACTATGCCTTATTTATCTTTTTTTTCTGAGACTTATTTTATTTCAAATATAATAATTGTTTTTAACACTTTGGCAGTTTGGTCTCTTCTATATCATTTAACTAGACTTAGTTTCTAGTCCTTATAAGTTCGTTTTCCTTGACACTAGAGTAACATCTTCTGTTGGTAACTTTCTGGCATCTGGATGTTCTCTTTGTACCTTCGTAGTTCACCCTTTCTTGTTCTATCGGAAGCTGTAGGCGTCTATTATTATTGTTGATGGTGCTGTTTTTATTGTTGCTGTTGCAATTATTTTATTGTATTTTCTACCACTTCCATAGTCTTCTGAGACCATAAATTTTTCATCATAATTTTGCAAGTAATGATTCTTTTTTTTAAATTTTTATTTCTATATTCTATGTTTACATTCCAAAGGCTTTCCCCTTTCCCAGTTACCCCCCACCATATGTCCCATAATTCCTCTCCCCCCTGCTATTCTTCACTCATTCCCCCCCCCCACGATTTCTCTGTTCTGGGTCTACAATACTGGATCCAATTTTTTCAGGCCCAGGTTCCTCTCCTTTCTTCTTCTTGGGAGTCATTTGACTTGCTAATTGTGCCTTGAGTATTTAGGGCTTCTGGGCTCATTAATATTCACTTATCAGCCATTGCATTTCATGTGTATTCTTTTGTGATTGGGTTAGCTCACTTAGGATGATAGTTTCCAGATCTAACCATTTACCTACAAATTGCATGAGTTCATTATTTTTAATTGCTGAGTAGTACTCCATTGTATAAATATACCACATTTTCTGTATCCATTCCTATTTTGAGGGATATCTGGGCTCCTTCCAATTTCTGGCTATTATAAACAAGGCTGCTATAAACATAGTGGAGCATGTGTCTTTATTGTATGCAGGGGAATCCTCTGGGTATATGCCCAGGAGTAGTATGCCAGGGTCCTCTGCTAGTGACATGCCCAATTTTCTGAGGAACCACGCACATACACATGGAAACTGAACAATACTCTACTCAATGACACCTTGGTCAAGGAAGAAATAAAGAAAGAAATCAAAGACTTTTTAGACTTCAATGAAAATGAAGGTACGACCTACCCAAATCTTTGGGACACAATGAAAGCAGTGCTAAGAGGAAAATTCATAGCCTTGAGTGCCTCCAAAAAGAAACTGGAGAGAGCATACACTAGCAACTTAACAGCACACCTGAAGGCCCTGGAACAAAAAGAATCTAACTCACCCAGGAGGAGTAGAAGAGAGGAATTCATCAAACTAAGGGCTGAAATCAATCAAGTAGAAACAAAGAGAACCATACAAAGAATCAACAAAACCAAGAACTGGTTCTTCGAGAAAATCAACAAGATAGATAAACCCTTAGCTAGACTAACCAAAGGGCACAGAGATAGTATCCAAATTAACAAAATTAAAAATGAAAAGGGGGATATAACAACAGAAACGGAGGAAATTCAAAAGATCATCAGATCCTACTACAAAGGCCTATACTCAAAACAACTGGAGAATCTGGAGGAAATGGACAATTTCCTAGACAGATACCAAATACCAAAATTAAATCAGCATCAAGTAGATCAGCTAAACAGTCCCATAACCCCTAAAGAAATAGAAGGGGTTATAGAAAGCCTCTCAACCAAAAAAAAGTACGGGACCAGATGGTTTTAGTGCAGAATTCTACCTGACTTTCAAAGAAGACTTAACATCAATACTCTTCAAACTATTCCACAAAATAGAGACAGAAGGGACACTGCCCAGCTCGTTCTTCGAAACCACAATTACGCTGATACCTAAACCACAAAAAGATCCAACAAAGAAAGAGAACTACAGGCCAATTTCTCTTATGAATATTGATGCAAAACGAAAGCCCATGAATAAAGAGGCTGCTTTTTGCTTTTGTCTGAAAAGTCTTCTGAGGCTAAGGTAAAGAAATATAGATTAGTCATATTGACAAAAGAGGTCTCAGAAAAGCCTGGATTAAACTTTGTCCTCCAGTTCACTCTTGTAAGGACCATTTGACAAAGCATGGCAAGCTTAAAAAGAAAAATATAAAAAATATATGCTTCAAAGAGTAAAAGGGCACCAGAAAGTAGAATGGAGCTAAATCCTTTATCCAGGGACTTTGGGACAGTAGCTCACCCAGATAAACTTATTGTTTATTCATTTGTAGTTTAACAAGAAATAATTATGTCATGTTAGGCATTATTATCACCTGGTTATTGCTTTCATTTGGACATGAGTTATGATTATGTGTCAAATTGTAAAAGGAACAATATTAATGGCTATTCTCAATTGTCAACTTTATTATGTCTGTAAGGAAGTATAATCCAGAATTTATAAAAGGTCTTATGAAAAGATATAGAAAAGTGTTGGTTCAGGCATGATGGCACACACCTTTAATCCCAGAACCCAGGGGACAGACGTGCAGATCTCTGAGCTCAGTCTACAAAGCAAGTTCGAGGACAGACAAACTTAAGCAGTGAGTGAGTTGGAAAACACAAGACTGGTGGTAATTTAACAGAAAAAGTTATGTTTTAGCCCTGCAATCAACAGAACGAGGTAGCATCAGCCACATGGCTCTGATTTTAGAATCAGGAATAAAAGGGATTACTGGATAACTGATGCTCATTAGATGGTGCTAAGAAATTATCAATGATTAAGAAAAGAACAGGAACATTGAAGTGAAATTTTCTAAGGAGTGTCTGCTGAGAGCACTAAGGAGTTATATTCCAAACTGACAGCCAGACTTGGAAATATATAAGAAGCAACCAGGTATACTGGTTTTAAAGGTATGATGGGGTCATGGAGAGCATCTTAAGCTTGCCAATGTGAGAGGCCAGAGAAAGACATTGGTAAAATGGCAGCCTCAGTGGCAGTGGACAGCCCAGGACTGAAAGGGTTATGCAAAGAAGTTGAGGTTTGGCATCATGGAGAGATCCTATGAAAGGCTCTTGGTAAAGCCTAGTTGTAGTGGAGACCTCAGCATATTCATGTACTACAGCACTAGTCAATGACAATCAAGAACAGTAGCAGCAGTAGAGTTGAATTAACCAGAACCTAGGGTGGTATAGAGGGCAGAACTGGAGAAGTGACCCAAGTCCATTGAAGGAGTGCAGAAGACCATGTGTGGTGGACATACATTAGAGCAAGGATCTGTAAAGTTGTTGCCTGAGAGACTCCAGGTTGTTAGGGACGCCAGAATATGCAGTAGGTAATTTCTTGTCCGGCTGTGGTTTTGCATACTGTGCTTCCTCTCTTTTAGGGTATCTAGATGCCAGAGCACAACAGGGTAGAAAGATAAAATGGATCCCAGATGGGGTGGAGGTCTGAAGAATCCTGGTCTGGCTGGGAGTGGATGACAAGGTTGAACAGTGTGGCAGTAGGGGAAAGGCCCTTTCCAAGGATCTTATTGTTATAGCTATTTTAGGTGAAATAGCTCTCAGAGGATTTTAGCTTATGCATATTTCTTTACTAAGAAGCTCCAAGCACAGTGCAAAAATGGTGAGTTCTGTTTGTCACCAGGGCTCTGTCTTCTCTACTTGGGGGGATGCCACACCCTGCAGCCTATCTGAGATACTTCAGATAACCCTGCACCCAAGATTTCTGGAATGTTTCTTCTTGCCAATGAAGCATCTCAGTACTTTTACCTCAGCCAATTCCTTTTGTCCAGTTTATTCTCATCCCCTTCTCCAAAAGTATACAACCTTTGGTTCACCCTGAATAAAGTGTATACATACAAAAACACCCCAAGTAAAGAAAGTTGGAGCTCTGAAGATCATTATCACAACAGACTCAGAGATGGAGAGTTTGGAGTTTTCCCAGCTGGTTTTCTGTCTTGCTTTGGTCCAGAATTTTCTCAGTGTGATGTTTTGGAGTGGTAATGTATATCCTGTGATCTGCTTCTTTGATTTTATAGGGGATTGCAGTTAAGAGGTTGCATGAATTGCAGAAGAGACTGACCTTTTGAGTATTAAACATTGTTGGGGCTGTGATAAGCCATAAAAACTTTTGAACTTGGACTAAATGTATTTTGCTTTGTGCTATGGCTAAGTATGGCCTCTGTAGACTCATGTGTTTAACCAAGCCTATGGGACCACGTAGCTGAATGTGGTTGTTTGAATATGTTTAACCTATGGGAAGTGGCACTGTTAGGTGTGGCTTTGTTGGAATATTTGGGGCCTTACTGGGCTAAGTATACCACTGTGCAGGTGGCTTTTCAGGTCTCCTGGTGCTCAAGCTCTGCCCAGTGAGGAAGACACACTCCTCCTAGCTGCCTGTAGAAGACAGGCTATTTCTGAATGCCTTTGAATGAAGATGCAGAACTTTCAGCTCCTTCTCAAGCACCAAATCTGCCTGGAAAGTGGCATGCTTCCCACCATGATGATAATGAATGGCCTGAACCTCTGACACTGTAGGTCAGTCTCAACTAAATGCGCCATGCTGAATCTTCACAGCAATTAAACCCATAGATAGATAGATAGATAGATAGATAGATAGATAGATAGATATGTATATTTGTGTGTGTGCTTCTGTGTGTATTTCCTTCCTCTCGCTGCCATTCTCTCTCACATCTTTTCTTCTCCCTTGATTTTTCAAAAGACAGTGTGTATGTTACATATGCAAATAAAATTATAAATATTTTCCAATAGGAGGATATATATACATACATATATTATATATATACTTTTTAACAATGAGTTTACTATGCTATTTGCCATGATAATACTATCATGTATCAACTTTTATAGAATCTTGTAAAGTCTTCATACTTACCAGCATATAGCTAGTTTTACTAGATATGTAAACATAATGTATTCCATATTAAAGTCATAAATTTATAAAGTACTTTGATTCTGCACACACTAGCAAAAATTATCTTAGTAGCAGAATAAAAAATACAGTACAGAAAAGGCTCCTAGGTATCAGGTATTCTAAAATATTTCCACAAAAACACATACTTTTATAAATACAAGATAAGTTCATAGAGAAGGCCCTGCTTATCTTTCTATTTAAAACTCATACCTATTCAAATATATATCAAGATCATGATAAACATTTTCTCTAAGGGCAGTAAATGCTAAGAAAACATGCATCCCAGAAAACTGAATAAAGAAACTCATAAAGTATTAAAATATATTCTCCTCAGAACATATACTATAGAAAGTAAAGTAATAAGTCAGGTGTGCTTATTATTTCTTAAATTATAAATGTGTATGCAATTTACATAAGAATATATATCATTTATCATTGGCAATACAAGTATTGTGGAATTCATTCCAAAATTGCCATAACTCTTAGATTGCAAGGAAGAAATAATAGAAATTTCTGCTGTAAATACTACTTTGTCTAGAGAGAAATCTCTTAGCATCTCATCTCGGGTGCATCTCATATTGCTTCCTTTATTTTCAGCAAATTATAGCTAAAATATTCTTCCTTCTCTTTCTTACTCCCTATTCTACCTTATTTCTTTCACCACTTCTTCAAATTCATGACTGCTCTGTTCACTAATTTTTATTACATACGGTGTGCAATCAACATTCACTCCTTATCAAGGAAACTTCCCTTTGCAACAGATAGACTTGACTAGAGTAAACCACAACTAATTAAAATGTAGAGATGTGAATACTAGTTCAAATAGATACATGAACAAAATAGCCCAAAAATTAATCTCGGAAGACTGTGGCAAGGGCAGAAAGATTGTAAGAGTCAGAGGATCAGAGGGTTGGCTGTAGATTGCATCTCTTAGGAACATCAGAAGCCACATCCATAAGTCCCCCCTACATGGTTGTCTAAACAAGAACTAAACAAGGACAGCAATAAACATGACAATATGGACAGGAAAATGCCCTAAGACCTCAACTGTGAACAATGAATGATGCACTAATGAGAAAAGCTAGAGAGAGGAGGGTTGTCCTTCCCCAGGGAAGAGCGATCCAATATGTTTGTCATATTGCCTCTAAGCAACAAAGAAAAGTACTTCTCACAATATTATTCTCCCTAGGTGTGATATATTCACTACAGAGACACATGTGACATCGAACATTATCCCTGAGGGTTTTATACCTATCCACACACAGAATTTTAATTATAATGGTTTCACAAGACAATGATGATATAATATTGGATTTTTGTGGGGACTTTTAACAAATTAGTCCTTTTCAGTGGGTCAAAAAAAAAAAAACCTCATAGAACCCAATCTTATATAGTATAGTGATTGTTTTGTGAAAACATTATTACTACAGTCCTTTTTTCTGTGTGTGGATAGGTACAGAATTCTCATAGATATGAAATTGTTCGATTGCAAATCCCTATTATAAAGATGTATAGCATTTGCATGAAACATACACATTTTCTCACACTCTTTTACTATCTATAATATACTTATAGCTCCTCATATTAGTGTTAGACAAAGGATGTATATAGTAGTATTTACTGGATAATAATATAATAGGGAATATACATTCCGCATAGATGGAAACTCTTCCCAAACGTTTCTACCTGTGATTGTTTTAATGCACAGGTATAAAGACAAGATAAAATGGATACATCTGTATTTTCACCTTGTTTTATAGTTATGTTGATGCTTTTTATTACTATTTTCATAGAAAAACTGTAGCTTAATTAGGTACATGAATGACTGATAAAGAAACATAGGAGAAAATTCAGCAAGGGCTCTGGATCCTGGGTGTTGCAGGACACCAGAAGAGGTGAAGTGGGAGAGGAAGAAATGGAAGGGATGTTAATAGAGTATTCATGTGTAAAATCTTTAAGAAATACAAAATTTATATAATATGATAAACTATGAAAAAGTTAGCAGTCTTTCACCAGACTGCTAACTTTTTCATAGTTTATCATATTATATTTTTATTTTCATGAGATACTATTATGTTTTATTTACATCACATATCTGACATTTTAAAAGTTTTGAAGTTTTATGTCTCACTAAATATTACAGTGATATATTTGTTATATTAACTGAAGGAAGCCTGTAATAATTAGTCTGCCTCTTTTTAAAAAGTTATTGGATATTTTATTTATTTACACTTCAAATATCCCTTTTCCCAGTTTCCCTTCTGGAAACCCCTTATCCCATTCTCCCTCTCAATGCTCTGTGAAGTTGCTCACCCACCACCCACTCCTACCTCCCTGCCTTGCATTCCACTACACTGGGGCATCGAGCTTTCCAACGACCAAGGGCTTCTCTTCTCATTGATGTCCAACAAGGCCATCCTCTGTTACATATGCAGCTAGATCCATGGGTCCCTCCATGTGTACTTTTTGGTTGGTGATTTAGTTCCTGGGAGCACTTGGAGGTCTAGTTGGTCCATATTGTTGTTCGTCCTATGGGGCTACAAACCCATTCATCTCCTTCAATCCTTTGTTTAACTCCTCCATTGGGGACCCCATGCTCAGTCCAATGGTTGGTTGAGAATTCACCTCTGTAATTGTAAGGCTCTGAAAGAGCCTCACAGGAGACAGCTATATCAAGGTCCTATGTGCAAGCACTTCTTGGCATCAGCAATAGTGTCTAGATTTGGTGACTCTATATAGGATGGATCTCCAGGTGGAACAGTCTCTAGTTGGCCTTTCCTTCAGTCTCTGCTCCAAATTTTGTTTCCATATTTCCTCCCAGGAGTATTTTGTTTCCCCTTCTAAGAAGGAATGAAGCATCTACAATTTGGTCTTCCTTCTTCTTGAGCTTCATGTGGTCTGTGAATTGTATCTTGTGTATTGCGAGCTTTTAGGTTAATATCCACTTATTCATGAGTATGAATCATGTGTGTTCTTTTGTGACTGGGATACCTCACTCAGAACGATATTTTTAATTCCATCCATTTGTCTTAGAATTTCATGAATTCATTGTTTTTAATATCTGAGTAGTACTCTATTGTATAAATGTACCACATTTTCTTTTCATTTTTTCTTTTATTGTTTGTTTATTTGTTTATTTGTTTGTTTATTTATTTATTTATTTATTTATACTCCAGATTTTATTCCCCGCCTGGTCTACCATACCACTGTTCCATATCCCATACCAACCTCCCAACCCTCATTTCTCCACAAGGGTGTCCCTACCACCCACTACCCACCACCCACCCAAACAAACCTCTAAACTCCCTGGGACCTCCAGTCTTTGAGGGTTAGGTCCATTGGACTGAGCATGAGGTCCCCAATGGGGGAGTTAAACAAAGGACTGCATCTTCTCTGAATGAACCCAGACACAGCAGTGCTCTGCTGTATAGGTGTTGGGGGACTCAGCAGCTGGTGTATGCTGTTTGGTTGGTGGTTTGAGAGTTCTTAGGGGGTCCAGGTTAATTGAGACTGCTTGTCCTCCTACAGGGTCATCTTCCTCCTCAGTTTCTTCTAGCCTTTCCCTAATTCAACCACAGGGGTCAGCAGCTTCTTTCCACTGGTTGAGTGCAAATATCTGCATCTGACTCTCAGCTGCTTGTTGTGTCTTCTGAAATGCAGTCATGATAGGTCCCTTTTTGTGAGCACTCCACAGCCTCAGTAAGTGTCAGGCCTTGGGACATCACCTTGAGCAGGATCTCACTTTGGGACTGTCACTAGACCTCCTTTTCATCAGACCCCTCTCCATTTTCATCCCTGCAATTCTTTCAGACAGGAACAAATATGGGTAAGAATTTTGACTGTGAGATGGCAACTCCCTCCCTGTCTTCCTGCTGAAGGTGGGCTCTACAAGTTCCCTCTCCCCATTGTAGAGCATTTCATCTAAGGTCTCTCCCTTTGAGTCATGGGAATCTCTCAACTCTTAGGTCTCTTGTGTATTCGGGAGGGTCCCCCCCACAACCTCCTATCTCCTCAGGTAGCCTGTTTCCATTCTTTCTGGTGGCCCTCAGGGCTTCTGTCCTTTTCTCTCACCCAGTACCAGATCAGGTTCCCCTCTTCCCCTCCTCCTCCAGTCTACTTTCCTTCCCAGGTACCTCCCTCCCCACTTTTGATTATTTTTCCTCTCCCTCCCATGTGGCACTGAGAATCCTCCCTTGGACCCTTCAGCTTTTTGACCTTTTTTAGTTCTATGGACTGTATCTTGAGTATTCTGTACTTCTCTTTTCTTATTTTTTTAGCTCATATCCACTTATTAGCAAGTACATACCCTTTAGATCTGAGTTACCTCACTCAGGATGATATTTTCTAGCTCCACCCATTTGCTTGCAAAACTCAATATGTCCTCAATCTTAATAGCTGAGTAGTATCTCATGTGTAAATGAACCACACTTTCTGTATCCATTCTTCTGTGGCTATACCAGTTTGCATACCAGCAGCAAAGGAGGAGTGTTCCTCTTTCTCCACATCCTCATCAACCTGTGTTTTCATCTGATGTTTAAATATTAGACATTCTGATTGGTATAAGCTGGAATCTCATAGTCATTTTGATTTGCATTTCTCTGGACACTAAGGACTATGAATATTTCTTTAGGCGCTTCTCAGCCATTCAATATTCCTCTGTTTTGAAATCTCAGTTTAGTTCGATAACATACTTCTTGATTGTATTGTTTTGCTTTTGGGTGGTCACCTTCTTGAGTTCTTTATATATTTTGGATATTAGCCCTCTATCAGATGTGGGGTTAGTGAAGGTTTTTTCCCAATCTTTAGGTTGCTGATTTGTCTTATTGATAATGTCCTTTGCCTTACAGAAGCTTTCCAGTTTCATGAGGTCCCACTTATCAATTCTTGATCTTACAGCATGTGCCATTGAAATTCTGTTTAGGAAGTTTGCCCAGGTGCCAATGAGTTCAAGGCTCTTTCCCACTTTCTCTTTTATTTGCTTCAATGTATCTCATTTTATGTTGATGTACTAGATTCAGTTGAACTTGAGCTTTGTCCAAATATGAGTCTATTTTCATTTTTCTAAATACAGACAGCCAGTTACATTAGCATCATTTATTGAAGATGCTCTATTTTTTCCATTGTATATTTTTGGCGTCATTGTCAAAAATCAAGTGTCCTGAAGTGTGTGGTCTAGTCTTTAGCTAGAAGGCCCCTCAGCATTCCCAGCCATGGCTACCACCAACCAAAGCTGCCCACCGATCAGGGAATCTCAGGACTGCGGGGCCCAGCTGGACTTCTCCCTTGCCCCTTTCCCTTCATTTAGCCCTGGGCCAGATCCGGAGCCCTGGGGCCACCACCTGATTCTCAGCTCTTCTGTAACATCCAGTGGTGTCTGCAGTATACAAGTCTAAGGAACTTTTGGCCTCCCTGAGGCCCAAGGATCCATGAGCTTTGCCCTGCAGGTTCCCTGGGCAACTCCTAGATCTGGTTCTCAAGTCTTCCATGACATCCAGCAGCCTGGGATGTCCAAGATTGATAACCCAGAGACTGCAGCTTTCCTACCCCAGTGAACTGGGGTCTCATGGATTCTCACAGCTAGATGCCCATCCAGCAGTGTGGGGGGTATACATAGTCCAACTCTTTGCATCCTTGGCCTCTGGTGGGATGCAGGTCACCCTCTCTCCCCATTTAACCCACAGTTTTGCATGGATATTCATAAGGGAAATTGGTCTGAAATTCTCTTTCTTTGTTGGATCTTTGTGTGGTTTTGGTATTAGCCTAGCAAGAGCTATTAGACAACAAAGGAGGTCAAAGGGATACAAATTGGAAAGGAAGAAGTCAAAATATCACTATTTGTAGATGATATGATAGTACAATTAACTGACCTCACAAATTCCACCAGAGAACTCCTGCAGCTGATAAACAACTTTAGAAAAGTTGCTGGATATAAAATTAAGTCAAACAAGTCAATAACCTTCCTATACTCAAAGGATAAATAGGCTGAGAGAGAAATTAGGGAAATGACAACCTTCACAATAGTCACTAACAATATAAAATATCTTGGTGTGACTCTAACCAAACAAGTGATAGATCTGTATGAGCCCGATATGGCTGTCTCCTGAGAGGCTCTGCCAGAGCCTGAGAAATACAGAGGCAGATGCTTGCAGTTAGCCATTGGACTGAGCACAGAGTCCTGTGTGGAGTAGTTGAAGAAGGGACTGAAGGAGTTGAGGGTGTTTGCAGCCCCAAGGAAGGAGCAACAGTGTCAACCATCTAGACCCCCTGGAGCTCCTGGGGACTGGACCACTAAGTAAAGAGTATGCATGGAGGGGACCCATGGCTCTGGCAACATATGTGGCAGAGGATGGCCTTTTTAGCATCAGTAGGAGGAGAGGCCCTTGGTTCTGAGGGTGTTCCATGCCCCAATGTAGGGGAATTCTAGGGCTGGATGACAGGAGTGGATAGGTGGGTGGGGGAACACCCTCATAGAGTAAGGGGGTTGGGAGATGGAATAAGGGGTTTCTAAATGGGAGACCTGAAAAGGGGGAAACATTTGAAAGGTAAATATAATAAATATCCAATTAAAAATGAATTTAAAAAAATGGGGTACAGAACTAAATAAAGAATTCTCAACTGAGGAACACCAAATGGCTGAGAAACACCTTAAGAAATGCTCAACATCCTTAGTCATCAGGAAAATGCAAATCAAAACAACCATGATAGTCCACCTAACACCAGTCAGTATGGCTAAGATCCAAAACTCAGATAAAAGCGGATGCTGGCGAGGGTATAGAGAAAGAGGAACATTCCTCCATTATTGGTGGGATTGCAAGCTGGTACAATCACTGTGGAAATCAGTCTGGTGGTTCCTTAGAAAATTAGACATAGTATGATGACTCAGCTATACCACTCCTAGGTGTATACCCAAAGAATAGCATGCCTCTTAAGTGTGCTTTCTAATTTCAAGTGTGAAAATCATGGTGAAGATCACAGGTTCAATTTTACCTCTGAATGGAAGATAATGTATCCATCTTTGCAGTTATATAATTTGGTATGCAAATCTTTATATATATAAAAGACAGTGCTGTCACAAAGAAAAGTTTGCCTAAAAATGGATAACTATACTTATATCTGTACAGAGAGACATACTGAGAAGGTAGTTATGGATTGCACTGATTCAGTAAAAGTTGCGGTTTTAGGTTCTATTCCAAGGTTCATGAGTTTACAAGGCCCAAATAATTGGCTAATTATCCAATACCAGACATAATTTTCCTCCTGTCCGGTAGGTCTTAGGGCAGTGAGAGAGCTGGTGACTACCTCCAAAGTATGCATGCCACCACTTCACCATTAGGTTATTCCATGCTGTTATTGTGATTTATTGGCATTTGTTTTCTCTTTTTGAAGCTTGTATGGAAACTTCTGATTGGATAAAAGCCACTTCACAAGGAGAGGCTTCCAAAACACTCAGGACTTCTCTAGTCTTTGAATCCCAATTGTATAGCGTCTTCTGCAATGGGAATTATCATCCTAGTAATATCAGAAGATATACCTGTTAAGTCTTATCATCATGACAGCCTAAATGTAAGCCGATCAAGGAAGACACTAATTTACCGGGTTGGAGGGCTTTAGAAGACCTCTTCCCCACACAAAGAACTACAGGCAACTAAAATAATGAACTTTCCCATGAAGAACATAACAATTCTTCATCCAATGCAAAAGGATCATCGCAGAAAACACATGCTGAATGGGTGTAGCTCTGTATTTAGGCTTCTCTTTCACAAATATTGTTATTATTATTATTATTATTATTATTATTATATATTTATATTTGTGTATATATAAAACAACAAATTATGGATAAGTGAGTCCATCAATTTGAAAAGGAACGAGGCAGTTACATGGGAAGGTTTGAAAGAAGAGAGAAGAGAAAATTAGGCAATTATATTAAATTCTCAAAGAATTAAAATTAAGTTCAGAACAAAATACTTTTACTGAATTAAGCTCACTTTAATGCTACATCTACTGCAAAAGTTCACCTAAATGTACTTCATTTATTTCCTCACCCCCTACTTGCAGTATATCAATTAACTTACTTCAGATACATTCAGTAAGTAGGTTCCTTTCTAAATATTAATGCATAATAAAGTGATAAATTATCAATAAAAGATCTGCTACTCTACATGTTTTTTTCTCCATTAACTTGTTTGATGTATTTGAAAGTTCCAAATATATCATTTTTTTATTATTTCTTCCATTTACTGATTTATTAAATATGTATTTATTAATAGTGTATTATATACTGGGAACTTTTTGTTTTGTATTATTATATGTGAACCAGATCTTGTATTTTCATGAATTTTTAAGTGTAAAGAACAGATAAATTGTAGACCTCTGTCATGTGTTCCTGGTTTATACAATACACATATGAAATTGCATATGATATATATTATATAAAATACATATACAACATACATACCCACATATAACTGGTAAGGAAAATAATTTGTCAAATTAGAGTATTGCCACAAGTAATGGGATTTCATTTATTCAATATGCCTATACAGCTTTATGAGTAATCATACAAAATACCTCTTTTATTCTCCTCAATGAATTGTTTTTCTCTTAAGTCAAATGCAAGTAGAAGACATTTTATATAAGACAACATTTAACATCTTATTTTACAAGGTGGATATAGAAACATCATTGACAAACCTTGGAGACATACTCTGCATGGTATATGAAATGAAAGGCTTCAGTGAGCAGAAGGTGGCTCAGGTTTCATTGTGGGTATCATGAAGCATGGCAGGTCTGCATAGCTTCACTGGAGTCAGGTTGCCTGACACTATTAACGTTTTGGCCCTGGGCAAGTAAGCAACAATGTAAGCATCAGTATCAAATAAACAGTGAATAAATGTTAACTATTATTTACTGGCACACTATGCTATGCTTTCAGCTAGTATTTGATTTAATCATTATTTTAAAATTTATTTTCATTGTGTCTGTAAAAATGAGTCCCTGCATATATCCATATGTACCACTTTCATGCCTAGTGACCACAGAGGCCACAGGATGACATCCGATTCCCTGGAACTGGAGATATGGAAGAAGGCTGACATCCTCTTATGGCTTTGAAGAGGACCAACACACAGTGTATATGTGAACACACTCATACACACAGACACACAGACACACACACACACACACACACACACACACACACACACAAAGAAATTAGAAATAAAATTGTAGAAATAACCTGTGATCTATTTATAAATTACAACAATTTACTTAGTAGGAATTCAAATGCAATTGGGAGTTTGGAAATCGAAAACTGTCAGAAATGAAACTGTATAGTAGATTGCAACCATACCTTAAAGAAAAAACTAAAATGTACGTGAAACTTTTACAAATAAAACATTATATGTGTAAATAAACATAATGAATTTATTATGTTAAGGAATTAGGAGAATTAATACTTATAATTTCTCTCCAAATTTACTGCTACATTTACTCAAATCTAATTCATAGCAGAAATAACTTCAAAATTTTATACAAAATAACAACTGAAATTAGAGATGAAAATTTAATAATCAGCAACTTGAAACTACAGAGCAATTAGGAATTATTTAGTTATGACATTTGCTAAGGAGAACATAAGATCAGTGAAAAAAAGAAGAGTAGCCAGAAAGAGACATCAACATAGACAATGTGTAATGACAATTATGTGGTTAAATACAGGTTTATATAACAAAACTATATGATGCAAAGTACAGTATATGCAATTAAGGTGATACAAATTCAAGTAGAGAATAGGATACTATGTAATGAAGTACTATAAATGATTCAAATGATAATAATGTGGAAATGTTTATAATGTTTCCAAAAAAACTAAAAGTAAATTGAATAATGTATAATTTAAGAATTTATGAATATATTTGTCTCTATTAAAATTTGCAACTTCTTTCCACGAATAAATAATTACTAGGCAGAAAAGTAAGGGAAAATAATTCTAATATATGGTATGTGGCTGAGCCTATGTTTCATACAAATTTGTGCAAGTAGAACTTTGTCCTAACATAAGTATAAACTCTTCTTTTTCTTCCATAAACATGTCCTACATTGGATGGGTAATTAGAGCACATACATTTCTCAGACATTGCTTACCACAGTCTGTTGAAGAATCTACCGACCAAGTCTTTAAAAGCAGTAATACAATCTAAAATAAAAGTTAAATCTTTTTAAAATTTTAGAATGTTAAGAACACAAACTAATCCCTGTGATATAGTGCTGCGTTAGAAAGTGAAGCTCCCCTTTTAAGTGACAGTGTGCTTGCTGAGTGTGTGTGAAGTTGTGTGTCTAGTATTCACAATGAAAATATCGTACACAAAACCTTACAGCATTGATGGGCATAGGATAGTCTCCAAATGGACAAACCTCTGAACATGCAAATACATTCTGTTCATCAGTGAGCTAACATTTTATAATTACAAAAATGAAAAAATAGTATGATTTAAGCAGGATGGTAAATTATGAAAGACTACCTGTTGAAGGAATAAGCATTGAAAATATAAATATACACTAAGAAGCTTATACAAGAGTCATAGAAACAGGTTGGAACAAAATTTGGTAAATAATTTTGTTTTCTGTTTTCTTACAGTAGAAAGTTTGAAATAAAATAGAAATGAAACTATTAGTGATGGAGTATAGATAGGACTTTATACAAATTAAATGAAATATACTCATCTTAAACTCAGTTTATTATAAATGTCTATAAGAGAACTTTAATAGGAATAGCACACTTGAATTTACATTTGTTATTGTGTACATTTTTCAGACAAATTTACATATGAAGTAAAATACATTTACAAATATTTGATTAGAAATAAATGCATTTGCTCTATTTGTGCACAAAACATATTTTAAGGATCAATAATTGCATTCAGTTGAGTAACAGGATTCAGATTCCATTGTATCATTCTTTCTACTACTTCTTGGTTTGTTTATCTTTGACTTAAAGGAAGAGTTGTGAGATGGCAAACATTCTTAGCTATCAGGGAAATGCAAAGTAAAACTATTTTTGGATTCCAGCTGACGCCTGTCAAAATGGCTTGTTGGTGAAGATCTTCTATAATTCATAAATTGCTAGTAGTAGCTCAAATCATTGTAGTTGTTCCTCAGTATAGTAGTAATCAGTCTACCTCAAGATCTAAGTATAACACTCTTGGGAATATACCCAAAGGATGTTTCATCCTACAACAAATATACTTGCTCAACTATGTTCATTGCTGCTCTATTCATAATAGCCAGAAACAATAAAAAAGAACAACAAAAAATAAAAACAACAAAATAAAAATTCTTAGGTAATGGATGGAACTAGAAAATATCATCTTGAGTGAGGTAACCCAATCACAAAAGAACACATATGGTGTGCACTCAATGATAAGTGTTATTAGTTCAAAAGCTCTGAATACCCAAGATACATTTCAAGACCACATGAAGCTCAAAAAAAAATGAAGACCAAAGTGTGGGTGATTCAGTTCTTCTGAGAAATGGAACACAATGCTCACAGGAACAAATATGTAGATAAACTGTAGAAAAGAGACTGAAGGAAAAACTATCCAGAGACTGTCCCACATGGAGATTCATCCCAGATTCAGTCACCAAACTCTAAAACTATTGTGGATGCCAAGAAAGGGTTGCTGAAAGGGGCTGTCTCCTGAGAGGCCCTGCCAGAGCCTTACAAATACAGAGTCTGATGTTCACAGCCAACCATTGGACTGAGTGCAGAGTCCCTAATGAAGGAGTTAGATAAAGGACTAAAAGAGCTAAAGGGGTTTGCAACACCATAGGAAGAACAATAGCAACCAACCAGACCCCCCAGAGCTCCCAGGGACTAAGCTATCAACCAAGGGGTACAGATGGCTCTAGCTGCATATGTAGCAGAGGAGTGCCAGGTTAAGCATAAAGGGGAAGAGAGGTCCTTAGTCCTATGAAGGCTGGATAGATACCCCATTGTAGGGAATCGAGGGAAGTTGGAGGTGGTGGGTGGAAGAACAACCTCATAGAAGTAGGGGAAGAAGGATGGAATAAGGGCTACCTGGGAGGGGTGGGGAAAGGGATAATATTTGAAAGTAAACAAAGAATAATCTCATAATAAAAAAAGAAAGGAAAAAAATCACAGGCTAAATTTAATGCCATAACTATCTGGTGATAGATTTGTCTGCGGAATAGGAACTGTAGTTAAAGTTAGTGGCTAAAAATACTTTCCCTTGTTATGTACTCATTGTATTTTAATATAAATTTGTCTCTTAAAATTTTGAGACTGTGATTATGTATCTATTAGTGGACACAAATTTGGCTATGTATAACATTTGAAAAATAAAATACATTCAATGAAATAAATAATAACAAAGCTACTATTTATAAATTCAAAGTGTTTAGTTATAAAGGAAAGGATTTGGGTGGATATTAAAATAGATTTCACATATGGACTGTGTAAGTTGTCGGATCAGGTGGAGGGAGGGAAAATGAGGTTGAGGGAGGAAATGCAGGGAGAGACAGCTAAAATTGAAGGGCATTTTAGACATGGTATGGAAGCCTAGTGCGGTAGAATTATATGATGTTGATCCTAATGAAGTCTGCAAATAGTCTAGTCCCAACTGATCATCTCTTGTCACCAAATGAATCTTCCAGTACTAAAACTGGGTTACATCCAATAAAATTGTTATCTTAAATCCCCAAACAACTCAGGCTGTGGCCAAGATAATAGGTTGATTGCCACAAGCTGACATCAAAGCACCATTTCTGAAGACAACAGCAACACAACTCATTCCTGAACATGAAAAGCTTTAGTGGGTGTCGACATAAAAGCTTGTCCCTGTGTTCTAGTATCATTGTTATGGGAAAGTATCTTCAGGGTTTCCTTATATATCAGTGCCTTACTCAGCCATCAACAAGATAGCTTCCTCCTGCAGCAGATAAGAATAGATACAGAGACACACACCCAGAAGAGAGAGAGAGAGAGAGAGAGAGAGAGAGAGAGAGAGAGAGAGAGAGAGAGAGAGAGGAGAGGTGTGAAACACTCAGATCTAAAGGGGATTTTATAACAAATCCCTCAACTCATTACTCAGTGGACTCTAAGGGTGATGAAGCAGCAGGGAGAGTGTAAGATCCAAAGGGGATTGGAGTCACAAGGATAGCAAGGCTCTAAATTATCTGAGCAAAGTTCAAGTGAATTCATAGAGACTCAGGCAGCACGCACATTTGCATATGTATTCTGTCTTTCAGTTTAGCGTTTTATGGGACTCCTGAGCATGAATGAATAGGTCTCTGATTCTTCTCCCTACTTTGGAATACCTTTTCTTTTGTTTGGTTGCCTTGTCAACTTGCATCCAATGATTTTTGTTTTATCTCATCACATTTTATCTTATTATAATCACATTGAAGCTTGTTGTTTTCTAATGTGAGATAGAAATAAAGTGAATCCAGATGAAAAAGGAATAGGGGAGGAACTGCAAGGTATAAAGGGAGGTGATACTGTAAAAATGATATATTAAATAAGAAGAGTCTATTTTTACTAAAAGAGGCAGAAACTACTTATGATTTACTTATCTACAGTCTTATGATAGACTAAACTGTAACTACTTTTTGTAATAACCCCTATCATAATGATTTTGCAACATATAATTTGGAGTCTATTTTGACTTTTTCTTATCAGCTAAGAAAATTCATATACTTGGTAAAATTTATACTAATTCTGACCATTTTAAATGTTCATTAGTATAAAAAGTAAACCCATCATGTTGTTTAAGCACTATACCCATATTGAAGTCCCTAGAGACCATCAGGAATCCAACACATGCTCAAGCAAAAAGTCTTCTTCAGTCTTGAGCTCAGACACTCCAACCTCTCCAACACAGTGGATAGTGTGGACTGTGCTGAGCTGGTACAAGCCTTGCCTTTTATTATGGTTGCAGCAGGTTAGGGGGTCTTTCCAATGTGGCAGTTATACAATTGGTTGATAATCACTTGGCACATTTCTATTGGCTAGTCACGATTGCAGCTTGGTATGAGCAATGGTCGCTAGCTTAGTCAGTCTACTTTGAGACATTAGGCACTTTCCACCTATGAACTGATTGGTTGTGGCTAGTAGTAGAGTAGTTGTTGCCAGGGTAACATGGGTCCTGGAACAAGTTTGAGTTTTTCCAGTAGTTGAGTTCACTCTAAAGGGTAAGTTAGTCATAATATGGAATCTGAAAACAAACTGAGATTTGTAATATTATACTAGGCCCTTCAAATATACAATTATAGCACTTTTTAAGAAATTGGCTACTGTTATTTATGAATTCTCTGAATATACTGTTACTTATTCAGTTAGCACTGAGCATCTTTAAAATATCTTTAATTTTTCTGAACATTGATGTATTTCTGGTGCTTTAAAAAAAAAAACTTTGGGACACCATCTTAAAAATACTTCAATATCCAGAATTAAATTCTGTCTCTGAACTTTTGAGGTTGAAGGACAGTTTACCACTGTGGCCTCTCAGCTTCCCATTACTGATGGCTTTTACTTCTTGTTCTGAGGCATTGGTATAAAAGTAAACTCTACTGGGCTTAGCAACTAACCACATTCTTCCTCGATCTTGAATCCTCCTGTTCTGCCTCATGTGGTTCTCCTCTGATAATAATATATCTACATATTTATCTTCTTTATCAGATTTGCAAGATCCTAAATCTGGAAGCTAAATTCCCAACAGAAGAGGCCACATTAAAGTTGTCACATGCAAGTGTACAATGTGAAGCTGTGCAATGTAAAAGTAGTTCTCAGGGGCCCACCAAAATACCTTTGAGATAGCCTCTTACCTAAGAAAGAATGAAGGATGAGTCAGAGTGAAGGCAAATTATTAAGCCTGTTGACTAACCATAAGGAACATCAAATAAGGAGGGTGAAATGGGGGATTATGGGAAAAAGGCACCTAAGCATTTCAGTTGTGCCTGTCTGTGTATTATGATTTCAAGCTTATGTAGCTGCATTATTTAAAGGTATACTTTATCATTAATGGTGATGGAGAATGCAAACTGTATTTTCTTGTTCTACTAAGCATTTACATGACTGAAGTAGTTTGGTTTATTAGGATAGTGAGTAGGCTTATATAGGAAGGAGGGAATAATAAGAAATGGATAATAAGAAAAATGAGCAAAGTATTTTTTTATAGCTATACACAAGTCTTGAAAAGAATCATGAGTATATATGTTCCTCAGCATGATGCATTTTTATAATGTTCTATGTGATTTACAGGGCATATGTACAGTTTTACTGGACAGTTTTTGTATATTTAGATCTGCAGCTACTTGTTCAAATTGATGACTCTCCTGTCAACAGGAGAAACACATTTTGGGAGGTGAGGGGCTTCTTGCCTCACCTAATTTCCTTTCAGGATTTTCCAGTTTTTCTTCCTTGCTTCACTATTAACAAAGCACTTTTATTTGAAATGAAATGGAAAGTACAACAACAGACATAAGGTATAAATATTAATTATTCAGAAGCACCGCTGAGTTAGTTATCAGAAAAGAAAACTAAGTGTTAATGTGTGAAAACAAAAATGAGAATTTTTGCAGACATAAATGCTCATAATTTAATATCTAACCTATTTTCAAAATAGCAACAGCACAGAAAATATGCCTTATACAAGCATGAAATGCTGTGCTTAATGAAAACTCAGACTCCTTTATGTATTGGCATCAGTACACAAAGACATTGTTATCACCTTATTTAACAGGATTGTACCTATTGAGAAAAAGAGTTGAATGTTTCTTTCTCTCACATATACTTAGATTCATGTTTTCTTTTTTGGCTGCATTTCAGTGCAGAATACTAAAATTCTGGGAAGATAACAAAAATACCTCAATATATATGTTTTGTATTCTTTGCAGCAATGTAGACCTGGTGGAAATTGCTTTAGCCTCAGGAAATACTGGGAAATTAAGAAGATAGAAGTCTGAGAAGCCATGCTGTCCTTGAAGTAGGTATTGCTTCCTCAAACACGCTGGTGAAAACAGCCTCCCACACTTTGACTAGGTATGAGTGGGGAACCACTCAGATCTTTACTAGATTTCTTTTTTGAAGCACTTAAACAAATTCGTGAAACAGCTGGCCGACAGAGGGAAGGTCTACTCTGGAGTACTGGGGAAGGTGATTCCTTTTCATAACTTCAGAACAGGTATAAATTTAGCAATTTAAACAAGCCTACTGTGCTCTTCACCATGCTAAGAACTTTAAACTCCTTGTCACACCCAGGACTTCTAAAGCACATATAGGCAATCATATCAACTCTTCTAAAAACAGAAAATTACTGCTTCACAGGGGTCTTTGTAAGATTTCTTTTTGTTGTGGTAATTGTGTTTGTAATGCTCACCTTTGGACCAAGAGTCTTGTAATGCTTCACAAGTATTTTACCAGTGACCTATGCCTCAGAGCACTTGCAAGTGTTTAAATTGTGTAGATATTTCTCATTCCTAATACTTCCTCTTGTTCTTAGCTAAGTTACTTTACTTTCTAAATCAAATTGTTCTATAAAATGGGTTACAAATAGGAAATCCAGTAAGTTACTTATCATTTTTAAAGCCTTGGTCCCATTACTTTATAGTACAAATGTCTTTATTTAACAAAATGACAAAATCACTTAGCACTTTGAAACAGTGCCCTGTTATATATAAGAAGGGTTCATATAGGATCATAGTTCTGAGGTTTTCCATTGGCAGGAGTTTTACTTATTCAAATCTAGATGTAATTGTTTCAAAAACTAAATTAAAATGAAATCCTCTATTACCATATATAAGGATTAAGTCCTAAATTGGATTTCTTAGTTTAAGATGTAAAATGTAAGCTCACCTCTAACATCATTAAAATGGTACATTATCCTGTGGGGTGGAACTTGAAGAGACAAATAGAATAAGCCTCTGGAGGGAAAACTTCCCAAAGGTACAGTAATGGAACTGAAAGATTCATGCTCTGGATCTTCGCAAGCGATGTCATAAGACAAATCCTTCAGTGCAGTTCTTGTCTAGTAGATGGTAATTCTTTTAAGCTACCTAAAATGATCTAGAATCAAATGATAGTAAATACGAACCACTTACATTCTTCATTTAAAAAGGCAATAATGAGATTTTTATGTTTTGTTTTGAAATTAAGCATATTTCTACCTAATCAGGCAAAGCAGAAACAATTTTATTCTTCTAATGATAACATCCGCTTAAGGCCTGCTGACCTCATGCCCGGGAAACATTCACAGAGTTTGGCTGGAAAGTACTTTATTATGTCCCCGGGGAACACTGTAAGCTTGTTAGGAACAACCTAGTTCATGAAGCCTGGCATATCCTCTGTGCATTTATCCAAATGATAGGAGAATAAATCTTTCCCCCTGTTCACACCCAAAGACAACTTTTGTTATAATCTAAGATTTTTCCATTGGCACAGTATTGGATACGCTGGTAAGTCAGGTGGATGGAGGGCTAGAGTGTTGTAAAAACTCGCTCTCAAGGCACAGCACAGAAATACAGGTTTTCTTTTTAAAATTTATATACCTTGGTAATTGTTGGTTAAACTTTAATCTGGTTTTGCTTTGTATGTTTTTCATGTAATGTATTTTGGTCATATTATTTGTTCTCCTTGAGCTTCTTCTAAACTTCCCTTACCCATTAAACATTTTTTTCTCATCTAAAACCACACAAAACCCAAACCCTAAATATCAAGAAGACAAACACTGGCTGCGTGAATGTGTTCGTCAATTACTCCTTTGCATGGAGTCTACCATATGCTGAAATGTGGTGGATATGCCCCACGTCACATCACTGAATATTAATGTTGGGGCCATACCCCAGCTGTTTGTTCTTCATTTTGGTTCTCCTTAAGGCAGTAGAGGGGGAAGAGCATCAACAGGGGTAAGACTTGGTCTTATGAGATATTTAAGTTTGCTATATAATAATGAAATGTTTACTTTTCTTAAGTCTGAGTCACTTTGCTTCTGTAGCTGACCTACCTCTTTGAGTGGCTCTGAAGCCATAACACAGCAGGGGATTCAGTCGCCTTTGTTCTACCTCCTAAGGCACAGCTTCACCCCTTAGCCTGCTAGATGAAGTCACAGGAAGAAAAGGGCACACTTTGAAAAGTGATTTTAGCCTGCATTTCTAAGTTCTTTCTAACATGTTTCCTATGAAAGTTCTCTAAGACAAGTGGGAAAAGAACTCCATCTCCGTTCATTGTTGGCAGAACTTACATATCTTTCAGAATACATGACGACAAATGTCTGTTCATCACAAGTTGATACATAAAATCAAATCGTTAATTGCATACAAAGTTTACAACAGAGAATGTTTACATGCATATCCATTAGGAGTAATTATCTGGCTAAATATACATCATCTGTTATCAACTCTGCAGGCTCAAGGAGAGCTGATATCAGATAATCCATAACATTTGTGACTGAGTTACTAATGAAGTTTTGTATAGAGAAACCCAGATTTTTTTTGTCTTTTGTCCTTGCACCTATAGTAAAGGCTTTGTTCCCATTTTATGACAGTTGGTTAATGGTTTTACCACCTCTTGGAATGTGTTCTAAGTTGCAGGCACATACTTGCTATCTCAGAAGCAATTAACTCGACTCTTGAAGACTGGCAGAGTTCTCAATTCAGGTTTAACATTAGAACAGATTTAATAGCAGTCCTATTATAAAAGAGCTCAATAATTACTAAAATAATTTTAGGAATTCTTATAGGATCATCATTGAGAATTAAGAAATCACGTTTTTGTCTATATAGCATCACTTCAAGAGAGCAGCACTTTTTTGTTGTTTTGCAGAAATCTGCTCAAAAGGTAGACTAAAACCTAGTGATATATATGTAGATATATATACATGTACACATACATATACATATGTATGTGTACATGTATATATATCTGAATAATAGTACCAAGAAAAGCATATTAATAGTAGGAATCTTTCCTAAAATGAAATTCTCCTTGACTTTGCCTAAAGGAGCAAATTCTCCCTAGATTTCAATTGATGGTGGAACAATTTCGGGAAGATCATCTACTAGTTTTTAGATTCTACTACACGGATCCTGGCAGTTACAGTTTCTTACAGGTATACAATATATCTTTAGGATATCCGGCCATTATTCTTCCAGTCAAACTTCTCCCTGAGTCTCAGTCACATCACCCTCCCAAATTCATGACTTCTTCATTTATTAATGAGTTAAATTTATCACATTCTGTCCAATTACTGCTTCTCATATGCTCACGTGTTGCTCATCCACTGGGGTAAAGGGGATTTACTAGTGGCCATGCCACTATAAAAAGACAAAAAACAAAACAAAACAAAAAACAAAACAAAAAAAAACAAAAAAAACCTCTTTGTCTTTTTGTCTTTAAGGAGTCACTCATTGCCAATAGCTTTTCAGTAAAGAGTCTTGCTCCCTTTATAGTAGAGTTAAATCGCTCTGTCTTGATGTGAGGTCCCATGTGCAGCAGCCATGCCACGTGCATAAGACAGCATATTACAGCTCTCTTCGCCATGCTCTGTTGCTGCCCACAGCTACAGGGAACTGGGTCCCTGGAAGAGAAGCTGGGGAGGGATGAGGGGGAGTGGCGTAAAAGAAGGAAAGGCCAGGACAACAGTTGCTGATTGAGGCCCATTGTTTAATAGGGGTCTGACAATATAAGGCTTTATGGGGTGAGTCCCTGCTCCAAATGTTCCTCACTGCTCAGTGGGTAGCCTGCTTAATTCAGGAAACTGTAGGTCTGGCAGATCAAAGAACTTCAGCACTCTGCCCCAGGCTAGCTCAGGTGCTGGCTAGTGGCTTGCAGGTAATCAACTGGAGGTTGCATTGTTCTATGGAGAACAAAGGTTACTGTCCCCTCCCTCATCCCCCCCACACACAACCCCACCCCCAACCCCACTCAAAGACTGGGGGAGGACACAATGCCCTTCTTACAATCTTTCTGACTGCTTTACAGGATGCTCCCTGAGACTTGAGGGTGGGGTTGATATAATCATTCCAAATAAACTGAGAATTTTTAAGTGATACCTTTAATATATATACTCTTTTCTACTTAGAAGATTATAATGATTAATGAGTGTTGTCTCAATCAGTAAAGATATCATGTTGTGAACATGAGCAACTGAAATTGAATTAATAGAAAACAATTTTTACGAAATTGCAGGGAGAAGTGTCATGTACTTGCAATCCAAGAGATGCGGACAAAGGTTGTTTCCCAGGACTTGCAAGTTAGTTAGACCAGTCTGTGATGGACCAGCCTGAATTCACCTTGTTACAAGGTTATAATAAGTTTGTTTCTATTTACTGAAAAACTTAGGTTGACCAGAGCTTTAATCTATTCTTGGAATTTGACATGTTTCATACCCCTGGGAATTTGACTGTACCCTGAACTCTGCCCTAATCAGATATGATGTTCTGCCAAGGAATCTTGAGATGTTTTGCCAAGATGATCTGTAAGATCTGTCAAGAATCTGGTGTCTGCTTGTATAATTCACTTGCCAAGTCCATACATTACTAAATTCCCCCTGGACATTCCCAGTCTGTGTCTTTTTCTTGCATATAAGGAACTTGAACAGTTCATCCACACTGTTCTCTCAAATCCCATTTTGGAGAGTCATTCCTGGGCACAGTAAAATAACATTTGCCTAATTGGCTTTAATTTGGATAATGGTCTTTATTCTCACTTGGGTGGATTTAACACCTGCTTGGAGAATCATAGGCCAGAGACAGTCTGTCTCAAATTACATAAAGTCTGAAAGTGACATCCAAGATTATCATTTGCATAACACACACACACACACACACACACACACACACACACACATACACACACACACACACACACACACACACACACACACACACACACGGAGGAGGGGAATGCAGTGTCTTTAATTATCATACTGAGCTAAAATACTGAGTGAATGCTAGAATTTACCTAGTGTTAAGCATTTGACTATGCAGATAATATGCATTTCTGGACAAGCCCCCTCAGTGTTAGTTGGTTTCTCTCTTCTGTCACTGTGTCTTGACGGCCTCAGTAATTGTACAACTCTTATAATATGACACCAATAACACCCGGGAAACTTCTGATTTTCATAACTGAAAATCTTGCACCTTCATCGTTTTCTACTTGAGTGTCACAAGCCACATTGTAACTGGTACCATGCTCATAGACTTCACACCAAGAAAACCTGCAAAGAAGAGCTTTAGGTCTCTTCCACACACTATCACAGATGATGAAACTCCCCAGATATGTCACATCTATAAATATGATAACACATCTCACACAAATAAAACATAAACACAAAAAATAAGCAAAAAATATTATTTGATAATATTTCCCACCCAGAGAAAGACAATTTTCCCTTGCCCAAATTGACAACATGCAAAGGTGTGGGATATAAGAAGTTTTGTTCTAAGTTTTAGACTTTGTTACCAGAGCTGGATCCTTTGGAACAGAAGCCTTCCCTGACTTTCTGTTGCTAATGGAAATCTCTTTCTTTATTACTGTACATCTGCTCAATATCACTCATTTTTATGTAACACATTTCTTTAGTTGCTCATTATCTTCTTTGCTTTACAGAATGTCATTACATGAAAGTTGATACTGCATTTGCTGTATTTACTCTTTTGGTAACATTCATTATATAATTTCAGATATACTTAAGATAAGTTTTAAATGAGTAAATGGTATTTCATCATGAGAAATATCATCAGAAAACAGGAATGAATTTGGATAAATACTAAGACATTAAGGAAAGGAGACTCTTCTAAACATTCTTACTAAATAATCAAGATCAAATGATAATAAAAATATTGTTATTCCATTGTTTCTTTTTTCACACTTTGATAAGCCCAGATAATATAAGGAAACCACAGTGAGGCCAAAAGGTTTCAATGAAACTCTAGAGCAGATTCTAATAAAAATATACCTTTTCTCAAACCCAATATGATGTAAGATATTCTAATAACAAATATTTTAGAGATGAAATAATATTCTATTATTTTATTTTCTAAAAAGCAAATGTATCTACTATTTTACTAGTAAATACTTCAAGGAATTCACAGGTTAAGAAAATGACTACTAGAATTAAAAGTAACAGAAAACACTTATGATCCATACTTTCTTTGAGTGTCATATAAAAACTTTTATTAAAAAAACTGCTATGATTAGGTGCTTCTAAGATATAACTTCATAATATTGAACAAAAAGTAGTTTTGAACTGAGGTATACTCTCACAAAAATCTTACTACCAGCGTATCCATCTTAAATATATACAACATACTGTTCTTTACATTGTTAGCAAATATCCATTTTAAGAACACATTTCAGATTTACAGGAGTAAAATAAAACTCCTGGTTATTAGAACAGGAATATTTTTTAAAAAATTGGGCAAAGCCCTTATATATATTTAAATAAAGTTTGTATAATGATATATTTAAATGTAAAAATTAATGAAAATTAATATTATATACTAATTATATATTAATAGAATTATCTGTATTAAATTATATAATATTATCATAGACTAATCTAACTGTAAAAAGAAATCCTTATTTTTGCATTCAAATGCCTTTTCCTTGCTGAGCTTCATTCAGTAGTTACCCTGCGAGGTCTACTCTTTTTTTTTTTTTTTTGTAGGGACAGGAGAAAGGCACTAGAAGCAATGAAGAGAACATAAACTTCAATGAGCACATACATATTGTGTGAGAGAAGAATAAAAGAAAACGAAGGTACTCAGGTGTTAGTATAGGAATTTTACCTCCATGGTATATTTGATAAAAGGTGTCCATCAAGAATATTGAAATGTCTGTTGTTCTGAACAATCTTTTATTAGTAGTTTGGCTTGTTGAACTAATATAATTAAAAGAAGAAATAATTTTATTTATTTAAAAAGAGATTTTTCTGGTGACTGTCAAATGTGAGCAACATTTGATTGTATAATAGAGAAGGGTAAATGACGTAAGAGTTTAAAGTCCTGACTTGTCGCTTACATTTAGAAATGTTGACTCATACAATTATTCTTAGGATTGGGAATAGCAAGAATTATCAAAATTGTTTTATATTTACTGATCAGACATCTAGTAATTGAAAATTTAACTGGGAAAAAGCAAAAGTGGTTTTTCCATGGTTTTAGAATGCTGCATGCTAGTGTTGGTTGGTGCTATTCAGAACAAAAACTCTATTTTCATGTTTCTATTTAAGCCTAGACTTATTATCAGCCACAATACAGAGTATATGTTTTATATAAACAGTAATATTACATATTGTACTATTTTAATATTAACCTGTGAAGATAAAATGTTTCTCCTTCAAATCATCTCTGTAAGTGAAAATAAAATATTTCTTCTTCAAATCATTTCTGTAAGGCACTTTGTGAGCATGAGGTAGGAAATAATGAACGCATTAGTCAAAATTGAAATATAACTTAAAATTTTAAGCTATGGCATACATTTACTTTTCTTTGATGGCCCCTTCATTAATGGTGCTCAAGTTCAATCTCTGATTGCCAGAAACTATTGCTGATTTCTAATGAATAATGTCAATGAAGATATCAGATGTGCTATACTGTTCTTTGGGTCCCAGTTGAAAATGTAAATGTCACTTATATTTCCTCAGAGAAGTGATGTGATGAGAGCCATATGCTAGCTGTATGAATCCATTGTTTGGGCTGGGCCCAGAGTGTTTCTACCTAATTATGCCTAGGGCTAGGCCTGGATACTTCTAGCCTTTGTGCAATTTAATCTTCTGCAAGCCAGGACCTTGAGGGCTTCGGCTTCCTCGGCCTAGAATGTTTCAGCCTCTGAGACTTACTACTGAATCAACCCACTATTTCTAGTTCTTTCTGAACTCTGGGTGGCTTGTTGAACTCAAGTTTTCTCACTCAAAACTTCGCTTCAAGCTGACTGATTTGACCTGGCTTCACTGAATTGTTGTGCTTGGCCTTAAACTGACTCTGACTATTTGTTCTAATCTTCAGGTTCCTACTTATTCTCTGGCTCATTCTCTCTTTGCCTGTGTATAGTTTGTTGTCTCTGTAAAACTGTCCTAGTCACATTTCTTACCTGGCTTTTCTCCTGAGAGTTGGGCATATTCTATCTCTGACTCATCCTGTCAAGTCTGCCACTGAATTAGAGAGCATTTTCAAACGTTATATTTTTTTTGGATTAAAGATGTGTATTGCAGGTGTGTCTGTATTCCAGCCAGATCATATTGTAGTCCAGGAAGTGTCTGCATTCTAGCCAGATCGCATAGACCAATAAGTTTTTCGAATGTGATTTCCTTGTCATGTTGCTGGATTAAAATTCCTCTGTATCTTATATTATTATATATGTAATTTAAACAAGAAGATAGATTAGATAAATAATATTTTGAAGAGAACACAGATTCCAAATGTCAAAATTGAAAACTTTCTACAGCATATGCACTGAAATTATAAATATAAGCAATTGGCTCAATAGTATATCATTTTAATTTCTGTTTCCTATTTGTCATCATGCTTCCTTTTCTGTTATCCTTTATTATCTGATTTATTAAACACTGTATAAACTCAAATCTCAGACCTGATCTTAGAGGCTTAGTTCTCCCATTCACAGTTCATCCTGAAGCCAAGAACTGAATCAAAACCGTTGTTGTTGTTTTTAATGGGTTACTTTATTTATTTACATTTCAAATCTTATCCCCTCCACAAACACCCTATCCCATCCCCCCTCCCTGCTTCTATGAGGGTGTTCCTCCACCCACCCACCCACTGCTGCTTCTCCGAGCTAACATTCCTCTACACTGGGGAATTGAGCCTTCACAGGACCAAGGTCCTCCCTTCCCATTGATGCAAGATGAAGCTATCCTCTGCTACAAATGCAACTGGAACAATAAATAGGTCCCTCCATGTGTATCTTTGGTTGGAGGTTGCGTCCTTGGGAGCTCTGGGGTGTCTGGTTGGTTGATATCGTTATTTTTCCTATGGGGTTGCAAACTCCTTCAACTCCTTCTAAGACCCAGGAACAACAGCCTAGGTTTTGTATTGTACTTTGTGATCAATAATTTTAAAGTAAATACCCCTCAGACTTTCCTACAGGAAAGTCTGCCCTAGGTAATTCCTTGGTTGATATTTTCTCTAACCAGAGAACAAAACAAAACAAAACAAAACAAAATAAAACAAAAAAAAAATAGCAAATTGAGCACTCTGCCTGAATTTATTTGTTTTTTTTATTTATATGTAAAGGAATTATCATGTAAGTGTACATTTGTAAGAATGGCAAATCATTTGTATCCTCCTGGATATCATTTCATTCAAAGAAAATGTTTACTTTTTCTTCTTTACATTTTTTAACCTCATAAAATTTAGTATCTTATATTAACAAAGAATATTCCATTTGACTATTATATGTAACCATATTTTCCATTTTCTTTTTTAAATTAAACTTATTTGTTCACTTCACAACCCAATATCAGCCCTTCCTCTCCCCCTACCACCTCATGCAAATCCTCTACCCAATCCTTTTAGAATCAGAAGCCTCCTCCTCTGGCTGTCATCTCCCCATCCCTACACCCCACAGTCCACACCACGCTCACCCCCCTACCACACACATCAAGTTGTTCCTGGACTAGGCACATTCTTTCCCACTGAGTCCAGACAAGGCTGATCATTTAGATTTCTGGAATCCATGGGTAACTGGTAGGCAACAGGCTCGGGGACAGATCCTGTTCCAGTTCATTGGGGGACCTGCTAGAAGACCAAGCTGCCATCTGCTACATACATGCAAGGGTCCTAGGTCTAGCCAGTGCTCACTCTCTGGTTGGTGACTCAGTCTCTGGGAGCCCCAAAGTGTTTAGGTTAGTCGATTTTTGGTCTTCCTGTAGACTTCCTGTCCTTTTTGGGGTCCTCAATCTTTCTTCCAACTCTTTGGAGGACTCGTCAAGTTCCTTCTATTGTTTGGGTATAAGTCTCTGCATCTCTTTCCATTGGCTGTTGGGTGGAACCTCTCAGAGAACAGTTATGCTAGGTTCTTGTCATGCATGTCCTTTTGGGTCTTGGTTGTAGAGAGTTGTATTGGGGTGCTATTACACCTGGCAGGGCTTGATATTGATCAAGGTGAAGTTTCTCTCCCAGCCTTTGAGCAGGGATTCCTGTGCTAGCCAAGATCCTGGTTCACCTAGAGTGGAAAGCTCAGAGTGAAGGTGAAGTTCATTGTTCCTCCAGGTATTTGAATTCCTGAATTAAGCAGGTAACCCGCGCAGCTGTCTGAGCAGTGGAGTCATTGCTCAACGAACAGCCAGTCCTGTTCGCCAGAACACATTCCAGAATTTGGGAAAGGGTCTTGCCAGTCTATATATATTTTGAGACTCCCATTAAACTTTGAGCCTTGAGCAGGAAAACTTGTCTTGTTTCCATGTTTGTCTTCCCATCCCATTCCTTATCCCCAGCTTTCCTTCCAGGAAACCCAGTTCGAATGTAACCACAGGCAGCTACATTGGGATGATATTTTCTGCAAAGGTCCAGCCTCGGCATGAGGAGGGTCCTAAAAAAGGCAGGACTGGAAAAGGCACTGAGTTAATGACTCTGAGTCAGTAGTGGATGCCAGCTGTCATGGTAGTCTCTCTGTTCCTTGAAGATTCTCATCATTCTTTTTTTCCTTTCTGACCAGATAGGCTTAGCCTAGTCTTTTATTTATTAAAACTACATCATCAAGGCTTTCATCATGGTTAATAATCTTCAAAAATTCTTAAATTTACATAAATTCTATGAATCCCAGATCATTAATTCTAACCCCTGTTTCCTTAGAACAGAAACTAAACACAAAGAAAAATTACATTTCCTTGAAAGTTTATAAAGCCTGTTGTTCATGGGTAGGCGGACACAGCTTTTGTGGTTTCTTGATTCAGCAAACAGAAGTCTTTAGTAACTATTTTCATGTAAGAACTGAAAGATGACAGACTATTAAAATTGAAATGAATCCTTACAAAGTTTTGAATTTTATGTAAGTAAAGTGGTTAGTTCTCTCTAATATCTTTTCAGTTGTTATTATCTCCAATTCTTTAAACCACAGGAAAAAAGAGTACTTACTTTTTACATGCTTTTACATCATCTTTTAATTCTCTAATTTTTGTTTCCTCATCCTAGTAATTTCATAGCCTCATTACACTCCTTCTAATACTATTTATTCCTGAATAGTATATAATTTCCTATTTTTCTATCTATAACTTTCTCCTTGAGACCACTTCAACTCTCTATCCTTGATATTCACAATTTCACTCTGGATAATTAATGTAGCAGTCATTTTGGTACATGTCTCCTCATGAATCCAAGTTCAAGGCCAAGCCTGCTAATGAACTATTTATACAAAGGACCATGTAGGATTTTATAGCCTTTGTGATTATATTGTCTAGATCCTTTCCCTATGGCCCTAAGGCCCAAGCAGAAGACCTGTTCTACATCCTCTACAATCTCATGACCATCTCTATTCCTCATTCTTGAGAACAGCATCTGTTTCAATTTTTATTGTATAATTAGCACTGAGAAGAGGTGGAAGTGTATTGCCCAGTAAAACAATAAAAGTAGAATAGTAAAGACAGCAGATCACTTTCAGGGCAATAGTTGCTATCAGCACAAATGACGATCATGGGGATCAATGGCCTGGTGATGCTCCAGGGGCAGGAACTGTAGTCGTATCTCCCCTTACACAGACATGCCAGACCGGGCAGCTTTCTAGTTCCACCTTTTGCCTATGATATTCATGATACTCTTGGTTTTAATGTATGAGTAGCATACTATTGTGTAAATACACCACATTTTCTGTATCCATTTTGAGTTGAGAGACTTTTATATTGTTTTCAGGTTCTGGCTTTTACAAGAATAGTCAAGCAAGTGTCCTTGAAGGATGGTGGAACATCTACTGGATATGTGCGCAGGAGTGGTAGGACTTGAGGTAGAACTATTCCAAACCTCTAAGAAACTGCCGATTTGATTTCCAGAGTGGTTGTAAAAGTTTGCACTCCCACCAGGCATGGAGGTGTGTTCTACTTCCTCTACAGCCTCACCTGCCTGGGTACAAGGTAGAACCTCACAGTTGTTTTGATTTGCATTTCCCTGAAGACCAAGGACTTTCAACATTTCTCTAAAAGCCTCTCAGCCATTTGGGTTTCCTCTGTTGAGATTTTGTTTAGCCTTGTATCTCTTTTATTTCATGTTTTTTTTTTTTTAAATCTATTCACATTATATCCTGCTCACTCCGTCACATACTCCCAAAATACTTATCCTAATTCCTTTCCTTTTTTCCTCCGAGCAGGCAGCACCCCTCTTGGCATTTTCCCAAAACTGGCGCATCAAGTCTCTGCAAGGCTAGGCACATCCTATTTTACTGAGGCCCGGCTGGAAGAACATATCTTATAGACAAGCTTTGGGAATAGTGCTTATTCCAGTTGTTCCGGACCCACATGAAGGCCAAGTTTCACATCTGCAGCATATGTGCAGTGAGGCCTAGGTCCAGCCCATGTATGCCCTTTATCTTTTTAAGGGCCTGCAATCTTTCTCCGACGCTTCCACAATTCTTTCTAAGATCTGTCCACTCTGTGGCTTTGGGTGCCTTTGTCTGAGTCAGGTAGTGGATGGAGCCTCTCAGAGGAGAGCAATAAAACTCCTGGGCATATACCCAAAAGATACTCCCCTTGACAGTAATGTTCATAGTAGTTTTATTTGTAATTGGCAGAAACTGAAAACATGCTAGATGCCTGTAATTTAAGAATGGATAAAGAAGCTGGGCGTGGTGGCACACGCCTTTAATCCCAGCACTTGGGAGGCAGAGGCAGGCGGGTTTCTGAGTTCGAGGCCAGCCTGGTCTACAAAGTGAGTTCCAGGACAGCCAGGGCTACACAGAGAAACCCTGTCTCGAAAACAACAACAACAACAACAACAAAAAAGAATGGATAAAGAAAATATAGTATATCTACAAAATGGAATACTATTTAGTTATTAAAAACCAAGGCATCGTGAATTTTGCAGGCAAATGCATGGAACATGAGAATACAATCCTGAGTGAGGTAACCCAGTCCCATCAGAACATTCACATTTGTGCTCACCTGTGGATATTAGCCATAAAATATAGGATACCCATATATCCATATATCCAAAGAAGCTAAACTAGAAAGAAGGCCCAAGCAAAGATGCTTGAATCTCACTAAGAAGAGGGAATAAAATATTCATAAAAAAGGCAGATGGAGGGAGGGAACTGGGTTGGAAATGGTTTGGGGAGGTGAGTGCAGAGGGCTTCAGCATCAGGTGTAGGGAAACATAGGAGAGATGGCCAGATGGACATGAGAATGAATGGAAATCTGCAAGTGATTGGGATGGGGAGGTGGGAGCATTGTCCATTTGTGTGTGTGTGTGTGTGTGTGTGTGTGTGTGTGTGTGTGATGAACTTTCTATATACTTTCTATTGCTCCAAATTCTTTGATGATTCTTTCATGTTATCATATTTTCCATTTCCTTTTACTTTTTTTATTTCTCAGAAACGTACTGTAAAGTCTACAAGAACCTAAAGTTTTATAAATACAGGTTTCAAATTCTGGGTCTTTATTGTACCATAAGATCTTTTTTTCACATAGATAATCTGTTATGTATGTTTGAAGCGAATATTGACTTGGAGTTGGGATGCTATCCTGTATTGCACTTTTCACCTCAATAAATCTGCTCTTGAATGTTACTTTTAGCTTCCAAATTCCAAAATAAAATGTCAACATGCCCCACTTTATATGCCCCATCTAGGACTCCCCTTCTTTCTGAAAAGATTGTGACTTTCAATGGCCTACAATATCCCTTGTGAAGGCAAGATTCTGTGGGTTATTCCTAAGCACCAACGTTGTCACTGCACTGGTTGACATTCATGGGCCCCTTACTATCCCTAGTAGGATGTCTGGAAGAATTTGTAGATTGGACATAATGCTAAACATGTTCAATCATTGCCAGTTACACTTGCTTTACTGTTTATTGGACCATCCAAGGACAGAGGCTTGGGCCTTTTCTTTTGTCTGTTGCTCATTCAATCTCAGCAAGATTCTTGTAATAAAAACAACTCCATGATCCCTAAGCTATTATTATAGTCACACTCTATATTGAAGATTTCCAAATTTCCAACATTTTAACCTAATGATTAATAACTTAAAGGTGTTGCTGATTCCCCTCTTCCTTATGTCCTCATTGTATACAGAACAAATTCATGATATTGGACAGACAGCCTTTATATTTATTTCTTTTATTCATATTTGCTAATATTAAATTATTTTATTTAAGAAAAAACTATCAGATTCATGATTCAGGCTACCATTATGAAGTACTTATCTAAAAGTATTCATGTGCATGTATATGCAGAGTAAATATTACTTTTAGAATTTTAATAGAGATTAATCAAGCCATTCATTAGTAAGTATTAATCTCATTTTCCAAATATATTCAACTGCTATTATAGGTTTTAATAAGATATTTCAAAGTTTATGCAGTGAATATCCAATATTTAATAACATGCGACTCTTTTAAGATTATCCAACACTCAGAAATGTGTCATTTTCTTCTGCAAATCAACCTGTTGTGGAATAAAGTGATGGGATGTTGCAGGGAAACACCTCCTCATCCTGAACCATACTATCTACTTTGTTTGCTTATGAGATGTGTCAACATTTACACAGTGAAGTATGCCAAAATATGTATTTCTATTTAAATCAAATTCATCTTCTTCAGAGCTTATGTGTATATTCAAGGAATGAAATTGGATTCTCTTAGAGAACTAAAATCAGGTACCATTTATTTCAGGCAAAGAGGTAATCAACATGCTTGACTGGAGAAACTATTCAAGACTCCCTAAACTGTTTTTGCACCAGCATTATAAAACATAAAATATTAGGACAGCCACTAAACTAATTTTGGAAAGAAAGTATATTACACACAATTTATGACTGTGGATTGCAATGCTATATAACCCTGTTAAGAAAGAAAACCTTCAGCATCATAAGAAATGAGAAATAGATAGAAATCAGAAAAATTGAGTTCAGCAACTCATAAATTTAATCTGATTATTTTCAACATCTTCCTTCTTGTGAATAGGGAAATACTGTTACTCTAGTGAGATACAACCATAATTAATTTTTTACACAGCTTCCATTTTGGCTTTCTTTAAAAGAAGATATTCTTTTTCTTATCCATAGTACATATAATGGCATCAAGTGCTAAAGGCAGCCTTTTTTTCCAGGAAAATATGAACAGTTAGTAAGGTTAGAGTTATGTCACTTCCCTCTTCAATTCTTATTGGATATTGTGGGGGCATTGTTCAAAATCTCTAATGCAAGTTTTAAGCTGTTTTAAGTTATTTGAAAACTTATTCAGGGCTCTTGTATTGGTCAAGACTTACTCTGAAAGCTCTGTGATCAGATTTGGCTACATTAATGTGTTTTGATTTGATTGCATATAAAAATTAAATTATTGGAAAACATGGCCTGTACTGTGCACTTCCTGAGGAAAATTCTTATCTGCCCATTGTTTTTCTTTGTTCCTCCCCAGGGATCAGCTGTATTTGTCATCACTTTATTCCACCCAGCAGCAGCGTATTCCTTCCACACACATTTAGAATTGTAAGTAGTATGTCTACCAGTACAACCTCAAGTTACAAAACAACATGAACACTTACCTATCATTTGTTGAAATCACCTATTTACAAAAATGATACCAGACCCTGATGCTCATGAGTTATTTATAGTAATCATAAATATCCCACCTACAATTCATGAAGAAATGCAATTAGGTATCCAAAGGAAAAATCTAGGGTGCGTCATTAAAAAGTAGATTTTTTCTATTTAATCAGCTGGATTTAACTCACTGAACTTCTGAAATATTTTGAAACAGAATTTGCATTTGGAGTTGTGAGTAGTCAGTCTTTAGTATAGCAGCCACACTCACTTCCATCCAGAACACTAAAATAAATGGATATTAATTATGAAGAATATGCATAATCTTCTGCTCTTCAAATATTTTATAAGAATTATAGATTTACAACAACACACATATTATTTGCATTGTAGTAGGCATTGTAGAAAATCTTGAGGTGATTGTAAATACTGAGGAGAGCCTGGAAACATTGTTCAGCTAGTTAAAGCACTTGCTACCAATCTTGATGACCTTACTTCACTCCCTGATCTATGTAGATCCTTGGAAACAGTTTCCCATGTCTAGAGATGCTATGGTGCTATAGAACTTGAAAGGTGAGCTGTGCATGGTAGTGCATATGTCTTTAATCTCAGCACATGTGATACAGGTATATCTTTGTGAATTTGAGACCAGCCTTGTTTACATAATGCTTTCCATGACAGTCAGGTCTATTTAGAGCTACCATGTCGCAAAACAAACCAACCAACATAAGATTATGTAATTGAGAAATTTTGAAAATGTTGAAAAAGACATAATGGTGTTTTCAAAAGGATTCAGAAAATAGCAATTGTAGAAAAATTTAAACTTAACTTATGTTAACAATTTTATTTTTCCTGAAAATTATAGTAGTGTTCCTGAACAAATATGCAAGTTTCTATTTTATTTCATGCTTTTCATTATATAAAAAGTTCAGGTAAAACTTATAACTTTACCACTTCTTTTGATAATTATAACATAGATGTGAAAAAACTTGACAAACATTTGTCTGTGAAAGCTTCTTGCTGAAAATTAAAAAAAATATACTCAATACTAGTTAATAAAAAAATAAACAACACAAGAAAAGGTGAATAAAAAAGTTCAACAAATAAGTTAGTGAAACAAAGAATTACCGATTACATAGCAGCCAAATTGAATACCAACTGCCTTGAAATAATTGTCTACCCATGAAGCATTTGCAAGCCAGAGATGGGAGGCACCAGCTATGTACTACCCTCTCTGTGTTATAAATCTTCCTTTTCAGGCTACATTTAAGATTTAAATTGCCTGAGAAAAAGCATGCTGCATTTACTGCATTTTAGTAGGTTAGTTGTGGACTAAAATAATAATGATAATAGTAACAAGAATAATACAATATCATTTAATACTTCTGAGAATAAGCAAGCAAATATAAAAACCAAAACAACTAAAACTGATTCAATTTACTGATGACCATTCCTTTGGAATATGGATATGTGTGGTAGGAATGTTGGGGTCCTGCTGTTGTTCCATGCTCTCCATTTTCTTACTTTCAGTGTATCCAGATGTCGCTGTACATCAGGCTGGAAGAATGAAGCAGAGTCTGGTACATGGGTGGTGATGGGGGCTGTCAGGTAGGGAGGGAGGTCTTCTCTAAGGATCTTTAATGAGAGAGGTCTCTGAAATTACCTTTATTTAAGGTGGGCTTGTAGGTATACAGTTTATTCAACCAGGGCTGCACCCGGGGATCCATCCCATATATAGTCACCAAACCCAGACAATGTTGTGGATGCCGGGACGTGCTTGCTGAAGGGAGCCTGATATGGCTGTCTCCTGGGAGGCTCTGTTAGAGCCTGACAAATACTGCGGCAGATGCTCCCAGCCAACCATTGGAGTGAGCACGGGGTCCTCAATGGAGGAGTTAAAGAAGGAATTGATGGAGCTGAGGGGTTTGCAATCCCATAGGAAGAACAACAATATTAACCAACCAGATCCCCCAGAGCTACCAGGCACTAAACTCCCAACCAAGGAGTACACATGGAGGGACTCAAGGCTCCAGCCACATATGTAGCAGAGGATGGCCTTGTAGGGTCCTTGGTCCTATTAAGGCTGGATAGATACCCCAGTGTAGGGGAATTCGAGGGCAGGGCAGCAGGAGTGGGTGAGTGGGTGGAGGGACACCCTCATAGAAGCAGGGGGAGGGAGATGGTATGGGGGGTCCCTGAAAGAGGGGGGTGCTGGGAAATGGGATAACATTGAAATGTAAATAAAGAAAATATCCAATACAAAGAAAAGAAAACATTCTATAAAAGGAAAAAATGTAATAAGGGGCTTCATTTCCAAATGGAAAAACAAGCTTTTCCGCACAAGAGAGCTGTTCTGTTCCCCAATGAGGGTTTTTCTTCAGAACCATGTTTACAAACAATGAGTTTAGCGCAACCTGAGTTGCATGTACGCCCTCATTATAATACATTTTGGTTTTTACTGACTTTACCTGTCAGCAACATAATGAAATCTGACATTGATGAACATGCTTAACAAGAAAACAAGAATTCACCACGCAGAGTTCAGCAAGCAACAATGTGTTTAATCTCCTAGAACACAATTTATCCACTACCGTTTTGACATTTGATTGGAGTTATTCACTGGGAGCACACTTCCTTCCCTTTATCAAGACCTCCAGGTTTGGATTTACTTTCTGAGAGGATAATCCTCCTGCATGTTCAGTAATTCCGCAGTTGAAGTATTTAGCCACTGATCTGTTACAGCAGTAGGATAGGAACAAAGCAGATACCCCTTGAACGAATGAATTTTGTGTGACAATGTTGTCAGTTGTAAGGGAAATAAGGAAGACACTGAGTAGTAAATACTTCAACATTCCGCAGTTAAACATGCTTCCTTTGAAGATTTAAAACAAATGAAGCCTACCTGGAAGTCAAATGCCTCTCAAAATAAAAGGTAGCTCGTTTAAGACAAAATTCTGAGCCAGCTCAGAAAACAGATCCATATTTTAAACTCTGTTAGAATCCAGCAATTAAGAAGAGTCTAATTGGGGCAAAGGGGTCTTATAAATTACTTGGATCTGATGAACACCCAGGTTCTTTCATATAGTCATCCTGTTATAAGTCACTGGGACATGATAAACATGCAGGTTTTCCCTGTGAGTGCTTCCTATGTGTTTTCAGTTTCCACTAGTAAGGCTGCCTTTTCCGGAACAGCTGGTCATGTTCAGTTTTGAGTGACTCTTCCTGACACGCCCCCATTCTGATGAGGCTCATTAGCACCAACTGAGTTCCCTGTGGCTCTTTCTCAGTCTCCAAAGGCACTCAGGTGATGTGAAGGATAAACAAGTTGGAGGTAGTTCTCAAATCTCTGGGTCAATGTTTTCACCCCAAATGTGTCCATACTTGTGGGTAGATGTTAAATTTAATAATTAAGATAAAACTACATTCTAATGGTAAATGCTCATAACTCATAACATAGGAAGAGCAGGTGTGCTTGCATAAGCTGTGGGAAAAATATCAGGATCCCATGTAAATCCGGGCACCATGAGAAGACAGGGATGTTTATTAGGCAAAGAAAGAGCATTCCTGATTTCCTGGCACCTTTATTTGAGACATCTAGCATCCACAACCATGATGTGGTATATTTCTGTTTGTTAAGCCTTTGTGTCTCTGTATTTTGTTATGAAAGCTCTAATGAACAAATATGAATGACATCTATTGTCCTATTTGTCCAACATATGCCATGGGATTACAACATTATTGCTTCTAGGTGATTGGAATGGCTTTGTGTGTTTCACATATCTTATAAGGGCAAGACCTCATAGCCTTACAGTGATCGTAAGGCGTAAAATCTGGCCACAGGACAGACATGGGAAGGCAGAGCTGGTAACGTAGTGGGTGATTTCACACAAGCAGCAGTAGCTGCTGCCTTCCTGGCTCTGACTCTCAGCTGCTTTCACACACGGTCCTTACATTTTGCTTTCTGCCTTCTCTGAGTTCTGAAGCTGTGGTCTAATGATATTCTTTATTCATCAGAACGTAAAAGGTCATCTGTCTAGCCAATCTAAAGACATCTTTGAAGAAACTTTGAATAATATTGGTACTGAAGATTTTATGCACTATAATTTTATAATAACTTATGTGAATATCCACATAAGTCTGGGAAGATTACAATGGACAACATCAAGCAGGAAGAAAAAACAGAAACTTGTGCATTCAAATGCATAGGTTAACATATACACACATACACACACAAGCACATTCATATACACCAGACCCTATGTACCAGGACAACTATTTGCTAGGAAATGAAAAATAGCTAACTTACAGAGAGCATTCCCATCATGACACTATATATCACTACTTAACAGACAAGTATATTTAATTGACATCATAACTGTGTGGGTCCTCATTATTAATCCCAGTTTCTGAATGAGAAAATTTTACTTTTCTGATAATCACTTAAGAGTAATTTATTCTACAAATAATTGTTGAACTCGAAGTCTCATCATGAGTATATTTCTTTTCTCAGATGTTTTATTCAGTATTATTTTATTCTTTTACTAGAACAAAACAAATATATAATAAAATTCTGAAAAATAAATTGAGAAGGAATTTATTTTACTTACTTGAATATAGGTGTACATTTTTAGGTAGTCAATAGAAAATTTAAAACAGTTTCTGTCTAAATTTTGAATTGTTATTTATTTAAAAGCTTGTGCATTTAATTTCTATTATGGAAGAGTAGCAAAATTAAGAATTCAAATATAACAATAAAATTGTTTTTAATTCCTAGGACAATTTATTATAAGGTATTAAATCATTTTATTTAAGTTCTTAAAACATTTTTAAGAATCAGGATAAATAAAAATAATGAAGCTTCTAATTTATGAATTTGCTCTCAGATTTATGAAATACTGAATTTGGAATCAATGGTTGCCATTGACTCTTTCTAGTTGTTTCTGTAAACTAAGAAAAAAATAAAAGCACAACATTTTCAAATGATAAGCTTTTATGCATTGTAGACCACATACAGGAAATAGCCATAGATATTATATTTCTTTCAATATTTCCAACACATAATATTATACTGTCACTTTTCCCTTGAATATAGCAAAATAATAATCTCATAGTGGGCAGATTTTTCCCTGTAAGTGGTTTGATTGCAATGCAATTTAATGGTATACTCCTCTCTACTCACTTCCAGAACTTTAAAAATACCCAATTATACAGATTGTAAATATAAATGTTTTCAAGAATTCAAAATGTTAGCATAGGTTTTCCGTAAACCAATATGAAAACTAAAAGAATTTTTATGATCCTAATAATCAACAAGTTTCAGTGTCTATTCAAAAGAGTTTTATAAGACTGTCATTTTTATGTTGTTTTAATTCCCATTTTTATAATTTATTTACCAGACTGTCCTCACTACTGTTGAAATTATGTTTTCGATGACTTTTACAAATATTTCTACTGAACAAATTTAGATAATCACTTATTTACTTTGAACCTAACCTATCCTTATGTTTTATAATTCATGTTTAAATCTGTAAAAAACAATAAACATATTTTCTGGACCTGTTTTATTGTTTTCTCTGGTTTCTAGTTTATTGATTCAGTATTTGTTTAACATGAACAGACAAAGAATACAATGTTTTTTTCAGGCAGTTTTTGTTTTAGTAGATACAATTTAAATGAAAAAATTAGTTTCCTTTTTTAGAAATTCTCATTAATTTAGTTCATTTATTTTCAGAATATTTACTTTTTAGAATATAAAAATATTAGATATCTCTCTTCCTACAGACAGTTTCAAACTACCAAAATTAAAGGCAGCCAATCCAAGACTTTTGCTTCAAAATGTGTTTTCTAACTTCAGTGAAAGAGAAGGCATGGAAGATCTACCATCTATCAGACAGTATTCCCACCTGGGTGAACTCATCTGAACTCCAAATTATTCTTAGAAATTAGTCTTTGATAAATCACCAAACTCATTTACATGGCTTCTTGGAAACTGATTTCAGGTTCAAACCCATCTTTCAGACAATTAGACCCGAGAGTGATTCTTTCCATTTTGTTGGCCCTGGAGCTTTGGGAACATTGCAGGCATGAGAGTACACATGGGGGACCCACGGCTCCAGCCACATATGTAGCAGAAGATGGTCTTGTGGGGCATCAATGGGGGGAGAGGCCCTTGGTCCTGAGAAGGCTTAATGTCCCAGTGTAGGGTAATGCCAGGACAGGGAAGGGAAGTGGGTGGGTTGGTAAGCAGAGGGAGGGAGAATGGGATAGGGTGTCTTCAGAGGGGAAACCAGGAAAGGAGACAACAATTGAAATGTAAATAAAGTATCTAATAAAAAAGAAAAAGTTAATTTTCATTCATCAAGCTACATATAGAAAGCAAGAACAAAAACACTTGGCACTTGAGCAGGCTCAATCTGCTGTCACTCTGCTGTTGCCGCATGAAGAGAAGGTACATGTGTTTGCAATGGTAGGCGTACTTAAGCGTGCTTGTAATCAGAATAGAACTACAACCTGATCTGAAACAGACACCCAGACAGAGCTGAGTGAACAGAGCTGGAGATCGGCACAATAAACCAGGCTTCTCAAAAGAGAAAGCATGAGTTTTCACGTTTGGGGATCCTAGATTTTATAATGGACCATGAAAGTGTGTGTGTGTGTGTGTGTGTGTGTGTGTGTGTGTGTGTATTTGTGAGTGGTTGTATCTCACATCATTTTTTCTTATAAGCAAAACCATACTAACTTTTTTCCCTAGATGAATCTCTATGATATATTTGAATAACACACACATAACCATACCCAACTATTCCCCCCCACACACACACAATTGTTAGTAACTTTGTTGGACAAGGCCAGATAGCAGTTTCTTTGCAGTTTACAGAAACCCTATGCTAATATTTCGGGTTTTTAAAATATTTATATTTAGTAGATGTATAATTGGATATTTTTTAAGTGGAAGTCTAGTAGAGAGGATGTATCATTAAAGTGCATTTTCTCCTACAGGGAAGGAGGAGGTTCATAAGACTAACTAAAGAAGTCTGACAAGTATAGGAAAGTTGAATCATCTGGTGGCTAGGACTCCCTGGGGGGTCTCTGACACATGGAGTCGGGCATGCCATTCACTAACTCCAATAGTAAGGCTGGAATAAGAACTCTCCCCTGTTGCTGGGATGGGCCTCTGAGTGATAAAAATACCTTGAGTCATCCATGCTCCTGCAGTCAGCCCCTCGTCTTTTCCTTGAAGATAACCCTAATAAAAGCATTGTGAATCTCTGAGGCAATCTAGTACAATTGTGACTTTGCTTTATCATATTTCCCATATTTGGGATATATGGACATTCGCTCTTGTCTCCCCTTGAAAAGTTAACTTAATATGAAAGGTTATTACATTTTATTTTTTTTTATTTGTAAGTTCATTAAACAATTTGTCCCCACCCCATCACTTGTACAAATACAGCTTTTATGAGCAACTTTTCTTGCAGTGTCTCATCTTTTTCATTTTATTACTACTTCCTACTTTTAGAATTCATGTTGAATTCTAATCCCCATTCTTGATTGCCAGTTTCTGCTTCTCTTACATGATTTATGAAATCTACTTATAACCATGTACTGCATGCTTTCCTGTTACTCAAGTTCATTGATATTAAGATCTTATATATGTCCAATAATATCACCAGTTACTTGTCGGCCTTTACAGCTTAAATAAATACCACCTCCGAATCCTTCTGCATCTACTTAAGTGCTTATGCAATCACAAATCCTTTCAACTTTTTAAAGAAAATATTTGTTTAAAATTTAAAGTAAATATCCATTATTGCATTCATCATCCCAAAAACATTTTTCTTGAACATAAAAGCCAGTATATAATTCCAAATTTGATCCAGCAACAATGTTAACTATAAAGATATGTATTTAGTGTAAGCTTATCAAACAAAAATATATTAAAAAAATATGGTCCAAGACATGCATTATTTGACTCATCACACACAATAGTCAGCTGACATGAAAATGATGTTAATGTGTGACTAGTATGAATATCTGTAAATGAATATATTGGCTAAATAGGTTTTAATAACTTATAAATTTATGTTTTTATCTATCATTTATAAATATTAAATGATTTTATAGCTTGTGACTTAGAAAGGTTTTTCATAGATAAGGTGCCTGCTCTTAAGATTATCAATGCTCTTAAGATTACATTATAGAAAACACAAGGACCTTTACCTAGTTTCTTAATTGGTTTCCCCACTGTAAGAGGAAAAGAAAATTAATTCATTAATTACTTAAGTGGATAGAGACCGATTCCTTGGAAAAAACATAGTTGAGTCTTTATTATAATATTCGAATTATATGTTGTCTTAGAATTTCCATTGCTATAAGAAGACTCTATGGCCAAGGCAATTCTTATAAAGGACATTTAGTTTCGGCTGGCTTATAAGTTCTGGGGTTCAGTCCATTATCATCATAACAGGCAGCACGGCAGTGGCCAGGCTGGTATGGAGCCAGAGGAGCTGAGAATTCTACATCTTGTTTCTGAGCACAAACAGGATAAGATTGTCTAGGAGGAGGGTTTGAAAGACCACTCTGACAGGGATACACTTCCTCCAACAAGGCCACACCTACTCCAAAAAGGCCACATATCTTAATGTGCTACTTCCTGGCCCAAGCATATTTAATCTACCATATAGGTATATCATTCTGAAGATTGTCCATTCTTAGGTTTGAGATATATTGGAATGCTTGGAAGCAGTTGGACAAATGATTTTAATACATATAAATCATGTTCAAACATGTTCATTGTTTACATGATGTTATATTAATATTTATATTATTATATTAATATAGGTTAAAATTGGAAAAAAGTAGATGTTCATAAATGGATAAATGAATAAGGAAAATGTATGTTATTTACACAATGGGATATTACTCAGTTGTTAAAAAATGAAATAAAATTTGCAGGTCTATGAATGGTGCTAGAAAAAAATTACCTTGAGTAAGGAAAACCAGACCCCAAAAGGCATGTATGATATATGTTCCCTTATGTGTAGATTTTACCTGTTAAGTCTTTGATAAGCAGGCTGAAATACATATCATAGATTTTAAAAAAGAAGGGATTGGAAGAAAATTAAATTGCCCTAGGGAGAATAACTAGAATAGACAGTTATGGATAGATTTGAGGGTGACTGGAAAAGGTAAGAGAAAGGGAAGAGGGCATTGCAGGGGTATATAATGGGAGATAGCTCAGTGCCAATTTACTGGACATATGGAAAACGAATACTGTAGAAGCTTTCTAAAATATACATATATGAAAGTGACATATTTGGAATTGCCAAATAACAGGGGAATCAGCCCAAAATACACCTTTCTTGTTACCAAAGGAATATTCAAGTTCCAGGAATGGGTTATATTTAATCTAGTTGTTGGTAAAAGGAGCTTTCTGAGAACCCCCAATCAACCTAGGTCCCTTTCAAGGGTATTAGTTGCTCTATGTAAACTGAAGTTATGCCCCAATTGCTTAGGCAATGCTCACACAGCTCATTAAACATGGAACAGTCAAGCTGGTGCCCACCTCACCCTTCAACCCTAATGACCCTAGTACTCATAGTACTCAACTCCAATTGGCACACTACAAAAGCAGAAACACCAACCTAGCTGCAAACCCTTAGATCTACAATGGTGTCTGGCATGGAAGTTGTGCTAATGCAATAGTGAAACAAAGCTTGTGGGAGTAGCCAACACATATCTGATTGAATTTAAGCCCTACTCCATGAGATGGACCACATCTACGACACTGTTCCAGTGGCTAAGAACATGAGCCTAGATGAGGCAGTGATTTAGGAGAAAAGCACATAATATGGTTTTGCTAAAAGTATGTAGCAACAAATGACTCTAAAGGACCTTCTGCTATAGATCAGTTTCTTGCCTGGCTATGGCCATTATCAGAGATGCTTCACATTACAGTAGATGGGAATAAATAAATAAAGAGACACATGGCTGTATTGTGCTGAGTGAGAGACCATGGAATACTCAGTCCTTTAAAAGGGATGGCTCCATCAATTCCCTTCCTTCATGGCTCAGGCAGCATCATGGAAGAGGAGGAGAGAATAAGAGCTAAAGAAGATGGAAAACATCAAGAAAACATAGCCAAATAAACACAGCCAGACAAACCACCCAAGAATTTACAGAGACTGTGGCAGCATGTAATAGGGATATACAGGTCTGGGCCTCATGGAGTCCCAGTGTTGAGAGTGGAAGAGGATACAAGCTCTCATTCCTAACCCAGAACCTATCACCAATTGATAATATCTCACATAAAAAAATTAGATTTCTCTCACTGAGTTTCATTGGACATACAAACCATTGTTAAGGCCCTGTGTCTATCAGTAGATTGACAACAACAACAACAACAACAACAACAACAACAACAAACCTCAATGGTATTTTGAATTCCTGTGTGTGTGTATGTGTGTGTGTGTGTATGTGTGTGTGTGTGTGTGTGTGTGTGTGTGTGTGTGTGTGTGTATGGGAGGCTCAGGGAACAGATCTCATAATGCTCTCTTTGGGCATTTCTCTTTCTTTCTTTCTTTCTTTCTTTCTTTCTTTCTTTCCTTCCTTCCTTCCTTCCTTCTCTTTTACTCTTCCTCCTCCCCCTCTTCCTCTTCCTTTTCCTCTTCTTTCTTTCCCTGAACTTCTGCTGCTTATATATAATATTTTCTGATTTCGTGTTTCTATGGGATTTCTCTGTTTGCCAATATGTGTGCCTCTGTGTCTATATCCATTCCTTGTGCCTCCTTTGCTCATTTATCCATTCTCTTGTGAAGGGGAAGGCCCCCCTCTGGGTGTTACCACCACTAACACACTCACCTTCCACCTTAGTTGCTGTTCGACTAGGTGCATCCCTTCCTACTGAGACTAGACAAGGCAGTCCATTTTGAGGCTTGGGATTCATAGGCAGGCTCAGGGACAACCTAGGCTCCACTTGTGAGGGGACCCACATGAAGAATAAACTGCTTATTGGAAGCATACATATAGGCAGGGGCTTAGGTCCAGCCTCTACTTGCTCCTTGGTTGGTGATTCAGTCTCCAGAGGCCCTAAAGGTCCATGTTAGTCTATGCTGTTGGTTTTCTAATGGAGTCCTTGTTGTATTCTGGTCCCTCAGTCCTTCTCCTACTCTTCCATACAACTACCTGAACTCCATCTAATGATTGTGTGTGAATTTCTCCATGTCTTGCCATTGCCTGTGGCTTGGAACCTCTGAGAAGACAGTTATGCTAGATTCCTGTCTGTAAGTATAACAGAGTATCATTAATGCCAGGGATCATTTTTGTCCATGGGATAGGTCTCAGTTTGGTGTAGTCATTAGTTGGCCATTCCTTCCATCTCTGCTTTCTCACTGCACATCTTATAGGTAAGACAACTTTATGTTGGACTCCAACTAGTATGTTGGAGATTTTGTGGGTTGTTTGCTGTCCTTAACCCTCCAACTGGGAGTCCTGTTTGGCTGCAGGAAGTGGCCATGTCAGGTTCCATAAGACCCACTGTTAGGGGTCTCAGCTAGTGTCTCCCCCTCAGACCCTGTGAGGCTTCCCCTCATCCCAGGTCTCTGCCATGCCCTAGAGATTGTCCCCACCACCACCGATTTCCCTTCTCTCTCCCTTGATGTCCCCACATACTATCTCTTCTCCCATACCTTCTCCCATCTCAATCCCCTCTTCCACCCAGTTTCCTCCTTCCATTAGCCTCAAATATTTATTTTGTTTCCCCTTCTGAGAAAGATTCGACCATTGTCTCTTAGAACCTCCTTGTTACTTGGATTCTTTGGATCTGAGGGTTATAGTGTGGTTATCCTGTATTTTATGGCTAACATCCACTTATATGTGAGTACATACCATGCATGTTATATTGTATCTGAGTTACCTCATTCAGTATGATATTCTCAAGTGTGTGTGTGTGTGTGTGTGTGTGTGTGTGTGTTGTGTTGTGTTGTGTTGTGTTTTCTATACTATTGGTTTTAAAGTTGTGAAATCATGAATTTCCTGTGTTAATGTAAGTATAGTCAGCCTTATTTTGTTGTTTTCTTTGTAGTGTACTATGAAGGGCTGGGTTAGTGAAAATGTGAAAACGTATTGTTTATATTTGGTTTAGTGATGGAATATCTTTCTCCATATATGGCAGTTAAATTTTTCTGAATATTGTAGTCTTGGCTGACATCTTCTGCCTTTTAGGTCTGCCTTTATATGTAATTTAACTTTTTTCCTTGCAGCTTTAAAAATTCATTCTTAGTTTTGTATATTTAGTGTTTTGATTATAATGTGGTGGTAGAGTTTTCTTCTCTAATCTCTTTGGTTTTCTTACTTGCTTCCTTTACTTTATAGATATGTCTTTCTCTAGGTTAGAAAAATATTGATAATTTAGTTAAAGATGATTCCTGAGCCTTTGAGATGAAAATATTCTTATATTCCTGTTATTCTTAGGTTTGGTCTTTCATAGTGTGCCAAATTTCTTGGATTTTTTTTTGTGTGTGTATTGACCTTTATAGATTATATATTTTCTTTGACTAATATATTGATTTCTTCTATTGTGCCTTTTACCCCTGATATTCTTCCGTCTCCTAGTTGGTGATGCTTAAATCTGTAGTTTCTCTTCTCGTTCCTACGTTTTCTTTTTCCAGCATTGCCTCAGCTTGTGTGTTGTTGTTGTTGTTGTTGGTTTTGTTTTTGTTTTTGTTTTCTATTTCTTTTTTCAAGTTTTGGACAGTTTTATGCATATCCTTTACTTTTTGATTGTATTACTCCTATATATCTATTTATTTGCTTTCTCTTTAAATAGATGTACCTGTTTGAATGAATTTTCCTGTACTTTTTAAAGAGATTTATTCATACTTTTTTCAAAAGCCTCTATCTTCTTTGTTTGATTGGATTTAAGATCATTTTCTTTCTTTGTATAGTTTTTTTAAATTTTTTTATTGGGTATATTCTATATTTACATTTCATTTCCCTTTTGCTGGTTCCCCATCCCCCAAAGGTCCCACATGCCCTTATCCCTCCCCCTGTACCCCCATCCACCACTTCACTCTTCCCAGTTCTGCTATTCCCCTACACTGATGTTTTGATCCTTTCCATCACCACGGTCCAATCCTTCCTTCTTGTCGGATATCGATCGATATGTGGATTGTATCTTTGGTGTCCCAAGATTCTAGGCTAATATCCACTTATCAGTGAGTGCATACCATGGGTATTCTTTTGAGACTGGGTTACCTCACTTATTATGATGTTCTCCAGCTCCAAAACTGGGTTATCTCACTTAGTATGATGTTCTCCAGCTCCATCCATTTCTCTAAGAATTTCATGAATTCATTGTTTCTAATGGCTGAATAGTATTCCATTGTGTATATATACCACATTTTTTGTATCCATTCCTCTGTTGAGGGACATCTGTGTTCTTTCCAGCTTCTGGCTGTTATATATAAGGCTGCTATGAACATAGTGGAGCATGTATCCTTATTGCATGCTGGGGAATCTTCTGGGTATATGCCCAGGAGTCGTATGGCTGCGTCCTCCAGAAGTATCATGTCCAGTTTTCTAAGGAACCGCCAGACTGATTTCCAGAGTGGTTGTGCAAGCTTGCAATCACACTAGCAGTGGCGGAGTGCTCCTCTTTCTCCACATCCTTGCCAACACCTGGTGTCTCCTGAGTTTTTAATCTCAGCCATTCTGACTGGTGTGAGGTAAAATCCCAGGGTTGTTTTGATTTGCATTTCTCTAATGACTAATAATGTTGAACATTTTTAAGGCGTTTCTCAGCCATCCGAATTTATTCAGGTGAAAAGTCTTTGTTTAGCTCTGTACCCCATTTTTGGATAGGGTTATTTGGTTTTCTGGGGTCTAACTTCTTGAGTTCTTTGTATACATTGGATATTAGCCCTCTGTCGGATATGGGAATGGTGAAGATCTTTTCCAAATTTGTTGGTTGCTGATTTGTTCTTTTGACAGTGTCTTTTGCCTTACAGAAACTTTGTAATTTTATGAGGTCCCATTTGTCTATTCTTTATCTTAGAGCATAAGAAATTGGTGTTCTGTTCAGGAATTTTTTCCCCTGAGCCAATGTCCTCAAGGGTCTTCCCCAGTTTCTTTTCTATTAGTTTTAGTGTGTCTGGTTTTATGTGGAGGTCCTTGATCCACTTGGAGTTGAGCTTAGTGCAAGGAGATTAGAGTGGATCAATTTTCATTCTTCTGCATGTTGACCTCCAGTTGAGCCAGCACCATTTGTTGAAAAGGCTATTTTTTTTCCACTGGATGTTTTCAGCTCCTTTGTCAAAGATCAATTGGCCATATATCTGTGGGTTCAATTCTGGGTGTTCAATCCTATTCCACTGTTCCACTTCTCTGTCAGTGTACCAATACCATGCAGTTTTTAAAACTACTGCTCTGTAGTATTGCTTGAGGTCCGGGATATTGATTCCCCTAGAAGTTCTTCTACTGTGGATGATAGTTTTAGCTATCCTGGGTTTTTTGTAATTCCAGATGAATTTGAGAATTGCTCTTTCTAACTCTATGAAGAACTGAGTTGGAATTTTGATGGGGATAGAAAAGAAACTGGGTAAGACCTTTGAGGACATTGGCTCAGGAGGAAAATTCCTGAACAGAACACCAATTGCTTATGCTCTAAGATCAAGAATAGACAAATGGGACCTCATAAAATTACAAAATTTCTGTAAGGCAAAAGACACTGTCAAAAGGACAAATTGGCAACCAACAAATTGGGAAAAGATCTTCACCAACCCCACATCCGACGGAGGGCTAATATCCAATGTATACAAAGAACTCAAGAAGTTAGACCCCAGAAAACCAAATAACCCTATCCAAATATGGGGTACAGAGCCAAACAAAGACTTTTCACCTGAAGAAATTCGGATGGCTGAGAAACACCTTAAAAAATGTTCAACATTATTAGTCATTAGAAAAATGCAAATCAAAACAACCCTGAGATTTCACCTCACACCAGCCAGAATGGCTAAGAATAAAAACTCAGAAGACATAAGATGTTGGCAAGAATATGGAGAAAGAGGAACACTCCTCCACTGCTGGTGGGACTGCAACCTGGGTACAACTACTCTGGAAATCAGTCTGGCGGTTCCTCAGAAAAGTGGACATGATACTTCCGGAGGACGCAGACACAATACTCCTGGGAATATACCCAGAAGATTCCCCAGCATGCAATAAGGATACATGCTCCACTATTTTCATAGCAGCCTTATATATAATAGCCAGAAGCTGGAAAAACTCAGATGTCCCTCAACGCAGGAACGGATACAAAAATTGTGGTATATATACATAATGGAATACTACTATTCAGCCATTAGAAACAATGAATTCATGAAATTTTTAGACAAATGGATGGAGCTGGAGAACATCATACTAAGTGAGGTAACCCAGTCTCAAAAGAATACCCATGGTATGCAGTCACTGGTAAGTGGATATTAGCCTAGAATCTTGGGACACCAAAGACACAATTCACATACCAAATAATGTCTGAAAAGAAGAAAGAAGTGGACACTGCTGCTGGAAAGGATCAAAGCATCAGTGTAGGGGAATACCAGAACAGGGAAGTGGGAAGGGGTAGATGAGGGAGCAGGGGGAGAGAAAAGGGCATGTGGGACCTTTGGGGGGTGGGGAACCAAAAAAAGGGAAATTAAATGTAAATATAGAATATATCCAATAAAAAAGAAAAAAAGAAATAAAACTTATAAATTGAAAGATTAAAAAAAAAAGAAAAGAAAAGGCTATCTTTTTTCCACTAGATGTTTTCAGCTCCTTTGTCGAGGATCAATTGGCCATAGATGTGTGGGTTCAATTCTGGGTCTTCAATCCTATTCCATTGATCCACCTCCCTTTCACTGTACCAATACCATGCAGTTTTTAACACTACTGCTCTGTAGTATTGCTTGAGGTCCGGAATATTGATTCCCCCAGAAGTTCTTTTACTGTTGATGACAGTTTTAGCTATCCTGGGTTTTTTGTCATTCCAGATGAATTTGAGAATTGCTCTTTCTAACTATGAAGAACTGAGTTGGGATTTTGAGGGGGATTACATTGAATCTGTATATTGCTTTTGGCAAGATTGCCATTTTAACTATATTAATCCTGTCAACCCATGAGCATTGAAGATTTTTCCATTTTCTTAGGTCTTTTTCCATTTCCTTCTTCAGAGACATGAAGTTTTTGTCATATAAATCTTTCACTTGTTTGGTTAGAGTCACACTAAGATACTTTATATTTTTTGTGGCTATTGTGAAGGGTGTCATTTCCCTAATTTTATTCTTGGTATGCTTATCCTTTGTATATAGGAAGGCTACTGATTTGCTTGAGTTGATTTTATAACCAGCCACTTTGCTGAAGTTGTTTATCAGCTCTAGGCGTTCTCTGGTGGAGGTTTTTGGGTCACTTAAGTATACTATCATATCATCTGCAAATAGTGATAGTTTTAATTCTTCCTTTCCAATTTGTATCACTTTGACTTCCTTATGTTGTTGAATTGCTCTAGCTAGTACCTCAAGTACTATATTGAAGAGATATGGTGAGACGGGGCAGCCTTGTCTAGTCCTTGATTTTAGTGGGATTTCTTCAAGTTTCTCTCTGTTTACTTTGATGTTGGCTATCAGTCTTCTGTATATTGCTTTTACTATGTTTAGATATGGGCCTTGAATTCCTGTTCTTTTCAAGATTTTTAGCATAAAAGGATGCTGAATTTTGTCAAATGCTTTTTCAGCATCCTATGAGATGACCATGTGGTTTTTTTCTTTGAGTTTGTTTATGTAGTGGATTACGTTGATGGATTTCCATATATTGAACCATCCCTGCATCCCTCGGATGAAGCCAACTTGATCATGGTGAATGATCGTTTTGATGTGTTCTTGGATTCGGTTGTCAAGAATTTTTTGAGCATTTTTGCATCGATGTTCATAAGGGAGATTGGTCTGAGGTTCTCTTTCTTAGCTGGGTCTTTGTGTGGTTTTAGTATCAGGGTAATTATGGCTTCGTAGAATGAGATTGGTAGTGTTCCTTCTGTTTCTGTTTTGTGGAATAGTTTGAAGAGTATTGGTATTAGGTCTTCTTTGAAGGTCTGATAGAATTCTGCACTAAAACCATCTGGTTCTGTGCTATTTTTGGTTGGAAGACTTTCTATAACCTCTTGTATTTCTTTGGGGGTTTTGGAACTGTTTAGGCGATCTATTTGATCCTGATTTAATTTTGGTATTTTGTATCTGTCTAAGAAATTGTCCATTTCCTCCAAATTCTCCAGTTGTGTTGAGTATAGACTTTTGTAGAAGGATCTGATGAGTTTTTGAATTTCCTCAGTTTCTGTTGTAATATCTCCCTTTTCATTTCTAATTTTGCTAATTTGAATACTGTCTCTGTGCCCTTTGGTAAGTCTTGCTAGGGGTTTATCTATCTTGTTTATTTTCTCAAAGAACCAGCTCCTGGTTTTGTTGATTCTTTGTATGGTTCTCTTTGTTTCAACTTGATTGATTTCAGCCCTGAGTTTGATGATTTCCTGTCTTCTACTCCTCCTGGGTGAAATAGCTTCTTTTTGTTCCAGAGCTTTCAGGTGTGCCATTGAGTTGCTAGTATATCCTCTCTCCTGTTTCTTTTTGGAGGCACTTAGGACTATGAGTTTTCCTCTTACCACTGCTTTCATTGAGTCCCATAGATTTGGGTATGTGCTTCAATTTCATTGAGATATCCAGAATTTGTTGTAGCAGGATAGCTGGGCTCTGATGCTAACATATTGCCCTAGATCTTGTTGATTTTGTGTTTATCCTGTCCTTTATACATATGTTTTTTTCTGGTGTTGCCTGGATGTTCATAATGCAGCAGATTGGGGGGGGGCATGAATAGGGCCATGGGCCAGGCAAAGGTATTCAGAGTATCTAACTCTGCTGGCTATGCCTCAGATAGACCCCACTCACAAGGGATTGGTGGGGCAATGTAACAAGCTGATAGGTCTCGTAGTTTCTGGAGGCCTGAACAGGGTGGTAGGTGGCTCTTGGATTCTTACAAGGTTTCTCAGAACAGAACAGTAAGCTCAGTGATAGTAGAGCTCAGGTTATCACAGAGGCTGTGTCCTGGGCAGATTGAACAGGAAAGCATTTGGTGTAGTAGGATTCCAAGCTGGATAGACTTGGGTCTCCCAAAAGGTTTCTTCATGGAAAGGGAATGAATGCTCTTGTGGTCCCACAAGGCTCCTGTGGTTCAAAGTGCCATTCTTTCTTCTTTTCCATATAGACCTTTATGTACACTTAGAATTTTAAATCTCTTAGAACTGCTTTTATTGTTTGCCATAAGTTTGGATTTGTTGTGTTTTCATTTTCTTTCTGTTCTAGAATGATGTTAGTTTCTTATTTAACCCACTTTTCATTCAGTAGTGAATTATTTAGTTTCTATTCATTTGAAAGTTTGCTGCTATTTCTGTTGTCTATATCCTGCTTTAATCTGTGATAGTACAATAGGATCCAGGGTGTTATTTCAATTTTCTTGTTTTTTGTTCAAGGATGTGGTCAATTTTTTGAGAAAATTCCATGAACCACAGAGAAGAAGGTATATTCTTTTGTGTTTGGAAAAAATATTCTGTTTACACCTGATGTGCAATTTGGTTTATAACATAATTTAGCTTCTGAATTTCTATGTTTATTTTATTTTCTGAAAGACCTGCCTATTGATGAGAGTAAGACATCTAAGTTATCCACTATAAAGTAAGCATATGACTTTAGCTGTAGCTGTTCCTATCATAAATTTGGATGACTTTCCTTTTCTCTTTCTTCCATTTTTAATTTTTGGTTCATAGGTATTTAAATTTGCAATATCTTCTTAGTGGATTTTTCCTTTGATTGGTATGTCATTTTATTCCATACCTCTTTGTATTGGTTTTGATTTGAGTCTATTAAGTCACATTCTAAAATGTTAAACTGGCTTATTTCTTCAGTCTTTTGCTCAGAAAAAAATGTTCTCATCCTTATACTTGACATGTTGTCTACCCATTATAAGATTTGTGACTTTGAACTGTTAAAATATGAATACTATTTTCCTATGCTGTCTGTTAATCTTTTTATTAGAGACTTGAGACTTTGTTGCTGAGTGTTATCAGGGAATAGTGTTTGTTAATTCTTGTTATTTTGTTACTCTATCATTGAGTTTCCCCCCTCTCTTGATTTGTTCATGAAGTTACATATTCCTTGTGTTTTCTTGGTTATTGGTAGCCTCCTCATGTTGAATTTATTTTTCTACTGCCTTTTGATTTTTAAAAACGATGTATAGATAGGTAATGATTACATTTCTTTTTAATCATGGGATGTCTATAGTGATTCAAAGTTTTGTTGCATATATTATGCTGGGTTAGCATCTCTGGTCTTTTAGATTTTGTATAAACTCTGTACAGACCCTTCTGACTTTTAGAATGTCATTTAACAATCCAGATTTTATTTTATTAGGCTTGCATGTATCCATTACCTGATCCTTTACCCTTGGATCTTTTAACATTCTCTGACATGTACATTGTTCTGTTTATTATGTTTTATGGGGAATTTCTTTTCTGTTTTAGTCTACTTGTTATTCTGCATGCTTCTTGTACCTTGATAGGCACCTGCTTCTTTAGGTTAGGGAGATTTTCTTTTATTTTGTTGAAAATATTTTCTGTGACTTTGACCTGGCTGCTTTCTTCTCTTTCTGTTCTTACTGCTTATAAATTTGTTCAAGAGTGTCCCAGATTTCTAGGGATTACTTTTGTACCTGGATTTTATTTTTTAGATTTGAATTTTCTATGACTAAAATATAAATTTATTCTATCTTGTCTTCATCTCCCAAGATTCTCTCTTCCATGTCTTATGCTTATAACAAGGCTTGCCTCTGAAGTTCTTGTCTGAATTTCTAAAATTTAATTTCCAGCTTTCCCTCAGTTTGTTTTTTTTCTTATTCTATTTTTAATTTCATGTCTTGCACTATTTTCTCCATTTTATTTCATGGTTTGTATATATTTTCATAGAGTTCATTAATCTGGTTATTTATCTTTCAAATGTCTTTTTAAATGGCCATATTTGTAACAGTTATTTGAACTTATCTTCATGTGCTTAGCTACATACTGCATTTCTCAGAGACTGCTGTAGCAGGATTACTGAATTCTAGAAGAGAAATATTGCTCTGGTTGTTATTGATTGTATTTCTGCTCTCCTGTATATGCATTCAGGTTTGTAATTACTGTAATTGTAGGTGTTGGTATCTGTTGTTCTCTTTGCTTCATGCGTTTTCCATTTCTTGATTTCTGTTTTCTTCTCTGGGTCTTAGCAGCATCAACTGGTTGTGGATTGCCTGGTAGCAAGTGCTTCTGTGTCCCTGTCTATTGATACCATTAAGAATTCTGGGTTGAACTTGTTTCTAGGTATTGGTATCTTACATGTAGAAATAGGCATGTACTAGAATGGAGAGGCGGGATTAGAGGGTTCAAAGGGAGGATGAAAACTGAGTCTGCCATAAGGATCTTCTTCTTTAGCTTTTGTGATCGGTGGACTTGCTGAAAAGGGACATATAGGAGCTAGTAGATGACCAGTGGAATGGGCTGAAGAAGGAATATCATAGGACAGGATTTCCCTGGGAGGAGGCAGAGGAAGGATACGCTGCTGCGAATGGTTCTCTTCACATCTGGGGATGAGACTGGGAAATTGAAATTAGAGAGTGTGAAGGAGAATGAAAATCACTTTCCAGTTCCTTGGCCAGCATGTTCATCAGGTTTCCAGAGACTGCCTCCAGAGATGGCAGGTGAGAGAAGGGGCTCCTCTAATTTGTAAAAGAAGAACAATGTAGTCTGCTTAAAGTTTTCTTTAGAAATACAAATATTTTACTAAACTGTCCTTTGCCAAATAGTGCAGAACTTATTCTGAAGTTCAGCAAATATTTGAGACTTCTTCACATGTACTACCAGGGCTTAATTATAAAACTGATCAAAACTTGAAACATCTCATTAAATCTTTTGTATATCTCATTTTATTTCTATTAGTCTCTTATAAACCAGATTTCAAAGTGGTTCTCAGATCTCCAAAGGGGCAAAAAAATCTATTTAACATGTTATCACTACTGTAGAAACAAATTGCTGACTAGAAGAATTTACTTATCAATTGTTGCATCAATTGGACACAAGGAATTGAGACAGGGAGTCACTTATGTAATATAAATAGATACACATCATTTTAAAACAAACACTAATATTACCAAGGAATGGTTAGTAAACATTATTGCCTGTGTCTCACTTTATTCCTTAAAAGTCATGAGTTAGCTGTCCATCTAATTGTCACAGTTATTTTTTTCTAATCAATTGAAATAGATAATTAGGTTTTGTCCTTGAGTCTTTTTATAGGATTGATTATATTTATTGATTTATGTATGCTGAAGTGTCTTGCATCTCACGAATGAAGATCACTAGACTTTAGTGAATTTACTTTTGAATGTCTTTTGATACAGTCTAAAAGTATTCTTTCTTCATTTATCTCTTACAATACATCTCAGTAACAGCCTTCCCTTCCTCCTTTACCCTCAGTCCCTTTCTCCCACCTTACTTTATCCTGCAGATCCATTCAACCTCTGTTTCCCTTCAGAAAAGAGAAGGGTTTCCAGGGAAACAGTTGCACATAGCAGAACAAGATGCAGTAAGACTAGACTTTTCTGTGTCTGTGAACTGTAGCATGATTATCATTTATTAAATAGCTAATACTCACTTATAAATGAATATATCAGAGGTTCAGTTCATCATCATCATCAAGGCAGGAACATGGCAGTATCTAGGCAGGCATGGGATTAGAGTAGTTGAGAGTTAGTTCTATATCTTTATCTGAAGCCTACTAGGAGAAGATTGGCTCCCATGCAGTTAAGAGGAGGGTCTCATTGCTCACCCTGACAGTGACACATTTCCTAAAACAAGGCCACACCTTCTAATAGTGCTACTCCCTGGGCCGAGCATATTTAAACCACCACAACTACTATGAATATAACTGTGCAAGTGTCCTTGTGGTAGAATAGAACATCTTTGGGCTTATATGCCCAAAACTGGAATAGGTGGGTATTGAATAGATTGCTTCTCAAATTTTAATATTGGCTTTCAAAGTAGGTATACAATTTTGCACTATCATTAGCAATGAAGGGTGTTCTAGATACTCCAAATTCTTACCAGAGCAGTATGAGATAGAATCTCAAAGTATTTTTGATTTGTATTTCCCTGGTGGTTAAGGATGATTAAAATTTCTTTTTCTTTCTTTTTAATTTAATTTAATTTTTTTTACAGTCCAGATTTTATCCCCCTCCCTGTTCACCCTCTGACTCTTCCATATCCATACCTCCTTAAGGGCTTCATGGCCATTTGAAATTGCTCTGCTGAGAATTCTGTTTAGATCTGTACCCATATTTTAATTAAATTATTTAGTTTGTTGGTGTCTAGTTCTTGAGTTCTTTATATATTTTAGAATTTTCTTCTATCAGATGTATGGGTTGTAAAAATATTTTCCCTCCTATAGGTTTCCAATTTGTCCTATTGATGGTGTCATTTTCCTTAGGAAAGCTTTTCATGTTCATAAGATTGCAGTTAGTAACAACTGATCTTAATACCTGTGCTATTGATAGTCTGTTTAAGAGGTTGTCTCCTTTGTCAATGCCTTCAGGGCTATTTTCTATTTACTCTTTTACCTGGTTCAGTGAGTCTGGTTTTATGTTGAGGTCTACTGTGACCTTGACCTTTGTCCAACTTTTACATGATAAATATGCATCTATTGTATTCTTCTTCATGTAGAGATAGATAGACCAAGACCTTTTGTTAAAGACACTTATTTTTCCACTATTTATTTATGGATTTTTTAAAATAAAAAATCCAGTGTTCATGGGCATCTGGACTTAGTTTCGTTTCAATTCAGTAGATCAACCTATTTGTTTTTATACTAATACAAAGCAGTTCTTGTTATTATAGCTCTGTTATAGCTTGAAATTTGGGATGGTGATACCTTCAGAAGTTCCTTTATTTTTTAGGAATTTTTAAACTATCATGGATTTTTTTAAATTTTATTTTCTATATTCTTTGTTTACATTCTGAAGGCTTTCCCCTTTCCCTGTTCCCCCCTCACCGTATGTCCCATTGTTTTGTTCTTTCAAGGTCTGTAAAAATTGTGTTAAATTTTTATGAGGATTGTCTTGAATTTATAAATTGCTTTGGCAAGATGGCCTTTTTTTTGCCATGTTAATTCTACTGACCTATGAGCATAGCAAGACTTTCTATCTTCTGATAACTTCTTCAAGTTTTTTTCTTCAAAGATTTGAAGTTTTTCTCATACAAATCTTTCACTTGTTTCGTTAGGGCTATTCCAAGATACTTTATATTATTTGTGGTTATTGTGAAAGGTGTTGTTTCCCTGATTTCTTCATTAGCCCCATTGTTGTTTGTATATAGAATGGTTACTAAGTTTTTGAGCTTTTCTTGTATACAGATACTTTACTGAATATGCTTATCAGCTGTAGAACTTCCCATGTAGAAGTTTTGAGGTCACTTATGCATGCTATATTATCATTTACAAATAGCAGTACTTGGATTTCTTTTCTTCAAATTTGTATCCTTTTGTTCCTAATTTTAGTGGAATTTCATTGTGCTTGTCTTTATTTTGGTGGCAGTTATAGACTTTCTGTAAATTGCCTTTATTATATTTAGGGATTTTCTTTATTTCTCTAATCTTAGAAGATTTTTATCATTAAGTGGTACAAGCACACCTGAGATGATTAGAGGACAAAAAGTAAACTGTGGCTGAAATAATCAACAAAGAAACAAGACAGAACAACACACACAATCGCTGAAAGAACAAGTTGGTTCTACAACAAGAGAGAATATTCAAACTAAAAAAATCAAAACCCAAAGGAAGAATAATAAGAGATTCCATGCAAATTAAATGAAGCACTAGGTTTTACTTTAAAAGTTATACTTTATAATATTGAAAAAAATAAAAGAATTGATAGTTTTTTCAATAGATGCCCCTTACCAAATTTAAATCAATGTCAGATAAACAACTTACATATATCTGTAAGTCATAAAGAAGTAGAAGCAATCATTAAAGGTCACCCAAATCAAAATAGCCCAATTCCAGGTAGTTTTAGTACAGAATTCTACCAGACTCTCAAAGAAGAGTGATAAGTGATACCTGGTAGGGGAGGGAGGGAGGGTCAGTTTTGTTTAAGGGTGTGGACCCTGATAGGTTAAGTTGTAATATTGGATAACCTGTCACAATGCATATATAAATACCATAATTTGGATTTGATAGGTTATAAAAATAAGATTAAGTGAAAAGAAATAGGAGGGCATAGTTCTGAGAAGAAACGTTGTAATGAACAGTGGATAAGTATGATAAAAGTACATGATATAACGTAATAAAACATATGAAAAATGACATTGAAAAAAGCAGCTGAGTTTTTAATAGAATGGTTGTCTACATGTCTCAAATCAAGTAAATAATTGTCATCATTATTTATCAAAATATACCATGTTAATGTAGCATCATAATCTGTGGGCATGGAAATTATTTGCACAGCATGTTTCCATCATGAGCGCTAGACATGTACAATATTAATAACATTCAAAAATCAGGAAAGAGTATGGACCTAGCTGTGTTGATAATGGCTTTATCATGTTTTAGTCTCCAAAACAGGTCTCCTGAAAAACAACTACATTGTCAGCTTGAATATTAGTTACAATTACAACTTCCTTGTGAGGCAACATACTACAATAATATATGAACATTTTAGAGCTCACTGCTCTGCTAAGGAGGAAAATAATCTGAATGCAAAGAAACACATTTGAGCAATTCAGAGATGGGAGAAATATGATTAATAACCTTCTATGATTCTTACAGCATTAAACCATTTCAGAGTCATTAACATTTTCTGCCCCAAGCCACAAAACCATCTGTTTTGCAAAGAACCCTGTGCTTTTTCCTGGAAAATGATACTGTAATCTCAAACTCTAATAGCAGACTCTGTCACTACACATAATACTGTTTCACTAAAACTGGGGTTTGGTCCAGCAGTGTGAGGACAATTCAACAGGCTTTTCTTTTTAATTCTTTAATCTTTTTTTGTAGTCCTGTTTTATTCCCCTCCCACCCTGCCCTATGACTACTCCATATCCCACCCCTCCATCCCCTGCTTCATCTCTAAGAGGATGTCCACACCCACCCACCCCACCATACTTCTCCACTCACTGGGGCCTCAAGTCTCTTGAGGGATAGGCACAGCATCTTTCACTGAGTCAAGACTGGGAAGTTCTCTGCTGTATGTATGTGTGTTGAGAGCCTCATAGCCCTCACTGGTGAATGCTGCCTAATTAGTGGCTGGATTTCAGAGCAATCTAAGAGGTCCAGGTTAGTTGACTGCTAGTCTTCCTGTCTTCTTATGTGATCATTCTCCTCCTCAGCTTCTTCCAACTTTTCCTTAAGTCAGCCACAGGGGTCATCAGCTTCTGTCCATTAGTTGGTGTAAATATCTGCATCTGACTCTCTCAGCTACTTGTTGGGTCTTTTGGAGGGCAGTCATGCTAGACTCCTGTTTATAAGCACACCAGACTATCAGTAAGTGCTAAGCCTTGGGACCTCCCCTTGAGCTGGATTTCAATTTGGGCCTGGTACTGAACCTCCTTCCCCTCACTGTGTTTTCAATTAATTAATTAATTAATTAATTAATTAAGTCCAGCTAGATTGGTCAACTTTTCTTACTGCAGAATTTGCTGTCACATTTTATCACTGTTACTAGCATTAACATGCTGTGATGTGTTATGGTGTATGTCAAAAGCCATATCTATAATTTATAAGCTTCCTTGTCTTCAGCTTCTGTGAAATCTATAGTTCTGCTATTGGGACATTTCCTAGAAACCACTCATTATAATAAAGTATAATAAAGAGAGAAAAATAAAGTCTATTGACAGTAAATAAAGGTGTAAAAAGAGAATCATAACCATTTAGTACTGGGGCCATAAAGAAAGTGATATCTGTTGCATGACAGGGAATCCTCTGGGTATATGCCTAGGAGTAGTATAGCAGGGTCCTCCGGAAGTGTCATGCCCAGTTTTCTGAGGAACCTCCAGACTGATTTCCAGAGTGTTTGTACCATCTTGCAATCCCACATGCTCCACTATGTTCATAGCAGCCTTATTTATAATAGGCAGAAGCTGGAAAGTTCCCAGATGTCCCTCAGTGGAGGAATGGATACAGAAAAAATGTGGTATAACTACACAATGGAATACTACTCAGCAATTAAAAACAATGAATTCATGAAATTTTCAGAAAAAATGGTTGGAACTGGAAAATATCATCCTAAGTGAGGTAACCCAATCACAAAAGAATACGCAAGGAATGCAATCACTGATAAGTGGATATTAATTAATTCGGAAACTCTCAATACTCAAGACACAATTAGCATACCAAATGATTCCCAAGAAGAAGGAAGGAGAGGGCCCTGGTCCTGGAAATCCTTGATCCAGCATTGTAGGGGAGTACCAGGACAGAGAAATGGGAGGGGGTGATTGCGGAATGGGCGGAGGGAAGAGGACTTATGGGACAAATGGGGAGGGGGGAACCGGAAAAGGTGAAAGCATTTGGAATGTAAACAAAGAATACAGAAAATAAAAATAAAAGAAAATATCCAGTCAATCAATCAATCAATCAATAAATAAATAAATAAAGGAGTAACAGTGTTAGAAGGGATGATTGATCCAAATTACCAATGGGGGAATTGGATTGCTTCTCTACAATGGAGGTAAGAAAACTTATGTCGAGTATAGGAGATCTTCTGGGCATCTCTTTGTGATACCATGTTCTGTGCTTAAAGTTCATGGGAAATCACAAGAATATCATCCAGGAAGCAAAACAAAGGGCACAGACACTTCAGAAATGAAGGCATGGGTCACTTTATGAGAAAAAGAGACAGAACCTACTGAAGTGCTTGTGGAGGGTTAAGAGTGGGTAGAAGAGGTTAAGTAGTAATAAATCCCAGTTGGAGAAATTCTGATTATAATTGACATGGGTATTTCAGTCATATTTTGTTAAGAATGTGTTTGTACTTAGATTTGTGTTTTATTTCCTTGATTTCTTAATTGTGCGATATAAAATCAATTAAAACAATATAAAAGATTATGATATTTAAAAAAAAGAAAGTGATACCTGAAGCTAAAATAAGATTTTGTTTGTCAACAGCTTGAAGGAGTAATACTGAGGACTCTCCACGCTAGTGCTGACAGGACTGTGGAACAATTGAACATATTGTACTCTGCTAATTTAAAAAGGGTTTTAGTAGAATCTATGATAAAACATAGGGGGCTAGAAATATACCACAGTGGAATCCTGGCTCTTCTTCCAGAAAACCTGTGTTCAATTCCAAGAACATGACTCTTCCAGATTTCTAACTCCAGTTCAAGGAGGTCAAACTCTCTCTTCTGACAGGCACCAGGCACAGACATAGTACATCGGCATAAAGGCGGGCAAAATGCATATAAACAAGAAAATAAATAAAAGTTAAAAAATCGTTAAATATGTCACAAATTTATTTATAACTGCTGATTAAAACTTCATATATACATATTACATTATATCTACCTACTCATCTATTGATGATACCCTATGCTCATTTCAAAATTTCGTGACTTTGAATTGTGCTACATGATATACATGAAAATATATGTGAAGTTTCATGATATGCTGACATAGATTCCTTCACTCACGAATTCAGGGATAATATAGTTATGTCATAAACTTATTCTTTCTTTACCTTTTTTATTGATTTATTCATTCATTTGTTATATTTTATGTATGTGTTTACTTACCTATGTGAAAGTCACAGGAAATTGAAGAAGTTGGATCTTTCCTTCCACTATGCTGGCCAAGAGTTTGTGGAAACAGCTTGTAAATACTAAGCTACTTACATTGGTCAAATATAGCCTCATTGGCAAATGATCAACTTCTTGTTTTCTCCTTGGCTGAGCTCATATGTGGCATTATAATTTGCAGTAAAAATAGATTAAATCTTAATTTAAAATAACTTTCTCAGACATGACAAAATATTATTTTGCTGTGTATTAATATCTACTGAAAGATAAATGCAGACCAAGAAAGTATAAATGTGCAATATTCATGGAAAAGTAATATAAACAAGTAGTGAAATAACTTGAAAGACATGAAAACATAAAAATCCCCTGTGACATGAGCTTTAAAAAGGAATTCTAGTGAGTATAGTTTCCACATTATGCCTTCTTTGCTACTGAGACAATTTGATTAGCTAAAAAAATCATAAATCCATTAAATATATTATGTAAAAGAAAAATATATTAGTTAAACATACAAACACTGTTAAAAGTTAAATACATAGTGCAAACATTAAAATTTATTATAAAGTAAGTTTATGACTTGCAATGTAGATGTCATTAACAAAATGGAAATACACATTAATATATATTGTATGCAATAAGACATATTAATGAAATATGTGTTAAAATTCTAATAACTAACCACTGAAATTTAGTATTTACCTTTCAGGAGACAGAACTTTGACAGCAAACAAGAATTCAATGTACATGCCACCTTCCCCTCTCCTGATATGCTATGAAGAATGACAGCTTTTTCACCTCACTACAGGCTAGGTTGAAACACAATCTAAACAGAATTACTTACTTCATGTTGCTGCTTGTCTGAGCATGATTTTATATTGATGAGCATGTTTGTATACTTTGTTCAGTTGAAATAAAATACTGTATTTGGTGGATTCTCTGTACTGTGCATTTTTGTTTTGTTTTTGGCCAATTCCCTTTTAGATAAATGCTTAGATTAATCTTAACATTAAGTTAGTCATAGTGCAATAAATATATTCATATAGGTTGAAAGAAAATTTGCGGCTCATGAAGACATGTGTCTCAATATGTATTAAAGGCCAAACAGTATTCAAGGCACTTGTAATCAGCATTCAGGACTTCAGTTGCTGCTGTCCCTGGCCAGGTCATATATTACAACTCCTTTTAGGTGTGTTCCATCAAATAAGTGTAAAGTTAAAATAACACTCATTATATTGCCTGCTGTTTAAAATCAAAAGGCTATTTTCATAATTAAAATCATACAAAGTCCCAATTATTATACTGAAGATCCAGCCTCTAGTTTATAAAAAATATGATTTTATTTATATACAAGATTTTTAAGGAGGTACGATGAGGCCCTTGCAGTGAACCCTGACCTATCATGAATAGTATCAATTTTTCAGAATGGAGATGAAAATATAGAAAACCCATACAAAGATGAGAGGCAAATAAAGCCACCTAATCAAAAGCCTTCAGAATAAATCAGTGGTTTCCTAGTGACAGATTAACTGTGAACTTTTCACTCCAGAATTCATCAGAGAATATTTCCTCTGTTGTTTTAAGCCTCCTTTTATTGTACTTTGTTCTGCTTAAACTAATAGTCTCATATGGCATACTTGTTTTGATTAGTTATATAATGCATTTACTGCCCTCCAATTTTTCTTAGTTACAAAAAAGAAAAATCTCCTCTCGTTAAGGATCTTAAAATATAAAAAATATATTTATTTTGAAAATATATTAACCATTAAACTCTTCCATAATTCCTTGAGGTATTCTTTTGCTTATCTACATGTTATATAATGAAATTTTATGCATTGAAATGATAGCATAATTACATCATTTCCCTTCACTTTCCTCACTGAAACCCTCTCACACAAGTTTGCTCTCTATAATCCAATGGCTCCCTTTCATTTAAATGCTTATAACAGAGTAGGAGGTAGAAAGATTGTAAGACCCAGAGGAGCAAGAAGTGTGCAGTGATATTCTTTCTCCTAAAAATGTCAGAAAGGCTATGCTTATTAAGTCTCATCAACGTGGCTCCCTAAGGAAGACACAACAATGAAGAAATCAATGAATACACCAACAGGTAAAGAAACAGGAGAGCTCAGAAAGCTTAAACCTTAGAGAAAGAACTACAGGCTGAGAATCAGAAAAACATCTTCCTCAGAGAAAACTCCCTTGCTTGTTCATCTAATATCACGTGATCATACCTGCACTCATGTGACCACAGTTAACATTATGCAGAGTGAGCAGGATGTTTAGGACCTACCTTTGAAACATGAGAAGAGAGTAAATTTAGTACTTTTTGTATAGTTAACATGTATGCCCAAATATTTTTTAAAATAATGATTAAAGAAAATTCCCCAGTATATAGCCACATTATAACCCATATTACTATTTTTCTTTATATTTGGAAGTTCTTTATTGTTTTGTAATTTATTCTTAAAATTGTAAAATTGTATGTGTACTATAAGCACTGTACAACATCTTCCATCCTCCATCCAAAATTTCCTGGTACCCCCTATCTTAATTTCAAATTCATGGGCTGCTCATATATACTTCATATATCTACATATATGCAATATATAATATATATTGCATGTGTGTGTACTACTAATTCCAATTAGTTTTGTATATATATATATATATATATATATATATATACATATACATATACATATGTGTGTGTGTGTGTGTGTGTGTGTGTGTGAGTGTGTGTGTGTGTGTGTATGTTTTTAGGCCTGTGCCTTATAGAACTTATCCACAAAGAAGACTGATTCTCCTTGTCCTATCATGTGTTGCTCTACTCTAGGGCATATATTTTACAGAGCTTTCAAGTGACTTTTAGAAAACTGCATACCTATGAATAAGAATGTTCATATAACATTACTTTATTTGGAAAATTAGGCTGAAGATCTTGAAAATGCATTTCTGGAATCATTGCATGATGAGGAATCCTGATAACTAATTTCTTTCCTTATTATTCATATTTTCTTTGAATAATCTTTCTTTCCCTTTTTTCCTACTTATCTTTTTTGACATGTCTTATCCTGACTTGATCAAACTTGCTTTATGAAGCTTTGGTAATCAAACTCAGGACCTTGTGGATACTATGCAAATACTCTGCCAAGTGAGCTTTGTCTCTAGCACTGGTTTTTACCAACTATTGTGTTTTATTCAGCTTTTCAACACTGTGACAAATTAGTAGAGAAACAAAACAAAACAAAAAATCTTCCCTTAAAATAAACATATAGATGTGTTTCAAATTATTATTTTGTTTGGCTTTGGACTTGCAAGGTGTCAGACTGTGCTAAGTTGCCTCCTTTGATTTGGGCCTTCAACATTCCAGAATAGCATAGAGAGTGCATTTGAGCATTAATGATTATCCTGTAATATAGGTAGACAGAGATGCAAAGATATATCACTAACTAGCCAAGACACACATTAATATGTTTTTGCATTTATGCCATAACTTCTCATATTCATATCTTTTAATTATGTCACAAGTTTCCCATCAGTGGATTAATCACCTAATGAAACCATATCTCTCATGATTGCACAACCTTAGAGAAGTCTAAAATCTTACAGCTACATTATTTTATGGACAGTTAAGACTCAAGCTTTATTATAATGAATAAATAGAATTAGTTTGCTAATCATCCTTGCTATAACATTTTAAAAGTTGGCGTATGAACTTTTCACAATATTCATGTTTTCAAATCAAATCTCATGCAAAGTAAGACAAATAAAATATTAAATATATGGATGGGTAATATTCAGTGTCCTAACTGAAGAGAGAAAAATAGTCAATACAAAACTGAAGAATAATCTGCCTTTAAATTCAGCCTGAGTCTGGAAATTCAACTTTCAGCATTTAGTTAGAATGATGTCTTTCTCCTTGGTTTGAGCATGTTTATAAATATATACCTTTTTAGCCTTAAGACATCTCACTTATCTCACATGTCCAAACAAGCTTGAAGAGTAGCATAACCTATTTTCACAATATGTAACAAAAGCAATGTAATAGTTTGTGATTTTCCAGCTAAGGAAGCAGAAGAGAAATAAAAAATCACATTTTAAAGCACATTTTGTCAGATTCTTGTAAAGAATTGAAAGCTTTGGATATTAATCCTTAATACAGATTGACACTTTTGAGTGCAGATAAGCAAATCTGTATCATAGTTAGAGAATTTATGTCACTGGTGTTCATGATAACACTCAGAATGGGAAAAATAGTTTTCTGCTTTTTTTTTCTCTCAATGAGGTGAGAAGAATATGGATGATGCCAAAGAAATAATGTGTTCTATCTCAAAAGGACTGAATATATGAATGTTAAGAAATGTGCCAGCATATACAAAATCTCTACAATTTAAGCCAGATAGAGTCATAGCATTGAAAGGTGGAATACATGACCTCTGTGACAATCTGAATAAGAATGGTCCCCAACAGTCTTAGTCATCTGGGAGTAGCATTACTTAGAAATGATTAGGAGCTATGGCTATGATAAGGAGTGGGCATAGCCTTGTTGAAAGATGAGTATACCTGGGGGTGGATTTTGTAGTTTAAGAATCACAGGTGCTCAGGATGCAGAGGGAGGGACCTTAGATGAAATGTCGAACAGTGAGCAGGGATAACTTGTAGAGTCCACCTTCAGAAGAAAGATAGGGAATCAAGTGGAGAGATGTTATTGTTATCCTACAATCAAAAACTCTGACTCAGAATTGTTCCTGTCTAAAAGACATGCAGGGACAAAAATAGAGAATAGACTGAGGGAATGGAGGTCCACTGACCAGCCCAAACTGAAATTCAGCTGAAGGGGAGACTCCAAGGCCTGACGCATTTACTGATGCTTAAAGACAGGAGCTTAGCATGGCTGCATTCCAAGAGGCCTAATAAGCATCAGACTGAGACAGATGCAGATACTTATACCCAACCAATGGACAGAACCAGGAGACCCATGTATTTTATTTAGGAAAAGGATGGAAGAAGCTGTGGAGGAGGGTGAATCCATAGAAAGACCAGAAGTCTCAACTAACCTGAACCATGGAGATCTCTCAGAATTTGAGATACCAACCAATGAGCATACAAGGTCCCCAACACATACACAGCAGAGAACCACCTGATCTGGCCTCAGTGAGAGAAGATATACCTAACTCTTGAGAGTCTTGAGGCCCCAGGGAGTGGGAAAGTCTGGTTGGGTGGGGTTGGGGTGAGAACATCCTCTTGGAGACTAGGGAAAAGGAATGAGATGAACAGTTAGAGGGCAGTTTTGGAGGGGGATAACAACTGGACTGTAAAATAAGATTAAAGATATGTATACATATACGTATACATATACATATACATATACATATACATATACATATACATACATACATACATACATACATACATATATATATATCTTTATTGCAAGAGAATCACAAGCCAGTCATCTGTTCCTCTCTTCCTGCTGCTGTTAGAACAGGATACAATGCTCACCTTCTTCTGTAGCATCATGTCTGCCTGCGTGAAACCATGCTCCACACTATGATAAAAATGCACTAGTCACTGAAACTCAAAGACAGCCCAAATTAACTCTTTTATTTAAAGAAAGGTTATAGAAAAACAAAACACTCTGCAAATCTAGACCCATTTGAGTTCTTGATCAGTATCTGAGGAGAGAGATGTGCTAATCAGGTTTTACAGACGTGGATCAAAGGGATACAGAGATGGCTCAGTGAGTAAGAGTACTTCTTGCACAAGCATGAAGACCGGAGTTTATACCTCTGGAAGCCATGTAAAACCCCTGGAATGGTCACATGAGTATGTGACCCAATCACTCCGTGATGTGGATGAGAAATGTGATTTTTGCATTTTGTTAGTGGATAGACTACCTCTGAGCTCATTGACAGATCCTGACTCAAGAGGATAGACATAAAGTAATAGAGCAGGACACCTGATAGCCAATTCTCATCTACAGTGGCATGCTGTATGTACCCCAAACCACAGGCCCTCACGTCAAAAGCATGCATCATTCTCACACAGACACATGCAAACCCAAACACACACACATACACACACACACACACACACACACACACACACACTTTAAGACTGATAAAATAAGGTGGATAATATGTCAACACATTAATGTTGAACTATGGAATGCAGGTCTACTACTTAACAGGAAGAGCATCTGATGTTGATCCACCTTCTTAATGAGGTGTTACCGAAGAGGTTTAGGGAGATAGGATTTTTTTTTTTTTGAGAACTACCAGAATATCTACAAACAGTCAGCAAACCCTGACACTACTGTGGACAACAAGAAGTATATACCAAGAGGAGCATGCCATGGTTGTCTCCAGAGGGGCCCTGCCAGAGCCTTACAAATACAGAGGCAGATGCTAACAACCAACTATGGAACTGGACATGGGGTCTCCAATGGATGAGCTGGCAGAAGGTCTAGAGGAGGTGAAGGGGTTTACAGCTCCATGGGAAGAACAATGTTTTTTGGCCACCCAGATGCCCCAAGACTCCCAGGGACTAAACCATCAACCAAGGGGCACACATGGAGCCAAAAATGTGGCAGAGGAAGGCCTTGTTGGGCATCAGTGGGAGGAATGGTCCTTGGTCAGGTAAAGGCTCTACAACAGAGGCCTGAACAAAGGGAAACTGAGAGAGGGGAGGAGGGATTGTGTTGGGTGGAGAGGCATATACATGGAGGCAGGGGGAAGGTGGAAGGGGAGGGGTTGGAGGTTTTAGGGGAGGGGGGATATAAGGAAAGGTTTGCCATTGTCAATGTAAATGAAGACAATATTCAATAAAAAATAAGTTAAAAATAGAAGAAAATTTTTAAAAAAGTAATAAAAATATAAGTCAAATAAACAAATAGAACTGGAATACTTAAAAGACCATTAAATGTTCATTAGACTCTTTGGTTCTCAAATACAATTGACCACCAATTTTATTTGATGTATCTTACCATTTTATAGCAGTACTGTTATTGCTCTTTTTACTTTTGATAAACATTTTGTGGCTTTATAAGAGTCCATATCAAACTACTGATTCATCTATAAATCTACATGTAAAACTGTGTTAACAAATCACCTTTAAAATACTGTTTACATGACTAACATACTTTCTGAAAACGTCCGGTGTACTTTGGAAGACACTATGTCCAGTTGATTTACTAAGGAATTGGAAACAACAATGTATTTCTCTGTGTGCTGAAGATCCAGGGATATGGATTTTCTAGGGCATGTGACTGTTTAGATAAAGAACCCTCCAACCCACTAACTTGAAATTCCTTAGAAAAACTAGACATATAGGTATCACATATAGAGCAATTGTGAATGTGATCTTTTATTCTCCGGCTATCCTTTGTATTTGAAGGTCTTCCCTCACAAGTTTTATGTTGTGAAAGCAATTTTTTGTTTGTTTGTTTGATTTTAGTGGTATATTTATGGGAAATTGGCGAAGTTTAAAAATACTTGAGAGATAGAGAAAGAGAGGAAAGTTAGTAGACCTTGAGACGAATTCTTCTGAAGGTAACAGGGGGAGCAAAACTCATCTTTCTGTGTTTATTCTACCATAAGGTGAATGACTATACACCAATGTGCATGACCACTATGAAGAGCTTCTGCATGCCTATCAGCAAGGCATGGTTGGAGATTCTCATTATGATAAGTGGACCTTGACTTGTTGTCGACGTATAATTTACAGAAACAGAAATGACTAACAACACAAGACAAAAGAGGTCAACTATACGATGTCTGTCACATGATTTACATAACTTCAGCAGTGGGGAACCACAGAGAATTGAGATTAAAATATTCCTTGTCATTGCTAGTTACAGTTTTCCACTATTGTTTCAGAATCTTTCAGCTAGAAGTGAAAGGGGAATGCTTGGGTTTTAACTTCACCATATCATCTTTAAAAAGGCAATGGGGTTTTATGAATGTTGTTAACTATCTGAACATTTATTTATGGAATAGACAATTGAAAAATTAGTGATTTTAAAGAAAGTTTATCGATTATCAACTGTACAAAACATACCCAAATAAATTAGTTTTAAAAGTAAGTATAACTATTGGGCACAAGTGATGAATATTTTGAGAAACACCTCATTAATTAAATTACTATATAATGTTCATGTCCCAGCAAAACCACAAGAAAACTGCCTATAGAATTAATTACCCTGGGCTCATAGAGGAATCACAAAGACTGAACTGACAATCGGAGCATGTATGGCTTTTATGTTAGTCCTCTGCATATTTGTTATGGTGGTGTACCTTGGTGTTCATGTGGGATACCTAGCAGTGGAAGATGGAGATGTCTCTGACTCTTACCTGCTCCTGGTATTCTTTTCTTCTTACTGGGTTACCTAGCCTAGCCTTGATATTACAGAATATGCCTAGTCTTATGGTAACTTGTTATGCCGTGTTTGGTTGATATCCCAAGAATGCTTTGTCCTTTCTGTAGGGAAAGTAAGGAGTAATGGATCTTTGTGAGAGGGAAGGTGGTAGAACAAGATTGGGAAGAGAGAAGGGAAAATGTGTCCAGGATGCACTATATGAGCAGAAAGCAGAGAAGAGCAGAGCAAAACAAAAAACCAAACCAAAACAAAGTAAAACAAAGCAAGCAGTCTTTTTTCCCCAGGGAGACTACCTTGGAGAAAACTAGAACTTATTTGCAAGGGGATATTGATTGTAAATAGTTGTTGGGTTGAGGTTAGGGCCCCGTGTTCAGCTCCACTTTCAGTTGTAGTTCCCCATCTGGTACAGACTCATACTGGTGCAGTGATTGCTGCCACAGTCTCTGTGAGTTCATGTATGTGTTGGTATTGTTGATTTAAAGGGCCTTGCTATTGCCTCTACTCCTCATCCTCTTTCTGCCTCTTTTTAAATTAGGGTTTCCTGGGGCAGGAAGGCAGGGATTTGACAGACACAACCTGTTTAGGATGGACTGTTCTTAGGTCTCTCACTCTGCAGTACTGTCTGGCTGTGAGTCTCTACATTTGTTCCTATCCGCTGCAGGAGGAAGCTTCTCTGAAGATGACTTAACAAGACACCGACTTCTGAATATTATTAGAATGTCACTATGAGGCAGAAGAAAGACTGAGATTTACCAATTTACCATCTTCATTCCTTTAGTGAGTATGAATGTTAAGGGTTTTTCTTTTATAAAACATAACCAAAAGAACTCAACAGAGAAATAAACTTTTTCCAACACAGAATGTGATCTTCCCTTTTCCCTGGAGGCTGCAGGCCACTGGCCTGACAGAAGGAAAGGAATAGAAATGGGGGGGAGGGCATGAGTGGGTCAGAAGGATTGATTGACTTCTGGGATTAGATTCAGTGACACAGCTCAACCTTATTGGGGCGAATAAGGGATATATAGAATTGGGGAGTGGCTGAAGAAGTCCAAAGTTGATATCCATTATTGGCTACTGTACAGGCCTGGGAATTCTCCATTTACATAAAGAAGAATTTAATGAACCTTCCTGGCCTGTTCTTTTCTGTAGAGAGGAAGGGAACCTTTAGTTTGCACCAGGTTATGTGACTGTCCTCAGTCGTGGAGGAGATAGAGATCTTGCTCTGGTGTGTGTAGGCTGAGAGCAGGGAGAGAATGGCCCCAACTTCTGCAGGTCTCCAAATGAGAATTGCATGGTTTGGGGTACATTTCAGTCTCACTTTTACTCCAAGCCATCTCCCCATTGTACTTCACCACAACAGAAGATTAAATTGTTCTGATGTTGGCTTATTGGTTGGTATGTTTTTCATTCAAAGCTCCAGATTCTTAATATTACCTGGTATGTTTCAATCTTGGAACTGTCCCCAGCTTTCCCTGCACGTCCCATATATTTATTCTATTCTGATCCTATTTATAGTCAGAATCAAATGATTTCTAACAGGTTTAAGTCTTCCATGCTACAAACTGTTGGATTTCACTTTTGGACTAGACGCTTAGTTACCCAGACAATTAAAATTGGCATATAACTTCATCATAAGCTCAGGCATCCCTTTCTTTTCAGTAAAGAAAGGAAAATCTCTCCAATATTTAATTATATAAAATGATGATCATAGAAGGGAATAAAAGTAGTCCAAACCCATTTCTTTATCAGTCATTTAATGAGGTATTAGGAACATTGTCATAAGTGGGAAACATTTCGAAGGTCATCCAGAAGAACAATTGACAACAACTTCGTAGAGTAACATTTGCAAAAGAGAAAATGAAAGTTCCAGGAAGATCTCTTTTTCCAATTATGTAGAAGAACATTTTGTTAGAGGAGGAAAACATTCCTGTCACAATAAACAGAACATTCTCTTGAACTATGCATTTATTTTGTTAGAAATCTCATGATAACTGTGCTTCTTAGCAAATAAATTAACTGATTTTTCTCTTCTATTCATGTTCTCAGGATATAGTTTTTACATTTCTTTCAAAGTTCTAAATAATGACTCTGTTTCATTTCCTTTCTGCAAATGCCATCTTTTATTTAAAGCAGAAGAAACAGTTTTGAAGTTGTAATATCAACATACTACAACTTTGCTGGGCCTATTAATTCAAGATAAATTAGTAAACCTGTGAGAATACTTGATTCACTTTTAGCCATAAATACAAACATGTTTATTAACTGAAAGACAACTATTAGTCATATCAAATAGTATTTATTTTCTTTTGATGTTACTAACTTCTGAGAACTTAAACTATAACTTGAAAATTCAACATAGATATAACATATAATCACTTATATAAATTTTGTTTTCTATACATGAAAACCTTTATTTAACCTAGATTTTATGAGAAATTTTAATGTTATAAACAGGTATTTTCTTCTGGGGATAAATTTAGAAAACATATCTGTCAGCTTTGGTTAGTCTTGAAAAAGTTTTAAATGACTTTAAAAACTCATATTTGAAATATCACAAAATTAATTGTATTCACTCAGACAGTCTCGACATATTTGGTATAAAATTTGACTACATTAAATATATATTTTTACATTATATAAGCATGTAGTTAAAGTAACATGTGAGTGTCAAATGACAAATTGGCCACATAGTGAACAGGGCACAGGAGATATCCTCCTTTTTTCCGAGTCCCTAAAAATATTGTCCAAATTTGATTGGCACACTCCTTTGTCATTCTTGGTATGGTCTGTGTGAGAAAATTTAAGTATGAGATTTTGACTTTTTTATTTAGTAGTGCATTCCAACTGTGTAAATTAGGATTTCTTAAAGTATATGATGTTAGAAACTAATTTTATTGGGTATTATATGAAAATAATTTTATTTTGCCAAATATACTTGAGGAATACTTTTTATCCTAGAATTTCTTCTTCTTTCCAAAAAATGACCCATGAAGATATTTATTAATTTCACTTGATAAATATCACTTAGATTAGTCATTTGTTTTTATTGATCATTTTCCCCCTTATACATAAAAATAAGTTCAGAATTATGTGAAGCTGATTTGGGAGCAAATTGTTTTCTTATTGGATGATACATGCATAATTCTTCAGCTGAATATGAGGCACATATGTATTCTTTTTAACTGTTTTTATTCTTTCCTCATTTATTACACTCCAACTACAGTAGCTCCCCATCCTTCCCCATCCACAGCCTCTCCCTCCCATCTGCTATCTTCCCCATATCCACCCCATCTGCCTCTCCAAACAGGCTTTCCATGTACATGTGCAAACATGGCATAACAAGCTATAATAAGATAAGGCACAAAGTATCACCTCAAGGATGGACAAGGCAACCAAGAATGAGGGAAATGATCCTACGATAGGCAAAAGAGTCAGAGACAAACCTCGTTTTCACTGTTAGGGTTCACACAAAAATAACAACTTTCTCAGTCATAACATATATGCAGTGGACATAGGCCAGACACCGGAACTTACCTGTTCTCTGTATACCCTCTTGAGTCTGACTCAATTCACTTTAGGGCCTTGTTCTCATGGTGTCTTTGATACCTCTGGATACTCTAATACCTATCCGCCACAAAACTTCCAGAGTTCCACTTAATGTTTGCTATGGGGCTCTGAATCTGCATCTATCAATTTTGAGGTGAAGTCTCTTTGGTCTTTGTTATAAAAATTCTTCTAGGCTCCTGTTCCAGAACATTCTGCATGCAGAACAAACTGTAGGTCAAAGGCTTTGTGGCTGGGTTGCTGTAACTGGCGGCCTTGCCTGGCTAATGAACACTGCAGATTCAGGCTCCATGTCCCTCACTACTAGCAGTCTTTGCCAGTGGAGTTTCCCACTGTACTGTGTTTCCACTACATCGCCAAAATGCCCCCCCCCATTCTGATGATTTCTCCCAGTATTTTCTCACTTCTCCTTCATGATCCCTTCTGTTCCCATCCCTACCCAGTCTACCTATGGAAGGGGAATTATTTCCCATTCCCAGGGACATCCTTTCATCCCCCAGCCCTCTTAATTCCTTTTGTTATTTAGCCTGTATGGTTCTGTAAGCACAGTTTAATTGTCTTTTACTTTACAGCTAGTATCCACTTATAAGTGAATATATACCATATCTGTCTTTTGGGGATTAGGTTACCTCTATCAGGATAAATTTTTCTCTAGTTCCATCCATTTGGTTGCAAATTTTATGATGCCATTCTTTGTAAAGTTGAATAATAAACAATTGTTTATTATTCCCATTTTTCTTTGAAGTGCATATTGGCTTCCAATGTGACTGTTTAAGTTTACACTCCCACCAGCAATGGAAGAGTGATACCATTATTCCACATCCTTGCCAGCATGAGCTGTCCCTTGAGTTTTTGATTTTAGCCATTTTAACAGTCCTAAAATGGAATCTCAGAGTCAATTTGATTGCATTTCCCTGATAGCTAAGGATATTGAACATTTCCTTAAGTGCCTCTTGGTCATTAGAGATTCCCATGTTGAGAATTCTTTGTTTAGATATGTACCCCATTATTTAACTGTATTATTTGGTTTGTTGATATTGCACCTCTTATGTATTTTTATATATTTTGGATATTAGTTTTCTTTTCTTTCTTTTATTATTTTTAATCTTTTTTTTACAGTCCAGTCATTATCCCCTGCCATTCTGCCCTTCTACAATTCCTCATCCCATTCCTCCTTCCCAGTCTCCAAGAGAATGTTCCCATACCCAACAGCCTGCCCAAACTCCCCCTATTCCCTGGGACCTCAAGTCTTTCAAGGTTTAGGTGTATCTTATTTCATTGAGGACAGACTAGGCAGTCCTATGCTGTATACCTGTTGGAGGCCTCAGACCAGCTACTATATGCTGCCTGTTAGGTGGCTCAGAGTCTGAGAGATCTCAAGGGTCTGGGTTAACTGAGACTACTGGCCTTCTTATAGGGTCACCCACCTCCTCAGCTTCTTTCAGTATTTCCCTAATTCAATCACAGTGGTCCTGATTTCTTTCAATTGTTTGGGTGGAAGTATCTGCATCTGTCTCAATCAGATGCTTGTTTGGGTCTCTCAGAGGACAGCCATCCTAGGCTCCTGTCTGTAAGTACATCAGAGCATCAGTAATTGTGTCAGTCTTTGGAGCCTCCCCTTGAGATGGATCTCAATTTGGGCCAGTCATTGGACTGCCTTTCCCTCAGTCTTTTCTCCATTTTTGTCCCTGCAGGTCTTTAGACAGTAACAATTCTAGAGGGTCCCCACCTCCCAAGGTTGTATAGTTCTACTCATTCTGCTTGCCCTCAGGAATTCACTCCTGCCTTCCCAATACCTGATCATGTTCCCCCATTCCTCTGTCCCTTCCTCTCCCTTCTCCCACCCAGTTGTCTCCATACCTCTGCCCTTAGTGGGAGTGAAGCATCCTCACTTGGGCCCTTGAGTTCTGTGTGTTGTATCCTGGGTATTCTATGCTTTTTTGGTTATTATCCACTCATTAGTAATTACATACCATGCATTGCCTTTTGGGTCTGAGTTACCTCACTCAGGATGATATTTTCTAGTTTCAACCATTTGCTTGCAAAACTCAAGATGTCCTCATTCTTAATAGCTGAATAGTATTCCATTGTGTAAATGAACAACATTTTCTGCATCTATTCTTCCATTGTGGGACAACTGGGTTGTTTCCAGCTTCTGTCTATCACAACTAAGGCTGCTATGAGTGGCATTGTCATACATATTTTGGGTATATGGCCTTCAGGTAGATCTATTTCCAGTCCTTTGTCTTACAGAAGTTTTCAGTTTTAGGAGGTTTTATTTATTAATTATTAGTCTTAGGGATTGTGATATTTGTATTTTGTTCAGGAATTTGTCTCCTCTACCAACACATTCAAAATTATTCCCAATTCTTTTCTATCAGGTGCAATACACCTGGTTTTATGTTGATGTAATTGATTCACTTGGACTTTAGTTTTGTGCAGGGTAATATATTTGCTTACTTCTGAAAATCAGAACAGCACCATTTGCTGAAGATAAATTTTCTTTTTCATTGTGTATTTCTGGCTTTTTAAATCAAAACACAGGTGTCTATTTGTGGGTGTATTTATGTCTGGGTCTTCAATTAAATTCCATTGATCACCCTGTCTGTTTTTATGCCAATATCATGAAGCTTTTTTCTTTACAACTATAACTCTGTCAGATAGGTTGAAATCAGAGATAGTGACACACCCAGAAATTCTTTTATTATATCCCATTGTTTTAGCTAGCCTGGATTATTTGTTTTTCCATATGAAGTTGAATATTGTTCTCTCAAGTTCTGATCTGAAGAAAGTTGGGTTGGAATTTTAATGGAGATTGCATTGAATTTGTAGATTGCTTTGATAAGTTTCCTGGTTTTACAATATTAACTCTACCAATCCATAAGCGTGGGAGATCTTTCCATTTTCTTATATCTTTTTCAATTTCCTTCTTGAAAGACTTGAAGTTTTTAATCATACAGAATTTTCACTTGCTTCGTTAGAGTTACTACATGATAGTTTATATTAATTTTACATTAATTGTCAAAAATCTAATTTCCCCAATTCATTTTCAGCCACTTTGCCATTTATATATGAGCAGATTACTGATTTTGTTTGTATCAATCCACTTTGATGATGGTGTTTGTCAGCTATAGAATTTCAAATATTGGTAGAAATTTGATGTCACTTAATACACTATCATATCATCCACAAATAACAATACTTGCACTTCTTCCTTTTCAATTTATATACCTGTATCGCCTTTGGTTATCCTTATGTTCTAGCTAGAATTTCAAGAACTGTATTGTAAAGATACAGAGGGATTGAACAACCTTGCCTTATTCCTGATTTTAGGGGAGTTTTCTTTGAGATTCTTTTCATTTAGTATGTTGTTGGCTCCAGGCTTGTTGTAAGTTGTCTTTATTGTGTTTATTTGTGTCACTTAGGTCTCCAAACTTTTAATACGAAGGGGTGTTGGACTTTTTTCAGTGGCTTCTCCAGTGATGGCTAATGAAATGGTTGTTTTTTTTTCTTTTCATTTGATTATAAGGCAGAATATATTGAAAAATTTTTCATGTGTTCAACCATTCCTGCATCTCTAAAATGAAGCATCATGGTGAGTGATCTTGAAGTATTCTGGGATTCTATTTGCAAGTATTTTATTGAGTATTTTTGCATCATGTTCATAAGGGAATTTGGTTTGAAAGTATCTTTTTTTATTGACTCTTTATATTCCTTAGATATCAGGGTGACTATGGCCTCCTAGAATGAGTTTGCAGTGTTCCTTCTGTTTCTATTTTGTGAAATAGTTTGAGAACTATTGATACTTAAACTTTTGGAAAGTCTGGTAAAAATATTTTGGATTGTAATGCACATATCCAAAGTGTATAATCTAATAACCATGTATAAGAGAAAATATGCAATATATGTCTTTCTGTATCAGTTTTTACCTCACTCAGGCAAGCACTATCCAACCAGACAGCTACAAACCCTGCAACCTACAATAGTTTGTCTATACGACACTAATGCAATAGTTACATAAATATTGTGGGCAGAATCTGCAATCTTTTTTGGATTGAATTTAAGGACCACTCAATGATATGGAAAACATATCTGACATTGCTAAGATGTCCAAGATGCAGCAGTTAGATAGATCATAGGGCAACTACTATTCTGCTAAAAAAATAAAGCAAGTAAAAGATCTCTAATGACACACTGCTGAACCATTGATCTGAGAGACTTGAAGGGATTTAGTTCTATGTTGGTTGTTTTCATAAAATCACTCTTTTCAAGGCTCAGGAATCTATAAAGAGGAGGAGACAGAAGAATTTTAAGAGCCAGAGGTGATAGATTACTCCAAGAAAATAGTGACTTCCAGAGACAATAAGACTGCTACAGGTATGAACACAAAATGACTCTAGCATCTTGCACTGGACCTGTATAAGTTCTAGCCAGATGGGGTCCAACAAATGAAAGGGAGAAGTGGACATGGAATCCCAGTCTTAACCAAGATGTTGTGTGCTATGATACCTGTTGGTAACTGGCAAATCATTTTATCTCAATGGAGTTTCACTGGGTGTAGCAATCACATTTCATGACAGGCTCTAGCCCCAGGATAGCTAATGATTACACAATGAACTCAATGGTATTTTTGTTTCATTTGCTTTCTTTTGCCCTTTGTCTCACAATGGAATTGGAATATATACGTGTGTATGTGTGTATGTGTGTACTTCTTGCTCTTTTATTTGGTTCTAATTTTTGTGGCATTATTCATTCTTAAAAGACAAAGGAAAAAAGAACACAAGTTGATATGAGTAGAGAGGCTTAAGATTTGGGAAAGATTAGAAAATGGAAATCCATCAAATATATTATGTGGGGAAATAATTTCTACCAAAATTAAGAAAGAGTTAATTCTGAGGGTCAGTGAAATGGTAGAGCAAGAAAAAGTTTTATGTTCAGGTCTTTTTACCTGAGTCAGAGCTCCAGTACACACATGTGAAGAGAGAGAACACACGCCCTCAAGTTGTCCTTTGTTCTCCTCATCAGCATTGTGACATAAATAGTGACATATATATATATATATATATATATATATATATATGAAATTGTTGAAAATTAAGATAAATGCAATACATTTTTTTGTCTTTTTAATTTTTATTTTCTATATTCTATGTTTACATTCCAAAGCCTTTCCCCTTTCCCAGTTCCCCCCTCCCTATGTCCCATAATTCCTCTCCCCCCAACTATTCCCCAATCATTTCCCCTCCCCCCACACTTTCTCTACAACACTGGATCCAATCTTTACAGGCCCAGGGTCCTCTCCTTTCTTCTTGGAATCATTTGACTTGCTAATTGTGCCTTGAGTATTTAGGGCTTCTGGGCTCATTAATATCCACTTATCAGTGATTGCATTTCATGTGCATTCTTTTGTGACTGGGTTAGCTCACTCAGGATGATGTTTTCCAGGTCTAACCATTTACCTACAAATTGCATTAATTCATTATTTTTAATTGCTGAGTAGTATTCCATTGTATAAATATACCACATTTTCTGTATCCATTCCTCCTTTGAGGGATATTTGGGCTCCTTCAAATTTCTGGCTATTATAAACAAGGCTGCTATAAACATAGTGGAGCATGTGTCTTTATTGTATGCAGGGGAATCCTCTGGGTATATGCCCAGGAGTGGTATGCCAGGGTCCTCTGGAAGGGACATGCCCAATTTTCTGAGGAACCACCACACTGATTTCCAGAGCGGTTTTACCATTTTGCAATCCCACCAACAGTGGAGGAGTGTTGCTCTTTCTCCACATCCTTGCCAGCACTTGTTGTCTCTTGAGTTTTTAATCTTAGCCATTCTGACTGGTGTGAGGTGGAATCTCAGGGTTGTTTTGATTTGCATTTCTCTGATGACTAATGATGTTGAACATCTCTTAAGGTGTTTCTCGGCCATCCGAATTTCTTCTGGTGAAAATTCTTTGTTTAGCTCTGTACCCCATTTTTTGATAGGGTTATTTGGTTCTTTGGGGTCTAACTTCTTGAGTTCTTTGAATATATTGGATATTAGCCCTCTGTCGGATGTGGAGTTGGTGAAGATCTTTTCCCACTTTGTTGGTTGTCGTTTTGTCCTTCTGACAGTGTCCTTTGCCTTGCAGAAACTTTGTAATTTTATGAGGTCCCATTTGTCAATTCTTGATCTTAGTGCATAAGCTATTGGTGTTCTGTTCAGGAACTTTCCCCCTGTGTCTATGTCCTCAAGGGTCTTCCCAAGTTTCTTTTCTAATAGTTTCAGTGTGTCTGGTTTTATGTGGAGGTCCTTGATCCACTTGGAGTTGATCTTAGTGCAAAGAAATAAGAGTGGGTCAATTCACGTTCTTGTGCATGTTGACCTCCAGTTGAACCAGCACCATTTGTTGAAGAGGCTATCTTTATTCCACTGGATGGTTGTGGCTCCTTTATCAAAGATCAAGTGACCATAAATCTGTGGGTTAATTTCTGGGTCTTCAATCCTATTCTATTGATGCACTTAAATGCAATACATTTTAAATGATGATTTCAGGGGTGTACTGTTGAAAGGTATAGTGATTTTGTGTATGTTCTGTCTATGCTCCTTACTAATGCTTTCACATACTTTCGGAAATATTATTTGATATTCATTTCTTTTGGAAAATATGAAAGATGCCTAGGAGGAAAAAAATTTGTTTAAATACTTTGAACATATTTTTGGTGTTATCATTTAACAAATATTTTCAGTTTATTCATACATAATTTTCTTATGTTTCTTCTGATCATCTTCCTTTTCTGAATATCATGTTGTTATTCTTGCAGTAGGTGTTCTAATGCTTTGTTTTAAGGGATAAATTCTGTTGTCTTATTTTTGTCCTATGATTATTTCATTTCTTATTTGTCAGATTGTTAATTTTGTTCAAAACTACATATTTATATCTTATATGTTCTGATTATTGAAGGAGACCTCATTTTTAGTAAAAGTTTTCCTTTTTAAATATTATAGAACCTTTCTATACCAAGGTTCTCCCTGTGATATATGATTTTACGTCCATATTGATCCTGAACTTGTGCACTGAATTGATACTTTGCTTATTTTTAATTCAAACATAGTGTTTATGCTTTAAATTAAATTATAACTACATTATTAGCTCTATTCCCTCTCCGTCTTCCTATCCTTGCTTGTACTACTTACATTGATTCTTTTTCTTTTTTATTATTACACAAATATATACATGTTTGAGTATATAAAACAGACTTCTCTAGAGTTAGTACATGTATAAATCCAGGGATGAGCACTTGGAACTGCATAAATAACTTAGTGGGTTCATCTGTCAGAGAAACCAGTTCTATGGGAGAAATGGTCTCAGTGGTGCTTAGTTACCTGTCGTACTTTGTCTAGGGATGATGCTCAAAGTTTTCCTCTCCCAGTGTAGTATGTTTCTTCTTATCATTCGGGTACTGTGGTCATTTGAATATGCTAGCCTCCGAGAGTGGCACTATTAGACGGTATGGCATTGTTGGAAGAAGTATGTTATCATGGGGGTTTGCAATGAGACACTTTTCCTAACCACTTGAGGGCTCATCTTCCCCTAGCAGCCTTCACATAAAGATGTAGAACTCTCTGAAACTCCTACACCATGCTTGCCCTGACACTACCATGCTCCCTCCTTGATGATAATAGACTGTACCGCTGAGCATGTAAGCATGCCCTCAATTAAATGTTGTTCTTTATAAGAGTTGCCTTGGTCATGGCAAATAAAACCCAAACTAAGACAGGTACTGTTGAGGTAGCCATATTTTTGAGGTGTCATGGCTATAGCTCCCCTTTCAACTGTAGAAAAGAAGAACTCACAGCACATTTCCTCATTCTCTGGTTTTGCAATCTTTCGACGCTCTCTTCTGCAATGTTCCCTAAGACGTTGGGTACAAGAACCATTTTACAGGTATATCTATTGTAACTGGGAACCCCAAGATTATTTGTGATCCTCAATTTAACCTGTTGTGTTTTATAATGGTTTTATAATGGTCTCCATCAGCTGCAAAGAGAAGCTGCTTCTTTGGGGCTGGTAAGAGCTACATTTATCTGTGGGCATACGGATAAGTATTTAGTATACAGTTAGGAATTGTGTTGGTTAAGAAAAGTGGTGCTAGCCGGGTGGTGGTGGCACATGCCTGTAATCCCAGCACTTGGGAGGCAGAGACAGGTGGATTTCTGAGTTCGAGGGCAGCCTGGTCTACAGAGTGAGTTCCAGGACAGCCAGGGCTATACAGAGAAATCTTGTCTTGAAAACAAAAACCACAAAAAAAAGGGGGGGGAAAGCAAAGTGGTGCTAGAAAATTCTCTTCTAAAATTTTTACCTTAATAACCTCCTGGTAGTTGGCTAGGTTTCTAGTACAGGCATAGTCTCTCACTCCCCATTAAGCATGCCTTAAGTCCAATTTAATCATTGTTGATTACTGCCAACTATGATACCAGTATCTCATCTTTAGTGATTTCTTGCCCTTTTAGGCATTGCTGTGACTCACAGCAGATAGATAGGACTATGTGTTATTTCCATCACTTGACAGCTGTCTCAGTGTGGGTTTTATTTTTGTCAAGTGACACTGTGACTAAAGGAAATCTTATAAGATACAAACATTTAATTGAGGCTGACTTACAGTTTTGGAGGTTCAGTCCACTCCATAATATATATGTACCACATCATTCATTCATCACTTGAAAGATATGTGTTTCTATTTCCAATTTTGAAGAGTATGACAATGAATAGAGATGATCAGTTATCTGAGAAGTAGGTTGTTGACTCAAGTATCATACATCTAGCATTAGCATTTGTTGTTGTTGTTGTTTTTGTTGGGGTTTGTCACTTGAAATTAGTGTGGATAATTTTTTTACAGATAATTTTCTTTCCAGTTCAGTCACATTTAAGTGCTTTATTCTTTAATCCCTGGCTCTCAAAAGAGCAAAAGACAAAAGTGAAAGGAGAGAGAGAAAAAATACAGGCCATGTATGTATTAGCACTCATTTCTCCAAGAGGGAAGGGGGATGACAGCAATTTGTAACAGGAAAACAGAAGCCACAACTACTTTGTTTGCACCATGCTAATCAGTAGCTACTGCTACTCAGAGCAATGCTGCCTCTCCTTAGGAAAAGGGAACCCCTATACTTTACAGTGGCTCTTGCTGTTGCTTCAAAACACATGCAGTTGCTAGCCCGGGGGCGCCAAGTTGTGACAAGGGCATCTTCTACTGTACTAACTAGCTGAAGTTGACTACAAGTAATTAACTCTAAAACTCTGGTATTTTCTTGGATGTTGCTACCCATTTAGATTCGGGAAGGCCAACATTGTTACATCACATAGTTTCTGCCATTCTAAATATTGTCTGTGTGTTTCCTATTCTGCCATTTTCCCAGAATGCTTATGGACATAGTTTGGAGATAAGATAATTATACTTAAGCTCTCAAAGCCTTTATTTCTTTCTTGTACCTATACTATTCCAAGCCACTTGATATTTCTAGGTATACAGATACAGCTTGACTAAAGACTTTTGGAGATCATCATAAACAATAAACCTAGAATCCAAGCACACTAGGAACCTATGCTATATAAGCTATATAGGTTCTAGGAAATAAAATAAAATATCAATATGAAAGTGAGGATCTGTGTGTTTCAATAATTTAAGCTTTTAGAAATGATGTAATGCTACAGAGCTGTAATATTTAATATATTAGTTACTAAGCAAGTGGTACTTAGTCTCTTTTATTATGTATGAAAAGCTACTTGTTAAGGCTTTATCCTTTTAAATTAATTTATATTTATGGTCAAATGTTGCTCAGTTAACATTTATTTTAAACAAGATATTTATTTGATTGAAGACAGTTCAACATGTATTGTTGAGGAATTTTAATCCAAAAGCTTGTCATTTCGGGGAAGGGATCACATCCAAAGACCTGGTTCTATAGGATCTGTCTAGAATATAGACATGCCACACACCTTGAATGCCTTTAGCTGAAATATAGACCCACCCTTAGTACAGACCTTTAAGGTAAAATTAGTTTGTGGAAGGAAGCAATCATGTCAGAAAGTAATGTCTAATTGAAGGGCACAGGAAAGAGAAGCTACTGAAGAGTAGCTCCAGGATAGAGGAAGAGAGAGAGAGGGAGAGGGAGAGGGAGAGGGAGAAGGAGGGAGGGAGGGAGAGAGATAGTCACTCAGTTTGGAGTCAGTGTAAGGGGTGTAGTGCAGTGCAATGCACTTGAGTTCATGCAGTTTCAGGCAGGCCAGCAGAAGCAGTTGAAACCAGATACTAAGAAGGAGCAGAAGATTAGAACAAATTGCCAGAGTTAATTTGAGGCCAAGTAGAGCAATTTGGTGAAAAATAAAGAGAATAAAGATCGAATCAGTCAGCTAGGAGAGGAGTTTGATACAGAACAGCTGAAGTGAACCAGCCATCCAGAGTTCAGGAAGAACTAGAAAGTAAGAGCTTACTCAGCTCTGCATCTTAGAGACTGAAACATTCTAGGCCTAGATTAGATTGTAAGGAGACTAAAAGATTTCTGACCTTGGCCTAGGGATAGTTAGAACAGAGGTAGATAGGTTCTGGGCTCAGAAAAAGACGTGTATTCAGAAAGTTTGGGAAAAGCTTTCATTACATACCATCCACTGAGGAAACAAAAAGAAGCATTTACATTTACATTTGGGTACGACACACTTATGAAATAAGTCATTTGTTGAGAATTGATAAAGTCCACTATCAACTTCAATATTAAACCATATTTAGTTCCTATTTAGAAAGTCTTAAAATATTGCTATAGAACCTCATTAATAACACACTAATATTTATTATCCAGCATAAGATGCTGAGAAATTCCTTGACAATTTCAGAAATTAGCATTTCTGCATATACATAAGAGATAATTTAATATGTATACTTAATGGAAATATAAAATAAAAACTTTTATTTATTTATTTATTTTTTGACCCTGGGCCTGTAAAGATTGCATCCAGTTTAGTAAAGAAACCGAGGGGGGAGGGGGAATGATTGGGGAACAGTTGGGGGGGAGAGGAACTATGGGAACTATGGTGGGTGGGAACTGGGAAAGGGGAAAGCCTTTGGAATGTAAACATAGAATATAGAAAATTTAAAAAAAAATTAAAAAAAACTGTATTTAAATAAAATGGTGAGTTGATTAAAAAAATAAAAACTTTTATTTTAATAATATATTTATTGAAGTAAATAGATATTGTTTGAAGAAACAGTATTATGCTTAGGAACCATGTTAACAAATAGTAATCAAATTATTTCACCATATAGAATTGATTTCTTGTGAAATCTATTCTGCCCAACACATTTCTGCAGACATCAAAGTTCCAGTAGTCATTATGGCTAGATTGTTCTCTAATGTATTTTCACATTTTCCCATTTCACATATAGCTAGCTCAATTGTCTTTGAAATCAAAGATTTGATAATCATCGTCAAATTTTGCCATTTTCTTAAGTGTTCTTTTAATTATTAAGTCAAAGTTATTTGTGTTTTTCTGACATAAACCTATACATGCATGCATATATATGTATACATGCATATATCTGTATATATCTATACGCACACACATATATATATATATATAAAATTTTTATAACTGTTAGTGAAGATACAGTGTTAATATTATTATTATTTTTCACACTAGAATAAAGATTATACTTAGATGGTATTTTATGTCTATTTTTTTAAATATATTGTCTATCATTGCACAAAGATTCTTTTCAAATCCGTATATTGTCACTTTGCAGCTATGGCTGTAAGAATGCTCAGTAAAATAGAAACCATGAATAACATTGGGAACACATAGCTGTTACTGTGGATGTGCACTATGAATAGCAAGACTGGGTTTCTTAATGATTTCCTATGTAGCTCAGAATTAGGTCACATACCCTGCATGAACAAGACCCTTGGTTCAACAGTTACCAAGATAATAGAAAAAATATCATTGTCTGTTTGATAAGCTCAATGGAAAAAAGTCTCAGCAATCCAGACAAAAAGGCTTATTTTAAATATCTGGTGTATTTATAATAACAATGTAATACAAAAATATCATTGTTATTACTTCTTAGTAGGACTTAATCTTTATTCAATCATGGTAAGGGAGAAGTTGGGCTCTTATCTGCTCTGGAATCTCCTAAACTTGATTTTATTATACCCTTGAATCATTAAATATGAATATATATCATGGGTATCAATACATTTTTGTGAGAAATTGACAACATTATCTCAAATAATTTTGTTTTGATAGTGTAATTAATGATTTCAACACTTGAGAGATTTTTAATTTATATCTTAAGAAAACACTTTCTAGTGGCATATAACAAATTTAAAATTCTTCACTACATAGAATTATACACAACAGAGAATTATAATTATGTTTCATAAAACTAATGCTATAAACATTGTGTAATTAAATATGCTTAGTGAAGTTCCTGTTCAGAAATTACATTATAACTTATATATGAGTAAGTGCAAAACTGTGTAATAAAATAAACCCCACTGCTTTTCGTGGACTGTGTCTATAATTAGGACTGAATTAAACTCTGCTAAGCTGCCAAAATACCAGGAGTTTATAAGTTTTAATAGAAGGCAGTATGGATTTTTGAGAAGCAATTGGGATTATGATCAGGGTAGTATGATACAGATCTAATTCTTGGTTGCATTACCAGAAGTGTAAGATTGTTTTGTTGTTTCTGCTGTTGTTTCATTGTTTTATTGTTTTGTGTTGTATTTTTATTTTTCCTAAACATAGTTCCATTCTACTTCATGTCTCAAATGTGATATTCTAGACTTTAGTGTAGTCCCTTTTTTTTTTGTTTGCTTTGCCTGTGAACATAACTCTAGAGCCTTGCTGCTCAACCTGTCTGTCATAACTCTTTAGGGATTGCATCTCAGACATCTTGCATATTAAATATTTATATCATGATTTATAACAGTAGCAAAATTACAGTGACAAAGTAGCACCAAACCATTTTGTGGTCAGGAATTCCCACAACATGGGAAACTGTATTTTAAGTTTTTAGCACTAGGAAGGTTGAGAACGACTGCTCTAAAGCCAAGAGATGCCAAACTCTTTCCTCAGCGTGACAGAAGCTACCCTTATTCTATTCTTATCTCCTGGCTTCAAAATAACCTCAGACAATGGTTACCAGGAGTCTGATTTACAGATGGATCCAAGAGTGAGAGAAAGAGAGTGCCTGTGACTTGGAGTATCAACTTACACTAGTATTTATTTATTCATAAGCAACAATGAACAAATATAAAATGAAAGGGGATGACATTCATAAACATAGTCTCACATCTGGTCTGGCAAGTGTTGTAGACTAGTTCCGATGGATGCGCAGGAAAGGCCCATGGAGTTTCCTCACTGAGCTTTGGAGCCTCGGTCCTGAGTTGGGGTGTCTGGAATTGGTGGGTTGGCTCCAGGAATGGTCAGTTTCAACACAAAGAGTCTCTGTTGGGGCTCTCAGGAATGAGCCAACCTTAGCTGCCAGACCAGGGTTTTTAAGTATCTTTTAGCTCAGGCATTCAGCACTACTTTATCTGACACTAGGCACCCACACACTCCAGACTTCATCTCAATAGTATGTTTTTAGCCAATCAAAATTGAGGCATTCACTTAGTCTGATCATTTACCTTATCACATTTCACACGGACTCACAGACCCTAGGCTGTGTGATAGAAGCCCAGGTTATAGAAGGTAGTATGGATTTTTGAGAAGCATCAGGGACTATGATCAGAGTACTATGATATAGATCTAGTTCTTGGTTGTATTACTAGAGATGTTAGATGGATTGTTTTGTTTGTTAATATTTAATTATTATTACATTTGTAATTTCTTTTATATTGCTTATATTTATTCATTACAATGGCTCAGTGCTTAAGAGCACTGACTGCTCTTCTGAAGGTCCTGAGGTCAAATCCCAACAACCATCCCAACTCACAGCCATCAGGAAAGAGATCTGATTCCCTCTTCTGGTTTAATAAGCCACAGTGTACTTAGATATAATAATTAATAAATCTAAAAAAAAGTACTCAGAATGTCTTTTCCATCATGTAGGTCAAGCTATTATTTTCATTAGTCTGCTTTTGGTCATTATGGTGAAATACAGTGTTGAAGTCAAAAGGAAAGATATTCCCTTAGCTCAGATTGAAGACTAAGTATCCAAGCTGCTTGGCTTAGGCTTTTGCAATGGTTCCTCCTTGGCTGAAGTATGTAATGGAAAATTCAGTAAGTGGCTCATGTGATGGAAAGAATTAATACATTCCCAAGAAAGGAAGTCAGAAAACTGGGCAAACCTAGTGTCAGACATTTTTTTTAAACAATTCTCACCCACAAAAAACGGTACCTAATGACCTATTAGATCAATGTAGACTGCTCTTAAATGGTTTATTATTTTCCACATCACTATTCTGTTAAGTAGGCCTCTACAATATAGACTCTGCTGACACTTGATATATCTACAAATATATAGATTTTTTTAGGTCAGTCCTCTCCCCGTTTTCAAACTCCCTCCTAGTCAATATTTTCAGAATGACTCATAATATCCCAAGGAATGAATCTGGTTTTGGGACTCATCAGCACTGTCTCCGCCCCCAGAATTTCCATCAACTGTATTCCGTTTGCCTGGTGCCTTTGTGTGCTTCTGAACTTCCATGGAAGCTTCTTGTAGGTGCAGCTTTACCCATGGTCTTTTTGCCATTCTCTTCCAAACTGCAGTCAATCTCTTCTGATCTTTCTGCCTTGACCATATTTTTCATCTGTCACAAACACTGTAGGTAAGCAGAAAGTTATCTTTTATTCACTGTCACAAACTTTATTTTTTTGTATAATCATATCATACATGCTCAAGGAAAGCATGTGATATACACACATATAATAATATTAAATTACCTCATTAAAAATTCATTGAAATATGTAATACAGCTGCCAGTGTAGTCTTTAGTGGATTCACCTCAAACTCTTCTGAAATAGTCTAAAAATATAAACAATTGAAATTTTCTTCAAATATAACCTAAAACAGAAGCAATCAGAACACTTGGCCAAAGCATAACATGGGATCTCTGTTCTGTTGCAGGATTTTCCGTGTTCAATCACATTAGGACAGTGAAGGCCTATGACTGGACAGAAAAAGGGAGACAGAGCTAGGAGTTGGGGGGACAGAGGTTGCAGGAGGAGAAGAGAGGAGAATCATGGAGATGGCTTCGGACATGGACCTGTATGGCATTTACTAGCCTCAACTAGTTATGTTTTCATAAGGTTAGAGATATTGGGATAAAGCTTTTATCATTATCAATTGGCTCTTAAATTGCTCTATTGGCATCTTGTAAATTGGGATATTATTTTACATAAATCTGATTACCTAATTAAGCTTTAAGAGTTTTGGCTTACTTGGTTACTGGAATGTGGTCTGCTGATAAAAGGGGTTTATGGCTGAGAGAAAGCACAGTTGGGATGCTGTGGGAGCTAGCTGGGAGATACTAGCTCTGGGGATAGAACACTTCAAGCAGGACTCTGTGGCAACAGGGCGCTGAGGCCTGGATGGGGCAGGAGAGACAATGGGTTCACTTTTTTAATATTTCTCGCAACACTGTCCCTTCCTCCAAATGAGCTCCTGCATGGATTCTTTACAGCACTTCACTATCTGCAGTCTCAGGTGACAAACTAGACATGGAAATATTATACTTGGTTATTGTCTCTAGGTACTCTCCTTCAGGCCAGACGAAGACACACTACTTATCAAGGCATTACTACTTTAGCTACAGCTGTATTTGCGTTAGAGATAATTAGTTTTCCATCTGGCATTTAAGGGAGTGTATTACATTTGCTTTAGGGGCAAAGCAGAAAAAAAATTGATCACAATTCTGCAACCAAGAAAATTCTTCTGACACACGGAGCAGAATTGACATATAGCACTTACCCTGCAGTGCTTCAGCAGTTAGAGTGACAGATGGGTAAACTAACTCTGTTTATATGTACAAAGAATGGTGGAGAAAACGATCAGTAAACAACAAGTATTGCAGATGACAAGCTGCTTCATTGTGCATTAATTTACCATGCTTATCAATTGGGTTATTTCTAAATTCAGTTTGAAAACTAATTTAGTGTGCATGAATTTATTATGAACAACTTAAAAAGTAATAAGATGCTTACCTATTTAAGTAGAAGGGGAGCACTGGAAAATTAAAGATGTAAATGCTAATCACATTTTTCAGAAAAAAATGCTGTATGCCTTGAAACATCATTAAGTCTCACATATGTAAATTCCCCAACAAATGTATGCAAAAAGGCTATGATGCTCATGGTGCTCTTGTTAAACATAAAGTTGCTCATACCTGCCCATGAAAATATATCTAAAGCAGAATAATAAAACTATTATAGTTATTGAGAACTACTTGTCAAAGAAAATGACAGATAAAAAAGGTGTCATTATTGACAGTTGAAATATTATTATATGGTGCAGTAAGTTTATTATTCCCGCCTGTTACATGATGTGAATTTGCAATAACTCACTAATAAAATGAAAGTTTACTGTGCATTGCTTAATGTAAAAATCAATCCACACTATTGGCAGCAAGGCACCAGTTTGTTTTCGTTTCATGGAGACAGTCTGACCTAGAGCTCCAAAATCTCTCCACCCAGCTAGCTAAGTTCCCACTAGCAGGTTGCTACCACACAAGCCCTATGCTTCTAAATTCCCATGGGCTTTTGGTGTGCACTTCTTGGAAATCCACCCTTGGCAGCCATTCCTTTCTCTCTGGGACCCAGTTGAGTCACCCAGTTGAAAACACCGCACAAACTTAGTTCAGAGTCAAGAGGTAACTCTTGTTTTCCTATTTTTTTCTTTATCTCCATGTTGAAGTTTTAAAGAACTATGTTTTAGTGGTAGCATTACCAGGAGCAAGAAGTTACTTTTCACATTAGATTGCATGATTACAGCTCTAGTTATTATGAGGATGTCTTGAGCTCAGCAGACCCTTCCCCTTATAAATAAAGATTTCAGGGGACCAATCACTGGGTGAGGAGTAGGCAGAACTTCTGGGTCACAGGAAGGAAGAGGGGAAGCAGGAGAGAGATAATCTCTGGGTGCAACAACTAGCATCCTAATCTTGGAAGCCATATTAAATATAAATTCTCTGGTGGGGGGTACTTGTTACCTAAATATTGTGCTCCAAGCTTTCCCAATCCAAAAGCCTGTATTTCTCTCCTGCTTCTCCACTTCCTCCCCGTGACCCAGAAGTTCCACCTACTCCTCACCCAGTGATTGGTCCCCTGAAATATTTATTCTTTTTTTTAAATTTTTATTTTCTATATTCTATGTTTACATTCCAAACGCTTTCCCCTTTCCCAGTTCCCCCCTCCCTATGTCCCATAATTCTTCTCCCCCCCCAACTATTCCCCAATCATTCCCCCTACCCCACGGTTTCTCTACAAAACTGGATCCAATCTTTACAGGTCCAGGGTCCTCTCCTTTCTTCTTGGGAATCATTTGACTTGCTAATTGTGCCTTGAGTATTTAGGGCTTCTGGGCTCATTAATATTCACTTATCAGTGATTGCATTTCATGTGTATTCTTTTGTGACTGGGTTAGCTCACTCAGGATAATATTTTCCAGGTCTAACCATTTACCTACAAATTGCAGGAATTCGTTTATTTTAATTGCTGAGTAGTATTCCATTGTATAAATATACCACATTTTCTGTATCCATTCCTCCTTTGAGGGATATTTGGGGTCCTTCCAATTTCTGGCTATTATAAACAAGGCTGCTATAAACATAGTGGAGCATGTGTCTTTATTGTATGCAGGGGATTCCTCTGGGTATATTCCCAGGAGTGGTTTGCCAGGGTCCTCTAGAAGGGACATGCCCAATTTTCTGAGGAACCGCCACACTGATATCCAGAGTGGTTTTACCATTTTGCAATCCCACCAACAGTGGAGGAGTGTTCTTCTTTCTCCACATCCTCGCCAGCACTTGTTGTCTCTTGAGTTTTTAATCTTAGCCATTCTGACTGGTGTGAGGTGGAATCTCAGGGTTGTTTGGATTTGCATTTCTCTGATGGCTAATGATGTTGAACATCTCTTAAGGTGTTTCTCGGCCATCCGAATTTCTTCTGGTGAAAATTCTTTGTTTAGCTCTGTACCCCAGTTTTTGATAGGGTTATTTGGTTCTTTGGGGTCTAACTTCTTGAGTTCTTTGTATATACTAAGCCCTCTGTCGGATGTGGGGTTGGTGAAGATCTTTTCCCACTTTGTTGGTTGTCATTTTGTCCTTCTGACAGTGTCCTTTGCCTTGCAGAAACTTTGTAATTTTATGAGGTCCCATTTGTCAATTCCAAGTCATTCTTTGAAGCCACAATTAAGCTAATACCTAAACCACAAAAAGATCCAACAAAGAAAGAGAACTACAGGCCAATTTCTCTTATGAATATCGATGCAAAAATACTAAATAAAATTCTTGCCAACCGAATCCAAGAGCACATCAAAACGATCATTAACCATGATCAAGTAGGCTTCATCCCAGGGATGCAGGGATGGTTCAATATACAGAAATCCATCAAGGTAATCCACTACATAAACAAACTAAAAGAAAAAAATCACATGGTCATCTCATTAGATGCTGAAAAAGCATTTGACAAAATTCAGCATCCTTTCATGCTAAAAGCCTTGGAAAGAGCAGGAATTCAAGGCCCATACCTAAACATAGTAAAAGCAATCTACAGCAAACCAGTAGTCAACATCAAAATAAATGGAGAGAAACTTGAAGCAATCCCACTAAAATCAGGGACTAGACAAGGCTGCCATATCTTCAATATAGTACTTGAAGTTCTAGTGAGAGCAATTAGACAACATAAGGAAGTCAAAGGGATACAAATTGGAAAGGAAGAAGTCAAACTATTATTATTTGCAGATGATATGATAGTTTACTTAAGTGACCCAAAAAACTCCACCAGAGAACTTCTACAGCTGATAAACAACTTCAGCAAAGTGGCCGGTTATAAAATTAACTCAAGCAAATCAGTAGCCTTCTTGTACTCAAAGGACAAGCAGGCTGAGAAAGAAGTTAGGGAAATAACACCCTTCACAATAGCCACAAACAACATAAAGTACCTTGGCGTAACTCTAACCAAACAAGTGAAAAATCTGTATGACAGGAACTTCAAGTCCCTGAAGAAAGAAATCGAAGAAGACCTCAGAAGATGGAAAAATATTTCTTGCTCCTGGATTGGCAGGATCAATATAGTAAAAATGGCCATCTTGCCAAAAGCAATATACAGATTCAATGCGATCCCCATCAAAATCCCAACTCAATTCTTTATAGATCTAGAAAGAGCAATTCTCAAATTCATCTGGAGCAACAAAAAACCCAGGATAGCTAAAACTATTCTCAACAATAAAAGGACTTCTGGGGGAATCAATATCCCTGATTTTAAACAGTACTACAGAGCAATTGTGTTAAAAACTGCATGGTATTGGTACAGCAGCAGGCAAGTGGATCAATGGAATAGGATTGAAGACCCAGAAATTAACCCACAGACTTAGGGTCACTTGATCTTTGATAAAGGATCCACAACCATCCAGTGGAATAAAGATAGCCTCTTCAACAAATGGTGCTGGTTCAACTGGAGGTCAACATGCAGAAGAATGCGAATTGACCCACTCTTATCTTTTTACACTAAGATCAACTCCAAGTGGATCAAGGACCGCCACATAAAACTAGACACACTGAAACTATTAAAAAACAAACTTGAGAAGACCCTGGAGGACATAGGCACAGGGGAAAAGTTCCTGAACAGAACACCAATAGCTTATGCACTAAGAAATATTTATTCTCTTTCTCCACATCCTCGTCAACACCTGATGTCTTCTGAGTTTTTAATCTTAGCCATTGTGACTGGTGTGAGGTGAAATCTCAGGGTTGTTTTAATATTCATTTCCCTAATGACTAGTGATGTTGAACATTTTTTAAGGTGTTTCTCAGCCATCCGAATTTCTTCAGGTGAAAAGTCTCTGTTTAGCTCTGTACCCCATTTTTGGATAGGGTTACTTGGTTTTCTGGGTTCTAACCTCTTGAGTTCTTTGTATACATTGGAGATTAGCCCTCTGTCGGATGTGGGGTTGGTGAAGATCTTTTCCCAATCTGTTGGTTGCCGATTTATCCTTTTGACAGTGTCTTTTGCCTTACAGAAACATTGTACTTTTATGAGGTCCCATTTGTCTATTCTTGTTCTTAGAGTATAAGCAATTGGTGTTCTGTTCAGGAATTTTTCCCCTGAGCTGATATCTTCAAGGGTCTTCCCCAGTTTCTTTTCTATTAGTTTTAGTGTGTCTGGTTTTATGTGGAGGTCCTTGATCCACTTGGAGTTGAGTTTAGTGCAAGGAGATAAGAGTGGATCAATTCTCATTCTTCTGCATGTTGACCTCCAGTTGAGCCAGCACCATCTGTTGAAAAGGCTATCTTTGTTCCACTGGATGTTTTCAGCTCCTTTGTTGAAGATCAATTGGCCATAGATGTGTGGGTTCAATTCTGGGTCTTCGATCCTATTCCATTGATCCGCTTCTCTGTCACTGAACCAATACCATGCAGTTTTTAATACCACTGCTCTGTAATATTGCTTGAGGTCCGGGATATTGATTCCCCCAGAAGTTCTTTTGCTGTTGATGATAGCTTTAGCTATCCTGGGTTTTTTGTTATTCCAGATGAATTTGAGAATTGCTCTTTCTAGCTCTATGAAGAACTGAGTTGGGATTTTGATGGGGATTGCATTGAATCTGTATATTGCTTTAGGCAAGATTGCCATTTTGACTATATTAGTCCTGCCAACCCACGAGCATGGAAGATTTTTCCATTTTCTGATGTCTTCTTCAATTTTCCCTCTTCAGAGTCCTGAAGATTTGTCGTATAAATCTTTCACATGTTTGGTTAGCGTCACTCCAAGATACTTTACATCATTTGTGGCTATTGTGAAGGGTGTCATTTCCCTAATTTCTTTCTCGACCTGCTTATCCTTTGTGTATAGGAAGACTACTGATTTACTTGAGTTGATTTTATAGCCAGCCACTTTGCTGAAGTTGTTTATCAGTTGCAGGAGTTCTCTGGTGGAGGTTTTTGGGTCACTTAAGTAAACTATCATATCATCTGCAAATAGTGATAGTTTGACTTCTTCCTTTCTGATTTGTATCCCTTTGATTTCCCTCTGTTGTCGAATTGCTCTAGCTAGTACCTCAAGTACTATATTGAAGAGATATGGCGAGAGGGGACAGCCTTGTCTAGTCCCTGATTTTAGAGGGATTGCTTCAAGTTTTTCTTCGTTTACCTTGATGTTGGCTACTGGTCTGCTGTATATTGCTTTTACTATGTTTAGATATGGGCCTTGAATTCCTGTTCTTTCTAGGACCTTTAGCATGAAAGGATGCTGAATTTTGTCAAATGCTTTTTCAGCATCCAATGAGATGACCATGTGGTTTTTTTCTTTGAGTTTGTTTATGTAGTGGATTACGTTGATGGATTTCAGTATATTGAACCATCCCTGCATCCCTGGGATGAAGCCAACTTGATCATGATGAATGATCATTTTGATGTGTTCTTGGATTCGGTTGGCAAGTATTTTGTTTAGTATTTTTGCATTGATATTCATAAGAGAAATTGGCCTGTAGTTCTCTTTCTTAGTTGGATCTTTGTGTGGTTTTGGTATCAGGGTAATTGTGGCTTCATAGAATGAGTTGGGTAGTGTTCCTTCTGTTTCTATTTTTTGGAATAATTGAAGAGTATCGGTATCAGGACTTCTTTGAAGGTCTGATAGAATTCTGCACTAAAACCGTCTGGTCCTGTGCTCTTTTTGGTTGGAAGACTGTCTATGTCCCCTTCTATTTCTTGGGGGGTTATGGGTCTGTTTAGATGATCTATTTGATCCTGGTTTAATTTTGGTATTTGGTAACTGTCGAGGAAATTGTCCATTTCCTCCAGATTCCTGCTGGTGGGAATGCAAGCTGGTACAACCACTCTGGAAATCAGTATGGTGGTTCCTCAGAAAACTGGGCGTGATACTTCCAGAGGACCCAGCCATACCACTCCTGGGAATATACCCAGAAGATTCCCCTGCATGCAATAAGGATACATGCTCCACTATGTTCATAGCAGCCTTATATATAATAGCCAGAAGCTGGAAAGAACCCAGATGTCCCTCAACAGAGGAATGGATACAAAAAATGTGGTATATACACACAATGGAGTACTATTCAGCCATTAGAAACAATGAATTCATGAAATTCTTAGAGAAATGGATGGAGCTGGAGAACGTCATACTAAGTGAGGTGACCCAGTCTCAAAAGAATACCCATGGTATACAGTCACTGATAAGTGGATATTAGCCTAGAAGTTTGGAACACCAAAGACACAAATCACATATCAAGTGATGTCTCACAAGAAGAAAGGAGTGGACACTGGTGCTAGAATGGACCAAAACATCATTGTGGGAGAGTACAAGAACAGTAAAGTGGGAGAGGGTGGATGCGGGAGCAGGGGGAGGGAAAAGGGCATGTGGGACCTTTGAGGGTGGGGAACCAGAAAAAGGGAAATGAATTGTAAATATAGAATATATACAATAAAAAAAAACAAAGATATGAGGATCATCTCCACAAAAAAAAAAAGCAAAAGCAAAAATAAACCAAAACCAATTGACAAAAAAAAAAAAGAAAGAAAGAAAGAAAGAAAGAAAGAAAGAAAGAAATAAATATTTATTCTTAAGGGGAAGGTTCTGCTGCAGCTCAAGACATCCTCATAACTAGAGCTGTAATCATGCAATCTAATGTGAAAAGAAACTTCTTGCTCCTGGTAATGCTACACTAAAACACAGTTCTTCAAAACTTCTACATGGAGATAAAGAAAAAAAAGGAAAACAAGGCAAGACATCCAAAATGATCATTGGTATTTGTATGTGTGTCATAGCTAGCTTCAGCTGTCAAGTTGACCAGAACTTATAGGTACCTGGGAAGAGGGAACATTAACTGAACACCTTCATCTGATTGGCCCATGACCATGTGTGTGAGGCATTTTCTTAATTGCTCATTATTGTAGATTGGCCTACTCCTGAGTTGGTGGTCCCACCAGTAGGCCTGCACTGTACAGTAGTGCTACCTTAGCAAGCTATTAACCAGTTTGCGTACACATTGTCTGCTTCAATTGCTGCCTCCAAGTTCCTACCTTCAGTCCTGTCTTAGATTCCCTGATTTATGGACTCTAACTTGTAAGTTAAACAAACCCTTTCTCCCCAAAATTGCTTGTGGTCAATATTTTATATCAACAAAGAACCAAACAAGAAGCTTCAATCAGTTGTATAAAGAAAAAAAAAGATTCCATATAGAAAATTTGCTCTTGATGCTACAAATCTAGGTTTCATTTTGAAAAAAAGGATTCCTGTGCAAATCTTAAAGTTTTGAATCTAAACCCAATAAAAGGTAGGAGAAATTTATTGGTCATGGGTATAAAGAAGACCTTTGTGTAAGGGTACCATTGTTCAGTCATTGGAGGTAAGAGACCCAAAACTGTCTCTTATGAGTAAGCATGAATTCTTCAGTGCAGGTGAAATTCATGAGTTCAGTTTTTCTAGGGGTCTGGTTAGTTGATAATGTTGTTCTTCATATGGGGTTTCAAACCCCTTCAGCTCCTCCATTCCTTCCCCTAACTCCTCCATTTGATTCCCCTGCTGAGTCTTATGGTTGACTGCAAGCATCCCCATCCTGATCCTCTCAGGATACAGCAATATCAGAATTGGATCACCTAATGTTAGAGTTAAATGCAGTTGTGTGTCTCCTGACATGGTGCTAGGAATAGAACTTGCATCTTCTGGCACAGCAAGGAAGGTTTAATATTGATTTTTCTTTCTAGACCCTGTTTTGTTTCTTGATGTTAATCCACTGTTGACTATGCAGAGACAAATACAAAATTTATGAAAACATGTATTAATATATGGACTGTTTACAAAAGAATTCTAATTTTACTAATCTCCTCATATTCTACCAGTTGCTGATTTTTATTGTTCATTTTATTTTATTATGTTTGTTTGTTTTATGTTTGAGTATGGAAGTATATATGTATAAAGAATACCATCAGCCATGCGAGCAGAGCAGAGACAGCATTCCAACATGAAGGGTCTTAATTCATATCCTCAGCCTTTTCTCCTCAGTTTTAGGGTGTATTTTCACATGCATGATTTTTCAAATCCCATTCATCTGAATATAGATTGAATATGTACATGTGTATCCATATGTGCATTTTTGTATAAATTCCAATTAAATTGTAATGATTTTGAGAAGGTGAAGAGATTCTCTAAATAATATTTTCTATAATTTTTATCTGCCTTACTCTCTTCCTTCCCATTCCCTGCTTTTTCTTCTTTCTTTCCATCCTTCGTTCTTCATTCACTATAAACATAATTAGCAGGATTGGCGGTTATCTCTTTTAGTTTTAGACATGTGTTATACTGCACTTTTCAGATATCAATATTCCTACTGTGTGTACATTTTTCAAAACTTTCCATTAATTTTTCTAAATACCTTGTCTTTTTAATAGGACATGTTATTTTGACCAAGTTAATGTCTGTATCAACCTGCCTCAATATAGCATCTCCTATGAAGATGGCCCTCTGAGAAAGACTGTGGAGGGTTCTCTTCATTACTAAACATGAAGAGATCTCTTGGCTGAGAGCCTGTGCTTTAAATGAAGAGAGAGACTGGAGCAATAAACCTGCATTCCACACTTCCTCTTCTGTCCATATGTGACCAGGTGGCTCAGGCTCCTGATGCCTTGTGAACTAAAATAAGCCCTGTCCCCTAAGTTACTTTTGTTAGAGTATTTTGTCACCACAGTAGAAACTAAGATATGTTTACTATATATTCATAATAAATTATGACAGATTTTAGAATAATTATAGTGATTCTTACTTTCTTCAAGTAAGTATATTTTAAACTAGGTTCATCAACTCATAACAAAATCTGTATGGAATTTATGAGAATAGCACTACATGTACAGCATGATTTGGGGAGAATGACATTTCTTATGGTAATACTTTTTATGCACATACTGTACATTTCAAATAAACTACTTAACTATTTTAAAATATTTTTACTATAACTTTCTAACAGGGAACCTCATGAGGTAGGAGGTCTGGGGGGGGTTAGGAGGGAACTCTTCAGAATGTACCAGCAGCCTGGGAGGTAGAAGACTCAGGACTCAAAGGAAGGTACCTTAGAGAAATGCCCTATAGTAGAGAGAGGTGTAGAGCCCACCCACAGTAGAAAGTGAGGGATAGGTTTGCCATCCCACAGTTAAAAACTCTGACCCATAATTGGTCCTGTCTGAAAGAACTGCAGGGACCAAAATGGAGAAGAACCTGAGAAAAAGGAGGTCTAGTGACAGGTCCAAATTGGAATCCAGCTCAAGGAGAGGCCTCAAGGCCTGAAACTATTACTGAGGCTATGGAGAGCTCACAAAAAGGGGCCTATTATGACAGGACTCCAGAAGATCCAACAAGCAGCTGAAAGAGTCAGTCAGTTACACCCTATCAATGGACAGAAGCTGCTGACCGCTGTTGTTGAATTAGGGAAAAGCTGGAAGAAGCTGAGGAGGAAGATGATCCTGTTAGAGGACCAGTAGTCTCAACTAACCATGAGATATGTCAGACATTGAGCTATCAACAAGGCAGCATTCACCAGCTGATAAGAGGCTCCCAACAGATATATAGCAGAAGACTGCTGGGTCTGGACTCAGTCAGAGAAGGTGCACCTAACCCTCAAGAGACTAGAGACCCCAGGGAATGGGAAATTCTGATGGGGTGGGGTATGAGGGAAGGTTGTGAAGGGTGGCCTCGGAGGAGGGTAAAATCTGGACTGTAAAAAATGATTAAGTAAAAATTTAAAAAGTTTCTAATTTTCAGTGCACAATTTTGAAGATTTCATACATTTATAAATTTTATGACCTCAATTTTATTTAGCAGTTCTATTTGTTTATAATAATATGCTTTGATATTTTATTCTTAATTTTGTCTTGATATGCACATAAAAGAATACAGCCTGTAAATGTTGGTCTTTTTACAGTCAACTTGATAAACTTTCGAATTTTATTTATCTTTTAATACAATCATAGTTTCATTTATTGTTAATATCTTAAAATCAATGTATATTTCAAAATCTTGACTGAGGCCAGACTAAAATATATAGATTCCATCCCATAAAAATAGTTTTAAATTTTAATGTGGGTCAGCACCCCTAGGATTTGTCAAAGTGTGAAAATTTGCATATCTAATTAACATGAGCTGGTGAGTCTAAGGAGTGTCAGATGATGCTTAGGCTGTGGTCCACAAATAGCAATGGGAAAGACTTCTGCTTCAATTTAATAAAGAAATCTCCTGTGCTTCAGTTATTATTCTGTGTCTTTATTGGAGGAATTTCCCATATTCTTCAACTGTACAAGTAGATGAATGTTAGAAGATTTTGAAATTTTGCATTGGGATTTTCAGCACAGGTGTTCTGTTTTAGTATACATTGTGTGTACAAGATTACCAAATTATCAGATCAGTTTTCTCCAGAGCCGTTCCAGACTCAGTTGAGGGTTAAAATCATATAACTGGCACAGCATTTCTGCCTACCAACAGACAGGGCTAACTCACTCCACTGGGTTTTAAGGATGGATGAAAATATTTCATGTCACCTTTCATTTGAAACCTTGGTTATTATGATGGGGGAAAGATGTCACAGTCAGCCTTGACACACTTGGTAAGAGGGAACCTCATTGAAGAATTACCTGGATCAGAATGGAGCAGGCCCATGTGTGGGAAGCTTTTTCATAATTGCTAATTTATGTGGAAAGGACTCACCCAGTGTTGAAGATCCCAGTCCTAGGCAGGTGTGTAAAAATCAAACTAAGTATGCCAGCAGGATTATGCCAGCTTTGATATACAGTTTCTACTTGTTATTTTTCTTAACTTTAGTTCCTGACTTGGCATTTATTTATTTATTTATTTATTTATTTATTTATTTGATTTTTAGGAATTCTGGGAAAACTAGGTGTCTCATAGTCTCATATTGTTGTTCCTCCTATGGCACTGTAAACCTCTTCAGCTACTTAGGTCCTTTCTCTAGCTCTTCCATTGGTGACCCTGTGCTCAGTTCAATGGCTGGCTGAGAGTGTCCCTCTCTGTATTTGTCATGCACTAGCAGAGCCTTCCAGGTGATATATCTGGCTCTGATCAGTATGTACTTGTGGACATCGATAATAGTGTCTGGGTTTTGTAACTGTATATGGGATTGATCCCCAGGTGGGACAGTCTCTGGATGGTCTTTCCCTCAGTCTGTGCTCCACATTTTGTCTCTATATTACCTTCTGTGGGTATTTTATTCCCCTTTCTGAGAAGGACCAGAGTCCTTTATTCATTCTCCTTCTTGGGCATCATTTGATATGTGAATTGTGTCTTGGGTATTCCAAGCTTATGGACTAATATCCACTTATCAGTGAGTGCGTACCATGTGTGTTCTTTTGTGACTGGGTAACCTAACATGGGATATTTTCATGTTCCACCCATTTGCCAAAGTAGTATTCCATTGTGTAAATATACCACTTATTCTGTATCCATTCCTCCATTGAGGGACATCTGGGTTCTTTCCAGCATCTGGCTATTATAAATAGGGTTGCTATGAACATAGTGGAGCATGTGTCCTTATTACATGCTGGAGAATCCTCTGGATATATGCCCAGGAGTGGTATAATAGTGTCCTCCTGTAGTACTATGCTCAGTTTTCTGAGGAACCACCAGACTAATTTCCAGAGTGGTTGTACCAGGACCTTTCTCCACATCCTCGCCAACACCTGCTGTCTTCTGAGTTTTTGAACTTAGCCATTCTGACTGGTGTGAGGTGAAATCTCAGGGTTGTTTTGATTCTCATTTCCCTAATGATTAATGATGTTGAACATTTCTCTAGGAGCTTCTCAGGCATTCAATATTCCTCAGGTGAACATTCTTTGTTTAGCTCTGTACCCCATTTTATAATAGGGTTATTTGGTTCTCTGGAGTCTAACATCTTGAGTTCTTTGTATATATTGGATATTAGCCCTCTGTGGGATGTAGGGTTGATAAAGACCTTTTCCCAATTTGTTCATTGCCATTTTGTCCTATTGACAGTGTCCTTTGCCTTATAGAAACTGCAATTTTATGAGGTTCCATTTGTCAATTCTTGATCTTAGAGAATAAGCTATTGGTGTTCTGTTCAGAAAATTTTCCCCTGTGCCCATGTCCTCAAGGGTCTTCCCAGATTCTTTTCTATTAGTTTCAGTGTGTCTGGTTTGATGTGGAAGCCCTTGATTCCTTTGGACTTGAGCTTGATACAAGAAGATAAGAATGGATCAATTTGCATTCTTCTGCATGCTAGCTGCCAGTTGAAACAGCACCATTTGTTGAAAAGCCTATCATTTTTCCACTGGATGATTTTAGCTCCTTTGTCAAAAATAGAGTGACCATAGGTATGTGGGTTTGTTTTTGGGTTTTCAATTCTATTCCATTGATCCACCTGCCTGTCATTGTATCAATACCATACAGTTTTTAACACTATTGCTCTGTAGTACTGTTTGACATCCAGGTTACTGATTCCCCCAGAAGTTCTTTTAGTGTTGAGAACAGTTTTAGTTATTCAGGGTTTTTTTTGTTATTCCAGATGAATTTGAAAATTGCTCTTTCTAGATCTATGAAGATTTGAGTTGGGATTTTGATGGAGATTGCATTGATTGAGTGCATAGATTGTGTTTGGCAAGATGGCCATTTTTACTATATCAATCCTGCCAATCCACAAGCATTGGAGATGTCCATTTTCTGAGGCCTTCTTCAATTTCTTTCTTCAGAGACTTGAAGTTCCTGTCATAGAGATCTTTCACTTGTTTGGTTAGACTCCCACCAAGATACTTTAAATTGTTTGTGGTTATTGTGAAGGGTGTCATTCTGTTTATTCTTTGAGTATAGGAAGGCTACTGATTTGTTTGAGTTAATTTTAAATCTGACTAGTTTGCTGATATTATCTTTCCAAGATTTTTAACATGAAAGGATGTTGAATTTTGTCAAATACATTTTCAGCACCTAATAAAATTACCATGTGTTTTTTTTTCTTTGAGTTTTGTATGTAGTGGTTTACATTGATGGATTTCTGTATATTGAACCATCCCTGCATCCATGAGATGAAGCCTACTAGATTGTGGTGAATGATTGTTTTGATGTGTTCTTGGATTTGGTTGGCAAGAATTTTATTGAGTATTTTTGCATTGGTATTCTTAAAAGAAATTGGTCTGAAGTTCTCTTTCTTTGTTGGATCTTTGTGTGGTTTTGGTATTAGAGTAATTGTGGCTTCTTTAGAACAAGTCAGGTAGTGTTCATGCTGTTTCTATTTTGTGGAATAGTTTGAAGAGTATTGGTGTTAGGTCTTCTGATAGAACTCCTGTACTTTTTTTTTTTTTTTTGGTTGAGAGACTTTCAATGTCTGCTTCTATTTCTTTAGGGGTTATGGGATTGTTTAGATGGTCCATCTGATCTTGATTTAACTTTGGTATTTTGTATCTGTCTAGGACATTGTCCATTTTTTTCCAGATTTTCCAGTGTTGTTGAGTATTGGATTGAGTAGTAAGATCTGATGATTTTTTGAATTTCCTCAGTTTCTGTTGTTATATCTCCCTTTTCTTTTCTGATTTTGATAATTTGGATACTGACTCTGTGCCCTCTGGATAGTCTGACTAAGAGTTTATCTATTTTGTAGATTTTTCTAAAAGAACAAGCTCCTGTTTTTGTTGATTATTTGTATAGTTCTTTTTGTTTCTACTTGGTTGATTTCAGCCCTGCGGTGGATGATTTTCTGCTTTCTACTCCTCTTGTGTGTGTTTACTTCTTTCTATTCCAGAGCTTTCAGGTGTGCTGTTAAGGTGCTAGTGTATGCTGTCTCCTGCTTCTTTTTGGAGGCACTCACAGCTATGAATTTCCCTCTTAGCATTGCTTTAATTGTGCCCCATAAATTTGGGGATGTTGTGCCTTCATTTTCATTAAATTCTAAAATGTCTTTGATTTCTTTCCTGATTTCTTCCTTGACCAAGTTATCATTGAGTAGAACATTGCTTAGCTTGCATGTGTCTATTGGCTTTCTGTTGTTTTGATTGCTATTGAAGACCAACCTTACTCCATAGTAATCTGATAGGAGGCATGGAATTAATTTAATCTTCTTATATCTGTTGAGGTCTGTTTTGTGACTAATTATATGATCAGTTTTGGAGAAGGTACCATGAGGTGCTGAGAAGAAGGTATAATTTTTTGATTTAGTATTAAATATTTTATAGATACCTGATAAATCCATTTAGTCCAAAACTTCTATTAATTTCAGGGTGTCTCTGTTTAGTTTGTGTTTCCCTGATCTTTCCATTGAGGCTAGTGTGGTGTTGAAGTCACCCACAATTATTGTGAGGTGCAATGTGCACTTTAAGCTTTAGTAAAGTTTCTGTTACAAATGGGGGTGCCCTTGTATTTGGAGCATAGTTGTTCAGAATTGAGAGTTCTTCTTGGTAAGTTTTTCCTATGATGAGTATGAAGTGTTCTTCATTGTCTTTTTTGGTGACTTGGTTTCAACTTTAGGTTGAAAGTCAATTTAATCTGACATTAGAATGGCTACTCTGGCTTGTTTCCTGCAACCATTTGCTTGGAAAATTGCTTACCAGCCTTTCACTGTGAGGTAGTGTTTTTCTTTGATACAGAGATGTGTTTCCTGTATGCAGCAAAATGTTGGGTCCTATTTAGGTATCCAGTTTGTTAGCATATGTCTTTTTATTGGGGAATTGAATCTATTGATGTTAAGAGATATTAAGAATAGTGATAGTTGTGTCCTGCTATTTTTGATGTAATTTTTAAGTTTTTGTGTTTATCTTCCTTTGGGTTTCTTGAAAGAAGATTAATTTCTTGCTTTTTCTAGTTTGTAGTTTTTCTCCTTTTGTTGGTATTTTCCATTCATTTTTCTTTAAATGGCTGGATTTGTGGAAATATATTGTGTAAGATAGTGTGTTTTTGTCATGGAATACCTTGGTTTCTCCATCTATGATAATTCAGAGATTTGCTGGGTACAGCAGGCTGGGTTGGCATTTGTGTTCTCTTAGGGTCTGTATGATATCTTCTCAGAGTCTTCTGCCTGTCATAATCTCTGGTGAGAAGTCTGGTGTAATTCTGATAGGTCTACCTTTATATGTTACTTTGACCATTCTCCTTTACTGCTTTTAATATTCTTTGTTTGTTTAGTGTATCTGGCATTTTAATTATTATGTCACTTGAGTAATTTCTTTTCTGGTCAAATCTATTTGGAGTACTGTAGGCTTCTTTTATGTTCATGGGCATCACTTTCTTTAGGTTAGGGAAGTTTTCTTCTATAATTGTGTTGAAGAAATTTACTAGCTCGTTAAGTTGGAAATCTTCACTCTCTTCTATACCTATAATCCTTAGGTTTGGGCTTATCATTTTGTCCTGGATTTCCTGGATGATTTTGTTCAGGAGCTTTTCACAGATTTTATTTTATTTGACTATTGTATCAACACTTTCTATGGTGTCTTCTGCATCTGAGATTCTCTCTTCTATCTCTTGTATTCTGTTGTTGATATTTCCTTGCATCTATGACTCCTAACTTCTTTCCTAGCTTTTCTATGTCCAGAGCTATTTCCCTTTGTGATTTCTTTATTCTTTCTACTTCTATTTTTAGACCCTGTATGGTGTTGTTCAATTTCTTCACCTTTTTCTGTTTTCCTGTAATTCTTTAAGGCCTTCTATCTGTTTACCTGTGTTCTCCTTTCTTTAAGGGAGTTATATATGTCCTTCCTGAAACCCTCTATCAGCATCACGAGCTGTGGTTTTAAATCGAAATCTTGATTTTCTGGTGTGTTGTGGTATCCAGGACTTGGTGTTTTGGGAGAATTGGGTTCTAATGGTGACATGTTACTTTGATTGCTGTTAGTAACACTCCTACATTTGCCTTTTGCCATCTGGTTATCTCTGGTGTTAGTTGGTCCTGATGTCTCTGGCCAGTGCTTATCCCACCTGTGTGCCTACAAGCCTGTCTCAACACCACAGGCTCTCCCCTGGCATAGAGTGCTGTTGTGCTGCCTAGCTCCTGGGTACATGTGGATTGTTTCCCAACTCTTCTGACACTTGGGTGTTCCCTGTGTTCCTGGCTGCACCCATCTGCTCTCCTCTCTTCGCTGTTCTCTATGATAAAGTGTAGCTAGTAAGCTGAAATAAATTGTTTCTACCTTTAGTTGTTTTGGTCAGAATATTTTATGACAGCAGCAGAAAGCAAGCTGGAGACATTTTAACTCTTGTATAAATATTTATATAAAGTCAGGAGCCACAAGTTCCTGGGGTGGGTAATAACTTAGGAGTTCATCCAAGTTTAAACTGAACAAGTTAATCCCATAACTCAGACACTGTCTTTCTGGCTTACTTTATTTCATTTCTTCAATCCCAAACTTCATTAAAAGCATACTGCATGCCGTCCACTGGTTGCACAGACTGTTGCCTGTTTCTGAATACAAATCAAATTGAAAATCAAATAAAATACAAGTTTTGCCTAATTTTCCCCTTGAGATTAGATAGTGTAATTGGCCAATTTATCACAAATATCAGGAGATCCTATTGACTAAAACAAACAAACTGGGATTGTATTCCTTTTAAAAAGAGATGGAAAGGGATTCATTTTTATGGCATCAAAGTCTGTGTATTGACAAAAAGATTAGAATTACTTTGTTGCTTTATGAAAGGAGTCTAATTAATTTTTAGTCTCTCACTTGTGGCTTGCTTATTCTCTAACATAAGGAGTAAGTCATTAAGATAGCAAATATAAAACCAATGGAATACAGCAAGTTCATTCTATTTACTGAATTAAGGACAAAATATGGTTAGCCTAATAAGATTATTCTATATTTCAGGAGCTAATAAAAAAGAAATAAATGGATATACTTCATGGGTATATTGAGGTCTATTTTCTTTAAAACTCAGGATGCTTCTGTTTGGATGAATTAACTTCTCTGAGAATACTCTTTTTTATCTTACGTTAAATTATTCTTTTTATTATTTTTATACACTCCATATTTTATTCCCCACCCCTCCAACTCTTGTCCACCCTCCAACTGTTCCACATCCCATACCTCCTCTTCTCCCCCTGTGTCCATGTGGATGTCCATACACCTCCCCCCACCTCTCCTGACCTCTAAACTCCCTAGGGCCTCCAGTTTCCTCAGGGTTAGGTGCATCATCTCTGAATGAGCACAGACCCAGGAGTTCTTTACTGTATGTGTGCTAGGGTCCTCATGCCAGCTGATGTATACTGCCTGTTTGGTGGCCTAGTGTTTGAGAGATCCCAATGGTCCAGATTAATTGAGACTGCTGGTCTTCCTACAGGGTTGCCCTCAGCTTCATTCACCCTTCCCTAATTCAGCATCAGGGTCCAGCTGTTTCTGTCCATTGGTTGGGTGCAAATATCTGCATGTGACTCTTTTAGCTGCTTGTTGGGTTATCTGGAATGATAAGTCCCTTTTTGTGAGCACTCCATAACCTCAGTAATAGTGCCAGGCATTTGGGACCTCTCCTTGCACTGGATCCTACTTTGAGCCTGTTGCTGGACCTTCTATTCTTCAGGCTCCCATCTATTTCCATCCCTGTAATTCGTTCAGATAGGAACAATTATGGGTCAGAGTTATGACTGTGGGATGCCTCCCCTTCCTCATTTGCAGCCCTGTCTCCCTGCTGGAGGTGGGCTCTATAAGTTCCCTCTCCCTACTGTCAGGCATTTCATCTAAGGTCATGCCCTTTTAGTTCTTTGAGTCTCTCACCTCCCAGGTCTCTGATGTATTCTGGAGGGTGGCTCCCCAACCTCCTATCTCCCAAGGTTGCTTGTTTCCATTCTTTCTGCTGACACTCAGGGCTTCAGTCCTATTCCCTCTCTGAAAGTCAGATTAGTTTCCCCTCTCTCCCTTCTCCACCACCTCCCCCTTCCACTTTCCCCAGCCCCTGTTTACTTTCCCTCCCAGGTCCCTCCCTCTCTCCTCACTTGTGGTTGCTTTTTTTCTCCCTCCCAAGTGGAACTGGGATGTCCTCATTTGGGCACTTCAGCTTCTTGAACTTTTTGAGTTCTGTGGACTATATCTTGGGTATTCTATATTTTTTTCTTTTCCTAATATCCACTTATTAGTGAGTACATACCATGCATGTCCTTTGGGGTCTGCATTACCTCACTCAGGATGATATTTTATAGTTCCATCCATTTGCCTGCAAAGCTCAGGATGTCCTCATTCTTAATAGCTGAGTAGCATGCAATTGTATAAATGTACCACATTTTCTCTATCCATTCTTCTGTTGTGGGACATCTAGGTTGTTTCCAGTTTCTGGCTATCACAAATAAGGCTGCTGTGAACATAGTAGAACACATGCCCCTGTGGAGGAGCATCTTTTTCGCTATATTCCCAAGAGTGGTATTGACGGGTTGTAAGATAGATATATTTCCAATTTTCTGAGGAACTTCCAGATAGATTTCCAGAGTGGCTGTACCAGTTTGCAAACCTGTCAACAATGGGGAAGTGTTCCTCTTTTTCCACATCCCTCTCCAATGTGTGTTGTCACCTGAGGTTTTGATCTTAGCTATTCTGATTGATGTGAGGTAGAATCTCAGAGTCATTTTGATTTGCATTTCTCTGATCACTGAGGACTTTGAACATTGTTTTAGGTGCTTCTTAGCTATTCAAGATTCCTTGCTTGTGAAATCTTGGTTTCATTCTATACCCCAGGTTTTTGATTGGGTTGTTTGGTTTTTAGGTGATGAGCTTCTTGAGTACTTTATAAAATTTGGATATTAGCCCTCTATCAGATGTGGGGATAGTGAAAATATTTTTCCATTTTGTAGGTTGCATATTTGTTTTATTGACTAAGTCCTTTGCTTTACAGAAACTTTCCAGTTTCATGAGATCCCATTTATCAATTCTTGATTGTAGAACATGAGCCATTGGAGTTCTGTTTAGGAAGTTTCCCCCTCTGCCAATGAGTTCAATGATCTTTCCAATTTCTCTTCCATTTGATTCAGTGTATCTGGTTTTATGTTGAGGTCCTTGATCCACTTGGACTTGAACTTCATGCAAAGTAACAAATATGGTTCTATTTTCATTTTTTTAACATATAGACAGCCAGTTGGAGCAGCACCATTTATTGAAGATGCTTTCTTTTTTCCATTGTATATTTTTGACTTCTTGTCAAAGATGAAGTGTCCATAAGTATGTCAATTTATTTTGGGGTCTTCAATTCTATTCCATTGGTTAACATATCTGCTTCTGTACCAATAACATGCAGTTTTTATCACTGTTGCTCTGTAGTAAAGCTTGAGGTCAGGGATGGTGATTCTCCCAGTCACTCTTTTATTGTTAAGCATTGTTTTTGCTATTCTGTTTTTTGGTTTTTTGTTTTTGTTTTTTGCCTTTCCAGATGAATTTGAGAATTGTTCTTTCCATGTCTATGAAGAATTGTGTTGGGATTTTGATGGGGATTACATTTAATCTATAGATTGCCTTAGGTAGGATGGCCATTTTTAATATGATAAATCTGCCAATCCATGAACAAGGGATATCTTACCATTTTCTGAGATCTTCTTCAATTTCTTTCTTGAGGGACTTGTTATTGTCACTCAAGATTAGAGTTACCACAAGATATTTTATATTATTTGTGGCTATTGTGAAGGAAGTTGTTTCCCTAATTTCTTTCTCAGTCTGTCATTTGTATAAAGAAAGGCTACTGATTTATTTGAGCTAATTTTATATTTGGCCACTTTGCTGAAGTTGTTGATCAGCTGGAAAAGCTCTCTAGTAGAATTTTTGGGTTCCCTTATGTCTACTATCATATCATCTGCAAATAGTCATACCTTTATTTCTTCTTTGACAATTTGTATCACCTTGATCTCCTTTTGTTGTCTTTTTGTTTAGCTAGCACTTCAAGTACTGTATTTGAATAGATATGGAGAGTGGACATCTTTGTCTTGTCCCTGATTTCAGTGTCAAGACTATTATTTGAGTAAAGGAGAAGTGAGTATTTTCTATAGAAACATCTGTGGGAGCCTCCTCTAACGAGTAACTTAATTCACTGTCTTCAAAACCCTCTGATGCCTTAGAAAATGGTCCAAGTGGGGTCTAAGTGTACATAGCTTAAACACAAGACAGAATGGAATATAGAAATAAGTTACCTTCCAGGTTTAAGAACCTGTTTCTCTCCATGGTACTACAGTGAACAAGTGTCAAGTATATTGACTTTTGAAAACAGAGTTTCTGCAGCATCTTTAGGAATAGTAATGCAAGGTTCCTTAATTGGTTGCTACAATGTCTGTCAAAATACAATAAAATAAATTAAAGTGAAATCAAATGCACGGCTCAAATTTTCTATGTCATACAATACAAAATATCATGAAATAGTTTAGCGTACACATGACATTACATGTGGTTCATTTGTGCCATTACACATTTACTATTGGGTTGAAGTTTTAAATAGAATATTAGCCTAAAATCAAGAAAAAAATTAGAACTGAGTGCTACATTTATAAAGTTTTCTAACATTTTACAAGCCTCAGCATATTTCAGGGTACTCTCTAGACTATGGACACTGGACTTCTGAATGTAGGATGTTGTTTTAGAATTCTAATGACCCAGTGAGAAACATTCAAAGACCCATATTAGTTGTTCTTGTTCTGGTAAGCATTTCTTCATGGAGAGGATGTACAATTAAGATTGAATACATACACATATGCATATATACATGCATGTACAATTTGCATATACATCATGTACCTATGATAGAACCACATTCAAGAAATGACAGAATCTTAATATTTGTAAATCTAGCTATCATTTCACACTTAGCATCAATGCAGAACATACAGGACATTGTCTCTCTCTTTTGGTGAATTATACAGTACTGTTCTAAGGGTATGTACCTCTTGTATTGTAGTCATGGGAAAACCAGTGTTACCATGGTACTTTCCCAGCACTTGTCTTTTACAAAATAGACAAACATTTTAGATAATACTATCCTTTATAAACATGACACATTTGTGATCTTGATACTCTTTAGTTAAACAATTTCCTTGAATTAATTGTCAATTTAAAGAAAAATAACAACAGTGGTAAACAAACTCATGATAGAAATATGTAAGATACAGAAAAAATTTTCTTCAGTTCATATATAATATTTTAACGTAATGAACATAGGCATGCTGAATAATTAGCAAGTGCTCTGTACTAAATTATGTGCTTAAGCCTGTTTTTAATTTTCATTTTTACTAGAGGTCTCACTAAGTTTATCTGGATAGCATCAAACTCACTGTGTAACCAGGTTGTTGGCAAAGTTGCAGCTCTCTGCTTCTGCTTCTCTAGTAGCCAGAGTGATAAGCCTGATCGTGGTGAGGTTACAATGACATTTTTACAGGGCAAGAGATGTATTCTCACCTTTCTACTTCTTGCCTCTGTTGTTATAAGAAAAAAAAAGCACAATATATCTATGTCTGTAAATCCCTCTATTCTGTGTCTTTATAGAAATAAGGAAAGTTTAGTATGAAGAAATGAGATTTGCCTTCCATTGAGACTGTGACACAAGATTGTTCCCACAATGACAATGAGCTAAAGTTTTTTTTTTTTTTTTGTCTGTCTACTATTGTTCTTAGGAATTTTCACTTTTTAAAAATGATGTTGCTTGTTTAATTTTCTTAACCCACCAGTGGTATAAACATAGAATAAAAATGAATTGAAAGGGTACCATTTGCTAACAGTCACAAATTAAATACAAAAAATGTCAAATTATCTAGGAATCTCTCATTAAAAAATTAAGACAGATGCTTTCTTTGTATTACAGATTTGCAGTATCAAATCCCTAATTGCCTGGTTATGTATGTGTATATATATATATATATATATATATATATATATATATATATGTGTGTGTGTGTGTGTGTGTGTGTGTGTGTATGTGTGTGTGTTTTGCATTTAGTCATGAAATACATAAAATTACATAAAATATCAATAAGACCTCAAAGTATGTCACCTTACCTCTTTACAAATGAGGTAGAATTAAATATGGTATGGATATCTATCAACAACAATTATTTGGTAAAAATACAAAAGTTATTTGCCCTTTTTATATTTTGTTCATTTTTAAAATTAAGACTCTCAATTAGGTGTGCTAATATTCTCTAGAAATTATGGAAATGAAATAATCATCTACAGTACCATCCATTTCAGTTATTTGATATACTTTATACAATCATACACATACACACACACTCATACTCTCTCTCTCTCTCTCTCTCTCTCTCTCACACACACACACACACACACACACGCGCGCGCTCTAAAATACTATGTGGATAAATTCTGAAGTGAATATTAATTGACATATAATGTTTACCCCAAAGAACAGTACATTTTTGTGAGTTCACATGCATACTTTTTAATGGTGATACAGCAAGTTTTTTAACTATAGCATGGTTCCTGGATAGCTTCCTGTGTAGATAAAAATACACCAAAATGATAAGAATAAGAATCATCTATGGTATTTCCACACATCTGTTTTGTGTCTGTATTGTGCTAGCAAACAAACAATGCTTGCACCAGGAGTAAGAACTCGGGAACATGTATTGAATAGTTTAAAGAATACATCTTCTTTTAACTGCCTTGTACCTTACAATATTTATGGATAAACATCTTCCTGGTATCCAATAGAATTCCAAAAATCGACATGTCAAGGTGATTTTCTTTCATTTGTTCATTCCTTTCTGACAAAAGGACAAGGATGTCAGCAGAAGCAACAGCTGTCTGAGCTAATACACATCACTAAATTTGATAATGTCACCATATTTTTCACATCCTCAGTTAGAGCCCTCAGGGTGGAGTGGAAGTGTGATTTTGATCATAGGTTTCTGGCACAGAGCCACCCACAGGGTGGAGGGCATATTCTAGGCAGGTACCTTGTTTTTTCTGCTTTCTGAACTGCCCTGCCATGAATGTTCCAGCTCTGCCAGGTCATTTCATGATATAGTTCTGCCCTACAACTGGCCCAGAAAAATGGAATCAGTAATTTGCTGGAACTTCTAAAACCATGAACAAAATAAATCATTTCTTAAAGTTGTTTATGTCAGATATTTATCACAGAAACTGAGTATGGCTAATTCAACACTTCAGGGATGCTTGCTTTTATAGAGAACACCTGGGTGATATCAGAAGTTTGTGTGAATATAGGCTCAAAGGCATGTGTGTGTGTGTGTGTGTGTGTGTGTGTGTGACTTTGTGTGTGTATATGTGTGTAATCTCTGAGGCATGATCTCTAAAACTTTTGATTTTAAGAACAAAAAGAAGCAAACCCAAGAGGGGAAATAGTCAAACTCAGGGCTGAAATCAACCAAGTATAAACAAAAAGAACTATAAAAAGAATCAACAAGGGTTTCCCCCTCTGCATCGCAGACACACTTGGCCACAACAGCACCATCTTCAGCGGGGCAGGAAGCCAGCTACGCTCCCAGCAGCAAACCAGGAGGAGACGACAGAAGGCCAGTTACATGCACAGAAGCAAGCTGGGAGGAGACATGAGTCTGGTCAGGCAGAGCTGAGGAGGTAATTTGGAGCCCTGTGGCAGAAGCTTTCCAGTTTCTGCCTCTGGACTGTAGATGCCCGCAGTGACAGCAATGCCAAATACCAGGCTCACAGGAGCTTCAAACACCAACCAGTATCAACAAGACCAACTAACTCCAGAGATAAACAGATGGCAAAAGGCAAATATAGAAACGTTACTAACAGAAATCAAGGCAATATGGCATCATCTGAACCCAATTCTCCAACCACAGCAAGTCCTGGATACCCCCAACACACCAGAAAAACAAGAGTTGGATTTAAAAGCACTGATATTGATGCTGCTAGAGGAACACAAAAAAGACATAAACAAATCTCTTAAAGAAATGCAGGGGACCATGAATAGGTTAGAGACCCTTACAATGGAGATGCAAAAATCACTTAAAGAAATCCAGTAGAATATGGGTCAACAGACAGAAGCCAATAAAGAGGAAATGAAAAAAAAATCACTTAAAGAAATGCAGGAGAAATTGAGTCAACAGGTAGAAGTCATGAAAGAGGAAACACAAAAATCTCTTAAAGAATTACCGGAAAACACAAATAAACAAGTGAAGGAACTGAGGAAAACCATCCAGGATCTAAATACAGAGGCAGAAACAACTAAGAAATAACAAAGGGAGACAACTTTGGAGATAGAACACCTTGGGAAGAAATCAGGGGTCATAGATGCAAATATGAACAACAGAATACAAGAGATAGAAGTAAGAATCTCAGATGCTGAAGATACCATAGAAACCATTGACTCCACAGTGAACGAAAGTGAAAAATGCAAAAAGCTTGTAACCCAAAACATCCAGGAAATAAAGGACACAATGAGAAGATCAATCCTAAGGATTATAGGTATAGATGAGAGTAAAAATCTACAACTTAAAGGGCCAACAAACATATTCAACAAAATTATGGAAGAAAACTTCCCTAACCTAAAGAGAGGGATGCCCATGAATATACAAGAAGCCTACTCCAAACAGACTGGACCAGAACAGAAATACCTCCCATCAATAATTATAATCAAAACCCCAAATGTACTAAAGAAAGAAAGAATGGTAAAGGCAATAAGAGAAATAGGCCAAGTAACATATAAAGGAAAACCTATCAGAATCACACCAGACTTCTCACCAGAGATCATGAAAGCTAGAAGATCCTGGGTGAATCTCATGCAGACTATAAGACACAAATGTCAGCCAAGACTACTATACCCAGCAAAACTCTCAATCAACATAGATGGAGAAACCAAAATATTCCATGACAAAATCAAATTTACACAATATCTTTCCACAAACCCAGCCATACAAAGGATAATGGGAGGAAAATTCCAACACAAGGAGGGAAACTACACCCTGGAAAAAGCAAGATAGTAACCTTCTTCCATCAAACTCAAAAGAAGATAACCACTCAAAAACAAAAATAACATAAAAAGGACAGGAAGTAGTAATCACTATTCCTTAATATCTCTTAACATCAATGGACTCAATACCCCAATAAAAAGACACAGACTAACAGACTGGATACGGAAACAGGATCATACATTTTGCTGCATACAGGAAACATACCTCAGGATCAAAGACAAACACTACTTTAGAGTAAAAGGCTGGAAGACAAATTTACAAACAAATGGTTTTAGGAAACGAGTTAGAGTAGCTAGTCTAATATCAGATAAAATTGACTTTCAACCGAAAGTCATCTAAAGAAACACTTCTTATTGGTCAAGGGAAAAATCCACCAAGAAGAACTCTCAATTCTAAACACATATGCTCCAAATGCAAGAGCACCCTCATTCATTAAAGAAACTTTACTAAAGCTCAAAGCACACATTGCACCTAACATAATAATTGTGGTTGACTTCAACACACCACTTTCCTCAATGGACCAATCAGGAAAACAGAAACTAAACATGGATACAGGAAAGCATATTGAAGCTTTGGATCAATTGCATTTTATATATATATATATATATATATATATATATATATATGAAAAACATTTCATCCTAAAGGAAAATAATATACCTTTTTCTCAGCACCTCATGGTACCGTCTCCAAAATCGAATATATAATTGTTCACAAGAAAGACCTCAACAAATATAAGAAGATCCAAGTAATCCCATGCCTCTTATCAGATCACTATGGAGTAAATGTTGTCTTCAATAGCAAGAAAAACAACAGAAAGCCCACATACACATGGAAACTGAACAATATTCAATGACACCTTGGTCAAGGAAGAAATAAAGATAGAAATCAAAGACTTTTTAGAATTCAATGAAAATGAAGATACAACCTACCCAAATGTATGGGACACAGTGAAAGCAGTGCTAAGAGGAAAACTCATACCCCTGAGTACCTCCAAAAAGAAACTGGAGAGAGCATACACTAGCAGCTTAATGGTACACCTGAAAGTCCTAGAACAAAAAGAAGCTAATTCACCCAGGAGGAGTAGAAGACAGGAAATCAAACTCATGGTTGTAATCAATCAAGTAGACACACAAAGAGAACCATAGAAAGAATCAACAAAACCAGGTGCTGGTTCTTTGAGAAAATCAACAAGATAGATAAACTCTTAATCAGACTAACCAATGGGCACAGGCACAGTATCCTAATTAACAAAATTAGAAATGAAAAGGGGGATATAACAACAGAAACTGAGGACATTAAAAAAATCATCAGATCATACTACAAAAGCCTTACTCAACACAACTGGAGAATCTGGAAGAAATGGACAATTTCCTAGACAGATAACAAATATCAAAATTAAATCAGGATCAATTAGATCAACTAAACAGTCCCATAAACCTAAAAGAAATAGAAGGTTTTATAGAAAGTCTTCCAACCAAAAAATACGAGACTAGATGGTTTTAGTGCAGAATTCTATCAGACCTTCAAAGAAGAACTTACACCAATACTCTTCAAACTATTCCACAAAACAGAAACAGAAGGACCACTGCCCAACTTGTTCTATGAAGCCACAATTATGCTGATACCAAAACCACACAAAGATCCAACAAAGAAAGAGAACTATAGTCAAATTTCTCTTATGAATATCGATGTAAAAATACTAAATAAAATTCTTGCCAACTGAATCCAAGAACACATCAAAACGATTATCCTCCATGATCAAGTAGGCTTCTTCCCAGGGATGCAGGGATGGTTCAATATATGGAAATCCATCAATGCAATCCAATACATAAAAAAACTCAAAGAAAAAATCTTATGATCATTTCATTAGATGCTGAAAAAGCATTGGACAAAATTCAGGATCCTATCATGCTAAAAATCTTGGAAAGAAAAGGAATTCAAGGTCCATACCTAAACATAGTAAAAGCAATATACAGCAAACCAGTAGCCAACATCAAAATAAATGGAGAGAAACTTGAAACAATCTCACAAAAATCAGGGACTAGACAAGGCTGCCCTCTCTCTCCATATCTTTTCAATATAGTACTTGAAGTTCTAGTGAGAGCAATTAGACAACATAAGGGAGTCAAAGTGATACAAATTGGAAAGGAAGAAGTCAAACTATCACTATATGTAGATGATATGATAGTTTATTTAAGTGACCCAAAAAAAACCTCCAGCAGAGAACTCCTAGAGCTGATAAACTTCAGCAGAGAGGCTGGTTATAAAATCTACTCAAACAAATCAGTAGCCTTCCTGTACTCAAAGGACAAGCAGGCTGAGAAAGAGGTTAGGGAAATAACACCCATCACGATAGCTGCAAACAATATAAAGTATCTTGACATGACTCTAACCAAACAAATGAAAGATCTGTATGACAGGAATTTCAAGTTCTTGAAGAAAGAAATCGAAGAAGACCTCAGAAATGGAAAAATATTTCATGCTCTTGGATTCCCAGGATCAATATAGTAAAAATGGCCATCTTGGCAAAAGCAATTTACAGATTCAATGCAATCCCCATCAAAATCCCAAATCAAATCTTCATAGATATAGAAATAGCAATTCTCAAATTCATCTGGAGTAACAAAAATGCCCGGGATAGCTAAAACTGTTCTCAACAATAAAAGGACTTCTGGGGGAATCAATATCTCTGACCTCAAGCAGTATTACAATGAAATTGTGTTAAAAAAAATCCTGCATGGTATTGGTACAGCCACAGGCAAGTAGATCAATGGGATAGAATTGAAGATCCAGAAATGAACCCACAGCATTATGGTTACTTGATTTTTGATAAAGGAGCTACAACCATCAAGTGGAAAAATGATAGCCTTTTCAACAAATGGTGCTGGTTCAACTGCAGGTCAACATGCAGAAGAATGCAAATTGACCCACTCTTATCTCCTGGTACTAAGATCAACTCCAAGTGGATCAAGGACCTCCACATTAAACCAGACACACTGAAACTAATAGAAAAGAAACTGTGGAAGACCCTGGAGGACTTGGGCACAGGGGGAAATTTCCTGAACCGAACACCAATAGCTTATGCTCTAAGATCAAGAATTGACAAATTGGACCTCATAAAATTACAAAGTTTTGGTAAGGCAAAAACACTGTCAAAAGGACAAATCTGCAACCAACAAATTGGGAAAACATCTTCACTAACCCTACATCTGACAGAGGGCTAATATTCAATGTACACAAAGAACTCAAGAAGTTAGATCCCAGAAAACCAAATAACCCTATCAAAAATGGGGTACAGAGCTAAACAAAGACTTTTCATGAGTAGAAATCCAGATGGATGAGAAACACCTTAAAATTTTTTCAACTTCATTAGTCATTAGAGAAATGCAAATCAAAACAACCCTGAGATTTCACCGCACACCTGTCAGAATGGCTAAGATTAAAAACTCAGTAAACGGCAGTTGTTGGCAAGGATGCAGAGAAAGAAGAACACTCCTCCACTGCTGGTGGGACTGAAAGCTGGTTCAACCACTCTGGAAATCAGTCTGGCAGTTCTTCAGAAAACTGGACATGATACTTCCTGAGGATCCTGCCATACCATTCCAGTGCATATACCCAGAAGATTACCCAGCATGTAATAAGGATACATGCTCCACTATGTTCATAGCAGACTTATTTATAATAGTCAGAAGCTGGAAAGAACCCAGATGTCCCTCAATGGAGGAATGGATACAAAAAATGTGGTATATATACACAATGGAGTACTATTCAGCCATTAGAAACAATGAATTCATGAAATTCTTAGACAAATGCATGAAGCTGGAGAACATCATACTAAGTGAGATATTCCAGTCTCAAAAGCATACCCCTGGTATGCAGTCACTGATAAGTGGATATTAGCCTAGAATCTTGGAACACAAAAGACACAATCCACATACCAAATGATGTCCGAGGAGAAAAAGGAAGGAGTGAACCCTGGATCTGGAAAGGCCAATGCGTCAATGTAGGGAATATTAGAACAGGGAGGTAGTAAGGGGTAGATGGTGGAACTGGGGGAGGCAAAAGGGCATATGGGGTCTTTTGGGGGCTGGGAGCCAGGAAAGGGGAAATTAAATGTAAATAAAGAATATATCCAATAAAAAAATCATGAATCAACAAAACCAGGAGCTGTTTCTTTGAGAAAATAAATGAGATAGATTAACCCTTAGCCAGATGAACCAGAGGGCACAGAGATAGTATCCAAATTAATACGATCAGAAAAGAAAAGTGAGACATAACAATTAGAAAGCAAGAAAGTTCAAATAATCAATAGAAATCCTACTATAAAAGTCTGTACTCAACAAAACTGGAAAATCTATATGAAACAGACAATTTTCTAGACAGATACCAGGTGCTAAAGTTAAATCAGGATGAGATAAAACATATAAACATTCCCATAACACCTACAAAAATACCAGCACTAATTAAAAGCCTCCCAAGCAAAAAAAAATTCCAGGACCATATGGTTTTAGTGAAGAATTCTATCAGACCTTCAAAAAAGACCCAATACCTATACATTTCAAAGTCTTTCACAAAATAGAAGCAGAAGGAACACTATTCAATTTATTATATGGAGCCACAATTGTGCCTATAACTAAACCACACACAGATCCAAAAAAGGAGAACTCAGACCAATTTCCCTTATGAATATCAATTTAAAAATATTCAATGAAATTATCACAAAACAGAACCTAGAACACATCAAATCAATCATCAATCATGATAAAGTAGGCTTCATCCTCATCTTCATGGATGCAAGGCTGGTTCGATATATAGAAATTCATCAATGCAGTCCACTCTAAAAATAAACTCAAAGAAAAATTACCATATGATCATTATATTAGATGCTGAGAACACATTTGACAAGTTTAAAACCCCCTCACAGTAAAAGTCTTGGAAAGATCTGGAATTCTAGGAACATACCTAAACATTAGTAAAAGCAACACACAACAAACAAGTAGCCTACATCAAACAAAATTGAGAGAAACTTGAAGCCATCTCACTAAAATCAGGAAGTAGACAGTGCTGCCCTCTCTATCCCTACCTATTCAATATAGAACTCAGAGTACTGGCCAAAGCAATTAGACAAAAATTTGGTCAATGCGGAACAAATTGGAAAGGAAGAAGTCAAAATATCACTATTTGCAGATGCTATGATAATACTATTTAGGTGACCCCCAAAATTCTACCAGAGAACTCATAAACATGACAAACAACTTCAGCAAATTGGCTGGATATAAAATTAACTTAAAAGAATCAGTAGGCTTTCTCTATTCAAAGGATAAACAGGCTGAGAAAGAAATTAGCTAAAGGACATCCCTTCCAAAGATGGAAAGATCTCCCATGCTCTTGGATTGGCAGGATTAATGTAGCAAAACTGGTCATCTTGCCAAGAGCAATCAACAGATTCAATGCAATCACCATCTAAATTCCAACTCAATTCTTCATAGATGTAGAAAGAACAATTTGGAAATTCATTTGGAATAACAAAAAAGCCAGGACAATGAAAACAACAATAAAAGAACTTCTGGGGGAATCACAAACCCTTACCTCAAACTTTATGAATAAAGTAATAAATACTATAGAATACTGGTGCAGAGACAGGCAGGAATATCAGTGGAATAGAATCGAAGACCCAGAAATGAATCCACAAACCTATGGTCACTTGATCTTTGACAAAGTAGCTAAAACCATCAAGTGGAAAAAAGACATTTTCAACAAATGGTGCTGGTTCACCTAGTGGTCAGCATGTAGAAGAATGCAAATTGACCCATTCTTATCTACAGGTACAAAGTTCAAGTCCAAGTGGTTCAAGGACCTCCACATAAAACAAGATATACTGAAACTAATAGAAGAGAAAATGGGGAACACATGGGCACAGGGGTAATTTTCCTGAACAGAAGACCAATGGCTTATGATCTAAGATCAACAATTGTTAAATTGGACCTCATAAAATTGCAGTTTCTGTAAGGCAAAGGGCATTGTCAATAGGACAAAATGGCGACCAACAGATTGGGAATCTGTTGGGATCTTTGCCAATCCTACATCCAATAGATAGCTATTATCCAATATGGACAAAGAACTTAAGAAGTTAACCTCCATAGAATCAAATAACCATATTAAGAAAGGGGATACAGAGTTAAATAAAGAATTCTCAAATGAGGAATATCGAATGGCAGAGTATCACCTATAGAAATGTTCAACATCTTTAGTCATCAGGGAAATGCAAATCAAAACAACCCTGATATTCTATTTCCTATGAGTCAGAATGGCTAAGATCAAAACTCAGGTGACAGCAGATGCTGGTAAGGATGTGGAGAAAGAGGAACACTCCTCCATTATTGGTACTAGCTAGTACAACCACTCTGGAAATCATTCTAGCAGTTTCTAAGAAAATTGGACATAGTGTTACCTGAAGACCCAGCTATACCACTCCTGATCATATACCCAAAATATTATCCAACATATAACAATGTTGATTGCAGTCTTATTTATAATAGCCAAAAGCTGGAAAAAACCCAGATGTCCTTCAACAGTGGAATGAATACAGAAAATGTGGTACATTTACACAATGGATTATTATTCAGCTATCAAAACCAATGCATTCATGAAATACGTAGGCAAATGGATGGAACTAGAAAATATCATCCTGAGTGAGGTAATCCAATCACAAAAAAAACAACAACATGGTATGCCATCACTGATAAATGGATATTAGCCTAAAAGTTCAAAATACCCAAGATACAATTCAAAGAACACATGTAGCTCAAGAAAAAGGAAGACCAGAGTGTGGATACTTTGGTCCTTCTTAGAAGGGGGAACAAAATACTCATGGGAGGAAATACAGATACATAGTATGGAGTAGAAACTGAAGGAAAGACCATCAAAAGACTGCCTCACCTGGGAATCCATCCCATATACAGTCACCAAATGCAGGCTTTATTGTAAATGTCAAGATGTGCATGTTGAAAGGAGCCTGATAGCCTGATATACCTGTCTTCTGGGTGGCTTTGCCAGAGCCTGACAAACACAGAGGCAGATGCTCGAAGCCATCCATTGGACTGAGCATGGGGTCCCCAATGGAAGAGTTAGAGAAAGAACTGAAGGAGCTGAAGGGTTTTGCAAAACATAGGAAGAACAACGATATCAATCAACCAGATCCCCAGAGCTCCCAGACACTAAACCACCAAGCAAAGAGGAATATACACGGAGGGACTCATGGCTCCACTTGCATATGTAGCAGAAGAAGGCCTTATAGGACACCAATTGGAGAAGAGGCCCTTGGTCCTGGGAAGGCTTGATGCCTCAGTGGAGGGGAATTTGAGGGCTGGGTGGTAGGAGTGAGTGAGTTTTGTGGGAACACCCTCATAGAAGCAGATAGGGGGGATGAGATAAGGGGGTTCTTGGGAGAAACTGGGAAAAGGGATACTGTTTGAGATTTAAATAAAGAAAATATCCAATAAAAACATGGTCATCTGATTAGATGCTGAAAAAGCATTTGACAAAATTCAGGATCCTTTCATGCTAAAAGTCCTGGAAAGAACAGGAATTCAAGGCCCATACCTAAACATAGTAAAAACAATATACAGCAAACCAGGAGCCAACATCAAAATAAATGGAGAGAAACTTGAAGCAATCTCACAAAAATCAGGGACTAGACAAGGCTGCCCTCTCTCTCCATATCTTTTCAATATAGTACTTGAAGTTCTAGTGAGAGCAATTAGACAACATAAGGAAGTCAAAGGGATACAAATTGAAAGGAAGAAGTCAAACTATCATTATTTGCAGATGATATGATAGCATACTTAAGCGACCCAAAAAACTCCACCAGAGAACTTCTACACCTGATAAACAACTTCATCAAAGTGGCTGGTTATAAAATCAGCTCAAGCAAATCAGTGGCCTTCCTATACTCAAAGGACAAGCAGGCTAAGAAAGAAGTTAGGGAAATAACACCCTTCAAAATATCCACAAACAATATAAAGTATCTTGGCTTGACTCTTACCAAACAAATGAAAGATCTGTATGACAAGAACTTCAAGTCTTTGAAGAGAGAAATCAAAGAAGACCTCAGAAGTTGGAAAAATATTTCTTGCTCTTGGAGTGGCAGGATCAATATAGTAAAAATGGCCATCTTGACAAAAGCAATTACAGATTCAATGCAATCCCCATCAAAATCCTAAATCAATTCTTTGTAGATCTAGAAAGAGCATTTCTTAAATTCATCTGGAGCAACAAAAAACCCAGGATAGCTAAAACTATTCTCAACAATAAAAGGACTTCTGGGGGAATCAATATCCCTGACCTCAAGCAGTACTACAGAGCAACTGTGCTACAAAATGCATGGTATTGGTACAGCCACAGGCAAGTAGATCAATTGAATAGAATTGAAGACCCAGAAATGAACCCACAGAGTTATGGTCACTTGATTTTTGATAAAGGAGCCACAACCATCCAGTGGAAAAAAAGATAGCCTTTTCTTTTTTTTTTTTTTTAATTTTTTTTTTTAATTTTCTATATTCTATGTTTACATTCCAAAGGCTTTCCCCTTTCCCTGTTCCCACCCTCCATAGTTCCCATAGTTCCTCTCCCCCCCCAACTGTTCCCCAATCATTCCCCCTCCCCCCTCGGTTTCTTTACTAAACTGGATGCAATCTTTACAGGCCCAGGGTCCTCTCCTTTCTTCTTCTTGGGAATCATTTGACTTGCTATTTGTGTCTTGAGTATTTAGGGCTTCTGGGCTCATTAATATCCACTTATCAGTGATTGCATTTCATGTGCATTCTTTTGTGATTGGGTTAATTCACTCAGGATGATATTTTCCAGGTCTAACCATTTACCTACAAATTGCATGAATTCATTATTTTTAATTGCTGAGTAGTATTCCATTGTATAAATATACCACATTTTCTGTATCCATTCCTCCTTTGAGGGATATTTGGGCTCCTTCCAATTTCTGGCTATTATAAACAAGGCTGCTATAAACATAGTGGAGCATGTGTCTTTATTGCATGCAGGGGAATCCTCTGGGTATATGCCCAGGAGTGGTATGCCAGGGTCCTCTGGAAGTGACATGCCCAATTTTCTGAGGAACCGCCAAACTGATTTCCAGAGCGGTTTTACCATTTTGCACTCCCAACAACAGTGGAGGAGTGTTCCTCTTTCTCCACATCCTCGCCAGCACTTGTTGTCTCTTGAGTTTTTAATCTTAGCCATTCTGACTGGTGTGAGGTGGAATCTCAGGGTTGTTTTGATTTGCATTTCCCTGATGACTAATGATGTTGAACATCTTTTAAGGTGTTTCTCGGCCATCCGAATTTCTTCTGGTGAAAATTCTTTGTTTAGCTCTGTGCCCCATTTTTTGATAGGGTTATTTGTTTCTTTGTGGTCTAACTTCTTGAGTTCTTTGTATATATTGGATATTAGCCCTCTGTCGGATGTGGAGTTGGTGAAGATCTTTTCCCACTTTGTTGGTTGCCGTTTTGTCCTTCTGACAGTGTCTTTTGCCTTACAGAAACTTTGTAATTTTATGAGGTCCCATTTGTTGATTCTTGATCTTAGAGCATAAGCTATTGGTGTTCTGTTCAGGAACTTTTCCCCTGTGCCCAAGTCCTTCAGGGTCTTCCCAAGTTTCTTTTCTAATAGTTTCAGTGTGTCTGGTTTTATGTGGAGGTCCTTGATCCACTTGGAGTTGATCTTAGTGCAAAGAGATAAGAGTGGGTCAATTCGCATTTTTCTGCATGTTGACTTCCAGTTGAACCAGCACCATTTGTTGAAAAGGCTATCTTTATTCCACCGGATGGTTGTGGCTCCTTTATCAAAGATCAAGTGACCATAAGTCTGTGGGTTAACCTCTGGGTCTTCAATCCTGTTCCATTGATCTGCTTGCCTGTTGCTATACCAATACCATGCAGTTTTTAACACAATTGCTCTGTAGTACTGCTTGATGAAAGATAGCCTTTTCAACAAATGGTGCAGGTTCAACTGGAGGTCAACATGCAGAAGAATGCAAATTGACCCACTCTTATCACCTTGTACTAAGATCAAGTCCAAGTGGATCAAGGACCTCCACATAAAGCCAGATACACCGAAACTAATAGAAAAGAAACTGGGGAAGACCCTGGAGGACATGGGCACAGGGGTAGAGTTGCTGAACCGAACACCAATAGCTTATGCTCTAAGATCAAGAATTGACAAATGGGACCTCATAAAATTACAAAGTTTCTGCAAAGCAAAGGACACTGTCAGAAGGACAAAATGACATCCAACAAATTGGGAAAAGATCTTCACCAACACCCCATCTGAAACAGGGCTAATATCCAATATATACAAAGAACTCAAGATGTTAGACCCCAAAGAACTAAATAACCCTATTAAAAATGGGGTACAGAGCTAAACAGAATTTTCACCAGAAGAAATTCAGATGGCTGAGAAGCACCTTAAAAGATATTCAACATCATTAGTCATCAGGGAAATGCAAATCGAAACAACCCTGAGATTCCACCTCACACCAGTCAGATTGGCTAAGATTAAAAACCCAAGAGACAACAGGTTCTGTCGAGGATGTGGAGAAAGAGGAACACACCTCCACTGTTGGTGGGATTTCAAGATGGTACAACTGCTCTGGAAATCAGTCTGGCAGTTCCTCACAAAATTGGGCATGACACTTCCAGAAGACCCTATCATACCTCTCCTGGGCATATACCCAGAGGATTCCCCTGCATGCAATTAAGACACATGATCCACTATGTTCATAGCAGCCTTATTTATAATAGACAGAAGCTGGAAGGAGCCCAGATGTCCTTCAAAGGAGGAACGGATACAGAAAATGTGGTATATTTATACAATGGAATACTACTCAGCAATTAAAAATAATGAATTCATGCAGTTTGTAGGCAAATGTTTGGATTTGGAAAATATCATCTTAAGTGAGTTAACCCAATCACAAAATAATATACAGGAATAACAATCACTGATAAGTGGATGTTGATGAGCCCCAAAGCTCTGAATACTCAAGGCACAATTAGCAAATCAAAAGATATCCAAGAAGAAGAAAGGAAATGACACTGGTCCAGAAAAGACTGGTTACAGTTTTTCAGGAGAGTACCAGAACAGAGAAAGGTTTGGGGGATGATTGGGGAATGGGGGGGGGGAGAGGACTTATGGGACACATGGTGAGGGAGGAACTGGGAAAGGGGAAAGCCTTTGGAATGTAAAAAAAATCAAAAAAATAAAATAAAAATAAAACAGCATACACACACACGTGTATATATATATATATATATATAGTTTAAGTAAAAAAAAAATACTACTAAGGCAAATCCCCATTCCAAATCCCCTAAACATAAATTCCTTTCTTACTTTAAGATACTTAGGTTGAATAAAGGATACTGGATAGACTCATCTACACACATACATCTCAGAGTGAGACAATGTGTCCTTTATCTTAAAAACTTTCTTATCCTTGCCATCTATAGTCCACTGATGTTACATGAACATTTCTTAGGCAATGAGCCTGAAAGAGTAGAAGCAACATGAAAGAATATGATTTCAGAACGCATTGTGCTGATTCATTCTAATAAGAATGAAATTAGAAAACACCAGTTGTCACTTTGTTAGATGTGATGCTTCTACTGTATCCCCAATCTCTTTCCTTCATAAGTACTCCCAATTTTAGAAAACGTTAGGCCTGCAAATTGTAAGTACAAATTGGGTATTTTCATTTCTTTTCTGATTATCAGCACTTCCTATCTGCTGATAATGTTCCGACAAATTTATTGAGACCCTTGGGAAGTAGCATGTAGCAGATAACAACAGACCAATTTCTTAGCTTTGTATCTCCTGTATAAAAGAGGCTTATATTGTCTCTATATATTAAATACAAATCACAACTGCTAAGTTAGTTCAAGATAATAAGACAAATGTGGAAATCTACAGCCATGTAGGCTGATATGTGCGAAGTTCAGAAGGAATGCTGTACTTCCTACAAGAGTGGGATCTTAGTCTCTGTGTTCCCAGCATGAGGAACACTGAGCATAGATGAGACCCTCATAGGAAAAACGGAGAGCTTTCATTGTTATTTATAAAGTGATTCTAGTTTGACTGATTATGAATCAAAATAAGTGTTTTATCCACTTGTACACTGACAATTGGGGAATTAAATTAATTGATAAATACAATATAGTACATATAAGTCCCCTAAAATAGTACAAAATATATATAAGCAATGTTTTCCTTACTTGTTAAAGGTCGTGTAAATTTTAGTATCCTATGAATATTTGAGGAATGTATTATTTTAGTATGAGTATTTTAAAGGATTTCTCAATTAAGTGATCCTTCTCTATGATAAGCTACCTAGGAAGTGCATAGTTTAGAATAATTAACCACACGGAAAAACAAAATGTTTGCCATGATAAAAAAGTATTTTAAGACTGAGGTATGGGTAATGTTTTTATTAAATTTAGATAATTCCAGAGATACTAGGAGTTAATACCCTATTTACTTAGAAGGTAACTCAATAATTACTATTAAAAACTAGATTCAATCCACAGTACTTTTTATAGGGTCCCATAATTATGTAGCCCTGGATGTCCTGGAACTGACTGTCTATACCAGACTGGCTCTAAACACATACAGATCCATCTGACTCTGCCTCCCAGGTACTCAGAGCACAGGCTTCCCCTATAGAATGATGTGTTTGAATGCTTAGCCCACAAAGAGTGATACGTCAGGAGATGTACTTGTTTTGGAATAGGTGTGGCCTTGTTGGAGGACATGTGTCACTGTTGGGGTGGGTTTTGAGGTACTAAGCTCAGGCTTTGTCCAGTGGGAAAGTGTCAGTTTCCTCTTGGTTACCTTTGGATCAAGATTCAGAACTCTCAGCTCCTCCAGTATCATGTCTGCCTGGAGGCTGCCATACTTCCCACCATGCTGATAATCGACAGAACCTCTGAACCTATAAGCCAGCCCCAATTAAATGTTTGCCTTTATAAAAATTTTTTTAGTCCCACTGTCTTTTCACAGCAATGAAACCTTAACTAAGACACTCTGGGAGATGGGTCAGTCATTAAGAGTAAATTCTTCTTAGAGATAACCCAAGTGTAATTGTAACTACCCCTATGGGACAGGTCATAATTGCCTATAACCATAGCTCCAGTGAGGCCTGATGTCATCTCCTGGTCTCCGTGCTCACAAGTACTCCTTGCCACAAACCAACATATACATGCACACTCCTAATGTTTTATTGCAATAACCATAGATCAGTGAATGTATAACTAAACCCTCATCACGGAAGCTTCTTGTAGTTGGTGCTTATTACCAGTCACTACACCGTGTCAACATCTAGAGAGTAATTGAAAAACCATAAACTGGTACTACACCTCTCCCTACATGATCAAAAAAAAAAAAAGAGGTGGAAAGATTATACTAGAATATATACTAGATTATAAGAGGTATATGGGTGTAAGGGCACAGCATTTTTCAGACATAATAGGTTAATACACAAGAGTACACAGGGACTATGACATCATATACAAAATCTGCGTAAGCTCAAGCCAGCCAAACTGCTGGACAAGGTGATGTAAATACAAATTCCCTGCACTGGCGTATGAGTTATTAGCATTTGATTCTTTCTCAGAGAAGGAAAGTGTGTTTGCTTTAATGGTGTGGTAACTCGTATATGAACCACACTCCAGAGCAGGCCCTGGATGTTCGTGAGAGTTCATATAAACTGATGTGAGTGGGGTGGGTAGGCAGGGGTGCAGAGAGACAAGAATTGAATGGACAGGAGGACATGGGGGATGATGTGAGAACTATGATCAAGACTCTGTTATCTGAAAGACTTTTCCTGGGGAGACAGAACATACAGCTCACTGAGATAGAGAACTCAGGGAGAGCCAAAGTATAAGTACCACTGAAATCTAATTTGGTGAATAAATGAGTTTTACCAGTATTATTTATGGGAATATAAGTAAGGAGTTCCTTATAAAACAGAAATGACTCACCAAATCCCACCCCAGCAGGGAACCTAGAGCACAGTGCACAGCCTACAGATACCTCAGCAGGCTGGAGAGTGTACCTTCCAGGTGCTTCCATGGGTCTAAACAGACAAGAAACAGCTGAGTCAGTTTCTCCTTCTTCCAGGCAGCTGGCAACAATTTTTATTGTTTATTCTTGGGAGAGAGGGAGCAGGTGAATCTGGTCCTTTCGGTAGTCGTCCTGACTCTGGTTCAAGTTACTCACTTTCTGTCTTAAGGTGCTCACTTGTGAGAGAGAATCACCTTGAAAACTCCTACACATCAAGCACATTTTATGAAATTCTAAGAAAAAATATAGAAAACATTATAAAAAATAAAATAAATCATTGCAAGTGTCTTAGGGATTTACTGCTGTGAACAGACACCATAACCAAGGCAACTCTTATAAGAACTTTTAATTGGGGCTGGTTCAGAGGTTCAGTCCATTATCATCAAGGTGGGAAGATGGACGCATCCAGGCAGGCATGGTGCAGGAGGAACTGAGAGTTCTATACTTTCTTCTGAAGGAGGCTAGCAGAATACTGGCTTCTAATCAGCTAGAAGGAGAGTCTTAATGCCTACAAGCACAGTGACACACTTACTCCAACAGGGCCAAACCTTTTAATAGTGCTACTCCCTGGGCCAAGCATATACAAATCACAGAAAGTATTTCCAAAATTTAAAGGATGTAAAAAGCAAATTAATTTAAATACTGTATTTTGCAGAAATTATCAGGTACAATATAGAAGATAATTAATATTATAAGAAATTAATCAGCAGTTGAAATATACTTTGTTTCTGTATTTGAAATGTTCTGATTTTGAATTTTACCCCTCAGGCTATACTTTTAAGTAACTTGTCAAGCACAGAAATAACCTAGTGTTTTATTTAAACATTCATTATGGATTTCATTAAATGATTGAGCTACCGAGGCACATCTTTTGATATGTGGTAGCCTGAAGACTAATTACAGGACCTGTAAGACAGGTGGATTTATTTTTATCAGTGGATGACATTTACAAATTATATCTACTCATACATGCCACATCTTAAATAAGTTCATGCAACATACATTAAAAGTAGCATGATCCAAAACAAAACATATTTCCACACAGGCTTTGCTAAAAGTCAAAACGTATTACCAAACATTTTATGGATAAATTCTATTTAATTTGGAATAGTTTTATTAAGCATTGGGTGTTCTCTTAACAAATTTCTTGCCTAATAGAAGGCAAATCACTTGCCCTTGATTTTTTCCAACTTAGATCTCTTGACCCAGTGCTAAAATCATTCTCCCCATATTTTTATATTGAAAAATATTTACACATGTTAAAGTCATTTTTTAATTGATCGTTTGGTTCCTTAGTTTTTTGTGAATGAATGTTGATACTGAAATCTTCATTTTGTTTTCTTTACTCGGCTCATTGTATTTCCATCTATTCAAACAGTAACAGTTAGTCTAGCAGTCAGTTGCTACCTGCTTTGATACAGTGGACTTTGTTTGTTATCTGGGTCTGTTGGTCACAGTTGTAGAAAATGGCTTAATCACTTGTAAACCTCTGTTAAACATTCCTGTAAAGTAGCCCTCATTTGTTTCCAATGTGATCCTTTATATGATGTTTAATCAAGCAGGGAGCAAAGCCCTTTGTTCATTATAGACACAAAGAATCAGATTCACAAGACAGCCTTTAGATACACTCAGATTGAGACTCATACAACCCGGAGACATGAATGACAGAAAGCACAGAGAGAAAAGCAGATAATTCAAAATTGGGCTAGCTATTGGTTAAATGACAGCAAGAAAAGTGTTTCAATTTCTTTCCTAATGCAACACTAACATATTATTGGTGACATTGAGTTTATTACTAATGTGTTCAAATCAAGCACACTTAGTGGTATGAGGTATTGCTCATGCTTGTATGATTTTATCTCTTCTATTTGTATTAATCTCCATGGCATTTATATTCATGTACTATAGTATATCCATCTTAATATATCTAAAATTAAAAACAAGTGCCAATGGTAAGCTTATTCTCCATGACTTTCTGTATCTCTCTTGTCTTCTTTTTTTAATATCCCTAATTGTACTACCCACCTTGACCCAGGCCTGGAGGAACATTTAGTATGTCTAAAAGATGTAATTGTTTTGCAAACTTTGTTTGCTCTTATTACTTTGATGATTTTACTAGAGAGTCATCTAGTCCAAATATCTTAAATTGCTTTCAGGTTGTAAATCATGGCTCTCTGACTTACTGTCTCTTACTCGTTACCAGTTGCTCCCTGTATCTTTATTCATTCCTTTCAGTGTCAGACACTTTGGCTAAACATGACACTTTTCTGAAATGTATCTCTGACTTGTTCCCTATAATAGCTTGCCAATTTAAATAAAGAGTTATTCAAGAGTATAACTTATAGACGGACTTTGTGAATTGCAGGTTCACATGTTAGAGTGTGTTATTTTTATTCATTTGTTATTCTTAGTGTCGTTAACATTCAATGGTGTTTCTCACCTTTACCTAGGTTTACTTTTCCTTTATTACTCCTTTCTTTCCTTCAATTAAAATCATTTAATCTCTTATATATTCTCTGTGGACATACACACTGACATATGCAAACACATATACACTCATATATATATACATACATATGTATATATATATATATATATATATATATACACAGAGAGAGAGAGAGAGAGAGAGAGAGAGAGAGAGAGAGAGAGAGAAATTGTCTCAATAATTCCCAGGTTTGTAGAGTCATTGTAAATCAGTTTTAAGCAACCATATTAATATAAAGTAATTTAGATATGAAAAACAGTGTTAACTAATGACTATAAGTATAATTTAATGGCTTTAAGTAGCCATTTAAATTTGTAAAGTTTATAAATTATTTAGGCTTTTAGAAGCACAAACTCCTTCAGGAGAGAATGATTTAAGCATGCTCACTTTATAAAAATCTTTCTCATGTTCTTAACTGAAACAATGAAAACTTCTAATATTTATATGCAAAATTAGGACTCAATTTTTAAGATTTCAAGTCATTTCATGGGTTCAGAAACAGTAGCATCAAGTGAACTTGCTCTAGGTTAGCAGTTAGTGAAGGCACTCTTTTTGTAGTTGGTTAACTACACATTCACAGATAGGGTTAGGATAAAGTGTTCCTTGATCAGTGCTGAAAACATAAGTTCAGAATGTCCAGAATAGATACCAATGATGCAAGGACCACAGTCAAGTCTCCAGAGAGTCTTCTTCTCCTAAGTGAAAAAACCTGCACAAGATCAATTTAGTTGAAATACTAACACTGATAGGGAATATCCCTTTTAATTGAGGGCTACCCCTAGCAGAAATGCAATACTGATGAAACATGCTAGGGTAGTAGTAGTTTTTCTTACATTTGTAGCCTGTCATACATTGCCCATGCCCAGTGGATACTCTCCCATCCATGTGTATGCAGGCAGCACTATATTTAATCACTATCAATAGTAGTAAAGAAGTGAAGTTGGTTGGGTAATCCAAGGGGATATTGTATTAGGAGAGTAGAAATCTATATTATCAAGATACATTATATGAGCGAGGTGGTGGTGGTGCATGCCTTTAGTCCCAGCACTTGGGAGGGAGAGGCAGGCGGATTTCTGAGTTCGAAGCCAGCCTGGTCTACAAAGTGAGTTCCATGACAGCCAGGGCTACACAGAGAAACCCTGTCTAGAAAAAAAAAAGATACATTATATGAAATATTCAAATAATTAGTTAAAAAATTAAAATTAAAAGAATGAAGATTAAGTTCCAGAAGTAGTATCAACATCTGAAAATTTCCATGCCTTTCAGGATGAATGAATTTAGGACAATGGCATTTAAAAAAACTAGGTTCAGCTTTATCATGCACTTGTTAATAACATTCCATTTAAGATTAGTGGTTACAGTAGGAATAAGAAACATGCATACCAATACAGAAAACATTCATACAACAAAAACCATTGCATTATTGTTTAAAACGAACTGTTCTCCATAGTGCCATATACTATGGTCTCAGCTGGCAGTTGATGGGCTTTTGATAAGAGGGGAAAGACTAAAAACTCTGATCAAATAGAAGTTCTGATTTGTCAGTGGAATGATAACAGGTGATATTTTTCAGAGTCTGGTCAAAAGTGTGAGGTAATATGTCTTAGAGAATAGGTTCACTGGCTGGACAGAACTATACTCTGTCTCCTGCCTAGAATCTCCTTTCTACTTCCTGTCCACTCTGAAGTTATTAGCTTTGCTTGGTCTGATGTACTGAATTTTTTAATATTGTTAGCATAAAGAAATAATCTATAACATAAATTGTTCTTTCATGTATTGTAGGCAAGAAATGCAACAACTTGACCAAAAGATTTTAGTTTTAATCTAAAAGAAATATCAAGGCACAAGTAATGAGTCTCTTTCACAGAAGATAATATGTGGTGATTAATAGTGTTAATAATGAACACTTCCTCTTAAAAGAATAATTAGCAATGATAATTACAATTATAGTAACAAGCCTCACGGCTGAGACTACTAGAAATATTATTATTATGTAAGTGACATCTTAATCTATAAGCTGTGATTGCTAGTTTCATCTATAAACATAGTTCATTAAGTAAATATGACTACACACTCTCTTAGGTTTAATTTATTACTACATACCGAAACAGTGACAATATATACTAAACACATTCTAGGTAACATTTTTGTAAATACATTTTCCAATTATGTTTATTTCTATCATTCTTCTACTTAATACTTCCTTTTGAGGATGCCATTAAATAAGTAAGAACTCATTTGTAAGTACACTTTGCAAATCAGATAAGTTGAAAATTTGAGTATCTCTAAGATCATTGTGACTTCAACAAGCATGTTGTTCTAAGACGTTAGATTCTGTTTTTCTGCTTTTTTAAGTAATTCAGGTGACAGGAAAATTTGATAACAGCCACTATGTGAGACTTGTAATGGTCCTACCTGAAGAATCTTGTGGCTGGGACTACAACAATGAGTAAGTCTTCATACCACAGTCATGTACAAATTATTCTTGGACAATTTTGCCTTTCCTATTAAAAGCTAGATGAGTTTTGCCTTTTTTATTTATGAAAATTATCTCACATAATCCTGCATTCAGTGACATAAATATCAAAACAACTGAATTTCTTCAAATTTAAACTATGTATTTTTTTTTATCACTTAGAACTGCTAATATGTTCTAATGTTCACAAAATGTCTGGTAATTCATTCACAAATTCATCCTACTTTGAAAAATGTATATTATTAAAATACACTAATTAACTCCTGAAATTTAAATGTATATGCCATGTCTTTTCCATTACTCTTTATTATATGAGTCCTTTCTGTAAGTCACATCACCCAGCGATATACTGGAGATAGAAACATTCAAAAGAATTAGTGATAAAACAATATGGCTGAATATCTACCAAGTATTTTGGTTAGTCTTCTGACAAAAATGAGCAATAGATAATTGCAAGACTAGTTTTAAAGATTGTGATTTTCAAGAAAACAAGGCTAAATTTTACCGGGGTAGTTCATTTGTAATTTGATTTTATTGATCATATAAGTTGATCATACTATAAAAAATTTTTCAATAGTATTCATTAGTCTTTTGAATTATTTTTTAATTAGATATATTATTTACATTTCTTTTTTTCTATATTCATTGTTTACATTCCAAATGATTTTCCCTTTCCCGGTTCCCCTTTCCCCCTAAGTCCCATAAGTCCTCTTCCATCCGCCAGTTCCCCTATCAATCCCCTCCCACTCCTCCGTCCTGGCAATCACCTACAACGCTGCATTAAGCCTTTCCAGTACCAGGGCCCTCTCCTTCTTCTTGGGAATGCTTTGATATGTGGGTTGTGTTTGGGGTATTCTGAGCTTCTGGGCTAATATCCACTTATCAGTGACTACATTGCATGTGTGTTCTTTTGTGATTGGGTTACCTCACTTAGGATGATATTCTCCAGTTGCAACCATTTGCCTAAGAATTTCATGAATTCATTGTTTTTAATTGCTGAGTAGTATTCCATTGTGTAAATATACCACATTTTCTGTATCCATTCCTCCATTGAGGGGCATCTGGGTTCTTTCCAACTTCTGGCTATTATAAATAAGGCTGCTATAAACACTGTGGAGCATGTGTCCTTATTGCATGGCAGAGAATCCTCTGGGTATAAGCCCAGGAGTGGTATAGCAGGGTCCTCCAGAGTTGTCATGCCCAGTTTTCTGAAGAACTGCCAGACTGATTTCCAGAGTGGTTGTACCAACTTGCAATCCCACCAGCAGTGGAGGAGCGTTCCTCTCTCTCCACATCCTCACCAACACCTGCTGTCTCCTGAGTTTTTAATCTTAGCAATTCTGATTGGTGTGAGGTGAAATCACAGGGTTGTTTTGATTTGCATTTTCATAATGACTAATGATGTTGAACATTTCTTAAGGTGCTTCTCAGCCATCCAAAGTTCTTTAGGTGGAAATTATTTGTTTAGTTCTATACCCATTTTTAATAGGATTATTTGGTTTTCTGGCGTCTAACTTCCTGAGTTCTTTGTATATATTGGATATTAGCCCTCTGTCGAATATAGGGTTGGTGAAGATCTTTTCCCTATTTGTTGGTTGCCATTTTGTTCTTTTGACAGTGTCCTTTGCCTTACAGAAACTTTGTAATTTTTTGAGGTCCCATTTGTCAATTCTTCATCTTAGAGCATAAGCTATTGGTGCTCATGTTTTGCATCAAATGTAACTGTCATAATATCAGACTACATTTTGATTTTGGAAATCAAACTAATTGGTTTCTTTCAGAATATTTTAAGATATAGTGTTTAGAGAAGACACAGAAATGTAGGAAGGAATCATGTTGGTCTGTCAATGTGGCAGTAATAGATTCTTTCAAAGGCTTTTGACATAAGGAATCCTGGGAAACTGGCTAGGTTTCCAGTACCAAACATGATTTCCTTCTTTATTGTGTGGTCTTTAAGTCTATTTTGATAGCTTCTGGTTGTCACCAGCATACCAGTGTCATGTATTAGATCTCTGTGGACCTTAAGCAACTGGGAGGTTGATTAAGGTACCAATCCATGAGAGATAACTGAGGGATAAATCAATAATCTATATTGGTTTAGGAGTCACTTCTAGTACCCTAACTAACCATTCTAAAGATTTCTCCTGGTTAGCACTGGAGCTTTTGTTCATTTATGGCTATTGCTGGTAGCATTAGTGAAGTAAAGAGGGGGAAAGTGATTTAATTCTATTTCAATTAAAATTATATTTAAAATGAAAATCAAATAAAAATTAAAGCAGTAATACTGTATTTCTCACATGAAAATGACAGTGGGGACTTACTTCTCCTTTATTCAGCTACTTAATAGGAGTTTTTGAGCTCACAGAGAATAAACAATTATAACTGAAACTTCATGAGTATACATTTCATACTTTTAGCTAGTAAAAGTCATTTAACTTAGTGACTAAATTACATTGTTCAGTTAGTGTTGCTTTTCCTCCTAGTCTAGCTTGGCAGTGCACATTCCAGAAAGATGTGTGTTACAGTGAAAGATTTAGTAAGACAAGACAGCTTTCCTCTCTGGACGTTTTGTTACATAAAATCTTGTCAGTTTGACATTTGTTCCTCTTACTTTATGATTTTGTTCCATTTTTCTCTTCCTCCCTCGCCAAATTTATCAACTGCTGAGGTACACTTTGCTCAATGCTCCAGATGGGAGAGAGAGAGAGAGAGAGAGAGAGAGAGAGAGAGAGAGAGAGACTTTTTCCTGTATAAAAGCCAAGAAAATTGCCAAGCTCCAATTCTCTTTATTGTTCTACATTTTTGAACATTTTATGCAATTATTATATTGTGCATAATTGTCAAATAATTATTATTTGTTTAGGAGTCTTTTTTCTGAAGCCTACGGTTCCCTAATTGAGCTATGTCTGATGAATGGAAGATCAGGAGATACTAACACGTGCTAAAGAATATCATTTAAACAATTAATGAATCAGAAAAGGATAGATTATTTCAGGCTTGTGCAAAGCTAAAATATAGACAGTTTTGGTGATATGTACACTGAGAAAAATTAACTCAAATATACTAGTTTTATTAGATACTGTTAATTATCCAAACAATGTGGGCTTTAAATAACAAACTATAGATTAGAGTAGTATATATTTTAAGCAAGGATAGAAAGATGACTCCAGAGGAGCTCCCGTCTCAAATTTGATTACTGTAGGAATCTTACAGACTCCCAATTGGAAAATGACAGAAAATATTTTTTCCACAAATCTTATACCTAGGACATTTCATACATATCTAAAGGATGTCATGTAAAGGTTTCACAGCTAAATTTATATTATGGACATATGAAGGTCATCCCAGAGAAGACTCTTTTTAAATGAAAGCGGAGTAGCACTTAACAACAGCATTAAGGATACTGGAGTACAAAAAATAGAGTAAGAATTTTGTGTGGCATAATTTATACTGGAAATATCATATTTAAAAATAATGACAAATTGGGAAAGATTGTCTCTTGTGTACTCAAAAGGAAAATTAAAAAGACAAAATAATTAATTATGCTGTATTGTCTTGGTTTAGATTCTGAAACATAAAACGGTAATGTAAAAACAGAACTTGAGACTGACAAGATTGTTAAGAGCACTGATTGCTCTTCCAGTGAACTGGGATCCTATACCCAACACCCACATGGCGACTTTCAAATGTCTGCAGTTCCAAGATCAGAAAACGTTTCTGTCCTCTGCAGGCACTGCATGCAAACACTAAATAGAGATTCATGAATGAAAAAATTTGGACACATAAAAATAAATATATTTTAATTTGTTAAAGGCCAATTTAACTCCATTTTAATTAATACAGAATTGTATCATTTTCAACCTTACAATTCATCCCTTTAATCTTTTTTCAAGCAATCTTGTTCAATCCTTTCCATGCAGCCCACCTTCCACTCTTAAATTATCTTCAAGCACACCTACTTACACACACACACACACACACACACACACACACACATTCACACACATAGATATATATGTATATGTATATATATATATATATATATATATATGAACAAAAACATGTAAATACAACTGCTTTTTCTGTTTATGTGTATATGGAATTTCTTTTATGTGGGAATAAGTCAGAGCACTCATCTCTGGGAGAAGATACTGAAAATTAAGAAGATCTTAGGAGAAAAGTAAAAATCAAACAAGGCAAACCAAACTAAACCAAAAAAACAAAAACAAAAACAAAAAAAACTAACAACAAAACCCCCCAAAAAAATCCCTAAGGAAATGCTTACCATGTAACTGAGCTGGCAGTAACATGTCAATATTAAATTACTTTATTAGTTTTATCTTTTTATTTTTCTTGAGTTTTTTTGTTTGTTTAGTTATATGTGTACAAGTAGGTCTTCATTGTTGATCCTTTAGTTTTCAATTCTTGATCATTCCTAAGTATTGTTGGACCTACAGACATCTGCCAGTCTGTCTGGATTTAGTATTAATTCATAATTTTTGGATAAGTGACTTAGCAATATAATTTAGAGAGTTTAGTTATATAAAATTTCTCTAAAATAATATTTCACCATTGAGCAAGATGAACCTTTGTAATTGTGTTGTTATTCTTTTAAGCAAACCTATATTTAACTACTGCAATACTATAATGAAAAAGCAGTATTTCAGAATACTATTTCAGAATAGGAAATGACTAATTCTCCAGACAAAGATGTAAGTTCTTTCAATTTACATAGAAACATTATCTGGTAGTATATTACAAAAAAAATGAGAGGAGTACAAGAAAATCTAGAACAATGAATTACACTTACTGTTGTGGAAAAGAGAGAAAGTCAGACAAAGACTCAAGATCTGGGCCAGTGGCCTCACTCAGTGAGAAAATGTTTCTGTTGCCAAACCTGATAACCAAAGTTTGCTCTGCAGGACCTGTACAGCAGAGAGAGGACCAAGCTCCTGGAAGTTGTCCTGTGAAGGCTACAAGTGCATTGTAACACATACACCTCTTATAAAATATTAGTATAACTAAACATAGGAAAAAGAAGAAAAGAGAAAAAAGAATGGACACACTATAGATGATCAGTGATTAGGCAGTTAGTTGACTAATTCCATACAAAATATAAGAACTAAAAGATAAAAATCAAGAAACTAGTCAACTGAGATCAAATAAGTCATATCAAATAGTCTAAAGATATATCAATACCAAACAGAACATATGATTAGTAAGTATAAACATATTAAAATTGATGTTAGTATATTATATGGAACTGGGCAAATATATAGATGTATAGAGAATTTTTGCACAAGGTTGAAGAAAAGTTTAAAGCTGAAGCAAATTACATTTCCTAAATATACTTAATCTAGTACAAAACCAAACCTTTACTACCAGTTCCATGCCTGATTGATTCCATTCCACAGCCTATTTAGTGAAGGTATTTCATCATCCTTACAAAGAACACTTCACAGGGTCCAGGTTAGGAATTCCTTTAGAAACAAGTCATACACGTGGTGTCAAAATCTAAGGATCATGTTTTAACAATGAATTTGACCCTAAAACGTGCTTACACCTCGTGATTATAAAAGTCATTACAATGATTCCAGTCTCCTAGAGGGAATAACTCTTTTCAATTCAGTGATAAAAATTTGGTGAGAGGAAATTTCAAAACCTGCGAGAATATTGCTAAAAGTTATAGGATGAAATGAAATTTTGGAAGAGGGAATATTAAGTGTTCCTCTTAAACTAGAAGATAAGAAAATATATCCAACTTTTATTCCAGATATTAGTCAGCATATGAGAGTAGACAGCAGAATGATTGCTGTTTTTCAATACTGTCTCACTATATGTGGTCTTGTAGAAATGTACAACTCACTCTAAGCTTGGATCTTTGTACTCTTTCTAAATTGCTGAGATTTTTATTTACTATGGCCAATAGAATATGGTAAAAGTGACATGTTGCAAATGTCAGGAATTGACTCTTTTCTAAGTTAGGGTTTCCATTGCTATGAAGAAGCACCACAATCAAGGCAATGCTTATAAAAGACAACATTTAATTGGAGCTAGCTTACATTTTCAGAGGTTCCATCCTTTATCATGGTGGGAAGCAAGGAAGCAGGCAATCACACTCAGAGCTGGAGGTTGAGCTGATAGTCTACACCTTGATCTGAAGGCAGCCTGGAAGGGACTGTCTTCCAGAAATCTAGAAGGAGGGTCTCAATTCCTACACCCACAATGATACACTTCCTTCAACAAGGCTACACTTACTCCAACAAGGACACACCTCTCTTGGCTAAGAATATTCAAACCTGTACAGCCTTAAGTACTTTACCGACTTTCATTGTTATGTATGTGCTTATTCCTGGGTCCGGTCCACAAGTTGGGGCAAGTCCACATAGGCAAGTAGAAAAAGTTATCAGGAGGCCAAGAAAACTGAGGATAAATGAGTAATTCCTTAGTTTGGAATCTTGCTATTCAACTTGATTTACATGGACAAAAGCAAAATCATCTACACCAAGATTTGCTTAAACTGAATGCTTGAATATATTAGCTTCTCTTTAGCTTTCTGTGAATTAATTACTAATATATTAGATGAAAAATTGAAAATGTTAAATATTGAAAAAGTAGGAAATTAATGCTGTTAATCACAGATTATATATGTGCCAAATCTGAAAGAATCTTTTGAAATAGCATTAGAAATAATAGAGTAAGGATCAATAAACTACTGAGATTTCTCTTTGCAAGACATATAGAATCAGTATTTCACACACACATAATTGAAAATGTGGTGATAACATGAAAATAAGCATAAAATATTAGATAGTTACATGCAACTATGTAAGAAAATTGCTTGAATTAAAAGCAGATTAATATGACTTAGAAAAAAGAACAGCATGCAACATTTGAAAGATATTGATAAATAAATGACGAAAAGCAGAAAGAGGTGAACAGACACCATGACCAAGGCAACTTTTTTTTTAATTTTTATTTTCTATATTCTATGTTTACATTCCAAAGGCTTTCCCCTTTCCCAGTTCCCACCCACCATAGTTCCCATAGTTCCTCTCCCCCCCCAACTATTCCCCAATCATTCCCCCTCCCCCCTCGGTTTCTTTACTAAACTGGATGCAATCTTTACAGGCCCAGGGTCCTCTCCTTTCTTCTTCTTGGGAATCATTTGACTTGCTATTCGTGTCTTGAGTATTTAGGGCTTCTGGGCTCATTAATATCCACTTATCAGTGATTGCATTTCATGTGCATTCTTTTGTGATTGGGTTAATTCACTCAGGATGATATTTTCCAGGTCTAACCATTTACCTACAAATTGCATGAATTCATTATTTTTAATTGCTGAGTAGTATTCCATTGTATAAATATACCACATTTTCTGTATCCATTCCTCCTTTGAGGGATATTTGGGCTCCTTCCAATTTCTGGCTATTATAAACAAGGCTGCTATAAACATAGTGGAGCATGTGTCTATTGTATGCAGGGGAATCCTCTGGGTATATGCCCAGCAACTTTTTTAAGGACAACATTTAATTGGTTTTGGCTTAAAAGGTCAGAGGATCAGTCCATAATCCAGGCAAGAATATGGCAGCATCCAGGAGGCATGCTGCAGGAGGAGATGAGGGTTGTACAACTTGTTCCAAAGGCAAAAAGGAGAAAACTCTTACAGGCAGCTAGGACAAGTATATTAGAGGCTACACACAGAGTAAAACACCTATTCCAACAAGGCTACACTTCTTAATATTGCCATTCCTTGGGCCAAGCATATAGAAACTATCACACTGGACTTCCATAGTTTAGGTATTAATTTTCATTTTAATTTTACTCATTTAAATATGTATGAAATATTTCAAAATATAATAATATGTATAGCATATACATATTCACACACATATATTTTTATTTATATATACACACACACATACATGTGTGTGTTTATTCAAAAGTTAAAAGAAACGTCAGTGGCACTGATTATTTTTCTTTCAACACTATAAACAGAGGAAAACATATTAGGAGTCTCCTACATGCTCTTTCTCTGGCATTTGTTCATAATTTATTACTGTCCTTAACTTCAGTGAGCAACTCCTAGCTCTCTCTTTCCTAGGCATCCTCTCAGAGACAGGAATACATTCAGAAGTGTCTACCATGGCTCACTTCATGGCATATATCATGCTTGTCATGTTTTACCCACAGACACATTTTCAATGAAGCCTGGGAACTGTGTGTCCTACTTAGTAACATTACAAATAACAGCTAGAACAGGGGCCAATGAAACATACCTGCCCTGGGAGATGTTCTGTCCATGGTAATGAATGTCACAGACCATCTCTTCTCTTATAGAGAAAGCTGGCCAGAGTTTAGAGTCTATTTCATGAACTGCCTAAAGGAGTTGGAGAGATGGCTTACTGGTTAAATGCCTATCTGCTCTTGGAAAATAGTTGAATTCAGGTCTCAGAACATATTTGAGATTGTAACTGTCTATGACTTCTTCAGGACATCTGAAGTCTTCTTCTGGACTATGTAGACACCTGCATTCACATATGAAAATCCTGGCCCCTCCCCACAATTAAAAATAAACAAGTATATATATACGTATATATATATATATATATATATACATATATATATATATATATATATATATATATATATATATGTGTGTGTGTGTGTGTGTGTGTGTATCCTTTTCCCCTTTCTGGGTTCCCCACACCATGAAAACACCCTATCCCATCACTCCTCCCCCTGCTCCTGCTTCCCTGTCCTGACACTCCCCTATACTGGGGTATCAATTCTTCTCAGGACCAAGGGCCTCAACTCCCTTTGATGTCCAATAAGGCTATCCTCTGCTACATATGCAGCTGGAGCTTTGAGTCTCTCCAAGTGTACTCTGGTTGTGGTTTTGTCCCTGGGAGATCAGGGGGTACTAGTTGGTTCATATTGTTGTTCTTCTATGGGGCTGCCACTCCTTCAGCTCCTCTGGTCCTTTCACTAGCTCATCCATTGGGGACCCTGTGCTCTGTCTAATGATTGGCTGAGAGCACCCACCTCTGTATTTGTCAGGAACTGACAGAGCCTCTCAGGAGGCAGCTATATCTGTCTCCTCTTAGCAAGGGCTTGTTGGCATCCACAATAGTGTCTTGGTTTGGTGATTTTATATGGATGTTTTCCATATAATATATTTTGATCATGATGTCCCCTCTTCCAACTACTGTGCTTGTTAGTTTTTCTCACACTCCATTACAAAATAACAGACAGAAAGAAAGTTAACAAGAGGGGGATTGTTTGAGCTCATTGTTTCAGAGAGCAGACAGCAGACAGACTAACATAGCATGTAGTTTTTGCTACCCTGCCTTGAGCTCTGGGCTGACTGCACGACCTGCCCCCACCCAGAGAATATTTAATGTGCTGATGAAAAACACAGACACAAACACATTGGCCAATTTCATCCTCTCTTCTTGCCACAATTGCTGGGTGCTTCTAATCTACCTGGGCTAGGATGCCCTTCCCTATTAGCATAGTATCCTAAATTTGCACTCAACTTTACACAGTTACTTTTAGTCCCAGTTCAACACCCTAACCTCCAACATGGAGAAGTGACCTATGGTTGTCTGCCCAAGAATTCACATGATTGGTTCCTCAAAAGCATGGGGAAATGTCCTTTTCTCTCTCTTCTGTATCTGCCTGATTGCCTGCAGGAACTTAGAAGTCCAGCATATTCTGCCCAGCTATTAACTACTAGCATATTTATTGATGGATCAAGAGCCAATTGAGAAACAGGACCTTAGCATCAGAACTGCTCCAAAGTGTGTTGCAGGGCATCATCTCATGGCAGGCAAAGCAAAGTTGGGTAGATCTCCCAAGAGCCAATTTATTCAAAACTTACCTCCACAAAGCTCATAGCCTTCAAAGTGGCACTCAAAGCGGGGAAGAAACATTGAAATGGTTAGTCTGTCATAACTGTTTCTACATGAAACCAAAATCCCATCTATGGTCTTACTGCCACATATATACTCAGACATTTCATGTTTGTATTACATAAATATACAAATCTGTACTCAAATACACATCCTTCATAATATGAACAGAATTTGTATGTTGTGATCTATTTACTGTTTCACAGGTTAACAAAATTAAAAACAATTTATCATACTCCACCATTTCTCTTAGTCACCAAATATTTTATGATTCCTTTACAATATTAATACATAGAGACTTAAAAATTATTTTTAGAAATGAATAGATGTAGTTTAAGACCAAGGTCTGGGGGACATCCCCGCCCTCTGGTGAGCACCTAGGCTGCGTTCTGCAACCAGCTCGCCGGCCCCTAGACCAGCGGTGTAGCGGCAGGCCTCCATATCGCAACCAGGACACAGCTGGAAAGGCCCAGGCTCTGTGGGACATACCCGCCCTCTGGTGAGCACCTAGGCTGCGTTCTGCAACCAGCTCGCCGGCCCCAGACCAGCGGTGTAGCGGCTGGCCTCCATATCGCAACCAGGACACATCTGGAAAGGCCCAGGCTCTGTGGGACATCCCCGCCCTCTGGTGAGCACCTAGGCTGCGTTCTGCAACCAGCTCGCCGGCCCCTAGACCAGCAGTGTAGCGGCAGGCCTCCATATCGCAACCAGGACACATCTGGAAAGGCCCAGGCTCTGTGGGACAACCCCGCCCTCGGGTGAGCACCTAAGCTGCGTTCTGCAACCAGCTCGCCAGCCCCTAGACCAGCGGTGTAGCGGCGGGCCTCCATATTGCAACCAGGACACAGCTGGAAAGGCCCAGGTAAACACCCCTTCCAGGGCTACACTCACGGGGGTATCTGCTAGGGTCTCGGAGCCAAGCAGGCGGAGTCCCGCCTAGGCTCTGTGGGACATCCCCGAGCCCTCTGGTGAGCACCAAGGCTGCGTTCTGCAACCAGCTCGCCGGACCCTAGACCAGCAGTGTAGGGGCGGGCCTCCATATTGCAACCAGGACACAGCTGGAAAGGCCCAGGCTCTGTAGGACATTCCCGTGCCCTCTGGTGAGCACCAAGGCTGCATTCTGCAACCAGCTCGCCGGCCCCTGGACCAGTGGTAGCAACGGGCCTCCATATTGCAACCAGGACATAGCTGGAAAGGCCCAGGTAAACACCCCTTCCAGGGCTACCCTCACGGGGGATCTGCTAGGCTCTCGGAGTTCCTTGCAACCAGGACACAGCTGGAGAAGCCCAGGTAGACAGACTCCAACAGGGGCCACAATCGCATGGGTGGCAGCCAGCTTATGATCCCTTAAAGCAGCAGTCACACATATTCACCAATAGAGAAACAACAGGTGAGCCCAGCCTCACAGGAGATTCAAACACCAGCCACTGACAACAAGGCCAACTAAAACCAGAAATAACCAGATGGCAAAAGGAAAACGAAGGAACATTACTAACAAAAATCAAGGCAACATGACAGCATCTGAACCCAGTTCTCCAACAACAGGAATCCCTGGATACCCTAAAACACCAGAAAAACAAGACTTGGATATAAAATCACTGGTCAGGATGCTGGTAGCTGAAAACATAGAAAAATCTCGTAAAGAAATAGAGGAGAGAATGGATCAAAAGTTAGAAGCCTTTACGAGGCAAATACAAAAATCACTTCAAGAAATGCAGGAGAAGATGGATCAAAGAGAAGAAGACAATAAGGAAGAAAGACAAAAGTCACTTAAAGAACTACAGAAGAACGTGGGCCAACAAGTAGAAGCTATGAAAGAGGAAGCACAAAAATCTATTAAAGAAATTCATGAAAACACAATCAAGCAAGCGAAAGATCTGAGCACATCCATCCAGATACTAAAAACAGAAGTAGAAACAACTAAGAAATCACAGAGGGAGACAACATTGGAGATAGAAAACCTGGGGAAGAAATCAGGGGCCATAGACGCAAGTATCAACAATAGAATACAAGAGATAGAAGACAGAATCTCAGAAGCCGAAGATACCATAGGAACCATTGATTCAACAGTCAAAGAAAACACTAAATGCAAAAAGGTGGTAACCCAAAACATCCAGGAAATCCAAGACACTATGAGAAGACCAAACCTAAGGATTATAGGTATAGACGAGAGTGAAGATTTACAAGTTAAAGGGCCAGCTAATATCTTCTATAAAATTATGGAAGAAAACTTCCCCAACCTAAGGAGAGAGATGCCCATGAATATACAAGAAGCCTATAGAACCCCAAACAGACTGGACCAGAACAGAAATACATCCCGTCACATAATAATCAAAACTCCAAATGTAATAAACAAAGAAAGAATACTAAAGGCAGCAAGAGAAAAAGGCTAAGTAACATATAAAGGAAAACCTATCAGAATAACACCAGACTTCTCACCTGAGACCATGAAAGCTAGAAGATCCTGGGCAGATATCATGCAAACTCTAAGAGAACACAAACTTCAGCCAAAACTACTTTACCCAGCAAAACTCTCAATTGCCATTGATGGAGACATCAAGGTATTCCATGACAAAACCAAATTTGCAAGATATCTCTCCACAAATCCAGCCCTACAAAGGATAATAGGGGGAAAACACCAAGATAAGGACGGAAACTACACCCGGGAAGAAGCAAGATAGAAACCTCATCTCATCAAACCCAAAAGAAGATAACCTCTCGAATATAAAAAATAAATAAGATAAATAAATATAATTTCAAAAATGTCTGGAGGTAATAATTACTATTCCTTAATATCTCTTAACGTCAATGGACTCAATTCCCCAATAAAAAGACATAGATTAACAGACTGGATAAGGAAACAGGACCCTACATTTTGCTGCATACAGGAAACACATCTCAGTGTTAAAGACAAACACTACCTTAGAGTAAAAGGCTGGAGGACAATTTTACAAGCAAATGGTCTCAGGAAACAAGCTGGAGTAGCCATTCTAATATCGAATAAAATTGACTTTCAACCTAAAATCATCCAAAGAGACTCAGAAGGTCACTTCTTGCTGGCCAAAGGGAAAATCCACCAGGAAGAGCTCTCAATACTGAACATCTATGCTCCAAATGCAAGGGCACCCTCCTTCGTAAAAGAAACCTTACTAAAGCTTAAAGCACACATTACACCTAACACAATAATTGTGGGTGACTTCAACACCCCACTCTCCTCAATGGACCGATCAGGAAAGCAGAAACTAAACAGGGACACAGTGAAACTAATTGAAACTCTGGACCAATTGGATTTAACAGATATATATAGAACATTTCATCCTAAAGCTAAAGAATATACCTTTTTCTCAGCACCGCATGGTACCTTCTCCAAAATAGACCATATAATCGGTCACAAGACAGATGTCAACAAATACAAGAAGATCGAGTTAATCCCATGCCTCTTATCAGATCACCATGGAGTAAGACTGGTCTTCAATAGCAACAAAAACAACAGAAAGCCCACATACACATGGAAACTGAACAATACTCTACTCAATGACACCTTGGTCAAGGAAGAAATAAAAAAAGAAATCAAAGACTTTTTAGAATTCAATGAAAATGAAGGTACAACCTACCCAAATCTATGGGACACAATGAAAGCAGTGCTAAGAGGAAAACTCATAGCTCTAAGTGCATCCAAAAAGAAACTGGAGAGAGCATACACTAGCAGCTTAACGGCACACCTTAAAGCCCTGGAAGAAAAACAAGTTAATTCACCCAGGAGGAGTAGAAGACAAGAAATCATCAAACTCAGGGCTGAAATCAATCAAATAGAAACAAAGAGAACCATACAAAGAATCAACAAGACCAGGAGCTGGTTCTTTGAGAAAATCAACAAGATAGATAAACCCTTAGCCAGACTAACCAAAGGACACAGAGACAGTATACAAATTAACAAAATTAGAAATGAAAAGGGGGACATAACAACAGAAACTGAGGAAATTCAAAAGATCATCAGATCCTACTACAAAGGTCTATACTCAAAACAACTGGAGAATCTGGAGGAAATGGACGATTTCCTAGACAGATATCAAATACCAAAATTAAATCAGCATCAAGTAGACCAGCTAAATAGTCCCATAACCCCTAAAGAAATAGAAGGGGTTATAGAAAGCCTCCCAACCAAAAAAAGTACGGGACCAGATGGTTTTAGTGCAGAATTCTACCAGACCTTCAAAGAAGACTTAACACCAATACTCTCCAAACTATTCCACAAAATAGAGACAGAAGGGACACTGCCCAACTCATTCTTCGAAGCCACAATTACGCTAATACCTAAACCACAAAAAGATCCAACAAAGAAAGAGAACTTCAGGCCAATTTCTCTGATGAATATAGATGCAAAAATACTAAATAAAATTCTTGCTAACCGAATCCAAGAACACATCAAAACGATCATCCACCATGATCAAGTAGGCTTCATCCCAGGGATGCAGGGATGGTTCAATATACGGAAATCCATCAATGTAATCCACTATATAAACAAACTGAAAGAAAAAAACCACATGGTCATCTCATTAGATGCTGAAAAAGCATTAGACAAAATTCAGCATCCTTTCATGCTAAAAGTCTTGGAAAGAGCAGGAATTCAAGGCCCATACCTAAACATAGTAAAAGCAATCTACAGCAAACCAGTAGCCAACATCAAAATAAATGGAGAGAAACTTGAAGCATTCCCACTAAAATCAGGGACTAGACAAGGCTGCCCTCTCTCTCCATATCTTTTCAATATAGTACTTGAAGTTCTAGCAAGAGCAATTAGATAACATAAGGAAGTCAAAGGGATACAAATTGGAAAGGAAGAAGTGAAACTATCATTATTTGCAGACGATATGATAGTTTACCTAAGCGACCCAAAAAACTCCACCAGAGAACTTCTACAGCTGATAAACAACTTCAGCAAAGTGGCAGGTTATAAAATTAACTCAAGCAAGTCAGTGGCCTTCTTGTACTCAAAGGACAAGCAGGCTGAGAAAGAAATTAGGGAAATAACACCCTTCACAATAGCCACAAACAACATAAAGTATCTTGGCGTAACTCTAACCAAACAAGCGAAAGATCTGTACAACAGGAACTTCAAGTCCTTGAAGAAAGAAATCGAAGAAGACCTCAGAAGATGGAAAAATATTTCTTGCTCCTGGATTGGCAGGATCAATATAGTAAAAATGGCCATCTTGCCAAAAGCAATATACAGATTCAATGCAATCCCCATCAAAATCCCAACTCAATTCTTCATAGATCTAGAAAGAGCAATTCTCAAATTCATCTGGAGCAACAAAAAACCCAGGATAGCTAAAACTATTCTCAACAATAAAAGGACTTCTGGGGGAATCAATATCCCTGACTTCAAGCAGTACTACAGAGCAATTGTGTTAAAAACTGCATGGTATTGGTATAGCAACAGGCAAACAGATCAATGGAACAGGATTGAAGACCCTGAAATTAACCCACAGACTTATGGTCACTTGATCTTTGATAAAGGAGCCACAACCATCCGATGGAATAAAGATAGCCTTTTCAACAAATGGTGCTGGTTCAATTGGAGGTCAACATGCAGAAGAATGCGAATTGACCCACTCTTATCTCTTTGCTCTAAGATCAACTCCAAGTGGATCAAGGACCTCCACATAAAACCAGACACACTGAAACTATTAGAAAAGAAACTTGGGAAGACCCTGGAGGACTTGGGCACAGGGGAAAAGTTCCTGAACAGAACACCAATAGTGTATGCACTAAGATCAAGAATCGACAAATGGGACCTCATAAAATTACAAAGTTTCTGCAAAGCAAAGGACACTGTCCGAAGGACAAAACGGCAACCAACAAAGTGGGAAAAGATCTTTACCAACCCCACATCCGACAGAGGGCTAATATCCAATATATACAAAGAACTCAAGAAGTTAGACCGCAAAGAACCAAATAACCCTATCAAAAAATGGGGCACAGAGCTAAAAAAAGAATTTTCACCAGAAGAAATTCGGATGGCCGAGAAACACCTTAAGAGATGTTCAACATCATTAGTCATCAGGGAAATGCAAATCAAAACAACCCTGAGATTCCACCTCACACCAGTCAGAATGGCTAAGATTAAAAACTCAAGAGACAACAAGTGCTGGCGAGGATGTGGAGAAAGAGGAACACTCCTCCACTGTTGGTGGGATTGCAAAATGGTAAAACCACTCTGGAAATCAGTTTGGCGGTTCCTCAGAAAATTGGGCATGTCACTTCCAGAGGACCCTGGCATACCACTCCTGGGCATATACCCAGAGGATTCCCCTACATGCAATAAAGACACATGCTCCACTATGTTTATAGCAGCCTTGTTTATAATAGCCAGAAATTGGAAGGAGCCCAAATATCCCTCAAAGGAGGAATGGATACAGAAAATGTGGTATATTTATACAATGGAATACTACTCAGCAATTAAAAATAATGAATTCATGCAATTTGTAGGTAAATGGTTAGACCTGGAAAATATCATCCTGAGTGAGCTAACCCAATCACAAAAGAATGCACATGAAATGCAATCACTGATAAGTGGATATTAATGAGCCCAGAAGCACTAAATACTCAAGACACAAATAGCAAGTCAAATGATTCCCAAGAAGAAGAAAGGAGAGGACCCTGGGCATGTAAAGATTGCATCCAGTTTAGTAAAGAAACCGAGGGGGGAGGGGGAATGATTGGGGAATAGTTGGGGGGGAGAAGAACTATGGGAACTATGGTGGGTGGGAACTGGGAAAGGGGAAAGCCTTTGAAATGTAAACATAGAATATAGAAAATAAAAATAACTAAAAAAAAAAAAAAAAAAAAAAGACCAAGGTCTGGCATTACATTTTAGCAGAGGAAAAGGCTAAAATAAATATGTTTGAAAATGTAGCTTAGAAATGAGCAAATTAAATGAATGCATTTCTAGCTTTCAAACACTAGTAAACCACCTAATTCCATGATACTCTTATTTCTTTTTGTAATTTTGATTATCCACAGAACTAACCTGAAAATTACTTCACTATTCAGACCTGTCTTTGTGTCCTTTTCACTTCCAGTAGAGTAAAAGTTTTTCCATGCTTTTTCCTTCAAATATTATATACATGTATTTCATTATTAGATTGAAGGAATAATCTCCTTGTAAAGTGTAAAGACAAATATATCACATCCCAGAGGTCTAATTAAATAAGTATACAGAACTGAGTAGTATCAATAAACAGTAGACAGTGCCACAATACTCCTCTCAATCATTCTTCAGTGATGTAAACTTAGAAGAAAAGTTTTCCATATTTGATAATATACTTACTGAGCATATGCAATAACATATGTATCATCATTGTGTTACATTAAACTAGCTCATACTGGCTGCACTTTTAGCATTCATCTTCATAAGGATGGAGGATTCTGACCTACTTTTTTCTCACTACACATTCTCACATTTCATCTTATACTTGACTGTACTTCCAATAATCTCTTTTCTTGGCATACTCACAAGCATTTCTGAAGTTTTCAAGAAAGCTATGCCCTTCTGTTACCTTATGTCTTTTTACTGGGGAATTGAGTTTGTTGATGTTGAGAAATATTAAAAACATGATTTTTTTTCCTGTTTTGTTTGTTGTTGAAGGTGGTATTAGGAAGTTGTGTTGGGTTTATTATGAGGTGATTAATTTCTTGCTTTTGCTTTGGTGTACATACTCTTTTTGTATTGGAATTTTTCTTCTAGAATCCTCTGTAGAGCTGGATATATAATTTGGTTTTGTCATGGAATATTTTGTTTTGTCCATCTATGGTAAGTGAAAATTATCCTGCTTATAGTAGCCAGGGCTGGCATATGTGTTCTCTTAGGGTCTGCACGACCACTGTCTGTGATCTTCTGGCTTTTTGAGTCTCTGTTGAGAAGTCTGGTGTAATTCTAAAAGGTTTACCTTGATATGCTACTTGACCTTTTCCCTTATAGCTTTTGATATTCTCTCTTTGTTCTGTGCATTTAAATTTTTTCATATTTTTTTATTTTATTATTTTTTATTGGATATATTCTATATTTACATTTCATTTCCCTCTTTTTGTTTCCCCACCCCCCTAAGGTCCCACATGCCCTTTTCCCTCCCCCTGCTCCCTCATCCACCCCTTCTCACTTCCCTGTTCTGGTATTCCCCTACACTGATGCTTTGATCCTTTCCAGCATTAGTGCCCATTCCTTTCTTCTTGTCAGACATCATTTGGTATGTGAATTGTGTCTTTGGTGTCCCAAGATTCTAGGCTAATATCCACTTATCAGTGACTGCATACCATGGGTATTCTTTTGAGACTGGGTTACCTCACTTAGAATGATGTTCTCCAGCTCCATCCATTTCTCTAAGAATTTCATGAATTCATTGTTTCTAATGGCTGAATAGTATTCCATTCTGTATATATACCATACTTTTTGTATCCATTTCTCTGTTGAGGGACATCTGGGTTCTTTCCAGCTTCTGGCTATTATAAATGAGGCTGCTATGAGCATCATGGAGCACGTATCCTTATTTCATGCTGGGGAGTCTTCTGGGTATATTCCCAGGAGTGGTATGGCTGGATCCTCAGGAAGTATCATGTCCAGTTTTCTGAGGAACCGCCATACTGATTTCCAGAGTGGTTGTACCAGCTTGCAGTCCCACCAGCAGTTGAGGAGCGTTCCTCTTTCTCCACATCGCCAACAGCTGATGTCTTCTGAGTTTTTAATCCTAGCCATTCTGACAGGTGTGAGGTGAAATCTCAGGGTTGTTTTGATTTGCATTTCTCTAATGACTAATGATGTTGAACATTTTTTAAGGTGTTTCTCAGCTATCCAAATTTCTTCAGGTGAAAAGTCTTTGTTTAGCTCTGTACCCCATTTTTGGATAGGGTTATTTGGTTTTCTGGGGTCTAACTTCTTGATTTCTTTGTATACATTGGATATTAGCCCTCTGTCAGATGTGGGGTTGGTGAAGATCTTTTCCCAATTTGTTGGTTGCCGAGTTCTTTATAGAGTTAGAAAGAGCAATTCTCAAATTCATCTGGAATAACCAAAAATCCAGGATAGCTAAAACTATCATCAACAGTAAACGAACTTCTGGGGGAATCAATATCCTGGACCTCAAGCAATACTACGGAGCAATAGTATTAAAAACTACATGGTATTGGTACAGTGACAGGGAAGTAGATCAATGGAATAGGATTGAAGACCCAGAATTGAACCCACACATATATGGCCAATTGATATTTGAGAAAGGAACTGAAAACATCCAGTGGAAAAAAGATAGCCTTTTCAACAAATGGTGATGTCTCAACTGGAGGTCAACATGCAGAAGAATGAGAATTGATCCACTCTTATCTCCTTGCAATAAGCTCAACTCCAAGTGGATCAAGGACCTCCAAATAAAACCAGACACACTAAAACTAATAGAAAAGAAACTGGGGAAGACCCTTGAGGACATTGGCTCAGGGGGAAAATTCCTGAACAGAACACCAATCGCTTATGCTCTAAGATCAAGAATAGACAAATGGGACCTCATTAAATTACAAAGTTTCTGTAAGGCAAAAGACACTGTCAAAAGGACAAAATTTTTCTTATTATGTGGTGGGACAATTTTCTTTTCTGGTCCAAACTAATTGGTGTTGTGTAGGCTTCTTATACCTTTATGACCATCTGTATAATTTTATTTGCTTTGTCTTTGATTTGGCTACATAGGTATGTGGTGACTTGCATAGAACTATGTTTCAAAATTTAAGGATACTTTTCTCAGATCAAAAGTCCACCATATAGAATCATAGACAAAAGCTTTAGTAGCCACTTACAAGAACATAGAGTGGAAAAGTAGTTTCTGAAAACCAGCACCAAGCAGTAAATACATATCTTCGTAGATGAGAAAGATTCTTAAAAGTAATCCATTACGATGATAATCTGATTTATCATTGTAGAAGAAGAAGAAGAAGAAGAAGAAGAAGAAGAAGAAGAAGAAGAAGAAGAAGAAGAAGAAGAAGCAGAAGAAGCAGAAGAAGCAGAAGAAGCAGAAGAAGAAGAAGAAGAAGAAGAAGAAGAAGAAGAAGAAGAAGAAGAAGAAGAAGAAGAAGAAGAAGAAGAACTACAGGAAATCATAGGAAGCTTGGAAGCTTGAGAAAAGTTTGGGACGGATGCTTATAATCCAACACAGTGAGAAAGAAGATCTTAAGCTTCAAGATAGCCTGTGCTACATGGGACACCATGTCTCTAAGTCAATAAAAACTTTAGAAGGAAAAAATAGATCTTAGAACCTGCTTTTCTGATATATGTCTACTTGACATGAGCAACTCAAAATATATGAAATGGTGTCATTGAATGTAAAAAGAGTTCCTTAGTAACAAGTGATTCATTGGAAAACTCTCCCAGTGATGTGACAAAAATCTGAGAAAATAATTTTCCAAGGGGAAGGAGGAGTAGATTTCTGCATATGGTTTCAGTCAATTGATGTTTTTTTATATAATCTATGAATATATTTCCAACCTGAGCATCCTAGTTGGGGAATCTCATAGCATAAATATGTTTATCTCATCAGAGCTAGAGGCCAAGACAGAGGCAAAAAAGGTACCTGAGCTTCTAATAACCTCTTCATGAGCAGAGCTAGCGATATTATTTCTCTCTACTAGGGCATAACTTGAAAAGTTTCAATCAACTGTAAGGGCCAAAGTTAACCTGTAAGCCAGATCTGCCCAAGGACAATGTAACTTCCTGAACTGCTGGAAAGTATAGGTCTTGGGAATTAGTAAGCCACATGTTTTCACTCCACTAAACAAGTTTGATTGAACCAACTACACAGAATGTGCTTGATCACATATATGCAGAAAATAAATCAGAATTTATGCTTGCTGCTGAGAAGTTAAATACAATAAATTGTGTTATTTTGTTTTGTGTTGTTTTGTTTCTAAGCCCCTGCCAAAGATGACTCATGACCACCCTTCTGGAGACCTAGGGGTGCATGGAACAGAGTACTCTTCCTTTTGTCTAGTATTTAATTAAAACTTGCTTCAAATATGGCTCAAAATTATAGAACTGGTCTTTCCCTCATGAATTTCAGAATGAATACAACTCTGTTAAACAATTAGCATCTATGGTATTATTATTATAAAACTTTGGAGATCTTAACCAAACTTTGGCAAAGCAATACTTACTTTTAGTAAAGTATGAATACACAAAAGGCTAATTAAAAATTAGCAGATATGAATAATATTCATTTCAATCTTGAGATAAATATTTAGCACAATGCACTTTATTCTAAAGTGTGAACACAACATACTCTAGTGCAGTATATTTCTAAAAACATCAAATAGGGATTAAAGTGCCATAAGGGGAATCAGTGCAAACACAGGAAAAGACAGTAGCAAAAGGAAACTAGGAATATCTTCAGATGTTTGGGAGGGAAACAGATTCTCTTCAAAAGAAAAATAATAAGAAACAGATTACTCTAGAATTACAGGGCACTTGAAACAGAAAGTTGACACTACAAAGTAGAATGATTGTGAAGAAATAATTGGTGGAATTTTTAGTCTCATACATATTTTACAGATTTAACTAAACACTTTTAGAACTTAAAAGATGTTTTGCAATATCTGCAGGTAAAAAAATAGAAAACTGAATGAAAACAAAGTAAATAAGGAGAATGGCAATATTTGACCATAAGTACTCAGGACAAATACAGGAAAATAAAAGAGAAAAATTAGTGAAACAAATGTCCAAAATCTGAACAATATTATTGATAGATATGAAAACACCCTTAATGTTATATGAAATTTAAAGCATAATCTTTAACAATATAATACATGAAAATGAACAGATATCCTGGTTTGTAATTGAAAACTTATGATAAACAAATGATTACCTCATAGGGAAAAATAAAAGATCAACAGAACCTACCTAAAGGTTCAGATGTTAGTCTTACAAATATAACCAACTGATGTTCAAAAAGTCTTATATTTCAGCATAGAGGTATGGATAGTTATCATAAGAATATTGACTGAAAGATTTTTCTTTCCAATTCCCATATTCTGTTGAAAATAATTTGTTCATGTTAATGTGGGTCAATTTGTAAAGTTTCTGATTTGTTCTATTGCTTAATCATCTATGAATATTTTAATACTATAACATTTTCATTAATGAAACTCTGCAATAACTCTTGATAATTACTAGCTTTATCCTCTTGAGTTTATATGTAAATATATATGATTATACATTAAATTTACACTATGATATGTAAATCATATTATATTTTATGATAGCGGCATATCATAATACTAGATTCTGTAGTCATTATTGTTCTTATTGCTAAAAACATCATATATAAAACTTAAGTACATCAGTTGTGTTATATGTCTCTAGTACTAAGTGTTATGGAAGGTTCTTATCAATATAAAATAAGTTAAATATATAGTAAACTGAAATATAGTAGAAAGAGTTCACAAATAATGTAAAATATTTATATATCATAATATAATATAATAAATATAATAAATATAATATAATATAATATAATATAATATAATATAATATAATATAATATAATATAATAAATACTATGGTTGCCTAGAAGTTGCCATAGTATCATGTGTGGAGAACTGAACATCTTTCCTCTCAATCACATGTGGCTCTTGATGCTAGACAGTAAATTACCTACTTGGCATACCTAGTAGTTCATAATATGGTATCAGGAAGAGTAGAAGCCACAAATTACAGGAAGATAATGCCTTCAAACTATAATGGACTCACAGAATAAATTCTGTTTATCTTGGTTGAAATTTTCCAATAAATGTTGTCATAGAGTATAAAGGTCACATGTTCTGGTGAAATGATTATATCAAGTGAATCAAATGTAAGTGGTATAGTTTGTGTGCAGTTAAAAGTGAGTGGTGCAGAATTTGTGTCCAGTTAAAGTTTCCCATTCCCTATGCTTGTATTTGAATTAGAGTGTTGTATACAAATCTTTTTTCTTTTATTTGTTCAATATATTCTTTATTTACATTCCAAATGATATCCCTTTTCCTGGATCCCCCCTATCTAAAAGTCCCATAAGCCCTCTTCCCTCCCCCTGGTCCCCAATCCACCCCTTCCCACTTCCCTGTTCTGGTATTCCCCTACACTGCTGCACTGAGCCTTTCCAGAACCAGAGGTCACTCCTTCCTTCTTCTTGGGCTGTTCTTTTGAGACTTTGATACCTCACTTAGGATGATGTTCTCCAGCTTCATCCATTTGTCTAAGAATTTCATGAATTCATTGCTTCTAATGACTGAATAGTACTCCATTGTGTATATATACCACATTTTCTGTATTCATTCCTCCATTTAGGGACATCTGGGTCCTTTCCAGCTCTGGCTATTATAAAGAGGGCTGCTATGAACATAGTGGAGCATGTATCCTTGGTATATCCTCTGGGCATATACCAAGAACACACATGGTATGAACTCACTGATAAGTGGATATTAGCCCAGAAGCTCGGAATACCCAAGAAACAATTCACATATCAAATGATGCCCAAGAAAAAGGAAGAAAAGGCCCCTGGTCCTGGAAAGGCTCAGTTCAGCAGTGTAGGGGAATACCAAGATAGGGAAATGAGAAAGGGGTGATTGGGGAATAGGGGGAGGGAAGAGGGCTTATGGGACTTTTGGGGAAGGGGGAATCCAGGAAAGGGGAAATCATTTGAAATGTAAATAAAGAATATATCGAATAAAAAAATAATCTCACAAACAAAATAGTCCAGGACAAGATGGGTTTAATGCAGAGTTCTATCAGACCTTCAAAGAAAACTTGATACCATACACTTCAAACTATTCCACAAAAGTGAAACAGAAGGAACACTACCCAACTCGTTCTATGAAGCCACAATTACTCTGATACCTAAACAAACCACACAAAGACCCAACAAAGAAATTTCTAATGGCAACAAATGAAATAAATGTTATTTTTATTACTTTTATTCTGTTACTATCAGAAAGTTGCAGTGTTTCTTTTTTTTTGTTTGTTTGTTTTCCATCTTAAAATTTTTGATTTTTCATTATGTTTGGTTATCAGCTTAACTGAGTTCATCCACCAAGAGATATGTTGAGGCTCTAATGTCTAGTAATGCCAAGTTAAAGCTGAATATCAAGTTAAAGCTGAATATCTAAGTTAAGATTCTATGAGTTAAATACTGTTCTTGGTACTGACTGCTCTCCCAGCATTTATTAATTTAAGTAGGGTTCTGGGAGGATGAAAAGAGAGTAGAGTAATTGTAATCCAACAACAGTCTTGCTTTGACAAGGAATCACATCCAAGGTCTGTATGACACAGCTGGAATGAAAATATGCTATTAGCCTTTAATTCCTATGGCCAGAATACAGACATACATTTAGTATACACCTTTAAAGTAAAACTAGTTTATAGAAGGAAGAAGGAAGCCATGTGTGAAAGTGATGTCTATTTCAGACAAAATGATGAATTAGACAGTGATTTATAGAAAGAGTCACAATAGGAGATGCCTGACATTCATGAGAACAGAAGAGGAAGGAGAAAGTATTCAAAATCAGCACAGGGACAGATTCAGTCTTGTCTGGTGGAGTCAGTGTAGTGCGTACAGTTTCTGTGGATCTGAGTTTGTTTATAGTTCATGAGGATCAGCTCAGGTCAGCATCGGCAATTGAGGCCAAATAAGAAGGAGCCAGGTTTAAAAAAATGCCAGTTAGTTTAAGGTCAACCAGAGCAATTTAGCTAGAAGCTGAAAGATGCCAGATTGAATTAGTCAGCTAGGAGAGGAATTTGAGACAGAAAATCTGAGTTGGTCCAGTCAGTCAGAGTTCAGAAACAACTAGAAAGGATGAGTTTATTCACAAATAAATCCATGAGACAAAAGTTACATCAGGTGAATCAGAGCACAAAGAAAGGAACACATTTTGAAATCCTTCTTTCTTTCTTTTTTTTGGGGGGGGGATCAAAAAAAATTTTATTGGATATATTCTATATTTACATTTCATTTCCCTTTTTTTGTTTCACCAACCCCCTAAGGTCCCACATGCCCTTTTCCCTCCCCCTGCTCCCTCATCCACCCCTTACCAATTCCCTGTTCTGGTATTCCCCTACACTGATGCTTTGATCCTTTCCAGCACCAGTGTCCATTCCTTTCTTCTTGTCAGACATCATTTGAAATCCTTATTTCTTATGTGACAGTTTCTCAGCAATACTCACCTAATGAATCCTGATGAATGAGAGAAGTGCTCATGAGCAGACACTGAACCTGCTGCCCTTCATGTGCTCTTATCAACAGACGAGGTGTTCATTAGAAGTCATAAGTGTGCCACTGTTCATTTGCTTTCCCATAAGAACAGCTAACTCATAGAGAAAAAAATTGCTCAGAAAACCCAATGGCAACCCTGATCAATAGCACATAGGATAAAATATGTGAGTGATTACATTCCAAAAAAGTCTTTCTAAAGCCACAATTAATGCAGGGCCAATGAGCAACACTGGGCACACAGATTATACTGCACCCACCACATGAAGATGTACGTCACTTTAAAAAAGGAAATCTTCAGTACATGTGGGAATCTAATTGATGTTAACAACAGAATTATAGCCAGTTGTTATCAGTTGCCAGTACATCTAGAAGATGCAGTCAAAAAGGTGAGTCATTTCACCAGACATCTTAAGCCAACAGACAACAGAAATCAGTCAGTTGACGATTTGAGGCAGAGCTTGCAAGTATTAGTCAGTCTGTGCTACATTTTGTGAAATCATAGCTAGCAGATGCCAATGATATTCATCAGAGTAGGTATGAGCAGGAAATGGTCTTCAGAGGACCATGTGGAAAACATGCAATAAATATTTTCTTGCTCTATTCTTCTTTGAAAATTAGTTTGTTCCTATTAAAAATATTAGCTATAAAACAGTAATACAGATAGATCTGCCATGAAAAAAAGGGTATACTCACACTTTTCTGTATGTTATATATTTTGAAATTTACATAATATTATAATAATTAAAATTACTCACTGTCTAAGATGTAAGTGAAATACTCTCACTAGCCTGTAGAAAAGATACAGTACCCTAGTGTTTTGTTTATAAGCTATAAGCCTAGATTAGGAAGCTTGTATGTTATTTTCACTTCTATTCAATCAATATGCCCCTTGTTACTTGCTGTTTGAGTCTTTCCATAGCTGCGTTGGTACATCAATCTGTTCTCAGGGTGTACTTTTCTCAGGCACTTGATTCTAATCCATCCCATATAATGGAGACAATCTTCCCTCTCTATCTTCTTTCTCCTCCCTCGTGGTCTCTCTTGAGATTCCTCACTCAATTCTCAGACTGAGCCTTTATCTCTCTACTGCCCAATCTCAGGCACTAACCTTTAATTAACCAATACCTTTAAATTGGGGAGCAAGGTTTATATGACAAAGGTTGATGTATGTGAGAATGCACTGGCACTGGTTTGGAGGGCAACCTAATGGGTTCAGAATTCATCATTTTTATCTATAGCAACAGACCAACATCTAACACTGAGATGCTTATACAGTTTTAAAAGTATCCAGAACCTTTATTCAATTGGTGAGAAATTAGAAGGTAGTATCTATGACTTATCATCCAACTCATTACATTATGTGCCATTCTTCATAACATCGAACAAACATTCTAATATAATTCTTACATTATAATAGTACAGATCTTATATGCAGGATTGTAATACTGATCATATAAAATCTATCATTACAACATTAAAGAGCTACAAATATGAGCCCAAATCAGCATATCAAATAATGTATATCAATGATAGGTAATGGTAGCTATACACATTAAATGCTTGACAGTGCTAGCCTCACTGAATCATTTGTACAATGATCTATTTGCAAAATACTTGTCTTAGATATTGTTTCCATTGTTGTGATGAGTCACCATGATCAAGGCAACCCTTATAAATGAAAACATTTAGTTGGGTCTGGTTTACAGTTTCAGAGGTATAGTTAATCATCATCATGGCAGAAAGCATGACAGCATGCAGACAAACGTGGTTCTGAAGAAGTCAAGAGTTCTATATCTTGATACAAAAGCAACCAGGAGGGAACACTGTCTTCATTATGGCAGTCAGAGGAAGATTCTCTTCCACACTGGGTGGAACTTGAGTATATGACCTCAAAGCCCATACTGACAGTAACACACATCCACCACCAAGGCCACACCTATTCCATCATGGACACATCTCCTAAGCATTCAAACTCATGAGTTTTTTTTTTTGGGGGGGGAACCTATTCAAAGCACCATAAATCTAATGACCAATTATCTATTTAGTGCTATTTTTTAACCAGTTAGAATAAGTGAACATAATTCAACTTGTAACATTTAGTAAATTTTAGTAAACTAAACAGAAATTGAGTTTTATTAAAGGAAAAAAGGAAAGAACAAAAAACCTCTATTGAAACAGTAGTGTGTTGCTTCAATTTTTAAAACACATTATAAACAATTATTTAGTAAGTCCAAATGAAACACAAATAAAACTGTAGAGTCTGAATCTGAGTCCTTCATGATGTAAGATGTGATGGAGAAACTATGGAAGCTTCTATGATTTAATCATGATTCAAATTAGGCAACACTTGACCATTATTAGCTAGGTCTGATAGGGCAAATATATTTTGGCAATCCTTAGGCCAAAGATAACCTCTTCCTTACCATCTCTTGCAAGGTGTTTTGAACTGAAATTGCGAGTAAGCTAACACAGACTTGTCACCTCTTTTGCACAAAATATTCTTGCTTTATGTCCTACTTGTTTTCTATCCATCAGTGTCTTTGAGTCCAACATTTAGAATAGATATAACACAGCTGAGAAATATTCTCTTTCCTATCATAATTGGTAGTGTGTCTGTGGTTCCAGGGTACCATTACCACAGTGTAGGAATCTACTGGGCAATGCTCTGACTTGGGGGGCAGAATCATCAGGTGAGGCTGTAGCTTCATTCAGTGACTCTGAGGATTTTTTTTCACACAGGAGACTCAATAATTTCTTTCAGCTTAAATCTCAAGGCTAAAATTTGGTTTACTATATATTGAGGAAATACATTAATAGACTTGTTGATATTTGTGAGGTAGTTTTTAGTTCTGGATGATATCAGGAGTGTGAGAATACATTAACTCTGGAGTAAGAGTTCCACAAGTCTAAGACACTCAGCACAAAACTATCAAAGTGAACATTGAGGTTTGGGGAATGGAGGTTAGGGGAAACAGCCTAGCAGGGTTGATGGGTTTTACTGAGACATTCAGGTTTTAGATCACTTTAAAGACTGAACATTGTGTTGGTTGCTTATGATGCATAAACTAGCAGATTCAAATTAGAATGAGCTAAAACAATGGTGATATGTTTTCTTGGTGAATTGTGTCTTGGGCATTCAGAGCTTGTGGGCTAATATCCACTTATCAGCGACTGCATTCCATGTGTGTTCTTTTGTGATTGGGTTACCTCACTTTGGATGATATTTTCCAGATCCAATCATTTGCCTAAGAATTTCATGAATTCATTGTTTATAATTGCGGAGTAATCTTCCATTGTGTAAACACAGCACATTTTCTGTATCCATTCCTCCACTGAGGGACATCTTGGTTCTTTCCAGCTTCTGGCTATTATAAATAAGGTTGCTTTGAGTATAGTGGAACATGTGTCCTTATTACAATTCCAGGTAATCTTCTGTGTATATTGCCCAGGAGTGGTAAAGTGAGGTCCTCCGGAAGTGTCATGCCCAGTTTTCTGAGGAACTGACAGACTGATTTCCAGAGTGGTTGTACCAGTTTGTAATCCCACCAAACTGCATGGTATTGGTACAGTGACAGGCAGGTAGATCAATGGAATAGAATTGAAGACCCAAAAATGAACCCATACACCTATGGTCACTTGATCTTTGACAAAGGAACTAAAACAATCCAGTGGAAAAAAAGATAGCATTTTCAACAAATGGTGCTAGTTCAACTGGAGGCTACCATGCAGAAGAATGTAAATTGATCCTTTCTCATCTCCTTGTACTAAGCTCAAGTCCAAGTGGATCAAGGACCTCCACATAAAACCAGACACACTGAAATTAATAGAAAAGAAACTGGGGAAGACCCTTGAGGACATGGGCACAGGGGAAGAGTTCCTAAACAGAACAGCAATAGCTTATGCTCTAAGCTCAAGAATTGACAAATGGGACCTCATAAAATTACAAAGCTTCTGTAAGGCAAAGGAAATTGTCAATAGGACAAAACAGCAACCAACAAATTGGGAAAATATCTTCACATCCGACAGAGGGCTAATATCCAATATATAAAAAGAACTCAAGAAGTTAGACTCCAGAGAGCCAAATAACCCTATTAAAAATGGGGTATAGAGCTAAACAAAGATACCCCAATCTTAATGTAGCTGTTTCTCTAGTGTACCCATTGATGAATTTTGAACTTGCCGTATTTATGACTTTCAATGTTCTGTAAAACTATATAAACTCTGTGAATGTGCTTACATATTAGAACATTAATAGTGGGGTAAAATAAATCTGTTTCAAGGCCACTGATATTCACAATAACTCCTGAAAGAAGTGACCACTATTATCAGACACTGAAGCTGCAAATGGTTTGACTGGGCCTCCAAGACTTTTTTACTGCGATAATTTTAGTATCTGCATTATGTAAGTTTCTACAGACAAGCATTCTTCTATAGTAGCATTAAATGTTCTAAAAAATTCACTGTGATGCTTATCTCCACATTAGAAATTGTCAACAGAAAACAATTTTTAGTAATATGAGTAACATATGCTCTTAGTCTCAGAAGAAATGAGTAGAGTGATAAATTAGCCTGCTAACATTATTAGGTTCCAGTTTATCTTCATTGTGCATATAAAGACAAAGATAAAGAAATTAAAATACAGTGATGTTTATTCTCACTATTAGATATTCCATATCTATTTTCCCATTTCTTCTGTTGTGCCAAAGCAACTCGCCAGACAAATCCATTAGTCATCACCCCAAATCCTAGCTGACACTGCAGAGTAACAGAAAGGTTGGTGGGTGAACAGTTTGCCATCTTTATGATTATTAATTTTTTGTGGAGCTTTTCGGCTTAAGATTTTAAACAGTGCAAATTCCTGTTCCCATAGAGTATCTTATTCCAAAATATTCATAGTCAGTGGCTGCCCTGTCTCAATTTGACTAATATCATTCATCTATCTTCAAGAAAACATTACTTTGCTTTAGGTCTCATATTTTTAAGTCCTCATCATCTTTTCAGGTTCCTGTAGCACTCTGTGAACTATAAAAGGTCAGTCTTAGGGAATTTCTGGATTAACTAAGGTCAACCTATATTTTCAAAACTGTAGGCATTAAATGGTTAGAATTCATGAATAATAAGTCTAGTATTAAGTAACTTAAATTGAGATCTTGCTAGGTTTCTATAAATGCATTCCAGTAGATTCTGCTATATAGATGAGTAGGTAATGGATTACCTTTTTTGCTTGGTTGGTTGATGAAATCACAAATTCAGTCTTTATTCATATGGAAGTTAGAGAAGGATAATTCATTAGCCCATTCATTAATTATATCCACTAAAGGGGGCAAAAGAATCTCCCTTAGTAATTATAGTGATAAATACTTTGATTAGTGTCAATACCCATGGAAACTTCTTTAATAACTCTTGCTGCCAAGAGGCTCCTGAAGGTACATGACAACTTAATACAATGTAATATCTCAGAAGGATACTAGAGGAGAATATAATGCTGGGTAAAACCTGAGAAAACCTTTTGAAATATAGACCTCTTTATAATAATGTATTAATATTAATTCCTCCTCTTTGAATAACTGAGTGTAAAATTGAAGAGTAAGAAAATAACAGAAGGAAAAATTAGTGTGGGAAATATGAGCAACTGACATGTTCATGTAAAATTCTTAAAAATCTAAAATTATTACAAAATAAAATGTGGGTTAGGATCTATGTAGAATATTAAGGCCTAGGTAAAATAATGGCTTAGAAAACCAATACCTCGCTAGCCTGCCATTATAAGGAAACTTTCTAATATGTCTCTATTGTAACTAGGAAACTTTCTAATTCCACAATCGATTATATATTCTGTTATGTTCTATGCCCTTCAGAACTGATCAAGGTAGAAGTCAGTAGAACTTTTTTGTATAGTTACCTGAACCAAGTACTGAAGAGCACTTTCTGGACCTATGTGTATGCTTTATGGTGGAAGCGGCCCATCAACAAAGACATGTTCTGAAAGAAATCCCCCTATTCCTAAATTCTGATTAGTGGAATAATGTGACACAGAAGTTTATGGATTTTGGTCTTTACCCCTATAGGATGTTAACTCAGCATCATAGTTTAGCTCCTAAATCTTGACTGTGGCCCTGGTAAGTCACTTCTGGGGCATATGCTCAATAAACCATCTCTGTCTGACTGAGGTCAGTGTTCGTGTAGCCTGTGAGGTAATTCCTAGACACCAACCTATATATTTATAAAACAAATACTCTACCTTCTTTTTACATAGCTTTTGAGATAAATGTAGAAGGTGATACCCATGCAAAAGAATTCTTCTTCTTTTTTTTTTTTTACATTTTTTTTTATTTTCTATATTTTCTGTTTACATTCCGAAGGCTTTCCCCTTTCCCCATTCCCCCCTCACCATATGTCCCATATGTCCTCTTCCACCCACTCCACCCCACCCCGTGCCTATTCCCCAATCACCACCCCACCATTTATCTGCTCTATTCTGGTACTCTCCTACAAAACTGGATCCAGTCCTTTCAGGACCAGGGTCCTCTCCTTCCTTCTTCTTGGGAATCTTTTGACTTGCTAATTGTGCCTTGAGTATTTATAGCTTCTGGGCTCATTAATATCCACTTATCAGTGATTGCATTTCATGTGTATTCTTTTATGATTGGGTTAGTCACTTAGGATGATATATTCCAGATTCAACCATTTACCTACAAATTGCATGAATTCATTATTTTTAATTGCTGAGTAGTATTCCATTGTATAAATATACCACATTTTCTGTATCCATTCCTCCTTTGAGGGATATCTGGGCTCCTTCCAATTTCTGGCTATTATAAACAAGGCTGCTATAAACATAGTGGAGCATGTGTCTTTATTGCATGCAGGGGAATCCTCTGGGTATATGCCCAGGAGTGGTATGCCAGGGTCCTCTGGAAGTGACATGCCCAATTTTCTGAGGAACCGCCAAACTGATTTTCAGAGCAGTTTTTCCATTTTGCAATCCCACCAACAGTGGAGGAGTGTTCTTCTTTTCCCACATCCTCACCAGCAATTGTTGTCTCTTGAGTTTTTAATCTTAGCCATTCTGACTGGTGTGAGGTGGAATCTCAGGGTTGTTTCGATTTGCATTTCCCTGATGACTAATTATGTTGAACGTCTCTTAAGGTGTTTGGCCATCCCAATTTCTTCTGGTGAGAATTCTTGTTTGGCTCTGTATCCCATTTTTTGGTAGGATTATTTGGTTCTTTGGGGTCTGACTTCTTGAGTTCTTTGTATATATTGGATATTAGCCCCCTGTCAGGGTGTTATTTCCCTAACTTCTTTCTCAGCCTGCTTGTCCTTTGAGTATAGGAAGGCTACTGATTTGCTTGAGTTGATTTTATAACCAGCCACTTTGCTGAAGTTGTTCATCAGCTGTAGGAGTTCTCTGGTGGAGTTTTTGGGTCACTGAAGTATACTACCATGTCATCTGCAAATAGTGATAGTTTGACCTCTTCCTTTCCAATTTGTATCCCTTTGACTTCCTTATGTTGTCTAATTGCTCTCACTAGAACTTCAAGTACTATATTGAAAAGATATGGAGAGAGAGGGCAGCCTTGTCTAGTGCCTGATTTTAGTGGAATTGCTTCAAGTTTCTCTCCATTTATTTTGATGTTGGCTACTGGTTTGCTGTATATTGCTTTTACTATATTTAGCTATGGGCCTTGAATTCCTGATCTTTCCAGGACTTTTAGCATGAAAGGATGCTGAATTTTGTCAAATGCTTTTTCAGCATCTAATGAGATGACCATGTGGGTTTTTCTTTTTGTTTGTTTTTGTAGTGGATTACATTGATGGATTTTCATATATTGAACCATCCCTGCATCCCTGGGAGGAAGCCTACTGGATCAGGATGAATGATTGTTTTGTTGTGTTCTTGGATTCGGTTGGCAAGAATTTTATTTTGTATTTTTCCATCAATATTCATAAGGGAAATTGGCCTATAGTTCTCTTTCTTTGTAGGATCTTTGTGTGGTTTTGGTATCAGTGTAATTGTGGCTTTGTAGAACGACTTGGGCAGTGTTCCTTCTGTTTCTATTTTGTGGAATAGTTTGAGGAGTATTGGTGTTAGATCTTCTTTGAAGGTCTGATAGAATTCTGCACTAAAACCATCTGTTCCCGTACATTTTTTGGTTGGAAGACTTTCTATAACCCCTTCTATTTCTCTAGGGGTTATGGGGCTGTTTAGCTGACCTAATAGATCTTGATTTAATTTTGGTATTTGGTATCTGTCTAGGAAATTATCCCTTTCCTCCAGATTCTCCAGTTTTATTGAGTATAGGCTTTTGTAGTAGGATATGATGATTTTTTTTTTGGTTATATTCTTTATTTACATTTCATTTCCCTTTTCCTTGTTCCCTGCCCCCAAAGGTCCCTTATGCCCTTTTCCCTCCCCCTGTACCCCCATCCTCTTCTTCCCACTTCCCTGTTCTGGTATTCTCCTACACTGACCCATTGGCCTTTCCAGGGTCTACTCCTTCCTTCTTCTCAGACATCATTTGGTATGTATGTGGATTGTGTCTTTGGTGTTCCAGAATATTTTTTTTGAGACATATTTTCTTTTTTATTTATGTGTATGTTTGTGTGTTGTTGTACATTTTTTTAAAATTTATTTTCTATATTATATGTTTACATTCCAAGGGCTTTCCCCTTTCCCAGTTCCCACCCACCATAGTTCCCATAGTTCTTCTCCCCCCCAACTATTCCCCAATCATTTCCCCTCCCCCCTCAGTTTCTTTACTAAACTGGATGCAATCTTTACATGCCCAGGGTCCTCTCCTTTCTTCTTCTTGGGAATCATTTGACTTGCTATTCGTGTCTTGAGTATTTAGTGCTTCTGGGCTCATTAATATCCACTTATCAGTGATTGCATTTCATGTGCATTCTTTTGTGATTGGGTTAGCTCACTCAGGATGATATTTTCCAGGTCTAACCATTTACCTACAAATTGCATGAATTCATTATTTTTAATTGCTGAGTAGTATTCCATTGTATAAATATACCACATTTTCTGTATCCATTCCTCCTTTGAGGGATATTTGGGCTCCTTCCAATTTCTGGCTATTATAAACAAGGCTGCTATAAACATAGTGGAGCATGTGTCTTTATTGCATGCAGGGGAATCCTCTGGGTATATGCCCAGGAGTGGTATGCCAGGGTCCTCTGGGAGTGACATGCCCAATTTTCTGAGGAACCTCCAAACTGATTTCCAGAGCGGTTTTACCATTTTGCAATCCCACCAACAATGGAGGAGTGTTCCTCTTTCTCCACATCCTCGCCAGCACTTGTTGTCTCTTGAGTTTTTAATCTTAGCCATTCTGACTGGTGTGAGGTGGAATCTCAGGGTTGTTTTGATTTGCATTTCCCTGATGACTAATGATGTTGAACATCTTTTAAGGTGTTTCTCGGCCATCCGAATTTCTTCTGGTGAAAATTCTTTGTTTAGCTCTGTGCCCCATTTTTTGATAGGGTTATTTGGTTCTTTGGGGTCTAACTTCTTGAGTTCTTTGTATATATTGGATATTAGCCCTCTGTCGGATGTGGGGTTGGTGAAGATCTTTTCCCACTTTGTTGGTTGCCGTTTCGTCCTTCTGACAGTGTCCTTTGCTTTGCAGAAACTTTGTAATTTTATGAGGTCCCATTTGTCGATCCTTGATCTTAGTGCATACGCTATTGGTGTTCTGTTCAGGAACTTTTCCCCTGTGCCCAAGTCCTCCAGGGTCTTCCCAAGTTTCTTTTCTAATAGTTTCCATGTGTCTGGTTTTATGTGGAGGTCCTTGATCCACTTGGAGTTGATCTTAGTGCAAAGAGATAAGAGTGGGTCAATTCGCATTCTTCTGCATGTTGACCTCCAGTTGAACCAGTACCATTTGTTGAAAAGGCTATCTTTATTCCACCGGATGGTTGTGGCTCCTTTATCAAAGATCAAGTGACCATAAGTCTGTGGGTTAATTTCTGGGTCTTCAATCCTGTTCCATTGATCTGCTTGCCTGTTGCTATACCAATACCATGCAGTTTTTAACACAATTGCTCTGTAGTACTGCTTGAGGTCAGGGATATTGATTCCCCCAGAAGTCCTTTTATTGTTGAGAATAGTTTTAGCTATCCTGGGTTTTTTGTTGCTCCAGATGAATTTGAGAATTGCTCTTTCTAGATCTATGAAGAATTGAGTTGGGATTTTGATGGGGATTGCATTGAATCTGTATATTGCTTTTGGCAAGATGGCCATTTTTACTATATTGATCCTGCCAATCCAGGAGCAAGAAATATTTTTCCATCTTCTGAGGTCTTCTTCGATTTCTTTCTTCAAGGACTTGAAGTTCCTGTTGTACAGATCTTTCGCTTGTTTGGTTAGAGTTACGCCAAGATACTTTATGTTGTTTGTGGCTATTGTGAAGGGTGTTATTTCCCTAATTTCTTTCTCAGCCTGCTTGTCCTTTGAGTACAAGAAGGCCACTGACTTTCTTGAGTTAATTTTATAACCTGCCACTTTGCTGAAGTTGTTTATCAGCTGTAGAAGTTCTCTGGTGGAGTTTTTTGGGTCGCTTAGGTAAACTATCATATCGTCTGCAAATAATGATAGTTTCACTTCTTCCTTTCCAATTTGTATCCCTTTGACTTCCTTATGTTGTCTAATTGCTCTCACTAGAACTTCAAGTACTATATTGAAAAGATATGGAGAGAGAGGGCAGCCTTGTCTAGTGCCTGATTTTAGTGGAATTGCTTCAAGTTTCTCTCCATTTATTTTGATGTTGGCTACTGGTTTGCTGTATATTGCTTTTACTATATTTAGGTATGGGCCTTGAATTCCTGATCTTTCCAGGACTTTTAGCATGAAAGGATGCTGAATTTTGTCAAATGCTTTTTCAGCATCTAATGAGATGACCATGTGGGTTTTTCTTTTTGTTTGTTTTTGTAGTGGATTACATTGATGGATTTTCGTATATTGAACCATCCCTGCATCCCTGGGATGAAGCCTACTGGATAATGGTGAATGATCATTTTGTTGTGTTCTTGGATTCGGTTGGCAAGAATTTTATTTAGTATTTTTGCATCAATATTCATAAGGGAAATTGGCCTATAGTTCTCTTTCTTTGTAGGATCTTTGTGTGGTTTTGGTATCAGTGTAATTGTGGCTTTGTAGAACGACTTGGGCAGTGTCCCTTCTGTTTCTATTTTGTGGAATAGTTTGAGGAGTATTGGTGTTAGATCTTCTTTGAAGGTCTGATAGAATTCTGCACTAAAACCATCTGTTCCCGTACATTTTTTGGTTGGAAGACTTTCTATAACCCCTTCTATTTCTCTAGGGGTTATGGGGCTGTTTAGCTGACCTAATAGATCTTGATTTAATTTTGGTATTTGGTATCTGTCTAGGAAATTATCCCTTTCCTCCAGATTCTCCAGTTTTATTGAGTATAGGCTTTTGTAGTAGGATATGATGATTTTTTTTTTGGTTATATTCTTTATTTACATTTCATTTCCCTTTTCCTTGTTCCCTGCCCCCAAAGGTCCCTTATGCCCTTTTCCCTCCCCCTGTACCCCCATCCTCTTCTTCCCACTTCCCTGTTCTGGTATTCTCCTACACTGACCCATTGGCCTTTCCAGGGTCTACTCCTTCCTTCTTCTCAGACATCATTTGGTATGTATGTGGATTGTGTCTTTGGTGTTCCAGAATATTTTTTTTGAGACATATTTTCTTTTTTATTTATGTGTATGTTTGTGTGTTGTTGTACATTTTTTTAAAATTTATTTTCTATATTATATGTTTACATTCCAAGGGCTTTCCCCTTTCCCAGTTCCCACCCACCATAGTTCCCATAGTTCTTCTCCCCCCCAACTATTCCCCAATCATTTCCCCTCCCCCCTCAGTTTCTTTACTAAACTGGATGCAATCTTTACATGCCCAGGGTCCTCTCCTTTCTTCTTCTTGGGAATCATTTGACTTGCTATTCGTGTCTTGAGTATTTAGTGCTTCTGGGCTCATTAATATCCACTTATCAGTGATTGCATTTCATGTGCATTCTTTTGTGATTGGGTTAGCTCACTCAGGATGATATTTTCCAGGTCTAACCATTTACCTACAAATTGCATGAATTCATTATTTTTAATTGCTGAGTAGTATTCCATTGTATAAATATACCACATTTTCTGTATCCATTCCTCCTTTGAGGGATATTTGGGCTCCTTCCAATTTCTGGCTATTATAAACAAGGCTGCTATAAACATAGTGGAGCATGTGTCTTTATTGCATGCAGGGGAATCCTCTGGGTATATGCCCAGGAGTGGTATGCCAGGGTCCTCTGGGAGTGACATGCCAAATTTTCTGAGGAACCTCCAAACTGATTTCCAGAGCGGTTTTACCATTTTGCAATCCCACCAACAATGGAGGAGTGTTCCTCTTTCTCCACATCCTCACCAGCACTTGTTGTCTCTTGAGTTTTTAATCTTAGCCATTCTGACTGGTGTGAGGTGGAATCTCAGGGTTGTTTTGATTTGCATTTCCCTGATGACTAATGATGTTGAACATCTTTTAAGGTGTTTCTCGGCCATCCGAATTTCTTCTGGTGAAAATTCTTTGTTTAGCTCTGTGCCCCATTTTTTGATAGGGTTATTTGGTTCTTTGGGGTCTAACTTCTTGAGTTCTTTGTATATATTGGATATTAGCCCTCTGTCGGATGTGGGGTTGGTGAAGATCTTTTCCCACTTTGTTGGTTGCCGTTTCGTCCTTCTGACAGTGTCCTTTGCTTTGCAGAAACTTTGTAATTTTATGAGGTCCCATTTGTCGATCCTTGATCTTAGTGCATACGCTATTGGTGTTCTGTTCAGGAACTTTTCCCCTGTGCCCAAGTCCTCCAGGGTCTTCCCAAGTTTCTTTTCTAATAGTTTCCATGTGTCTGGTTTTATGTGGAGGTCCTTGATCCACTTGGAGTTGATCTTAGTGCAAAGAGATAAGAGTGGGTCAATTCGCATTCTTCTGCATGTTGACCTCCAGTTGAACCAGTACCATTTGTTGAAAAGGCTATCTTTATTCCACCGGATGGTTGTGGCTCCTTTATCAAAGATCAAGTGACCATAAGTCTGTGGGTTAATTTCTGGGTCTTCAATCCTGTTCCATTGATCTGCTTGCCTGTTGCTATACCAATACCATGCAGTTTTTAACACAATTGCTCTGTAGTACTGCTTGAGGTCAGGGATATTGATTCCCCCAGAAGTCCTTTTATTGTTGAGAATAGTTTTAGCTATCCTGGGTTTTTTGTTGCTCCAGATGAATTTGAGAATTGCTCTTTCTAGATCTATGAAGAATTGAGTTGGGATTTTGATGGGGATTGCATTGAATCTGTATATTGCTTTTGGCAAGATGGCCATTTTTACTATATTGATCCTGCCAATCCAGGAGCAAGAAATATTTTTCCATCTTCTGAGGTCTTCTTCGATTTCTTTCTTCAAGGACTTGAAGTTCCTGTTGTACAGATCTTTCGCTTGTTTGGTTAGAGTTACGCCAAGATACTTTATGTTGTTTGTGGCTATTGTGAAGGGTGTTATTTCCCTAATTTCTTTCTCAGCCTGCTTGTCCTTTGAGTACAAGAAGGCCACTGACTTTCTTGAGTTAATTTTATAACCTGCCACTTTGCTGAAGTTGTTTATCAGCTGTAGAAGTTCTCTGGTGGAGTTTTTTTGGGTCGCTTAGGTAAACTATCATATCGTCTGCAAATAATGATAGTTTCACTTCTTCCTTTCCAATTTGTATCCCTTTGACTTCCTTATGTTGTCTAATTGCTCTCACTAGAACTTCAAGTACTATATTGAAAAGATATGGAGAGAGAGGGCAGCCTTGTCTAGTGCCTGATTTTAGTGGAATTGCTTCAAGTTTCTCTCCATTTATTTTGATGTTGGCTACTGGTTTGCTGTATATTGCTTTTACTATATTTAGGTATGGGCCTTGAATTCCTGATCTTTCCAGGACTTTTAGCATGAAAGGATGCTGAATTTTGTCAAATGCTTTTTCAGCATCTAATGAGATGACCATGTGGGTTTTTCTTTTTGTTTGTTTTTGTAGTGGATTACATTGATGGATTTTCGTATATTGAACCATCCCTGCATCCCTGGGATGAAGCCTACTGGATAATGGTGAATGATCATTTTGTTGTGTTCTTGGATTCGGTTGGCAAGAATTTTATTTAGTATTTTTGCATCAATATTCATAAGGGAAATTGGCCTATAGTTCTCTTTCTTTGTAGGATCTTTGTGTGGTTTTGGTATCAGTGTAATTGTGGCTTTGTAGAACGACTTGGGCAGTGTCCCTTCTGTTTCTATTTTGTGGAATAGTTTGAGGAGTATTGGTGTTAGATCTTCTTTGAAGGTCTGATAGAATTCTGCACTAAAACCATCTGTTCCCGTACATTTTTTGGTTGGAAGACTTTCTATAACCCCTTCTATTTCTCTAGGGGTTATGGGGCTGTTTAGCTGACCTAATAGATCTTGATTTAATTTTGGTATTTGGTATCTGTCTAGGAAATTATCCCTTTCCTCCAGATTCTCCAGTTTTATTGAGTATAGGCTTTTGTAGTAGGATATGATGATTTTTTTTTGGTTATATTCTTTATTTACATTTCATTTCCCTTTTCCTTGTTCCCTGCCCCCAAAGGTCCCTTATGCCCTTTTCCCTCCCCCTGTACCCCCATCCTCTTCTTCCCACTTCCCTGTTCTGGTATTCTCCTACACTGACCCATTGGCCTTTCCAGGGTCTACTCCTTCCTTCTTCTCAGACATCATTTGGTATGTATGTGGATTGTGTCTTTGGTGTTCCAGAATATTTTTTTTGAGACATATTTTCTTTTTTATTTATGTGTATGTTTGTGTGTTGTTGTACATTTTTTTAAAATTTATTTTCTATATTATATGTTTACATTCCAAGGGCTTTCCCCTTTCCCAGTTCCCACCCACCATAGTTCCCATAGTTCTTCTCCCCCCCAACTATTCCCCAATCATTTCCCCTCCCCCCTCAGTTTCTTTACTAAACTGGATGCAATCTTTACATGCCCAGGGTCCTCTCCTTTCTTCTTCTTGGGAATCATTTGACTTGCTATTCGTGTCTTGAGTATTTAGTGCTTCTGGGCTCATTAATATCCACTTATCAGTGATTGCATTTCATGTGCATTCTTTTGTGATTGGGTTAGCTCACTCAGGATGATATTTTCCAGGTCTAACCATTTACCTACAAATTGCATGAATTCATTATTTTTAATTGCTGAGTAGTATTCCATTGTATAAATATACCACATTTTCTGTATCCATTCCTCCTTTGAGGGATATTTGGGCTCCTTCCAATTTCTGGCTATTATAAACAAGGCTGCTATAAACATAGTGGAGCATGTGTCTTTATTGCATGCAGGGGAATCCTCTGGGTATATGCCCAGGAGTGGTATGCCAGGGTCCTCTGGGAGTGACATGCCCAATTTTCTGAGGAACCTCCAAACTGATTTCCAGAGCGGTTTTACCATTTTGCAATCCCACCAACAATGGAGGAGTGTTCCTCTTTCTCCACATCCTCACCAGCACTTGTTGTCTCTTGAGTTTTTAATCTTAGCCATTCTGACTGGTGTGAGGTGGAATCTCAGGGTTGTTTTGATTTGCATTTCCCTGATGACTAATGATGTTGAACATCTTTTAAGGTGTTTCTCGGCCATCCGAATTTCTTCTGGTGAAAATTCTTTGTTTAGCTCTGTGCCCCATTTTTTGATAGGGTTATTTGGTTCTTTGGGGTCTAACTTCTTGAGTTCTTTGTATATATTGGATATTAGCCCTCTGTCGGATGTGGGGTTGGTGAAGATCTTTTCCCACTTTGTTGGTTGCCGTTTCGTCCTTCTGACAGTGTCCTTTGCTTTGCAGAAACTTTGTAATTTTATGAGGTCCCATTTGTCGATCCTTGATCTTAGTGCATACGCTATTGGTGTTCTGTTCAGGAACTTTTCCCCTGTGCCCAAGTCCTCCAGGGTCTTCCCAAGTTTCTTTTCTAATAGTTTCCATGTGTCTGGTTTTATGTGGAGGTCCTTGATCCACTTGGAGTTGATCTTAGTGCAAAGAGATAAGAGTGGGTCAATTCGCATTCTTCTGCATGTTGACCTCCAGTTGAACCAGTACCATTTGTTGAAAAGGCTATCTTTATTCCACCGGATGGTTGTGGCTCCTTTATCAAAGATCAAGTGACCATAAGTCTGTGGGTTAATTTCTGGGTCTTCAATCCTGTTCCATTGATCTGCTTGCCTGTTGCTATACCAATACCATGCAGTTTTTAACACAATTGCTCTGTAGTACTGCTTGAGGTCAGGGATATTGATTCCCCCAGAAGTCCTTTTATTGTTGAGAATAGTTTTAGCTATCCTGGGTTTTTTGTTGCTCCAGATGAATTTGAGAATTGCTCTTTCTAGATCTATGAAGAATTGAGTTGGGATTTTGATGGGGATTGCATTGAATCTGTATATTGCTTTTGGCAAGATGGCCATTTTTACTATATTGATCCTGCCAATCCAGGAGCAAGAAATATTTTTCCATCTTCTGAGGTCTTCTTCGATTTCTTTCTTCAAGGACTTGAAGTTCCTGTTGTACAGATCTTTCGCTTGTTTGGTTAGAGTTACGCCAAGATACTTTATGTTGTTTGTGGCTATTGTGAAGGGTGTTATTTCCCTAATTTCTTTCTCAGCCTGCTTGTCCTTTGAGTACAAGAAGGCCACTGACTTTCTTGAGTTAATTTTATAACCTGCCACTTTGCTGAAGTTGTTTATCAGCTGTAGAAGTTCTCTGGTGGAGTTTTTTGGGTCGCTTAGGTAAACTATCATATCGTCTGCAAATAATGATAGTTTCACTTCTTCCTTTCCAATTTGTATCCCTTTGACTTCCTTATGTTGTCTAATTGCTCTCACTAGAACTTCAAGTACTATATTGAAAAGATATGGAGAGAGAGGGCAGCCTTGTCTAGTGCCTGATTTTAGTGGAATTGCTTCAAGTTTCTCTCCATTTATTTTGATGTTGGCTACTGGTTTGCTGTATATTGCTTTTACTATATTTAGGTATGGGCCTTGAATTCCTGATCTTTCCAGGACTTTTAGCATGAAAGGATGCTGAATTTTGTCAAATGCTTTTTCAGCATCTAATGAGATGACCATGTGGGTTTTTCTTTTTGTTTGTTTTTGTAGTGGATTACATTGATGGATTTTCGTATATTGAACCATCCCTGCATCCCTGGGATGAAGCCTACTGGATAATGGTGAATGATCATTTTGTTGTGTTCTTGGATTCGGTTGGCAAGAATTTTATTTAGTATTTTTGCATCAATATTCATAAGGGAAATTGGCCTATAGTTCTCTTTCTTTGTAGGATCTTTGTGTGGTTTTGGTATCAGTGTAATTGTGGCTTTGTAGAACGACTTGGGCAGTGTCCCTTCTGTTTCTATTTTGTGGAATAGTTTGAGGAGTATTGGTGTTAGATCTTCTTTGAAGGTCTGATAGAATTCTGCACTAAAACCATCTGTTCCCGTACATTTTTTGGTTGGAAGACTTTCTATAACCCCTTCTATTTCTCTAGGGGTTATGGGGCTGTTTAGCTGACCTAATAGATCTTGATTTAATTTTGGTATTTGGTATCTGTCTAGGAAATTATCCCTTTCCTCCAGATTCTCCAGTTTTATTGAGTATAGGCTTTTGTAGTAGGATATGATGATTTTTTTTTTTTGGTTATATTCTTTATTTACATTTCATTTCCCTTTTCCTTGTTCCCTGCCCCCAAAGGTCCCTTATGCCCTTTTCCCTCCCCCTGTACCCCCATCCTCTTCTTCCCACTTCCCTGTTCTGGTATTCTCCTACACTGACCCATTGGCCTTTCCAGGGTCTACTCCTTCCTTCTTCTCAGACATCATTTGGTATGTATGTGGATTGTGTCTTTGGTGTTCCAGAATATTTTTTTTGAGACATATTTTCTTTTTTATTTATGTGTATGTTTGTGTGTTGTTGTACATTTTTTTAAAATTTATTTTCTATATTATATGTTTACATTCCAAGGGCTTTCCCCTTTCCCAGTTCCCACCCACCATAGTTCCCATAGTTCTTCTCCCCCCCAACTATTCCCCAATCATTTCCCCTCCCCCCTCAGTTTCTTTACTAAACTGGATGCAATCTTTACATGCCCAGGGTCCTCTCCTTTCTTCTTCTTGGGAATCATTTGACTTGCTATTCGTGTCTTGAGTATTTAGTGCTTCTGGGCTCATTAATATCCACTTATCAGTGATTGCATTTCATGTGCATTCTTTTGTGATTGGGTTAGCTCACTCAGGATGATATTTTCCAGGTCTAACCATTTACCTACAAATTGCATGAATTCATTATTTTTAATTGCTGAGTAGTATTCCATTGTATAAATATACCACATTTTCTGTATCCATTCCTCCTTTGAGGGATATTTGGGCTCCTTCCAATTTCTGGCTATTATAAACAAGGCTGCTATAAACATAGTGGAGCATGTGTCTTTATTGCATGCAGGGGAATCCTCTGGGTATATGCCCAGGAGTGGTATGCCAGGGTCCTCTGGGAGTGACATGCCCAATTTTCTGAGGAACCTCCAAACTGATTTCCAGAGCGGTTTTACCATTTTGCAATCCCACCAACAATGGAGGAGTGTTCCTCTTTCTCCACATCCTCGCCAGCACTTGTTGTCTCTTGAGTTTTTAATCTTAGCCATTCTGACTGGTGTGAGGTGGAATCTCAGGGTTGTTTTGATTTGCATTTCCCTGATGACTAATGATGTTGAACATCTTTTAAGGTGTTTCTCGGCCATCCGAATTTCTTCTGGTGAAAATTCTTTGTTTAGCTCTGTGCCCCATTTTTTGATAGGGTTATTTGGTTCTTTGGGGTCTAACTTCTTGAGTTCTTTGTATATATTGGATATTAGCCCTCTGTCGGATGTGGGGTTGGTGAAGATCTTTTCCCACTTTGTTGGTTGCCGTTTCGTCCTTCTGACAGTGTCCTTTGCTTTGCAGAAACTTTGTAATTTTATGAGGTCCCATTTGTCGATCCTTGATCTTAGTGCATACGCTATTGGTGTTCTGTTCAGGAACTTTTCCCCTGTGCCCAAGTCCTCCAGGGTCTTCCCAAGTTTCTTTTCTAATAGTTTCCATGTGTCTGGTTTTATGTGGAGGTCCTTGATCCACTTGGAGTTGATCTTAGTGCAAAGAGATAAGAGTGGGTCAATTCGCATTCTTCTGCATGTTGACCTCCAGTTGAACCAGTACCATTTGTTGAAAAGGCTATCTTTATTCCACCGGATGGTTGTGGCTCCTTTATCAAAGATCAAGTGACCATAAGTCTGTGGGTTAATTTCTGGGTCTTCAATCCTGTTCCATTGATCTGCTTGCCTGTTGCTATACCAATACCATGCAGTTTTTAACACAATTGCTCTGTAGTACTGCTTGAGGTCAGGGATATTGATTCCCCCAGAAGTCCTTTTATTGTTGAGAATAGTTTTAGCTATCCTGGGTTTTTTGTTGCTCCAGATGAATTTGAGAATTGCTCTTTCTAGATCTATGAAGAATTGAGTTGGGATTTTGATGGGGATTGCATTGAATCTGTATATTGCTTTTGGCAAGATGGCCATTTTTACTATATTGATCCTGCCAATCCAGGAGCAAGAAATATTTTTCCATCTTCTGAGGTCTTCTTCGATTTCTTTCTTCAAGGACTTGAAGTTCCTGTTGTACAGATCTTTCGCTTGTTTGGTTAGAGTTACGCCAAGATACTTTATGTTGTTTGTGGCTATTGTGAAGGGTGTTATTTCCCTAATTTCTTTCTCAGCCTGCTTGTCCTTTGAGTACAAGAAGGCCACTGACTTTCTTGAGTTAATTTTATAACCTGCCACTTTGCTGAAGTTGTTTATCAGCTGTAGAAGTTCTCTGGTGGAGTTTTTTGGGTCGCTTAGGTAAACTATCATATCGTCTGCAAATAATGATAGTTTCACTTCTTCCTTTCCAATTTGTATCCCTTTGACTTCCTTATGTTGTCTAATTGCTCTCACTAGAACTTCAAGTACTATATTGAAAAGATATGGAGAGAGAGGGCAGCCTTGTCTAGTGCCTGATTTTAGTGGAATTGCTTCAAGTTTCTCTCCATTTATTTTGATGTTGGCTACTGGTTTGCTGTATATTGCTTTTACTATATTTAGGTATGGGCCTTGAATTCCTGATCTTTCCAGGACTTTTAGCATGAAAGGATGCTGAATTTTGTCAAATGCTTTTTCAGCATCTAATGAGATGACCATGTGGGTTTTTCTTTTTGTTTGTTTTTGTAGTGGATTACATTGATGGATTTTCGTATATTGAACCATCCCTGCATCCCTGGGATGAAGCCTACTGGATAATGGTGAATGATCATTTTGTTGTGTTCTTGGATTCGGTTGGCAAGAATTTTATTTAGTATTTTTGCATCAATATTCATAAGGGAAATTGGCCTATAGTTCTCTTTCTTTGTAGGATCTTTGTGTGGTTTTGGTATCAGTGTAATTGTGGCTTTGTAGAACGACTTGGGCAGTGTCCCTTCTGTTTCTATTTTGTGGAATAGTTTGAGGAGTATTGGTGTTAGATCTTCTTTGAAGGTCTGATAGAATTCTGCACTAAAACCATCTGTTCCCGTACATTTTTTGGTTGGAAGACTTTCTATAACCCCTTCTATTTCTCTAGGGGTTATGGGGCTGTTTAGCTGACCTAATAGATCTTGATTTAATTTTGGTATTTGGTATCTGTCTAGGAAATTATCCCTTTCCTCCAGATTCTCCAGTTTTATTGAGTATAGGCTTTTGTAGTAGGATATGATGATTTTTTTTTTTTGGTTATATTCTTTATTTACATTTCATTTCCCTTTTCCTTGTTCCCTGCCCCCAAAGGTCCCTTATGCCCTTTTCCCTCCCCCTGTACCCCCATCCTCTTCTTCCCACTTCCCTGTTCTGGTATTCTCCTACACTGACCCATTGGCCTTTCCAGGGTCTACTCCTTCCTTCTTCTCAGACATCATTTGGTATGTATGTGGATTGTGTCTTTGGTGTTCCAGAATATTTTTTTTGAGACATATTTTCTTTTTTATTTATGTGTATGTTTGTGTGTTGTTGTACATTTTTTTAAAATTTATTTTCTATATTATATGTTTACATTCCAAGGGCTTTCCCCTTTCCCAGTTCCCACCCACCATAGTTCCCATAGTTCTTCTCCCCCCCAACTATTCCCCAATCATTTCCCCTCCCCCCTCAGTTTCTTTACTAAACTGGATGCAATCTTTACATGCCCAGGGTCCTCTCCTTTCTTCTTCTTGGGAATCATTTGACTTGCTATTCGTGTCTTGAGTATTTAGTGCTTCTGGGCTCATTAATATCCACTTATCAGTGATTGCATTTCATGTGCATTCTTTTGTGATTGGGTTAGCTCACTCAGGATGATATTTTCCAGGTCTAACCATTTACCTACAAATTGCATGAATTCATTATTTTTAATTGCTGAGTAGTATTCCATTGTATAAATATACCACATTTTCTGTATCCATTCCTCCTTTGAGGGATATTTGGGCTCCTTCCAATTTCTGGCTATTATAAACAAGGCTGCTATAAACATAGTGGAGCATGTGTCTTTATTGCATGCAGGGGAATCCTCTGGGTATATGCCCAGGAGTGGTATGCCAGGGTCCTCTGGGAGTGACATGCCCAATTTTCTGAGGAACCTCCAAACTGATTTCCAGAGCGGTTTTACCATTTTGCAATCCCACCAACAATGGAGGAGTGTTCCTCTTTCTCCACATCCTCGCCAGCACTTGTTGTCTCTTGAGTTTTTAATCTTAGCCATTCTGACTGGTGTGAGGTGGAATCTCAGGGTTGTTTTGATTTGCATTTCCCTGATGACTAATGATGTTGAACATCTTTTAAGGTGTTTCTCGGCCATCCGAATTTCTTCTGGTGAAAATTCTTTGTTTAGCTCTGTGCCCCATTTTTTGATAGGGTTATTTGGTTCTTTGGGGTCTAACTTCTTGAGTTCTTTGTATATATTGGATATTAGCCCTCTGTCGGATGTGGGGTTGGTGAAGATCTTTTCCCACTTTGTTGGTTGCCGTTTCGTCCTTCTGACAGTGTCCTTTGCTTTGCAGAAACTTTGTAATTTTATGAGGTCCCATTTGTCGATCCTTGATCTTAGTGCATACGCTATTGGTGTTCTGTTCAGGAACTTTTCCCCTGTGCCCAAGTCCTCCAGGGTCTTCCCAAGTTTCTTTTCTAATAGTTTCCATGTGTCTGGTTTTATGTGGAGGTCCTTGATCCACTTGGAGTTGATCTTAGTGCAAAGAGATAAGAGTGGGTCAATTCGCATTCTTCTGCATGTTGACCTCCAGTTGAACCAGTACCATTTGTTGAAAAGGCTATCTTTATTCCACCGGATGGTTGTGGCTCCTTTATCAAAGATCAAGTGACCATAAGTCTGTGGGTTAATTTCTGGGTCTTCAATCCTGTTCCATTGATCTGCTTGCCTGTTGCTATACCAATACCATGCAGTTTTTAACACAATTGCTCTGTAGTACTGCTTGAGGTCAGGGATATTGATTCCCCCAGAAGTCCTTTTATTGTTGAGAATAGTTTTAGCTATCCTGGGTTTTTTGTTGCTCCAGATGAATTTGAGAATTGCTCTTTCTAGATCTATGAAGAATTGAGTTGGGATTTTGATGGGGATTGCATTGAATCTGTATATTGCTTTTGGCAAGATGGCCATTTTTACTATATTGATCCTGCCAATCCAGGAGCAAGAAATATTTTTCCATCTTCTGAGGTCTTCTTCGATTTCTTTCTTCAAGGACTTGAAGTTCCTGTTGTACAGATCTTTCGCTTGTTTGGTTAGAGTTACGCCAAGATACTTTATGTTGTTTGTGGCTATTGTGAAGGGTGTTATTTCCCTAATTTCTTTCTCAGCCTGCTTGTCCTTTGAGTACAAGAAGGCCACTGACTTTCTTGAGTTAATTTTATAACCTGCCACTTTGCTGAAGTTGTTTATCAGCTGTAGAAGTTCTCTGGTGGAGTTTTTTGGGTCGCTTAGGTAAACTATCATATCGTCTGCAAATAATGATAGTTTCACTTCTTCCTTTCCAATTTGTATCCCTTTGACTTCCTTATGTTGTCTAATTGCTCTTGCTAGAACTTCAAGTACTATATTGAAAAGATATGGAGAGAGAGGGCAGCCTTGTCTTGTCCCTGATTTTAGTGGGAATGCTTCAAGTTTCTCTCCATTTATTTTGATGTTGGCTACTGGTTTGCTGTAGATTGCTTTTACTATGTTTAGGTATGGGCCTTGAATTCCTGCTCTTTCCAAGACTTTTAGCATGAAAGGATGCTGAATTTTGTCGAATGCTTTTTCAGCATCTAATGAGATGACCATGTGGTTTTTTTCTTTCAGTTTGTTTATGTAGTGTATTACATTGATGGATTTCCGTATATTGAACCATCCCTGCATCCCTGGGATGAAGCCTACTTGATCATGGTGGATGATCGTTTTGATGTGCTCTTGGATTCGGTTAGCAAGAATTTTATTTAGTATTTTTGCATCTATATTCATCAGAGAAATTGGCCTGAAGTTCTCTTTCTTTGTTGGATCTTTTTGTGGTTTAGGTATTAGCGTAATTGTGGCTTCGAAGAATGAGTTGGGCAGTGTCCCTTCTGTCTCTATTTTGTGGAATAGTTTGAAGAGTATTGGTGTTAAGTCTTCTTTGAAGGTCTGGTAGAATTCTGCACTAAAACCATCTGGTCCCGTAGTTTTTTTGGTTGGGAGGCTTTCTATAACCCCTTCTATTTCTTTAGGGGTTATGGGACTATTTAGCTGGTCTACTTGATGCTGATTTAATTTTGGTATTTGATATCTGTCTAGGAAATCGTCCATTTCCTCCAGATTCTCCAGTTGTTTTGAGTATAGACCTTTGTAGTAGGATCTGATGATCTTTTGAATTTCCTCAGTTTCTGTTGGTATGTCTCCCTTTTCATTTCTAATTTTGTTAATTTGTATACTGTCTCTGTGTCCTTTGGTTAGTCTGGCTAAGGGTTTATCTATCTTGTTGATTTTCTCAAAGAACCAGCTCCTGGTCTTGTTGATTCTTTGTATGGTTCTCTTTGTTTCTATTTGATTGATTTCAGCCCTGAGTTTGATGATTTCTTGTTTTCTACTCCTCCTGGGTGAGTTAACTTGTTTTTCTTCTAGCACTTTAAGGTGTGCTGTTAAGCTGCTAGTGTATGCTCTCTCCAGTTTCTTTTTGGATGCACTTAGAGCTATGAGTTTTCCTCTTAGCACTGCTTTCATTGTGTCCCATAGATTTGGGTAGGTTGTACCTTCATTTTCATTGAATTCTAAAAAGTCTTTGATTTCTTTTTTTATTTCTTCCTTGACCAAGGTGTCATTGAGTAGAGTATTGTTCAGTTTCCATGTGTATGTGGGCTTTCTGTTGTTTTTGTTGCTATTGAAGACCACTCTTACTCCATGGTGATCTGATAGGAGGCATGCGATTAGCTCGATCTTCTTGTATTTGTTGACATCTGTCTTGTGACTGATTATATGGTCTATTTTGGAGAAGGTACCATGCGGTGCTGAGAAAAAGGTATATTCTTTAGCTTTAGGATGAAATGTTCTATATATATATCTGTTAAATCCAATTGGTCCAGAGTTTCAATTAGTTTCACTGTGTCCCTGTTTAGTTTCTGCTTTCCTGATCGGTCCATTGAGGAGAGTGGGGTGTTGAAGTCACCCACAATTATTGTGTTAGGTGTAATGTGTGCTTTAAGCTTTAGTAAGGTTTCCTTTACAAATGAGGGTGCCCTTGCATTTGGAGCATAGATGTTCAGTATTGAGAGCTCTTCCTGGTGGATTTTCCCTTTGGCCAGCAAGAAGTGACCTTCTGGGTCTCTTTTGATGATTTTAGGTTGAAAGTCAATTTTATCTGATATTAGAATGGCTACTCCAGCTTGTTTCCTGAGACCATTTGCTTGTAAAATTGTCCTCCAGCCTTTTACTCTAAGGCAGTGTTTGTCTTTAACACTGAGATGTGTTTCCTGTATGCAGCAAAATGTAGGGTCCTGTTTCCGTATCCAGTCTGTTAGTCTATGTCTTTTTATTGGGGAATTGAGTCCATTGACGTTAAGAGATATTAAGGAATAGTAATTATTACCTCCAGACATTTTTGAAATTATATTTATTTATCTTATTTATTTTTTATATTCGAGAGGTTATCTTCTTTTGGGTTTGATGAGAGGAGGTTTCTATCTTGCTTCTTCCCGAGTGTAGTTTCCGTCCTTGTCTTGGTGTTTTCCCCCTATTATCCTTTGTAGGGCTGGATTTGTGGAGAGATATCTTGCAAATTTGGTTTTGTCATGGAATACCTTGATGTCTCCATCAATGGCAATTGAGAGTTTTGCTGGGTAAAGTAGTTTTGGCTGAAGTTTGTGTTCTCTTAGAGTTTGCATGATATCTGCCCAGGATCTTCTAGCTTTCATGGTCTCAGGTGAGAAGTCTGGTGTTATTCTGATAGGTTTTCCTTTATATGTTACTTGGCCTTTTTCTCTTGCTGCCTTTAGTATTCTTTCTTTGTTTATTACATTTGGAGTTTTGATTATTATGTGACGGGATGTATTTCTGTTCTGGTCCAGTCTGTTTGGGGTTCTATAGGCTTCTTGTATATTCATGGGCATCTCTCTCCTTAGGCTGGGGAAGTTTTCTTCCATAATTTTATAGAAGATATTAGCTGGCCCTTTAACTTGTAAATCTTCACTATGGTCTATACCTATAATCCTTAGGTTTGGTCTTCTCATAGTGTCTTGGATTTCCTGGATGTTTTGGGTTACCACCTTTTTGCATTTAGTGTTTTCTTTGACTGTTGAATCAATGGTTCCTATGGTATCTTCGGCTTCTGAGATTCTGTCTTCTATCTCTTGTATTCTATTGTTGATACTTGCGTCTAGGGCCTTTGATTTCTTCCCCAGGTTTTCTATCTCCAATGTTGTCTCCCTCTGTGATTTCTTAGTTGTTTCTACATCTGTTTTTAGTATCTGCATGGATGTGCTCAGATCTTTCGTTTGCTTGATTGTGTTTTCATGTATTTCTTTAATAGATTTTTGTGCTTCCTGTTTCATAGCTTCTACTTGTTGGCCCACGTTCTTCTGTAGTTCTTTAAGTGACTTTTGTCTTTCTTCCTTATTGTCTTCTTCTCTTTGATCCATCTTCTCCTGAATTTCTTGAAGTGATTTTTGTATTTGCCTCGTAAAGGCTTCTAACTTTTGATCCATTTTCTCCTCTATTTCTTTACGAGATTTTTCTATGTGTTCAGCTACCAGCATCCTGACCAGTGATTTTATATCCAAGTCTTGTTTTTCTGGTGTTTTAGGGTGTCCAGGGATTCCTGTTGTTGGAGAACTGGGTTCAGATGCTGTCATGTGGCCTTGATTTTTGTTAGTAACGTTCCTTCGTTTTCCTTTTGCCATCTGGTTATTTCTGGTTTTAGTTGGCCTTGTTGTTAGTGGCTGGTGTTTGAATCTCCTGTGAGGCTGGGCTCACCTGTTGTTTCTCTACTGGTAAATATGTGTGACTGCTGCTTTAAGGGATCATAAGCTGGCTGCCACCCATGCGATTGTAGCCCCTGTTGGAGTCTGTCTACCTGGGCTTCTCCAGCTGTGTCCTGGTTGCAAGGAACTCGGCCTGCTTGGTTCCGAGACCCTAGCAGATCCCCCTGTGCGGGTAGCCCTGGAAGGGGTGTTTACCTGGGCCTTTCCAGCTATGTCCTGGTTGCAATATGGAGGCCCGCAGCTACCGCTGGTCCAGGGGCCGGTGAGCTGGTTGCAGAATGCAGCCTAGGTGCTCGCCAGAGGGCGCGGGGATGTCCCACAGAGCCTGGGCCTTTCCAGCTGTGTCCTGGGCCTTTCCAGCTATGTCCTGGTTGCAATATGGAGGCCCTCCGCTTCTGCTGGTCCAGGGGCCGGCGAGCTGGTTGCAGAAAGCAGCCTCGGTGCTCGCCAGAGGGTGCGGGGGGATATGATGATTTTTTTTAATTTCCTCAGTTTCTGTTGTTATATCCCCCTTTTCATTTCTAATTTTATTAATTTGGATACTATCTCTGTGCCCTTTAGTTAGTCTGGCTAAGGGTTTATCCATCTTGTTAATTTTCTCAAAGAACCAGCTCTTGGTTTTGTTGATTCTTTGTATGGTTCTCTTCATTTCTACTTGATTGATTTCGGCCCTTAGTTTGATGATTTCCTGTCTTCTACTCCTCCTGGGAGAATTAGCTTCTTTTTGTTCCAGGGCTTTTAGGTGTGCTGTTAAGTTGCTAGTGTATGCCCTCTCCAGTTTCTTTTTGGATGCACTCAGGGCTATGAGTTTTCCTCTTAGCACTGCTTTCATTTTGTCCCATAGATTTGGGTAGGTTGTACCTTCATTTTCATTAAATTCTAAAAAGTCTTATATTTATTTATTTCTTCCTTGACTAAGGTGTCGTTGAGTAGAATATTGTTCAGTTTCCATGTGTATGTAGGCTTTCTGTCGTTTTTTGTTGCTGTTGAAAACCACTCTTATTCCATAGTTATCTGATAGGAGGCATGGGAGTAGTTCGATCTTCTTGTATTTGTTGACATCTGTGTTGTGACCAATTATAAGATCGATTTTGGAGAAGGTACCATGCAGTGCTGAGAAAAACGTATATTCTTTTGCTTTAGGATGAAATGTTCTGTATATATCTGTTAAGTCCAGTTGGTCCAAAGTTTCAATTACTTTCACTCTGTCCTTATTTAGTTTCTGCTTTCCTGATCGGTCCATTGAGGAGAGTGGGGTGTTGAAGTCGCCTACAATTATTGTATTAGGTGTAATGTGTGCTTTAAGCTTTAATAAAGTTTCTGTTTATGAATGATGGTGCCCTTGCATTTGGAGCATAGATGTTCAGTATTGAGCGGTCTTCTTGGTGGATTTTCCCTTTGACCAGCAAGAAGTTACCTTCCGGGTCTCTCTTGATGATTTTAGGTTGAAAGTCAATTTTATTCGATATTAGAATGGCTACTCTGGCTTGTTTCCTGAGACCATTTGCTTGTAAAATTGTCTTCCAGCCTTTTACTCTAAGGTAATGTTTGTCTTTGACATTGAGATGTGTTTCCTGTATACAGCAAAATATAGGGTCATGTTTCCATATCCAGTCTGTTAGTCTATTTCTTTTTATTGGGGCATTGAGTCCATTGATGTGAAGAGACATTAAGGAATAGTAATTATTACCTCCTGACTTTTTTGAAATTATTTTTTATATTTTAGAGGTTATCTTCTTTTGGATTTGATGAGAGGAGGATTCTATCTTGCTTCTTCCTGGGTGTAATTTCCCTCCTGGTGTTGGTGTTTTCCCCCTACTTTCCTTTGTAGGGCTGGGTTTGTGGAAATATATCGAGCAAATTTGGTTTTGTCATGGAATACCTTGGTTTCTCCATCTAGGGCGATTGAGAGTTTTGCTGGGTATAGTAGTTTTGGCTGAAATTTGTGTTCTCTTAGAATCTGCATGATATCTGCCCAGGATCTTCTAGCTTTCATGGTCTCAGGTGAGAAGTCTGCTGTAATTCTAATAGGTCTTCCTTTATATGTTATTTGGCCTTTTTCTCTTACTGCCCTTAATACAAATACTCTACCTTCTTTTTACATAGCTTTTGAGATAAATGTAGAAGGTGATACCCATGCAAAAGACTACTTCTTCTTCTTCTTCTTCTTCTTCTTCTTCTTCTTCTTCTTCTTCTTCTTCTTCTTCTTCTTCTTTTGGATTTTTCGAGACAGGGTTTCTCTGTGTAGCCCTGAATGTACTGGAACTCACTCTGTAGACCAGGCTGGCCTCGAACTCAGAAATCTGCCTGCCTCAGCCTTCCAAGTGCTGGTATTAAAGGCGTGTGCCACCATCTGGCTGCAAAAGACTTCTTAATTAAAGTTAGAACCATAATATTTAATAAGGCAGAAGAATTATTTTAAATCTCAAATTCTTAATAGTTATTTAATTGTCAATAATACAATTAAAACTATAAGAAGCAATAGACACTGTAAATCCAGTACAATCATGTGATAAGAGGATAGTGAGATTTGGGCTGCAAGGAAGGTACCAATTTACATACATGTATCAGAATTTGTGAATCACTTTCCACACAAGTTCACAACAAGATGGAAGATAAAAAATAAAAACCAAAGCTTCAGGCTTTTATTTATCAAAAAATGTATTTATGCCTATTCTTTGTTATTAAAGTAATAAAATTTATTTTAAAACATATAACTCAGTATTGATATTATTTGTCACCAAAATAATTTATAATAGTTAAATGAATCTTAAATATATGTAATATTTTCTAAAGTGAAAAGTAATATGCACTCAAACAGTTTTTTAAATCTCAGAGCTCCCAGGAACTAAACCACCAAAGAGAACACATGAAGTGACCCATGGCTCCAGCTGCATATGAAGCAGAGGATGGCTTTGTTGGACATCAAAAGGAGGAGAGGCTGGTCCTGGTCCTGAGAAGACTCAATGCCCCAGTATAGGTGAATGTCAAGAAAAGGAAGCAAGAGATATAGAAAGAAGCTGCTCTATCTTCAAGGGAGAATACACAGTATAATTGTGGCTTCATAGAATGAATTGGTGAGTGCTCCTTCTGTTTCTATTTGTTGAATAGTTTGAAGAGTATTAGTATTAGGTCTTCTTTGAAGGTCTGACAGTTCTCCATCAATTCCATCTGGTTCTGGGCTATTTTTGGTTAGGATATTTTAATGACTGCTGCTATTTCTTTAGGTGTTATGGGACAGTTTAAATGGTTTATCTAATCTGATCCTAATTTAACTTTGCCACCTGGTATTGGTCTAGAAAATTGTCCATTTCATTCAGATTTTCCAGTTTTGTTGAATATAGGCTTTTGTAGGATTATCTGATTTTTTTTCCATTTCTTCAGTTTCTGTTGTTATATCTCCCCTTTAATTCCTGATTTTGTCAGTTTAAACACTGTCTCTATGCCCCTGGTTACTCTGGCTAAGCATTTATCTATCTTGTTGATTTTCCCAAAGAACCAGCTCCTGGTTTAGATGATTCTTTCTATAGTTCTTTTTGTTTCTACTTGGTTGATTTCAGCCCTGAGTTTGATGATTTCCTGCCATCTACTCTTGTGTGTATTTGTTTCTTTTTCTAGAGCTTTCAGATGTGCTGTCAAGCTGCTAGTGTTTGCTCTCTCTAGTTTGTTTTTGGAGGCACTTAGAGCTGTGAGTTTTCCTCTTAGCACCCGCTTTCATTGTGTTCCATAAGTTTGGTTATGTTGTGCCTTCATTTTCATTAAATACTAAAGTCTTTAATTTCTTTCATTATTTCTTCCTTGATGAAGTTGTTATTGAGTAGGGCATGGTTCAGCTTCCATGTGTATGTGGGTGTTCTGTTGTTTTTGTTACTATTAATGACAAGCCGTAGTGGAAATATGATAGGATGCATAGGATTATTTTGCTCTTCTTATATCTGTTGAGGCCTTTTTGTAACTGATTATATGGTCACTTTTGGAGAAGATACCATGAAGTGCTGAAAAGAAAGTATATTCTTATGTTTTAGGATGAAATGTTCTATAGACATCTGTTAAATCCATTTGGCCCAAAACTTCTGTTAATTTTACTGTGTCTCTTTTTAGTGTGTGTTTCCATGATCTTTCCATTGATGAGAGTGGGGTGTTGAAATGAACCACAATTACTGTGTGAGGTATAGTGTGTGCTTTGAGCTTTAGTAAAGTTTCTTTAATGAATGCACGCGCTGAAACATAGATGTTTAGAATTGAGCGTTCTCGGTAGATTTTTTCTTTGATGAGTATGAAGTGTTCTTCCTTATCCTTTTTGATAGATTTTGGTTGAAAGTTGATTTTATTCGATAATTGAATAGCTACTCCAGCTTATTTCTTAGTACCATTTGCCTAGAAAATTGTTTTCTAGCCCTTTACTCTAAGGTAGTATCTGTCTTTTTCACTGAGGTGTGTTTCCTGTATGTAGCAAAATGCTGGGTCCTGTTTACATATCCACTCTATTCTATTCTTTTTATTGATGAATTGAGGACATCGATATTAAGAGATAATAAAGAATAGTTATTGTTGCTTCCTGTTTTGATGATATTTTTATGTTTGTATGGGTATCTTCTTGCTTTTTCTAGGGTTTTTCCTGGTGTTGGCTTTTTCCATCTATTATCCTTTCTAGGGCTTGATTTGTGGAAAAATATTGTGTACATTTTTTTGTCATGGAATATCTCAGTTTCTCCATCTCTGGTAATTGAGAATTTCCTTGGGTATAGTAGCCTGGGCTGGCATTTTTGTTCTCTGTCTCTGTCTCTCTCTCTCTTTTATTTTTGTTTTTTGTTTTTTGTTTGTTTGTTTGTTTGTTTGTTTTGAGACAGGTTTTTCTGTGTAGCCCTGGCTATTCTAGAACTTACTCTGTAGACCAGGATGGCCTTGAACTCAGAAATCCGCCTGCCTCTGCCTCCCAAGGGCTGGGATTAAAGTCGTGCGCCACCACTGCCCTGCCTAATGTTTGTTCTCATAGGATCTGTATAACATCTCCCCAGGATCTTCTAGCTTTCATAGTCTCTGGTGAGAAGTCTAGTGTAATTCTTATATGTCTGTCATTAAATGTTACTTCAACTTAGTCCCTTACTGCTTTTAATACTTTTTCTTTATTTTGTGCATTTTGTGTTTTGGCTATTATGCAATGGAATGAATTTCTTTTCTGGTCCAATCTATTTGGAGTTGGGTATGGTTCTTGTATGTTCATGGATATCTCTTTAGGTTAGGGAAGTTTTCTTCTATAATATTTTTGAAGATATTTGCTGACCCTTTAAGTTGTGTATCTTTACTCTCTTCTATACCTAATATCTTTAAGTTTGGTCTTCTCATTATGTCCTGGATTTTGTGGATGTTTTGGGTTAGGGGATTTTTTGCATTTTTTTCATTTTCTTTGACAATTGTTTCAATGTTTCCTATGGTATCTTCTGCACCTGAGATTCTTTCTTCTATCTCTTGTATTCTGTTGGTGATGCTTGCATCTATGATTCTTGATATCTTTCCTAGGTTTTCTATCTTCAGAGTTTTCTCCCTTTGTGATTTCTTTATTGTTACTATTTCCCTTTGAGATCCTGGATTGTTTTGTTCAATTTCTCTACCTGTTTTGTTGTGTTTCCCTCTAATGCTTTAAGGGATTTGTGTTTCCTCTCTAAGGTCTTCTACCTATTTACCTGTGCTCTCCTGTATTTCTTTAAGGGGGTTATTTATGTCTTTCTTAAAATCCTCTATCATCATCATTAGATGTGATTTTAAATCAGAGTCTTTCTTTTCTGATTTGTTGTGGTATCCATGGCTTGCTGTGGTGGGAGTGCTGGATTATGATGATGTCAAATAGTCTTGCTTTTCATTGCTTATTTTCTTGCTCTTGCCTCTTGCCATCTGGTTGTCTCTGGTGTTAGCTGGTCTTACTGTTTCTGACTGTGGCTTGTCCCTTCTGCAAACCTGTGTGTCAACACTCCTGGGAGACCAGTTCTCTCCTGGAGGAATTTGGGTATAGAGAGCTGTGGCACAGGATCAGCTCTAGGATGCAGAAGGAAAGTGGAAGTATCCTGTTCCAGCCTCTTCCTTGGTTCCTGTGTCCTCATGGTTCTGGGTAGGTTTCTCTTGGGCCAAGAATTTAAACAGAAGTGGTGGTCTTCCCTGTGCTCACAGGTGTTTCTGTACTCCTGATGAACAGCTCTATCCTTGCAGATTTTGGATCTGGAGCACTAGGGAACAGGAATACCTCCAAGCACAGATACCTATTTTCTTTCTTTTTCTTTTTTTTCTTTCTTTTTTTTTTTTGCTTTATTTTCAATTTATCCTCAATTATGCATTTTTTTGGTTTGTGTAGCATTGACTATCAAATCCAATTCTTTGCAATTAATTATTAGGCAAAATTTCTACCATTTTCTTATATCTACAGCCAAGTTAATTTTGATGTCAAATTACCCTACTAGGGATACTTATGAAAATTACATGAAATGGTATCAGTGCAATCCCATGGATTATTTCAAGTATCTATCAAATACTTCATACCAGTTATTTTCAATGTCAATATTATATTTCAAAAGTTTATTAACTACTGAGTTCTTTCTGTGAAAATATAGGTCACTGAGTCAGAGTGAAAACTGCCATTGATAAAGAGGTTCATCTTGAGCCTACACACAGGAAATTATTGATGCTTTAAACATATGGTATATATGTAGGGGTTGGGTAAAATCATCCATGTAAATTATACTTGCCATGGTGGGCACTATTATGTGTCACCTACTCCATGTAATGTCTTCTATTCTTTAGTTTTTGAAGCCAGCAGAAGTCCTAATAAGGCACTGTAAAATCTGGGTAATAACATTTGAATGTGTTTTATTTGTCTCATATCACACAGAAAATAATACTGTAGAATCTTAAAGTTGATGTTTATTCTGAAGATTGGTTCAACTTAGATTGGCCACCATCATTCCTTTGAAAAACAAAACAAAACAAAATGAAATGAAATGAAGCACAGAAAATATCTGAAATTCATTCTATACCATGCTGTATCACAGAACATTGATTCTGGCTAGGATCTTCATTTATCATAGAAAGAAAACCCTACACTAAGAAATAGTTATAGCACAACTATAACATATAAGCCTAGGTTGCTGTCTAACAGAATGAGACATATATTCTTACCTTATAACCACAATATTTTATTGTGTAGTCAGAGAAATCAACAGGTGAAAGGGTTAGAGCTGCCATGGGTATATTTTTCTATAAACTAATTTGAGCTTTCAGTCTTATATCAGGAGAGCATAAAAACATTTTTGTTAAAGTGGAATCTGAACCTGACTGACTGACCTTATTAGCTCTACTGAATTATGGATAAATAGAAAACTAACAGCTAGTGTTGACTGTGGTAATTAAAGTAGATAATGAAGAGAAAAACAGGGGTATGGATATGTTTCAGGGGAGAAGGAAGCTTGTCAAGAAAATATAAAGCCCTGAGGTAAAATCATAACCACCTTGTTAAAAAGCTGTACATGGCTATATCAACATCTTTAATCATAGCACTGTGAAAGGGACAGAGAACTGAGATACTGGACTTGCAGAATGAGAGGCACACTCCATAGTACATGAAAGATCCTGTCTCAAAGAAATAAGGCATCATGTGACAAAACAGGACACCCTTTGTTTTCTTAAGATATCTCTGGGAGTCTGAAGAAAAATGCCCTCCTTAGACACATTGAAATTTGCATTATTGGAGGTATGGCCTTGTTGGAGTAATTGTGGCTTTCTTAGAGGAAGATTGTCACTAGGGAGAGGGGGAGGTGCAGGTGGGCTTTGAGATTTCAGAAGCCCAGGCCTGGCCAAGTATGTCACTGTTTCTTCTATTGACTATGGATCTAGATGTAGAAACCTCAGCTCTCTCTCCAGCACCATGTCTGCCTGCATGCCAACATGCTTTCTACCACAATGATAGTAAGCAATACCTCTGAACTGTAATTCAGGCCCATTTAAATATTTTCATTTATTAGATGTATTGTAGTCATAATGTCTCTCCACAGCAATGATCACAGCCAAACATAGGGCTCAGCATGGGAACCCCAATGGATGCCATGGGAAAAGGACTGAAGCAGCTAAAAGGGTTTGCAAGCCTACAGAACAAACAACAATATCAACGAACGAGACCCTTCCCCTAGAGATCCCAGGGACTAAACCACCAACCAAAGAGTACACATGAGGAAAGCCATGATCCAGCTGCATATATAGCAGAGAATTGCCTTATCTGGCATCAATTGGAGCAAAGGCCCTTGGTCCTATGAATGCTCAATGCCCCAATGTAGGGGAATGCTAGGGCAGTGAGGTGCGAGAAGATGGGCAGGTGGGAATACACCCTCACAGAAGCAGGGGCAGGGGAAGGAGTTAGAGGATTTTCAGAGGGGATACCAGGAAAGTGATAACATTTGAAATGTAAATAAATAAATATCCAATTTACAAAAAAGAAAGAATACAAAAACCCCTAGCTTTGATAGTATATGCACTCATATACACATATATGTATGATATACCACATAAATATACACATAGCACGAACACACACACACACACACACACACGCACACGCACACGCACACGCACACGCACACGCACATGCACATGTACAAGAAGTGAGAAAATAAGATTATCACGGGCTGGAGAGATGGCTCAGCGGGTAAGAGCACTAACTGCTCTTCCAGAGGTCCTGAGTTCAAATCCCAGCAACCACATGGTGGCTCACAACCATCTGTAATGAGATCTGACGCCCTCTTCTGGTGTGACTGAGGACAGCTACAATATACTTACATATAATAAATAAATAAAAATCTTTAAAATAAGATTATCACTACAAAAGGCACACAATGTTAATCAACATTATGCTTTCTAAGGAATTTCTCAGTGTTCCTTATGTGAAGTGACATAAAGATAGTAATAGTATAGACTACCTTGTGATGGGGAAAAAGTGTTCTCCCAGGAACTCTTCTGGAGAACTGAAATAGTTATAATCATTAGAGCAGGCTCAGAAACATATCTCAGCATGAGGAAACTGACTAAAGTAATGACATTTCACTGTATTTTTTTTCCGTTTACAAATACTCGCATATAAGCAACACAACTTGTTCAATGGCATGAATTTTATTATATGTAAATTGTTGAAACAATATTTTTAAAGCTATTTGCAATTTTATATTCCACAGTCCATTAATAAAATCAGATTATTTAAGAGATTTCTATAGAATGCGAGGGTTTGTTTCAGTGGTGTTCATTTATAGTTCTTACCCTAGCCCCAAATCAACAAAATGGGCATTTCACAAGTAAAGCTTTGTGTCCATAAGTCATTTAAAGAAGTCCCAGAGCCACTTTGGAAGCATCAAGTCACTAGACTATCATATCCCTACCCTGTCTTGTATCCATCCTTCAAACACAGACCTATAAACACAGCCTGTGCTCTTGTACAAGCTGATAAATATAGCTCTCACTCCTATTCAAAGCAGCTTATTTTTGCAAGTAATGTAAATCATTAAGAAAACTACAACTAGTCAAATGTAAAGGACAACTTACCTTGGGGTGTCCAGGTTCAGTTGATATATCTACTTGCTGATGAATGGAGATGGTGCAAGAGTAGGAAATATGCTTTGTCATTGTAACTTCTAGGCTTGACCTGGGGAATATAACCACAAAATTCCAACAACATGGAGGCCCAAAAATGACCTGACAATTTCAATCAAAGTTGATATCTCAGGGTAAATGGAGAAAATGTATCAGGGGGCACTGGCCATAGATGAAAAGCTACAGTCATTGACAACTGCACAGAGAGGGAAAGTTAGTTCTTCCTGTGTTTTGTTTCCTAAATTTCAGATACAAGGCAAAGATGTTACTGTGTATAACTTTATAGTGTTCTACTGGAGACTTATACTATGCAGTAAAGACAAAACAAAAAAAAAACACATACAGATCACAAGAACAAATTAAATATCTTTTATTACACAGCCTCTGCTCTCAGATGTAATAAGAGTCTTTGAAGAATAGTCTGTGAAATATTTAATAATAACTGGATATTAATGAGCCCAGAAGCCCTAAATATTCAAGGCACAATTAGCAAGTCAAATGACTCCCAAGAAGAAGAAAGGAGAGGACCCTGGGCCTGTAAAGATTGGATCCAGATTTGTAGACCCAGAACAGAGAAATAGTGGGGGGGGGAATGATTGGGGAATAGTTGGGGGGAAGAGGAATTATGGGACATATGGTGGGGGGGAACTGGGAAAGGGGAAAGCCTTTGGAATGTAAACATAGAATATAGAAAATAAAAATTAAATAAAAAAAAGAGCAGAGCAAAAAAAAAAAAGAAATTTCAAATACTGAGTTTAGCAATTTTGCAGTCTATAAAGTTAGAATATAACATTCTATTGTGGATATGACTAAATAATAAAATATTTAAAAAAATACATTTTTGAAAAAAATTCTCCTCTTGAATTTCAAACTCCTAACAAAATATATTTAACAATTAAGTAAATAACCAATAATAATAAAGACAGAAAACAGGTTCTTCACTGTTAAGGAAAGCATCAATATGAAATAAAGACAGCTTAAATAAATACTGTAACCATTAGTCAGTTATATTTGTTCAGGTTAACAATGACTTTTTCTATATGTGTAGATGGTTAGTTATAGAAATAAACACTGTTTCCATCCATTTGACTGCAAACTCATGGTGTCCTTTATTTTTAAAATAGCTGAATGGTATTCCATTGTGTAAATGAAACACATTTTTTTATCCATTCTTCTGTTAAGGGACATCTGGGTTGTTTCCAGCTTCTGGCTATCACAGATAAGGCCATTATAAACATAGTGGAGCATGTGCCCCTGTGGTAAAGTGGTGTATTTGGGGGATATATGCCCAATAGTGGTGTAGCTGAGTCTTCAGGTAAATCTATTTCCATATTTTCTGAAGAACCTCCAGATTGATTTCCAGAGTAGTTGTAACAGTTTGCAATTTTACCAGTAATGGGGGAGTGTCCCTCTTTCTCCACATCCTCACTGGCATGTGGGGACACTCGAGTTTTTGATCTTTTCCACTCTGATTGGTGTGAAGTAGAATCTCAGGGTCATCTTGATTTGTGTTTCTCTTGAGTGAGGTAATGCAGACCCAAAAGGACATGTATGATATGTACTCACTAATAAGTGAATATGGGTGAAAAAAAGTACAGAATACACAGGATACAATCCACAGAATTCGAGAAGATTAACAAGCATAAGGGCCCAAGTGAGGATGCTTCAATCCCACTTGGGAGTGAGAGGATATCAATCTTGGGAGGCAGAAAGAGGGAGGGACCTGTGTTGGAGAGGGAAGGGGGAGGGTGAAAAGGGAGCAAGATCAGGTATGCAGAGAGAGGAGGCAGAAGAGAAGGCCTAGGAGCCAGCAGAATGGATGGAAACCTTGGGACAGGGTTTGAAAGGGAGGTGGAGCAACCCTCTAGAAAGTACCAGAGACCCTGGCAGGTTAGAGACTCTCAGGATTCAAAGGGAGATCTATCAGATGAAATGCCCAACAGTGGAGAGAGGGACCTCGAGGAGTCCACCTTCAGTAGAAAGACAGGGCATCAAGTAGAGGGATAGAGTTGTCATCCCAAAGTAAAAATCTCTAACCCAGAATTGTTATACTCTAAAAGAAATGCAAGGACAAAAGTGAGAAAAGTTTGAGGGAAAGTGACCCAGTCAACCTGGAATGCATCTCAAGGGGAGGCTCCAAGGCCTGACACTATTGTGATGCTATTCTTTGCTTACAGACAGGAGCCTAGCATAGCTGTCTTCTGAGATGGCTAACAAGCACCTAAGTGTAACAGAAGCAGATACTTGCACACAACCATTGGACTGAAGTTACAGACCCCTGTGGTTGAATTAAGGTAAGTATGAATGAAGCTGAGGAGGAGGGTGACCCCATAGAAGCACCAGTAGTCTCAACTAACCTGAATCTCCGAGGTCTCTTAGACACAGACACCAGCCAGCATACAGGAGCTGTTCTGAGGCCCCTGACACATTTACAGCAAAGGAATACATGGTTTGGTCTCAGTCAGAGAAGATGAGCCTTGAGGCCCCAGAGAATTGGAAGACTGGCACTATGGACAGGGTGTCCTCTTTGAGACAGGGGCAAGTAGATTGGGAAGAGGAACTGTGGGAGGGTGGACCAGGAGGGGAGGAGTGACCAGACTGTAAATAAATAAATAAATAAATGTAATAAAACAAACAACAAAATAAATACTAGTTGTGTGTATACATATAAGTGTAAATAATAAGTACATATTAGTATAAATTTTATGAATTTCCTAGATGTTTCTTCTGAGAACATTTAGCAACCTCTTAAAAGCATAGGTTTTCTGACACTTGAGCTCCAGTTTTAAATTACAGTGCTTCAAGAAAAGGAATAGGGAATTTGAAGATAAATGGAGGGAATGGGCTGGACAGTGACATACAGGAAAAGTTTAGGTGGAGATATAGGCTGTGAGATAAAGACAAAAACCACATACAGATTATCAGATCTGTGGCAAGCATGGCTTAACAAGCCTCAGGGCATGACACAGACACAGGCGCGTGGTCCAAGAATCTTTCAGTACACCAGATGTGAAGGAAATAAGTGAAAGTCAGGTTGGATGGTAACAAATGGCAGAATAGATTATACTTTAGTATTGAGTTAAATCAGTAATTTAGTGATGGAAAGAAGGGTGAATGATGGAACTGGAAGTGAGTAGGTATGTACACCTAATATATGATGGATGTTTATATTTGTTCTACACATTTCATAATAAATACTGTATATATTCACTATATCATTTTAATATGACTACATATGTATTCTATACATATATGTGTATGAGTTATATCTATAAATATTTGAATGTATAGATATATAATATTTTAAATAAAACATAGAAGATATGAAACTTATATTGCCAATTTTATTACTTATCCTATGACATGATTTATGAAATTCAAGCACTGAAAATAGTTATAGATATTTGTCAAATGTTGTTACTGTTTTTAGTGAGCTGGAAATATTTAAACTTAAAGACAAACTCTTATTTTCTGTGAAAGATTCACATTTACCTATGCTCCTTTTACAAGCAAGGGAATTGGTGGTGGTGAAAAGAAAAACAAAGAAAGACTCATAATACTTTTAGCATTTGAGGCACTATTATCCTTAAAGAACTTGTCTTACTTCACAAATAATATATTTTACAATAGGGAACGCAATTCACAAGTTATTTAAAAGCAGATAAGTTAGAGAAAGTTAAATCATTTACTGGTTAGGTTAATCATGTTCCACTGACACTGGCTACACTTTTCTAATGCAATTGTTGAGTTCAGGTTTAAGGTCTTTGAGATAAAGGAAAGTCCCTTTTTTTCAATTAATTTTTCATGCCATTATTTTCTATATGTCTAGTATAAAATCAAAGTATATTCAGTGAAGTTAAATAATAGGAAAAGTGTAGGACAATTTGCAATCATGATGTGTGGCAGAAGATGTAGACTTGTTCAAAACCCTCTGGCTTTTACTGTGCTTTTTTTTTTTTATAACTTCAAGTGGCTCACACGTTTTTTGTATAAAGTTTTTTTGTTGTTGTTATTTCATCTTACCTTAGGCAAAACCATTTTATTTCTAGTTTCTGTTTTATAACTTTGTTTTGGAAACATCACCTATAAATTATTCATAAAATAGTCTCATTATTCAATCTTTCTGTAAATCTACCTATTATATATTGAAAAATGTTGCTTATTCAAAAACATTTTATGGCAAAGATGTTTTGAATGAAAACTGAAGAATGGACTCCATTAGATAATTTCAGGTAAGTTATTCAAGAGAAGCTATAAAGATCACAAGCACACAGTCAATGCTCTTTGTATATTTTGTAATACTTCTCGATTGAATTAATGAATCTCATTGACTCCAGCTCTTAGAGTAATTGTATGTATTTGACAAAACACATAGAAATTGGAAAAAATATTTGAAAATTGAAAGAAACTTTAAGTGTCCAGTGATATTTTCCTTTTCTAAGCTGAGAAAAGAAACAAAGTGTGTGATTTAGAACTTTTTGGTTATTTGTTTCAGTTATCAAACAACTGCACTTTACATAGTGGAGCAGTTTCAACATGATCATGATAGCTTTCTTTATAACACTTCGATTTTAATCTCCTCTTTTAAATTCCTCATAATGGAATTGTTTACTTTTCTGAAAATTATGTGGTATTAAGCCTGCTTTTAACTGAATTTCAATGAATACAAAATGTATTTTAGCAAGAGAAATATCTGCATGTATTATACATATATATCCATTATTTCTTCCCACTTTATGTAGTAGTAGTGTATTTATATTATATTCAATATTTAGGATCCTCCAGGAAATAAATACTTAAATTTGCAACCAATTTTCTTCTTGTCGTTTACTAAAAGTTTAATACAGCAAGTATCACTGAGCCTTATTCCTTCAGTGTTTGAGATTGATTTTTTTTTTGAGACAGGGTTTCTCTGTGTATCCCTGGCTGTCCCCAAACTCACTTTGTAGACCAGGCTGTCCTCAAACTCAGAAATCTGCCTGCCTCTGCCTCCCAAGTGCTGGTATTAAAGGCATGCAGCACCACTGCCTGGCAGAGATTTTTAATATCTTTATTACCTCTTCATAGCTTTTCCCCCATTTTTTTCTTTCCTAATCTTTATTATTTGCGGATTCAAGTCATTTAGCCTCAGCAGAATAGCTTTGGCATCCTTTAAAGAATCGAATCCTAAATATGCTGTTATTATTATTATTTTTTACCTTTCTTAGACATTATCCTGAAAGAACTTTTTAAAACATCCTTATTTTATAGGAACCCTCACCCTCTTGAAACTCTCTAACTCAAAACATCATCTATTTCCTATGTTTTATGCTGTCTACAGCTCATTTTTCATAATTATAAATGTATAGATTCATTAAATATAAATATAATAATTTTCCATAGATTTTTACCATTTACTACACATGAATAAATATTAATGCAAAGAATGAATAATTGAGGTTATATATTCCTAGATGACTCTAGATAATATCAAGATGACAAAAACTAACCAACTCATATATATATATGTATATATATGTATATATATGTATATACATATATATACATATAGTTCCATTCACTTCAAAATGCTTTGCTAGTGACTTTGGAATTGTTTTCCATTTAGAAACATCTCTAAAACAAATTTCATATGGATTGTAGACATACTTTTAAATTTTAAAATAAACAGAATATTACTTTAAAGCCTGTTGAGTAGCAGATTCTACTATAGGAGGAAGATTAGTATATTGAGATATTATGTACATAATTACACATTGAAAATTATATTAGTCACATTGTATTAAAACTCCTAAAATTTATTCTAAACATTTCTTCTCATGAATATCATGCTACCTATTATTTCTGCTGCTTTGATAGAGAATTAGTTTATTTCCCTTAAATTTCTCTATGTACCTAGTGTCAAATGCTAGATAATATGAGACCAGTTAGAGACTTTATTTTCATACAGCCTGACAGAGCTGAAGTGACAGACATAGGATACTAGGATATTTTCATCCAGTAGGGTATTTTGAAATTATTTAAGTGGCAGCAAGTAGTTAGAGAAATAAGAAGTGATGTTTCTTTTCCAAGGAAAGGTCCTAATCAAAAAATGTTTTTCTGTAAACATATATGAAAAATTTCAATAACAAACTAACCAAATAAAAAATGATTCTAGTAAGTTAACTTAGATACAAAGCAAAGAGAAAAGATTCTAATCATCACAAGAAATATAAAAACTGATGGCAAAATATATGGATAGATACTGGACAAGAAACCAAGGCTATTTTCATAAGCAATCAACATATATATAATTTAATGACCATGTAAAAGTTTAATTCTCATAGGGTATCTAGAATTCTTAAATTAGAAAGGAAAATACTTAAATTATTAGAATGATATGAGGCATTTCATTAAAAAATTACAAATATATAAAATTCAATTTGACAAATTAATATACCAAATTTCTAAATACGCAAAATCAATAATCTACCAATGACCATAAAAATTAGAGCCATAATACATATTATTATGTATTATTATTGGTACAAAGATGAAAATCTTTCAAGATAAACTTTTACTAAAATCTGAAATTAATATTTTGATCTAAGTATCCCACTCTATAAACATGTTCTTTAAAAACATTATTTATGGGATACTTTATATTTCTAATAATACCATTCATGATACTGATGGTTTAAATAAATTGAATTCAAGACATAGAAAATATTTTATTTTAATAATTATAAAATAATTATTTTATTTTATTGTGTGGGTGATGAACTAAATAATGGTGCTACCAGAAGACAGAAGACAAGAGAATCAGGAAATATGTAAAAGTAATAAATTAATTTGTATATATGTAGGTACACTGAGAAAACAGATCCAAGGGGTAGCAGCAAAGAAGAATGTTTCAAAAGTAGAAATCATCCAGGTCACATATTGAAGAAGAAAATTAAGGAATCCATTAGTGAATATTGTACAAATATATGAACATGTAAACTCTATTTCCAAAATGAAAAATTAGAAGACACAACTTTAAAAAGAATGTACACTAATATCATTCAAGATGTGTATAAAGGAAAAACCTTAAATAAAAGTTAACATTACAAGAAAGAAAAGCAAAATGAACTTTGAGGTTGGAAAAACTCTACTTAATTAAAAAGTTCAGCAAGCACTACAAAAGCAAAAGCCACTAAAACAACCCATACTGAATATATATATATATATATATATATATATATATATATATACACATATACATATATATATGTATATATACATACATACATATACATATGTATATATATATAATAAGACATAAGTTCACTTCACTCTTTCAATGTAGAACAAGATAAATAGAAAAGATTTAGTAGGCATGGCAATATAATGGATACTCAAATGAAGGATTTGTGTTCATTAGAAAACTGAAAATTTGTCAGGATCCATAATGGGACCAGTAACTAGCAGGTTATCATCCTGAAATTGCTGGCCTTGGACTATTAAATAATCTTCAACAGGTGCACCCTTATTAAGCAAGGCTGTAAGGGATTCATTTTAGGAAATATTCTTGCTATTAATATGCTTTTCTGGCTATTATTAAACATATATAACAATCACTAAGTAGTAGCACATCACTTTGGAGCAGTTCTCTGCAGGTCCATGAAGATGTACTGTCTTGTAGTGATGCTAAATAGAGAAATAGGTGATTTCTTAAGTTTTAATGATGATTCTATAAGAATTCCTAAAATTATATATGTGCTTATCAAGCTCTTTTATACTGGGAGTGCTATTAGGTCCTTTTCTGATAGTCAAAACTGAAATGAGAACTCTGCCAGTCTCCCAAGTGTTACCAGTTAATTGCTCTTATTTGGTAAACAGACTTTCTCCTACTCAGAGCACATTCCAAGAGGTTGTAAAACAGCCAAAGGTCATAAAAAGGGAAACTAACGATTTGTTATAGGTTCTAGGACAGAAGATAAAATATTGGCTAGGTTTATCTATACAAAACCTCACATAACTTAGCAATGGTTTGTAAACCTTCAGTGAACCTGTGGACCTGAGGCAAGTGATGGGTGTTTAGCTAGATAATTATTCCTAATGGATATGCATGTAAAAATTCTCTGTTGTAAATTCTATTTCAATTTATGGTTTGATTTTTCTGTGTGAGTTCGTGATAAACTTTGTAATGTGATCATGTATTCTGAAAGATGTTTAAGTGCTGAGGACAAAGAAGAGTCAGTACTGTGGTGAGAGGAATGGAGGTGAGATGGAACAGAGCAGATGGGAAAGTTTTAGACAGAACAGATTTTAGACAAAATTGAACTCAAGAAGAACTTAGTAGTATAGATATAGGTTTCAGAGAAAAGGCATTGAGAGTAAGAGCATAGTTGTGACTTCAGAGCAGAAGGAGAGCACAAGATTAGAAGGAGAATGCAGAGTGGAATAACTATAGGTAAAATAAAAAGCTAAAAGAGCAATGTACAGCATGCAGAGGGAAAGAGGAAAAACGAAGACAGTGCAAAGAACAGAAGGAGCAGGCAGGCTTCTCCTTAACATGGGATAGAACAGGTCCCATGGTAAGGAAAAGGTAGACTTAGCCTTAATAAAAGGAACAAAGCTTTTTTTCTTACAAACATGGGTTTAATTTAGTTAGCATTAAAAGGGTGGAAACCTTTTCTTTCTCTCTGCAATAAACATTGGAGATCATATTTTCATCCAGAATGTGTGAGTTCTTTCTGCACAGGGGCTTGGTCTTTTGCTCCATATACAAGTATGGATGAGTGTGTAAGTATGCAATTGTAAGAATGTATGCATGTGTATGTGTGTAAGTGTGTGATTTTTGAGAATGCATGCAAACTGGGCCCAAATGGATTTGAATGGAAATTTATAAATGAGCAAGCATAAAGTTGTATCTGAACTTATGTAACATTATACACATTTGCTTAGATAAAAGTTTTTTTTTCTTTCTACAAGCATTATTCTCTTCTCCTGGTTCAATAGAAGTCTATTGCTCTAATCCTCCCCCTACCCTGACAAGAAAGATACCTACGTGTGACCCTAATGAAGCAAGTGAAAGATCTATATGACAAGAACTTTAAGTTTATGAAGAAAAAAATCGAAGTCTCAGAAGGTAGAAAGATCTCCCATGTGCATGGACTGGTAGAATCAATATAGTAAAAATGTACATCTTGCTTAAAGCAATCTACAGATTCAATGCAATCCCCATCAAAATCCCAAATCAATTCTTCATAGATATAGAAAGAGCAATTCTCAAATTCATCTGGAATAACAAAAAATTCAGGATAGCAAAAACTATTCTCCACAACAAAAGATATTCTTGGGGAATCACCATCCCTGACCTCAAGCTCTGCTAGAGAGCAGTAGTGAAAAAAACTGTTTGGTATTGGTATGCAGACAGGCAGGAAAATCAATGAAATAGAATTGAAGACCCAGAAAGGAACCCATACACGTACGGTCACTTGATATTTGACAAAGGACCTAAAAACATCCATTGGAAAAAAGACAGATTTTTTTTATTGGATGTATCCTTATTACATGCTGGGGAATTTTCTGGGTATATGTCCAGGAGTGGTATGGCAGGCTCCTCCAGAAGTATCTTCTCCAGTTTTCTGAGGAACCGCAGGACCGATTTCCACAGTGGTTGTACCAGCTTGCAATCCCACCAGCAGTGGAGGAGTGTTCCTCTTTCTCCATATCCACCCCAACACCTGCTGTTTCCTGAGTTTTTAATCTTAGCCATTCTGAGTGGTGTGAGGTGAAATCTCAGGGTTGTTTTGATTTGCATTTCCCTAATGACTAATGATGTTGAACATTTCTTAAGGTGCTTCTCATCCATCTGAAGTTCTTCACTGAAAAGTCTTTGTTTTGCTCTGTACCCCATTTTTTTGATAGGGTTATTTGGTTAACTAGGGTCTTACTTCTTGAGTTCTTTGTATATATTGGATATTAGACCTCTGTCAGATGTAGGTTGGTGAACAGAATTTTTAATTATAATTTTTTATTGGATATATTCTATATTTACATTTCATTTCCCTTTTCCTGGTTCCCTGTCCCCCAAAGGTCCCACATGCCTTTCCCTCCCCCTACTCCCCCTTGCACCCTTTCCACTTCCCTGCTCTGGTATTCCCCTACACTGATGCTTTGAGCCTTTCCAGCACCAGGGTCCACTCCTTCCATCTAAGCTAATATCTACTTATCAGTGAGTGCATACCATGGGTATTCTTTTGAGACTGGGTTACCTCAGTATGATGTTCTCCAGCTCCATCCATTTCTCTAAGAATTTCATGAGTTCATTATTTCTACTGGCTGAATAGTAATCCATTGTGTATATATACCACATTTTTTGTATCCATTCCTCCTTTGAGGGACATCTGGGTTCTTTCCAGCTTCTGGCTCTTATAAATAAGGCTGCTATGAACATAGTGGAGCATGTATCCTTATTGCATGCTAGGGAATCTTCTGGATATATGCCCAGGAGTGGTATGGCTGGGTCTTCCGGAAGTATTGTGTCCAGTTTTCTGAGGAACTGCCAGACTGAATTCCAGAGTGGCTGTACCAGCTTGCAGTCCCACCAGAAGTGGAGGAGTGTTCTTCTTTCTCCACATCCTCACCAACACCTGCTGCTTGCTGAGTTTTTAATCTTAGACATTCTGACTGGTATGAAGTAAAATCTCAAGGTTGTTTGGATTTGCATTTCTCTAATGACTAATGATGTTGAATATTTTTTAAGATGTTTCTCAGCCATCTGAATTTCTTCAGGTGAAAAATCTTTGTTTAGCTCTGTACCCCATTTTTTGGTATGGTTATTTGGTTTTTTGGGGTCTAACTTCTTGAGTTCTTTGTATAAATTGTATGTTAGCCCTCTGTCAGATGTAGGGTTGGTGAAGATCTTTTCCCAATTTGTTGGTTGCTGATTTGTCCTTTTGATAGTGTCTTTTGCCTTTCAGAAACTTTGTAATTTTATGAGGTCCCATTTGTCTATTCTTGATCTTAGAGCATAAGCTATTGGTGTTCTGATCAGAAACTTTTCCCCTGAGCCAATGTCCTCAAGGGTCTTCCCCAGTTCATTTTCTGTTAGCTTTAGTGTGTCTGGTTTTATGTGGAGGTCCTTGATCCACTTGGAGTTGAGCTTAGTACAAGGAGATAAGAGTGGATCTATTCTCACTCTTCTGCATGTTGACCTGCAGTTGACCCAGCACCATTTGTTGAAAAGGATATCTTTTTCCCACTGGATGTTTTCAGCTCCTTTGTTGAAGATCAATTGGTCATAGATGTGTGGGTTCAATTCTGGGTCTTCAATCCTATTCCATTGTTCCAACTTTCTGTCACTTTACCAATGCCTTGTAGTGTTTAATACTACTGCTCTGTAGTATTGCTTGAGGTCCGGGATACTGATTCCCCCAGTAGTTCTTTTACTGTTGATAATAGTTTTAGCTATCCTGGAGTTTTTCTTATTCCAGATGAATTTGAGAATTACTCTTTCTAACTCTATGAAGAACTGAGTTGGGATTTTGAGGGGGATTGCATTGAATCTGTATATTGCTTTTGGCAAGATTGCCATTTTTAACTATATTTATCCTGCCTACCCCCAAGCATGGAAGATATTTCCATTTTCTGAGGTCTTCTTCCATTTCCTTCTTCAGAGACCTGAAGTTTTTGTCATACAAATCTTACACTTGTTTGAATAGAGTCACACCAAGATACTTTATATTGTTGGTGGCTATTGTGAAGGGTGTCATTTCCCTAATTTCTTTCTCATCCTGCTTATCCTTTGAGTACAAGAAGGGTACTGGTTTGCTTCAGTTGATTTTATAACCAGCTGATGAACAACTTTGCTGAAGTTGTTCATCAGCTGTAGGAGTTCTCTGGTGGAGTATTTTGGATCACTGATGTATACTATCATATCATCTGCGAATAGTGATAGTTTGACTTCTTCCTTTCCAATTTGTATCCCTTGTCTAGTCCCTGATTTTAGTGGGATTGCTTCCAGTTTCTCTGTATTTACTTTGATGTTGGCTCCTGGTCTGCTGTAAATTGTTTTTACTATGTTTCGGTATGGGCCTTGCATCAGTGTAGGAGAATACCAGAACAGAGAAATGGGAAGGGGAGAATGGGGGAGCAGGGGGAGGGAAAAGGGCATATGGGACCTTTGTTGGGTGGGGAACCAGGAAAAGGGAAATGAAATTTAAATAAAGAATATATCCAATTAAAAAAGAAAGAGAGGAATAGAGAGATAGGGAGACCAATTACATCCTGAAACTTTAAATTGTGCCTTTGTTAACTTTTCCCCCAAAGATATTTTCTAATTACAGCAAGAAATACAAAAAAGGTATGTTTAAGAATGGTTTAATAAACTGCTTTCTAAAGAAACAAACAAACAAACAAACAAACAAAGAAATCATGGACAATACACCCTTTACAATAGTCACAAGTAATATGAAATATCTTGTTGTGGCACTCAATAAGGAAGTGAAAGATCTTTATCAAGAACTTCACATCTCTTAACAATGAAGCTGAAGAATTCAGAAGATAGACAGACTCCCATGCTCACGGAGCAACAGGATTAATAAAGTAAAACTGGCCAAAGGAGCCAAAACCATCCAGCATTTAAAAAAAAAAATGTGATAGTTCAGCCGGTGATCAGCATGTAAAAGAATGCAAATGACCCATTCTTATTTCCTGTACAAAGTTCAAGTACAAGTGTCTTAAGGATCTCCACATAAAACCAGATACTATGAATCTAATTGAAGAGAAAGTGGGAAAGAACCTGGAATACACTGGTACAGGGGAAATTTTTCTGAAAAGAACACTTATGTCTAAGATCAAGTATTGACAAATGGGTCCTCATATATTTTCAGTAGGACAAAAGGGTAATCCTCGGATTGGGAAAACATCTTTATGAACCCTCTATCTGATAGAGGGCTAATTTCCAAAATATACAAAAAAGTCAAGAAGTTAGCCTTCAGAGAACCAAATAACCCTATTAAAAATGGGGTACAGAACTAAATAGAGATTTCTCAACTGAGGAATTGTGAATGTCTGAGAAGCACCTAAAGAAATGCTCAACAACCTTAGTCATCAGGAAAATACAAATCAAAGCAACTCAGATTCCACCTAACACCTCTCAGAATGGCTCAGGTGACAGCAGATACTGGTGAGAATGTGGAGAAAGGGGAACACTCTTTCACTGATAGTGTGATTGCAAGCTGGTACAACTACTCTGCAAATCAACCTGGCCATTCCTCAGAAGACTGGCAATATTCTACCTGAGGACCCAGTGATACCACTCCTGGGCAAATACCCAAAAAATGCTCCAACATATAACAGGAACATAAGCCTCAGTATGTTAATAGCAGCCTTATTTATAATATCCAGAAGGTGGAAAGAACCCAGATGTCCTTCAACAGAGGAATGGATACAGAAAGTGTGGTACATTTGCCTAATGGAGTACTACTCAGCTATTAAAAACAATTATGTCATAAAATTTACAGGCAAATGGATGGAACTTAAAAAACATCTTCCTGAGTGAGGTAATCTAGACACAAAACAACACACATGGTATGTACTCACTGATAAGTGGATTTTAGATAAACAGAAGCTCAGAATAGCCATGATGTAACTCACAGACAATATGAAACCCAAGAAGAAAGAAGATCATACCAAAGTGCGGGTGCTACAGTACTACTCAATGCAGGGATTAGAATAATCTCTGGGAAGTAGAGCGAGACAGGGGTCTGGAAGGGAGAGAGGAAAGGGAAGAAAAGGGGGAGCAGATTAGGTATGGGAAGAGTTGGGGGAGAAGTACAGTGGTTTAGCAATTTGAGAGTAGGTATGTAGTAGTAAGGGAGGTAGAACTAGGGCTAGCCACTAGAAAGTCTCAGATGCCAGGTCCCAAGAGGGAGAATTTTACCTGAATTACCCAACAAAGGGAAATAGAACCTGTAGAAACCAAACTCAGTGGATAGGAATGACCCCCTTTTGAGGAATGGGGCCTCCTGCCCCCTCAATAATATTAATCCGGAATTCCTCCTGTCAAAAAGGAAATACAGGGACAAAGAATATAGCAGAAGCTGAAGGAAAGGCCATCCACAGACTGCCCCACCAAGGGATCCATCCCGTCTGCTGACACCAAAACCAGACACTATTGCTGATGTCAAGAAGTGCTTACTGACAGGAACCCAGTATAGCTGTACACCGAGAGGGTCTGCCAGAGCCTGACCAATAAAGATGCAGATGTACACAGACAAATATTGGACTGATCACAGTGACCCCAGTATGGAAGTTAGGGCAAAGACTGTAGGAGCTTAAGGGGTTGGCAACCTCATAGGAAGAACAACAATATCAACCAACCAGACCCCTTAAAGCTCCCAGGGACTAAATCACCAAACAAAGAGCACACAGGGGAGGATCCCATGGCTTGAGATGGATATATAGCAGAGAATTGTCTTATCTGGCATTACTTTGAGGGGAACCTCTTGGTCCTGTGAAGGCTTGATGACCCAGGATAGGGGGATTCTAAGCCAATAAGGCAGGAGTAGGGAAGCACCCTCAGAGGTAGGGTAGAGGGATGAGGGGGTAGGGGACTTGTGAAGGTGAAACTGGAAAGGGGGAATTACCTTTGAAATGTAAAGGCAAAGGAAGAAAAAATGAAGGATGGGAGGAAGGGAGGACAAAGGGAAAAATAAGGGGGGAAAGTTTGCTTTCATCTTTTCTCTGTTTTTGGAAGACACTCTTTAAAGGTGCTTTTGTGTACTCAATCACATTTTGCACTAGGACGATCATTAAACTATTGTTGGGGGAAAGAAAAGAATTAAAAGAAGAAACAGATAAGTAAAAAATACAGATATTATCTCAGAGTTAATGTTTAGAAAAAAGTTATCCAAGCAAATTTTCCAAAGAAGCAAGCTGCACTAGCCATGCTAATATCTAATAAAACATACTTTCTACCAAAATTAGTCAAAAAAGGTGGGGAAAGGTATTCTTCAAAGGAAAAGTCCAGTAAGATGATACTTCAGTACTGCATATCTATACCCTAAATTCATAGGCACAAACATTTTTTTTTCAAGGCAGGGTTTCTCTGTGCAGCCCTGGCTGTCCTGCAACTCACTCTATACACCAGGCAGGCCTCGAACTCAGAAATCCACCTGCCTCTGCCTCCCAAGTGCTGGGATTAAAGGCATGCTGCCACCAACGCCCAGGAGGCACAAACATTTGTAAAAGAAATACTACTAAAACTTAACCCTCACATACTTCAATGGCCCATTCTAATGAAAAAGTCATCCAGACAAAAACTAAACACAGAAATAATGAAGATAATTGAGGTTATAAATCTGACCTGACATACAAAAACATTTCACCCAAGCGCGTGCGAGTACACACACACACACACACACAAATAACTTCTTTTTGGAACCTTATTGAACCTTCTCCAATTTTGACCATGTTGTATGTCACAAACCAAACCTTAACAGACACAAGAAAATTGAAATACACCTTGTATCATATCAGGCCAGTATAAGTTGAAGATGAATTTCAAGAACAGAAACAATAGAAAGCCTTCAAACTTATAGAAATGGTACAATGTTCTACTACTCAGTGATCAGGGAAAGAATACATCAACAAATTAAAATCTTTCTAGAATTCAATGAAAATGAAAGAACAACATACTCAAACTTATGGGACACAATGAGGAAACTAGAAAAAACTTTATAAAGAAATTAGAGAATTCTAATAGTAGCAATTTAAATATACATATATATAATATGTGTATGTAAAATATTATATATATATATGAAAGCTGTACACACAAAAGAAGCAAACACTTCCAAAAATAGTAGAGAACAAGAAATATTCAAATTAAGGATAAAATGAATAACCAAAGAAAACAATACAGTCAATGAAACCAAGAGTTGGTTCTTTAAGAAAAATCAGCAAAATAGGCAGACACTTAGCCAAACTAATTTAAAGTCAGATATCAGTATGCAATTTAACAAAATCTCAAACAAAAGGGACAGGAAACAACAGACAAAGAGGAAATTCAAAGGATCTTTGGGTGTTACTTCAAAAGCCTGTACAACACAAAATTGGAAAATATAAATGACATGGATGATTTTCTAGACAGATACCACTTACAAAAGGTAGAACGAGATCAGGTCAACTATCTTCTCTAAGTAGTACTACAACACTTAAGGAAATAAAAAGAGTCATCAAAATTCATCCAACAACAACCAAAAAATTAGGGCCAGATTGATATAGCACAAAATAATACCAGACTTTCAAAATGGGTTCATCTATTCTATTCCACAAAATACAAATAAAAGGATCTTTTTCAATCTCATGCTAAGGGTATATAGTTACCCTGACACTCAGATCATCCAAAGACTCAATAAAGAAAATTACAGACCAATTTCCATTTTGAATATTGGTATGAAATTCTCAATAAAATACTCACAAATAAAATTCAAGACTACATTGAAAACATCTTCTACCATGATCCATCAGGATCCGCCATGATTCCAGGGATCCCATGGTACAATATCAGAGAAACTATCAACAAAATCTACTCTATAAACAAACTCAAAAAAAATAACTAAATGGTCATATCATTGCATGCTGACAAAGTATTTGACAAAATGCAATACCCTTTCATATTAAAAGTCTTAGAGAGATCCGGGATACAAGGCATATACCAAAATATAATAAAAGAAATATATAACAAGTCAATAGGCAACATCAAATTAAATGAGGAGAAAGTTAAACTAATTCCACTAAAATCAGTGACAAGGCAAGACTGCCAATGGACAGGGATAATAATGTAGCAGAGTTTGTGGGAACACTCAGCTAATGACTGGCAGAATTTGCAACACAATGGCTACATAAGATAGCCAATTCTCTGATATTACTGATACTCTATGCATCACTATCTCCTGATAATTTTAACCCGTAGCAGATGGAAAATGATGCAGAGACCCACAACCAAATATCAGGTAGTCCTCTGGGAGTCTTGTGGAAGAGGAGAGATAGAACTGAGTGAGCTTATGGAGAGTTTAACTGTAAAGTTTCCTGGTTGATTCTGTATACTTACTGAGGGCCAGGCAAAGTGCCTTTTAATGGAGATTGTCAGAGAATGGGAAAGAGAGAAAGCAGAATGATACACATGACAGTCTAACTGTTCAGGTCCTCCAAAGCCTTGGAGGAATAAAGGGCTCTTAGAAATCAAACAATCAGTGAGAACTAAGTTTAGAAACCTTAGTCTTTCCTGATAACAACACAAAACCTGTAGCTTTGATGGACACCTACACGGAATTTTCTTTCTTTGAAGAAATCTGTAGGCAGTACAGTACATCTCCTACTAGAAACCAGGCTCACCAATCGATTTGTCCTTTGCAATACAGTCTCCTTTGGCCCAACACCCCATAGTGTCCTTGCCCTTCCTTCCTATTTCTATATTCATTGCTGCCCATATAGATATTTTGATGCAGCTCCCATAGCATTGTAGAGTCCAGGACTTGTGACAGGCCCTTGATTTAAAGTGATTAGAGTAAGATACGTTGGCTTGTCATATCCAGAGGCATCGGGATATAGTTCTCCAAGGCATGGGGATGGCAATTATGTTTTGTCTCAGGTTCCAGCCTACCATGCAAGAGCTAATGCTATCATACCAAATCTTCATTTAGTATTTAAGATTGATGAATATTGTGGGCTTTTTCTATGCATTAATTATCAGTTTGTTGTCACCAGGAGTGCCAGCATACACTAAGCTGACACAAGACACATCATTTCACCTCTGTCTGTCAAGAGAGACAGCTTTTGAACTGCAGAATTGCTCCTATATTTCGCTCCAATATCTTTTTGTTTTGTGATATCTTTTGCCATCTTTTCATGACTTTCTTGATTTTTTAACCTATCTTTTGCTTTATGTCCCCAAATGGTTACCTTGGCCCATTTTAATTGATAGAGTTAGAAAGGAAAATATCAAATCCACCATCTTAAATTTTCTCATATTTAAAGGACTTAACATTCCTTTTTATGTGTACTCTCTTTATGCATTAATTTTCCCATTGAAGTTAAATAACTGCCCCTCCAGGTATTGATATTGTGAAAAAAAACTTAAATGCTCATGGGGACCCAATTTTTTGAGATCCTGATTAAATTACTTAGTTTAAATTCCCGGCACATTTACTGCTAAATCATATGGTTGTTCTCTATTCTAATTTTTTTTTAGAAAAAAATATCATTTTTAATAGAGATAGTACCAAATGATATTCCATCAAAACTATATATGTAAATATACAAGGATACCTCATTGTGGTCTTGGTTTGCATTTTCTGTATGGTTATAATTCTGGTAACATTTCATATTAGCTATATGCAATATATTTCTGAGATACAAGAGAAACTATCTCTTCAATTTTGATCTAATTTTCATTTAAATAATTTGTCATTGTGATGATAGTGAAATTTTTGGTTATTTTCTTTTGGTTTTGAACTGTGAACTTTCCCTTTATGATTTAGCCTTAAGCTGCTATCAAATATGTAGTTCTGAATATGTTCTTCAATCCTGAGATTTTCCTATCTACAAGTGTTTGTTTCCTGAACATAGCATTTTGTTCTTTGATACCCTACTACTGTATGATGAAGTACTTCACCTATGACAGCTGAAATTGTATGGTCTCACATCTTCTGCTCACAATTTTTATACTGTCTGTCAAGCCCGGGACAAGAAAATGGTTACATTATAAGAAGAATAGCTACAAGGCCAATATACGTAGTTACTATGCTCACAAAATCTTTAGAAAATAAACACAACAGCATGTTAAAAGGATCACAATCCATTACCAAGTGATCCTTACGCTGACTTGACATTGTTGCTACTTATAAAAAGCAGTTAGTATGATGCAATATAGTAAAGAAAAAATTACAACCAAAATAATGTACACAACATACTTTTGAAAATACTCAGAAAAATACAAGACAACATTATCTTTAAAACTGTAGGTCACATATGAAAATCTCAACGTTAAGTGATTGGGAACTAGTAGTGGTTAACCATTCTGTTTGCCTCCTTTTGCTCTAAAGCTGTGAACTCCAAATAGAACAATATGTGCAGGAAAACAAACAAAATGCAAACAAACTAGGAAGAACCAACTAAATCATTTGCAAATGTCACAATTATATAATGTACATCTGTCTATGTTTATGTCTATATAAATTCTCCTTACACAAATCCACTGGAAATAATAAAATATTTTACTTAGAGAATACAGAATCAAATGTAAACATCAGTTTTACTATCACACACTAATGAACTATCACAAATAAATGTTGAAAGAAGAAATTATAGAATTTCTTCTTAAAATATAGAATGAAAAATTGCTTTAGTAAGTAAAAGATTTTCACAATAAAATCTTCAAAGTACTTTTGAAAGCATGAAAAGAATAAATACATGGGGAAAATTTATATCAATACATTATCTGATGTGAAATAGTTGTGCACACATATTTTAAACCCATCTGTAAATATAGTGCAGTTCTTGGCACAGTCTCAATAGCAGTCCTTATACAGAGAAAATAGCCATCCAGTGACTACGTAATTTCTTACAAACCACTGATGAAATAAATCTGAAATCTTTAAATCACACTAAATTTAAAATATCTAACAAAAAATTCAGTGGTTATACTTCTAATAACATAGTATATAACCAGACAAATCGCTACCAGAGAGCTAGTGGCATGGTCCAACATGTAAAGTTGTTAATGCCCCAGCTACACTGACATGAGTTTGGTACCCATTCGGAAGATGTGGGAAACCCTGAAGTAATATTTCCTAGTCATGGTCATCATTTATTTTCCAGTACTTTATTTTTCCATTTTTATTTATCTCTTTATTCAATTAATTTATCTATGATTATTACACATTTTTCCTAGTAAAATACATAAGCCACAACTTCTATCTCTACATATTCACCTATATTTCCATAAGATTCAGGGTTGTGTCCCTGACCTTCGTATCCTGAATCATTGTTTTCTTTCAGTATTGTTGACCTTACACTATTCTATATCTGGTATATTTTAGTATATCTATTTGTAATTTTTAGTTTTATATATATATGTCATATTTCACAGTATATATTTTTCATGATATATGTTATATATTATATACATATATGAATAAAATGACATATATATCTATTACCTTACTATTTTTGCTGAATACTAATAGTAATATTGAATGAGTGTCTACTGGAGAGGGTTGAGACTTGTAAAGCAGAAATTTGTGTGGTTCTGTGAGGGTATTTCTAGCTCCTTCCCAGTTCTCTGTTTCTGTCTCTGTCTCTGTTTCTCTCTGTCTTTCTATCTCTGTCTCTGCCTTTCTGTCTGTCTTTCTGTCTCTCTCTTACATTCCTTCTCCATGTCTCTATGACCTTCCCTGTCCTCACTGCTGCAAGCCTTCATAATGTAAATTACACTATTAATTTACACCATTTATGCCACAATAGAGATAAATCTATGAATGTGTTGGATAAATTAAAAATTCTTCTCATATATGTTTTTATAAATACATATACACACCTATGTATGTATATATGCATATATAATATATTTATATCTATTTATTATATTTTTTCACAAATGCATATTTATATGTTCACATATGCATATAAACATAATTGTATAATCATATATGTTTGGGCACACACATTCATGTATATATATGCATGAGTATATGTATACATATATAATATATGGATATATAAGTATATATATATTTATATATATATAAACATGCACACATGTATATGGTCATGGGTGGTCTTAAGTAGAAACCAAATTTTTAAAAGATGATAGATATAGTTCAACATTTTAAAATTTTCCCACTTCTCCAGAATTCAAATAGTATAGCTTCTGTGGTTTATATTTCCTATTCTCAATCTTGCACACAAAATTTTTTGAGGTTTTTTATACCTGTGAATTTCTACTGTAGAATATCTTAGTGTCTCTTCTAAATCATTAGCAATTGCTTATTTGCTTATATGGGATGAACATACAGATATTGGAATGGTATGTAAACCATATCTAAATACAGCCCCCATGTGAGAGATGGATTCTGTTAATTGTAGTGAATGATGTCTATCAAACTGAGCATCTATGCACAAATAATCTTGCACACATTTTCTTGAAATCCTCTTTTATGGTGGATATATGCAAACATTTTTATATATTAATACAGAACCAATTATCTTTTTTAGATATTAACTAATCTAGGTTTGGCCTATTCTTGTTCAGTCTCTATGTCTCAATCACTGCAATTAACTTTTGATAATTTTATTGTTCCTGTAGATTTTTAAGGAAGTTTGGTGTTAAAGAATTGCTAATGTAAAGATATGTTTATTCATAAGGATTTGTACGTTGGTTTTATCACTGAAAAGTATATGGTAAATGATAATATTCTATGTTGCCAGTTCCTTATTTTCAATAAATGGACATTTTGAAGGCTCTGATTTCTTCTCCATCATAAAATCCTAGAAAACCCACAGCTATGTTCACCTTTCCTTGCATGAAAAGGAGAGTGGCAATATAATTATTACAAATATATTAATATATACTTTTAATCAACAGCTGAATAGCATCATGCTGAGATAATTATTTTTGGTACATGAAGACTGATTACATTTTCCTAATTAAACATTTTCCTAGTAGATTTTGCATTTACATATTCACTGGATCATGTCAAAGATTAGCATTTGCTTTTCAGTTTTTAAAGTTACATTTAGTCTTTAAAATCCAAACCATATATTGTTCTTTCTGAAACTTGTAGTGAATTATTTCCTAGAATATATAACTAAGGAACATATAAATGTCAATTAAGGTTATTTCAAATTATGTGTCAATTACGATTATTTCAAATTCATGTGAATAATCATAATAACTTACAATACTCTTCAAGGTTTTTGAACAGACAATTAGTCTAGGTGTTAAGATTCAATTGGAAATTATATTTCAGAACAAATAGACACACTGTGTCTATAAACATGTTTGTTACATGAAAGGTGGATGAAGGAACCAATTAATTTTACATAAAATTAGTTGCTATATAAGATACAAAGTGTCTCCTCTATTGGGAAATCTTCTAAAGCTTAGAGTCTAGGACTAAGACTTCAACTCTAAATAAGACTATTATGCTTCATAGCTCAGTAGTACTCCATTGTGTAAATGCCCCAAAATTTCAGTATCCTTTCCTCTGTTGTGGGACATCTGGGTTGTTTTCAGCTTTTGGCTATGACAAGGCTGCTATGAATATAGTAGAACATATGCGCCTGTTGCATGGTGGAGCATCATTTGGATATATGTCCAAGAGTGGTATAGCCAGTGGTATTTCCAATTTTCAAAGAAAAGTCCAGATTGTTTTCCAGAGTTGTTGTACCAGTTTGTAATCCCACCAGCAATGGAGGAATGCTCCTCTTTCTCCATATCTTTGCCACCATGTGCTTTCACCAAGACTTTTAAAGCTTAGGCATTCTGATTGGTGAAAGGTGGATTCTCAGGATCACTTTACTTGCATGTACATGATCACTAAGGACTTTGAACATTTAACTGCTTAGTAATTCAAGATTCTTCTGTTGTGAATTTTCTGTTTAGTTCTATACCCCGTTTTTGGATTGAGTTGTTTGGGTTTTTCCATGTTTAGCTTCTTGAGTGTTGGATATTAACCCTCTATTGGGTGTGGGGTTAGTGAAGATTTTTTCCTACTTTGTAGGGTGCAAATTTCTCTTATGGACTATGTCCTTTGCCTTACAGAAGATTTTCAGTTTCATGAGGTGCTAATCATCAATTCTTGATCTTAGAGCTTGAGCTGTTGGAGTTCTGTTTAGGAAATCCCCCAATGTCCTGCACCTCATGACAATGAGTTTGAGGTTCCTCCCTACCTTCTCTTTTGTTAGATTCAGTGTATCTAGGTTTTTTATTAATCATTTTCATACACTCCATACTTTATTCCCCACCCAACCAACCCCTGTCCACCCTCTGACTATTCCACACCTCATATGTCCTCCCCATCCTCTGCCTCCACGTGGCTGTCCCTATCCACCACCCCACATGACCTCTAAACATTTTGGGGCCTACAGGCTCTTGAGGGTTAGTTGTATAATTTCTGAATGAACAAAAACCCAGCTATCCTCTTCTGTATGTGTGCTAGGGGCCTCATGTCATCTGGTGCATGCTACCTGTTTGGTGGTGCGGTGTTTGAGAGATCCCAGGGGTACAGATTAGTTGAGACTGCTGGTCTTGCTACAGGGACACCTACAGCTTCATTCAGCCTTCCCTAATTCAACAGCAGGGGTCAGCTGCTTCTGTCCATTGCTTGAGTGCAAATGTCTTCATCTGACTTTTTCAGCTTCTTTTTGGGTATTCCAGAGTGCTGTCATGCTAGGTCCCTTTTTGTGAGTTCTCCATAGCTTCAGTAATAGTGTCAGGCCTTAGGACCTCCTCTTGGGCTGGATCCCCCTTTGGTCCTGTTGCTGGACCTTCTTTTCCTCAGGCTCCTCTCCATTTCCATCTAGTTTTATATAGAGGTCCTTGATCCATTTGGACTTGAGTTTTGGGCAAGGTGAAAAATATAGATCTATTTTCATTTTTCTACCTATAGTCTGCCCATTTACTGCACTGTTTTTCTACATATAGTCTGCCCATTTTCTACATATAGTCTGCCCATTTACTGCACCGTTTACTGATGCTTTAATTTATCCAATGTCTATTTTTTTCTTCTTTGTCAAAGATGAAGTGTTCCTAATTGTGTGGTTTATTTCTGGGTCTTCAATTCTATTCTGTTGATCAACCTCTCTATTCCTGTACCAATAGAATGCAGCTTTTACCACAATCGCTCTGTACTAGAGCTTGAAGTCAGGGATGGTGACTCTCCTAAAAGTTCTTTCATGTTAAGAATTTTTTCATTATTTAGAATTTTTCCAGATGAAATTTTGAATTACTTTCTTCATGTTTTTGAACAATTGTGGTGAAATTTTGATGGGGTTGCATTGAATCTGTAAATTGCTTTTGGTAGAATGATCTTTTTTTTTTTTTTTTAACTGTGTTAATTCTACCAATCCATGAGAATAGGAGATCTTTCTATTTTCTGAGGCCTTATTTGATTTCTTTCTTGAGAGTAATGGGTTTCTTGTCGTACAGATTGTTTGTTTGGTTAGAGTTACCCCAAGATATTTTCTATTATTTGTGACTATGGTGAAAGGGTGCTGTTACTCTAATTTCTTTTTCAACCCATTTATCATTTGTATAAAGAAAGGCTGCCGATTTATATGAGTTCATTTTATTTCCAACCACTCTGAAGTTGTTTATCGGGTGTAGAAGTTCTCTGGTGGAAATTTTGGGGTGGTTTATGGATACTATCATATCATCTGCAAATAGTGATACCTTGACTTCTTCTTTTAAAATTTGTATTCATGATCTTATCTCTAGCAAGTACTTGGAGTACAATGCTGAATGTGTATGGTGAGAATACACATCCTTGTTTTCTCTCTGATTTTAGTGGGATTGCTTCAAGTATCTCTCCCTTTAATTTGATTGGCTGTTGGTTTGCTGTATATTGCTTTTATTATGTTTATTAGTTATGGGCTTTGAAATGCTGATCTATATAATACTTTTAACATGAAGGGGTGTTGTATTTTGTCAAATGCTTTTTCTGCATCTAATAAGATGAAGGAGTATTTTTCTTGAGTTTGTTTATATATTGGATTGCATTAATGAATTTTTGTATATTGAACCCACCTTGCATCACTGAATTTTCCTCTTAGTACTGCTTTGTGTCTCATGAGATTTTTGGGTGTTCTTTGTCATCATTTTTATTGAATTCTATTGTTTTTATTTATTCTCTGACCAACTTATTGTTGAATAGAGTGTTGTTCAATTCCCATGGGTATGTAATATAGGTTTTCATTGTTGTTGATGATGATTTTGTCTAGCCTTAGTCCATGGTGATCTGATAAAATGCATGGCATTATTTCCTTCATTGTGTATGTGTTTAAATTTGTTTTGTGACAGATTATATGGTAAGTTTGGAAGTAGTTACCATAAGGTGCTGAGAAGAAGCTTTATTATTTTATTTTTGGGTGAAATGTTCTGTGGATTTCTGTTAAATCTGTTTGGTTCATGAACTCTATTAGTTTCACTGTGCCTCTGTTTTGCTTGTGTTTCAATGACCTGTCTATAAGTAAGAGTTGTGTGTTGAAATCTCTCACTATTATAGTGTGGGGTTCAATATGTGTCTTGGGCTTTAGTGAAGTTTCTTTTATGAATATGGGTGCCCTTGCATTTGAAGCATAGATGTTGAGAATTGAGACTTTGTCTTTGTGGACTTTTCCTTTGGAGAATATGAAGTGTTTTTCCCCATCTCACTTGATAACTTTTGATTGAAAGTCTATTTTATTGTAGATTAGTATGGCAACTCTTACTTGATTCTTGAGACTCTGTGGTAGTTTCTATCTTTGTTATTGAGGTGTGTTCCTTGTATGCTGCAAAATGCTGTATTCTGTGTATGTGTCTAGTCTGTTACCTTATTATTTTTATTGGGGAGTTGAGTCTGTTGATATTGAGAAATATTGAAGACAGGTGATTTTTATTTCCTGTTATGTTTGTTCTTGTATGTGTCATTATGTGCCTGTGATTCTCTCCTTCTGGCTTTGTTATGAAATGATTAATATCTTGTTTTTACTTTGACATAGGTACCTTCTTTGTGTTAGAGTTTTCCTTCTAGAATTCTTTGTAGGGCTGGATTGGTTAAAAAATATATTGTTTGAATTTGTTTTTTTTTTTCCTAGAATTTTTTGGTTTCTCCATCTATGTTGATTGAGAGTTTTTCTGGGTATAGTAGCCTGAGGAGGCATTTCTGTTCTCTTAGGAGTCTGCATGATCTTTGTCCTGACTCTTCTGGCTTTTTAGGGTGTCTGTTTAGAAGTCTGGCATAATTCTGAAAGGTCTATCTTTATATGTTAGTTGGTCTATTTCCTTTACAGCTTTAATATTTTTTCATTGTTCCATACATTTAGTGTTTTGATTATTATGTGATAAGATTTTCTTTTGTAGTCTAATCTATTTGGTGTTCTATAGGCTTCTTGTACATTTAGGTTAGGGAGGTTTTCTTTTATGATATTGTTGAAGACATTTTCAGGTCCTTTGAGCTGGGAGTCTTCTCTCTCCTCTATTCCTGCTATTCTTTGAATGGTCTTCTCATTGTGTCCTGGATTTCCTGGATGTTTTGGGCTAGGTGTTTTCTATGTTTTGAACTTTATTGACAGTAGTGTTTATATCTTCTAAAGTATCTTCTACAAATGACATACTCTCTGTGTTTCTTATATTCTGTTGCTAATTCTTACATCTACAATTCCTGACTTCTTTCCTAGTTTTCTACTTCAATGGCTGCCTCCATTTGTGTTTTCCTTATGTTATTTTACTTCCACCTTTAGGTCTTGGATCATATTGTTTAATTCCTTCATCTTTTTATTGTGTTTTCCTGTATTTCTTTAAGGGATTTACTTGCTTCCTCTTTAAGAGCTTCTACCTCTTTACCTGTGTTTTCCTGTATTTCTCTCTCAGTAAGTTATTTATATCCTCCTTAAAATACTCAAAATTAAAAGACTCCTCATGAGATAGGAATTTTATATAGGGCTTGCTGTTGTGAGAGAGCTTGATTCTGATGATGCCAAAGTATATTGAGTTCTATTGCTTGTGGTCTTGTGCTTGCCTCTTGCCATCTTTTAACTCTGATTTTAGGTGGTCTGGACATCTCCATCTGGAGCCTGCTTCCTGTGTCCCTGGGTTGCTGTAGGTCTCCTGGGAGGCCTGTGGTCCTGGCTATTGCAAACCTCTTGTAAGTCTTTCAAACTGTGCTGTCTTCAGAGGGGCAAACAGGCTGCTGATCTCTTGCCTTGGGTGCAGCAGATCTCCTGGGGGCACTTCAGACTTTTGGGTCTTTAGAGGAGCAGTCAGTCTGCTGCCCTGAATGTATCTTTTCTACAGGAGGTGGACCTTTAAACTGTGGGGTCTGTTAACCTGTGTCCTGAAGAACTCTTGGGAGTCTTTAGACTGTGGTGTCTTCAGAGGAACAGACAAGCTGGTATTCTGTTCCAGAAGGAGAGTGGAATTCTGGGGATAGAAGACGTGGGGGATGATGGGCCCTGGGACCACTGGGGTTCTTGGGGTTGCCAGATGTTGCAGTTTTGGGGAGAGTGTCTTACTCATTGCCCTGTGTACAGTACAATTCCTGGGAAAAATTCAGACTGTGGTGTCTTCAGATGAGTGGACAAGTTGGTAATCTGCCTAGGGAGAAAGTACAGGCCAGAAGGAAAAAGGGGAAAATCTAGAAGAAACTGAGGGAAGTCTCAGAGGGAAGAAAGGGAGTCTCATGGGAAGACAAGCAGTTTCAAGTAACCTGAATCCCCAAGATCTCCCTGACACGGAGCCACCAACCAGACAGCATATAGCAGCTGATATGAGGCCCCTAAAACACAGAGAACTGCCAGGTATGGACCCATTGAGAGAATACACACCTAATCCAGGAGAGACATGAGGCCCCAGGGAGTAGGGAGGTTTGGTAGGGTTGGGTAGGGATGGGAACATCCTCTTGGAATTCAGGGAGGAGGCATGGGATGAGGAACAGGTAGAGGTGAGACTGGGAGTGATATAATGTCTGTACTATAAAAATAGATAAAAGATAAAAGAATTAAAAGAAAGAATATGGTCTCTGGAAAGCTGATATCCACAATGTGCCAAGCAGTATTAGAACATGTAATTACAGAAAAATTGTTCTATTGCTGAAGAATTTTCAAATTTTCATAGTTTTTACAATTTCCTTGACTATATTGTGCAATGTGTTTTATTTTAATGTTTACATTTTAAAATGCTTATTTATATGAATTCATTTTTACCTGGGTGAGTGAATGCCACACATGGGTGGTTACCCACAAACACCAGGCTAGGGTTTTAAATATGCTGTATCTGGATTTATAACTAGTTCTAATCAGTTGATCCTAGTGCTGAAAACTAAAGGCATCCTCTGGAAAACCAAGAACTCTTGTCACTTGAGTAATCTCACCAGTCCTCCCTGCTATTTTAGAAACTTAAATACTTAGTCTTTCTGGAATGTATTCACATATGTCATAACTAAATCAAAGATTTACCTGAACTAGTAGGTCATTTTGATAACATCACATATGTAAGACATTTTTCCTTCAACCATGGTTTAATAGTTATATTGGTTATTATTCTAGCCTAGTGTATATTTAAATTTTATTAGCTGTTATTTTGCTAATACTTTGCCAAAGGCAGATATTTTATTAAAATATATACAAATTTTAATATCTAATAGAAATTTAATCTATGCAACCTCATTCCAAATTTGGGAGGATTTATTATATCCCTACCTGAAAAATAATAACATATAGAAAGCTATAAATATTTATTAGTTGTTATTAAATTTGAATTTTTTGCATCATATAAGAAAAGCATAAACTTTGGATTTTCCTTACTAAACATTATCCTTATGCTATTAAATGGTGTTAAATCTCTTTCAGAAATGTCCTCTATATGTTTGTACAATATGTACTTGGAGTAAAATTATATTAAATTCCTCTCCATTAGAAGTCTGTATATTTTTCATGAAATATCTATTTTGGTTTTGATTGTCCATTCTTTTGTTCTATTATTTAAAATTTCTTTGTTTCAGTTGCTGCCACAGTAGGAAATATAATAGATTTATAAGCAAAAATTGTGTTTGTAAGATAAAACATAATTTATTTTTCATGTATGAATTTTAATAACTGTTATAATCTACACATGGTTAAATATGTAAGTAACTCAATCTCAACCTTTTAACTAAATATCATAGGCTCTATGTGAATACTTAGCACATTTATCAATTGTAGAAAAATTTTCACACTTTAAATTATCTGTTGAGTATGGTGGCCCATGCCTCTAATTCCAGAATGCAGAAGGTAGAAACAAGTAGATATAGTGACTTTTTGACATCCAGGTCTACATAGAGACCGTATCTTAAAAGAGTTCATATGGTCATATTAACTAACAGTGATTGTTAATTGTACTGAAGTATATACTATACCTGTGTGTGTGTACTTATGTATGTGTGTATACAGATACATATAACATATGTCTATATATAATTTTATGTATGGTCATATATACATATGTATATTTGTATATATATACTTTTATGTATATATATATGTATGTATATATGTATATTATATATAAGTAACCTGAAATCTCTTGTTCTCTTAAATTTGGTTAGTTGTGGGTCTCTGTTGTAAACATAATTCACTATACATACATATTAGTTGAGAAATGTTATAGATGCATGTATATCATGGTAGCAACTTACTACTTTTTGATTGGATTTTTGTTCAACTCCACAGATAAATCCCATACCTGATACTATTGTCAGTCTTAGAAACTGTAGCTGAACAGACCCTAGGTACTAGAGGATAATCTACTATTATTTCTCTCCTAAATAGTCATAGCACTAAAGAAACTCCTCATGATGTCTCATTGTTCTCATAACAGATCCTAGGTTCTAGAGGAATACCCACTATTATTACTTTCCTAAATAGTCATAGTATTAAAGAAACTTCTCATGACTCCTCATTGTAGTTATAGATTTATGAAATGTGCAGAGGATAAATCCCATAATCATGCTTTTTAAAATATTTAATAACTACCAAGTCTAAAGTTAGGATTATGGAGAGGGATCACATGAGATTCTCTAACCAAATGTGAAGATAAATATTTCCAGTACTAAACACATTGGTATTACACAATCAACAATAGGATAACCAAAGAGGAGTTTTTTGATTGAAAACATATAGCCTCATTCCAATCATTGATAACTGTCAAATAAATTAAAAATTGAATTGAGAAAATTCAGCCTATAAACAGTATTCTTTTTTATTTTACTTTTTTTGATTCTTTGTAAGTTTTACATCATGTACCCTAGTCCTGATCATATCCCTGTTCCTTCTTACACATCCTTTGCCCTTACATTCTCTTCCCAAAATAGAACACACAAGCAAGCAAATAAACAACAACAACAACCAAAAAGAAATAAACCAAAACATAGAAAACATCTCATCTTGGAAGCTGTGTTGTGGATGTGCCTGGTGCTGTTCTTGTGAACCAATCCTCTAATGAGTAAAGAAGTCAATGAGGGGCTAGCATGCTAGCAACCCATCAGTGGGAACCTAGTGATCTGGTTGGAAAGATTGTGGAGTTTAGAGTCAGAATATCCAGTAGATGAAAACAGGTCAGACATTGCCTGACAGTGCATGGCTATCTAGGCCACCAAGCAAGAGGCACAAGTGTGGAATATGATGACTCTTTTTTTAAATATTTCACTCAACAAAACTGTAGTCCACAGTATACACATCTATAGTATATCAGTCTGTCTTCACATCTTCACTTGCAAATATTCATTGCAATGAATCGTTGGTCCAGTTAAAGATATCTGGCTTCTGTGACAGCATCAATATTGTATCCTCATAGGGACTCCTCCTGGTTATCTTTTTGTTGCCCTGTGTGATGAAAATCTGCAGATTTTGAACAACAGGACTTGCCCTTTCAAGAGTTCCAACCATTTACAGACAATAGAGATTTTGAGTTGGGCCAATTCAAGCCCCGAATCAGGGTCTAGGTAGTAAATTAACTAGTCAGCTCCCCCTTATTTCCACCACCAGGGCAAACTCTCCAGCACTACTCCTGCTAGGCCACCCAATGTATAGTGTTAACACCATGAAAGATAAGGAATGATTGAAGAAGTAATGTGGTCTCAAAAAAATTACAAAGAAAGTAAAAGGAAACTCAAAGATCCTCATTAGAATCTTGGAATAAACAAAAGCTTATATTCATAGAATGATGATGAATAGTGAGTGAAAATTTAATAAAATATTTTTCTCAAATAACTAATCAAGCAAACAATTTTAATTGTGGCTTTATAACCCCACTTTCATTAGGTTTGACTTAGAGTCCTGTGTATTGCAGAGATCTGTGAACAACATATGAAAAAGTTTTGAAAAAGATGCAAATGGAAATGCTTAATTAAAGAATGAAGATATGTTCACATGAATTAGCTTTTCTGTCTGGAATAAAATGTGCAAGCTCAATACATATTACTCTAATGATAATATTAGCAACATTTTTCAGTTTTAAGTGTACTTATGGTTAGAATATATTAAATTCAACAGATATATTTGAAATTTACAGATCTCAATGTGATAAATAAGAGAAAAATACCTAGTTAAGTGCAGTATACATCAACAAGTTAAATTATTATTTGCAATCTTTTTAGTGAAACTTTTTAAATCCACAGCCAGAAATTTGGAGGCCATATGTTAAATCATAGATCTTAGTTTGTTGTACTTGACTTTATAAATATATATTTAAAAGTTGTTATGGTAACTTTCTATTTAATTTTTTTGAAAGTTAACATTATAATATAGAGAAATATATTCAAAATATAAAAAAGAAAATATAAAACATTTAAAATCTGAGTTGACATCATTTCATTAGATATTCATATTTTCTTAATTTGAACTTATATTAGAAATTCAAGAAATCATTCAGTGCATTAAAGAGTACTGGGTGTCTTTCAATCATCAGAGTTCATTCCAAACATCAGTTTAGCAGTAATGTAGCACATTTATTTAAAGACTTAGGTACTCTGACAGCATCCATTTTTAATCTTAATTTTTATCTTATTTCTAATGATTTGGAATCTAAATTGAAAGAATTCTATGTTGTATAATTTTGTTTTTAGTAAAATGACATCACCAAATTCCATTCTTTTGTTTCCACTCTCTATTTGCTTTTTCATTTACTTTTAAGATGAGATATTTTTATTAGGCACATTCTTCATTTATACTTCAAATGATTTCCCCTTTCATGGTCTCCCCCTCCAAAAATCCCATAAACCATTTCCCTTCCCCCTGTTCCCCAATCAATCCCCTCTCGCTTCCTTGTCCTGGTATTCCCCTACTGCTGCATCCATCTAGCCTTTCTAGGACCAGGAACCTCTCCTCCCTTTGATGTCCAACAAGGCCATTCTCTGCTGCCTATGCATCTGGAGTCATGGGTAACACCATGTGTACTCTCTGATTGGTTCTGCATTTTCCCTTTCCAAACTCTCTCTCAGCTCTCCTTAAAATTCATGGACTCTTTCCCCGCTACTTGTTATTGCATATATATATATATATATATATATATATATATATATATATATAATGTTATTTATAGGTGTTCTCAGTATTGGTCACTAATTCATTTGCTCTTCTCTGGGAAAGATTACCTCTTCTACTTTATTTAGGATTGAGACTTCATGTTCCCACAATGTTCCCTGAACTTTATGTTTGGGTATGTTTTACATATGTATCTAGTGATGCTGAGATCCACAGCTCAGGATTTTGATTGGTATGGCTTTATTCGGTGGTTTCCATCTGTTTTTAAGAGAAGTATATATGATGTTGAGTAAAGACTATTACTTTCTGTGGTATAAGGTCAAAATTTTATTGATTGCAATTTTTCATAAAATCATACAACAAATCTCCTTGCATTTTATAATATAATTTTGTCCCTGGAAATAATATTGTACAATAATTTATAAATTATTTCGATTTTACCTTTTAAATTATCCACAATTTGACTTGGAATTAATTAAAATGGTTCAGGTGATATTTCTTTTGACATGTTAATTATAGTTTAATGCTTTTCAGAACAAGTCTAAATATAATCTTCTTTCAAAAATGGAGTAAAACATTTGACCAATGAAGATAAGATATTACAAATTAAGGGAGTAAATAAGTGTCTCAAAATATTTTTCCTTGAGAAGAATTAAATTCTGAATTGTCTTTGTTTCTATATATTCATTTTTCTCTGCTTCAGTAACACTGTTAACCCAAAAGCCATACACAAAGTGATATATATGAAACAAACAAACAATTCCAAAAGCAAAAGAAGAAAAACAAGCAAAAACAACAACTCAAAATCCCATAAATATTTTCTATGTGTACTTCAATCATTCTTCATTATTACCATCTTCAATGTGTGCAGAATAATCACCTTATTTGAATGGTCACTGTCTTCCCATTGGCATATACCTATACATATTTTAATGCTTATCACTGAGTATGTATACATGTACATAGGACTACTTATAATGTACTTCTTCATTCATTGTTGAAGATGAAATTTATGTATCAATGGCAGTTGAGTTTTCCAGTGTGAGATGATTACTTCATATATGTTTCTATAGTTTACTATTCTTATACTATCAACACTTCCAGGATCCTGTACTCAGGGGTAACATCGCATCACAGATTTTGAACTTTTTGTAGGGATGGGTATTAGCCTAGGATACCCCAAGACCATGTTCTCACCACAAAGGAGCTTTGTTTATTCCCAAGGACAGAAGATGACAATAACAAGGACAGGAGGACTAGGGAGAAGAGGAAGGAAACAAATGGGAGAAGAAAGTGATGTTTGACTTGAATGGAGACAGAATAAAAGGAATGCATCTAGATAGCAAGAAGACAGATGTGTCTAACAGACAAATGGTTTATAAAGGTAAAAGGCAAAACCATGTGTTAGCACGAGGTATCTACTTTTAATTAAATTAATTTTAATCTATAGCACCCAAGTTTAATTCCTAGCACCTAGTTTGAGGGGCTCTGACTCCCCCACACAGGTGGTCATTTAGGCAAAACACTAAAGCATATAAAATAAAAGTAAATAAATTAATATATTTCCAACACTCTGGACAAAAGCAAATATATTAAGACTTTTAATTTAAGTCATTTTGGAGGTCCAAAGTCTTTTACTATAATTCAAAGGTATGGGTCTACTGCTTTTTTTTTTAACAATATGGATTTCTGTACAGATTACAAACAAGGATAATGCTAATATATTTTAAAGTTGTATTTCATTGTGTAAACTGGCAGTTCATCTAAGATTTTGGGAGTTGTGACTTACTTGTATTCACCCAGCACAGGTTAATGGGACTCTAGATAGGTACCCTCTTAATCAGCATCTTAAGCTTATCTATCTATTGCTTATTTCTGAAGGGAAAGTCACAAATGTAAGATTTTCCTTTAAGTTCCTAAAATTTAATAATCTATATTGACCCCACCTGATTTCCACTAGGTTGACATATGCATATATATAAATATGATGTAGATAATGAACTGTATCAAACAGCCAAGAGCCCTGAACTTGATGAAAGCTGGTGTAACCAATTCCAGCCAATGTTGCCTGCGTTTTCCAGCTGGGTTGGCAAAACCAGTTGCTTCTGATGAATTCCCCCACTACCTGAGGTCTCAGCCTTGGCTGTTGACTAGCTTCCAGCTTTTCTGGACCCTGGCTATGACATCCTAATGTCAGCTGAGAAGCATATACAGAGAAGAGTCTGTCATATCTTATCCTCAACAAAGTGCTAGAATGGTGGATTTAAAGCAGTGAGTCTCAGTCTTCATAACATTGTGACCCTTTAATGCTGTTCCCTATGGTATGGTAACCAACCATAAAATTGTGTTTGTTGCTGCTTCATAACTGTAATTTTGTAACTGTTCTGAATCATAATGAAAGTTCTTGGGTTTTATGATGGTCTTAGGTAACTCCTCTGAAAGAATCATTCAACTCCCAAAAGGTTACAACCCAAATATTAAGAAACATTGATCTATATATAAAGCATATAGAAACACCTCAAATATGGCTGACCCAAACTGAGAAATGAAAAGGCTATACATAACTCTGACTAATCATGATGCAAAATGAGTTGAATTTGAATCTTAAGTGCATTTATCTAGGCACCCAATGAGTTCGTTGGTTTTCCTTCATATATTTCTATATATGTTTACATGTGTAATATTCTTTCAGCTTACAAATATTACCAACATTGCCAAATATTACCAATAATGTCAAATATTAATAGTTTCCATACATTTGATAGAAACATAAAGGCAGATTACATTCTTACTTAGATATTTGGCATATTCATCAAGCCTCCAAATTTTTTATCTTAGTATTTCTCCCAGAACGCTTATGTATGGTGGTCCAGAGGGAAAAGGCACTTGTATTCATAAATCTTTCCAGAACATGTTCAGTTCTTTACCTTAGAGCCCTCATGTCACTAAGATTCACAACAGCTGTAGACACTTTAGGAGCAACAGGTAAAGCAATGGCTAATGTCAACTATAAAAATTTCAGGCATCAAAATTAGTAAGAATTTACTTGCATTAGAAAAATCTATAGTTAAATTAGAACAAATTTACTCATTAGCTGAGGTAGTCTTTTTACATGGTAGTGCACTTGATCTGTTTTCCTCAAAATAAGGAGGTTGCTGTATGGCCTTGGGGTAAACTTCCTATGTCTATGCAAACCACTCAAAAATTATCAAAATTAATTTGACCAAAATTCAAAAAAGTCATCACAGAGAATGAAAGGGCCCTGCTTGGGGAAAATAAATGGCTCCCATTTTCTTTCTCAGGTTTTTCTTTCTGTCTAATAGCTCTATTTTCAGCCATCATAAGGCCCTCAGCCCTCCTGCTGATTACAGTTGCCCCCTGTATCATTAATGCCTTAACCATACATATAGGTTTTTGATTAGGAGTTATTAAGCTGATGGTAATTAAATCCCAACATGAATAGGTACCCACCAGAGAGTCAAAGAATGTGATAGTTAATGTTATGTTGATGGCTAACTTTATGTTTGAAAGTTTAAACTAGGTGGGTTTAAGAGAGGTATACAGTGAAATTGGATCTCCAAATGTTAAGGGCTGGTAAAAGTTAAGGGTTTTCTTGGTCATAGTTTCATTGCTATGAATAGATATCATGCTCAAAACAACTCTTTTAAAAGAAAATATTTAATTATGTCCAGCTTAGGCTTAAATTAGCAACCATTTTTATTCAAATGACTACTCTTTCATTCAAAGAGAAGCTGTTTCTGTTTCTCTAAAGAAACTTGTTTTACAAAAGAGGATCTTCTGCTTCCAGAAAAATTAAATTTGAACTTTGTGTTCTTTGCATTCATTAAGTTCTGGATGCAGACTTGGCACAAGTATATGAATAAAAGCCTCTTCTTTGTTAAATTTATTAATAAATTAGTGAAACTCTGACAAACCCACAGCCCATATCATTCAGTGTCTATGTGCCCGTGAATGAGGGTAATTTTTCGCCGGTTACTAAATGTGCATTTGGAAAAAGAAATCAAAGTAAAGATAGTATAAAATTATACAATTTTTAAAGGTTATCAAAATAAATTGTGTCCTATTGTGCCACGGTCCAGCTGGTAGAAAGTCACACAGTCCTCTGAGGTAAGGATTACAGAAAGAATGGAAAAGAAGAGTCAGGGACATAGGTTAGAAATCGAGAGGACTGTGCAGTCAGTACTTCATCAGGCTCAAGTTTAATTCTCTTAGGCTTTGCAATATCTTCGGAAACAAAGTCCCAAGGCTGCAGAAACAATGACTGAAGTACATTCGGTATCTGTACCCATCCAGAGACCTCCTTATTCCACTTTGTTCTTTCCTCCAAGATTAACATCCCCTTGCCTTGAGCTTCAAGTGTATCCGTTCTTATGATTCCATGTGTCAGCAGGGTAGGACATCTGACAGAAGACCCTGGCCTGACTGACTGCCTGGCAGGCAGGCTGTCACAGAAACAGGCAAATTGTTTCCTGATATCATATGAAACCATTCATAGGGGTACATGAACACATTGTCTTCGTGTTTCTATGGCTGTAAAGAGACACCCTGACCATGGCAATAATTAAAGGAAAACATTTAATTTGGGCTAGTTTACAGTTAGGAGGTTTAGTCCATTATTACCATTGCAGGAAACATGGCAGCATTCATGGTGCTGGGAAGGTAGTTGAGAGTTCTACCCTGATCAACGGGTAGCATCAAGAGAGTGTGACACTCAGCCTACCTTGAGCATCTGAAACCGTAAAGCCCAACCCAATGACACACTTTCTCCCACAGAGCCACACCTACTCCAACAAGGCCATATCTCCTATTAGTGCCACTCCTTATGAGATGATAGGAGTCATTTTCACTCAAATCACCAACCATAGCTATTCATTCTGAGTAGGGCATTGAGTATAGATCTCAGTAAGAATATTGCTAAAGCCTACTTTGGTTATTGATAAGAATGTTGGCAAGGGGATATTGACATAAGTAGAATTCTACTAATGAAGAAGAAGCAGCTAGCTGTACTACCAAAAGCTACATGCTTTATAATAGATTATCAAACCTAAAAATCTAGAGGATAATGCATAATCTACAGTCAGCTCCACAGTTTGATTATGTAGGTAACTTTCCAGGTAACTTGGTTGTTCTGAACCTCATCCAGAGAGTGATGCTGCTCTGGTTCGAGTTTCTCTTAGCACCATTAACTAAGTTATTGCTCATTAAGTATAACTACTGTATGTACTTGGGGAGGGCGGTTTGAAAAACTTGGTCAGTTTCAGGTGCTTCCTACAGCCACTGAGTTGTTTCCTTCCTGAATTTATATACATTTCTGTAAGAAGAACATTTTCAACTCTCCTTAGATCTTGTTATACCTGTCTTTGAACATTCTGTACACTAACAAATGTCCCATTTTGAGAAGGCTGTTATTTCATATCTGCTTTATCACCCTATGTCTTAAAGTACTTCCCCGTAAGATGGAATGTTTTAGTTCTAGAAGAAACTACTGTACAACACTTTGTTAATTCAATATAAAAACAAGTTATTTGTGTAGCTTAGTTACATAATTTGTACCTCTTCCAATACTCCTCATAGTCTTTCAATTCTCTAATTCAAGACTATTTATTTAATTATTATTACTACATATCCATATCCATGTGCATATGTAAATATCCTTACTTTTGTGTTCATGGAGTATGGGACATATTTATATGTGCTTTGTTTGAGACTTGCAATTAGATAACCTATCAAAATCCCCTCTCTGGAGAAGACTGCTTCTCCCTCAATAGCAGAAACTAATTGCATGTAGTTCCTCACCTAGGGGTAGCTTCTTGTGAGGTATTCCCCAAAAACATTGGCAGGTGAAGCAGTGTTGTCCAGGTCTTGTTTTTGTTGGCATCTTATTAAGATTGCAGGGCTGTTTGCCTCAGATAAATACAAGGCATGATGACCTTGTAGTAGATAGCCTGCTCCTCTGTATCCCATAATCTTAAATCTTCTATAATGTACTGTGAATCTTAGGTACTAAAACTGCTGTGTATGCATCATGTTGGGTTATGTATCCCACAGTAAGTTGTTCTCTGCATTGGGAACACGTAAGACTTTCTGCAATTGCCTCTCTATATTTCATAATCATACCTATATATTTATTTCATAATATATATTGAAATTTATTTATTTTTTATTTATTAATCATTGTATTCATTTACATTTCAAATGATATCCTCTTTCCCAGTATCCCTTCTGTGAAACTTCCATCCCATTATTCCTCCCTTTTGCCTTTATGAGGGTGGTCCTCCACCCACTTACCCACTACCACTTCACTGCTCTAGCATCCCCCTATACTGGGACATCAAGCCTCCACAATCAAATATTTAATTTGCACTTTTCTGTGGATATACAAAAGAATATATCTATATTGTTTTATATCCATATTATTTTAGGAAAGTAAAATTAATAAACCCTCTATCTCACCCCACTGGCAGGGTTTATGTTCTCACCAGCAATGGGGCCTTTGACTGTATTTATAGAACAAGAAATGAATTCCTTCCTATTGAGCAAGTCTTAAGTTCAAGTAGATAGCTGTTGTTTACAAGACCCAAACGACACTCTTGTATCCTTTTGAAAATATTACAGGTTCAGTTACTGTTGTGTCGTAGGCTCTATATCTGTTTTTCCTCTTCCGAGCCTCTCTAGCAACTTCATATACTCTGAAAGCACAATTGAAAATGAATTCTCAGCTGATTTTTGTGATTTCTGAGCTTGACTTATATATGGAAGACAAGCAACAGCAATGAAAATAAACTATATTATTTGAAGGTATGGGGACTAAACTTGATTGGGAGTTTGACACATGTGGAAAAAGTGAATGTCATCAGATTGGCCTTTGTGGATATTTGTAGGACATGTTCCTGAATCATAATTAATAAGGAGTGAACATCTCAATGTAGATAGTACCATCCCTATGCAGCTTGGACTGTGCTGTATAGGAAAAGTAGTTGAATGTGTTCATAAACAACTCAGTACACAGTATTCCTCCATGGTTTCTGTGTGAAGTTTCTACCCTGCTGCAGTTCCTACTTTGACTCTCCACCAAAATAGACTGTAATCTATAAAAATGAAATAATCATTTGTTCTTAAATTTGTTTTTAATCCTAGTGCAAAAGCACCTGGTTAATTTCTTTATTTTACATATTTATATTTCTATGCTTACTTTATGTAATAATTTTCCTATGATTATTTATGTTAGTGTGTGTGAACAAGCTCCTGTGTGCAAATAGTTATGTGCACTGACCATGGTGATTCTACATAAATGGGAAAACAAATTATGGGAATATGTAGAACTATAACATTTTGATATCAGCCTGCTGAGTTATCTTGCTGATCAATTTAGAGGTTATTTTAATAGCTGCATATCAATAATTCTTTGAGAAACTTCATAGTAGGGTGGCCTGATATTAACCAGTCCATTTTCTTTGCTAGAGATTTATGTCCATTAATCTGATTGATTCAGGAGAATGTCTTTAATATAATGGACCAATGTGACATGAATGGAATATTCAATGTTTAAAACTTCTTGGAAAAGTTCTAAGATAGCTCAGGAGAAATTCTGTGATCTTTGGGTAACTTTGTAAATTTATAATGACTGTTGTAAGTTAAAGCAAACTGTTTTAAATTTTGGTGGAAAAAAGACATCCAGACAAATAGCTAAATATGCATATTAAGCTTTATATTTTGAATATAAAATATCCCTCAATGGTATTAGTCAAAAGCCTGAGTTCATAGAAAATTGACCAACTCCAATAAGAATTTTTAAATTTTACTTTTGATGTTATAAAAAAAATTGCTACATTTATCTCTTCCCTTTCCTGGTTCCTTTCTCCAATTCCTCCCACTTGCCCTCTCTACCTTCCTCTTTTTAAAATTTATTTTCTCATTTTCACTAATATATATATATATATATATATGTGTGTGTGTGTGTGTGTGTGTGTGTATACATATATATTCACATATATATATATATATATATATATATATATATATATATATTTCTAAATGTAACCTGTTCCGTCTGTATAATGTTACTTGTATGTATGTATTAAGGGCAGTTTTACACTGGACTATACCCCAGTTTGTTCTTCCCTGGAGAATACAACCTTTCCTGCTCCCAGCTTTATTCATTTGTGTATAGTTCTTTGTATAAGGTTGCAGCCTTGTGACCTTTTGCTAGTCTGCCTTAGCATGTGCAATGAAGTCTTATTTATTTAGTTCATTTTTGGGCTGTCATATTGATGAGACTTTTTGAATGTAGCTTCTCATATTGCTACTAGACACATCGACCACTAGACTAAAACATAGTCAATTATTTATTGGGCTTGGAAATATACATATATATACATAAATATGTCATTTATGTATATATATATAAAGAGTTTAATGCAAAAATGACTCCTGCGTTTTTGTTTTTGTTTTTTAATGTTTCTTTCAAGGTGCACAGGAGGAGATCCAGGAACTTTTACCATGTCTTTACATTATGAATGGTTCCATCTCATGAGCCAGGAATCAAAATTTCTTTCCAGTGGTGTTATTTAATATACAATATCACAAAAAAGAGTTGAAGAATACCATGGGACCCATAATTACTGAAGTCCTTCTAATTTCAATTCTGGCATAACATGGACAAATTGGGAACAATCTCTAATAATTCACATTTATATAGAACCAGTGTTTTATAATTGACAAAATTTGTGTTTTTAAATTTTTCTGCATTTAAGCAATTCGCATGAGTGTTCATAGACCTTTAGGGAAGAATAGATGGAAAATTTATTGTTGGCATAAATGGCACAAATGGCATAAATGGCAGGGGTCATGCAATGAACATGCAATGAAGAAGGAATATGGATTTGACAACAAGAAATTCATAATCATTACAGTATATGAAGAGAGTAAAGGATAATAATAGAGGGAAGACTTCCCAATCCTTATAATAAAATTATATATCAAATTTTATATCAAAGAAAATTTAGTCTCTGTAGTAGCTATTCCTGGGTCTCAACTTAATTATATCTGGATTGAACTACACCGGTGATTCTAATCTGGCGGCAGGGAGATACAAGATTCTGACCTGGATCTTGGCTTAGAGATCTTGAGGCATAGTGGCTGTGAATTCAGAAGATTAAGACGGGAAGATCTCAGAGTTCATTGTTATCTAGGAAAACGAAAGTCTCAGATCCAGGCATAGTGGCACACACCTTTAATCTCGGCCTCACCTTTTGCTGAGGACATTGGAAGAAGGAAGATTCACTCTCTCTTTGCCTGTTTGCCTTGTAGAACTGAGCAACTGCTAGATCCTTGGATTTTCATTCACAGGTGCTGCTGCTTACAGACTATAAATCATCAAAAAAATTCCTTTATTATATAAAGGCTACCTATAAGTTCTATGACTCTAGAGAACCCTGATATTATTCTTATATTATGGTCAATTATGTCTTAATAGCTTATATTTTACAATATGGTGCCAAATATCTGTCCCTTAAATAAAACATTCTTATTGTTTGACATTTATTGCCCATATAGATGCCTGATGGATCTGGGTACACTTGAATGCTACTTTTATTTCAAAGAGTTCAGAATACATAAATATTTCTGATGTTTAAACTACTTAAATACAATTGTTCTACAAGGGAATAAAAGGTTTAATGATGCACACACAACCACAGATAACTCCAGTTCATGGGATCCAGTACTTATAATACTTGGGTTCTTCAAGCATATGTGCTCACATGTGAAACACACACACACACACACACACACACACACACACACAGGAATTTTATTTAAATGAAAAATCTTACATATTTCCATATACTATTGTCATAGTTAGGTTTTTACTGCTGTGAACAGATACAATGACCAAGGCAACTCTTTAAGAACAACATTTAATTGGGGCTGGTTTATAGGTTCAAATATTCAGTCCATTATCATCAAGGTGGGAGCATAGTAGCATCCAGCCAAACATGGGTCAGGAAGAGCAGGGAGTTCTACACCTTCATCTGAAGGTTACTAGCAGAATATTGGTTTCCAGGCAGCTAGGATGAGGATCTTAAAGTCCACACCCAGAGTGATACAGCTACTTCAATGGGACCACACCTACTAGTAGTGCCACTTCCAGGGCCCAGCATACACAAACAATCACATTCTATTCCCTGGTCATCATAGGCTTGTTCAAACATATGAGTCTATGGGAGGACATACCTAAACACAGCATAAAGCAAAATACTTTTATTCCAACTTCAAGAGTTCCTATAGAATACAGCAGTCTCAAAAATGCTAGAAGTTCAAAGTTTGAACTCTCTTCAGAGATTCATCCATTCAGCGATTACCAACAGTAATCGTTGAATCAAGATATGAAACCAGCTGGGCACACTCCAAACTCTGAATCTCCATATCTGATGTCAAAGCAGTCTTCAAACTTCCAACTCCTTTTTCATCTTTGTTGACTGCAACAAACTTCCTTCTCCTGGCTTGGTTCAATTCCTTGTTAGCAGTTTGCCTTAGCAGACAGCCTACAGCATCTCAAACATCTGAGTTTCCAAAGAAATTTTAATGTTACAGCTTACTGTTTCCATCTCTGGGATCTACACATAATCTTCTGGACTCATCCAAAGGGTTGGTGCCACTTTTCCAGCAGTGTCTTCTGTACCGCTGTAAGCTTGGGTTGATCCATTCCACTGCTGCTGCTATTCTTGGTGCTCATTCCATGGTACTGGCATATCCAATACAATGGGGGTCTTCTGCAGTAACTAGGCTTCACCAAAAGCCCCTCATAGGCTCTCTTCATGGTGCCAAGCCTCAAATCCTTTGCATGACCCCTTTAGTCCTAGGCCTTCAACTGCAACTGTGGTTGCACCTTCAATAATGGCTTTTCATGGCCTTTCACATTGCCAAGCCTCAGCTGCTCTTCATTTTTTTTAATTTTTATTTTCTTTATTCTATGTTTACATTCCAAAGGCTTTCCCCTTTCCCAGTTCCCCCCATCATACGTCCCATAATTCTTCCCCCCCCAACTATTCCCCAATCATTCCCTCTCCCCCCACGGTTTCTCTGTTCTGGGTCTACAAAACTGGATCTAATCTTTACAGGCCCAGGGTCCTCTCCTTTCTTCTTCTTGGGAATCATTTGACTTGCTAATTGTGCCTTGAGTATTTAGGGCTTCTGGGCTCATTAATATCCACTTATCAGTGATTGCATTTCATGTGTATTCTTTTGTGATTGGGTTAACTCACTCAGGATGATATTTTCCAGATCTAACCATTTACCTACACATTGCATGAATTCATTATTTTTAATTGCTGAGTAGTATTCCATTGTATAAATATACCACATTTTCTGTATAGCTAAAACTGATGGGATTTAAAAGAGAGAAAGGGTGTTAGTGAGTATGGCACGGCGGCATGGGGGAAGGGGAATACATAAGCGGGCCCATGCCTAGGCATCATCTCCCCCTGAAGGACCACACATACACACCAACATGGTATAGAATAGAGTTTATTTAGAGGATATGATGAGAGTCAATGGTATAGTAGAGAGAGAGAGAGAGAGAGAGAGAGAGAGAGAGAGAGAGAGAGGAGAGGCCGGCCATGACCACGTGGAGAGAGGGGGGAGGGGAGCCCAAGAGGGGCAGAGAGGTGAGAATATGAGAAGAGAGAGGGGAAGGAGCGGGGAAAGAGAGAGAGGAGGGGGCAGGCAGCCCCTCTTATAGTGGACCAGGCATGTGGGGAGGGGAATACCTGGCTATTGCCAGGTAACTGTGGGGTGGAGCTTGAACAGAGTACCAACAAAATCTATTCTCAACAATAAAAGGACTTCTGGGGGAATTAATATCCCTGACCTCAAGCAGTACTACAGAGCAATTGTGTTAAAAACTGCATGGTATTGGTACAGCAACAGGCAAGTAGATCAATGGAATAGGATTGAAGACCCAGAAATTAACCCACAGACTTATGGACACTTGATATTTGATAAAGGAGCCACAACCATCCAGTGGAATAAAGATAGCCTTTTCAACAAATGGTGCTGGTTCAACTGGAGGTCAACATGCAGAAGAATACGAATTGACCCACTCTTATCTCCTTGCACTAAGATCAACTCCAAGTGGATCAAGGACCTCCACATAAAACCAGTCACAATGAAACTATTAGAAAAGAAACTTGGGAAGACCCTGGAGGACATGGGCACAGGGGGAAAGTTCCTGAACAGAACACCAATAGCTTATGCACTAAGATCAAGAATTGACAAATGGGACCTCATAAAATTACAAAGTTTCTGCAAGGCAAAGGACATTGTCAGAAGGACAAAACGGCAACCAACAAAGTGGGAAATGATCTTCACCAACCCCATATCCGACAGAGGGCTAATATCCAATATATACAAAGAACTCAAGAAGTTAGACCGCAAAGAACCAAATAACCCTATTAATAATTTGGGTACAGAGCTAAACAAAGAATTTTCACCAGAAGAAATTCGGATGGCCGAGAAACACCTTAAAAGATGTTCAACATCATTAGTCATCAGGGAAATGCAAATCAAAACAACCCTGAGATTTCACCTCACACCAGTCAGAATGGCTAAGATTAAAAATTCAAGAGACAACAAGTGCTGGAGAGGATGTGGAGAAAGAGGAACACTCCTCCACTGTTGGTGGGATTGCAAAATGGTAAAACCGCTCTGGAAAGCAGTGTGGCGGTTCCTCAGAAAATTGGGCATGTCACTTCCAGAGGACCCTGGCATACCACTCCTGGGCATATACCCAGAGGATTCCCCTGCATACAATAAAGACACATGCTCCACTATGTTTATAGCAGCCTTGTTTATAATAGTCAGAAATTGGAAGGAGCCCAAGTATCCCTCAAAGGAGGAATGGATACTCAGCTGTTATTCATGACCCCCTTTATGCCTACAAAAACAGTACCACATAGACTACTCTTATACATTATGAAGTACAGCTGCAGAAGGAGGTGCAACCTTGGCTATCTCTCGAACATAGATTCTTTGTGCTCTCAGAAAACACTTCCTAGAAGATTTCTCCTCAGTGATACTGGTCTCTTCTTAATATCTGATAATTTCTTTGCTCCAGCTAACCAGCATTAATTGTCACAGTCCTCCCTTCTATTCTGGACACTAAAGCCAGAGCCACACATTCAAAGCTGCTGAGATCTGCTGCTTGCTAGGGTTGAAACATGGCTCCCCTTTTCTATTACATTATCCAGTTTTATATTTTCCAACTCCTTCATTGCCTAAGCTTGAAAGTTCTGGATCTTGCTCCATAGACTGACTTTGAACTCAGAGGTCTTCATGCCTATCTCCTAAGTACTGGGATTAAAGGTGTGGTCCACCAATCTTGGATTTAAGCTTTATTTCTCCTAGAATTTTCTCTGTTCTAGGCTGGCCTTCAACTCAGAGTTCCATTGGTTTAGCCTCCTGGTATTAGAGAGTTGTATTACCATGCCTGGTTTAAAATGCTCTTCATGAGATTTAATCAGAAAACAAAGTGTATGTTGCATGTTTCTTAGACTTCTTTTATCAATGCAATTAATCTGAGTCTCTTCAGCTTAGCCTCAGGCAGACTCTTCCAACAAGGACAAAAAGTAGCCACATTCCTCAAATTGCCAAAAAATTGAGAAGCAAGGATTCCAAATATACACCTCAAAATGAAGCACAAGTTAAGTCCTTAAAGGGTTTAAACATAAAGCAATTTTTGGCATAGGTATCATTATTCATAAGTTTTAATCCATCTTTGTTGGACTGATAGTTGCTTGATACCACAAAGCATTTTAAAATGTTGGGTTATCCACTTGAAAAAGATTCAGAATAATTAACTCCAAATACAGGAATTTTTAGAATTGTCATTTTGATCTGGGAGATATCTCTTGGCAAAACATGTATGGGTACCTTTATTGATCTTTTTAAAGCTATAACTAAGCACAGCCTTTGTGAATTTAGACAAAATTAGCTATGAAATCTTGGTAGAAAAAAATGCCTTTGACAAAATTAAACTTTTAATTACATAATTTCCCTCAACTCTTCCCTCCTTTCTTTTTTCCTCCTATCTTCCCTGCCTCTTTCAAATACAGAATGAGGACATTTTGAATTTGTGCAATCCCAAGTTTCCCAGCAGAATCAACTTTCCAACTTATGGGAAAAATACTATTTCTCTGTAAACTTCTTATATTAAAACATTCTATTTAAATGGTATTTGTTTAATAATGAATTATTCACAAGTTAAGGTCTTCCTTGAGAGTGCAGTTGAGTTACTAAATGACTTTAGGCTTGCAATTATTCTTGGAAAATACTGTTTTATTTCAGTAGAAAAGAAGCATTTTAAATTCCTCCAGACATAATTGCTGTGTGAAATTAAAACGGTAATATTTAAAATTTAGAAAGCCATAGGAAAGTACAAGCTCAATGTCCTAAAAGTAGTATAGTAATAAATAAGGTAAGCAAAAGCAAAAACCACTGTGAGAGAAAACTAAACAAATTGGAATAATTATGTAGGAGCTAGAAATATGTAAATGTTCTAGTTATGGAGTGAAATGAAGAAAAATTGAACAAACTTTTAATGCTTTCTAGCTCTGACTTTTATGATTCTTCGTATTCACAATGAAATCTTCATACTTGGCACAAGTAACACAAAGGCATATGAAAGGTATTTGTTTACCAATTTTTGTATTTTCATTTATGTGAATATTCTAATAGCTTTTAGAAACAGAATCAGTCAAATCCCAAGGTTCAAAATGTATATTGGCAACAGAACTCTCATTGTGTCACTGTGTCCTGAATACAAATGTAAAAGCTAATCATTTATGTCAACTTGAGTGGATCATCACATATCAGAATAGGTTTCTAAGTATGAATTCTTGGCATGTCTGTGAGATACTTCCTTAGCATTTTTCTCTTAAATCACTAGGTTGTAAAAATGCTTTATCATCCCCACAGTGTACCTCACCCGGTCTTGGCAGTTCCTAAATAGTAAAGATCAGTGGAGGACAAAGCCATTCATGGCTTTGTGTCTTACTGAGAAAAATACATGGGTCTTCTTTTGCTCTGGATATTGGTAATTCTTGGCATTTTCATTCAAACATAACCTTCATCCACTTTTTAGCTCTGAAGACTTCTACCTATATGTATCTCCTGGGTATGTCTCCAGTTTGGGGATGCAAGATGCTGGGATTTCATATTTTCTATAATGTCATGATACATTAATTTGTAATATACTTATATATGTATACATATAGTACCTTCTCTTGGCTCAGTTTCTGTGTAGTTTACTAACGAATTCTGACTTAACCAAAGATTATGCCACTTGAAAGCAGTTTTTCAACAAGATTTACATCGACATTCATATTATTAACTTAGTATGATAATACAGTGAATATGGTATGAATATTTCAACATTAATATTTCAATATATTTCCTCTTTTACAACTTCACAATATTCCAGGAGAATATCTACTTCAAAAAAACATCATGAGAGCTGATGTTTACAGAATTTCTTTTAATTGATAAAAATGTTTTGAAATCATCAGAACATATTTAGAGAGAAAGATACTTGAAATAATGAAGGGCAACAAAGGGTTAAAGCAAACAAGATGTATTAAAGGATATTCTATTTTTAAACACAGGAAGATGCTATCCATCCACAAGCATTTTTACAATATAAGATGATGACTCAACAAAAATAGCCTGATAAATAGAACCTGCAATGGAAAAATATCATTAACTCCAGTAGCACATATTCCAGTGAGACTATAACTATATAAAATATTACAGTCTATATTAAGTTATATTTATGCAGTCATAAAAACAAAAATACTAATATATTTTACTATAATTGAATGTATAGTTTTATATAGATCAATAAAAGTCAATGTTTCTCTGAAAGTAGCATTAAATTTCCATGTCTCATAAGGAAGATCAATTAGAAACTCAAAATAGAGAATTAGGAGCTATAGAGATGTGTTTTCAATGAATGGAAATAAACACATATTCACACATGTCTACTTGCAAAGTATTTTTGTCTTGTAACCACCAGTATAGAGATGTTATGTTTGATTAATATCTAAATTATTTCAAAGATTGGTAGTATAATCTGAACAAAATAAAAAAGGTAGAAACTTCAAGAATCATGTTGTATTTTGAAATAAAGTATTAAATGCATTAAGTTCAATAAAATGAATATTTATTCCATATACTACTTGGAATCACTGTGGTGAGTTTAATATTTTCAATTAATTTGCAAATAGCTTCAATTCTTGATATTTTTTATTAATTATTCTTAGCAAATTACTGTCTGAGTTCTATATAACTCAGGAATTATACTGCTTAAGGTTGCATTTCTCCACTAGTGGTTGATAAGTTCTCTAGGAATGCAAATTGATTTTCATATTAATATTACAAAAATATAATTAGGAAGTTGACCCTCTAGCACTATCATCAACCTTCTGCATAATAACCTATAATTTTATGGGTGTCTTGTATTCCATAATGAAGATTTTTTTAAAAGATGTATTTTTGCTCATTTCATCTCTACTGGAGTTATTTTAATGATTTATTGGATTTTTAATGACATTATTAATATTACATGATGCTCATCCCAGTACGGCCCCAAATAATTTGTGTTAAAATGATTAAAAATATTTCATTGGAAAGAGAATTAAATACAATGGTTGAATTCATAATATAAAATATAATTAAAATGCAATGAATTATTAAATTTTGAATACATATGTAGGGAGATAATATACCTCAATACCACGAACTTAGGTTCCAAAACGACAGTGACAAGAGACTAATTAATAAACATGAAGAATGGAAGCCTCTCTCATAAGAGTCACAGAAAATATAAATCATCTTATTAATGTAGCACTCCTAACTATATAGAAGTCAAACTAAGGAAATATAGTTTTGGTGAATAAATGCCTAATTTACCAAGAAGAGAACCTGATGGAGAGGAAAGCCTCTGACTTTCAATATCTGACTTCCCTCTCCCTGTCCTTTTCCTTGCATCTCTCTATCCATTGATAATAAAGGCATTAGTATTGAAGAAGCGTTAAGCTGGCTGTGAGGTGTGTGACAACTTCCTAGTTTCATTTGACTTTTATATTCAAGCTATTAAAGAAATGAATATAATTATAGAATAAAAATACAGCATTTGCTTAGAAACACTAGCATGTTTCAGATTAGTTTGTCAAAGAGGTATTAGTTTCATTTGTATGAATGAATACAATAAATACCAATAAATTTGTACTCTTTTTTTTCCCAGTGTTTTTAAAATAAATTGTAGTGGGACATATTGGGAAATTATATTGAAGAATGTTTTAGAATAGATCAAACATTTATATATTATTGCTTTTTTATAATTATATGTATGTATAAAAAGAATGTTGATTGTATCAACAGCCCACTCATCCAATTTCCCTTATATTCCTGAATAATATGTTCCTTTTTCTTAGTCCAAAAAACTCAATTTAGAAAGGTAAGGAGTCATAAAATTCCAATCCTAACCATGACAATATTTGCAACTGATAGGTGCTAGGAAAGGAAAACTCAGTTTCTTTGCAGTGTGCTAGCATATGTATAAACCACTCCAGGACAGGCCTCATGGCCAGGAGTAGGTAGCCAACATAAAATGGTCTCAGTTGTGTGTGTGTATGTGTGTATGTGTGTGTGTGTGTGTGTGTGTGCATGTGTGTGTATGTGCACGTGGACATGTGTGTGCACATACATGCATGTGCACACCCTTTTGGGGTTTGTATTGATGAGGAGTTTGTATTTGTTTTAAAATTGAAAATACTTTTATTCATTATTCTCTAATTATTGCCCCTCCCTCAGCTCCTCCCACTTCCTCACCCTCCCATATACACACTTCTTCTTTTTCTCTCTCATGAGAATACAAAGAGGCACTAAAAATAATAACAGTGAAGACACATGTTAAGATAAAATAGAAAAAAATATAAAGAAAACAAGAAGAAAAAGAACTAAAGAACTAAAAACATATATAGATGCCGACATATATATACCTGCAAAGAAAATTCCATAAAAATTCCAAAATATACAGAACCAGAGAAAATATCATAAATGCAAAGGCTTGTCACAAAACTTTTAAAAAGCATCAACAAAGCATTATGAAATAAAAAGTCCTTTAAAAATGTCATTAATTTATTTTTTGTGTTGGCTATCAACTCTTAAGCATGGAGTTTGCTCTTAAGAATGGCTTTTGTTCTATTTGTTTTCTGTAAAATTCATGATGTCCTCATTCTTAAAGACTGAGTAGTATTCGATGGTGTAAATGAATGACATTTTCTGTATCCATTTTTCTGTTGTGGGTTATCTGGATTCTTTCCAGCTTCTGACTATAACAAATAAGACTGCTATAAACATAGTAGAACATGTGACTTTGTGGCTTGATGGGAAATCTTTGGATATATGCCCAAGAGTGGCATTGCTGGGTCTTCAGGTAGATGAATTTCTAATTTTCTAAGGAATCTCCAGATTGATTCTAGAGTAGGTGTACCAATTTGCAATGCCACCAGCAACAAAGGAGTGTTCCTCTTTCTCCACATCCTCTCCAACATGTGCTGTCACCTGAGGTTTTGATCATAGCCATTCTGATTGGTGCAAGTTGGAATCTCAGAGTTGCTTTGATCAGAGAAATGCAAATCAAAACAACTCTGGAAATCAATCTGGAGGTTCCTTAGAAAATTGAAAATATATCTACCTGAAGACCTAACAATTCCACTTTTGGGAATATACCCAAAAGATGCCTCACCATGCCACAGGGGCACATGTTCCACTATGTTCATAGCTTCCTTATTTGTGATATCCAGAAGCTGGAAACAACCCAGATGTCTCACGACAGAAGAATGGATACAGAAAATATGGTTCATTTACACAATGGAATACTACTCAGTTATTTAGAACTAAGACTTCCTGAGTTTTGGAGGCAAACAGATGGAACTAGAAAATATCATTCTGAGTGAGATAACTCAGATCCCAAAAGACATGCATGGTATATACTTGCTAATAAGTAGACATTTGCCAAAAGAACCCCCCCCCAAAACAAAACAAAACAAAACAAACAAATACCAGAATATCCAAGATATGGTCCACAGTACTCCAAAAAGTTCAACAAGCTAAAGTACCCTAGTGTGGAAACCTCAGTCCCACTCAGGAGGGAGAAGAAAGCCTTCACAAGTGGGGAGGGTGGGAGGGAAGGAGGGACTTGTGAGGGAAAGTGCACAGTGTGGGAGAGGAGAACCTGATCTGGTATTGGGTGTGGGAAAAGGACTGAAGTCCTGAGGGTTAGCAGAAAGAATGGAAACAGGCAACCTTGGGAGGTAGGAGGTTGTCGGGGAACCTCCAGAATGTACTAGAGACCTGGGAGGTGAGAGACTCTCAGGACTCAAAGGAAGGAATCTTGGAAGAAATGCCTGACAGTAGGGAGAGGAAATTTATAGAGCCATCCTCCAGTACAAAGACAGGGAATCAAGGGAGGGCAGGGCTTTACATTCCAGTCACAAATCTGACCCATAACTGTTCCTGTCTGAATGAATTACAGGGATCGAAATGGAGAGAAGCCTGAGGAAAAGAAGGTCCAGCGACAGGTCCAAAGTTGGATCCAGCTCAAAGGGAGGTCCGAAGGCCTGTCACTATTACTGAGACTAGGGAGCAATCACATAAAGAGACGTGGCATGGCCTCACTCTGGAAGACCCAACAAGCAGCTAAATGAGTCAGATGCAGATGTTTACACCAAACTGATGGACAAAAGCTGCTCACCTCTGTCGTCTAATTAGGGAAAGGCTGAAAGAAGCTGAGGAGAAGGGCAACCCACAAGGAGGCCCACCAGTCTCAATTAATCTGGACCCATGAGATATCTCAAACACTGGACCACCAAACAGCATACACCAACTGATATGAGGCCCCTGACACACATACAGCAGATGACTGCTGGATCTGTGTTCATTCAGAGATGATGCAAATAAACCTCAAGAGACTGTCAGAGACTGTCGGCCTCAGATAGTTTAAAGATTAGGTGGAGTGGAGGGGTTACATTCATGTGGAGACAGGGGTGAGGAGGAGGTATGGGATGGGGAACAATTGGAGGGTGGATAGGGGAATAAAATCTGTGGTGAAAACAACTAATAAATTGAAAAATAATTGGGATAAATCTTTTATCATTATCAATTGGCTTTGGAATTATTGTATTGGTATCTTGCAAATTGTGGTTTAATTAATACATAAATCTGGTTGGTTAACTATAAGCTTTAATTTGATTTTACCAGGTTACTGGGTATTGTGATATCCAAGCATGAGGTTGGTGTTTCATTTTGGTTACTGGTATGTGGAACAGAGCTTGTGGGACTCTGTCAGGGCAGTGTTGTGGCCTGCCAGTACTGCCACTAAAGTGGGGATGTGCTGGATCATTTTTAATATTTACTGCAGTAGTCCACTTTCAGTAGAAAGACAGCATATTGAGAGGGGGGATAGGGTTGTCATCCTACAGTCAAAACTTCTGACCCATAATTGTTCCTCTCTAAAAGAACTGCAGGGACAAAAATGGAGAAGAGAAGTCCCAAATTGGAATCCAGATCAAGGGGAGGCTCTCAGGCCTGATACAATTACTGATGCTATGGTGTTTTCAGACAGAAGTCTTGCATGGATGCCCTCTGAGAGTCCCCAAAAGCAGCAGGAAGTGTCAGATGCAGATACTTACACCCAAACAAAGGACAGAAGCTGGGGACCCCTATGGTGGAATTAGGGAAAAGCTGGAAGAAGCTGAGGAGGGCAACCCCATAGGAAGACCATCATTCTCAACTAAGCTAGACATCTGAGGTCTGCCAGACACTAAGCCAACCAGACAGCATATACCAGGTGATATGAAGCCTCTGATATATGTACAGCAGAGGACTGCCTGGTGTGACTGCTGTGAGAGAAGATGCATTACCCTGGAGAGACTTGAGGTCCCAGGGAGTGGAAAGGTCTGATATGTGGGGTTTGGGGGTCTATAATCCTCAAGATGAGGCAGGGGGTATGGGATAGGGAACACTTAGAGGGCAGACAGGGATGAGGATAATGAGATAAGGACAGTGGGATGAGGATAATGAAAGGACTGTAAAAAAGATTAAAGAATTAAAAAAAAGAATGGTGTGTGTACATAGCCAGACTCTACTGGAATAAACAAAAAAATTTATTAGTCAACAACTATAAATTAGAGATAGACATTTATTAGCACTAATTGAATGGAGAGAGATTCTGGGTTAGGAATAGAGGTTTGTGTCTACTTCCCTTTTCAGCTTTAGAAACCTCTGGACCAACCTGTGCTGATCCTGTGCATGATGCCACAGTGTCTGTGAGCTCAAATGTTTGTGTCTTGCTGTGTTTAGAAAGCCTTGTTTCCATGGTGCCTGCCAGACCTTCTTCCTCTTACATTCTTTCTACCTCTTTTTCCTCAAGGTTCCCTAAGCCTTGATCAGGGTGGAATTTGATGGATACATCCCATATAGGACTGAATACTCAACGATTTCTCACTCTCTATACATTGTCTAGTTGCGGGTGTCTTATCTGTTCCAGGAGAAAGCTTCTCTGATGATGCTTGAGCAAGTTGTGTATCTGTAATAACAGAATGTTGTTAGATGTCATTTTTGCCATCTCTCTCTCTCTCTCTCTCTCTCTCTCTCTCTCTCTCTCTCTGTCTCTGTCTCTCTCTCTCTCTCTCTCTCTATATATATATATATATATATATATATATGTATATATATACAGAACAATTTGATTTGTTTTTCTCCTTGCTACATGTTGTATTTTGTTTCAGTCTCTAAGCCACTTGTACAGTGTACTGATGGATTCTATTTCATAGACTGAGTCTTAAATCCTGTTAGATATTTATTGGTTACTACCATGAGCTTTGTGCCAATATTGCACTAGCACATTTTATTACATGCCTGTACATGCACCTTCATCTGGGATATTGTTTACCTTTCTTTTATGGTAACATTTAGAATACCTTCCAGTATTATCAATACTTTGTGTAAATTTGTATACAATTTTTGGAATATAAACTATGATATGATAAAGCTATTCTGTAGTGGTAAAGAGATGATTGTAAATACTATATAAGAATACAGACCTGTGTATGAGGATCCCTAAAGTATACAAATGAATGCTAATAAAATTACATCTTACTAAATCAAATGAGGACTTCAAGAAAGCAAATAAGATATTCAAAATATTAGATATTCAATCACATAGATACTTACACTAAATAAAAATAGTATGCCTGAGGGCAAAATTTCTAAGTTAACTAAAAGTAAAAATGACGTGCACACACCTGCCTGTAATCCACTTGATATAAGAACAAGTAAGCCAAACATAAAGAATAGAAAAGCATCATATCAGATATTGATCAAAATAAACTTAGATAGACTTTATATGGAAATAGTACATCTGACAGTGAGGATAAAATTATTTCTTTGCAAGCTTATTCTTCCTCAGTTGCCTTGAATTAACACACACACACACACACACACACACACACATAATATACATTTATATGTGTGTGCTATTATATATAATATATAATATATATTTATATATAATATAATATACTTTGGAACATATTTATATGTGTGTGCTATTTTATATATAATATATAATAGGAGAAAGCTTCTCTGATGATGCGTGAGAATTATATATATTATATAATATATATAATATAATATATAATATTATATATATAATATCACACACATATAAATATGTTCCAATGTATATGTGGATAGCTACAAAAAAATTATTGCATCACTACCCAGAAATGGAGTAGTTCTTTATCTCCTTTAAAAAAAATAAGCTAATGTTTAATATGCTAGCAATGTTTAATTTGAAAGTACTTGGGCAAAATAATTAGAATGACAAGAAATGAAATGGGAAGCAATGAGTCAAGAAAATTCACAAATCCACTGTCTTCACTCCCTGACTCAGCAGACAAGCAGCACAAGGCTCACAGAGACAACCTGAGTATAACAATGCTTCAGGCATGACACACCAGGGCACCAATGGCACCCAAGAGGAGGGCAGCAATCAGCAATTTGTGCCAGGGAAAAACCAGTCATCCAGTGGTGTAGCAATTGCCTTACAGGCTCACACAAGGTTCAAGCAGTGACAATTGGACCAACTAATGCCAGAGATAACCAGATGGCAAAAGGCAAATATAGGATCATTACTAACAGAAATCAAGGCAATATGGCAGCATCTGAACACAATTCTCCAACAACAGCAAGTCCCGGATACCCCAACACACCAGAAAAATAAGATTTGGATTTAAAGTCACTGGCCATGATTCTGTTAGAGCAACACAAGAGGGACATAAACAAAACTCTTAAAGAAATACAGGAGAAAATGGATCAAAAAGTAGAAGCCCTTTCAAGGGAAACACAAAAATTATTTAAAAAATTCAGGAAAATATGGTTCAAAAGATAGAAGCCAATTAAGAGGAAATGCAAATATCATTTAAAGAAACACAGGACAACTTGGGTCAACAGGCAGGCATCATGAAAGAGAAAATTCAAAAATTTCTTAAAGAATTATAGGAAACCACAAACAAACAAGTGAAGGAACGAGCAAAACCATCCAGGATATAAAAACAGAAGTAGAAACAACTAAGAAATCACAAAGGGAAACAACATTGGAGATAGAAAACCTTGGGAAGAAATCAGTGGCCATCGATGCAAATATCAACAACAAAATACAAGAGATAGAAGAAAGAATCTCAGATGCCTAAGATACCATAGAAACCATTGATTCAACAGTCAAAGAAAATGCAAAATGCAAAAAGCTTGTAAACTGAAACATCCAGGACAATCAAGGACACAATGGGAAGATCAAACCTAATGATTATAGGTATAGATGAGAGTGAAGATTTACAACTTAAAGGGCCAACAAATATCTTCAACAAAATTATAGAAGAAAACTTCCCTAACCTAAAGAGAGAGATGCCCATGAGTATGTAAGAAGCCTACAACAACAGAACTCCAAACAGACTGGACCAGAACAGAAATACCTCCCATCACATAGTAATCAAAACCCCAAATGTATTAAACAAATAAAGAATATTAAAAGCAGTAAGAGATAAAAGCCAAGTAACATATAAAGGAAAACCTTCCAGAATTACACCAGACGTCTCACCAGAGACCATGAAAGCTGGAAGATCCTGGGCAGATCTCATAGAGACTCTAAGAGAACACAAATGCCAGTCAAAACTACTATACTCAGTAAAACTCTCAATCACTATAGATGGAGAAACCAAGATAACCCATGATAAAACCAAATTTATACAATATCTTTCCACAAATCCAGTCCTACAAAGGATAACAGGTGGAAAACACAAATACAAGGGGAGAAATTACACCCTGGAAAAAGCAAGATAGTAACCTTCCATCAAACCCAATATCAGATAAAATTGACTTTCAATCTAAAGTCATCAAAAGAGACATAGTAGGACACTTCTTACTAGTCAAAGGAAAAATCCAACAGGAAGAAATTACAATTCTGAACATCTATGCTCCAAATGCAAGGGCACCCTCATTCATAAAAGAAACTTTACTAAAGTTCAAAGCACACATTGCACATAACACAATAATTGTGGGTGACTTCAGCACTCCAGGCTCCTCAATGGACGGATCAGGAAAACAGAAACTAAGTAGGGACACAGTGAAACTAATTGAAGCTTAAGAGACAGTATCAAAAATAACAAAATTAGAAATGAAAAGGGAGATATAACAACAGAAACTGAGGAAATTCAAAAAACCACCAGATCCTACTACAAAAGCCTATACTCAACACACTGGAATATACGGAGGAAAAGTACTATTTCCTAGACAGATACAAAATATCAAAACTAAATCAGGATCAAATAGATCATCCAAACAGTCCCATAACCCCTAAAGAAATAGAAGGAGTCATAGAAATTCTCCCAAAAAAAAAAAAAAAAAGCACAGGACCAGCAGTTTTAGTATAGAATTCTATCAGAACTTCAAAGAAGACCTAACACCAATACTCTTCAAATTATTTCACAAAATACAAACAGAAGGAACACTACCCAGCTCATTCTATGAAGCCACAATTACACAGATACCAAAACCACACAAATATCCAAAAAAGAAAGAAAACTACAGACCAATTTCCCTATTGAATATCAATGCAAAAATACTCAATATAATTCTTGCCAACCGAATCCAAGAACACATCAAAATGATCATTCACCATGATCAAATAGGCTTCATCACAGGGATGCAGGGATGGTTCAATATACAGATATCCATCAATACAATCAACTACATAAACAAACTCAAAGAAAAAGGCCACATGGTTCTGTAAGGCAATGGACAGTGTCAGAAAGACAAAACTGCAACCAACCAATTGGGAAAAGATCTTCACCAACTCCACATCCAACAGAGGGCTAATATCCAATATATACAAAGAACTCAAGAAGTTAGACCGCAAAGAAACAAATAACCCTATCAAAAAATGGGGTACAGAGCTAAACAAATATTTGTCAACAGAAGAAATTCAGATGGCTGAGAACCACCTTAAGAGATGTTCAACATCATTAGTCATCAGGGAAATGCAAATCAAAACAACCCTGAGATTCCACCTCACACGAGTCAGAATGGCTAATATTAAAAACTCAGGAGACACTAGGTGCTGTCAAGGATGTGGAGAAAGAGGAACACTCCTACACTATTGGTGGGATTGCAAGATGGTGCAACTGCTCTGGAGATCAGTCTGGTGGTTCCTCAGAAAATTGGGCATGACACTTCCAGAGGCCCCTGTCATACCACTCCTGGGCATATACCCAGAGGATTCCCCTGCATATAATAAAGACACATGCTCCACTAAGTTCATAGCAGCCTTATTTATAATAGCCAGAAGTTGGAAGGAGTCCAGATGTTCCTCAAAGGAGGAATGGATAGAGAAAATGTGATATATTTATACAATGGAATATTATTCAGAAATTAAAAATAATGAATTCATGCAATTTGTAGGCAAATGGTTAGATCTGGAAAATATCATCCTAAGCGAGTTAACCCAATCACAAAAGAATACACATGAAATGCAATCACTGAAAAGTGGATATTAATGAGCCCAGAAGCTCTGAATACTCAAGGCATAATTAGCAAGTCAAAAGATTCCCAAGAAGAAGAGAGGAGAGGATCCTGGGCCTGAACAGATTGGATCCAGTTTTGTAGGAGAGTACCAGAACATAGAAATGGTGGGGGGGGTCATTGGGGAATAGTTTGGGGGGAGAAGACTTATGGGACATATGGTGAGGGGGGAACTGGGAAACAGGAAATCCTTTGGAATGTAAACAACTAATATAGAATAAATAATAAAAAATGCCACAAAGATATTTCATTAGATGCTGAAAAAGCATTTGCCAAAATTCAGCATTCTTTCATGCTAAAAGTCTTGGAAAGAAGAGGAATTCAAAGCCCATACCTACACATAGTAAAGGCAATATACAGCAAACCGGTAGCCAACAGCAAAATAAATGGAGAGAAACTTGAAGCAATCCCACTAAAATCAGGGACTAGACAAGGCTGCCCCCTCTCTCCATATCTTTTCAATATAGTACTTGAGGTTCTACCTAGTGCAATTAGAAAATATAAGGAGGTCAAAGGGATACAAATTGGAAAGAAAGAAGTCAAACTATTATTATTTGCAGATGATATGATAGTATACTTAAGTGACCCAAAAAACTCCACCAGTGTACTCCTATAGCTGATATTCAACTTCACCAAATTGGCTGGTTAAAAAATCAACTTAAGCAAATCAGTAACCTTCCTAAACTCAAAAGATAAGCAGGCTGAGAAAGAAATCAGGGAAATGTCACCCTTCACAATAGCCACAAACATTATAAAGTATCTTAGTGTGACTCTAGCCACCCAAGTGAAAGATCTGTATGACAAGAACTTCAGGTCTGAAGAAGAAAATCAAAGAAGACCTCAGAAAATGGAAAAATCTTCCATGTTCTTGGATTGGCAGGATTAATATAGTTAAAATAACCATCTTGCCAAAAGCAATATACAGATTCAATGGAACCCCCATCAAAATCCCAACTCAGTTCTACATAGAGTTAGAAAGAGCAATTCTCAAATTCATCTGGAATAAGAAAAAACCCAGGATAGCTTAAAACTATTATCAAGTGTAAAATAACTTCTGGGGAAATCAGTATCCCATTCCTCAAGCAATAGTACAGAGAAATATTGTTTAAAACTGCATGGTATTGGTACAGTGATAGGCAGGTAGATCAATGGAATAGGATTGAAGACCCAGAAGTAAACCCACACACATATGATCACTTGATCTTCGACAAAGGAACTTAAAACATCCAGTGGAAAAAAGATAGCCTTTTCAACAAATGGTGCTGGTTCAACTTGAGATTAGCCTGCTGGAGAATGCGAATTGATCCATTCTTATCTCCTTGTAATAAGCTCAAATCCAAGTGGATCAAGGACCTTCACATAAAATCAGACACACTGAGACTAATAGAAAAGAAACTGGGTAAGACCCTTGAGGACATGGGCACAGGGGAAAAGTTCCTGAACAGAATACCAATTGCTTATGCTCTAAGATCAAGAATTGACAAATGGGACCTCATAAAATTACAAAGTTTCTGTAAGGCAAATAACACTGTCAAAAGGACAAAATGATAACCAATAAATTGGGAAAAATCTTCACCAACCCTACATCCTACAGAGGGCTAATATCCAATATATACAAAGAACTCAAGAAGTTAGACCCCAGAGAGCCAAATAACCCTATTAAAAATGGGGTACAGAGCTAAACAAAGAATTTCACCAGAAGAACATTGGATGGCTGAGAAGCACCTTAAGAAATGTTCAACATCATCAGTTATCAGGGAAATGCAAACCAAAACAACCCTGTGATTTCACCTCATACCAGTCAGAATGGCTAAGATTAAAAACTCAGGAGACAGCAGGTATTGGCAAGGACATGGAGAAAGAGGAATACTACTCTACCACTGGTGGGATTGCAAGATGGTACAACCACTCTGGAAATCAGTCTGGTAGTTCCTCAGAAAACTGGTCATGACACATCTGGAGGACCCTGCTATACCACTCCTGGGAATATACCCAGAGGATTCCCTGGCATGCAATTAGGACACATGTTCCACTATGTTCATAGCAGCCTTATTTTTAATAGCCAGATGCTGGAATGAACCCTGATGTCCCTGAATGGAGGAATGAATATAGAAAATGTGGTATATATACACAATGGAATACTACTTAGCAATTAAAAACAATGAATTCATGAAATTCTTAGGCAAATGGTTGGAACTGGAAAATATACTATGTGAGGTAACTCATTCACAAAAGAACACACATGGAATGCAGTCATCAATAAGTAGATATTAGTCCAGTTGTTCTGAATACCCAAGACACAAGTCACATATCAAATCAGTCCCAAAAGAAGGAAGGAGATGGCTGTGGTCCGGGAAATGCTTGATGTAGCATTGTAGGTGATTGACAGGAAAGAGATGTTGGATGTGGTTGATTGGGGATTGGGCGGAGGGAAGAGGGCTTATGTTATTTATGGGAAGGGGGAACTAAGAAAGGGAAAATCATTTGGAATTTAACAAAGAATATAGAAAACAATAAAAATAAATAAATACTTTATATTTAATTATATATAATATAATTAAATATATATTAATAATATAAATAAATAAATAATAAATATTTCACACACACACACACACACACACACACACACACACACAAACAGAACATAGTAGAGCATGTGCCCTTATTACATGTAGCAGCATCTTCTGGGCATATGCCTAGGAGTGGTATAACTGAAGTAAAGAGACTTCCCTACCTGGGGATTCATCCTATAAACAGTCACTAAACCCGGACACTATTATGGACAACAAGAAGTGCATACCAAAAGGAACATGCCATGGTTGTCTCCAGAGGGGCCCTGCCAGAACCTTACACATACAGAGGCTGATTCTAGCAGCCAACCATTAGTCTGGGCGTGGGGTCCCCAATAGAGGAGGTGGATGGTGGTTCAGATGAGCTGAAGGGTTTGCAGTCCCATGGGAAGAACATGATGATAGCTATGCAGATGCCCCAGGACTCCCAGGAACTAAATCATCAAGTAAGGGGTACACATGGTTCCAGCCAAAAATGTGGCAGAGGAATGCCTTGTTGGGTGTCAGTGGTCAGAGTGGTCCTTAGTCAGGTGAAGGCTCAATAGATGACCCAACAAAGGGAAATTGACAAGTGGGAGAGGTGGGAGTGGGTAGTATGGAATGGCATATACTTGGAGGCAGGGGATGGGAGGAGGGGTTGGGGGTATTTGAAGAGCAGTGAAACAGGGAAAGGTTTTACCATTTGAAATGTAAATGAAGATAATATTCAATTTAAATAAATAAATAAATAAATAAATAAATAAATAAATAAATAATATGGCTTATATGAGGTATGAAAGATAAATATTTTATTCTACTTACAGGACCTCAGGTTTTGTTTTATTTGACATTTTAAGCAGTTATTTATTTGATATTATTTCTTATATATATATGATATTATTAACTAATGTTCTCATTTTTAGTAGTACATTTTGATTGTGAAAATTTATTATTTTGGTTAAGATTGATTACTTATATTCTGAGAAAAATCTTAGTTGATATTTTATCATATTAAATGATTTATATGTACATGTACTGGGTAAATAAATTACAGGCATAAAAAGTAGAATATTGTTTTGGGACAGATAAATTATTTTTCAGTATACATAAATATTTTCATGTTCAATGATTTACTGCATATTAGGATGAAAGGTAAAACCTGCATTATTTGATTTTCACCCAAAATGTCAACGATGAGATCTTTATTTTTTATATTTTTATTAAATATTTTCTTTATTTACATTTTAAATGTTATCCCTTTTCCTCATCTCCCCATTGAAAACCTCCTATCTCATCCCGCTCCTCCTGCTCACTAACCCACCCATTCTCACTTCCCTTTCCTGGCATTCCCCTGCATTGGGGCAATGGGCCTTCACAGGACCAAGGGCCTCTCCTCTCACTGATGTCCAACAGTGCTATCCTCTGTTGCCTCTGTAGCAGGAGTCATGGATCCCTCCATGTGGACTCTTTGGTTGGTGGTTTAGTCTCTGTGAGCTTGGGGGCACTGGTTAGTTCATATTGTTGTTCCTGCTATGGGACTTCAAACCCCTTCAGTTCCTTGAGACTTTTTTCCAACTCCTCCATTGGGGACCCTGTGCTCAGTCCAATGGTTGACTGAGAGTGTCTACCTCTGTATTTGTCAGGTACTGGCAGAGCCTCTCAGGAGACAGCCATATCAAGCTCCTATCAGCAAGCACGTTTTGGCATCCAAAACAGTGTCTGGTTTTGGTAACTGTATATGGGATGGATGCCCAGAAAGGGAAGTCTCTGGACGGCCTTTCCTTCAGTCTCTGCTCCACACTTTTTCTCCGTATTTGCTCCCATGGGTATTTTGTTCCCCCTTCTAAGGACCAAAGTATCCACACTTTGATTTTCCTTCTTCTTGAATTTCATGTGGTCTATGAATTTCTCCTTGGGTTTCTAAGCTTCTGGGTTAATATCCACTTATCAGAGAGTGCATACCATGTGTCTTCTTTTGTGATTAGGTTACCTTAGTCAGGATAATATTTTCTAGTTTCATCCACTTGCCTAAGAATTTTATGAATTCATCGTTTTTAATAGCTGAGTAGCTCTCCATTGTGTAAATGTACCACATTTTCTGTATCCATTCTTCTGTTGAGGGACATCTGGATTCTTATGCATTCAATTCTAAGAACAAAAACTGAAAGAACTAGTTGAACAGTCAAGAAACTTTAAACATTCAAAATGATCTTAACATAAAAATTTAATAATAAAACAGTAGACATGATTTTCTGAAAATACTCATGTGGTTATTATCTAAAATTGGCTAAAGTTTGGATTTAAACTTTAGACATTAACATGGTTTCCTATATGCTGCTAAAATTCCTCTAAAGAAAATCTGATCATGTGGTCCAATAATTGAACATTATGAAACTGAAAACATTATGTATATAATGTATATTATGTATACTATTTAAATACATATACTCTAAAAACACATATATACACATTATAGTATTTTATAGAGGTATCTAGAGAATGGTAGATAAATAATTCTTAAAACATCTGAATAATAAAATACAAATTCAATAATTTATCATATATAACACAATGTATTCTTTAATTCTCCCTGACTCTCATCTACCTATGAGTGATATTCTCCTGCATCTCACTTTCAGATATCCTAATCTGCCTCTGTAGTTTGTTTAGTATGAAAGGCAAGACTAACTCACTTCTATATTTGCTCCTTTTGTGTTCCTGACTTACATTTCTTTAGAGAATTGAAACCCATCAAATATACTAAATAATTTTTAAATTTGGTTTATATTAAACAATGTTTGGGAAATTACATGTTAAAATTAAAAATAGGCATATCTAAAATTAAGTACAAAACAAATAATTTCAGTAGATATGAAAATATTATAGTAAGAGTATCCAATATTTTTCCACACAAAAAGGAAAGCAAGTTAAAAATAATATATTTTTGTATGTTTTCTTATACTGAGATTAAGATATGACAGCCATATTTGTTATGTGATTTTCTCTATCATGTTTTCATATCATTCTTTGGTAAAAAAAGTATTATGAAATCTTCCTCATGGTGATACAAAGTGAGTATGTTAAGCAATAATATTAAGAAAAATAAAATCAGTGAAAGAAAAAAGGAAGACATGAGAAGAGAGAGAAGACAGACAAAAATCATAGTCTTGTGTGACTATGAAGCTAAAAGAAAAATCCCAGAATATGCATCCAAGGAACAGGAGACTTTGGCATGAAAGGCTGAGTTTTCAGAGGCACCAGAATGTTGTGGCCCAGTTTGTTGATATCTAGGTAGTGTGAGCTCCCTTCCATGTATCTTAACTGGTGCTTCTACTCATTGTATACTCTGTTTTATATTGCATTTTTATTGTGCCAATCACATAAAAAGACACTTTACTGTGTTTATCAAATATAATTATTGAAAAAGATACATTGAAAAAATATTGTTAGAGTAAAAATGATTGTACATGTATCTATCATCTATCTATCTATCTATCTATCCATCCATCCATCCATCTATCCATCTATCTATCATCTATCTATCTATCTATCTATCTATCTATCTCTATATTTATCTTTGATCTATCTGTCACTATCTATCATGTAGAGGAGATTTTATGATATTTGATTTAATTGGGAATCTGTGTTTACTGATGCTGAAGGTCCTTGACCCCAATTGGTTTATGACAAATATGCCAATGGCCAATAGTTTGGCAGAAAGAAAGAGGCAGGACATCCAGGTTCCCACAGTCTGGAAGAGAAGAAAGGGTAGAAGGTGGAGAATAATGAGAAAAGGAATAGACTCAGAACTGCATGGGAGATCTTCCAAAATGTAGACAAAAAAGGAAAGTGGCCTACAGAAGGGCAGTCTGAAAGTGTCTTGGGCAGTAAGAACAATGGGTTTCATTAAAGGTAAAATTAAACTCAGGAAAGATTTAGAGGTGTTGGGCTAAGAATAAAGGTCACAGAATGGTAACTTCTGAAAGCTTAGATGAGTCCCGCCACAGAGCCAATAAGGCAGTTTAAAAATTAGCTAATGCATGTGTATCTTTCATCTGCGGATATGAAACAGCTCCTGGGCATTTGCAAGCTCCTCTGACTGGGAGTTCAAAGCAGAGTAACACACACACACACACACACACACACACACACACACACTTCCCAATAAAAATAAAGAGCAGAGCATTAGCAAGAATAGATTGCATAAAATGTATTGAGAGAAATGATATACCTCATAAAGTATGTTTTTAAAACTGTATTTTTTACAGTTTTAATATTATATTACAATTACAGCATTTTCTGCTTTCTCTTTTCCCTATGCCTCTTCTTATGTTCCACTCCTTCCTTGTTCTCATTCATATGCATATTCTCTTTTTCTTTAATTGCTGTTCACATATCTGAAATATAGAGATACAACCTGCTCGGTTCATATAATGTTATTTGCATGCCCTTGAGGAATGACTCCTTAGTATTGAAAAACCAACTTGGGGAGAGGAGTGGCTATTCCCTGGGGATGACATTGTTCTTTATATTCTTTAGTTAGCAGTAGATTTTGACATAGTTAATAGTATTATTTCTTATGAGCTTTTACAAATACCCTTACTATTATTTTACCTCCTATTCTACTTCACCATTTAAAGAATTTGTATATGCAGAGATAAGCATATCAATTCCAACAAAAATAATTTTATATAATAAAACATTAAGAATGAATTCAACAATTTATCAAAAGCAACAAAAAGGCCATGATTTTTTCTAACTTTTTAGAATTTCCTACATTTTCCTCAAGTATCTCCTCACCTTCCTCTTATTGCTCTTTGATCCCTGACATCATTTTCCCTCGTGACTTCACATGCTCTTTTCAAACCCACTGATTCCAATCACTACTGTCAGGATGTGCATCAGTACAGGGCTACCTATTGGAATACTGATAAACGCTAAGGTGTCTGAAGTGGAAATTAGTGGTGTCTTTGGAAATTCAGTTATGTCATAGTATGTTTTGCTAGGGAAGACTGTTGAAAGATTATTTTACTAAAGCAAACATGTAAAATGATGTTTTGGTGAATAAGACATGTGAAAAGACACGCAATGTTTAGAAAGAATAGAAATATGATCCCACAGACAGTGGGAAGAGAAGACCAAGAGAGAAGGCTCTGCCTCCCTATGTTTTCACTGATGAAATTCTTGTGTTGGTTCACCTTGCATCCTAATGCTGATCTTCACTTGTTGTGACTTCATAGACAGTAACTTGCCAAAGAAATTTTCGTGATATTCTGGCAGCTTCTTGTGGACTCAGGATGATAGGTGCAGCCCCATAGTTTTTTCTGGATTAAAATTCAATTGCTGAATTGTGAATGATGAATGCTGGTGGGCTGGACTGCTGAGCACAAAGACTGGAATGTTCCCAAAGAAGTATTTCTAAACAGATTGACAACCCCCATTTCCTATTATTCTTTCTTACTTTCTTACTATGATTATTCTTACTTATGCACATTTTTCACTTGTGGCTCTCTATATAAACCTTCTTATGCAGAAAGAAGTTATTTGATAACTGTTGAAAGTTGCACTAATGTGTGGACATAAAGATAAGTGCCTAAGGAATTGTTTAATATTATGACCATTTCTGTTTTCATGTGAATAGCATGCCTTTTGCTATTACTATACATGTAATAGCATAATTTAAACTCAGAATGATGATACCTCCAACTGTGATTGTATTATTTGGATTGTTTGGCTTTTGTGTTTGCACAGGAATTTTTTGGTTTTTTTCTTGTTGTTTTTGTCACTTTTGTTGTCATTCATTGTTGTTGTTGTTATTGTTGTGGTTGCTATTTTCTTTAAGTTTTATGAGAGTTGCACAGAAGTTAGGCTGGGGATTGCATTAAGTGTATAGATTGCTGTTGGGAAAATGAGCAGTTTATGGTAATGCTACCAAGCTTTGAGAATGTGAGGTTTTTCCATTTGTAAATTAAAAATAGAGCTTTCTCTAGATTCCAATAACTATTCAACTACAAGATCTTTTTCCATTTAATAGTACTGGGCATGAGTTTTACTAGTGTAAGTAGATTAAATCCAATCATAAAGGGATCTGTCATTCCCTCCTATCACATTTGTGACAGTATGGGATGAGTGATATATATATCATATATATATATATATATATATATATATATGGAGAGAGGGAGGGAAGAAGAGAGAGAGAAAGAGAGAGAGAGAAAGGATTTCCACTAAGATCAGAGAAAAGACAGACATTCTTTTTTATTTACTTCTTTTCAACACATTTTTAGTATCCTTTAAGTAAAGTAATTAGACAGTAGAAGGAGACAAATGAAATATAAATAAAGGCAGAAGCCAAAGCTTCTTTATTTGCATTTATTGTGATTTATGTCTGAGGGACACTAAAGACTACTAGAAAAGTAAATATTATATATTCAGCAAATCAGAAGACTATAAAATTAAAACACAGATAAGAATAACAGTAACTTTCCAATACACTAATAACAAACATTGAGAAATAAATCACTAAACCAGTCCCATACATAATAGTATCAAAAATAGCCTGAAAAAATAACCATAAAATTAAAAGTCTAATAGCAGAGACTGAAGGAATGACCAGTGATTGGACCAACTTGGGATCCTACCCATGGTCATGCACCAATCCCTAACATTATTATTGATACAATATTGTACTTGCCAACAGGAGCTTAGCATGATTCTTCTTTCAGCAGTTCTACATAGCAGTTGAAAGAGACAGATGCAATACCCATAACCAATCATTGGACATAGGTCTGTGTCTCCCACAAAAGAGTTAGGGCAAGAAGTAAAGGAGCTGATTGGAATAACAACCTTACAGGAAGACCAACAGCGTTAACTAACATGGACCCCTGATAGCTGCCAGAGATTGAGTCACCAACCTAAGAACATACATGGTGTGGTCCTAGGTTCCTGGAACTTATGTAGCAGAGGGCAGCATTGAATGACCTCAGTGGGAAAGAATACAACTAATCCTATAGAGATGTGATCCTTCAAGTTTGGAGGATATTAGGGATGAGGGTACACTCTTAGTGGAGAAGGTAAAAAAAATGGTGGAAAGAAAACTGTAAGGTGGGATGGGGAGAGGGGCAACATTTGGGATATAAATAAATAAATTTATTAATTAATACTTGGAAAAAGGCACAGAAAATAAAAAGGAATGAATGAAAGAATATAAATAAATAAATAAATAAATAAATAAATAAATAACATGAGAAAATTGAAAGACCACATATCCTCATAGATTGGTACCCTTACTATTGTAAACTACCCATCATACCAAGAGCAATCTTCAGATTTAGTGAAATCACTAGCAAAATTTCAGTGTAGTTTTCATTGAATTTAAAAGAAACAAACAATAAGAGCAAAAGCCTCAAAATTCAGGGGAAAACTCAAAATCCAAATAATCCAGACAATAAAAACACTGTTGAAAGCATCGTTGTCCCAACTATACTGTAGTAACAAAAGAACATGACACTCCCGTAAATACAGATATGTGGTAAACATAATATAATCAAAGACAGAAATATAGCCCACACATCTATAGCAACATGTTTTTTTTTTAAAGGTGAACAAAATAAACATCAGAAAAATGATATCCCATGCAAGAAATACTTCTGGACAAACTGAAACCCTGACTGTAGAATAGTAAGATTCTATACAAAACTATATGCCAGATAAAAAATACCTCAGCAGGTTTTCTGATACCCAGAATATGATAGATAAGAAACTAAAAAGTATTCTTCAATATACACACAGAAAAGACTTTCAAAATAGAATTCAGTGGAGGAATTTACACCAACAAATGGCAAATGAAACCTTATGAAACTACCAAATATCTCTCCAGTAAAGAACACCATCAGTGAAGTAAAAAGGAAGTACAAGAAATGGAGGAACAACAGTCTCTCCAGTAAAGGACGCCATCAGTGAAGGGAAGAGGAAGTACAGAAAGTGGAGGAAGAACAGCAGCAGCAACAACTGTGGCTGATTTTAAGGACCTTATGATTACTTATGACACAATATATGGAAGCAGAAGTTATGCATCACTCCTAGAATAAATGTTGGTGAAAAAGCCCACTGTAATTGTCTACTTCTTGTATTTTATGGGTTTTGTAGTCATAAAGATGAGCCTATATTAAGGGATAGAATGCAAAAATTCAAGGCATATTTCGTACACATTTCATAGAAGACTTTGCCATGATAGTTATCTGGAAATTTTAGGGTCAAATATTTGTGTACGTGTTTGTGTTTCTGCATGATTCTGCATGATTCCTAAGAAGAGTTACAACAAAAGATACTTTTCTAACACTGTCCCGCTCCTTCAGACTAAACACAATATACTGTCTGATTAATTTTTTATGGATTATATTGTATTGATGGATAGACATGTTAGTTTCTCCTCATATGTGAAAATAGCAAATTATTATAATTAAATATAATTTTAATATTTTTAAATTTTAATTGATATTTTTTATTGTAAAGATTTATTTTTTTTAATTGTTATTTTCTATGTTCTATGTTTACATTCAAAAGGCTTTCCCCTTTCCCAGTTCCCACCCACCATAGTTCCCATAGTTCCTCTCCCCCCCAACTGTTCCCCAATCGTTTCCCCTCCCCCCTTGGTTTCTTTACTAAACTGGATGCAATCTTTACAGGCCCAGGGTCCTCTCCTTTCTTCTTCTTGGGAATCATTTGACTTGCTATTTGTGTCTTGAGTATTTAGTGCTTCTGGGCTCATTAATATCCACTTATCAGTGATTGCATTTCATGTGCATTCTTTTGTGATTGGGTTAATTCACTCAGTATGATATTTTCCAGGTCTAACCATTTACCTACAAATTTCATGAATTCATTATTTTTAATTGCTGAGTAGTATTCCATTGTATAAATATACCACATTTTTTGTATCCATTCCTCCATTGAGGGACATCTGGGTTCTTTCCAGCTTCTGGCTATTATAAACAAGGCTGCTATAAACATAGTGGAGCATGTGTCCTTATTGCATGCAGGGGAATCCTCTGGGTATATGCCCAGGAGTGGTATGCCTGGGTCCTCTGGAAGTGACATGCCCAATTTTCTGAGGAACCGCCAAACTGATTTCCAGAGTGGTTTTACCATTTTGCAATCCCACCAACAGTGGAGGAGTGTTCCTCTTTCTCCACATCCTCGCCAGCACTTGTTGTCTCTTGAGTTTTTAATCTTAGCCATTCTGACTGGTGTGAGGTGGAATCTCAGGGTTGTTTTGATTTGCATTTCCCTGATGACTAATGATGTTGAACATCTTTTGAGGTGTTTCTCGGCCATCCAAATTTCTTCTGGTGAAAATTTTTTGTTTAGCTCTGTGCCCCATTTTTTGATAGGGTTATTTGGTTCTTTGCGGTCTAACTTCTTGAGTTCTTTGTATATATTGGATATTAGCCCTCTGTCGGATGTGGAGTTGGTGAAGATCTTTTCCCACTTTGTTGGTTGCCGTTTTGTCCTTCTGACAGTGTCCTTTGCCTTACAGAAACTTTGTAATTTTATGAGGTCCCATTTGTCGATTCTTGATCTTAGAGCATAAGCTATTGGTGTTCTGTTCAGGAACTTTTCCCCTGTGCCCAAGTCCTCCAGGGTCTTCCCAAGTTTCTTTTCTAATAGTTTCAGTGTGTCTGGTTTTATGTGGAGGTCCTTGATCCACTTGGAGTTGATCTTAGTGCAAAGAGATAAGAGTGGGTCAATTCACATTCTTCTGCATGTTGACCTCTAGTTGAACCAGCACCATTTGTTGAAAAGGCTATCTTTATTCCACCGGATGGTTGTGGCTCCTTTATCAAAGATCAAGTGACCATAAGTCTGTGGGTTAATTTCTGGGTCTTCAATCCTGTTCCATTGATCTGCTTGCCTGTTGCTATACCAATTTAATATTTACTTGTTCAATCACTTTTTGGAATGAATTGACTTCAGGTTTCTACTTGCTGACATAAAATATTAGTAAATCAAAGTAGCATTGACTAAAATAGTACACTAAAAATAATGAATGAAATATTTCTGTGTGCTAGAAAACATTTTTAAAAGGGAAAGCACAGGAATTCAATGAATTTTGTTGGATTAAAGTCAACATCACTGACGGGTCATTTTTCTTTTATAATTATAACTTTTATTTTTATGGATAAATGAGGGTCTTTTTAATATATATATGTATGTATATACATATATATATATATATATTACATTCTGATCATAATTTCTTCTCCCCCAATTCCTCCCAGATCTTACTTACCTCCCCACCTACCCAAATTCATACCTTTTCATTTCCTCATTAGAAAACAAGCAGTCAACTAAAAGAAAACAAATTAAATTAGAACAAAACAAAAACTTTACAAAAATGAAAAAGAAAACACAAAGGAAAAGACCAGTTAACACACAGTCATAGACAAGCCCAGATAGAGAATTACATAAAAACACAAAATCAGAAAACATAGCATAGAAGCAAAAGACTTTTAGGGTAAGAAAAAAAGCCCAGGCAAGGCATTATGAGACAAACAAAAAACAAATAAATAAACAAGCAAACAAAAACAACAAATCCAACAAAACCCAAAACCAAAACAAATAAAACAAAATTCTTTTAAAAATTCCATTGAGTTTATTTTGTGATGGCTGTCTAGTTTGGGGCATTGGTCCTGTCCATCTGGTTTCACATAGGTTTTGTTTACTCAGTGAGATTCCACTGGAGAAAACTGTCTTTTCATTTGTAAGCAGTTGTAACTTGCAGAGAGCTTATGCATTAGGAATCAGGGCTTGTGTGTCCTTCACTTCTGAGGGTTGGGACATCTAGTCCTCTGCAGGGATTGTGCATGCTGCCACAGTTTCTGTGAGTTCATATGTATGTGTCAGCTGTTTTTCTAAAACGTATGTGGTGGTGATTATGATGATATGATGATGACAATGATGATTATGTCACCAGAAAGAAATCAAGTATATATATTTTAGTTTTTGTATACATCACGCTTTTAGTTCATTAACAGGGTCACGTGAGCACCTGAGAGCACAGGTAGTGCTTTGATCCAGACTTCTGGAAACAATTCTCCAGTAACAATAACTGTGACTCTACTGAAAACTGGTGATTCCTGTACTATGTACAAACAAATGACAAAGGAGCTAGGAATGTCACTGTGGTTAGAAATTTGAAAATATATGAGGCAAGTTGAAAGTGCATGAATAGTAAGGAGAGTGGAGCCCAATGCAGGAATATTTTTGGCAACCAAATATTATCAATGAATTGTGACATAAACTTAATATAAAAATTATTGTAAATTGGATTGATAAAAAACAATTGAATAAACCACCTGATTAAGAGGAAAGGCAGCTTTCTCTTATCTGATTGGAAAGATGGCAATTGTACATGGTGAAAATGCATGCATTGGTCTGGGGGCATAGCTCTGTGCTGGAGCACTCAGCTAGCTTATGAAAGGTCTTGGGTTTGATTTGTAGAAGCTGAGAAACAATTAAATATATGCCTTAAGATGCAGGTTAATTATAAAACTGGAATTAGCAACTTGAAGAGAAAGTAAAAGTACTATTAAAAATTTGATTAAATTAACATAAATTTTAAAATAATATGCTTCTGTCATATTATAGACCTTTGTGGTAATTGTGCCTGCAGAGAGGACTTCGGTGAAATAAGTAGAAAATCTCAGATGATTCCCAGCTAAAGAGCCTCCTTGAAATTAACTAAGAGTGTCGAGTTGTTAAAGAGATAATCATACTGAAAGAATGTTATGGAAAAACATAACTAGATACAACGTGGAGCTTCATACTGAATTGAAATGGAGGAAAAAAAGAAGAAATAAAAAAAATCTTGAAATCTAAATAAAGCATATCACTTCAGTAACAGTACACAGCTGGTGACAGTGTCATTCTTTTGTTTGATAACTTTACTATGACATTGTGAAACAGCAACATTGGGTGACAGTGACTTGAGCTCATCTGAGAATAGTACGTTGGCATGTTTTGCAATTGTGTTTTAGGTCTAAAATTATGTTAAAATAGACAATATAATTCAATGATAAATTATTCAGGCTTTTTTTCTGTACTAAAAATGAAATATTTTGAATTATTCAGAATATTGTTACCAACATAATTTGTGATGACGAATAGCTGTTGATAATAAATTTTATAAGAGATCTTTTGCATTTATCCTTCCAGATTTAGTGTGGTGTTCAAAATAAATTTAGAAGGTGGTTGTTGTGGGAGGAAGCATGAAAAAATCATTTTGGGTAAATGATGTTTGCAAATGTTTTTATTATTGTATGATTTAGATGCCCAAAATGATACAAGGGAGCCATCTGTAACAAGCTACCACACTGGCACATTGAAAATATAAACTACAAAATTACAGCTGATTGGGGCACAGAAGGAAATTTAGCCTAATATAACTCATACAAAAATAGAGAGAGAGAGCTTGATTTCTGTTAGTATCTCTTATATAGAGTCTGTCATGAATCTGGCTAAAAATTTACACAGCTTTGAGAGAAAAGAGGGATTTTCTGCTTTCCTTTTTTGTGTAACAGAGGAACTCTGAAGATATTCATTTCTTTGGAACCCACAGGACTGTTACTGTGCTAAAATATTCCAATGTTGAGTCTATAGTTAGAGTAGGAATAAAGTGCCATTATCTAAGGCATTTTATTATAAAATGCATTTAGTATCAAAGATTATTATTAAATTTGAGACAAAGCAGTGATGTTGAAAGACAATCATAAGTCACAATACAAACGAAATATGCATAAGTTCACTTTGAGATTATTTTCTCTTGTTCCACAAGTCTGGCCCAAGTACAGTGTGAGCCAGTTACTGCACTTTGCACACTCTATTTGGATTACTAAAAGATGATTATAAATGTATTTCTGTATTGCATCATAGTTGTGAATTTAGAAGAACCACCTGAAAAGCTGATTCTTTCCATTTTCATGGTCCAGATCTTTGATTCTGTAACTTCAAGAAAAATCTCATCCTTTCCATGAATGGTGAGAAGTTGTCTCAAACAAATAGGATAGCTTGAAAAGAGCAATGGTTGTTGTTTAAATTTAGTTTGAGGAATAAATATTTCCATGCATTTCAGTTCCACACAACCATTTTGAAGAGCAATGTGCTCTAGTCTTGATGTGCAGTCAGCAGTAGTTGATGACAGATGTGATTGGCAGCATTGGCAGAATCTGCTTTCATTTTTCTTTGTCTACAACAACACTTATTAGTGATAGAACAATGTTTCTTTGTTTGTATGTTTGTTTTGTTGTTACACTCCTCCGGAGTTGAAATAACTGAACATTCAGGAGTTAAGACAGCATAACACTGTGAGTCATTTTATAATGAAAAAAAAAATCAAGTAATACTACCTAGACACATTGGTTTTGTTCCACTACTCCTACAGAAAACAATTTATCTGAGAACACAGAAGAGTAGGAATTCTATTTTTCTTTAGGGGTTCCAGTCAATGCCCAAGAAGAAGCAATTTACTACATTGTACCTCTGGCCATTGTAATTCACCTCACATACATGCACATTTTGCTTTCAGAAGGTACTCATGGTAAGATGAAATCTATCCCATTCCTTTTTACACTGATAACAGCAACTTATAAGAGAATAACAATTACAGCACACACTCCATCTTTTATTTGTAAGAATTCTTCAATCCTTTAAATTGTGTTTGCATTTTAGCACCATCCTTGTTGATTTTTCTTGACATAATACTCTTACTCTACTTTTAACAATGTGACATAAAATTAAAAATAGCACTAGGGGATGTTTGTGTTCTCTATATTTTAAATAACTGGTTCCACAGGATTCATTGTTACACTGTTTTTTAACTCACAAATAGTGTCTGTTATTTAATGTATAGTTAATAAAGTGATGGCTCATATTTTCATATATGTCTGCACACTTATATACACACACACACACACACACACATACACACACACACACACACACACACCACCACCACCACCACCACCACCACCACCACCACCACCAGACTTTTCAGGAACACAAAAAGGCCAGTATTTACCTATATCTCTACCAGGAAATTAAGGTAATACATGCCAGTGACATGGATCAGCTGGTCATAGAGTTTGTCATCAAACCTGATGATGATTTGGAATCCCAAAGGCTCACATGGTACAAAGTAAGAACTAACTTGCTCCTGCAAGCTGGCCTCTGACCTGCACACATATGCTGTGGCTTGCCCATACAGAAAGAACAAAAGGAAGATAGGGAAATGGCAGAAAGAGAAGGAGATAAGGAGAGGGGATTGGAATGGAGGGCAGGGGAGGGGAGGAGAGGATGGAAGACGACAGAATTTAGTGTTGCTCATATGCATATGTGCTTGGAGCTGACCAGTTGAAATCTAGTGACCTCATTGGGGTTCTTTTTTCTAGAAAAGTCTGGTTCACCCTTTCTTGGCAGCCACTAATTACCTGTAGCTCCGAATCTAGAAATGTGGCCTTGAGAGACCTCTGGCATCTATATTAACACATGAACTGATGTCAACCCTGGTTTACACTGCTGTATTGTTGAGGATTGAGTGTGTATACTTCCCATGGTAAATAGAAGAATTTCCTATTTTTATTCCCATACTAATTAAATTGAACTAAATCTTGATATATTTTATTTGATCCACACTAAGTATTCAACAAAAGTTTACAATGAAAGGAACATATATATGTTCAGTATATTTCTCAATCTTATTCAAATTCTAGAGCCAGTCACCTATATTATCAGAGAGGAGAAATGATTCTTGTCATAATTGTGCTGACACAGTTTGTGTAATTAGCTGGTGATGCATACTTCCCAAACAGCAAGCAATGCTGGTTCTGAGCCCATTCCTGGTAAACTACACACCATAGAGCTTCTAAAGCCCACGTGCTAAGAATGATGCTCACTCCTCTAGATCAGTGTTCCAGTCCATGATATTGAAATTTTCCACTTCCATGCCCCTCCTACAGGACCATTGTGTACTTGGGTTCTGATATGTTATTGCAACTATGAAGTACCAGATATTGTTTTACACTGAATTGCACCATTTCTTGGAAGCCCAAGAAAAAGTAGAAAGCAAAGACTGTAATGAAGTTTGCCTTATCTTTCAAAAGTTAATTACTATGATTATTACCTAAAATAGGAAATTTGTTCAGCTGTTTTCCACCTTCTTTCCTTTTATTTTTCTTTGCTTGCTCTCATTCCTCATTCATATAATGTCTGAACTATGCTGCTTAAATGGTTCCCTGACACCTTAAAGATCAAGTCCAAGCCTCTCAGTGTGGCATGCAGAGCCTTCATAATCTGCCTGGTGATTAGTTCTTCAGCCTGACCGTTTGGCAGGCTCCCCTCACACCTGTGCTCCAGGCACATGTAATGACTCCCTGTAACTTGGCAATACTCTGCCTGTCATGCATCAGTGGCCTTACATCTTCTGCCCAGCGAATTTCTCTTCAGCTCAGAGTTTTGATAAATCCCACACCTCTCCCCAAGGCATCTTTGCATACCGACCCCATCCACATTTTCTCTACCTAGTCCAAACTTGGTAAGATGAACATAGATGCACATGTAGCTGTTGCTACAGAGACTAGAAATGTGTTATGGGCAAATTTCTGCTGTAAATCTAACTTAAAATTCAACCTCGCTAACTTCTAAGGTGCTTTTAAGCACATTTTAAAAGCCACTGTGCTAAGCCTTCATCTACCATGCTGTCAGGCTACAAAGTTAGAACAATGGTGGCACAAAGCTTGCAGAGATAACCAACCAATGTCTGACTTGATTTAAGGCCTGTTCCACAAGATTGAACCCATACCCTCCACTACAGAGAACATTAACATGAGCACAGCTGGTATGAACTCACAGAGAAATGGAGCATGCACAAGGCTTGCTCAGGTTTGTAGCAGGTTCACTGTGGTATTGCTTCCAGTTCAGTGTATTTATCAGATTCTAGAATGTGTGAAGCATGGGTCTCAGATTTTTTTCCTTTCTGTTGGATTGCTTTACTTCTGTTGGCTTGTCTTCTCTAACTTTAATTTTTTGTTTTATCTTATTATGTTTATTTTGTTATAATAGAAATGAATGAATGCATTAATGAAGAATCTATTAAGATCACTTTTCTAGACCAGTATAATTTCTTTCTTACTATATTCTTAAGACCAATCTTATTCTCACAGATAAGTGTAGTTAACAGCTCTCATCAAAGAATTCTCTCCTTATAGTAAATGAAGACCATCACAGAAAACCACAATTATATATAGTGCAGAAATTAACAGACTATTAAGAGACTAACCCCAGTAGATACATCTATATCACAGCTTCTGAGTCTAAGGCTTGCAGAATATTATATACAGATCAGAAGGCCAGAAAGTCTGCTGGAAAAAATAAATGACTGCAAGAATGGCAATATCAACTGAAATATTAATGTAGAATGAGGGAAATTTTTGGGATTCTACCCTGAGACAAAGAAATACATGCAATTAGTGACAACTAACAGAACAAGAATTAGGTTCTCCAAGAGATGAGATCCTTATCAGTTACACAAGGCAGAGTGGTCAGCCTTGAAGTTATATATAAATAACCAATAAATAATGAACTCAGCAGGTTGTATTTATATACATATGTACATACATACATATACACATATACAAAAACATGTATATATATACATACAATGAATGTATATAACAATAATAATAACAATAGCAATAATAATCACAGAGTATTTGAGTGATTGAATGTTTTAGTATTTCTTCCCCTTAAGTCATAATAGCTGAAAGATTGAGTTCAGCTGGATGTGAACAGGAGGGAATCAAAGTGGATATTGTTTTGAATGCTGTCTGAGAATAAATTCTAAGCAATATGGCTCTGATTAGACTGTGCATTTATAGTGGCCCAGGCAGAAGCTTCAAATGCTCTATTAGCTGACATTGTCTACATAAAATAGCACTGTTCTACTGACTAATGGTCAAAATGATCTGAAACATGACACCAACAGTGGAAGGGGAAATAGGTTTCACCTCTCAGTGGTTATTTTAACAAAAGAATGATGGTAAATTTTAGAAATTCACAATTATTTATGTTAATAATTATTTTACTATTAAAATCAATCATTTCCAATCCTGCAAAACAGTACGTAAAAGACTCTACTTATACATGTTTAAAATTTTATATAGAAATCTCTAGGCTAAATTTAACAACTTACAGTGTTGGCAATTTCAACAATTAATTACAATTAAAGGATAAGACCTTTATATTTTATTAAAGCCAAGGTTTCTATTTTAAAAGGCAGCCACTTTTATTTTTTATCACTAGTAACATCTTTCAAAACATTATACTGGATATGGAAATGAATTTAAAATAAAGCATGTACAAGAAGTATTGTATTATTGTGTATTACTTTATAGTATCCTTTAAAATATAACATATCAACTATTAAGTATTATAAACAAATTTTGAGCTTCATCATAAATACAATTATGGCATATTGAGAATTAGGCTTCATGATATTTATCTACTGAAAAAAATATTTTCATAGCATAAAATCAGTCTCCACATTGTTAATTTTTCAATTGCATTGTATTATGAGAAAAGTAGATATTATACTCAAGTTGCCTTTTCTTATGTAATCTACATTTCTTCCTTTTTCTAAAATATCTTGTTATTTATTTCTCCCTTGCTAATAAGTTAAACATTTCTCTGATAACTTAAGAGGTACCATATGAAGCTTTATACTCTTCATAGTGGTCTAGATCCTTTAGTAGTCACTTAGGTATTAAGTAATACATATTCATATTTATTATTGTATCTATACAACTCTAGAAACATAAATATAAATTGGAGATAAATTATCTTTTAAGTGCATAAGTCAACAGCTACCATGAGAGTAAATATTTTTTAATTAATGTTATATGCATTAACATGTGGACCTTCCATGTATCAATGGTGTAAAAGATGCATGCTTGAGCAAAAATACTAATAACAATTTGTGGTAATAATTTTCATGACTTCCAGAGAACCCTGGCATACCACTCCTGGGCATATACCCAGAGGATTCCCCTGCATACAATAAAGACACATGCTCCACTATGTTTATAGCAGCCTTGTTTATAATAGCCAGAAATTGGAAAAAGCCCAAATATCCCTCAAAGGAGGAATGGATACAGAAAATGTAGTATATTTATGCAATGGAATACTACTTAGCAATTAAAAATAATGAATTCATGCAATTTGTAGGTAAATGGTTAGACCTGGAAAATATCATCCTGAGTGAGTTAACCCAATCACAAAAGAATACACATGAAATGCAATCACTGATAAGTGGATATTAATGAGCCCAGAAGCCCTAAATACTCAAGGCACAATTAGCAAGTCAAATGATTCCCAAGAAGAAGAAAGGAGAGGACCCTGGGCCTGTAAAGATTGGGTCCAGTTTTGTAAAGAAACCGAGGGGGGAGGGGGAATGATTGGGGAATAGTTGGGGGCAAGAGTACCTATGGGACATATGGTGGGGGGAAACTGGGAAAGGGGAAAGCCTTTGGAATATAAACATAGAATATAGAAAATAAAAATTAAAAAAATCTCTAAATGAGGCAGCTTCAGGCAATAAGTTCAATTGAAATTTTGAAATAGCAATTTGGAAAATTTTCAATTTAGCATCACTATGCATACTAATTTGAAGTGTACTATACAATGTCTGTAGTGAAAGTTTACCTTCTAAAATATGACATGATGAAGATGTACAGTTATAAGTGCTTGCAATCATACATTATGAATTCAAGGGGTTTTATTACATTCAGATAATAATTCTTAGCTTAGAGCCTGTTTATTTTTCCTGTTAATGTTGATATCTAAATTGATTACTTTATTAAAGATGATAAAATATTACTGTGTACCATGAATTTAAGCTTAAAACACTTAACATATATATGTATATATGTATATATATATATATATAATATGTCAACATATGTCAGAAATATAGATATATTTATGTCATTAACATGATGTGTGTTTTTCTGGTAGTGTTGTAAGTACAGTTCTTGTGGAGAAATCTGAGCAAGGATATCATTTTTTTATCCTTTTCTAGTCAATTATAAATTAAATAAATAAAATGATTTTTAAAAGTTGAGCAGGTATATGAAGAGTAATTAGGTATAAGATAAAAATAAAAATACATCATCTGAAATGTGATCATATTTTAATATGATTTTTAATAATAAATATAAAATACATGCTTCATTCTGTATTATTCATTCAATTCATGAATGTTTTACTTTTAGTAAGTAGTAACTACTCACAAAATGTCTTTAACTCTGACCTGTGAGAAAGTATATATCAAGTTTTTCTGACATAAATTGAAATTGGGTAAATATTGTTATGCTAAAAATAGAAGTCTATAATGACACCCAAATATTTTCAAATAACTCATTGCAAAATAAAGAGACCTTTCCTGGATTGACTGTGAAACCTTACCTTGTGACATAATTCCTTTGAATAGAAGATGGAAGGGAAGGAGAGACAGGTAAAAGGAAGTTGTCTAGAATGGTGAAGACATTCTAGATGGAAATTGTAAGGTATGGGTTCTCTTCCAGACTTTTTTCTAGATAGCTCAAAATCTGGAGCACCTGTACCTGTGTCCCATAAGACTCTTAAGCTTACAGGCTGGTGGGAGTTTGTGTAAAAAGCATGCCTACATGTGGAGACAACAAGGAAAAACTAAAGCTGTCATTCCTCGAGTAAATGCAAAGCCTTACCAATTAAATTGGGATCTGTTATTTGGACGTATTTCCATAGGTTGGCAGCAATTCTTAGTTTCTACTTCCTAGACTTCTGTTTCCATTTCTATGAATTTTTACTATGAGTACCATCAACTTGTCTGCTTGCATGTAAACTGCGAATGCTTGAAGGAAAATGACCAGGAAGGTAAGAAATGGTCTGAGCACCACCTGCCTTTCCTGGAGGTTTGGCTGTGTTGCATGGTGAGCATCTGGTAAAGGACAAGAAGATATTATGCCCAGATTCATCACATCAGGAAACAACAAGTTTTGGGTCTTGGCTTCAGTTTTTGAGACCCAGTGTTTCACTTTTCTGGAATGTGGACTACCCAGGAAGGAGTATAAATATCTCTAATTCTTGCTACATGCAATAAATGCTATGCCTGCCATTGCCTAGTCTTCTAACAAATGCTGCAACTTCATCATGTCTGAGACCATCAGTTATGTGCGCCTAGGAATAATGTCTTGAACCCAAACTTCAGTGGCTTTATTTTCTACCTGTGTGTTTTAACCTTAAAATTGTAAACTACCTTCATGCTTCTTTGTGTTTTCTAATAGCCTTGGTTTTGTATCAGTTTGTTGTTATCCTGAAATCTCCTTAATGTTCAATAGGATTGATATTCTGAAGGGTGTTAATGGATGTTAAGTATTATAAATGCATAGTAGTTGATAGAATAGAAAATTTCTTAAGAATTTTAAATACATGTGACTAAATATATAATATTTCAGTGTATTCTTTCCTCAGTTAAAAAAAAAAAAAACTAAAATTCAGAGTGATTTTGTCCTTTGATCTAGAAACAGATTCCTGTCATTTTTTAATTAACAAAACCTCTTCTATGAATATAGGAAACATTTTTATTTGTGCTTCACACTCATTATGAAGTTTTTCAAATCTGTGTGCCTGCGAGTGTGTATACTAAACATGGATGTGTCAGCAAATTCATGGACAGGGATTGTGTTCCTTTGGAGCTGTAATTCAAGGCAGTCGTTTGTCAACAACTAAGCTCAGATCTGTGTAGGAGCAGCCAGAATTCACAAGCAGTGAGCCATCTCACCAGCCCCACACTTATGCTTTTAGCATATCTTTAGAAAAAATATAATTATGTTAAGGACATCAGTTCTAACATATGACTTGCAGTCCAACCACCAATACAAAAGGGTTGTTCTCTGCTGAAAAAAGGAATGCATTGAAACAATAACAGTAAAAACTGGTGGTTGTGCAGATTTTCTAAAATCAAAAAGTAAAGTAAGTAAGAAAGCTAAGCCAAAGGCTAAACATGATCCAAATGATAGCTATTATTTTCACCGAAAAGAATTCTATATTTACACAGGTGGCTTTTGCTTTCATTGAATATAGGTTGTCATTCATATTACATTAGATATATTTTAGAATAATCTAATGATGAGTTTGCCCATATGTACAGCAGGCCAAGCCCACTTATCAAAATTGGCCACAGACATTACAATCAGGTTCTGCCAATGTAAACCCATCTGGGAAAATGAATTTCCTCTAAGAGCCTTGAGCAACAGTATGATATATCATAGTTTCCTTGGAAATACTTTATTATCTATTTTAAGTATTTTTTATGTATGTCTTGTCACTAGCTGAGTATTCCATTAGAAGAAACATTCATGAACTTCCATAAATCTGTCTATACTTAGAAAAATGTGGAATTCAATATACTCCTATTTAATTTTATCTGATTTTGATATTATAATTACCATATTCCTGCCTTCATATGCTCCCACATGTTCCTCTACCTTCTCCTTCCAACTCATGTTATTCAATGTGCCCTCCCTCTAGCCCATGAGCTGGAAATTCAGACCTAGGTGTTTTGCCACAATGGCCCACCTAGGTAGGGTAGAGTTCTTGGACCAAGGTGAAGTTTATTTTTTCCAAGTTTATTTCATCCACCTGCTAAGCAACCAAATCAGTTTTGCATATGAGTTCCCAGCCTTGGGGAAGGGCTTTCCACTACCTTTAAATTTGAAGCTACCCATTAAACATTAAGCCTTGATCAGAAAGTCATATTCTTGGCTCCTTATTTCTCTTGCCTGCCCGCTTTATTTCAGCCAAATCTTTCCTTCCAAGTGACTTTGGTTTCCATAGCTGCAAGCTGCTAAAATTTAATTCAATTTAATGCTATTCATTGTTATTATGTGTACACATGTATCTATATGTATATATGCACATATGTATATGCATATATAAATAAATTCCAAATATGACCTGTTTAGTCTGTATGTTACTTGAATACATGTCTATTTTAGCAAATATTTTAAGTATAGAAATCAATAAAGGTTTCTGTGCTACTTTCTGGACTGTGGCCTCCCATTGTCTAACTCTAGAAGTCTCTTGAAACAGCTCTGCTTTCTAAGCCATCAGATCCTCAGGAAACATGGAGAATTCTGGCCCATTTCCTTTTCACCAATAGCAAACTAGTGAGATTTTTATTCATCTAGTTGTCTCCCTCCAATCCCCACTAAAAGGCTTTATGTTTTTATTTGGTTTCACCTTAATATATATTCTTTGTCTTATTTTGAAGGTTGTCAGCTCAGTCTCCACTTTTGCCATTTTACTTGTCTTGCCACATGTCATTACATTCGTCTCCGTGTTCCTCTTTAATATAAAACTCTTTTAAAATTACCAGAGACAATTTTGTGGGAATGTCCAACGATTTATCTAATTCACGAGAAGCATTGTGATTGCAAAGATGTAATTGTTATTTAGGCACTCTTCGAATTATTTTTCTGTAAATGTTATTATAATTGACTTGTGCAACTCTGTAATGCAATATCTGTCACTTACTGCCATCTCGGGAGCCTTCATTCTCTCTCTGTCCTAATTCTCATGCAGTTAAAAGAGTTCTATTCAGTCCCCAGTTTTCTATAATGGATTTTTAAAGACATAATTTATTTATTTTTGTTTTTATGTTTAGGATTAATTTGCTTACATGTATTTAAGTATACCAAGTGCATGCCCGGAGCCCCTGGATTTGGAGTTAGAATCAATGCAAAGTACCAGGTGGGTACTGAAGTTAAACCCATTTCCTCACCAAGAGGAACCAGTTCTCTCAGGTTACTGATCCCTCATGTTGAGCTCTGTTTCCCTTGAGCTATAGTCCTCATTTATATGAATTAGCTCAGAGTCTGACTGTAGGGGAGAAGGGCATTTATGGTGGAACAGGAAGGACATTCACATGCACTAGTAGTCTTGTTCCTCCAGACAGAAGAGTGTGGTCACTGTAAGTCAACCATCTACTATGTGCACAAACAGAAATATGGCATCAACGCAGATGTCTAAGTGTTTGTTTTGCACACTCCCTCCCTTCCATCTTATGTATCCTTACACCTCCCTCTTTTAGTTTCCTATCATTCTTTTTCCCCTCTAGCTTTGAAATGCCTCCATCTATTTTTTCAACTTTCATATAATTCACATTTTCTGGTTGAATAAAACTCTGAGTCCATGCCTCATTTTCTTTATCCATTAACCTAGAGGTGGGTACTAGGGCTGACCACATAATTTGACATCCATGTGCAGTGCTGTGACAATGTGGTATGCGTCTTGGGGGTAAATAGGCTTTGATTTGTTTATCTGTGTACCCAGAATTTGCATAGATGGATCATACAAAAATTCTCCTTGTAATCTTTATATTTACCTTAATATTGACTGAACTAATTGACCTTACAATTACCCTTAAAAAGGAACTCTTTCTTCTCCACCTCCTTACCAGCATTTGCAGGTGTCTGTTTACTTGTGAATAGTCATTCTGGCACAGATAAAATCAGATCTGGATAAGATTTTGCTTTGTGTTTCCTCAATAGCTGAGGATATTGGATATTTTTTCCATATATACTGGAATTTGTTCTCATTTGTTTAGAAAATATCTGTTTATTTCTATTATTTGTTCACTAACTGAACTAGCTTTTCCTTTATTGTTTAGCTTTTGAAATGCGTTACACATTCTTGATATTAAATTCTTGTTAAGAGCATATTGGACAGTGAATTCTCTCTGACCCTGCAGGCTATCTTTCACCATGTGCTTTGCTTTTTGCTGTTTCTGCTGCTGCTGTTGTCTCACTGTCATTACTAGAATTGACTGCAGGGTCTTTTATACAGTACCTGATAGTTCACTTATGTATGCTCCTAGCCCATTTCCTCTGTAGTAGGATTATTACATATGTTAGAATATTAGAATGTCCTAAGAAGCTTTACTTTCTACTTGCACATACATATAACTGTTGATATGTTCCCATGATTCTAGGCCAGTTTCTTGCAGAGGTTTGAGAGAAATGCTCTGCAGTCTTTCATCTCCAGCACTATAGATTAGACATCTTGTGATTTGCTCTCCCTTTACTTCTCCTATCTCATTGCCATGCTGACTCGCTCACTGCTCACAGTGCTTCCATCAACAAGGTAGGCCACACTGTAATGCTCAATTTGTCTGGGACTCATTGCCTTAGATGCTGGTAGAAGAAATTGTTGAATGGGGTGAAACGAGAGCTATGAGTATCCAATTACTATCTTCAAAGCTGAACTTGAAAACATAAAACATAACCATCTGATATTACCTCAACTGTGATTTCCAGTTGAATGCCTCTTGCAAAGGAGCCCTGTTCATGATCTCAACATAGAAATATTAATATTGGCTCTATATAGGCAATCTTTCTCTCTGTAAAAGTTTGCTCTTCACATATGCAGAAGGACTCCACATAAACTTAGGTGGGGGTATAGCTAGTGTGTAGTATGCTTGGTGTGTGCATGTGAGTTCAGTGTATGTTCATGTGTTCTTCAAATATATTTATTGTATTACACATAAAGGAAGGTATGTTCGTATACTCCTTGGACCTACATGGATACTTTTCCCCTGGAAAACATGAGAACATTTAATATAACTAACTATTTAAACTAGCTTCTCAATTTTCGCATTAAAGTAACTATAGATATGACACACTCATTTTATGTTATTTGATTCAGTTTGGCTCATTCTTCTAAATTATGTTTGATTCTATATTAAGATGATGTGGAAATTAAGCAATAGGTCAGAGGAAGAAATGCTAATTGCTATTAAACTATATTAAAGTTTAAAGCAAAACTTGTTTTTCATCATTCTGATTCCCATATGTGTTAGCTGTAAATCAGAACTGTATGATACATAAGCTTACTGGAGTTCAAATGTATGTTAGAAATATTTGAGTTAAAAACCATAACCCTTTAACCAGATTTAACAGTCTTTCTATATCAATAAAACATTCAAAATGATTTTAAGGATTGCAAATTCCAAGGCTAGAAAGATAGATCACATTTTTTTAAAAAAAATATTTATTTTATGAGTATACTGTAGCTGTCATTAGACACAAACCAGAAGAGGGCATCATATTCCATTACAGATAGTTGTAAGCCACCATGGGGTGCTGGGTATTGAACTCAGGACCTCTGAAAGAGCAGTCAGTGCTCTTAACTGCTGAGTCATATCTCTAGTCCTGAAAGATCACTTAATAATGTGCTACTCAGCTATTAAAAACAATGAATGCATAAAATTCTTAGGCAAATGGCTTGAACTAGAAAATATCATCCTGAGTGAGATAATCCAATAACAAAAGAGCACAACAAGATATGCACTCACTAATAAGTGGATATTAGCCCAGAAGCTCAGAATACCCATGATATAATTCACAGACCCCATGAAGCTCAAGAAGAAGGAAGAACAAAGTGTGGATCATTTGGTCCTTCTTAGAAGGGGTATAAAATACCCATGAGAGGAATTATAGAAACAAAATGTAAAGCACAGACTGAAGGAAAGAGCATCTGCAGATTGACTCACCTGGGGATCTATCTCATATACAGTTACCAAACCCAGACACTATTGTGGATGCCAACAAGTGCTAGCTGACAGGATCCTGATATAGCTATATCCTGAGAGGCCCTGCTAGTGCCTGACAAATACAGACTGGAATGTTCTCAGCCAACTATGGAACTGAGCACATGGTCCCCAATAGAGGAGCTAGATAAAGGACCCAAGGAGCTGAAGGGGTTTGCATCCCCACTAGAGGAACAACAATATGATCCCCAGAGATCCTAGGGACTTAAGCACCAACCAAAGAGTACACATGGAGGCATCCATGGCACCAACTGCATGGGTAACAGAGGATGGCCTGGTCAGACATCACTGAGAGGAAAGACCCTTGGACCAGTGAAGGCTCATTGTCTTAATGTAGGGGAATTCCAAGGAGGAGTGGGTCGGTTAGTGAGCAGGGGAGAGGGGATGGGATAGGGTTTTTTCAGAGGGGAACCGTGGAAGGGGGATAACATTTGAAATGTGAATGAGGAAAATATCTAATAAGAAAAAGAAAAAATAATATTGTGCTTGTTATTTAAAAAAATAAGGAAATGAGCTTGGATCTCCAATATGGATGCAAGCTAGATGTGGCATCCTGTTATATAACCTCAGCACTGAAGGAAGGGATAAGGCTGAAAACAGGCAGATCCTGAGAACTCTTCAGCCAGCCAGTTTGCCCAAAAATACAAGCTTGATATTAATTTATACACTCCAACTCAAAAAGAAAGACATAGTTGAAGAACTTATCCTCAAGTCAATCTCTCACTGTCATATGTGCCCAGATGAGTGAGTGAATGCACTCTCACACACAGGTATAACACACGCGCGCGCACACACACACACACACACACACACACACACACACACACACTTTTTTATAAGTTTAAGCTTAATTTCTCCTTATTTATTTACAAAAAGAGTTGCCTGTGCTTAAATTCAGGGATTTGCTTTTATTTGGAAACTACTGTGCCACTTAAATCTATACCCAATACCTGGATTAGCCTAGTATTCTAAAAAATAATTTACATACCTGAATGCAAAGGCAAAATGAGAGTGGATAATTGTTGGAGAACTGACTTTACCCTGTGAATATGTAGGGTCATTGTTTCTTTCTAACCATTCATACTTGAATAGCATATACCAAAAGTTACACATCTTCAGAGACACCACTTTATATAGTTCTCAGGATGAGTAAGATGAGTATACTGCCCCCGGGACATAGGTTCACTGAACGTGGCTTACAACCATTCCACATTCAGAGGGCATAGCCCACTCCTGTCAATATATTCAATGACAAGAATTTAAAGAGAGGGAACAGCACTACAAAGGATCCTATGCCTCCTTGCCACTTGGTTTCTAATGCTGAAGGAACACCCTGGGACTGATAAATTTTTCATGCAAATGCACAATGAAACATAGTTGCAGGCCTTTGGAAAAGAGCATGGCATGTGCTGCACATCTCACATCAAAGCGTGACCCTTTAGAAGGCCATACTGAGTCAAGGAAACAGGAATAGATTTATTTTACTCATCATTAGTGCAAGTTGTCATATTTTTAGGATGGATAGAAACAATGTCTGCATAATTTTAGACAATTCATGCCTATATTTCATCTCAGAAATATCACTAGTTAGTATTGAAAATTAGGTGTAAAAAATGATATTAGGGTAGAACTAAGTCCAAGAGAACTCAGTGTAAAGAGCTTTCCCATAAACAGCTCCATAGACTCCCAACTTCAAACGCCCTTCTAGTTAACTATGTGTCCAGTGTACCACTGATTTAATTCTCACAATGAGACTGGACTTTTCTGGAACTTACAATTGGCCAAGTGCTGACATTGTGTTATTTGCCTTCTCCCCAAAGAACAGAGACCCATATTCACACTGAGTAATTCCCTTATTTTCATTGCCAACTAATATTCCATATTTATCTTTGTCATTATCTTAATTTACCGATCAAAATAACTATTTGAAATATCAGCTTCAACTAGAATAAGAGAATATAAATATTTTTAAATCCAGAAAACAAATATATATGTCTCTTCTGTTATTCCCCAAATTATATTATAGACCAAATTATAGACTTGCCTAGTATTTATTAATGCATAAGTAGCATTGTTCATATTCCAACCAGCAAGACTAAAACTGATCACTTCAATGAAACTTTTCTTTCTTATGGAGTCAAAACTGTTGTTTTGAAACTGGCAACCATGAAAACACATTCCTGGAATAATAGGCCCCTAATGAATGGGAAATCATTGAAGATGCAAGAGGAGTAGGATACCTGCCAAGGAGATCTGCATACCAGGTGAGGAAGAAATTCAAGAAACAGAAAAGTGTGTTGTATTCAACACAGCTGAAAGCAGATGGTGGTCAAACGAATGCAGAATTTACATGATGCAGAATTTAGACTTTGCTCCAATGGTCTGGCTTTGGTCCAGTATTTCCTGACTATGATCACTTTCCTCCTTCTAGAATGGTAATGTATATCTTGTGACACTGTATGTTGGAAGTACATTATTTTGTTTGTTGCTTTTATAAGGGGTTACATTTAAGAAACTGGCTTGAGTCTCAAAAAAGACTTTGAATTTTTGACATTTAAGCAGTGTTGAGACGTTTTAAGACTATGAAAGCTTTGGAAGTTGGACTAAATGAATTTTTCATGCAGTTATAAGCCTATGAGGGCCAGGGAGTGGAATGTGGTAGTTTGAATAAGAATGGCTCCTAGAGCTTCATACAATTTAATGTTTAGTTACTAGCAAGTGGTACCTTTTGAGAAGAAGTAGTAGGTATGACCTTCTTGGAGTAGGTTTGACCTTATTGAGGGAAGTGGTCTACCAGAGTGCTTTCAAGCTTCAAAAGACCCTGCCAGACACAAGAGACCATGTCTCTTTCTTGGTCTCTGTCTCTGAGACACAGAGGTCTCTATCATCTCTGCAATCTGTGTCTCTTTGATCATTGTCTCCCTCTCCCTTGTCTCTGTCTCCATCTTCATTGTCTTTTCTGTCGCCATCATCAACTCCATCTCCAGGATCAGAATGTAAGTTTTTTGTTTTGTTTTTATTAATCATTCTATTCGTTTACATCTCAAATGATATCACACTTCAGCTATGTCCCCACATGCCACCATGCTCCCTTCCATGATGATTGTGGACTAAAACTGTAAGTAAGCTCTGTAAACCACTGAACCTATAAAGGACAATCGTTCTCTATATTTCCAATAGTTGGGCACTTTCCTTGTCATTTTCATTTGGACTCTCCTTTTGCCCCATCCTTGCTTTTCTCTTGCTCCTCCATCTCTCCCCACACTGCTTTTTTCCTCTTTCCTGTCTCTGGCTATATGTATGTGTGTATGTGTGTGTGTGTGTGGGTGTGTTTATAACTCACTCTTTTCTTTATTAGGTAAAGTGGGTTGTTTTGCTTTGTCTTGCTGTTTCTATAAAAGCCAATGTAGAAATAAATCCAGGAAAGAAAGGAAAAGATTATTTAATACAGTGAACTTAAATGTACATATGAAATATTAACATATCTAGAAGAGATTTGAGACATGTTAGAGCCATCAAAAGCAGTAACTGCTCTTCAGAGTATACACAGCACTCACATGGAGGCTTCCAGCCATTTGTAACTTCAATCCCAGAAGCTCTGATACTCTCTCTGGTCTGAATTGACACTACACACACACACACACACACACACACACACACACATGCACACGCACACATGCACACATGTGCACCTACATATGTTGGCAATGCACCCACATGCATAAAATAAGATTATAAAAAAATCTATAAAAGATGAAATAATTGTTCAAATTTATGTTTAAAAATTTAAATACAGACACATGTATATGTGTGTGTGTTTGTGCTTGTGTGTGTGTGTGTGTGTGTGTGTGTGTGTGTGTATGATGGGACAAGTACTCAATATAATGCACACTTTTGGCAGAATAACAGTGAAAGCTATCCATGTGACAATAATATTAACACTATAATTAGGATTGAGAAAATAACAAAGACATCTTTCCAATTGTTTTATGAATGTACCTTTTACTATGAACTTTCCTCTTAACACTGCTTTCATTGTGTTCCATTAGTTTAGGTATGCTGTTTATTCATTTTCATTGAATTCTAAAATGTCTTTAATTTTAAAATACTTGTCTAAACTCATTTTTCATTGAGTAGAGATTTATTCAATTTCCATGAGTTTGTAAGCTTTTTGCTGTTTCTATTGTTAATAGCAACATCTGTTGAGCTTCATATATATGATCAATTTTGGAGAAAGTTTTGTGGTTTGCCAAGAAGAAAATTTATTTTTTGTGTGTGTTTGAATAAAATCTTTTGTAAATATCTTTTAGGTCATGTGCTGTATGACATCTGGTAGTTATATCATTTCTCTTTAGTTTTTATTTGAATGACCTTTCCATTTATGAGAGTGGGGTATTAAAGTCTTCTACTATTACTGAGGTTTGATCTGTGATTTAAGCTTTAGGGATGTTTCTTTTACAAATGTGGATCCCCTTATATTTGGGACATAGTTCTTAAGAATTAAAATGTCATTGTGGGAGATTTTTAATTTCATAAATATGTAATGTATTATCCCATCTCTTTTGAGTAGTTTTAGTTTGAAGTCTACTTTGATATTATACTATCTACAACAGCTTGATTGTTAAATCCATTTGTCTGGCGTGATTTTTTTTCAATCCCTTACTTTGAGGTAATATCTATCCAGTTGTTGAGGTATGGTTTGTTTGTTTTTTGTTTCTTTGTTTTGTTTTGTGTTATACTGTGTTGTTTTGTTTTGTTGTTTTTTTATATAACAGAAGTATCCATGCTGTCATAACTATTCTGTTATTCTGTGTCATTTTGTTGTGGAATTAGAACATTGATATTGAAAGATATCAATGAACAAAAAATTTATATTCCCATATTTTCAGTGATTCCTATATAAAACCTCAGTAATAGTAGAAGACTTTAATACCCCACTCTCATAAATGGAAAGGTCATTCAGATAAAAACTAAAGAGAAATGATGTAACTACCAGATGTCATATAGCACCTGACCTAAAAGATATTTACAAAAGATTTTATTTAAATACACACAAAAAATTCTCGGCAAACCACGAACCTTTCTCCAAAATTGATTCCTATACCAGTGGTACTGGTGGTAGTAATGCTGATGGTGGTGGAGGATATGCTGATACTGCGGGTGGTGGTGATCTCTCTCTCTCTCTCTCTCTCTCTCTCTCTCTTTCTCTCTCTCTCTCTCTCTCTGTATGTGTATGTGTTTGTGTTTGATTATTCTCAACTACTATTGGTTTTGCTGGTGTGAGATTTATTTTCTGTTTTCCTGTGTGTACTTAATCTCCTTGAATTGGAGTTTTCTTTCAATATCTTCTGTAGAGCTGGATTTGAAGGATGATACTGTTTAAATTTGTCTTTATTATGGAGTATATTATTTTCTACTTTTTTCAGTGATATTAAGATTTTATAGGGTATAGTATTCTGGGCTGGCATCTATGGTCTTTTTTAATCTATAGCACATCTATCCAGGCCCTTGTGGAAATTAGAATCTCCATGGAGAAGTAGGTATAATTTTAACAAGTCTGTGTTTAAGTGTTACTAGATATTTTTCCCTGAAAATTTTATCTTTGTTTTACAATCTGTATGTTTTGTGTTTTGATTATTATATGTTGAGGGGACTTTCTTTAAAGTTCAAATTATTTGGTTTTCTGTATGGAGCCTTGGCAAAAGTGAGCTTCAGCCAGGAAGGAATTCCCATGGCAACCCACAAGCCCAATTAGAAAAGGGGGTGAAAAATGCCACCAATCCCTGGACAGGAAAACCACCAATCTCTGAGCTTCCCACAGGAAAACATCCATTCCTGAACAGAAAAACGTACTAGTCCCTGAATTCCTCAAGCAGAGGATTTAAAATCCTACCAATGCTCAATCTGGCAATATGAGAAGCAATGTGCTATATCAACACTGTCTCTGTATAATTCCCTCCTGTCTGATCTGAGGAGCAGATGGCAGCCATCTATGGAGCCTCCAATAAATCTCTCTCATTATTTTTTGTTTGTTTGTTTGGTGTGACTCTCAAATCTGAGGAAGCCATGAAGAGAAGTAGTGAAGAGGTGTAGGGAAGAAGCAAAGAGAAGTAGAAGAGCTGAGGCTCCTGAGGTCTGGAGTTCAGTTAGTCATACCTTCCCCTGGGAGCTACACCACCTCTGCAAAGAAGGCTTTTCCTCTCAGAGCTATGTGATTCCTGAGCTCCTGTAACTCAGGATGCCCTTACACTGACACACTGCCCTACCTTAGAGATGTGTGATTCATTAGATCCTGTGTCTCAGAATGCCATTCCCCTAGGACATTTTCCCAGCTCAAAGCTCTAAGGTTCCCAGGATACCTTACCATTTAAGCAAAAACTTAGTGATTACAGTAAAATATTTTTCCAAGACCCTTAGGAATACTTCATTCATAGTTTTCATGAGTGTGGTTTAAATTAAAGCTTGAATAAAATCAGTAGCTTTAGCTATTGTTTCTCAGCCTTGAATTCCACTTTTGAGATTTTATCTTGAGTAATAGAAGAGGCTTTGGCTAATAAGAGCATTTCATGATTCACAATACATGGACATTTCCTTCTCAGTATTGTCAATCCTGTTTTCACTGAATTTGTTTATCGTCAACATTATTATTATTATTAATTATTATTATTATTATTATTAGTAGTAGTAGTATTTATTATATTGAGAGATATAAGTCTACATTTATAATTTTAAATGTAGGCTTATGCTTTTTTCCATAACTATTTGTTTTAATTACCTTTCCTCATTTCCTAAAGCATGAATAGAAAATTAATTTTTTCCTCTGTCTGCCTAAAGCTGATGCCTTATTTCAGATTAGTAATTAATTTTCTTACAAAGCTTGAAATGAATTTGCCAAGCATTACAGCATTTGGGACTCAAATCAGTTCAGCTAGTTGGGGACTAAACTGTCTTTCAAATGCTGAGACCTGAGACCAACACTAAAATGCTCTGGAGAGTACTTGCTTGGCCAGCATGTGACAGTTATACTTTAACAAATTCTAAGTTCCAGGTGACTGAGGATTTCAAACTGAGGCGAACCCTCATACACAAGCACCAAACCCTTACACTATTACTGATAAAACTTTATGCTTGCAGATAGGAGGAGGGGAGTGCTAAGGTGAAAAAGTCCAGGAGGGGAAACTACAAAGGGGGGGCAACATAAAAAATGGAATGTAAATAAATAAAATAATTTAATTAAAAATCCCCCTCCAAAGAAAGAAGAGAAAGAAAGAAAAAAGAAAGAAAAGGAAAAAAAGAAAAGAAACTATATCTGATTTCTCAACTGAACCTATAGAAGCTAGAAGGGCCTGGGTAGAGGACTTATAGACCCGAAGAGAGATCAGATGTCAGTCCAGACTACTATACCCAGCAAAACTTTAAATCAACATAGATGGATAAATCAAGTTATTCCATGACAAAACCCAATTTAAACTTACCTCTCCACTAACCCAGCCCTACAGAGGATACTAAAAGGAAAACTTGAACCCAATGAGGCTATGTTCAAGAAAACATAAGAAATAATTTCACACCATTAAACCAGAAGAAAAAAAACACATACATATCAAACCATCACCAACATCAAAATAGCAGGAAGTGACAATGATTTGTCACTAATATATCTTAACATCAATAGAGTAAATTCCTAAGTACAAAGAAACAGTGTAATAGAATAGATGCATAAACAGAGTTCATCATTCTTCTGTATACAAGAAACACATCTCAAGAAAAAAGATTCTAGTACAAAGGATTGGAAAAAGAATTTCCAAGCAAATGGTCCCAAGAAGCCACATTGAGTACCTATTCTAATATCAAATAAAATATATTTTCATCCAAGAGAAACAGGGACAGGCATTGATTCTCTACAGAAAATATGGTATATATACACAATGGAGTACTATTCAGCTATTAGAAACAATGAATTCATGAAATTCTTAGACAAATGGATGGAACTGGAGAACATCATGTTAAGTGAAGTAACCCAGTCTCAAAAGAACACTCATGGTATGCACTCACTGATAAACGGATATTAGCCTAGAAGCTTGGAATAAACAAGACACAATTCACGTATCAAATGATGCCCAAGAACAAGGAAGGAGAGGGCCCTGGTCCTGGAAAGGCTTGATCCAGCATTGTAGGGGAATACCAGGACAGGGAAGTGGGAGGGGGATGATTGGGGAATGGTTAGAGGGAAGAGGGGGGAACTGGGAAATGGGAAACATTTGGAATGTAAACAAAGAATATAGAAAATTTTAAAAAAGATATAAATCAATGTAGAAGTAGTAAAAATTATGAAGCTATTAAAATGGCTGAAATCTAAAAAACAAAACAAAACAAAACAAAACAAAACAAAACAAAACAAAACAAAACAACCCAAGAAGAGGACATTTCAGTTCTAATAAATATCCATGCCCCAAAGCAAGGGCCTCCACATACATAAAAGAAGCATTACTAAAGCATATATCAGACACTGAAGCCCACACATTAATATTGGAAGAACTCAACACCCTGCTCTCAACAAAGGACAGGTCATCAAGATAAAAACTAAACAGGGAAATTATGAAACTAACAGACATTATGACACAAATGTACCTAACAGACATCCAAAGAATATCTCACTCAAAAACAAAACAATATACCTTCCCCACACATCATAGAACCTTCTTCAAAACTGACCTTTTAACAAACTACAACAGATAAAAGAAGATTGAAATAATCCCATGAACTTATAAGATCAACATGGAGTAAAGATGAACTTCAACAATAACAGGAACAACAGGAAGCCTCCTACATATTCATGAAAACTGAATAAATACTCAATGAACACTGGTGCAGTGAAAAAATAAAGAAAGAAATTAAAGACTTTCTAGAATCCAACTTAAATGAGGGCACATAATCAAATGTATGAAACACTATGAAAGCAGTGCTAAAAGGAAAGATCAGAGCACCTACTGCCCTCATCAAAAAATGGGCCTGTGGCAGTTTGATGCCCTAGTGTATGGGCAGGCTAGAGCAGTGAGGCGGGAGTGGTTGAATGGGTAGAGGAGCACCCTCATAGAGCCAAAGTGGAAGCATGGGGTGAGGAAAGGGTAGTGGAGGGATAACTTGGAAGGGAGATATCATTTGAAACATAAGCAAATAAAATTTGTTTATTTAAAAAAATAATTATACAAACCTTTCACTTGCTTGGTTAGAGTCACACCAAGGTATGTAGTATTATTTGTGACTATTGTGAAGGGTGTTGTTTCCCTAATTTCTTTCTCAATCTGTTTGTTCTTGGAGTAGAGGAAGTCTACTGATTTGTTTGAGTTAATTTTATATCCAACCACTTTGCCAAAGTTGTTTCTCAGGTTTAGGAGTTCTCTGGTAGAAATTTGGGGGTCACTTCTGTATATGATCCTATCATCTACAAATAGTGGTATTTTGACGTTTTCCTTTCCAATATGTATCCCTTTGATCTCCTTTTGTTGGCTAATTTTTCTAGCTAGAACTTCAAGTACTATATTGAATAGATAGGGAGAGGGTGCGTAGCCATGTCTAGTTCCTCATTTTAGTGGGTTTGTTTCAAGTTTCTCTCCATTTAGTTTGATGTAGGCTCCTGGTTTGCTGTATATTTCTTTTACTATGTTTAGGTATGGGCTTTGAATTCCTGATCTTTCCAAGATTTTTAACATGAAGGGATGCTGAATTTTGCTAAATGCTTTTTCAGCATCTAATGAAATGTTCATGTGTTTTTTTTTCCTTTCAGATTATTTATGTAGTAGATTACTTCAGTGGATTTCTGTATATTGAACCATCCCTGCATCCCTGGGATGAAGCCTACTTGCAAATACACAGGTGAATTCTCACAGCCAACCATTAGACGGAGCACAGGGTCCTCAATGGAGGTGTTAAGAGAAAGGACTGAAGGGGCTGAAGGGGTTTGCAAGCTCATATGAAGAAAAACAATATCAACCAAGCAGACTCCCCCAGAGCTCCGAGGTTCTAAGCCATCAATCAAGAAGTATAAATAACTGCGTTTGTATCAGAGGATTGCTTTGCCAAGCATCAATAAAGGAGAGGTCCTTGATCCTATGAAGAGTTGATAGATGCCCCAGAATAGGGAAAATGAGGGCAGGGAGGTTGGAGTGTGGTGGGTGGAGGAATGCCCTCATAGAAGCAGGGGGAGGAAGGATGGGATAGGAAGTTTCTGGGACGGGGGAAACCAGAAAAAGGGATAACATTTGATATGTACATAAAGAAAATATTCAGTAAAAATACTGAAATTTTATAATAAAAGAAAAGAAATTGGTGAGTTCTCATACTACTGAATTAAATATACATCTGTAAGCTCTAAGGAAAAGAAAAAAACAAACAAAAAAACATAAAGCAAAGCAAACACTCTGAGAAGCTGTCCACAAGAAAAATATAGGGCCAAAATCAATCATTTAGAAAGAAAGATAACAATACAAAGAATCAACAAGACCAAGAGCTGCTGCTTTGAGAAAATCAACATGATTGACAAACTCCTAGTCAACCTAACTAAAAGGCAGAGAGACCATACCCAAATTAACAAAATCAGAAATGAAGAGGGAGATATAACAATGGATTCTAAGAAATTCAAAGAATAATTAGATCTTACTTCAAAGTCTATACTCTAGAAAATTGAAAAATCTCAATAAAATTGGTGATTTTGGTGGCAGATACCAATTACCCATGCTAAATCAAGATCAGTTAAATAATCTGAATAGTCCTATATCCCCTAAGGAAATAGAAACAGAAGTTAAACATCTCCCAACTCCCTACACCCAAAACAAAAGAAAATAAAAAGACCTAGGCCAGATGATTTTAGTGCAGAAATTTTACAAGACTTTCTAAGAAGAATTAAAGCGAACTATTCCACAAGATAGAAACAGAAAGAATATGGCCAAACTCATTCTGTGATACCACAGTCACCCTGGTTTCTAAAGTCCAAAGGATTTAACAAAGAAAGAGAATTTCAGACCAATTTCCCTTATAAGCAGAATTACAAAAACACTAAATAAAATACTAGCAAACCAAATCCATCAAGAGCTGCTTCTTTGAGAAAATCAACTTCATCCACTATGATCAAGTAGACTTCATCCGAGGGTTACAGGAGTATTTCAATATACAAAAATCCATCAATGTAATCCACCATACATACAAACTAAAAGAAAAATAAAACAAAATAAATAAACCATGTGATCATGCCAAAAGAGCATTTGATGAAATTCAGCACCTCTTCATATTAAAAGTCTTGGAGAGAACAGTGATATAAGGGGCATATATAAACACACACAAAAAAGGCAATATAGAGCAAGCAAATAGTAAACATCAAATTAAGTGGAGAAAAACTTGAAGAATTAGAAACAACATACTTAGAAACAAGTCAACGTTGTTTACTCTCCCCACATCTCTTCAATATAGTACTTGACTTTCTAGCTGAAGCAACTAAAGCAAATTGAGTGGATGAAATTTGGAAAGGAAAGACAAAGTATTACTATTTGCAGATGATAGGATAGTATACATATGTGACCCCAAAAGTTCTACCAGAGAACTCTTAGAGCAGATAAACATCATTACCAATGTGGCTGGATACAAAATGAGCTCAAAGAAATCAGTAGCCCTCCTCTACACAACCAAACAAATGGGTGGAGAAGTAATATAGTAAAGCAACACTCTTCACAATAGCTACAAATAACAAAAAATACCTTGGTGTAACTCAATCCAAGCAAACAAAAGAACTGTATGACAAGAAACTCAAGTCTCTGAAGAAAGAGATTGGAGAAGATATCAGGAGAAATATATCCCTTGTTAATGGATTGGTAGGATTAACAGAGTGAAAATCACCAAACTTAGTGACTGAATGCTATTCTCATAAAAATTCTAATACAATTCTTCATAGATCATGAAAGAACAATTTTAAACTTCGAGAAAAAACAAAAAAAACAAAACAATGAAACAAGACCAGAATAACAATTCAAGAACTTTTAGAGGAATCACTATCCCTGACTTCAAGCTGTACTAAAATCTGCATGCTATTGATACAAAAACAGAGATATTGATCAATGAAATCAAATTAAAGCCCCAGAAATAAATAAACACACCAACCTCTCCACCCTGCCGTTTCCCTACACTGGGGCACTGAGCCATCACAGGGCTTCTTCTCCCTTTGATGCTAGAAAAGTCCATCCTTTGCTACACAGGAGGCTCAAGCCATGGGTCCTTCCATGTGTACTCTTTGGTTGGTGATTTAATCCCTGGAAGCTCTTGGTGGGGGGTCTGGTTAGATATATTGTTGTGCTTCCTATGGGATTGCAAACCCCTTCAAATCCTTCAGTCCTTTCTCTAACACTCCTTCATCATTGGTGGGAATGCAAGCTGGTACAACCACTCTGGAAATCAGCCTAATTTTTTCTTAGAAAATTGGACATAATACTACCTGAGGACCAAGCTATAGCACACCTGGGCATACACCCAAAAGGTGCTACAAGATGTAACAAGGACACATGTTCCACCATGTTCATAGCAGCATTGTTTATAATAGCTAGAAGCTGAAAACAACCCAGATATCCTTCAACATAGGAATGGATACAGAAAATGTGGTACATTTACACAGTGGTGTATCTATTAAAAACAATGACTTCATGAAATTTGCAGGCAAATGGATGGAACTACAAAATATCATGAGTGAGGTAACCCAGTCACAAAAGAAAACACATAGTAGGCACTCACTGATAAATAGATATTAGCCCATGAGCTTAAGATTTTTACTTTTAATGTCATCAGTTTCTTTCCTTAGTGGCTTAGAATTTGCATTAGTTAGGTCCTTCATATAATGTGTCTAAGTCTTATTTCTAAAGTTTGGTTAGGAGAGATTTTTAAAATAGACTGCATTCATTGTTTCTTTCTCATGAATTCTGTTAAAGTTTAGAAAAGCTATTGATTTTTTCAGGGTGAATTTTTACCTTTCCAATTTGCTAGAAGTATTTCATATGAAAAAGTCTAATAATTTAATCAGTGATCAAAAGAACAGAAGAAATACCCCTGAACACATATTTGACTCATCAATAAATACTTGAAATGAACTTCAGAACTTTAATCATCATGAAAATACAAAACAAACCATCATTGTGATCATATCTTATCAAAGTTGAAATGGCTGTTGCTGTGGTTTAAACATGGTATCCTCAGCAGACTCAATGTTTGAAGTTTTGATCCTCAGCTATTGGCAACATTTTGGGAAGTTGAAATGTTGTGATTTGTGAGGCCTGACTGGAATAGACCAGTGGAGTTTATAACCTAGGACAATGTCTAGTCAAATTCTGTTGACAGATCTCTCAAGCTAAGGAAAATAACAGCCTGGCCCTCCCAGTTCTGTGAACTGAATCCTACTGTCATCCCTACTCTAGATGTTCTTTACATAACACAAAGTCAAAATAACACTCCTCCTTTAGATGTATTCCATCCTGAACTTGGCCAAAGTGAAAAAAAAAGTCTGTATCACATTTTTCTCCTCCATCTTTCCAATGGATTGTTTCTGCTACTTATGCATTGTGAATATAGTATTATGATAATACTGAGTGACAAGTACTGCATTTTTCTCTAATATGTCATCTGAACAATATTAATAAAAAATAAAAGTAAGGTCAATTCATGAATAGGAGAAGACTAATAGAAGCAACAGTTATAATGAGAAGAAACATGACAAATAAACTTATATATACGTATGAAAATATGGGAATGCAGTCTACTATTGTAAATAATCATGAATACCTAAATAAAAACTAAATAAGAGAAAAAACAGATGACTGAAGGCTTTAAGTAATGTATTAGCCTCCTGTTCCTGAATATAAAAATTATAAAACTTCATATTTATATGATTATTGAGTTTGTCATTTAGTACTCAAAGTTATAAAATACCAAATTACCCTAAGCACATTTTATAATGTAAAAATGATTAATTAGAACTATAGTTTGTGCATAGATGTTAAAGATCAAATGAACCATGGATAAATTCAAAATGGAAATCATAGAATGTCTATTTTGATTATAAGCTAAAAGAAAAGAAAAATGTTGATATGATTTTATCTTCCCTTAGTATTTTTTAAATTAGATCTTTATTTGTTAAATATCTGTAGCAGATAGTGAAAATTCATTGTCATTTAAGAGTAAATGTTTTTCTTTTTTATTAGATATATTCTTTATTTACATTTCAAATGTTGTCCCCTTTCCTGGTCCCCCCACTCCTAAAAATCCCATAAACCATCTTCTATCCCCCTGTTCCCCAATCAATCCTCTCCTGCTTCTCTGTCCTGAAGCATCAAGTTTTTCCAGGACTAAGGGCCTCTCCTCCCTTTGATGGGCAACAAGGCCATCCTCTGCTGCCTATGCATATGGAGCCATGTGTACTCTTTGGTTGATGGCTTTTGTCCCTGGGAGCTCTGGGAGTACTCATATTGTTGTTCCTCCTATGGCGCTGCAAACCCTTCATCTCCTTGGGTACTTTCTTTAGCTCCTCCATTCCTGACCCTGTGCTCAGTTCAGTGGTTGGCTGAGTGTGTCCCTTTCTGTATTTGTCATGAACTAGCAGAGCCTCCTAGGTGACAGCTATATCTGGCTCTGGTCAGCAAGCACTTGTGGGAATAGATAATAGCATCTGGATTTTGTAACTGTATAATAGTGTCTGGGATAATAGTAACTGGGTTTTGCCCCATCCCTAGGTGGGCCAATCTCTGGATGGCCTGTCCCTTAGAATCTGTGCTCTACTTTGTATTTCCTTCTTTGCTTATTTTGTTCCTCCTTCTATGAAGGACCAGAGTATCCATACTTTGTTCTTCCTTCTTCTTGAGCATAATTTGATATGTGAATTGTGTCTTGGGTAATGATTTTTCTTTTGGTGGATGTGTGTCACTTGTTAACAGTACGCTAAGCCATCATATACATATAGAAACTGTATAAAGTCAGAGTGAGAATCAGGACACTACTTTACAAAACATGCCAGTGATGCTCTAATCTTGACTGTTTGTAATGCTTTTGTGCAGCTCTAACACCACAGTGTGTAGTTTCTAATGATGGCCTTCTGGATGGACGAGGTAACTGATGGGAGGTTTACATTTCTATGATTTGTCAGTCATTACCATAAAGTAGGCATACAACCAATGCTATTTTAATAAATGTAACTCAGACATGGTCTATTACAATAATAAATACAAAAAAGTTAAAAGTATAGATGACAAAAAGTCCAGATAAACTTTGAAATGTAAACATAGAATATAGAAAATAAAAATAACTAAAAAAAAAAAAACAAAAATAAAAAAAAAAGGAAATGGAAGACATTCAGCTGCTTGCTGTAGCACCAACATTTAATTAAATACAATTGTCTCAAAACATACTGAAGTGTTGAGCTTCCTTACAGCTGAACTAAACTTGTTTAAATAAAATGAGTCTCATTAACTTTTCTAATTGTTGTCTCTGTGAAGACTTGAACTTTGCCTTTAAAAAGAAACTGCTCCATCTGCAGCTAGTATAAAGTATCAGCTGGCAATGTTTAACCCTCATGAATCATCCATTTATTTTTTCTTTCCAAGCCATCCAGCCTTACAGAAAATTGTGGCTGGAAAAAATATTCAGAGAATGTCTCAGGAACTTTATTGTGTGCTTGTCTCCTGAGCATTATGCATGCTAAAAGGAAACTTCGCTGGGTTTTTATAAAGGTAAAAGTACATGCATCATGGGAACGGCGCAGCTGCACAACTTTAGCCTTTCTTGGCTGTCAATAGAGAGGAAACAGATCATCAGAACGTGAAAGCCTGGTTTTATAAGGCTGCTGCATGCTGTACAACTCTAACAGACAAGTATGTCTCTACAAAGAAAATATGCCATTGCTGTGACCTGATAACAAATAACTTCCTGGCAAGAAGTGAAATATGTGAAGCTTCAGCTTTATTTTTTAGTATATTAAGGTTAATTCAGAGGCAAAGGAGAAAAAGGCTTGCTACTTGTTGAAATTCTACAGAAATTTTAACATGCCCAAATAAATTTTGCATATAGTCATATTTTTTATGAATGAAGAAAATTTCATAAATAAATATTTTAGAAAACAAATATCTGAAGCAAAATTTGTTCAACTGCCATCAGTAATCCTAACAATCAGAAAGTTAAGGCAGGAGTATTGCTGTGAGTTCCAGGTTGTTAGGCTATATAGTAAGACCATGATTCAAACACAACAAAAACATACCAAACAAATACACAAAAATGTTTATCATTTTTTCTTACTAATAATGACATTTCATTTTCAATTTAGCACAATATTTTTATTTTTCTTTGACACACTTTTCCCTTAAGAAGTTCAAATATGATGGGACAATCAAAGACATTAATAAAACAATAAAAACAACAAAAACAACAACAGGTCTGCAAACATTAATGAATGTTGTGGAGAAATCACTATCAATTCCTGGATTATGAAGTCTTATTTCTGCTGAGTTTAATCTTTAATCATTTTATTTTTAGATGAATGAACTTACATTGCTAAAAAGTAACATACATTGATAAGGACTTAATTGTTTCTGCAAATCAAAATTATTTTCTGTACCTATAACATGGTGAGTACAAACAGATTAATATCTGTGTTGACTATGATAACTAATTCATATTAGGTGTAACTAATGGTTTGCTGTATGATTCTTGCTTGCTTTGTTTTTCTTTTATTCTTTTTTTTCTTTTTTTGTTTTTTTTTTGTTTGTTTTGTTTTGTTTTGTTTTGTTTTTCGAGACAGGGTTTCTCTGTGTAGTCCTGGCTGTCCTGGAACTCGCTCTGTAGACCAGGCTGGCCTCGAACTCAGAAATCCGCCTGCCTCTGCCTCCCAAGTGCTGGGATTACAGGCGTGCACCACCATGCCCGGCTTGTTTTTCTTTTTTTAAAAGATTTATTTATTTATTTGAGTACATAGTTGCTGTCTTCAGACACACCGAAAGAGGGCATCAGATATCATTACAGATGGTTGTGAGCCACCATGTGGTTACTGGGATGTGAACTCAGCACCTCTGGAAGAGCAGTCGGTGCTCTTAACCTCTGAGCCATCTCTCCAGCCCTTGCTTTGTTTTTCTTGTTGATGTGCATCAATAAAACACAGCCTCTTAGATAACAGTCTGTAGCATTTATTTTGAGTACCTAAAATTCTCATTGTTTCTTTGGGTAGCCATTCATCTTGACTCAAATAGGCTCCTTGTTCTTAATTTTTTTGTCTTGATTTAAGTTTTCCTTTTTCATTGTGAAGAGATCTGTGTAGAGTAACATGGCCAAAGATGGCCTGCCACATATAAAAGAAGGCTAGAAGTAGAACATGTATGCCACCATGGAGCCAACAGCACCAACACACCCACAATATATGGACATTCAGCAATTTGTTCAAATAGTATGGCAATTTTTAGTGTAATGACTGTCAAAATTTCAGTCATCAAGTCCAAGTCTTGCTATCAAGCAAAAGTTAGGGGAAAGGAAATTAAGAAATTATTGAGCCCTTTATTAAGAGAGAACAACAGCTGCACATGCCTGAGCTGTATTGCAACTGTGGAGAGCCATGGCACAATATGTATGGCAACATTCAGAGAAAGCCTGCATGTATAAAGCAATGTATTATATTTTGTCCTGATTAATTGTGAGTTAGCATACAAATGTTAGCATACATATATATGTATACATATATATACATGACATGTGATTCTTATGTGTCTTACTTCCATGTTCCCCTCTGTTGTCTTCCTCTTATGCTGGTTCACTTCTCTCAGGTAGTCTACCATTCTGTTTGTTTTTATGCCATGTGTATTATGTTATCCTCTTTTTTTTCTCATGGTGAAAATATGAAACATATAAATAAGAGAAAATTGCTAATACTACGTGGAATTCTTATAGACAGTGTGGTTACAAAACAAAGAAGATAAGGAAAATCAGACAGTGTCCCACCAACATCCAAGATATCAATTATTTTTAATGCTTATTAGAGACTTTGATTATACAATAGCATTAGTATAGCTTCAGTTATTATGTTTACCTTTTTGACATATTAAATAAGAATGTGGGTATCTATTATATTTTGAAATAATATACATAAATTATTTTACTTTGTAAATATATATCATAAGGTAATATCAAAATGTATGTTATTATATATGATAGAATTTTAGAATAGTAAGATAGATACATATGTACATACAAATATAAAATGCTCCTCAGTGCATTTTCACTAAGGCAGAAATGTTTCAATGACACTAAAAGAAATTCTGACATAGTCTCTATAGTCATGATTAAAAATAAAAAACTGAAAACTGATTGCATTTGCTCAAGGGAGTTTACCATTTTTTTATGTAATTGTTACTCATTCCTAGAGGATACCTTCACCAGTGACATTTAATATTTGTCAGAATTTTCAATGAGGATAGTACAAACTCAGTTAGATGCAAAAGAAAACATACAACTTAACATAATTGTGCAAAGAATGAGCAAGAACAAAACTACTTTGGCCCCTGACATTTGCATGCTTTGTAATTCCACATTGCTGTGTTTTTCCTGCAAGTGGCATTTTGAAATTCTCTGGTTGGGCAGTTACTGATGACAGCTTGAGGTTTACCTTTCCCTAGCTCAGCTACATAACTGCACACTGAGCTGGCATTTTTAACACACACACACACACACACACACACACACACACACGTGTGTGTTTGTGTGTGTGTGTGTATACATATATATATACACATATATATATTATCATCTATTTCAGGTCTGTGTGTTGCAACCCCTTTACCATATTTATTGTTTAATATTTTTACAAAACAATATGTTCTCCATACCAAACTTGTGAGATATTTTGTACACAGACATGCGATTATTGTAGAAAACTTAGCACAGTAAAGAAACAAACAAAAATTGAACATCAGTAGCTCTGAAACTGAGGGAAGCATTTTATGGAAGTAGGCCATTATTTTATAGAGCTGAAGATTATTGATTTAAGAGAAAATATTAATATTAAATTCAGAGTTGTAGCCAGCTTTTCAGAGTTAGATAAGTATGTGGAGAAGAGACTGGAAAAATGAAAAAAAAAGTTCTATATTTGAATATCCTAAATACATATATCATATTAAAATGAACATTTTCTAAAAGTAATGCAATGTAAAAGCATAAATAATGCTGTAGATAGTATTTGGAGGCTGCACATATTCACATCTTCCTCCCCATACCAAACAATTAAGAATGGAGGACACATGAAACTGAAAAGGTGATATCCACTTTGCTTTTCCACATAATATATTCAATGGAAATCATCTTACTACATTTTTGTTACTTATTTAATTTAAAAACAGTTTATCACTTTGCTTGATATTTTAAAAAAGACAGAGTTAGAATATCCCAGTTATTGTACTCCTGAGTGTAAACTCAGAGAATTCTATGATAGAAATATTTGTGTCCCTCTGCTTATTGCTCTTTCATTCATTATAGCAAATAATCTCATTCTATCTCATTGTGCATCAACTAATAAATGAATAATGACATTTTTTACAGGTATAAAATGGAATACTATTTAGATGTAAAGACAGTGAAGTTTATTTTTTAAAAAATCAAGGAATTGGACATAAAAAAGCAAGATTACATAGGCTGAGGGAAAATCACATGTTCTCACATTTATAAGGTCTAGCCAATAATACATGTATAGACAATTGTACTTGTAAGTATGTTATAGCAATAAAAGACAGTAAGAAAAGATAAAAGTAGGGGATACAGAAGGAGTGAATTCAGGCAAAAGACAGGAGTTATGGAAAAGAATGTAAAGATCACTATTTTGTAGTTCTAGTTTTGTAATGGATTTTCTTGTTCTTGTATTGGTAATATATGATTGCATAAAATACATTTGCTGCTCAAAGTGTAAATTTTAGTGTAAATCTCCACAGCTTCCATTTTGAATGCTAATTCTCTTTATAAGTTCACTGTATTATATTCTGTCTTTTCAAATTACATTTTAATGCTCATCATACCAATAATTTGAATTAATATCCTTATCATAATTCTATACTTTGTTTCATAGCTACAGTTAAGAAAATACAATCTTTAGTATCCCAATAGAATTTGCTATGAACCCATCTTTTTAAAATCCCTCTCAAGATAGTAAAATTCACTGTGTCTGGAGAGTTGTCTCAGTGATTACTACATTTCACTAGATTCTCCAGACACATTTCAGACCACCTTCATCAAACCCATGATTCTTGAATTATATCAGTAAGCTTCCCTTCCCCAACCAATTTTCCTTGGTCTCTGAGCCATCTGGGATAAGCCTAGCTGCCTTGAGCATCCTGCTATTCCACGGGGACCTCTATTCTCCTGCCACCTCTCTAACTACCTTCATCAGAACTGGGCCTCCTGAATCATATAGACCTGTGTCTCCTGAAACGTAAAGACCTGCAGATCTAGAATCATATAGTACAAGGATACCCATCAGGGGCCTTTAACTTGAGTACCATCCAGTTTAACCCAACACCTACTACAACAGGAACATCCATGGACTAAAACAATATCTACCCACAACTCTAGCCCTAGAAAATACTAGAAGAAAAACTCATACCAACGAAGGATAATTACATCCAAGAAAACATGGGAAATGAGTAATCCCATGTGAGTAAAACCAAAGAAAACACACACATACCCCCAAACCCCCACACACATACAACACCAACAATCAAAAATAAGGAAATAACCATCACTGGTCATTAATATTTCCCAATACAAATGGATTTGATTTCTCCAAGAAAGATACCGGCTAACAGATTGCATGTGAAAACAGGATCCATCATTCTGCTGCACACAAGAAACACAACTCAGCAATAAAGATAGACATTATCCCAGAGTAACGCATTCAAAAAAGTTTTTCCAGTAATATGGACTCAAGAAGCCATCTGGAGTAAACATTCTAATATCTAATAAAATAGACTTTCAATCAAAATGAATCAAAAGGTACAGAGAAGGACACTTCATATTCATAAAAATATACTACCAAGAGGATACCTCAATTCTGAAGATCTATGCCTGAAACATAAGTGCACATACATTTGTAAAAGAAATATTCCTAAACTGAAATTACACTCTCACCCACATTAATAGTGAGAATCTTCAACACCCCACTCTCACCAATCAACAAGTCATCCAGGAAAAAACTAAACAGAGGAATAATGAAACTAATGGGCATTACGAATCACATGGACCTGACAAACATATATGGAATATTTCTCCCAAATATAAAAGAATATACCTTCTTCTCAGCATCTCATGTTTTCTTCCCCAATATTGATCATACACTCATGACAAAGCAAACCTCAAGAAGATAGAAGTAATGCTGTGTAGCTTATTAGACGACCATAGATTAAAGCTGGACTTCAACAACAAAAATAAGAAAAAGCTAACATATTCATGGAAATTGAGCAACTCTCTACTCAATGATCTCTGGGTCAGGGAAGAAATAAAGTAATAAATTAAAGACTGTAGAATTCAATAAAAATGAAGGCTAGGCATACCAAATTTTATGGAATACTATGAGATCCGTGCTAAGAGAAAACTCCATAGCACTAAATGCCTCAATAATGAAATTAGAAAGTTCTCATAGCATCATTATAAACATACACCTGGTATCTGTAGGAAAAAGGACCATTTATACCAAAGAGGCATAGAAGTCAGGACATAAACAAAAACAGAGCTGAAACAATTTGAAACAAAGGAAACAATACAAAGAATCAAAGAAACCAAGACCTAGTTCTTTGAGAAAATCAACCAGATAGACAAAGTACCAAAAAGACTGGAAGACTATATCTAGACAAAAAAAAATATTGGAAATGAAAAAGGAGACAATAACATCAGAACTGAGAAAATTCAAATGATCATTAGGTCTTGCTTCAAAAGCCTTTACTCCACAAAATTGGAAAATCTAAATGAAATGGATGATTTTTTTATAGATTCCAATGAACAAAGTTTAGTTAAATCACCATAAGGTAAAGAATTTAAATTATCCTATAACTACAAACAAGTAGAACTAGTTACTAAAAATCCACAAACAATCCACAAAACAACACCAACAACTAAATAAAACCCAAAGGCCTTAACTCCTGATTGTTTTAGCACAGAATTATACCAGACTTTCGAAGAAGAACTAATACATTTACTTATCAAACTCCTTTACAAAATAAGAACGTTGCCAAACTCATTCTATGAGGCCAGAGTCACTTTGATACCTAAACAAAATAAAGACTGCACAAAGGAAGAGAATTTCAAACCACTATTCATGCAAAAGTAATAAAATACTAACAAAATAAATTCAGGAACACATCAAAAATGTCATCTACTATGATTAAATAGGCTTCATTCCATATCCAATGGTGCTTCCAAATATGAAAATCTATCAATGCAATCCACCATAAAAACAAACTGAAAAAAATAAATGACATGAACATATCACTAGATGCTGGAGAAGCCTTTGTCAAAAATCTAACATCCATTCATGTTAAAAGTTTTACAGAGATCAAGGACATAAAGCACAAACCTAAAAAATAAGAAAGGCAAGAAAATAGGCAACATCAAATTAAATGGAGAAAAATGTAAAGAAATTTCACTAAAACCAGGGACAAGACAAGTCTGTCTACTCCCTACCTTTTCATTAGAGTACTCACAGTTCTAGATAGAGTAATAAGACAGCTAAGGAATATGAAGGGCTAGAAATTGAAAAGGAAGAAGTAAAATAATCACCAATCACAGATGGCGTCTTAATTCATATAAGTGACCCCAAACGTTCTACCAGAGAATTTTTATAGCTGAGCAACACGTTCAGCAAAGTGGTTTGATATATAATTAACTCAAAACATCAGTATCCCTCCTTTATAAAAAAAAAAGCCTAAGAAATAAATTAGGAAAACATTTATAACAGCAACAAATAATATTTAATATTTTGATGTAACTCTCATCAAACAAAGACAATCATAAACTTGTTTTTGTATGACAATCATAAACTTCAAGTTTCTGAAAAAAGTAATTGAAGAAAATATCAGAAGACAGAACAATCTCCTATGTACATGGATAGGTAGGATTAACATAGTGAAAATGATCATTTTACAAAATGCAATCTAAACATTCATTGCAATTCAAATTAAAATTCCAAAACAATTCTTTACAGACCTTGGAAGAACAATTCTAACATTTGTATTGAAAAGCAAAAAAAAACAAAAAAAAAAACCAAAACAAAACAAAACAAACAAAAAAAAAACTCCCAAAATATCTAAAACAATCTTGTATAATAAGAGAACTTCTGGAGGTATCACCATTCCTAATTTTAATGAGTAAGACTGAGCAATAGTAACAAAAACTGTATGGTATTGGATTAGAAACAGACAGAAATATCAATAGAATAAAATCAAATACCAAGAAAATAACTCATACCTATGTATACTTGAGTTTTGATAAAGAAAAACCATTTGAAAAAGAAAGCATCATCAATAAATGGTGCTAGTCTAACTTCATGATTTCATGTAGAAAAATGCAAATAGATCTAAATTTATCACCCTTCAGAAATCTCCAGTCAAAGTGGACCAAAGACCTTAACATAAATCTGGATATCTTAAATGTAGCAGAAGAAAAGTGGAGAATAACTTTTAATGCATTGGAAGTAGAAAAACTTCCTGAACAAAGCACCCATGGATCAGCATATAAGGCCAACAACTGATAAATGAGTCCTCTTGAAATTGCAAAGCTTCTGTAAGTCAAAGAACACTATTAGTAGGACAAAATGCCAGCTCAAAGATTAGGAAAGGATTTTCATCACCCATACATTTGACAGAGGGATGATATCCAGTGTGTGTGTGTGTGTGTGTGTGTGTGTGTGTATGTGTGTGTTTGTGGGTGTTAGATACAAACAACACAAAGAACCCAATTAAAATATGATGTAGAGAGCTAAACAGAAATTTCTCACAGAGTAATCTTGAGCATTTAGAAACACTTAAAGAAATGTTCAAAGTCCTTAATCACTAGGGTAATGCAAATAAAAACAACTCTGATGTTCCCCCCTTTAACTATTAAACTGGCTATGATAAAAAAATTCAAGAGATAGGACATGCTGGAAAGGATGTGGAGCAAGGAGAACACTTATCCATTTCTGGTTGGAGTGTAAACTTGTACAACTACTTTGGAAATTAATTTGCAATTTCTCAGAAACTGGGAATTGTTCTACCTCAAGACCTTGCTATAGTACTCCTGAGTATATACTCAAAATATGCTCCAACATCCCATAAAGACAATTATTCAACTATGTTCATAGCAGCTTTATCTATAATAGTCAGAACCTAGAAACAATATTTATGGCCCTGAATGCAAGAATGCATAAAGAAAATGTGGTAAATCTACACAATGGAATACTATTCAACTATTAAAAACAAAAACATCATGAATTGGCAGTCAAATGGATGAACTAGAGAATATCCTGTGTGAGATTACTCAATCCTGAAAGGACATGCATGGTATATACTCACTTAAAAGTGGACATTAGATATAAAATACAGAATACCTACAGTATACTCCACAGACTCAAAGAATATAAACAAGAAGGAAGGTCCAAGCAAGGAATCTTGAAGCCCACATTGTAGGGGAAATAGTCATAAGAGGCAGATGTAGCGAGGTAGCTGTGGGGAGAGGTGATAAGGAAGGGAATGTTAGTTCAGGATCAGGTGTGGGAATGAAAAAGAGTTAGGCTAGATGCCCATAGATATAAATGGTAATCTGCAACTGATGGGAGATGACATAGGGGCCTCTTCAGGACAAGCCAGAAACCTGGAATAAGAGAGGAATAAAAGAAACACTGGGGGTAACCTTAGCTGTCACTCACTACACTGTGGATAAGAAACCTGAACCTCCTGAAACAAAAAACCTGCTATAGCCAGTCAGGAACCACAATGAAGTGATAGAGACATCAACCTACCCACCAAACTTTCAACCCCAAATTTATGCAGTCTGCAGAAAATGCAGGAATGGGGATGAAACAGAGACTGGGGAAGTGGCCAAATAATAACCAGGGCAGCTTGACGCACAGAGGATTGGGTGAGTACCAACCCCTGACACTATTAATGATATTCTTTCATGCTTGCAGATATGAGTCTAGCATGGCTGTTGACTTAGAGGCCTGACCCACAAACTGACTCAGACAGAGGCATATATCCATAGCCAAACAGTGGATGAAGGCTGGCAACTCTATTGGAAGAAGAGGAGGAAGGATTACTGGCCCTGAAAGAAATATGAACTCCACAGGAAAACCAGTAGAGTCAATTAACCTAGACCTTTGGGGCTCCCAGGGTGTGAACCACCAACCAAATAACACACAGGATGGACCTAGGCTCCTGTCATATACAGAGCAGATGTTCAGCTTGTTCTTCAGGTGGATCCTGAACAACTGTAGTGGGGTCTATTCTAAAAGCTGTTGGCTGTTTGTGGAATATGTTCCTCTAGCTGGGTTGCCTTGTCTGGCTTCAGTGGGAGATGATACAACTGACCTCTCAGACTTGATGTGCCAGGGTGGGGTGGTATTCAAGGGTGCCTCCATTCACTCAGAGGAGAGTGGGAGATTGGAAGAAGGATTGTGGGCAGGGGTGACAAAGAGAGGGGAGGGTGTAGTAAAAATAAAGAAATAAAAACTTATAATCAGTTTTCAAAAAAGTCCTCGAACTGCTCTGCAGTGGAGCTGAGTTCAATTCCAAACACCAACATCTCTATATCCAGGCACCCCCCCTCACAATAATACCAATGTATCCAACACTTTCTTCTGGCATGAATAGTATTTATATTCCTACATGCATCCCTGCAAAGAAACACAAACAAATACATGCAAAATTTTAAATAAGTATTGAATAAACTAAATTTTAAAATACACTTTTATGTATCAACTTCTCTCAGCATCCTACATTTCCTGTTTTTACTTAAATTAGAAATAATTTTGAACCTTTCTCTTATAAATTTTCATGTAAAATATCTAAAACTTACATTCAGATATTTTTTTCTATTTCTTTTCACATGCTATTCTATCTTCCCTTTTTGGTCCTCCATCAAAACTCTAATAATCCTTATGAACCTGCTCCCTGTCTCTAATTCACAGCATTTTAATCCACTCAGCATGGCCACAGCCTGTCTGCTTGTAATTCTTTACTTAGTTTCAAAATGCATGAGTCATGTGTCAGAGAAGTATGTGGTTATGAGAATAATTAACCCCTTTCAGAAATTGACTAATTTTAAGGTTAAAGATTATTTTTCAAAATGTTAAATATTGTGTGGACTATCAAAGATCCTGACATTAAGTCACCAAAGTGATAAAAGGAAAATCCTTAATCCTAATGAGGACCAGGTCTTTCTGTTCATTAAACAGAACCCTTTTGAGCCCCAAAGGGAAGATTGGCACAGGTCTAGTATTATAAATATACTTCTTAACTGTGAACATTATACAGCATCAGCAGGTCCCAGATTTTATGTGATTGGAAGGGACAAAACTCTGTATATTCAAATTTAAGAACATCTTGCACAGTTTCCTGCTGCTTCAGATCAACATGTAGAACTCTGGACTTCTCAAACACCATGTCTGCCATGCTTTCTGCCATTTTCACAATGGACTGAACCTATGAAACTATATGACAGACCCAATTAAATGTTTGACTTTATAAGACTTGCCTTGGGCTTCCAATTTCCATCTGTGCCCAGAGCTGAACCTGTGCCACATCTAGTGACAAAGAAGCCTACACAATTCCAAATAAATTATACCTGAAAAGATGTTCTCCCTGTCACATAATAGTCAAAACAGAAAATGCAAAATCAAAAGAAAGAAAGAAAGAAAGAAAGAAAGAAAGAAAGAAGGAAGGAAGGAAGGAAGGAAAGAAAGAGAAAGAAAGAAAGAAAGAAAGAAAGAAAGAAAGGAAGGAAGGAAGGAAGGAAGGAAGAAAGAAAGAAAGAAAGAAAGAAAGAAAGAAAGAAAAAGAAAGAATATTAAAAAGCGGTAAGGGAAAAAGGCCAAGAACGTATAAAGGCAGACTTATCAGAATTACACCAGACTTCTCAACAAAGACTATGAAAGCTAGAAGATCTTGGGCAGATGTGATATAGACCCTAAGAGAACACAAATGCCAGTCCACGCTACTGTACCCAGCAAAACTCTCAATTACCGTAGATGGAGAAATCAAGATATTCCATGACAAAAAAGAATTTATGCAAAACTTTTCCACAAATACAGCCCTACAAAGAAATAAGTATAGAAAACTTCAACACAAGGGAAACCACCTCCTGGGAAAAACAAGAAAATAATCTTCTCCCAACAAAACTGAAAGAAGATAGCCACACAAACATAAAAATAACATCAAAAATGACAGGAAGAAATAATCACTATTTCTTAATCTCTTAATATAAATGTACTGAATTCCCCAATAAAATGACATAGACTAGCAGACTGGATACATAAACAGGACCCAACATTTGCTGTACACAGGAAACACACCTCACTGTCAAAGACAAACACTATCTCAGAGTAAAGGGCTAGAAAACAATTTTCCAAGCAAATGCTCACAAGAAACAAGCTGGAATAGCCATGCCATTCTAATATTGAATAAAGTCAACTTTCAACAAAATGTTGTGGAAAAGGGTAAGGAAGGATAGTTCAATTCATCACAGGAAAAATCTACCAAGATGAACTCTCAATTCTAAACATCTATGCTCCAAATGAAAAAGCAAGCACATTCATAAAAGAAAATTTACTAATGCTCAAAGCAAACATTGCACCTCACACAATAATAGTTGTAGACTTCAACACCCCACTCTCAGCAATGGACAAATCATGGAAACACAAACTAAACAGAGACACAGTGAAACTAACAGAAGTTACAGACCAAATGGATTTAACAGATATCTATAGTACATTTCATACTAAAATAAAAGAATATACTTTCTTCTCAGCACCTCATAGTAACTTCTCCAAAACTGATCATATAATTGGTCACAAAATGGCCTCAACAGATACAAGAACATTAAAATAATCACATACATTATATCAGATCACCATGGACTAAGGCTGGCCTTCAATATCAACAAAACAACATAAAGCCCAAATATACATGGCAGCTGAACAATGTCCTACTCAATGATAACTTGGTCAAGGAATAAATAAAGAAAAAATTAAAGACTCAAGAATTTAATGATAACGAAGGCAGAATATATCCAAACTGATGAGACACAATGAAAGCAGTGCTAAGAGGAAAACTCATAGTTCTGAGTGCCTCCAAAAAGAAACTAGAGAGGGCATACACTAGCAGCTTAACAGTACACTTGAAAGCTCCAGAAAAAAAGAAACAATACATCCAAGAGATTAAATGGCAGTAAATAATTAAACTCAAGCCTGAAATCAACCAAGTAGAAAGAAAAAGAAAAAAAAAAACAGGAGCAGATTCTTTGAGAAAATCAACATAATAGACAAACCATTAGCCAGACTAAACAGGAGGCTCAGAGACAGAAATGAAAAGGGAGATATAACAACAGAAACAGGAAATTCAATGAATCATTAGATCACATTACAAAAGCCAGATTTAGCAAAACTGGAAAATCTGGATGAAATGGACAATTTTCTAGACAGATACCAAATACTATTAAATAAACCATCTAAACAATTACATAACCCCTAAAAAAATAGAAGCTGTCATTATGTCTCCCAACCAAAAAAGCCCAGGACCAGATGACTTAGTGTAGAATTCTATAAGTCCTTCAAAAAGACCTAATAGAAACAGAAGGAACACTACCCAATTCATTCAATGAAGCCAGAGTTACAATATGTATTCTCCCTTGGAGATAGAACAAACCTGTCTAATCAAGAACTTGTCACAATTTCCTTTCATAGAGGACTTCATAAGATGTTTTCATGTTGAATATTCCAAATAGTCTTTAAAAACTGGCTGAGTGCATATTTCTTTTAGCTTCAGAAGATATCAAATACATTTAAGATGCATTTAACTATAATACATTATTTTGTTGACAACAAAACAAACACCTTGCTTAATAACTTTTCCAAATATTAAATTATTTATCAGCTTCATCAAAAGAAAAGGGAAGAGAGTGAGGATATCTTCAGCATAGTTGAACTGGTTTGTTAATTTGATTGACCTTTTGTGGGAGATGGAGTATAACTTAAAAAGCATATTATTTCATGGCATGATGTTCTCACACTAATGTTAGTGTGTGCCTTAGATATTTCCTCGAATAATTCAACTGACAATTTCCTACAATGAATACTTAAGTTTTAGAATGTTTATTTTGCTTTGTTTTTAATACCATGTACTAATCCATTTATAGTTTTTGAAATATCTTAAAATTATTTATAATTTTATGCATTGTGCATGGATTGGAAGATTCATTTTCTTTATACAGAAAAAAAAAAGATGAACAGAAGCTAAAGTGCTCCATGGCTAAGAATTAAAGAAGTATAGGGGAAGCTTTTGACACCCAAGTAGCAGCTCCTGTACTCTATGCTGATGTAGCACTATGTGGGGTGGGAAGAAGTTTTGACTATGCCTTCAACCTTTCAAGCCTAAGATATTGATTATCTTGCTTACTTTGGGGGAGTTTGAGGAGATCCTTCTAATTCTTCTTGCAATAGTGAAAGCTATAATGTCCACTGTGCACTAACATGGCACAACTTGAATGAAAACACTATGGAATATTGCATAGTGAGAGCAACTTAAAAGATTGCCTGAGAAAAAAGATGTACATAAAGCTGGAATTGTTTTCATTTTTAAGCACTGAATCAAGTGAATCTGACAACCTTGAATATGTCCTACTTAAAAAAATAGTGATTTCTCCATTGTATACATTCACATCACACAATCATATGACAGTTCTTCAGAATTATAATAAAATTATGTGTACTTAATTTAGGCTTTGCCTAGCATAACAACATGAAAAGGCATGTTTCTTTTTCTGCACAAGCAGAATGGTTTCAGTGGCTTCCTGAAGAAATATTTTTTCAGATACTTTTTTCTTCTTCACATATTCACAGTCATTTTCATGGTGTTATTTTCCCTTTAATTTACCAAACTGAAAGCAATGTATTTGACAATGCCAGAGAAGTGATACTAAAGACAGAATACATAAATATGAAAATAAAAACCACAAAGAAATAAAAATTGAAACAAATAATGAGTATTTTTAAAAAGAAATTTGTTACAATATAAACTGATTTTTAAAAGTCACAAAATGAATCAGCAAATCATTTTGTCAGTTTTCAAGAGCAAACATTATCTCTGTCAAAACTAGTCTATTATAGTGGAACATGGTTTGTTGTAGTGAAATATAAATTAAAAATTATGTCAATTATTATTATAGTTTTCTGTAAAAAATGACATTAGATCCAAATGATATTTCCTAACTTTTTAATAAAGTACTTATTTGGAAAATATTATGTATCTGTTTTTTTTTTATTTTCTATATTCTTTGTTTACATTCCAAAGGCTTTCCCCTTTCCCAGGTACCCCCCACCATATGTCCCATAATTCCTCTCCCCCCCATGCTATTCCCCACTCTTCCCCCCCCCCCACAATTTCTCTGTTCTGGGTCTACAATACTGGATCCAATCTTTACAGGCCCAGGGTCCTCTCCTTTTTTTCTTCTTGAGAGTCATTTGACTTGCTAATTGTGCCTTGAGTATTTAGGGCTTCTGGGCTCATTAATATCCACTTATCAGTGATTGCATTTCGTGTGTATTCTTTTGTGATTGGGTTAGCTCACTTAGGATGATAGTTTCCAGATCTAACCATTTACCTACAAATTGCATGAATTCATTATTTTTAATTGCTGAGTAGTACTCCATTGTATAAATATACCACATTTTCTGTATCCATTCCTCCTTTGAGGGATATCTGGGCTCCTTCCAATTTCTGGCTATTATAAACAAGGCTGCTATAAACATAGTGGAGCATGTGTCTTTGTTGTATGCAGGGGAATCCTCTGGGTATATGCCCAGGAGTGGTATGCCAGGGTCCTCTGGGAGTGGCATGCCCAATTTTCTGAGGAACCGCCACACTGATTTCCAGAGTGGTTTTACCATTTTGCAATCCCACCAACAGTGGAGGAGTGTTCCTCTTTCTCCACATCCTCGCCAGCACTTGTTGTCTCTCGAGTTTTTAATCTTAGCCATTCTGACTGGAGTGAGGTGGAATCTCAGGGTTGTTTTGATTTGCATTTCCCTGATGACTAATGATGTTGAACATCTCTTAAGGTGTTTCTCGGCCATCCGAATTTCTTCTGGTGAAAATTCTTTGTTTAGCTCTGTACCCCATTTTTTGATAGGGTTATTTGGTTCTTTGGGGTCTAACTTCTTGAGTTCTTTGTATATATTGGATATTAGCCCTCTGTCGGATGTGGGGTTGGTGAAGATCATTTCCCACGTTGTTGGTTGCCGTTTTGTCTTTCTGACAGTGTCCTTTGCCTTACAGAAACTTTGTAATTTTATGAGGTCCCATTTGTCAATTCTTGATCTTAGAGCATAAGCTATTGGTGTTCTGTTCAGGAACTTTACCCCTGTGCCCATGTCCTCCAGGGTCTTCCCAAGTTTCTTTTCTAATAGTTTCAGTGTGTCTGGTTTTATGTGGAGGTCCTTGATCCACTTGGAGTTGATCTTAGTACAAGGAGATAAGAGTGGGTCAATTCGCATTCTTCTGCATGTTGACCTCCAGTTGAACCAGCACCATTTGTTGAAAAGGCTATCTTTTTTCCACCGGATGGTTGTGGCTCCTTTGTCAAAGATCAAGTGACCATAAGTCTGTGGGTTAATTTCTGGGTCTTCAATCCTATTCCATTGATCTACCTGCCTGTTGCTGTACCAATACCATGCAGTTTTTAACACAATTGCTTTGTAGCACTGCTTGAGGTCAGGGATATTGATTCCCAGAAGTCCTTTTATTGTTGAGAATAGTTTTAGCTATCCTGGGTTTTTTGTTGCTCCAGATGAATTTGAGAATTGCTCTTTCTAGATCTATGAAGAATTGATTTGGGATTTTGATGAGGATTGCATTGAATCTGTAGATTGCTTTTGGCAAGATGGCCATTTTTACTATATTGATCCTGCCAATCCAGGAGCAAGAAATATTTTTCCATCTCCTGAGGTCTTCTTCGATTTCTTTCTTCAGGGACTTGAAGTTCCTGTCATACAGATCTTTCACTTGTTTGGTTAGAGTTATGCCAAGGTACTTTATGTTGTTTGTGGCTATTGTGAAGGGTGTTATTTCCCTAACTTCTTTCTCAGCCTGCTTGTCCTTTGAGTACAAGAAGGCTACTGATTTGCTTGAGTTAATTTTATAACCAGCCACGTTGCTGAAGTTGTTTATCAGCTGTAGAAGTTCTCTGGTGGAGTTTTTTGGACCGCTTAAGTAGACTATCATATCATCTGCAAATAATGATACTTTGACTTCTTCCTTTCCAATTTGTATCCCTTTGACTTCCTTATGTTGTCTGATTGCTCTAGCTAGAACTTCAAGTACTATATTGAAAAGATATGGAGAGAGAGGACAGCCTTGTCTAGTCCCTGATTTTAGTGGAATTGCTTCAAGTTTCTCTCCATTTATTTTGATGTTGGCTACTGGTTTGCTGTAGATTGCTTTTACTATGTTTAGGTATGGGCCTTGAATTCCTGCTCTTTCCAAGACTTTTAGCATGAAAGGATGCTGAATTTTGTCAAATGCTTTTTCAGCATCTAATGAGATGACCATGTGGTTTTTTTCTTTTAGTTTGTTTATGTAGTGGATTACATTGATGGATTTCCGTATATTGAACCATCCCTGCATTCCTGGAATGAAGCCTACTTGATCATGGTGAATGATCGTTTTGATATGCTCTTGGATTCGGTTGGCAAGAATTTTATTTAGTATTTTTGCATCTATATTCATAAGAGAAATTGGCCTGTAGTTCTCTTTCTGTGTTGGATCTTTTTGTGGTTTAGGTATCAGCGTAATTGTGGTTTCGAAGAACGAGTTGGGCAGTGTGCCTTCTGTCTCTATTTTGTGGAATAGTTTGAAGAGTATTGGTGTTAAGTCTTCTTTGAAGGTCTGGTAGAATTCTGCACTAAAACCATCTGGTCCCGTACTTTTTTTGGTTGGGAGGCTTTCTATAATCCCTTCTATTTCTTTAAGGGTTATGGGACTGTTTAGCTGGTCTACTTGATGCTGATTTAATTTTGGTATTTGGTATCTGTCTAGGAAATTGTCCATTTCCTCCAGATTCTCCAGTTGTTTTGAGTATAGGCCTTTGTAGTAGGATCTGATGATCTTTTGAATTTCCTCTGTTTCTGTTGTTATATCCCCCTTTTCATTTTTAATTTTGTTAATTTGGATACTATCTCTGTGCCCTTTGGTTAGTCTAGCTAAGGGTTTATCTATCTTGTTGATTTTCTCGAAGAACCAGCTCTTGGTTTTGTTGATTCTTTGTATGGTTCTCTTTATTTCTGCTTGATTGATTTCAGCCCTTAGTTTGATGATTTCCTCTCTTCTACTCCTCCTGGGTGAGTTAGCTTCTTTTTGTTCCAGCGCCTTCAGGTGTGCTGTTAAGTTGCTAGTGTATGCTCTTTCCAGTTTCTTTTTGGAGGCACTCAGGGCTATGAGTTTTCCTCTTAGCACTGCTTTCATTGTATCCCAGAGATTTGGGTAGGTCGTACCTTCATTTTCATTGAAGTCTAAAAAGTCTTTGATTTCTTTCTTTATTTCTTCCTTGACCAGGGTGTCATTGAGTAGAGTATTGTTCAGTTTCCATGTGTATGTGGGCTTTCTGTTGTTCTTCTTGCTATTGAAGACCACTTTTACTCCACAGTGATCCGATAGGAGACATGGGATTAGTTCGGTCTTCTTGTATTTGTTGAGGTCTGTCTTGTGACCAATTATATGATCAATTTTTGAGAAGGTACCGTGCGGTGCTGAGAAAAAGGTATACTCTTTTGTTTTAGGATGGAATGTTCTATATATATCTGTTAAATCCAATTGTTCCAAAGCTTCAATTAGTTTCACTGTGTCCCTGTTTAGTTTCTGCTTTCCTGATCGGTCCATTGAGGAGAGTGGAGTGTTGAAGTCACCTACAATCATTGTGTTAGGTGCGATGTGTGCTTTAAGCTTTAGTAAAGTTTCTTTTACGAATGAGGGTGCCCTTGCATTTGGTGCATAGATGTTCAGTATTGAGAATTCTTCTTGGTGGATTTTCCCTTTGACAAGCAGGAAGTGACCTTCTGTGTCTCTTTTGATGACTTTAGGTTGAAAGTCGATTTTATCTGATATTAGAATGGCTACTCCAGCTTGTTTCCTGGCACCATTTGCTTGTAGAACTGTCTTCCAGCCTTTTACTCTAAGGTGGTGTTTGTCTTTGACACTGAGATGTGTTTCCTGTATGCAGCAAAATGTAGGGTCCTGTTTCCGTATCCAGTCTGTTAGTCTGTGTCTTTTGATTGGGGAATTGAGTCCATTGATATTAAGAGATATTAAGGAATAGTAATTATTACTTCCTGACATTTTGGGAATTGTTATTATTATTTGTATTTGAGTGGTTCTCTTATTTTGGGTTGGATGAGATGGGGTTTCTATCTTGTTTCTTCTGGGGTGTTGTTTCCCCCCTTGTGTTGGTATTTTTCCCCTATTATCCTTTGTAGGGCTGGGTTTGTAGATAAGTATCTTGCAAATTTGTTTTTGTCGTGGAATATCTTGGTTTCCCCATCTATGGCAATTGAGAGTTTTGCTGGGTATAGTAGTCTTGGCTGAAGTTTGTGTTCTCTTAGGGTCTGCATGAGGTCTGCCCAGGATCTTCTAGCTTTCATGGTCTCAGGTGAGAAGTCTGGTGTAATTCTGATAGGTCTTCCTTTATATGTTACTTGTCCTTTTTCTCTTACTGCCTTTAATATTCTTTCTTTGTTTAGTACATTTGGGGTTTTGATTATTATGTGACGGGAAGTATTTCTGTTCTGGTCCAGTCTATTTGGGGTTCTATAGGCTTCTTGTATATTCATGGGCATCTCTCTCTTTAGGTTGGGGAAATTTTCTTCCATAATTTTGTAGAAGATATTTGCTGGCCCTTTAAGTTGTAGTTCTTCATTCTCGTCTATCCCTATAATCCTTAGGTTTGGTCTTCTCATTGTGTCCTGGATTTCCTGAATGTTTTGGGTTACCAGCTTTTTGCATTTTGCATTTTCTTTAATTGTTGAATCCATGGTTCCTATGGTATCTTCAGCATCTGAGATTCTGTCTTCTATCTCTTGTATTCTATTGTTGATATTTGCATCTATGACTCCTGATTTCTTCCCAAGGTTTTCTATCTCCAACATTGTCTCCCTTTGCGATTGCTTAGTTGTTTCTACTTCTGTTTTTAGATTTTGTATGGTTTTGCTCAGATCTTTCAGTTGCTTGTTTGTGTTTTCCTGTAATTCTTTAAGGGATTTTTGTGTTTCCTCCTTTATGACTTCTACTCGTTGACCCATGTTCTCTTGTATTTCTTTGGGTGATTTTTCTTTCTCCCCCTTATTGGGATTCATTTTTTGCTCTATATTCTCCTGGATTTCTTTAAGTGATTTTTGTGTCTGCCTTGTATGGGCTTCTAGTTTTTGATCTATTTTCTCCTCTATTACTTTAAGAAATTTATCTAAGTGATCCTCAATCTGCATCTTTACCAGTGATTTTAGATCTGAGTCTTGTTTTTCTGGTGTGTTGAGATATCTGGGATTTAATTGTGTTTGTCTTGCAATGGCTTCTAGCTTTTGATCTATTTTCTCATGTATTACTTTAAGAGATTTATCTAAGTGTTCCTCTATCAGCATCCTGACCAGTGATTTTAGATCTGAGTCTTGTTTTTCTGGTGTTTCAGGGTATCCAATATTTATTGCTGTTGGGGAACTGGGTTCGGATGCCGCCATATTGCCTTGATTTTTGTTAGTAGCGATCTTAAGTTTGCCTTTTGCCATCTGGTTAACTCTGGTGTTAGTTGGTCCTGTAGATACTAGCTGGTGCTTGACCCTCCTGTGGGGTTGTAAGGCTATTTCCCAGCGACTGGGATACCTGAATCACTGTCCTGCGGGGGTCTTGCTCACAGATTGCTGACAGGTGGCCTGAGTCCCCCGAGGTCTTAACCTCAGGATATCCCAGGTATTTGGTTCCGCCTGTTGGGCGGCTGCTCTGCACTGCTCCTGCTCAGGGTTCGCTGTCTGATATCCTGTTTCCCCAGGGGTCTTAAAGTTGGGATATCTCAGTTATCTGGTTCCGCCTGCTGGTCCCAAGCTGCTGGGAAGCTGGCTGGGTCCGGTTTCCAGCTTCCCTGCCACTGGCTGGATGGGAGGCTGGTTCTGCCTCCGGCTGGGTCTGGGCACCTGGCACACTGGCTGACTCCGGCTTCCTCACCACCAGCTGGATGGGAAGCTGCAGGCAATATGGCAGCTGCCTGCAGGGAGCTCGGGGTCCGCCCCGCGAGTGCAGAGTGCACCCGCTATTCTGTGCCCAATTCCCACTCCAGGCCTGAGTCCCGGAAGGTCTTAAGCTTGGGCTGTCTCGGGTACCTGGTTCTGCCGCCGCCGCCGCCGGATGGTTCTGAGCACCTGGCACGCTGGGTAACCCTCCGGCTTCCCCACCACCAGCTGGGCGGGAAGCTGCAGGCAATATGGCAGCTGCCTGCAGGGAGCTCGGGGTCCGCCCCACGAGTGCAGAGTGCACCCGCTATTCTGTGCCCAACTCCCACTCCAGGCCTGAGTCCCCGAAGGTCTTAAGCTTGGGCTGTCTCGGGTACCTGGTTCTGCCGCCGCCGCTGCCGGATGGTTCTGAGCACCTGGCACGCTGGCTGACCCTCCGGCTTCCCCACCACCAGCTGGGCGGGAAGCTGCAGGCAATATCATGTATCTGTTTTTTATGAACATATTTAAACTATAAAAGATGTTGTCTAAAAGTTTGCATATCCAAGTTGAAAGGACATGTACATGTTCTTTCATTAGAAAGAGAAACTTTAAATATATATTAATAAACTCTGACAATATACCACAAATGTTTACTTGCCTCACTTGCTAGATGCTACAGGATCACTGCAATAAAAACAAACTGCCAAATATATAGCACATATTATTGTCCTTGCCTTCATAATTTTACTATATGATGTACAAATGCTTTTCAGTAGAATATTGTATTTTATTCATTAATTTATTTACTTTATTTAGTTTACATATTGATCACAGCTTCTCTTTCCTCCTCTTCTCCAAGTTTCTCTCTCTCTCTCCCCTTCATGCCCTTCATGGCCACTTTTATTTCTCCTCATAAAATGGCACTCCCATAGATATCAACCTGCCTCTACATATCAAGTTGCCATAGGACTAGGTGCATTTTCTTTTATTGAGACTAGGCAAGGCAGCCCAGGTAGGGGAAAATGATCCAAAGACAAACAACAGAGGCAAAGACAACCCCTGATACTGTTGTTAGAGGTCTCACATGAAGTGAAGAACTAGCTGTACATCCATTAAATATATGTAGGTCCATTCCATGCATGTTCTCTGGTTGGTGATTTAGTCTGTAAGTTTTGGTTGGTCCGGATAGTTTGATTCTGTAGGTTTACTTGTGGAATCATTGACTGTTCTTCCCCCTTCAATCCTTCCACCCACTTCTTAAATAAGATTCCCAAGCTTGACTAGTAATTGTCTGTGGGTCCTTACCTCTGTTGCCTCTCAGATGGCAACTATGTTAGGCTCCTGTCTTCATGTAGAACAGAATATCATCAATAGTGTCAGGAGTGGGTTTTCTCTTATAGTATGAGTCTCAGGGTGGTCTATACATTGGTTTTCCATCACAGAGAAAATTTAATCTGGCAACAGGCAACATGGTTACAGTGGTAGGCATCACATCCAAAGACCTAGATCTATGTGATCCAGCTGAAATAAATACATGCCACAAACCTTTAATCCCTCTGGCCAGAATATATACAACCTTTTAGTATACAACTTTAAGATAAGATTAGTTTGTAAAAGGAAGCAGCCATGTTTTAAAGTGACATCTAATTGAGGGGCAGACTAAGTGATGGATCAAATTAAAATTTGACAGAGTAAGTTGAAGATAGGATCCTCCCAACTCTCAAAAGAACAGCACAAGAAAGAAGTTATTTAAGAACAGCACAGGGGGAGAGAATCAGTTGGGATTAAATGAAGTGAGTGCAGTCTAATGGAGTTGAGTTCATTCATGACTTTATTCATTGAGTTCCATTCAGTCAGTTCGGTCATTATGATCTGTCAGTTCAGTTCAAAGGCAAATTGCAGCCATAGAATAAGAAGGGTGCTGAAGATTGCTGGAGTTAGTTTGATACCAAGGAGAGCAATTCAATGAGAATGAAAAAATCCAGACTGAATAGGTCAGCTTGGAGAAGAGTATGAGCCAGAAGAGCTCAGGTAAACTAGCCAGAGAGAGTTTAGAAAGAACTAGAATGGCCAATGTTAACATACCTAGGCTAGGAGTTGATGCCTTGAAGGTCATTTTTGAAGTTCTATGAATGCTAGAGGCTTTCAGACATAGGCTATGAAATAGATAAATAGAAACACTCTAGGCTCAGCCCATGCTGAGTATAGATCTTATTCCTGAAGTGGCATTTACTTTTACATGCCCATTCCTAAGTTTATCCCTGTATATCTTGTAGGCAGGAGACATTGTAGGTCAAATATTTTGTGGTTCAGTTTGTGTTCCCATCTTCCCATTGGAAGTTTTGCCTGGATAGAGGTAGCCATTTCAAGTTTCATATCCCCTATTGCTAAGAGTCTTAGCTAGAGTTACCCTCAGAGATTCCTGGGCATTTCCATTGTCCTAGGTTTCTTGCTCATATTAGAAATGACCCCCCCTCATTGATTCCACTTCTCTCTCCTAGTTCTTGTTAACTCTGTCCTCCTCACACTTTACCCTCCTGCTCCCTTCCCAATGTCTCTTACAGTCTGTTTTCTCCTTCCATCCATGCCCAGTATCTATTTTATTTCACCTTTGCAGTGAGACTCAAACAGCTGTCTTTGGGTCTTCCTGCTTACTTAGCGTCTTTGTATCTGTGGATTGTAGAATGATTATCCTGTACTTTATGGCTAAAATTCCCCTTTAAGTGAGTACTTACCATAGATGTCTTTCTGGGTCTGGGTTTCCTTATTCAGGATAATCTTTTCTAGTTTCATCCATTTGTGTGTAATTTCTATGATGTCATTGCTATGATGTCAATAGCAAAGCAATAATCCATTGTGTAAAATGTATGTTTTCTTTGCCCATTCTTCAATTGATGAACATCAAGTTCTTTCCACTTTCTGACTATTACTAATAAAACTTCTGTGTAAAAAATTGAGGAAGTGTCCTTCTGATAGGATGGAATATTCATAGAAACCAAACAAGTACATCAGATACCCTGACACAGGAATTACTTGTCATGAGCTGCCTGACACAGGTGTAGGGAAGTAGATACTATAATAGGAGTAAGTTCTCGTAAGTATTGAACTATGACTTCATATCCTACAATTTTTAAATGAACATATTCACTTTTAATCATTTAACAGCATGGAAAAATAGAGAAGAAAAGATGATGCTAATTTCCTAGATTTCAAACAAAAATTATACTATGGTTTACTACTTCATATTTAAATTCAGCCATTTGACCTATTATGTTATAGATGTTACTATATATCTTGGTATAATTTATCACATATTTAAACTATTTTATAAAATGAACTCATTTGAAAATTTTGATGATAGATGTGTAGATGAACAATAAAAAGCAAAATAACTCCTTATAAAATTAAACAAAATAAGCATAGATGTCAAATAAATGATAATCTTAACATGTCAATCTTAATAAACCATGGTCTATCATTTCATCACATGACCCAGTGATTTCATTCCTAATATTTTAGAACAGAAGCTATCCATGATAACACCTGGAGCACCGGCTTCACAGTGGAGAAAGGAATATATCCACAGGAGGAGTCTGAGGCTAGTAGATATGGCTGCTGCAGGTTGAAAGGGTGATGTCATCAAGGAGGCATGACATTCAGCTTTTGAAGATAGAAATTTAAAATGGACTAGAAATCCACTGAGGTCACCAGGTTCAGATTCTGAACTTCAGAAAAGTCTCATTTCTCCCAGTCATTCCTGGGCATGATAATATGTTGTGTTGGTATCAGTTCTGTTGTCATATACTCTTGCATATTTTGACCTTCCACAGAGAAACTGTTGAGAAGCTGAATCTTGGGGCCACTTTGGTCTCAATTATACATTGTTCACTCCAGGAGAAAACACTTACCCTGTAGTACCAATGATTTTTCTAAATATACAGTAATATGAGAATAACAAGCCAGAAAAATTCATGTACTCCATGGAAATATAAATGCTGCTGTAAAATTCAACTGGTAAATTTACTGTGATTTGCTTTCCTGCTATAGGGACCTGTAAGAACCACCATCAAAAACATTACTATGGATTATTTAATAACTTAATTTTTACAGTGTGATTTCTTGACAAAGATATTATAGATATGTAGAATTGTTTCTGATGGTTTCCTTTTAAAAGAATGAATGGCATTTAATAGAACACTGCTGTTTAGGCACAAGAGACTGCTATATGAAAATTCTGAAATTGTCCCTTCATAATTATGATATTATTAGTGAGCTCTTAAACGCCCAGTGTCACTCCTGCAAAACTGGAAGGCTATGGTTTTTTGTACAGTGACATTTATAGCTGGCGTAGAGTCCACTTGAATTATTTCACACATTCAATCATACAATCCCACATAATTCCAACCATGAAGTTTTAAAAGCTTTGATTTGAGCAATAGATTTTATTTCACTCCCAATATATTTTTATTATTTTATAAAATAAAAACACTTAGCACTTAACTTTAATCCATTCACGAGTCACCATGTATTAATGGCATATTATAAATCAGTTTGTTAGTGAATATTTCCATATTTCTAGTATTTCCCCACCCCAACTATAGTATATCTATAAATATGTCTTTGGATTAGAAAGGAACTTGTAACATAAACACAGCTGTAGAAGGAATGAAGGGGAACAAATGACATATAACATTTTTCTTTTTCTAATTTTTTTATTAGATATATTCTTTACTTATATTTCAAGTGATTTACTGTTTCCTGGATCCACCATCCCTGAAAGTCTCATAAGCCCTCTTCCCTCCCCCATTCCCCAATCAACCTTCTATAACTTCCCTGTCCTGGTATTCCCCTACACTGCTGCACTAAGCATTTCTAGGACCTGGGGCCTCTCTTCTTCTTGGGCTTCATTTGATATGTGAATTGTTTCTTGGGTATTCTCAGCTTCTGGACTAATATCCACTTATCAGTGAGTACATACCATGTATGTTCTTTTGTGATTAGGTTACCTCACTTAGGGTGATTATATTTTCCAGTTCCAACCATTTGCCGAAGAATTCCATGAATTCATTGCTTTTAATAGCTGAGTAGTATTCCATCATGTAAATATACCAAATTTTATGCATTCATTCCTCCATTGAGGGACATCTGGGTCCATTCCAGCTTCTGGCTATTATAAATAGGGCTTCTATGAAACTAGTGGAGCATGTGTCCTTATTACATGCTAGGAAATCCACTGGGTATATGCCCAGGAGTGGTATAATGGGGTCCTCCAGTAGTATCATACCAAATTTTCTCAAAGACCACCAGACTGATTCCAGAGTGGTTGTACCAACTTACAATCCTACCAGCAGTGGAGGAGTGTTCCTCTTTCTCCACATCCTCACCAGCACCTGCTGTCTCCTGAGTATTTGATCTTAGTCATTCTGACTGGTGTGAGGTGAAATCTCAGGTTTGTATGGATTTGCGTTTCCCTGATGACTAAGGATGTTGAACATTTCTTTATATGCTTCTCAGACATTGGTTATTCCTAAGCTGAAAAATCTTTGCTTAGCTCTGTATAGGGTTATATGGCTCTCTGGAGTCTAAGTTCTTGAGGTCCTTGTATATCTTGGATATTAACCTTCTGTGAACTATAGGGTTGGTAAAGATCTTTTTCCAACTTTTGGTTACCATTTTGTACTATTGACAGTGTTCTTTGCCTTACAGAAACTTTGTAATTTTATGAGGTCCCATTTGTCAATTCTTGATCTTAGAGCATAAGCTATTGGTGTTCTATTCAGGATTATTTCTCCCGTGCCCATGTGCTCAGGGCTCATCCCCAGTTACTTTTCTATTAGTTTCAGTGTGTCTGGTTCAATGTGGAGGTCCTTCATCCACTTGGACTTGAGCTTAGTACAAAGAAATAAGAATAGATTGATTTGCATTCTTCTGCTTGCTGACCTCCAGTTGAACTAGCACCATTTGTTGAAAAGGCAATCTTTTTCCACTGGATAAAGTAGCTCCTTTATCAAAGATCAAGTGACCATAGGTGTGTGGGTTCATTTCTACATCTTCAATTCTATTCCACTGATCTACCTGCCTATCACTGTATCAATAACATGCAGCTTTTTGCATTTTTCATTTTCTTTGACTGTTGTATCAGTGCTTTTTATGGTATCTTCTGCATCTGAGATTCTTTCTTCTGTCTCTTATATTCTGTTGTTGATGCTTGCATTCATGACTCCTGACTTCTTTTCTAGATTTTCTATGTCCAGAGTTATTTCCCTTTGTTTATTGTTTCTACCTCCATTTTTAGATCCTGGATGGTTTTGTTTAATTCCTTCACCTGTTGCGCCATGTTTTCCTTTAGTTCTTCAGGGGCTTCTCCTTGTTTACTTGTGTTCTCCTGTATTTCTTTAGGGAGTTATTGATGTCCTTCTTGAAGCCCTCCATCAGCATCATGAGCTGTGATTTTAAATCCAAATCTTGCTTTTTGGGTGTATTGGGGCATCCAGGACTAGCTATTATAGGAGAATTGGCTTTTGGATGGTGCCATATTGCCTTGATTTCTGTTAGTAATGTTCCCACATTTGCCTTTTGCCACCTGGTTATCTCTGGTGTTAGTTGGTCCTGCTGTCACTGGCTGGTGCTTGTCCCTCCTGCATGCCTGCAATCCTATCTCAGCACCCCTGGGTGACTGGCTTTTCCCTGGCACAGATTGCTGTAGATCTGCTCAGCTCCTGGATGCAGGTTGGTCCCTGGGGTACTGTGTCCCAGGTGATCTTACACTTGGGTATTCTCTGAGTTCCTGGCTGTGGTAGCCTGCTCAGCTGCAGGAGTGATGATGGTTGCGTCACCTCTAATCTTGGAACTCAATGCAGAACAGGTATTTCCTAGCATACTAGGTACACAGAAGGCTTTGGTGGTGCTGTCCAGTTCCTGGGTGCAGGTGGAACCCAGGTAGGCAGTGTCCCAAGTAATCTTAGACTCAGGTGATCTCTGTGTAGCTGGCTGGACCTGTCTACTCTGTCACAGGAGCAATTATGGTGGCTCCTCACCTCTAAACTAAGGACTCCTTCTAACCATGGGACTCACTCCAGGGCAGATGTCCCCTGGCAGGGTAGGTGCACGGACTGCTATAGTGCTGCCCAGATCTGGGGTGCAGATGGAGCCCTGGAAGGCTGTGTCCCAAGCCATCTTATACTTTGTTGATCTCTGTGCAGCTGGCTGAACCTGTCTGCTCAGTCACAGGAGCAAAGACAGTAGCTGACATATAACTTTTTAAACTTGCAAGTTTAAAAATCATCACAAACAAAATTCAAAGTTGGTTGAAAGTATTAGTCAGTAAGAGTAGTTTTGCAAGGAAATAACCAATTCAGCTTGGCTTTAATAAACTATTTTGCCCATCTAAACTATAACAGGGGTCAATAAAACTGAAATAAAATTTGGAAGAATATCATAATCTCTATTAAGAATTTAAAGAATTTCATAAATTCATTCTTTCTAATGGCTGAATAGTATTCCATTGTGTATATATGCCACATTTTTTGTATCCATTCCTCAGTTGAGGGACATCTGGGTTCTTTCCAGTTTCTGGCTATTATAAATAAGGCTGCTATGAACATAGTGGAGCATGTATCCTTATTGAATGCTGGGGAGTCTTCTGGGTATATTCCCAGGAGTGGTATGGCTGGATCCTCCGGAAGTATCATGTCCAGTTTTCTGAGGAACCGCCAGACTGATTTCCAGAGTGGTTGTACCAGCTTGCATTCCCACCAGCAGTGGAGGAGTGTTCCTCTTTCTCCACATCCTCGCCAACACCTGATATCTTCTGAGTTTTTAATCCTAGCCATTCTGACAGGTGTGAGGTAAAATCTCAGGGTTGTTTTGACTTACATTTCTCTAATGACTAATGATGTTGAACATTTTTTAAGGTGTTTCTCAGCCATCTGAATTTCTTCAGGTGAAAAGTCTTTGTTTAGCTCTGTACCCCATTTTTGGATAATGTTATTTGGTTTTCTGGGGTCTAACTTCTTGAGTTCTTTGTATACATTGGATATTAGCCCTCTGTTGGATGTGAGGTTGGTGAAGATCTTTTGTTGCCGATTTATCCTTTTGACAGTGTCTTTTGCCTTACAGAAACTTTGTAATTTTATGATGTCCCATTTGTCTATTCTTGCTCTTAGAGCCTAAGCAATTGGTGTTCTGTTCAGGAATTTTTCCCCTGAGCCAATGTCCTTAAGGGTCTTCCCCAGTTTCTTTTCTATTAATTTTAGTGTGTCTGGTTTTATGTGGAGGTCCTTGACCCACTTGGAGTTGAGCTTAGTGCAAGGAGATAAGAGTGGATCAATTCTCATTCTTCTGCATGTTGACCTCTAGTTGAGCCAGCACCATTTGTTGAATCATCATACTAACTGAGGTAACCCAGTCTCAAAAGAATACCCATGATATGCAGTCACTGATAAGTGGATATTAGCCTAGAATCTTGGGACACCAAAGACACAATTCACATACCAAATGATGTCTGACAAGAAGAAAGGAATGGACACTAGTGCTGGAAAAGATCAAAGCATCAGTGTAGGGGAATACCAGAACAGGGAAGTGGGAAGGGGTGGATGAGGGAGCAGGGGGAGGGAAAAGGGCATGTGGGACCTTAGGGGGGTGGGGAAACCAAAAAAGGGAAATGAAATGTAAATATAGAATATATCCAATAAAAAATACACACAAAAAAAAGAATTTAAAGAAATATGAATCTTGTCTTAAAAACAAGTTACACAAATAATAAAATGTTAAGTTTTTTTTTGAAATATGTCAGTGGAAATTATGAGTCTATAGAACAGATAGACAAGAGGCTGAAGAATAATGGGCTAATCTGAATACAAGAAGGGAAGAATAATTCAGATGAGTAAATTTATATGACTTCATGAGATAGGCAGCCCTGGAAATCACATTTCTAGAAATAGTTCTATACATTTTCAGTTGAGAAACTACTAGGAAGAGGCATTTTTATGACAGGAAATTGCATCCTTTCAGTGTGCTGGGACAACAAACAATGATAATCAGAAATATCACTTCAGGGTCACTGGGAACAGTTGGGAAATTCAAGATTCTCTGAGACCAGGGTTATGGACTCAATACTTGTTCAATTATAATTTATTGACCCAGAAAGTGTTTATTGAGCAGCTGGTTTCTTTGGCCAATAACTCTGCTAAGAGTGTCTAAAGCAAAAAAACGCTGACTTAACCTCTGTCTTCACAGAGCTTACATTCTTGTTGAGAACTAGAATTTAAAAACTCAAAACATCTGTTACTATCAAATGAAGACTTCATAGTACACAATGAGAATTGCTTCAGAGAATGAACAGAGAAAGTACAGAACACCTATGTGAGGATTATTTAAAGGGGAAGTATGAGTGAGAAGTACATATTTTACTGTGGTGGGTATGGTGACTTAGAGTTGCAATTCAACTATTTAAATGGCTGAGTCAGAATGCTTATGATGACCCTCAAGCCAGTCTCAGTAACAGTGTCAGCCCTTATCATGGTAGACAACAAAAGCATGCTAATAAGATAAAAGCACAGAATATATCTCATCATTAAAGTAGTTGTTTCTGAGGATTAAAACTGCAGATTAATTACCAGCTCAATAGTGCTTGTCTCCAATAAAGAGGAAGGAAGACACATAAGATGAAATCTAAGTATGAACTTGAAAAATCATTATAAAAGCATCAAAAAATAGTCCATGTAAATTTATTTTCATTCATGGAATAACATGGGAATGATAAATTTTAGAAGCATAGAGCAGAACACACTAAATCAAGAAGATTTCCAAATTATATTGGAATATGGCAATAACAGTTACTCTCATGTTTTTTTCAAGAATACAGATTATATTAGGCCATGACAATCTCTCAAATCTTAAAAATATGAACAAAATGAAAACTGTTTTCTTACTACAACAGAATAGCAAGAATCTCAATAATCATTCAACTAAAGATCCTTATTAGACCCTTAGCCTATCTGCAATCTTAAGTGTCAGCTTGCAGATCCAAGAAACATGTTTTTATGTGAAAACTTCATTGGCCACACTATCAGGTCCAAAGACATTTTCCTACCAGATAACACACAGTTATCATACTCTTCTAAAATACAAAGAGGAAACAGAAACCAAGGAAGAAAACACCAACCCAAAAGAGAAAACCAATACGTAGATATAAAATTGTCCCTATTCTAGTTGCCAAAACAGCACAATAACAATATAGTGACCAACATCCAGAGAAATTTGTCTCCAATAGAGCCTAGCTATCCTACCATAGCAGGCCCTGAATATGCCAACATGGCTGAAGCACACACACACACACACACACACACACACACACACACAAAGCCACCAGTTGTAAAGATGATAGAGTTTCTTAATAATAAAATCAATAAATAACTTAACAAAAGCCAGAAAACACAAAGAAAAAGTATATGGAAACAAGTAAAACTGTTTAAGACTTAAAAATGTCAATAGAATCAATAGAGAAAGCCCAAACTCAGGGATTTATGAGTATATGATTTATGAATACAAAATGTAAGAATTTGAGCAAGAACTACAGAGGTAAGCAAGCTTGGACTAAAGAATACAAGATGCTGAAGAGAAAAATCTTGGGTACTGAAGATACAATAGGAAGCAGTGTTACTCTGTCCAAAGAAAGTGTTAAATTTAAAACACTCCTGACACAAAAGATTCAGGATGTCTGGGACAGTATAACAAGACCAAACTTAAAAATAATAGAAATAGAAATAAAGAAAGGAGACGTATCTCATCTCAAAGTACAGAAATATTTTTATTAAAACAAAGAAAAATTCTTTCCATAAAGAATATATAAGAAGCATCAAGAAAAGTCAACAGATTCAACCAAACCAGAGAGGAAGTCACACTGGCCAATCATAATCAAAACACCAAAGGTACAGAAAAATGAATGAATACTAAAGCTGCAAGGGGAAGAGACCGAGTAACACATAAAAGTAGAGTTATTGAATGACGCATGACTTATCAATGTAGACTCTAAAAGTTAGTCTGTGTTTCAGAGTATAAGATACCACAGATGCCAAGACAGACATTATACTCAGCAAAAGTTTCAATCACCATAGAAGGATCGAGGTGGAAATTTCTTGTTTCTTTCGAGACTCAGATGTGTCATGTGATATTTTTCCTAGAACCTGTCTTATGAGAGGATATTTTCTTGAGCCAGACATGTAGTAAGATGTTTTGTTTAGACTAGACAAGTATTTTTCTTGAAGCTGACAGGAAAAAGGGCATGTGATATTTTGGTAAACTGAAAGCTTGAGAGAACATGTGATGTTTGGAAAGATCATAAAAATAACCTGACAGTGGATGACACTATGTGGCATTGGTTTCCCTTGCTACTCTTTGCTTGTATTCTTTGGGCTTTGCTGACATTGACAGTTGGGTTTTCACTGAAAACACTGTGGCATTTGCTCACTTTGCCTTTTCTGCTGATCATCATTTGTAATGTCTTTGTAGAGACAAATGCAGAAAAGAACTTCTTGTGATATTCGTGTGGCTTCTTGCCTGTTCTGCCAATTGGTAGAGCCTTGTATTTTCTGGATTAAGCTATCTTTGCTGATTTGTGAATAGTGTTTGCAAGTGCACTGATTTACCAATGCTGATTCAAATGAACTGAATTGCTAAAATCCTGACAACAAAGATTAGAGTCCCCCTAATGAACTCTTTCTGAATTGTTTTTATTTACTTTAAGAGGAAAAAACATCAGGGCAAAGTCACAATCAAAATCAAAATTAAATTCTAACCATCCGATGTCTAGGATCCACTCAAGACCTTCTGGGCTCCTCCAATGGCTTGGGTCACTTGTCCAGGTCTGCTCTTTGTAGCACACCCCTTGTCTTCTAGGCTCCAGTTTCCTGTACTCCACTGCTGCTGTTCATGGTGGTCATCTCATGGTACTGCCATTGCCAAAACTCTGCTGTCTTCTCTTGCAACTAGACTGTGCTTTTACAGGTAGCCTTTCATAGGCTCTTTTCATGGTGCTAAGTCTCAACTTCTCTGTATGACCCCTTCAGTCCTGGGCCTTCAACTACCACTGAGGCCACACCTCCATCATAGCCTATCCTGACCTCTTGAAATGCCAGCCATCAGAGGCTACCCCTTCATATTTCAAACCAGTACCATCTGACTCACTCTTATACATTACCAAGTCTGGCTGCCAACACAAGGTAACACCTTGGCTGCCTCTGAAAGACAGCTTATCTCTTCTCTCAGGAAACACTTCCCAGAAGGTTTTATCTCAGTGATGCTGGTCTCTTCTTAATCACTGCTAATGTCTTACCTCCAGCTAACCAGCATCAATTGTCCGAGTAAAGCAAAGGTTTCCAGAAGCTCTGGAGCGGCAGACCACTGTGGACCGGCTCTCCGGGCAGGCTGGCAGCGAGGTGCCATCTTGCCTCGGGACACTGTGCAGAATTCTAGCAGCTGGAGTCAGGTGCGTGGACTGAGACCTAGCTTAGTTTAGCATAGACAACACCGTCAGACTCTGGCCAGCACCCAGAGTCAGAAGAGATCGGCAGATCCGGGCACCTACAGCTCAGCAGTGGTTACTGACCTCTGGGGACAGGCTAGCTGTGCTTTCAGCAGGGCCGCCATCTTGCCTCGGGATACCACGCGAACTGCAGGCACTTTAGGCGGCTGGAGTCAAGTGTGTGGACAGAGACCTAGCTTAGCTTAGCTCTGCAGGAGATCTGGGCACCTACATCTCAGCTGCAGTTGCAGACCACTGTGGACCTGCTCTCCGGGCAGGCTGGCAGCGAGGTGCCATCTTGCCTCAGGACACCACACAGAATTCTAGCAGCTGGAGTCAAGTGCATGGACTGAGACCTAGCTTAGTTTAGCAAAGACAACACCACCAGGCTCTGGCTGGCGCCCAGAGTCAGAGGAGATCGGCAGATCCAGGCACCTACAGCTCAGCTGTGTTTGCAGACCACTGCAGACCGGCTAGCCGGGCTGGCAGGAGGTGCTATCTTGCCTCAGGACACAGCAGACTACTAGCTGCTGGAGTCAGGTCACAGCTGACAACTGGAGGCTGGGATCAGTAACACGGACGCCCTCTACTACAGCAGTGCCAAAGGCCAGGCTCACAGGAGCTTCAAACTCCAACCAGTAAAAATAAGACCAACTAACTCCAGAGATAAACAGATGGCAAAAGGCAAACATAGGAAAGTTACTAACAGAAATCAAGGCAATATGGCACCATCTGAAACCAATTCGCCAACCACAGCAAGTCCTGGATACCCCAGCACACCAGAAAGACAAGAGATACATATAAAAGCACTGGTCATGATGCTGCTAGAGGAACACAAAAAAAGACATAAAGAAATCTCTTAAAGAAATGCAGGGGAACATCAATAGGGTAGAAGCTCTTACAATGCAAACTCAAAAATCACTTAAAGAACTCCAGGAGAATATGGGCCAACAGACAGAAACCAATAAAGAGGAAATGAGAAAATCAGTTAAAGAAATACAGGAGAACTTGAAACAACAGGCAGAAGTCATTAAAGAGGGCACACAAAAATATATTAAAAAATTACAAGAAAACACAAACAAACAAATGAAGGAACTGAGCAAAACCATCCAAGATCTGAACACAGAAGTAGAAACAACTAGGAAATCACAAAAGGAGACAACTTCGGAGATAGAAAACCTTGGGAAGAAATCAGGGGTCGTAGATGCAAACATCAACAACAGAATACAAGAGATAGAGATAAGAATCTCAGATGCTGAAGATAACATAGTAACCATTCACTGCACAGTCAAAGAAAACGCAAAATCCAAAAGGCTTGTAACCCAAAACATCCAGGAAATCCAGGATACAATGAGAAGACCAAACCTAAGGATTATAGGGATAGATGAGAGTGAAGATCTACAACTTAAAGGGCCAGCAAATATCTTTAACAAAATTATGGAAGAAAACTTCCCTAACTTAAAGAGAGAGATGCCCATGAGTATACAACAAGCCTACAGAACTCCAAACAGACTGGACCAGAACAGAAATACCTCCTGTCACATAATAATCAAAACCCCAAATGTACTAAACAAAGACAAAATATTAAAGGCAGTAAGAAAAAAAGGCCAAGTAACATATAAAGGAAGACCTATCAGAATCACACCAGACTTCTCTCCAAAAACCATGAAAGCTAGAAGATCCTGGGCAGACCTCATGCAGACCCTAAGAGAACACAGATGCCAGCCAAGACTCCTATACCCAGCAAAACTCCCAATCAACATAGATGGAGAAATCAAAATATTCCATGACAGGACCAAATTTACACAATATCTTTACACTAACCCAGCTCTACAAAGGATAATAGGAGGAAAACTCTAATACAAGGAAGGAAACTGCACCCAAGAAAAAGCAAGACAGTAACCTTCTTCCATCAAACTCAAAGGAAGATAACTACTCAAACAAAATTAACATCAAAAAGTCAGGAAGCAATAATCACTATTCCTTAATATCTCTTAACATCAATGGACTCAATTCCCCAATAAAAAGACATAGACTATAGACTGAATATGGAAACAGGACACTACATTTTGCTGCTTAGAGGAAACATACCTCAGAGTCAAAGACAAACACTACCTTAGAGTAAAAGAATGGAAAACAATTTTGCAAGCATATGGTCACAGGAAGCAAGCTGGAATAACCATTTTAATATCAGATAAAATTGATTTTCAACCCAAAGTCATCAAAAGAGATACAGAAGGTCACTTCTTGCTAGTCAAAGGAAGAATCCACCAAGAAGAACTCACAATTCTAAACATCTACGCTCCAAATGTAAGGGCACCCTCATTCATAAAAGAAACTTTACTAAAGCACAAAGTACACATTGCACCTAATACAATGATTGTGGGGGACTTCAATACTCCACTATCCACAGTGGACCGATCAGGAAAACAGAAACTAAACAGAGACACAGAAAAACTCATCAAAACTTTGGACCAATTGGATATATATATATATATATATATATATATATATATAAAACATTTCACCCTAATGAAAAAGACTATACCTTTTTCTCAGCTCCTCATGGTATCTTCTCCAAAATCGACCATATAATTGGTCACAAGACAGAACTCAACAAATATAAAAAGATCAAACTAATCCCATGCCTCTTATCAGATCACCATGGAGTAAGAGTGTTCTTCAATATCAACAAAAACAACAGAAAATCATCGTACACGTGAAGGCTGAACAATATTCTACTTAATGATACTTCAGTCCAAGAAGAAATAAAGAATGAAATCAAAGATTTTTTAGAATTTATTGAAAATGAAGGCACAACATACCCAAATCTATGGGACACAATGAAAGCAGTGCTTAGAGGAAAACTCATAGCCCTGAGTGTCTCCAAAAAGAAACAGGACAGAGCATATACTAGCAACTTAATGGCACAATTGAAAGCTCTGGAACAAAAAGAAGCAATTTCACCCAGGAGGAGTAGAAGACAGGAAATCATCAAACTCAGGGCTGAGATCAATCAAGTTGAAACAAAGAGAAAGATACAAAGAATCAACAAAAACAGGGGCTGGTTCTTTGAGAAAATCAACAAGATAGATAAACCCCTAGCCAGACTTACTAAAGGGCACAGAGACAGTATTCAAATTAACAAAATTAGAAATGAAAAGGGAGATATAACAACAGAAACTGAGGAAATTCAAGAAATCATCAGATCCTACTACAAAAACCTATACTCAACACAATTGGAGAATCTGGAGGAAATGGACAATTTCCTAGACAGTTCCCAAATACCAAAATTAAACCAGGATCAAATAGATCGTCTAAACAGACCCATAAACCCCAAAGAAATAGAAGGGGTCATAGAAAGTCTTCCAACCAAAAAAAGCACAGTGCCAGGCGGTGGTGGTGCACGCCTTTAATCCCAGCACTTAGGAGGCAGAGGCAGGCAGATCTTTGAGTTCAAGGCCAGCCTGGTCTACAGAGTGAGTTCCAGGACAGCCAGGGCTACAGAGAGAAACACTGTCTTGAAAAAACAAAACAAAACAAAACAAAACAAAACAAAAACAAACAACAAACAAACAAACAAAAAAGCACAGGACCAGATGGTTTTAGTGCAGAATTCTATCAGACCTTCAAAGAAGTCCTAATACAGATACTCCTCAAACTATTCCACAAAATAGAAACAGAAGAAACACTACCCAACTCATTCTATGAAGCCACAATTACCCTGATACCAAAACCACACAAAGATCCAACTAAGAAAGAGAACTACAGGCCAATTTGTTTTATGAATATCGATGCAAAAATACTAAAGAAAATACTTGCCAACCAAATCCAAGAACACATCAAGACGATCATTCACCATGATCAAGTTGGCTTTATCCCAGGGATGCAGAGATGGTTCAATATATGGAAATCCATCAATGTAATCCATTACATAAACAAACTCAAAGAAAAAAACCACATGGTCATCTCATTGGATGCTGAAAAAGCATTTGACAAAATGCAGCATCCTTTCATGCTAAAGGACTTAGAAAGAGCAGGAATTCAAGGCCCATATATAAACATAGTAAAATCAATATACAGCAAACCAGTAGCCAACATCAAGGTAAACAGAGAAAAACTTGAAGCAAGCCCACTAAACTCAGGGACTAGACAAGGCTGTCCCCTCTCACCATATCTCTTCAATATAGTACTTGATGTACTAGCTAGAGCAATTTGACAACATAGGGAAGTCAAAGGGATACAAATCGGAAAGGAAGAAGTCAAACTATCACTATTCACAGATGATATGATAGAATACTTAAGTGACCCAAAAAACTCCACCAGAAAACTCCTGCAACTGGTAAACAACTTCAGCAAAGTGGCTGGCTATAAAATCAACTCAAGCAAATCAGTAGCCTTCCTATAAGCGAAGGATAAGTAGGCCGAGAAAGAAATTAGGGAAATGACACCCTTCACAATAGCCACAAACAATATAAAGCATCTTGGAGTGACGCTAACCAAACATGTGAAAGATTTATAAGACAAAAACTTCAGGTCTCTTAAGAGGGAAATTAAAAAAGACATCAAAAAATGGGAAAATCTTCCATGCTCGTGGGTTGGCAGGATTAATATAGTTAAAATGGAAATCTTGCCAAAAGCAATATACAGATTCAATGCAATCCCCATCAAAATCCCAACTCAGTTCTTTATAGAGTTAGAAAGAGCAACTCTCAAATTCATCTGGAATAACAAAAAACCCAGGATAGCTAAAACTATCATCAACAGCAAAAGAACTTATGGGGGAATCAATATCCTGGACCTCAAGAAATACTACAGAGCAGTAGTTTTAAAAACTGCATGGTAACAAGACACAAATAGCAAGTCAAATGATTCCCAAGAAGAAGAAAGGAGAGGACCCTGGGCCTGTAAAGATTGCATCCAGTTTAGTAAAGAAACCGAGGGGGGAGGGGGAATGATTGGGGAACAGTTGGGGGGGAGAGGAACTATGGGAACTATGATGGGTGGGAACTGGGAAAGGGGAAAGCCTTTTGAATGTAAACATAGAACATAGAAAATAAAAATTAAAAAAAAAAAAAAAAAAAAAAAAAAACTGCATGGTATTGGTTCAGTGACAGGGAGGCGTATCAATGGAATAGGATTGAAGACCCAGAATTGAACCCACACATCTATGGCCAATTGATCTTCGATAAAGGAGCTGAAAACATCCAGTGGAAAAAAGATAGCCTTTTCAACAAATGGTGCTGGCTCAACTGAGGTCAACATGCAGAAGAATGAGAATTGATCCACTCTTATCTCCTTGCACTAAGCTCAACTCCAAGTGCATCAAGGACCTCCACATAAAACCAGACACACTAAAACTAATAGAAAAAAAACTGGGGAAGACCCTTGAGTACATTGGCTCAGGGGGAAATTCCTGAACAGAACGCCAATTGCTTATGCTCTAAGAGCAAGAATAGACAAATGGGACCTCATAAAATTATAAAGTTTCTGTAAGGCAAAAGACACTGTCAAAAGGATAAATCGGCAACCAACAGATTGGGAAAAGATCTTCACCAACCTCACATCCGACAGAGGGCTAATATCCAATATATACAAAGAACTCAAGAGGTTAGACCCCAGAAAACCAAATAACCCTATCCAAAAATGGGGTACAGTGCTAAACAGAGACTTTTCACCTGAAGAAATTCGGATGGCTCAGAAACACCTTAAAAAATGTTCAACATCATTAGTCATTAGGGAAATGCAAATCAAAACAACCCTGAGATTCTACCTCACGCCAGTCAGAATGGCTAAGATTAAAAACTCAGAAGACATCAGGTATTAGCAAGGATGTAGAGAAAGAGGAACATTCCTCCACTGCTGGTGGGACTGCAAGCTGGTACAACCACTCTGGAAATCAGTCTGGCGGTTCTTCAGAAAACTGGACATGATACTTCTGGAGGACCAAACCATACCACTCCTGGTAATTATATCCAGAAGATTCTCCAGCATGCAATAAGGATACATGCTCCACTATGTTCATAGCAGCCTTATATATAATAGCCACAAGCTGGGAAGAAGCTAGATGTCCCTCCACTGAGGAATGGATACAAAAAATGTGGTATATATACACAATGGAGTACTATTCAGCCATTAGAAACAATGAATTCATGAAATTCTTAGGGAAATGGATGGATCTGGAGAATGTCATACTAAGTGAGGTGACCCAGTCTCAAAAGAATACCCATGGTATGCAGTCACTGATAAGTGTATATTAGCCTAGAATCTTGAAACACCAAAGACATAAATCACATGCCAAGTGATGTCTGACAAGAAGAAAGCAGTGGACACTGGTGCTAGAATGGACCAAAACATCATTGTGGGGGAGTACAAAAACAGGGAGGTGGGAGGGGTGGATGAGGGAGCAGGGGGAGGGAAAAGGGCATGTGGGACCATTGGGGGTGGGGAACCAGAAAAGGGGAAATGAATTATAAATATAGAATGTATCCAGTAAAAAAAAAGCTCTGGAGCAAAATAAGTAAATGTACCCAGGAGGAACAGATGAAAAGACAAATAAATAAGCATACATAGAGTTTAAATCAATAAAATAGAAACAAAGAGAACAATATAAAAATTCATATAAGAAGATGTTTATATGAGAATATCAATAAATCAACAAACCATTTTCAAAATCAATTAAAATCATGGAGAGAACATAGAAATTAAAATCACAAATGAAAATTTTGGCATAACAATAGATACAGAGAAAATCTGGAGAATCTTAACAGTATACAAGAAAACGATCTTATAATCCCCTAATCAAAAAGTATACAAGGAAGGGGATATTTTCTTGACAGATTCTATTTCCCATAGTTAAATCAGATCAGACAAGCCATTTAAATAACACATAATTCCCAGTAAATATAGAAACAACCTTTAAATATCATCCATAGCCAGATGGCTGTAGTAAGGAATTATACCAGACTTTCAAAGCAAAGGTAACAACAATACTCTGCAAATTATTCTACAAAATATAAAGTAAAGGAAATGTGGCCAATTCATTCCACCAGGTCAAACTACCCTGATATCAAAAGTACACAAAGACCAACAAATAAAGAAAATTATAGAATCATTTTCCACTCAAATGTAAATCACAAAATTCTCAAAACTCTTGCAAAATGAAGCCACACAAAATATTATCCAAGAAAGTCAAATAGGCATTATCTCAAAGATGTAAGAATGGTTCATTATGTGAAAATCAGTAAGTTCAATCTACCACATAAACAGACTGAGATATAACATATGGTCATTTCATTAGATGCAGATATGTCCTTTACAGATACAGTCTAAACCTCTTCATAATGAAAGTCTCAGAGAGATTAAGTATTTAAAGGACATACCTAAATATTATACAGGCAAATTACAACAAGCCTATAGCCAACATCAAGTTAGCTAGAGAAAAATTTAGATCAGTTCCAGTAAAATTAGGGGAAACACAAGCTGTCCACATTCATTGTACCTATTTATTATAGTGCTTGAAGTTGTAGCTCGAGCAATTACAATTGAAGAAAATATCCAATGTATACAAAGAACTCAAGAAGTTAGTCTCCAGAGAGTCAACCCTATTAAAAAGTGGGGTACAGAGCTAAACAAGGAATTTTCAACAGAGGAAACATGAATGGCTATAAAGCACCTAAAGAAATGTTCAGCATCCTTAATTATCAGGGAAATGCAAATCAAAACAACACTGAGATTCTACCTCACACCAATCAGAATGGCTGAGTTGAAAAACTCAGGGGACAGAAGATGCTGGAGAGCGTGTGGGGAAAGAGGAACATTTCTCCATTGTTGGTGGGATTGCAAGCTGGTAAAACCACTCTGGAAATCAGTTTGACAATTCCTCAGAAAATAAGACATAGTACTTACTACTTGAGGACCCATCTATACCACTCCTGGGTATATACCCAGAAGTAGCTCCTACATGCAATAAGGATAGATGCTCCACTAAGTTCATAACTGCTTTATTTATAATTGCCAGAAGCTGGAAAGAATCCAGATGTCCTTCAGCAGAGGAATGGATACAGAAACTGGTATATATACACAAATGAGTACTATTTAGCTATTAAAAACAATGAATTCATGAGAAGAACAACAATGTTGGCCACCCAGAGCCCCAGGACTTCCAGGGACTAAACCATTAATCAAGGATTCCAGCCAAAAAATGTAGCAGAGGAATGCCTTGTCAGGCATCAGTGGGAGGAGTGGTCCTTGGTCAGATGAAGGCTCAATAGATGCTCCAACAAAGGGAAATGGAGGGGGGCAGGTGGGAGTGGGTCATGTGGAGGGGCATATACTTGGAGGCAGGGGGTGGGAGGTGAAATGTAAATGAGGATTATATTCAATTAAAATAACTATGAAAATGGCAATAAATGTTAAAAAAAGAATTTAAAAGAAAGAAGTTATAGCATCTTTTTGTGAAGATGATATATATGAGAGTACACATAAGTGATTCCAAACTTTCCACTATGGAACTCCTATAGCTGTTTAACACTTACAGCTGGATACAAAATTAACTCACAAACATCAGTAACCATGACAAATGGTCGGAGAATGAAATCAGGGAAAGAAGGACTTTCATGATAGCCTCAAATAATATCAAATATCTTGGGATAACTTTAAAACACGAGTAAAATATTCAAATGATAAAAATTTCATGTTCTTTATGAATAAAAAAAGAATAATATATTAGAAGATAGAACATGCTCTTGGATTTGGAAGCATTCAGATAGTCAAAGTGGCACTACTAAAAATAGAATTCTACAGATTCAATGGAATCACTGTCAAAGGTCTACCACAATTCTTCATAGCATTTAAAATGGCAGTTCTCAACTTCATATCGAAACACACATGCACATGCATGTGCACACACACACATAAAACAAACAAAACAAACAAAACAAAAATACAAACTTGAGACTTGCCTCCTAGAGGCATTTGCAGGTGTAGCTGCTGTGTCACATGTACATTAGTAGGTGCCAGATACAATAGAGTCTATGTCTACCTTCAAGGTTCTAATCTGCGAATGTGAATACTTGATAGCCTATCTTGAGTGAATAAAGGGGCATGTCTCTGACTCTTGATCTTTCTATTGCGGTCCTTTTCCTTCTAATGGTTAACCATGTCCAGCCTGTATGTGATGTTTTTTGCTTTATCAAATTATATTTTATTTTTGCATGTTTGGTTACTATGTATTAGGAGCCTGTACTTTTCTAATATAAGAGACAGAAAGGGAGTGGATCTGGAGGGAATGAGTGATGGGAAGGAATTGGAGGATAGTAAAAGGGAAACTGTGATCAATATATTCTATGAGAAATGATTGTATTTTCAACAAAAAACATAAAAATAAGGAGAACAGATATCAAAAAATTCATAGAAAACAATGTCTTAATGGATAAAGCTTAAGGCCCTTGTCCCAAAATAACAAATAAATTGTTTCTGCTTATAATTCTGAACAAATGCTTCCTTTGATTTTATTCAGGGAAGTTGCATAAAATAAAAGAAAAAAGGTACCTGAATTGTCAGTAAGGAAAACTACTTATTTATATATGACATGCTTACAAGAATTGGGAAATCCTAAGAATTCTACAATGATATGTGAAAAGTAAACATCTTTTTAAAAGCAAAAAGTTGTTTTCCAAAGTCAGATAACAAGGGAGGAATAGATTGCCTGTCCCAGTGACTAGAGAGTTCTCAAGTAGAAATGAAAATGGAACTTGAGAGTATTGCTGCTAACATAATTCTATGAATAGACTGACATACCTAACTGCACCTTGTATAAATCTTGCATCTGTCATCAAATTATACCCATAACAGCTGCTATTAAAATGTAAATATAGATGAGCTAAGAACAGCTGTGATTCAGATATATGCGCTTTCCTTTGCTCCATATCTCTGCATTCCTTAGCTTAATATTACAAGAAATACAATGTAAATTTGATTATTAAAACCTTCAGTCATTATTTTTATTTTATGGAAAAATTAAATTTGGCTTTCTCATTATTTTATATCTTGTGAGAAAATTCTACTTATTACCTCTCCTACAGTTCAGCCACTGAGCACCACACAAATGGTATTCAAGAATTACTTGAGGCACAGTATAAAAATAAAGCAGCCTGCCTCTATCTTGTTTTTATCTAGTACTGTCAGAAGATAATTACTGTGTATGACTGCCATAAGATTTTTAAAATAAGTGACAAAAGAGTTGACTGCCTAATAAATAGATTTATACATTTTCAAAGTGTTTCCTCTCATCAGGAATACACTGTGAAAATTTTTGAATCTTAAAACGTAAGATCCATAAAACAATTTTCATTAATTTTGAAATTCTTTTAAAAATAAATACACACAGTTTTCATATTTATTTGTACATAGATGCAACTGTATGCAATGGACTAAAATCAATCATAAAATGCAATATATTTCTCAAAATCGGCTTTCATCCTTTCTGGCTTAATTATTCCGGATAGAAGCCATACACTCCAGATCTCTTCATTGCTCAGTCTCCAGTAAGCTTCATTTCCTCTTAAGGTTCATTGGGATTAATGATGCATTAAGTTTAGCACAACAATAGAATGCTAATTATCTGTAAATTTACAATTTGTTCTCTTGCGAATTTGCACTTCTTTGGTAACTAGACAGCCTGACTTTTTTCCCACTAACACAAAGGCCTACAGGAAATGTCATAGAAGAGGTATTTTAATAAAATATTAAATAAGCACATTTTTTGATAGTTCAGTCTTATCTTAGATTTCAACACACTTTAAGAGTCTTTAAATATGTGTGCCACTTCTCAATTACCTGTCTTAATGGAGAGGTACAGCAATGTGTATAATTCAAATGAATATTAATATACAAATGTTTAACATAGCGGGCATCTACATCATATACTTTTAGAATAAGTAAAATTCACAGCAAGCAATTCCTATCACATTATTCATAGTTCTACCAAGTTTCTCTTTATATTCTTTGTTATAATCTGATGCTGAATTTTATTATCATTCAAATTTACATAAAGATGTTACTACAAATAAGAAGTACTAATAAATGGCTTCTTTGGTGGTTTCTGTCAAATTGAATTATGCTATTTCTTGAATAGAATGTGAGTAACAGTAATATTGTCCTATGGACAGTTGTTGATTATATTTGTTAGATCTATTTTAGGGACTAAAACCATGCAGCACATTTAGCTATTAGTATTGCTTTGATGTTAAATATCTTTTAAGGGTTACAGATTTTAATTGATAGTAATAAATAATTTATTTCAAAGTACTAATTCAGGATTTCATTATGTGCATAAAACCAATAAAGACTATGTTAAATTTAATATGTAGCAGGAGACATCTTTATCATAAGAATCATTACAAAGTATAATATGAAATGTACATCGATTCAGAGTATTTTAAAAAGCAAAACTTAGGGAAACATATCAAATAAATGAAATTTTACATCAATAATTGAGACTACGGACTACTTTGGATGGACTGGAACTGTGTTCCAGACAAGAAAGTTCTGGCATGATGGAGAAAACAAGTCAGATGATATAGAGAGGTGACTCAGGAAAGCATTGTCTGTGGCAGGATTGTGAAGAGAAATTTGATATAATTGTCTTTTGTGCTTAACTTAGTTTCTCTTTACTTTTCCCAAACAGAACTTCTGTAATTGTGTAAACATTAGGTATTTTAAAGCTCCTCTTTCAGAATGCTGTTCTAAGTCAGAGTGCAAAATAAATAAATAAATAAATAAATAAATAAGTTAATAAGTAACCGATTTCATTCAATGTGGTATTCCTAATTTGTAAAATGACAGATCACCATCATATTTAACTTTCTATTAGACTGTGATTTGTTGTAACACTCTTTTGTACTTTAAGGAAATGATCCTACAATACTATCAATGATCACAGTTTTAATGATGTATATTGTTCCTTTAAGTTTGAATATTGAGATACAGAAGTATGTGTTTATTTTCAAAATATCCTGTACATATTTTGGAAAGTTCTGTTTCTAAACAATTTCCAGCACCTAGGAAACAATATTCAGAGAAGTTATTTACAAGTCATTATTTGACCCTAACTTAGCAATGATAAAAAACTATAAATTACCTGAAAGCAGGAAGCTTGATGTTGTCTCTTTTATGTACGAGCTTGATTGTAATCTCTTGTGAAGCAATAATTATATAAAACAATAAAATAACATGCCTGCAGTATAAGCAAAGGAAATCTTTAAATACCAAATTATCTATTAAAATGCTATTCTCTGTATTTTTAGAGATAGAGTTTTTATTTTACTATTTTTATTTTATTAAATTATAAATAAAGAAACAGAACAAAATTGAAATATGTAAAATATTTCTTCACAGCTGAGTATGCTGGTGGAGTAGAATGTATCAGAGCATGGCTCAGTTGTCCTGGGTTTTAGAGTGTAGCCTTGAACAAGTGACTAGACACAGTTTACACAATTTTAAATTGAAGAAAAAATAATAACTATCTAAAACTGTTGAGAAAAGTGAGATAATTTATGCAAAGCTTAGAACTCTTAGCACTTTCAAAGTACCCCATGACAGTAATTTATAGCTGCACATTCAAAACAAATATCTGTATTATTAGTGATAAAGAAACTTCAAGTTAAAACACTGGAGAAGTAATTTACTTTTTCATGACAGTGCCAAAAAGCAATAAAAATTATTTATTCAGTATTGCTGTGACATTAAAAGCACTTGATGGTTTTAGGAGAAATTTTTTATTAAACTGATAAAATTCAAATTTGCATCTCTTCAGCATAATACCAATATTTTAAATTAATATTTTAAATGTCAAGAGTATATATATATATATATATATGGCATAACCAACTTATAAAGGAAACATGGGGGATAGAAGGATGGCTCAGTGGCTCAGTTTTTAAAGAGCACTGAGTGCTCTTCTTGGAAGACTTCTGTTCAATTTCCAGAACCTACAAGGCAACTCACAACTTCTTGTGACCTGAGTCCTAAGGGATAGATGATGATGATATTTTCTGGTATCATAGGCAGCAGACATATATGTGGTGAATAGATGTACATGCAGGCAAAGTATTCAAATGTATTAGATAAATACATTTTTTATTTTGTTTCTATATTTATTTACATTATATGATTAAATGTTTTGCTCACTTGTACTTCTGTTCACCAACTATGTGGTAGGTACCTGTAGGTCAGAAAAGAACACTGAATCAATTGCTTTTAATCACTAAGACATATACATATGTCAACAGCCCAATAATCTGTTTATAAATAGAAATGTTAGGTATAATGTGAATATCTTTCATTAACATGCTTCTTAAATGTGTAATAAAGCTAAACTGTATCTTATGTGACTTTAAATATTTTACTGCTGTGGCCTTTATAACAATGTAATTTCTGCACATGCATTGTATGAAATAATTATAACAGCAATAACTTACAATGCTGTAAAAACAAAATTTATGTTAATAATTTGAATAAGTCATTATAAGTAGTAGAAAAGAAATAGAAATGACATGAGGGTTATATGTATTTTATAATTGCATAACATGATCTGATTAATGAAACAGTCACTGAAAGATGAAAGATTAGATTAGTCAAACAAAAGTAAAATTCATTTGAAATTCTTTCCACAATATCTTGTGTGTGTGTGTGTGTGTGTGTGTTTGTGTGTGTTTGTGTGCTACAATTTGTGGCCAAAAATATTAGTTTGGCATGGAATATGTTTCCTACTTGATGGAAGAGAGGTAAAATACACATATGCACTAAAGAAGTGCTGAGGTCTGTGTTGCTTTAATTCATTCAATTTTTTTAATTCATTCAATTTTTTAAAATAAGGGCTACAGTGCACCAGCCATTAATACCATGTTGAACAATACAAATAATATCCTTCAGTATGATGTTTGCATACCTGCTACAGAAAGTGGATGAAATTAAACAAAACACAATAATTAAACATTTAGTAAGTGAGGAAAGATAGAAATAATTACACTCTTTTATCAGAACACAGTCTGAGAGAAAAATGTGAGACAGTGCTTTATTCAAGAAGTGATATAAGAAACAACCCACCATGGAAAGTAGACAAAATGTGACATATACAAGAGCAGGCAAAATGAAGGAGTTATACATAAAGACAGCAGAGGCTCTATGAATACATCTGAGAAGTGGACATATGGCTTTTATAAAGACTACCAAATGAACATAAGTTGGTTCATATATTCAGTTATCAGTTCCATCCTCCAGAAGGCCCAGAAGGCATACCTACTAAAGAAATGTCACAAAAGTAGGTTCAGAAAATAGACTAGGAGCTGTTGGATGCATTAGCCACTCTGAAAGAGGTTAGCTTTTATCCTCAGCTTAGGGGAAAGACATTTTATCAGAGGTGTACTGGCTAGTTTTGTTTGTCAACTTGGCACAGGCTGGAGTTATCACAGAGAAAGGAGTTTCAGTTGGGGAAGTGCCTCCATGAGATCCAGCTGTGGGGCATTTTCTCCATTAGTGATCAAGGGGGGGCGCCCCTTGTGGGTGGTACCATCTCTGGGCTGGTATTCTTGGGTTCTATAAGAGCAGACTGAGCAAACCAGTAAATATCTTTCCCCCATGGCTTCTGCATCAGTTCCTGCTTCCTGACCTGCTTGAGTTCCAGTCCTGACTTCCTTTGGTAATGAACAGCTGTGTGTAAGTGTAAGCAGAATAAACCCTTTCCTCCCCAACTTTCTTCTTGGTGGAAACCCTGACAAGAGGGCAGGTATGGCTGAGGTTAGCTCAGGACTGACTGGGCAAGACTGTAGGGCAGGACAGAAGATTGAATTCCTAATCACACCTGGCCATCATGAAACAGAGTAACATCATGAAAAGGAGTGGATGCAAGATGAGAACTAATTGACATAGAGGTGAGAGAAGAACTTAATCTAACAGTTACCACTAGCAACGCTGATATTATGGTAAGGAGAAAGAAATTGGGTAAAAGAGGACAGCCAAGTGTTTTATACCTTCAAGGCTAAATAGTCACCCCATTCTTCCATGTTGCTGGAAGTGATCCTGAAGGATGAGGAAAGCACAATCTAGAGGTCAACATCATTGCAAGATGTTTGATCACACTGTGAACCCTAAGATGTTTTATTTAATGAGAATATCTGTTTCTTGTTGTGGTGTGGCTCAGACATTAACATTCATCTTTAATCTTAATACAAACATGCCCTTAGTACACACCTTTAATCCCAAACAATAAAGACAAAGTTAGTTTGGATAAAGAAGAACCCCTGTTTGAAAGTTGTCTAATTGATTGGCAGACAAAGTAACAAATCAGAGAAAGATGTAACAGAATTAGATATGCCCAACTCTCGGGAGAACAGAGGAAAGGGAATCTACTCAAAACAGCATTGCAGAGAGAGAGAGAGGAGAAAAAAGGACAGTTTTATAGGGATAATTTTACAGAGGCAGGTTAAAGAAAGAACAAGGTAGACACAGGTAGACGCAGAAGAAGCCAGAGAGTGAGAAGGAGCTAAAAGATTAGAACCCATTACAAGAATTAGTTTGAGATGGTGTAGAGTCAGAGAGGAGTTTGTGCCAGAACAGCTGAGTTGAACCAACCAGCCAGAGCTCAGAAAGAACCAGGAAGAAATGAGGTGAGTTTATTCAGCAGCAAGACTCAGAGGCTAAAGCATTGTGGGCCTAGATAATATTGTCTGTAGTTTTCTGTACTGGTCTCAGGATGCTACAAAAAGAAGTTTCCATGATGAGGTGTAAAGACTGCATGTATCAGTGGTACCGGGACAATATTTATAGACTGGGAATGCTATAGACTGTCTACAGAAATGTTTACAGATTGTTACATTGCACAGTGATTAAGATCTGCATCTATTTGGAAACAGGAGACCGAAACAGACTTCATTAATTTTTATCCCTTGACCATGCATCATACTCCAGGTTGTTTTATCCGGATAATACATCTGTTTGCCTTTTTTTCACAGCTTGTTTTACCTGAAATTGTCCAAATTTTTTATTCAGTACATTTCCTAAGTAATGTTTGATACATTTTCTAACAAAGTACACCTAATATTTGTTAATAGAATACAGTAACTTCTCTATTTCCAAGCCAAAAATTAAACACACACACACACACACACACACACACACACACACACACACAATGATACTAGGCATACCCCTATAGGTCCCTTATTAGCACACAGAACTTGGTAGTAATAAACAGCTCTCTAGTTGTAATTAGACTGTTCAAAGAGAGGTATGTTATGTCTGGTGAAGACTATTTTTTTAAGTTCTTTGTTCCAATAATAATTAAATCTGAATACAAATGGAGTTCTTGTTTGGATATACAACATGTAATACTACTTTCATATTATGAGAACATATAGAGTTTAATTAACAGGACAGCAAGTCATTATTACAAGGTTACTATTGTAATCCATGGATAATGTAGAGAGATTTGAATTTTACCCTAAATAAGTTTGGGTTATAAAGTCTATTTAATAGACACAAGATAGAGTCTTACTTGTTTCTCTGTGGCAGCTCCTTATTTACAGTTTATAACAACCTGCTCTCAGAAACATGATAGGATTTTCAAAAAGTTATTAATGCACATATTTAATTATGCAATTACTTTGCAATTTAAATTTAAATTTTATTTGAAATATGTAATCACATCCACAATATCTCAAAAGTCTTTATCCTGACTTTTTTCTGTAAGCAATACACTGAAACTGAGTTTTGGAGAAGCAAGAGAAAGGGGTCCTCTACTCTGTCTCCTTTGCTTGCCTTTTTAGTATCTGTGTGTTCACACATGTTTTGCTAATAATTTAAGTATCATTCTCAAAGACAAAACAAACTGGAAAACAGGTTACTCACACAAACATGTTGAACACATTATCAAAAAACACGATTGAAAGGTAACATAAAATAAGCAACAGTGGCAAAAACATAAACGAAAAGAAGGAAGTATTCATCCCTTCCCTGAAAAGCAGAGATTAAAAATCACTCCCTATTTTGTTGACATAGAAAATCTTTTAAAAGTCAATTTATTTTGAATTATAATAGTAATATATGGTAATATTAATACTTTCTGGTTTATAGTGGGCTATATAACATGACTCTGTTTATTAACATTGACCTTACTCATTTAATATAAAAGAACTTTGTGAGAATGCCTTGTGACAGATACCAGTTAAGTCCTAAAGTTCAAGAACTCATTTTCCTTTTGTAATGAGTTAAATGTCAGAGTGTGTAGGCAGTTGTCTAGCATTAGATGTGTTTAAGGTGGCTAGCATTGAAGAATATAAGGAAATAGTAGTTCTACATCAGAAGAACTAGAGGAGGTATAGCTCAGTGGTAGAGCATTTGACTGCAGATCAAGAGGTCTCCAGTTCAAAAGCAGGTGCTTCCTGCCTAGTCTTTATCCCCACTTTGGGCTGGAGAGATGGCTCAGTGGTTAAGAACACCGAGTGCTCTTCCAGAGGTCCTGAGTTCAATTCCCAGCAACCACATGGTGGCTCACAACCACCTGTAATGGGATCTGATGCCCTCTTCAGGTGTGTCTGAAGACAGTTACAGTGTACTCATATACATAAAGTAAATAAATATATCTTTAAAAAAATAAGAACAACTTATGATCTGTTAGAGTTTATTTACACTTAATATGTAGTTCTAATGTAAACTTTCAACTTGTTTTATCCATCCTGACAAAAATATTAAGTATCAACAATGATACTAAAGCATATTTGTAAATAAGATGATCTGAAAAATCACAAAACTTCATAAACTTATAAGATGATTGTGGTGAAAGTCAATATTTGATCGTACTTTGAGAATAAACACATATTTATTATGATAGTTATCATCAAGAGTTTGAATAATTTGTCAGTCAAGATGAATGTGTAATTTACACTGAAAGCATACCATAGGTAAGTAATAAATTGCAAGTTCATTAAGTTTATTATTCTGTATATGGAATAATATCAAATTTTATTTTTATATACTTCCTATAAAAACTTCACCTATGATATTATGTCATCTTAAAATCATATAAAAATATATTTGAGAGTATTTTAATTATACAATATTTTACTTCTGATTTTACATAACATGGCAAATCTCTGGTACTTTTCATTTTTATTTACAAATTGTACTAATTTGAGTACTCAGGTTCCTAAGTCTGTTTTCCAATTTTAACTTGATTCCACAGCAAAAGATAATATATATATTACTATAAATGCAGTTATAATAATAAATACAGCTAAATTGAATAAAAAGAAATGCCAAAAATGGAATTAAATTCCAATTTAATTAAATAAAATTTATTTGTTAATATAATATAATAATAAAAAAGATATATATATATATATAAATCATACATGTATATGTTTATGTGCATATATGTATATGTGGGCAACAGTGATACAATACAAATAATCTTTTTCCTGTGTGTGTTTGTGTGTGTGTATGTGTGTGTGTATAGTCTAAAACATAACATGATTAGTGCTTCTCTGGAAAAGAAAAAATATATGGCAAGATATTTATGAAAACAATTTAGAAAAGAATAATACATGTGAAAATTATGGATGAAACCACTGGCCTGATGTATCATTTTAACAAAGGATGCTTTCATATTTGAAGAAGAGGGAGACAGAATAAAAATACACTGTGGTTCTTTTATAAGAGAAGCATTTATGGCATAATGAAGAATATTGTTTTTATGAGGCCCAAATAGGAAACAGATGTACAGGTTTAGATATATGAACTGACAGTATTTTTGTCCTGTATATTCTGTCCTCAATGGTCAAATACCCAGTCTAATCCATCCTGGCCATTTTAGACTCCATTGTCTCAAAAATGTTTCTGGTTGTGTGTAATCATAATCTTGGTTAAGATTAGATTAGATTCCATTTTTTGGCATTTTTTAAATTAATTTAGTTTTATTTTTCTTATTCATTTTATATCCTTCTTGATGCACCTTTCACAGTTATCACATCCCACAATAATTTTTCATCCCCTCTTCCCCTCTCCTCTGTGTGGGTAGAGGCCTCCCTGGGTATTACCTCCCCCCATCCCCCACCCCTCCACTTTCAGAAGTTTAGAACTTTTCATCAAGTTCTGTAAGAAGATAGAAGAGCCCAGTCAATTTGGGTGGGGTGTTGGGAATCTCACCTATGACATTACAGCATAGAATTTCATTATACCTCACTTTCATTACTTGCTTATCTATTGATGGTGAAGATTAATAAGCTCATTCTTCTTAGACTGTGTAAAATAGGTTACATTGTCATATAGATACTATACCAAACATTATCATGCTGTTTTATGATGAGAGAAACAGTAAAACCATCAGGTCCATCATTAGGATCCTATTTGAAACTCATGGACCCCAGAAGTTGTGCATTTATAGGCTTCTCCTTTCATAAAACTTTCCTATTCATTAATGTTTTCTGATATTTTAAAATTATGATTGTCACTTTGGTTTGAACCTAGACTCTTTTGAGGGAGAAAAAGAGTTGTTAGTGAGATAAGAAGGATCTTTTTTTTTTCTTTTCTTGGATATATTCTATATTTACAATTCATTCCCCTTTTTCTGGTTCCCCAACCCCAAAGGTCCCACATGCCCTTTTCCCTCCCCCTGCTCCCGCATCTACCCTCCCACCTCCCTGTTCTTGTACTCCCCCACAATGATGCTTTGGTCCATTCTAGCACGAGTGTCCACTCCTTACTTCTTGTGAGACATCACTTGACATGTGATTTATGTCTTTGGTGTTCCAAGCTTCTAGGCTAATATCCACTTATCAGTGACTGTATACCCTGGGTATTCTTTTGAGTCTGGGTCACCTCACTTAGTATGACGTTCTCCAGCTCCATCCATTTCTCTATGAATTTCATGAATTTGTTGTTTCTAATGGCTGAATAGTACTCCATTGTGAATATATACCACAATTTTTGTATCCATTCCTCTGTTGAGGGACATATGGGTTCTTTCCAGCTTCTGGCTATTATATATAAGGCTGCTATGAACATAGTGGAGCATGTATCCTTACTGCATGCTGGGGAATCTTCTGGGTATATTCCCACTAGTGGTATGGCTGGGTCCTCCAGAAGAATCACGTCCAGTTTTCTGAGGAACAGCCATACTGATTTCCAGGGTGGTTGTACCAGCTTGCATTCCCACCAGCAGTGGAGGAGTATTTCTCTTTCTCCACATCCTCGCCAACACCTGATGTCTTCTGAGTTTTTAATCTTAGCCATTCTGACTGGTGTGAGGTGAAATCTCAGGGTTGTTTTAATTTGCATTTCCCTAATGACTAATGATGTTGAACATTTTTTAAGGTGTTTCTCAGCCATCTGAATTTCTTCAGGTGAAAAGTCTCTGTTTAGCTCTGTACCCCATTTTTGGATATGGTTATTTGGTTTTCTGGGGTCTAACCTCTTGAGTTCTTTGTATACATTGGAAATTAGCCCTCTGTCAGATGTGGGGTTGGTGAAGATTTTTCCCAATTTGTTGGTTGCCGATTTATCCTTTTGACAGTGTCTTTTGCCTTACAGAAACTTTGTAATTTTATGAGGTCCCATTTGTCTATCTTGCTCTTAGAGCATAAGCAATTGGTGTTCTGTTCAGGAATTTTTCCCCTGAGCCAATGTCCTCAAGGGTCTTCCCAGTTTCTTTTCTATTAGTTTTAGTGTGTCTGGTTTTATGTGAAGGTTCTTGATCCACTTGGAGTTGAGCTTAGTGCAAGGAGGTAAGATTGGATCAATTCTCATTCTTCTGCATGTTGACCTCCAGTTGAGCCAGCACCATCTGTTGAAAAGGCTATCTTTTTTCCACTGGATGTTTTCAGCTCCTTTGTCGAAGATCAACTGTCCATAGATGTGTGGGTTCAATTCTGGGTCGTTAATCCTATTCCATTGATCCGCCTCCCTGTCACTGAACCAATACCATGCAGTTTTTTTTTTTTTTTGTTTTGTTTTGTTTTGTTTTTCGAGACAGAGTTTCTCTATGTAGCCCTGGCTGTCCTGGAACTCACTCTGTAGACCAGGCTGGCCTCAAACTCAGAAATCCACCTGCCTCTGCCTCCCAAGTGCTGGGATTAAAGGCGTGTGCCACCACCGCCCAGCTGCAGTTTTTAATACTACTGCTCTGTAATATTGCTTGAGGTCCGGGATATTGATTCCCCCAGAAGTTCTTTTGCTGTTGATGATAGTTTTAGCTATCCTGGGTTTTTTGTTATAACAGAAGAATTTGAGAATTGCTCTTTCTAACTCTATGAAGAACTGAGATGGGATTTTGATGGGGATTGCGTTGAATCTGTATATTGCTTTGGGTGAGATTGCCATTTTGACTATATTAGTCCTGCCAACCCACGAGCATGGAAGATTTTCCCATTTTGTGATGTTTTCTTCAATTTCCCTCTTCAGAGACCTGAAGTTTTTGTCTTATAAATCTTTCACATGTTTGGTTAGCGTCACTCCAAGATACTTTATATCATTTGTGGCTATTATGAAGGGTGTCATTTCCCTAATTTCTTTCTCGGCCTGCTTATCCTTCGCGTATAGGAAGGCTACTGATTTGTTTGAATTGATTTTATATCCAGCCACTTTGCTGAAGTTGTTTATCAGTTGCAGGAGTTCTCTGGTGGAGGTTTTTGGGTCACTTAAGTATACTATCATATCATCTGCGAATAGTGATAGTTTGACTTCTTCCTTTCCGATTTGTATCCCTTTGACTTCCCTATGTTGTCAAATTTCTCTAGCTAGTACCTCAAGTACTATATTGAAGAGATATGGTGAGAGGGGGCAGCCTTGTCTAGTCCCTGATTTTAGTGCAATTGCTTCAAGTTTTTCTCCGTTTACCTTGATGTTGGCTACTGGTCTGCTGTATATTGATTTTACTATGTTTATATATGGGCCTTGAATTCCTGCTCTTTCTAAGTCCTTTAGCATGAAAGGATGCTGAATTTTGTCAAATGCTTTTTCAGCATCCAATGAGATGACCATGTGGTTTTTTTCTTTGAGTTTGTTTATGTAGTGGATTACATTGATGGATTTCCATATATTGAACCATCCCTGCATCCCTGGGATGAAGCCAACTTGGTCATGGTGAATGATCATTTTGATGTGTTCTTGGATTCGGTTGGCAAGTATTTTGTTTAGTATTTTTGCATTGAGATTCATAAGAGAAATTGGCCTGTAGTTCTCTTTCTTAGTTGGATCTTTGTGTGGTTTTGGTATCAGGGTAATTGTGGCTTTTTAGAATGATTTGGATAGTGTTCCTTCTGTTTCTATTTTGTGGAATATTTTGAAGAGTATCGGTATCAGGACTTCTTTGAATGTCTGATAGAATTCTGCACTAAAACCCTCTGGTCCTGTGCTTTTTTTGGTTGGAATACTGTCTATGACCCCTTCTATTTCTTTGAGGGTTATGGGTCTGTTTTGATGATCTATTTGATCCTGGTTTAATTTTGGTATTTGGTAACTGTCTAGGAAATTGTCCATTTCCTCCAGATTCTCCAGTTGTGTTGAGTATAGGTTTTTGTAGTAAGATCTGATGATTTCTTGAATTTCCTCAGTTTCTGTTGTTATATCTCCCTTTTCATTTCTAATTTTGTTAATTTGAATACTGTCTCTTTGCCCTTTGGTAAGTCTGGCTAGGGGTTTATCTATCTTGTTGATTTTCTCAAAGAACTAGCTCCTGGTTTTGTTGATTGTATGTTTCTCTTTGTTTCAACTTGATTGATTTCAGCCCTGAGTTTGATGATTTCCTGTCTTCTACTCCTCCTGGGTGAAATTGCTTCTTTTTGTTCCAGAGCTTTCAAGTGTGCCATTATGTTGCTAGTATATGCTCTGTCCTGTTTCTTTTTGGAGACACTCAGGGCTATGAGTTTTCCTCTAAGCACTGCTTTCATTGTGTCCCATAGATTTGGGTATGTTGTGCCTTCATTTTCATTAAATTCTAAGAAATCTTTGATTTCTTTCTTTATTTCTTCTTGGACTAAGGTATCATTGAGTAGAATATTGTTCAGTCTCCATGTGTATGAGAATTTTCTGTTGTTTTTGTTGCTATTGAAGAACACTCTTACTCCATGGTATCTGATAAGAGGCATGGGATTAGTTCCATCTTTTTATATTTGTTGAGATCTGTCTTGTGTCCAATTATATGGTCGATTTTGGAGAAGGTACCATGAGAGGCTGAGAAAAAGGTATAGTCTTATGCTTTAGGGTAAAATGTTCTATATATATCTGTTAATTCCCATTGGTCCAAAGTTTCAATGAGTTTCTCCATGTCCCTGTTTAGTTTCTGTTTTCCTGGTGGGTCCACTGTGGATAGTGGAGTATTGAGGTCCCCCTTAATCATTGTGTTAGGTGCAATGTGTGCTTTGAGCTTTAGTAAAGTTTATTTCACGAATGAGGGTGCCCTTACATTTGGAGCATAGATGTTTAGAATTGTGAGTTCTTCTTGGTGTATTCTTCCTTTGACTAGCAAGAAGTGACCTTCTGTGTCTCTTTTAATGACTTAGGGTCGAAAGTCAATTTTATCTGATATTAAAATGGCTATTCCAGCTTGCTTCCTGTGACCATTTGCTTGCAAAATTGTCTTCCATCCTTTTACTCTAAGGTAGTGTTTGTCTTTGACTCTGAGGTGTGTTTCCTGTAAGCAGTAAAATGTAGGGTCCTGTTTCTGTATCCAGTCTGTTAGTCTATGTCTTTTTATTGGGGAATTGAGTCCATTGATGTTAAGAGATATTAAGAATAGAGATTATTATATCCTGACATTTTTGATGTTATTTTCGTTTTTGAGTAGTTATCTTCCTTTGAGTTTGATGGAAGAAGTTTACTGTCTTGCTTTTTCTTGGGTGCAGTTTCCTTCCTTGTATTGGAGTTTTCCTCCTATTATCCTTTGTAGAGCTGGGGTAGTGGAAAGATATTGTGTAAATTTGGTCCTGTCATTGAATATTTTGATTTCTCCATCTATGTTGATTGAGAGTTTTGCTGGGTATAGTAGTCTTGGCTGACATTTGTGTTCTCTTAGGGTCTGCATGAGGTCTGCCCAGGATCTTCTAGCTTTCATAGTTTCTGGAGAGAAGTCTGGTGTGATTCTGATAGGTCTTCCTTTATATGTTACTTGGCCTTTTTCTCTTACTGCCTTTAATATTTTGTCTTTGTTTAGTACATTTGGGGTTTTGATTATTATGTGACAGGAGGTGTTTCTGTTCTGGTCCAGTCTGTTTGGAGTTCTGTAGGCTTCTTGTATATTCATGGGCATCTCTTTCTTTAAGTTAGGGAAGTTTTCTTCCATAATTTTGTTAAAGATATTTGCTGGCCCTTTAAGTTGTAGATCTTCACTCTCATTTATCCATATAATCCTTAGGTTTGGTCTTCTCATTGTGTCCTGGATTTCCTGGATGTTTTGGGTTACAAGCCTTTTGGATTTTGCGTTTTCTTTGACTGTGGAGTCAATGGTTCCTATGTTATCTTCAGCACCTGAGATTCTTATTTCTATCTCTTGTATTCTGTTGTTGATATTTGCATCTACGACCCCTGATTTCTTCCCAAGGTTTTCTCTCTCCACCGTTGCCTCCTTTTGTGATTTCTTAGTTGTTTCTACCTCTGTGTTTAGATATTAGATGGTTTTGCTCAGTTCCTTCATTTGTTTTTTTTTGTTTTCATGTAATTCTTTAATATATTTTTGTGCTCCCTCTTTCATGACTTCTGCCTGTTGTTTCAAGTTCTCCTGCATTTCTTTAACTGATTTTCTCATTTCCTCTTTATTGGTTTCTGTCTGATGGCCCATATTCTCCTGGAGTTCTTTAAGTGTTTTTTGTGTTTGGATTGTAAGAGCTTCTACCCTATTGATGTTCCCCTGCATTTCTTTAAGAGATTTGTTTATGTCTTTTTTGTGTTCGTCTAGGAGCATCATGACCTGTGCTTTTATATCTAACTCTTGTTTTTCTGGTGTGCTGATGTATCCAGGACCTGCTGTGGTTGGCGAATTGGGTGCAGATGGTGCCATATTGCCTTGATTTCTGTTAATAACGTTCCTATGTTTGCCTTTTGCCATCTCTTTATCTCTTGAGTTAGTTGGTATTATTGTAGATGGCAGCCCCGCTGAAAGCACAGCGGGCCTGTCCCCAGGAGACAGTGACCTTGGCTGAGCTGTTGGTACAGGATCTGTAGATGTCTTCTGGCTCAGGGTGCGGGCCAGAGCCTGGCGGCATTGTCTGTGCTGGACTATGCTAGCTCTCAGTCCAAGCCCCTGACTCCAGCTGCAAGAATTCCGAGCTGTGTCCCGAGGCCCCAGATCTCCTGTAGAGCTAAGCTAAGCTATATCTCTGTCCACGCACCTGACTCTAGCAGCTTGCTGTGCCTGCTGTTCATGCACTGTGTCCCGAGGCAAGATGGTGGCCCTGCTGAAAGCACAGCGTGACCTTGGCTGAGCTGTTGGTACCCGGCTCTGCTGATCTCTTCTGAAGGCGTTGTCTGTGCTGGACTATGCTAGCTCTCAGTCCAAGCCCCTGACTCCAGCTGCTAGAATTCTGTGCTGTGTCCCGAGTCAAGATGGCCCCTCGCTGCCAGCCCGCTCGGAGAGCCCGCCGCCTGGTCTGCCGACAAGAAGGATCTTGAAGAGAAAAAAAAATCATGATTAAAATTTATTTTAGGGAAAAGTTAAATAAAAGGAGAAACCCTATAATTGTAACAATTTCTGGGTTTGTAATGCTATCATGGACCCTGATCTGTGTTCTTATTATATAGATAAATTGTTCCTGTAAACCCTTCAAGTAAAATACATATTAAAATTCTTGCCATATAATCCTGGTTTTTACTTCAGTGAAAACCATTGGAAAGTGTTTGTTTAGTGTATTCATAAGGAAAAATTTATTCAATAGAAGAAAAGTATAGAGGACTTTTCTATGGCCAAAGAAAGTTTAATTTGAAGAGGCAAGAAGTATTAAAGTATATATATGATATATATTATATATCTATCGTATATATATCATATTTATCATATTTAATTATGATGTACATAATACATACAATATGAAATTATATACATATTATATATACATATATATGTCATAATAATTTCTAGATCTATCCATTCTCGTAAAATGTGATTTTTTTATTTGTCTTATGTCTTGTTACATAAAATTTGATGTGCACGTGTACCACAGTTTTCTTGTCTGTTAATCTTTTGATGAGCACCTGGGGTGTTCCATTTCTTACCCATTGTGAATAGTGTTAGAAAAAAACATAGATGAACACGCACCTCTTCAAACGGTAATAGATGCTTTTGAGTGTGTGCCAAGGATGTATCACCTTTGTCACATAGACTTTTTGTTTTAAATTCACTGATTTCCATTCCTAGTAAACATGAATAATGTACCTCTGTCATCACACACACACAAGCATTTTGTTTTGTGCTTTGTGATTCCATATTTGTGCTAATTCATTTTCATGAGAGGATTTAAATACTGTCTGAAGTGCAGTTTGATCTAATCTACTCTTCTCAACCTACTTTCTTTTTCTCAACTCTTTTTTTTCCAGAATGTGGCAGAGATAGGATATGCCAACTGTCGTGAGAGCAGACAAGACAGGGAGGATTTAAGAGTGCAGCACACATGCAGAGAGGGCGGGGGGTAAGAGAGAGGAGGAGGAAGAGGAGGAGGAGGAAGAGAAGGAGGAGGAGGAATAAGAGGAGAAAGAGAAGGAGGAGGAGGAGACAGTTTTACAGGGACAAGTTTACAGAGACAGATTGAAGTGAAGTCGGAACAAATCAGAGAATGAGAACAAGCCAAAAGTTTAGAACAGATTGTTATAGTTAGTTTGAAGCCAATCAGAGCAATTCAGTCAGAAGACAAGGGAATCCGATTTGAATTAGTCAGCTTGGAGGGGAATTTGAGTCAGAACACCTGAGGTGAACCAGCCAACCAGTTCAGAAAGAACTAGAAAGGGTGAGATTATTAAGTAGTAAGCCTTCAAGACAACAATTATATCTGTCAGTTAAAAGTTCCTTTTACAGAAAACATAATGCAAAAATACAAAACATATGTTAAAAAGGGACAAAGAAAAATTATATTCAGATTAAGGTTTTGCTTGAAAAAGTTCAAAGCTTCTTATAGAAATGATAATATTGTATTTTTTTGAAAAACATACACTAGGAAGTAGATCTTGACATCAAATTACTACTTTATGTAAAAGAGGATGTTCTAAAATTTTGGAAGCTGAGGTACTAAATATTTAATTACATTGATCATTTTCAAGATACAAAAACAATACCCACAAGCAAAATATATTTACATTTACTAAATTTCACTCTGGAATTTTCAAATGCAAACTGAGGGCCCCCGACATGGCAAATTGTAGGCTTTATACTCACAAAGTAAAAACATTCTTTACAGAAAATACTATGCATGATATACACTGCAATCTATATTTCAAAGCATCAGTAAAAAATAAGTGAAGACCAAAGACATACTCTTGGTATTGCTCTGTGAAGCCTCTCCACTCTTAAGCATCTTAGCTCACATCTCCTTAAACTTGTGTTTGTTTGGCCTTAAAAAGCAGAGAATTATTATCTTAGGATCTGCATCTTCTGAGATTCACTTGGTTCTATTGTTTCTGCCTTGAATAGATTGTTCCAACCAAAACTAAGACCACAAGTGTATTTAGGCTGCTGAATCAATAGAAGCACATGTTGCATATAAAGTACAAGTAAAATATAATTATAACTTACTAAATGTAGTCTAGTATCTTCAGGGGGGGTCCTATCTATATTTTAGCTTATATTTATGGTTTTAAAAAAATAATACAACATGAGCATCTGTCTTACATTACACACTTCAGTCATGTTTCTGAAGAAATAATCCAACATGAGCTTCTGTCTTACATTACACACTTCAGTCATGTTTCTGAAGAAATTGAGTTTGTTTTTGGCAAGTTCCAAGGGAGCTATTATGGCTGAATGCCCACTAGAAATCAATTGCACCAAATAAAGACAATGATGGAGTCTATCATAGCCTTCAATCTGTACTGAACATTATTTTGTAGAACAAAGTTCACCTCTGCAATATTTCAAATAAGTAGAGTTTATCACTTTTGTGAATCTATTTATTGTTAGCTACAGAGGGCACTTTAGTGAAACTACTGTTGAGGCCTGAGAATTGCTGATGCTTGAAAAGACAATATTATTCTTATGAGCTTTATAGATTTCTTATTCAATGTTCACCATGTGGACAATACAACATTCAAAGCACACTGTTGGGGAAAGGCATTTATATTTGCCTTTATTGACCTGACATTATTTTATGAGGCCTTTGCATACTCATTACAGATTGCTATCATTTTGAAAAGACAAAATAGTAATGGTTACATGGAAATTTGAACTAGGAGGAAATGGTATGCAAACTGAAGAATTATTTATGAACATTTCATATATAATATATATGTATATATTTAAACAGTTAAGTCCTGGAAAATCTCTATTTGGCTTAGCTTGACCAACAAGCCATCAATAATTATATAATAATTATATCTAATAAGACTTGTATTCAATATAACTGACCTCTATATCATTTTCAATGCAAATCAGCAAGTACTTTAAATTATAAAACCTATAGGTAGAGGGATCAGAACATTTCTCAGATGAATGATGTCACAAGAAAATAGACTTCCCTTGGTTGTATCAATAATTACTTATTTTCTAAAGACTAACACAAATGCACACACACACACACACACACACACACAAAATTTATATTCCTTAGGAATACACTTAATTTCACTAAATTTTAATGACAGTATGCTTGCGTAGTCAGGTTTCGTTTAAATCCTGATTTATTTTCTAAATGGAGAAGCAGGGTTGTTACTTAAGACCTAATGTTCCCCAGTGGTCACATTTGGGAGGCTTTCTAAACAGCAGGGAACCATTGTTATTTAAGTTCTAATGTGCCTCACTAGTCACATTTGGGAGCTGTTTCTGGTTGTACTGAAGGCTTTTGACTGATTAAATATAATGTACCAGTACAGCAAAATTAACTCTTGTCCTATAATGTCTATATGGCCATGTCCAGAATTAGCCAACATAGTTATATACATGCAGCCATACATGTTTACATATATATATTTAATTATCCTGTTAAAAATTTATTTTAGGTATATCTGAAAGAAGTTAATAGTATATTGGATAGCATAATCAGAGCAACCATAGTCACAGATGAACTGGATAAATAATTCCAGAGATCTAAGTTTGTCTTAAGAATGAAAAACAGCAACAACAAAAAGATAATCAATAATTCAACCCAGCTGTAGGTCTATAAAGCAAAGTATGTTCCACCTGGAAAAATACACAGTTGAACAGTATTTACACTATTTTCTTTAGGATAATCAGTATCTGTGTAAAGATCATATAAGTCCATATGTTCATCTGGTTAGGGGAAATTCTACAAGGACCTATACTCTAGGTGAAAGATACAGATAATCGACATCTGCTGAGAGAAATGATCAGATCAATATTTTCTGGAAATAAGCCCTCTAATATGTTATCTGATCCCAATCAGACACACATAATCTTAACTCTAAATGAACTAAGCAAGCTTTTCTGTATGAGTGTGTGTGTGTGTGTGTGTGTGTGTGTGTGTGTGTTTGAGTGTGTATGTGTGGCTATGTGTTAATATTAGTAACAATACTATTTTAAGAGGCTATCATGACTTTGAGAGTGAGAAGATCAACACTAGAAAAAGTGAAGAGAGAAAGAAGTAAAAGTTATTAAAATTTAACCTTCAAAAATGGAAAGTAAAAGATAGAAACCAATCTTATATTGAGGGTAAAAGCATTGTATTTTAGATTACTCAGTGATTGGATGTTTATTTGAACAAAGGCATAGGGCTCAATCCTACTACACATCAGTTAATTTAATAAAATTAGATGTTTTCAGCTAATTCAGGGATATAACTAGTTTTCTTGCTTTCTACAATTATTGAATCATAAACTATACCCCAATATTATATTTTAATAAAAACAGACATGATGATTATTGTTTATAATTACATTGAGTTATATTTGTATTCATTAAATGTAAAATTTTACATGTTCCAGTTGATAATCTTTTTTTTTTCCATTTTCTAATCCCAGAGAACTGCAAACTAATGAAGAATGTATTCTTTTTTCACCATTCAGAAAATTCTTGTATGTTCCATTCTAGTAAATTCTTGTACAACTTTGAGTCATGATGCCACTGCTTTATGATTTCCACCATGCAAAGAAGGTTATATTAGGAGTAAAAGTAATTATTGTGTGTCTCACTATTTTGACCTAGGGTGATAATTTGGGGAAATCCTTGGGAAAGATGGGAGTTTGAGCTTACACCAAGTGTGAGCTTCACACAAGTTTACTTTGTGTGTGTTTGTGTGTGTGTGTGTGTGTGTGTGTGTGTGCGCGTGTGTATGTGTATGCATGTGAGCATATGGGAAAGAGTGGGGGGCTGCTAATTTGCTTCAACCACAAGCTTCTTTTAGGTATTATTTTATTGATTTCTCTGTTCTACATATAAGGCACACTACAAATTTTAATATTGCTTAGCATTAATTATAAAATATGTAATTATAAAATATGTAGCAATGTAATCAGAAGTTAGCAGTGTTATGAATTGTAAACCAATGTTTGTTGAGAAGAAAGCCCATGCCAGACATTGCCCGGATGACCTGGAACCTGAAGTCGAATGGTAGGTTCATCTAGGATGAACCAAACAAGATTGGCAAACAAGACAAAACAAAAAACAAAGAAAAAAACAAAAACAAAAGAAAAGAAAAAGTCAGTGCTGATAGAGCAGTGCCTAGCCCAATTAACACCAGAGAGGCTTCTGGCAGCAAATGGAAGTGATGTAGGGACCAACGGCCAAAAATTAAGCAGATCACATGGAACCCCACAAAAGAGGGAGGATAGTAGCAGCCAGACGGGTTGAAAGCATCAGAAGAAAATGGCTCACAGAATCAACTAAGCAGTGCTCATAGGAGATCAGAGACTGAAACAGCAGTCATAGAGCCTGCATAGGTCTGTGTTAGGTCCTCTGGATATATGTTTAACAGTGGGTCGGCATTGTTCATGAACATTTTGCATGCTTTGTAGACCCCTTTCCTCCTACTGGACTTGCTTTGCCCAGCTTTGATATTAGGGTTTATTCTAGTCTTATTGTATCATGTTAGGCTCTGTTCAGTTGATATTCCAGAGATAGCTGTAATTTCTTAAAATAGAAATGTAAAAGGAAGGTATCTGGAGAAAATGGGAGGTATGTGAGGGATTGGACTGGGAGGAGAAGAAAGAGGGAATAGTTCAGTTGGGATGTTTTATTTGAGCTAAGAACATAAAGAAATAAGAAACAAGAGAGAGGGAGGGAGGAAGAAAAGGAGGGAGGGAGAAAGAGAGGAAGGGAGGAAGAGATAGAGAAGACAACAGATGAAAATGAAGTTTCTCATCTCTAAGATCATCAGATTGGAGCATACATTTAGCTGTCTTCTTCAGGTAGACAATTTAGAAGGTGCATATTTATATCTGAATTTAATACCTTTATATTTTTCACTGCCATTTCTTTCAGGTTTTATGGAGAATGATTTTTAGTGTGTTTTTTAGTTTGAAAGACAAGAAGGAAATGTAATTATTGTAGTAATGATGAATTCCTTTCTAGAATGCAAAATATACTTCAAAAATAATTCTATAGCTTTAAAATATGGACCTATTTCAGTATATTGGCTCTCAGTCTATTCCATAGTTGTAAAATCTCTTCATTTCTTTGCATCCATGGAAAGAAATATATTGCCTCTGAAATAATGTGCATCTTACTTCCAACACAATGGAAGATACTGGCTATGAGTCTCTTTATCTTTCTGTTTACTCTGAGAAAAATGAAATACAAGGTTTGGCCTCCCTTACTGCCTCAAAGCCACAGACATGAAGAAAGTAGATTTTCAGAACTAATAACAAGATCCATTGTTAATAACCACAGGCCAAGTTCATCTTGCTCTATGATGCACATGCGTGAAAAAGAGCTTCCTTGTAAGAATATTCCAGTATGTTTTACCGAAGATGCTCAGTTTGATAAGGGAAACTCATAAGGGAAGGAATACCAGGGATGATTTAATATAAAAAAGGGGATCTAAGTCATTGTGGCCCATACATAGCTATGAGAAACATGCAAAATGTCATAGAAAATTAGTGCAAGCCCTACTTCACTATTTCTTGTCTTTGCACATAGGCATCTATAGACAGCCATATTGCTTGTCCACTGGCAGACATCTGTCATCCCTGTTCCCATGAAGCCATTGTCAGTACCTGTTTACATGTGCTATACCTAAGAACTATGTCACACTAATCTGACCTTCTAGGTCAGGGTTAGATAGGCAGGTTCAAAAGGTTCTCAGTTGATTAATAATTTATTTAAATTTTTGTTTTCTGTTTGGGCAACATGGATTAGCTTTTATCCATTCAGGATCTGTAGGCTGATATACAATATACAATATGTGACGCTGGGCCTACTCAAAGGCCATAAGGGGATTTGGTTGCTTTATATTTTCATACTATGATTTATTGTTTCAATAAGTTAATTTTAACTTCTTCTTTGGTTGGTATGTGCTTTTTTGTATGTTTTTGTTGTGTTTTGTTGTTTTGTTTTTTTGTTTTTTATTTGGTTTGATTGGATTGTCTGTGTGTATGTGTGTGTGTGTGTGTGTGTGTGTGTGTGTGTGTGTATGTGTATGTATGTATGTGTTTTCTGGGCTTCTTTTTGGAGACAGAATTTTCCTTTGTAGTCCTGCTTGTACTGAAACTTAGTTTGTAGTCGAGGAGGTCCCCTAACTCAGACATCTACCTGCCTTTGCCTCTCAAGTGGGATCAAAGACATATTTGGTCACTATCTGGCAATTTGAAACTTAAATTGCATAGAATATGAAGCCTTACTTTGGTTTCCTCATTCTTTATATACAGTTTCAAATGTAATGCAAACTTACTTTTTAAATATATTCTTTTTGTTGCCTTAACATATTTGAAGGAAGGAAAAGAATGTGATAAAAATATATTGTATTAAAATTGTTTTAAAAGTACATATTTTAATTATTTTCACATTATTCTAATCAAATTGTCTTCTTTCTATACATTTGCCAATACATAATTTACTACTTTAGCTATTTAAGAAGGCTAGAAATCAGTCTGAATCTTCTCCTAGGTCCTTCCCATTTGCCAACAATTTTCAAAATCAATATTGCAATTTTCACAAAGCATTCTAAATTTAGAATGAGATTGTGTTGACTTATTTTGTGAAAAACAGACAGCACTGAATTGTGCAATCTGTTCTTATTTTATTGATTGAAGCTTTTCATTAATTTTTCTGTAGCATTTTCTGGAACTCTTGCACTTACTTATTTGTGAGGAAAACTGGCATGCCTTATCTCCAATACTAGAAAAAATAATCAATATAATATCACAAAAAGAAGCTATAACAGGATTGCCATCATCTATCTTGGATTATTAAATGTACTATACCCAGGACTATTTTATTATATATGAAAACCCAGCCAGAAAGTATCACTGTCCATACTGAGAGCTATACAGATTTTCTTATGGCCCATTTTGAGAAGCAGAACTATAAAAAATAAATAATAATAATAATAATAATAATAATAATAATAAATAATCCAGTTATTTTGCTGCATAAATCTAAAAAGTATTTTATATGCTTAATGTGGATTCTAATGATACTTTATCAACAGTAGTATAATATCTATGATGAAGTTTTTCCTCAGGAGAACCATAAAACAGACAGTGAGTGTAGATACCTTCTGAAAAGCAGCTATGACATCTGACTTTAGAACTTCTAATTTTAAAATGTGTATTTTGTGTTCAAATTTCTACAAAATTTATGATATCCTTATAAGTTTCAAAGCCTTTGCCTAGACTATAGAGTACAAAGATCTTTGTCCTAATAGAGCAGCACTAGGGAAAGCATAAATGTTAAGCACTCAAGCTTGTTTCTTCAAGGAAAATAGGGTATATACCTGTTTTCCACCAAGAGTGCTGAGAATGAGTATTTTAATGACCTGGGAACCATTGCAATCTGTAGGGACAGGTCATACATGAATCCCCCAGACTGCTATGTTTATTGCAATTTCTATTGTAAGCATTGTTTCTCATCAACTAGAGCCTATCCTTAGAGGAGATATCACATGTTCTTTATAGCTTTGTGTCCCCTATGTTATTTTAATGATTGAGACCACACCAGATCCTCCCCTGCTTCCTTAAGCTGCCTTAAACCTTATTGTGCACATGGGATTGAGATAATTGTTCGCAGAAAACTTTATTCAAAAGTTATACTATGCTTAAATGCTTAAAAATAAAATAAATGTAACATGCCCAGTGTTATAGGCTTTGGGCATTTTTTTGAGAAAAAATTGTTAAATTTATCTTCATCAGTTTCTTGGTTATGAGTATGTGTACTGATTTTTCCAAGACTGGAAAAAAGAAATAACCCAACCCAGTTTGAAATGATGAGAACTTATATGTTCACAGCTCCAGTTTGTCGAGGTACAATCAAAGTGCTGGCAGTTCTATGGATGAAGATGCACATGCTGTGTGTGTGTCTGCAGTACTAAGGGCATAGATGTACAGTCTGTATGCTGAAATAGATCCAGTGGATGTGTAACTGCAATGTTGTGGATGTAGATGCAGTGTCTGTGTGTATACAATGCTATGGATGGAGATGCAGAGTCTATGTGTATCTTCAATACTATGGATGTAGATGCAGTGTCTGTGTATACTGACAGTGCTGTGGATATAGATGCAGAGTCTATGTACTGGTAGTGCTATGCATGCGGATGCACAGTCTATATGATGTCAGTACTATGGATGTTGGGGAAACATCTACTTTCCCACTTCAGGCTTCTGGTATATATTCTGGGCTTGTAGATACATACCACTGTTTGCTTCTGTTTTCAAGGGCTGTTATCTTCCTCTGTGCTCCTGTCTCTGTTTTCTGTCTTTATCTATGTGTTTTTCTGTCTGCTTCTAACTGAAGATAGCAGCCAAATCAAACCAAGGTCTATAGTCTAAGAATAGAACCAGGGGATTATCATGATTACTTTAGGTGAACTTTATCTTCCAAAAATATGGCCAAGAGAAAACCCAGCCCACATGGTCTTAACCCTACACCATACACACACACATACACACACACACACACACACACACATACACACACACACACACACATACACACACACACACACACACACACACACATGATTACAAATAAGAAGTACTGAGAGAAAAAGCAAAAACAAGAAAGTAATCTTTTTTCAATAAACCCAAAAGAAGATAGCCACACAAACAGAATTCTATCTCTAACAACAAAAATAATTACTTTTTCTTAATATCTCTTAATATCAATGGACTCAATTCTCCAATAAAAGACATAGACTAACAGACTGGATATGTAAACAGGACACAGCATTTTGCTGCATACAGGAAATGTACCTTAGTAGCAAAGACAGACACTACTTCAGAGTAATGAGCTGGAAAAAAATTTCCAAGCAAATGATCTGAAGAAACAAGCTGGAGTAGCCATTCTAATAGCTAATAAAATTGACTTTCAATCAAAAGATATCAAAACAAATAAGGAAGAACACCTCAGACTCATCAAAGGAAAAAATCTACCAAGATAAACTCTCAATTCTGAACATCTGTGCTCCAAACGCAAGGTCACCCATGTTCATAAAAAAACTTGACTAACACTCAAAGCACACATTGCACCTCACATAACAGTGGGAGACTTCAACACTCCATTTTCATCAGTGGACAGAACATGAAACACAAACTAAACAGAGACACAGTGAAACTAGCAGAAATTATGAACCAAATGGATTTAACATATCTGTAGAACATTTCATCCTAAAACAAAAGAATATACCTTCTTCTAAGTACCACATGGTACTTTCTCAAAAACTAACCATATAATTGGTCACAAAACAGGCCTCAACAAATACAAGAACACTGAAATAATCCCATGCATCCTATCAGATCATCACAGACTAAGGCTGGTCATCAATAGTCTTCATTAGGAAAAAAGGGAAAGTACACACTATTTCTTTATTCAGTGCCAAATGATCCTGAAAATAAACATGCAAGCTGAGCATATTTTATTTAGATATTTATGAAATTATATTTGGGATATGTATACATATATGAATGTAATGACAATTAATGAAAAAAATTACTTGTATTTGAGACATATCAAGGAACTTGGAGGAAGAGATGAAAGGGAAAGATGCTGTAATTGTATTATAATCTCAAAAACAAGAAGTAATTTAGAAAAAAAGTTATAAATACTCATAAGTAAAAGATGCTCTGCCACCACAGATGTTTTTAAGAACAAACAACCAAGCAGCCTCAAGGTGACTTGGAGGCCAAGCCTTCTTAAGCCAATCTAGATTTATTCGTGGTTTGCCTGGCACATTTGAAGATTTTACATTTGAAAAAAGATGGTGGTAATGTCAATCACCTCACATGGACTAAGAGGAAGACTGGATGAGACGGAGGAACCAGAGATTGTAATTTGGTGTAAATATGATCACAGTACCTGATACAGAGAGAAAATATCAGAATGGAACCAATAGTTTTGTAAAATAATAACATACAAGTTTCAATGAAGCACATAAGTCAAGCATAGAAGCAACAGGGTGTGATCTCAGCTTCCAGTATAATTAGTGAGGAGAATCACAAGTTCAAAGTCAGTTGGCTACAGAATGAATTTGAGATGACATAAGGCTACAGAGTATAACGAAGTTTAAACATCTAACAAAATTTGTTTAGTTTGAAAAATTCATGACTTCTGCTCTCTTCCCTCTGCACTTCATTTCCCTGGCCACAGATCTTCCTGAATCACTGGAGGCATGCTGCATCTTGAAACAACCTGGTGAGATCTTCACACTCCAATCCCCTAACCTCTGATTCCTGTGACAAATCCAGCAACCCTGAGGTCTCCTCCATTTCCTCTGCACTCCATCTTCTGGTAGACCTGCAATTTTGGTGGTCTGCAGGAATCAGAATTCACCAGCTCTGTCTGCATCCCTTGAGGCAGTCTGCTGCCTGAGACAAAAAGAGACCTGAAGTCATTAGGGACCACCATCTAACACCAGGGAAAAACAGAAGGAAGTGAAAGAGCAGAGTCAACTATAGCTGGGGCAGTGTGGCTAAACCAGTACTCAGGTATCCTACAGTAGTGAGCCCTAGATATTGTAGCATACCTGAAGCACAAGGAATATGAAGATGATAAAGGACATTAAGGAGGAAATTAGTAAGTTCATTATAAAAATACAGTCAAACAGGTGAACGAACTTAGTAAAACTGTTCAAGACCTGAAAATGAAATTAAAAGTTGTAAAGAAAGGACAAGCTGAGGGTAATCCTGGAGATGGAAAACCTACAAAAGAAATAGACCTACAAAAACAAGCATCAACAATAGACTATAAGAAATAAAAGAGAACCTCAGGTATAAACAATACAATAGAAGAAATGGATACATTGGTTACAGAAAATGCTAAATCTAAGACTTTTCTAGCACAACAGATCCAGACAATTTGGGACACTATGAAAAGACCAAACCTAAGAAAAATAAGAATAGAAGATTCCTAACTCAAAAGCCTAGAATACATCTTGAACAAAATCATAGAAGAAAATCTCCCTAAACTAGTGAAAGTGATGTCTATAAATGTAGAGGAAGCTTACAGGACACTAAATAGATTGGAAACAAAAAGAAAATCTTTCTGCCACATTATAAAGAAGGGGGAAGAAGGAAGGGATAGGTGGTTTCTTCAGGAGAAACTGGGAAGTGTGATAATATTTGAAATGTAAGTAAAGAAAATAACCAATAAAAATATAAACAGTAAATACAAAGAACAAAGAAAGAATTAAAATTTGTAAGGAAAAAAGGCCAGGAAATATATAAAGGTAGACATATTAGAATTGCACACAACTTCTCAATAGAGATTCTAAAAGTCAGAAGAGTCTGGGAGATATCTTCAAGAGTCTATAAGACCACATATTTCATTTTTGACTACTATACCAATTCCAACTGGCATAGATGGACAAAACTAGACATCCTATGGCAAACAAAATGTATATCTTTCCACTAATCCAGCCCTACAGAGGATTCTAGAAGGAAACCTGCAACACCAGGAGGTAAGTATACCAAAGGAGACAAGAAATAAATAACTTCACACCAGCAAAAACAAAAGAAGAAACACACACACCCTCACACACACTACCACAACAAACATTAAAATAACAGGAATTAACAATCATTGGTAATCAATGTGTCTCAACATAAATGGACACAATTCCACCTGTAAAGACACAGATATACAGAGTAAATGCAAACCAGGATCCTTCATTTTGTTGCTTACAAAAACACACTTCAGGAACAAAGAAAAAACATTATCTCAGAGTAAAGGGCTGGAAAAAGATTTGCCAATCAAGCAGACAAAAGAAACTGGAGTTGACATTATAATATATAATAAACTAGACTTTCAAACAAAAGTAATTGAAAGATATGGGGAAGAGCACTTCATACTCATCAAAGGAAAAATCCTCCAACATAACATCTTAATTCTGAACATTTAGGCCCTAATTGAAAGGGAACCCACCTTCATAAAAGAAATATGACTAAAGCTTAAATCACAGAGCAAACCCCACAGAATAATAGTGGGAGACTTTAACACACTCCACTGTGACTATTGAAACAGAAACAAAACAAAGGAATAATGAAACTAACACTTATTTTGAAAGAAATGGACCTAACACATCTATAGAGCATGTCACCAAAACACAAACAAATATACCTTTTACTCAGCACCACATAGAATCTTCTCCAAAGTTGACCATATGCTTGGTCACAGAGAAAGCCTCAGCAAAAACATAAAGACTGATGTAACCTCATGCATCTTATCAGATCACCATGGATTAAAGCTAACTTCAACAACAACAGAAATAATGTGTGGAAACTGAACAGCTCTCATCTGAAAAACTACTGGATCACAGAAAGAAGAAAGAAAGAATGAAAGAAAGAAAGAAAGAAAGAAAGAAAGGAAGGAAGGAAGGAAGGAAGGAAGGAAGGAAGGAAGGAAGAGGAAGGAAGGAAGGAAGGAAGGAAGGAAGGAAGGAAGGAAGGAAGGAAGGAAGAGAAAGTAGGAAAGAAATAAAGTAAGTAAGGAAGAAAGAAAGAGAGAGAGAAAGAAAGAAAGGGAGGAAGGAGGTAAAGAAGGAAGGAAGGAAGAAAGAGAGAAAGAGAAAGAGAAAGGAAGGAAAGAAGGAAGGAAGGAAGGAAGGAAGGAAGGAAGGAAGGAAGGAAGGAAGAGAAACTAAAAACTTTCTAGAATTCAATGAAAATGAAGGTACAGTATTCATATACTTACAGGACACAATGAAAACAGTGCTAAGAGTAAAGTTCATAGAATTAAGTTCTTTCAAACAAAAATTAGATAACTCTCATACTAGCACCGAAGCAGCCTACCTGAAAGTTTTAGAACAGAAAGAAGCAAACACATCCAAGAGAACTACATGGCAGGAAATAGTCAAACACTTGGATGAAATCAATAAATTAGAAAAAACAACATAATCAACAAACCAAGAGCTGGTTCTTTAAAAAAATGAACAACATAAACAAATCATTAGCCAAACTTTTTAAAAGCCAGAGAGAGAATATCCAAATTACTAAATGCAGAAATAAAAAGGAGGATATAGCAATAAACACTGAGTAAATACAAAGAATCATTGAATCTTATTTAAAAACCTGCACAGCCCAAAGTTGGAAAATCGAAATAAATGGATAATTTTTTATGCATTCCAATTATCAAGATGTGGTAAACAATTTAAATTATCCTATAACCTCTACAGAAACAGAAACAGTCAGCCGGGTGGTGGTGGTGCGCGACTTTAATCCCAGCACTTGGGACGCAGAGGCAGGTGGATCTCTGAGTTCGAGGCCAGCCTGGTCTACAGAGTGAGTTCCAGGACAGCCAGGGCTACACAGAGAAACCCTGTCTCGAAAAACCAAAAAGAAGAAGAAGAAGAAGAAGAAGAAGAAGAAGAAGAAGAAGAAGAAGAAGAAGAAGAAGAAGAAAAAGAAAGAAGAAAGAGAAAGAAAGAAAGAAAGAAAGAAAGAAAGAAAGAAAGAAAGAAATAGAAGCAGTCATTAAAAGTCTACAAAAAAACAAAGAAAGAAAACAACAACAACAACAAAATACAACAACCTCAGGGCCAGAAGGTATTAACCTGGAATTCTACCAGACTTTCAAAGAAGAGATAATCCCAAATCTCTTCAAACTATTCCATAAAAGGGAAGCAGTAGGAACACTGTCAACCACATTCTATGAGGCCACAGTCATTCTGACACCTATTCCTCATAGAAGCCACAAAGAACGACAATTTCAGACCAATTTTCTTTATGAACATTGATGCAAAAATAATAAAATACTCACAAAACAATTCCAAGAACCATCCACCATGATAAAGAAGTTTTTATTCCATGGATGCAGGGGGAGGTTCTATTTACAAAAATATATCAATGTAATCTGCCATATAAACAAACTGAAAGAAGCAAACCACAGGATCATCTATCTCACTAGATACTGAAAAAGCCTTTGAAAAAATGTAACATCCCTTCATGTTAAAAGTCTTAGAGAGATCTGGGATACAAGGCACATACCTAAAATCAATGAGGGCAATAAATAGCTAGCCAATAGCCAACATAAAATTAAATGGAGAAGTTAAAGAAATTCTATTAAAACCAGGGACAACCCAAGACTGTCTCCTATCTCCCTATCTCTTTGTTACAGTACTCAAAGTTCTATTTAGAGTAATATGATAACTAAAGAAGATCAAGGGGCTAAAAATTGGAAAGGAAGATGTCCTTTCCAATAATATAATAATATACATAAGTGATCCCACATGTTCCACCAGAAAGCATCTACAGTGGAGTAACAACTTCAGCAAATTCGAAGGATAAAAAATTAACTTAAAAATTCAGTTTATATAAACACTAACCAGCCCAATCATTAAATTTGGGAAACAGCACCTAATAGCCACAGATAAAATATCTTGTGACTGTGATCAAACAATGAAAAGACCCATCTGGCAAAATTTCAAGTCTCTGAAGAAAGGAATTGAGGAATATTAGAAGATGTAAAACTCTCCCATGCTCAGCGATAGATTAACAGAGTGAAAATGACCATGGTTCCAAATGCAATCTATAAATTCAGTATATTTCCCATTAAAATCCAAAACAATTTTATAGGCCTTGAGAGAGCTAGTCTCAACTTCATATGGAAAAACAAAAAAACTCAGGATAGATAAGACAATCTTGTGAAATAAAAGAAGGTCTTGAGGCACCATCATCCCTGATTTTAAGCTATACCACAGAGCAATAGTAATAAAAACTGCATGGCACTGTCATAAAAACAGACAACTTGATCAATGGAATAAAAGGTAAGAACCAAAAGTTAATCCAGAAACCTATGGACACATGAGTTATAATAAAGGGAAAATGATACAATAGAAAAATGTAGACATCATCATGAAATTGTGTTGGTCTAACTGGATATCTTTATGTAGAAGAATTCAAATAGATCTATATTTTCCACCCTGCAGAAATCTCAAGTTCAAGTGAATCAAAATTTTCAACATAAAACTGGATACACTAAATCAAACAAGAAAAGTGGAGAATTGCCTTGAATACATTGCTACCAGAGGAAATTTCATTAACAGAACACACATAGTCCAGGCTCTAAGATCAACAAATAGTTATTGGAAACTTTTGAAACTTAAAAGGTTTTGTAAGCAAAGAACACTATGAGTAGGATAAACTGGCACCCTACAGTCTGAGAAAGGTTTTCTCACAAACCCTGGATCTTACAGAGGGTTAATATCCAAAGTATATAAAGAACTGAACATGATAGGCACCAACAACCTAATAGCCTAATTTAAAATTGTGAAACAGAGCTCAACATAAGTTTCAACAGAGGAATCTCAAATGGCTATGGAATGCTTAAAGAAATGTTCAATGTCCTTAAGTCAACAGACAAATTCGAATCAAAGCAACTCTGAGATTCGATGTATACCTTATACCTCTCAGAATGGCTAAAATAAAACAAAAACAAAAACAAAAACAAAAACAAAACAAACAAACAAAAAAACCAAGTGACAACACATGCTGGCAAGGATGTGGACCAATGTAGCAGTCCCTCATTGGTGATGGTAGTCCAAACTTGTACAACTACATTTTAAATCTATTTAGTGGTTTCTCAGAAAACTAGAAATAGTTCTGAGAAACTATTTAGACTCAACTATGCTGTTCTTGAGCATATACCCAAAAGATGTTCCACCAAACTACAGTCAAGCTATCTCAACTATTTATGTAGCAGCTTTATCCATAATAGAATCTAGAAACTACTCTGATGTCCCTCCACTGAAGAATGGTTAAAGAAATTATGCCCAGCAGAATATTACTTAGCTATTAAATACCATGACATTATGAATTTTGCAGGCAAATGGATGGAAGTAGACATTACCCTTTGGTAAGCAACCCTGGCCCAAAGGAACATGCTTGGTATGTGCTCACTTATAGCAGATATAAGTCATAAAGTACAGGATGCCCACAATACAATCCACAAATCTAAGCAAACTAAGTAACAGGGAGGGTCAAAGTGGATACTTAAATCTCACTCAGAAGAGGAAGTAAAATAGTCATTGGAGTAGGGTGGATGTATGCAACTAAGTGGAAGATGGAATGGGAAGGGGAAGTTGGGAATCAGGCATTGGTAAAGCCTGGGAGATTGTTGTGAAAGGGTTAATAGAAATAGACTGGGGAAATGATGGTGGCTTTCCTAGATTGTGCCACAGATCTATGATAGGTATTCCCAGGTTGTCTATGATAGTGATTCTAACTGAGACTCTCAGGAGGGAGGGATATGAAGCCTGAGGTGATCATGTTTGTCATGGTAGTGATTAGACCTCCAACTCACCCAGAAAACATTTCACCCTCAATATTTCATGTCTGCAAGAAGTGTAGGGGAAAATATGGAGTTCAGATGGAGGGAATAGCTAACCAATGACTGGACCCACTTGAGTCCAATCCCATGGACAAGAACCAATCACTGACAATAATATTCTGCTATGCTTGCAGACAGAATCTAACATAACTGTCTTCTGAGAGGTACCATCTGACATCTGACCAAAACAAATGCAGGAACTTACAACAAAACATTAGACAGAGCTCCAAGAGTGTTGTGGAAGAGTTACAGTAAAGACTGAAGGAACCAGAGGGATAAGGACTGCACAAGAAGACCAACAGGATCAACTGACGCTCGGGGTCTCCCAGAGACTGAATGACCAATCAAAGCCCATACATGGGATGAACCTAGCTCCCGTCCCCCAAATATGTAAGAGATGTGCAGCTTGTTCTTCACACACGCCTGTCAACAAAAGGATCATGATCTTCTTTTCAATAAATAAAATCTTGTCATAATTTAAGTCCTGCATCATTATATAAAAGCCAAAAGTTACATATTCAAAGCTAATAAGATAGGAATATTATACTATATTTGCTATACCAACATAAATATTTCCCCATTTTTATGAAACAAAAGTCAGGCCTAAAGTATTAAATTGGCCATAGATTTACTTATGCAGTGTAAAGATACATGTCTTTCTGATGACAATGCATGGAAATATTCTATGGAATTATAGAATTACAATAACACCTTTTATTTCTCATGAAGTGACAGGCTGTCATATTGCGATACAATTGTAATAGTATTGTCATTTCTGTCTTGAAGAGCAAGTTGCTACTGGGAATTTAAAACTTGGCAGACAAATAAAATATTTTCTAATATATGTGCTTTTTATCTTCCTACAATAAAATTTCACATGACTAGAGATGATGGTGATTATTTTAGAAATATAAAATATGATAATAAGGACAGAATCAAGAAAGTCTGCTGCTGGTCAGTGTCGATAATTATCATTGGTGACAGATGTTTCTAACCTCAAAGGGCAGAGAAATCATTTTCTCCCTTTAAGGTCAATACACATTAAAGTTTGTTGGCAACTATTTTATAAGTAGCATTTAAAAAGAACATCATGAGTTTCTACTTTTATATTAAATTCAGGTTTTCATTTTATTAAAAATAGAAACAACAAACCCTGTACCTTAAAATTTGCAAGGCCATTTTGACATGTTACTATTAAAATTCTGAATGTTTTAGTAACAAGACTACTTCTGTTCAGTTTTCCAATATATTCTACATGGTATCTGTATCAACATTTTAATTGTAAAGATGTATATTGCCAGAAATATCCAATTTAGGGCCTGATAATATTAAAGAATCTGGCACAGATGTGTTGCTCCATTAATATGTACTAGACTGATAAAATGGCTCTTTGTGAAAGTAAGGCACTTTGCCACGCGATTTTTATGATGTACGTTCAGATCCCCAGAACACATACAAAAGCTAGCACTGTTGCACACACTTACAACCCAGCCCTCTTACAATGAGATGACAGTTAGAAAGTGGAGAATCCACAAAAGCTCATGAGCCAGAGAGTATGGAATATACAGCAAGGAACAAACAAGTCTGGTCTCAAACATGGTTGAAGATTAATCACTCTCTTAATATTATGTGTACTCTGACTTAGAACACAGCTTGTGCATCTATATTAAAACACACAATCAAATACAGGATAAAGAGAAGGGAGAGTGAGATATATAGAGTAAAATAGAGAGAGACAGAGGAGCAGGGGGGGCAAAAACAAGTCGAGAGACAGAGAGTCAGATGCCGAGAAAGAATAAACGGTATATGTTTTTAAAATAAGGATGTTCTATTCAAAAGAAAAATGTAAAGAAAGGGATATGTGACTTGTGATGCTGAACTGTAAAGCATGTGTTTATTGAGTATCATATGTGTAAATGTTAGGAAAACCCAAAGACATAATGGCATCTAAAAATAAATACTATAAGACCAACTTCAAAAATATTATGAAACACCAGGACCTTCAAGGCTGTGAAAATTTTCTGAAGTGCAGTAAATTAAGAAGCATAATCATAGAAGCATCCAACAAATTCAACTCTGAGACTTGGGGAATATCCATTCAGATTTACTGTTACCTGCTACATGTTCTTAGGTTAGTCCATCTGTTTGTAACAGATGTCAAATCCTATCCCAAAGAATAGTGTGTGCTTCAGTCATCTGTAATGGGTCCAAGGGAACAAACCTCAACCTGGCTGTACAAAGTGGATTGTTGTCTTACCAAAGTGCTGGAATAGTAAAACAGCCTAGATTTGTCATCTGAAGGATACCTTAGATCACTACTAATGACAGTGTCTCCATCTGCTTGGTCTGGCATGGGCCTAGAATTCAGGTAGCATATTTTTATTCAATCTGATAAAGAGGCCTATTCTCATGTAATAGGTAAGGGGAATTATCTGGTGATTTTGAATTCCAGTTCTGGAGTTTCTAGGGAACACTCCAGCTGTGTTTGACATGAAAAATCAATATTCCACATAAGCTCATTCTGTTCATGCTGAAATACTTTCATGAATCTCTTGACTGTGTAAGATGCTTTTATGAAAATTACTAATATTGACTTACTAGAAAAAGATACAAAAGCCATTTGCTTAAGTATTTTGGCAACATGCCCATGAAACATTTTGAAGAGTACTATTAAGACCTTCTGTTGTACTTTTTATTGCAGTACAATTTCTAAATATATATATATATATATATATATATATATATATATATTCCCATTTGGTTTTTCGGTTTATCAAGAAAACATATTTATAACTACTTCATACATGCTTGTTTTAAAATCTATATAGAATACCTATGGAGGATTACTGTTTGAAATATTTTGAACTTTTCTGTTAAATTACTGTGTACTGTAAATTCATCCTTAATGGAGATGTTAGATATATCAAAGTAAATGGAATTCAGAAGCATGAGGTCAGACATATTGTTTAAATTGATAAGTCTGCAACAATGAGTCAAGAGCCATGCTGCAAGATGAAACCATGAATAAAACAGATTTCAATAGTTCATGAACTGACAATAAAATGTCATACGACACCACTCTTAAAGAACAAACAAACAAAATTGCCAACCTCTAGTAAATAATGACTAAATTGCCTTTGGAAACTGGGCCAAAACGTATACAAGTATCAATTACTTATGGCCTCTTAAAGTTTAGAATCTAGTTTCGGAAGGTGAGAAACGGAATTCATAATATCACATGTGAAGCATGGTTGAAGGTATATTTTACTTGGATATTACAATACAGTAGCAAAGATCAATTTTGTATGCTATAAGTTATAATAAGTTAAGATGATTAATAGACAAAGAATGTTTCCTCAATATACGCATATATTAGAAACAGGTTTTAACTATGGATATTCATGAGATTTTTAATAATTTGCTAAATAGTGTAATTTTGACTGTAGTGTTATCTAAAATTCCCTAGCATGATGACTATTTTTAAGTGTCCTATTTTCCAAACTGTAACTATGACTTTTACTCTATACATGCTATATATATTCTTGTGAAATGGTTTCATAATATTTATGCTCTAATCAGTATAACTATTTCCATCTCTATTTTACACTTTTAAGATACAACGAAGTTCATTTTGTCCAAATCAGTTTTGATTTAGTCTGTTCGGAAAATAAGTTTTAAAGTTAGACGAATGCACATCCTTGAACATTAAAGGCCATCCTTCTCTCTCAACCCTTTCTGAGAGATCACTAGTCACTCTGGTACAGCCAAAAGACAATGAAGAGATATGCTTAGCTCATGAGCTAACTCTGAACTTCTACTCATAAGGCAAGGAAAAAGCTCTAAGTGTTTCTGCAGTCACAGCTGAATACAGATGTTTTCTGTTGTGTCTTGATTTTGCTTGCATGGTCTAAGATGTGCCTAAGATGAAAACAGCAGTACAAATGTATACTTCCTAATATAGGCTCTGTTGTGGGAAATATTAAAAAAGATCCTGCCAACTTTCCTGTCTTGCCATGCAACAACCCTGTCCCAGATGGGTCCCACTCCGCACAAATCTTCAGCTATCCTCTCCCAGCTAGCTCCCACAGCATCCCAGGTGTGTTTTCTCCACCACGAGTCCCTTTAATTGGTGGAGCTACATTCCAGTAACATAGTAAATCAAAACTCTCGAATCAAATTTATGTATAAATAATATTACAATTTACAAGATCTTAATACAATTTTGAGCCAATTGATAATGATTAAGCCTTAACCCAAGTATTCCATTCTTTTGATAATACCATGTCGGACTCTATTCTAGTTCTCCTTCCTTGACCACGCTATGACCTCTCATCCCTATTCCTAGCATAGCCCCTTTCTTCCCTGTCCTATCACAGACCTTCTCTGCACAGAAGTAATAGGAAAGGGAAATTTTCTGCAACAAGGCTCATTTATGTTCCTTATTTAAAATATAAGAGAAAATCATTCAGATGTGTCACAGATATTTTTCTGAGTGGGTCATCATTTTAAAAGTCTACATACCATAAATTTGTATATTAGAATATCTAGGAAATAATTAGGACATTTTGTTAAAACAAATCATTTATTAGTTGACTTTTAAACTATTTTTAGAGAATATAATATAATAAAAATATTTATCATTTTTATCACCCAGGGCCTTCCAAATAGCCATCACTAATGTCCTTCAAATTTATGGACTCAGTTTTCCACTAATATTGCCTGCATATATGTGTATTTAGATATATATATGTGATTTTATATATAACCTTCTCAAGAGAGGTATTATTCTTTCTTTTTATTATTTAATTTTTTAGTCTAAATACATTTTTATCATATTCTTCTCTTCTGCCAAGCTCTTCCAGATTCTTTGTTTGCTCTTATCCACAAAGCTATTAATTCTGTCTCAAAAAAAAAAAACCCACAAGGTCAAAAACACCAATACAAAACACCCCTAAACCAAAAAAAAAAAAATCCAAATATATAGCAAATCAAAACCAAAAACGAACAAAAAAAGCAACAACAAAATCCACCAAACTTTAACCACATAAAAACATAAAAATTAAAACAAAACAAAAACCATGAGCCCTATCATGGAGTGGTTAATATACCCAGTCTCACTTCTTTTGTGGAAAACTAATTCTCCATCTTCCAGCAGGTATAAAGAGCAGTTCAGTTGTTACTTTTTACCCCAAATGGCTAAATTTTCATTTATTCATTAAAAAAAATGAAACAAAATAAGATACAGTAGAATCAAGCATAGTTATTACATCAAAGTTGGACAAGACAAACCAATAGGAAGAAAAGTGCCCAAAAGAAGGCACAAGAATTAGGGACGCACTTGTTCACAAACTCAGGAGTCCCATATCAACACTTAAGTAGAATCCATAGCATATGTACAAAGGACCTGTTGCAGGCACAGACAGGCTCTATGCATGCTGCTCTAGTCTTTGTTACTTCGTATGAATTACCTAATGCTGATTCAGAGGTTGTTGTTTGCTTGGTGTACCCTATCCATTCTCAGTCTTACACTCTGCCTCATCTGACACCGGGTTCCCTGATCTCTGAAAAGAGAACTGATGAATTAATTCCATTTAGGACTGACTCATTCTCTGATAATACCCCGTTCTGGAGCTCTGTATTTGTTCCTATCTGTTGCAAGACGCTTCTTTGAGTATGGCTAAACAAGGTACTGATCTACAAGTATACCAGAATGTCAGGAATTCATTTGTCATTACATGTTTGTCTTTCTTTTGACAAGTATTACTTGGCCTTACCCTAGGTCTCTAGGCTATCCACTTTTTCGGTTCTATGTCTTTGAAGTTGTGTGCAGAATGGGTTTTACCTTGTGGAGTAGGCCTTAATACTTACCAGTTATTGGTTGGTTGCTCCCACAAGTTTTGTGCCAGCATAGCCCTAGCATATCTTGCAGATAGTCCACCATAGTAGTTAAAGTATTTTCTGGTGGGGTTGGTGCTTTAGGATTTCCTGTGAAGGGACAACACGGCCAAAGAAACTCTTATAAAGGCAAACCTGTAATTGGGAGTGGCTTAAAGTTCAGTCCATTATCATCTTGGAGGGAAACATGGCAGCATGCAGCCAACTTGGTGCTAGAAAACCCCAGTGTTCTACATATGGATCCAAGGGCTGACAGGAGACTGTTTTCTGCAGGCACACAGTAGGGGTCTCTGATCCCACACTGGGTGGACATGAGCACTAGGAAACATCAAGTCTCACAACCACAGTAACATACTTCCTCAAGAAGGACCACATCTACTTCAAAAAGGCCACAGCTCCTAATAGCACCACACCCCATAGGCCAAGCATTCAAACACATAGATTTTGTGGGCCATGCCTATTAAAACCACCACAGTTCACTTTTATATTTCTCTTTTGAGAGCATTCTGACAACATTTACATACCAAAGATACTGAAACATATAGGAAAAGGCACTACATATGCATCAGCCCAATCATATTTAATGAGTTGTATAAGTGTTTTCTTCAGCAATAGAACCTTGCTGTCAGTTTGTAGAGAGCAACCAACAGTATTGACAACCTAGGTTGTTTGAGGATTCCCATGACTAACAACTTGATTTAGATGTAACCCAATCCTAACACTGGAGGCTGCATTTTGTGACAAGACATATCTATCCTTTTGGACACAGTCTCCTCCATTATTTGCTAATGTCATTCAGATTGTCTTTATAAATGTACACAATTTAGGAAGTTTTTATTGTATTTCAGCACTACTCCTCACATTTTTCTTAATGTTGACTGTCTCCCCAAATTCCCTCTCACAATAACCTAACCCCTATTTCTTTCCATTTGATTCTCCAATTCCAAGCTCCTTTCTATCCATAACTACCTTTTTATACTTCTATTTTCTCATTATATCTATTTGTTCCCTCTAGTCCCTTACTCTATACCTGCTCTCTGTGGTTCTACAGATCATAGTTTAATTTTCATTGACTTAAGAACTAATATCTACATATAAATGAATATATACTATAATTTTAATTTTTTCAACGTCTTATTTTAATGATGGTTCTTAAATGCTTTATCCTTCCTTTTAGCCCACCACCCACAAGAGGTAGTGGAAAAGAGAGGTTATGGGGGAAGTGGGCCTGTTTAGAAGTGGGTCTTTGAAGCAACTCATGTCTCTGTTGTCTGGCAATCAGCAATTCAGTTCACAGGTCAGCAGAAACAACTGGATCCACTTGCAAACATCTCATGAAAGTATCAGCAGTCCAGTTCATTAGAGTCTGGTCAGCAGTACCTCTGGCACGACCCAGTAGAAACAGCCAGGCCTCAGCCTCAGCACAAGTCCAGAGGAGGTACCAGAACCAATAGGAACCCTGGGAAAAGTTCTTGACCATGCCTCTCAACAAAGTGAAAATCAGCAAAGATGTGAGACAACAAGCATACGTACCTAGCTGTACCGGCAAGCCAAGCTCAGCCTTTGTCACTGTCTATCAAGTCATTTTATATTCCCTCCATACATCACAAGTCATCAACAGGTCTTGCCTCAGCCTGTGTCTTGCTTCAACACACATATATCTATCTCATCTAACATCACTACCAATTAGCTGGAGTCAGCAAAAGCAGCAAGAATCTGCTCTGAGGAGTCCTGACAAATGGAGTTCAACTACACAATGTAAAGTGGACCAATACATGCATGTCATTAGCAAAGAATGCCGGATCATGTGTCCTTTCACATGCTTGCTTTAGCAGAACATCCTTTCTCTTGTGTCAACTTCAGGAAAATGTTCCTTCACAAGTCTGCCTTAGCCTTTCAACTGTTTCTACTTCAGGAAAGCTTCTTCACATGTTTGCTCCAGCAAAACACCATGTATACAACTGACTTTCCAAAGAATTCTTAAGTTTCCACATCAACATGTCATATTTATCATTCTGGGTCTCAGAATTATTTTTCTAGTTCCATCGATTTACCTTGAAATGTCATAGTATCATATTTTTGACAGCCAAGTAATACTTCATTGAGGCAATGTAGCACATTTTCTTTCTTTCTTTTTATTTTGGAAGAAAGTGTTTATTTGGCTTACAGGTTATAGTCTGTCATTAAAGGAAAGAAACCTAAGAAACCAAGGCAGAAACCTAGAAGCAGAGAACATGTAGGAAGACTATTTACTGGGCTGTTTCATATAGCTTGCTCAGCTGGGTTTCATATACAGACTAGGATCATCTACCCAGGATTTTCTCTCCTTAATGAGGCTACACTTTCCTACATTAATCAACAATAAAGAAATGTCCACCAGACACATCAACATGACAATCTGGTGGAAGCAGTTCCTCAAGTAAGATTCCTGTTTCCCAGGTATGTCTTCCATTTGTATCAAGTTTACAAAAATTATTCAGCACAAGGTTATGACATATACATTAGGTCTTCAAACTTTTATTTACCTAGTTTCTATTATCACTATTCATATACACTATCATGGATTTTTCAGTGAAGTTGTCTCGAAATGATAGCCAGTAAACATCAAAACAAAACAACCAACTTCTTATCTTGGCACTTAGAAGGAACAAGCAGAAGAATGTCTAATTCAAAGAAGAATGTCCTAAATGGTGAGACAGAAGTCAACCTGAGTTACACTTATGTATGTATGTATATATGTATGTATGTGTTTGATGTATGTATTATGTTACATGTATAATATAAATTATTCATTCATAGAAGATAAATTGTTACCTAATATTACAAAATATTTAAACCATTCATCAATAATATAAGTGAACTTTTTTTTTTTAGAGTAAAAGCAACAATGCATCTTCTCCATTTATTGAGCTGCCTTCTTAACATTTCAGGTTGTTCATCCATTAAGTAGATCAATCTGTTAACTGTGTCTTCTGAATATCTGTCAATCACATTTCTATCATTCCCACAATAGTCTAACACACTTTCCATTTTTTTTTTGGCTCAGCTATCGCATTTTCCCATTTTTGTATTATAGTCAGAAAATTTGAGAGAATGCAAGTTAACCCACTGGTCTCTAGCTTAGCATTGTCCAGCCACTTCTCATTTCCTTTAGAAAATATCCAAACTTCATAATAAGTCTTACGCATACCCTTGTAAATTGGACACATCTTACAAATACTCAAAAAACACCAGTAATAGAGTTCTAAGCATGGCACTGAGGATGAACTGGTGAACAAAAAGATCAAACCCTTGCTGTCCTTGAGCTGGATAAGTGGTCCTTCTGTGTTTTTTCCTTTTTTTATTCCATAAATGCTTTATTTACATTTCAAATGATTTCCCATTTCCTGGCTCCCTGCTCCCCAAAAGTCTCATATGTCCTTCCCTACCACCTGCCCCCCTCTGTACCCATCTACCCCTTCCCACTTCCCTGTTCTGGTATTCCCTTACACTGATGCACTGAGCCTTTCCAGAATCAAGTGCCACTCCTTCCTTCTTCTTGGACATCATTTGATATGTGGATTATGTCCTGGTTATTCCAAGATTCTAGGCTAATATCCACTTATCAGTAAGTGCATACCATGAGTATTCTTTGAGACTGGGTTACCCCACTTAGTATAATGTTCTCCAGCTCCATCCATTTGTCTAAGAATTTCATGAATTCATTGTTTCTAATGGCTGAATAGAACTCCATTGTGTATATATACCACAATTTTGTATCCAATTCCTCCATTGGTGGATATCTGGGTTCTTTCCAGCTTCTGGCTATTATAAATAGGGCTGCCACAAACATAGTGGAGCATATATCCATATTTCATGCTGGGGAATCCTCTGAGTATATACCCAGGAGTGGTATCGCAGGGTCCTCCGGAAGTGTTGTGCCCAGTTTTCTAAGGAACTGTCAGACTGATTTCCAGAGTGTTTGTACCAGCTTGCAATCCCACAAGCAGTGGAGGAGTGTTCCTCTTTCTCCACATCCTCGCCAACACCTGCTGTTTCCTAAGTTTTTAATCTTAGCCATTCTGACTGGTATGAGGTAAAATCTCAGGGTTGTTTTATTTGCATTTTTCTAATGACTAATGATGTTGAACATTTTTAAGGTGTTTCTCAGCCATCTGGATTTCTTCAGGTGAAAAGTCTTTGTTTAGCTCTGTACCCAATTTTTGATAGGGTTATTTGGTTTTCTGGGGTCTAACTTCTTGAGTTCTTTGTATACATTGGATATTAGCCCTCTGTCAGATGTAGGGTTGGTAAAGATCTTTCCCACTTTGTTGGTTGCTGATTTGTCCTTTACCAGTGTCTTTTGTGTTACAGAAACTTTGTAATTTTATGAGGTCCCATTTGTCTTTTCTTGATCTTAGAGCATAAATTATTGGTGTTCTGTTCAGGAAGTTTCCCCCTAAGCCAACGTCCTCAAGGGTTTTCTCCAGTTTCTTTTCTTTTAGTTTCAGTGTATCTAGCTTTAAGTGGAGGTCCTTAATCCACTTGGAGTTGAGCTTAGTACAAGGAGATGAGAATGGATCAGTTTGCATTCTTCTGCATGCTGACCTCCAGTTGAGCCAGCACCATTTGTTGAAAAGGCTATCTTTTTTCACTGGATGTTTTCAGCTCCTTTGTGAAGATCATCAACTGGCCATAGATATGTGGGTTCATTTCTGGGTCTTCAATCCTATTCCATTGATCCACCTGCTGTCACTGCATCAATGTCACATTTTCTTTATATAGTTAGAATTTTGTTAAGGAACATCTAGGTTTTTTCCAATCTCTGGAAAGTATGAATATAACAGCAATAAACATGGCTGAGCATGTCCTCGGAGTAGGATAAAATGCTTTCGGTTATATGACAAAGAATAATATAGTTGGGTCTTGAGTCAGATCACTTTCTAACTTTCTGAAAAACTGTCATATTATTTTTATAGTCGATGTACAAGTTTCCACTATCACCCACAATGGAAAACTTTTTCCAACTTCCATATTATTGTATCGTAATTTGGCAACAGGGGTCTCGAAATCATAACATTTCAAAGCAGACCTTGGTGATATCAAAGAATAAGAATTTACCCTTCTAGTAATGCACTTGATTTGAATAAAGCTAAGAGAATTATTAACCATATTTATCTACATGTATGCATGCACTCACAAGTAGATAAAGTTAACTCAGACCTCATAACCTCATTGACCATACTGGGAGTCCCAATGTATATTCCTTCTTTAGTTTTCTGATCTTAAATTGGTTGTCACAGATGGACCTGATTATTCCAACTAATTTAGTTTAGTGTTGAGATTCTCTGAGGTGCCTTTCTATCATTTGTTTATCCTGATAATATTTTTTAAGGATTTAAAAAGCCAACCATTTATCCATTAACACTATATATCATTTTTCCATTTATGACATGGGCAGAATAACCTTCCCTGATATTCTTTTACGTACAGAGGAACAGGTGAGCTCAAATCAAATTTGGCTTACGTTGAATGATGGAAATTGGCATATCTGTGTAAAATGTTGGATGGGTTATTATTAACCTAAGGGAAATGGTCTTTAAAAAATGATCATTAAAAACTAATAAACTGCTTAACTAACAGTGGCATACTTATAATTGATGTAACTAAGGCTTCTCAAACAATTTATGTTTAAAACTGGGTGATGATGATGGTGATGATGATGATGACGATGATGATGACAATGACTATGACGATGATGATGTTTGTCTCTGGTTGGCAACTATGTATACCTGGTTGATTTTTCAATGTTTCCCATGTGGACAAGGAAACCCTTTTGTACTACCCCAACATCAAAGCCACATCATCTGAGTACAAGAATGATATTCCAAGATATTGCCTTCTTACTTTTCCAATACTAAATAAATCCAAAATAACATAGTACCTCCTATACAAACAACACACATGTTTCTTTCACTTTCTATCTTAATTATAATTGTTGTGATTTGTGGTAACATGTGGCTCTTTCTTTTTCCCCTAGAGTTCACTGTACAGGCAAGCTTCCTTGCTATTTTTGTGACAGATACCAAATACCAAAATTAAACCAGGATCAAATAGATCATCTAAACATTCCCAGAACCCCCAAAGAAATGGAAGGGGTCATAGAAAGTCTTCCAACAAAAAATAAAGCACAGGACCAGATGGTTTTAGTGCAGAATTCTATCAGACCTTCAAAGAAGACTTAATACCAATACTCTTCAAATTATTCCACAAAATGGAAACAGAAGGAACACTACCCAGCTCATTCTACGAAGCCACAATTACCTTGATAACAAAACCACACAAAGATCCAACAAAGAAAGAGAACTTCAAACCAATCTCCCTTATGAACATTGACACAAAAATACTCAATAAAATTCTTGCCAACCAAATCCAAGATCACATCACCAAGAATGATATAGTTGGGTCTTGAGTCAGATCAATTTCTAACTTTCTGAAAAACTGTCATATTATTTTTAAAGTCGATGTACAAGTTTCCACTATCACCCACAATGGAAAACTGTTTCCAACTTCCATATTATTGTATCATAATTTGGCAACAGGGTTCTTGAAACCATAACATTTCAAAGCCATGATCAAGTAGGCTTCATCCCAGGGATGCAGGGATGGTTCAATATATGGTAATCCACTACATAAACAAACTCAAAGAAAAAAACCACTTGGACATCTCATTGGATGCTGACAAAGCATTTGACAAAATTCAGCATCCTTTCATGCTAAAAGTATTGGAAAGAACAGGAATTCAAGGCCCATACCTAAACATAGTAAAAGCAATTTACAGCAGACCGGTAGCCAACATCAAAGTAAACGGAGAAACTTGAAGCAATCCCACTAAAATCAGGGACTAGACAAGGCTGCTCCCTCTCACCATATCTTTTCAATATAGTACTTGAGGTACTAGCTAGAGCAATTAGACAACATAAGGAAATCAAAGGGATACAAATTGGAAAGGAAGATGTCAAACTATCATGATTTGCAGATGAAATGATAGTATATTTAAGTGACCCAAAAAACCCCACCAGAGAACTCCTACATCTGATAAACAACTTCAGCAAAATGGCTGGTTATAAAATCAACTCAAGCAAATCAGTAGCCTCCCTATACTCAAAGGATAAGCCGGCTGAAGAAAAAAGTTAGGAAAATGACACCCTTCACAAAAGCCACAAACAATATAAAGTATTTTGGTATGACTCTAACCAAACAAGTGAAAGATTTGTGTGACAAAAACTTCAGGTCTCTGAAGAAGGAAATGGAAGAAGACCACAGAAAATGGAAAAATCTTCCATGCTCATGAGTTGGCAGGAATAATATAGTTAAAATGGCAATCTTGCCAAAAGCAATATATAGATTCAACACAATCCCCATCAAAATCCCAACTCAGTTCTTCATAGAGTTAGAAAGAGCAATTCTCAAATTCATCTGGAATAACAAAAATCTCAGGATAGTTAAAACTATCTTCAACAGTAAAAGATCTTCTGGGGGAATCAATATTCTGGACTTCAAGCAATACTACAGAGCAGTAGTGTTAAAAACTGCATGGTATTGGTACAGGGACAGAGAGGTCGATCAATGGAATTGGATTGAAGACCCAGAATTGAACCCACACATCTATGGCCAATTGATCTTTGACAAAGGAGCTGAAAACATCCAGTAGAAAAAAGGCAGCCTTTTCCACAAATGGTGCTGGCTCAATTAGAAGTTAACATGCAGAAGAATGAGAATCAATCCACTCTTATCTCCTTGTACTAAGCTCAACTCCAAGTGGATCAAGGACCCCCACATTAAATCAGGCACACTAAAATTAATAGAAAAGAAACTGGGAAAGACCCTTGAGGACTTTGGCTCAGGGGGAAAGTTTTTGAACAGAACACCAATAGCTTATGCTCTAAGATCAAGAAAAGACAAATGGGACCTTATAAAGTTACAATGTTTCTGTAAGGCAAAAGACACTGTCAAAGGGACAAATCAGCAACCAACAAATTGGGAAAAGATCTTCACCAACCCTACATCTGACAGAGAGCTAATATCCAATATATACAAAGAACTCAAGAAGTTAGACTCCAGAAAACCAAATAACCCCATCCAAAAATGAGGTACAGAGCTAAACAAAGACTTTTCACCTGAAGAAATCCAGATGGCTGAGAAACACCTTAAAAATGTTCAACATCATTAGTCATTAGAGAAATGCAAATCAAAACAACCCTGAGATTTCACCTCACACCAGTCAGAATGGCTAAGATTAAAAACTCAGGAAACAGCAGGTGCTGGCAAGGATGTAGAGAAAGAGGAAAGCTCCTCCACTGCTGGTGGGACTGCAAGCTGGTACAACCACTCTGGAAATCAGTCTGGCAGTTCCTCAGAAATCTGGACACAATACATCCAGAGGACCCAGCCATACCACTCCTGGGCATATACCCAGAAGATTCCTCAGCATGCAATAAGGATACATGCTCCACTATGTTCATAGCAGCCCTATTTAAAATAGCCAAAAGGTTGAAAGAACCCAGATGTCCCTCAATGGAAAAATGGATACAAAAAATGTGATTATATATATATATATATATATATCAGCAAAAACTAATATTTAATTATATTGAAAGATAGTGTAATGTGTGGTTTTAAATTTGTCCATGAGTAATTCAGTTTTGTTTTGGGGTGACAAAATAATTGCCTATTTAGATATAGAAACATAAAAAGAGAATGAGAAACCCATAAAGTGCACAAGAATTATTTTAAATAACCAAAAGTATTAATTATAATTGATATTTCTGAGGATGTCCCTCAATGGAAAAATTGATACAAAACAATGTGATATATATATATATATATATATATATATATATATATCACATTTTTTGCTGTATATATATATCAGCAAAAACTAATATTTAATTACATTGAAAGATAGTGTAATGTGTGGTTTTAAATTTGTCCATGAGTAATTCAGTTTTGTTTTGGGGTGACAAAATAATTTCATATTTAGATATAGAAACATAAAAAGAGAATGAGAAACCCATAAAGTGCACAAGAATTATTTTAAATAACCAAAAGTATCAATTATAATTGATATTTCTGAGGCTCAATTTAGTGGCTTACGACAATTTTTAAACAGAATGAGGCTGTTAGTATGTATGGATTTTCTATCAGTGCCTTTATTTGGGAAATGTGTTGGTACTCAGAGTCCATAAAATATGACGAGCAAATCTGGTGTTTTCCTTCATACTCTTATGATAGAATCTGAAATTCTATTGAATCTTTAGAAATAATCACAAAATAGCACTAATTATTTAACACGATTTTTCTGAAAATAAATATAATTACTTATGAAAAATATTTCCTAAATCACAAAAAAAGAATACATATAGAGAGATGCACAGATCCAACTGCAGATGTAGCAGAGGATGCCCTTATCTGGCATCAATGGGAGTGGAGGCCCTTGGTCATGTGAAGGCTTAATGCCTCCATGTTGGAGAAGGCTAGAGCAGTGGGGCAGGAGGGGTACGTGGGTGGTGGAGGACCTTCATGCAGGCAGGGGTTAATGGGGTAGAATGAAGGATTCACAGAAGGGGGATAGCATTTGATGGGTAAATAAACAAAATAACCAATAAAAATTAAAAAAAGAAAAATATTTCATTTTCCTAGGTAATTAATATATACAAGATTTCTCTTTTCTTCCCATATGTCATGTCAAAAGCAGTAAGGAAAACTCTGTCACATATAGTGTCAGCTTAAAGAACAGTATTAGTACATACAATTGACAACAGTAGTCATAAATGACCCTAAAACTGTTTGTGAAATTATTTACTTATTTATTTATTTATTTATTTTTAATTTATTTACAATTCAAATGTTATCCCCTTACATGGTTTCCCCACTCTTAGAAACCCCTTATCCCATCCCCCTTCCCCATGCTTTCTATGAGGGTGTTCCTCCACCTACTCACCCACTCCCACCTCCCCACTCTCAATTCCTCTACACTGGGGCATCTATCAAACCTTCAAAGGACCAAGGACCTCTCCTTCCATTGATTCCGGACAAGGCTCTCCTCTGCAACATATGCAGCCAGAGCCATGTGTACTCCTTGTTTGGTGGCTTAGTTCCTGAGAGAACTGGGGTGTTTGGTCGGTTGAAATTATTTTTCTTCCTATGGGGTTGCAAACCCCTTCTGCTCCTTTAGTCCTTTTTTCTAAGTGCGCCATTGGGGACCCCACACTCAATGCAATGGTTGGCTGCAAGCATCCAACTCTTTGTTGGATTTGTAAGACTCTGATAGAGCCTCTCAGGAGACAGCTATATCAGGCTTCTTTCAGCAAGCCTTTCTTAGCATCCACAATAGTGTTGGAATTTGATGACTGTATCTGGAATGAATCTTCAATTGAGACAGTCTTTGGATGGCCTTTAGTTCAGTCTCTGCACTTTTGTAACTGCCTTTGGCTATGGGAACCAAGGTTACCTGGAAGGAAAGCTGGAGATGAAATAGAAAGGACAGGCAGGCAAGAGAAATAAGGAGCCAAGACAAAGTTTTCTGATCAAGGCTCAATGCTTATTGGGAGCTCCAAATTTAAAGGTGGGGGAAGACCCTTCCCGCAAAGGCTGGGAACTTGTTCTAAAAAACCTGGTTAAGTTGCTCAGCAGGGGCTTAGTTCCTCTCAGGAAACTGCAGGTCCTTGAAGAATAATGGACTTCACCTTGGTCCAAGAGCTTGGCCCTAGGTGGGGGAGGCTGTGGTCTGTCTGGAATTCCTACTAGAAGGATGAAGGGGAAGGCACACACTTTGTCTCCATATTTGCTCTCATGAGTATTTTGTTTCCCTTCTCAGAAGAACCGAAGCACCAACATTTTGGTCTTCCTTCTTCTTGAGCTTATGTGGTCTGTGAATTTTATCTTGGGTATCTGGGGCTTTTGGGTTAATATCCACTTATCAGTGAGTGCATACCATGTGTGTTCTTTTGTGATTGGGTAACCTCACTCAGAATCAACATCCTTAGTCATCAGAGATATGCAAATCAAAACAACCCTGCGATTCCACCTCATATCAGTCAGAATGGCTAACATCAAATACTCAGGTGACAGCAGGTGGTGGCAAGGATGTAGACAAAGAGGAACACCCCTCCATTGATTTTGGGATTGCAAGCTGGTTCAACCACTCTGGAAATGAGTCTGGTGGTTCCTCAGAAAATTGGACATGAGGACCCAGCTGTACCTCTCCTGGGTATATACCCAAAAGATTCTCCAACATATAACAGGGACACACACTCTACTGTGTTCATAGCAGCCTTATTTATAATAGCCAGACACTGGAAAGAACACAGATGTCCTTCAACAGAGCAATGGATACAAAAAATGTGGTACATTTACACAATGGATTAGCGAAATACTTAGGCAAAAGAATGGACATAGAAAATATCACCCTGAGTGAGGTGACCCTAAAACTTTTGATAATCAGCCAAAAGTCTATCTTTGGAATACTTGACTTTGGTGTCTGGAGATAAGCAAGAAAAAGAAAACAGAGAAGAAAGGCCCATAGATTTTTGAGATGTAGTTTAGATGTTCATAGGCAGAAGGCTTGCTGCTGAGTGAATATTCTGGATCTCTATTTTGTTTTCTTCATCCCTGTATTCAGTCCTTAGGATATACATAGAGGTATCCAACTCTCTGAGGCTCCAGTTCTAATGAATTTGACATGCCCTTTTGACCTCTGTGGGTACAAGATACATACATACACACACATACATACATACACACACACACACACACACACACACACACATACACACACACATACACACACACATTCAGGAAAAATATTCAAATACTTTAAGTAGAAGAAATCTTAATAGTATTCCATCCTTATTCTCATCTTTCAATTTTTTCATATTTATTCTAAAGATTTTATTGCTTTAATCTACATTTCTTTATAAATCTGTAGTTGTTTACTATTTATAAGTATTGTGGATCAGATATTATAATTCATTCTTTAAATATATGTGAACAAAATAATCTAGCTGAAAATTTGTTCACTGACAAGTAAATTTTTTGACAAAAATATAAAACCATTAAAGTTTATTAAATTGCATATGTAAAACCACAGGCATGGCCTACTGCCCTTAAATAGCTGCTTCTACCTTTAATATTAATAAACAATGGAAAGTCCACTGTTATGAGCCTGGAAAACATAGTTATCACAGATAACAGTAAGATCACTCCTGTCCTCAGTGAAATAACTTAGAAACCATCACACAGAACAAGTCTTCTGATTCAAACAAAGATGATGAAGATACAAAATAGAAAAGCATGATTTACTCACACAAACTCACAGGTTCTGGTTTGACAAGTCTCATTATGTAGCCCAGGCTACCCTTGAACTTGCCAAGTAACCTGGGACAGCCTTAATCTTATGATCCACCTGCTTTTGACTCTAAGAGGGCCAGAAACCCAATTTTTGAGCCATTTTTGTTGATAACAATCCAAGCTGCATATATTAGTGTTATCCATATTTAGCATGTTGGACTGCACACAAGAAACAAAATGTTCTTGGGATGACCATCCTAAGTCAGTGTCTCTTCATGGCTTAAGTACTTCCCAATATCTGCTTGTCATGGGGTCCACTTTTCTGTAGTCTTGGGTAGACTTTGCCGCCACCCCAAACCCCAAAGGAATGTCTGACATGGAATAAACCACCACTCCCTGGTTCTGAGATGTGTTTTCATTTATTCAACCCAGAATGGATTTCAACACGTGGTTTCCATACAATAAGGATGGCTCTGCCCCAGGCTTTATCCACACTTAAAACTTGGCATACGGTGCAAGGTTATCCAGAGCTGTAACGTGCAGCTGGAACCAGTGGGTCTTAGTGAACTTTCCAAACATGTCCCCAGTGATACTAGCTTATCTCCTGAGATGTTGACTGCCAGCTTCAGGATCATCTCTCTCACATAGTACACTCAGACGTTGTGCAGCCAGAAACAGTAAGTGCTTCGAGGTCTGTCTACCAGCACTTGTAGATTCTTGCCAGTGTATTTCACAATCTTCTCAAACTTTGCCAGGGTCTCTTCTTCAGTCAAAGGCCTCATTTTCCTAATAGCTTTGCACCCAGGACCCTCATGCCTGGAGAGCCGGAAGCCGGAAGTCAAGTAAAGTTTAGAGGCTACATATTGGTATGACAATATGGTATACATTATAGATAGACACAGTCACATTTTGTTTCCCCTTTAAAGAAACGTCCACCAGGATCTGCCCATTTGATATATATGTGCAACATACCCTTTCTTCAGAATGCAATTATAGACTTAGAAAGATGTTGGACTTCATGTTGTGACTGCAAAATTGAAGTGGCTAGAAAGGTTTCTTGTATGCCAGTGTGAGGGCAAATTAGATGACTTAGATTTTTATTGAAAGAGACATCATCTCAGAGTGCCTGAATAACCTGATGGCATGCCTTATCTATGGCATTGTCCTGGTTAATGTTTAATGTCAACTTGGCCCAACCAAGTTAATACTAGGGAAAAAGGATCCTCAGCTGAATAAACCACCTCAATGTAATTGACTTATGACCCTCTCTGTGAAAGACTGTCTTGATTGATTATTAATGTGGGAAGCCACAAAGCCCACTGTGGGAAGAGCTGTTTCTAGGCAGGTGGATCTGGGATGTGCAAGAAAGCTAACTGAACATGAACCACTGAGGAAGCTAGTAAGAAGCATTAAATCCTTGTTATCTATGTCAATTCCTGCTTGAGTTTCTACCCTAACTTCTGAATAATGGACTGTGAACTGAAAGTGTAAGCCAAATAAACCATTTCTTCCCCAAGTTTCTCTTACTCAGAGACTTTTATCACAACAGAAATAAATTAAAACATAGAGAGTTTTCCCCTTGACCATTTTGAAAATAATAGAAACTCTGATTTTCTGATAGAAAATTACTGAATTTCAGAGACTGCAGTATTGCCCAGCACTTTGAATTAAGCCTTACCAGGTGAACTCTGACACATTGTACTATTTTATAGAAACTATAGGATGAAAATTTGTGCCATTTTAACTTGATAACTTGTTATGCCATATCTTATATTACACACATAAAATATTCAGGTATTATTTATTATTCTTATCTTTTATTTATCTTAACTATACTAGACTAGTTGATCATCTACTCACCCACTGATTAACATATACCTCCTCTTTTTTAATCTAGTTTATGGAACATATTCCTGCATCTGGTAAAGTATTGGATTCTGAAAATCGACTTTTAAGTTCCATAATTTCTTCATGAGAAAAATACTAGAATAATATTTGTGTTGCTAACTTACTCTGTGCATTAGTCGTCTTCAGTTTCTATGATAAGATAAAGGTCCTTGTTACATAAGTCAAATTTATATCATAGGTCTGGATGTCAGAAGACTTTCTGTGCTGGGAATCTTGACACACACCTGTCTGTTGGTGAGAACCACGAGGACATATGAGCATCTTCCTTGTGCTTCCAGCAAACAGAGCAAGTGAATGGGCGTTCTAGCACACCCACTTTTCTGGACCTCAGTGTTAACTTAGCATCATTCTATCTTTTATTCCAGAAGTATCTAAAGCTTATAAATTCTCCACTTCCATGGAGAGAACTATTGAGAGTACATTGATGAAGCTGGTGAGAAGACTGCTTCTGTTGATCCCTCTACTCACAGCTAACAAATCTCCATAACCCTACAGTTCCACACAGATTTTTCTTTACACGTAGATAAAACTCTTGTGTCTCTCTCCACAGAGAAGTTTAGCATCTCACTTTTACAATCTCATTTAAATTTAATTTCTCTAGAGTGACATTTGTCTAAATGCTCCCAGTTAGGATTTTAACAAGTGGATTGTGGAGCCATAACACTTTATTTTTTTCTTTAAGATTTGGCTGTTACTATTCTATAAGCTGTACTCTGCACCACTGACTTGTTACTGTGCTTCTGAGTTCACAATAATGCATCATCATTCACATCACTCTATTCTCTCCAGTTCTGACCCTATGCGTCAGATCAACCATTATAGTTTAAGTTCCTTAGTATTCTACATGGCTTCTCTGTCTAGATTTGACTTTATCTGCACACACAAATGTATACATAAACAAATTGTGCTTAGTAGTTGCATTTCATTAATGGAATTAAGCCAGAGAGCTTAAAATGGTATGCATACCAATATGTTCATGTAAAGCAATGATTTTCTAAGGTAAAACTAAATTATGCCAGCATCTTATTTACCTGCTCTCACCTCTTTGGAAAAGGATATCAAGGTTGTTTCAAAGTCCTTTGAAATTAATAAAGTCTGTGTAAGGAGCTCCAGGCTGGTAAGCATTATGTAAAATGACCCTGTCTTCACAACTAAAAGAACAACATCAATATAAAAATATATAATTTATACAATTATAATTGGAAGATTATGTAGAATGAAAATTAAGGTTTATTTGCTATGAGAAAGACAAAGAAAGCCATCCTCAAATATGCCCCATTGTTATCTGCCCTTGAAAGTAGTAGTAATGTTTTGGTTTGACTCCAGGAAAACCAAATGGGTTCCCTCTACTGTGATTTAATTGATTTTTAAAAGGTACAATGATGATATATATTATCATTTGTCTAGTAAAATATTTTACTTGATAGACCAAGAAAGATGTATTACAGGTAAGTGACTTGCTAAATGTATTAACAGAGAAATGGGAAGTTAACTCAACAGGGAGTTTAGGTAGGTGAGAAGGTAATGAGTTGATACATAGCTACAAAAAATTATTTAGATGATGTAACCAACTATAAATATAAAACTGTAATAACTGCAAAGAAAATATTACTTACTTTATCAATCACTGAAAAGTAGCTAGTTCAAATCTATATGTCCCTTTAGCAAAATGTAAAAATATATTTAATAAGCAAATGACTCAAGTAAGATTTAGGTAAGGAGTTCATAATTGTATATATTAAAAAAAAGCAAAAGTACTAAAAAGAAAACTTTTTAAGTACTTATTAAGACAGTGCTACTCAGTAATTAAAAAAATTTAATTCATGAAATTCTTAGGCAAGTAGGTGGAACTAGAAAATATCATCCTGAGTGAGGTAACCCACTCACAAAAGAACACACATGGTATGCACTCACTAATAAGTGGATATTAGCCCAGACGCTTGGGACACTCAAGATTCACAGACCACATGAATTCACAAACCACATGAAGCTCAAGAAAGAAGACCAAAGTGTGGGTAATTTGGTCCTTCTTGGAAAGAATACAACATACCCATGGGAGGAATACAGAAACCAACTGTGGGGCAGAGACTGAAGGAAAGGCCATCCAGACACTGACTCACCTGGGGATCCATCCCATATACAGCTACCAAACCCAGACACTATGTTGGATGCCAACAAGTGCGTGCTGACAGGAGTCTGATATTGCTGTGTCCTGAGAGGCTCTGACAGTGCCTAATAAATATAGAGGGGCATACTCTCAGCCAATCATTGAACTGAGCACAGGGTCCTCAATGAATGAACTAGAGAAAGGACCTAAGGAGGTGAAGGAGCTTGCAGCCCCATAGGAGGAACAACAATATGAACCAACCAGATTCTCCGAGGCTCCCCAGGACATAACACCAACCAAAGAGTAGACATGGAGGGACCCATGGCTCCAGTCACATGGGTAGCAGAAGATGGCCTGCTCAGACATAAATGAGAAAAGAGGCCCTTGGACCTGTGAAGGCTCATTGCTCCAGGGTAGAGCAATAACAGGACAGGGAAGCTGGGGTGGGTGGGTTACTGAGGCGGGGGGGGGCCTGGGGGGGGAGAGGAGGGATATTGGATTTTCAGAGGGGAAACTTGTCAAGGGGATAACATTTAAAATTTAAATAAACAAACTATCTAATAAAAGAAGAAAATGTAAATGAATAATAAGACAGATTTTACGGCCTTATTATTACCATCTTCAGTAAAAGTAATGATGGCATGCTATTTTAGTGTTCCTATATATTCATTTATAGACCATGTATAGAAAAAGGACTGTATTTGTGAAAACATCTCTGAAAAATATAGGAACACATAGCTTTCATCTTAACTTACAGAATATTCTATGATGGGATAACTTATATACAACTTTTGCTTTGTATTCCTGCAGACCTAAAAGGCACAATTCAGCATCTGGAGTTTAATGTGTGACCAAAGTTCAGCATCAGAAATGACATCTTCTGTGTAAATCAGATCAATTAAATAAATGTGGTTTAAAATGGGTAAAGGTTACATTCTGCTTTTAAGACCTAATAGTTTATTTACAGAAAAGCTATATGCCAAAATATATAGTAATAACCTTTTAATTGAACTTTTATATATTAATAATATTATGAAAGAATGCAAAAAGTTAATGCAATATGAAATTGTATTCAAAGACAAACCATACATCAAAAACAGTAAAGTTTTCAGTTTATAGTTCTGTCCCCTAGCAAGGACATTTCTAAGCACAATGGCTCCTAAATTACATTTGTTTTTGAAAGAGGCAAATGTTAAGGAACAATAACATTTGAGTAAGCAGAAGCTGAGAGATAAAAGTCATTAACTCAAAGTAGTTACCACTATGTTCCAAGGATAATGCTAGCCAGTGTACCAAGGAGGGAAATGATTAAGGAAACAAAGTGTCATATATTTTGTTATCATTTCGAATTATTTTTGCATCTCCTTCTAAAAGGCTTATATTCCTCATGGCATTTACTTTAATATTAGCTTTTTGGCTCTGAAGTGGACCTGTGCAAATGACAAGTGCTACTCCTCAGCAGAAAATATAAAAGCAGTTGTGTGATTTTTCCAGTTTGTTTTTCCTTAGCCATGCTATGCTTAAATAGTTCATCGGTTCAATGAAGAGCATCTATGAATCAGAGCCAATATCATCATCATCTGAGAGAAATAAATCTTTTCTGGGTACAAAAAGCAAACTTTGGATGCATATAGGCATTAAGGCAATATATTTCTGTTGAAGCTGATTACCATCTTAAGGCAACTTACCTAGCCGACAGGACATTTAGGGAATCACTGTCATAAGTTGATTGAATGAGTTTCACAGGAAAATAATCATAATTTTTTGTTAATGCTCTAGGAAAGGGGTAGTAGGATATATTTGAATATGCTACAAGAAAAAGAACAATAACAACATAAACATTATATATTTTACCTTAACTCGTTAAAAAATACAAGTCACATACATATTTGTAATTGGTTTCAGGCTCATAATTGAAATTTCTACAAATAATTATTTTCCTTTCAATTAGTTAGCATTCAGAGATTCCTTATGATTATTATATGATAAGCTTTCAATATTACAACAAGATTTTCTTAAACTCCTTTGGATTGCTTTTCAAATGGAGTGATAGATTTCTATTTTAGAGTGAATGCCCATAACCATTATAAATTCCAAAATTATTGTGATTCACTTGTCAGAATAATTGTCCTCTCTTTCATTACAATAATTTTCACTTTGATGTTTCAAATTACTCTAAATTTGGTAAGTAAATCTTCTATTGCAAAAGTAGGAATGAATTTGAAATGTCCCTTTGTCCTACCCTTTTCCTGTTTGACTGAACAGTAAAATCTTTGTTTAGATTTCTAGTCATCTGCCAAGTGGAGACACTCCTTCCACCCTCTTTGATAGCTATAGGAGTCTAATCATTCTAAGACTTACTAGTTCCCAAGTATAAATTTATACTATTCATCTTGAAGCAGCCAAAATGGAAACATGTCTCATATCCTATAATTAACCACATTAGAGCTATGAACTCTCTCTTTTAACCAATACTCTTCTTGTTTTTTTCCTTTTTTTTTTTTTTTTTGGTTGTTGTTTTTTTTTTTTTTTTTTTTTTTTTGGTTTTTGGCTTTTGGTTTTTAGAGAGGGTTTCTCTGTATAGCCCTGGCTATCCTGGAACTCACTCTGTAGACCAGGCTGGCCTTGAACTCAGAAATCTGCCTGCCTCTGCCTCCCAAGTTCTGGTAATAAAGACATGTGCCACCACTCCTCTTCTAAAGAAACTTTAACAGCATTCATTGGTCTATTTCAATGTCACATGTAATAACATTTTCAAATACTCAACACATATGTATCTCACTCTGTCTTCTAATACTATGCACACCTATGAAAGAAATGTTGCTTCTCACCATTGAACCCTCCTTTAGCTCTTAATCGGTAATCAGTTTTCTGTCTGTGATGACCTATGGTTGTAGTGAACAGTAGCATTTAGGAGCTAGTTCACCTGAACAAAGGCATGTACCTCCAATCTTCTTTTCTTCTTGTCTAAGGATGAAGATGTCATGTATGATTTGGTACATCTACAAAAATATAGATAAGCAACCATCTGTAGTTCTCCTTGAACACTATTTCATAATCTACCACATGTATACATGGATGCATAAATAACATATAACAAATTTGGACTGTATAATGCCTGTGAATGTTACCTCTAAAATGGAAATCTATCCCCTCATTTCAAAGGCGATCATATTAAGTATAAGAAACTCTTGCTGTAATAGTGAATATTTATCTTGTAAAGACTTCAGCAGTAGTTGAAAATAAAGTAATTATTTGCTGAAATTTCAATTTATCAGAAAGTTGTTAATATTCAATCTTATTCTGTGGTCTAACTCTAGATACTGGGGTATTAGGAAAGCCCCAGACTACTAAACTAGTTCCAGCCTTTCCTGAGTTGGAACTTTTATAATAATGACATTGACGCTTTTCCTATTTTTACTTGCATAGTTTATCAACTAAGTTCTTTAGTATTAAAATAAAGATGTGTGTTTATGAAGAAATATCCATACTGCCTGCATTACCTTATTTGTAACATAAATCATCATGCTTTTTGAGTAAAGCTATGAGAATCAGGACTTGGCAGAAATTTATGAGCTTTCAATGAACTAGCTTTTGTCAAGAGTAAAAAGAAGTAAATCAATCCAACTAGGGCATATAGTCAGACATTTTATTTTTAAATGAAAGACAAAGTATTAACTTTTTCATGTCTTCAATGTTCAGTGTCTTGGGGAAAATATTACAGCCATAGAGATGAAGAATAATTATGCAACTGGGCCATAAAAGAAGATCATGGCAGAAAAATAAAATAAAACATTTAAAACACCTCTCAAATTATTCCTGTGATTGTATATTTATTGCCACTGCAATGAACATAAAAGATATGAAACAGTTATTTATTACCAAATTGTCAACCATAAAAACAAACATACAAGTAATATACAGATTGAGCAAACTATATACATACATATACACATATACGTATACATATACATATACATATACATATATGTGTGCGTGTGTACTTAGAATAGCATTGGCTTCCATAAATTCATGGGTTTAGATGCTTGCCCTGTAAGGGGTGTCAGTAATAGAAGTTATGCCTTATTGAAGCAAGTTTGTCCTTTTTGGAATAAGTGTGTCATTGTGGAGGTAGGCTTTGTAGTCTCATATATAAGCTCAAGCTATGCCCAATGTGTAATTCTAAACCTCTTCTGCTGCCTTTAGGTCAAGATATATAACTCTTGGCTCCTCTAGCACCAAGTCTTCCTGCATGCTGCCATGGTTCCCACTGTATTAATGGACTAAGACTCTAAGCTAGCGATAATTAATTATTTTCCTTTATAAGAGTTGCCTTGATCGTGGTGTCTCTTCACAGCAATAAAACACCAAAACATACACATACATATATACATGTACATATCTGTATTTATATATCTCTTTATATGCATGAATATAAACAGTACATATATGCATGGAAAGAAGCTAAGAATTTCAGAAAGCGCAAAAAAGAGTATGTGAGAAGATTTGGAGGGAAACAAGATATCTGACATAGGGTCACCATTGCTGTGAAGAAACACAGTAACATCTGTAACTTGTGGGAGGAAAGGGTTTATTCACTTACACTTCCATATCACAGTTCCTCATCAAAGAAATTTAGGACAGAAATTACAGCAGGGCAGGAACCTGGAAGCAGGAACTAATAGTGTCCATGATGGGATGCCTGCCTCTTCGTGGCATGTTCAGCCTACTTTGATATAGAACACAAGATCAGGAGCCCACACTTCCATGGTGCAGCTGGGAGCTGCATGCCCTGCCCTAATCCCAGGCACCTACACCGGAGGCCGCCATCTTGCTCCGGGGTCACCAGCAGAGAGGTGCAGGTATCCAGACCTAATCAGGGCCTGCCATCGCTTGGGTGGGAAACCACCAGGCTTGGGCCAGTAGCCAGAGTCAGGGCAGATCTGCGGATCATCTCCACAGCGTGGCCTGGAGCTACTTGCCCCCGCAGTTCTCCCAGGCCCCTACAACTACTTTCTCCATCTTGTCGCTAGGTCACTAGTAGAGAGGGCCAGAAACGCAGACTTAATTTGTTACTACGATCACTCAGGTAAAATTCTGCCAGGCTCTTGCCAGTGCCCAGAGGCTGGGCGGCCCAGCGGGACATCTCCACGGCCACCAGGCCTTGTATCAACTTGGTTGGGAACCTACTACTCTGAGGTCCTCTTAGCACTTTCAGCAGCAATCTCCATCTTGCTGCCTGGTGATCAGTAGAGAAACAACAGACAGGCCCAGCCTCACAGGAGGTTCAAACACCAGCCAGTGACAAGGTCAACTAATGCCAGAGATAACCAGATGGCAAAAGGCAAATGCAGGAATATTGCTAACAGAAATCAAGGCAGCATGCCAGCATCCAAACCTAGTTCGCCGAAAACAAGAAGTCCTAGATACCCCAACACACCAGAAAAAGAAGATTTGGATCTAAAATCACTGGTCAGGAAGCTAATAGCTGAACACATGGATAAATCCCTTAAAGAAATACAGGAGAAAATGGATCAAAAGGTAGAGGCCCTTACAAGGCAAATGCAAAAAACACTTAAAGAAATTCAGGAGAATATGGATCAAAAAATGGAAGCCAATAAAGAGGAAACACAAAAATCACTTAAAGAAACACAAGAAAACGTGGGCCAACAAGTAGAAGTTATTAAACAGGAAACACAAAAATCCCTTAAAGAATTATATTAAAACACGAACAAGCAAACAAAAGATCTGAGCAAAACCATCCAGGATCTAAAAACAGAAGTAGAAACAACTACAAAATCACAAAGGGAGACAACTTTGGAGATAGAAAACCTTGGGAAGAAATCAGGGGCCATAGATGCAAATATCAACAATAGAATACAAGAGATAGAAGAAAGAATCTCAGATGCCAAAGATACCATAGGAACCATTGAATCAACAGTCAATGAAAATGCTAAATGCAAAACTCTTGTAACCCAAAACATCCAGGAAATCCAAGACACAATGAGAAGACCAAACCTAAGGATTATAGGTATAGATGAGAGTGAAGATTTACAATTTAAAGGGCCAGCAAATATCTTCTACAAAATTATGGAAGAAAACTTCCCCAACCTAAAGAGAGAGATATCCATGAACATACAAAAAGCCTACAGAATTCCAAACACACTGGACCAGAACAGAAATACATCCCATCATATAATAATCAAAACCCCAAATGCACTAAACAAAGAGAATATTAAAGGCAGTAAGAGAAAAATAATATAATATAATTTATTAAATATATTAACATATAAAATATTAATATTAATATTAATATATATATATATATATATATGTAACATATAAAGGAAGACCTATTAGAATTACACCAGACTTCTCAACTGAGACCATGAAAGCTAGAAGATCCTGGGCAGATATCATGCAGACTCTAAGAGAACACAAATTCCAGCCAAAACTACTATACTCAGCAAAACTCTCAATCGCCATAGATGGAGAAACTAAGGTATTCCATGACAAAACCAAATTTGCATGATATATTTCCACAAACCCTGCCCTACAAAGGATTATAGGGGGAAAACACCAACACAAGGAAGGAAATTACACCCAGGAAGAAGCAAGATAAAACTTCCTCTCATCAAATCCAAAAGAAGATAACCTCTCAAATATAAAAAATAATTTCAAAAATGTTGGGAGGTAATAATTTCTATTCCTTAATATCTCTTAACATCAATGGACACAATGCTCCAATAAAAAAGACATAGACTAACAGACTGGATACGGAAAGAGGACCCAACATTTTGCTGCATACAGGAAACGCATCTCAATGTCAAAGACAAACATTACCTTAGAGTAAAAGGCTGGAAGACAATTTTACAAGGAAATAGTCTCAGGAAACAAGCCTGAGTAGCCATTCTAATATCAGATAAACTTGACTTTCAACCTGAAATCATCAAATGAGACATTGAAGTTCACTTCTTGCTGGTCAAAGGGAAAATCCACCAAGAAGAACTCTCAATACTGAACATCTATGCTCTAAATGCAAGGCCACCCTCATTCGTAAAGGAAACTTTACTAAAGCTTAAAGCACACATTGCACCTAATACAATAATTGTGGGCGACTTCAACACCCCACTCTCCTCAATGGACCAATTAGTAAAGCAGAAACTAAATAGGGACACAATGAAACTAATTGAAACTTTGGACCAATTGGACATATATATATATATATATATATATATATATATATTTATATTTCATCCTAAAGCAAAAGAACATACGTTTTTCTCAGCACCGCATGCATGGTACCTTCTCCAAAATCAATCATATAATTAGTCACAAGACAGATGTCAACAAATACAAAAAGATCAAACTACTCCCATGCCTCCTATCAGATCACTATGGAGTAAGAGTGCTTTTCAATAGCAACAAAAATGACAAAAAGCCTACATACACGTGGAAACTGAACAATACTCTACTAAACAAGACCTTAGTCAAGGAAGAAATAAAGAAATCAAAGACTTTTTAGAATTGAATGAAAATGAATGTACAACCTACCCAAATCTATGGGACACAATGAAAGCAGTGCTAAGAGGAAAACTCATAGCCCTGACTGCCTCCAAAAAGAAACTGGAGAGAAAATACACTAGCAGCTTAACAGTACACCTGAAAGCTCTGGAACAAAAACAAGCTAATTCACCCAGGAGGAGTTGAAGACAAGAAATCATCAAACTAATGGCTGAAATCAATCAAGTAGAAACAAAGAGAACCATACAAAGAATCAATAAAACAAAGAGCTGGTTCTTTGAGAAAATCAACAAGATAGATAAACACTTAGCCAGACTAACCAAAGAACACAGAGACAGTATCCAAATTAACAAAATTAGAAATGAAAAGGGGAATATAACAACAGAAACTGAAGAAATTCAAAAAAAATCATCATATCCTACTACAAAAGCCTATACTCAAAAAAACCTGGAGAATCTGGAGGAAATGGACAATTTTCTAGACAGATACCAATTACCAAAATTAAATCAGGATCAATCAGATCAGATAAACAACCCCATAACCCCGAGAGAAATAAAAGGGGTTATAGAAAGTCTTCCAACTAAAAAAAGATGGTTTTAGTGCAGAATTCTATCAGACCTTCAAAGAAGACCTAACACCAATTCTCTTCAAATGATTCCACAAAATAGAAACAGAAGGAACACTGCCCAACTCGTTCTACAAAGCCGCAATTGCGCTGAACCAAAACCACACAAAGATCCTACAAAGAAAGAGAACTACAGGCCAAATTCCCGAATGAATATTGATGCAAAAATAACAAATAAAATTCTTGCCAACCGAATCCAAGAACACATCAAAACGATCATTCACCATGATCCAGTAGGCTTCATCCCAGGGATGTAGGGATGGTTCAATACACGGAAATCCATCAATGTAATCCACTACATAAACAAACTAAAAGAAAAAAAAACACATGGTCATCTCATTAGATGCTTAAAAAGGCATTTGACAAAATTCAGCATCCTTTCATGCTAAAAGTCCTGGAAAGATCAGGAATTCAAGGCCCATACCTGAATATAGTAAAAGCAATATACAGCAAACCAGTAGCCAACATCAAAATAAATGGAGAGAAACATAAAGCAAACCCACTAAAATCAGGAACTAGACAAGGCTGCTCTCTCTCTCCATATCTTTTTAATATAGTACTTAAAGTTCTAGTGAGAACAATTAGACAACATAAGGAAGTCAAAGGGATACAAATTTGAAAGGAAGGAGTCAAACTATCACTATTTGCCGAAGACATGATAGTATACTTAAGCGACACAAAAAAACTCCACCAGAGAACTCATACAGCTGATAACCAACTTCAGGAAAATACCTGGTCATAAAATCAACTCAAGCAAATCCGTAGCCTTCCTGTACTCAAAGGACAAGCAGGCTGAGAAAGAAGTTAGGGAAATAACACCCTTCACAATAGCCACAAACAACATAAAGTACCTTGGCGTAACTCTAACAAAACAAGTGAAAGATCTGTATGACAGGAATTTCAAGTCCTTAAAGAAAGAATTTGAAGAAGACCTCCGAAGATGGAAAAATATTTTTTGCTCCTGGATTGGCAGGATCAATATAGTAAAAATGGCCATCTTGCCAAAAGCAATCTACAGATTCAATGCAATCCCCATCCCAACTCAATTCTTCATAGATCTAGAAAGAGCAATTCTCAAATTCATCTGGAGCAACAAAAAACCCAGAATAGCTAAAACTATTCTCAACAATAAAAGGACTTCTGGGGGAATTAATATCCCTGACCTCAAGCAGTACTACAGAGCAATTGTGTTAAAAACTGCATGGTATTGGTACAGCAACAGGTAAGTAGATCAATGGAATAGGATTGAAGACCCAGAAATGAACACACAGACTTATGGTCACTTGATCTTTGATAAAGGAGCCACAACCATCCAGTGGGAAAAAGATAGCCTTTTCAACAAATGGTGCTGGTTCAACTGGAGGTCAACATGCAGAAGAATGCGAATTGACCCCCTCTTTTCTCCTTGTACTAAGATCAACTCCAAGTGGATCAAGGACCTCCACATAAAACCTGACACACTGAAACTATTAGAAAAGAAACTTGGGAAGACCCTGGAGGACATGGGCACAGGGTGAAAGTTCCTGAACAGAACACCAATAGCTTATACTCTAAGATCAAGAATTAACAAATGGAACCTCATTAAATTACAAAGTTTCGGTAAGGCAAAAGACACTGTCAGAAGGACAAAATGGCAACCAACAAAGTGAGAAAAGATCTTTACCAACCCCACATCTGACAGAGGGCTAATATCCAATATATTCAAAGAACTCAAGAAGTTAGACCCCAAAGAACTAAATAACCCTATCAAAAAAAAAGGGGTACAGAGCTAAACAAAGAATTTTCAACAGAAGAAATTCAGATGGCCGAGAAACACCTTAAGAGATGTTCAACATCATTAGTCATCAGGGAAATGCAAATCAAAACAACCCTGAGATTCCATCTCACATCAGTCAGATGTTTGTGGGTTTGCATGTTGGTACAACCGCTCTGGGAATCAGTCTGGTGGTTCCTCAGAAAATTGGGCATGTCACTTCCAGAGTACCCTGGCATACCACTCCTGGGCATATACCAGAGGATTCCCCTGCATCCATAAAAGACACATGCTCCACTTTGTTCATAGCAGCCTTGTTTATAATAGCCAGAATTTGGAAGGAGCCCAGATATCCCTCAAAGGAGGAATGGATACAGAAAATGTGGTATATATATGGAATACTACTCAACAATTAAAAATAATGAATTCATGCAATTTGTAGGTAAATGGTTACATCTGGAAAATATTATCCTAAGCGAGTTAACCCAATCACAAAAGAATACACATGAAATGCAATCACTGATAAGTGGATATTAATGAGCCCTGAAGCCCTAAAAACTCAAGACAGAATTAGCAAGTTCAATGATTCCCAAGAAGAAAAAAGGAGAGGACCTTGGGCCAGAAAAGATTGGATCCAGTTTTGTAGGAGAGTACCAGAACAGAGAAACGGTAGGGGGGTGATTGGGGAATAGTTGGGGGGAGAGGACTTATGGGATGTATGGTGGGGGGAACCTGGGAAAGGGGAAAGTCTTTGGAATGTAAACAAAGAATATAGAAAAAATATTGATTTATTAAAATTTCTATCAGCTACTGTAAAAAGAAACAAAAAATAAATAAGGCTGCTATGAACATAGTGGAGCATATGTCTTTATTACATGTGATAGCATCTTCTGGGTATATGCCAAGGAGTGGTATAGGTGGGTACATAGTACTCAGGTAGTACTATGTCCAATTTTGTGAGGAACTGACAAATTGATTTCTAGAGTGGTTTTACCAGCTTGCAATCCCACCAGCAATGAAAGAGTGTTCCTCTTCCTCCAAATCCCCACCAGCATCTGCTGCCCCCTTAGTTTTTGATTTTAGCCAATTTGACTGGTGTGAGGGTGTGAGGTGGATTCTCAGGGTTGTTTTGATTTCCATTTCCCTGATGACTAAGGATGTTGAATGTTTCTTTAGGTGCTTCTTGGCCATTCGATATTTCTTAGTTGAAATTCTTTGTTTAGCTCTGTATCCCATTTTTAATAGGGTTATTTGATTCTCTGGAATCTAATTTCTTGAGTTCTTGGTATATTGGATATTAACCCTCTACCAGATGTAGGATTTAAAAAGATCTTTTCCCAATCTGTTGGTGGCTGTTTTGTCCTATTGACAGTGTCTTTTGCCTTACAGAAGCTTTGCAATTTTTTGAGATCACATTTGTTGATACTTAACATTAGAGCCTAGGCCATTGGTTCAGAAAAATTTCCCCTGTGCCCATGTGTTCAAGGCTCTTCCCCACTTTCTCCTGTTTAAGTATCATTGTATCTGATTTTATGTGGAGTTTTTTGATCCACTTGGACTTGAGCTGGTGGTACAGGGAGATTTTTGCATTTTTCTACAAACTGCCAGTTGAACCATCACCAGTTGTTAAAAATGCTCTATTTTTTTCCATTGGATAGTTTTAGCTCCTTTGTCAAAGATCAAGTGACCATAGATTTGTGGGTTCATTTCTGGATCTTCAATTCTATTAAATTGATCTACCTGCCTCTTTCTGTACTAATACCATACAGTTTGTATTACTATTGCTCTATAATGTAGCTTGATATAAGGAATGGTGATTCTTCCAGACATTCTTTATTGTTGAGAATAGTTTTCAATATCCTGGGTTTTTGGGGGTTTTTTTTGTAATTCCAAAAAATTTGCAAATTGCTTTTTCTAACTCAATGAAGAATTGACTTGGCATTTTGATGGGTATTGCAGTGAATCTGTATATTGTTTTCAGTAAAAATGGCCATTTTTACTATATTAATCCTGCCAATCAATGACCATGGAAGATCTTTTCATCTTCTGAGGTCTTCTTCCATTTCTTTCTTCAGAGACTTGAATTTTTTTCATACAAATATTTCACTTGCTTTGTTACAGTCACACCAAGGTATGTAATATTATTTGTGATTATTGTGAAGAATGTTGTTTCCCTAATATTTTTGTCACTCTGTTTATCCTTTGAGTAGAATAAGGCTACTGATTTGATTGAGCTAATTTTATATCCAGCCACTTTGCTGAAGTTGTTTGTCAGCTTTAGGAGTACTTTGGTGGAATTTTGAAGGTCACTTATGTGTCCTATCCTATCATCTGCAAATAGTGATATTTTGACTTCTTCCTTCCTAATTTGTATACCATTGGCATCCTTTTGTTGTCTCCAATGAGAAGTTCTAGCTAGAACTTCAAGTACTCTTTTGAATAGATAGGAGAAAGTTGGCAGCATTGTCTAGTCAATGATTTTAGTGGAATTACTTCTAAAATCTCTCCATTTATTTTGATGTTGGCTACTAATTGAGGCTCCCTCCTTTCAGACTTCAGCATAGGAAAGTTAATATAACTATTCAAGCACAAAACCAAAGAGGAAAATGATCTTATATTATAAACTCAGAATAATAGAAGATTAATGAAAGGTGGAATTACAACTAAAGAGGAAAACATTATGGAAAAGTTGTAATTAAATGAAATGAATCAATAATTTTATATTTTTTCCAAGAAATTTGTAATCACTACATTATTTTAAGAAACAAAAGTCTGTGAATAGCATTCATGTGAGATATTTTTTGGTATTAAATTATAATGGAATATGTTGAAATATTTGTTAGGACTCATGAATGTGTAAGATGGCTATAAATATTAAGGATAACTTAGTTACATATTCTTATTTATTTATTTGTTTATTTATTTGTTTATTTATTATTCATTTAATACATCATTACTACCTCAGTTTCGTCTGCCTCCTGATATCTCTCTTCCACATGCCCTCTCCCATAGATTAACTTCAGAAAAAGGAAGGCTTCCCAAAGATAGCAACCAAACATTGCATAACAAGTTGCAATAAGACTAGGTGCCTTCCCTCATATTAAGTCTAAATGAGGCAATCCAGTAGGAGCAAAAGCTCCCAAAAGAGTCAAAAGACAATCCCTGATCCCACTGTTAGGTATTCCACAAGAAGACCAAGCTATATATTCATAGCATGTATGCAGGGGTCTAGGTTAGACACAAGTAGGCTCTCTGATTATAGACTCAGTCTTTTTAATACCTTAGAGCACAGGCTAGTTGATTTTGTGTGTTTTCTTGTGGTGTCCTTGAGCCCACTGTCTCTTATAGTCCTTCTTTCCCTCTTCTGTAGGATTCCCTGAGCTATATTTTTACTCAATACACAAAATTATATGTTCAATTGAGATGCCATTTATTAACATATTTTATAGCATTTCTAGAATATATATTTATATTTTGTTGACTTTTTAGAGTTTTAGATGAAAGCAGAAAATAGTGATTATGGAAAAGTGACAAATAACCTATATATATTTGAATAGTTGCTTGATTTTCAGATTTTTCTCTTGTCTAAACATTAATATATTGAAAGGAAGGAACAAGCCATGAAGAGGAAATATCCTTCTATAGTACCTAGAATGTGAGGAGATTAGAAAGTAAGAAAAACTCAAGAATCACAGTGTTATATCACTAGTGTTATGGAAAGGGTCTTATAAGTCAGGTAGTACAATAGCAAAGGAAAACATTTAAAGCTTTTGAGGTTGAACGCAGAAGCTAGAATTTATTTTGAAATAAACTATGATAAAAAAACAAGAGAATGTTTAAGATCTGTGTTGGGACAATATCATGGATTATCTTGTTAGATATACCTAGAGAAAACGTGAATTTTTCTTCTGTTATTGGAACAGCAGAAAGCTTCATGATTGAGGATATTTGCTCCCTGTCCTCTTAGAGGATTTGGAAATTTGAACTAGGTTTTCCAATTTTGTCAGTTTTCTATATCTCTCTGCCCTTTAGTTATTTTGACTAAGGGTTTGTCTATTTTCTTAATTTTCTCAAACCAGCTCTTGGTTTCATTAATTCTTTGTATGGTTCTCTTTGTTTCTTATTGCTGTATTTCAACCCTGAGTTTGATTATTTCCTGCCATCTCTCTGCTCTTGGATGTGTTTGTTTCTTTTTGTTTTGGAGTTTCTGTTGTACTTGTAAATAGCTAGCATAATAATCTCTCTAATTTCTTTATGAAGACATTTAGTGCTATGAACTTAGTTTGTAGCATTGTTTTCATTGTGTTCCATAAGTTTGGTTAAGCTGTACCTTCATTTTCATTAATTCTAGAAATTTCTTTCTTCATTTCTTCTTTGACACAGTGATCATTGATAAAATATTTGTTCAGTTTCTATGAGTTTGTAGGCTTTCTCTTCTTTGTGTTGTTGATGTACAGCTTTAATACATGATAGTCTGATACTATACAAGGAGTTATTTCAATTTATTTTTAATCTGTTGAGGCAATCTTTGTAACTGTCTATATGGTCAGTTTTGGAGAAGGTTCTGTGAGGTGCTAAGAAGAAAATATATTCTTTTGTGTTTTTGGGGGAAATGTTCTATAGATATTAGTTAAGTTTCCCTTTGAGAAACTAGGCCAGGAAAGTAGATTGAGAAAGAGCCTTTTTATGTGAAAACCAAGAGGGCATTTAGAAAGATTTGCATATCAAAAGTATTGAGAAAGCATGTAGGAGATTCATTAGACAAGTACTGTGAAGGAAGGAAGGCCATGGCCTAGAATAAGGAAGCAATCTCTCAGGACTTTAAGCACTTGTGGCCTTAAAGCCTTTGAGGCTTAGATGGGATTGAAATATTGTAATTAAAGGTTTCTTTTTAAAGAGACAATCGTGAATCTCTCTTTAATTACTTAGTTGTTTTCACATAGCCATTTCTCCCTGTTTTATTAACTTTTTGTGCAACTATAATTCCACTGCTGATAATTTGATACATTTAGGTGGGAAAAATCTAGAGGCAGTGTTAGGCTTTCTAAATTTATTTGGTAATTTTTCCATGTTTCTGCATAATATTAAAAAATGCAATTCCTGGCTACAATCCTGCTTTACTGAATAGACTATTAGCTATACAAGAAATAAAAGTGCCAATAGGACAGCTAAGAAATTAACTTCAAAAAGTAAAATGTCCAGACATGAGATTATTGGTGTACTTCCATTGAACTGAACTATTAAGGTCGATATATTAGCCCACGTCTACTCAATAGTTTGTTCAAAATTTCAAGATATATCATGATTTTGAGCTCCGTGAACAACTAAAGACAGATATGCTACTATGGCAAGTGCAAGATGAATACAAGAAATTCATTGTTAGGACCCACTGGGGATGATATTAGTTGAAATAGCCAACAGCAAGGAGATACAACCTGAAGAAATTACCTCCAGTAAATAGACATGTCCTCCAGTGGAGGGATGGGGCCACTGACTTGTTTAAATTTTCTTTTACCCAGAATTTTCCCTATCTAAAGGAAATACATGGAAATAAAGGATCAGAGAATGAAGGGAAGGCCATCCAGGGACTTACCCCATCCCACCACCACCATGTGATGTATTCTATCAGCAGACAGCAAACTGCAACACTATTGCTGATGCCAATATGTGCTTACAAACAGGAGCCTAGTATGGTGGTCCTATTGAGAGGCTCTGCCAGCACCTGAATTAGACAGATGCAGATACTCACAGCCAACCATTGGACTGAGTCCAAAAAACCCAATGGAAGAGTTAGGGGAAGGAATGTAGGAGCAGAAGTGGATTGCAATCCCACAGGAAAAACAACAGTATCAATTAACTGGACCTTCCAGAACACCCAGGGAATAAACCACTAACCAAAGAGTATATGTACGCTGGTCCAAGGCTCCCATTATATATGTAGCAGAGGACGGACTCATCTGGAATCAGTAGGAGAGGAGAGACTTGGTACTATGGAGTCTTGGTGCCCCAGAGAAGAGCGATGCTAGAGGACTGAGGCAGGAGTGGGCAGGTGGAAGGATACCCTCTTAGAGGCAAAGGGGAGGGAAATATGATAGGGTGAGGTTCATTGACAGGAGACTGAGAAGGGGAGAACACTGGTGCTAGAATGGACCAAAACATCATTGTGGGAGAGTACAAGAACAGTAAAGTGGGAAGGGGTGGATGCGGGAGCAGGGGGAGGGAAAAGGACATGTGGGACCTTTGGGGGTGGGGAACCAGAAAAAGGGAAATGAATTGTAAATATAGAATATATACAATAAAAAAAAGAAAAAAAAGAAATGTAAACAAATTAAATAATTTATAAACATTAAATAAAGAAAATAAAAAGAAAAATAGTAATGATACAAAACAAGAAAAATAAGATAAAAAATAAAGAAAAAAGAAAAGAGTCTATCAAATTGAGAGTAGAAGGGCCATAGGAGGAGTCAGAAGGAAGGTTCCAGGTGCAGTGTTAGGAAGAAAGGATAAGGGAACGTGATGTAATCCTATTTTGATATATAATAGAATATTTTTAAAAGAATAGTATAATTTTTTAATTAAATGAAACAAATAGTATTTAAATGAGAAAACTGACATTGCTTTAATTCCTAACAATAATCCATATCTGGCATTACATAGAATGAAGTATTAAATATTGGCTAAGCTGAACTTACAGATATGTAATGAGAACCATGTCTACCATTGCCACAGATATTCTAACCTTGTGGAGAATTGTGTTTACTAATGGAAGCTCGTAAAATTCATCTGTGTATTATAGTGTGTAGTATTTTTTCTACCCTTCTAAATATCAGCTCTACCTTTCTCCCCTGGATGTAGTGCTCTAAATATGTGATTTGTAAATGACAGTGAAGGATGTACCTGCAAGCTGACTTTTATGGTGTCCTGCCTATGAGGAAAAATGAGAATGTCAGAGACAGCAAGGATAAGGAGTTCAAGATATTGATTCCTTCAAATATAAAGTGAAAGAGTGTGCAAATGTCTAGTGCCCTAGTAAAAAGGAACAATTTTAGATAAACACAGCTATTTCAAATTGGAGATGTCGGTAACTAATTTTTGTTTGTTTATCTGAAGTTAAAAGTACACATATTTCTGCTGTTATTGTGCTAGTCATTGTACATTCCCCCTACCTTTTCCAGTTCCATGCAAATAATAATCTGATTAAAATCTCTTGAAATTAAGTATCTAATAATGTGATATCCAGGATTATAATAATCAATGGAACAAAAGAAAAACACTGTCCCAGACTCCTAGCTGCTCTACTTACTTTGAAAACAGAAAGTATACGTGTTTATTCTTTTGATATATTATACTTAACCAAAGACATTTTTGTTCACTAGATTATCTCAGAGCAGTTTTCACTCCACCATTTTCTTTGGTAGAACCCTAAAATCTTATAAATTGGAATGACAAATCATGACTCTGTCTTCTCAAATAAGCTCTATATTTTACACATCAGTGTAATAAAGTTTAACTTTAAGCAACTTTGGCATTTAAAAAGAGATCTGAAATAGAATAAGTCCCTATCACCCCTATGAACCCCTGTGTCAGAGTAAGCACCACAGATATTCCATATTGCTTTCACAATTTTTCACTGTGCATGTGACGATGGTGCCTCCTTGAGAAACATGTTTTACCATATATATTTTTAAACTTATTTTTGAAATATTTTTTCATAAACACTAGACCCCAGTACTAGAGTTTTGTCGATTAAAAACTAGGTTGAATTAACAGGAAGACTCAAGTAGATCCAGTTTCAGGAAGACAGGACTGCAATAAGTTCATTTAAATACAGAATTTCTAGAATTCTTTCATCTGAAATTAGGTAGAAATATAAAGTAGATATGTGACAAATGTAAATCAAGGTTTTCCTTTACTTGGTATCAATTAGTACTTTGCATAATCCATTCCTCTTACTTTGTGGAAATATCTCCTTATATGGAAAGCAATCTAATATTAAAAATATCACTCATATGATTTAAGTCTATATTATCTGATATATGTATAAAAATCATGTTTTTCTTAACATCTGAAAAAATAGTAGGTTTCAATAACTGTGAGAAACTAGCCATTATCTTTCAGAGTTCAATATCAGTGAAAATATATAAACAGTTCCATCCTGTCCCACATGACACAGACAGGAGGTGGTGGAAAAGTTAAAAAAAAAAAAGGGACATTATTGAGGAAATAAAGTTACTATGAGTGTGATGTTAAAGAGAATACTGAGGCTCCAGCAACATGACATGATGTTATTTGACATCACATGGTATGACTACTCACATAAAAACAAATTTTCTCTACTTTAGCTCAAATCGTTTAACAACAACAAAAAAGGGTTTATTATCTTATTGTCTTTATAATGCATTTTCAGGACTTTCTTTGTCTAGCTTAATTTAGATCACCATTGTTTTGTGTTATTTTGTTTATTTTAATAAGTTTTGTTTTCTGCACTTCAACCTTCTTTGGAACCCAAACTTGTAACTTTCTTGTTTGCAGCTCTAGTAAGCCTATACATGCAGAACCCTGGTATGAAGTGTGTTTTATTATGTTCCTATGGTCTAATATTCTTTCTTAAAATTCTCTCTTCTTTTCTTTATTTGTTTTGACAATATAAAGTGGCTTATTTGCCACTCTATAGAATCTTGTAGCAGTACATAAAGAAATAGACAGGCTTACAGTTCACTATAGAAGACAGAGTGAGGTAAAGATTCAGGTTGTTTATAGCTCAAACTTCCTTAGATTAATGTAAGTTATAGAAAGAGTCATTTATGGTTGATAATTCTCTATACATTTTCATTTTAATAAAAGGTAATAAGTCATCTCTTTCCCAATTTAGTGCAGCCTTGTTTAACCAATAGTAATTTTGTAACATTTACAAGAATTGCCAATTTTCTCAAATAAAAAAGTTAATCGAGAACCATCCGGCGGCGGCGGCAGAACCAGGTACCCGAGACAGCCCAAGCTTAAGACCTTCGGGGACTCAGGCCTGGAGTGGGAGTTGGGCACAGAATAGCGGGTGCACTCTGCACTCGCGCGGCGGACCCCGAGCTCCCTGCAGGCAGCTGCCATATTGCCTGCAGCTTCCCTCCCAGCTGGTGGTGGGGAAGCCGGAGGGTCACCCAGCGTGCCAGGTGCTCAGAACCATCCGGCGGTGGCAGCAGAACCAGCTTCCCGTCCAGCTGGTGGTGAGGAAGCCAGAGTCAGCCAGTGTGCCAGGTACCCAGACCCAGCCGGAGGCCGAACCAGCCTCCCATCCAGCCAGTGGCAGGGAAGCTGGAAACCGGACCCAGCCAGCTTCCCAGCAGCTTGGGACCAGCAGGCGGGACCAGATAACTGAGATATCCCATCTTTAAGACCCCTGGGGAAACAGGATATCAGACAGCGAACCCTGAGCAGGAGCAGTGCAGAGCAGCCGCCCAACAGGCGGAACCAAATACCTGGGATATCCTGAGGTTAAGACCTCGGGGGACTCAGGCCACCGGTCAGCAATCTGTGAGCAAGACCCCCGCAGGACAGTGATTCAGGTATCCCAGTCACTGGGAAATAGCCTTACAACCCCACAGGAGGGTCAAGCACCAGCTAGTATCTACAGGACCAACTAACACCAGAGTTAACCAGATGGCAAAAGGCAAACTTAAGATCGCTACTAACAAAAATCAAGGCAATATGGCGGCATCCGAACCCAGTTCCCCAACAGCAATAAATATTGGATACCCCGAAACACCAGAAAAACAAGACTCAGATCTAAAATCACTGGTCAGGATGCTGATAGAGGAACACTTAGATAAATCTCTTAAAGTAATACATGAGAAAATAGATCAAAAGCTAGAAGCCATTGCAAGACAAACACAATTAAATCCCAGAAATCTCAACACACCAGAAAAACAAGACTCAGATCTAAAATCACTGGTAAAGATGCAGATTGAGGATCACTTAGATAAATTTCTTAAAGTAATAGAGGAGAAAATAGATCAAAAACTAGAAGCCCATACAAGGCAGACACAAAAATCACTTAAAGAAATCCAGGAGAATATAGAGCAAAAAGTGAATCCCAATAAGGGGGAGAAACAAAAATCACCCAAAGAAATACAAGAGAACATGGGTCAACGAGTAGAAGTCATAAAGGAGGAAACACAAAAATCCCTTAAAGAATTACAGGAAAACACAAACAAGCAACTGAAAGATCTGAGCAAAACCATACAAAATCTAAAAACAGAAGTAGAAACAACTAAGCAATCGCAAAGGGAGACAATGTTGGAGATAGAAAACCTTGGGAAGAAATCAGGAGTCATAGATGCAAATATCAACAATAGAATACAAGAGATAGAAGACAGAATCTCAGATGCTGAAGATACCATAGGAACCATGGATTCAACAATTAAAGAAAATGCAAAATGCAAAAAGCTGGTAACCCAAAACATTCAGGAAATCCAGGACACAATGAGAAGACCAAACCTAAGGATTATAGGGATAGATGAGAATGAAGATCTACAACTTAAAGGGCCAGCAAATATCTTCTACAAAATTATGGAAGAAAATTTCCCCAACCTAAAGAGAGAGATGCCCATGAATATACAAGAAGCCTATAGAACCCCAAATAGACTGGACCAGAACAGAAATACTTCCCGTCACATAATAGTCAAAACCCCAAATGTACTAAACAAAGAAAGAATATTAAAAGCAGTAAGAGAAAAAGGACAAGTAACATACAAAGGAAGACCTATCAGAATTACACCAGACTTCTCACCTGAGACCATGAAAGCTAGAAGATCCTGGGCAGACCTTATGCAGACCCTAAGAGAACACAAACTTCAGCCAAGACTACTATACCCAGCGAAACTCTCAATTGCCATAGATGGGGAAACCAAGATATTCCACGACAAAACCAAATTTGCAAGATACTTATCTACAAACCCAGCCCTACAAAGGATAATAGGGGAAAAATACCAACACAAGGGGGGAAACAACACCCCAGAAGAAACGAGATAGAAACCCCATCTCATCCAACCCAAAAGAAGAGAACCACTCAAATACAAATAATAATAACAATTCCCAAAATGTCAGGAAGTAATAATTACTATTCCTTAATATCTCTTAATATCAATGGACTCAATTCCCCAATCAAAAGACACAGACTAACAGACTGGATACGGAAACAGGACCCTACATTTTGCTGCATACAGGAAACACATCTCAGTGTCAAAGACAAACACCACCTTAGAGTAAAAGGCTGGAAGACAGTTCTACAAGCAAATGGTCCCAGGAAACAAGCTGGAGTAGCCATTCTAATATCAGATAAAATCGACTTTCAACCTAAAGTCATCAAAAGAGACACAGAAGGTCACTTCCTGCTTGTCAAAGGGAAAATCCACCAAGAAGAATTCTCAATACTGAACATCTATGCACCAAATGCAAGGGCACCCTCATTCGTAAAAGAAACTTTACTAAAGCTTAAAGCACACATCGCACCTAACACAATGATTGTAGGTGACTTCAACACTCCACTCTCCTCAATGGACCGATCAGGAAAGCAGAAACTAAACAGGGACACAGTGAAACTAATTGAAGCTATGGACCAATTGGATTTAACAGATATATATAGAACATTCCATCCTAAAACAAAAGAGTATACCTTTTTCTCAGCACCGCACGGTACCTTCTCAAAAATTGATCATATAATTGGTCACAAGACAGACCTCAACAAATACAAGAAGACCGAACTAATCCCATGTCTCCTATCGGGTCACTATGGAGTAAAAGTGGTCTTCAATAGCAAGAAGAACTACAGAAAGCCCACATACACATGGAAACTGAACAATACTCTACTCAATGACACCCTGGTCAAGGAAGAAATAAAGAAAGAAATCAAAGACTTTTTAGACTTCAATGAAAATGAAGGTACGACCTACCCAAATCTCTGGGATACAATGAAAGCAGTGCTAAGAGGAAAACTCATAGCCCTGAGTGCCTCCAAAAAGAAACTGGAAAGAGCATACACTAGCAACTTAACAGCACACCTGAAGGCGCTGGAACAAAAAGAAGCTAACTCACCCAGGAGGAGTAGAAGAGAGGAAATCATCAAACTAAGGGCTGAAATCAATTAAGCAGAAACAAAGAGAACCATACAAAGAATCAACAAAACCAAGAGCTGGTTCTTCGAGAAAATCAACAAGATAGATAAACCCTTAGCTAGACTAACCAAAGGGCACAGAGATAGTATCCAAATTAACAAAATTAAAAATGAAAAGGGGGATATAACAACAGAAACAGAGGAAATTCAAAAGATCATCAGATCCTACTACAAAGGCCTATACTCAAAACAACTGGAGAATCTGGAGGAAATGGACAATTTCCTAGACAGATACCAAATACCAAAATTAAATCAGCATCAAGTAGACCAGCTAAACAGTCCCATAACCCTTAAAGAAATAGAAGGGGTTATAGAAAGCCTCCCAACCAAAAAAAGTACGGGACCAGATGGTTTTAGTGCAGAATTCTACCAGACCTTCAAAGAAGACTTAACACCAATACTCTTCAAACTATTCCACAAAATAGAGACAGAAGGGACACTGCCCAACTCATTCTTCGAAACCACAATTACGCTGATACCTAAACCACAAAAAGATCCAACAAAGAAAGAGAACTACAGGCCAATTTCTCTTATGAATATAGATGCAAAAATACTAAATAAAATTCTTGCCAACCGAATCCAAGAGCATATCAAAACGATCATTCACCATGATCAAGTAGGCTTCATTCCAGGAATGCAGGGATGGTTCAATATACGGAAATCCATCAATGTAATCCACTACATAAACAAACTAAAAGAAAAAAACCACATGGTCATATTAGATGCTGAAAAAGCATTTGACAAAATTCAGCATCCTTTCATGCTAAAAGTCTTGGAAAGAGCAGGAATTCAAGGCCCATACCTAAACATAGTAAAAGCAATCTACAGCAAACCAGTAGCCAACATCAAAATAAATGGAGAGAAACTTGAAGCAATTCCACTAAAATCAGGGACTAGACAAGGCTGTCCTCTCTCTCCATATCTTTTCAATATAGTACTTGAAGTTCTAGCGAGAGCAATCAGACAACATAAGGAAGTCAAAGGGATACAAATTGGAAAGGAAGAAGTCAAAGTATCATTATTTGCAGATGATATGATAGTCTACTTAAGCGATCCAAAAAACTCCACCAGAGAACTTCTACAGCTGATAAACAACTTCAGCAACGTGGCTGGTTATAAAATTAACTCAAGCAAATCAGTAGCCTTCTTGTACTCAAAGGACAAGCAGGCTGAGAAAGAAGTTAGGGAAATAACACCCTTCACAATAGCCACAAACAACATAAAGTACCTTGGCGTAACTCTAACCAAACAAGTGAAAGATCTGTATGACAGGAACTTCAAGTCCCTGAAGAAAGAAATCGAAGAAGACCTCAGGAGATGGAAAAATATTTCTTGCTCCTGGATTGGCAGGATCAATATAGTAAAAATGGCCATCTTGCCAAAAGCAATCTACAGATTCAATGCAATCCCCATCAAAATCCCAAATCAATTCTTCATAGATCTAGAAAGAGCAATTCTCAAATTCATCTGGAGCAACAAAAAACCTAGGATAGCTAAAACTATTCTCAACAATAAAAGGACTTCTGGGGGAATCAATATCCCTGACCTCAAGCAGTACTACAGAGCAATTGTGTTAAAAACTGCATGGTATTGGTACAGCAACAGGCAGGTAGATCAATGGAATAGGATTGAAGACCCAGAAATGAACCCACAGACTTATGGTCACTTGATCTTTGATAAAGGAGCCACAACCATCTGGTGGAAAAAAGATAGCCTTTTCAACAAATGGTGCTGGTTCAACTGGAGGTCAACATGCAGAAGAATGCGAATTGACCCACTCTTATCTCCTTGTACTAAGATCAACTCCAAATGGATCAAGGACCTCCACATAAAACCAGACACACTGAAACTATTAGAAAAGAAACTTGGGAAGACCCTGGAGGACATGGGCACAGGGGTAAAGTTCCTGAACAGAACACCAATAGCTTATGCTCTAAGATCAAGAATGGACAAATGGGACCTCATAAAATTACAAAGTTTCTGTAAGGCAAAGGACACTGTCAGAAAGACAAAACGGCAACCAACAACGTGGGAAATGATCTTCACCAACCCCACATCCGACAGAGGGCTAATATCCAATATATACAAAGAACTCAAGAAGTTAGACCCCAAAGAACCAAATAACCCTATCAAAAAATGGGGCACAGAACTAAACAAAGAATTTTCACCAGAAGAAATTCGGATGGCCGAGAAACACCTTAAGAGATGTTCAACATCATTAGTCATCAGGGAAATGCAAATCAAAACAACCCTGAGATTCCACCTCACTCCAGTCAGAATGGCTAAGATTAAAAACTCGAGAGACAACAAGTGCTGGCGAGGATGTGGAGAAAGAGGAACACTCCTCCACTGTTGGTGGGATTGCAAAATGGTAAAACCACTCTGGAAACCACTGTGGCGGTTCCTCAGAAAATTGGGCATGCCACTCCCAGAGGACCCTGGCATACCACTCCTGGGCATATACCCAGAGGATTCCCCTGCATACAACAAAGACACATGCTCCACTATGTTTATAGCAGCCTTGTTTATAATAGCCAGAAATTGGAAGGAGCCCAGATATCCCTCAAAGGAGGAATGGATACAGAAAATGTGGTATATTTATACAATGGAGTACTACTCAGCAATTAAAAATAATGAATTTATGCAATTTGTAGGTAAATGGTTAGATCTGGAAACTATCATCCTAAGTGAGCTAACCCAATCACAAAAGAATACACACGAAATGCAATCACTGATAAGTGGATATTAATGAGCCCAGAAGCCCTAAATACTCAAGGCACAATTAGCAAGTCAAATGACTCTCAAGAAGAAAAAAAGGAGAGAACCCTGGGCCTGTAAAGATTGGATCCAGTATTGTAGACCCAGAACAGAGAAATCGTGGGGGGGGGGAAGAGTGGGGAATAGCATGGGGGGGAGAGGAATTATGCGACATATGGTGGGGGGTACCTGGGAAAGGGGAAAGCCTTTGGAATGTAAACAAAGAATATAGAAAATAAAAAAAAATGATAAAAAAAAAGTTAATCAATACAAGTATATAATTTAAAAGTTACATGGTTTTCACAGTCATATTGAATAGAAACCACAGATGATTTAAAAGTGATCAAATTAGTTTTTCAGCTTTAATATATCATGTTTCTGTTAGTTTGATTTCATTTTGAGTAAAAAAACAATATGCTCCAACTTAAATATCTCTGCTTGAATGCTTTCTTCAGAGAAGACAATACCTTATGAAGGAAATATATTAATTTCCTGGATATTTCATTCTTATGTGATAGTAACTTAAGTCTCAGTTAATCTGCTTATTAGGATGAATTACCTTTAGTAACCATGAAAGGACAATTTCTGTAGCACAAATGAAAATCAATATTATATTGTCAATGAAAATGATATGTTTAATAGAATACTGTGCAAAATGTGTGCTTAAGTCTTAGAAGAAAGTAGAAATAATGGGGAAGCCTCAGATGGAAGCAATACTGGAAAGCAGCTCTGATTATCTCTCAGTACAACATAAATGCATAACTTTTAGAAATATGCATAAAATATATTACATGTCCAAAAGTACTAAAATAGATATACATTTTAAAATATATCAAGTTTATTAAATATAAATATATAATATATTTTATATGTATATATATGTGATTATATAAGGGGAATATAGTCATATATAAGTTTAGATATATATTGATAAATATATTCATAAATAGTGTAAATTACTATTTAACAGCATTACTAAATTCTGGGTAATGAGTTCCTGGTTTTCTTGTTCAAATTAGATGTATGTTGTTTCTAAATAACTTTGCTTTTGTATATTAATAAGATCTCAGTCTCAAAGAAACCAAAGTTGTAGATACTAAGGAATCTTTTGTCCTCAAAGTCAGTCTGTATGACCAAAGATAACCAACCCACACAGGTCAAACCACTTTCACTCAAAACTCAAGAGTCCACACAGATAGACAAAACACTTGCAGCAACATACTATTGAACTGGAAGACTATGGAAATAAATATACCACTCACTGTGATCTATCATATATATAAGCTGAAAGAAAAAATATCACATCATCATTTCATTAAATGATGAACATCTATGGCAAAAATCCAACACTACTTCATGATAAAAGTCTGAGAGAGATCATGATTATAAGAGACATGCCTAAATACAATAAATCTAATATACATCAAGCCAATGGCCAACATCAAGAGAAATAGAGAGAAACTCTAAGTATTTCCACTAAAATAAAAAACAAGACAAGTTTGTCAGTTCTTCCCATATGTATTCAACACAGTACTTGAAGTTTTAGTTAAAGACAAAGGAGATCTAGGGGATAGAATAGAAAGAAGTCAATGTATCTCTACTTGCAAAGTACATGATAGTATCCATAAGCAATTCCCAATACTACCAGAAAGCTTCTACAGCTGATAAATACTATCAATAAAGTGGATGAATTCAAAATTAACTCAAAAAAAGAATTAGTTGCCCTCATACATATTACTGGGCTAAGAAAGAAATCAGGAAAACTACACGATTTATAATAACAGTAAATAATATGAAATATTTTGATGTAGCTGTAATCAAAATAAGTAAAATTTCTGAGTCTTTAAGAAGGAAATTGGGGAAGATATCAGACAATGGAAAGTTCTCCCATGATTATAGACTGGTAGATATAACAGGAAAAAATGGTGATCTTATAAAAAACAATATGTAAACTGAACACAATTCTCATCAGAATTCCAAAACAATTATTTACATTACTTGAAAGAACAATGCTTAGCTTCATATGTTAAGACAAAAAACTCAAGATAACTAAAACAATCTTGTGCAATAGAAGAACTTCTGGAGGGAGGTATCACCATTCCTGATTTCAAACTGTACTACAGAACAAACTTCTCAATGCTGTCATAAAAGCAGGTAGGATGATCAATGAAATAGAATTGAAGACATAGTCTTAATCTACATATTTATAGATACTTGGAAATGAGGAATACCTTGAATGCATTGGCACAGAACATAACGTTCTGAACAAAACACTAATATTGCAGGCACTAAGGTCAACAATTTACAAATGGGACCTCAAGAAAGTGAAAATCTTCTTTAAAGCAAAGGACATTTTCAATAGGACAAACAAGCAGTCTAGAGAAAAGGAAATGTTCTTCATCAGCTTCACTTTTGACAGAGTGTTGATATCCAAAATAAATAAAGAGTTCAAGAAACTAGACATCAACAAGCTCAGTAATGCAAATATAAAAATGTACACAGGTCTAAACACTGAATTCTTGACAAAGTAATTGCTAATGGCTGAGAAACACTTGAGGTTTTTCAACAGCTTTAGCCATTAGAAAAATTCAAATCAAAATGCCTTTGAGAGTTCATTTTATACCTGTCATATTAGCTATGTTAAAAAACACAAGTGAGTAGCTCATTCCAGTGAGAATGTGGAGCAAGGAGAACATTCCTTTATCACTGGTGGGAGTGAAAAATTGTACAGTCACTTTGGAATTCAATTGGGCAGTTTCTCAGAAAATTAGAAATTGATTTACCATAATCTATCTACCTCTTGATCTATCTGCACTCCTTGGCATATAACCAAAGTACACTTCATCATACCACACAGACACTTGCTCAACTATGTTTAGAGCAGCTTTATTCATAGTAGCCAGAAACTAGAAACAACTTAGTTGTCCTGGGATGGAAGAATGAATAAAGAAAATGTGGTACATTTACACAATGGAACATTATTCATCTGTTAAAAGCAATGACATCAAGAAATTTTCTGGAAAATGAATAGAGCTAGAAAAGATCATCCTGATGTAACCCAGACCTAAGATAGATAAGCATGGTATGTATTCTCCTATAAGTGAATATTAGGTGATAAGTAAAAGATAATCATGCTACCATCCATAGACCCATAGAAACTAAGTAGCAAGAAGTGTTCAAATGGGAGGACATGCAAATCTCACTCTGAAGGTGAAATAGAAAAGATATTGCTTGTAGACAAGGTCTGATTTGGGTGTGGGCATGGAAACAGGGGGTATGAGGTGTGGGTAGGATGGAGGGAGAGACTATGGGAAAGAAAACTGGAATCAGGGAGCAGTTCTTTGATAACCTAGAAACCTAGAATAATAGAAAATCATAAAGGTGAACCTATGTAAGATGCCTAGAAATGGGGGATCCAGAACCTAAACCACCCATCTGCTGGCAAGGCAAGACCTCCAGTGGAGAGATGGATAGGGACATCAATTCAGCTACAAAGCTTTTGATCTACTGTTTTTCCTGCCTACAAGTTTTGCTGGATAAATGTAGCACAGAAATTATGACCGTGGCCAACCAATGGCAATTTCAGCTTGATAGCCATGCCACAATGGATGGCTCACTCCTCACACTTCCTGGAGGGCCAGGAATCAGAGGTTTACAAGACTATAGGCCTAGGATAGAACCAAATATAAGTGAGAACAAAAACATCAGTGAAATTATTCTGCTATCCTTATAGATTGATACTTAGCCAAAAAGGTATGGTTGGTACTATGAGAGACATGGAGGAGAGAAGGGAGGAGAAACTCTAGTAGGGATGTAAAAATAAAAATGAACAAATAGAATAAAGTAAAGAAAGAAGGAAGGAAGGATGGACAGAAGAAAGAAAAGGAAGAAAGAGAGAATTCAAAGTAATTTCAAAAGCATCACAAAAAAAGATAAAACAGAGTTGAAATAGCAATTGGAAGTAAGTTGGGGAATTTAAGGACTAAAGCTCCATTATTGAAAAATTGAATGAATGAGCAAACATATTTACTGTTTAAACTGTTAGGATAAACATTATAAAATAGTAATTTCTCTTACGTTGATCAATTCATTTCTCACAAGGTTTTCTGTCAAAGTTGTGATTTAGAATACCTTAATGGCTGACTTCTTCAAATCCATATCAAGGGAAATAACAGAAACTACAGAATTGTTAAAGATAAGATTGATGGAGCCAAGAAACTAATGTTGAGTTAAAAAAGAGTACAGAGATGTCTGATTTCAAGTGTGGTGGTGTTTTTGTTTGAATTTCAAGTGCTCGCCATTGGCTCATTTGTTGAATACTTCATTCCCAGATACTAGAACTGATTTTAAATGGAAAACCTTTAGGAAGTGCACCTTGACTATTGGAAGGGGTCTGGTTTGGAAGTTACACTCGTCTCAGTTCCAATACAGTGATTTTACTACCTGTACCCAATCATTCTCTTGCTACCATGGAAAAACTCTTGCTAATAGGCTAATGGATTGCTCTCAAACCATGAGCCCAAATAAATCCTTCCTCCATTATCTTGCTTTGGTCATGTGTGTTATCAGAACAATTAATAAAACAAACTAATTCAAGTTCAACAAAGCAAGTCAGAGGTGTAATGAACAGTCAAGCAAGGGTGACTGTGTTGATGGAGAAACATTTATGAATATTTCATTGTGTATGCATGTCCTGTAGGGTAGATATTAAAAAATGTGACATATGCTACTTTTTCATCTGCAAACACGGTAAAGAAAACATATTCTTGTGAACCACCAACAAAAGAGCACACATAGGCTAGACCTACGCCTCCCTGCACACATGGAGCAGATGTGCATATTGGTCTACTTGAAGTTGGGGCTGTACTTAAAGCTTTTGCCTGTCTGTAGATTCCATTCTCCTAACTAGGCTTCCATGTCTGGCCTCAATGAGAAGGATGTGCCTAGCCCAGATGAGTTGATGAGCCAGGATGGGACAGAGGAGTGGAATAACCAGGGGAGGAGCTAAACTCTCTTGTAGCAGAAAGAAAGAGGGGATGAGGAAGAAACTATGTGATGGGGTACCAAGACACCAAGATGAGTGAGATTAAGTGATGGGGTTGTAATGAGAATAAAAGAAAAGAAAAGAAAAAATTCTAAAACAGGTTGCATGATCATTATTATTTGAAAGGGGCCCAGTTAGTTCATGAATAAATTTAGGTAATTCTTTCTATTTATTTTCTCTTTCAGGTGTTCTTTTGCAAATTTTATAATTTTGAAATTGAGTTTATTTCCATTATTTTTTTAAATATAGCCTGGAATATTTCTGTGCTTAAGAAAAGGTGTATTTTTTCCTCACTGGAAATCCAATGTATTTGAACTTTTCTCATGAAACTTGACCCAAGGAAATAATATGTTGTGTAAATCATATGAAGGAATAAATCCAAGAAACTCATCAGTTTTATCTGTAAAATTATTAATAAAATATAAATTTTATGTAGATAGCTAGAAGAGATTATGAAGTTACTTTAAGGAACATGAGAACATTCTGATATCTGTCTCTAACTTAGCTATTTTCATGAAAAATTATTTTTCGTTAAGAAAACAGTAGTAGATATTGCCTGCAGCTTCCCGCCCAGCTGGTGGCGGGGAAGCCGGAGGGCCACCCAGCGTGCCAGGTACTCAGAACCATCCTGCGGCGGCGGCAGAACCAGGTACCCGAGACAGCCCAAGCTTAAGACCTTCGGGGACTCAGGCCTGGAGTGGGAGTTGGGCACAGAATAGCGGGTGCACTCTGCACTCGCGGGGCGGACCCCGAGCTCCCTGCAGGCAGCTGCCATATTGCCTGCAGCTGCCTGTCCAGCTGGTGGTGAGGAAGCCGGAGTCAGCCAGTGTGCCAGGTGCCCAGACCCAGCCGGAGGCCGAACCAGCCTCCCATCCAGCCAGTGACAGGGAAGCTGGAAACCGGACCCAGCCAGCTTCCCAGCAGCTTGGGACCAGCAGGCGGAACCAGATAACTGAGATATCCCAACTTTAAGACCCCTGGGGAAACAGGATATCAGACAGCGAACCCTGAGCAGGAGCAGTGCAGAGCAGCCGCCCAACAGGCGGAACCAAATACCTGGGATATCCTGAGGTTAAGACCTTGGGGGACTCAGGCCACCTGTCAGCAATCTGTGAGCAAGACCCCCGCAGGACAGTGATTCAGGTATCCCAGTCACTGGGAAATAGCCTTACAACCCCACAGGAGGGTCAAGCACCAGCTAGTATCTACAGGACCAACTAACACCAGAGTTAACCAGATGGCAAAAGGCAAACATAAGATCGCTACTAACAAAAATCAAGGCAATATGGCGGCATCCGAACCCAGTTCCCCAACAGCAATAAATATTGGATACCCCGAAACACCAGAAAAACAAGACTCAGATCTAAAATCACTGGTCAGGATGCTGATAGAGGAACACTTAGATAAATCTCTTAAAGTAATACATGAGAAAATAGATCAAAAGCTAGAAGCCATTGCAAGACAAACACAATTAAATCCCAGATATCTCAACACACCAGAAAAACAAGACTCAGATCTAAAATCACTGGTAAAGATGCAGATTGAGGATCACTTAGATAAATTTCTTAAAGTAATAGAGGAGAAAATAGATCAAAAACTAGAAGCCCATACAAGGCAGACACAAAAATCACTTAAAGAAATCCAGGAGAATATAGAGAAAAAAATGAATCCCAATAAGGGGGAGAAACAAAAATCACCCAAAGAAATACAAGAGAACATGGGTCAACGAGTAGAAGTCATAAAGGAGGAAACACAAAAATCCCTTAAAGAATTACAGGAAAACACAAACAAGCAACTGAAAGATCTGAGCAAAACCATACAAAATCTAAAAACAGAAGTAGAAACAACTAAGCAATCGCAAAGGGAGACAATGTTGGAGATAGAAAACCTTGGGAAGAAATCAGGAGTCATAGATGCAAATATCAACAATAGAATACAAGAGATAGAAGACAGAATCTCAGATGCTGAAGATACCATAGGAACCATGGATTCAACAATTAAAGAAAATGCAAAATGCAAAAAGCTGGTAACCCAAAACATTCAGGAAATCCAGGACACAATGAGAAGACCAAACCTAAGGATTATAGGGATAGATGAGAATGAAGATCTACAACTTAAAGGGCCAGCAAATATCTTCTACAAAATTATGGAAGAAAATTTCCCCAACCTAAAGAGAGAGATGCCCATGAATATACAAGAAGCCTATAGAACCCCAAATAGACTGGACCAGAACAGAAATACTTCCCGTCACATAATAATCAAAACCCCAAATGTACTAAACAAAGAAAGAATATTAAAGGCAGTAAGAGAAAAAGGACAAGTAACATATAAAGGAAGACCTATCAGAATTACACCAGACTTCTCACCTGAGACCATGAAAGCTAGAAGATCCTGGGCAGACCTCATGCAGACCCTAAGAGAACACAAACTTCAGCCAAGACTACTATACCCAGCAAAACTCTCAATTGCCATAGATGGGGAAACCAAGATATTCCACGACAAAACCAAATTTGCAAGATACTTATCTACAAACCCAGCCCTACAAAGGATAATAGGGGAAAAATACCAACACAAGGGGGGAAACAACACCCCAGAAGAAACAAGATAGAAACCCCATCTCATCCAACCCAAAAGAAGAGAACCACTCAAATACAAATAATAATAACAATTCCCAAAATGTCAGGAAGTAATAATTACTATTCCTTAATATCTCTTAATATCAATGGACTCAATTCCCCAATCAAAAGACACAGACTAACAGACTGGATACGGAAACAGGACCCTACATTTTGCTGCATACAGGAAACACATCTCAGTGTCAAAGACAAACACCACCTTAGAGTAAAAGGCTGGAAGACAGTTCTACAAGCAAATGGTCCCAGGAAACAAGCTGGAGTAGCCATTCTAATATCAGATAAAATCGACTTTCAACCTAAAGTCATCAAAAGAGACACAGAAGGTCACTTCCTGCTTGTCAAAGGGAAAATCCACCAAGAAGAATTCTCAATACTGAACATCTATGCACCAAATGCAAGGGCACCCTCATTCGTAAAAGAAACTTTACTAAAGCTTAAAGCACACATCGCACCTAACACAATGATTGTAGGTGACTTCAACACTCCACTCTCCTCAATGGACCGATCAGGAAAGCAGAAACTAAACAGGGACACAGTGAAACTAATTGAAGCTTTGGACCAATTGGATTTAACAGATATATATAGAACATTCCATCCTAAAACAAAAGAGTATACCTTTTTCTCAGCACCGCACGGTACCTTCTCAAAAATTGATCATATAATTGGTCACAAGACAGACCTCAACAAATACAAGAAGACCGAACTAATCCCATGTCTCCTATCGGATCACTATGGAGTAAAAGTGGTCTTCAATAGCAAGAAGAACAACAGAAAGCCCACATACACATGGAAACTGAACAATACTCTACTCAATGACACCCTGGTCAAGGAAGAAATAAAAAAAGAAATCAAAGACTTTTTAGACTTCAATGAAAATGAAGGTACGACCTACCCAAATCTCTGGGATACAATGAAAGCAGTGCTAAGAGGAAAACTCATAGCCCTGAGTGCCTCCAAAAAGAAACTGGAAAGAGCATACACTAGCAACTTAACAGCACACCTGAAGGCGCTGGAACAAAAAGAAGCTAACTCACCCAGGAGGAGTAGAAGAGAGGAAATCATCAAACTAAGGGCTGAAATCAATCAAGCAGAAACAAAGAGAACCATACAAAGAATCAACCAAACCAAGAGCTGGTTCTTCGAGAAAATCAACAAGATAGATAAACCCTTAGCTAGACTAACCAAAGGGCACAGAGATAGTATCCAAATTAACAAAATTAAAAATGAAAAGGGGGATATAACAACAGAAACAGAGGAAATTCAAAAGATCATCAGATCCTACTACAAAGGCCTATACTCAAAACAACTGGAGAATCTGGAGGAAATGGACAATTTCCTACACAGATACCAAATACCAAAATTAAATCAGCATCAAGTAGACCAGCTAAACAGTCCCATAACCCTTAAAGAAATAGAAGGGGTTATAGAAAGCCTCCCAACCAAAAAAAGTACGGGACCAGATGGTTTTAGTGCAGAATTCTACCAGACCTTCAAAGAAGACTTAACACCAATACTCTTCAAACTATTCCACAAAATAGAGACAGAAGGAACACTGCCCAACTCGTTCTTCGAAACCACAATTACGCTGATACCTAAACCACAAAAAGATCCAACAAAGAAAGAGAACTACAGGCCAATTTCTCTTATGAATATAGATGCAAAAATACTAAATAAAATTCTTGCCAACCGAATCCAAGAGCATATCAAAACAATCATTCACCATGATCAAGTAGGCTTCATTCCAGGAATGCAGGGATGGTTCAATATACGGAAATCCATCAATGTAATCCACTACATAAACAAACTAAAAGAAAAAAACCACATGGTCTTCTCATTAGATGCTGAAAAAGCATTTGACAAAATTCAGCATCCTTTCATGCTAAAAGTCTTGGAAAGAGCAGGAATTCAAGGCCCATACCTAAACATAGTAAAAGCAATCTACAGCAAACCAGTAGCCAACATCAAAATAAATGGAGAGAAACTTGAAGCAATTCCACTAAAATCAGGGACTAGACAAGGCTGTCCTCTCTCTCCATATCTTTTCAATATAGTACTTGAAATTCTAGCGAGAGCAATCAGACAACATAAGGAAGTCAAAGGGATACAAATTGGAAAGGAAGAAGTCAAAGTATCATTATTTGCAGATGATATGATAGTCTACTTAAGCGATCCAAAAAACTCCACCAGAGAACTTCTACAGCTGATAAACAACTTCAGCAATGTGGCTGGTTATAAAATTAACTCAAGCAAATCAGTAGCCTTCTTATACTCAAAGGACAAGCAGGCTGAGAAAGAAGTTAGGGAAATAACACCCTTCACAATAGCCACAAACAACATAAAGTACCTTGGCGTAACTCTAACCAAACAAGTGAGAGATCTGTATGACAGGAACTTCAAGTCCCTGAAGAAAGAAATCGAAGAAGACCTCAGGAGATGGAAAAATATTTCTTGCTCCTGGATTGGCAGGATCAATATAGTAAAAATGGCCATCTTGCCAAAAGCAATCTACAGATTCAATGCAATCCCCATCAAAATCCCAAATCAATTCTTCATAGATCTAGAAAGAGCAATTCTCAAATTCATCTGGAGCAACAAAAAACCCAGGATAGCTAAAACTATTCTCAACAATAAAAGGACTTCTGGGGGAATCAATATCCCTGACCTCAAGCAGTACTACAGAGCAATTGTGTTAAAAACTGCATGGTATTGGTACAGCAACAGGCAGGTAGATCAATGGAATAGGATTGAAGACCCAGAAATTAACCCACAGACTTATGGTCACTTGATCTTTGATAAAGGAGCCACAACCATCCGGTGGAAAAAAGATAGCCTTTTCAACAAATGGTGCTGGTTCAACTGGAGGTCAACATGCAGAAGAATGCGAATTGACCCACTCTTATCTCTTTGTACTAAGATCAACTCCAAGTGGATCAAGAACCTCCACATAAAACCAGACACACTGAAACTATTAGAAAAGAAACTTGGGAAGACCCTGGAGGACATGGGCACAGGGGTAAAGTTCCTGAACAGAACACCAATAGCTTATGCTCTAAGATCAAGAATTGACAAATGGGACCTCATAAAATTACAAAGTTTCTGTAAGGCAAAGGACACTGTCAGAAAGACAAAACGGCAACCAACAACGTGGGAAATGATCTTCACCAACCCCACATCCGACAGAGGGCTAATATCCAATATATACAAAGAACTCAAGAAGTTAGACCCCAAAGAACCAAATAACCCTATCAAAAAATGAGGTACAGAGCTAAACAAAGAATTTTCACCAGAAGAAATTCGGATGGCCGAGAAACACCTTAAGAGATGTTCAACATCATTAGTCATCAGGGAAATGCAAATCAAAACAACCCTGAGATTCCACCTCACTCCAGTCAGAATGGCTAAGATTAAAAACTCAAGAGACAACAAGTGCTGGCGAGGATGTGGAGAAAGAGGAACACTCCTCCACTGTTGGTGGGATTGCAAAATGGTAAAACCACTCTGGAAATCAGTGTGGCGGTTCCTCAGAAAATTGGGCATGCCACTCCCAGAGGACCCTGGCATACCACTCCTGGGCATATACCCAGAGGATTCCCCTGCATACAACAAAGACACATGCTCCACTATGTTTATAGCAGCCTTGTTTATAATAGCCAGAAATTGGAAGGAGCCCAGATATCCCTCAAAGGAGGAATGGATACAGAAAATGTGGTATATTTATACAATGGAGTACTACTCAGCAATTAAAAATAATGAATTCATGCAATTTGTAGGGAAATGGTTAGATCTGGAAACTATCATCCTAAGTGAGCTAACCCAATCACAAAAGAATACACACGAAATGCAATCACTGATAAGTGGATATTAATGAGCCCAGAAGCCCTAAATACTCAAGGCACAATTAGCAAGTCAAATGACTCTCAAGAAGAAAAAAAAGGAGAGGACCCTGGGCCTGTAAAGATTGGATCCAGTATTATAGACCCAGAACAGAGAAATCGTGGGGGGGGGGGAAAGAGTGGGGAATAGCACCGGGGGGGGGGAGAGGAATTATGGGACATATGGTGGGGGGTACCTGGGAAAGGGGAAAGCCTTTGGAATGTAAACAAAGAATATAGAAAATAAATAAAAAAAAGTCAAAAAAAAAAAAAAAAAGAAAACAGTAGTAGAGTCTGACATGGTGGCACATGCCTTTAATCCCAGCACTTGGGAGGCAGAGGCAGACGGATTTCTGAGTTCCAGGCAGGCCTGGTCTACAGAGTGAGTTCCAGGACAGCCAGGGCTGCACAGAGAAACCCTGTCTCGAAAAACTTTAAAAAAAAAAAAAAGAAAAAAAAAGAAAAAGAAAACAGTAGGTGGGTGGAGCAGGAGAGGGATAAAATCTGGACTGAAGAAAGGATTAAATAATAAAAACAAACAAACAAGTGATATGTTCATGAAAGAGACTTAGGGCTGTTGGCAAATTAACACAAGAGAAGAAGAGCACAGCATGTGTGTATAGAAAGAAAGGCAAGCCACCTCCTTGTCACAAGATACACTGGTGAAATTGGCCAGAGGCCTTGCCTCAGTCCTCAAAGTCCTAAGCTTTGTGAGAGAACTGCTGGATGCATTATCTTTCAAATTCTACAGAACAGTCCTTGTTAACAGGGCAACACAGCCCATTGTTCCTGTCAGGTTGGCATTATTAAGGCAGAAGTCCACAATTACAGCTGTGGGAACCTAACAATGACAACACAAAGGAAGCAGCCTTGACTTTGTAGAATGCTGTTTTCCATTTAGCCAGATGTAAAAGAAATCAGAATAAAGGTTTGAAACAACTGGTCCTTTGTTCTTTTCAAATAGCTCTATACTTAACATTCATTAATACTGAGCAAATGACAAAATCATTTCTGAATTAAAAACACATTAGTGATAAGTTATTCTGTAGAGTTATGGATGTAGCCTATAGTAGATCACATCCTTGCATCACAGAAAAGAGGGGCAAAAAGAATAGAAGAACTTTAGTCATACTATAAAATAACAATACATTTTCAAGCCAAGTAATACTAGCAGCTAGACAGAAGCTATAATATTCTAAGTAAAAATGTCTTTGTTTATTGCTTAACACAGCAAATGTTGACTTTTCACCTCACAGCTATCTGTAAAAACTCCAGCCAATAATCAACATGTGCATCTGTGTGCCTGTGAACAAATTTTGTGTTATTATTTCCCTGAAAAAAATTCTATGAAAATAAATTTATAGGGAGGGTTCTAATCAGCCATTGTGATGTGTGGCAGCCATAAACAACCTGAAGAGAATGAGGCAAGGGGCTGGTAAGGGTGAGGACTAGCTAGGGAATTAAAAACAAAACTGAAGAAAATAAAAATGTAGTTGGTTTTATTATTTGCTTGAAAATGGTATGTAAATGTACTCCTTTTAAAACTTCACTTTCTAATTATTTAATAAGTGTAGGCCCAAATAAATCAGCACTTTACAAAGTATATAAATATAGAAATTAAATGAATATATTCACAACACAGATTTATATCTCATTATCATAACTGTGTTAAAAATAGTATATGTATATTGTAGTGAATCAAACATATTGGGAACTCTGAGGAATTCCTGTGAGTTTAAGGCTAGAATGGGCTACATAGTGTGACTGACTCACCTGGGCATGCAAACAGAGAAGGGAGAAATCTCACAGGTTATAAATCATAGACAAAGAATGAAGGGAAATTTGGGAATGATGAGAAGGGAGAAACTGTTTCCCTGAGACAAATTCTCTATTTAGTTATCCAGTATCAACGGGTAAGTAATCCCTGAACTCATAACACTTTGTAAGAGTTTTAATTTCTGTAGCAAAGCATCAGACCAAATGACAAGCAGGGGAAAAGGATCTATTCAGTTTATATTTCTAGATATAGTGGAGGAAGTCACTGGAAGTACTCAGTACAAAACCAAAAGCTAGATGGTTTTACCTCCTTTGTCAAAGATAAAGTAACCATAGGTGTGTGGGTTCATTTCTGGGTCTTCAGTTCTATTCCATTGATCTACCTGCCTGTCACTGTACCAATACTATGCAATTCTTAACACTATATTACTCAGGTATTACAATGAATTCATGAAATTATTAGGCAAATGGTGGAACTGGAAAATATCATCCTGCTTGAGGTAGCCCAATCACAAATAACACACATGGCATGCACTCACTGATAAGTGGATATTAGCCCAGAAGCTTGGACTACAACTCACAGATCAAATGAAGCTCTGAAAGAAGGAAGAACAAAGTATGATTACTCTGGTCCTTCTAAGAAGGAGGAACAAAATACCCACAGAAGGAGATACAGAGACAAAATGTGGAACAGAGTCTGAGAGAAAGACCATCCAGAGACTGCCCTACCTAGGGATCCATCCCATATACAGTTACAAATCCCAGACACTATTGTAGATGCCCACAAGTGCTTGCTGATTGGAGCCTGATATCTGTCACCTGGGAAGCTTTGCCAGGGGAGCACTCTCAGTTAGCCATTGAACTGAGCACAGCGTTCCCAATGGAGAAGCCAGAGAAAGGACCCAAGGAGCTGAAAAGGTTTGCAGCATCATAGAAGGAACAACAATATGAGTCTCCCAGTACCTCCAGAGCTCCCAGTGACTAAATCATCAACAAAGAGTACACATGGAAGGACCCATGACTCCAGATGCATAGCCAGCAGAGCATGACCTCAGACATCAAAGAGAGGAGAAGCCCTTGGTCCTGAGAAGGCTCAATGCAGCAGTGTGGAGGAATACCAGGACAGGGAAGTGGGAGAGGGTCGATTGGTGAACAGAGGGAAGGGAGTGGGTTAGGGGATTTTCAAGGGGGGAAACCAGGAAAGGGGACAACATTTGAAATGTAAATATAGAATATATCAAATTAAAAAAATTGTTTTCATGTAGAACTCAAGACTACCAGTACAGGCATGATACCATTCACTGTGGGCTGGTCTCTCCCCCATTTAGTTTTAATTGAGAAAATGCCTTACTGATGAATCTCATGAAGGCATTTTCTCAGTTGAGGATACTAACTTACTTTCTTTTTTTTTTAATTCTCTCTATTCTTTGTTTACATTCCAATTGATACTTACTTTCTGATGACTCTAACTTGTATCAAGTTGTCATACAAACCAGTCAGCATAGTAGTACCCTCTCTCTCTCTCACTGTGTATATGTATATATATACATATATATATACATATATATATACACATATATGTATATATATATACATATACACACACACACACACACACACACACACACACACACACACACATATATATATATATATATATATATATATATATATATACATACATACATACAGGCAATATATAGACTCAACATGTTGCATTTATGTATTTAGAAATGTGTGTGTGTTCATACATATATGTGTGCTTATGAATATATTTACATATTAAATAAATAAAAAAGAGGCCATAGAGTCAGAAAAAAACAAGTTAAGATGGGGAGGAAGTTAACAAAAAGGGGCAAATTATGTAATTATATTATAATTTCAAATGTAAACTAAAACTAATATTAAAAACAAATGAAGAAATTTATATAGTATTCATTTACTTTTGAGACAGTTCTCAAGTAGGCCAAGATGACCTCACGCTTACTATGCAGCTGATGAAAACGTTGGATATCTGCCTTCACCTCACTAATCTGGGGATTATAAATGTGAGCAGCATTCCTGGCCCAACTTACCATTTATTAATTTATTTCTATTTATGGATTTATGTATCTGTCTTTATTTGTTTAACTATCTGTTTATTTCTTTTTATATGGGTAAATGCCTCCATATTTATCTTTGTTTTTTTTTGTTTGTTTGTTTTTTAAATTTCTTTTTTTTCTATATTCTATGTTTACATTCCAAAGGCTTTCCCCTTTCCCAGTTCCCACCCACCATAGTTCCCATAGTTCCTCTCCCCCCCAACTATTCCCCAATCATTCCCCCTCCCCCCTCAGTTTCTTTACTAAAATGGATGCAATCTTTACAGGCCCAGGGTTCTCTCCTTTCTTCTTCTTGGGAATCATTTGACTTGCTATTTGTGTCTTGAGTATTTAGGGCTTCTGGGCTCATTAATATCCACTTATCAGTGATTGCATTTCATGTGCATTCTTTTGTGATTGGGTTAATTCACTCAGGATGATATTTTCCAGGTCTAACCATTTACCTACAAATTGCATGAATTCATTATTTTTAATTGCTGAGTAGTATTCCATTGTATAAATATACCACATTTTCTGTATCCATTCCTCCTTTGAGGGATATTTGGGCTCCTTCCAATTTCTGGCTATTATAAACAAGGCTGCTATAAACATAGTGGAGCATGTGTCTTTATTGCATACAGGGGAATCCTCTGGGTATATGCCCAGGAGTGGTATGCCAGGGTCCTCTGGAAGTGACATGCCCAATTTTCTGAGGAACCGCCAAACTGATTTCCAGAGCGGTTTTACCATTTTGCAATCCCACCAACAGTGGAGGAGTGTTCCTCTTTCTCCACATCCTTGCCAGCACTTGTTGTCTCTTGAGTTTTTAATCTTAGCCATTCTGACTGGTGTGAGGTGGAATCTCAGGGTTGTTTTGATTTGCATTTCCCTGATGACTAATGATGTTGAACATCTTTTAAGGTGTTTCTCGGCCATCCGAATTTCTTCTGGTAAAAATTCTTTGTTTAGCTCTGTGCCCCATTTTTTGATAGGGTTATTTGGTTCTTTGGGGTCTAACTTCCTGAGTTCTTTGTATATATTGGATATTAGCCCTCTGTCGGATGTGGGGTTGGTGAAGATATTTGTTGGTTGCTGTTTTGTCCTTCTGACAGTGTCCTTTGCTTTGCAGAAACTTTGTAATTTTATGAGGTCCCATTTGTTGATTCTTGATCTTAGTGTGTAAGCTATTGGTGTTCTGTTCAGGAACTTTTCCCCTGTGCCCAAGTCCTCCAGGGTCTTCCCAAGTTTCTTTTCTAATAGTTTCAGTGTGTCTGGTTTTATGTGGAGGTCCTTGATCCACTTGGAGTTGATCTTAGTGCAAAGAGATAAGAGTGGGTCAATTCGCATTCTTCTACATGTTGACCTCCAGTTGAACCAGCACCATTTGTTGAAAAGGCTATCTTTATTCCACCGGATGGTTGTGGCTCCTTTATCAAAGATCAAGTGACCATAAGTCTGTGGGTTAATTTCTGGGTCTTCAATCCTGTTCCATTGATCTGCTTGCCTGTTGCTATACCAACACCATGCAGTTTTTAACACAATTGCTCTGTAGTACTGCTTGAGGACAGGGATATTGATTCCCCCAGAAGTCCTTTTATTGTTGAGAATAGTTTTAGCTATCCTGGGTTTTTTGTTGCTCCAGATGAATTTGAGAACTGCTCTTTCTAGATCTATGAAGAATTGAGTTGGGATTTTGATGGGGATCGCATTGAATCTGTATATTGCTTTTGGCAAGATGGCCATTTTTACTATATTGATCCTGCCAATCCAGGAGCAAGAAATATTTTTCCATCTTCTGAGGTCATCTTTGATTTCTTTCTTCAAGGATTTGAAATTCCTGTTGTACAAATCTTTCGCTTGTTTGGTTAGAGTTACGCCAAGGTACTTTATGTTGTTTGTGGCTATTGTGAAGGGTGTTATTTCCATAATTTCTTTCTCAGCCTGCTTGTCCTTTGAGTACAAGAAGGCCACTGACTTGCTTGAGTTAATTTTATAACCTGCCACTTTGCTTAAGTTGTTTATCAGCTGTAGAAGTTCTCTGGTGGAGTTTTTTGGGTCGCTTAGGTAAACTATCATATCGTCTGCAAAGAATGATAGTTTCACTTCTTCCTTTCCAATTTGTATCCCTTTGACTTCCTTATGTTGTCTAATTGCTCTTGCTAGAACTTCAAGTACTATATTGAAAAGATATGGAGAGAGAGGGCAGCCTTTTCTAGTCCCTGATTTTAGTGGGAATGCTTCAAGTTTCTCTCCATTTATTTTGATGTTGGCTACAGGTTTGCTGTAGATTGCTTTTACTATGTTTAGGTATGGGCCTTGAATTCCTGCTCTTTCCAAGACTTTTAGCATAAAAGGATGCTGAATTTTGTCGAATGCTTTTTCAGCATCTAATGAGATGACCATGTGGTTTTTTTCTTTCAGTTTGTTTATGTAGTGGATTACATTGATGGATTTCTGTATATTGAACCATCCCTGCATCCCTGGGATGAAGCCTACTTGATCATGGTGGATGATCGTTTTGATGTGCTCTTGGATTCGGTTAGCAAGAATTTTATTTAGTATTTTTGCATCTATATTCATAAGAGAAATTGGCCTGTAGTTCTCTTTCTTTGTTGGATCTTTTTGTGGTTTAGGTATTAGCGTAATTGTGGCTTTGAAGAATGAGTTGGGCAATGTCCCTTCTGTCTCTATTTTGTGGAATAGTTTGAAAAGTATTGGTGTTAAGTCTTCTTTGAAGTTCTGGTAGAATTCTGCACTAAAACCATCTGGTCCCGTACTTTTTTTGGTTGGGAGGCTTTCTATAAACCCTTCTATTTCTTTAGGGGTTATGGGACTATTTAGCTGGTCTACTTGATGCTGATTTAATTTTGGTATTTGATATCTGTCTAGGAAATTGTCCATTTCCTCCAGATTCTCCAGTTGTTTTGATTATACACCTTTGTAGTAGGATCTGATGATCTTTTGAATTTCCTCAGTTTCTGTTGTTATGTCTCCCTTTTCATTTCTAATTTTGTTAATTTGTATACTGTCTCTGTGTCCTTTGGTTAGTCTGGCTAAGGATTTATCTATCTTGTTGATTTTCTCAAAGAACCAGCTCCTGGTCTTGTTGATTCTTTGTATGGTTCTCTTTGTTTCTATTTGATTGATTTCAGCCCTGAGTTTGATGATTTCTTGTCTTCTACTCCTCCTGGGTGAATTAACTTGTTTTTCTTCCAGGGTTTTAAGCTGTGCCATTAAGCTGCTAGTGTATGCTCTCTCCAGTTTCTTTTTGGATGCACTTAGAGCTATGAGTTTTCCTCTTAGCACTGCTTTCATTGTGTCCCATAGATTTGGGTAGGTTGTACCTTCATTTTCATTGAATTCTAAAAAGTCTTTGATTTCTTTTTTTATTTCTTCCTTGACCAAGGTGTCATTGAGTAGAGTATTGTTCAGTTTCCATGTGTGTGTGGGCTTTCTGTTGTTTTTGTTGCTATTGAAGACCACTCTTACTCAATGGTGATATGATAGGAGGCATGGGATTAGCTCGATCTTCTTGTATTTGTTGACATCTCTCTTGTGACCAATTATATGTTCTATTTTGGAGAAGGTACCATGCGGTGCTGAGAAAAAGGTATATTCTTTAGCTTTAGGATGAAATGTTCTATATATATCTGTTAAATACAATTGGTCCAGAGTTTCAATTAGTTTCACTGTGTCCCTGTTTAGTTTCTGCTTTCCTGATCGGTCCATTGAGGAGAGTGGAGTGTTGAAGTCACCAACAATTATTGTGTTAGGTGTAATGTGTGCTTTAAGCTTTAGTAAGGTTTCTTTTACGAATGACTGTGCCCTTGCATTTGGAGCATAGATATTCAGTATTGAGAGCTCTTCTTGGTGGATTTTCCCTTTGGCCAGCAAGAAGTGACCTTCTGAGTCTCTTTTAATGATTTTAGGTTGGAAGTCAATTTTATCTGATATTAGAATGGCTACTCCAGCTTGTTTCCTGAGACCATTTGCTTGTAAAATTGTCTTCCAGCCTTTTACTCTAAGGCAGTGTTTGTCTTTAACACTGAGATGTGTTTCCTGTATGCAGCAAAATGTAGGGTCCTGTTTCCATATCCAGTCTGTTAATCTATGTCTTTTTATTGGGGAATTGAGTCCATTGATGTTAAGAGATATTAAGGAATAGTAATTATTACCTCCAGACATTTTTGAAATTATATTTATTTATCTTATTTATTTTTTATATTCGAGAGGTTATCTTCTTTTGGGTTTGATGAGAGGAGGTTTCTATCTTGCTTCTTCCCGGGTGTAGTTTCCGTCCTTGTCTTGGTGTTTTCCCCCTATTATCCTTTGTAGGGCTGGATTTGTGGAAAGATATCTTGCAAATTCGGTTTTGTCATGGAATACCTTGATGTCTCCATCAATGGCGATTGAGAGTTTTGCTGGGTAAAGTAGTTTTGGCTGAAGTTTGTGTTCTCTTAGAGTTTGCATTATATCTGCCCAGGATCTTCTAGCTTTCATGGTCTCATGTGAGAAATCTGGTGTTATTCTGATAGGTCTTCCTTTATATGTTACTTGGCCTTTTTCTCTTGCTGCCTTTAGTATTCTTTCTTTGTTTATTACATTTGGAGTTTTGATTATTATGTGACGGGATGTATTTCTGTTCTGGTCCAGTCTGTTTGGGGTTCTATAGGCTTCTTGTATATTCATGGGCATCTCTCTCCTTAGGTTGGGGAAGTTTTCTTCCATAATTTTATAGAAGATATTAGCTGGCCCTTTAACTTGTAAATCTTCACTCTCGTCTATACCTATAATCCTTAGGTTTGGTCTTCTCATAGTGTCTTGGATTTCCTGGATGTTTTGGGTTACCACCTTTTTGCATTTAGTATTTTCTTTGACTGTTGAATCAATGGTTCCTATGGTATCTTTGGCTTCTGAGATTCTGTCTTCTATCTCTTGTGTTCTATTGTTGATACTTGCATCTATGGCCCCTGATTTCTTCCCAAGGTTTTCTATCTCCAATGTTGTCTCCCTCTGTGTTTTCTTAGTTGTTTCTACTTCTGTTTTTAGTATCTGGATGGATGTGCTCATATCTTTAGCTTGCTTGATTGTGTTTTCATGTATTTCTTTAATAGATTTTTGTGCTTCCTCTTTCATAGCTTCTACTTGTTGGCCCACGTTCTTCTGAAGTTCTTTAAGTGACTTTTGTCTTTCTTCCTTATTGTCTTCTTCTTTTTGATCCATCTTCTCCTGAATTTCTTGAAGTGATTTTTGTATTTGCCTCGTAAAGGCTTCTAACTTTTGATCCATTTTCTCCTCTATTTCTTTATGAGATTTTTCTATGTGTTCAGCTACCAGCATCCTGGCCAGTGATTTTATATCCAAGTCTTTTTCTTCTGGTGTTTTGGGGTATCCAGGGATTCCTGTTGTTGGAGAACTAGGTTCAGATGCTGTCATGTTGCCTTGATTTTTGTTAGTAACGTTCCTTCGTTTTCCTTTTGCCATCTGGTTATTTCTGGTTTTAGATGGCCTTGTTGTCAGTGCTTGGTGTTTGAATCTCCTGTGAGGCTGGGCTCACCTGTTGTTTCTCTACTGGTCAATATGTGTAACTGCTGCTTTAAGGGATCATAAGCTGGCTGCCACCGATGTGATTGTAGCCCCTGTTGGAGTCTGTCTCCCTGGGCTTCTCCAGCTGTGTCCTGGTTGCAAGGAACTCGGCCTGCTTGGCTCCGAGAGCCTAGCAGATCCCCCATGAGGGTAGCCCTGGAAGGGGTGTCTACCTGGGTCTTTCCAGCTGTGTCCTCGTTGCAATATGGAGGCCTGCCACTATCGCTGGTCCAGGTGCCGGTGAGCTGGTTGCAGAATGCAGCCTTGGTGCTCGGTCTGAGGGCGCGGGGATGTCCCACAGAGCCTAGGCGGAACTTGGCCTGCTTGGCTCCGAGACCCTAGCAGATCCCTCCCCCACACCCCCCGTGAGGGTAGCCCTGGAAGGGGTGTCTACCTGGGCCTTTCCATCTGTGTCCTGGTTGCAATATGGAGGCCCGCCTCTATCGCTGTTCCAGGGGCTGGCGAGCTGGTTCGCCTCCATATTTGTCTACATACTCCTGGGTGACTTTTTACCACAGATGCCATTATGGCTTACATGATCCTCTAGAACTGAAATCATAATCTTATGTTTCTGCTGTCAATAGAAGCATAGAGTCTTATGAAAGAGCAGCACCAAATGTTCTTTTTTTTTTTTTTTTTTTTTTTTTTTTTTTGAGACAGGGTTTCTCTGTGTAGTCCTGGCTGTCCTGGAACTCACTCTGTAGACCAGGCTGGCCTCGAACTCAGAAATCCACCTGCCTCTGCCTCCCAAGTGCTGGGATTACAGGCATGTGCCACCACGCCCGACAGCACCAAATGTTCTTAACAGCTAAGCCATTGTTTTTTTTCTGAGCACAGCTCATTTAATAACATGAACTGAGAAATATTTGAAATATTAAATAATTGAATTGAAATAAGTGGCTTATACCACTTGTAATACATAATTAAAACCACCACATAGTAGTGGTGTATTGAAAAGAAGATTCAAGAAGACACAAGCTGCTTGTAGGAGTATGGAAAGCATATGTGGTCATTACTAAAGTGGCTTTCCATGCTCTAGCACACTCAAACATGCTTCTGAGCGGCGCTGGCCTTGGGGACATCTCATTCACTTCCCCTGGGCTGTCTTGGCCCTTCCCCTCATGCTCTAGTACATTAGTAAGAGCAGATGTCTAAAAATGCCTCTGTCTTTCAAAAGCTTACTTTCAGTATTCCAGAATGTTATTTCCATGCCTTTCTTAATGACTTAGAGTTAAGAAGTAAAATGACTGTAACTCCAGTTCCTCACGGCAGCCACCTCTAAAAATACAGTTTGCAGTTTTATGTAGCAAAGCCCACAGATCATTTTTATTTTCTTCTTTAATAGTTTTGAACTGTATTTTTTTACTCAAATAATGAATACATTGTATTTTATAATATTAAATTAACAATAATTATTTCAATGTTCTGAAACTTTAATATATAGTGAAAAAAATCAAGCCTGTAATTTTAAAAAAAAATTTTTTGATTATCTGGATATCTCAATGCTGTCAGAACTTACTCTGAACTTGCTCTCTCTGGCGTAATTTTATAAACTGTCTACAGTTAATATTATGCCTTACAATATTTTGTGCCATACTGACAAGACCGAGAAGCAGAGAAGTTAGATAAAGCCCCATAACTAGGAAGGGTCAGACCCATAACTAACTAGAAAGGGTCAGTGGCATTTCAAACTGCTCAGCACTGTGGTTCTCACACTCACATTCTTTAGAATGCTTCATACCTGATCAGTGGGGTCATGCCCACGGGATCACTGTGGAACCCTGCAGAGAAATTTTAGAACTTGTTGAAAATAGAGTGGTTTATCAAGAAGCCACATTCCCATCCTGTAATTTGCAATCCATCTTTTGAAAACGATAATCAGCTTAGTCCTGTTATTAGTCTGTTTCTGCTCCTGCCTCATTTGGCACTGGACTCCTTGTGATTGCTAGTTATCAAGGAGCACAATGCAGACTGATTCCCAGTGTCTGAAGCCTTTGCTGCATCTCAACTCTTCCTCCATGACACGCCCTGAATTTGGAGGCTCAAATCATGGAACCCAATAATGCAATGCAGTCTTTTCTCCCAATCAGATAATTTGCATAATGTTGTCTAAAACTTACAATCATTAAATAAACTTAATTTTGATGCAGGCATGATTTCAAATATTTGTGTGTAATCAGACCATGTATCAATTCACAGAATTCATTGACTCAAAATGTATTTGCTGTATGTTAGTATGGTTCAGTAAACACTTATATGTAAGGTTAATTTTGCTCATGGAACAGTTTGGGTCTTGCAGTTGCTTTCCCTTTAATCTGTTCTTTTCATTTATTCTTTTATCTGAATCCTTCCAAATACATAAAATAACCTCATGCAAAGATGGAAACTTATTTTTACAAACATGCCATTAATTTTCATTTTGTGTCATAAAGGCGCTTACATAAAGAAAATGCTTTGGGAAGCACATCTGAATATTTTATCATAATTATTTTAAGTGAATTAAAAAGAGAATGGTGAGATTCACTTAGATTGATTTATTCCCTTTGTTAATAGTGACATCTATTACCACTTCCAGGTGGCTTCACTGGAATAAGAATTATTAGAAAGCATTGACTGACTCAGCATGGGTACTGCATGTGAGGATGAAGATTCCATTAGGAACAAGCAGGAGCTCAATATTCTGAACACGCACATCCATCACAGAAAGAAGATTAAAATGCACCACACATTGTGCAAATTGGAACCTTTACATTGCTAATTGAAATTTAATTGGATTTCATTTTAATTTAATTGTTAACCCATATCAAAAAATATTTACTTAAATGTGAGTATTTGAGAGATTCCATGACCAAGTAATAGATTCTACTTAAGTCTATTAATTAAGCATAACACCCATGTTTTCAAAGACTACAATTTTTCTCAGGGAGTCCTATCAGAGTATATTTGGAAAATAGTTTCTGATGTTCGTGCTTGTTAAACAGATCTTGTTGGGCAAAAAATAACCACAGGAGAAATTTAATACTACTGTATTTATTCAGTTAATTTCAAACAATTTGATATTGAATGAAGTGTCTAATTTACTTCTTTAAACACTAGTTTTTATATTTTAGAAAAATACATTTAAGGCTTTTTCTATCTACTTTTACTCTTATTTTTGAGTTTAATCTAAAATGTAAAATATGAAGTTTAATCAACATATACTTGAAACTTTGAAATTAGTGGATACACATTCTGTTGTTTTGTTTAAAATAATTTGTTGAACACTATGAACCTAATGTATACATACTTATAATACATACTTAGTTCACGGGTCCTTCCTCCTGTGTTCCTGAGTACATTTTGTTTTTGATTTTATTTTGTGCAACTAGTAAGCAAGAATGGTTCCTTATGAATTATAAACTACTCCATATAAGTTGCAAACACTACCAATAAAGTCTATCATAAACTGCTCCTTTCAGTAATGCTTAAGTAGGATTGCTGTCTCAGCTCTTTTCCTGCCTTTCTGTTTCCTTTTAGTAACTTGCTGTCTCTTGATGCATTATTCAGGTATGTACTGCTGACAGTTTTTATGATTTGTGCCATTTGGGAGGAAAGTGGGTACACATAGCAGATAGGCAGTAGTAGAATTCAGGACACACTAGGCATTTCACAACAGACAGCCACTGCGATAAAGGTCATTCAGTCCTGTCCTAACCTCAGGTCTATCTCTCAGATGATATCATTCTTCATTATTTTACTGTGACAAAAGGAAGCATGCATAATTTTAGTTGACCTTTTTTTCTCTTTCACTGTGAATACAATATATAAAATATTTCCTGTCTCCTCAGAATATTTATTCTTTGATTATTATTTATTTAAGCAACTCTAATGTTTAGATTATAAAAGTGATAGGGATTTCATGCATAGCAAAGTTTGAAATTCCTGAGTCTCATCTTTGTCATCATAGTAGAATTTCTTTCATCTAACTATAAAAATGACCAGAGGTTATTATAAAATATAACCCCACCATAGAAAACATATGCTATCGAGTGATAATCCACACACATAGAATTCTATTTTTTATTTAAAGAAGGTGAATTTAATCTGCTAGGTAGATTCATAGCAGGAAGAGGGATTATACAGCTCTTCATGAAACAACTAAAATCTTTAGTCATTTAATAAAACTACTGATGACATGACCAAGCCCATCTTATTATAAAAAATTACACATACAGGGAAAATTTAATTTTAAAAAATAAAAATGGCTTATAGAACATAAATGACCACTTTCTTACTTTTACTGAGCATCAATGAAAATTCAAAATAAGCAGATTGTGAAATATGGAAGAATGGATAGACAAGAACATATATCTGTTAATTTCAGAAGCCAAGTATGTTATGAAGATGGCTAGTCAGAAGGTTTCAGTAGGTTTTATCCAGCATACTTTCAATCCTCCCTGCATGAGCATTTCCCCACTCTCATTTCAATTCTCTGGACTTAAAGCTTGATTACCATCACAAACAATACTTGGAAATTTAAACAAGTTCTTTCTGACTAGTCGTCTTCTTTCCTGGTCTATGGACTTCAAGTGGACATAGTGATTCAGGCCATATGACCTTATCATTGGGTAAAAGCTTTGATATTCAAACTGGGATTTTGATATTTTAATTTGAAGTCATAGCCCCAAAAAGCACAAATCTAGAGCAATCCATTGGCTGCAACACTAGACACAAGGTCACAACTGGTTCTAAATTTAGAGCCAAGAATACTTAAAACCCTGCTTTAAACATCTGTGTATTATTAGCATTTGGGCCAAGCTATGCCACTCAGGAACATTAAAGAGAATATTATCCTACTGAGCAGAGACAAGGAGACTATGTCAACTTGTCCAGAGAGAAACAATTTACTTTCATCTCATTTCAATTAAGATCTAAAATGTGGCCGTTAACAAAATGAATGAATGCAAACCACTGATGGCATGTGGCTAACATTGAGAAAGAAGTGCAAAGAAGGAGCATTTGTATTGCGGTAGTAGCAACACCCATGCCTGCATTCAAACAATTGGAAAGGATGCTCTTAATGATTAGAGACTGTGAGAAAGCTGAGTGATTTCACAGTTTTGTGAGTAAAATATGTGGTACCTATTTCATATAGAAACACTATCATAGTTTATATAATTACTAAATTTTCTGTTATCATGAAATAATTTCTTAAGACTAAAGAAAATCCCCTGCAGTATATTTAATGCTGTTTGACTATACCCTTAAAACTGATTAAGACAGAAATTAAAATTTTTTATTAAAGTGAAATTATAGAATATTGTTTAACAGAATTGGCTTTCAGATTTTCAGAAAGAAGTACAATCTTTACTAATTTGTGAAAAGTGTTAAACTCTTTTAAAGAACATAAGCAAAAATGACATAACTTTTCTAGAAAAGCTACATTGTATAAAGATGTCAAAAGCAGATCAGGTTAACTTAGGATTTCAGGCTTAGAATTCAAATCTTGGCTGGATAGTGGTGGCACATGCCTTTAATCCCAGCAGGTGGGATGCAGAGGCAGTCAGATTGCTGAGTTCCAGGCCAGCCTGGTCTACAGAGTGAGTTCCAGGATAGCCAGGGCTATACAGAGAAACCTTGTCTCGAAAAAAGCAACTAAACAAACAAACAAACAAACAAACAAACAAACAGAATTCAAATCTTGTCCTTTGGTGAGGAAAGCCTTGGGAAAAAAGGGTATCCTTACTTTCCAAAGTAGGGCAACTATTTCAGATGCACAATTCCTCTCATCTCAACCTCATGGGCCTGCTAAAGGAGAAATTGCCAAATTAGGATATGGTTAGGGCTGTAACTTAGTAGTAGAGACTTGCTTACTGGCTTAGCAGGCACAGAATCTTAGGTGGCATAAAGGTGGACAGGAAAAGGAAGAGAATTCAGAAAAAGGAGAAGAAAATTTTCGAGAATGGAATGCAGACCCATAGAATGGAGAAATGACACAAGTCTGTAATGTTAGAACTTGAAACGTGAAGGAAGAGTTCCAAAGTAAAGTTATATGTGGGCTTAGATATTTCAAAACCTACTTTAATAAGAATTCTAAAACAATTCAAACCACCTTCTAACCCACTGTCCAAATGTAGGGGAGAAAAGATGGTAAACAGGACAAGGGGATATGGACCAGGATCAGCTGGAATGCCAGGAGTCTCTGCTGTGCCTCTATCAATTTGGTGACAATGAAAACATGGGACCATTGAAGAGAGTTGCACAGCTAGCTATTCAGCATCCCATCGCAGTCCATTGAGGCCTATTTATACTCTCTTCAAACAGCATGTGATCTCTCAAGGTTATTGCCTCAACAAAATATTATATGAGTCTGCATCACATGACACAATGTGAAATTTCCACTCCAGTTATTCTTAGACATATAGTGTAATCAAGGCCATCATGGGTTGTATGAGACCCCACTTCAAACAAAATTAACAACAACAACAACAATAACAACAACAACAAAACTGCAGGCATATATAGTAAACTTATCATTAGTTATTTCCATATGACACCAAGTTAAACCTGGAGTTAACAAAACAACAAATCAATGCTTCACTTTAAGTGTATCATGTATTTGGGAAATACTTGTAATTGTGATCCTTAGTCTTGTGTGTCAAGTTGACTTGTTGGAGAACTACTTAGAAAATTTGTAAAACATAGTCTGACTGTGTTTAGGAGCTGTTCCTAGAGATTATTGTCATGTAGGTCAGCCAAGGAAGGAGCACATTCTGTTCTGATGTGGGTTTCTCCATGACATGACTGGCATTGGTTCCTGTAATAGATGGATTCTTTTTTACTTGCTGTATGACAAGCCCCATGTAGTAAAGGCTTCTCTGCCCAGTTTTAAATGTGCTTTGGCTCCTTCCATCCATTCTATTCTGTATAGGGATTTGAGAATACAGCTATTCCTTTTTTCCTTGTAACTCTATCTTGCTGTTCTTGGTAAGTGCCCTTTAAAGCCATAGTAATATTACTGCTGTGGACATAAGGAAGACAGTTTTCTGATTTACTGCATGCTTTGACATATTCATTTCAATTTATTCAAATACTTACTTCATATATTTAAGTTGGTACTTTTTCACCTGGTGAGATTAAACATGAAATCTCAAATAAATTGATAATAGTTCTTAATTACATAAAAGAAATCACCCTATATGGAATCAAGAGAGAATATCTCTGTTGTGCCCCTTTCTGCAAAAAAATCCATGATGAATCAAAACTATGATTTCATAATAAAAGAATTAGAAGATCATCTTAATTCCTAGCTTCCTTTTGTATTATGGAAGAAGTGGTAGACAGGCAAGCCTTGGCTATTATGTAAAACACTTTGCTCGAAAGGTAGTGGTGCTGGTCTTTAGATAACTATATTCTTTGTACTCTGTTCCTTTGTGGCAGTGGCAGTAACTACCACTAGATAACAACACACTCAGTTTGACCTCTCATTTTAAATTTTTGAGGTAACATTTTATTCATTTTTGTTTTATTGAAAACATCCATGAACCAACTGAAATTTGGAACAGCTTTTACAGAGAATATTGATCATTGTGCCCATCCTTAAAAGTAAATTCAAGAGCCTTGAAGCATGTTTCAGTCTATGATGTGCTTCCCTCTTTGAAAGCATGAAGAACTTAGTGCTATCTCCATCTTCTGTTTGAAAAGCCACATGTAGTGATGAGCACCTGTAATCACCATAATACACAATAGGAAATAGTTATATGCTTGTTGCTTAATGATAAACCAATCAGAGTTTTCAATGGGACACATGTACTCACACACATGTACACACACACAATACCCATATGCACCAAAAATACAGATACACACACAAAAAGGAATTTAAAACAACTGAAATTATTAACATTAGATCTCTTTTAAAAATAAGGAAAAAAAAGAACCTAATGAATGAACATTTTTGGAAATTTGTATGCCTTGGTAAGTGACAATTTCAATAAATATATTAGTGCAGAATTAATTGAGCATAAGAACATTAGAAAATATCTGCTCTGTGTGAATTAGTACCTAAGTTACTAACTCAAAATAGACTTTCAACCATAATATTTAAATCATTAATAGTAAATTGATAGCCTGCGCCACAGCACTCCATATCCAACTACCTCTGGGAGTGAGCTGGTCTTCTAGGAGTAGGGATAAGAGTATAAATACAAGTAAGACCACCACTTCTGCTCAGAGGGACCCAGATAGAAATCTCAGGACACAGAAACTGAGGAGCAGCTTGGGACAGGATCCTTCCTGTTTCTGTCTGTGCCTGGAGCTGACCCTGAGCTACAGTGCACAGAAGCTGTCCCTGTGCCACAGTTCTCAATATCAAAATTCCTCCAGGAGAGAACTCGTCTCCCAGGAGTACTGACACACAGGCTTGAAGGAGGAAAAAGCTACAGTCAGGGACAGTGAAACCAACTATCACCAGAGATAACCACATGGCAAGAAGCAAGAGCAAGAACATAAGCAACAGAAACCAAGGCTACTTGGCATCATCATAACCCAGTTCTCCCATGACAGCAAGCCCTAGATACCCTAACACACAAGAAAAGCAATACTTTTACTTAAAATCACATTTTATGTTGGTGACAGAGGACTTTAAGAATGATATAAATAACTCCCTTAAAGAAATAAAGGAAATCAGGTAGATGACCTTAAAGAGAAAACACAAAAATGACATAAAGAATTAGAGGAAAACATAACCAAACAGGTGAAGGAATTGAACAAACCCATCCAGGATCTAAAAATGGAAATAGGAACAATAAAGAAATGACAAAGAGAGACAACTCTGGAGACTGAAAACCCAGGAAACAGATCAGTAGTCACAGATTAAAGCATCTCCAACAGAATACAAGAGAATCTCAGGTGCAGAAGATACCATAGAAAACATTGCCATAACAGTCAAAGAAAATGGAAAATGCATAAAGTTTCTAACCCAAAACATCAAGGAAATACAGGACACAATGAAAAGAACAAAACTAAGGATAATAGGTATAGAAGAGAGGAGATTCCAAACCTAAAGGGCCAGTAAATATCTTCAAAATAATTGTAGAAGAAAACTTCCTTAACCTAAAGAAAAATACGCCCATAACCATACAAGAAGCCACAGAACTCCAATTAGATTGGACCAGAACAGAAATTCCTCCTGTCACATAATAGTAAAAACATTAAATGCAGAAAATGAAGAAATATTAAAAGTAGTACGAGAAAAAAAGTCAAGTAACATATAAAGGCAGTCCTATCAGAATTACACCAGACTTCTCACCAGAGAATATTGAAGCTAGAAGAACTGGGACAGATATCATGCAGACTATAAGAGAAAACAAATGACAGCTCAGTTTCTTATACCCAGAGAATTTCAATTAATGTAGATGGATAAACTAAGATATTCTATGCCAAAACCAAATTTAGACAGTATCTTTCCACAAATCCAACTGTACAAAGGGAAATAGATAGAAACTTCAATAGTAGGAGGGAAACTACAACCAGGAAAAAGCAAGATAGTAATCTTCTTTCAACAAACCTGAAAAAGATAGCCACCCATACATAAAAATAACAACAACAAAAAAATAACAGGAAGAAACAATCACTATTTCTTAATATCTCTTAACATCAATGGACTCAACACAATAATAAAAAGACATAGACTAACAGACTAGATAGTAAACAGGAGCCACCATTTTTGTGCATACAGGAATACACCTCATTGTCAAAGACAGGCACTACCTCAGAGTATAGGGCTGGAAAACAATTTTCCAAGCAAATGGTACCAGGAAACAAGCTGACGTAGCCATTCTAATAACAGATAGAATTGACTTTGAGCCAAAAGTTATCAAAAAGGAAAAGGAAGGACATGTCATATTAATCAGAGGAAAAATATAACAAGTCTCAATTCTGAACATATATGCTCCAAATGCAAGGGTACCCATATTCATCAAAGAAATTTTAATAAAGGTGAAAGCACATATTGTACCTTGCACAATAATAGTGAGAGACTTCAATACTCAACTCACAGCAATGGACAGATCATGGAAACACAAACTAAACAGAGAAACAGTGAAACCAAGAGAAGCTGTGGACCAAATGCATCTAATAGATATCTATAGAACATTTCATCCTAACAAAAAAGAGTATACATTCTTCTCAGCATCTCATGGAACCTTCTTCAAACTTGACCATGTAGTCAGTCATAAAACAGACCACATGAAATAGTACCACACATCTTATCAGATCACCACAGACTAAGGCTGGTCTTCAATAGCCACAAAAACAACAGAAATCCCACATACACATGGAAACTGAACAAAGTTCTACTCAAAAATAACTTGCTCAAGGAAGAAATAAAGAAAGAAGCTAAAGACTTTTTAGAATTTAATGAAAATGAAGGCAAAACATATCTAAATTTATGGGACACAATGAATGCCATGCTAGGAGAAAATCTCACAGCTCAGAGTATCTACAAAAAGAAACTGAAGAGATCATATACTAGTAGCTTGACAGCACGCCTGAAATTTCTAGAACAAAAAGGAGTAAATGCACTCAAGAGGAATAGACAACAGGAAATAAACAAACTCAGAGTTGAAATCCTTCTTGCAGAAACAAAAAGAACTATATAAAGAAACACCAAAACCGGGAGCTGGTTCTTTGAAAAAAACCAACAAGATAGATAAACCCTTATCCAGATTAACCAGAGGGAACAGACAGTATACAAATTTACAAAATAAGAAATAAAAGGGTAGATATGACAACAGAAACTGAGGAAATTAAAAAAAAATGTCAGATCCTACTACAAAAGCCTATACTCAAAAAAACTAGAAAATCTGGATGGAATAGACAATTTTTCTAGGCAATTTTCTAACAAATACCATACTTGAATCAGGATCAGATAAATATAAACCATCTGAACAGTCCCATAACCCTAAAAATTTGAAGCAATCATTGAAAGTCTCCCAACCAATAAAAGCACATGACCAGATGGTTTTAGTGCAGAATTCTATCAGACCTTCAAAGAACACCTAACACCAATATTTTTCAAACTATTCCACAAAACAGAAACAGAAGAAATATTACCCAACTCATTCTATGAAACCACAATTAAGCTGATATCAAAACCACACAAAGATTTAATGAAGAAAGATAATTCCAGACTAATTTCCCTCATGAATATCACTGCAAAAGTTCTCAACAAAATTCTTGCCAACCGAATCCAAGAACACATCAAAATGATCATTCACCATGATCAAGTAGGCTTCACCCCAGGGATGCAAGGATGCTTCAATATACAGAAATCCATCAATGTAATTCACTACATAAACAAGCTCAAAGGGGAGAAAGGTGAACATTTCATTAGATGCTAAAAATGCATTTGACAAACTTTGACATCCCTTCATGTTAAAAGTCTTGGAAAGATCAGGAATTTAAGGCCCATACCTAAACACAGTAAAAGCAATATTCACCAAAAAAAGAAAAGAAAAGAAAAGAAACTTGAAGCAACCACACTAAAATGAGGGGCTAGACAAGACTGCACTTTCTCTCCTTATCTATTCTATATAGTACTTGAAGTTCTCGCTAGAAGAATAAAACAACAAAAGGAGGCCAAAGGGATACAAATTGGAAAGGCAGTAGTCAAAATATCATTATTTGATAATGACATGATAGCATGCATTCATGACCCCACAAATTCCACCAGCAAACTCTTACATCTGATAAACAACTTCAGGAACATGACCAGTTTTAAATTTAACTCAAACAAATCAGTTGCCTTCCTATACTCAAAGGATAAAGAGCCTGAGAAAGAAATTAGGGAAACAACATCCTTCACAATAGTCACAAAAAATATAAAACATCTTGGTGTGACTCTAACCAAACAAGTGAAAAATATGTATGGCAAGAACTTCAAGTCTCTGAAGAAAGAAATCAAAGAAGACCTCAGAAGATGGAAAGATCTCCTATGCTAGTGGAATGGCAGGATTGATATATAGTGAAAATGGCTATCTTGCTGAAAGCAATCTACTGATTTATTGCAATCCCCACCAAAGCTCCAACTCAGTTCTTCATAGAGTTAGAAAGAGCAATTCTCAAATTTATTTGGAATAACAAAAACCGAGGATAGTGAAAACTGTTCTCAACAATAGAGAACTTCTGGGGTGAATCACTATCCTGACCTCAAGCTGTATTACAGAGGGGTAGTGATAAAAACTGTATGGTATGGTTCAAAAAAAGTCAGGGAGATCAATGGAATAGAATTGATGACTCAGAAATGGACCCACACACCTATGGTCAATTAATCATTGGCAAAGGAGCTAAAACCATCCAGTGGAAAAAAGACAGTATTTTCAACAAATAGTGCTGGTTCAAATGGGATTGAACATGTAGAAGAACGCAAACTGATCCATTCTTATCTCCCTGTATGAAGCTCAAGTCCAAGTGGATCCAAGACCTCCACATAAAACTAGATACAATAATTCTAATAGAAGAGAAAGTGGTGAAAAGTCTTGAACACATGGGCACGATGGAAATGTGACAGAATACCAATGACTTATGCTCTCAGATCAAGAATTGGCAAATGGGACCTCATAAAATTTCAAAGCTTCTGTAAGGCAAAGTATACTGTCAATAGCACAAAACAGCAACCAACAGATTGAGAAAAGATCGTTAATAATCCTTTATCCAATACAGGATTAATATCCAATATATTAAAAAAAACCCCAAAACTCAAGAAGTTAGACTCTAGAGAACCAAATAATTCTATTAAAATATGGGGAACAGAGCCTAACAGAATTTTCAGCTGGGGAAACTTGAGGCTGAGAAGCAATTAAAGAAATGTTCCAAAAACGTAGATATCTAGGAAATCCTAATCAAAACGACACTGAGATACTACCTTATGCCAGTCAGAATGACTAAGTTAAAAAATTCAGGTGATAGCAGATGCTGACAATGATGTGAAGAAAGAGAAACATTTCTCTACTAGTTGTGAGATTTAAAGCTGGTACAACCACTCTAAATCTGTCTGGCAGTTGCTCAGAAAATTGGACGTAGTACTGCCTAAGGACCCAGCTATACCACTCCTGGGCAAATACCTATAAGATACTTCAACATGTAATTAGGACAAATCCTCAACTACTTTCATAGCATCCATATGTATGACAGCCAGAAGCTGGAAACATCCCAGATTTTACTCAACAGAGAAATGGATACAGAAAATGAGGTACATTTACACAATAGATTACTACTCAGCTATTAAAACAATGGCTTCATGAAATTCTTAGGCAAATGGATGGAACTTGAAAATATTATCCTGAATGAGGTAAATTAGTCACAAAAGAACACACCTGATATGTACTCACTGATAAGTAGATATTAGCCCAAAAGTTCAGAATATCCAAGATTCAGTTCACAGACCATATGAAGCCCAAGCAGAAGGAAGACCAAAATGTGAATGTTTCAGTGCTTCTTAGAATGTTGAACAAAATACTTTCAGTAGGAAATATGGAGACAAAGTGTGGAGCAGAGACTGAAGGTAAGGCCATTCAGAGACTGCCCCAACTGGGAAACCATCCCATATACAGCCACCAACCCTGGACGCTATTGTGGATGCCAGGAAGTGCTGACCAATGCCTGGTATGGCTGTCTCCTAAGAGGCTATGCCAGAGTCTTACAAATACAGAGGGAGGATGCTCACAGCCAACCACTGTACTGAGCACAGGGTCCAGGATAGAAGAGTTGTAGAAGGGAATGAAGGAGCTGCTGGGGTTTTTAACCCCATGGTGGGAGCAACAATGTCAGCCAGACAGAAACCGCAGAGCTCCTGGGGACGAGACCACTAAACAAGCAATACACATGGAGGGACCCATGGCTCTTGCTGCATTTGTAGCAGGTGATAGCCTTGTGGGACATAAGTTGGAGAAGAGGCCCTTGGGCCTGAGGGTGTTTGATGCCCCCGTGTAGGGGAATGCCAGGGAGGAAAGACAGTAGTGTGTTGGTGGGTGGGGGAGAACCCTCAATAGAGGCAGGGGAAGAGGTCATGGAATAGGGAGTTTCTGAATGAGAGACCTGGAAAAGGGAAAACATGGAAATGTAAATAAAGAGAGTAATTTTAGGTAATTAATAGTATTAATAATTATAGCTTCCATTTATACCAAGACTTCAAACGTTGGATTCTAAACCTCAATAATTCAGTGAGTTATCTTCTACTTTGATAAGAACTTGGAGGAAAGGGGCCTTGAAAATAGTCATAGCTTTAATGTGTATGGACCTGATATGGAAGAAAACATAACTAAGCTGTCGTAAGTATGTCATATTCATATTATTTTGAAATGCGCTAGATAACTCAAAAGTATTCCTTGCCTATCACTTTAACACTGCTAAAAGCACTTGCAGTAGTTCATCATTTGCAATGTTTGGACATTGTCTTGGTTTCTAATGAGAGCTGGGAACTAAAGGAGCATTCAAGACTAAAATTTCCATAATGTATCTCCCTTTTTCAAATCAATTCCTTTGCCTTCTCAATGAAATGCCAACAACTCTAGCCAAAATCTCAAAAAATAATGAGCAATATTAATGAACATTCATCAGTTTCTAGACTCCGTGAATATAAAATGTATTTCTTTGTCATTTTTCAAATAACTCCTTAAAATTTTAGTAACTTTTTTTCTGAATCTGAATTATTGGATATTCAAATATTTATGTACATAAAACTATTTTCTATAATTTAAATTCATAATTAAATTGAATTTATTAAATATTCATATAAACAAAAGAAATGTACAGGGGATATTTGCAATTTTAAAATAAAATAGTTTAGTTGGTTAAACTTGATAAATGAAAAGTAGTTTTTTCTACTGGTTATGTACTAGACAATCTGGACTTTCTATTTAAAAATAACCTAATAGTTCTCAAAGTTTCACTCTGTCAAAAATATTAACAATATTACTTTAATAATGTATATTATACTTCATCCTTGAACATTATTGTGAGCTACATTCATACACATAACTAATGTAAATAATGAAGATAGAGTGATTTGTTATGAGTTCTTCTCTTTTGTTTAATGTCATAAATGTCTTTTAAAGGCTCATGGACACCATAGCTACATTATTCCTTTCATGTTCTAAAGATACTGAATTATGGCAACCCTTCTTTTCTTCTCTTTCAGAATCTTTCTGTCTACTCTTTCTCAATAGTCTCTGAGTGTTTGATGTGGTTAGTGTGCTGACATTTAGCATGACCAAGCCACAATCACATATTTTTGCAGTTTACCAGTTGTGAGTCTCTGTAATAACTATAATTAATTATAAGAAAAGTAAGCGTTTCTTACTATGATTGTAAACACAAAGTCCCTTGCTATGGCAAGTGCAGGCTATTCTGAGTCAGAGAGCTGTAGAATGGAATGGGATTATTTGCTTTTAGGAAAGATTTATATACATATTTGTCCAAATTATGTGGGGAATTTTGTGTGCAGTTTGGAGCTAGGCTAGGGAAAATTAGTCACTGCCTCCAAGTAGAGAGGGTAGTGATAATAATTGCCTGATATGTATAGGTATTAATTAATAATGTCAGTGACTCCAGATAAAGAGATCAACAGATAGATATTATAATAGGTATTGATAAAATAAATGTCTCTGTCTCAAAGCAGAGAGCCAAAGAGATAGATGTATAACAAGAGAAAGGGCAGGGATGGATTGAACTGAGAATTTATAAAATTGGGATTATTTGCTTTTAGGAAAGATTTATACACAGACTTTGTCTGAGTAACATGGGGAATTTTGCTGGATTTTAGGAACTAGGATAGGGAAGATTAGTCACTAACTTCAAGTAGAAAGGGCAGTGATAATTACCTGCTATGATAAGGTATCAATTGTAAATGTCTGTGACTCCAGGCAGAGAGCTGAACAGACAGATGGTATTATAGGAAAGATAGTTTGCTCAAATATGCCTCACAGGATACTCAAATTCTGTCTAACTTGGGTCCCATGGGAATCTTGGGTTTTTATCCTGCTTGGCAAAATAGAGTAGGTCTAAGAATAGGCACATACACTATTTTAGTTTACTTCATTTTTTTTGGAATGTTTTAACTTTTATAATGGGTGTGATTTTGAGTTTTGTGCTTATATTGTTCCACTGTGAGAGAGGTCAATATAAAGGTTTTCTGGTTACTTGCTCAAGGATATGCTGATTTGAGAGACAGATATTATCTTTGCATTTTTAGAAAAGGTGATTACTCTGCCTTCCAAAGTAATATGGATCAGATTTGATGGAAGGAGATATACAGAGAACTAGATTCCAGAGAATCAAACAAAAACATAACCTTGATGATACTGAAACAATTTTTTGTGAATTGTATATTATAAAATATACAATCTTGGTGAGTCTCATCATCAGGCATGCTGAACTAACCTACTTGAACTCCTGATGTCTTGGACTTTCAGCCAGATCCAGTCAAGACACAGGCATCATAGACTAAATCAATCATTGGTGTGGTCTTTTTAAGGCCAACAACTACCTTATTTACCCTACCCTACCCCCACTTAAAATTATCTTAATGCCCATATTCAGCTTGAAAAAAAAGTATGAAGTCATCACTCCAGTTACCTGGGCTTTGAGGCTAGAGTTGGTTATTATAGTTTGTCATCTAGGTAATATAGAAATCATCATAATTGAAACAGGGAGGAAATAGCTAGAATTGATTGCATAATCATAATCTCAATTGATATAAATTTTTATAATTGTTATTAAATTGAATTTATTAGAATTTATCTGAGATGTTTAAACCTGTGAGTTATGGGCCAAATAAGTTTATGGATCTGAGTTTATTGTTAGGGTGTTTTCAAATATTTAATTAGAAATAGCTGAGATTAGTCAACAGAGAACAGTCCAGGTTGCATTACATAGATAGCTAGCTTTCAGAAAATGTCAGAAATCCACAAAATGTGACATTTTTTATTCACTTGTTGTTGACACAAATCTGCTCCTAAGAGCTCCTCATCCATGGATTCAAAGAACCAGCTGAGCATCCTACCTCCAGGTGAGGCTGTACATTGTGACTAGTTTGGACTGGGCAGAAAATTGCCAGTCTCTCCAGCAGACCTGTACTGTTCTTGAAAGGACACAATTTACAGATTAGAACAGCTTAGTTCTGCCAAGACACAATAGGCTAGTTCTAAATAATCCTGTTTCTCTAAGGTCTGTCAGAAGATCCTTTGCCAAAAGACTGAAAACAAATGTTCCAACTTCCTGATTTACTAGGGCTGTATAGGTAGGCAGCTGTCTCTACAATTTGTCTCAGTCCTGGAAGGTGTGTTAGACTATCTATATATTTCCAGTTAATGTTGGTCATTCTTGGATTTCTGACAGGGTTAAAAGACTAGTTATAGTCTCATAGCCAACTCAGGCTATTTATTTACATTGAGAGAAGAGATTTGAGAGGATGGTTTTCAGATAGCATACAATTTAAAGCCAGGAAGTAAGTGAAGTGTAAATTTATAAGTCTTTTAAGTTAGAATAGATGACAATGTTCTATTTTATTGACAAAAATGATGGACAGGTGTTAGGTCTATCTTGTATCTTATGAATTACAAAATGATAATTGCTGCAGACCAAATTTAGCTGGGAACTGTAGTCACAGGGAAACCAAGGTACTTTTGGTCCAGGAAGATACAGATTCAGAGAATGACACACAGGCACCAAACACAGAGGTGGTTTAGAATTTGAGTGTATATTTTACCTCTCAAACAGGAGTTTTTAGCCTAAGGGATCAACAATTCCATATCAAAAGATGTATCCTGTAAAGCAGGTACAAGGGATCATTAGCATAGCCATTTGGCAAAAGGAAATGTAAAATCAACCAGGTAAAATGATTCCTGTATAACAAATTTAGAAGCTCAAACACAGATAACATCAGTCTTCCTGATACAAACTTATAAAGAGACTTCAAAGGATTTTTTTTGTTGTTGTCAGACCCCCTAGGTGGTATCTGCAAGACAAAAGCAGTTCCTCACAAGCTTCCATTGAGGAAGCCCTGAGCTTTGTACTAACTCAAATGTAAATTTAACCTGCCCAACACCCACTTGTCTGGCAAGGACATAGTATAAGGCTCTTCAAATGTAAATATCTTCTAATCTCAGGCTTTAGTCTAAGACCAGGCCCAACACCCATGTGTCCTGCAAGGACGTTGTATGAGGGTCAAATAAAAAAAGAAACGTACTTTTAGGATTTTCCAAATTTTACTCATTGTTTCATATGTCCATTGAGATATCCTTTCTTAATCTTGGGGGTGGAGTAAATGTAATTATGAAAACGACTAAGGCAAATCTTCACAGTTCTCAAAGAAAAGAGGTTTTTTTGCCAGTGATTTTACTTCAAAGAAGGATTCTTTTATGTCTTATTTGCTTGACTCTTCTTAGCCCTGGGCCATTAGAATAATCTTGTGAGAGAAAAAAAAGAAGGGGGGAAAGCTTGGAAACAAAACAAATTGCCAAGTGAGACTTTGACTGCTAATTAGGGGTGTTCCGAAGGCTCCAAGAGACATTTTCTCATCTCATTCTGTAGAACTTTGTCTGACAGAATCTATTAGAGCTACTGCAGCAGGCAATAGTTGTGGTCAATTTATATTTGTGAGAATTTTTTTTTTAATTTGAACAGAAAGGGTGATCTATGGCAGGATTTTCCCTGTCCCATTACATTAAAATATTAATGTGCCAGGAGGCCTGTGATTGGACAGGGAAAAGGGAAGCAATGCTAAGAGTTGCAGAGAGAGATAGAGAGAGACAGAGATAGACATAGAAACAGAGAGACAGAGACAGAGAGAGACAGAGAGACTCAGGAGAGAGGGGAGTAAGCAAGATGGAGGTCATCAAACAGGATGATCTAGATTCAGTGTGGCTTTAAATAGCCACAGGTAGATATAATTTCATATATTGATAAAATAATTGTAGTAACTTGTCTAATCTAGATAGGCACATTATTATCAATTGACTCAAATTATTGTGTGGTGTTTTAGTTAGGGTTTTATTGCTGTGAACAGACACCATGACCAATGCAAGTTTTGTAAAAGGCAACATTAATTGGGGCTGGCTTAGAGGCTCAGAGGTTCAGTCCATTGTCATCAATGCAGAAACATGGTGGCATACAGGCAGGCTTGGTGCAGGAGGAGCTGAGAGTTCTAAATCTTCATCTGAAGGCTGGTAGTGGAAGACTGACTTCCAGGCAAGTAGGGTGAAGGTCTTAAGCCCACACCTACTGTGACACACCTACTCCAACAAGGCCACACCTCCTAATAGTGCCACTCCCTGGGAAAAGCATATACAAACCATAACATGAGGGCATCCTGTGGATTGAGAATTTATTGATATATAAATCGGACTGACTAATTTTAATCTTCTAGAGTTTTGTTTCTACCGGGTTGCAGGGTGTTGTGATGGAAGTAGGTAGTCATTGCTTGGGTTAGGCATGGTAGCCACCCACCAAGGGAACTTAGTGAGTTGGGTACCAACTTTTCAACAGCTCTGGGCCAGTGAGACCACCAAGTTGAGAACACCCTGCTAAGCCATGTGGCCCACCAGTCCCTGGCATATTGAGGGATATTAATAGTCATTTTAATATTTCCCACAACATTATTCTATAGCTTAATGCAACAGTTGTTTCTCAGTGGCGCTGTCAGAAAACAAGGTGACTTTGGGCCAGAGCCAGTGTCTACACAGCCTTGATAAGATTCTCTTTCTGTCCTATTTTTGAATGACATTTTGAGACTATTGTAAATGTTGGAAACACATTAATTTATCATTAAATATTATATACTATATGCTATATAGTAAATCCAAGGTGATTTATGAAAGTAAATGATATAGCTTTTACAAGCAAGAACACAAGTGTGCTATGAAAAATATGTTAATAGAAAATGCAAATGCATATCTACTTTTAACCTTACATGCAAAATACAGAAACTTCTCTGGGATATGCCAGTTATGTTCTGAAACTGTCTTCAGAATGAGTATTTATGGAATAACAAGTAAGCTTCTTATATTTGAAAAATTTTTAAAACCGACATCAAAATTTTATTTATGATAAAAATTAAGAAACATTATGTAAAAATGCTTCATAGTATAAGTCATTAAAAATATGATTTTATTTTGACTCACATTTCACTAATGAAATAATACATGTTGATTTTAACATGCCTCACAATTTAATACATAGCAATTTTAGCTTAATTTTCAGCAACTACTTTGATTTATGCTTAACAGCTTTAAGAACTTTAATGCTCTGATACAGAAAACAAGCCACATATATGGAGATGAAAGAATTTATTCAGTGCCATCATACATTATACTATGGCTTATCTCAATACAATATCATAGGCAAATCAGGCGATTGCACTTCCCTCCAATTAAATCCCTATATTATATCTGTCACAACAAGGAATGGAACCTCAGGGCAAGCATCTTCAATCTGGCACCTTTGTTTACAAATGATAACTCCACTATAGTGATACAGTTTACATTTCATCAGATTATTAGAAACTTCAAAGAATAAAATAGAAAAGACATCATCACTCATTCTTATTATATACAAACAGATGCTTTATGGATTGAAACATATGGTCTTAAAATGCAATGTCATATACATACAGGGTATTTGAAAGGCATTAATGAGATGCTTGAGAGGTTACTCTGTAAACTGTACTATAATAACAGAAAACTTATTGTTTATGTCATGGAATGTATAACTATAAGTGAGTTGCAATGGTGATCTTACAATGTTTTGCGATTGAAATTTTCATCATAGACATGGCCATGTTAAAAAGAGGTGATGGTATCATTACGACTTCATGCCATGTCATCACCTAAGTGGCTTTATTATCATTATAATAGATCTGACATTAATCTTAATTCATCCCCACTAGGACATTCTCTTTCTTTTCCCTGAGTTATCCCTCTTCCTCTGCCTGTCTTCCTTGAACTTTTTGTCCTGTATATATAAATATATATATATATATATATATATATATATATGTGTGTGTGTGTGTGTGTGTGTGTACACATATATATATGTATATATATATATATATATATATATATAGAGAGCATATATATATATGTGTGTATATACACACACACACACACACATATATATATATATATATATATATATATATATATATGCTCTTGCCCATGTGATAGCTTCCAACTATCTTATAATGACTTTAGAAAACTCTGTCCAAGCTACCCTGACTGTAGACCTCTCTGGCTCAAACTTTAAAAAAATAAATCTTTGTGCTTTCCATTTGCTAGGGCATGGTACTCTGTTAAGATAGCACAAAACAATCTAAGAGACCAAATAGTACCTAAATTGCTACAAAGTTGAGGAAAATTAAATGTACTAATTTATTACAAGTATGACACTAGCCTCATGCCTATCCTATCTTTGGCATTGATTCTGGGGACTAGCACATACTAGGCCAGTTATTGACCACTGATGAGCATTGCCAGCCCCTTCTATTATAATGTACATTTAAGGAATGGACTATGAGTTAAAATTTAATGGTACTGTAAGTAAATTTATAACAAAACCTAAAAAGAATACATTATTAGTTGCTATTCTTAAAACATTTAGAATGCTTCAGGCTATTTATCAACCTTATTTAACACTGATAAAATTTAAAACTTAATTCTCCCAAACAGAATACATTGAGGCAAACAAAACTTTATCTTTTATAATAACTAAAGTAACATTGTGTCCTTATGCTTACTTAAATCACATTACACATTACATTAAATCACATACACATGCCTATAAATTTTCATTAGCAATATTTGTAAAGTACAAATGATCCTGGAATAATATAGATTTTACTGTAGAAATTCACTCATGGTGAATTAAGATACTAGAGTTTATGGTTGTTTGAAACACAGTGTATATGAAACATGTAGCCTATAAATGCAGAAAATAATAAAAAATGAGTGTATTATATATACATATATAACCTATTTTATCACTTATTACTAATATATATACACACATAAAATGATAATTAGGTACAAAATCACAGACCTTATTTAGAGCCATTCCTGTTAAGAGAAATGCTAATAAATATAAGAAACAACATGATATATATATCAAATTAACATAGTATATCATTTCCTATTCATATTTCCATGAGATCATATTCTACAATCATGACATTAAAACCCCACTTAAAACAGATTTCCTTCATCTGACTAGTTTGTCCTTCTCTTTGACTGTAAATGGTGAACAACTGTTGCCCTTGTATACACAACATAGACAATATATGCAGATGTGTTGATTGCTATCAATAAAGTTTCTGTTGTACTACTGAATTTTAATTAAGTTTTAGGGAAGCCATTATTATAGATTATTTTACTGCTGTATTTCATTATTTTTAATCCAATATTGTACTTGAGTCTAATATATAATTATTTCTTCTGTTAAAAGTTTTCTGTTGATTGATTTTCTATGGATACTAAGTATACTAATATAACATTTATTACATTACATCTTACTTTCTTCAAATACAAACAAAATGTGTGATTTGTAAATTGTTATGCCAAGTTGAGAATATTTGACAACTAATGAATCTATGCAAATATTGAATCTTTGATGCAATTATTCCATCTTGAGAAAAATCATATCAAATGTACAACCCTGTTTTTATGATAAAACATGTTGAAAAGTTAGTTATTGAACTAATGATAAACCAAACAAACATAATATATCTCTACTTAAAGATGATTTATGTAGCAGTTAAATTTTAAGAAAACTTTTGAGACCTGATAAAGGGATTTGTATTATATACAGTTAGGTAAAATATAATTTAACACTTACATACAGATATGTGATTGTTTCTCCAAAATAAATCAAAGAGGTTAGACTTGAAACACATAAGAAATGAATGGAAAATTATCTAAAAATCTTGCGTTGGGGATATAAAATTTAGATATTACTCTGGTACTTATGACTTTAAGACACATGTACATGTCTTATAGTTCCTACTTTTTCCCTCTATGAACAAAGAGAAGAGTGGGGACATTCTTGAAGACTTCATTAAAATAATTTCTTTTCTTTTCTTATTTTACCTTTCCCTTTCCTTCTTCCAAGTGTTCCCATATATTTCTTCTTCATCTTTTCAAACTCATCAATTTTTGTTATTAATTGTTTTCACCAACCAACATACACAATCATGCACAAGCCTGTACATCTATTCACACAGTTATGTACACAGAAGCATATAGACACACACATACATCCTTATGCAAAGGCATGCACACACAGACACAGACAGACAGACAGACAGACACACACACACACACACACACAAACACAAACTCTGAAAGGCATAAGAACTATTTTTGCAGTCTATATAATCTTATCTTTATCTGTGTTTTCAGGGTGATCATTTGGGTTTGGATAACTAACTAGTGTGCTCTTTGCCGAGAAAGATGATTGCTTTTTCTTATTCTCAGGCCTGGAGTTGGATCTTTCTCTAGAGATTATTCAGTATATCTTGCCACTATGACCATGCAATAAGAAATACATACTATCACATTGGTGTGTACAGTTCAAATGCAAAGCTATATCATTTTATCAAACACTTAGACTATATACTCTCATATCATTTCTCTACAATTTATATTATAGTTCTCACAACTTCACAGGCACTTGTTATTTTACTTTGAATATAATTGAAGCCTTGTGGGCCTTTCCCTATCCATGGCATCATGCCTATTGCTTGTCATTCTTGCATTTACCTGAATAGTCTATAGACCTCTACCACAAGCATTGAAGCTTGTTTTTGAAGCTGATAGAGATCAGTACAGAAAACCATTGTTGATCACAATGCAAGCTTCATCACATAAGTTCAGGGATCATAAGAGTGGGCAGAAATGGAATAAGAGCCCAGGAAGAGTGCTGTGAGATTGTGTCTCCTGAGAATGCTAGAAATTAAAGTCTAACCATCATAACTAACTAAACAGGAGAAATTAGACACAACCTAGATGTCCCTCAAGAGAATAATGGATATAGAAAACATGGCACAGATACTCTAGAAAAAGAGTCAATTCCAGGTGTGGGGAAAAGATAGTACAAATTATTATCTAATGCAGAAAAGTAAAAACGCCTTTTTGGAGAAGGATGATGGGTTTATGTATTTAAGATGAACACAATAACTCATTTTTAATAAATACATGAGCCATGCTGAGCATGTTCCTAGTCACCAAATTTAGAAAAATGAGGGAAACTGAGGAGAAGGAAGGGAGCATCCACATTGTGTGGGAAATCACTATTCAGGATTCACTTCCTCTCATGTGTTATTCTAACAAAGGCACTGCTGATGTTTGTTCCAGTGTCTTTTTTTATTTTTAGATAATTTTCATTCTTTTTCTTTTCTTGAAAAATTTCCACATAATTATTCTCATTATAGTTTCCCTTTCCTCTTCTCATATAAGATCTTCTGGCCCCTCAATCTGCACCCAATCCCATGGTATCTGTAACTAGAAAACAAACAGGTTTCTATAGGATAATAATAAATAAAGTAATAAAATGGAGTAAAGCAAAACCTAACCTATCAGAATTTATTATATAATTATATATAATATATACATATACTATATATATTATACATATAATATATACATATAATACATATAAATATATATGTATAATATATGTTACATATTATACAGTTATATACATATATATATATATATATATAATTGTAATTTTATTTACATGTGACTGTAAATCAAAATGTTGTTAAGGAAATTGAATGGAGAACACTGTTTTCTTCTGAGTTTTTGATCTTAGCCATTCTGGTTGGTGTGAGGTGAAATCTCAGGGTTGTTTTGATTTGCATTTCCCTGAGGTCTAAGAATTTTGAACATTTCTTTATGTGCTTCTCAGCCATTCAATATTCCTCAGGTCAAAATTCTTTTTTTAGCTCTGTACCCCCTTTTTAAGGGGGATATTTCACTCTCTGGAGTCTACCTCCTTAAGTATATCTTGGATATAAGCCCTCTGTCTGATGTAGTGGGACATAGTGTTGGTAAAGCTCTTTTTTTTTTTTCTAGTTTGTTGGTTGCCATTTTGTTCTTTTGACAATGTCCTTTGCCTTACAGAAAGTAAGTTTGTAGTTTTAGGAGGTCCCATTTCTCAATTCTTGATCATAGAGCAAAAGCTATTGGTATTCTGTTGAGGAAATTTCCCCCTGTGCCCATGACCTTAAGGGTCTTCCCCAGTTTCTTTTTTATTAGTTTCAGTGTGTTTGATATTATGTGGAGGTTCTTGATCCACTTGGACTTGAGCTTAGTACAAGGAGATAAGAATGGGTCAATTCGCATTCTTCTGCATGCTGACCTCCAGTTGAACCAGCACCATTTGTTGAAAAGGCTATCTTGTTTCGACTGGATGGTTGTAGCTCCTTTATCAAAGTTCAAGTGACCATAATTCTGTGGTTCATTTCTGGGTCTTCAATTCTTTCTTTTTTTTTTTTTATTGGATATATTCTATATTTACAATTTATTTCCCTTTTTCTGGTTCCCCACCCCCAAAGGTCCCACATGTCCTTTTCCCTCCCTCTGCTCTCTCATCCACCCCCTCCCACCTTACTGTTCTTGTACTCTCCCACAATGATGTTTTGGTCTATTGTAGCACCAGTGTCCACTCCTTTCTTCTTGTGAGACATCACTTGATATGTGATTTATGTCTTTGGTGTTCCAAGCTTCTAGGCTACAATTCTATTCCGTTGTTCTACTTGCCTGTCACTGTACCAATACCATGCAGTTTTAACATAATTGCTTTGTAGTAGAACTTGAGTTCTGGGATACTGATTACCCCAGAAGTTCTTTTACTATTGATAATAGTTTTAGATATCCTGGGATTTGTTATTCCAGATGAATTTGAGAATTGCTCTTTCTAAATCTATAAAGAATTGAGTTGGGATTTTGATGGAGATTACATTGAATCTGTAGATTGTTTTTGGCAAGATGGCCATTTTTACTATATTAATCCTGCCAATCAAAGAGCATGGAAGATTTTCCCATCTTCTGAGGTCTTTGATTTCTTTCTTCAAAGACTTGAAGATCCTGTCATCTAGATCTTTCACTTGTTTGGTTAGGGTCACAACAAGATACTTTATTTTGTTTGTGACTATTTTGAAGGGTGTCATTTCTCTAATTTCTTTCTCACACTGTTTATCCTTTGAATATAGGAAGGCTACTGATTTGCTTGAGTTAATTTCATATCCAGCCACTTTGCTGAAGTTGTTTATCATCTGTAGGAGTTCTCCGGTGGAGTTTTTGGATCACTTAGTGTACTATCATATCATCTGCAAATAGTGATAGTTTGACTTCTTCCTTTCCAATTTGTATCCCTTTGACCTCCCTATGTTTTCTAATTGTTCTAGCTAGTACCTCAAGTACTATATTGAAAAGATATGGAGAGAGAGGGCAGCCTTGTCTAGTCCCTGATTTTAGTGTAATTGCTTCACCTTTCTCTCCATTTAGTGTGATGTTGCCTACCGGTTTGCTATATATTGCTTTTACTATGTTCAGGTATGGGCCTTGAATTCCTGTTCTCTCTAAGACTTTTAGCATGAAAGGATCCTGAATTTTGTCAAATGCTTTTTCAGCATCCAATGAAATGACCATGTAGCTTTTGAGGTTTTTTTTTTTCTTTTTTTGAGTTTTTTTATGTAGTGGATTGCATTGATGGGTTTCTGTATATTGAACCATCCCTGCATCCCTGAGGGGAACCCTACTTGATCATGATGAATGATTGTTTTGATGTGTGCTTGGATTCGGTTGGCAAGAATTTTATTGAGTATTTTTGCAGTGATATTCATAATGGAAATTGGTCTAAGGTCCTCTTTTTTGTGGGATCCTTGTGTTGGTTTGTTATCAGTGAAATTGTGGCCTCATAGAATGAGTTGGGTAATGTTCCTTCTGTTTCGATTTTGGGCAATAGTTTGAAGAGTATTGGCATTAGGTCTCCTTTGAATATCTGATAGAATTCTGGACTAAAGCCATCTTGTCCTGTACTTTCTTTGGTTGGGAGGCTGTCAGTGACCACTTCTATTTCTTTAGGAGTTATAGGACCATTTAGATGATCTATCTGATCCTGATTCAAGACTTCTTCAATGGAAAAATCAGAATAATCTAACAAGAAATAACAATTAGCACTGAAATACTAATAGAAAAAAATGTATATAGTATTAGAAATATATTTTCCAAAAGCACTATTTCTCCATCTTAAGTCATTATTAGCTGATATAAATTCTGTCAATGCTATTCAGTGGAGCTGTGGCCACCAATAAACATGGATTTCAACCATGATTCCAGTCTTTTGCATCCCTCTATATGTCTGCTACTCCTGAAGGAAAGGGAAAATCCACCACCATTCTTCACTGCCTGGCATGCAGGTGGAAAATGAGAATTGTGGCTGCAACCCCCAGTGAGAATGAAAAATACACTTAGCCTTGACTGAGAACTGATATTATTGTGATAAAGAGTAAATAAGGGAAAGATAAAATAGGATTTGGTAGAATGGATAAAAAAAAGACACTCAATCACTACAAAGGAAAACTCATTTCTCAGAGTCTGAAGCCATAGAAATATCTTTGAGACTAGCTAAGTAAAAGTGCAGTGCAGTTAGTAAGAATATATGTTACACAGTTCAAAGACTCTGACCATTAGCAACTTTTAATTCCAAATGTTTATCTTTTATGTATATTTTAAATAGTTTCTGGCTTAAAACATATATTCTCATACTGTGTGAAAATTAGCATAATAAGATTATTTCAGGTTACCATCGCAATCATACCAGCTTGTAGTAACCAATAATATTTATTTTCATATTGTTTAATTTTTAAATTTGGAAATAATTCTTAGTATTATCACCTTATCCCATGAAATTTCCAAGAAAATTTCTTAGCCTCCTTGCTGATTCTTTCATACTGGGCATGCAATCTATCAAAGCACAGTAGTTTCTCCCTCTTACCTACCACAATGATTGGTCATCACACAGATTCTGCTAGTTCAAACTCTAAAAGCTACTTATAATGAGAAGCCACTGCTCAGAATAACAGTGAGCACTGAATTGGCTTCCCCCTTGCACGGTGGTTTCAAGGTCACTGACAGAGAATTATATTGATTTTATCTTCCCTTTCTTCCTAATTTTTCTTCTGTTTATATTTTGCCTTAGAACATAATGTTGCCAAAAATCCACAATCCTTCCTTTCCTTATTCTTTATAAGTAGATCTTTTGATTTCTTGTGAGTATGTGTCCCAGTTCAGTTTTCATTTGCTGTGATAAATCCCATAAAAAATAGCCTATAGGAGAAGGATTAATTCAGTTTATAGGTTACAGTCCATCATGGAGGGAATACAAAACAAGACCTGAAGGCAGGAGCTGGACACAAAGACCCCTCAGGAATCCTGCTTACTGATCTGCTCCCAAATCCACATTTGTTATACAGCCCAAGTCACCTTCCCTAGCGATGTTCCCACAACACTGGTCTGTACATCAATTAACAGTCCTATAACTTCAACAGAGTGACCACAACCCAACCTAATGCACACAATGCTACGGCTGAGAATATTTCTTCACAAGAGAGCCTAGGTTTGCATCAAGTTAAGAGGAAATGCTTCTCTGTATACTAATTCCTGCAGGACATATGCCAACATAAATAGTTGTCATTTTAACATCTAGATGAAGAATGTGCCTGCTCTGTGGTAATAAAATTAATTGAAAGGATCTAGTACTGTGTCTCAACAGAAAGATACATTAGTATCTTAAATATATAGAAACAGAAAACTGAATTTTATACTACAGTCATTTTAGAAACATAAAAATGGTAATTATATATACAGATAAAGTTAAAATATAATAAATGTAGTAAACTCAAACAGGCACACAAAACACTACATTTATGTACTTCATTTGGCTTCATGAGGTGGACTAGAAGTCAGCTTATCTTCTCTTCAAATGTTGTCATGGAAAACTTTGGCTTTCAAATTTATTTCAGAATACTAATATGATATTGACCCTCACTCCATTTTCAAGGCTCTCTCCACATGCAAGCTTTAATTTAGTTTTGTATTGTTTAGTGTTTTTCAGAGTCTAGCAATACATTAAACAATATACTCAATAGATATAATTGTTTTATAATACATAAGGCATTTGGAACATTTAGAACATTCTGGTTTTTTTTCCATTCCCCCAAAGACATCTTATAGTTCTAATCACCAGCATCTGTAGTTGTGACCTCATTTGGAAAAAGAGTAGACATCTGATGCCCTTAAAAGGAGAGAAATGAGCACACAGATATTGTGAGAGGACAGATGAATATAGATCCAGACTGGACTGGTCCATCAAATCGAAGTACTAGCTTTGTTTTTGCTAGTGGTTACACAAAATATTAGAAGCTAGGAGATGTGACCAGTACAGATTTTTGTCCCACAACCTTTAAGAAAACCATAGTGCTACAGAAACTTTCATTTCAGACTTTTGGCATCACAATAGTGGATGGGTTTGGTGACTGTGTATGGGATGGATCCCCAGGCGGGGCAATCTCTGGATGGCTTTTCCTTCAGTCTCTGTTTCTCACTTTGGCTCCATATTTCCTCTTGGTGAGCATTTTGTTTGCCCTGGACTAAAGCATCCATATATTGATCTTCCTTCTTCTCAAGCTTTCTGTGGTCTGTGAATTGTATCTTGGGTATTCTAAGCTTTTGGGCTAATATCCACTTATCAGTGAGTGCATACCATGTGTGTTCTTTTGGGACTGGGTTACCTCACTCAGGATTTTAGTTTCTAGTTCCATCCAGTTGCCTAGGAAATTAATGAAGTCATTGTTTTTAATAGCTGTGTAGCACTCCACTGTGTAAATGTACCACGTTTTCTGAATCCATTACTCTGTTGAGGGACATCCAGATTGTTTCCAACTTTCAGCTATTATAAATATGGCTGTTATGAACACAGTGCAGCATGTGTCCTGTTATATGTTTGAACTTCATTTTTTGGTATATGCCCAGGAGTGGTATAGCTGGGTCCTCAGGTGATACTGTGTCCAGTTTTCTGAGAAACCACCAGACCGATCCCACCGAAAAGGGAGGAGTGTTCCTCTTTCTCCACATCCTTGCCAACATCTACTCTCCCCTGAGTTTTTGAACTTAGCCATTCTGATTGGTGAGAGGTGGAATTTCAGGGTTCTTTTCACTTGCATTTCCCTGATGACTAATAATGTTGAAGGTTTCCTTAGGAGCTTCTCAACCTTTGATATTGCTCAGAGGAGAATTCTGTTTAACTCTGTACCTATTATTAATAGGGTTTTTTGATTCTCTGGAGTCTAACCTCTTAAGTTCTTTGTATATACTGCTTATTCGCCCTCTATTAGATGTAGAATTGGTAAAGATCTTTTCCCAATCTGTTCGTTGCTGTTTTGTCCTATTGACAGTGTCCTTTGCAATTTTAAGGTCCCATTTGTCTATTGTTAACCTTTGGGAATAAGCCATTGGTGTTCTGTTTAGGAACTTTCCCCTTATACCCATGTGTTCCAGACTCTTGCCCACTTTCTCTTCTATTAGTTTCAGTTTACCTGATTTTACATGGAGGTCCTTGATCCATTTGGACTTAAGCTTTGTACAAGGAGATAAAAATGGATTGATGTGCATTCTTCTATATGCTGACTGCCAGTTGAACCAGCACCATCTGTTGAAAATACTGTCTTTGGCTTTTTCTTTTCAAATGTATCCCCTTGACCTCCTTTTGTCATCTTATTTCTCTGGCTAGGACTTTGAGTACTATATTGAATAGGTAGAGAGAGAGTGGGCACCATTGTCTAGTCACTGATTTTAGTGGGATAGCTTCAAGTTTCTCTCCATTTAGTTTGATGTTGCTTACTGGTTTTCTGTATATCTCTTTTACTATGTTTAGGTATGAACATTGAACTCCTGATATTTCCAAGACTTTTACTATGAAGGGGTGTTGAATTTTATCAACTGCTTTCTCGGCATCTAATGAGAGGATCATGTGTTTTTTTTTTTCCTTTGAGATTGTTTATATAGTGGATTACATTGACAGATTTCTGTATACTGAACCATCTCTGCAATCCTTTGATGAAGCCTACTTGATCATGATGGATGATCTTTTTGAGGTGTTCTATGATTCAGTTTGGGAGAGTTTTATTGAGTAATTTTGCAACAATATTTAAAAGTGAAATTGGTCTGAAGTTCTCTTTCTTTTTTGGTTCTTTGTGTGGTTTAAGTATAAACGTAATTATGGCTTCATAGACCAAATTAGGTAGTATTGCTTCTGTTTCTATTTTGTAGAAAAGTTTGAAGAGTATTGGTATTAAGTCTTCTTTGAAGGACTGCTAGAATTCTGCACTAAATCCATCTGTTTCTGAGTTTTTTTGATTGGGAAATTTTAATGACTGCTTTTATTTCTTTAGGGGTTATGGGACTGTTTATATAGTTTATCTGATCCTGATTTAACATTGGTACCTGGTATCTATCTAGAAAATTATCTATTCATCTATCTTTTCCAGTTTTGTTGTATATAGACTTTTGTAGTAGGAGCTGATGATTTTTTTTTTTTGGAGTTAGTTGGCTTCTGTTATATCTCCATTTTCATCTATGATTTTATTAATTTGTACACTGCCTTTGTGGTCTTGTTAAGGGTTTACCTGTCTTCCTGATTTTCTCAGAGAACCAGTTCCTGGTTTTATTGATTTTTTTGTATAGTTCCTTTTGTTTATAATTGGTTGAATTCAGTGCTGTGTTTGAATATTTCTTGTCATCTACTCCTCTTGGTTATATTTGCTTCTTTTTGTTCTAGAACATTCAGGTATACTGCCAAGCTTTTATGTATGCTCTCTGCAGTTTCTGTTTTGGAGGTGCTTAGAACTATGAGTTTTCCTCTTAGCACTGCTATTAATTAATTTATTGTGGTTTTTTTGAGACAGGGTTTCTCTGTGTAGCCCTAACTGTCCTGGAACTCACTCTGTAGACCAGGCTGGCCTCAAACTCAGAAATCTGCCAGCCTTTGCCTCCCAAGTGCTGGAGTTACAGGAATGCACCACAACTGCCCGGCTAGCATTTCTTTTATTGTGTCTATAAGTTTTGGTATGTTGTGACTTCATTTTCATTAAATTCTAAATAGTCTTTAATTTCTTTCTTAATGTTGTTCAACTTCCATGTGTATGTGGGCTTTCTGTTTTTGTTGTTATTGAAGACCAGCCTTAATCTGTAGTAGTGATTTGGTAGGATGCATGGGATTATTTCAATCTTCTTGTATCTGCTGAGACCTGTTTTGTGACCAATTATATAGTTAATTTTGGAGAAAGTACCATGAGGTGCTAAGAAGAAGGTATATTCTTTTGTTTTATGATGAAATGTTTTTACAGATATCTGTTAAATATATTTGCTTCATAAGATCTGTTAGATTCCCTGTATCTCTGTTTAGTTTTTGTTTCCATGAGAGTGTGGAGTTGAAGTCTCCCACAAATATTGTGTGAGGTGCAGTCTTCTTTGAGCTTTAGTAAAGATTCTTTTATGAATGTGGGTACCCATGCATTTGGAGCATAGATGTTAAGAATTGAGAGTTCATCTTGGTAGATTTTTCCTTTAAGCTTTATCAAGTGTCCTTCCTTATCTTTTATAATTATCTTTTGGATGAAAGTTGATTTTATTCTATATTAGAATGGCCACTTATATTAGCTTGTTTCTTGGGACCATTTGCTTGAAAAAATGTTCCATCCTTTTACTCTGAGGTGTCTCAATTTGTCAGTTAGGTGCATTTCTTGTATGCAGTAAAATGCTGGGTCTTATTTATGTATCCAGTCTGTTAGTCTATGTCTTTTTATTGGGTAATTGAGTGCATCAATGTTGAGAGATACAAAGGACCAATGTTTTTTGATTTCTGTTAATTTTGGTTTTAGAGGTGGAATTATGCTTGTGTGGTTCTCTTCTTTTGTGTTGTTATGAGATTAGTTTTTTGCTTTTTCTTGGGTATAGTTTCCCTCCTTTTGTTGGAGATTCCCTTCTACTAACCTCTTCACAGCTGGATTGGTGGAAAGATATTGTTTAAGTTTGACTTTGTCATAGAATATCTTGGTTTCTTACTCTATTTTCATTGAGAATTTTGCTGGATATAATAGTCTAGGCTGTCCGTTTTGTCCTCTTAGGCTCCGTATGACATCTGCCCAAGTACTTCTGTCTTTTATAGTCTGTGTTGGGAAGTCTTGTGTAATTCTGATGGCTCTCTCTTTACATGTTACTTGAACATTTTCCATTGCAGCTTTCATTATTCTTATCTCTCTCTGTGCATTTGGTCTTTTAATTATTATGTGACAAGAGGAATTTCTTTTCTGATCTCATCTGTTTGGTGTTCTGTAGGCTCCTTATATGTTCATAGGCATCTCTTTATTTAGGTTAGGGAAATTTTCTTCTATAATTTTGTTGAGGATATTAGCTGGCCTTTTGAGTTGGGACTCTGTCCCGACCCATAGGACAGTCATCATAGTCCCTGGACCACCTTGAAGAGAATGAGGGATGCAAGAGATGGACAGCAAGGCAATATTCTGATCAGCTGTAAAATTTTATTGTTTTACACACCACAATACAAAGGAAAGCAAGCAGGATGTAGGGAGGGAATATGAGGGGGCAAAGATAGTCTCCAGGGAACAGTCTCTCAGGGTCAAGCACTGTCTCTAAACATTGTCTCTAGGAAGTAGTCTCTCAGAATTGTCTCTCAGAATCTCATGACAAAGATGGCTAGATTTCAAGGAAGCTGGAAAGCTAAAATGATCACAAGGAGGTGAAGTGGAAAGAGATTGCTATAGTAACCTAACTGTAGGTGAGCTCTGTTTGTTCTAACCAACTCAGGTAAGCTCTGTATGGACTGACCAACTTGCTACTTGGCTAACTTGAAAGCTAGTATTTTTCTTATAGAAGCAAGCTTGAGCATGTAAGATGAAAGGAGAAGGTTTTGAGATCTATGTGAGAATGGCTCCTGGCAGGACTCTTCACATTCTTCTGTACCTATTATTCTTAGGTTCAGTCTTTTCAATATGTCCCGGATTTCTTGAATGTTTTGAATTAGGAGATTTTTGCTTTTTGTATTTTCTTTGACTGTTCTGTCAGTGTCTTCTGTCAGAGTCAGGGTATCTCTACACTTGAGATGTTCTCTTCTATCTCTTGTATTCTGTTTTTGATCTTGTATCTATGACTTCTGATCTCTTTCCTGGGATATATGTCTCCCAATTTTGTCTCCCTTTGTAATTTCTTTATCACTTCTATGTCCATTTTTTTATTCTGGCTGATTTTGCTCAATTCCTTCACCTGTTTGGTTGTGTTTTCCTATAAATCTTTAAAGGATTTTCTTGTTTTCCATTTTAGGGGTCTACCTTTTTACCTGTGTTCTCCTGTATTTCCTTATGTACTTCTTAAAGTCCTCTATCATCATCATGAGATATTTTAAATCAGAGTCTTGCTTTTCTGGTGTGCTGGGGGTTTTCAGGGCTTGCTGTAGTTGGAAAACTGGATTCTGATGATGCCAAGTAGCCTTGGTGGTCTGTTGTTCATGTTTTTGTGAGGCCTTTCACCATCTGGTTATCTCTAGTGCTTCCTACCTTTGCTGTTTCTGAATAGGTTCTATCATCCTGGGTGTGTCAGAACTCCTCAGAGTCCAGCTGTCTTTGTGATCCTGTGATTCTGGGATCCTGTGATCCTGAGATCCTGTGTGTTTCAGAGCTCCTGGGAGTCAAACTGCCTCTGGGATCCTCAAATCCTGGTGTGACTAAGCTGCTGAGATCCTGTTGTATCAGAGCTCCTCAGTGTCAAGCTTTCTCTGGGTGTTGCAGGGGTGGGTGGAGAGCCCGAGCCCTGGGTTTGCTTCAGGCACAGGTCCAAGCTGGAAGGAACCTGGGGCTCTGGCTGAGCGTTAGAAAATAATAGATTGTTTTTAGATCATTGAATATTTGCTACTTTTTGAAGTGCCTCATTAAATAAATATAGCTACACTATTATATTTCACTGAATTTAAATTGTGTGAAAACATAAATTGAAAAATTCAAAATTGTTTATTACTCAATTTTAATCATAATTAGTAAGTATATGTATTTATCAAATGGCAAGTTTGAGTTGGCTGTCCTGACTAGAGAAGGCCTGATCTCTGAGTAGAACAGACTGATGGTTATAAACTTAGCTTCCAGAGCATTCTGAGTAAATTCTTGCTTAGTAAGGGGGTCTCAAAATACTATTATAATAAAGAAGGCATGGTCTGTGATGGAAACCTGCCTTCCATTTAAGAATAAGAAATTGGGTAGATGCTAGTGAAAGAGTATTTTGATGACTGAGTCTAAATAAAGTCCCTGGGAGCTAGAGCCTCCAGTAAAACTGAAGCACATGTTACTGTGATTCTGTAGCTAGGATTCCAATGTGCACTTGTGAAATGGCATGAAAGATAGGGAATCTAAAGGAACTTTCAAATTGGAGTTACCAGACTTCACCCATATTTTATCTTCTTAATCTGGGTGTATATTCTTAAATTTTCACCTAAGTAAAAGTTAGCTATACATTTTTTATATTCTAATATTTTTTATTCTTATTTTTAATATTGTGAATGTGTTTGGGGTTATGTGCATGTGAATGTGTATGACTATAGAGGTGAGAGGCCAGGGATGTCAGTGCTCTAGGAACTGGAGCTAAAGATTTTGTGAGGCACACAAGCTCTATGTTGGGGATTAGACTCTGGTCCTCTGCAAGATAAGTATGTGCAATATCTCTAGTTTCTATGTCTATAATTTGAATGTTTTAACTCTTCAACCAAATTCTGAAGATGGAAACAGACATGGAGATGCTTGAAAGAAGGAGAAATGAACATTTAAACAATTCAATTTATATTCAGGCAGGTGTCATTTAATTTCTTACTTGGTTGTCTCTTGTCAGTGTACTGTCTTGTTTGAGTTTGTGGTTTGTGTGAGCATGTATAGAGGCCAGAGTGGATCTTCTTATCTTTACTTTGTGTTGTGAGGTATGGTCTCTCACAAGACTGGGCTCCCAGAGTCATCTAAGCTGTAGAGTGAGTATTATGGATATGATCTCAGGTCTTCATAGAAATATATTATCCACCATTATAATGAATCCCCATGAACTTTTGGTGAGAATTTAAACTAGTGTAGCTGCTATAGAAATCAACATGAGGAGTTGTGAAAATCTGAATTAGAACTATCATGTGAACTACCTATGGGACATTTGGGGAAATGTCTATATCTACTACAAAGGTGTCTCTGTTTTCTCTCCTGTCCTCACAAAATAGCAAAAAAAAAAAAAAAAAAAAAAAATGAAATCAGTCTTGACATCCATCAACAGATGAGTGGATAATGAAAATGTGGTATATATATGAATGCAAATATAAGAAATAAAAAATAATAAAGATTCAGGAAAGGCCATGAGACAAAGAGCATTATGCTTGTATTTTCCAGCAGCTACATGAAAGGATAAGGTTGTAAGCTAGGAATCCCCCGTGTCTGAGTCTAGGGTGACCCCAAAGGAGCAGACATCCAGTCCACACCTTGTTGGCCTGGAAGTGTGCACATATCCCACCTGCCTCCAGGGTCCGACCACGAACCTCTGGGAGTGTCCCTGGAGTGGCTGTGGCAGGGACAGGCATGGCTGGGGCCTGGCGGAGTCACCACGGGGAGCTGTGGGGCTCCTGCCTAGGGGGCACTTGGGTCCCCAATGCCAGTGGGGGAGGGTGGGCGCGACCCTGCACGTGGTGGCCATGTGAGTGGAAATGACTTAACTAGTTGTTCCGGCCTCTGTGAGAGGCTGATAGGTTATCAGAGAGCGCGGGTTCAGATGGTTTGAACTGATTGGCTTAGAAGCTTGTGGTAGGCGGGTTCTGTTATAAGTCTATAAAAGGCCAATCCAAGCCAGCCCACACGGGGCTTACTTCTTTTACCCTGTGTGGGGAGGCTGTGACCCCCCAGAGCTCTGGAAATTAAAATCCTTTTGCAAATTACATCAGGTCTGTCTCTCGTGAGTGTTTCAGGGTGCTGGTTTCCGAGGGATCGGGTCCTGGAGTACCCCCGTTTTTTTTCTTTCAGATCTTACATACATACTAACAGTGGGTTCTCTAGAAGGAGAGATGAGGATAGGAGGAACAGGGTGGCAAGAGAAAAATACAAGGAGACAGGCATGACTTCTTGTTCAAGTCTCAATCCTTTAATGCATCTCTCCCAAGATAAAAGGCATGCCAAGCCTCACCTGAGGGCTGGAAACTGGTTCTGCTTGTTCTGCAGGAGACTGAGGAGTCAGGTTGCTGGCTGCTATTCTTTGAGTACAATGGACTGGAGGAGGTCATGATGTTACGTGAGGTTTCTCAGGCTCAGGAAGATAGACACTATATGAAGAGTATAATCATTAACTGTTAAATATCGGAGTGACATGGTTAAGCACCAGGAATCTAGCACAGGGAACGTAGAAAATAAGATGATTTCTTGGAGGCGATGCAAAGAAAAGAGAACTTAGTGGAATGGCATGGGGGTGGGAGTTAGAGGCAAAAGGGTAATAAGAGGGAAGGGATGGAGGGAAATGAGGAAGAGAATAGGAGCATCAATCAAAAATAAAGTATGGAAACATGTATGTTAATTTAAAATGTATGTCATTAAAGTACCTCTTCCTCTGGCTAAAAGTTTGAATGAGGATGTAGTCTAATAGAATATTTGTTTCCTTTTGGCTAGATTTTATTCTGATTTTATGAATAACTGCAATTCAGATTCCTTATTACTTTAATTTATAATCTTATTTATTAATGGCATTATATATAATATTTATCAATCAGTAAGAACTTTATGATTGCTGTACCAGAGGGTGTAGAGATGGCTCAGAGGGAAACAACACTTGCTGCTCTTGCACAGAACCTGGGTTCAGTCTTAAGCATCCACATAGACACTCAAAGATGCCTGTACCTTGATGCCAGGGAACCCAACATCTCCTTTAGATCTCTGAAGTGACAATGAACTCAGGTGGTTTACTTATATACCTGAAGATGAAACACTCATATATCTAAAACAAAATTCATAAATCTAAAAGCATTACTATGCTATATAACCAAGAATGGAAAATGCTCTTATAAATCTGCAAATTATATGTGTGGACAAAATGTTTGCACTCAAAGACAATCTTAAAATCTAACATAAAATATACTTCTTAAAACATTCACAGTTGAAAAGACAGTTCACAGATATTGCAAGGATATCCTATTAGATTACAAAGATACTGTCTCCCATCTAAGTCACTTGCATGTATGTATGTATGGAGGTGCTCTCTTCAGGTTCCATATTCCCACGGTTTAGCATTTCAGCTAAGGTCACCCACATTGAATCCTGGAAGCCTCTCTCATTCCAGGTCTCTGGGATGGTTTAGAGGTACCCCTGCCTCCCATCCCCCATACCTGGCAGCTGCATATTTCCATTCATTCTCCAGACTCTTGGGACTTTTATCCCATACCTAATCCTGTTGCCCTTTTCCGCTCCTGTTTTCCTTTCTAACTAATGTCCCCCCCTCCCTCTGCCTCCCATGATTAAATTTGTACACTGTTCTAAGTGATATTGAAGCATCCTCACTTTGGCCTTACTTCTTGTTTAATTCTTAGTGTCTGTGGGTTGTATCATGGGTATTTGTGGAACCATTAAAGGCAGCCTGTTTTCTGGTTGAACTAGTTTTAATCCCCAGTGACCCAGCAGGTGTTCCTGCAAGGAACAGAAGACATCTGCCAAGCTCCTAGACATCTGACTCCTGACATGAGGCCTCAGCTCTCCATAATTCTGTGGCCATCAGTCACATAGGGTAACACCCCAGGCCCCTCCACAGGTAGAGGATGTGACTACAGATCAAGTAGCCTCAAGCCAGATCTCCATTTTAATGAGGCCCATAAAGGCATGAAGGGCTTAGTCAATTAAACTCTCCTTCTCAGACACTCCTCCCAGCAAAAGGTATTTAACCTCAGGCCTGCCCTGAGAAAGTGGATTATATTTCACTCATCACAGCTCTCCACCATAGCAATAAATGATTTAAAACCATGGACTGCCTCTTCTCATCAGAGTCTGTTGTGCTGGAACAATGGAACAGGTCTTCCTCATAAAAGCTGCATTTAGTTTCACATACTTAGACAAGGTCTCCACCAAGCCAAGCCACTTGCCTGAGCAAGCCAAGGACTCTCTCCTCCCTGCTGGAACCAGCTATAACTTTCTTCCCCTCCTCTTTTTCCTTTTGGCCTCAGGGTAGAGCCAGCCTCTTAGGCCCCGACTCCATTCTGTACGTTTTGACTAAGAAACTGTACATAAGTAGATCCATGAATGGGCTCCTTTGTTTTTATTTGAGGCAGAACAAACATGTTCTTCTGGAGCCATTTCACTTAATAGAACTTCAAGGACCTGCAAAAGCAGACTATTATGATTCTTTTCATGGGATGTATACTCAAGATCTGTTGTTCTGCAAGTACATTAGCAGCACTCCTTCTGCAATAATATTGGTAGGTAAATTATGGTATTATGGTAAATTATGGTAAATTCTGTATACATAGTAATAAGACAGAATTAACATGTTTTAGAAGATATATTTCAATTTGCCTTTTCTGTATTTTTGATGTTACAAAACTTGTATTGAAGCATGATACTGATGGGAATATAATATTGAATTAAGCTATAAATTTAAATTAAAACATAAATATCCATTACCTTATCATTTTAAATAGGCTTATCTCCAAATTATAACCAAGTAGATTATCCTTCAGAACTAACCATCTATGCAACAATACAGTATTCATTTTTGTTTGTTTGGTTTAGTTTTTCCCTAAAACCTATTTGGCTGCAACATGTATGAATCATACAATGACTACCAAGAAAAGATATTCACAAAGATGTAAGAAGTGGTACTCAGATATGATTGTCAAGTAGCAGCTCTCTAGTTGGATTTAAGTCTCACTCAATAGGAAGGAAATCATTTCTAGAAATAGAAACTCGGCAGCCCCAGCCTGCGGGGTCTTCAATGTGAACTTGAGGAAAGAACCAACAAATCAGGGACAAGAGGCACAAAGAATGAGAGCAAGACAGGTTGTCTGATCAAACTCTGAAAAACTTTATTTCTATTCGGCAATATAAGCAGTGGGCAAAGAGGAAGTTCTCACAAAGTTGAGTGTGGGGAGGATCCCAAGCAGGAGGCATTTTCAGGGCGACTATCTATTATCAAATAGGTGCCTAACCACAAAGAGGTCACCAGATTTCTGAGAAAACACTCTACCTTTCAGAAACCTAGCCTTAGGACTAGGAGTCATTATGTCAAGATAGCCTCATATACCCATTGGTCCCTGGGACTCAACCAGCATCTGAGAGTTAGTGAGATCATATAACTTAGAAAAGAATTTATGAAAGCCACTTCTTTTCTATAAAACTGTTTTTCTGTAATACAGTCTTTCTTAGAAGTAGCTACAAAAACAAAACCCCCAAAATCATGATACCAATGGAGATTTTCATGTTAAAGCAAGAAATTTTCATGAGGTGCAATACCTAGGAATGATAGGTGACTTTGGACTGCTAGAAGTAGAATTAAGATCTAACTGAGGAACACCAAATGGCTGAGAGGCACCTAAAGGAATATTTAACATCCTTAGTCAACAGGGAAATGCAAATCAAAACAACCCTGAGATTCTATCTCACACCAGTCAGAATGGCTAAGAAGAAAAATTCAGGTGACCGCAGATGTCACAAGGATGTGGAGAAAAAGGAACACTACTCTACTACTACTCTACTGTTGGTGGGATCGCAAGCTGGTAAAACCACTCTGGATATCAGTTTGTTGTTTCCTCAGAAAATTAGATATAGTAGTACCTGAAGACCCAACTGTACCATTCCTAGGCATATAGAAAATACTCTAACATGTAATAAGGCCATATGCTCCACTATGTTCATCGCAACAATATTTGTAATAGCCAGAAGCTGGAATTACCCATATGTCCCTCAACAGAGGAATGGATACAAAAAATGTGGTACATTTACACAATTGAGTACTACTCAGCTATTAAAAACAATGAATTCATGAAATTCTTAGGCAAATGGATGGAACTGGAAAATATGCTGAGTGAGGTAACCTAATTAGAAAAGAACACACATAGTATGTACTTACTGATTAGTTAATGTGAGCCCAAAAGCTTGGAATACCTGGGATACAATTCATAAACCACATGAAGGTCAAGAAGAAGGAAGACCAATGTGTTGGTCCTTCTTAGCAGGGATACAAAATAACCATGGGAGGAAATAAAGAGACAAAGTGGGGAGTAGCGGCTAGAGGAAAGACCATCCAGAGACTTCCCCATTCTGGGGATCCATACCACATACAGCTATCAGACTAAGACACTATTATGGATGCCAACAAGAGCTTGATGACGGGAGCCTGATATAGGTGTATCCCGAGATGCTTGGCCAGTGCCTGCCAAATACAGAGGGGGATGTTCAGCTCACCATTGAAATGAACCCAAGGTCCCCAATGGAGGAACTAGAGAAAGAACCCAAGGAGGTTAAGGGTTTTGCAGCCTCATAGGAGGAACAACAATATGAAACAACCTGTACCCCCAGAGTTCCCAGGGACTTAATCACCAACCAAAGAGTATACATGGAGGGACCCATGGCTCCAACTGCATGTGTAGCAGAGGTTGTCCTTGTTGGACATCAATGAGAGGAGAGGCCCTTGGACCTGTGAAGGCTCAATGCCCTATTGTTGGAGAATGCCATGACAGGGAAGCAGAAGTGGTGGGTTGGTGAGCTGGGGAAGGGAGGATGAGATAGGGAGTTTTGGGAGGGGAAAGAAGGAAAGGGGGTAACATTTGAAATGTAAATAAAAAATATCTAATAAAACAAAAGTAGATGATCAAATTCCATGATTAAATGTCATTAAATTACTAGAATTAAAAAAAATTAATATCTTCAGCATGTTCTCCCTTATTAGTTGTCCACAGTAAACTTGTCAGTCTTGAAACCATATATACACATTGGTTGTCTAATGAAGAGTTGTAAACCATGAAAGAATATGCACATGAGAAACAGGAACAGACTCATTTTATATATTATGGTGGTTTTTCAAATGAGAATGGTGCTCATTTGCTCATATCATCAAATGCTTGCTTCTCAGTCAGTGGTGCTGTTTGGAAAGGATTAGGAGATGTGCCACTGTTGAAGGAATTGTGTCACAGCATTCCCAGTTACCTCTCTCTTTGCCTTAAACTTATGCATCAATATGTAAGTTCTCAGCCACTGCTCAGCTGCCAGGCCTGCTTTCCTGAGGCTATGCTTCCCACCATGATGATCATGGTTTCACACAACGAAACTCTAAGCCCCAAATAAATTATATCTTCTACAACTTGCTTTGGTTATGGCATATTTTTCCAGCAACAGAAAGCTGACTTAGGCAGAAGTGGTATCAGGAGTGGTATATAGCTGTCACATGCTGGTTTTGAAAGAAAGTCAAAAATACTGAAAATTTGCACTAGAAAAGCAGTTGAATCTAGTAATCAGGGCTTAGTGGGTTACCTTAATTGGAATTTACAAGAAATTGGAACTGAGAACAAAGTGAGCTTGGGAGGTCCAGTTTAAGAGATTTCAGAGGAAACCAATATAAGCAACTCTTGGAGAAAGACTGTTTTTTTTGTTTGTTTGTTTTTCTATTTTGATATTCTAGCAAATAATGCGACTGTTTCCTATTGTTCTAAGACTCTTGCTGGATCAAAATTGAAAAGTTTGTACTAATTTCATGGGAGAAGAATTTTTATTAGATATTTTCTTTATTTACATTTCAAGTGTTATCCCCTTTCCTCCTTTCCCCTCAAAAACTCCTTATCCTATCACACACCCCCCCCCCCCCGTTCACCAACCCACCCACTCCCGCTTCCCTGTCCTGGCATTCCCTTACAGTGGGGCATCGAGACTTCACAGGTCCAAGGGCCTCTTCTCTTATTGAAGTCCAACAAGGACATCCTCTGCTGCACATGTAGCTGGAGCCATGGGTCCCTCCATGTGTACTCTTTGGTTGGTGATTAAGTCCCTGTGAGCTCTGGGAATGCTGATTGGTTAATATTGTTGTTCCTCCTATAGAGCTACAAACCCCTTCACCTCCTTGGGTCCTTTCTCTAGCTCCTCCAGTGCTCATTTCAATGATTGGCTGAGAACATACCCCTCTGTCTTTGGCAGGCACTGACCAAGCATCTCAGGATACACCTATATTAGACTCCTGTCATCAAGCACTTGCACGCATCCACAATAGTATCTGAATTTGGTAACTGTATATGCCATGGATCCCTAAGGAAGCCTAATATTGATTCTGCTGCTTGGATATTATGGATCATTCTTACACAGAAAAGTTCTGAAAGGACCAAAGGACCCCTAAAAATATGCATCAAACCAAAGCTATTGAAAATGTAATTAAAGGAATTGTTGAAGCTCCATCCCAAGGTGGCAAATGAACATAGAAGCATCAGCCACACCATTCTGTCTTTAAAGTCATGAAGGATGAACAAGAAAAGCAGTCATGTAATCTTTTATTAAGGATAATATCTGAGGGTACCTGTCCTGTGAGGTCTCTGCAGGGAAGCCCAAGAAGCCATTCATTATGTAGAGCTGTGAGAAGGAAACCTGAATTGCTTTAAAGACTTAGGGGTGTTGGAAGTGTCAGAGCCATGAAGCACCTGCCTCTAAGGTGCAACCCAAGAGAGATGTAACACTCAGACAACCAAAAGGAGTGAGCAGAGCCACCTAAGACAGGGAGCTGCAGAGTTTGTAGTTTTCCTTACTAGGTTTTGTTCCATTAATGTTTCACTCTGCTCCCATGCCATCTGTAGTGGCTATTTCTGGTTGTCAACTTGACTATATGTGGAATGAACTATAATCTAGAATTGGAAGGCTCACCTATGATCCTAATCTGGAGGCTCAGAGATATAAGTTTCTGACCTGGACTTAGCATGGAGATCTTGAAGCATGGATTCCAGTTCAAGGTCATCTGGGATTAAAGGTGTGGAAACACACACCTTTAATCCCAGATTATGGCTATGGATTCTAGTTCAAGTTCATGTGGGATTAAAGGCATGGATACACACACCTTGTCTTCTAGGCTCCAGCTGCCTGTACTCCACTGCTGCTGCTGTCCTTGGTGGTCATCGCATAGCACTGGCATCTCCAAGCCTCAACTCTTTTGCATGACCCCTTCAGTCCTGGGCCATCAATTACAACTGAGGGTACACTTTCACCAATGGCCTTCCGTGGCCTCTCAGAGTACCAAGCCTCAGCTGTTCTTCATGATGCCTTCATGCCTTCAAAAGCAGTACCACCTGGGTGACTCTTACACAGTACCAAGTCCTGCTACAGCACGAGGCACAACCTTGGCTATCTGGAACATACTCTCTGTGCTCTCAGAAAACACATCCCAGAAGATTTCACCTCAGTGATGCTGGTCTCTTCTTACTCACCGCTAATTTCTTAGCTCCAGCTAACCAGCATCAATAGTCCCAGTAACACAACGGCTCACTTTAGTGGTTCTGGTATCTTGTTAATCACAGCTGATTCTTCAGCCCCAGCTAACCAGAACCACAGAGTCTTCATGGCCCTGATAAGAGTCTTTAATCTTCCCTCTGAAATTTCACAAGCCAGGCCTCCATCTTCTGCACTGTTCTCAACATAATCTTCCAAGCTCCTCCACAACATCTCACAAAGGTCTCATCACTGAATGGACCATCTAGCCCAAAGTTCCAAAGTCCTTCCACAGTCCTCCCCAAAACATGGTCAGGTTGTCACAGGAATACCCCACTACGCTGGTACCAATTTGTCTTAGTCAGGGTTTCTATTCCTGCACAAACATCATGACCAAGAAGCAAGTTGGGGAGGAAAGGGTTTATTGAGCTTACACTTCCACATAGCTGTTCATCACCAAAGGAAGTCAGGACTGGAACTCAAGCAGGTCAGAAGCAGGAGCTGATGCAGAGGCCATGGAGGGATGTTCCTTACTGGCTTGCTTCCCCTGGCTTGCTCAGCCTGCTCTCTTATAGAACCCAAGAATACCAGCCCAGAGATGGTACCACCCACAAGGTGCTCTCCCCCACTTGATCACTAGTTGAGAAAATACACCACAGCTAGATCTCATGGAGGCACTTCCCCAACTGAAGCTCCTTTTCCTATGATAATTCCAGCCTGTGTCAAGTTGACACACAAAACTAGCCACTACACCATCCTTTTAGAATGGCTGAGTGCATTCTGTACCACGTTAGAAGTATGTAATTTCCTTATTGATTTCACAGGGGTTACAATTATGACATTACCTTATGTCTTCAGAACAGGCTTTGGAGTTTTAAACTGTGCTGAGAGAGACTATGGAAACCTAATGAAGTTATCATTAAATATAGCCAGCATATTTTATATATCAAAAAAAATTTAGATTATAAGAACTAATGATAAATAGTAGCTGCTTATAGAGGACTTTTATTAGATATTTTTTATTTACATTGGTTTTTTTTTAGATATTTACTGTTTTTCTATATATAAAATAAAGATTATGAAAACTTTTGAAGTTGAACTAAGTGCATTTGAAATTATCACATGGCCATGAACCTATTGGGTCGAGGGAGTGGAATATAATGGTGTGAATGAAAATGGCATAAATAGGCATTTTTGAGTATTTGAGCCAAGCAGAGGGATATCATTAGGGATGGATTTTCAGCTGTTAAGCTCCCACGTCATTCCCTCTTACCTCCATATGCTTTGTGCTTATGATATGAAAAGAGTTTATAAATTAGACAATAGAAGAAAATGGAAAGGTTTGAGGGAGAGGTACCTCAGAGAAGCTGAAACAATTAAGAGGAAGAAGAAAAAAGATATAATTTTATTTCAGTTAAAATATATTTAAAATGATAATACTAAAAAACAAACAAACAAAACCAAATCAAATCAAATCACCACTGCCATTACCACCACCACCACAACCAGCACCACCACCAACAACAACAACAGCAAAAGTACGTGAAGAGCTTGAGTCTGTAACTCTGAGGTTAGGTATGAATCAATATGAATGCCTTGAACTGAGCCACACATCAAAAATAACCTGACGAAAGTGAATATTCTCACTGGTGTCTTCCTGTACAAAAGCTAACAAAGGTCAAAGATAGACTCAGAGAAATAAGTGTGGCTATTCATTTCTTATCTCAAAAATAACAATCTGTAGTAATAAAATTATTTCTTCTTGAATATGGTAAAATGCAGATCTGGCTCCCCAAACTCTTATTTTCCTAGAAATACTCATATTCATCTACATGAAAGCCTCAACTGGACTGACAGGCAGAACCCAGTCTACTCCTCTGGAAGCCCAGGTTGGCTTGCCAAGGTATATTTTCAGATTCTGTTTTTACCATTTTCACTATTAAGCGAGTATGATTAATACATATACTTATTCTATACATTAGTGGTATATGTGTAAGCACAATTCTGTTATTTAAGTGAATCTAGAGGAAAGGCTTTTGCCATGATTTACTTTCAGAGAGAAAAATCAGGACAGTGACAACAAGTTTTTCTTCTGGATGCATAAATAATTATTTCTGTGTATTCTCCTTTAATGATTTCACAGCATGTTTTCTGTCTCCATTTTCTAATTTCATTTTATGTGATGATGAGTCCTCATTTCTTGTCATTTGCCATCATACTATTTAAACTTCATTTCTACTTAGTAATTACATGCATATAAGGAATTGAACAACTAATATTTCTAGATAATTATATATTGTATTAAATTCTCTCATTAATTCAATTGAAACTCACCTAGATTTTACTAGTGAATATTTTATTTGACTTATGCTATTCTGTTTTCTATTATTTCAGTAATCATAATCAGAAAAATTGATTTTAAAATAAATTACTCTAAGTTACATAAAATAAGGACAGAAATATTTGTTGGCTATTAATAATCTCACTCTGAATATTTTCTATGATTAAAAATGGTATTTGAATTTCTACTTTGGTTACTTAAATCTAATGCAAAACAGCTAAGAAAACCCTTCATATTGTTTTATAGCTTCTAAAAAATCTCTTAATTTCTTAATATACTCTGTTAGTTTCAAGTCTAAATGAAAAGTTGCAATACATGAGACACCTGCATATTATTATCAGTTTAAATCATATGCAAACATTTGACAAAGCTACCTTGGATCTCTGAGATTATATAGCTAGCAATCTGGGCTAGAATTCAGAGCAATCTGTCTGTCTCTGTCTCTGCCTTCTGAGTGCTGGAATTACAGGCATAAAGCCATGCACCACCATACATAACCTTCAATCACAGATTTTTGAGATGTATTCATCCTCTTCCTGAACTAGAGCCCTCCAATCTGCTACCCCTTCTGACCAGGAAGCTGCCTTCACTCCTGGCTTTTTACATAGGAGATTAGGATCTACACTCGTGTTCACATGATTATATCCCTTGCCCTTCACTAACTGAGACAGCAGCACACACTCACTCCAATCTCAAGTTGTTTAAAGGATGGACGCATTTTCGGTTGCCTTTCTTGTTTTCTGTTTTGAGCCTGTGTCTCACTGAACAGCAGAGATGGGCCTTAAATGAGAGATCCTCCTGCTTCAGCTCCCATCTGCAGCACGTTTCATGGTCATAAAATGTGGGGAAATCAGAAGTGATCTGTTCTTTTCCACTGGTACTCTGCTATATAAACTCTGTATAGACTGGTACATGTCTTATCTTCTGCTCACAATTGTATTGACCAGTGGTCAGTGAGAGAACACGTTCAGGCCTAGTGTGCATTAAATATTCAAATTGCCCAAGGAAGATATTCTGAATTCACTGACACTTCTCAGTTTACTACTATGCTCTGCCTAGAGGGCAACTTCCTCTATAGCTGTTAATAGTACTGAGAGCTGTTTTCTTATAAGATGGATTTATGGCACCAGGAATATTCATAGACTATATCTCTGAAGCAGTTTTTAATTTCTTATTATTTCAGACCTAACAATATGAAAGTAGAAAAATAAAACAAAACTTAGAACATGTACAAGGATCCTGTGACTTAAAAACAATGAACCAATTATGGACATTTTTAAAGGGATAAAAGTTTTATTTTGCTTAAAAGCACTGCATTCAACATAGGCAAAGCTGACATTGTAAACAATCCGTGGAAATTAGTGACAGGGCACAGAGTGTTGCAACAAATCCTCTTTACTGCTAATTGGCCCAAGCTGGAGAGGAATGAGGACAACTGAGTCATCCTGCAGAGCCGAGATGACGTCTGAGTGCAAGGGAACTGTCTCAGTTTAAAAGGACAAAAATTCCCTTATCAGGGATTCTCATATAAAATTGTCTTCAAAAAGTCAAAAACAATATAAGATGTACGTCTTATAAATGCACACTGTATAAATAACTGTCAGACCTAAGGGGAACAAAATGCTGTAAGAATGCTCTTCTAAAATGAAAACAAAGAAAGATGACTAATAAAAATTGGCTTTGGTTTTCAGTACTGTCAGTGTCTGTTCTAAATATTAAAGCACATTTACATACATATTTTATCTTAACAGACCAACAATAAATCCAAGTCCTTTAATTCTGAGTCATAGCTATGATATTCATTATGTCAATCGATATAGTTTTTCCAAACTAAACACTTTCAATTTAAAATGCTTCTAACGATTATGAAGATGTCTCAGTGGGTAAAATTCTTTGCCATTAAAATTGGCAAAATCACAACCCCAAAAATGCAACCAACTCCCACAAGGTATCCTCTGCATGTGTACCCTGTCATGTGCCTGCCACAGCCCCAAATACATCATGAACAAATAAAATAAACTTGATTTTCTAGAATTAAGTTTTCTGGTAATATGTGCAATATATCATACACAATGAATGATAATGATTATGTTGTGCAAGGATGCTTAAACTTGTGTCAGTCAGAGTGATATATGAAAGTTAACAGGATTTAACTTTGCATCTTTAGAGCATGGTATAAAATCTCTTTCCATTTCTAAAGGTTCTAAGTCAGTTTATTTCTTAACTGCAGTGCTTTATTGCAGTTTAGAATTTTATTTGTTTTGCAATATTTCAAAAGATGTTTATGTTCTTAGAGATTTAATCGCCTGTAATGCATCTGTACTAGTCCTAAGAGGTAATTTTTGAAGAAAATCTAAAAGGAATCACTGCCAGTAGGAGGAACGTTTTACCACACAGAGAAAAACACCAAGCATAATACATTTTCTTTACACTTCCCATAACATCATATGGATCAGCTCTGTGAAAGAAAGTAATGTATGACTTTGTTTTTAATAACTATTGGGATAGACAGACTGTCATTACAGAGATGTAAATTTATAATTGGAATTTCATATATAGTTGATTACATTGACTTCTTATTTAGTAGTCTCAGAACAGGGAATAAATATTCATTTAGAGAGTGCACTAATGAATACTTTTTAACTCAGTGAGTCATATATCTTAAATAGATGTGACAGTTCTGTTTTTGGTTACATGGGTATGAGACCCAACAACCTCATAAAATGCACATTGCTAGTTACACATTGACAGAAGTCCAAACATGCTGCTTCCTTTTCCTTTTTTACAAGGCAGTTAGAGGCTACTCAGCTATTGGGTTCAGAGGGAAGTAAAGTGTGCTGTTGTTCCCAAGGAGAGTTAAGCCGGATAAGCTTGAGTGCAAAGAGGATAATTAGCTTCTGCTATTCAGTGGTCAGGATAATGAAAGGAGAATTCCTTGTTTTTAATGTCTTAGCTTATGGTTCCAGAAGACAGAAGAGTATATTTTAATTGTTATATCTGTTTTAAGCTTTATTTTAAGGAACCATACTCATTTTCTCTTCTACACTTCTAAAGCACAAACGTGTGCAGTACATTCACACACACACACACACACACACACACACACATACAAATACACACATGTGTATGGTTGTCTGGGTTTATACATATGCCCACATATTGGATGCATGTCCAATCAACTTTACATTTTTTGAGTTTACAGAATGTGTGTGTGTGTGTGTGTGTGTGTGTGTGTGTGTGTGTATTTTACTAGAGAACCTAGAAAAACATAAAGCTATCATAATTTATGATTTTCTAATTGATTCTTGGCTAAGATCTAGGATACTAAAAAAGACATATCTACCTCTTGTTTTAAAGATTTAACAGGGCTGGAAAGATGGCTCAGTGTTTATGAGCATTGACTGCTCTTCCGAAGTTCCTGAGTTCAAATCTCAGCAACCACATGGTGGCTTACAACCAGCTGTAAGGAGATCTGACACCCTCTTCTGGAGTGTCTGAAGACAGCTACAGTGTACTTACATATAATAAAAATAAATAAATCTTTAAAAATAATTAACATTTTTTTTACCAAAGTATCTAATTCTTTTATTGTGACTTTGGTGACTAAAATTCTCTTGTCTATCTCTTGTTTTGATGAAGCTTGCCTCTGAATTTCCTATTTGAATTCCTAAATATATTATTTTCAAATTTGCAGGTCTTGAGTTGCTTTATTTATATTCCTTCCATTCTGTTTTCATAGATGTTTTTAAAATTAATTTATTGGTATTCCCTTTAGTGACTTCATAATACTTATGAAGCTTGTTTTAAGATCCTTTGCCTGTGTTTCAGCTCTCTTGCAATTCTAAGGTACTAATGTGGTAGGGCTGCTGGGTTCTAGAGGAGACACATTTTCCTTATGGTTATTAACTGTGTTTCTACATTAGTTCTAGGCATGTAGGTTATGGAAAACTGCAATTCTAAATACTGATATTGTCTTAGTTCGGTATAAACTTTATTCCTTGGTTTCTATTGCTCACTGTGGTTCTTAGGAGAGAGTGTTGAATTTGTATTCTCTTGTAAGGAATTTTCTGGAGTCCTGATAAGTATGGCTACTAGGGGCTCCGCATAAAAATGTGTTTCTAGGTATTGAGAGTAACACTTAGGGTTGGAGATGGGCTAAGTGGGAGTTCAGAAGAAAGTGAGGAAAGCAGGGTGTTCCACTAGGATCTGCTTAGTCCCCTGGGAATGGGACATGTAAGAAGAGGCCACTCTTGTCTGTTATAGGACCTGGGATGAGATTGAGGGATATAGATTTGGAAGAGAAGAAGAAAAGTGAAAGACTACAGTTAGCTTACCTGTCATCTTTGCTGACATGGCTCTCATTTTCTCACAGAATGTCTACTTGTGTTGTGTATGATGAGTTGAAACTAGGGTAAGAGAGAACAGAGAGCTTATGCCATATGTTATGCTTCTGAGTTGGAAATGAAACTGATTGGTTGGATTTGGAAGACAGGTGGGAGAATAAGATCTGCAGGTGGCCCACCTGCTCCCGGGTTGGAGTGGCCTGTGGGATTCCAGGGAATGCCTGCTGGATTCTGGAACGGGAATAAAGCAATGAGATGTGAAAGCAAGTTTGGAAGGGAAGATCTGCATGAACCACTGGATGCCTATGGAGTGGACAGGAAGCGGAAGTCAAATCAGGTAGTCTTCAGTAGATCTAGTAATTAGACTGAGGTATTGGATTTGGAAGAGAGGAAGGAGAGGAGACCAACTGCATTAGTATAGTGCATGGTGCAATTATCTATGGAAACCTGAAGCTGATGTTTAAGAACTTTCTGCTTCCTGTACATTCTTACTGTTTTCAATAAGGAAAACATACAGGGAAAGCAGAGCTTTCGCTCTAATATCTAGAAAATGATGGCAATAACAGAGGATGGCAAACTTGTGGGTAATATTTTCTACTTAGCTTCCATACTGAATCATATTTTAGAAAAATCAACAATTTCAGTGTTTTAAGATAGAAACTATATATAATTCTTAATGGAGTTATACAAACATATGGATCACATTTTGGACTAGGAAGGCTAGTATTTCATATATGTGGGCCAATCATTAGGAGTTTTTCATTTCTCTGGCATGTTATTAGCACCTTGGTGGAGCATCATGTAGATGCATAGGTTTATTGTTTATTATTCTCTTACATTGACTTATGTGTAAATTTTTAGGCTACTATCATAGTGTTTTAGTTATTATGGCTCTGCCTTGTGTCTTGTAAAAGTATACCAATTTCCTTGGACATTATGCTATTGTTTTTCAAGACTTTTTTGTTATTAAAGTATGAATATATATTCTGGTATAGTATATATCCAATAGAGTCCTATATAAATTTAATATTGTTTTTCTAGTTTTGTAAGAAATGTCATTGATATTTTAAAATTGAGCAGTTAAATCAGTAATTTTTTTTTTTGTTTTTTTTTGTTTGTTTGTTTTTTGAGACAGGGTTTCTCTGTGTAGCTCTGGCTGTCCTGGCACTCACTCTGTAGACCAGGCTGGCCTCGAACTCAGAAATCTGCCTGCCTCTGCCTCCCAAGTGCTGGGATTAAAGGAGTGTGCCACCACCACCTGGCTAATCAGTAACATTTATATAATGTAATTATTCAAGTAATATGATTTCTTTCAATCTATAAACATCATTCTTTTTTGTATCTTGCTCTCTCTTTCTATGTGTATATGTGTGTCAATTTCTTTAATTAGTGCTTTATAATCTTGCTTATTCTGACCTTGTTTTCATTTCTTGATTAAACTCATTTGTATAGTTATTTTATTTCACCTTGATTTAAATTTTATAAATAACTTTGCATGTCAACTAATTTGTATTCTTTCTCTGTGTTAGAACAGATAAACAAACAATGGCTATAGGATAGATATTGCTTCATTGTGAAACCAAAATAAAATTTGCAATGAAAAATACGACGGTTAGCAAAACAAGCTTGCTGTAGATTTTCTTTGTATTTGAAGGTATCTCTTCTCTGGCTATGTGATTCTCAGTCTCCTACAGATGTGTAGGGACATTAATGATCATACCAGCAGTGTCCTGAACTTTTTTTATTTTGACTTGCAGTCAGAATTAATTTTACACAGTTGTTGAAGAACAATATGACTATTTTCATTGTCAATATCTAATCCTTATTTTTAAACAGAATTATAAATTGATATTAGGTAAAGATAACTATCTATGTTAATTATTAATGTCTATTAAAGAAAATGTAGTATATGTAGCCAGCATAAAATATACCACTACTAAGATTTCTTTCAGGGAGTTCATCTTTCAGTTCATATTATTGACTTAGTAAGAATTAATATCCTTATAATTTATGATAATTTTAGAGTATTTATTAATTTTTTTCCTTGTTAAATGCCTCTTTAAAACATTCAATTTTTGAACCCTTATTACTCCATGATAATTAAAATTTATTTCTAGATTTCTTTTTTTAAAAAAAACTAATGTCCTAGTCTGATCATAATGAAAGTTTGTGGACACATCTATGTCATGCTGGGAATAATAGATATATGTCAAAACCAACATCCTCAGTTGGAGTTCAGGACTGCCTTACCACACTACCATCCTTCCAAGACATGACCTGAATGCAATGACATGTTCACATGGAATGTCAGTGCTCACTCTTCCCCAGTTTTGTGGAAAACAATATGGAGTCATTTCTAAAGGTCAGGGATCATGATTTTACCTCACCCAATATGCTATCAATTTTCACAGAATTATGGCGCAAGAGTACCGCCTTAATAAAGTTTTTTTCTTTTTTTAAATGTGACACATAGTCATTCTACATATTACATTGACTTTGAGCTTGCAGTGATTCCCTTACCCCTGTCTCCAGATTCCACCATATGCTCCCTCTCAAGTTTTATTAGGGAAGCCAACTTTAGAGAGGTTTTTTTTGACATTTTTCTTTTTTCTATGGTTTTGTGTGTGTGTGTGTGTGTGTGTGTGTGTGTGTGTGTGACTAGAGTATGGCTAACTCATCAAGAGTGACACTCTTAAACAAAACTGATTCTCCTTCTCCAGAAGCTTTCAGTTGCCAATACCTCAGTTAGGTGTAGGATCTTGTATCTACATTTTCTTTCCAAGTTAGGTTTGGTGTGAGTATAGTTTCCATGTGGTTTATATATGTTGCCACAATCACTCTGTGTTCATATGTGTACCTGCCATAATGTATTCAGTGGATACTGTTAACTTTTATCCACCTACCACCTCTGACTCTTATAGTCTTTGTATCCTCTCTGGAAATGATATATGAGCCTTGAGAGAAGTTTATAGTTTTGATTCTATTAGTCTTCTTTTACACATTGGTTAATTTTTTGTAGTAGCAAAAACAAAGGTTTATTTAGAACAAGCACAGCCATGTCTGCATAGTATGGGTTCCTGGAATAGAATGAATTCACCATAACGCATTGGTTAATTTTATTCCGAGATATTTTTTCTTATTTTTTTATATATTCTCTATAAAACAAAGAGTATAATGGAGTTTTTAAGATTAACCTGTTGTTAGCATGCAACCATACTCTGGTACCTGGACATAGCAGGACTGCTAATAGTCCTCAGTAAGTTGTAACAGTGAAAGCAGTACACATTTATCAATAAAGACAAAACCTGTAGAGGTGACAATATCATGAAAATATTGACTATATTAAATAAACCAAAAGTCTAAGGACAGAGAAATAGAAAATTATTTTTTAAATAGATAATTATTAATGAGTGAAATTTATTCATTAATGAGACACAATGGCATCCTGAGCACAATTGCTCACACACTTTAAAAAAAGGCCAAAATGTCATGAGTTTTCCTTGGAAAGCATTTGGAGCATTTATCTCCTTAGGACAGGGGACTGATATAATAAGTGATAAGGTTCAACACGCAACAGGAATAAGCAGTCCTTTACAGGAGTTTGAGTTTTTAGATCCTGCTAAAAGTAGGAACATGAGAACATATATAAAAAATTGTAGACCAGGAATGAGAGTCAATATCATATACAGTGCCACTTCATGTACAGAAAATAACCCAAACTCCCTAACAAACAAATGTTTGCTAAATTCTGATAAATCCAGAATAAAAAATGAAACAAAACCAAGAAGTTATTAGAGCATTATCAAAAGTTTTTATGCAAAGGAAAATACAGAATCTAGGTAATCAGATTCAATTGTGAAGAGGAGTGATAGGTGTGGGAATAGAGCCTGTTATGCAGGAATTGAGCATTAAACATTGTGATTATTGACTACATTTTCTATTTTTAAGGATAATTTGAGCTACAGAAATATCTATGAAGGTATGGTAACATGAGTACAGGTAATCAAAGGATCTAGTGGGCATCAGTTTTGAGCTGTCTTATGAGTACTGAGGACCAACCTTCCAGTGTAGGCAAGAATAGTAAGAATCATTATCCACTGAGACATTCTCAGAATGAGTTATGAGAATTGAACATAAGTGAAACCTGAAGGCATTCTAGCTACCTTTTGTTGTCCATGAAACACAGTGTCATGTCTCTGTGCACATCATCAAGGTCATGTTCATCTCTAACTAGGATGCCAGATATGTCTTCTGTACTACCTGAAATGCTTTCAAAATTTACAGGTACAGAATGGGATAACAATCATGATTTCCACAGTTGTATGTTTACTTTCATATCATCCTTGTTACATAATAGCACAGATACTTTACTGGGAGATTCAAGAGCAAAACTGAATGCAGTTATAACAAGGTGCCTCACAGGGGTTATATTTATTCAAGGACAGCAATCTGGGGCAAGCTTTGAGCAATAAGGAAGTCTCAGGGACCATTTACTTTCTAATACTCCATGTACTTTTGATCAAAATGGAGAATTTAATCACCATATAAGTTAGCATCCACCTGCTTCCAGTCTTCCCCCTCCCACTTCCCTATAAGACTATAGATCAACAACAAAATGCCATAATTTGCATGCATTTATCTGCCCAGTGTCTAGCTAATTTAGACCTAGATGATATAATTGAACACATGTGTACTGTGTAATCTGCATGACCTCATTACTTAAAATACATAAAAATGTCCCTTTAACTTATAACTTGGTGTCCCATTTTAAATACTTCCATTTATAAATTTGACTATTACATTGCTGGCTCACTTAATAACTCTACATTGAGACTTCTGAGCTCACAACAGCTTAATATTTGTAATTGTTTGATTTTTACAAAGACTGTTTAAAATCAAATACAATTTTCTATAGGAGTTTCATACTCAGAACAGTTGTGAGAAGATATTTTTCTGAATTTTTTTAATAGAATGAATAATGAACTGAAAGTTTTACTATTCAGGAAAAGAGGCAGAAACTTTAATGAGCAATTTTTGATGTGTTTGAGAAGAAAATATTGTCAAAAATTTAAGACAGCTCATTTTAGCTTTAGTTTTATTCAATCATATATATATATATATATGTATATATATATATGTGTGTGTGTGTGTGTGTGTGTGTGTGTGTAATATTAAAAGCTATCAATAAAAGTCATACACAACTGGGATATAACAAGACACAAACACACAGACACACACACATACATGTAAGGTATACATATTTTTCTATCACTTCATAAGCCTGTAAATGTCCATTTCAATGATTTGCAAAGTTGTAAATCTCTTATGCATGATTTGACAGTTAATTTGCCTTTCATCAGTCCAGATTTCTCATAGTGTCCACAAATCAATTCTCTAAGTCTGTTACTCACTTACACAATATTTATTTTCTGCTAGTTACCATCATCACAGTATATCCTTAGATATTTGGTCATGGTTTACATTTTAAAGAAAGGAACATAGTCAGAATTTTATAAGGGTGTTCATATGATCATCACAAGAGGAAAATAATAAAGAATCCTTGTTAAAAGTGTGTGTGTGTGTGTGTGTGTGTGTGTCTGTTTGTGTGTACGCATGCCTATGTGTGTATTAACTAATGTAGAAACAAAGATTACAGCTATTCATGAGGAAAATAACATATATAACTGTATATATATTATGTATTTTCTATTTTATACTTCTAGTGAAAACTTTTTCTTATAGCCACTAATTATAAAAGTTAAAGTGTAAACATTTTAGATTTCAAGATTAATTTCATATTACAGATAAAGGCCTTTCAGACCTTTTCAAATGTTAACAATTGTACATGTGAAATAGTACTTTTGTTTAGTATCTTTCAAAACAAATTATAGAATTTTCTAAAAATAGTAGTCACAGAACAAAGAATTCTTCCATGTACGAGAGAAAATGATATGTATTTACCATGTTCCGTGAGGTATTTATGAGTTGTCTTCCCTCTCACAGACAAAATAATACTATGTTTCTTAGAATACAGTCTGGAAAAATAAACAAATCTTTTTGGACAATGAAAATTCTTGGATGAACTTTTGAAATCAAATATATTTGATTTGTTTATATTTTAAACTATCTTTGCTTAATGAAGGTAAACAGTTGCCTCAAGCTCCAACTGTCATAAAATTGCTATCTTGGTGAACTGAAATACTTTCTCAGGTATTTTACTGAGCAAGAACCCAAGTAAAGAATGTATCACGCTGCAGAACATTAAGAAATAAATACCATTTTATCAGATGCCTATATATAGGTATTTTGATATAACTTCATAAACAGAGTAAGATACATTCTTACACTTTTAATAACATGTATTTTTCTTGTGGTCAGGTACATTATATATTGTAGATTTTCTCTGTACTAACTATATACTCTCTTATCTGATCAGGACCATTTTTGACTTTCCCTATAGTTGTAAATAGCAAGATATAAACAGCAGTTGCATATTATAGATCCTGAAAAAATAGGTAGAAACAAAATTAGTGATCAGAGAAAGGCAAATTAAAATGACCCTGAGATTCCACCTTATACCAATTAGAATGGCTAAGCTCAAAACTTCAGGTACCAACACATATTGGCAAGTATGTGAAGAAAGAGGAACATTCCTTCATTGATGGTGGAATTGCAAACCGATACACTCTGGAAATCAATCTAGAGATTGCTCAGAAAATTGGAAATAGATCTACCTGAAGACACAGCAATACCACTCTTGAGAATATACCCCAAAGATTTCCCACCATGCCACAGGAACATTTGTTCCATTATGTTCATAGCAGCCTTATTTGTGCTAGCGATAACCTGAAAACAGCCAGATGTCCCTTGACAGAAGAATGGATACAGAAAATATGGTTTACTTATACAATGGAGTATACAAAGCTATTAAGAATGAGGACATCCTGAGTTTTGCAGGCAAGTGGATGGAACTAGAAAATATCACCCTGAGTGAGGTAACTCAGACCCAAAAGTGCATGAATGGTATGTACTCATTAATCAGTGGATATTAGTGAGAGAGAGAGCAAGAGTGAAAGCGAGAGTGAGAGTGAGAGCAAGAGAGAGAGACAGAGAGAGACAGAGAGACAGAGAGACAGAGAAATAAAGTACAGAATATCCAATATACAGTCCACAGAACTCAAAATGGTCAACAAGCTGAAGGGCTCAAGTGAGGGTGCCTCAGTCCTGCTTGGGATGGACAAAAAACGAAATCACAAGTGGGGAAGTAGGGAGGAACCTGGGAAGGAACAAGTGTGGAGGGAAAGACGGGAAGAAGGGAAACAAATCTGGTTTGGGGTGAAGGGAAAGGACTGAAGCCCTGAGGTCCAGCACAAAGAATGGGACAGGCAACCTCAGGAGGTAGGAGTTTTGGGAATGCTCCAGAGACCTGGGAGATGAGAGACTCTCAGGACTCAAAGGGAGGGACCTTAGATGAAATGCCTAACAGTAGAGAGAGGGAACTTATAGCGCCCACCTCCAGAAGGAAGACAGAGCATAAAGTGAGGGCAGGGGTTATCATCCCACAGTCAAAACTCTGACCCACAATTGTTCCTGTCTGCATGAACTGCAGGGATGGAAATGGAGAGGAGCCTAAGGAAAATAAGATCTCGTGACAGGCCCAAAGTAGAATACAAGCTTTGGGGGTCCCAAGGCTTCACACTATTACTGAGGCTATGGAGTGCTCACAAAAAGGGATCTATCATGATGACACTCCTGAAGACCATATAAGCAGCTGAAAGAGTCTGATGCAGATATTTGTACCCAATCAATAGACAGAAGCAGCTGACCCCATGGTTGAATTTGGGAAAGGTTGAAAGAAGCTGAGAAGGAGGACAACCCTGTGGGTGGACCAGCAGTCTCAATTAACCTGGTCCCCTGAGATCGCTCAAACACTGGAGCACCAACAAGGGATTATCCACCAGCTGATATGAGACCCCCAACACATATCCAACAGAGTACTAACGGATACGGGTTGAGTCAGAGAAGATGTACCTAACCCTCAAGAGACTGGAGGCCCCAAGTAGTTTAGAGGTCTGATAGGTTGGAGGTTTGGTGTTGGGGACATCCTCGTGGAGATGAGTGTGGGGAACAGTCAGAGGGTAGACTGGGGGAGGGGCAAAGGAGGGGGAATAAAATCTGGAATGTAGATAAATAAATGACAAAAAATCTATTAAAACTCCAATTTATGTATTCATGGTCAGCATGGAATTTGACCCCATTTGATACAACTCTTAACAAATAGAGACAGGCTGGCTAGTTCTAGGTCAACTTGACAGAAGCTGTAATTCTTTGGGAACAGGGAACCACAACTCAAAAAATTTCCTCCAAAAAACTAGCCTATGTGTAAGCTTGTACTTCATTTTAACTGAAGCTTTATATTAGAGGGAACAGCTCACTCTGTGTAGTGCTTTTTCAACACTGGTGGCTAGTTATTAGTAAACTACCAACCAAAGTTATACATGGAGGGACCCCTGGCTCCAGCTGCATATGTAGCAGAGGATGGCCTTGTTGGGAGGAGAGGCCATTGGTTCTGGGAAGGCTTGATGTTCCAGTGTAGGGGAATGACAGGATGAGAAGTCTGGAGTGGGTGGGTTGTGGGGGTGGGAGGGAAACACTCTAGTAGAAACAGGGCGAGGGGTGATGTGATAAGGGGTTTCTGGATGGAAACCTGGGAAAGGGGATAACATTTGAAATGTAAATAAATGAAATATCCAATAAAAAGAGAAAAAAAACAGAAAGGAAGAAAAGGAATCAGGCTGAGGAGGGCATGGGTAGCAAACCAGTAAGCAGCACTGCTCCATTGCCTCTGCGTCAGTTACTGCCTCCAGGATCCTGCATCGAGTTTCTGTCTTGACCTTTCTGGATGATGAATGACCAGCTGTAAGGCGAACTATATTCTTTTCTCCTCAAGTTGATTTGGTCATGTTGTTTTATCACAGTAACAGAAATTCTAATCAGTATTAGAGATACATCTTTTCCAGAAAGACTATTTTTATTGAAATACAAACTGTTAATTAAGGTTTACACAGAATTATCACCCCACAGATATAATGGTATATAAAGGCAGGTCAGAGAACTGGTGATTTTGGATAGGCAAAATATATTAAATGATGCATATGTCATCTGATATTTTACTTATTGTCACTATGGGAAAGCACATTTTAATAAAGACATCATTAGAGGTATAACAATCTAAGATGGTATACATTTGATCCTACAGATGCAAGAAATTTGCTAATAGAAACACTAACTAAAACTCATTCTAGTGTATGATATCATCTGATTTGGTTACTTTGCTTGTTGCTAGGACAAGATATCTGAGAAAAAGTAACAAAAAAATAATGTATTTTTGCTCATAGTTCTAGGGTTACAGTCCATCCAGGTAAGAAAATACAACTGCATGAGGTGGAGGCAGTTGGTCATGTTATCTCCACACAGAAGAAATGTAAAAAAGTGGTCTTCTCCTTTAGTTCTTTTCTGTTTCATGTAGTTTGGAAGCTCAGTCTATGGGATAGAACTGACTACCTTTAAGGTGGGTCTTCTAACATCAATAACCCTAAACTAGACATTCCCTAAATAGGTATACCTACATGTTTGTCTTCAAAATGATTCTAGATACTCTCATGTTGAAAACCAACACAAACTATTAAAACATCTGTTATTTTTGGTATTCACCCACCCCAACTTTCCAAATAAGCAGAAAGAAGCCATATATTTGATGACCAGTCACACTATGTAAAAGGAAAACAAAGAAGTCCCTGCAGATAGTTAAACTATTGGAGTGATTGGTTAATTTTTTCCAGTATCCACTAGAATTAATAGTTTGGAGTGAAAATCAGCTGGATGGTTTGCGTAAGGAATATTGTTTAAGGAAGAGTAATTAACCTAAAAAAGTATTTTTCTTGAAATAATGTGGTTTAGAAGCAACAGTTCACATCATACAAAAACAAATTCAGTGAAAAAAATATACAATTATAAAACACATTTTGGTGAATATAATTAATGTGTTGATTTAAATAATATAATAGCTCCATGACCAAGTTGGAAAAAATTTATAAAACAATTAGATCCAGTTATTTTACAATATGTGCGAATGCACATTTACCACTTAATACACTATTTTATAGGCCAATGAAAACTGAGTCAGAAAATTATTTCTACTAAATATTGCTCTTCGAAAATCCTTAAAAATTAATTATGTAACTACAAAACCCTTTATGATTTCAAAACATGCAAACTAACCATGATAAATACTCTTGATGATATAACAGTGGGTCATGAAAATTTAAGGAAATGCAAAGTACTGTATTAAGAAAAATTAAAATAAAAAAGATTGGCATATTTCTACTATAAGTTTAGTAATTCTCTTGTTCCTGGGAACATGAAATTCATCCCCCAAAACTACCTGATAAAACTTTAGTGAAAATATCATTTCTTTATATAATGATAAAATTTTGATGTCTGAGCAGTTGAATAATTTTTTTTAATACTGTCAAGCATATTGGTGAATGAGCAAATATAAAAGTCAATACACACATAAATGGTTATCTTACTAAAATAATCTTTTCTATACATACTGAGTCTCAATAAACTTCACTTCCAATAATTCTTATTGTGAGGGGATATGATATGATATGATATGATATGATATGATAAAATATCATTTTATTATGATATACAAACAATGTAAATTTTTCTATCACAGCAATAATGTCTAACTTAAAGAATAAATGGGCACATATACTGAAAAAGCAAGAAAGAGAAAATAAACTATAATTCTTCTAGTTTGGTATTTTAATACTATATTTGAATTTCCAGAATTCCTTACATGTAAACCATGTAACTTAAGCATATTCACCCTCTACAAAACCTCTCCTAATTCTTCTTGACACCATCATGCCATATCTTCTTCTCAACTAATAATTAACTGAATCCTATTAGTTGTGCCCATAACAAGATAGAGTATATGGCTTGGTCATGGTGATAGGAAACATAGCAGGGTCAGCAACCCTTACTCTGTTTCTGAATTGCCTTTTTTGTTATATATTCTTTTTTTACATTTCAATTGTTATCACCTTTCATTCCCTCTCCCAAAAATCCCATAAGCCATCTCCCTTACCCATGTTCCATAATCAAACCACTCCTACTTCCCTATCCTTGTATTCCTCTACACTGCACCATCAAGCCTTTCCAGGACCAAGGGCCTCTCCTCCCTTTGCTGTCCAACAAGTTCATCTTCTACTGCCTATGCATTTGGAGCTATGGGAAAATCCATGTGTACTCTTTGGTTGATGGTTTTGTCCCTGGGAGCTCTGGGAGTAATGGGTGGCTCATATTGTTGTTCCTCCTATGGCACCGCAAAGCCCTTCAGCTCCTTGGATCTTTTCTCTAGCTCCACCATTGGGGGACCCTGTTCTCAGTTCAATCATTGGCTGAGGGTATCCCCTTCTGTATCTGTCATGCACTAGAAGAGCCTCCCAGGTGACAGCTATATCTGGCTCTGGTCAGCAAACACTTGTGGGCATCAATAATGGTACCTGGGTTTTGTAAATGTATATGGGATGGATCCCTAGGTGGGGTAGCCTCCGGATGGTCTTTCCCTCAGACTCTGCTTCATACTTTGTCTCTGAATCTCCTTCTGTGGGTTTTTGTTCCTTCTCCTTTGTTCTCTAAGAAGGACCAGATTATCCATACTTGTTCTTCATTCTTCTTGGGCATCATTTGATAGGTAAATTGTACCTTGGGTAGTCCAAACTTCTGGGCTAATATCCACTTATCAGTGAGTGCATAACATATGTATTCTTCTGTGATTGGGTTACCTCACTCAGGATGATATTTTCTAGTTCCACCCATTTGCCTAAGAATTTCATTAATTCCTTGTTGTTAATAGCTGAGTAGTACACTATTGTGTAAATATACCACATTTTCTGTATCTTTTCCTCCATTGAGGGGCATCTGGTTTCTTTCCAGCTTCTGGCTATTATGAATAGGGCTGATATGAACATAGTGGAATATTTTCATAAGTGAAAGTTCTAGTGTTTCTATTAGCAAACTTCTTGTATCTGTAGGATCAAATGTATATCATCCTAGATTGTTATCTTTATTACATGCTGGAGAATCCTCTGAGTATATGCCCAGGAGTGGTATAACAGGGTCCTTCATTAGTATTATGGCCAGTTTTCTGAGGAACCGCCAAACAGACTTCCAGAGTGGTTATAGCAGCTTGCAATCATACCATCAGTGGAGGAGTGTTCTTCTTTCTCCACATCCTCGCCAGAACCTGCTGTCTCCTGTGTTTTTGATCTTAGGCATTCTGACCAGTGTGAGGTGAAATTTCAGGGTTGTTTTGATTTGCATTTCTCTGATGACTAAGGATGTTGAACATTCTTAAGGTGCTTCTCAGCCATTCAATATTTCTCAGGTGAACATTCTTTGTTTAGATCTGTACCCCATTGTTTAGTAGGGTTATTTGGTTCTCTGGAGCCTAACTTCTTGGGTTCTTTGCATATATTACATATTAGCTTTCTGTAGGATATAGGTTTGGTAAAGATCTTTTCCCAATTAGTTGGTTGCTGTTTTGTCCTATTGACAGTGCCCCTTGCATTATAGAAACTTTTATAAATTTTATGAAGTCCCATTTGTCACTTCATGATCTTAGAGCATAAGCTATTGGTGTTCTGTTCAGGAAATTTTCCCCTGTGGCCATGTGCTCAAGGCTCTTTCTTCCCCAATTGCTTTTCTATTAGTTTCAGTGTGTCTAGTTTTATGTGGAAGTCCTTGATCCACTTGGACTTGAGCTTAGTACAATGAGATAATAATAGATCGATTTGTATTCTTCCACTGCTAGCCACTAGTTGAACCAGCACCATTTATTGAAAAGGCTATCTTTTTATCCACTGGATGTTTTTAAATTCTTTGTCAAAGATCAAGTCACCATAGGTGTGAGGGTTCATTTCTAGGTCTGCGATTCTATTCCATTGATCTAACTGCCTGTCCCTGTACCAATACCATGCAGTTTTCATCACTATTGCTCTGTAATATAGCTTGAGGTCAGTGATGGTGATTCATCCAGAAGTTCTTTTATTCTTGAAAATAGTTTTTGCTATGCTGGTTATTTTTGTATTCCAGGTAAATTTGAAAATTGCTCTTTCTAACTCTATGAAGAATTGACTTGGAATTTTGATGGGGATTGCATTGAATGGCCAGTCAAGATGGCCATCTTTACTATATTAGCCTTGCAATCTATGAACATGGGAGATCTTTGCATTTTCTGATATCTTCTTCAATTTCTTTTTTCAGTGACTTAAAGTTCTTGTCATACAGATCTTTCACTTGCTTTGTTATAGTCACACCAAGGTATTTTATATAATTTCTGATTATTGTAAATGGTGTCAGTTCCCTAATTTCTTTCTCAGCCTCTTTATCCTTTGAGTATAGGAAGGCCACTGATTTGTTTGAGTTAACTATATCCAGACACTTTGCTTGTTGTTTATCAGGTTTAGAAGTTCTCTGGTGGAATTTTTACAGTTACTTAATTATGCTACCTTATCATCTGCAAATAGTGATACTTTGACTTTTTATTTCCAATTTGAATCCCTTTGACCTCCTTTCATTGTATAATTGCTTTGGCTACAACTTCTAGATCTGCCACACACCGCGGTGGACACTATATGATATTTTCCACAGGTAAAGGCCTTGTCTATGATAAGGCTGTCCTCGAGGGAACTCGCTTGTGGAACTCCCGAGGTGGAGAAAATACTGAGCTCAATTTCTCATGGTAGCCTTGCCTGTGTGACTTTCCTATGAAGTGTTTCCTCATTTACAAGATGTTCTGGTTGGCTGAGCTGTGAGTATCCTGGCAAGAATGTTAATTAAAGGTTCATTCTTTGAACTGCAGCACTGGCCAAAATCCTCTGTTCTTAGAACCTCATAGCTTTGCCTTAGTAGTTTACATAATTACATTGATCTCCCAATGAAATGTGAACTTTTATGGCTATGCTGATGAGAGTGGCTCAGACATTGTGATATGCAAAACTTTGACTGAGCACTTAATCTCAGGTTTCCATAGAGAGAGCTAGGTGATAATTAGATTACTCACAGACTCTCATTAAGACCTGTGGGGGGAGGTCTAGCCTAACGTCCTTTGAAGTCTTTTTTAGAACTGAAGCCCATATTAGAAAGATGGATGTTACCTCTAGCTTTTTATATGGAAACGTTTTTACCTGGCTGACTTGACATTTCCTCATGGCAAATGGTTATTGCTGATTGTCTTTTTGTGCCTGCTGTACTGGATATATCCTTTGATATGTAAAGATCTCATGTTTAAAATCCTCTGGCTGACTGCAGCAAAATACACTCAGATACCAAGCATTTCCTGCGTCTTGGTGTTTGTTTGTCACTCTGCCTGGAACCTGTGCCTTCCTGCTTCACAAAAGAATCCTGGATATCTGCAGCCCCAACTCCGGGTAGAGTGAGGTCCTCAGCATAGATCTATATGAACAGGTAGGGAGAGAGTGTACAAAATTGTCTAGTCCTTGATTTCAGTGGGACTGCTTCAAGTTTCTCTCCTTTTAGTTTGATGTTGGCTACTGGTTTGCTGTATATTGCTTTTACTATATTTAGGTATGGGCCTTGAATTCCTGATCTTTCCATGGTGTCTTAGTCAGGGTTTCTATTCCTGCACAAACATCATGACCAAGAAGCAAGTTGGGGAGGAAAGGGTTTATTGAGCTTACACTTCCACACAGCTGTTCATCACCAAAGGAAGTCAGGACTGGAACTCAAGCAGGTCAGAAGCAGGAGCTGATGCAGAGGCCATGGAGGGATGTTCCTTACTGGCTTGCTTCCCCTGGCTTGCTCAGCCTGCTCTCTTATAGAACCCAAGAATACCAGCCCAGAGATGGTACCACCCACAAGGGGCCCTCCTTCACTTGACCACTAATTGAGAAAATGCCCCACAGCTGGATCTCATGGAGGCACTTCCCCAAGTGAAGCTCCTTTTCCTATGATAACTCCAGCCTGTGTCAAGTTGACACACCAAACTAGCCAGTACAGTTGACCCCTTGTCAACTTGACACACCAACATATCACTATTAAGCCTCAACCCTTACTTTCTTATTCATCCCCAAGATCTCAATAATGTAAAAAGTCCCACAGTCTTTACATATTAAAAGTTCAATCCCTTTAAAATGTCCAATATCTTAAAATTCAAAGTCTTTTAAAAATTCAAGTCTCTGAACTGTGGGCTCCACTAAAATACCTTCGTTCAAGAGGGAAAAATATCAGGGCACAGTCACAATCAAAGGCAAAACTCAAACTCCAAAGTCTGGGATCCAACTCACGATCTTCTGGGCTCCTCCAAGGGCTTGGGTCACTTCTCCAGCTCTTCCCGTTATAGCACACACCTTGTCTTCTAGGCTCCAGCTGCTTGTACTCCACTGCTGCTGCTGTCCTTGGTGGTCATCACATAGTACTGGCATCTCCAAGCCTCAACTCTTTTGCATGACCCCTTCAGTCCTGGGCCATCAATTACAACTAAGGGTACACTTTCACCAATGGCCTTCCGTGGTCTCTCAGCGTACCAAGCCTCAGCTGTTCTTCATGATGCCTTCATGCCTTCAAAAGCAGTACCACCTGGGTGACTCTTACACAGTACCAAGTCCTGCTACAGCATGAGGCACAACCTTGGCTATCTGGAACACACTCTCTGTGCTCTCAGAAAACACATCCCAGAAGATTTCACCTCAGTGATGCTGGTCTCTTCTTACTCACCGCTAATTTCTTAGCTCCAGCTAACCAGCATCAATAGTCCCAGTAACACAACGGCTCACTTTAGTGGTTCTGGTATCTTGTTACTCACAGCTGATTCTTCAGCCCCAGCTAACCAGAACCACAGAGTCTTCATGGCCCTGATAAGAGTCTTTAATTTTCCCTCTGAAATTTCACAAGCCAGGCCTCCATCTTCTGCACTGTTCTCAACATAATCTTCCAAGCTCCTCCACAACATCTCACAGAGGTCTCATCACTGAATGGACCATCTAGCCCAAAGTTCCAAAGTCCTTCCACAGTCCTCCCCAAAACATGGTCAGGTTGTCACAGGAATACCCCACTACGCTGGTACCAATTTGTCTTAGTCAGGGTTTCTATTCCTGCACAAACATCATGACCAAGAAGCAAGTTGGGGAGGAAAGGGTTTATTGAGCTTACACTTCCACACAGCTGTTCATCACCAAAGGAAGTCAGGACTGGAACTCAAGCAGGTCAGAAGCAGGAGCTGATGCAGAGGCCATGGAGGGATGTTCCTTACTGGCTTGCTTCCCCTGGCTTGCTCAGCCTGCTCTCTTATAGAACCCAAGAATACCAGCCCAGAGATGGTACCACCCACAAGGGGCCCTCCTTCACTTGACCACTAATTGAGAAAATGCCCCACAGCTGGATCTCATGGAGGCACTTCCCCAAGTGAAGCTCCTTTTCCTATGATAACTCCAGCCTGTGTCAAGTTGACACACCAAACTAGCCAGTACACATGGCTTATATCACAAAGGGATGTTGGATTTTGTCAAGTGTTTTCTCAGCTTCTAGTGAAATGATCATGTGTTTTTTTCTTTGAGTTTGCTTATATAGTGGATTACAGTGATAGCTTTCCATATATTGAACCATTCCTGAATCCCTGGGATAAAGCCTACTTGATCATGTTGGATGATCATTTTGATGTGCTCTTGCATTTAGTTGACAAGAATTTTATTGAGTATTTTTGCATCAGTATTTATAAGGAAAATTGGACTAAAGTTCTCTTTCTTTGTTGGGTCTTTGTGTTTTAGGTATCAGAGTAATTGTGGCTTCATAAAACAAATTGGGTAGTGTTCCATCTGTTTCTATTTTGTGGAATAGGTTGAAGAGTATTGGTATTAGGTCTTCTTTGGAGGTCTGATGGAAGACCTCTGCATTGAACCCTTCTGGTTTTGGGTTGTTCTTGGTTGGGAGATTATTGATGACTGCTTCTATTTCTTTAGGGGTTATAGGATTGTTTAGTTCATTTATTTGATCATGAGTTAACTTTGGTACCTAGTATCTGTCTAGAAAATTTTCCATTTCTTTGAGATTTTCCACTTTTGATGAGTATAGGCTTTTGTAGTAGGATCTCCTGATTTTTTTTAATTCCTCAGTATCTGTTGTTATACCTCCCTTTTCATTTCTGATTTTGATGATTTGGGTACTTTCTGTATTCTCTCTTGTTAGTTTGGCTAAGGGTTTATCTATCTTGTTTTTTTTTTTCAAAGAACCAGCCCCTTGTTTAGGTGATCTTTGTATAGTTCTTTTTGTTTCTACTTTGTAGATTTCAGCCCTGAGTTTATTTCCTGCTCTCTACTCATCTTGGCTTGTATTTGCTTCTTTTTGTTTTAGAGATTTCTGCTATACTGTTAAGCTGTTAGTGTATGCTCTTTCAGGTTTCTTTTTGGACACACTCAGAGCTATGAGTTTTCCTCTTAGCACTGCTTTCATTGTGTCACATATGTTTGGGTATAGAGTACCTTTGTTTTCATTAAATTCTAAAAAGTCTTTAATTTCTTTATTTCTTCCTTGACAAAGTTATCATTGAGTAAAATGTTCAGTTTCCATGTGCATGTGGGTTTTCTGTTGTTTTTGTTGTTAGTGAAGACCAGACTTAGTCTGTGGTGATTTGATAGGGTGCATGGAATTATTTCAATCATCTTATATCTGCTGAGGTCTGTGTTGTGACTGAGTATATGGTCAGTTTTGGAGAAGGTACCATGAAGCACTGAGAAGAAAGTATATTCTTTTGTTTTAGGATAAAATGTTCTATAGATATCTGTCAAATCCATTTGGTTCAAAACTTGCTAGTTTCACTGTTTCTCTGTTTAGTTTGTGTTTCCCTGACCTGTCCATTGATGAGAGTGGGGTGTTGAAGTCTCCCACTATTATTGTGTGTGAAGCAATGTGTGCTTTGAGCTTTAGTAATGCTTCTTTTATGAATGTGGGTGGCCTTTTATTTGGAGTATATATGTTCAGAATTGAAAGTTCATCTTGGTAGATTTTTCATCTCATGAGTATGAAGTTTCCTTCCTTATTTTTTGACTACTTTAGGTTGAAAGTCAATTTTATTTGATATTAGAAAGGCTACACCAGCTTGTTTCTTGGAGCCATTTGCTCGGGAAATTGTTTTCCAGCCTTTTACTCTAAGGTAGTGTCTGTCTTTGTTCCTGACATGAGGTTCCTGTATGCAGCAAAATGTTGGGTCTTGTTTATGTATCCAGTCTCTTAGTCTCTGTCTTTTAGTGGAGAATTGAGTCCATTGATATTAAGAGATAATAAGGAGAAGTGGTTGGTGCTTCCTGTTACTTTTGTTATTGGATGTGGAGTTATATTTATGTGCCTCTCTTTTTGTTTTGTTAAAAGGCACTTAATGTCTTCCTTTTTGTAGTGTGTAGTTTTCCTCCTTTTGTTGGTGTTTTTCATTCATTATACTTTGAAGGGATGGATTTGTAGAAAAATAATGTGTAAATTTGTTTTTGTTATGGAATACCTTGGTTTCTCCATCTATGGTAATTGAGAGTTTTTGCTGGGTATAGAAACCTGGGTTGGCATTTGTGTTCCCTTAGCATCTGTATGAAATCTGTCCATGATTTTTTGGCCTTCATAGTCTCTGGTGAGAAGTCTGGTGTAATTCTGATAGGTCTTCCTTTATATGTTACTTGTCCTTTTTCCCTTACTGCTTTTAATATTCTTTCCTTGTTTAGTACATTTGGTGTTTGAATTATTATATGATAGGAGGAATTTCTTTTCTGGTATGAATTATTTGGAGTTCTATACACTTCTTATATGTTCATGGGCATCTCATTCCTTACTTCTATAATTTTATTGAAGACATTTACTGGCCCTTTACGCTGAACATCTTCACTCTCTTCTACACTTATAATCCTTAGGTTTGGCTTTCTCATTTTGTCCTGGATTTCCTGGGTGTTCTGGATTAGGTGTTTTTTGCATTTTTCATTTTCTCTGACTGTAGTTTCAATGCTTTCTATGGTATCTTCTGCATCTGAGATTCTCTCTTCTATCTCTTGTATTCTTTTGTTGATATTTGTATCCATGACTCCTGACTTCTGTCCTAGGTTTTCTATGTCCAGAGTTGTTTCACTTTGTGATTTTTTTATTGTTTCTACCTACATTTTTAGATCCTGGATTGTTTTGTTCAATTCCTTCACCTATTTTGTTGTGCTTTCCTGTAGTACTTTAGGGCTTCTCCCTGTTTGTTTTCTACTGTATTTCTTTAAGTGAGTTATTTATATCCTCCTTGAAGCCCTCTATCAGCATCATGACCTGTGATTTTAAATCCAACTCTTGCCTTTCTGGTGTGTTGTGGGATCCAGGACTTGCTGTTGTGGGAGAATTGGGTTAAGATGCTGCCATGTTACTTTGATTTCTGTTGGTAATATTCCTACATTTGCCTTTAGCCATTTGGTTATCTATGGTGTTAGTGGGTCATGCTGTCTCTGGCAAGTTCTTGTCCCTACTATGGGCCCGCAAGCCTGTCTCAGCAAGCCTGGGTGACTGGCTCTCTCCTGGCTCTCTACTGCCCAGCTCCTGGGTACTGGTGTAGAGAGAACTTACTCTGTCCCAGCTACTCTCCCATTTCTGTGTTTCTGGTTCCTGATTGTACTTCCCTGCTTGGTAACTGGAGAGAAAATGGCTGTGGCTTGTCCTCCAAAGCTGGCAGCCAATGTAGTCCCTGCAGAACAGTACTCTCCTGGAAGGATCAGTGCACAAAGTTCCATGGAACTGCTCAGCCCCTTCATGCAGGCAGAACCAGGATGGACCCAGTTGTTCTGCTCCTCGTCCCTGCCTCTTGGAAGTACCTTCCTGCTCAGTAACTGGATGGAAGATGGTAGCCTAAAATAAACTTTTCTATACTTCCTGGGTCTTAATAAATTTCATGTCCAATAATTCTTATTATGAGGATATGATATAATGAAAGTGAAATCTTAGCAAAATCAATGTAAATTTTTCTATCATAGCAATAATGCCTAACTTAAAGAACAAATGGGCACATATACTGAAAAAGCAAGAAAGAGAAAATAAACTATAATGCTTCTAGTCTCGAATTTTATTAATATATTTGAATTTTCCAAATTCCTTAAATGTAAACCATGCAACTTAAGAATATTCACCCTCTACAAATCCTTTCCTACTTCTTTTTAACATAGCCATGTCATTTCTCTCTCTCTCTCAACTAATAATGAACTGAATCCAATTAGGTGTACCCATAATAGGATAGGGTATATGGCTTGGCCATGGTGATAGGAAATTTAACAGAGTCAGCAACCCTGACTCCCCTTTTCCAAATGGCCTTCACTTATTGGTGATTGCTTATGAGCCATTCCCAATTCATTATGGAGTCTTGAATAGCTTTATATTTTTCAGGCAAACATGGCTGCTTTGAATTTTTGAGTACAACAATCCTGCTGTGCCAAGAATGCACTGGCCACTCCATCTTCCCTCAACCTCTGACTCTTAGAATAATTCTGCTTCCATTTTCATGCTTTCCAAGAATCTTAGAGAAGGGCATTGTGATATAGATATTCCATTAGGAATGGATGAGAACTCCATATCCACTTACTCTGTACACTTTAGTCATTGCCTTTCTTCTTGTGGAGTTGATCTTAAATCTAATCTTAATGCAATTGATGGCCACATGAAAGTCATATCACTATTGCACTAATGGTCATGCTGCTCATAATTATGGCTCAGAGACTTTACAGCTGAGTAAGACTTTTGATAATTTCCCCCCCAGTTTCCTGAATAGCACATTTCAGTAGTATTGAAAGCTGCTGGGCAGTAGAGAATTTCACTCTAGAATTTTATTACTTAATTAAAATAAAGCATGATAATAATAATTACTGATGTTGACACAAAATTCATTAAGTGAGAAAAATAAATTCTTAAATGGAGGATCATAAAATATTTCCTAAAGTGAGTAAAACAAGAATTATACTTCCTTAGTATTTTATAATTATCATATATTACTTTTACAATCAGGCCATTAAATGCTTAAGACTATGAGATAGATTTTGTTATCTTAAAATAGCATCCATAAAACATATTTATTGAGAAAGAGGGGTAAAAGACAATGCCTCCAAATATATAGAAGAAATTTTAATGATAACTTCCTGTAAAAAAACAAAAATATATTTTTCAGAAGTAAACCAGGCTGTATGGAATCTCCTTGACATTGGATCCTGTAAGGTGCTATTCACTGGGTATGATCACAGTCGTTTACCTGTGCCTCTAAAAAGACTGCTAACATGGATTTCCAGAAGCACCTGGAGTTGAGTGTGCATAGATGCGTTTGCTGATGCTGTCGGCTGTGAAGATCAAAGAGACATAGTGGAAAGACTTCCAAGAACTAGTGCCCATAGGTGAAGCTCTAAAGTTCTTATTGCTGCCATGTTCCATTATCTGCTAATTTTCTACATCATAGTAGTAAACATTTCCTTGTCAACTTTATAAATACTTCTGAATATTGAACATAGCCAAACTTGTATATGCAGTCAACTTCCATTATAATTTTGCTGGGGAATATGGCAAAAACAATTAAAGTCAATGGCAATTTTTCACATTTCTAATATTTAACATATGAACTCAACTATGAAAAACTCATTTATGAAGTTTATATACTTTTCAGTATCCTTCATAACACTTAGAGTGAGGCATTAATATTCTTCTCACGTAACCATGCTCTATCTTGAATTGTGCAGTTCCTTAGAAAAATCAGATAGCTGAAACACTAATAGAAATAGATTGCCAATACATAAAAGGTTTCTTTTTACTTTAATTGCTGTGTGACATTTCAGTTTACAGGTACTATGTATCTTTAATGTATCCAGCACAGCCTTTAACTCTCTAGAATTAAATGCAGGAAAAAAAATGAACGATCTTATATTTGCTGAAGTTTAAAGCCAGGGAGAGAAGCTCGACACTGAAGTATTCATCATGGTAATAGCCAAGAAGTCGATTGAATTTCTTTTCCAAAGAAAAAGTGAGTCACCCTAGGCCATTTTCAGTGAATTTTATCTTTGTTCACTCAAGTCAGAGTCTCAAAGAGAATTGTTTACATATTTAAAGCATTTAGGTAAAATACACTGAAGCAGATGACTCTGAGAATTAGTCCATATCTTTATGTCAATTGCTCAGGCATCTCTGTACAACATATAATACATTTATCCTGAAATGTTTCCAGAAAAATCTCAGTTATAAATACATCACAATGAATCTGTTCTTGCTGGTTTTATAATTTTAGTGCTAATTAAAGTTCAAATTACTGTGGTGTGTCCAGGCCCAACTAGTACATCACCAATACAACCAAGACACATAAGTCTCAGTAAACAACATGGAAGATGTGTCAGAAATATTGTAGAAGCAAGAGTACAAAGGTCTTTGCTGAAAGATAGTATCTTCTAGAAACCAATAAAGCTTCACTTATGAAATTTTAACAACAGGTTTTCCTAAAGAAGACTTGTAAAACAACTATATCAGTCAACATGCTGTTATGGATGGGATAAATTGTAAAAAGCTATACCCTTTGATTTTTGTCATTCTAAATATTATCATCATCTTTGTAATCTAGTATATTAAAACAATATTCCCTGAGCCGGGCGTGGTGGCGCACGCCTGTAATCTCAGCACTTGTGAGGCCAAGGCAGGCCGATTTCTGAGTTCGAGACCAGCCTGGTCTATAGAGTGAGTTCCAGGACAGCCAGGACTACACAGAGAAACCCTGTCTCAAAAAACCAAAAAAAAAAAAAAAAATAAATAAATAAATAAATAAATAAATAAAATCCCAATATTCCCATAAACCTGCTCAAATTTGTATTTCTATATGAATTTTAATATGATTATCACAGCAATAATTAGACTTATATAATTACCTAAGTTCCAAAATGTAGTGATTCTTGTGTTTCTTATGCAGATGAGTTTGGTTTTGTTTTTAGATGTACAATAATATTTCAATTTTATTTTAGACAATTTATGTAAAAAGAAGACTATAAAATAGTGCTTTACTTTCCAAATTACAAGAAATTTCTTTCCATTTGATTGCTAGCATTACATTCCCACCTAATTGTAAATGGGGAAGATTCTGCGTGTTGTCCACAGAGCTTAGTCTGAATCAACGCACTCCTGGCTTTATGCACTAGGAGGGAGATATTAAGACTTCCCTTCAAATGGGCCTTTCCACATTTACCGCAGGGAGTTATAATACAAGCTTCCCACAGCATTTCTGCTAATCAAGGTGTACAGGTTGAGGCGAAGATATTATAATAACATTTTACTAGAAAGTATAGATTACAAAATAGACCTATTTTCTTAAAGAGAAATAAAGAAAACTCTGGAGAGAATTGAGATGGCCTGAGATATTTTAATTGCTTTGTAAAAAGATAATTAGAACTGTACCAGTTTATGTGGCAAAGGAGATATTATGATTCTTGAATGGAATGTGGAACAACTACATCAACTTAATCATATTTATAGGTTTTCAAGCACCTACTATTTTGTAATAAGAACATCAAAAATTTACTTCCAGCAATTGTGAAGTATAAAAAAATATTCTATATATTGTCATTAACTATAATCAGCAATAAATCAGCAGTAAAGTAGAATTCACCAAATGATATTACTCTTTCTATTTTCCTGACCTTTGGTATTTTCTTGTCCACCATTGCTTTATGTCTTAGAACAAGGAATCATCACTACATTCAATGGTCCTGAGTTTGTTTTCAGTACCATGCATCACTGAGATCATGTGTTTATCTTCCTGTGTCTGGTTACTTCATTTTATTGATAACCAATTGCTTCTATATTTTCATAAAATATAGACCACTTCTTCCTCTGTAATGGTTGAGTAATACTGTTATACATGTGAATAAGTAACATTTTCATATTCATTCATCTGATAATGAATTGCTTGTCTATTGTGAATTGACTTCAAGACTTTGAGGTAAATATCTGTTGGCTATTCACTGGAAATGGAGTAGCTCTACGTGTGTTTTGTGAAGAAATATCATGCAGCATATATTAATATATTATTATATTATATAGTGATTATATTATAATATTATAATATAATAACTAAAATACCAATATTATATTACATATAAATTTAAATTCCTACCAGGTTGTATAAAGCATTGCCTTCTTTCTAAGCTCTAAACATTTGGTAGCATCTATTATGTTCATACTAGGTACTGTGCAGGAGTAAAATGTTGTCTTTTGAATTTTAACTTGAATTCAGTAGTGAATAGCTAAGTTGATTAGTTTTTCATATATGTTAGATAGCCTATTGCATCTTCTTTAAAAAATGTGTATAACGACATCTCTAGCCTGCTCTTAAATTTGTATTGCGTTTTCTTGCAGTTGAATTGTATGAGTGCCTTCCATATTTTATGCATGTACCTTTTATATCATGCTTACAGTTTGAAAATACTTTTTTCCAGGTTTCAACTTGTGTTTTCACCGTATTGTTTGTTGTAAAGCTTTACTAGCTTGACAAAATCTTTTGTGTCTATTTCTATGTCCTGACCATATTCAGGAAAATTATGAAGTAGAGTGCGACTATTAATTTTTTCCTACATTTATTCCCAGTATTTCTATAGTTTCTTATCATTATTTCTAGTTGCTCTATAATGTGATATGAGGAAATAAATTAATTTATTTCTCCTGCATATAGATACATAGTTTTCCCAATGATATTTATTGTGGCTATCATTTTTTCATATGATTTTGGAAATTTTGTCATAAATGGACTGAACATAGTATTTCTAGGTGATATAGTCTGTTTCATTATCATTCTTTCTATTTTATCACCCTGACTTATTATAATTTTGGGGGTAAATTTGGCTATTCATTATTCCTTATTGTTTGATAAAATTTCTTAAAATTTTGCTGTTTGATCTAACCAGTGTTTTGCTTTGTTTGGATTTTCTGGTGATGTATGAATTTTAAGATTGTGTTTTTTTAATATAAAAATAATATTTGCATTTTGGTTTTATTTGCACTGACTACAGTGAAAGCAGTGGATATTGCTCACTTTTAAAATCTGTTAATATCAATAATCTTTCCTTTGATTTTCTGTTGTTTAGCCTCTCTCATAAGTCTTAAATTTTAAATATGTAGATCTTTGGCCTCTGGTTAATTTTTTTTTTAGTATTTTGATTATCTCATTGCATAAATAAAATCTTTCTCAATTTCTTTTACAACTAAGTCATTTCTATTATATGTAAATTTTGAGTGGTAAACCTTGATCTTACATGTTATTCAATTTGTTAGTTTTCATTAATTTTGGAGGAATTCCATCTATGTTTTTCTGTATATATATGCAAATGTCGAATTGTATATATGTGTAGATTCATATTATATGAAGCCACAGATAATTTCATTTCTCTTTTCATTTTTTCATATTATCATTCTTCATTAATAACTCTTAACATTGATTTAATATTATATTATCTGGCAGTTGTGCATAATTTGGTATTATTTGGTGTTAGTATTTAATATGCTAGATAAATCATTTGGGAACTTCTTTGTGTTGAGACCCAATCATTTTACTCACACATTCATAAGGAATTTTAACTGATTTTCTTTAATTTGTTGTTTTAATCATTTTAATTTAATCATCTCATTTTTATTGGTACTTTGTGAATTTCCTATCACGCACCTCAATTCCACTCATGTCTCCTTCCCCTTTTAACTGCCACTAATCTTGGAAAGTACTCCTCAACAGAGGAAAAACATCTTGGTTGAAAAGCTAAAGAGTTTCCCAGGATGTCACACACTATACCCTTGTGAACACACTCCTTTAAATGGTGACTGCAATGAGTAGTTTGTCTGGTATGCGGCCTCTGGTTTCTGCTATTCTATCAATACTGGAACCTGACTGACTCACCTGTTGTGGCTCTGTGTCATGGAGATCCTGTCATTGGATATGTAGGACTGAGCCTTCAGGCAGACTAGCACTTGATCATTACACTGTGAAATTTTAAGAAATACTACCAAAATAATAAATAATAAATGGCCAAATTTACCCAAATTATAACAAGTAAGGGTTATAAAGTATATACAGTGACTAATGCAACAGACTACATCACCTAGAATTTTTTTTTTAATTTTATTTTCTATATTCTATGTTTACATTCCAAAGGCTTTCCCCTTTCCCAGTTCCCACCCACCATAGTTCCCATAGTTCCTCTCCCCCCCATCTGTTCCCCAATAATTCCCCCTCCCCCCGCGGTTTCTTTACTAAACTGGAAGCAATCGTTACAGGCCCAGGGTCCTCTCCTTTCTTCTTCTTGGGAATCATTTGACTTGCTATTTGTGTCTTGAGTATTTAGGGCTTCTGGGCTCATTAATATCCACTTATCAGTGATTGCATTTCAGGTGCATTCTTTTGTGATTGGGTTAATTCACTCAGGATGATATTTTCCAGGTCTAACCATTTACCTACAAATTGCATGAATTCATTATTTTTAATTGCTGTGTAGTATTCCATTGTATAAATATACCACATTTTCTGTATCCATTCCTCCTTTGAGGGATATTTGGGCTGCTTCCAATTTCTGGCTATTATAAACAAGGCTGCTATAAACATAGTGGAGCATGTGTCCTTATTGCATGCAGGGGAATCCTCTGGGTATATGCCCAGGAGTGGTATGCCAGGGTCCTCTGGAAGTAACATGCCCAATTTTCTGAGGAACCGCCAAACTGATTTCCAGAGCGGTTTTACCATTTTGCAATCCCACCAACAGTGGAGGAGTGTTCCTCTTTCTCCACATCCTCGCCAGCACTTGTTGTCTCTTGAGTTTTTAATCTTAGCCATTCTGACTGGTGTGAGGTGGAATCTCAGGGTTGTTTTGATTTGCATTTCCCTGATGACTAATGATGTTGAACATCTTTTAATGTGTTTCTCGGCCATTCGAATTTCTTCTGGTGAAAATTCTTTGTTTAGCTCTGTGCCCCATTTTTTGATAGGGTTATTTGGTTCTTTGCGGTCTAACTTCTTGAGTTCTTTGTATATATTGGATATTAGCCCTCTGTCGGATGTGGAGTTGGTGAAGATCTTTTCCCACTTTGTTGGTTGCCGTTTTGTCCTTCTGACAGTGTCCTTTGCTTTGCAGAAACTTTGTAATTTTATGAGGTCCCATTTGTCGATTCTTGATCTTAGAGCATAAGCTATTGGTGTTCTGTTCAGGAACTTTTCCCCTGTGCCCAAGTCCTCCAGGGTCTTCCCAAGTTTCTTTTCTAATAGTTTCAGTGTGTGAAAGCAGTGCTAAGAGGAAAACTCATAGCTCTAAGTGCATCCAAAAAGAAACTGGAGAGAGCATATACTAGCAGCTTAATGGCACACCTTAAAGCCCTGGAAGAAAAACAAGTTAATTCACCCAGGAGGAGTAGAAGACAAGAAATCATCAAACTCAGGGCTGAAATCAATCAAATAGAAACAAAGAGAACCATACAAAGAATCAACAAGACCAGGAGCTGGTTCTTTGAGAAAATCAACAAGATAGATAAACCCTTAGCCAGACTAACCAAAGGACACAGAGACAGTATACAAATTAACAAAATTAGAAATGAAAAGGGAGACATAACAACAGAAACTGAGGAAATTCAAAACATCATCAGATCCTACTACAAAGGTCTATACTCAAAACAACTGGAGAACCTGGAGGAAATGGACAATTTCCTAGACAGATATCAAATACTAAAATTAAATCAGCATCAAGTAGATCAGCTAAATAGTCCCATAACCCCTAAAGAAATAGAAGGGGTTATAGAAAGCCTCCCAACCAAAAAAAGTACGGGACCAGATGGTTTTAGTGCAGAATTCTACCAGACCTTCAAAGAAGACTTAACACCAATACTCTCCAAACTATTCCACAAAATAGAGACAGAAGGGACACTGCCCAACTCATTCTTCGAAGCCACAATTACGCTAATACCTAAACCACAAAAAGATCCAACAAAGAAAGAGAACTTCAGGCCAATTTCTCTGATGAATATAGATGCAAAAATACTAAATAAAATTCTTGCTAACCGAATCCAAGAGCACATCAAAACGATCATCCACCATGATCAAGTAGGCTTCATCCCAGGGATGCAGGGATGGTTCAATATACGGAAATCCATCAATGTAATCCACTATATAAACAAACTGAAAGAAAAAAACCACATGGTCATCTCATTAGATGCTGAAAAAGCATTCGACAAAATTCAGCATCCTTTCATGCTAAAAGTCTTGGAAAGAGCAGGAATTAAAGGCCCATACCTAAACATAGTAAAAGCAATCTACAGCAAACCTGTAGCCAACATCAAAATAAATGGAGAGAAACTTGAAGCATTCCCACTAAAATCAGGGACTAGACAAGGCTGCCCTCTCTCTCCATATCTTTTCAATATAGTACTTGAAGTTCTAGCAAGAGCAATTAGACAACATAAGGAAGTCAAAGGGATACAAATTGGAAAGGAAGAAGTGAAACTATCATTATTTGCAGACGATATGATAGTTTACCTAAGCGACCCAAAAAACTCCACCAGAGAACTTCTACAGCTGATAAACAACTTCAGCAAAGTGGCAGGTTATAAAATTAACTCAAGCAAGTCAGTGGCCTTCTTGTACTCAAAGGACAAGCAGGCAGAGAAAGAAATTAGGGAAATAACACCCTTCACAATAGCCACAAACAACATAAAGTATCTTGGCGTAACTCTAACCAAACAAGTGAAAGATCTGTACAACAGGAACTTCAAGTCCTTGAAGAAAGAAATCGAAGAAGACCTCAGAAGATGGAAAAATATTTCTTGCTCCTGGATTGGCAGGATCAATATAGTAAAAATGGCCATCTTGCCAAAAGCAATATACAGATTCAATGCGATCCCCATCAAAATCCCAACTCAATTCTTCATAGATCTAGAAAGAGCAATTCTCAAATTCATCTGGAGCAACAAAAAACCCAGGATAGCTAAAACTATTCTCAACAATAAAAGGACTTCTGGGGGAATCAATATCCCTGACCTCAAGCAGTACTACAGAGCAATTGTGTTAAAAACTGCATGGTATTGGTATAGCAACAGGCAAGCAGATCAATGGAACAGGATTGAAGACCCAGAGGTTAACCCACAGACTTATGGTCACTTGATCTTTGATAAAGGAGCCACAACCATCCGGTGGAATAAAGATAGCCTTTTTAACAAATGGTGCTGGTTCAACTGGAAGTCAACATGCAGAAGAATGCGAATTGATCCAATCTTATCTCTTTGCACTAAGATCAACTCCAAGTGGATCAAGGACCTCCACATAAAACCAGACACACATCACCTAGAAATTTTATGTTCAACTGATTTTTGATAAAATTTCCAAAATTACATGCTGTGTAATGATGGGGAAATGTGGTGCAGTTGAAAGTCCTAGATATGTGGCTTTGAGGTATCTGAGTTGGTCAACCAGCAGGCTCTCCTACTCTCACAACCTGGGGCAGAGAGGCTGGCTCACTATCAACTCCTGTAGACAGGGATAGCTCTATACCACTGACCAGGTGAGGTACAGGGCCTGCTCTCCTAAGTGATGCAGTTGGTGGGGGACATGGTCATTTCTTCCACTCTCATGACCCTGGAGCTGCTTTCCTGCCTACCCCAGATGGTGAGGCATGAAAGAACAGAGGAAGAAGTCTCTCTCATCTGTACTAATGTCTACCAGACAGTTCCTGAGCACATCCCCTTGGGAACTGCTCCCCAGAGTCCCCAGATCCACTGTGCTGCCCAGGCTAGGTGCAGGGTCCATTTGCTAGGGGGCTGCAGCAAGTGAGGAATATGACCTCAAGGCCAGATTCCTTTCCCACTGTAGGAGGCAAGGGTTGAGTGTCGGGGATGACATCTGTCCCTTATCTAAGCTGCCACAGAACATAAAAATGGTGGGGGAAGCTCTCCCACATGCATAGCCTCAGGCCAATCCCTGATACCGCCCACCATCAGGGTCATCTCTTCTGCCCACTGATGATGTCTAGGGCACAATGGAGTGGAGGGGACCCCACTGCACAGCAGACAAGAGGCAGGTCCATTTTTTCTATGCTCAAACCCTCAGGGCCAGCTCACCTAGAACCCCCACATCCATGGACAACACTACTACTGTGCTGTCCAGGTGAGATGTAGGGTGTGCTTTCCTGTATTGATAACCTTGGGGCCAACTCTCCTAACTTCCATGGGTATCAAGGGGTAAGGAGGGCATCTCTACCTTGCCCATATCACCACAGGGCATACAAATGGCAGGTTTAGCTCTTCTATACTCACACCCTCAAGTTGGCTGGTTTCCACCCCAGACACCACAGTCAGGTCAGCTCAACTATCCTGTTCAGGTGAAATGCAGGCCCTGCTCTCCAGAGTGCTGCAGCTAGTGAGGGACAGGGTCAGTTCTCCTGCTCTCATAACCCCAGGAAAGGGGTATGTATCCTGACTGCCATGTGTGGTGAGCAGCAAGAGAAGAGGGTATCACTTTCTCTTGCATAAAATTTCACATAAGATAAATGTTAGGGAGGTCAGCTCTCCTCATGCATCCCAAGATGAACATGTGAGGGGTGGGACAAGTTCTGCACAGCCCAGAGACACCAACATGTTTCCAGTGCCAGCCCAAGTCAGGGCTACCCAACTGGAGTTTGGTTGTAACAGATCACTGATGCTGCAGGGTCATGAACACATTCTTGAGCCCAGGTGGCAGCACAGGCCAGGACCCCACCATGGTCCCATGTGGCAACACTGGATACTCACACCAGAAAGATCCTCACTTTCCCAAAGACTCCTGTTTTCTCATTTCACTGTGTACACATCCTGCTGTTTCTTTTCCTCTTCCCTTTCTTCACCACTTGCTTGGTTCTTTTAGAGGAACCTTGAGTCACTAAGAGTCCTGGGTCATCTCAGGAGTTTTCTCAGGAGTGCTAGCTCCACTTGTGCATAATGGAGCTGGACTGGTGGTCATCTCAGGCTAGTTCCCTGTCCTGGCCTCCTGGAAATGGATTGGTGGACATCTTGGGCTTATTTTTTTCTTTTTCTTTTTAAATTACTGAGTTCTTTTTATTGTAATATGTTTTCTTTTACATTTGAAATGAAAACAAATATATTTCTACATAAATTATTTATCTGCATGTCAGAAAAAATTAAATAGAACAAGGTTAGTAGGATAACTCATGGTTTATTTAAGTTCATGAACATTATATATAAACCTTTTTTATTGGATAAATTCTATATTTACATTTCATTTCCCTTTTTTGGTTCCCCACCCCCCAAAGGTCCCACATGCCCTTTTCCCTCCCCCTGCTCCCTCATCTACCCCTTCCCACTTCCCTGTTCTGGTATTCCCCTACACTGATGCTTTGATCCTTTCCAGCACCAGTGTCCACTCCTTCCTTCTTGTCGGACATCATTTGATATGTGAATTGTGTCTTTGGTGTCCCAAGATTCTAGGTTAATATCCACTTATCAGTGACTGCATACCATGGGTATTCTTTTGAGACTGGGTTACCTCACTTAGTATGATGTTCACCAGCTCCATCCATTTCTCTAAGAATTTTATGAATTCATTGTTTCTAATGGCTGAATAGTATTCCATTGTGTGAATGGCTAAGATTAAAAACTCAGAAGACATCAGGTGTTGGCGAGGATGTAGAGAAAGAGGAATACTCCTCCACTGCTGGTGGGACTGCAAGCTGGCACAAACACTCTGGAAATCAGTCTGGCGGTTCCTCAGAAAACTGGACATGATACTTCTGGAGGATCCAGCCATACCACTCCTGGGAATATACCCAGAAGATTCCCCAGCATGCAATAAGTATACATGCTCCACTATGTTCATAGCAGCCTTATTTATAATAGCCAGAAGCTGGGCTTATTTTTTCATGGAATGTTTAGCTACTCATCATTCAGATATTCACTAGTCAGAACACTGAGCACAGACTAGCTTCTCTACTCTCTGCCACTTACTGATGCACAGTGACACAGCAGCCACACCTGCAATGCCTCTAGAAGCAGGATACATATATTTTTGAGGTTATAATATAATCACATCACTCCCATTTTCTTACTTTCCCCCAAATTTCCTATATATTTTTAATGCTCCTATTCAAGTCCATACCTGTGTTTGCATATATATTTCTCAATATAACATGTTGAGTTTGCATATTGTTACTAAAATATGTGTGTGTGTGTGTGTGTGTGTGTGTGTATATATATATATATATATATATATATATATATATACGACCATTTGACATTGCATAGCTATTCAAGATTATTTTCCCCACTTTTAGCATTCCTTACTTGTCTCTAAAACATTTTGTATCATGATTCATGTTGTATTGAGTTGTGCTGATGGCATCTTTGTGTCTATTAAGATGTTTTGCTTTTCATTCTATTAATTTGTTATATCAAATTTACAGCATTGCATATGTAGTAAGAGCATTGTGGATAATCCTCATTGTGTGGAATTTGGTTGCCTATCTCTTTTTTTTATCGTTTATTAAATAATTAAATGCTCTTAAATGAAGTTATAGATTTTTGATGTTGGTATATATTGCTATAAAATTTTTCTTCAAATTGCTTTACTATCTCCTAGAAACTTTTTGTAATTTACTTTTATTGTTTTTCATCTAATTTTCTTTTTTATATGATTGGTCATTCAAGGTAATTTGCCATATACAATCACATGAAATTTCCAAAATTTTGTATTGTCAACTTCTATATTTATACCATTGTGTTCAGAAAACTACGTACTTATACATTCTAGGTTTTATTTTTGTGTTCTAATGTTATGGTTATATGATAACAGGTTATGTTGGAACCTATTGGACGGATATGAGATGAGAATATAATTTGTGAATATATATGTATGAATATTATACATAAACATATGAATATATATTCCAGTTTCTCCTTTATATATGCTTTCTTATTTGAAGAATTTATATTTTTGAAATTATGTTGCTAGAGTTCCTTGTTATTGTATCTTCTTCACTTCCTTTAATATTTCATATATTTATATGTTCAAATGATCAATGAATATGTTTATAATATCTATATCATCATATTAAACTGACATATAATGTTAATTGTTTATTTTTAAATTATTTATTCCAATATTATTATTTTGTTTTATCAAAAATAGGTCAAGCTATCTTTGCCCACTAAAGTACAATTTCTTATCTTTAACATTTTGTCTATTAATATCCTTAGACCTGCAGTGAATCACTTGCTATTTGCCAGTGCATGGGTCTGATTTCTATTTTGGTTTAGTTCTAATTTATTTCTGTCACTATTTTTTTCTAACAAAATTTGGATACTCATAATACTGGCAATTCCTGATCAGTAAGGAAATAGTATTGTCATGCTCTTAATTGTTTTCTCTTTGACATTTCCCTTGCTGTCTTCATGTTTTCTCTTTGTTTTGTATATTGTCTACAGTGTATTACTGTGGCTCTAAAGCCTCAATAAAACTAGATGATAATTGTTCGTTGGACAAATATTTCCTCTTTGTCATTCAAATTTGGCTGCAATACTCACCAATATTTCAAGTCACTCCATGGATGCATACTAATGACTTAATCACATAGTTACTGCAGTATAAAAGACAGACATTTGCATGTAAGAAATTAGGAGCTCTGTTGATAAACACCAACTGGACAGAATTCACATTGAAAACATATCGGTAGTCACTACTTGTAAAATTCAGATATCAGATATGTTTAAATCATGTTTCTTTATTTGTTTGTTTTTCATTACAAACCCTATTCAAATGACGTACTTCAAAGGCTTATAGTGGTAAATATGACTATAATAAAAGTTTAAAAGTTCAAAACCTATACTTTTTATAAAATTGTTCCACTTATTATTAGCTATGTATGTGCCTCAAATCATTCCAAAATGAAGTAACCTTTTTTTTTTTTTTTTTTACAGAACATCTCGCAAGGTCTATCTTTTTTCTCCCTTTATTTACTTATTTATTCACTTATGTATTTACACATATATAGTGTGCATCTTAAATTCTAAAATTGTGTGTATATGTGTGTGCACATGTATGTGTGTTTGTGTGTGCATGTATGTGAGTGTATGAGAGAAAGAGTGAGAGAGAGAGAGAGAGAGAGAGAGAGAGAGAGAGAGAGAGAGAGAATGTTTGCATGTGTGTATTATTTTTACCTCAAACTCTCAAACTTCTACTTGGTGAATTCTGGGGAATTTACTTGAAAGCTTTAAGGTTATACAATGCTTCTTTGACCTTCCAATTTATTTGTGATTGCATGCCTGTCTCTACTTTTACTCCCTCTTCTACATTCTAACACCTTTGAAGTCAGAATTATTTTCTGAATAACATAATTATAAAATGTTATGACCCAAGATGAGTTATTAAAAAGAAGTGTTTCATTCCTTTGGAATCTTATGAAAGTTACTAGTGAGCATTAGTGAAGCAGAGCTTAATTTATGGGTGAAAACAATACTGAATTGGATTATTTTATTTCCTCAAGTTCTGCAGTTAGATTTAGATTTCTGTTATGAATTATGTTTTAGTAAATTTCATCACAATTTGTAAGAAGAAATTATTCCCAGTTGTCAAAAGGCTATCATCCTTTCTCCATTTTGCAAATGTTCCTTACAATTACAGATACTACTTTCTGAATTCATTTAATATTCATATTGGAATAAAGCATCTGTTGTGGCAGATGGAGCAAATGACATCCAGTTTAGCTGTTTAAATAACCCTTAAGGATCAATGTGAAATTTACAAAAAAATAATTTGTAATTCATTTTGGATTAATTAATTTGAATTAATAGTATTCTGTAAAGTCATATTGCAGCTGTTCCCAGACCAAACTGACTGAATTCAAATGTTTAGACAGCTTAAATCATGTGCTTTGAAAGACAGAAGACAATACTCCTGCATTGTTTTTTTATTTAAAATACATACATCTTCAAAAAAATCTGGAATGATAATATAAATAAAACAAAACAGTTCATTTTCATAATTATTTAGGTAGTTGTTCTGATAATACAAATTTTCTACAATTCCAATTTAGCTTATGTCAACTGATATCACAGTCAAATGAGATCAATCAAATGCTTTCAAATGCACCCTTTATTTTTTTAATACTCTACTAACAATAATCATTTTTGTATTATGTATTATATATAATGTAAGAAAGCAAGATAAATTTCAATAGCAAGAATATCTATTTTTATGGCCTTCCCATCCTTTAATAGGTTTTTTCCTGCCTTGACCAGGCTGAAAAGACCTTGCATGCTTGACAAAATGTACCATAATGACCTCGGTTGAATCATCTGCCTTAGTTGCATGTGGAAGAAGTTCCCACAGTAACTTTGAAGAATAGACTTCCGAATGACCTTGCTTTGCCACATAATCCAGCTAAAGCAAAGCATGGGTCTGTGGACTTTCCATATATATATATATGGTATATATATATATATATATATATATGTATAAATTATTCATTGCTGAATATTAAACTTGAACCCTTGATCAGTATCTTGTCTTGGCTTCATCCTTCTCTAGTACCCTGTCCTTTTTATTTCCAACCCCGCTTTCAGGTAAACCCAGTGTGTCCATGGTTGCTGGGTGGATACTGGAGGCACTTGAAAAGGGGCCTGAAAATGGGGGGAGATCTACAGAAAACAGAAGATAAGTAACAGTATCCTGCACGGTTAGCAACTAAGAGCATTAATGCTAGCACTAGTAATACATTTTATTTTTTGGTGGCTGTTATTGCAGGAGGTGCATTAAGGGAATAGAGGCTAGTCTGAAGAAGTATTGATCCAACACTGAATTCACCTAGGGATGACAGTGCAACAGAACAGGGGAATTCTAAACAGGCATTTGTCTGCAGAAGAAAAAAAAAACTACCTCAGGTTAGAGGAGCAGGATTTAAAAAAGAGAGATGTTAGAAAAATTCTTAGGTAATGTAGATTTAAGCTGTCCGTGGTTCCAAGAAGTAGGAATGGTAAGTACACAATGACATGAGAAAGAGAGAGAAAAGAGATTTCAGAAAAGAGGTTGTCCCATGTCTTGGGACACTTTAGCAAAAAAGAAGGAAAATAGATATACGCTATTTCAGAACTCTCTTAGGTACAAGAGAAAATCAGGAGACATCCTGCTTCCTCTCTGGCTTCTACTGGAGATATCCTTAGTTATGGTTCTGGGTCTCTTAGGCAGGACATCAAGTTATGTTCCCTCTCTATTATCTGTTCATGGTGCACCAATCTGTCCATATCTGTCAATTTATCTGATTTTTTTCTTTGTTTGAAGGATTATTGTACTGTGTTTCATGTTAAAAAAAATGGTTAGAACTTTATCTGCTGGTCAGTCACCTCTTTATTTAATTTTAACTCCTTTCAAAATAAAAAAAGGAAGTCTCAAATGGCCTTTGGAGCTCTGCACCTCTAGTTAGGAGTCCAGCATAGCTAGAAAAGCTCTGCCAGGAACTGATTGTCTATAAAGGGGCCAGCAGTTTCTGAGCTTCTATGGTAAGCTGAAAGTTGTTTCTCCTAGAAAAATCTCTGTGATTGATTATTGGGTTCAATAGGTGATTTCTCTTTAAATTACAGCTAGAAAAAGTAAGAAAATTTTGTTTTGTATAAATATATAAATTGTGTGTAGCCCCTTCATTTTTGTTTCTGCCTGGATTTGAATCTATAATTATGTTCTTTATGTCTTGGTTATAGAGCATTGGCTTATAAGTTATTGGATATGATTAAAGATTTGTAACATTGGTAACAGAAAGTTAACTCAGGGGGAGGTAGGAGGCCTTATAGGACTTTTGGGGAGGAGGGAGCCAGATAATGATTATGCAGGAGAAGTTAGAATTATGGCTGTTTCCCGCATGTCATTATAGCTGTGCCTGCTAATAAAAGAATTGCTCAACTTATTTGAGTTCCCTTGTATTCCCTACCCTTCAGATATTTTAAGAGTGAGAGAGGACAAAGTCACTTTGGTTCCTCTGATGTGTACTTGGTCCAATTTAATACCAATAAGAGACCTAATCTTAAATTACTAACTGAAGACAACCATAACAATGGTCTTTGGTCAGGTAAAGGTTCAATAGATGGCCCAACACAGGGAAATCGATGGGGGAGGGGAGGTGGGAGCGGGTCGGGTGGAGGGGCATATATGTGAAGACAGGGGGTGGGAGGAGGGGCTAGGGTCTTTTGGGAGGGGAAAATTGGGAAAGGTTTTACCATTGGCAATGTAAATGAAGATGATATTCAATAAAAAAAGAAAGAAAAGAAAAAATTGCCAACTGAAGAAAAAAATTGAAGGATTATGACACACCAGAGCTGGTGTACCCCACTCACTTCCAAGGGACTGGTTATTCCATTAATAATGGTTATTCCATTAATACAAAACAAAATTCAATCAAGATGTATGAAAGGTTAATAAAATTAAGAACATGTGGGGCATTTATAACCTGGCTTGCCTATTTTAGCTGCCATTGCAGGAAATCCATATAGAATTGTTATAAATTTAAAAGATCGTTTTTATACTATTTCTTTGTGTATTGGTGGCTGTAATAGGTTTATATTTAGTGTGTCTGCTTGTAATTTTGAATAACACATGAATTGATATCATTAAAAAATATTTGCCTCCATGAATGGCTAATAGCCCAAAATTACATTAAAAATTTGTTTCTGCTTCAATACTTCAGGACTTTGAATCCTTCAGTGCCTATTATTCATTATATGGATATTTTATTAGCTGATCCCTCTGATGAAGTTTTATTACAAGTCTTTGCTCATATACAATTAACTTTAAAATTTTGGAGTAGCTTTTGCTTCAGAAAATATTGAAAGGCAATATCTCTTTTAATATTTATGACACCAGTTATATCCTAAACAAATTGTGGCAAAGGAAATTCAATTAAGGAAAGATAATTTACATTAAATGATTTTCCAAAGCTGTTAGGATATGTTGATTGGCTAAGACCTCATCTTAAGCTTATCATAGGAAGACTCAAGCCTCCATTGGATATCAATTTATATTGATAAAAATCCTAATTTCCCTGGACAATTATTTGTCCCCTGATGAGGGATAAGTAGCTTTGCAGAAAATAGAGGAAGCCATTAGCCAACATTAGATACATCTTATAAAATATGAGCAATTGTTGACTGATTAACAGAAGTGCTTTGGCAGAAGGGCCCATTTATGTGGATTCATCTTTCTTCATCCCCAAGTAGATTGAACACCCGATTATGAAGCTGTTTCTGTGTTAATACAGAATTGTAGGATAGAGTCATGAAAGTATTTTTGGAAAGAACTTGATGAACGATTTATTCCTTATTTCAAACAGCAATTAAATTGGTTATTGCATAATACTGATATTTGGCGTATTGCATAGCAAAAAATTTGAGGCAAATTTCACAATCATTATACAAAAGAGTAGTTGTTAGAATTTGCCTCTATATATGCTTTTGTATTTCCTATAAATTTATGCATGCAGCTGATAGAGAACACACTTACTGTATTTATAAACAGCTGATCTAATTAATGGGAAAGGAACATATGTGATTGGATCATATATTTATTCTCTCGAGTTTCCTCCCTGCTTCCCAAACATGCTGTAGCCACTGTTTTTGAAATGTGGAAATATCAAGCTTTTAATTTGTATACTGATAGCCAAAATATAGCTCATATGCAATTTCTTGAAATTGTTCCTATTTTAGATACTGCTACTTTTCAAATTTTACAGTTATTTATACAAATACAGCTTAATTTAAGAAACATGCACTGTTACTTACATTATAGGACATTCAAAAGCAGTGACACAGCTGATTTGTATACCAGGCAGATTATAGGCTTTACAGGAACAATTAACCAAACAATCTCATTCTTTAGAGCATCAAAATTATAATAGGTTGAGACAACAATTTTGTATTTAATTCATAACAAATTGTAAAGGCTTGTTTTCAGTGTCCTAAAGGCCAAGGCATTGTGGAAAAGGCCCATGGAACTTAAAAACCATATCTTTAAAAAACAAAACATGGGGCATTATATCCCCATATACCACAAAATTATTTAAATCATGCATTTTATTTTAAAATTTTAAAATTCAGATGGCAGGGAGCTCTCTGAGTGTGGGAAGAGCCGCTACTGGAGCTTGTGCCCTGGTTTTGCATGGACAAAATTATGAGCTTCTTAGAATGGCTATATATATATATATATATATATATATATATATATATATATATATAAACAGAAATGGTAGAAACCTCTATTTCTCATTTGCAAGAATATCTAACCTCATTGTTTGAGGTAGTCCTTCAAAACAGGAGAGGACTTGTTCTTTCATTCCTTCAACAGGGAGGACACTATACAGCCCTCCATGAAGAATGTTACTTTTACTTTGAGCATTCAAGAATAGTAGAGGATTCTATGACTAAAGTTTGAGAAGGACAAGCCAATAGGAAAAGAGAAAAAGTACCAGCAATGGTTTGAATTCTTGTTCTCCATTTCTCCATTTCTTACAACTTGAATTTTTACATTTTTTGGACCACAATTAATTATAATTTTGTTGCTTTTAACTTTTAGATCTTGTATCTTAAACAGATTGGTTGCCTTTATGCAGGATTGCTTACAGCAAGCTCAGCTATTTACCATGGCCATTATCCATCACTATGAATGAATGCACTGAGTAAATATTCATATGTCCTTTGTGGCGTCATTCTGAATTGGAAAGAGTTTGTAATAGAAGGGTGGTAGTCAGAGACATGTAAGTGTGCTCTTGAGCTTCTATCCTAAGGCAGTGTTATACATCAATGCTATGTTTGTTCTCCATGACAGGGAAGAGGAAGCAATGTAGACACTGACCTAAGACATGCATGGTTGCCTGGCCAGTCTTTACCGTAGAGGTGATTAAGATAAACAAGTAAATCTTGTGTCCTCCATCCAACCACTGGTACTTCTCATGTTTAAAAAACAATAACAACAACAAAAGAGGAAACCGTGTCCTTCTCAGCCTTGAGCAGGCTTTTTACAGCCTGGAGCAGGCTGAATAGACCTTGAGTGCTTGCCATAATGGACGTTAATGACCTAGGCGGAGTCATCTGCCTTGGTTGCTTGTGAGAGTTCCCACAGGAACTTAGAAGAATAAACTGTCCTATGATGTTGCTTTGCAACATAATCCACCTGAAACAAAGGGTGGGTCTGTGGGCTTTACCTATATAAATGCAGTGCTGAATATCAAACTTGAAGCCTTAATCAGAACCTTGTCTTGGCTTCATTCTTCTCTTGCCCCCATCTCTTTTCTATTTACAGCTCCCATTTCAAGCAAAGCTAGTTTGTCCATAGCCATGGGATGGCTACAATTTTTTACACAAGGGACAAGAAAAATATCTTTCAGATTAGTTTTATCTTTCAGTGACTATTTACTATCTCTTATGAGAATTCATTGACTATTTGAACCATCATTCAATCCTCAGTGGAAGAATGTATAGTCCAGAAGACTCAGTAGCAATTACACCTATGCTATACATGATTTTTTAAAGCAATTATTGAATGTAGAATCATTGTATAACTCAGGTTGTTTTTTTTTTTACCTTGTATCCTGATATCTTAGGTGCTATGCATTTTGCCTATGTTTTTTCTATAACAATTAACTTAATAATTAAAGTCAAGCAATCCAAGGAAGGTTGAGTTGATTTGGTTTAGGCACAATTACCTAGCATGGTATTTCTTTTATACATACATATACATATACACATATACACACATGAACATATACACACATACACTTATACATATACACCACATATACACATATATGCATATATGCATATATACATATACACATATGCACATACACATATACACAAATACACATATACACAAATACACATATACACAAATACATATATATACATATATACACATATAAAAAATACATATATATACATATATACACATATACATATATATACATATATACACATACACATATACATACATATACATATACATATATGTAATAGATATACATATATACAATTTTAAATTATTAAAAACATTCCTTCATACACTTCATACAAGATGTTTTGATCATACTCTTTTCTCTCTCTAGACTTCTCTATTCAACCAACTTTATGTTCTCTCTCTAACTTTTCTTTCTCACAAAAAAAATCAGTGCAAGTAGAGCAAATTTAATAATAAAAATCAATGTAAAACAAAACAAAAGCATACACACACACACACACACACACACACACACATATATTTTCTATTTTGTATTTCTCCCCTTTACATGGTACTGGCATAAAGTTTGACTGATATACTCAGTGCCATTCTATTGGTGATGACTGATTTTTTTCTTTCTTTCATAGCAGTTGCAATCCATTCTCTGGTTAAGAGTGTCTACTTCCCTTTCTCTGTGTTGGGATTTTTTTTCTAGATTGAACTTTTGTCTGTGATTTCATTTGTTTATGAGTGCTGTTGTGTCAAGAAGATGCTAGTTTCTTAGTGTCATTCACCACTTCTGTCTTTTACAGTCTTCTTTCCCTCTATTCCTTGAAGATCCTTGAGCCTTGAGCGCAGGGGTTCCTAAGAACTGAATGCTTAAAATTAAAATTAAAATGCTTAAAGTTAAAAACTTTAGAACTGAATGCTTAAAATTTTTACACTCAGCACTTTGTGCTAGTGTGGGATGCTGTGTTAATTGCTGTCTAGTAAGGGAAGCAGCTTCTCTGATGAGGTTTGAATAAGCTGATATAAAAATATAGCAATATCATTAGTTTTCATTTTATTGCTAATTTCCTTCAGCAAAGTAGTAGCCTTTTTCCTAGGGCCCATGACCTATGTATTCTCAAGTTCTTGACTACTTCAATGAGTGTTTCCTAAATTCAAAAAATATGTTGTTGGTTTGTTGCTTAAGATTTTTTGTTCAGGTAAAATGGTTTATAGTGAGATTTTAATGATAACTTTTCTCCTTTCGTAGTATGCAAAAGTACTACCTGGAATCAGGAATATTTGTTAGTAGGTTGAAACTTCTAGTGGTGGTTTCTTCATGTAAAATAACATAAGTAAATTTGGTCCTCAGCATTAGGTTTCTGATCAATATCCTCAGTAACAATGGTCTGAGATTTGTGGATGCCTAAAGATACCCTATGTACTAAAACACAACCAGATGAAATACATTAATGGTACAAGAAGTTTTACATGGTGGCATATGAAATCTAGTTGGAGCATTGTATCTCCCATTATATGGCGAATGCATTTAAATTATTTTTGTATGTATATATTCTTAAGATTTTATTGTGTTCAAGGGGGCAGTATTATTAGTTATACCTACCTGCATTCCCTCCTTTATGCTGTCCTCATAATCCCTTTCAGTCTACTTCCCCCATTCTATAGCTCAGAACAAAAGAGACAAATAATTAGTGTTTTGTTTTTCCTATTATGGATATTGGTTGCTAATCATTACATATGTCTTTCATTCAAAATAACTACATTGGTTAGGTGACTAGTAAGGGAGCAACTGGAAAGAGGGAATACTCTCATGAATAGGATATAAAATGTAACATTATAAGGAGATACATAAGAAGATAATATATCTTGTGAAAAGTATACATAATATGTATCAACCAGTACAATTCTTAATACTAGTTAAGATTGTTGATGATCTGCCTTCCTTACCCTATCCCTTATCACAGTTTGAGCATCTACATTTAAAATCAAGAGAAAGATACTCACTGTTAGCATTCTGTCTAAGCTCTACCCCACAGTTACCTGGCAACACCAAGGTATGCCTGACTCACTATAAAAGGAGCTGCTTTCTCCCCTCTACTTTCTCTTGCTCCTCTCTTGCTCTGATGCTCTTGCTCTCACCTCTCATCACTTCCCCATCTCCTCATGCTTAAGGCCAGCCTCTCTCTCTCTCTCTCTCTCTCTCTCTCTCTCTCTCTCTCCCTTTCTTTTTTCTCTGCCTCTACTACCCTGCTGACTCCCCTTTCCATGCCCTAGATAAACTTTACTCTATCCTATACCATCTGTGGTTGGTCCCTCAGGAGAAAGAGATGCCTCGGCATAGACCTATTGAGGCACCCCCTTAGGGGAGGTAATGATGGGATGGAACAGTGTTGTGATAGAATAGGAGATTATGGAAAGGAAGAAATTATGTCATAAAATGGGCAGCCTTGTCCCATGGTACAAAAGTGAGAAGCATCCAAGCTCTGAAGATACAAATATTTTGTTATTTATAGAATATAATAAAATAAGTACTCTCATTCTTATTTTTCATGGGAATGTTTTGATTTTGTGATAAAAATTTCAATGTTAAAAAATAAATGCCAATAAAAATATATAACATGATTCATGATTTTGTACTCAAAATGATTATTTGGATTCAGCAATGATATTTTTCACATATACTTACAAAATTCAATAGACTTACGACTCCAATTTGATTTGGATATTTAAAATTCTTTGGTATACAATGTGAATGTATCTAACACAGAAATACTATGGATAACACAAGTTTAAATCAAGATTATAATGAGATGCTTTGACCTCTTCCGGTACTGATTTGATGCAATAGTATGATTCTGTCTTTTGGTCTGCCATTTTGTTTGTTTTGGGGACAATGTCTCACTGGCAAGAAGCATAGCATATCCAATGTTTTGAGATTTTAAGTGTATCACACAATACCAAGTTATAATTTTCTTGAGGAAATTACTCAAATACTCCTAAATAATCAATAATTCAGAATATTTCTTCATTCAATAGTTTATATAGTACTATAGGCTATTCATTCTGAGAAGTAATATAGAATTTACTAAATGAATATAATTATAAACACAGAACCTGTATGACAAAAAGAATCCCAAAGATTGCTAAAATCATTGGTCTGATAAGATTTCTTTTGTAGTTGTTTAAATCATATCTTCCTAAAGAGGAATCCCTTTTAAATTTGACTTTCTTCACCATCAAAATTTATAATAGGACAACATGTACTCCATCTTTTTTTTCTCTCTTTCTTTCTAAATTTTTCATGGTGTGTGTGTGTGTGTGTGTGTGTGTGTGTGTGTGTATTCTTTGTTTTGGCTCCTTTCTCAGATTATGTGAGAGGTAGGATGAATAACTTCCAAATAAGCAATATCCCCTTCTATCCATTCTAGATGTATTTCCTCTGACATACTCTACATAAAGATTCCTTAAAGATTTTGTTGCAATATCCTGTGGATGGCTTCTTGCTTTTCTTTATTTTGCCAATTCTACTACTACATGCTTGAATGAGCATTATCCGAGTAAATCATGGCTTATTGTTTTCACGTGTTAAACAACATTATTTAGGTGTTAAATGATGTTTTAGTGTCTTATCTCACCACTATGATTAATCATTGCAGAAAGTTTCTAAAATCATTACTGGTGTTCAGAAGCTTTAACTTCAACAGTTCTGTAATGATTACATTAACTTCTATTAAATGAGTAAAATATGCAATGTAGCTAAGAGCATCATTTAGAAGAACACATAGACATATTTACCCTTAATCAGGAGAACATATGAGGTTCCAATGCCCATACATTGCATAAGAAATTTAATTCTACTACAAGACATGAAGAATCTCTAATAGAAATTCAAAATAAGTAGACATACACATAGCATTAATTTAAAATAATGGCATATATTGCCATATTAAAAGAAATCTTAGCAATGATTATGTGTAGAAAAACAAGTAACTACAAATTTGTAAATAATCATGTGCAAAGTTTGTCAACCTTCAAAACCTGAAAATAATTATTTTTCCTTTGGATTGATAATCATTTAATTAAATATACACTGACAGCATTCATGTTAGTGAAAATATGAAATATAGGTAACCTTCATATTCCATTTATCACTCTGTCTCCTGCTCCCCTCTCCCCTCCCCTCTCTCTCCAGGAACAGGATTTACAGGATTTTTTTTTTTTTTTATGTAGCACTGGCTGACCTGGAACTAGTTCATGCTGACCAGGCTGGCAAAACAAAACAAACAAACAAACAAAAAACTGCTACTAAAAATCCATTGAGAGTTAACACACACATACACCATACCACACAGTTATGGTAAAATCCTATTTAAAGAATGAATTCCAAAGAACCACTTTAAGACATAAAGAATTGGAACATAGTTAGCCTGAATGATTGGACATTGACACTTCTAGAAGGCAGGGTTATTATATTAGAATCATAGTATAAAGCAGAATCTATAGCCCTATGTGTTACTGGTCAAGGAGTTCCCAAAGCTCTACCAAACAACAAAATTCTTGCCATCTTCCTTGATTCTTTTTCATAACTGCATTGTAAGGCTCAATTACAAAAGATATAACAATTGGTAACAGGAAATAAGGGAATCAACCTCAAATCAACCAGAAATTTCCTAGGAAATTTCCATAGTAATAGAAGTTATTATTATTATTATTATTATTATTATTATTATTATTTAAATTAAGCAGAAAGGATGACATATTACAGAAATTTCCCTGTCCAATTACACTAGTGCAGAGGAGAACTGTGATTAGACATGGAAAGGGGAGGCAGAGCTAAGAGTTGCAGAGACAGTGAGCATCTCAGGAGAGTCAGCTGTCTTTAGTAAAGTCACACCAATGACTGATTTAGTCTCTGATGCCTGTGTCCTGACTGGATCCAGATGAAAGTCCAAGACATCAGGAGTTCAAGTAGGTCAGTTCAGCATGTCTGATGAGGAGACACATCAAAAGCCTATATTCTATAATATATAAATCTCAAAAAAAATTTAGTATCATCAAGATAACATTTTTATTTGATTCTCTGGAATCTAGTTCTCTGGGGTTCTCCCACTATCAAATCTGCCCATATTACTCCATAAGGTGTATAGAAACTAATCACCTTTTCTAAAAGTGCATAGACAAAACCCTTCTCCCAAATCAGCATATCCTTGAGCCAGTCACCAGAAAAACATTTACTTTGACCTCTCTCCCAGATGAATAACATAAACAAAACTCAACATCATACCATTTTGAAAGTTATAACAATCTAAAACAAATGAAGTAAACTGAGATTCTGTCAATGCCTATACTATGCCTTTCCTATCTTTCCAAGTAGGAAAAGACATTCAAGATTCCTGTGGGGCCTACATTAGCAGAATATGAGCTTTCAGTGGCTGATTAAACAATCTATACCACCTTTCCATTTGGCTCTCTGCCCAGAGCCACTGATATATTTTATTAATACCTGTACAGTATCTGTCTGTTGAACTCTTACCTGGAGACACAGACATAGATAATTAATACCTGTTCAAAGCAGGCAATGATTACCACTGCACTCTCTACTCTGGAGTCACTGATTAATATTCCAGTTTAAATTAAAACAATCCAAAACAAATGAAGCAAACTAGAATACTGTATGTGCCTATACTTAGGCCTTTCCTATGTTGCCAAGAGAATATAAAAGCCAATATTCCAGTGGAGACCACAATATATAGAATTTGAGTATCCTGTGAGGCGAGTAAAGCAATTTTATACCATCTTATGGTTTGGCTCTCTGACTAGAGCAGCCAACTTGTTATACCATCTGTCTTATTCACAGTTTCCATGCCTGCAAAAACATTATGACAAAGAAGCAAGTTGGAAAGGAAAGGGTTTTTTTTAGCTTACACATCCACATTGCCACCAAAGGAAGTTAAAACTTGAACTCAGGCATGTAAGGAACAGGGACTGATGCAGAGGCCATGGAAGGATGTTGTATACTGGCTTGCTTCCCATGACTTGCTCAGCTTACTTTCTTATAGATCCCAAGACTACCAGTCCAGGGATGGCACCACCCACAATGGGCCTTCCCCTCTTAATCACCAACAAAGAAAATGCCCCACAGCTGGATCTCACAGAGGCACTTCCCCAACAGAAGCTCATGTTTCTGTGACAACTCCAGCCTGTGTCATGTTGACACATGACACCAGCCAGTATACCATTTATCTGCTCTGCTGTCTGCCTGAAGCCAGAGACATTTATTTTATTAATACCTGTTCACTGCCCTCTCTACTTGAAGTCAGTGACTGATTTTCCCTAGTCTATTTCCAAACTGCAGGCAAAATTCCCCATGAGATTTGGACAAAATCTGTATATAAATCTATCATAAAAGCAAATAATCCCAATTCCATAATTTCAAAGTTCAATCAATCTCTGCCCCAAGAAGTAAGCAATTTCCATTGGACAGCTCTCTGACTCAGAGCAGCCTGCATTCCCCACAGCTGGGGCCCTCAGAACCTGCTTTTCAACTTCCTCCCTTGCTTAAGTCCACATGACTTGTCTTAGTGATATCCAGCTAGTCTCTTTAAAAAAAGAAAAGAAATAAAATATAATAAAACTCTCTCAGTCTAATAATCTTAAATTTCTAGTGGATTCTTGGCCAACACATTGTTTTATCACCTGTTGCAGGAAATATTAAAAAATTAAGCCCTCAACTCTCTGTGGGGCCTGACCATCTCTCCAATGCCCCCCCATGTTCCTCTTTGTTACTGCACTCCCCATGGTCAGCTATCACATCACACTACCCAGTACCCTGGTAGAATCAAGACTCTTAATGCTTAATTAACCAATCAGATTCATGTATCAATAAAAATCACAATTTACAAGATGACAATGCAATAATTTTAGAGCCAATTGATAATGATAAAAGCTTTATCACAATTATTCTAACTTCATGAAATCATCATGTCAGCCTCTATTCTCTTTTCTATCTCCTCTCCTGAGATGCTCATTGTCCCTGCAACTCTTAGCTCTGCCTCTCTCTCTCTTTCCCTGTCAAATCACAGGCCTACTCTGAACTAATGTGATTCTACAGGGAAAAGCCTGCAACACATTATAGAATAAGAGGCAGCAGTAATGTACAAACCAGTGGTAGGAGAAATATGTGCTGCTATCTTCAGGCCATGACATAGCTTTGTATTGTAAACATCAGCCTACAAAATCTGTCATTTCCTGGACAAGAGTTGCATAACAGGAAGCCAAACCAAATTGTGGCATAGGTATGTAAATGCTCTTACATCTCTACCCTTACTGAGAAACTTTTGAGAATGGATACTTACTTGGGGGAAGAGAGTCATTTTGGGGGTATGGTTGACTACTCTAGGATTCCCATGCTCTAATGGATACCTCCACACCCATGCATGTAAGCACAGCAATAAATGGACAGAGAAAATTATCTTATGAGAGAGAGAAAGACAGAGAGAGAAAGAGAGAGAGAGAGAGAGAGAGAGAGAGAGAGAGAGAGAGAGAGAGAGAGAGAGAGAGAGAGTATTTAGAATGGCCATGTTGAGCCGGGTGATGGTGGCACACATCTGTAATCCCAGCACTCTGGGAGGCAGAGGCAGGCATATTCCTGAGTTCGAGGCCATCCTGGTCTACAGAGTGAGTTCCAGGACAGCCAGAGCTATACAGAGAAACCCTGTCTCAAAACAAAACAAACAAACAAACAAAAAATGAAAAACAAATAAAAAAATAGAATGGCCATGTTGAAGAAACATTGGGAAGTTGAAGGGTAGAGAGTAGAAATAGATACAATTATATTGCAAGATACACACATATGAAATTGTCAGAGAAAAAAAACTATAGAATTTAAACTACATTCATAAATTGAGACCCTTGTTTTTCACACTTAGAGAAAGGTCTAAAAGTCAAATAATTTCTAAGAATCAGAATGGAAGGCATAACTTATTTTGCTAAAGGATACTGATGATGTTGTGCAATTGAGATTTCCATAAACCTTTCTGTCCCTGCAGGATTCAAGGAGGAATGCTTCATATAGATTACTCAATTACATACTTATAAATCAGCTCTCCATTTCAAGGCTGCATCCATCAAGAAAGTCAGTGATCATACATCAACTACTATTGGGGCAGTAACGTACATGAACTGAACTGAGGTAGTATCATGATCCTGATTATAAATCTGTAGAACAATGCCCCTTATGTGTAAAGACCTGACATAGGGGCACATTTAAGACCCTGACCCATTATTTTAAGATGTCCCTAAGTGAGACGCCAAGATGCAGATTGATGCAAAAGCAAGAGGTTTATTTTCCAGCATGTCAGGGTCAACTCTCAATTGGTCCCTCGAGACCAGTGATGAGAGGGTAATCCCAAATGGCTATTATAAGCACTTTTTATAGTTTTTAGGGGCACAGGTTACATCAGCAAGGTTACAGTTCAAACAAATTGGCTAAGCATATTGACCTTTAAATCTATTGGACTGCAAGAATGATGTGCATTTGAACACTAGCTGGGACTTTCCAGAGGGTCAGGTGACTACCAGTGAGTACATTCTGAGATTTTTTTTTTACTCAAGGATAATCCTGTTGGTGGAGAATAGAACTTGATCTATCCTTGGCCCTAGGTGGGAGAGTAAGCTGTATGGAGGGTATGGAACTGGAAAACCCCTTAGGGTCCCTCAGAACATCTATCAGCAATAACTATAATGTTTTCCTGAATCAGAATATATTGGGACAAATCAAATAAGCCTATACTTAATTTTATCCTTTAGAGTGATATCTTGTTTACAATTTGTTCCCCCATCTGAACTTGCTCAGATATATTTGATTTGCATACTTAACCAAGTTCTGCATATTTCTCAAAAGAAAATAATTTCTTTGAGATATTTGTTGTATCAAAAAAGCAAAGAGAAAGTAGAAGAAGAAAAGAAGGATCAAGAAAGAAAAGAAAAATTCTAAAAATACATTTTATAATATTTTAGTGTGCTAGATAGTATGCTTTTGGACAATTGAAAGCACTTGTCTTCTTAGAAGGTAAAATAATCATAAGTAAGTAACTTTCTTATATCCACTTAACCAATACATTTGGCTTTAAGAAATTGTAAATATAGCAGGAAATGTATTTTTCTAGTTTTATAAATTAATATTAATATTCATGTACACACATGTATGCGTATATAAGCATATATGCATATATGTGTATTCATACTATATTTCTATTATATTCTCTTAAAAAGTAAGGAATGGTTTAAAGAGTTAAATAGCTTAACAATGTAGTCTGTTGCAAATTATCACCTCATTTGGGAGCTTATTTATGAACCTTACCATCTTGGGAAGATCTTTTTGGGGTGCTTCTAGACACTTAAATATGGCAAGGGGCCAGAAAAAAAGAAGTAAGCTCAAGGCTGGAATCTGACTTTGAGCCAGAACTCAGGAAATAGGCTCAGATTAAGAACATTTACATTTCAGTTAATGCAAAGCTCAGAGCTGCCTCAGCAGAGGCACATGGGGCAGTCCTTTTGTCTGGGTCATCCTTACTAGCCCTTAGAAAGTGGTATAAGGGATTTTGTTTATTGCCTTGCTTGTTCCTTGACCATAACTGATCTTATCATTTTGTACCCGCAAATGAAATATTTAAATGTAATTAAGGTGATATAAAAGCAGACTGGAAAAGAAATTGACCTGCTTCAGCCTCAGAACTAGCTGGAGTCAACCTACTGTGCTGTCTAATTATGTATTTTTTTTTTTCTTTTGTAATCTTCGCTCCTGCCCTGGAAAACCTGTTGACAGACTGAACTGGCTTGATCCCTCTCTGTAAATGATTGGGGTAGGGGGGAAGTTTAATCAAAGTTCAAAGACTACATTATTAAAACAGGTCAGGATGAAGAGGTTTTGGAAAAAAAATGTTGGATTTGTGTGTTTGAATGTTTCATTTTAGAGAAAGGATCTCACTACATATCCATGCCAGGAACCTCCACAAATCTGGCACTCCAGCCACACTAATGTTGGGATGAATGGCTTTGCCACCATGCCCAGCAAAGGACTGACTTCAAACTTTCAGTTAGGGATTACAAAATCACCACTTTCAGGCTTTTTAGTCCATTTGTAAATGCTGCTCAATTTCCAATTTCTTTTCCTTGTGCCCTTTTTATAAAAAAGCTTCAGTAGCCCCATCTATGTTTATCATGTAAATGAATATCACTAATTCCAGCCTAAGTATATTATGTGACCATCACAGAAGACCTGAATTTTACCTACATTCTGGTTTCTTATGTATACTGCTTTCTTATACATATTTCTTAAAATGTGTCTGTAGAAAAAAAATATCCATTTAATGTGGATATCAGCTTTTAAATTCCAGGAGAGAAATTTGTGTCTTGATACTACCTAAATTTGACATGTTTCCAGTTACTCACTAATTTGTAGAGAGTAAATTGAGAGGGCTTTCCTTTCCATTAATGCTATCTTCTTTGGTTCCTTAGCTTTCCTTAAGCTCCTTTTAGATTTCTTCCATCAGTAATCTCTTAAAATGCTGACAGAAAAATCTGTCCACAGGTATTTTATCTACGCTTATATGATTTCATTTACTGTGTGCTATGATGGAACTGGAGCAATTTGCTCACACAACACCTCAACTATAAATTGGATGAAAAAAACCTTTAAAACCATTTCAGTACCTAATGAAAACATTAAATGTGAAAGTTCTACAGTGCTCAGCCATCAATGCCCTGTGTGATACAGATGGCATGGAGTACAGTTCCATCCTCAAAAGAACAGGGAAATATACCTGTTCTTTTCAATGCTTTTAAATAATATATCATGGGTTGGGTTTTAAAAAATTAAGGTAAAAGTTTTGGGAGTATAGAACGAGAGCAGTGATATGTTTAACCTTAATTTTGTCCTTGTGTACACTTATACTATAAGTATTCATATCACCCTCAGAAGCACATACAATGTCAATGCCTTTGATCTGTACTTGTAGTCTCCAGAAACTGGCATGTACATTTAAAGTGTAAAGTAAAAAATAATATTTGAATGCCTGTTTATCAAATCTATTATTTATTCATATTTTAGTCACTTTGTTGAAAACCATATTTCATATACCTTATGAATACAAAGGTCTACATTCTCCTATTTTTATTTATTTCATGAACAATATTCAAAACGTTTTGAAGAGGTTGACAGGTGCAGGTGAGACCCCACTGAGATTATCAAGAGTTGCTTTGTTCTTTAAAAATACTCTGTATTGGGAAATTAGCCTGTATATGTATACCTAATTTGAAAATTAAGTGTTTATTCTTGTCTTAATGAGATTCACTCTTGGGGGTAGAGTACACTCTACATGTGCACATTATCCTGTCAGAGTAGTCATGGCTTTGACTCTATTCTTTTTAATTCTGATATATCCAATTATAAACTTCAATTGAATTCATTTGGATCCCATCTATTCTGTTTTGTGTGTATGCTGTGCTTTCATATAAATTAAGGCTAAAGTACTGGAAGTCTTTGGATTCTTACCCTTTTGAAGTAGAGAATTTAATCATAAGACATAGACAGTTTAAATGATACTATATTTAGCTAAGCAAAGCAAGCATTCTCACAGAAGTCTTGAGGGGCCTAAAGTGGGGCACTATATAAGGAGTTCTGACTTTCATTTTTTTTAAAATAAACCTCACAAACATAAATGGGGAGTGTGGCATACTTATGAGTAAGGCAAACTTTTTATGTTTCCAATAAATGATTATTTACTTCTTTTCATGATTTTTTTCAAAATGGGACGTAAAAATCATAATGCAAGTGACATAATAACTTCAAGTCTTCTGAGAGAGATGCAAAACTTCCTTACTACGCATGCCTGAGAGAATTCTCTGGTACCTTAGTTTCTTATATAATTGCAATATTCTTGATGTAGCTTCAAGGATGTTTAACAATAAACTAGCACTTGACTGTCAGAAAACATAGCAACCAAGTACTCAGTTATACATTATCTCATTTCCTGCCTATGGGCTTTCACAGCTATTTTCTCCCTATTTCTGTGATTTCACTCTGAGGCAATAATTGTTTACAGATACTATTCAAATTCACACCTTTCTTCTATTACTTATTTCTAATTTACTAATATTGTAGACAGAAATCATACTTTCAACATTTTCAAATTTTTAAATTAATTATATTTCTTTGTTACCATCTATCTTTTGTTCCCATTAATATCATCTATCTAATTATTAAATATCTACAAGAAAGAATCATCTTTCTTTCTTCTAAAGCATGTTTATGAGACAGTTGTGAGCTCACTGATATTTGTATTAGGTATAGTTAGTTGATTCCATTATTAAAATATTCCATCTGATTTTAGTTGTATTAGTAGTTTTATTTATTATTAAAACTAGGCCGCTAGAAACTTTTTTTATAATTTCCATTTCCTTTTCTTACTTTCTTTTAGTTTGGGGCATGAAATAAGACATCTGATTTAAGGTACTCCAAATCACCATATCACAGTATAATTTGGACATCAGTATTTATTAATACACTATCAAAAATATCTAAATTATAGGTATAAAGTAGATACCCAACAAAAGATGAGTGGATAAAGGAACTGAGTACCACCTTCAAAGGGCATGAATTCAAATAGAAATCGCCAGATTAGTAACTACCAGAAACGTAAGTACCATGCTTTCTCTCATCCTTCCAGATTGCAATTTAAAAATCATCTATGATCAGGTGACATAAAAATAGAAATTTAGACTCAGTCAATAATATCCAAGAGACTGACTTTGTGTAAAGCTACTGATGAAGCTAGTCAGGGAAGCAGGTAGGTGATTTTCATTCTCTTCCCCATTCTTTAATTCTAACTTCATAGTATTCTCCCCAAGCTTGTAGCAGAACATCTGCTGTGGGCCCTCCTATTACTATGCCATGGCTCTCAAACAACTAACCATGTTTTTCTCCCACATCCTTTCTTCCTCACATCATTCCTTTGTCTCATTGGATAGTAGTTGATGCTTTTCCTGGAAATGGCAAGTGTTTCATTTCCTTGTGATAGACCCAATTTACCTCCTTCTCTTCAGTCTTCTCTCATCCACCCTTCTAACACATTCCCATTCTTGCATATTAGGTCCCAGTATCCACAAACACGTTCTGCAAGGCATTCACCCTAGGTCACACACAGCATAGACCTAGAAACATTGCCACATTCTTACAAACACCACATGCTCCTAAAAATGAGAGATGGCAACAGAAGCCAAGGAACAAAAAAACGCACACAAAAATAGACAGACATCAACACTTAGGACTACGATCATCCCAAATGCAGATGCCTTGATTTTGGCATAAAAGATAGCCAGCCTAATATGTCTTCATTAGAGACCAGCAACCTTGTTTCAGTAGGCCTTGTGATATGAAATATATCTGAATCACAATATAATGATGTCAAAGTAGCTATGAAGTGTATGAGCAGCTATACTCATCTCAGTAGCACCCTGGGACCTCCAACCCTGCCCCAGTACTCTGCCATGTCCTAGAGATACTCTCCCTATACATGCTTGCCCTGCCTACACTGTTCCCTTCCATACCCTTCTTCTTCTGAGCTCCTCCCTCTGTCTGCCTTCTATGTCTATTTTTGTCCCTTTCTGGGATGGAGTCAACGATTCTTCCTTGGCCCTTCCTTTTTATTTGGCATTTTGGGGTCTGTGGATTGTAGTGTATTATAGTCTAGTTATCCTGTACTTTGTGTCTAATATGTGTCCGTTTTTAAGTGAGTACATACCGTTCATGCCATTTTGGCTCAAGCTTATGTCACTGAGTATGATATTTTCTAGTTCCATCCACTTGCCAACAAAATTCATGATGGCCTTTTTAAATAGATGAGTAGTATTCCATTGTGTGAATGAACCCTATTTTCTTTATCTATTCTTTATTTGAGGGACATCCAGGTTGTTTCCAGTTTCTCACTATTACAAATAAAGATGCTATGAACATAGTTGAGCAAGTGTCCTTGTGGGATAGTGGGACAACTTTTTGGCATATGCCCAGTACTAGTATAGCTGGGTCTTGAGGTTGAACTATTCCCATTTTTCTGAACATCTACCAAATTGATTTCCAGAGTGGCTGTACAAGTTTGCACACTCAACAAGCAATGGAAGAATGTTCCCCTTGCTCCACATCCTTGCCAGCATCTGCTTTCACTTGTTTTTTGTTTGTTTTTGTATTTTAGCCATTCTAATGGGTGTAATATAGAATCTCAGACTCATTTTGATTTGTATTCCAATGATGACTAAGGTTGTTGATATGTGGCAATATGAAACCTGAAATGGCCACTTCCTATAGCTATGCAGGAGGAGGGATAATGACAGAAACCCAACCATAAAATCTTCCACCCAAAATATGTCCTGTTCTGCCTGCAAGATGTTCACAGACAAAGTAAACAGAGATGGAGGGAATGGTCAACAAATAACTGGCAAAATAGAGAGCCACTCCAAGTGTAAGAACCAATCCTTAACACTTTTAATGACTGTCTGTTATGCTTGCAGATCAGAAGCTCTACGCAGCAGCCAGTGGAAACAGAAAAAGAAACCCATAGCCAAACATTAGATGGACCATGGGAAGTCTTGTAGAAGAGCAGGAGAAAGGACTGGAGAACCCAAAGACAAAATGGACTCCATAAAATGATGCAGAGATTCAAATAACCTGGACTTTGGGGACTCCCTGAGACTGAACCACCAACCAAAGAACATGAGTTGCACCTAGTCCCTGACACATATGTAGCAGAAGTGCTGCATGGTTGTCATTTGGGTTCCCCAACAACTGAACTTGTGGTTGTCCCTGAATCTGTTGCCTGCCTATGGATAGCATTCTCCTAGCTGGGCAGCATTGTCTGACCTCAGTGGGAGGATGCACATAGGCCTGCAGTGACTTGTTATGTTTATGTATGGGGAGGACACATGACACTAGAATGGGGCTCCCCAATCTCAGAAAGAAAGGGGAGAGGAATGAGGAAAGGATCTGTGTGAGGGAAACTAGGAGGAGAGAGGTCTAATATCAGGATGTAAAGTGAACAATTAATTAATTAATTAATTAATTAATTAAAAAAGTGTATGAGCAAGGTCCTTAAAGAGACTATAATAAAACCATTCATAAAATCTATGGAAGCACAAACAATAAAAAACTGTATAAGACATGAACGTGAAAATAAATTCAATGAGGTAACAGAAACTAACATAAAACTGTCAACAAAATATTTACAAACTCAGAGCAGAAAGTCGAAGCTAGACTTGACCGAAAGAATACAATGGAAAAGAGATCTCAGGCATTGAAGACATGGGAGAACAAAACCCCAGATACTTCAGCTAAGGAAAATGTTAAATATAAAGGAATCAAGCCATAAAACAGCTGAAAACCTGGGGCACCATGAAAAGAGCAAATCTAGAAGTAGTAGAGGAGAAGAAACCTAGATCAAAGGCATATAAAATATTTTCAAACAAATCATGGAAAAAATATTTCTATTCTAAAGAGGGAAATACTTTTCAAGGTACAAAGCAAACAGCACCAAATAGACTGGAACAGAAAATAAATGCTCCAGTGACACATAATATTTAAAATAGTAATTGTACAGTGCAAGCAAAAGACATTAAAACCTGCAAGAGAAGAAAGATCAAGTAACATATAAAGGCAGAGCAATTAGAATAACAGCTGCTAATTTAATTGAAATTCTAAAAGTCTGAAGGGCCTGTAAAGATGCTCTATAAACCCTAAGACTACAGAAGCTACCCAGACTATTTTACTCACCAAAAACTTAAATCAAAATTGGATGGAAGGAAGATTGGATCAAAAGATGGAGGAAGATGTTCCTAAATAAAATGAAATTTATGCAGTAATTATCTACATATCCAGCTCTACAGAAGGTGCTAGAAGAATAAGTTCAACATAAAGATATCAATCATACAGAAGAATAACCATATACATGGAATAATTTCAGAGAAATATGTGAAAAGTGGAAGGAAAAATCCACAGTCAAAGAACAAATTAACAGAAATGAACAAGCAGCATTATTGAATACTCTTAATATTAATGAACTAAATTTCCCAATAAAGGATAAACACTAACAGATTAAATACAAAAACAGGATCCATCTTCCTACTACATCAAGGAAACACACCTTAATATGAAAGGTAAGATATCATAGAAAGGTAAATGGGTCAAAAATATATTCTAAAGAAATGGACAAAAGCAACAAGCTGATGTAGCCATTTTAATATCTGACAATGCACAGTTTCATACTAAAATGGCTCTGAAGAACTAGGGAAGAGACTACATAATGATCAAAGGAAAAAATCCACCAAGAAGCCATTGCAATTCTCAATGTCCATGTTCCAAATGCAATGCACCCAAGTTCATAAGAGAAGAACTATAAAAGTCTCTCTTCTATTTCAGCAGTCATACAGTGACAGTGTGAAAATTCAATATCCCATTCTGTCCAATAAACATGTCATCAAGCCAAAAAAATACTGTACCTAAATGATGTAATAAACCAAATAAACTTAGTAGATATTTACATAAAACTTGACCCAAACACAAATAAATATGTATTCTTATTAGTTCCTTTATGGAGCTTTCTTCAAAACTAGCCACATATGTGCATATACATAAGTATCAACAGATAGAAGAAAATTTAAAGCACCTGAATCCGAACTAACCACTATGAATTAAATATGGATATCAACAACTACAGAAACAATAGAAAAGTTTACAAACTCATAAAAACTGAAAAACTACTGAAAGAAAGTAGTCCAAGACAGAAATTAAAAAAAAAAAACTTTTAGAATTCAGTAAAAATGGAAATACAGTATATCAAAACATATAAGGTACAAAGAAGGTAGTTTTAAAAGGCAAGTTCATAGCCCTAAATGCATGCATGAAAAAAAAATTGAAGAGAGCTCATACTAGTACTTTAACAGCATACCTGAAATCTGTAGAACAACAACAACAAAGAAATAATGCCTAATAGGAGTAAGTACTAAGAAATAAAAAAAAAACTTGCATCTTAATTTAATTAAAATACTCAGAAAATAATAAAAAAAATCCTTGTGATAAAAAGTTGGTTCTTTGAGAAAATTAATAAGATTGCCCAACATTTAGCCAAATTAACTAAAAACCACAGGGGGTAGATTCAAATTAACAAAGTTAGAGACAGAAGGGAGACATAACAACAGACACATTGGAAACCCAGACCACCGTAAGGGCATACCTTAAAACTAATATGCTACCAAACTGGAAAATATTGTAGAAATGGATAATTTTCTTGATATTTACTGCCTACTAATGTTAAATAAAGGAGAATTAAGCAATTTATGCAGACCTATTGTCACCAGAGAAATACAAGCAGTAATCAAAATCACTGATTGGAGAGAGACAGAGAGAGAAATCAGTAATTCTCAAATAAATCTACAAAACAAAAACAGAAGGAACATTGCCCAAGTCTTTTTTACAAGAACACAATTATACTTTTATCTGAACCACATAAAGACCTAACAAAGAAGAGAATAACATACCAATTTTCCTTATGAACATAGATGCAATTTCTTTTTTACTCTTTCACAACTGAGATTTTACTGTTCAAGGAGCAGAATACACAAATGTTTCAATCTTAAGATATATACCCAAACTCTGAAGAGTCCTACACTGTATTCATATACCAAAATGATGAACCATATGCTGTTTCTCTTTGAACTTATTTCAGTGATGTTCCATGGTCAAATCTGGCCTGGCAAGTTTTCCTTAAGACCTCACATAACAACCAAATGCCCTTAATTGGAATGGAGGAATTCTTCTGAGTCACATTTCGTTTTTGTTTTTGTTTTTGTTTTTGTTTTTTCAACATTCAGTGAGTGCATATTTAAAATTTCTAAGATTCACAGCACATTATCACAATTGTTAGGAAAATGAATTGCCATGACCAGAGGCACAACAATTCTGAAAGAGTGAGGACCAAGGAGTAATTTTCTTAGGAAATGCTTCTATTAGAAACTCAAGACGAGAAATAGCTAAAAATATTCCAGATATGAATATCATATTGGCATTTAGTATGCTTTGTATTGTAAGATATAAAACTAGTTCCCTCTAAGGAATGATATGGTGATTCCTAAAATAGTCACAGCCTCTTCTGATCCAGTATTCCACTGCTTTCCTGGTTGTACCAAAAATTAACTCACAATTACAATTAGTTAATGAAAATGTTTCTTTGGATTATAGAAGGAGCACTTTAACTTGTACAAGAACCATTGAGTGAGATGATGGATTGCTAGCCAGACTTAGCTTCTATCTCTTCTACTTCAGAGGACAGACTCTGGCTTTTCCTCTTTCCATTTTCTCTGCAGGCCATTCTGTAGTTTATTGGTCAACCACTTCAGGCTGTTTTCTCTTTTCTCCCTTCTTCACTTTAGTTTGCACTTTTTTTGTCTGATGATTTATCTTTTCTGACACCCAGGCAGGAGTGAATTTGAATACCAGCCTCTCATAGCTATTGTTGGACTCTAAGTTTGGTTCTCCATCCCCACTAACCCTCCTCTTTAGCACAGTAGAATCAAGGCGTGGGAGATGGTAGAATACTGAAAACGTCATGGACCAGTACTGCCTAATCAACCCCACCTGAACTACAACCTGTTAAAGATATAAAAAATCTAATAAAAGAAATGGAAACCAAATCCAAAACCACAACATTATCAAATAGTTCTAGCAAACCTTAAAAGAAGACCTAATATCAATACTCTCTAAATTATTCCACAAAATAGAAACAAAGGGAACACTACCAAATTTGTTCTATGAGGCCACAATTATTCTGATACCTTCACCACACAAACAGCCTACAAAGAAGGAGAACTTCAGACTAATTTCCCTTATGAATATCAATGAAAACTATTCAATAAAATTCTCGAAAACTGAATCCAAGAACATGTCAAAATGATCATCCATCTTGATCAAGTAGACTTCATCCCATGGATTCAGGGATGGTTCAATATAAGGAAATTCATCAACACAATCAACTATATAAACAAACTCAAATAAAAAATCCACACAATCATTTCATTAGATGTTGAGAAAGCAATTGAAATAATCCAACAGCCCTTTGTGATAAAAGTCTTGGAAAGATATAGAATTCAAGGCCCATACCTAAACATAGTAAAAGCAATATACAGCAAACCAGTAGCCAACATCAAACTAAATGGAAACTTGAAGAAATCCCACTAAAATCAGGGACTAGACAAGTCCGTCTCTATTCTCTCCATACCTTTTCAATATTGTACCCGAAGAGCAATTACACAACAAAAATAGGTCAAAGGGATACAAATTGGAAAGGAAGAAGTCAAATGGCTCTCCAAGCCAATGGCCCCATTTCCAAGGAAAGATCTTGGGTCCATGTAGCTACTGGCACCAAAATATGTTCATGGATTAGCAGAAGAACAGTGAACCTAGGGATGGACCAGGTATCTCAGTCATTTAGGGTCGACCCAGACTGTCCCTGCCTCATGTAGGAGCAAGATATATTCTCTAAAACGGGGCCCAGATACACTTCCTGCCTGAAGGGCCTCAGCTAACTGGCCCAAAAGGAGAGACTATTTGTAGATGAAATGATAGCATACTTAAGTGATACAAAAAATTCCACCAAAGAACTTCTAAATCTGATAAACAACTTCAACATGGTGGCTGGATATAAAATTAATTCAAACAAATCAGTGGCCTTCACCTACTCAAGGGATAAAAGAAATTAGAGAAACAACTCTCTTCATAATAGTCACAAATAAAATAAAATACCTAGGTGTGACTCTTAACTAAAAAGATAAAGATGCATGACAAGAACTCCAAGTCTCTGAAAAAAGAAATACAAAAAGAACTCAAAAGACGGAAAAATCTCCCATGCTCCTAGATTGGCAGGACCAATCTTATGGAAAGCAATCTACAGATTCAATGCAATCCCCATCAAAATCCCAACTCAATTCTTCATAGAGCTAGAAAGAACAATTTGCAAATTCATATGGAATAGCAAAAAAATCCAAAATAGTGAAAACTCTTCTCACCAATAAAAGAGCTTCTGATGGAATCACCATCCCTGACCTCAAACTGCACTACAGACCAATTATGATAAAAACTGCATATTATTGGTACAGTGACAGGCAAGAAGATCAATGGTATAAAACGGAAGACCTAGAAATGAATCCACACAGTTATGGTCACTTGCTCTTTGATAAAGTATCTTAAAACATCCAATGAAAAAAAGACAGCTTTTTCAACAAATGATGCTGGTTCCACTGGAAATTAACATGTAGATGAATGCACATCAATCCATTCTTATCTTCTTGCACAAAGCTCAAGTCCAAGTGGATCAAGGACCTCCACATAAAGCCAGATACACTGAAACTAATAGAAAAGAAAGTGGGGAAGAACCTCAAGCACCTGGGCACAAGGGAAAAGGTCCTGAACAGAACATCAATAGCTTATGCTCTAAGATCACGAATCGACAGATGGGACCTAATAAAATTGTAAAGCTTCTGTAAGGCAAAGGACACTGTCAATCGGAGAAAATGGTACCCAACAGATTGGAGAAAGTTCTTTACGAAACCTACATCGGATAGAGGATAAATATCCAATATATACAAAGAACTCAAGAAGTTAGACTCCAGAGAACCAAATAACCCCATTAAAAATGGGCTACAGAGCTAAACAAAGAATTCTCAAAGCCGGGCATGGTGGCCCACGCCTGTAATCCCAGCACTTGGGAGGCAGAGGCAGGCGGATTTCTGAGTTCGAGGCCACTGGTAAGATATTCCAAAATACAAAGAACTGTTTAAAACAAATAACCCCATTAAAAATGGGCTACAGAGCTAAACAAAGAATTCTCAACTGAGGAATACCAAGTAGCTGAGAAGCACTTAAATATTTATCCTTAGTCATCAGGGAATTACAAATCAAAACAGTTCTGAGATTCCACATCACACCAATCAGACTGCCCAATATCAAAAACTCAGGAGACAGCCTATGCTGGAGAGGATGTGGAGAACACCCCTCTATTGCTGGTGGCATTGCAAACTGGTAAAATCATTTTGGAAATTATTTTAGTGGTTCCTCAGAAAATTGGACATAATGGGAAGAATCAGCTATATCATACCTGGGCATATACCCAGAAGATGCTCCAACATGTAATAAGGACACATGCTACTATGTTTATAGTAGCCTTATGTATAATGGCCAGAAGCTGGAAAGTACTCAGAAGTCCCTCAGCAGAGGAATGGATACAAAAAATGTAGTACATTTACACAATGATATACTACTCAGATATCATCCTTTTTATTATTATTATTATTAGATATTTGTTTTATTTACATTTCAAATTATATCTCCTTACATTTGCCCCCATGGCCCCACCCATGCTGGTACTGGTTCCAGTATCCTCCATCCATATAGGACTAGGGAGAGGCAGGAAGAGACCTGAGAGCCACTGATACCATTGTAAAGTGCTCTTAGTACGGTCATATTTTCCAAGGGGGTGATTAATCTCTTTGAGACTTTTATTTATAATGCAGCAAGCCAGACAGGTACTTGGGGTTAAGCAGGGACCAGATGAGTAGCCCATAGCCTTTCTAGAGAGGCTTGTGAAGGCATTCCATCAATATACACCTTATGACCCCAGCATAAAGCTACTGTGACAATGGATTTTATAGACCAGGCTAGTAGAGATATCAGGAAAAAGCTTCAGAGACTAGAGAGACAGGATAAGCTGTTGAGGACTTTAGTGATTAGGGGAGATGGGATTAAGATCCCCTCCCTGAACACAGGGTAACTCTGAGAGTAGAGAGGAAATGTACTCAGCTCTTGGTTGACACAGGGGCTCAACACTAATTCCTCCAAGCCAATGGCCCCATTTCCAAGGAAAGATCTTGGGTCCATGTAGCTACTGGCACCAAAATATGTTCATGGATTAGCAGAAGAACAGTGAACCTAGGGATGGACCAGGTATCTCAGTCATTTAGGGTCGACCCAGACTGTCCCTGCCTCATGTAGGAGCAAGATATATTCTCTAAAACGGGGCCCAGATACACTTCCTGCCTGAAGGGCCTCAGCTAACTGGCCCAAAAGGAGAGACTTCTCTGACTGACCCGTGCTGAAAGCCATGGCTACCTGGTTTATAGACAGGAACAGTTTTCTCCATGAAGGTCAGAGACGAGCAGGTGCTGCTGTGGTTAACAGCACAAAATGTCATCTGCACAGAACCTCTACTCCCTGGCATATCAATACAGAACGTGGAGTTAATTGCCCTCACCAAAACCTTGGAACTTGAAGATAGCAAAAAAACTAATATCCACACAGATGGCAGGTATGCCTTTGCCACAGCCTATGTCCCCCGGGATATATGTCAAGAGAGAGGACTGCTCACATTAGAGGAAACAAACAGGAAATCCTGGACCTCTTGGATGCCATAATGAACCTGGCACCTGTATCATTCGCTGCCCAGGACTCAGTAACTCATGACAATAGCCAGAAAGAAGAAGTGGCTCTGCAGGAGCTTCTCCTGGTAATGAAGTAATGAGCCTATAAGAAACACTTGCTGGGAAATGGGACCGAACTAAGGGATGGCTTCACTTAAATTGTATGGAAGAAGAAAGGACTCAGATTGCTAGCCACCCGACTAACTATTACCAAGAGAAAGAACTATAATGGCACACACAAGAAGGGAGAACTATACTCCCCAGAAAGTAAGCAAAATATGTGCTATGCCAAACACACAGATGGAGTCATTTGGGGGATAAAAAGCTTGTCTAAGAAGTCAAGGGACCTAAAGTATATATTATAGACTTCATGTTCTGGGCCATAGAGATAGTAGAACAGTGTAAGGTATGCCAGCAAGTGAATGTTTATGCCCCCAGGAATAAACAGAGCAAAAGACCTAGGGGAGAACAGCCTGTAGTATATAGAGAAATCAATTTTACAGAAGTTAAGTCAGGAAAATATGGTCACGAGTTCTTTCTAGTGTTTATAGATGTTTTCTCGGAATGTTTTGAGACATTCCCCACTAAGCAGGAAACAGCTAAAAAGATATTAGAGGAAATTTTCCTGAGGTTCAGAGTGACCAATGTAACTAGATCAGACAATGATCCTGCTTTTGTCCCTATGGTAAGTCAGGGATTGACAGAAATACTGGGGACTAATTGGAAGCCCCAATGTGGGTACAGTCCACAGAGCTCAGTACAGGCATAGAAAATAAACAGGACCTTATGAGAGACCTTAACTAAATTGTCCTTGGAGACTGGCTCAAGCTGGATGATGCCCCTCCCCTTGGCCCTGTTCTGAGCCCAGAATGGCCCCTACCATTTTAACCTGACCTCTCTTCTGAGATCCTGTTTGATACCTCAACTCCTTTGGTGATCACTGGGCCATCCCAGGAAGTATCCCACAACATGAAATTTGGCACAAACTGTCTGCCTTAAATGTTCAAGGGATGCCAGAGACCCTTCAGCACTTCCAGACTGGTGACTGGATCTATGTAAGGAGGCATTGGGGACAGTCACTGGAACCCCAATGGAAGGGATCCTTCCAGGCTCTGCTAGTCATTCCCACAGTCCTCAATGTGGGTGGTATTGTGGCCTGGGTGCATGCTTCCCATGTGAAACCTGCAGACACCATGCTCCCCAGAGACACCCCCCCCACCCCGCACTGGATGATACAAAAGATGGACAATTTGTTCAAGCTCAAGATCATTAGACCTTGATCATGACTGCCTGGTGGCACCTTTGGATTCTGTTTCCTTCCCCCATTCTATGTGCCTGTCCACCAGACCTGTTATAGCACTCACTACCTCCCTTCTATTGGGGTTGGGGGTGGCCAGGGCAGCCACTTGGACCTCTGCTTTGGTCTTACAAGGGGAAAATTATGACAGTTTGATGGAAGCTATTGATTTAGATGTAGAGAGAATATAAATTTCCATCAGTCACCTTCAAGAATCACTAACTTCATTATCAGAAGTAGTACTGCAGAATAGGAGGGCTATGTGCTGCCTTAGCTAAGGAGAGTTGATTTTTATATAGACCTTTCCAGGATTGTTAGAGTCAATGACCAAAGTGAGGAAAGGTCTACCCAAGCACAAATGAGAGAGAACAGAGTCAAGGTTTAGGTACAACATGATTGACAGTACAGTGTTATCTAATGGCGGCTGCCCTAAGGACTGTATAAGGCCTGCTGCAGGGCATTTGTCAGGTTGTTCTCTCCCCATGTTTAAGGCAACCCCAGCATGCTGGATTAAATACAATTCCTCCTGTTTTTTGCATCAGAACAAAAATGATGCTAGAACAACTGAGCATTCATATGCTTGAAACAAAAGTTCAATTAGAGAGTAATCCATTCAAGACATTTTACCTAACTTTCAATTTGCTGAATGTGCCGATACTTTGACAATTATAATATTAGCAAACATAATCCACCCACTAAAAAACAAAACTTGTTAACTTTCAATCATTCCTTACATTTAAAAAAAAAAAGAAGTATTAAGATTAATTTTGTCAACTTTAGGATAACAGAGGATATCCATCAGGAATCCATGATATATTAGCCACTATGCCAAACAATATAGAAGCATCAACATTAAAAATATATTTTAAAATATATATGAATACATATGAATGCTCAGTTGTTCTAGCATCATTTTTGTTCTGATGCAAAAAACAGGAGGAATTGTATTTAATCCAGCATTCTGGGGTTGCCTTAAACATGGGGAGAGAACAACCTGACAAATGCCCTGCAGCAGGCCTTATATTTTGTTTATGGTCAGTTATGTCTTGAATGGTTTGGACAAAAAATTGAAAGAAGTAATTAATTTTAAACAATTGAGAATTCATATGCATGAAACAAATGTCAAATTAAGCCATTTAAGGACATTTCACCTAAATTTTGACCTACTAGATGTGCCAATATTTTGTATACCACATGTGGACAAATGTCTGATGAAGCCAAAAGAAGCCATTGGAACTAGAGATCTAGGTTGGTATGAGCCATATGTTATGATGCTAGAAACCAAATTCTAGTAATCTATGAGAGGAGCTAGTACTCATATCCACTACACAATTTCTCCAGCCCCACATCCAGTTTTTAATATTAAGGTTCTTTAATTATACAGAAAAGAACATTTGCCTGGCATTATCACGTGAGTGTGAAATGTTTAAATGAAAATCCACTGTTACTTACATATGTCTCTCAGAGGCTGTAGAAATTTCTGTTTATTTTTTATTATTGTTTTTAATAGTTTTTTTTACAGTCCAGTCCATCCTCCTCCTGTATACCCTCTGACTGTTCCTCATGCCACTTCTCCTGCCCCTTCTCCAATAAGATATTCCCACCTCCCACCATACCAAACCTCCTCAATCTCTGAGACCTCAAGTCTCTCTAGGGTTAAGTACTTCTTCACTCACTGAGGCAAGACCAGGCTCTCCTCTGCTGTATATGTGTCTGGGGTCTCAGATCAACTCATGTGTGCTGCCTGGTTGATAGCTCAGTATCTGAGAAAATATCAGGAGTCCAGGTTAGTTGAGACTGTTGGCTTTCCTATGGGTTCACCCTCCTCCTCAACTTATTCCAGCTTTTTCCTAGTTTAACCCTGGAGGTACCTGGTTTCTGTCCATTGGTTGGGTGTAAAAATCTACATCTGACTTTTTCAGCTGCTTGTTGGACCTCCTGTCTGTAAATCCACCATAGCATCTGTAATGGTGCCAGGCCTTGGAGCCTCCCCTTGAGCTGGATCCCAATTTGGGCCTTTCACTGAACTTCTTTTCCCCCAGTCTCTTCTCCATTTTTGGCCCTGAAGTTCTTTTAGACAGAAACAATTCTGGGTCATAATTTTTGACTGTAGGATGGCAACCCCATCCTTCTACCCGACACCCATCTTTCTACTGGAGGTGGAGTCTACCAGTTCCATCTTGCCACTGTAGGGCATTTCATCTAAAGTTTCTTCCTTTGAGTCCTGGGTATCTCTCACCTCCCAGGCCTCTCGTACATCCTAGAGGGTTCCCCCCACTTCCTACCTCTGAAGGTTGCCTGTTTCCATTCTTTCTGCTGGCCCTCAGAGTTTCACTCAATTTATCTCCATCCCCCTACCCAATCATGTTCCCCTTTTCCCTTCCTCCCACCCTCTCTGACCTTAGTCCCTCTGTCCCTCTGCCCACCGTGATTGCTTTTTTCCTCCCTCTCAAGTGAGATTGAGACATCTGAACTTGGGCCCATTTACTTGATAACATTGATTTCTGTGGTTTGTGTCCTAGGTATTCTCTACATTTTTGACTAATATCCCACTAATGAGTACATACTATGCATGTCCTTTTGAGTATGAGTTACCTTACAGATATTTTCTAATTCCATCCACTTGCCTGCAAACTCATGATATCCTTGTTCTTAATTGCTGAGTAATATTTGTGTAATTGATCTACATTTTCTGTATTCATTCTTCCATTGTAGGACATCTGGATTATTTTCAGTTCTGGCTATCACAAATAAGGCTGTTATGAATATAGTGGAATACATGACCCTTCAGCATGGTGAGGATCATTTGGATACATACACAAGAGTGATGTAGCTGGATCTTCAGGTAGCATTTCCAATTTTCTGAGGAACTTCCAGATTGATTTCTGGAGTGATTGTACCAAATTTTTAATCCCACCAGCAATTCAAAGAGTGTTCCTCTTTCTTTACATCTTCATCAACATGTAGTGTCATTTGAGGTTTTGATCTTAGCCATTATGATTGGTATAAGATGAAATCTCATGGTTGTTTTGATTTGCATTTCCCTGATCACTAAGGACTTTGAACATGTCTTTAAGTGCTTCTCAGCAATTCAAGATTCCTCTGTTGTAAATTCTCTTTTTATTTCTATACACAATATTTTGATTGGGTTGTTTGGTATTTTTGGTGGTTAGCTTCTTGAGTTGTTTATTCATTTTGGATGTTAGACCACTGTTGGATGTGGAGTCAGTGAACATTTTTTTCTACTCTGTGGGTTGCTGATTTGTTTGATTGACTAGGTCCTTTGTCTTACAGAATCTTTCCAGTTTCATGAGGTCCCATTTTTCAATTCTTGATCTTAGAGCCCAAGCCATTGGAGTTCAGTTTAGGAAATTCCCCCCCATGCCAATGTGTTCCAGGCTCTTTCCTGCTTTATTTTCTATTAGATTTAGTATGCCTGGTTTTATGTTGAGATACATGGCCTAAGTATAGATTTCAATAACAACAAAAACAACATAACACATACTCATATAAACTTTACAGTTTTCTACTCAATAATGAGAGAAGAAATAAGAAAGATATTAAAGACTTCCTGGAATTCAATAAAAATGATTACACAGCATACCTAAACTTACAGGACACAATAAAAGCAATGCTAAGAGGAAAATTCATAGCACTATGTGTCCTGGTAAAGAAGTTGGGGAGGTGCTACACTGCTAACTTCATAGTATATCTGAGAGCTCTAAAACAAAAAAGAATCAAACACACCCAAGAAGGCAAGAAATAGTCAAACTCAGGGAAAAAATCAACCAAATAAAAACAAAAGGAAAGATACGAAGAATCAAAACAAAACAAAACAAAACAAAAGCTGGTTCTTTGAGAAAATTAACAAGATAGATAAACCCCTAGCCAAGCCAACTAAAGGACCCTGAGACAGTATCCAAATTAACAAAATCAGACATAAAAAGAGACTGTAGAAAATTTCAAAATAAGGTTATTACTTTGACAATATGATCTGAATTTAATATATATGAAATAATAGTTAATAAAATTGTAGATATATTATTTTAATTTTTATCGCTTTAGAGGAGTTTTGAAATTTTTAAACAATAATATTTCATTTGTAATACAAACATAAATGAAATAAAATGAAAATACATGGCTTGTATTTTACAGAAGCTTCTGGATTAGAGATGGTCCCTACAGTTGTGCTTTTGGTTTAGTAAGAGACATACTGTAGGTACAAAGTGACTAGATTCAGTCTATTTTGTTGCTTTACTACAAAGTACTAAAAGTTAGCATTGTCACTAAAAAATCAATTCCAGACCAAGAATGAATGTCCAATAATAGTTTATTGGACAATAATGTACATTCAGTGTAGTGCTAATCAAAACTCTAAAATCATATAAGGCTTCTTGGACCATGAATGATTTAATTCTTTTTGTTTATGTTTATGTGTGTGTTTTTGGGTAGAGGCATGTGAATGTGCACCACTCGTTTGTGGATGTCAGAAAATTCTGGTGAGTTGGTTCTGTCTTTCCACTATCTGGATTTTGACAATAGAATTCAGGTCAGCTCCTCAATCTTGGCAACTAGCTCCCTTACCTCTGGAGTCATCTACCTGAACCCTGATTTAATACTTTGAGGTATAGAAAAAGCAAAAGATAGCTCATACATCATATATTTAGCAGTACATTACCAAGTATGTTCTATGTCATAATACCATTTGTTAATATCATCTCACAAAAAAAGAAATGAAAAAGAAAAACTTGCTATTAAACCTATATAAGAGAAAGACAACTACTTACCTTTTCTACAGTCCAAATGAAATCCATCACATAATAACTTTTCTATTAATAAAATCATATAAGAGCCGGACGTCGTGGTGCACACCTGTAATCCCAGAACTTGGGAGGCAGAGGCAGGCAGATTTCTGAGTTCGAGGCCAGCCTAGTCTACAGAGTGAGTTCCAGGACAACCAGGACTACACAGAGAAACCCTGTCTTGAAAAACCAAAAAAAAAAAAATCATATAAGGTCATCAGACTAAAACAAACATATATGACATACTTCTTTTACAGTTTAAGAAAAATGTAATGAAGCTATGTAAGTCTAATCCAATTTTCTTTTCTATAGTTAATGAAAAGTGTGTAAATTAAATGCCTATATAATATGGAGCTTAAAGGAAGTCATACTCTGCCAACAGATACCATAGTGCAGACATTATGAGAGCTTCAGTATAGAATGATACCACTACCACTTATTGCCCACTAGTAGCCTAAGAACACTCAAACCATGCTTGTTACAAGAGAGGAATTTTCTCAGTTCTGATTGACATCTTGATGACATGTGCAACCCAGATGACTCAGCAGAAGTCATTGTGCATCCATCCCAGTTTCTTGGGGTTTTAGTGTCAGCTCAATGTACTTCTCTCATGGGACCCATCACTAAGAAGAATGCAACAGCATATAATGTATAAGAACAAATGTGGAGTCTCTTTCCAATCCCATCTTTCAGCTAAAGCAATTAATCTGACAGACTTTCTTTGCCATTCTTATTTCCAAGTAAGCAACTAAATTTTCAGGATGTAAAATCCTCAATTGTTACTCTCCTGTCAGAATCTCTTCAAGCAAAATGCCTGCTTGAGTGAGAGAAAAAGACATTCTCTAGGAGAGCTGCTCTGTGCCAAAACAGCTAATATGTTATTTTCTCAAACAGTGTAAAGAAACAAGATGGGCAAGCAGTTCTTTAATTTTAAAATCACTTAAATTCCCTTCTTTTATTTCATTACTGTATAGTAGTTCTTATGCCAAACTTCTACTTATTGCATATTGTTTTATGAACTCTGAAGAAATATGTTCTAATATCAGGAAGGAAATGAAAGTTAACATATTTAAGGAATTGAAGTGGAATATTACAAGTAAAGAAAAAAACACAAAAGAGAGCCAAAGGACAAAGAAACAAACATACACGTTTCTACAATCTCAATGAATGATAGTAACTGGAATACAGATCGCATTTGAGTTATTTAAATAAAATGAGAAACATAAAATGTGTCACACAAAAGTACAGTTGTGAAAATGATATGTAATTTATAAGTGTGAATAATTTGTATTATTTAAGGGATTTCTTGTTTAAATGAGTTTATGTTATGTAATACTATTTCTTTGACGTCATTATTCATTTATTTCAGGCAGACTAAAAAATAATTATTTGAAATGCCTACTGTTTCCCATTGCCAAGTGATCACTACTAAGATGAGCTCTATCATTGTTACTTTTGATATAATTATTTCATTTCACATAAAGTTGTTCTGTTGGTTAAGTTATCATTTAGTTATCATTGACTGCATATATTCTCTCTCTCTCTCTCTATATATATATATATATATATATATATATATATATATATATACATAAAATCTGTATAAAATAATGTAATGTGTTACAAAACTGAATGGGAGTCAGTTAGATACATACAACTCTTTCTGATACATTTTTCTTCAATTGTTATCTTTTCTGTGAGCCTTGTCTTTCATTGTTGTTAACATGACAATATTAAGAAAAGATGTTGAAGGTCAAGAATATGACCTAGCATGTGCTTGCTTGTTACAGAAGTCTGGTCACCTGAATTTGATCCCTAAAATCCATTTAAAAGTGCAAGTGGGGAACTGAGCACACTAAGCTGTATTGACCTCTGCTGCACACTGTAGCACACTTCCCATTTTAATACATGCAAAATCATAAGAACAGAAAAATTAGTTTTGATACTTAACATAGTTTTGAAAAATGTCTCCATACTGTTCTCTATTGAAGTTGATCGGGATGAATTTATTAATTCTGCTTTCCACATTATAGAACTGACAGTAAGTCAGTTCTGTAAAAGTATTTCTCTGCACATTCATACCAAAGTCAACATTCGTTTTACACAGAGCTCTCATCTCTACATGCATTTTCCTGCTTCATCTAGGGAGACTTGTATCCCATCTACCCCTGCTTGCTGGAACTGTTACACAATGATCCTACCACAGAATTGATGAGTCATCCTCTGGGACACCTGAGAACCTTTAGGACATTCTGCTGCTGCAGTTTCATTATCTTAGATCATTGACTAGCAAGTTCCTTCTTCTTACTGTTCATTCTTTACATAAAAACATTATTAAGGTTGTGACTACGTGGTATACTGCTGGAAAATGGAAAATAGACTGATCTTAGAGTATATCACTGTGCCCAATCCACACTAAATAAACATACCTTCTAAGTAAAAATATGTGAATATCATGCACACTAAGCTCTTTGAAAATTCATTTTCTTTTTAATATATTTCATATTGCTACATCAAAACTCGTGCTTAAAAATTATGGGTTCAGTGCCTCCTTATGCTGCAACATTGCTTTATTCATAGTGTTTTCTACAGCAAATGGAAAAGATGCTAAGTTTGTGTTTGTTGAATAAATGGAAAAGGAACTTATATGCTGTATTTGAATGCTAATACAAATCTAATATCTTAGTAAGGAAATGTGTTGCACTCTTCAAGTTAGACAACAATTTCCATGGTTAACATAAATAGTATCATAACCCTTTATAATTAAAAAGAACACAAATGGTCTTGACCTAGCTTATTGCACGTCTGGAAATCAGATCTTGACACCTTCTGATCAAGCATATCACAACTGTAATATTCTTCTCCAAGAACTCTTAATGTCGATTGACTATACAATTTTCAGTAGAAAATTAAAGGCAAGTAAAGAAAAAAATATTCCAAGTAATAATTTTGTTAGATTTGTTAGGGTTTCATATAATAAGCAAACTTGTAGAACATGAAGTAGGAAGAAATAAAGGCCAATCTGCACAAAATCAGTCTACTTCAGTAGCACCTACTGGTGTGTGATCCAAAAAGTGACCTACAAGACTAATATACAGTTTTTATTTGTAATTCATAACTAGCTTTTTGACCCCAACAGTAATCCTCCAAACAAATGCTGACTAATAAAGAATGTTGATTGAAAAGAATCAGCACAATGTATTAAAGATTTATCTCTGAAATATAAAAAATAATCAAGATTAAAGCAGACTGGAAATATCATCTCTTTTTATCTGAACTTGTTCCTTAAAGTCTGTGTTTAAGTTATTGTCCTCATAATTACTGTCTTTAAATGCCAGAACACATTCTCATTATTTTTAATATAATACTTCTTCTGTCCTAGAGATTGCCTATTGTTAGAAAAGAAAGGATGATGATAAATAAAGAAAGCTTACACTGATGATCTCGGTCTGAATCTTCTGGTACATTTTTATGATAATTCCACATTGAACAGCAAGGATAAGGAATGTTACTATGCATGCTTATGTCATAACAATGTGATGCAGAAAACTGAAAATTACAAATTGTTTAATATGAAAAGAAACTGAACCTACCAGAAGCAAATTCAAGAACCTAGAATAGGTTGGAACTGTGATGTTTTTAAGTAGGGAGGACTTGCTTAGGAAAGTGACAATATCTGAAAGATGTGAAAGGGAAAGACATCAGAAGGATTATGTGCACTTATGAGAAAGAAGGAAAAGAGAGAGGATTAAGAGCCTCAAAATGCATCATAACCCAAGAAGAGCAACATGAGCTGGCCATATCAAGGAAGAACATGCTAAAGACTTTACCTAAGCAGTGTAATACATTCTTACTGAGAATTCATAAAAATAAGCCTCAAAATAAAAGTAAAAAAATCTCTACAAAGCTAACATGTGGATGAATCGAGAGGGAAAATATACTCCAAATGACAAAACTTCATCTAACATAAATGAAAAACAAAACCAGTTCTATATGATTTCCAAGATGGATAAATGTCCTTATGAAACGTTTACAGGGATATTAAAAAAAAAACTGCTCAGAATATAAGTGCAAAAATCTCAAAGAAAAAGTGTTTAAATAGATAAATTCTTGACAAAGCTTACATTGGGAAAAGTGCAGACATTGCATTCATCAAATCATTTAGGCAAGTGTTACCAGTCAAAGTTCATGTCAATATCAGATAACCTTTCACATAACGTGATGAAAAGGGCACTTCAGCTCTGTGATATTAGCCTCAAAAATCTATAATCCAGAATAATAATAAGAAAATATCAAGCAAAACCAAATTAATAGAAATTTTTATAAAATGCCTGATTCCTTGGCTTCCAAATATCAAGGTCATGAAAAGCAAGGCAATTCTAAGAAATTATCAGATATTAAAAGACACCAAAGAATTAAGGTACCTGAGATGCTGAAGTTGGAAGACATAGTAATAGAAAAGTTAGTGATATCCAACAAAATCTACAGATTAATTGAGTGTTTATTAATTTTATGCTACTTAAGTGACATGTTATGTTAATTAAACAAAGATGCATACTTGGAGCAGAGTTATACTACTACTTTTTTGGCTATAAATATAGCATAATTTCAAAATACAAAATTAAGAAATACTAATAAGTAAATAGTAAAAATAAAAATAGAAAGAAATAATGTAAAATAGATTTTAGGACTAATATCCAAAATATACAATGTGCTCAAATAGACTCCAGCAAAGAAAATAATTCATTTAAAAAATGGGGTTCATAGCTAAACAAAGAATGTTCAACCGAGGAATGTCAAATGGCAGAAAAGCACCTAAAGAAATGCTCAACTTGCTTAGTCATCAGGGGAATGCAAATCAAATCGACCCTGAGAGTCCATCTCACACCAGTCAGAATGGCCAAAATCAAATCTCAGGTGACAGCAGATACTCCAAGGATATGGAGAAAGTCGAATACTCCTCCATTGCTGGTGGGATTGCAAGCTGGCACAACAACTTTGGAAAACAATTTGGCAGATCCTCAGAAAAATGAGAATAGCTCTACCAGAAGATCCAGCTATACTACTACTGGGCATATATCCAAAAGTTGCTCCAACATGTAATAAGGACACATGCTCCACTATGTTCATATCAGCCTTATTTATAATAGCCAGAAGCTGCAAACAACGCAGATGCCCCACAATGGAAGAAAGGATTCAGAAAATGTGCTGTTTACATAATGGAATACTACTCAGGTATTAAAAATGACTTCACAAAGTTTGTAGGCAAATTGATGGAACTAGAGAATATCATCCTGAATGAAGTAATACAGGCACAAAAGGACATATATGGTATGTTCTCACTTGTAAGTGGATATTAGCCCCAAAGCTTAGAATGCCCACCATCCAACTCATAGACCATATGAAGCTCAACAAGAAGAAAGGTCAAAGTGTGGTACTTCAAATCCACTTAGAAGAGGGAACAAAATAATCACTGGAAGGAAAGGTTGGGAGGGATCTAGGAGGGAGGGGGAGAAAAAAGGGGGGCAGTGGACAGGACCATTTATAGGAAGATCCAGGAGAGATGTGTAGGGTGCCAGGAAAACGAATAGAAAAATATAGCAATGTGTAGTGTGGGTGTAACTTGGAGAACCACTAGAAAATCCTAGACTCTAGGAATGCGAGGGGCTCCCAGGACTCAATGGAGATAACTTTAACTGAAATACCCAATATCAGGGAGACAGAACCTGAAGAGAACATCTCCAATAACTAGGCCTGGGCCCCAGTGGAAGGATGGGGCCACCCACCCATATAAAAATTTGTATCCCAGAATTGTCCCTGTCTAAATGTAATGCAGGGAAAAAAATGGAACAGAGACTGAAAAGTAGGCTATCCAGAGACTGCCCCACTTTGGGATCCATCCCATCAGCAGATGCCAAACATCGACAATATTGCTGATGCCAAGAAGCTCATGCTGACAAGAGCCTGGTATGGCTGTTCTCTGAAAGGCTCTGCGAGCAGCTAAGACAGATGCAGATACTGACAGCCAGCCATTGGACTGAGCCTGGGGACCCCAGTGGAATGAAGGAGCTGAAGGAGATTACAACCCCATAGGAAGAACAAAAATAACAATTAACTGGACTCCTCAGAGCTCCCAGAGAGTAGTTAACGGCTCCCAGTTAAACTACTAACCTCAGAGTATAAATGGGTGAGTCCAAGGCACTGTCTACATATGTAGCAGAGGATTGCCTCATCTGGTATGAATGGGAGGGGAAGCGCTTGATTCCTAATAGAAGGGGAATACTAGAGGGTGCGGGTAGCACCCTCTTAGAGGCTTAGAGGCAAAGTAAAGAGAGGTTTGTGGAGGGGAGACCAGGAAGGGGAATAGCATTTGAAACGTAAAAAAAAAAAAATTAAATGATTAAAAAAATAAAGATGAAATCACCAAGTTGAAAAGACTCAACAGAATACTCTGCAAACTCTAGTTGGTCATACGAAATCATACTGAATAAGAAAAATAAAAACCCAAAGAAAACGAAACCAACATTAAAAAACATTGAATATCAGATGGGATGTGGCTAGTTTGGAAGACAGGTAAGAAAGTCAAAATCAGTTCAGACACCTGAGCTCCACAGATGTCATTGACCTTTAAATTGTGAATTTTAAATTTTCTGGAACTGAAAGAGAATCTCATTCTGTTCACTACAACGGAGACAGCAAGATTTGTTAACAAAATATTGGAGCTAAAATACTCCAGTGTCTCCAGTTAAAAACATACAGTCACAGTAAGGATTCTGTCAAGCAAAGAGGAGACTACAACTCAATGTGGCGTGGGGAGGTCAGGAAGGGTAGAGCATGACTCTGCGCATGGATATGGTAGGAGTGTTCCAGTGTATGGGAATGGTAGCAAAGTACATCATATGGAATTCCCCAAAACCTCTTAAAACATTTTAAAAGTTTGGCAATAAAAGTATTAAATGAATTAGCAGAGTTCAATTTTTACATGCCTAAAGATGTCTTATTACTCAAATTTAAAATGGGTCCAACCATTTATTATGTATGTTAACCAACTGTCAATTTTTCATATTTATTGTGATCTCATGCTTTGAGCATGGGGATGCAACATGTGTGCAGAAATTAGACTTGTAGGATAAGGGACGTTTGCCATTTATTAAGAGGCATCTTGGTAATAACAAAATGGAGCATGGTTAAGGTGAAGATAGCATAATCAGTCTGAGCCACTCCCCGTGGTAGAAAGTACATTTCTTAATGTGGATTTGGTAAGAAGCAGTCAGTGTATAAAACATGTAAAATCCTTTGATATAGTTAAGTACAAATAAGCCTTAAAATTAAAATCATCTAACCTTCTTTTTAAGAATTACCTTCTCCCCATTAACAGAGGGGCACCATTTGAAAGTACAAGAAAAATTTTATATTATTTGCTCGAATTTTCATGAATGTAGGTAATATCTAGCATGTAAGGTTAGTACATATAAACTCAATTGTTTTGCTAGGAGTGCTTGGTTAATGGAGGTAATCAGCCTGATTCTGATTCAAGTAGGAATTTTTTACCGATTGATTTTTATTTGCAATTTTATTGTTAAATCATATAGCTTGGAATACAAAATTGAGTAAGTTTGTCAATAACAATCATGAAACTCATAGTTAAATTCATGATAAAAATTTTGAATGTCTTTGCATTTCTATGTGCAAAACATAAAATTATAAAGTTAACATTGTTAATTTTATTATTCTGATACAATTTATTAGTACTTAAATTGTCTAAGGAAAGAAAATTTCTTTACTAGACAAAAGGTAATTAGAAAATATTAATAGTAAAAAATAATATAAAAGTAAACTACATTTTAAATACTCATTTTATACTGTTATAAGAGAAATAATAACTATTTAAAAAAATAAATTATAGCATATTTAATAATTGTCAGTGAAGCAATATGAGTTCACTCAACAAAGTAAAGTAGTAATATTCATAAAAAATAATATATGCTATATTATAAGTAAAAATAATAATATAATTTAAGGACAATAATATAATTTTAATACATATATAGTAATTCCTAAATTTTATTGTTATTTCTGGATAAACCATGTACTCACCAATTCTATTACATGTTGAAATATATTTCACCGACCAAAGAGAGAAATAAATAATAGGACATTTTTTTTCTGTTATATCGGAATGCTCTAAACTCCACTAAATCATTTCCTGTAGGTGTCAGATGCATGGCAGTGATTAATGACATACTAATAAAATTCACCTGGCAGGTTGAAACTAAAATGTCATTTCTATGGGTAAGAATAATTTTCCAGTAAGTAGAGCTTTCTGCCAAATGAGTTGTATGCTCTTTAAAATATTTCAAATATTTTAAAAAGCAAACAAATATAAATCCAGTGTAGTTGGAATTAATTTGAAATAACATGTTTTGAAACATTGTTTTTTTACTTGCTGATGTTTATTTTGTTTTCCTGAAATCTTGCATATCTCTTAGTTTCCAGGTGTCAGGGAACTCACTTGTATCATAACCAATTATACCTAAGATTATAACCTTGAACATGTCCATCATTTATGGGACTCGTTCCCTGCTCCAAACTCTACCTTTAAATGACCCCAAATAAGCATAACCCTGTTAGTGCCATGGGAAGTTATCAACAAAGTGATTTGAGTATTTTATCAATTCACAATAGAAATACATTTTAAATGAAAGCTTTTAATTTTTCCTAGTTTTTAATTCTTTACACATAAAACACACAGGTTTAAATTTGAAATTACAAGTTTTCCTATATTGAAATTTTAAATGATGCATTCCTTGAAAACACCAATATGTTTATTAGTATATGGGACTATATGTAGCTTACAATAAATATTAAATTTTTGCATAGACGCTCTTTTTTTTCATATTTATAGTTGTTGTCTTAAAAATCAAGTACAAAACAGAACAAAACGCCACTTTGGATTACGAGTCTTTCTGTCACCATTTGTCAATACTTCCATCAAATGTAAGAAAACAAGCAATGTTGGTTCTCACAGGTTCAAAATGTTGTAATGTTTATCTAATATTAGTTGCAGTTTTAGTGCTGGCTTTTCCTAGACTCTTTGCAGTTAATTAGCAAAACTTAGCTGAATTAAACTGTATTGTCAAGGGTTGAATGCTTCAAAGTTTGTCCTTGGAAATATAACTCCATGTACAACTAGAGCTACTATTAACTTTCAACAGCATTGCTATCATTGTTTAACAGCTTTTTAAAAATTAATGATTTTATTCATGTACATTTCAAATGACACCCCCCTTCCCACTTCCTCTCTGCAGTGCCCCCATCTGTTTCCCCTTGCTTCTATGGGGGTGCTCCTCTGCCCTCTAACCTACTCCTCCCTCACTACTCAAGCATTCCCCTCCACTGGGGCATGGACTGAAGGAGCTGAAGGGGATTAGCAACCCTAAAGAAGAACAATATCAACTAACCAAACTACCCAGAGCTCCCAGAGAATAAGCCACCGAGAGAGTACACATAGAGGGATCCATCGTTCCAGATGCATTGTAGCAGAGGATGGCCTTATCCGACATCAATGAAAGGGAAGGCCCTTAAAATGGCTTTGTAAACACTTAAAACATACAAGACAAGTTTGGAAACTGAGATAGCCATTTGCACTATTTTGAAAATACCAGCGTTTTATCTAATAGGTTGGAATTAATGCCGTTGGAATTAATAATGAAATGGGAAAGAAACTAAATTAACTTTATGTTCTTTCTTTCTCTCCTCTCTCTTCTCTCCTCTCTCTTCTCTCCTCTCTCCTCTCTCCTCTCTCCTCTCTCCTCTCTCCTCTCTCCTCTCTCCTCTCTCCTCTCTCCTCTCTCCTCTCTCCTCTCTCCTCTCTCCTCTCTCCTCTCTCCTCTCTCCTCTCTCCTCTCTCCTCTCTCCTCTCTCCTCTCTCCTCTCTCCTCTCTCCTCTCTCCTCTCTCCTCTCTCCTCTCTCCTCTCTCCTCTCTCCTCTCTCCTCTCTCCTCTCTCCTCTCTCCTCTCTCCTCTCTCCTCTCTCCTCTCTCCTCTCTCCTCTCTCCTCTCTCCTCTCTCCTCTCTCCTCTCTCCTCTCTCCTCTCTCCTCTCTCCTCTCTCCTCTCTCCTCTCTCCTCTCTCCTCTCTCCTCTCTCCTCTCTCCTCTCTCCTCTCTCCTCTCTCCTCTCTCCTCTCTCCTCTCTCCTCTCTCCTCTCTCCTCTCTCCTCTCTCCTCTCTCCTCTCTCCCCTCTCCCCTCTCCCCTCTCCCCTCTCCCCTCTCCCCTCTCCCCTCTCCCCTCTCCCCTCTCCCCTCTCCCCTCTCCCCTCTCCCCTCTCCCCTCTCCCCTCTCCCCTCTCCCCTCTCCCCTCTCCCCTCTCCCCTCTCCCCTCTCCCCTCTCCCCTCTCCCCTCTCCCCTCTCCCCTCTCCCCTCTCCCCTCTCCCCTCTCCCCTCTCCCCTCTCCCCTCTCCCCTCTCCCCTCTCCCCTCTCCCCTCTCCCCTCTCCCTCTCCCCTCTCCCCTCTCCCCTCTCCCCTCTCCCCTCTCCCCTCTCCCCTCTCCCTCTCCCTCTCCCCTCTCCCCTCTCCCCTCTCCCCTCTCCCCTCTCCCCTCTCTCTCCCCTCTCTCTCTCTCTCTCTCTCTCTCTCTCTCTCTCTCTCTCTCCCTAATAAAATTCTCACTAAAATCAACTTAGGAAGATGAATTCCCAAAACAATCCATTTGTTATTTGAAAAAAAGAAAATCAAGTAGTTTCCATTACCTATCTATTGGAAGACAATGAGGATAGCTGAGCATGAACCTGTGAAGTAAGATTTGATGCTATTTGGGGGCACGTGCCAAGGGACGAATAGCTCAGTCATATGGTACATCTGATCATATTTTCAAATTTATTTATTTTATACTTTGAGCCCTGAATATAATTATATCACTTTTCTCCTTCCTTTCTTCCCTCCAAACTCTCCTATATGTTTCTTTTCCTTTTTATCAAATTCATGACTCTATTTTTCATCAGTTGTTGTTACATACACACACACATTTCTAAATATATATACATGTATATATAACATGCATGTTAGTGATTATTTATGTATATATTCAGAATATAGGGGGTATGTGTGTGTGTGTGTGTGTATGTGTGTTTGTGCCTGTGCCTGTGTGTGTGTTACTTGTATGTGTATCTTTTCAGAGTTGATAATTAGTAACCAATGTGTGTGCTTTCCTGAGTAAGACCATTTCTCCCATTCTCAGCATTCCTTAATGGCCTGCAATTATTTGGCTAGTGTTTTGGCCCCTGAACTTTCTCTCTTTCATAATAGTATGTGTATTGGCATCATCTTTGTTAAGGTCATATTTGAGATGGTGAAATATCAATATCTAAATAATTTTAATTTGCATTGTCCTATTTACCAAAGGTAGCAAATACTTTTAAAGTTATTTGTTAGCCAAATTTATTTATTGTTTCTGCTACTAATGCTGTGTTTCTTTCTGAAACATCAAAGAGCCATAGGATCTATATAATTTGTTCTCTATTGTGAAGTATTAACTTCAAAAAGTTTTTCCAAAATTCAATTTATAATAAAGTCAAGGAGCTTATGATTTTTTCTTTTACATAGTAGGGTTTTAGTTGGATTTATTAGTTCAATTTTCTTTATATTTCCATGTAAGGAGAATATACATTTTTTAAGGTTTTGTCATAATTTATCAGATGTTGTAGTAAATATACTGTTGCCATAAAATATCAGTTGTTCCATAAACGTGTTGATGTTTTAGAAGCATTGTTATAATTTACCTGGGCTGAAAGGTTATTTTTTGTTGGAAGGTGTGCACTTAAGTATTTAATTCTATGATTTATTGTTTTAATTTAAGTTGAAATGTTAATAATTTATCTACTTCAATGGAATCTTTAATTTTGTGCTACAAATCAGATTATGCAACTCACTAGTTACAACATAAGGTTTGCAAGACCTAATAATAATACAATACTTTTCTAATTTTTGTAATTGTGATCTACCTCTTTTTCTAATTTCCATAATCTTTACAAATACTGTATTTGAATTTGCTTAGCTTTCATCCTTTATAATCTATTTCTTTAACCATGATAATAATTCTGTTCAAGATAATTTCTTGACTTGTGTGTTTCATAATCTCTTAGGGCGAAAGTTTCAATCATGTTTCTCACCATATATTCATATGCATTCAATATATATATTTAACTTTTAAATTTTAATTTGATTTTGCTTCATGCTAGATATTTATGCCTTTATATAATGAAGTTTCTTAAATATTTTTCTTGCTTTTTCTATAGTCTAAATATTGCTTTCAATATTTAGTTTCTTTTAAAGTTTTACCTAACACCTATTAATGCTTATCATGTTTGAATTTCACCAGTAACATATACATAGAATTGTATATTCTATAATCTATTGATGTTTTTCTACTCACCATGCTTTCTTTGAAACGTGTCTAAATTATTTTATTTTACATAGAAAATTGTATTTCCCATTCCTATCATTTTTAAAATTAATTCATTGGAGCAAAGTAACATGGTTAGTCTTCTTAGCCATGTGTAAGAATTTCATTAGTTAAGTTGTCTTAATTTTTAATCTTCATAGGTATGAATATTCTTACATTCTTCCCCTTGCAGCAACTCCTCAAGACTGAATTCCTTCCACAAATTAATATGTGGAGATATTATATTGTTTATTCGTACTTCAATTCTACATAACCTTCCAATAAAAATAACTTTTGTCAGAAGTTGCAATGTTGGAAAAACTTAAGGACACAATACTTGGTAAAATTAGGGACTCTTTAAATTTCAAATAATGTGCAATGCCCCACTTAGAAAGCTTCTAAATAGTTAGACTTAAAATTATAAAGTACAACATCATATAGGTGCATAAGAAATAAAGCATGGATGTCAATGGACTTTGTATAACTTGCCCTGCCCTCCATGAAATTGGCTCTGGTGACCAGGGTGTGGGTAAGCTAACACTGAGGCCATGATTCTGGGAGAGCTGACCCTGCCACTGACCTGCCATGGGAGGCACAGGAAAATAGGTAATTCCCACCTCCTTACCACCTCAGGCAGTTGGGAAAGTTGCCCACAGGTTCTTGAGTTTGGGAGAGCTCTCCTTGCTCCTCACCAGTTGCAGCACTTAAAAGAGCAGGTCCTGTATTGAGAGATCAAACTATCGAGGCTCCACTAAGAAGGCCCTGCTATGTCAGCCACAGGTGACTGACCTCCCTAGATCTGGGGTAAACATATTGAGAAAAGTTCAGATGCAGCTCTTTCAGGCCAGAAAGAAATTTCTGGCTGCTTTGGGGTTTCCAGAAGTGACTAAGCCCTTCCATCTCTTCATGGGCAAGAGATCTCAAATAGTGAAAGGGATATTGACTCAGACTCTGGATCTGGCACCAGCCAATGGCCTGTCAAAGAATTTAGACCCACTTGCCAGAGACAACTCTTTACACATCATCAGAGTCATAGCCTTCCTGGTCAAAGATGCTGACAAGCTGTATTTTGGCTAAATAAATTGGTGACCATCACCAATGACAGAATGACTCCTTACCAGTCTCTCTTCTTACATGCCCCCAAGGTAACCTTTCAGGCACTAACTGTCCTGAGCCCAGATATGTGCTGCCTGGCACTTGCATCTGTGGGCCACCACATGACTGCTCAGACATTTTGCCCGATATCCATGGGACCAGACCAGATCTTCAGGATACTCCCTTGATTGATACAATAATAACATGGCTCACAAATGACAGCAGCTTCATTCAGGAAGGACAGAGGCATGCTGGGTCAGTGGTAGTCTCAAACACAGAGATCATATGGGAAAGCCACTACTGACAGAAATGTCAGATCAGAAAGCTGAAGTGATAGCTCTAACCAAGGCACTACAGATAAGAAAACACAAAATGACTCTGCTACTGCGGTGTCCATAGGCCTATTCATAGGGGAAAGGCATTCTGATGACAAAAGAAACAACTATCAAAAATAAAGAACTCTTCTCCCTGCTAAGGACTCTAAGGGAGCCAAAAAATCTGGCCATCATCCAGTGCTCAGGACACCAGATAGGGAAGGACCCAGTTTCAGAAGTCAATAATGTCTCTTACACTTGACTTCTCTTTACTGAGGGGATTCTATGTTCCCTGACGACCCTAAAAATTCAAAAGATGATATAACCTAGACGTGAAAATTGCCCATGTCCCAATGTTATGACGGATGGCAGAAAACAGCAGATTACAAATGCATTAAGGCAGAAAAAAAAAAGAGCTTACACATACTTCAGAAGATCCACATAGGTATCCAGAGAATGCAGGATTACAGATGCAAAGATAGCTGAGATTGTCAAGAACTGTAAAACCAGTCAGCTAACTAAAACAATGCTTTGTGCCCTTTCCCCAGTGTTGTGTAGGCTAAACAAACCTTGATAACCTGGATGGTTTTACAATCTGCCTGTAGTCCATGCCTGGCCTCACTGCATTTCTCTGCTTGGGAGGAGTTGACCACCTGTTGAGCTTGCTTTGCAACTAAATCCAGCTGAAACAAAAGGATGGATCTCTGTGTTTTGCATACATAAATGCAGAGCTGAAAATTAAACTTTGAGCCTTGATCTTGATTTTGATCTTGGTCTTGGCTTCATTCTCTCTCTCTCTCTCTCTCTCTCTCTCTCTCTCTCTCTCTCTCTTTCTCTCTTGCCTGTCCACTTTCATTCACAGGCTCTCTTTCAGGTGTACATAGTTCTCTGTGGTTGCTGGACAGCTACAATGGAAAACCCCCCTGGTAAAAGGTTCATAGACACAAAGCCTGAAGCCTACTGGACACATACTTAAAAGAGATAAAACTAGAAAATTTATATATAAATATTTACTGATATCTATATCTATATCCATCTATATCTAAATCTATATCTAAATCTGTATAAATATATTTACTGATAAATATATATAATATTTACTGAATATGTGTGTGTATACACACACACACACACACACACACACACACACATTCAGGTTAGATTGAGGCTTTTCCCACAAAACATGAAACTGGGTCCACAGTGACAAAAAAAGCCCTTAGAGGACATAGTGCCAAGGTATGGACTTCCTCAGATGATTGGATCAGACAATGAACCAGTTTTGTGTCCCAGATAAGTCAGAGATTAGCTAATATTCGAAAGATTGACTAAACTTTAATGTACATATAGACACCAGAGTTCAGGGCAGATAGAGAAAATAAATAAACATTAAAAGAGACCTTTACTAAATTAACTGAAAAGACTGAAAATGACTAAGTAACTCTCCTTCCCTTTGCTCTCTACCTTTATGAAACTCCCCTTACCAGATGTGAATCACCCCCTTTTAAGTCTTGCTCAAAATGCCACCCCCTCCCCATTGTTCTTGACACATAGGCAGAGATCATCCCTGAGTTTGAGGATCTACAATTGCTACATGATTTCAAAGAGGTCCAATGGACTCATAAAATGCTTGGCCTAAACTCTGTATTCTCTATGAAACATGTGCCCTCTCCAGCCAGGGTTCATTAAAGTCTTGTTATAAGGTCCCTAATTTATCATCTTGACCACACCTGTTACCCTGAAGGTTGATGGGATTACAGTGTGAATGCAACATATACCTGTTTACAATTAAAAATAACCAGGACCAGCAGGAGAAAACAGCATTAGGACTCCCCCAGTTTCCCACTGATTGGGCCAGTACCCAAACTCCAGAGACACCATGAGAACTAGATAATGATAACCCTGAGCCTCTCTGAAATACAGTGTTCCAGTCCTTTTAGGTAACCAATACATCCAGGCCTAAGTTAACTGTATCATCAGGACATAATCCTGTTACTAGCTGGATTTTTTTAAATGAGATTAGATATAGTGCCAGTCCCTCCATAACAAATCCTACATGCTCCAGGAAGCCACATGATTAGCTGACAACTAGCCCTCTAGTTACCAGGGAGAGTGGGGTATGAGAGGAAAAACCTACTCAATCTAGGTAGACAGAACACTCACCAGTCAGCTTACAATAGACATTAAATTAGATGCTTGCCAGGATGGACCACACACATACATGCTTCCACTTTCTATAAAACCTTGTCCTAATCAGAGTTCTGCACTGCTTGTCATCAGTGAGTAATTCCAAACTCTAGTTTATAATAAAAACACCCTGATGTGATAAAACAAAACAAAACAAAATTTTAAAAAAGCACCTTAGTGGGCTTTTGGGGTTTACAGTTGTTTCCTGATACATTTTCTTGGGCAACACAGTAGAGATGACCCCAATGGTGAAGACACAAGTGAGCCAGACCCAAGTGTATGAGTGGGAGAGATGACCCAACACCTCAGAAGCTGCAGCAGTTGGGGAGTGGGCCCTGTATCTTGACTGTGAAGCATAATGGAGCTGTCTTTGGAGGCACAGGTGCAAGTTAGGAGGCCATCAAGAGCAAAAGAACAGGAGAGCTGACCATGCCTCCTGCAGATGGGAGCGTTAGGGGGCCTGGCCTGAGCAGTGCTAGAGAGCTCACTATGATGGTTCAGACAAGGGAAAGCTGGGAAGCTGACCAGGTCAACTATCACTCAGGCTCAGATCCAGGGTGATGAAGGGACTCAGACCAAAACCAATACCATCTGAGAGCAGTTGGTAGTGAGGAGTGAAAAAGCCAGTCCTGCTGACTAAAAGCTGCAGGATCTCTCTGACACAGAGCAGCAAGAGGGTAATGGGAGGGGTGTTGATAAGGATCCAATATTAATGGTGTCACAAAAGCCAGAGACCACTTCATTGCAATGACCATATTCAAGTGAAGATACATAGACAAAGGAATATACTGTGGAACCCACAGTGACATACTGCAAAAGAGTCCATGATGAGATGTTTTCTATAGTTAATTTTGTTGTTGTTATTGTTGTTGTTGTTGTTGTTGTTGTTGTTGGAGGTGGTAGTGGTGGTGGTGGTGGTATGTGTGTGTGTGTGTTTGTGTTTTATTTTGAGGGAAAGTTTGCAAGGGAAAGGGGAACATATGAGAGTACAGGAATGAGTGGGATTCAGATTAGAATTGGGGTATGTGATAGGAAATTCACAAAAAATCAATTAAAAGTTAAAAAAGAACAAGAACTGACTTGCACTATTCATATTCTGTGTGATGTCACCATCTCTTCTTACACATAATACAAACAAAAATAATTAAAAGACATTTTATTTTGGTTCATAATAAAAATTTGGAAAAATATCTAACCTTTCCCCCAAACAATTGTCATGAAATACAAAGACAAAACTATATTACAAAAAATGGGTGATGACATATGCTAAAAAGATAGGAATTCAAAGAAATCTCAAGAACTTCAGAATAAACAATATTGTACAGAGAAAAGAAGATCATAATAAGATAAAGGTCAGTACAACAAGGAGTCAAAATATTTAACATGCATGTAACTAATCAAGTAATTTTAAATTATGTCAGGCAAAAGTGTCTGATTCATTATACTCCATTGGTAACCTCATACCCATGAACATATGGGCAGCACAATTTTAAAAACCCAAATATAAAATTAGTCAATAAAATACTGGCAAGATGAATAATAAGAAAAAATACAAAAAATCATTTACTGTTATCAAGTAAATTTCATCTCAGAGATTAAGGGATGATTCAACATGCAAAAATAATGAAATGTAATCCACTATATAAATAAACTTACAAATATCACATAATCATCCCATTAGATGCATAACATTTCTTTCACAAAATCCAACAATTCTTTTGACAAAATTCCTAGAGAAATTAGGGGTATAATGGGCATACATAAATATAATATAGGTAATGTATAACAAATCTATAGACTACATCAACTTAAATAGACTTAAATTTAGTCTCAAATCAATTCCACTAAAATCTACATCAGGAGACATTTATTCATTCTCTCCATATCTATTACATATAGCTTAAATTTTAGCTAGAGCAATAGGAAATATAAAAAGAGATCAAAGGGATACAAAATGGCAAGGAAGTCAAATTATCACTATTTGCAGATAGTATATAAAAGTGATGCTAAAATTTCCATCAGGGAACTCCTAGTGATGACAAATACTTTCCCTAAGGTATCTGGATACAGAAAATACCTACCCCCCTCAAAACTAAAACCTCACTAGTCTTCCTAGGCACAAATTAGTAATATATTAAGAATGAAATAAGAGAAACAACACCCTTCACAATTCTCAAATAATATAAAATATCTTGTAGTAACTCTATCAAAGAAAGTGTAAGATGAAAACTTCAGGTACTACCCATTCTCTATCCCTTAAGTCCCTCCCTCCCTTTACCTCCCATGATTATTTTGTTCCCCCTTTTGAGTATGACTGTAGCATCCATGCTTTGGTCTTCTTGAGCTTCATATGGTCTGTTAATTGTATCTTGGGCATTTTGAGCTTTTGGGCAAATATCTACTTGGAGTGTATACCTTATGTATTCTTTTCTGATTGGGTTAATTCACTCAGGATGATATTTTCTAGTACCATCCATTTGCCAATAAATTTCCTGAATTCACTGTTTTTAATAGCTGAGTAGTACTCCATTGTATAAATGTACCAGATTTTCTATATACTTTTCTGTACTGAGTGGCATCTTGGTTGTTTCCAGCTTCTGGCTATTATAAATAAGGCTATTATGAACATAATGGAGCATATGTCCTCATTCTGTGTTGGCACATATTTGGGTATATGTCCAGTAGTTGCATAGCTGGGTCCTCAGGTAGCATCATGTCCAGTTTTCTAAGGAACTGCCAGACTGATTTCCAGAGTGGTGGTAAGTGCTTACAATCTCACTAACAATGAAGGAATGTTCCTCTTTCTCTACAATTTTTTTGCCAGCATCTGCTGTCACTTGAGTTTTTGATCTTAGCCATTGTGACTGGTATGAGGTAGAATCTCAGATTTGCCTTGATTTGTATTTCTCTGATGACTAAGGATTTGAACATTTCTATAGGTGCTTTTTAGCTATTCAAGATTGGGAGGAGACAGGCAAGATGTACAGAGGGTCAGGAAATTGAACAGAGGTGTATAGCAATGGGAGGTGAGGAAGTGGTGGTAGACACCAGAAAGTCCTACATGCCAGGACACAAGAAGCTCCCAGGACACAACAGGGATGACATTAACAAAAATATCCAACTAAGGGGAGAAAGAACCTGTAGAGACCATATCCAGAGGTTGAACATGGCCCCCTGTTGAAGGATGGGATCACTCACCCATCTCAAAAATATTAACCCAGAATTGCTCCTGTCTAAAGGAAATACAGGGACAGAGAATGGTACAGAAGCTGAAGGAAAAGACATCCAGAGACTGGCCCACCTGGAGATCCATTCCATAGGCAGCCACCAAACCCAGATACCATTGCTGATGCCAAAAAGTGCTTGCTGAGAGTAGCCTCATATAGCAATCTCCTGAGAGGCTTTGCCAGATCCTGACCAAGATCCTGCACATACTTGCAGCCAACCATTGGACTAAGCACAGGAACTCCAACAAAGGAGTTAGGGGAATGACTGTAGGAGGTGAAGGGGTTTGCAACCCCATAGGAAGAACAATAATATCAACCTACCAGATGCCCTACCCCCACTCCCAGAGCTCCCAGGTACTAAATCTCCAACCAAAGAGTAGACACGGATGTGCCCATGGCTCCAGCTGCATATATAACAAACCATTGCCTTATCATGTATCAGTGGGAGAGGAGGCCCTTGGTTCTGTGAAGGTTAGATGCTCCAGAATAGGGGAATGGTAGGATGGTGAGGTGTAAGTGAGTGGGTGGATAAGGAACACTCTCATAGAAGCTGGGGAGGGGATGAGATAGGAGGTTTGTGGAGGAGAAACCCAGGAGGGTAACACTTGAAGTATAAATAAGTAAAATAACCAATGAGGGAAAAACCTCTTAAATGCTTTGAAGAAAGAACTTGAAGAAGATATCAGAAAATTGAAAGAATGTTCATGTTTATGTATCAATAGGATTGACAGAGTAAAAATGGTCATCGTGAAAATAAAATAGTCTAGAGGCTCGATGCAATCCACATTGATATACCAAAACAATTCTTTACAGACCTTGAAGGGACAATTCTAGTCTTCATTTACACAAATGAATAAGCAAGCAAGCAAGCAAGCAAGCAAGCAAGCAAGCAAACAAAGAGGATAGCTAAATTAATCCTGAAGAAAAAAGTACTCCTGAAGGTCTTACCATTCATGATTTCAAGTTCTATTTGGGAATTATTAAAAACCTCAGGGTATTGGCATAATAGTAAAAACATTGATCACAGAATTAATGTTAAAACCCAGACATGAATTCAGATGCCTATGGACACCTGATGTTTTATTTTTAAATAAATCAGAAATATGTGGTAGGAAAAGATATCTTGAACAAATGATGCTGCTCTGCTGAATATCTACATGTATTAGAATAGGGACATAATCAACATGCTGCACAAAACTCAGGTCCAAGTAGAGCAAAACTTCAATAAAAACTAGATACACTGAAAGGATAGTGGCACATAGTCTCAACTGCACTGACCTAGGAACAGACTTTTTAAAAAGAAAAACAATAGTCTAAACTATAAGATAAAAAACTAGCAAATGTGACAGTTTGAAACTTAAAAGTTTCTGTTAGGCAAGGACACTGCCAAGTGGAAAAAGCAACAACTTACAACATGTGAAAAGATTTTTATGAACTTCATATCTGATAGAAGATTAACATGCAAAATATATAATAAATTCTAGTAACTGGATTCCAGGGAATCATTCAGTTAGCTTATCCTGCCTTGAGAAGTATTCATCATAGGATTTTCAGGTTAGAGTCCATGGCTTCTGGAGTACAGTGTGCCTTTCCATTCCTGAGAATCCTATGTATTCCCTTAGGCAGTGAACCATTCAAGTCATTTCAATGCACTTTGTGTGTCTCTGTATGTTCCCTTTTATGTCAAGCAAGCATGAAAGCTTGGTAGAACAGTTGGTCTTAAACATTAATTGTATAACCACATATAATGTGCAAAAGTCATTGTATCCTGTCAAATGCAATTGGGGTGATCCTGCCAATTGCCATTATATTCTTTTTCTGATAAAAGTATCAAAAGTTTGGTCACTTTCAATAAAATTGAGACAGATTCCATCTTTCTTTGTTCTCTCCAACCTGAGCCTTGGTTTTATTCCTATGGTCATATCAGGTGACCCTGCTCTGGTAAGTGAGTACTTATACTGGAAAAATGACAACAATAAAAACAAATACAAACCAACCAAACAAAAACCCAAATAGGGTGCAGATGTAAATGAAGAGATATCAATAGCAAAAACTCAAAAGGCTTGGAAATAGCAAGAGTGGGTGGGCAGGCTTGCGAGCACCCTCATAAATCAGGGTTGGGGTTGGGGAGGGAATGGGATGGGGGTTTTCAGAGGGGAAACCTGGAAGCAGGATAACATTTGAAATTTAAATAAATAAAATAACCAATAAAAAATAAAATAAGTCAGCAATGAAATTGAAGGCACAATATACCCAAACATATAGGACACGAACCTTGGATAATACATATGGTTATACATTCTGTTTGGAAGGAGAAAGATATGAGGTTGTTCATTGATTCATGGGCTGTAGTCAATATGTTGACTGAATGACCATTGGATTATGAAGAACATAATTAGAAAATTGCTGAGAAAATCAAAACAACCCTGAGATTTCACCTCACACCAGTCAGAATGGCTAAGATTAAAAACTCAGAAGACATCAGGTGTTGACAAGGATGTGGAGAAAGAGGAACACTCCTCCACTGCTGGTGGGAATGGAAGCTAGTACAACCACTCTGGAAATCAGTCTGGCGGTTCCTCAGAAAACTGGACGTGATACTTCCGGAGGACCGAGCCATACCACTCCTGGGAATATACCCAGAAGATTCCCCAGCATGCAATATGGATACATGCTCCACTATGTTCATAGCAGCCTTATATATAATAGCCAGAAGCTGGAAAGAACCCAGATGTCCCTCAATGGAAGAATGGATACAAAAAAAATGTGGTATATATACACAATGGAGCACTATTCAGCCATTAGAAACAATGAATTCATGAAATTCTTAGAGAAATGGATGGAGCTGGAGAACATCATACTAAGTGAAGTGACCCAGTCTCAAAAGAATACCCATGGTATGCAGTCACTGATAAGTGGATATTAGCCTAGAATCTTGGAACACCAAAGACATAAATCACATACCAAGTGATGTCTGACAAGAAGAAAGGAGTGGACACTGGTGCTAGAATGGACCAAAGCATCATTGTTGGGGAGTACAAGAACAGGGAGGTGGGAGGGTGTGGATGAGTGAGCAGGGGGAGGGAAAAGGGCATGTGGGACCTTTGGGCGTGGGGAACCAGAAAAAGGGAAATGAATTGTAAATATAGAATATATCCAATAAAAAAGAAAATTGCTGAGAATATTGTCTGGGGAAGTGGTATATGGATAGACATCTCCAAAATGAGTGAAAAAATATACCATTGTAAATGTTCATCAAAAGTGACTTCAGCCAAGGAGGAGCTCAATACTCAAGTAGATAAGCTGGCCAAATCTCTAGGTAAATCCTTTCTCCAGCCATTTTAGTCATTGTCCAGTCAGACAATGAACAAATAGCTGTGTTGGCAGAGTTGGGAATTATGCGTGTGCTCAACAATATGGACTTCCTCTCACGTAGGTCAACCTGATAATAACTGTTGATGAGTGGCAAATCTGCCAACAGCAGCCACAAACACTAAGCCCCAGATATGGGACCATATCTTCATGGGTGCCTGATATGGGACAAGCCATACCACATATTAGACATTAATTGAAATAATATACTGCCTTCTTGAGGATCCTGCCTCAGCTTTCCAGGCTGCTGATACCTAATTGGCGTGGAAAATGTGTCTCCAAAGGTAATTATATCTTCTGTTTGGCCAGATGATGAAGGATGGTGTGGGTCATGATAAGAGTGTTCAGTTTCATGACCATAGGCCCACTGACACATGATGTACTTCTCTGGCTATTAGTGAGTTTCCTGGTAACGAGCAAAAGCCAGTGAAATGGTTATTATGAAATGGGTAATGAAATTAGTTATAAATATAAGCTAGGGCCACATGAGCAGTTGCAGAAAAGATGATTATAACTGACTGAGTGATTCTGTAATATTTTGTTAAGAATCTTTTATATATATTTGCATTTGTATTCCTCAAGTTTGGTATTATGTGATGTAATATCAGTTAAAGAATATCATTAGTTATTGTATTTATTTTGAGATATTAAAAGAATGCCCTCAAGGAACATTGCCAACTATTCCAAATTTAAATGCATTTGCAGTGGCATGAGGGATAATTACAACATTATAATAAATTCTGTATAGACATATGTATCTGCACATATATATATATATATGTGTGTATATATATCCATATCTATCTAAATTTATATCTATTGGATTTATTAAAATGTCATATAGTTTGTAAGTCATATATATATACAAAAACATACATACACATATAACAACACATTATATATATGTACATATATACACATACACACACACATTCATATATATGGGGAGAGATTCATTCTGTAATTTCCATTACTCTGAAGACTCTCAATATTTTTGCACTTAGTAAGTGTATTTTAAAGTGTCTCAAAAATATTTTTTGCTCTAGTTAGATTGATTTTAAACATGTTTGAATGTGGAGACTGCATCACATTTGCTTCATGCATGTTATTCATTATTTGATTAATTTTTACCATGACCAAGAGTTTTCAGGAAAAGTGTTTTAGAAAGTTAAACTCTGCATGCATGAGTTTCATTTTACCAAGTGTTTGACTATACCCAACTTTCTTGTGCCTAGGACTATACTTTTGCCATTAAATATTACTTAGGCATTGTTCTAAATTTATATAAAAATTAGAAAATTATTTTACATGTTAGCTTGTTCAAAATATAATCTTGTGAATTTTCAACATTATTTTCACAATAGTACTAATAGCAGGTTTTTTGTTTTTTTTTTCTTTTCTTTTTTTTGAATCAGGGTTTCTCTGTGTATCCCTGGCTGTACTGGAATTCACTCTGTAGACCAGGCTGGCCTTGAACTCAGAAATCCACCTGCCTCTGCCTCCCAAGTGCTGGGATTACAGGCGTGCGCCACCATGCCCGGCCCTAACAGCAGTTTTTGAATCCTTTGGATTTTAGTTATCAATTTCCCTTGTCTTACTATCTGTATTTTACTCACGAATAATAATATTCATTATCATGACAAGACACTGTTATTAAGGGATATGTCATCAAATTTATTGTTCTATTTTCCACATTATATTCATTACAATGTCATCTAGTTGACAGACTTGTCTTAGTGATGCTTTACAAAATCTGTCTTAGCAAATTTTTGATAAGATTGGAAATATTTTTTTTGCTTCCACACATTACTTCTAAAATCTATGTTCTTTCTTAGAAGTAAATAAAATTGTTCTTTCTATTCTACTATGAAAGATTCAGATTTTGCTTGACTCTATTAATACTTTGTATAATGATAAATATTCTATATTAAATATTTATAAAGATTTTGTTAGGTTTGTGAAAATTATTTTTAGAAGACATCAGACATATACATTTATTAATTTGTAATTACTTTCCAACACTGACATTATGGTTATATTGGATATTTAATGACTTAATTTTCTAGGTTGAAATACTAATACTCATCATTTCCTTCATTTACTTACATTGTGTATAATTTGGAAATATACTAAAAATGTGTTTATGATTAGTATGTGCATGAATTGTGACTGATGAGTATTCTGTTAACCATTTTTTTTCAAAAATGAAAAGTTCCAAGGATGTGGTTTGATATTTTCCAGTCTTAAAACTAGGGAGTTGATTTTTACCCTTGAGAGCCTAGGATCAGAATATTATTAATTCAAGGTCAGCTTGAGAGACATAATGAAATCCCATCACCCTATCCTCCAAAGACCACATGTGACTAATGATCAAGTCATTCTCCATATTTTGTCATTCATAAATACATTTAAATAAGTTAGACAGTATTTTGTGAACCACTTTTATACATTCCTCATGGCTTTCTGGGAAGTAAACTCTTATATCCTAAAGGCTAGTCCTTTCAACTCTCTCTCTCTCTCTCTCTCTCTCTCTCTCTCTCTCTCTCTCTCTCTCTCTCTGTCTCTCTCTCTCTCTCTCTCTCTCTCTCTCTCTCTCTCTCTCTCTCTCTCTCTCTCTTTTCAACACTAACACTGCTCTCCCTCCTGGACCTTCCCTCCCGGAGTCCCTCTTGCCATCTCTCCTCTCAGTCGCATCTGAGAGGGTTGAGGGGGTCCCTGCACCCCGGCATCTCCTCACTGTGTCACATCAAGTGTCAACATAATAAGACAATCCTCTCCTGAGCAGAAACAAGACAGCCATGAAGACTGAACTCACTCTCTGCTATATATGTGCCAGGGTTCTTGTTTCCACCCATGTATTCCCTTTGTTGGTGGCATAGTCTCAGAGAGATTCCAGGCGCCCAGGTTTGTTGACTCTAGTTCTTCCTGTGAGTTTCCCATCTACTTTAAGGGCCTTCACTCCTTCTTTCCAAGACTTCCATGAATGTCCCCCACCTCTGTCTAATATTTGGCTGTTGGTATCTGCATGTGTTTCAGTATGCTGTTGGATAAAGCCTCTCAGAGAACAGTTATGCTAAATTCCTATCTGCAAGAATAACAAAATATCATTAATACTGTCAAGGAATTTGTTTTGAGTAGAGCAGGTTACTTGTTGGCCTTTCATTCAGTCTCTGCTCCATCCCTGAATATGGTCTGAAAGTGTTCTGGGTGGGTTGGTTTCCTTATCCCATGCCTGGGGATCCAGTCTTGCTATAGGAAATGACATCTTCATCCTCCATATTCCCACAGCTAGACATCTTATCTAAGGCCACCCACGTTGACTCCTGGGAGGCCTATTATCTCAGGTCTCTGGGATTTCCTAGAGATTCTCCCCTCCCCCACCCCTAGTAGATGCATATTTCTATTCATTCTTCTGTACTGTTGTCTCTCTTTGCACCTGGTTCTGCCTTCCCATGAGCTAATACCAATACTGTGCAAACAATTCCACAAAATAGAAGCAGAAGGAACACTATCTAAGTCATTATATGAGGCCACACTTATCCTGATACCTAAATGACACAAATATTCAGAAAAGGAAGAGAACTTCAGACCAATAGTGAACATATATGTAAAATTTCTCAATAAAATTCTTGCAAAATGAATTGAAGAACACACAAAAAAATATCATATATGGTGATCAAGTAGGCTTCATCCCAGAGTATGAAGCAGATGAAAATTAGCAAAGAAGAAGTCAAGGTATCACTATTTGCAGATGATACGATAGTATACATAAGCTACCCCAAGTATTCTACCAGAGAATTTCCACAGCTGATGAACAACTTCAGCGAAGTGGCTGGATGAAAAATTAACTCAAACAAACCAGTAGCATTCTTTTATAGATGGGCTGAGAAAGAAAAAAGGGAAAGAACACTCTTCACTATATTCACAAATAATATAAAATATTTTGATGTAACTCTAACCTAACAAGTAAAAGATCTGTATAGCAAGAACATCAAATCCCTCAAGAAAGAAATCTAAGAAGCCCTCAGAAAATGGAGAGATCTGCCACACTCATGCTCATGGATTGATAGGATTAACATAATAAAAATGGAAATCTACTGATTAAACACAATTCCCATCAAAATCCAACACAATTTTTCACAAACATGGAAAAAGCAATTCTCAATTTCAAATGCACAAACAAACAAAAACCCATGACAGAGAAAACAATTCTGAACAATAGAAAATCTTCTGGGAGAATCACCATTCCTGTACTCAAGCTGTACTACAGAGCAACAGAGGTAAAAACTGCATGGTATTAGTACAGAGACAGACAGGTTAATCACCTGAATAGAAGTGAAGACTAGAAATAAACCTACACACTTATGGACACTTCATCTTTGATAAAGAAGCCAAAAATATACAATGGAGAAAAAAGTATTTTCAATAAATGGTGCTAGTGTAACTGTCAATTTGTATCTAGGAAAACAAAAATAGATCCATAGTTTTCACCTTTCTCAAAGCTCAAGTCCAAGTGTATCAAGGGTCTTGATATAAAACCATAGAGACTGAATCTGATAGAAGAAAAAGTGGGAAAGTGCCTTGAGCACATTGGCAAAGGGAAAATTTCTAAGTAGAACTCCAAAGGCTTAGGTTCTAAAATCAACAATTTATAAATGGTACCTCATCAAGATGAAATGCTTAGGTAACTCAAAGGACATAGTCAATAGGACAAATGGGCAACCTACAGATTGGGAAAAAAATCTTTGCTAACCCCACATCTGATAGAAGCTAATATCAAAACTATATAAAGAAATCAAGAAGCTAACCTCCAAAAACCGCAAACAACCCAATCAAAAAATTGAATACAAAGGTAAAGAGAGAATTCTCAAAAATAATATCTAATGGTCAAATGGTCGAGAAACAAAGAAATGTTAAAAGTTTCTAATTATTAGGGAAATGCAAATCACAACAACTCTGAGATTCCATCTTACAACAATTAGAAAGGCTAAGATCAAAAGCTATAGTGACATCATGTGTTGAAAATCATGTGGAGAAATAGGAACTCTCTTTCAACCAGTTGCTGGTTGAATTGCAAACTAGTACAACCACTCTGGAAATCAACCTGAAGTTTCCTCAGGGGGAAAAATGGAAATAGATCTACCTGAAGAGCCAGCTATACCACTCTTGGGTATATACGCAAATGATGTCCCACCATGCCACAGAAGCATGTTTTCCACTATGTTCATAGAGGCCTTATCTGTGATAGCTAGAACCTGGAAACAATCCAGATGTCTCACAATAGAAAATTTGATTCAGAAAATGTGGTTCATTTACACAATGGAATACTACTCAGCTATTTAGAATGAGGAAATCATGAGTTTGGAGGGAAATGGTTGGAACTAGAAAATATTATCCTGAGTGAAAATATTATCCTCAGACACAAAAAGATATGTATGGTATGTATTCACTAATAAGTGAATATTAGCCCCCAAATTACAAGACACCCAGATACAATCACAGAGCTCAAGAAGGTTAACAAGCCACAGGGTCCTAGTGAAGAGTAAGAACTTTTGAAGAAGATAATTTTTTTCTCAGTTTCTGTTATGTCCTCTTAACAGTCTTGATTTTGTTCATTTGGATACTTTCTTTGTACATTTTCATTAATTTGGCTAAGTAATTGTATATCTTATTGATTTTCTCAGAGAACCATATCTTGGTTTCATTGAGTCTTTGTATTGTTCTCTTTGGTTTCAGACATGAGTTTGACTGTTTATTGCATTCTACTCTTCTTGAATGTTGGTTTGTTTTTTTTTTTGAGAGCTTTAAGGTGTGCTATTAAGTTGCTAGCATTAGATCTTTGCAGTTTTATTATGAAGGTACTCAGTGCTATGAATTTTTCTCTTAGCACTGCTTTCATTGTGTCCCCAAAAGAATGGATATGTTGTGCCTTCATTTTCATTGAATAATAAGAAGTCCTTAATTTTTATATTTCTTCCCTGACCAAGTTTATTTTCAAGTAGATAATTTTTCTGCTTCCACGAGCATGCAGGCTTTCTGTTATTATTGATGTCCAGTTATTTTTTTTACTGGATATATTCTATATTTACATTTCATTTCCCATTTTATGGTTCCCTGTCCCCCCAAAGGTCCCACATACCTTCCCCTCCCCCCGTTCCCCATCTACCCTTTTCTACTTCCCTGTTCTGATATTCCCCTACACTGATGCTTTGAGCAGCCTTTCCAGAACCAGGGTCTACTCCTTCCTTCTTGTCAGACAGCATTTGATATGTAGATTATGTCTTTGGTGTCCTAAGATTCTAGGCTAATATCCACTTATCAGTGACTGCATACCACGGGTATTCTTTTGAGACTGGGTTACCTCACTTAGTATGATGTTCTGCAGCTCCATCCATTTCTCTAAGAATTTCATGAATTCATTTTTTTCTAATGGCTGAATAGTACTCCATTGTGTATATATACCACATTTTTTTATCCATTCTTGATGTCCAGTTTTAATCTATGTTGATCTGATAGGATGCTGGGGCTTATTTTAATCTTATATCTGTTGAGGCTTGCTTCATGGCCAATTACATGATTAGTTTTGGAGAAGTTTCCATCAGGTGTTGAGAAGAAGGTATATTCTTTTGTTTTGAGATGGAACATTTTACTGATATCTTTTAATTTAATTTGGCTTACATTATCTTTGTACCATGTAGCATCTACATGTGGACTCTTTGGAACACAGATGAAACACACACATACATAGTTCAATTTTAACCTACTTTGTGGCTTGGCAACTGGGTTCTTCTAAGCCTGCCATGGCTCACATGGTTCAGTATGTGGGCTTTTCTAAGCCTTCTACAGCTAGAGTGCCTTTTCCTTTACTCCTTGCTCAATACCCTACAACTGTCCACCCAGATATGCAACCAATGGCCATTCCACCTAAGATCTCATATGGCTGGTGACACTCTCCTCCAAAACATGGTGAATCCCTTTGGTACTCCTCTATTTCCTAGCCTGCAGAAACCTAGAAGTCTAGCCTCTTCTACCCAGCCACTGGCTGCTGGCATCTTTATTGATCAACCAAGAACCAATTAAGGAATAGGACCTTCAGCATTCACATGCAGATTCTGCTCTAAAAGCATCAGAACATTTGTTCTGTACATTTGTTGTTTTCATTATTTTCTGTTTATTTTCTGTTTGATGATCTGTCCATTGGTATGAGTCTGGTGTTGAACTCTCCCATCATTACTGTGTGGATGTCAATGTGTATTTTTCACTTTAGTAAAGTTTCTTTGATGAATGTGGGTACCCTTACATTTGGGGCATAGATGTTCAGAATTAAGACATCATCTTAGTGGATTTTTCCTTTGAGGAGTATGAAGTGGTCTTTCCCATCATTTTTGATAACTTTTGGTTAAAAGTTTATTCTATTAGATGTTAGAATAGCTACTATAGTTTATTTCTTGGGTCCATTTGCTTGGAAAATTATTTTCCAGGCCTTTACTCTGAGGTAGTGAGTGTCAGTGTTGGTGAGGTATGTTTCTTGTATGCATCAGAATAATGGATCCTGTTTAAATATCCAGTCTGTTAGGGCTAAAATCAATCAAGTTGAAACAAAGAGAACTGTACAAAGAATCAACCAAACCAGGAGCTGGTTCTTTGAGAAAATCAACAAAATATATAAACCCCTAGCCAGACTTACCAAAGGGCACAGAGGCAGTATTCAAATCAACAAAATTAGAAATGGAAAGAGAGATATAACAACAAAAACTGAGGAAATTCAAAGAATCATCAGATCCTACTATAAAAGTCAATACTCAACACAACTGAAGAATCTGGAGAAAATGGACAATTTCCTAGACAGATACCAAATACCAAAATTAAATCAGGATCAAATAGATCGCCTAAACTGTCCCATAACCCCCAAAGAAATACAAGAGGTCATAGAAAGTCTTCCAACCAAAAAAAAGCAAAGGACCAGATGGTTTTAGTGCAGAATTTTATCAGACCTTCAAAGAAGACCTAATACCAATACTCTTTAAACCATTCCACAAAATAGAAACAGAAGGAACACTACCCAAATCATTATATGAAGCCATAAATACCCTGATATCAAAACTACATAAAGACCCAACTAAGAAAGAGAACTTTAGACCAATCTCCCTTATGAACATCGATGCAAAAATACCCAGTAAAATTCTTGCCAATAGAATCCAAGAACACATCAGAATGATCATTCACCATGATCAAGTTGGCTTCAAACCAGGGATGCAGGGATGGTTCAATATATGGAAATCCATCAACATAATCCACTATATAAGCAAATTCAGAAAAAAAATCACATGGTCATCTCCTTGGATGCTGAAAAAGCATTTGAAAAACTCACCAACTTTCATGCTAAAAGTCTTGGAAAGAACAGGAATTCAAGGCCCATACCTAAACATAGTAATAGCAATTTAAGGCAGACCAATAGCCAACATCAAACTGAATGGAGAGAAACTTGAAGCAATCCCACTAAAATCAGGGACTAGAAAAGGCTGCCCCCATCACCATATCTCTTCAATATAGTAATTGAGGTAATAGCTATAGCAATTCAACAGCATAAGGAATCATATTGGAAAGGAAGAAGTCAAATTATCACTATTCACAGATGATATGATAGTATACTTAAGCTACCCAAAAAACTCCACCAGAGAACTCCTACAGCTGATTAACAACATCAGCAATGTGGCTGGTTATAAAATCAACTCAAGCAGATCAGTTGCTTTCCTATACGCAAAGGATAAGCAGGCCAAGAAAGAAATTAGGGAAATGACAACCTTCACAATAGCCACAAACAATATAAAGTATCGTGGTGTGACTCTAACCAAACAAGTGAAAGATTTATATGACAAAAACTTCAGGTCTCTGAAGAAGGAAATTGAAGAAGACCTCAAAAAATGGAACAATCTTCCATGCTCATCGTTTGGCAGGATTAATATAGTTAAAATGGCAATCTTGCCAAAAGCAATATACAGATTCAACACAATCCCCATCAAAATCCCAACTCAGTTCTTCATAGAGTTAGAAAGAGCAATTTCAAATTCATCTGGAATAACAAAAAAACCAGGATAGATAAAACTATCATCAACAGTAAAAGAACTTCTGGGGGAATCAATATCCCAGACCTCAAGCAATACTACAGAGCAGTAGTGTTAAAAACTACATGGTAATGGTACAGTGACAGGGAGGTGGATTAATGGAATAGGATTAAGACCCAGAATTGAACCCATACATCTATGGCCAACTGATCTTCGACAAAGGAGCTGAAAACATCCAGTGGAAAAAAGATAGCCTTTTCAACAAATGGTGATGACTCAACCTGAGGTCAACATGCAGAAGAATGGGAATTGATCCACTCTTATCTCCTTGCAGTAAGCTCAACTCCAAGTGGATCAAGGACCTCCCCATAAAACCAGACACACTAAAACTAATAGAAAAGAAACTGGGGAAGACCCTTGAGGACATTGGCTCAGGGGGCAAATTCGTGAACAGAACACCAATTGCTTATGCTCTAAGATCAAGAATAGACAAATGGGACCTCATAAACTTACAAAGTTTCTGTAAGGCAAAAGATACTGTCAAATGGACAAATCGGCAACCAACAAATTGGGAAAACATCTTCACCAACCCTACATTCTGACAGAGGCCTAATATCCAATGTATACAAAGAACTCAAGAAGTTAGACTCCAGAAAACCAAATAACCCTATCCACAAATGGGGTACAGAGCTAAACAAAGACTTTTCACCTGAAGAAATTCAGATGGCTGAGAAACACCTTAAAAAAATTCAACATCATTAGTTATTAAAGAAATGTAAATCAAAACAACCCTGAGATTTCACCTCACACCAGTCAGAATGGCTAAGATTAAAAACTCAGAAGACAACTGGTATTGGCGAGGATGTGGAGAAAGAGGAACACTCCTCCACTGCTGGTGGGACTGCAAGCTGGTACAATCACTCTGGAAATCAATCTGGTGGTTCCTCAGAAAACTGGAGATGATTCTTCCGGAGGACCCAGCCATACCACTCCTAGGAATATACCCAGAAGATTCCCCAGCATGCAATAAGGCTTCGTGCTGCACTGAGTTCATAGCAGCCTTATTTATAATAGCCAGAAGCTGGAAGGAACCCAAATATCCCTCAACGGAGGAATGGATACAAACAAATGTGGTATATATACACAATGGAGTATTATTCAGCCATTAGAAACAATGAATTCATGAAATTCTTAGAGAAATGGATGGAGCTGCAGAACATCAAACTAAGTGAGGTAACCCAGTCTCAAAAGAATACCCATAGTATGCACTCACTGATAAGTGGATATTAGCCTAGAATCTTGGGACACCAAAGATACAATCCACATACCAAATGATGTCCGACAAGAAGGAAGGAGTAGACACTAGTGCTGGCATGGATCAAAACATCAGTGTTGGGAAAACAGAACAGGGAAGTGGGAAGCGGTGGATGGGGGAACAGGGGGAGGGAAAAGGGCATGTGGGACCTTTGTGGGATGGGGAACCAGAAAAAGAGAAATGAAAGGCAAATATAGAATATATACAATAAAAAATTAAAAAAAGAAACTATGAACAGGATAATTTTAAGAAGGGATATTTAATTTGGGACTTACTATTTCAAAGAGACCCAAGATTCCATAGTAGGGAATGTGCCAGTAGATATATTGACAGGAATAGTGCTACAGCAGTATGTGGGAACTCATATCTTGAGGTATGACACCACCACCAAGAGGTAGACAGAGAGAGAGAGAGAGAGTTGCTAATGGGGAATGGCTTCAGACTTTGAAACCACAAACCCCACCCCACAGTAAGAGACCTCCTCCTAAAAGACATCAACTTTAGTTTTTCCCAAACAGTTCTACTAGCCAGGGACCATGTATTTAAGCATTTCACGTTATGCGGACCATTTTTATTCAAACTTCTATAACAAGTAACTAGCTACTTATGCATGTGTCCTAAACATAATTGTTCTGAGCAAGGACATATGTGTTGTAAACTCTCTGACCCTATCACGCCCTGGCAACAAAAATACAATTAGAATAATATGAATACAAGCTGTTTGCCTAGATTGGGCAGATTTGCCACTACACTACCATTGTTCCCATCCATGGGACCCTTAATAACTAGCAGTATCTCCAAGATATGTGCTTCTGCCTTTCCACTCTCCCTCTGCCAAAACCTTCTTTTCTCTTCCTCTCCCAAATTCTCTTTCTCTCCTTCTCACCCAAAACCTCCTCCTCCTCCTTCCCCTCCTCCTTCTCCTCCTCCCCCTTCTCCTCTCTTTTCTCTCCTTCCCACCCAAAACCTCCTTCTTCTCCTGCCCAATCACTGGCTCTAGCCTTTATTTTTAACTAAGGCGGGAAGCAGGTTTACAGGAAATTAGTTGAGTGCTGATTCATTTCTTGTTTGAAGCCCTTCACAAGAGAATGCAATTAGCATCAAATACAATTAGCCCTAAGAATATCTACAACACATATGTCTCAAGAGTTTGTACAAATATTTTATACAAAATACAGAATATTTACATGGATATTTTAAGTTATCCTTTTCAAAGGATATAATGGCACTTTATTTAAGATTTAAAATTATCACAAACAAGGCTGCTATGAACATAGTGGAACATATGCCCTGGTGGCACGGTGGGGGATCTTTTGGGTATAATTCCAAGAGTGGTATTGCTGGGGCTTCTGGTAGAAATATTTCCAATTTTCAGAGGAACCTCTAGATTTATTTCCAGAGTGATTGTACCAGTTTGCAATCCCAATACCAATAGAGTAGTGTTCCTCTTTCTACACATCCTCCCCAATGCCAACAGGTGCATTAGGATGTACCTGAGGTGGTAATCTTAGCCATTCTGATTGGTGTAAGGTGGAATCTCAGGGTTGTTTTGACTTGCATTTCTTTGATCACTGAGGAATTTGAACATTTCATTTGGTGTTTCTCAGTCATTCAAGATTCCTCTGTTTAGTTCTGAACCACATTTTTTGGATTGGATTGTTTGGATTTTTTGGTGGTTATCTTCTTAAGTTCTTTATATATTTTGGATATTAGCCCTCTTTCAGATGTGGAGTTAGTGAAGAATTTTTCCCAATCTGAAGTTTGCCAATTTGTCTTATTGGCTAAGTCTTTTACCTTACAGAAGCTTTCTAGTTTCATGAGGTCCCATCCATCAATTCTTGCTCTTAGAGCATGTGCCATTGAAGTTCTATTTTGAAAATTCCCCCCTGCACCATGAGTTCAAGACTCTTTCCCACTTTCTCTTGTATTAGATTCAGTGTATGTGGTTTTATGTTAAAGTCCATGATCCACTAGGACTTGAGCTTCGTGCAAGGTGACACATAAATGGGTTTATTTTAATTTTTCTACATATTGACAGCCAGTTAGACCAGCACCTTTTGTTGAATATATTTTCTTTCTTTGTTTTTTTTCCATTGTATATGTTTGGCTTCCTTGTCAAAGATCAAGTGTCCATAAGTATGTGGTCTTATATCTGGTTCTTCAGTTCTATTCCATTCAACATGTCTGTCTCTGTACCAATATTATGCAATTATTATCACTATTGCCCTGTACTAAAGCTTGAGATCAGGGATGGTGATTCTCCCAGAAGTTCTTTTATTGTTAAGTATTGTTTTCACTATTCTGGGTTTTTTCATTACAGATAAATTTGAGAATTGATATTTCCATTTCGTTGAAAAATTGTGTTGGGATTTTGATGGTCATTATGTTGAATCTGTAGATTGCCTTTGGTAGAATGGTGATTTTTACTAAGTATATACCAGAAGCTGGAAACAACCCAGATATCCCAGGACAGAAGGATGGATATAGAAAATGTGGTTCATTTACCCAATGGAATACTACTCAGCTATTAAGATCAAGGATATCTTGAGTTTTGCAGGCAAATGGATGGACCTATAAAATATCATCCTGAATGAGGGAATTCAGACCCAAAAGGACAAGCTTGGTATGTACTCACTAATAAGTGGATATTAGGCAAAAACAAAAAAACAAAAAAAAAAAACAAAAAAAAATAAAAACAAACAATAAAACCCAGAATACCCATAAAGTTCAACAAGCTGAAGGGCCCAAGTGAGGATACCTCATTCCCACTTGGGAGGGAGAAAAGAGCAACAACAAGAGGGGAGGGAGGATCCTGGAAGGAAAAGTTATGGGGGAGGTGATGGGAATATGATCTAGTATTGGGTAGGGGAAATGGACTGAAGCCCTGATGGCAAGCAGAAAGTATAGAAACAGATAACCTCTGGAAATAAGGGGTGGGAGACCCTCTAGAATGTACCAGAGACCTGGGAGGTGACAGACTCTCGGGAATCAAAGGCAGGGACCCTAGATGAAATGCCCTACAGTGGGAAGGGGAACTTGTAGAGCCCACCTCCAGCAAAAAGACAGGGTACCAAGTGAGGGATGGGATTGGCATCCAACAGTCAAAATTCTACCGCGTAATTGTTCCTGTTTGGAAGAACTGCAAGGATGATAATGAAGAGTAGCCTGAGGAAAAAAAGATCCAGTGACAGGCCCAAGGTAGGATCCAGCTCAAGGGGAGGTCTGAAGACTTGACATTATTACTGAAACTATTGAGCACTCACAACAATGGACTTATCATAACTGTCCTTTGAAAGACCCAACAAGCAGCTGAAGAGTCTGATACAGATATTTGCACCCAACCAATGGTCAGAAGCTGCTGACCCCTGTTATTGAATTAGGGGAAGCAGAAAAAAGCTGAGGAGGAGGGCAACTCTGAAAGAGGACAAGTAGTCTCAATTAACCTGGACCCCTGCGATCTCTCAGACACTGGACCAGCAACCAGGCAGCATACACCAGCTGATATGAGGCCCCCAACACATATAAAACAGAGGATTGCTAGGTCTGTGTTTAGTCAGAGAAGATGCACCTAACCCTCAAGAGACTGGAGGTCCTAGGGAATTTAGAGTTTCTGTGGGGTGGGAGTTGGGGGGAGGTGGACATCCTCATAGAGAGAGGGGCAGGAAGGAGGTATGGGATGGGGAACAGTTGGAGGGTGGACCAGGAGAGGAATAAAATTTGGAGTTTAAAGTAAATTTAAAAATATTAACATTTAAGAAAAGATTTAAAATTATATGTTTGCATGTATCTACATGTGCATTTTAACCTTTTACATTTTTAAAAGTTTTTGAAATTATAAATCAGTTACAGATTTTTCCTGCTTTTTTCCAAAACTTTCCATGTTCAAATACACTCCCAGTTATTTAATTGTTAATATATATTAACGTGTTTCTAATATGTATATATAACAAAACAATTCTGTATATATTTTCAGGTCAATATCATGTTTTCCATGAAGTTAATTTTAACTATTATTTATTTATTGTTAAGTGGCATATTTTCAATAAGAATCTGTATACCATACTACATTGTTGAATTTATCTTTGTCTCTGACTCTCTGTCTCTCTGTCTCTCTCTGTATCTATCTATCTATCTATCTATCTATCTATTTATCTATCTTTCTATCTACTAATAATTCTATAATCCCATTTCATTATATTTTCTTGCTTTACTGGGAAGTGCTTCAATATTACTGATAGGACTAAAACTGATCGTTTAATCATAGGAAAGGAAAACAGAAATGATAGAGTAACACAATAAGGCAATTTAGTATATTAAAAATTGATTTCAATAAGAAGATAGAAATACTGATCACAGGCTACACACAGAAGAAACTGCAAATGAAAAATAAGTTAAAAGTAACAGCAACATAAAAAATCCTTTAGTATAAAGCTTCCTGAACAGAATACATTATGCAGCAGACAGTATTTTCAGAGTTTGACGACAATGTAAAATAATTAATTTATTTGATAAAAACATATATTTAAAATATTAATAAATTCTGAAGGAACTCTGAAAAATGATAAAATGACTGAATCTATTAATTATTGGCACCAAAAGTTAAGATTTCAAGGACAAAAGCAGAAGATATATCTCTAGTACAAACATCCTAGAAAATTTCTAATATTGAAACCCAAGCACATGTAGTCTGAAAAAATAGGACCAGGAAATGAACTATTCATACCAGATTATACTGAAAATATTAAATGTATAGGACAAAGGAAAGGCATTGAAAGCTTCAAATGAGACGAGGTAATTCACAGATAGAGGCAGGGCTATTATTATAATAATTTCTCAATGGAAATATTAAATTCCAAAAGAATATTGGTGCCACTTTCATTCAAGCTCTAAAAGAACACACATATTAAAGGTTATTCATAACAAGCTCATTAACAATATCATCTGAAATTGAGAAAAAATCTAAAGCAGTATAATTCAAATCAGGAATATTAAAGAGGTATCCATGGTCTCCCTCCTATTCAATATAATACTTGAATTCTTAGAGTAACCCAAGAGAAGACAGTAAAAAGGGATATAAGTAGAATAGAAATCAAAATATCCTGCTTATAGTTGATGTGATGTGATATGATGTGATTCACAAGAGACTTTAAGAACCATACCAGAAATCACCTAAGACTTCTCAATATTTTTAGTGACTGGTTATAAATGTATCATTAAAAAGAATTGCTATACTTTCTGTACAACAACAATAACCACACCGAGAAATATCTTTGAAAATTAAAATAATCCAAAATTGCCTCAAAATTTTTTTAGAGTAATGTGAGACAAATGTGAAATATCTTTACTATGAAAACACTAAATCCTAAAAGGAAAAAGGAAGAAGATACATACTGAGAAAAATGAATGCAGCTAGAGACAATTCCATACTCCCCCTCAAGCTACTATTCAAATATTAGTTTTTAAAACAAAATGGGTCTGGCAAGAAAGCCATAAATAAGTATCAATAGACTCAAATGGAAGAGCAGACAACTATAGCTTACTGATTTTTAAATTTTATATTTTATTTCATATGCATTGGGTTTTGTTTGTAGTCGATTTTCATGTCTGGTAACCACAGAGGGAAGAAGAGGATAATAGATCCCTTGAAACTGAAATCACTGGCAGGTGTTGAAACCATGTAGGTGTTGGGTATCGAACCTGGATCCTCTGTAAAAAAGCAGGAAGTGATATTTTTCATATTTCTTTTTTTATATTTCTTTTTTTCTTTTTCCTTTTGGAATATAATCTTCATTTACATTGCCAATGGTAAAACCTTTCCCGATTTCCCCCCTCCCTTAAGACCTCCAATCCCTCTTCCCTCCCCCTGCCTCCACATATGTGCTCCTCCAGCTGAAACACTCTCACCTCCCCCCCTTGGTTTCCTTTTGTTGGGGTCTCTGTTGAGCCTTTACCTGACCAAGGACCATTTCTCCCACTGATGCCCAACAAAGCCTTCCTCTGCCACATTTTTGGCTGGAGCCATGTGTGCCCCAGAAGTGATCTTAACACAGAGCCAACTTTCCATTTCCTAACCACCTAAAATTTAACAAAGATGCAAAGAAACAAAACAAAACAAAACAAAACAATAAAACCTACATTGGCAGAAACTCATTATTATTAACAAATGGATATGTGAAAAATTAAGTGCCTATATATAGAAGGAATGAAGTTTGAACTTCATCTCTTATCCTGTATGAACATAAATTTTACTGAAATCTTTGGAGAATAGTGTTTTTATTTATTTATTTTCTTTTTCTCATGTCATTTCTAGGCAAGTACCCTATGCACAGAGTTTATAGGCTGGGCATGTAATTTTCAACTAAACCTATGCTTGTAGTTAATGTAAAGTAGATTCCTTCTCTGGAAGACAATGAAAGTTTATCTCTTTATGCCCTTCTTGTCCCACTGGAAGATCTTTTGTAAATTTTATAACCAAACATTCATGTTATCCATTTCTCTGCCTGAGAGAAAAAACAAAACAAAGCAAAAAAATAAAATATAAAAGAAGAGTACAATAATTGACAGACTAAACATAGAATACATACTTGCAGTTATCTCTACTCTGGATCTGAGGATGTAATTTAAGTCCCCTGAGTAACCTAAGTATAACTTAATATAAATAAATAAACATGAATGAATAAATAAATATTAGATAAACAAAAACGTGAAGATGCCAGATTAAAATTTTAAAGATCCCAGAAGTTTCTACACAGAATATGCAAGCCCAACATTTTTTTTAGTAAGTCTGTTATAGATGAGGAGTCTTCCCCCTGTTGTTATACTTGGGGAAAGAAAGAAGAGCACTTAGAACATCCTCCTGACTTTACACCACGATTAAGTGTAAATCACCTGACTTTACAGCTGATTAAGATTTTCTCTTTCTTCTGCAAATATTAGCTGTTAAATATCACAACTCTGTGTCCCTTTATTAAAAGATAAAAAGGCTGTAAAGTCACATTATTAGGAAGCTACTATTAAGGTAATATTTGTATTTAATTTTAATATCAATTTAGTGGTTAACAGCTATACTTTTCTAAATATCAAGTCTTTTAGCATTTAAAGTTTTCTATATGTTTTGACCATATACATTGGAGTTTTTCCAGGCGCATCTTCCATGAATTGTGAAGACAGTCAGTGCGAAGGTTTATAGAGTTCATAGGTATATATAAGGTAGACGGCTGCTTTCTTTGATTAATAATTTGTATAGTAACTTCCCACACTTTAAAAGCTAACCAGTAGGATTGAAGCTTCCAGAACTATACCATATGAAAAATAGTTTAAAAACACACAAATTTGTATCTCAACTACAAAATATAAAACTTCTAATCATAATAACATTTTGAGAGTAATCCAGGACACAGGAGTGCTATGAAATGTTACAATTGGCTTTTCTCAGAGTATTTTCTCCCTAGCCACTGTAAATGCTCACCTAATGGTGGAAGGTAATCTTAGCAACTACGAGGAAGAGTTCCATTTAGTAGCTGTCCTATTTTTACTTTTAGTAGAAAGGCTTTTGAATGTCCTAGTGTTTAGATGAACTGAGGACTTGTAATTAACCAGGTACCAAGTTTGGCATTAAGGAACATTTCCAGGAAGGACTGTTTCATAGAGGTCATTCATTGGTCATCCCAGCATCCCAATCCCAAGTGATACTAAGAGGTTGTGTGCAATGGCAGGGATTTTGCTTTTGTTTTCTTTCTTTCTTTCTTTCTTTCTTTCTCTCTCTCTCTCTCTCTCTCTCTCTCTCTCTCTCTCTCTCTCTCTCTCTCTCCCTCCCTCCCTCCCTTCCTCCTCCCTGTCTCTCATCTCTTATCTCTCAGACCCATGTCTGTCTGTCTGTCTATCTATCTATCTATCTATCTATCTATCTATCTATCTATTTATCATCTATCTATCTATTTATCATCTATCTATTTATCTATCATCTATCTATCTATCTATCTATCTATCTATCTATCTATTTATCATCTTTCTATTTATCTATCATCTGTCTATCTATCTTTCTATTTATCTATCTATCTATCTATCTACCTATCTATCTATCTAAATAGAGAGATAAAGATAGATAGCAGTTGAACTAAATGGTTACCTTCATATATCAGATAGTGAGCTGAAAAATGAGCTTGAGAACTTTCCCTGAGTCTTTAAGATAAATTGACAATATTAGATAGTGCCTAATTACAGCAGAGAAAAATAATGGCAACCCAGGTGAATTTGATGAACAGAGAAGCTAAAAATTAGCAATTATGCTTTGGTTTAAGAAAATATTCAAGAGTATGTAAAATTAGTTATAATTTTCTTCAATTATCTCAGACAAAAATCAATAGAAACTAAGTTTGAAGAAAAAAGCTAATGAGAAGAAGCAGCATAATTTTAATTATCATAAAATGATAAATGGCTTTTCTTGTAAATTGCCATCTGCAACTTCATTTTCTTTCTCTCTGAAAATTATATTTAATGTTTTCATAATACCTAGTCCGTAATAGAAAAAAATTAGCAAAAATGTTAATAGGCATTCAACTTAACAAAAAGTTTATACTTAAGCATAATCAGTTACTTAGTACTATTTTATGTTTTCCAAATATCACAGCAGACCAACTAAAAGGAGAAATTAATATTAATTTTTGAACCCATGGCTTACATTCTAATGAGGTCCTATGGAAAACAGAGAGTAGTATATGACATGATTTTTGCTTTTGTGGAAATACAACTCATGCTAAAATGATAAAAAATTAATCTTTATCTCATACAAATAGTGTATACTTTAATTAATATAAAAGGATCCAAAAATAGAATCACTGACATTTCTAATGAACACCAAAATATGTAGACTTTGATTTTACAAGAAACTTATTTCTGTTTTGGCTCATCTATCTGTTTGTATTCTATTTCTCAGTATTTTTATTTTTAAGCTTAAATTTCTCAATAGAATTTAGCTGTCTCTGCTTTTTCAGTTATGCTCTCTATCACAAAAATTCGTTTTAAAATGTTATTTTATTATAGCCAGATTATTTTTACTCAGAAGACAAGGATTATTTAGTTAAACCAACAGAAAAATGAAGTTAGATAACTATTGATGATTAAACAATAAAAGGGTAATTGTAACTAATCATGCATTTTACCCCTCAAGGGAGAATATAGATGATAAGCTAGAACCAAAATCCATTTGACTACATATAATTAGTTTATAGACTTAAATTATAAGATCCTTATGTGATACTGTTTTTTATAGTTCTAGTGGGTAAAAGGAGGCAATTTCTTTAAATCTCTGGATATTTCCTTCATTTGGTAATGCCATAGTCAAGAAGAGTTACAGCTATCGCTGCTATATCTTCTGGCGTAGGTCTCTAGAATTTTATCTTTCATACAGAGAAAGTCGTGGTCATGTAGTTCTTTCCTGTTGCTCTTGAGCATCTATTGTAGCATGGAAAAAAATTCTGTGAATTACTGATGAGGAAGCGCTGGATAGGTTTTATTTTGTTTTCTTTTTGTTTATTTTGTTTTTGTTTTTTATCATATCCTTAATGCCTTCTTCAAATAATTACTACCAACTCTGAATCTTTCCATTGTCTATTTTCTCCCAATCTTAATATTAGTGTCCTTAATTAAAATGAAGCATTGGTGCTTTGAGTTTAGTAGATATTTTACAAAATACATGTATAACTTAAATGGTTTTTAGCTAAGCATTATAATACCTTTTTAAAGTACAATTTTTATTCATATGGTGTATAGCATTCTTGCCCAGCAAATGTTTACAGTCGATGTGAATTCACAGAGGCTTTTTACTGTCTGTAAAAAGGCAAAGAAAAATCAAAATACAACAAAATTCTTTGATTTGCCTTTGCTTTCCTGTTTCTTCTGCTTCTCATCTTCCCCATCCTACCACTTTTCTACTTTTTCTTGCTTTGCATTTTGTACTTTATCCCTCACAATGTGATTGGCAATTATGCTATATACTGTCCTAGTTTTCTCCTAACAGTGCAAAATCAAAAACTCTGAAACCTACTGTCCTCATTTCTGAAAGAAAATGAAGAAGCAGTGGAACCAGGGGAGATAGGAGATGGGAGGTGGTGGGGGCAGGGACGAGAGAAGGTACAAGGAGGAAGAGAGGGAGGGAAGGGTGCAATCAGGATGTATCATAAGATAAAAGAATGAAAAATGAATTTAATGATAAACTCTAAAAATAAAAAAATCTCCTGGTTTATTTGCCACTTCCTCAATATAGATAACATGCAGTTTTACTGAAAATGATGCAAAAAAAAAATGAAGCACTTTGACAATAATTTTTTTGTGTTGGGTTCTCTACCATCTTTTAAAACAAAAAAATACATTATTCATATAAAACACAGTGTGATTTTGCTGTTGTTTAATTTGACTACATAAACAGATTACAACTTAACTACATATCTTTAAAAAATAACATCCATTTCTGGTCTCTATCTCAGTGATAGTGATTTCACTCTTTGAGTATTAATCATCAAATAAAATACACTTCTTTTTATAACTCTTGAAATGGTGATTTGAGTCCAATTTATCATTGTGAGGAGAAAATACAACACAGACAGACAGTCAGACACACATACATAGACAGAGACAGAAAGGCAGAGAGACAGAGACAGAAAAGCAGAGAGACAGAGGCAGAGAAAGGATTTTTCCATAGAATATATGCTCCATGACTCAATGCTATTTTTAAACACAATATAACTGCTACTAGATATAATTTTATCTACAAAATTCTTGATATAGGTGGTAATTATTTTGTTTAGCATCTCTCTCAATTCTCCAAAGTGCATGGGCAATTGGGTATACTCATCCAAATTTATTTCAAATTGACTCTCATTTAACTAATTTAGAAGATAAACTTATCATATTAAGCATTTTAGAAGAAAGATATTTTAATTTTTCCACAACTTTCAATATCATAACATAAATTATTTAACTGTTCTTATTTTTGATTAAGGTTTTATTTAACACATACCTTGCAGTGTGCTTATATGTTTATACATATGCATGTTACATGACATGTATGTGGAGAAGACAACTTAGTAGAATCAAGGACTCATTTTAAAATTTAAATTTATTCCTGTGATCAAACTCAAGACATCAGTCCCCTGAGCCACCTCACCAGTCCACTTGTCTTCCTTTTTATTTCTCATGTGATTTTTAATTCATGATTTCTCATATTTTCTTGTTCTGCATATAATACTTAATATTTTATTATAAACTATACTTAAATTATTTAAGCAAATTTTAGTATGCTACATTTCCAATAAAGCCAATGATCTTCAGAAATCAAGTACTATATAACATTTGTACTAAAAGAAGGAAAATTGAACAAATCTCATGAATATGTATTGAAATGACAAAGCATGATGGAAGGAGATTTGCTGACTGCTGATTTTCAGCTTTCCTTCTTCCCCTGCCAATCCAGTCCTCTCTGTCTCATATCTAACTCTGTAGTTGAACACTTGTGATATCCCTTTACTTTATGACCTCCTATCTGAATACCTGGCAGAGTACCTATAGAACTCCTCTTCTTCCTCTGTTCTCCACAATGCAACCTCCTATTTTTATACCCAGCTCTTCAGCAGAATGCCTATGGCAGCCTCATTGCTCCTGTTCCTACTCCCTCCATTCTCATCAGCAGAGTTTTGGCAGAACACCTGCTGCAGTCTCTCTTTCCTTTCTGATCTCAAGATCTTCTATTCTAACCCTCTTTCCCTACCTTAATCTATTTTTCTCAGTCTCTATTCCCAGAATGCTTGACTTGGGAACACATCACAGGAGAATACCAGGGAAAACAAGCAAGGCAACTGAAGACTTTTATCAGTCCATTCTCCCCTCTAATTGCCCTCCCCCACATTGTCATCCCTAGCTTGGCAATAAAAGAACCGCTGCAATCTTCATCTCCAGCCCATCTTTCCTGTGGATGCCAGAGACTATTGTGTTTTAATTCCTCTTTCTGAACTCATTGCTTTTTCTCTGTCATCAACTAGAGGGCTTGCATGTCAGAGAACAAGGTAGACTAACTGCAGATCTTCAACTCTCCTCTAGTGCCAATCCACTAGTTACATTCTCAGCTCTGCAGCAAAACAGCAGTAGTCACATTTTTTTGCCCCCTGCCTCTGTCCATATCTCCTGTGGATCCTCTTTTATTCTCTGTACCCTTACTTGTTAATTTGTCCCAGACCCCAACACAAGCAGATACCCCCTTGCTAACCCTAGAGACACTCCCTAAAGGGAAGTAGGTAGGATGAGTGCTGATCTTCCTTTCCACTCTCCTTCTGCTCCTTCAGACCTCATAGTTCTGGTTTCACCTCCAGTCTATGGCAGAATATCGTCCATGGGCTCTCTTTGTTCTCTGACTAATAAGAAATCATGAAAAGTGCTACATAGTCATCAAAGAAAAATACCACCAAGATTATATTTCAATTCTTGTTATCTATGCTCCAAACATATGGGTAAACAAGTTTGTAAAAACAACACAATTACTGCTTAAATTACATATTGATGTACACACATTGAAACTAGGAGAGTTCAATACTATATTCCTACCAAAGCACAGGTAATTCAGAAAGAAGTTTGAAGAGAAATTGTAGACCTAATAGATGTTATAAACTAAATTCACCTAACTGATATTTACAGAAGATTTCACCCAAACACAAAAAGATGATACTCTATTCTCTATGCCTAATGGAACTTTCTCCAAAATTGAACAAATATTCAGATACAAAGTAAGTCTCAGCATAAACAGAGAAAGTGTAATAACACCCTTCATACTACAAAACCACTGTGGAATCAAGCTAGATACCAACAAAACCAGAAATAACAGAAAGTTTACAAACTGATGGAAACTGAAAAACTCCCTACTTAGTGAAAAATGGGTTAAGAAAGAAATAGAGAAATTACAGATTCTTTAGTGTTGAATAAAACTGAATATATAATATAACTAATTTATGGAACACGATAAATATTGTGCTAAGAGGAAAGTTGATAGCTTTATGTGCCTACATTAGAAATTTGGAGAGATCTAGCAACTTGACAATACATTTTAAAACTATAGGAGTAAAAGAAGCACACCCAAGAGGAATAAATTAATAAAAAGTAATAATAAAACTGAAGGCTGAAATAAATAAAATAGACACAAAGAGCACAATGTAAAATATCAGTGAAACAAAGAGTTTGTTATTTGAGAAAATCAACAACACAGACAAGGATTTATTCAAAGTATCCAAAAGGCAGATAGAGAGTATATGCAAATTAACAAAATATGAAATTAAAATGGGGGGACATAACTCAGGACAGCACGGAAATTCATACAATTGCAAATACATACTTCAAAAAACTATATTCTACAAAATTGAAAAATCTGAAATAAATAAATAATTTTCCTGATTGAAACCATTTATCAAAGTTAAGTTAGGAATAGATAAACAACTTAAACATATATCTAACTTTTACTGAAACAGAATCAGCCATTAAGTTGTCATCAAATGTTTGTCAACCAAAACCAAAACAATAACAATAAGAACAAAACAACAAAAACCACAACAAGAAAACCCAGAGCCAGATTATTGTAGCTCATAATTCCACCATACTTTCATGAAGTGTTATTGCCAACAATCCTCAAACTATTCCATAAAATTGAAACTGATGCATAAATACTCAACAAATATTTGAAAACAAAATCCAAGAACATGTAAAAAAGATCATCCAATATGACCAACCAGACATTTTTCTGGAGATGCCTGGATGGTCTAATACACAAAATTCAATAAAAGTATTTTGTCTGAGACAAAAATATTAGAGAAACAACACATTTCACAGTAGTCACAAATAATATAAAATATGATGTGATAACTCTAATCAAGCAAGTAAAAGGCATGATTCATTTAAAACCTCATGTTTAAAGCAGTAAATTTAAGAAGATATTAGGAGATGGGAAATTTTTGCATGCTCATGGATCAGTAGAATTAACATAGTAAAAATTGATATTATACTTAAAACAACATACAAATTCAATGAAATTCTCAACAAAATTCCTACATAATTCTTCACAGACATTGAAGGGACAATTCTCAGATTCATATGGAAAGAGAAATGACCCAGAAGAGCTATAGGAATCCTAAATAATAATGAAACGGCTGCAAGTCTCACTATTTCCTGATTTTATGTAATAGTGCAGTTATAGTAATAAAAATTCTCTATGGTGTTCACATACAAATATGTGTATTTATCAATGGAATCATACTCAATACCTAAACACCTGATTTTTGATAAAGAAGCCAAAAATAAATAATGTAAAAAACAGCATATTCAATAAATACATACAACTGTCCTCAAAGTTCAACTCTATTTGTATCAAAGACCTCAACATAAAATCAGATATGTTGGACTTGATAGAAGGAAAAATTGGAAATACCCTTAAATTCTCAAGTAGTAACTAATATCCATGAATAATAAATGGGACCTAATAAAATCAAGTCTTTTAAGGGAAAAGCCATTATCACTCAGGCAAAGGAGAAGTCTACACAACAGGAAACGATTTTTATCAATACCATACCTGATATTTAACTAATATCCAATATATATAAAATATCAAAGAAACAAAGAACCAAATAATCCAATTATTTGGTAATTATTGGTAATAATCTCAATTAAAATTGAGGTACAGATAGAAACAGTAAGTTTCAAATAAAGGAATGGTGAGAAGCATGTAAAAAAATGTTCAGTATCTTTAGCCAACTGGGAAATGCAAATCAAAATTACTTGATTTCATCTTACACCTCTCCAAATAGATAAGATCAACAAATTAGGCGGCAGCTCATGTTGCTGAGGATGTGGAGGAAAGAGAACATTCTTCCATTTTGGGGGGGAGTGTAAGCATGTATACACACATTATGGAAACCAGTATAGAGTTTGCTCAGAAAGATTCATATCTATCTACATCAGGATCTAGATATAGCTGTCTTGGACATATACCCAAATATACTTTCCTACCACAAGGACACCTATTCAACCATACTCATTGCTTCCCTGTCATAATAATTATTTGACAACAGAAGGGATAAAGAAAACATTGTACATTTATACAATGACATATTCCTATGCTGCTAAAAATCACATCATCAAATTTGCAGAGAAATAGCTGGAACTAGAAAAACATTATCCTTCTGGATAACTCTGATCTATAAAGATTAATATAGTATGTGTCCACTTAAATCTGGATATTATCCATTAAATTATAGCCAAGCTACATCTGTAGACCAAAAGAGGTTATATATAGAAGAAGGGACTAGTGGTATCACATGGGTCTCCCTGGAAGGGGAAGAATTATGGAGCTTAGTAGTGGACTGGCATGGGAAGGGGTGGTAAAAGAAACTTGACAATCAGGTAAGGAAAGGATTGGAGGTGTGCTTGAGAAAGGGAATATGGTAGAAACTCATTGAAGTGAGAAGTATTATAGGGGTGGCAGAGAAATCTGTTGCAATGAGAATTTCCTAACATCTATGAAGGTGATCCTCATCAAGTATCTAAATAATGAGAGTGACAGAGCTTGAATTGCCAATATCTTGTCAACCAAGGAAACTTCCAACACAGGGACTGGGTTATATCAATTGATTTGTTGGCCAAAGAGGTAACATGAGAAGCTCCAAACAATCCAGGTTGTTGTCAGGATAGGTTTTTCTCCACAAAATGACAGCAAGGCCCTACTACTGAAGACAATGCCCACACAACTCATGGAACATGGAGCAGTCCAGTTGTCCCTATACAAAACCTTTACCCCATGTTCTAGTATTTTTGCTAGGGGAAGGAATTTTAGAACCTACCACAAGAGAAATGCAAATACCAGCAAGTCACAGAACTTTTGATCTACAATCTGTTCTGACTACAAAATATACTAGGGCAGTGATGCAATACATACCTAGCATTACATGGGGGACCAAGAACCGGGGACCAGATAACCCACAGACTTAGAATAAAATCAAATTATTCTTTGTCAAAAAATTAATAAATAATAAAATCACCCCTTGTGATATTCTGTTATAATCATAGATTCAGCCATCATCAGAGAATATTCTTCTTGCAGCAAATAGAATGATAAACACAGAGACCCACAGGCAGACCTACACACAGACAGAGGGCAGGGGGGAAATAATCCTGTTAAACAGAAAACTCCATGAGATGCTTCCATGAAATCCCTTCACTCATACATCAGGGAACCCTAAGGAAAAGGAAACAGAAATGGTGTAGGAACCAGAGGGGATGGAGGACACCAGGAGAACAAGGACTTCTAATCAACTTAGCAAAACTCTAATGAAGTCACAGAGACTGAAGCAACAAACACAAGGCTGAGATAGATCTTCAACAGGCTCTCTGCTTATGTATTATATCTTTCAATTTAATACTTTTATGGGACTCATGAGTATGTGAATGAGTGGTTCTCTTATTTTGTGACCCGAGACTTTTTTCTCCTATTGATTTGCCTTTTCTTTTCTTTTCTTTTCTTTTCTTTTCTTTTCTTTTCTTTTCTTTTCTTTTCTTTTCTTTTCTTTTTTTTTCTTTTCTTTCTTTCTTTCTTTCTTTTTTTTTTTTTTTGAGACAGGGTTTCTCTGTGTAGTCCTGGCTGTCCTGGAGCTCACTTTGTAGACCAGGCTAGCCTCGAACTCAGAAATCCGCTTGCCTCTGCCTCCCAAGTGCTGGGATTACAGGCATGTGCCACCACTGCCTGGCTTGCATTTTCTAACTTACAAGATATATTTTGTTTTATCATAGTATACTTTATTTTGTTAATCATTTAAAATGCCTCCTGTGGGCTCTAGAAAAGAACAGTATGAACTAAAAATGACTAAATATAAATACAAATACAAATAAACCACAAAACAGTAAGATTAATATGTATCTCTAAATGTAGAATTGTCATTTGTTCCATATCACAAAGATTTATTATAATGTTTTCATTATAATTGCATGTATTCTCTATTAATAAAAGTCAGTTTTGGTGCAGTTCATTTTTATGAGAGATGAGTTTGTTTATTTGCAATTTTATGACAAAATTTATAAAATTAAAAACAATTCTATTTAATCATTTATTTTAGTCTTGTATTACATGTAAATCATGATTAATATAAGAACCATGTTAATGTCTTTTGCATTACTTGATCTCTAGAATTACATGGTTTTCTCATTTTCCCCTGCTTAGAGTATAAGTTGGTACATTAACATTTTCAGAAGATTATTTAGAAATAGTTTACACACTTATGAACTTGCTGGTGAAGGTTTGTAGTTGTGAAATACATGTAATCCTGCTAGTTCATTAAAAGACATCTTCCTGTACTACCAATTTGTTGATGCTACAACCTGTTAGTGTTATTATGGGCTTGTGAGGCTCACCATGTTTATATATCCTCAAATCTCCAACTTTTCATTCCAGTCTGGCCAGTTACAAGACCACAGCAAAGGACATCCTTTTCATATTTGTAAAATTGGCCACATCTGCACTATCACACTATGTTTCTATACTCAGTCTTTGCTTTTACCAAAGAGAGATCAACTTACTGTAGCCATACTTTAGTACACATACCCTATGTCTTTGTTTAGATGTTTATTCAGGGATATGCAACATCTACTGTACTGCACGGATATAATAATGTGCACTGAAAACATGCTTAACACGCTTTCACAGACACACTACTTCTTTCCTTAGGTGGAAATGCAGCATCAGATGTCTGGCATAGATATTTTTACTTTACTCTTGTGCCTATTTCCTATTGGTCACTGTGTACCATCATTTTAATCTGATGGGAATTCTGGCTGTAATCTTAGCTTTCCAATGAGTTTTAGATGAGTCAGGAAATAACGTAATAAGACAAATAACGTAATGATAAAGACTGAAAGTAAAAATCCACTTCTCAGGTTTGTAGTTTAAATAAGAATAGCTTCTGTAGGCATGCTTGGCCCTGTGCTGACAAGCTGTTTGGGAGGCTTAGCAAGCAGAGCCTTGTTAGAGTAGGTGTGGTCTTGTGGGAGAAATTGTGTCACTGGAAATAGGCTCTGGGTTTTCAAAAGTTTATGGTAGACCCAGTGGCATTCTCTTTCTGCCTGCAGATCAGGGTGTAACACTCAGCTTCTTCCCTACATACATGTCTCCATTCCCTTCAACATGATCACAATAAATTATAGTTCTGAATTTGCAAGCAAGGCTCCAGTTAAATGCTTCCTTTTATAGTAAAAAAAGAGAAAAAAAAGTACAAAATTATATTTAAACTATTTTATGCATTTTACACACACACACACACACACACACACACACATATATATATATATATATATATATATACACACACATATATATATTGGTTTTTTGAGACAGGGTTTCTCAGGGTTTCTCTGTATAGTCTTGGCTGTCCTGGAACTCACTCTGTAGACCAGGCTGGCCTCAAACTCAGAAATCCACCTGCCTCTGCCTCCCAAGTGCTGGGATTACAGGCATGTGCCACCACAGCCCGGCTGCATCATATATTCTTAATAAAAACTACCATGAACATTCAATTTTCAGTGTAATAAATACTGTATTGTGTGTCCCACTTTAAGATAATTTTTCTTTCACATTTATTGTAAGTTTTCCCATATAACCTAAAGTAACTTTGTAAGTATACATGAAATATTAATGAAAATTTTAGGAAAATCATGATGAATGTTTATCCAAGATATTATTTCCATAATTTAGAGATCATATCTGATGCAAATGCAAGGCACTGTGAGGGAGAGGAGTGGGTGGAAAGCACAGGATGAGCCTTTAATGCCATAATATGCTGGCATCCAAATTAAAAACAGAACAAAACAAAAAATAACTATACAATGTTGGATGAAGGAAATGTTTAACAAAAGCAAGAATTCATCAATGAAAACAATGTCAAAAACAGGATGAAGAGAATATATACATATATATCATATACAAAAGTTGCTTCAATTTGAAAACTAATTAAGTACATCTAATGATAGAAAGGTATTCTCCAAAATAATGGCGGCTGAAAGAGGGAAACTTATTTTTTTTTAGAGAATACTATGATAGTCTATCCATTCTTCAGCAATCAACCCTAAACATACCTTACACAAACATGCACATACAAACATGCACCCATACACACACACATACATACACAAACACAAACACACACACATGCACATATATGCATATACAAATAGAAGCACACATTCACACATATTAAAGTAAAAATTTCAGAAGTTTGTATATGTCTGTACATATGTGCAATAATAATTATAATAGCTTGTGAGTCTGATAGTGAGAATGTCTGAAAGATGGCAGAAGCCAGAAGGAAGATAACATAGTGCAAATAACATTCATGCGATTACAGTGATGATCCAAAAGGCAAGATGATCATAAGAGCACTTACCGATAGCCAACCACTGAAGGAAGTGTGTCTTTCCTCATCTGTCATTCACTGCACACATATCTTCAGAGTCACAAGCCCTCAGGAGCTCCTGCTTCCTCAATGATAGCATGTCATCATCCCAACCTTGTGCAACAGTAGTTGTTTTGAGTTCAAGAATGCAGTGGACATGTTATCATAATTTCATGATTGCAAAACTTTTGTCATATTTCTCTGTTGGTCCCACTCACTCTGCCTCATGTTCTGCATTGTTTCCTGCAGAGGGTAAAGTTTGACTTATATTAGCATCTCAATGGCATGCTTCAGCCTTTAAGAAAACATTACGAAAGTAGAAAGAGGACTATATAGAAAGAGAAGGGAGTTGGCAGAAGAGGAAGAGAATAAGAGAATACATATTTAGTTTGAATTGTCGAAAAATAAATTATAGTCCCATTTTTTTCTCCTCATGATAAGCAGATGTTAAAGTACATAGGGTTTTTGTCTTAAAAATCATAAGAATGTGAAGAATATGTGAATTAATTTTTCCATTGTATTTTTATATTTATATTATATTCCTATTTATTATTTTAATTGAATATTTTATTTATATTTCAATTGTTATTTCCTTTCCCCATCCCCACCACCCAGCCTCTCTCAATCCCATTACTCCTTTCCCTGCTTCTATGAGGATGCTCCCCAACCCACCCACCCATTCCTGCATCCCAGCCCTGGCAATCCCCTACACTGAGGAATCAATCCTTCGTAAGACCAAGGGTCTTTCCTCACATTGATGCTCTATAAGGCCATCCTATGCTACATATTCACCTGCAAACATGGGTCCCTCCAAGTGTACTCTGTGGTTGGTGGTTTAGTCCTGGGAAGCTATGGGGGTTCTGGCTAATTATTGTTCTTCCTATGGGTTGAAAACCCCTTCAGCTCCTTCAGTCCTTTATCTTACTCCTCCATTGGAGACCCTGTGCTCAGTCCAATGGTTGACTATGAGCATTTGCATCTGTATTTGTTCAGACTCTAGCAGATTCTCTCCAGAGACATCTATACCAGACTCCTGTTAGCAAGCAGTTCTTGGCATCCGCAATAGTGTTTGTGTTTGGTGACGGTATATAGGATGAATCTACAGGTAGGGTAGTCTCTGTATGGCATTTTCTTCAGTTTCTGCTCCACACTTTGTTTCTGTAACTCCTCTCATGGGTATTTTGTTTCCCCATCTAAGAAGGTCTGAGGCACCATACTTTGGTCTTCCTTCTTCTTGAGCTTCATGTGGTCTGTGAATTGTATCTTGGGTATTATGAGCTTTGGGGCTAATATCTACTTATAGTGAGTGAATAGCACGTGTGTTCTTTTGTGACTGAGTTACCTCACTCAGGATGATATTTTCTAGTTCCATCTATTTGACTAATAATTTCATGGAGTAATTGTTTGTAATAGCTAACTAGAACTCCATTGTGTAAATATACCACATTTTCTGTGTCCAATCCTCTGTTGAAGGACATCTGGGTTCTTTTCAGCTTCTGGATATTATAAATAAAGCTGCTATGAGCATAGTGGAGCATGTGTCATTGTTATATGTTGGGGCATCTTTTGGGTATATGACTAGGAGTGGTATAGCTGGGTTCGCAGGTAGTACTATGTCTAGTTTTCTGAGGAACAGCCAGACTGATTTCTAGAGTGGTTCTACCAACTTGAAATCCCACCATCAACAGAGGAGTGTTCTTCTTTCTCCACATCTTAACCAACATCTGCTGTCATCTGAGTTTTTGATCTTAGTCATTCTGACTAGTGTGAGATGGAATCTCAGGGTTGTTTTGATTTACATTTCCATGATGAATAAGAACGTTTCAACATTTCTTTAGATGATTCTCAGCCATTCGATATTTCTCAGTGGAGAATTCTTTTTTTTTAGCTTGGCACTCCATTTTTAATTGTGTTATTTGATTCTCTGAAGTCTGACTTCTGGAGTTCTTTGTATATATTGGATATTAACCCTCTATTGGATGTAGGATTGGTGAGGATCTTTTTCCTGTCTGCTTGTTGCTGTTTTGTCCTATTCACAGTGTCCTTTGCCTTTCAGAAGTTTTGTAATATTATGCAGTTCCCTTTCTCTATTGTTGATTTTAGAGCATAAGCCATTGGTGTTCTGTTCAGGAACTTTTTCCATGTTCCCATGTATTTGAGGCTCTTCCCCACTTTCTCTTCTATTAGTTTCAGTTCATCTGGCTTTATGTGGAGGTCCTTGATCGGCCTAGACTTAAGCTTTGTACAAGGAGATAAGAATTATTTGATGTGCATTCTTCTACCTGATGATTGTCACTTGAACCAGCACCATTTGTTGAAAATGCTGTCTTTTTTTCCATTGCATTGTTTTAGCTCATTTCTCCAAGATCAAGGGACCATAGGTTTGTGGTTTAATTTCTAGGCCTTCAATTCTATTCCATTGATCTACCTGCCTGTCTGTGTAGCAATACTGTAGATTTTATCACTATTGCTCTGTGATACTGCTTGAGATCACAGATTGTGATTCCTCCAGAAGTTTTTATTGTTGAGAATAGTTTTCGCTATCCTGGAATTTTTTGCTATTTCAAATGAATTTGCAAATTGGTCTTTCTAACTCTATGAAGAATTGATTTCGGGTTTTGATGTGGATTGCATTGAATCTGTAGATTGCTTTTGGCAAAAGGGTCACTTTTACTGTATTAATCCTGCCCATCCATGAACATGAAAGATATTTTTCATCTACTGAAATCTTTGATTTCATTCTTCAGAGACTTGAAGTCCTTGCCATACAGATATTTCACTTGGTTCATTAGAGTCACACAAGGAATTTTATTATATTATTTGTAATTATTGTGAAAGGAGTTCTTTCCCTAAATACTGTCTCAGTCTGTCCTTTGAGTGGAAGAAGGCTACTGATTTGTTTGTATTAATTTTATATCCATCCACTTTGCTGATGATGTTTATCACGTTTAAGCTTCATCTGGTGGAATTTGGAGGGTATTAATTTTAATATAAATGTAATGGATCATATTATAATTTTATTTATACTTATATTAATATTTACATATACATGTATACATACATATATCCAAATAAATGTATGTCAATATATATAAATATGTAAATGAATAAAAATCTATAAATATACCATATTTAAAAATATGTTCATGTAATTATATTGCACATACTGTATAATATAATATAAAATATACCATATTAACATAAAATATATAACATATGTATAATATAGTATATATAAATAACTAATATATGTACACATATATGTATGCATATATTAAAAGCATCTTTTAAATAAGAAATCCTATTTGGATTTCTAACAAAGTATTTACTTTTCTTTCTCTGTAAATTCTTCTGTACAGTAATAGTCCTGGATAGCACTCAGAATTTTGAAATCACTAATCATAGACTTCCACACTCATTTACATTCCTTATTATCTTCACACCAACTCATATTCTGCAGTATAGAGTGTATATGTATGTAATGCATAAGTGCATAATTACCTAAAACAATGTAAATACTACTAGATCTTCCAAGGCAATGAATTATTGCATTAATTGTATACTTTTTTTTTTTGAGACAGGGTTGGTCTGTATAGCGCTGGCTGTCCTGGAACTCACTCTGTAGACCAAGCTGGCCTCGAACTCAGAAATTCACCTGCCTCTGCCTCCCAAGTGCTGGGATTAAAGACGTGAGCCACCACCGCCCAGCTTAATTGTATACTTTTAAGATGTGTTTATATCTGTATTATTTTACACACTGTACTAAATTCAAGGAATATACACAATTAGAACTTCTATATTTTTCTTTTCAGGAATTTATGGTTAAGTATAGAAAACAATTAAAATAAATAACTTCATGATTTTTTGCATATTTAAAAATGAATGACCATAATGTTTCATGAAAACATCCCATTTTTATATAATTCACTCAATGACTGGCTCATTCATATACTGTAATAAGTCCAAGTTGATAGTAGGAGGGAAGTAACTCAACTGTAGACCCTAGGTAACAGAGCATGTACTTAAACCAGGAAATACCACCTTGTAAACTCAACTCACTGAAATACTCTTTTTCATATGGCTAGAATAAGGCCATCCCAATTTAGACAAGATCTGGGGATTTTTGCATATATTGAGCTTGGAAGACAGTAGTTCTATCAGAGGTAATAGATGTTGAGGACCTGTGATTATTTCACAGGACTGTGTACAAACGATAGCTAAGAAACATGAAGGCTGAAGTGTTTCATAGATCTTAACCACAAGCTGAAATCCTCTTAAATAGCACTGGAATTTACTGCTCTACTGCTTCTATGTGGCAGAAGTCATAAAACAAAAAAGGCACATTGTTTGTCCGTTCATCCATCCAAAGAGTTCAGCGTTCTTCTGGGAATGTTATCTATGCTGCCACCAACAATATTGTTCAGTAGTCATGGGAGAGAATGCTTCATTGGAAACCATATTATGTTAAGCAATTAAAGAATGTTAACAAAGTCTGTAAAAAGATGACCTTGGCATTTAGAAAAACTTCCCAGCAGCAGGCAGGAGGATGAACTACAGGGTACGGAGAGCAGATACTATTTTCTTTCATGCATTAGACTCTGCACTGTATTTGTCTTGTTACTCAGAAAAATTCTTCAATACAGGAAAGATTCAGCATTTTGAAGAGTATACTAAGGTAGCAGTGAAGACATAATGAGGTATGTTCATAGTTCCTAAGTTGCTTAAAGGCTACATTTCACATGTATTTACGTAAGATTTTTCTGTATTCAACTCAAAGAAAAAAATGTGTTTTAATGAACAGAAGTAGGATAAAAGCACCTCAACAACTCTCCAGATTAGCATTACCTGCTAGTCTAACCTCCAGCAGTCAGATCATTCATAATGAGTACATTCTTAATAGAAACTAGTGTATTTGTCCTGTCATGGTGAACCTGAAAATCAGAAACAAAACCGAATCCAACTATATCTAAGGAAATCAGACCCTCAATATGTTTAAACTTACTGACATATCAGATTCAGTTGTTTCCTTATGCCACTATTCTTTTATTCAACTGATTTATGTTCCATTTTATGAAAAATATATTTTTCTTCACATAATATATCCTGATATTGCTGCCTGTATTTTCTTTCTACTTCCCAGTTTCTTTCTACCTGCATTCCTGCTTAGATCTACCCACTTGCAGCCTCTCATTAGAAACAAAGTGATTTCTAAAGGAGAAAAATAAAATTACTATACTATGCCATACTGTGCCATACTAAACCATATCATGCCATACCATATCATACCATACCATCCCGTACCGTACCGTACCGTACCATACAGTATCGTACTGTACTATACCATACCATACTATACTATTCTAAATTAAAAACATCATCCTGAGTGAATTAACCCAATCACAAAAGAATGCACATGAAATGCAATCACTGATAAGTGGATATTAATGAGCCCAGAAGCCCTAAATACTCAAGATACAAATAGCAAGTCAAATGATTCCCAAGAAGAAGAAAGGAGAGGACCCTGGGCCTGTAAAGATTGCATCCAGTTTAGTAAAGAAACCGAGGGGGGAGGGGGAATTATTGGGGAACAGATGGGGGGGAGAGGAACTATGGGAACTATGGTGGGTGGGAACTGGGAAAGGGGAAAGCCTTTGGAATGTAAACATAGAATATAGAAAATAAAATAAAAAAAAACATAGTGCATCAGAATAGGAAAAAACAAATAAACAGAAGAAAATAAACTAAGAAAAGCACAAGAAGTGGATTTAGATGCAGAAACTAATTTCCTCACATGTGCAGAAATCCCATAAAAACATAAATTGTAAGACACACACACACACACACACACACACACACACACACACAGAATCTATATGGTAAGCAGAGAGAAAATATAACATATATCTTAAAATGAAAAATAATAAAAATTAAAAGAAAACTTACATAATATGGGAAAAAGAACCTCAAAAGATGCACTTGAGTGCATTTTCTGTTGGCCATCAACTGGTGAACATACAGTCTACTCTTAAGAGTAATGTATTTCTCTAGTTATATTCACTTGTAAGTAGCAGAATTTTGATTCTTAAGTGGTTATTAATTACAAATAGTTTATGAGTTAGAGAAGGGCACATGTGTCAGCTCTAGGAATCCATCTGGTACAGACTCAAGTATACTATGAGCATGCTGACTTAGTCACTGTCAATTTATATGTTTATCAGTCCTGTGGATTTGGAGGGCCATTTTCCTTGGTTTACATTATCTCTTATACCTCTTACACTCATTTTGTCTTTTTTGCAACCCTGAGGGGATAAGTTTTTGTGTACATATATCTTTTAGCCCTTAATCTTCCAAGGTCTCCCTTTCTCAATATATTGTCTGACTGTATGTCTCAGTGGTTTTGTTTATTTGTGTTTCTATTGGCTAAAGGATAAAGCTTCTCTGATTAAGACAGCTATCTATAGCTGAATGGCATTTATTAGGAGTCATTTTATTACTACATTCTGTTTTTTGAATTTTTTATTTGATTTATTCTTTATTTACATTTCAAGTGATTTTTTCCCTTTCCTGGGTCCCTCTTCCTTTCCCTGAAAGTAGCATAAGCCCTCTTCCCTCCCTGGTTCCCCAATCCACCCCTTCCCAATTCCCTGTCCAGGTATTCCCCTACACTGCTGTTATTGCTACATTCTTTTCATAGAAGAGTTACTTGATTTTTTCCTTGATCTCAGGGTTATCTAGTATCATGTTCCTAGTGACCCAAGCAGTTAGGTATGAGTTCAATCATAGTCTCTAAATTAAAGCAGATCTGTCTCTGAATGATCACAGCTTTCTGCTTCCATTATCCTAGCATAACCTGAATATAGGACACCATTGTGAAACAAAGGGGTTGCATCTGCATTAATGTTTATATCATTCATTTAGCAGCTTGTGTAGTACTTTTTGTAGAAAGGTCACTAACATAGAGGAGTGAAAGCTCTATGTAGGGATCATAGATTTCTCCATGTTCTTGGGTTGAAATAGTAGTTTCAGTCTTAGGTAGAGATATAAAACAACTGAATGAAATAAACTGGATACAAATTGGGAAGAAATAAGTCAAACTATTTTTCCCAGATGGCATAATAATATAAGGGCCCCTAAAATTCTACTAGAAATCTCTTATAGCTGATAAAAACTTTCAGGAAAATAGGTGAATACAAAATTAAATCACAAAATTTATATCTAAAGTAGAAGGGAAGAAACCCTACAACTGTATTGTTTGTTTGTTTTTGTTTTTAAAGTCAATAGTATATATCAGAGTACTTAAAATTATACAGGGAAACTCCTACAGCTGATGAATACTTTTAGAAAAGTAGGTGGATGCAAAATTAAATCACAAAATATAGGAGGCCTCTTATATATAATGAGAGAATGGATAATAAAATAAATTAGTAAAACAGTATCTTTCACAATAGCCTCAAAAATATAAAATATTCTGGGGTAATTCTAAGAATTCAAGTGAATGACTTGTAACAATAAAATGTTTAAGGCATTAATGGAAGATATTGAAGAAAATTTCAGAAGATTTAAAGTCTCACATGATTATGGATCAGTAGGGCTAATATAATAAAGTTGCCATGCTACCAAAACAATCTACATATTCAATACAATCCCTGTAAAAAATTAGTACAGTTCTTCAAAGATTGTGAAAGGACAGTTTTTAGCATCGCGTGGAAGCACACACATATCAAACAAACAATGTAATAAAAATGTTGTGTGTAATTGTAAAAACACACTTGTTCCAACTAGTCTCTGAGATCAACAGCCCCATGGTTAGCTAAAGCTTTCTCCAGATCCCAGCTATGCTCTGAGAACAGTTGCCACCTCTCTTCTGGAGAGTACCACCCTTTCCTCCTTGTCCGGTTTCATTTCACCCAGCTCCTTTTTGCCCCACAGAAGGAAAACACTTGAGACTTTTATATTTTAAAACCAACCAAATAATTCAAAAGACTGGGCGAAGACTATTCGGGTGCATCCTCCTTGGCCTCTGACCACTGCAGACACCACAGTCTATCGTTCCCTGAGACATACATGTCTGTCTTGCTCTCTGCTCCACAGACTGGTCTTACTCTGTCCCATTCCCTTCCTGTCCTGCATAGAAAGATGGCTTTGCCATCTTTATTGACCCAATCAAGAGAAAATTAGGGTACCTCAGCCTACACACACACACACACACACACACACACACACACACACTACAAACAGAAGAAACCAGGATAGCTCAATCAATTCTGACCAATAAAAGAACTGAGGGTAGTATTTTTACTATCCATGATTTCAAGTTCTACTCTAGACCAATTGTAATAAGAACATCATGGTACTGGCACAAAGCAGATACATTCATCAAGGGAATAAAATAGGAGATTGAGACATAAATCCACAAATCCGCTGTTTGAGAAAGAAGTCATAAATACGCACTGGATAAAAGATGGTCCTATCACCAAATAGCATTGCTCAAACTGGATGCATTTACTATAATCCAAACAGATTCATACTTACAAACCTGCACAAAATTCAACTTCAAATTGATCAACTCCAAATTATTTAAAGTCCTCATCATAACAAATACACTGAAACGTCTATAGAAACAAAAGCAGTGAGGAGTCTTGAACTCATTAACACAGGAAAATACTTTCTGAAAGAACATCATTAGCACGGGGACTACGGCTATGAATTAGTAAATGGGACCAGATGAAACTGAGATACTTTTGCTTGGCAAAAAGCACAGTTTTTCAGACAAGCATCAATACTAAATAAGAGGAAAAGACTTTTTTTTTACCAACTATACATTGTATTTAGAGCAATATCCAAAATGTGTAAAGAACAACAAAAATCAAGCAAACAAACAACAACAACAACAAAAAAACACCTCAATACTAGACATTAAGGAAACAAACAATTAAAAATTGGGTACATAGAATTCTTATAAGAGGAAACCCTAATGGCTGAGGAACTTTTAAAGAAATGCTAATCATCCTTAATCATCAGAGAAATGTAAATTGAAACTACTTTGAGATTTAGTCTTTTTATATTATTATTTTTATTTTATTGAATATAATCTTCATTACATTTCAAATGGTAGAAGCTTTCCTGGTTTCCCCACTCCCTGAAAACCCTCAACCCCTCCTCCCACTCCCTGCTTCCAAGTATTTGCCCCTCTACCTGAACCACTCCCAACCCCTCCATTTCCCTTTATTGGGGCATCTATTTAGTCTTCACCTGACTCTTCCCACTGATGCCCTACAAGGCATTCCTCTTCCACATTTTTGGCTGGGACCATATGTATCCCTTACTTGATGGTTTAGTCTGTGGGAGTCCTGAAGTGTCTGGGTAGCCTACATCCTTATTATTCCCATGGGGCTGTAGACCCCCTTCAGCTCCTCCAGACCACCCTCTAACTCCTCCATTGGGGACCTGGAGATTTAGTCTTATACACATTAGAACAGCTAAGATCAACAAAACAAGAGACAGCTCATGCTGGCAAGGCTGCAGAGTGAAAGGAATACTGGTTGAAGGGAGTCTAAAATTGTGTAATCACTATGGAAATCGGTGTGATTCCTCAGGAAGATGGAAATCAACTTACCTCAATATCCAGTGCTACCATTCATGAAACACACTTTATTCTGCTACAAAGATACTAGTGTCTCAACCATGTTCATTGTTGCCCAGTTCATAATAACCAGAAGTCAGAAGCAATCTAGATGTCCTCTACAAATAAAAAGTCATTTTCAATATTTATTTGAATGTTTTTAAAAATAGATTTTAATGTAAGCAAAGCACTGCTTCTCTTCTTTGCCATGTGTGAGAGCTAGCAGCTCACTTGTAATTGAGGACAGAGTTTTCAGTGGCTGACATGCACCCATGGTGATAAATGTTACATTCTGTTACATAATGCATACCAAAACTATTAGAAGAATGGAATCAACATTTTTACATGGGCTCTCTATGGACCTAGCAAATACTAGGCACACCTTGTTAGCAGTAATGTTAAGATCAAATTCACAACAGAAACTGAGGAAATTCAAAAAATCATCAGATCCTACTACAAAAGCCTATACTCAACACAACTGGAGAATCCAAAGGAAATGGATTGAAGTATTTAAATTAAGGAATTGAGGGTGGTATTGAGTAGCTGAGTGTTCATTGTTAGTGTTTAAAATGCCTGGTTCAAGCTTCTCACTAAAACCCATGAATATTTTAACTACATTATATAAATCTGTTACATACATTATATAAATGTCATGGTTTTGCATGCATATATGTTTTATATGTGTTATATATATACATATATATGTATATATATATAAATATACATATATATATATGCCAACACAGACATAAATGAGTGTAAGAAATTGATATTGAGTTATGTTGAGTTCTACCTTCCTGAGGAATCACCTCATGTGTACAACATGAGCTTTTTACCTATACTTCAGATACTGAATAATGACTCAGAGGCTTATTATTTATTAATAAATGCCTAGATCTTAAGCTAAAATTGTTCTCCAACTAGTTCCTGGTTAAATTATTGAGTTCCTACTGCTCTGAGTCTGCCATCTGAATGGTTACCTCTCCTCAGTTTCTCACATCATATTTACTTTGAGTCCAGGTGGCAAATCTTCCAGTGCCTGACCCTTTCCCAGAGTTCCCATATCTTACTGAAATTCACTTCTATTCTTTCTCCCACCCAACCGTCACTATAGGCTGATCAGCTTTTTGTGATAGGTGACACTTCTATACAGTGCACAAGAGATTATCCCTACACAATGATTATTGGTTACTTTCATTTACTTCATGTATATTCTCAGAACAATAATCCAGTGTTTTTTAATGACAGGACTAAAAGTCCAGGCTCCAGAATTTGGAGTGAATTTTGAATAGTGCCATAGTGCCTTTTCTGAGCTCCAGTATTTTAGGAAAAAAAAAGAGTGTTTCCTGCTCCAAAGCATTCATTATTGTATAATGTAAATTGCTAATAAGAATACAAGAAGAGAACACCTACTCTCTGTAGTGAACTATGATTATTTGCAGTGTTGTTGCCATTTGTTGCAGTAGCATGTAGGATGAAAAAAATCAATGGATTGACAAGATTTTCTTAGTTGAAAATCTTCCACAATTTACTCTTTCTATGAGTCACTCTATAAATGTCATGGAATTAAATGTAAAACTGACATTGGTGTCATCATCAATAGTTACCAACATAGCTTTTTCATTGAGGAGGCAAAGATCCACACTGTGCAATATGTACATAGCATGTATACATGTACATTTTTTGAAGCTCATATTTAAACTGTCAACAGTTTGATTGGTCTCATTCATTACTATAATGAGTGAAATTGGTTACATTAAATGATACACCTACTATTCTTCTTTTATATCTAATGTAAAGAATTATTGGGAAAACAGCCTGCTTATCTCAGTGATTATAGAACCAAGTATAGAAGACCAGGAACAAGATGGCTAAGTTAAAGAAGTATAGCAGACAAGGAATAGAAATAAATAGAAATATGCAATATAAATCCAAGTGATGATGTGGACACCTGGTGTGTGACCTCAGACCATCTCTGAAAAGATTTTTGTTTTCCTGATTATACCAATGGCAGAAATGGAAGACAAGATAGAATTTACTTGGTGAATATAGATCCCTCTTCTCTTTAAGAATGACAGGGTAGATTTTTAACCTGATTAGATTTCAGGTTTTGTGGTTTGAGAAACACGCACTTATGAATACAGAGCTAAGAGTTTTATATGTTCTTGTTGCATTAATAAAGAACCCTACAGAAAGATAGAAGTAAACAGTGCAAGGGACAAAAATGAATTTCTGGAAACTATGAGACTAATCCTATGCTGAGCACATAGAAGTCTCTTTGATCTTGACACGGAAGTGAGTGATCCTGAGGGAGGATTATTTAACTTATGGTAAAATATAAGAAATAAAAAACTAATCAAGCATTGCTTCAGTAAATTAGTTATTTCTGACTTCTGATTTATATGTAGCAACTCCTTTTTTGAATGGTCAATTATCTATCATATCTATCTATCTATCTATCTATCTATCTATCTATCTATCTGTCTGTCTGTCTAAGAACATGTAGCCCTCTGCAGCCTGGGCTGGGAGTGATTCTCTGGATCTTTTAAAGCCAACGTTCCAGAGCCCTGGGTAACAGGAGAGGAAAAATATTTTTAAAGGTTATGCCTCGAGTCCTGGCTTCCTCTGTTCCTGGCTTCCTTTGGATAAAGATGTAGGACCCTCAGCTCCTCCTGTACCATGTCTGTCTAGATGCTGCCATCCTTCTGCCTTGATGAAAATGGACTGAACATCTGAACCTGGAGCCAGGAGATTCCACAGCTTTCTGTGATCAGTGGAACAGCTAGGATGGAAGTCTTCCCGCTGCCATTTGCACCAGGGAGCCTGGAGGCTCCACAGCCTTCTGTGCACAGCCCACCAGGAGAGAGTGATCTCCTAGCATCAGTTTCACTTCTGAGCACAGAAGTGAGATCTCCACCTTCTCTCTGGAGGGGACCAGCTCCAGATCAGTGGATGCACAAGATCAGTGAAGCAGCTGGGACTGAAGTCTTCCTGCTGCCATTTGCACCAGGGAGCCTGGAGACTCCAGTCTTTTGTGCATAACCAGCCAGGAGAGAGAGAGAGAGAGAGAGAGAGAGAGAGAGAGAGAGAGAGAGAGAGAGAGAGAGAGAGAGATCTCCCAGCAGTGCTTTCACTTTTGAGCTCAGAGGGGTAAGGACACAGGCTAACAGGCCCACAGGAGGAACAAACTCCACCCAGAGACAAGAATACCAACTAGCACCAAATGGCAAAAGGCAAACACAAGAACCCTACCAACAGAAACCAAGACCACATGAGTTGGATTGAAAATCGTATCTCATGATGCTGATAGAGAGCTTCAAGAAAGACTTAAGTAACTTCCTTAAAGAAATACAGGAGAACATTGGTCAGCATGTAAAAGGCCTTAAAGAGGAAACACAAAAATCCCTCAAAGAAATACAGGACATCATGGGTCAACAGGCAGAAGCCCTTAAAGAAGAAACACAAAAATCCCTTAAAGAATTACAGGAAAACACAAATAATCAAGTGAAGGAACTGAACAAAACCATCCAGGATCTAAAAGTGGAAGTAGAAACAATAAAGAAATCACAAAGTGAGACATCACTGGAGATAGAAAACCTTGGAAAGAATTCAGGAGTCATAGATGCAAGCATCAACAACAGAATACAAGAGATAGAAGAAGAAAGAACCTCAGGTGCTAAAAATACCATATAAAGCATTGACTCAACAGTCAAAGAAAATATGAAATGCATAAAGCTGGTAACCCAAAACATCCAGAACCTCCAAGACACAAGTAGAACACCAAACCTAATGATTATAGGTATAGACAAGAGCAAAGACTTACATCTTAAAGGCCCAGTAAATATCTTCAAAAAAATTGTAGAAGAAAATTTCCCTAACCTAGAGAAAGAGATGCCCATGAACATACAAGAAGACTTCAGAACTCCAAAAAGACTGGACCAGAACAGAAAGTCCTTTCAACACCTAATAATCAAAACACCAAATTCACTAAGCAAAGAAAGAATATTAAAAATCAGTAAGGGGAAAAGGGCAACTTATAAAGGCAGACCTATCAGAATCACATCAGACTTCTCAGCAGAGAAGATGAAAGCTAGAAGAAGATCCTGGGCAGACCTCATACAGACCCTAAGAGAACACAAATGCCAGCCCAAGCTACTATACCCAGCAAAACTCTCAGTCATCAAAGATGGAGAAACCAAGATATCCCATGATAAAACCAAATTTGCACAATATCTGTCCACAAATACAGCCCTATAAAGGATAATTGATGGAAAATGCCAACACAAGGAGGGAAACTACACCCCAGAAAAAGCAAGAAAGTAATCTTCTTCCAGCAAACCCAAAATAACAAATGTAAAAACAACATTAAAAATAACAGGAAGCAACTATCTCTATTCCCTAATATCTCTTAACAACAATGGACTTAACTCCCCAATAAAAAGACATAGACTAAAGAACTATTTCTCATGTAAATCTTCAATTTTATCAAAAAATGTTTATAATTCCCCTTTTAGTTAATTTAGTAATGTTTTTTCTGTCCACCATTTTATTTGCATTATTTTTCACGATAATCTTCGATTTTAATGTCTTTCTATATACATCCTCTATTTTATCAGAAATGTTTTCAATGTAAATCTTTGATTTTATCAAAAATGTTTCTAATTCCACCTTCAATTAATTTAGAGTGTTTTTTTTTGGATTTGTTTTGGTTTTTTTTGTTGTTGTTGTTTGTTTGTTTGTTTTTTGAGACAGGGTTTCTTTGTATAGCCCTGGCTGTCCTGGAACTCACTCTGTAGACCAGGCTGGCCTCAAATTCCGAAATCTGCCTGACTCTGCCTCCCAGAGTGCTGGGATTACAGGCATGTGCCACCACTGCCCGGCAATTTAGTGTTTTTATATCTACCATTTTATATGTAAAATTGTCCATGAAATAGTCAATTTTAATGTCATTGTCTATATATTTTTTTAATTTTACCAGAAATATTTTCCATGTAAATCTTCAATGTTATCTGAAAGTGTTTATAATTCTACCTTCAATCAACTTAGAATTATCTTTTTTTTATTTTGTATATTCTTTGTTTACATTCCAAATGGTTTTCTCTTTCCTTATTCTCCCTTCCCCCCTTAGTTCTCCCATAAGTTCTCTTCCCTCCACCAGTTCCTCAATCAACCCCCTCCCACTCCTCTGTCCTGGCAATCCCCTAAAATGCTGCATCAAGCCTTTCCAGGACTCGGGCCCTTTCCTTCCTTCTTCTTGTGTATGATTTGATATGTGAGTTGTGTTTTGGGTATTCTGAGATTCTGTGCTAATGTCCACTTATCAGTGACTGCATTTCATGTGTGTTCTTTTGTAAATGAGTTACCCCACTTAGTTTGATATTTTCCAGCTCCAACCATTTGTCTAAAAATTTCATGAATTCATGGCTGAGAAGCTCCTTAAGAAATGTTCAACATTATTCATTATGGAAATGCAAATGAAAACAACCCTGAGATTTCACCTCAAAGCAGTCAGAATGGATATGGTGAGGGGGGAAATGGGAAAGGGGAAAGCCTTTGGAATGTAAACAAAGAATATAGAAAATAAAAAAGTAAGAAACACACAAACAAACAAACAAACAAAAAACCTCAGGAAATAACAGGTGTTAGCGAGGAGAAAGAGGAAGATTCCTCCACTTTTGGTGGGATTGCAAGCTGGTACAACCTCTATGGAAATCAGTCTGGTGGTTCCTCAGAAAACTGGATACAACACTTCTGGAGGACCCTGCTATACCACTCCTGGGCATATACCCAGAGAATTCCCTGGCATGCAATAAGGACACATGCTTCACTATGTTCATAGCAGCCTTATTTATAATAGCCACAAATTGGAAAGAACCCAGATGTCCCTCAATGGAGGAATCGATACGGAAAATGTGGTATATTTATACAATGGAATACTATTCAGCAATTAGAATTATCTTTATGCCTATCATTTTATCTATATAATTTCTATAATAATCTTTAATTTTAACATGTTACCAACCTACCATTATTATCTCTATATAAAATTTTCCTTGAAAATCTTCAATTCTAACATGTTTTTCTACATTTTTCTACAATTTTATCAGAAATATTTTCCATGTAAATCTTTAATTCAATCATAAAATATTTCTATCCAATATTTCACTTAATTTAGCAATGTTTTACATGTCTAGCACTTTACTCTTTAATTTTTCATGAAAATTGTCATAAATCTTTAATTTTATCATAAAGCATTTTTATTTCCCTTTACGTCCCTTTTCAATAAATAAAAAATATTAAAGAAAAAAGAGTTATGTCTCAATTTATAATTTAAATATTTATGGTCCTCTGTAATTCAGGTGTTGGCAACGCTTTGTATGAAGAAACATGCTTACAGGACCTTGTCAATCATGAGCTTCTGTTCCTTGAGGACACAAAGGCTTTCATAATGTAGGCTCTGTTCCTTACCTTGCGAGTCTACTCCCTGCTGCATCCTACCCCAAACCACAGGTCTGCATCTCATCTTGAAGTAGGAGAATATTAATATGTCTTTTATAAATTACCACACCACAGAAATGTAACAGCACAAAGCATACATACAAAGACAGTTGACTTAATTTGACTTGTATTAGCAAACCTTTACAGAGTATTTCAGCTTTTCAGGACATATGGGTGTGTGAATGAGAATTAAGGGGAAAAACTGTAGCTGATTCTAATTTGAATGACTGATGGATTAGTACATTAATGCTGTGAAAAGGTTGGAATGTTAAAAGTCCAGAGACAATTTGAAATTTTTTTAGGTCCCTGCATATATAGGTTGCCCTGGCTATTGTTAGCATCCTCTCGCCTTTTCTACCTGACATTTTACTGTTAAAAGAGTTTCTGCTTAAATTAGAATCATAAATGTGTTCCATGTATTTCACGGTCTTCTCTAAAAGCATATATAAACAGTCCTGAAATTCTTGAGTATATCATCATAAATGTTGACCATATAATAATGTTTTATAGGTTTCATTTTATATTCTGCCAAAAGCAATTAAAACTGATGGTTTATATCACTTATTTGACCCAAGGATTTTTTTTTAATCACTTAAAAATGTTCCACTTAAATTGTGGTAGAAAAACATTGTGCAGCTTCTTATTGCTTGCTGTCATTTTGAAAGACATAGCTTTGTAAAATATTGAAGGAAATTCAGGAATAGCATTAGCAATGCGGGCTGGCTATGCCAGAATGACAGGGATCAGGAATTGTATTCGAGCTCAATGATTGCTTCATGCGATGTCAAATTTATTAGTTAATCTTAACTGTTACCAGCATTGTCTACCCCAGAACTATATTATTAGAAACTCAATCTTTGCAAAATTTGGGCTCGTATAAATATCTTTCACTGTTTTTTTTTTCTTCGAAAGCCTAAAATCTTTAAAAGACAAGGCCATCAGGACAATTACAAAGAAGCAAGATGTTGTCAGGTGATGAATAAACACACCACCCTCTCCCAGTAGTGGTAGCACTGTAAGCCTAACATGCTGCATGGGATTTCAATGCTAAACAAGATGCTGAATGCTGCAGTGCTTGGATCACTGTTGTGCTCCTGATGCCAGCTATTAGCACTATTAGCTTGTTGTAATGACAACGATTCTCTGGAAATCTCCTTTGACTCCTCTCATTGGACCCCTTTCAGATCTATGACAGTAAGAGCCTAAGCCCAGTGTTTAATCTTGTCTGAATCTTTGTGTAACAAATGATTAGTAAGGGCATTTGCTAAGCACAGAAACAGAATGCACAATGTATAAACTTATGCCCTTTTTCAAAGTTCCTTTAATGAAATACACTAATGCTATGTGAAACATACCGACATACAAAACATATCAAATCAAATTCTTCTTCTCCCATTGGCTTTTGGTTCTTTATCCTTTTTTTTTCATTGTGTCTTAATCATTGTGCTACTGCTATGAAGAAACACCAATACCATAACAATTCCTATAAAGGATAGTGTTTAATTCGGTTTGACTTATCATTAAGAAGTTTAGTCCATGATCATCACAGACAGAATCATAGTAACATGCAAGCAGGCATGTTGCTGGAAAGGTAGCCCAGGGTTCTATTCTACATCTGTATTGGCAGGTAGCAAAAAGAAACTGTGGCACAATTGCCAGGCTTAGGATTCTGCTAAGTCCTGCATGGCCATGGAAGAGATGATTTGACACATTTCCTGCCCCTGTAGCAAAGCCAGAATGATGTGTTCCTTCATGAATGCTGATGGTTGCTAGGCATAAGGCTTGTTTATATAATAAAGTATGTATTTTAATTCATGATCCTCCTTTGGGAAATGTTCTTGCTGTCAAGGTTAATGATTCCATGATAATTGGAAACAACATGATCCTAGGAGACAAAACTGGGTCTCTATGATCCTGAGATCTTCAGAATTGTCCTTAATGCTGTGTGGAAGAATTCTGAAAATATGAGTTCAAGTATTCATAAATCAGTATATGAGCTGTCCTTCACAGGATTTCTCAACTGTGTGGAATATAGGATACATTAGAAACTTCATAACAGGCTTCATGGACATAAGAAATAAGAGATAGCTATATTAATGAGCAAGTTGTCAGAAAGATATTAAGAAAGATGAAGAGATTTTCATAGTTTTGATCTCAGGATAGGATCCTACCCAGGTGGCTTATTGTTTGAGATTACAAAGAAAGGAAAATTTCTGAATTAATTTGCTATGCTAAATATATATACATATATATATACATATATATATATATATATACATACATACACACACACACACACACACACACATATATATATATATATATATATATATATATATATATATGTATTGGGTTTTTTTCTGACAGTCAGGGACTAAGGTCATAAAATGCTAAATCCTTAGATATCAAAAGGGAACCTCGGGTATATGACTTAACTAATATGTAAATAGAATATTGGGTCTAGGGCTTCAAGATATGAGCTGTCTGGATAGGTATTGAGAGCAGGAATTCAAGGCCCATACCTAAACATAGTAAAAGCAATCTACAGCAAACCAGTAGCCAACATCAAAATAAATGGAGAGAAACTTGAAGCAATCCTACTAAAATCAGGGACTAGACAAGGCTGCCCTCTCTCACCATATCTTTTCAATATAGTACTTGAAGTTCTAGCGAGAGCAATTAGACAACATAAGGAAGTCAAAGGGATACAAATTGGAAAGGAAGAAGTCAAACTATCATTATTTGCAGATGAAATGATAGTTTACTTAAGCGACCCAAAAAACTCCACCAGAGAACTTCTACAGCTGATAAACAACTTCAGCAAAGTGGCTCGTTATAAAATTAACTCAAGCAAATCAGTAGCCTTCTTGTACTCAAAGGAGAAGCAGGCTGAGAAAGAAGTTAGGGAAATAACACCCTTCACAATAGCCACAAACAACATAATGTACCTTGGCGTAACTCTAACCAAACAAGCGAAAGATCTGTATGACAGGAACTTCAAGTTCTTGAAGAAAGAAATCAAAGAAGACCTCAGAAGATGGAAAAATATTTCTTGCTCCTGGATTGGCAGGATCAATATAGTAAAAATGGCCATCTTGCCAAAAGCAATCTACAGATTCAATGCTATCCCCATCAATATCCCAACTCAACTCTTCATAGATCTAGAAAGAGCAATTCTCAAATTCATCTGGAGCAACGAAAAACCCAGGATAGCTAAAACTATTCTCAACAATAAAAGGACTTCTGGGGGAATCAATATCCCTGACCTCAAGCAGTACTACAGAGCAATTGTGTTAAAATCTGCATGGTATTGGTATAGCAACAGGTAAGTAGATCAATGGAATAGGATTGAAGACCCAGAAATTAACCCACAGACTTATGGTCACTTGATCTTTGATAAAGGAGCCACAACCATCCAGTGGAATAAAGATAGCCTTTTCAACAAATGGTGCTGGTTCAACTGGAGGTCAACATGCAAAAGAATGCGAATTGACCCACTCTTATCTCTTTGCACTAAGATCAACTCCAAGTGGATCAAGGACCTCCACATAAAACCAGACACACTGAAACTATTAGAAAAGAAACTTGGGAAGACCCTGGAGGACATGGGCACAGGGGGAAAGTTCCTGAACAGAACACCAATAGCTTACGCACTAAGGTCAAGAATTGACAAATGGGACCTCATAAAATTACAAAGTTTCTGTAAGGCAAAGGACACTGTCAGAAGGACAAAACGGCAACCAACAACGTGGGAAAAGATCTTCACCAACCCCACATCCGACAGAGGGCTAATATCCAATATATACAAAGAACTCAAGAAGTTAGACCCCAAAGAACCAAATAACCCTATCAAAAATGGGGTACAGAGCTAAACAAAGAATTTTCACCAGAAGAAATTCAGATGGCCGAGAAATACCTTAAGAGATGTTCAACAACATTAGTCATCAGGGAAATGCAAAACAAAATAACCCCGAGATTCCACCTCATACCAGTCACAATGGCTAAGATTAAAAACTCAGGAGACGAGAACCATCCGGCGGCGGCGGCAGAACCAGGTACCCGACACAGCCCGAGCTTAAGACCTTCGGGGACTCAGGCCTGGAGTGGGAATTGGGCACAGAATAGCGGGTGCACTCTGCACTCGCGCGCGGGGCGGACCCCGAGCTCCCTGCAGGCAGCTGCCATATTGCCTGCAGCTTCCCGCCCAGCTGGCGGTGGGGAAGCCAGAGGGTCACCCAGCGTCCCAGGTGCTCAGAACCATCCGGCGGCGGCGGCAGAACCAGGTACCCGACACAGCCCGAGCTTAAGACCTTCGGGGACTCAGGCCTGGAGTGGGAATTGGGCACAGAATAGCGGGTGCACTCTGCACTCGCGCGCGGGGCGGACCCCGAGCTCCCTGCAGGCAGCTGCCATATTGCCTGCAGCTTCCCGTCCAGCTGGTGGTGAGGAAGCCAGAGTCAGCCAGTGTGCCAGGTACCCAGACCCAGCCGGAGGCCGAACCAGCCTCCCATCCAGCCAGTGGCAGGGAAGCTGGAAACCGGACCCAGCCAGCTTCCCAGCAGCTTGGGACCAGCAGGCGGAACCAGATAACTGAGATATCCCAACTTTAAGACCCCTGGGGAAACAGGATATCAGACAGCGAACCCTGAGCAGGAGCAGTGCAGAGCAGCCGCCCAACAGGCGGAACCAAATACCTGGGATATCCTGAGGTTAAGACCTCGGGGGACTCAGGCCACCTGTCAGCAATCTGTGAGCAAGAGCCCCGCAGGACAGTGATTCAGGTATCCCAGTCACTGGGAAATAGCCTTACAACCCCACAGGAGGGTCAAGCACCAGCTAGTATCTACAGGACCAACTAACACCAGAGTTAACCAGATGGCAAAAGGCAAACGTAAGATCGCTACTAACAAAAATCAAGGCAATATGGCGGCATCCGAACCCAGTTCCCCAACAGCAATAAATATTGGATACCCCGAAACACCAGAAAAACAAGACTCAGATCTAAAATCACTGGTCAGGATGCTGATAGAGGAACACTTAGATAAATCTCTTAAAGTAATACATGAGAAAATAGATCAAAAGCTAGAAGCCATTGCAAGACAAACACAATTAAATCCCAGATATCTCAACACACCAGAAAAACAAGACTCAGATCTAAAATCACTGGTAAAGATGCAGATTGAGGATCACTTAGATAAATTTCTTAAAGTAATAGAGGAGAAAATAGATCAAAAACTAGAAGCCCATACAAGGCAGACACAAAAATCACTTAAAGAAATCCAGGAGAATATAGAGCAAAAAGTGAATCCCAATAAGGGGGAGAAACAAAAATCACCCAAAGAAATACAAGAGAACATGGGTCAACGAGTAGAAGTCATAAAGGAGGAAACACAAAAATCCCTTAAAGAATTACAGGAAAACACAAACAAGCAACTGAAAGATCTGAGCAAAACCATACAAAATCTAAAAACAGAAGTAGAAACAACTAAGCAATCGCAAAGGGAGACAATGTTGGAAATAGAAAACCTTGGGAAGAAATCAGGAGTCATAGATGCAAATATCAACAATAGAATACAAGAGATAGAAGACAGAATCTCAGATGCTGAAGATACCATAGGAACCATGGATTCAACAATTAAAGAAAATGCAAAATGCAAAAAGCTGGTAACCCAAAACATTCAGGAAATCCAGGACACAATGAGAAGACCAAACCTAAGGATTATAGGGATAGATGAGAATGAAGATCTACAACTTAAAGGGCCAGCAAATATCTTCTACAAAATTATGGAAGAAAATTTCCCCAACCTAAAGAGAGAGATGCCCATGAATATACAAGAAGCCTTTAGAACCCCAAATAGACTGGACCAGAACAGAAATACTTCCCGTCACATAATAGTCAAAACCCCAAATGTACTAAACAAAGAAAGAATATTAAAGGCAGTAAGAGAAAAAGGACAAGTAACATATAAAGGAAGACCTATCAGAATTACACCAGACTTCTCACCTGAGACCATGAAAGCTAGAAGATCCTGGGCAGACCTTATGCAGACCCTAAGAGAACACAAACTTCAGCCAAGACTACTATACCCAGCGAAACTCTCAATTGCCATAGATGGGGAAACCAAGATATTCCACGACAAAACCAAATTTGCAAGATACTTATCTACAAACCCAGCCCTACAAAGGATAATAGGGGAAAAATACCAACACAAGGGGGGAAACAACACCCCAGAAGAAACAAGATAGAAACCCCATCTCATCCAACCCAAAAGAAGAGAACCACTCAAATACAAATAATAATAACAATTCCCAAAACGTCAGGAAGTAATAATTACTATTCCTTAATATCTCTTAATATCAATGGACTCAATTCCCCAATCAAAAGACACAGACTAACAGACTGGATACGGAAACAGGACCCTACATTTTGCTGCATACAGGAAACACATCTCAGTGTCAAAGACAAACACCTCCTTAGAGTAAAAGGCTGGAAGACAGTACTACAAGCAAATGGTCCCAGGAAACAAGCTGGAGTAGCCATTCTAATATCAGATAAAATCGACTTTCAACCTAAAGTCATCAAAAGAGACACAGAAGGTCACTTCCTGCTTGTCAAAGGGAAAATCCACCAAGAAGAATTCTCAATACTGAACATCTATGCACCAAATGCAAGGGCACCCTCATTCGTAAAAGAAACTTTACTAAAGCTTAAAGCACACATCGCACCTAACACAATGATTGTAGGTGACTTCAACACTCCACTCTCCTCAATGGACCGATCAGGAAAGCAGAAACTAAACAGGGACACAGTGAAACTAATTGAAGCTTTGGACCAATTGGATTTAACAGATATATATAGAACATTCCATCCTAAAACAAAAGAGTATACCTTTTTCTCAGCACCGCACGGTACCTTCTCAAAAATTGATCATATAATTGGTCACAAGACAGACCTCAACAAATACAAGAAGACCGAACTAATCCCATGTCTCCTATCGGATCACTATGGAGTAAAAGTGGTCTTCAATAGCAAGAAGAACTACAGAAAGCCCACATACACATGGAAACTGAACAATACTCTACTCAATGACACCCTGGTCAAGGAAGAAATAAAGAAAGAAATCAAAGACTTTTTAGACTTCAATGAAAATGAAGGTACGACCTACCCAAATCTCTGGGATACAATGAAAGCAGTGCTAAGAGGAAAACTCATAGCCCTGAGTGCCTCCAAAAAGAAACTGGAAAGAGCATACACTAGCAACTTAACAGCACACCTGAAGGCGCTGGAACAAAAAGAAGCTAACTCACCCAGGAGGAGTAGAAGAGAGGAAATCATCAAACTAAGGGCTGAAATCAATCAAGCAGAAACAAAGAGAACCATACAAAGAATCAACAAAACCAAGAGCTGGTTCTTCGAGAAAATCAACAAGATAGATAAGCCCTTAGCTAGACTAACCAAAGGGCACAGAGATAGTATCCAAATTAACAAAATTAAAAATGAAAAGGGGGATATAACAACAGAAACAGAGGAAATTCAAAAGATCATCAGATCCTACTACAAAGGCCTATACTCAAAACAACTGGAGAATCTGGAGGAAATGGACAATTTCCTAGACAGATACCAAATACCAAAATTAAATCAGCATCAAGTAGACCAGCTAAACAGTCCCATAACCCTTAAAGAAATAGAAGGGGTTATAGAAAGCCTCCCAACCAAAAAAAGTACGGGACCAGATGGTTTTAGTGCAGAATTCTACCAGACCTTCAAAGAAGACTTAACACCAATACTCTTCAAACTATTCCACAAAATAGAGACAGAAGGGACACTGCCCAACTCATTCTTCGAAACCACAATTACGCTGATACCTAAACCACAAAAAGATCCAACAAAGAAAGAGAACTACAGGCCAATTTCTCTTATGAATATAGATGCAAAAATACTAAATAAAATCCTTGCCAACCGAATCCAAGAGCATATCAAAACGATCATTCACCATGATCAAGTAGGCTTCATTCCAGGAATGCAGGGATGGTTCAATATACGGAAATCCATCAATGTAATCCACTACATAAACAAACTAAAAGAAAAAAACCACATGGTCATCTCATTAGATGCTGAAAAAGCATTTGACAAAATTCAGCATCCTTTCATGCTAAAAGTCTTGGAAAGAGCAGGAATTCAAGGCCCATACCTAAACATAGTAAAAGCAATCTACAGCAAACCAGTAGCCAACATCAAAATAAATGGAGAGAAACTTGAAGCAATTCCACTAAAATCAGGGACTAGACAAGGCTGTCCTCTCTCTCCATATCTTTTCAATATAGTACTTGAAGTTCTAGCGAGAGCAATCAGACAACATAAGGAAGTCAAAGGGATACAAATTGGAAAGGAAGAAGTCAAAGTATCATTATTTGCAGATGATATGATAGTCTACTTAAGCGATCCAAAAAACTCCACCAGAGAACTTCTACAGCTGATAAACAACTTCAGCAACGTGGCTGGTTATAAAATTAACTCAAGCAAATCAGTAGCCTTCTTGTACTCAAAGGACAAGCAGGCTGAGAAAGAAGTTAGGGAAATAACACCCTTCACAATAGCCACAAACAATATAAAGTACCTTGGCGTAACTCTAACCAAACAAGTGAAAGATCTGTATGACAGGAACTTCAAGTCCCTGAAGAAAGAAATCGAAGAAGACCTCAGGAGATGGAAAAATATTTCTTGCTCCTGGATTGGCAGGATCAATATAGTAAAAATGGCCATCTTGCCAAAAGCAATCTACAGATTCAATGCAATCCCCATCAAAATCCCAAATCAATTCTTCATAGATCTAGAAAGAGCAATTCTCAAATTCATCTGGAGCAACAAAAAACCCAGGATAGCTAAAACTATTCTCAACAATAAAAGGACTTCTGGGGGAATCAATATCCCTGACCTCAAGCAGTACTACAGAGCAATTGTGTTAAAAACTGCATGGTATTGGTACAGCAACAGGCAGGTAGATCAATGGAATAGGATTGAAGACCCAGAAATTAACCCACAGACTTATGGTCACTTGATCTTTGATAAAGGAGCCACAACCATCCGGTGGAAAAAAGATAGCCTTTTCAACAAATGGTGCTGGTTCAACTGGAGGTCAACATGCAGAAGAATGCGAATTGACCCACTCTTATCTCCTTGTACTAAGATCAACTCCAAGTGGATCAAGGACCTCCACATAAAACCAGACACACTGAAACTATTAGAAAAGAAACTTGGGAAGACCCTGGAGGACTTGGGCACAGGGGAAAAGTTCCTGAACAGAACACCAATAGCTTATGCTCTAAGATCAAGAATCGACAAATGGGACCTCATAAAATTACAAAGTTTCTGCAAAGCAAAGGACACTGTCAGAAGGACAAAACGGCAACCAACAAAGTGGGAAAAGATCTTCACCAACCCCACATCCGACAGAGGGCTAATATCCAATATATACAAAGAACTCAAGAAGTTAGACCGCAAAGAACCAAATAACCCTATCAAAAAATGGGGCACAGAGCTAAACAAAGAATTCTCACCAGAAGAAATTCGGATGGCCGAGAAACACCTTAAAAGATGTTCAACATCATTAGTCATCAGGGAAATGCAAATCAAAACAACCCTGAGATTCCACCTCACACCAGTCAGAATGGCTAAGATTAAAAACTCAAGAGACAACAAGTGCTGGCGAGGATGTGGAGAAAGAGGAACACTCCTCCACTGTTGGTGGGATTGCAAAATGGTAAAACCGCTCTGGAAATCAGTTTGGCGGTTCCTCAGAAAATTGGGCATGTTACTTCCAGAGGACCCTGGCATACCACTCCTGGGCATATACCCAGAGGATTCCCCTGCATGCAATAAGGACACATGCTCCACTATGTTTATAGCAGCCTTGTTTATAATAGCCAGAAATTGGAAGCAGCCCAAATATCCCTCAAAGGAGGAATGGATACAGAAAATGTGGTATATTTATACAATGGAATACTACACAGCAATTAAAAATAATGAATTCATGCAATTTGTAGGTAAATGGTTAGACCTGGAAAATATCATCCTGAGTGAATTAACCCAATCACAAAAGAATGCACCTGAAATGCAATCACTGATAAGTGGATATTAATGAGCCCAGAAGCCCTAAATACTCAAGACACAAATAGCAAGTCAAATGATTCCCAAGAAGAAGAAAGGAGAGGACCCTGGGCCTGTAAAGATTGCTTCCAGTTTAGTAAAGAAACCGAGGGGGGAGGGGGAATTATTGGGGAACAGATGGGGGGGAGAGGAACTATGGGAACTATGGTGGGTGGGAACTGGGAAAGGGGAAAGCCTTTGGAATGTAAACATAGAATATAGAAAATAAAATTAAAAAAAAAAAAAAAAAAAAAAAAAAAAAAAAACTCAGGAGACAACAAGTGCTGGTGAGGATGTAGAGAAAGAGGAACACTCCTCCTGTGTTGGTGGGATTGCAAAATGGTAAAACTGCTCTGGAAATCTGTTTGGAGGTTCCTCAGAAAATTGGGCATGTCACTTCCAGACCCTGGCATACCACTCCTGGGCATATATCCAGAGGATTCCCCTGAATACAATAAAGACACATGCTCCACTATGTTTATAGCAGCTTTGTTTATAATAGACATAAATTGGAAGGAGCCCAAATATCCCTCAAAGGAGGAATGGATACAGAATATGTGGTATATTTATACAGTGGAATACTACTCAGCAATTAAAAATAATGAATTCATGCAATTTGTAGGTAAATGGTTAGACCTGGAAAATATCATCCTGAGTGAGTTAACCCGATCACAAAAGAATACACATGAAATGCAATCACTGATAAGTGGATATTAATGAGCCCAGAAGCCCTAAATACTCAAGGCACAATTAGCAAGTCAAATGATTCCTAAGAAGAAGAAAAGAGAGGACCCTGGGCCTGTAAAGATTGGATCCAGTTTTGTAGACCCAGAACAGAGAAACCGTGGGGGGAGGGGGAATGATTGGGGAATAGTTTGGGGGGAGAGGAATTATGGGACGTATGGTGGGGAGGGGAACTGGGACAGGGGAAAGCCTTTGGAATGTAAACATAGAATATAGAAAATAAAAATAAAAAAAAATCTAATTTGGAAAAAAAAGCTAGTTAGAGAACTAACAAAGCTCTTTTGGAATTTTTATACCAGGTTTTCTGTCTCTTATCAGAAAACCCAAGAATTTTTTCTAAGCAGAAAACCAAAAAATGATCCTAGAGAGTTGTTACAGCTGTTTTAGAATTTTTTTTAACAGGTTTTCTGATTTGGTTGGAAAAATGCAACAGGTATCTTCAGCTTTCTCAAGCAGAGAACTGTCCAGAGTGCCATCTCAAGCAGACTATGAAATTGTCAGCTTATACATTATCACTGACTTTGAGTGATTTCTAGCATCACTCCCAAATAACTCTTCCTCAGGCAAGGCTGGTCCTAGGCATCAAACCCAACTCTTAGTGGCAATCATCTTCATTCAAGTCATACTTACTCCATCAAGAGTAACGCTCCTAATAGTGTTATTCTCAATAGGCCTATGGGGACCATTTTTTTGAATTACCTCAATGACCAAGGAAACTTGTATAAAGGAGAACCTTTAATTTGGGGTTTGTTTACAGATTCAGAAATTTAGTCCATTACCATCATGATGGACGGGAGCTGGAACAATAGGGAATTGTTATATCTTGATATCTAGGAAGATAGAGAGATGATAGATAGATAGAGATAGATAAATAGAGAGAGAAATAGATGGATAGATAAATGATAGATAGATAGATAGATAGATAGATAGATAGTTAGATAGATAGATAGATAGATAGATGATAGACAGGCAGACAGAGGAGAGAAAGTAAAAGAGACAGACACACAGAGAGAGAGAGAGGATTTGTGTAGATGTTGAAATGTTAAAACCCATTGCAAGTGACACTTCATCCAATGAGGCCACACCCCCTAATATTTCTAATTCTTTCAAATAGTGATATTCCCTGAAAAATAAGCATTCAAACATATGAGGCTATAGGGGGCATTCTTACTCAATTCACCACATTCTACTCCCAGACCCCAAAGGCTTATAGCCCAATCATAATGCAAAATTCATATAGTTTAACTTCATTACAGTCTCAACACTGTTTAGAAGTCTAAAGCTCATTTTTCTGAAGTTCATAGCAATTTCTTAACTATAATTCCTGTAAATTTACAATAAAAAATAGACAAGATGCTTCTAAAATACAGTGGACTGTAGTATGCAACATTGCCATTAGAATGGCAATAGGGAAAAGAGCGTTGTGATAAAATACTTGTCTGAAACAGAAAACAAATATTAGGAGTGCAAACTCCAGATTCTATGTCACCTTGCCTAATATCAAAGCTTTATGTCCTAGGTGTTTCAGTTCATGTCTGAAGGTCGTCTTTGGATCCTTTGTGAATTTGGTATCTAATCTGGGTGTGGCCTTGTCCGGTGAGCAGGACTTCTTGCTCCATTCAGCAAAAGCATCTTCTTTAAATGTTTTATTTCCTTGAGCAGTGGATTTAGCTCTATGATTTAGCTCTTCCTGGTACTATTTCTCCTCTGAAACTGTAATTCTGCCTTTCTTTTTGTCTAGTTTGTTCTTTTATCCTATAGATCTATGTAAAATTAATTGGCTATTAAAAACCACAAAACATCTCCAATACTAGGGTGTCTTGAAGTCTACTCTGCCAAAGCAATTTATTCAAAACTCTTCAATTTAGCTTCCAGCAGATTTTTAAAACAAGCACAAAAACCAACCATATTTTTGCCAAAAAAATTAAAAGAATAGTCTCAAAGCCATACACTAATATTCTTCTCAAAAACTTCTTGACCTGTCAAAATCTGCATTCCTCTCGGCACAACATTCTTCCACACTACTCATCCTATGGATCGGTCATGCTAATGTGGATCATTAAGCCCTTCTTAAGACTTCCAACTGTTCTCCTAATCAGAAGTCAATATTCTCTCAACAATCAGCATGGCCAGACCAGTCACAGCAATACTTCATACCCTGATAACAACTTCTGCCTTAGTTACTGTTTTGTTGCTGTGATGAGACACCATAAGAAATTCTTAGGAAAGAAAACATTTAACTGCTAGCTTGTATGTAGATTTTGAGGTTTAGTTCATTCTCATCCTGACGGGGGATCATGTTGGTATGCAGGCAGGTGCTGAAGCAGTGACTGAGAATGATATACTGATCCATAAGTAGAGGGAGAAGGGATTGGGGGCTGGGCATGGCACAGACTGTTGAAACCACTAAATCCACCTCCAGGGATCTGTTTCCTCCAAAAACACCATGCCTCCTAATCTTTCTAATTCTTTCAAATAGTGACAATGCTCGGTTATTATGCATTCAAATATATGTCTATGGGGGTCATTCTTCACTCAAAACAACAAATAACATGGAAATGCATTTCTTCCTTTTATTTTCATTTTTGAAATTGTGTTTTAATTAAATTTTTTGCTTCCCTTTCCGCCAAAGTATCCTATACAACTCTTTCTATGCTCTTTCAAATTCATGGCCGCTTTTTTCATCAGATGTTATTGCATGCATATATGTATTTGTTTATAAATATCTAGTCCAAAATACAAAATGTTGGTTACATCTAGTGTTACTTGTATATATGAATTCATGTTTGACCGTTAAGTACTTTATAAACAGTTGGGATATTCTATCTTTGGAAGGGCCATCTCTCCTACATCCAATTTTAAACAATTCCTATTGCTTACTGTATAGGATTGAGACATTTTGGGATTTTTCCCCCAACCAATTTTGCATATTCATGGGTGTTCTCATTGTTCAAGTCATGTTTGGAGGGTCATTTTCATAAAAAAAATTACATGTATAGTATGGATATTGCTAGAACACACAATCAAATTCAGTTTGTATATTAAAATTAGCAATTAAAAACTTTGTTTTTCAAGCTTGCTAAGCTGTGAAAATAAAAACTTGAATTATGTAATTCAAACAAATTTTTAAACTTTATACTTTTATAAATGTATAAGCCTTTATGTTACTATTGACATTCTTTCCTAGATTATATTCAAACACAGAGATATATATTTTGAAGAAATAAATTGGATTTTGAACTCAAGTTGTGCTTGCAGATAGACCATTATCCAGTATTTGTCAAAACTTGAAGTCTAAATATAAAGTACATAGAGAAAGAGTCTCAAGATAGAAGCAAGACTTTTAATATAAGTTCAATGTAGTTTTAGAAATTGATTTACATTTCACAGGCATAAAATTAAGTAACTGATAGTACTTCTGTAAAATAAATAAATTTCAAGCCAAACCCTCTAAATCTAAATTGTACCATTAGAGTATAATTTTTATATCCTTCATATAGCAGTGTCCGATATTAAGTGTCCTTGAGAAAAGCTAATAATTCATCTCAATGAGGAAAACGCATACCTCTTCATAATCAGAAAATTATGAAAACTCTCAGTGGCTTGTAAATCTGAACTGGTAACTGCAAAGTCATTATAATTATCAATTCGGCTTCATAGCACTGATTATCATGTAACTTAGAGTTAAGTTCTCTCTCTCTCTCTCTCTCTCTCTCTCTCTCTCTCTCCATCCTTCCCTCGAATCATTGTTTCTTTTTCTTTTCCATTTTTTGAGAAATTTACGACAGTGTTTTTTGTACCTCACACTAGAGTTCAACTTACTATGTGTCTTGAGGTGACCTGAAACTTCTAATTTTTCTTTCTCTACCTCCTAATATTTTATATTATAGCTCTGCACCACTATAGATTATAGATCTAGTTTATATGGTAATGCCTCATATCTAAGACTTTTTTCCTATTAGGCAATTACTCTATCAGCTGAACTACATCCTAAGCAATTGTACTAAACATCTTTTTAGAAGGAATGCAGAAATTATTTCTTAAAATTGATATAATGAATTAATTTTTATTGGCTTACATGTATAGGCTTCGAAATAAGTTTATCATTAAATAATCTATATTAAGGTACAAGCTATATTCTTTCAGTTCAGATACCATGATGTCTTTATGTTATTATATTTTATTTAGATATGTGTACATGTGGTATTCCCATATATGTGCCTATGTCTGAGATGGCTAGAGGCATTAGATACCCTTGAGCTGGGGCTGCGGGTGGCTTTGAACTACCATGTCAATGTTGTGTATTGAACCAGAGACCTTAGGTGGTTTTCAAGTGTTCTTAATTATTCAGTCAGCACTCATAGTAGGCCATGTGATCATTTGACATATACATTCATGGTTTAGGACACAGAGAGAGAAAGAAAGAGAGAGAGAGAGAGAGAGAGAGAGAGAGAGAGAGAGAGAGAGAAACATGAGATATAAATCCTGTCAGATATGGTAGATGTCAATGGTTCTTTCTCATTATTTTGTCTGCCCAGTAATTTAATTCATAATTCCTTTACTCTACAGAAGCTATTTAGTTTCATGTGATACTTCTTGTCAATTTCTAATTTAACCTCATATTCTACTTTGGTTATATGTACAAAGGCTTTCTTGCACCTATAACTTGAAGAGTAGACCATATATATTTTCCTTAGAAATTTCAGAATATTATATTTTAAGATGGGACTTTTGATCCATTTGCAGATAAGTTTTGTGCAGAATTAAGGAATAAAAATATAACTTCTCAGCCATCCAAATTTCTTCTGGTGAAAATTTGAGAAGCACCTTAAGAGATGTTCAACATTATTAGTCATCAGAGAAATACAAATCAAAACAACCCTGAGATTCCACCTCACACCAGTCAGAATGGCTAAGATTAAAAACTCAAGAGACAACAGGTGTTGGCTAGGATGTGGAGAAAGAGGAACACTCCTCCACTTCTGGTCTGATGGCAAGATGGTACAACTGCTCTGGAAATCAGTCTGGTGGTTCCCCATAAAACTGGGCATGACACTTCCAGAGGACCCTGTCATACCACTCCTGGGCATATACCCAGAGGATTCCTCTGCATGCAATAAAGACACATGCTCTACTATGTTCATAGCAGCCTTATTTATAATAGCCAGAAGCTGGAAGGAGCCCAGATGTCCCTCTAAGGAGGAATGGATACAGAAAATGTGGTATATTTATACAGTGGAATACTACTCAGCAATTAAAAATAATGAATTCATGCAATTTGTAGGCAAATTGTTGGATCTGGAAACTATCATCTTAAGTGAGTTAACCCAATCACAAAAAAATACATATGAATTGCAATCACTGATAAGTGGATATTAATGGGCCCAGAAGATCTGAATGCTCAAGGCACAATTAGCAAATCAAAAGATTCCCAAGAAAAAGGAAAGAGTGGACCCTGGTCGAGAAAAGACTGGATCTAGTTTTTGTAGGAGAGTACCAGAACAGAGAAATGGTGGTGGTGTGGTGGTGATTGGGGAACGGGTGGGGGGAAGAGGACTTATGAGACATATGGTGAGGGGGGAACTGGGAAAGGAGAAAGCCTTTGGAATATAAACAAAGAATATTGAAAATAAAAAATTAAAAATATAACTTCTTCAGCATGTTGAAATAAATGATTCTCAGCACTATCTGTAGAAGATGCTTTTTCTCCATTTTATGTTCTTAGTATCATTGTCAAAAACATATAGCTGTAGTTTAATGTATATATTCTTGTTTCCTCTATTGTATTTCATTAATCTACATGTCTATCTTATGTAAATACAATACTAATCTTATTATTATCCTCTGTAGTATAGCTTAACTCAGGTTCAGGGATTGTACCTCACACCATTTTGCTGTTGCTCCAAACTCTTTTGGTTATCTATGGTCTTTCAATTTACATGGCATTTTTACCATTTATTTTCTCTACCTGTACAGAAAGATTCTAGTATTTTGATTAACATGGTGTTGAATCTGTAAGTTATTTTTGATGTAACCATCATGTTCAAAATATTCATTCTGACAAACTATGAATGGGGAAGCCTTGCATATTCTGATTTCCCCACTTGTTTTATTTCTGTCAGTGCTTTCAATTTTGATTATATGGCTTTCTTTCATTGTTTATATTTATTTCTAGGTATTTTACTCTCTCTCTCTCTCTCTCTCTCTCTCTCTCTCTCTCTCTCTGTGTGTGTGTGTGTGTGTGTGTATGTGTGTGTGTGTGTGTGTGTGTGTGTGTGTGTGTGTTTATGCTTGTTTGTGTGCTATTGTGAAAAGTATTGATTTTCATTTTTCATGTTTTGGCAATTCATCATTGATTTATAGAAAGATAGATATCTATTATATATAACAGATGTATTACTGTTCCTATACCACATTTATTTGCTTTAGGTAGTTAAGGTCCAGTAACCTTCATCTCATGTATCCACCAGCTCTACAGCAATGTTCTGCTATAGACCCTTTCCAGAGGTTATAAGAGCAGAATATTTCTACATGAAGATGCTCCCAGTGTCCTTAGCACAGCCTGAGGGCATTGCTCAATACTGTACTTTGTAGAATATTTTTTGGGAGACACGATCAAACCCCGACCTTTGTGGCTGCCATGGTACAAGGTCTCTATTTTGGCAACTATTTATTGCTTGTCTTCCATGGCACACTTGATCTTGTTTCCAGTGCCCAAATTAATCGTTAAACAAATGATAGGTTTGTTTCTCAAAGAAACCATGACAACAGAAAGATCATATAGATCATACATCTTGTAGAAGCCATGTACTTCTGTAATATTCACAAAATACATAACTGCACAATTTTTAACCTTTTTGGCCATGCTATATAAAACCTCATCCAACTACATGCAAGTGGGGTCCCAGTCATGTATGAAACAAGTGACGACCACATGGTCTTCCTCTAAAAGGATGGTCTGACCTACCTGCCAACCTCCTGAGTGGCCAGAAACTGAGAGTTACTTTTTGTAACTATACATGGCCCAACCACCGGGTCCGCCACCCAACATCAGTGCCTCCAGAGCAGTCACACACTGTATTTTTGTAGATTTTTATGTATTAATTTTGTAAGCAGATACTTTGTTGAAAGTATCAGCCCTTAGAATTCTTTTTCTTTTCTCTTCTTGGGGCGAATGAGGAATCTTTTGGGTCTTTTATTTGAAGAATACTATTGTCTATAAATATTGATATATTGATTTATTTTCCTGTTTATATCTCTCTAATTTATATATATCTACCTATGTTGAATAAGAAGACATTATATGTTAAGATATGATGCTTCTATTTCTAGAGCTTGCTTAACTTTTATTATAACAGAATGCTGGATTTTGCCAGAGACTATTTCTGTACCTAATGAGATGATCTTTCATTTGACTCCTAAGATTATTTATATGATAAATAATGTATAGTGCACATTCAAACATTCTTGCATACTTGGTTATGATGAATGACATTTTTAGATGAGCATGATTTTACTTAACAAGGAGGAATACGTTGTTTCTTTTTGTTTTGTTTTGATATTTTATTCGGTTTTGGTATTAGGTAATACTGAAATCATGAAACGTATTTGGCAACCTTCCTGTCTTCATTACATGAAATAATTTGAATAATATGGAATTAATTCCATATTATTTATAATTAGATATTCTACTATTGGTCAAAGTTGTTTTTGGAGGTGAATTTATTCAAATAATTTATTCATATTGGTTTGATTTTAAATATACTATGTTTTCATGAATTTGTTTCTTTTTATTTCCCAATTTTATAGAATATCAGAGTTCTTAAAATATAATCTTAATATATTCTGAATTTAATATGTTTTGGGGTTAGGGACACCATTGCTGTGATGAAATAACATGCGTATTGGAACATAGCCCAAGAACAGAGTCATGTGGTGGCAATTATGAGTGCTTGTGGGAAAATGCAATAAATAAATAAATAAATAAATAAATAAGATATGATCAGAACCATGGCCTCAGGTTTGCCAAAACACAAAATTGTTCTTGAGGTGTGCTTTCATGGTCCTGCCAGGGATATTAGAATAGGAGAGAGTCCAGTTCTTATTATTCATTTCAAATAACTACATTATTTGTTGATGTGTCTCTGTGGTAAAACATGTTTTTTAACATGTGCAGCTTGTTCTTCTGGTTGTAAACTTTATTCATGTGATTCTTAACCTGTCAATGAACAGCCTAGGCTTGGAGAGACTTTGAGAAAGTGATGTTTGAGATCAGTGGAAGAAACTTCTAATGGATTCTGGATACAAGCTGACAGCTGTGTTCTGCTTGTGCTGGCTCCCCAGACAGACATATAGATAGCTCAGCCCTTGAATACCAAAGCCCAGGCTTCTGTTTATTTGACTTACAATTCATCATCACATTGGATCACCAACAATAATCAGGGCAGAAACTCAGGACAGGAATCCAAAGGATGGAGCTGATGCAGAAGTCATAGAGGAGTGATGTTTCCTGACTTGCTCCTTATGGTTTGAAGAGTCTGCTTTCTTATAGAACCCAGGACTAGCACTTGAGGGGTGACTTTCACCCTAATAGACTAGACTTTCCACAATCAAACATTGATTAAGAAATGACTTATAGTTGGGTAGTATGGAAAAATTTTTTGAATTGAGGTACCCTCCTTTTGGACAACTCTAACTTGTGTCAAATTTACATAAAACTAATCTTCATAATATGAAGTTGTTTTAATATTCACCTCCCATTTTTCATTTTATTGATTTTGGTCTGTTAACTATTTTGGTTAACTTGGTTAAGAGTTTATCACTCTTTATCATATTTTCAAAGAGCAAACTTAATTTATATTAATGCATTTGCTTTTGTTTCTGTTTAGGGATTTCATTTTAGCTAATTCTTCTTCCCTGTTTTCGATTATTTGCTCATTCTATTTTATTTTAATTTTGATTTTTGTTTGCTTGTGTTTTTACTGTTTTCCCAAGACCTTCATGTTCACCACTAAATTAATAGTTTTTATCTGAAGTATTTTAATTTTTATTTTATCATATTATGTGTATGAGTCTACTCATTTGCTTTCTTTGAAGATTTGGCTCCTAGTGCTGAAATAAGTATGCCCTGTCAATTTCATCTTGTTGTGACTTCATTTTATTCAGTTCTAGTAACTTTTAAAAATTACTTCTTGATTTCTCCATTAATCCTACAGCCGTTCAGTAAAGTGTTGTTTGGTCTTTGAGTTTATGTGAGATAGTATTACCTGATTATACTATGAATAAGATAGTTACTGAACTTGTAGATTCTTTTATTTTTTTTAAATGAGTATGGTCTTTTATTGAAAAGGGAAATAAAAACATTTTATGATAAATTTGAAGATTTACATGGAAAATATTTCTGATAAAATAGAAGAGATTAATAGAAAAACATGTTAAAATTTACAATTTCCATTGAAAATTAAAAAGTAAAGTGGTAGACATAGAAAACATTACTAAATTAAATGAAAAGAAGTAGAAACATTTTATGAAAGAACTGAAGATTTACGTGGAAAATATTTCTGATAAAATTGTAGAAAAATGTAGAAAAACATTTTAAAATTGAAGATTACCATCGAAAATTTTATATGGATATAATAATGGTAGACATAAAAGTATTATTATGTTGATAAAAAGTGATATTATAAAATTTTTCTGATAAAGTTGAAGATTTACATAAATATATTTTTGATAAAAATCAAAGAAAAATATAGAATTCTTCAATAAAAAGATATAACAAATATTTTTCATGTAAATTTTCAATTTTATCAGAAAATGTAATCATCTTTCAACTAATTTAGTAATTTTTTATGTCTGCCATTTTATCTGCATTATTTTTCAAGATAATCTTCAATTTTAATGTTTTTCTATATATTACTTCTATTTTATCAAAAATGTTTTCCATGTAAATCTCTGATTTTATCACAAAATCTTTCTAAATCCACCTTCAATTAATTTAGAAAGGTTTCTTATGCTTACCATTTAACCTGTATAATTTTCCATGAAATAGTTTTTTTTTCATTTTCTTTATCTACAAAATGGATTTAAAAATATTTTCTTTTTTTCTTATTTTCTATATTCTTTGTTTACATTCCAAATGATTTCCCCTTTCCCAGTTCCCCCCTCGCCTAAGTCCCATAAGCCATCTTCCCTCTGCCAGTTCCCCAATCAACTCTCTCCCATTTCTTGGTCCTGGTAATCACCTACAATGCTGCATCAAGTCTTTCCAGGACCAGGACCTTCTTCTTGGGAATGATTTGATATGTGGGTTGTGTCTTGGGTATTCAGAACTTATGGGCTAATATCCACTCATCATTGATTGCATTCCATGTGTGTTGTTTTGTGAATGAGTTACCTCACATAGGATGATATTTTCCAGTTCTAACTGGATAAGAATCTCATGAATTCATTGTTTTTAATTGCTGAGTAGTATTCCATTGAGTAAATATAACACATTTTCTGTATCCATTCCTCCATTGAGGGACATCTGGGTTCTTTCCAGCTTCTGGCTATTATAAATAAGGCTGCTATGAACATAGTAGAGCATGTGTCCTTGCTGCATGCAGGGGAATCCTCTGGGTATATGCCCAGGAGTGGTATGACAGGGTCCTCTGGAAGTGTCATGCCCAGTTTTATGGGGAACCACCAGACTGATTTCCAGAGTGGTTGTACCATACTGCAATCCGACCAGAAGTGGAGGAGTGTTCCTCTTTCTCTACATCCTCGCCAACACCTGCTGTCTCCTGAGTTTTTAATGTTTGCCATTCTGACTGGTGTGAGGTGAAATCTCAGTGCTTTTTTGATTTTCATTTCCCTAAGGATTAATGATGGACATTTCTTAAGGTGCTTCTCAGCCATCTGAAATTCTTCAGGTGAAAAGTCCTTGTTTAGCTCTGTACCCCATTTTTTGATAATGTTATTTGGTCTAACTTCTTGAGATCTTTGTATATATTGGATATTAGCCCTGTGTCAGTTGTAGGGTTGGTGAAGATCTTTTTCCAATTTGATGGTTGCTGATTTGTCCTTTGGACCATGTCTTTTGCCTACAGAATCTTTTATTTTATGAGCTCCCATTTGTCAATTCTTGATCTCAAAGCATAACCTATTGGTGTTCTGTTCAGGAACTTTCCCCCTCTGCCCATGTCCTCAAGTGTCTTCCCCAGTTTACTTTCTATTAGTTTCAGTGTTTCTAGCTTTAAGTGGAGGTTCTTAATCTACTTGGAATTGAACTTAGTACAAGGAGGTAAGAATGGATCAATTCACATTCTTCTGCATGCAGTTGAACCAGCACCATTTGTTGAAAAGGATATCTTTTTTCCACGGAATGTTTTCAGCTCCTTTGTTGAAGATCAGGTGACCATAATGTGTGGGTTTATTTCTGGGTCTTCAACCCTATTCCGTTGACCCACCTGTCTGTCACTGTACCAATGCCATGCAGTTTTTCACAATATTGTTCTGTTGTATTGCTTAAGGTCCAGGATACTGATTCCCCCAGAAGTTCTTTTACTGTTGAGAATAGTTTTAGCTATCCTAGGTTTTTGTTATTCCAGATGAATTTGAGAATTGCTCTTTCTAACTCTATGAAGAACTGAGTTGGGATTTTAATGGGGATTGTATTAAATCTATATATTGCTTTTGGCAAGATGGTGATTTTAACTATATCAATGCTGCCAATCCCCAAGCATGGAAGATTTTTCCATTTTCTGAGGTTTTATTTCAATTTCCTTCTTCAGAGATCTGAAGTTCTTTTCAAACATATCTTTCATCCTTTAGTATGTTTAGGTATGGGACTTGAATTCCTGTTCTTTCCAAGACTTTTAACATGAAAGGATGGTGAATTTTTTCAAATGCTTTTTCAGCATCAAATGAAAGGACCATGTGGTTTTTTCTTTGAGTTTGTTTATGTAGTAGAGTGCATTGATAGATTTCCGTATATTGAAATATCCCTGCATCCCTGGGATGAAGTCTACTTGATCATGGTGAAAGACCATTTTGATGTGTTCTTGGATTCTTGTGGCAAAAATTTTTTTTTTATTGTATATATTCTATATTTACAATTCATTTCCCTTTTTCTGGTTCCCCACCCCCAAAGGTCCCACATGTCCTTTTCCCTCCCCCTGCTCCCGCATCCACCCCCTCCCACTTTACTGTTCTTGTACTCTCCCACAATGATGTTTTGGTCCATTCTAGCACCAGTGTCCACTCCTTTCTTCTTGTGAGACATCACTTGATATGTGATTTGTGTCTTTGGTGTTCTAAGCTTCTAGGCTAATATCCACTTATCAGTGACTGTATACCATGGGTATTCTTTTGAGACTGGGTCACCTCACTTAGTATGACATTCTCCAGCTCCATCCATTTCTCTAAGAATTTCATGAATTCATTGTTTCTAATGGCTGTATAGTACTCCATTGTGTATAAAGGTGTTTCTCAGCCATCCGAATTTCTTCAGGTGAAAAGACTCTGTTTAGCTCTGTACCCCATTTTTGGATAGGGTTATTTGGTTTTCTGGGGTCTAACCTCTTGAGTTCTTTGTATACATTGGAGATTAGCCCTCTGTCGGATGTGGGGTTGGTGAAGATTTTTTCCCAATTTGTTGGTTGCCGATTTATCCTTTTGACAGTGTCTTTTGCCTTACAGAAACTTTGTAGTTTTATGAGGTCCCATTTGTCTATTCTTGCTCTTAGAGCATAAGCAATTGGTGTTCTGTTCAGGAATTTTTCCCCTGAGCCAATGTCCTCAAGGGTCTTCCCCAGTTTCTTTTCTATTAGTTTTAGTGTGTCTGGTTTTATGTGGAGGTCTTTGATCCACTTGGAGTTGAGCTTAGTTCAAGGAGATAAGAGTGGATCAATTCTCATTCTTCTGCATGTTGACCTCCAGTTGAGCCATCTGCAAATAGTGATAGTTTGACTTCTTCCTTTCCGATTTGTATCCCTTTGACTTCCCTCTGTTGTCGAATTGCTCTAGCTAGTACCTCAAGTACTATATTGAAGAGATATGGCTTAGTTCAAGGAGATAAGAGTGGATCAATTCTCATTCTTCTGCATGTTGACCTCCAGTTGAGCCATCTGCAAATAGTGATAGTTTGACTTCTTCCTTTCCGATTTGTATCCCTTTGACTTCCCTCTGTTGTCGAATTGCTCTAGCTAGTACCTCAAGTACTATATTGAAGAGATATGGCTTAGTTCAAGGAGATAAGAGTGGATCAATTCTCATTCTTCTGCATGTTGACCTCCAGTTGAGCCATCTGCAAATAGTGATAGTTTGACTTCTTCCTTTCCGATTTGTATCCCTTTGACTTCCCTCTGTTGTCGAATTGCTCTAGCTAGTACCTCAAGTACTATATTGAAGAGATATGGCGAGAGGGGACAGTTTTGGCAAAAATTTTATTGAGTATTTTTGCATCAATGTTCATAAGGGAACTTGGCCTGAAGTTCTTTCTTTGTTGGATCTTCGTATAGTTTTGGTATCAACATATTTGTGTCTTCTTAGAATGAGTAGGGTACTGTTCCTTCTGTTTCATTTTGTGGAATAGTTTGAAGAGTATTGGTGTTAGGTCTTTGCAGGTCTGATAAAATTCTGCACTAAAACCATCTGGTCCTGTGCTTCTTTTGGTTGGAAGATTTTCTGTGACCCTTCTATTTCTTTAGGGCTTATGGGACTATTTAGATGACTGATTTGATCCTGATTTAATTTTGGTATTTGGTAACTGTCTAGGAAATTGTATTTTTCCTCCTCATTCTACAGTTGTGTTGAGTATAGGCTTTTGTAGTAGGATCTGATGATTTTTTGAATTTCCTGTTTCTGTTGTCATATATCCCTTTTCATTCCTAATTTTGTTAATTTGGAGACTGTTTCTGTGCCCTTTGGTTAGTCTGGCTAAGGGTTTATCTATCTTGTTGATTTTCTCAAAGAACCAGCTCCTGGTTTTGTTGATTCTTTGTATGGTTCTCTTTGTTTCTATGTGATTGATTTCAGTCCTGAGTTTGATTATTTCCTGTCTTCTACTCCTTCTTGGTAAATTAGCTTCATTTTTTCCAGGGCTTTTATGAATGCTGTTAAGCTGCTAGTGTATGCTCTCTCCTGTTTCTTTTTGGAGGCACTCAGGGCTATGAAATTTCCTCTTAGCACTGCTTTCATTGTGTCCCATAAATTTGGGTATGTTGTGCCTTCATTTTCATTAAATTCTAAAAAAAGTCTTTGATTACTTTCTTCCTTGTCAAAGATATCATTGAGTAGAATATTGTTCATTTTTCATGTGTATGTGGGATTTCTGTTGTTTTTGTTGTTATTGAAGACCACTCCTACTCCATTGTGATCTGATAGGAGACATGGGATTGGTTCGATCTTCCTAAATTTGTTGAGGTCTGTCTTGTGACCAATTATATGATCAATTTTGGAGAAGGTACTGTGAGGTACTGAGAAAAAGATATATTCTTTTGTTTTAGGATCTGTTAAGTAGAATTTGTTCAATTAGTTTCACTGTGTATCTGTTTAGTTTCCTTTTTCCTGATCAGTTCATTGAGGAGAGTGGAGTATTGAAGTCACCCACAATTACTGTGTTAGGTGCAATGTGTGCTTAGCTTTAGTAAAGTTTTTTTTTATGAATGGAGCATAGATGTTCAGAACTGAGAATTGTTCTTTGTGGATTTTTCCCTTGACTAGCAAGAAGTGTTCTTCTGTGTCTCTTTTGATGACTTTAGGTTGGTTGGAAGTCAATTTTATCTGATTTAGAATGGCTACTCCGGCTTGTTTCCTGAGACTATTTGTTCGTAAAATTGTCTTCCAGTCTTTTACTCTAAGGTAGTGTTTGTCTTTGACACTGAGGTGTGGTTAATGTATGCAGCAAAATGTAGGGTCCTGTTTATGTACTCAGTCTGTTAGTCTATGTCTTTTTATTGGGGAATTGAGTCCATTGATGTTAAGAGATATTAAGGAATAGTGATTATTACTTCCTGTCATTTTTGATGTTATTTTTATATTTGAGTGGTTATCTTCTTTTGGGTTTGATGAAAGAAGGTTACTATCTTGCTTTTTTCCAGGGTATAGTTTTCACCCTTGTATTGGCGGTTTTCATCTATTATCTTTGTATGGCTTGGTTTGTGAAAAGATATTGTGTATATTTGGTTTTGTCATGGAATATCTTGGTTTTTCCATCTATGATGATTGAGAGTTTTGCTGGGTATGGCTGACATTTGTGTTCTCTTAGAGTCTGTATGAGATCTGCCCAGGATCTTTTAGCTTTCATGGTCTCTGGAGAGTAGTCTTGTGTAATTCTTATAGGTCTTCCTTTATATGTTACTTGGCCTTTTTCTCTTGCTGCCTTTAATATTCTTTCTTTGTTTAGTACTTTTTACGGCTTTGATTATTACGTGATGGGAGGTATTTCTGTTCTGGTCCAGTCTGTTTGGAGTTCTGTAGACTTCTTGTATATTCATGGACATTTCTCTCTTTAGGTTAGGGAAGTTTTCTTCCATAACTTTGTTGAAGATATTTACTGGCCCTTAAGTTGTAAATCTTCACTCTCATCTATACCTATAATCCTTAGGTTTGGTCTTCTCATTGTGTCCTGGATTTCCTGGATGTTTTGGGTTACAAGGTTTTTTCATTTTGCATTTTCTTTGACTGTTGAGTCAATGGTTTCTATGGTATCTTCGGCATTTGAGATTCACTCTTCTCTCTTGTATTCTGCTGTTGATATTTGCATCTACTACCCCTGATTTCTTCCCAAGGTTTTCTATCTTCAAAGTTGTCTTCCTTTGTGATTTCTTAGCTGTTTCTACTTCTGTGTTTAGATCCTGGATGGTTTTGCTCAGTTCCTTCACTTGTTTCTTTGTGTTTTCCTGTAATTCTTTAACAGCTTTTTTTGTTTCCTCTTTCATGACTTCTGCCTGTTGTTCCAAGTTCTCCTGTATTTCTTTAAGTAATTTTTGTATTTCCTCTTTATTGGCTTCTATCTTTTGAACCATATTCTCCTGAATTTCGTTAAATGATTTTTGTGTTTCCCTTATAAGGGCTTCTACCTTTTGATCCATCTTCTTCTGTATTTCTTTAAGAGATTTATTTATGTCCTTCTTTTGTTCCTCTAACAGCATCATGACCAGTGATTTTAAATCCATATCTTGTTTTGCTGGTGTGTTGGGGTATCCAGGACTTGCTGTTTTTGGAGAATTGGATTCAGTTGCTGCCATATTGCCTTGATTTCTATTAGTAATGTTCCTATGTTTGCCTTTTGCCATCTGGTTATCTATGGCATCAGTTGGTCTTGTTATCACTGGCTGGTGCTTGAACCTCCTGTGAACCTGTAAGGCAATTTCTGCACAGCTGGATGACTGGGTTTCCCCTGGCACAGATTGCTGATGTGCTGCCCTCCTCTTGGGTGCTGTTGAAGACCTGCCATGTCTTGTTCCATGCACTATTATACTCAGGCTGTCTCTGAAGCCTGTCTGCTCAGTCAGGGGGCAAAGATGGTGGATGCTGCAGGGACCTTTTCTTTGTGCTGACCACTCTGCAAGGCAAACATCCCCTGATAAGGCTGGCACACAGACACCCCGCAGAGCTGCCCAGGCCCTGTGTGCAGACAGAAGCCTGGCATTCTGAGACTTAAGTGATTTTACACTCAGCATATGTCTGTGTACCTGGCTGTGCCTGTCAGATCTGTCTGGCGTCCAGGAGCCAAGATGGTGGAGAGCCCCTCGAAATTGCTGGTCTTTCTGTAGGGCAAATGACCCCTGACAGGGTTGGCACACAGATCACCCGCAGAGCTGCCCAGGCCCAAGTGATATTAGAATCGGGCTATGTCTGTGTACCTGACTATGCCAGTCAGATCTGTCTGGTGTCTGAAATAGTTAATTTTAACATGTTTTTCTATATGATTATTGAATTTTATCAGAAATATTTTCCATGTAAATCTTCAATTTTACCTGAAAATGTTTATAATTCCACTTTCTATCAACTTAGAATTTTTATGGCTATCATTTTATCTGTATAATTTTCCATGAATTTGTACATTCTTAATTTACATATTATGTTCTGTTTTCTATTAACCTACTCTGAGAGTTCTGCATAACACAAGTGTTCTTTTTGGAATTAAAATTGCCATCAGAATTCCTTTATCTGACTTATTACTTTGAGGAAACTGTGATTAATTTAGATGCCAGCATTAAAAACCTGTGAAAAATATAGGCACTATAGAGGCCCCTGTTGCAATTAATTTAGTATTTGAAATCACTATTTTTCCACATAATTTTTCAGATTTTATATCATGAAGTGTAATATAGGAATATGATTTAACATAAACTGCTTGATATCCATATTAGACAACATTCATATTTTATATTTTGTTCTGTGGATTTGATTGTAACTATGCAACTTTACTTCAGTTAAAATGTCAAGAGATACACTGAAAGAACACAAAGGTGCAATTGAAACTTAAAATATAAGCAGGTAAGTAATAAATGTTTAAGAACCTGTTTTATATAATCACTAGGTACCAAAGTAGATGGTTTAATTTTTTTTGATAGTAAATTAGAGACATTGATACTTTAGTGGTATATATGTTCTAAGCTTTGACATAAAATAAGCTATCTTTTTAAATTTTCTTTAAGAGTAACTTGGTATTTTTAAATAATAAAGCCCCAGCTGTAAAACAAAAGAAGGGAGATGCAAGTTATTTGAAATAATTGTTCTTCTTTCTTTCTTTCTTTCTTTCTTTCTTTCTTTCTCTCTTTTTCTGAATGAGGTTTCACAGTGTCCTCTTTATTGCTTTGAAAACTGTCATTCTAATTTTCCTACACACTGAATTAAATTTGACAATTGTTTTGTGAACTTCAAGCTCTGGAGATATACACACACACACATACATACATACATACATACATACATATTATATATGCACAGTTATGGTTTTGTACATATCTCTATGTGAATAGGCAATATTTCTAATATTGTTTATTAAAGATAATCTTTTCTGTTTTGTATCATTTAGTATTTTTCAACAATTTGTTAACCATTGATGTATGACTTTATTTCTGGATCCTTTATTATGTTCTGATGGTGTATATATCTGATAGATGGATCATATCCTCAGGAACAAACACTCTGCTTCTAGCCCATATATAATGAAAGTGTTCTAACACTATCCATGCTGGAAAAATGCATGGTTTTGCTCTGTACCACAATGATACTTAGAGGTCAGACAATAAATCATCATGTGTTGTTGCTGATATTACTTGGAACACTTTAGTGTCTGATTGATGTATTTGTATGCAGGAAGTTCACTTAAGTTGAACAAAACTGCCTACTATGAAGTCAGAAATAATGGTGATGTGTTAAAATTATACCTTTTGTGTACTTTCCCCAAGAAAAAGTGAGCATTAGAGTGTTAGAGTCTGAAAGTTCCCTTTTAATGCGTGACGACCTTGTCAAGATATTGACAAAAGGTGGCAGGTAAGTATATCGTGCATAGGTTGTCAAGTTTTAGGCTTGTCAAAAACATGAAGCTGTGGCTACCTTTCATTTCTCAATAAGAGCCTTTCTGAATGTAGCACAAGTAAATGCATAAAATGTGAAAGAAACAAAGAATCAATAAAAAAGCATAGTAGGCAAAGTACAGTAGCATTGTCTGTCTGCTACTGCAATGCTTAATTAAGTCACACTGTTATTACCAGTATTTAAGTTTACATATTAACTGCAGGTGTTACACAATTTCAGAAATGTGAGATTCTGCATCTGTCGTGGTCCAGCCTCAACACAGGATCGAAGTTCTGAACTGGAAGCAGAGATATCTGGAAGGCACATAATAAATATACACAGACTACATTTTTTTGGTACAAGCTGACAGGCAATTTTTCATGAATTAAAGATTCTCTCTCTTCTCTCTCATTCTCTGCTCTCTTTCTCTCTTCCTAACTCGCAGCCTGAGGCTGCACACACTCTGCATTCTCCTATGCCCTCTGCTTTTCTTGAAGTCCCACACTCATGCACACCTCTGTGTGTTCCCCTTTCACTCACGCACACACACTTTACTTACACACCTCACATTCTCTCTTTACTCACTCTTTGCATGTCTTCTCATGCTCACCCACATTTTTCTTGCCTCAGTCATTTATTGATACTCCAAAAGGTAAAATGACAGACATTGTATAATCATTACCAAATCAAATTCAAAAGAATAGCCGCCTCCCACAGAGAATCAAGAATTGCAACTGTTCCCCAAAGTTTCAAGTTTCCATATTCCCAGGCCTATAGTCAAAGTAATAATAATTGCAAACTCATCATTGTTTAAACTTAAACTTTTAACTTATTATACTTCAGAGTTCAGAGCTCTGAGGCCAGCTACTTGCATTTTCTTGTGAATCTCTAATGATAAATGACATGGTCAAAGCTTCCAGACAGTGGCCAGAAAGAATCAAGTTAACCTTTACTCAGTAGTTCCACTAGCTGACTGCTTCTGCATATAAGAGGTCCAGTGCTTTGAGTTACTTTTACTAGTGTAAGATTTTACATATTCTATACTTGCTTATCCAGGAACCATTTTCAAATGTTGTGCAAAACTTACTTCATAACTTCAAAATTTTTTATTTCTTCGGGTCCCAATGTTGGCTCTATTTCATTTTCTAGTAAATTCTTCAAACTTTCTTTACAATTCAAACATTAAACTGGAACTACCATTGTGCAGTTATTACATTATTTCCAAGATGGGAACACACAACATGCACTTGAGCCATTAGGACTGTGCTGTGCTGTGCCCCATGCCTCAGTTTTTAATTGTTTAAGGCTTATTACATCAGAGAACTCTTGATTTTACATAATTTGTCAGAGCAGAAGGAGGAAGAAGTAATAACTGCTAAAGTTAACAACCACTTGGGCAAACCAGGTCAAATTTTAGAGTTTGAGTAACAGAAGCACAGGTAGTGGAAAAAAGCAATGAGTTAGAGCTGGCAGCATAGTGGAGAGACATGAGTTAGATGAACATGAAAGTTGTTTCCAGCAAGTCTTTCTTGACCTGCTAAAGCTCATTCTAATTTCTTACCTGACTTAGACTCCTGTCATTGATTAAAATATCAAATTCATCCAACTAATTAATAGAACCTGACAAAATGGACAATGTGAATGCACAGAGATAGATAGATAGATAGATAGATAGATAGATAGATAGATAGACAGACAGATAGAGTGATTGATTTTATTTTTTGTACTCAACAATAAATCTCAAATATTGTGTATGCATTAATAAGTTAGGTCACTGAACTTGAATATTTCTACTTAAAAGTTCATTAAATCATAAAGGTTATCACTAGTAAGATGAAGTATCACATTATATTATAATCATCAACTATCATTTTATTTCTGTATGACTGTGATTCCTTCATATTACTAACTGGGGGCTTTATATGTCCTCATTAATCAGATTGGCAATTGCATTAATGAAATATCAGGCAGAGTTTTCTTATCTTTTACATAATTTCATGGTTATAAGCCTCAGGGTTGATTTAAATAATGAGAAGAGTATTTAGACAAATAATAAAGCACACATAATGATAATTTTGTTGTATAAGACAGTGAAAAGATTCCAAATCATTGTCTTCTTCTGGAAATTCAGTAGAGAGCCTTTTCACTTGACTAAATTAGATCTACCACACAGAGCAGCTAATTAAAACAATGCCATTAATCATGAATTGATTACCATTAGGAAATATAAAACAAAGACAAGAAATTCAATCCTTAGAAATATTTCCTCATAGTTATATTGTAAAACTATCTTAAATTGGATTCAGTGTTGTGAGTTTAAACATGGCCTTATTTATATAGAGAATTCTGGATTCAATAAAACCATGGAATAGCAAAGTTGAATTTGGATGTTCCATAAACTTTTCCCTGGGCTGTTTGAACTTCTTTATACAGGAGTTCTGACCTTATCATAAAACAGAAAGAAAAAATTCTTTTCTACTTAATTGCTTTCTGTTTGCCTAATACTGGACAACTTTCACAAGCACTCTTGACTATTAGGGAAAATCTACAACATATTTAAGAATGAGTGGGAAAGAGCCAATGAGATGATTCAGTAGGTGATGCTAGGCCTGAAGATATGAGCTCCAACTTTGTTCTTGCATAGTGGAAGTGATTGATTGACACAAGTTTTCCTCTGAGTGCCACATGTGTGCATTCCATTGAGTCATGAATGTGAATGCTCATCATGTATACACATACAAACACAAACAAATATACACACACATGCACACACACATACACACACATACATACAGTTATGATCAAGCAGTAAAACTTTATCAAAGATTTTAAAGAAAAGAACAAATGAAAAAAATAATTTGCTTGCTTTTATCAGTAGGCAAAAAGATGCTAAACATACATTTTTAAATAAATAAAAATTTCTATTTAAATAGTAACAACAAATTGCTCTAAAAAACAAAATTCTAAACATGCATTTGGATATTTAGAGGGGTACAATAATTCATTTCAGGTATAATTTTTGAGGAACCATTGCTTGCTTTATTTATGTTTATGTCTGTGAAGATATTTCTGGATAATTTTACAGTCTGTTCATAAAATAGAGACAGCTCATCACTGAGGCTAGTTTTCATTCCTTTGGGCTTGATTGCAACAAAATAAAAGGAGGGGAATTTCTTTCCTTTGCTTCCTGCTTTCTTGTCTAAACTGGGATTTCTTCCCTATATTCTATTCTCTTTGGACACAGACTTGTAACATTGTCTCTCTTGGTTGTCAAGCTCTTATATTTGAACTGAATTATCACTTTATGTACTGTGCAACAAATTTTCAGACAGTCAATCACAGTCTCATATTTGCAAAGGATCAAGGGGATACTGAGGGTGATGGGATATTGATCAGGTTGTGGAAACATTCAACCATGTGGGATGAAAAAAGTTTAGCAATTTATTACAGAATATGTGGCAAATATTGTTAACAAAACATAGATGGAAACTACTAATAGAACACATGTGATGTGCTATTGCTTCCAAAAAGATATTGGCTAAATGACGAAATGGGGATTGTAGTCTGGCTTCCTTATTTTACAGTATAATAGCTACATAAACATTATATTCTCTAATCTAAACATACACTGTTTTCTTGACAATATCATAGCAAATTTAGCTGTAAAATAAGAAAATAAAAATAAAGGTTATGGAGGGAAATTAAAAATGGAATAAGAGAATATGAAGAACAGAAACTCAGAGATGAAGGTGACACTACTCCAAACCAAGGTGATCAAAGAATGAGCAGACAGTAATGAATAAGAGATTAAGCTAAAGCAGGCACAAAAGAATAAGCCAAAACAGAGTGGAAAAGTTGAGAGCAAGTGGAAGACTATGTAAGTGCAAATCAGCAGTGAGAGAAAGCCTTGCAGATGTCTTTTTGTAGATTTCTTAGGGACAAAAGCATATATTCTTCCAAATTTGCCTCTTTCTTGATCAGTCTAGAGAGTTCATATGTAGAAGGCTAACTGTAAGAGTGGTAGAACTACTCTGGCATGTTAATGTAAAAACAACTACCCCTCAAAAATGGCAATATACAATTCATGGTGCAATGTGAATTAAACCCTTAAACATGTATGACTGCTCTCTATGATCTGATCGCTTCCTGAGTCACTTTGTAGTCTGAGATTATGAAGACACTAAAATCATAGTCTTATGAAAATTTGATCTCCATTTTTTTTCTGCTGTGGCCCACTGCTGTTGATATTATTGATGGCTATAGTTAAGCTTTCTGAGAAGGTTTTATTTGGCCCTCCATTCTGCATTTCCAAATGGAAAATGACTGAGCTCACATGCCATTCTTTAAGGAGAATGTTCATGAAATAATAAAGGAACTAGGTTGTTCTTTCAAGTTAATGTCCTCACTTTTTAGGACATTAGAAGAGGATATCATTTGACTTTTTGAAAACAGCTATTTATCAAATACAGCCCTCAGCATGCTAATTCACATCTAATTGATAAGCACTTTACTTTCTGAAATACTTGCATTGTTCAACATTTTCCAGAATGACATTTCTTTTTTGACAATGAAATCTTACTCATAAAATGTCGGCTCAGGGTCATGCTACAGATTAGCATAGCATGTCTCTTCCAAGGATTTTTGAATTAATTTCTATTAGTTTTGTTTATGACAGATACACTGTTCTTATTCTTAATTACAGAGAAGGGATTATGTAATTCATATGGGAAGATTTCAACATTAACTTTAAAGTCCTGCTTTCTGTCACAACCAGATGCTCATCTGCAAAGCTTACCAAACAGAAACTGGGGAAGTGTTTGTTCTGCATTCAGGGTTTGAATTCTGGCCACTGCCTTCTGGCTGTTTTTTAAATGAGGTTTACTTCAAGTCTGCAAGCTACCAAATAGGCCATCAAATTCATTAGAAGTTCCATTCCCCCCAGTATGCTGGTAAATAATTTTAAAGTTTTTAAAAAATGATTATGATTAAAACAACAAAACTAAATCTCTAAACAAAGTACTTATAAGGTATTGGATAGAACTGTGCAACGTACAATTGAAGACTATTTATATATCTTTTTATCCATTTTCTATTGATATCTTCAGAAAACTGTTGTTCTAAGATTGATTATATATAATATATACATATTATATATATATATATATATATATATATATATATATATATATATATATCATGTGGTCAAAGTGACTCATATTATATGGTGTTTGGTGAAATTAAGCTGTGTTAACTCTTTTTTTTTTTTTTTTTTTTTTTTTAATTTTTATTTTCTATGTTCTATGTTTACATTCAAAAGGCTTTCCCCTTTCCCAGTTCCCACCCACCATAGTTCCCATAGGCTGTGTTAACTCTTATTAAAACTCACTAATCAGATCTTTTAATCTTTGTCATATAACTCCTTGTTTACTAAAGGAAATATTATTTTCCAGTGGGAATGTACATGTTATATTTTACTGTTTATGACTGTACAGCATACATGTACACAAGTATATCAAGTATTAGTTCTGATATTACGAAATTGTTGAACATAATTATGAATCAAATACCTCAAACTTATCTTTTACTTAAAGAAGCAACTTATTCCTTTCTGTGAAGTTACTTTTACTTATTTTGAAAACAGTATTTCAAAATGGTAGCAGCTGCCTCAATGTTAAGTTGTTAGAAGACACACATGTCATATAAACTGTAACATGTTTCTTTGGACTTTGTGCTTCTTCAGCATGAGCGGTGTCCCAAGCATCTCTGTATGCTTAATCTCAGAACTGATCCTAGTATATGATGCTATTTAATGGAGTAAATGTTAAACTCACAAACACAAAATACTTCATGTTCTTTCATATACACAGTTCAATGAATAGGGAATTTAGTTCAAACTCTAAATATATCAACAATCCTACAAACTACAGATTGTGAAATGTTTCTATCACCTGGAGAAATTTCCTAAGATGCCCAAGCTCATGAAGAAGACATGCAGTGTAAATGTTATTAGAGTATAAAAATTCAGAGCACTTGTGACTACCTGATTTAAAAGAGAAATGAAGTTGGATCTATTCATGTTTCCTTAAGAACATTGGTTCCCAATCTTTCTAATGCTGTGACCCTTTAATTCAGTTCCTCATGTTGTAGTGACTCCTATCATAAAATTTTCCTGTTGCTACTTCATAACTGTAATTTTGCTACTGTTTTGAATCATAACATAAAAATGTGTTTTTGGTAATATTAGATGAAACCTGTGAAAGTGTTGTTCAACCACCAGAGGGGTCACAACCCACAGATGAAGAACCACTGCTTTAAGAGTAATGGAAGGGGTAATTAGAGCCTCATCAGACCTTTTAATCATTCTCTTCTCTTCTTTCTACTCAGCTGCCTGTAAGTGAGGACCACATCTATTTGACTTCTGGAGGTAATTTGTATACATAGACTGTTGAAGGTTAACTGAAGATGATGCTTCATCTATGTTGTTATGGAAGTATCATCATCCATTCTAGAGTGAAACTTTTAAATGATGTGGCTATTTGGAGATCACATAGAGCTCCTATAAGTAAACCTTAACAATGCTTTCCTAAGCCTAGTAAACACATTGCTGGTAGGTATACTTGCCTAAATTTTTTTCTTTTCATTTTTCTCTTTTTTATTAAATGTAATTTCTTACTATCTATCTATCTATCTATCTATCTATCTATCTATCTATCTATCTATCTATTTTTACACTACAGATTATACTCCCCTCTTGGTCTCATACCTCCTCCCCCATCTGTCTCCCTGAGGATGTCCCCCATACCTACCATTCCACCCCATCAAACCTCTAACCTCCCTGGTGCTTCCAGTCTCTTGAGGGTTAGGTGTATCTTCCCTGATTGAACTCAGGTCTGGCAATCCTCTACTGTATATATGTTGAGGGTCTCATTCCAGCTGATATATTCTGCCTGCTTGGTGGTCCAGTGACTAAGAGATTTCATAGTACATGTTATTTGAGACTGTTCATCTTCCTACAGAGTTGCCCTCCTCCATAGTTTCTTTCATCTTTTCCCTAATTCAACCACAGAAGTCAACAGCCTCTTTCCATTGCTTGGGTACAAATATCTACATCGACTCTGCATATTGGGTCTTTCTGATGGCCGTCATGATGGGGGGGGGGGTTGAGTCAGGGCTTTTCTTTGTAGCCCTGGCTGTCCTGAACTCACTATGTAGAATAGGTTGGCCTCAAGCTCATATATCTGCCTGCCTCTGCCTCTCAAGTGCTGGGATTAAAGGCATGTGTCACCACTGCATGGTGATAGGTCCCTTTTGTGAGTGCTCCCTAGCCTCAGGAATAGTGTCAGTCCTTGGGACCTCCCCTTGAGTTGGATCCCACTTTGGGCTTGTCACTGGACCTTCTTTTCCTCATACTCTTCTCCATTTCCATCTCAGACAAGAACAATTATGGGTCAGACTGTGGGATGGCAACCCTCTCCCTCACTAGATACCTTGTCTTTCTGCTTGAGGTGGGCTTTATACGTTCTCTCTTTCCACAATAGGGCATTTCATCTAAGGTCCCTCCTTTTGAATCCTGAGAGTGTCTTACCTCCGAGGTCTCTGGTGCATTCTGGAGGATTTCCCATTACCTTCTACATCCTGAGGTTGTTTCCATTTTTTGTGCTGGCCCTCAGGGCTTCAGTCCTTTTCCCTCACTCAATACCAGATGTAGTTCTCCTCTTTTCCTTATCTCCCTGTCCACTTTTCCTTCCAGGTCACTCTTTTCTCCACTCTTGTCATTTCTTTCTTCTCACCCCACCTCTGCAGTAGGACTGAGGCATCCTCACTTGGGCCCTTAAGTTTGTTGAACTTTTTGAGTCCTGTGGACTGTACCTTGGGTATTCTGTATTATTTTTTGGCTAATATGCACTTAGTAGTGAGTACATAGCATGCATGTCTTTGAGTCTGAGTTACTTCACTCAGGATGATATTTTCAAGTTCTATCCTTCTGCCTGAACAATCGGGATGTCTTCTTTCTTAATACCTGAGTCAGATTCCACTGTGTAAATGAACCGCCTTTTCTGTCATGGAAAACTGACTTCTTTCCAGCTTCTGGCTATCACAAATGAGGCCACTATGAACATAGTGGAGCATGTGCCCCTATGGCATGGTGGGTGTTTGGGGGGTATATTATAAAGAGTGGTATTTCTGGCCCTTAAGGTAGATAGATTTCCAATTTCCTGAGAAAACTTCAGATCGATTTCCAGAGTGGTTGTACCTGTTTGGTATCCCATCAATAATGGAGGAGTGTTCCTCTTTCTCCAAACATGTGCTGCCACCTGAGATTGTGATCTTGGCCATTCTGATTGGTGTAAGGTGGAATCTCGGGGTTGTTTTGATTTGCATTTGTCTGATTACTAAGAACTTTGAACATTTCTTTAGGTGTTTCTCAGTCATTGGAGATTCCTCAGTTGTGAAATCTCGGTTTAGTTCTATTCCCCATTGTTTGATTGGGTTCTTTGGTTTTTTTGGTGGTTAGCTTCTTGAGTTCTTTATATATTTTGGATATTAGCCTTCTATAGGATGTGGGGTTAGTGAAGATCTTTTCCAGTCTGTAGGTTTCTGATTTGTCTTATTGACTGTCCTTTGCCTTACAGAAGCTTTCCAATTTCATGAGGTCCCATTTACCAATTCTTCATCTTACTCCATGAGCTCTGTTTAGAAAATTTCCCCCTTTACCAATGAATTCAAGGCTCTTTCCCACTTTGTCTTCTATTAGATTCAGTGATTCTGGTTTTATGTTGAGTTCCGTGCACTATTTGGATTTGAGTTTTATGCAAATTAACAAACTTGGGTGTATTTTTATTTTTTTACATACAGACAGCCATTAGTTTGGATATGATGTGCTAACATTTTCATTAAATTTCAGGAAGTCTTTCATTTCTTTATTTCTTCCCTGAAAAGTTAACATTGAGTAGATAGTTGTTCATTTTCCATGTGTGTGTGGTGTGTGTGTGTGTGTGTGTGTGTGTGTGTGTGTGTGTGATTTCTGGTTTATTGGCTGTTGTTGAAGACCAGCCTTAAGTGATCTGATAGGATAAATGGAATTATTTCAATCTTCTTGTTTTGGTGGTGGGTTGTATTTTGAACAATTATATGGTAGATTTTGGAGAAGATACCATGAAGTGCTAAGAAAAAGGTGTATTCTTTTGTTTTGGGATGATATGACTTATAGCTATCTGTTAAATCTATTTGGTTCACAATCTTTATTAGTTTCTCTGTATCTCTATTTAGTTTCTGTTTCAATGACCTGTCCATTAGTGACAATCGGGTGTTGAAGTTTCCCACTAATAATATATGCGGTTTAATGTGTGATTTGAGCTTTAGCAATGTTTCTTTTATGAATGTTGTTGCTCTTTCATTTGGGGCATAGGTGCTTTGAATTGAGACTTTCTCTGGGTGGATTTTCCCCTTGATGAATATAAAGTGTCATTTCTTATCATGCTTCATAACTTTTGGTTGAAAGTCTGTTTTATTGGATATTAGGATGGCAACTCCAGCTTGTTTCCTGGGACCATTTGCTTGGAAGATCTTTTCCCATCCTTTTACTCTGAGATAGTGTCTGTCTTTGTTATTGAGGTTTGTTTCTTGTATGCAACACAATGCTGGAACTTGTTTCCCTATCCAGTCTGTTAGTTTATATCTTTTTATAGTTCACATGAGTCCATTAATATTGAGAGATATTAAAGACAGGTGACTATTGGCTTCATTCTATAGATTTATTTTACCTTTACAGCTATCTCTTTCTTTAGGTTGAGGAGTTTTCTCTAGGATTTTGTTGAAGACATTTCTAGGTCCTTTGAGCTGTGAATCTTTGTTCTCTATTCTTATTATTCTTAGATTTGGTCTTTTTATTGTGTTCTGAATTTCCTGGATGCTTTAAGTTAGTAATGTTTTTATGTTTTGAATTTTCTTTGACAGTTGTGTCAATCTCTTCAATGGTATCTTCTACACCTGAGATTGTTTCTTCTATCTCTTGTATTCTCTTGTTGATACTTATTATCTATAATTCCTGACCTCTTTCCTAGGTTTTCTATTTCCAGATTTTCTTACATATGTGTTTTCTTTATTGTTTCTATTTCAACCTTTAGGTCTTGGATTGCTTTATTCAATTCCTTTACCATTTTTGTTTGGGTTTTCCTATATTTTTTAATGGATTTTTGTTTCCTCTTTAAGGGCTTCTACTTATTTAGCTGTGTTTTCCTTTATTTCTTTCATGAGTTATTTATATCCTCCTTAAAGGACTCTATTATCTTCATGAGATAGGATTTTATCTCAGCTACCTGATTTTCAGGTGTGTTCATGTATTCAGGGCTTGCCTGGTGTGAGAACTGCGTTCTGATGATACCCACCTATTTTGACTTATATTGATTATGACCTTACCCTTGCCTTTGGCCAAGTGTATTATGATTAAATGTATTTATATACACATAGACAATCTACTAAGTCTGATTATTACTATATCTTAGATATCATCTAGGAGTTAAATGTCAACCAACACATTTCGAGTAGTAAACTAGTTATGTGTCCTAGAGAGAAGTTTATGTTAACAAATAGATCTTGTATAGACCTTATGCAGGTAATCCTGTTTTTGAAACTTCATCAATGCAGTAACCATCTCATTTCTATTGTTTTTATTTTTTCTATACACAGACTAACTGAACTGATCAACAAGCAAAGTTAATCTTTTCGTTGTCATCAAGAAACACATTTAGATCTTTTCCCTACAAAGATATCCTGAATAAAAATTTCCTCCTACTCTGTTCACTTCCTGCCTACCTCTCTGTCCATATGGATCCACTCCTTTTCTATCTTTCATTATAAAACTACAGACTTCTAAGAGAAGACAACAGCATAACATAAAATAAAATAGAATAAGATAAAACAAAAATCATCATATCAAATTTGTATATGGCAAAACAATAGAAGGAAAAGTGCCCAAACAGAAAAATCAGACAAATTTGTTCCCAAACTAAGGAGTATTATAAAAACACTAAACTGAAAGCTATAACGTGTGTGTGTGTGTGTGTGCGCGTGTGCGTGTGCGTGTGCATGTTGTGTGTGCATGTGCATGTGCGTGTGCGTGTGCGTGTGTGTGTGTGTGTGTGTATCAGACCTGATAAAATTATGTTCAGGCTCTGTGATTACTGCTTAAGTCGCTGCATTCTTGTGAACTTTGCTTTTCAGATGTCGGTAGCCTTGTTCTCCTGTATTCTCCATTCTCTCAGACTCTTAGACTGTTTTTGATTTCTCTTCTTGTGGGGTAAACAGAACTCTGAATGCAGGAACTTGATTAAAAAAATCACACTTATAGCTATGTGTTCCATCTTCTTTTTCTTTTTGTGTAATGTCTGGTTTTATGGCTCGATATTTGTCCCTATTTGCTCCAGGGTGAAACATTTCTTATGTTGGCTGAATAAAACCCTATATATGTATATAGCATGATACAATTAGAAGTCCTTTTATAATTATTTTTTTATTTGATGAGCAGTATTTAGCTTTACTATGTGTATGAGTTACCTAGTTTCTTACTTTTGGTAACCCAAGTTGTGTCAGGTATGTGATCCTTCTCATGGAGTAGGCATTATGTCAAATTGAACATCTGTTGGTTACTCCCATAAAGTTACCACCATTGACCTAGAATATTTTGAGACAGGTTTTGTGGCTTGGATAGTTTTAGGTTTTTCTTTTGGTAGCCTTAAGAGCATCTTCTTGTGTCAAAGAAGATTCTATGTAGGCACTAGCTCACCTCTTTATGTTCAGTGACTCATTTGGATGTTGTCTTTGACAATGTGATATTGTTATCAGTTTGTGGAAAGCAACATTTCATGTTAGCAATAGTTGGGTTTGGGGAAGATTTTCATGTGAGCTCTTTGGCTATCAACTCAACTCAATTCGATATAAATCAGCCAAGTACTAAGAGCTTCATTTAGTGACAAGAGATGGAAAATTTTGATTCTATCTCCCTCATTATATGGAGACATCATGAACACCTTCATATATTTTAGTAAGTTTCCACAGTACTAGCTTTCCATACAATCCCAGACATGCCCCTCAATTCTGCCTTTGTCTCCTCACATTCCTTTCCTTAACCCCGCCTCCCTTCCCATTGCTGATTCTCTTGTACCAGTGCACACTACCCCAAGTTCACACATAAGATCTAATCTATTTTAGCTTCCCAGGGAGAGTTGCATGTCTGCCCTAGTCCCTTCCTCTATACCTAAACACTGAGGTCTTGTAGCTTCTCTGTCATTTACTTAATGGCTAATATCCACATATAAGAAAATACATAATTAGAAAGAGGAATTATCTTTCTGGGTCTGAGTTATCTCACTCAGAATGATATTTGCCTGTAAATTTCAAGACATTATTTTATTAAACCCTGAGTTAACACTATACTCCATCTACAAGTGTACCATGTTTTCTTTACCAATCCTTGAGTTGAGGCACATCTAAGTTGTTTTCAATTTTTGCCTGTAATAAAAAACAGAGGAGCAATGAGCACGGTAGAACAAGTGTCCTCTCTGATAGGGTGAAATATCCTTTGACTATATACTGAAGAGATGTATAACCAGATCTTGAGGTAGGTACTCTCCTACAAAACCAGATTTAGTCTTTTCCAGACCAGGGTCCTCTCCATCCCTTTTCTTGGGAATCTTTTGCTTAGCTAATTGTGTCTTGAGTATTCAGAGCTTCTGGTCTCATTAATATTCACTTATCAGTGATTGCAATTCATGTGTATTCCTTTGTGGTTGGGTTGACTCACTTAGGATGATATTTTCCAGATCCAACCTTTTGCCTACAAATTGCATGAATTCATTATTTTTAATTGTTGAGTAGTATTCCATTGTATAAATATACCACATTTTCTGTATCCATTTCTCCTTTGAGGGACATCTGGGTTCTTTCCAGCTTCTGGCTATTATAAATAAGGCTGCTATGAACATAGTGGAGCATGTGTCTTTATTGCATGCAGGGGAATCCTCTGGGTATATGCCCAGGAGTGGTATGACAGGGTCCTCTGGAAGTGTCATGCCCAATTTTCTGAGGAACCGGCATACAATAGCTTATGCTCTAAGGTCAAGAATTGACAAATGGGACCTCTTAAAATTACAAAGTTTCTGTAAGGCAAAAGACACTGTCAGAAAGACAAAACAACAACCAACAAATTGGGAAAAGATCTTCACCAACCCTACATCCAAAAAAGGGCTTTTATATGTATATATATACATATAAAGAACTCAAGAAGTTAGACCCCAAAGAACCAAATAACCCTATCAAAAAATGGGGTACAGAGCTAAACAAGGAATTTTCAACAGAAGAAATTCAGATGGCTGAGAAGCACCTTAAGAGATGTTCAACATCATTAGTCATCAGGGAAATGCAAATCAAAACAACCCTGAGATTCCACCTCACACCAGTCAGAATGACTAAGATTAAAAACTCAAGAGACAACAGGTGCTGGTGAGGATGTGGAGAAAGAGGATCACTCCTCCATTGTTGGTCTTAAGGCTAAATTGTGGATGTTATAAATATCTCAATTTTATAATTACAAATACAAATATTTTTAAATTATATAAATATTTTCTAAATTTATATAATATTTAGAAAATATAAATATTTTCTAAAAGTAACACAATACAATTATCAACACATTAATTCTTGTATTTATTTAATAAAAATACAGCATTAATTATTCTGAAGCATGCTGGGAGACACAGTTGATGTTAGTTTTTCTTCTAGCATTAATCCCTTGCTGTATACATGAAGTTGAGTAAAGAAGCATTTTAAAGGCCACTATTCAGTTATATATGCAGGATACTTGGTCAAATAAGATGGGTGGGCAACTAATACCCATAGCAATATTCCAGGGCATTTTCTTTACAGTGCTACCAAAATTAGTGATGTTTGGTCATGGAGCAGCCGTGAAGTTCAATTTTTGAAGGGATACAATTGTACAATTCTAAAATAGAATTTTTTTGTATCACAGTATTTAGACAGCCAATAGATTTAGAATTTCATTAGAAACAACAGCTTCAAAACTCAATTGTTGTGGAAAAATATTTATGGCAAAATTGGCACTCAAATGAAAATTTATACAAAATATTTTTGAAAGTTCAATCGCATACTGACCATGTACAATGCATTAAACTTATGATAATTCTTTTCAAATTATCAAGAGAAATACAGCCCAGTTTTAGGATAAGACTGTTAAACAGTTTCAAACAAAGAGAAAGACGATAAGTCCTTTAGACCCCTCTCTATAGTTTGAGGCAGCACTAACAGAAGGGCATTTCTGCTTGTTCTGCTTATCAGACAGAGAAAAGTTTGAAATTGAGGAGAGATACGAATGAAATTAATATTAACTTTTTTTCTCTGCCTACCGGGTGTGTTTGCATATGTGAGTGTGTTTAGAGTGTATGTGTTCACAAGTGTGGCGTGTTTGTGTTGTGTATGTATGTGTATGTGTGTGTGTGGTGACAGTATATGTGTGTGTGTTGTGTGTGTGCAGTGTGTGTATATGCATGTGTATGTATGTAATGTGTGTGTATGTGTTTGTATGTGCTTGTGAATATGTTATGGGGATGTGTGATATGTGGATTTATGTGTTTGTGCATGTGATGTGGTATGTGTATACATTTGTATGTGTGCTGTATATTTGTGTATGGTGTAAGTATGTCCATGTGTATGTGTGTCTGAGTGTTTGTTTGTGCTGCTCCATATAGCAACATCATCTGAACTTCTTCAAGACATAAAAAGGGATGAATAAGTTCTTCATATCTAGGGTTCTTCTGAAGCCTATTGAATTCTAGTCACTACAAAATACAGGCTAGTGAAACTTAATCTGCTAGGGGATTTAAAAAACTTGCTGAGTGCTTGGAAATGACAAGTTTCCAGACAGTGCAAGAGGAGAGGGGAGCAGGAAACAGCTGCCCACACATGCACCTGGTGCTGTGCAGGCTAAGGTGAGGAAATTTGCTGACCTCTAAAAATGAGCAATGAACCAATCATGGCCAGAACGTTAGAAAGAGTATGTGGGAGGATTTGAAGAGACCAATCCATTAAAGAGACTACCTATTGAGATAAGCTAACCTACCTTGGCTTTCACTTTTGCAGTATATAATAAAAGTGGTGAGTTTCTTAGTTGTTGTTACTGTATATCCATCAGGCCACACAGCCATCCATGTCCCATTTACTTTGTACATATGACCTCTGTTTCTCCATTTACCTGTAAGTCTAGTCACATCAACCCCCAATGTCTTGCAGGTAACAGAAAATAGATATGCACAGTCATGTGAAGACAGATACACACATTCTTTCTCTTTCATATAGGCATAAGTGATAACAGCATATAATTCAATTGAAACATATTTCAATGGCCAGATAGAAGATATTTTTAATAAGAAAATTATGATACAAAAAACAGTAACCCAATGTATGAGTGTTCATACTGATATAAATAACTAAATGACAGAATAAGTCAGGGAGAATAATATAATATGCATTGATCAAAATTCACCAAACAGAATAATAAAATACACACACACACACACACACACACACACACACACACACATATATATATATATATATATATATACATATATATATATATATATATATATACATATTCTGAAGAAAGAGAAGGATTGCTTTCAAGTTTTATATGTATTCTGCACATAGTGAAAATCTCTCAAAAGTATATCATGAATAGGTTGTCCACTGTATTTCTTCATAAGTAAAGTGTATTGAAGGCATGTCCAGAGCTAGACTTACTTTTGAGTGGTTTATTTATTTGAGTAACCACATAGTAAACAGTCATTCCACCTACTTATCATTAGGTTCAAGTTGTAATCAAAAGCCATTAGTGTCCTCTGCATTTCTTCCATGTCTGATTGTGATGATCCTTAGTTTCTTGGAATATCACTGACTGTATAAATCCTCTGTTTGGTTTTACATTTACTTCTTTCAAGGAAACATGATTAATTGAGGATTTTTATTGATAACCCAGTTAATTTTTCATTCACTAAGCATCTGTTAGGACACAGGCTAGTAATTATTTGTATTTGATTAATGTACATTTCATATCTCCATGTAGATTTTAAAATGATTGTGGGATAAAGAATTAGAAGTTTTTATTATACATTGGTTTGGTTTGTTTGTCATTGTTTTGCTGTGAGAAAACAACCACTATTATAGCTCATCTCCTGAGGATATGTGCGCTTAATTTGAATTAATAAGTTTTTGAATACATAAAACTGCATAACTTGAATTTAATTAGAGACTGACAGCCTCTGTATTTAAGAAGCCTTATTTAATATTTTTTCTCTTTTTTTATTGGATATATACTATATTTACATTTCATTTCCCTTTCTCTGGTTCCCCCCCCCAAAATGTCCCACATGCTCTTTTCCTTCCCTGTGTTCACCCATCCATCCCGTCCCACTTCCCTGTTCTGGTATTCCCCTACACTGATGACTTGAGCCTTTGCAGAACCAGGGTCTACTCCTTCCTTCTTGTAGGACATCCTTTGGTATGTGGATTGTATCTTTGGTGTCCCAAGATTCTAGGCTAATATACAATTATCAGGGAGTGTATATCATGGGTATTCTTTTGAGACTGGGTCACCTCACTTAGTATGATGTTCTCCAGCTCCATCCATTTCTCTAAGAATTTCATGAATTCATTGTTTCTAATGGCCGAATAGCACTCCATTGTGTATGTATACCACATTTTTTTGTATCTATTCTTCCATTGAGGCACATCTGGGTTCTTTCCAGCTTCTGGCTATTATAAATAAGACTGCTATGAACATAGTGGAGCATGTATCCTTAGTGCATACTGGGAAATGTCCAGGAGTGGTATGGCTGGGTCTTCTGGAAGTACCGTCTAGTTTTCTGAGGAACAACCAGAATGATTTCCAGAGTGGTTGTACCAGCTTGCAGTCCCACCATCAGTGGAGGAGTGTTCCTTTTTCTCCACATCCTCACCAATACCTGCTGTTTCCTGAGTTATTAATCTTACCCATTCTGACTGGTGGGAGGTAAAATCTCAGGATTGTTTTGATTTGCATTTCTCTAATGACTAATGATGTTGAACATTTTTAAGGTGTTTCTCAGGCATCCGAAGTTCTTCAGGCAAAAAGTCTTTGTTTAGCTCTGTACCCCATTTTTTGATAGGATTATTTGATTTTCAGGGGTCTAACTTCTTGAGTTCTTTGTATACATTGGATATTAGCCCTCAGTCAGATGTAGGGTTGGTGAAGATCTTTTTCCAATTTGTTGGTTGCTGATTTGTCCTTTTGACAGTGTCTTTTGCCTTACAGAAACTTTGTAATTTTATGAGGTCCCATTTGTCTATTCTTGATCTTAGAGCATAAGCTATTGGTGTTCTGTTCAGGAACTTTCTCCCTGAGTCAATGTCCTCAAGGGTCTTACCCAGTTTCTTTTCTATTAATTTTACTGTGTCTGGTTTTATGTGGAGTTCCTTGATCCATTTGGAGTTGAGCTTAGTACAAGGAGTTAAGAGTGAATCAATTCTCATTCTTCTGCATGTTGACCTCCAGTTGAGCCAGCACCATTTGTTGAAAAGCCTATTTTTTCCCCACGGGATGTTTTCAGCTTCTTTGTCGAAGATCAATTGGCCATAGATGTGTGGATTCAATTCTTGGTCTTCAATCTAATTCCATTGATCCACCCCCTGTCACTGTACCAATACCATGCAGTTTTTAACAGTACTGCTCTGTAGTAATGCTTGACCTCCGGGATACTGAATCCCCCAGAAGTTCTTTTAGTGTTGATGATAGTTTTAGCTATCCTGGGTTTTTTGTTATTCCAGGTGAATTTGAGAATTGCTCTTTCTAACTCTATGAAGAACTGAGTTGGGATTTTGATGGGGAGTGCATTGAATCTGTATATTGCTTTTTGGCAAGATTGTCATTTTAACTATATTATTATTTAACTATAACCCACGAGCATGAAAGATTTTTCCATTTTCTGAGGAATTCTTCCATTTCCTTCTTCAGAGACCTGAAGTTTTTGTCATATAAATCTTTCACTTGTTTGGTTAGAGTTACACCAAGATACTTTATATTGTTTGTGGCTATTGTGAAGAGTGTCATTTCCCTAATTTCTTTCTCAGCCTGCTTATCCTTTGTGTATAGGAAGGCAACTGATTTGCTTGAGTTGATTTTATAACCAGCCACTTTGCTGAAGTTGGTTATTTAATATTAATACTCAATTTGTTGCTGTTTTGATGATCCTAAAGAAAAGCAAATAAAATAAGATCTACTGAGCAGTACTCTTTTTTGCTAACCTGTAGAGAACCATGCCATAAAGTAGTTCAAAGTACACTGTACTTCCATTTGCCTCATTTGTTACAACCTCATTTTGGTGACTTTCCTACAAATGCATATATCATATACCTTTTTCAAGGTTCTTGTAAAAATTTCCTAAAGCACTGTGCATATTTCAGAAAGATTAATTGAGTATGGATTGCCTGTCTTGCTTTCTATATTTTTTGTTATACTTATTTGTTTGAAAGTATCTTTGTAGATTAAATTATTGACAGTTTAATTTTAGAATGGTGAAAATTGACTTAATAAAAAATATGTCAATAAAAGAATAGATGTTAGCATTACTGGTATTACAATGTACTCCAATAAATCAATATACCCCACTAGACTCTGGTGATAATTTACAAGGAGCTGATGAATGAGGCTTGATCGTTAGGCTCAGCAGGACTCAGTATTTTACTGCAAGCAACTACAAATATTTTTCTGAATTCATTAATGATATTAAGAAAGTACTATTCAATATCCAATCTCAAGGCAATATAATTTCCATCTTTTCAGAAAAAAAAAATGGTTAGTCAATCATTTTGTATGTAGATGATCCAAGTGCCTTCAGAATAAACTGACTGGTGGCTACATTTCTCTAAATATTTAATCAAGCAACAACATGGGATAGTGCACCCTCTCTTCCTTTCTCCTGACAGCTAAGACTCCTCCTGTGCAATGCAGTTCTTCCTTAAATCATGAAATATGATAATCCAGGAAAAATAACTGCATGAAAATCACATTGTAAACATGTATCAGAAATTTTCTTGAAACACAGGTAAAGTCAAATATATTGAAGCTAAAATAGTATGCAGGCCATCAGCAAGCAAGCACTGAGGTGCATTTCATTAAATGTAATAAAATTTCAAACATATTTGTTTAATGACTCATCTATATAACTAGATTTGAATCTCATTGTTGTAATTGGTATGATAACATAAAAGTAATATCTCTTTCCCTTTAAAGTATACAATTGATTCTAAATTTTATTGCAATTTTAATTTCATTAGAACATTTCTCATACTCCTAGGTATTCTGTTGCAATGCTGTGAAATGACTCTAGGAAGGCAAAGGTATGTCTTCTATATAAATAGATTATAGTATTGTTGACTTTCCTTTCCACTGTAAAATCAGCAAACATCAAAACCCAAGCCTTAGTTGCCATACATAGAGCATTTCTTCAATATATTGAGAATATAAATTTTCACCTTATATAAGTAGTATTTTTATTTTTCCATACCATGCAGTTATTATAGCATGACATATTTGAAACAATGTATAACATTTAAGTCTATCTTTAGGAGCTATTTTTTCTTTATTTTTTTCTCATTTCTTCTTTATTTTCTATATTCGTTGTTTACATTCCAAAGGCTTTCCCCTTTCCCAGTCCCCCCCCCACCATATGTCCCATATGTCCTCTCCCCCCTAACTATTCCCCAATCACCCACCCCCATTTCTCTGTTCTGATGCTCTCCCACAAATCTGTATCCAGTTTTTTCAGGACCAGGGTCCTTTCCTTCCATCTTCTTGGGAATCTTTGGATTTGCTTATTGTGTCTTGAGTATTCAGAGCTTTTGGGCTCATTAATATCCACTTATCAGTGATTGCATTTCATGTGTATTCTTTTGTGATTGGGTTAAGTAACTTAGGATGATATTTTCCAGATCCAACCATTTGCCTACAAATTGCATGAATTCATTGTTTTTAATTGCTGAGTAGTATTCCATTGTATAAATATACCACATTTTCTGTATCCAATCCTCCTTTGAGGGACATCTGGGCTTTTTCCAACTTCTGGCTATTATAAACAAGGCTACTATGAACATACTGGAGCATGTGTCTTTATTGCATGCAGGGTATTCCGCTGGGTATATACCCAGGAATGGTATGACAGGGTCCTCTGGAAGTGTCATGCCCATTTTTCTGAAGAACTGCCAGACTGATTTCCAGAGCAGTTGTACCATCCAAAAACCAAAACTAATTTAACAAGCAGAATTTCGCCAGAATGGTGGCATAAGCATTTAATCCCAGTACCCAGGAGCAAGAGCCAGGTGGTTATCTGAGTTCCAGAACAACATCGTCTACAGAATGAGTTCCCTGACAGCCAGTAATACAGGAAAACACTGTCTTTTTTTTTCATTTTTTTTTTATTTTATATATCCTTTGTTTACATTCCAAAGACTTTCTCCTTTCCCAGTTTCCCCTTCACCCTATGTCCCACAAGTCCTCTTCCCTCGACCCCAGCCACCTCCTGCCTATTCCCCCATCACCACCACCCCCACCCCTCGCTGTTTTTTCTGTTCTGGTCCTCTCCTAAAAAATCAAAACAAAACAAACAAAACAAAAAAACAAAAACAAACAAACAAACAAAAAACCTGGATCCAGTCTTTTCAGGACCAGGGTCCTCTCCGTCCTTCTTCTTGGAAATCTTTTCATTTGCTAATTATGCCTTGAGTATTCAGAGCTTCTGTGCTCATTAATATCCACTTATCAGTGATTGCATTTCATGTATATTTTTTTGTTGTTGGGTTAACTCTCTTAGGATGATATTTTCCAGATCCAACCATTTGCCTACAAATTGCATGATTTCATTATTTTTAATTGCTGAGTAGTATTCCATTGTATAAATATACCACATTTTCTGTATCCATTCCACCTTTGAGGGATATCTGGGCTCCTCCCAACTTCTGGCTATTATAAATAAGGCTGCTATGAACATAGTGGAGCATGTGTCTCTGTTGTATGCAGGGGAATCATGGGAATACCACCAGGAGTGGTATGACAGGGTCCTTTGGAAGTGACATGCCCAATTTTCTGAAGAACTGCCAGACCGATTTCCAGAGTGGTTGTACCATCTTGCAGTCCCACCAACAGTGTAGTAGTGTTCCTCTTTCTCCACATCCTCGCCAGCACCTGTTGTCTCTTGAGTTTTTAATCTTAGCCATTCTGACTGGTGTGAGGTGGAATCTCAGGGTTGTTTTGATTTGCATTTCCCTGATGACTAATGATGCTGAATATCTCTTAAGGTGCTTGTCAGCCATCTGAATTTCTTCTGGTGAAAATTCTTTGTTAGCTCTGTATCCCATTTTTTGATAGGGTTATTTGGTTCTTTGGGGGTCTAACTTCTTAAGTTCTTTGTATATTTTGGATATTAGCTCCCTGTCTGATGTAGGTTTGGTGAAGATCTTTTCCCGATTTGTTGATGGCTGCTTTGTCCTTCTGACCATGTCCTTTGCCTTACAGATACTTTGGATTTTATGAGGTCCCATTTGTCAATTCTTGATCTTAGAGCATAAGCTATTGGTGTTCTGTTCAGAAACTTTTCCCCCTGTGCCCATGTCCTCCAGGGTCTTCCCCAGTTTCTTTTCTATTAGGTTCAGTGTGTCTGGTTTTATGTGGAGGTCCTTGATCCACTTGGAGTTGATCTTAGTACAAGGAGTTAAGAGTGGGTAAATTTGCATTCTTCTGCATGTTGACCTCCAGTTGAACCAGCACCATATGTTGAAAAGGTTATCTTTTCTCCACTGGATGGGGGTAGCACCTTTATCAAAGATTAAGTGACCATAAGTCTGTGGGTTCATTATTTCTGGGTCTTTGATTCTCTTCCACTGATCTACTTGCCTGTTGCTGTACCAATATCATGCAGTTTTTAACACAATTGCTCTGTAGTACTGTTTGAGGTAAGGGATATTGAGTCCCCCAGAAGTCCTTTTATTGTTGAGAATAGTGAATCTGTAGATTGCTTTTGGCAAGATGGCCATTTTTACTATATTGATCCTCTCAGTCCAAGAGCATGAAATATTTTTCCATCTCCTGAGGTCTTCTTTGATTTCTTTCTTCAAGGACTTGAAGTTCCTGTCATACAGATCTTTCACTTGTATGGTTAGAGTCACGCCACAATACTTTATATTGTTTGTGACTATTGTGAAGCGTGTTATTTCGCTAACTTCTTTCTCAGCCTGCTTGTACTTTGAGTACAGGAAGGCTTGAGTAGATTTTATAACCAGCTATTTTGCTGAAGTTGTTTATCAGCTGTAGGAGTTCCCAGGTGGCATTTTTTGGGTCGCTTAAGTATACTATCATGTCATCTGCAAATAGTGATAGTTTGACTTCTTCCTTTCCAATTTGTATCCCTTTGACTTTCTTATGTTGTCTAATTGTTCTCGCTAGAACTTCAAGTAGTATATTGAAAAGAAATGGAGAGAGAGGGCAGCCTTGTCTAGTCCCTGATTTTAGTGGGATTGCTTCAAGTTTCTCTCCATTTATTTTGATGTTGGCTACTGGTTTGCTGTAGATTACTTTTACTATATTTAGGTATGGGCCTTGAATTCCTCTTTTTTCCAGGACTTTTAGCATGAAAGAATGCTGAATTTTGTCAAATGCTTTTTCAGCATCTAATGAGATAACCATGTGGGTTTTTTTTTTTTTTTTAGTTTGTTTATGTCATGGATTACATTGATGGATTTTCGTATATTGAACCATCCCTGCATCCATGGTGAATGATCATTTTGATGAGCTCTAGGATTTGGTTGGCAAGAATTTTATTTAGTATTTTTGCATCAATATTCATAAGGGAAAATGGCCTGTAGTTCTCTTTCTTTGTAGGATCTTTGTGTGGTTTTAGTATCAACGTAATTGTGGCTTCATAGAATGAGTTGGGCAGTCTTCCTTCTGTTTCTATTTTGTGGAATAGCTTGAAGAGTATTGGTGTTAGATCTTTGAAGGTCTGATAGAATTCTGCACTAAAGCCATCTGGTCTTGTACTTTTTTTTGGTTGGGAGACTTTCTATAACCCATTCTACTTCTCTTGGCATTATGGGACTGTTTAACTGATCTAATTGATCCTGATTTAACTTTGGCATTTGGTATCTGTCTAGGAAATTGTCCATTTCCTTCGGATTCTCCAGTTGTGTTGATTATAGACTGTTGTAGTAGGATCTGATGATTTTTTGAATTTCCTCAGTTTCTGTTGTCATACCCTCTTTTTTAATTTCTAATTTTGTTAATTTGGATACTGTCTCTGTGCTCTTTGATTAGTCTGGCTAAGGGTTTATCTATCTTGTAGATTTTCTCAAAGAACCAGTTCTTGGTTTTATTGATTCTTTTTATGGTTCTCTTCATTTCTACTTGATTGATTTCATCCCTTAGTTTGATGATTTCCTGTCTTCTACTCTTCCTGGGTGAATTAGCTTCTTTTTGTTCCAGGGCTTTCAGGTGTGCTGTTAAGCTGCTAGTGTATGCTCTGTCCAGTTTCTTTTTGGAGGCACTCAGGGCTATGAGTTTTCCTCATAGCACTGCTTTCATTGTGTCCCATAGATTTGGGTAGGTTGTACCTTCATTTTCATTAAATTCTAAAAAGTCTTTGATTTCTTTCTTTATTTCTTCCTTGACTAAGGTGTTGTTGAGTAGAGTATTGTTCACTTTCCATGTGTATGTAGGATTTTTGTCTTTTTTGTTGCTATTGAAGACCACTCTTACTCCATAGTGATCTGATAGGAGGCATGGGAGTACTTAGATCTTCTTTTATTTGTTGACATCTGTCTTGTGACCAATTACATGATCGATTTTGGAGAACGCAACATGCAGTGCTGGGAAAAATGTATATTCTATTGCTTTAGGATGAAATGTTCTATATATATCTGTTAAGTTCAATTGGTCCAAAGTTTCAATTAGTTTCACTGTGTCACTGTTTAGTTTCTGCTTTCCTGATTGGTCCATTGAGGAGAGTGGGGTGTTGAAGTCACCCACAATTATTGTATTAGTTGCAATGTGTGCTTTAAGCTTTAGTAGTTTCTTTTACAAATGAGGGGTCCTTGCATTTGGAGCATAGATGTTCAGTATTGAGACTTCTTCTTGGTGGATTTTCCTTTTGACCAGCAAGAAGTGACATTCTGGGTCTCTTTTGATGACTTTAGGTTGAAAGTCAGTTTTATCTGATATTAGAATGGCTACTCCAGCTAGTTTCCTGAGACCAGTTGCTTGTAAAATTGTCTTCCAGCCTTTTACTCTAAGGAAGTGTTTGTCTTTGACATTGAGATGTGTTTCCTGTATGCAGCAATATGTAGGGTCCTGTTTCCATTGAGTCCATTGATGTTAAGAGATATTAAGGAATAGTAATTATTACCTCTTGACATTTTTGAAATTATTTTTTATATTTGAGAGGTTATGTTCTTTTGGAATTGATGAGAGGAGGTTTCTATCTTGCTTCTTTCTGGGTGTAATTTCCCTCCTTGTGTTGGTGTTTTCCCCCTATTATCCTTTATAGGGTTGAGTTTGTAGAAAGATATCATGCAAATTTGGTTTTGTCATGGAATACCTTCGTTTTTCCATCTATGGTGATTGAGAGTTTTGCTGTGTATAGTAGTTTTGGCTGAAATTTGTGTTCTCTTAGAGTCTGCATGATATCTGCCCAGGTTTTTCTAGCTTTCATGGTCTCAGGTGAGAATTCTAACAGGTCTTCCTTTATATGTTACTTGGCCTTTTTCTTGCCCTTAATATTCTTTCTTTGTTTAGCACATTTGGGGTTTTGATTATTATGTGATAGGAGGTATTTCTGTTCTGGTCTAGTCTGTTTGTAGTTCTGTAGGCTTCTTGTATATTCATGGGCATCTCTCTTTTTAGGTTGGGGAAGTTTTCTTCCATAATTTTGTAGAAGATATTTGCTGGCCCTTTAAATTGTAAATCTTCACTCTTATCTATACCTATAATCCTTAGGTTTGGTCTTCTCATTGTGTATTGGATTTTCTAGATGTTTTGGGTTACAAGCTTTTTGCATTTAGCATTTTCTTTGACTGTTGAATTAATGGTTCCTATGGTATCTTCAGTGTCTGAGATTCTTTCTTCTATGTCTTGTAGTCTATTGTTGATATTTGCATATATGGCCCCTGATTTCTTCCCAAGGTTTTCTATCTCCAAAGTTGTCTCCCTTTGTGATTTCTTAGTTGTTTCTACTTCTGTTTTTAGATCCTCGATGGTTTTGCTCAGATCTTTCGTTTGCTTGTTTGTGTTTTCATGTAATTCTTTAAGGGATTTTTGTATTTCCTCTTTTATAACTTCTACTTGTTGGCCCACGTTCTCTTGTATTTCTTTAAGTGATTTTTGTGTTTCCTCCTTATTGGCTTCCATTTTTTGATCCATATTCTTCTGAATTTCTTTAAGTGTTTTTTGCATTTTCCTTGTAAGAACCTCTACCTTTTGATCTATTTTCTCCTGTATTTCTTTAAGAGATTTATCTATGTTTTCAGCTATCAGCATCCTGACCAGTGATTTTAGATCCAAATCTTGTTTTTCTGTTGTGTTGGGGTATTCAGGACTTCCTATTGTCTGTGAACTGGGTTCGGATGCTGGCATGCTGCCTTGATTTCTGTTAGTAATGTTCCTACATTTGCTTTTTGCCATCTGGTTATCTCTAGTGTTAGTTGACCTTGTTGTCACTGGCTGGTATTTGAACCTCCCATGAGCCTGGGCTTGCCTGTTGGTTCTCTACTGATGACCAGGCAGCAAGATGGAGACTGCTGCTGAGAGTGCTGAGAAGACCTCAGAGTATTCAGTTCCTAACCGAGTTGGTACAAGGCCAGGTGGCTGTGACAATGTTCCGCTGGGCCCCCCAGGCACTGGCCACTGGCAAGAGCCTGGCAGAATTGCACCCGAGTGATGGTAATAACAAATTAAGTCTGCTTCTCTAGCCCTCTCTACTAGTGACCAAGCGACAAGATGGAGACCTTCGGTGTAGGGGCCTGGGAGAACCATGGGGAACGCAGTTCCCAGCCACTCTGTGGAGATGTTCTACCGAGCTGTCCTGGCTCTGGCTACTGGCCCAAGCCTGCAGGGTTCCTGCTCGAGTGATGGCAGGCCCCAAGTAGGTGTGGATACCTGCACCTCTCTGCTGGTGACCCGGGCGCAAGATGGAGACCTTCAGCATAGGGGCGTGGGAGAATCCAGGAAAACACTGTCTTGAAGAAAGAAAGAAAAGGAAAGAGAGAGAGAGAGAGAGAGAGAGAGAGAAGGAAGGGAAGAAAGAAAGAAAGAAAGAAAGAAAGAAAGAAAGAAAGAAAGGAAGGAAGGAAGAAAGAAAGAAAGAAAGAAAGAAAGAAGGGAAGGAAGGAAAATTTAATTTTGAAGTCTGTGGCCTTAAGAATTAATTATTATGGGCTATATAGGACATCCCTAGTTGCCCTAAGCCAACTTCTCTCCCCATTAACCTCCATTATCTTACTCACTCTCTACCCACCTTCATCAGACCTGTGGACAAGGAAGCACACACATTAGTTTCCCTTCCTGCACCCATCTTCCCTACCCACTGTGTCCTCTGGGGTACCCTGCAACGAACCTGAGCCACCTGCTATCCTTGGCAGACCTCAATTTTCCTTATCTATCTCTCCTCTATCTTCAGAAGACCTGTTGATCCAGGACCATACAGCCCAAAGATACCTACCAAACAGGATCACACCACACCAGGATCATTGGGATAGGTCCCCACCCAATAGGAATATCTGGCTTCTAAAGCTACTCAGATGGCTCAAGGCCCTCAAAAATGTACAATCAACAACGACAAAAAATAGGCAATATGACACCTTCAAAGCACAGCTACCCTACTAGAGTAAGCTTCGAATATCCTAACACAACTAAAGCACAAGAAAGTGACTTTAAATCCAATATTATAAAGATGATGGAGACCTTTAAAGAGGATATGAATAATCCATTAAAGAAATACAGGAAAATACAATCAAATAGACAGATGCCTTTAAAGATGAAGCAAATAAATATCTTAATGAGTACTGGAAAACAAAAATAGATGAAAGAAATAAAGAAAGCATTAAGACCTGCAAATAGAAATGATAAAGAAAACACAAACTGAGGGAATGCTGGATATGGAAAGCCTAGGAAAAAGAACAGGAAAAAAACGATATAAACATCACCAATAAATGGAAAAGAGAATCTCAGGCACAGAAGTTACTATAGACAAAATTGATATATTCAAAGAAAACACGAAAACTAAAAATTTCCTGAAACAAAATATCCAAGAAATCTGGGATGATGAAAAGACCTAACCTAAAAATAATTGGGATAGAAGATGAAAGTTCCAAGCAATAAGACCAGAGAATATTTTCAAAAACATCATAGAAGAAAGCATTGCCAACCTAAAAGAGAGATGCCTATGATTATATAAGAAGCTTATAGAACACCAACTAGAAGGGACTAGAAAAGAAAATTCTCCTGCCATATAATAATCATAATACAAAAACCTACAGAACAAAGAAAGAATATAAAAAGCAGGAAAGGAAAAAAGGCAAGGTAACATACTTATTAGAATTAGACCTGACTTCTTCACAGAGACCATATAAACTTGAAAGGTATGGACAGATATCTTTCAACCTCTAAAAAAAAAAAATACAGATGCCACGCTAGACTACTATAACCAGCAAAACTTCTAATCACCATAGATGGAGAAAATAACATATTTCCAGACAAATTTAAATGATATCTACCTGTAAATCCAGGCCTACAGAAAGCACTAGAGGAAAATCTCAACCCAAGGAGAATATGTCCAAGAAATAAAAGGAAATAAATAATTTCATACCAAAGTAATCAAAGAAATTAAATGTGCAGGCACACCCAAACACATACATATAACACCCATACTACACACGACACTTACAGCACTAACATTAAAATAACAAGAATTAACAACCACTTGTCATTAATATCTCTCACCATCACTGGACTCAATTTCCCCATAAAAACGACAGAGGCTAACAGAATGCATTTGTAAAGAGGATCCATCATACTGTTGTATACAAGAAAAATACTTCTGAAGTAAAGATACATGTAGGCTTAGATTCTTCAAAAGCTTCTTTTTTTAGTGGTCTTAAAAACTTTAACCTCCCTTCTAGTCAATCTATCAGAGTTAGGGGAGAATGAAGGTTAATAGAAAAAGTGAGTTGTAGACCTGTTCAAAAGTAGTTCCACTCTGTTGTCAAGATATCAGCAATCCAGTTTAATAGCAAACACCAAAGACACATCAGTAGCAGCTGCAGGATCCAGAAGGTGTCAACTTGACTATATCTGGAATGAACTACAATCCAGAAATGGAGGCCACACCTGGGATCTAGATCTTGAGGCTGGAAAACACAGGCTTTTGATCTGGTATTTGAAGGATAGTGTGCATGAAAAGCTTAGTCCCAGGCAAGGTGTTATATGTCTTTAATCCCAGGAGACAGAAAAACAGATCTCTGGGTTCAAGGACAGCCTGGAAAAGATCAAATTCCAAGTAAAGAACAATTTAGGCCCAGGCCTGTTGGTACACAGCTTTAATCTGGGCCATACCTTTTGCTAGAGACCTACATAAGAAAAATGGAAGAAGGAAGTTTTCCTTCTGTACAGAGCCATCATAGGACAAGCTAATAACTAGCAGAGGATGTTCCTGAGATAGTCTGCCTTGAATTATAATAATCCATGACAGATTTGTTCCTATCAGTAGGTCCAGGAGAAAAACATTTTAGAAAAGATGTCTGCTATTAATATGCTTTTCTGTTATTATTAAATATATATAACAAGGTATTAAACATATATAACTAGGTATTATTCCACCCCTTTAAACAGATCTCTACAAAGATGTACTGTCTTTTAGTGATGCTATATAGACAAATACATGACTCCTTAACTATTAATGATGATCATATAAGAATCCCTAAATTATATCAGTATTTATTAATCTCTTTTATAGTGGGGCTAATATTAGGCACTTTTATTATAGTCAAAACTGCAATGAGAACTCTGCCAGGATCCCATAGGTAATTGCTTCTAGATAGTAAATAGACTTTCTATCACTCAGAGCAGTTTCCAGGAGGTTGTAAAACAATTAACAAAAGGCCATATGGAGGGAACTAACAATTTATTATAGGTGCTAGGACAGAAGATAAAATATTGGATGAGTTTATCTATACAACATTTCACTAATAACTTAATTACGGTTTTTAACTCTTGATGACCCTGTAGGGCTGTGACAGGTGATGAATGTTCAGACAGATCAATACTTTTAATCACTATACATGTAAGCATTTACTGTTGCAAACTTCTTATATGATTTATTATTTCATTTTATGTGTGAACTTGTGGTAAACTTTTTACCATGTGATCATGTATTCTGAAAAGGTGTAATAAGAACTGAGGACAAATAAATGAGGATGAAGAATTATTTCCCTATTTCTCCTTTTTCATTCATTCCATTACCCCCCTTTTCTTAGAGAACTTTCAAAGAAACATTTTACTACGTAGAAATAAATATAATATCACTTTTTAAAGTGTCTCTTTTTCTTCCTACTACTTAGACTAGCAGGCTGAAAGTACATCTGTGCAGTTCCTGCTGAGATAGAACAAAGGCCACATTTCTAAATCCCCCACTGTTAGGCTACAGGTGGTAATTTCCTATGCCTATGACTTTTAACCCTCAGAATTAGCAAAAAAGATTTAGGATCATTTAGAAGGCCAACAGCATTTCAGTATTGTTAGAGAGCTAGAATATCTGGAGACCATCAGTCTTTAAAGCCACAGGAAATGTCCTATTCTGTCCATTTTAACCTGCTTAAGGCTGAGAGGCTCCAAGCAGCCTTCTTTTCCTTCTTCTACTTACTTCCCAACACATCTGTTGGAACATACTCTTCAGGATTCCAGCTTAAACAGAAGACCAGCTGAAATACCTCGCCACATGGGACACCAATACTCTTCAAACTATTTCACAAAATATATACAGAAGGAACACTACCCAACTCTATCTATGAAGCCAAAAGTTTGCTGATTCCAAAACCTCACAAAGATCCAACAAAGAAACAGAACTTCCAACCAATTGGAACCTTATAAATATTGGTGCAAAAATACTCAATAAAAGTCAGGCCAACTGAATCCAAGAAAACATCAAAACGATCATTCATCATCCCAGAAATGCAGGAATGGTCAAATACATGAAAATCCATCCATTACATAAACAAACTCAAAAAAAAAAAAAACCCAAACCATACACACGGTCATTTCATTTGATGCTAAAAAAGCATTTGACAAAATTCAGCACCCTTTCATGTTCATAAAAGTCTTGGAAAGAACAGGAATTCAAGCCCATAACTAAACATAGCAGAAGCAATATACAGCAAATCAATAGGCAACCTCAAACTAAATGGAGAGTAACTTGAAGCAATCAGACTAAAATCAGGGACTAGACAAGGCTGCCCTTTCTCTCCATATTTATTCAATATAGTAATTGAAGTTCTAGCTAGGGCAATTAGACAACATAAGGAGGTCAAAGGGATACAAATTGGAAAGTAAGAAGTCACATTATCACTATTTGCAGATAATATAGTATACTTAAGCTACCCAAAAAACTCCACCAGAGAACTCATACAGCTGATAACAACTTCAGCAAAGTGGCTAGATATAAAATTAACTCAAGCAAATCAGTAGCCTTCTGATATTCAAAGGACAAAGTGGCTGAGAAAGAAATTAGGGAAATGACATCCTTTATAAAAACTACAAACAATATAAAGTATCTTGGTGTGACTATAACCAAACAAGTGAAAGATCTGTATGACAAGAACTTCAAGTCTCTGAAAAAAGAAATCAAAGAAGACCTCAGAACATGGAAAATTTTTCCATGTTTGTGGATTGGCAGGATTAATATATTAAAAATGGCCATTTTGCCATACACAATCTACAGGTTCAATGCAATCCCCATCAATATCCCAACTAAATTCTTCATAGAGTTAGAAAGAGCAATTTTCAAATTCATCTGGAATAACAAAAAACCCAGGATAGCTAAAATTATTCTCAACAGTAAAAGAACTTCTGGGGAATCAATATCCCTGACTTCAAGCAGTACTCCAGAGCAATAATGTTAAAAACTGCTTGGTATTGGTACAATGACAGGCAGGTAGATCAATGGAAGAGAATTGAAGACCCAGAAATCAACCCACACACCTATTGTTCCTTCATCTTTGACAAAGGAATTGAAAACTTCCAGTGAAAAAAAGTTAGCCTTTTCAACAAATGGTGATGGTTCAACTGGAGGTCAACATGCAGAAGAATGCAAATCGATACATTCTTATTCCCTTGTACTAAGCTCAAGTCCAAGTGGATCAAGGACATACACATAAAACCAGACAAACTTAAACTACTAGAAAAGAAACTGGGGAAGAGCCTTGAACACATGGGCATAAGGGAAAATTTCCTGAACAGAACATGAATAGCTTATGATCAAGATCAATTGACAAATGTGACCTCATAAAATTACAAAGTTTCTGTAAGGCAAAGGAAACGGTCAAAATGACAAAATGGCAACTAACAAATTTGGAAAAGATCTTTAACATCCCTACATCTGACAGAGGGCTACTATCCAAGTTATAAAAGGAACTCAAGAAATTAGACTCCAGAGAACCAAATGATCCTATTAAATAATGTGGTATATAGCTAAATAAAAAATTTTCACCTGAGGAATGTTGAATGGCTGAGAAGCACCTAAAAAAATGTTCAACATCCTTAGTCATCAGGGAAATGCAAATCAAAACAACCCTGACAACTGGTGGTTCACCTCACACCAGTCAGAATGGCTAAGATCAAAAAATCAGGAGACAGCAGGTGCTGGCAAGGATGTGAAGAAAAAGGAACACTCTTGCACTTCTGGTGGGATTGCAAGCTCGAACTACCACTCTGGAAAACATTCTGGAGGTTCTTCAGAACACTGGGCATGATACTGCTGGAGGGCCCTGTTATACCATTCCTGAGCATATACTCAGAGGATTCCCAAATTTGTACTGAGGACACATGCTGCACTATGTTCATAGCAGCCCTATTTATAATATCCAGAAGCTGGAAAGAACCCATATTTCCCTCAACAGAGGAATGGATACAGAAAATGTGGTGTATTTAAACAATGTAATACTACTCAACTATTAAAATTAATAAATTCATGAATTTCTTAGGCAAATGTGTGGAACTGGAAAATATCATCCTAAGTGAGTGAACCCAATCACAAAAGAACACACATGGTATGCACTCACTGATTAGTGGATATTAGCCCAAAAGCTTGAATTACACAAGATACAATTCACATATCAAATGATGCCCAAGTAGAAGGAATAACAAAGTTTGGATACTCTTGCCCTTCTTAGAAGGGAGAACAAAATACCCACAAAAGGAGTTACAGAGATGAAGTGTAGAGCGAAGACTGAGGGAAAGGTCATCTGGAGACCTCTGCATCTAGTGATCCAGCCCATATACAGTTACAATACCCAGACACTATTATTAATGCCCACAAGTACTTGCTGACTGGAGGCAGATATAGCGGTCACCTGGGAGGCTCTGCTAGTGCACGACAAATACAGAGGGGAACACTCTCAGCCAGCTATTGGTCTGAGCACACGGTCCCCAATGGATGAGCTAGAGAAGGACCCAAAGACCTAATGGGGTGCAGCACCATAGTAGCACAAAGATATGAGCCACCCAGTACTCCCAGAACTCCAAGGGACAAATCCATCAGAGGCTTACTGTTGAATTAGCTCACCTTTTGTAGTATTCTCTGAAATCTAGCTCACTGGTTCAACTCAGCTATTTGTGCTAGAAACTGCTTGCCAATCTGACTGATTCAATCAACCTTATTTAGGCTTCTTGTTGAATTGTTCTGCTTAGCTTCAAAGGAATTCTCTCATTCTGGTCTAATCTTCTGGATCTTTATCATTTTGTGGCTCATTCTGTCTTCAACTGTCTCTGCAAAACTGTCCTGGTAATAATCTCTCTCTCTCTCTCTCTCTCTCTCTCTCTCTCTCTCTCTCTCTCTCTCTCTCTCTCTCTTCCTACTTTCTGTGTTGCAACTTTAAGTCACCTCTCTTTTCTGTGCTGTTCTCTTAAGTAACCTCTGTTTTCTTTGCTCTTCTCATAAGATTTGATTGACTCCTATCTCGAACTCATTCTGTTGAATCTTTCTCTAATTCATCACTTTGGTGCTCCTCAATTAGATGAGGTGCTGCTTCCTTCTCTAAACTAACCTTACCTACATTGTTTTGGAGTAAAGATGCATACTAAGGGCATTTCTATATTCCAGTCAGAGGGATTAAAGATGTGTGGCATGTCTGCATTCCAGTCGATTTACACAGACCTAGATCTTTAGATGTAATCACTTCTCAGAGGTGGCGTCTATTAAAATTCTTCTACAGAGAACCTCTATCAGAGTCATGAAGCATATTTTAAGAATTTTTTTGTTCTTAAGTTATGTTGTAATATTCAGACTTGCTATGGAAAGTTTGCTGAGTCTAACTAAGTCCTACTTTCCCAGATGTTATTGATTCTGTTATTATGCTAGTGTTTAAGCATCTGGGATTGGGGTAATTCTAGGTGCTATTCTCTGGTCTTGTATTTTTTGGGTGGGCATTTTGTTCTTTGATTTCTATTACCTTTCTGGTTTTTTTTAGAGTATCATTGCTGTGTGTTGCTTCGTTAGTCCCTTTGGAATGGGAGCGTAAATGAAGAAATGCTGCAGCAGAAAGTCTATGGGGATGGTTATAAGATTCTTGATTACATTTAATGATAGATGGAGATGTGAGTATCCACAGTTAACCTTCCTTCTTCCCTAGCCTATGTGGCCTATGGGTTCCTAGGGAGTTCCTGCTGCAATTGGGGACTGCAACAAACCATTCTGGTAGGGGGAAGGAAGCATGTAGGGAATGATCTGCCTGAATCATTGGAGATGAATATAGGGGTCAAGGGAGTCTCAAGTTTTGACTAAATCACTATTTTAAAAATATTTCTGTCTTTCCAGTATCTTTTGCCCTGCTTCAATAAATGGAAGAGTGGGTCCTGGAAATATTCCCATGTTCTGTGCTTCCAATCTTGCAACATTTCATACAACTCCATGAAGAGCTTCCAAACTGTAAATGAGAAGTCAGTGGTGATAAATGCATTATATTTTGTCAGTGTGCAAAGTTCCATTATAATCATAATTTTTCTAGTCATTATGTTAAGTCTCTCAAATTTTGTAACTATAGGACTTTGATGTACTTGACAGGGTAATACATGTAAAGATGGCAAACATCATTCCCATGCTATGGAACTTTCTGTGTCAAAATTTTTAGTGAAGCAAGAAATAAAGCATGCATGAATCATCTAGTTTATGTTACTTGATGGTAAAAGTTAAAAACTTTGTAACAAATGAACAAGTTATTTTAGAGTTAAATAAAAATCATAATGTACATATCTATGGTTGTTCCCACTGGTTTTCAACCTCGTGGCTACAAAGAATTAGGTTATGGTGCTAAACTTGCATAAGTTTATTAAAAATATAAAACTGAATCTGTACTGTGAACACTTTCAGCAATATCAAGTCAACAAATATGCTTCATCATTTATATAAAGTTTCAGTAAGATTCATAATTGAGATATTTATTAAACTATCAACAAGTAATAAATTATATTGAAACCAAATGCACACAAAAGGTAAAAATGTGGTAGAGTCACCAAACCCATGTAGACTCTTTTTAACAACAGCCAGCTCTCATTGGCAGTGTATCTGTAGTGAAGGGTTTCTATTGTTGAGAAGTTCTGGTACATATATTGGAAAAACATGAAGTGAAATCTTTTGGACCATAAATCATTGTGTGATCATCATGATTTTCACCTTAGCATATATTCTCCAGTGCAGAAGATGTAGAAGGTGATAATGATATCCATCAAACTATCTTTAGTTACTTGCAAAATAGATGTCAGATTCAGTTATGGGTGTATGAACACGTGAATATTCAGAAAGATAGTTTTGTTATATGCTTTTATGATTACACAGACCTCTTATTTGATGAAACCAAAGAGATTCATTCTAAAAAAAACGTCAAGAAGATAGCAGGGTTAGGTCATGTTAAGAAGGAACAATATTATTCTGCTTCAAACTGCCTCCATCTCAAGGAGAGACTCCAAGGCTTGACCCTATTACTGATGTTATGGTCTGCTCACAAACAGAAGCCTAGCATGTCTGCCCTCCAAGAGTCCCTGCAAGCAGCTGAGAGAGTCAGATGCATATACTTATACCCAACCAATGGACAGAAGCAGAAGACCACTGTGGTTGAATTAGGGAATGGCTGGAAGAAGCTGAGAAGGTGGGCAACCCCACAGGAAGACCAACAGTCTCAACTAACCTGGACCCCTGTGAACTTTCAGACAGTGGGCCACCAACCAGGTAGCATACAGCAGCTGATATGAGGCTCCCAACACACATACACCAGAGGACTGTCAGGTTTGGCCTCAGTGAGAGAAGACTCACCTAACCCTCAAGAGACTATGCCCCATGAAGTAGAGAGGTCTGATGGAGTAGAAGGGGGTAAGAGACATTCAATTGGATACAGGGAAGGAAGAATGGGATGAGGAACATCAGAGATGAGACAGGAAGCAGGGTAGTGACTGGACTATAAAAATAAGATTAAGTAATGATGATGATGATGATGATGATGATGATGATGATGATGATAATGATAATAATAATAATAATAATAATAATAATAATTATTATTATAATAATGAAGCAAAAAACAAAAGAGTAAATCAAATAAGAAAACACTTGGAGAAAATTATGGGAGTGAGTAAAATCTGCATATATGAAGAGAATTTTAGATGAAAAGAGAGACTATATGAGAAAAGGATAAAGTAATCTATCAGAAAAAATCTATTCAGAAAATAAAAATTAAGCAGAAAGCAAACAGTCTGACAATTCAGTTTTTATGGTTAATATTGTTTGTAGGTATATTCTAAAAAGTTTTACATATATGTGTACACTGGTTTTATATTTAATGTAACATTCTGATGAGTAGCCATAGCATGTGATATTCAAGGATTGGCCTACACTGAACCAGTGATATACAAACAAACTGTATGCATAGGGAATTTGATATATCTCCTAGTAAGTATCCTGCCTACCAGACATGCTCATTACATATTTTATTAGAACAGAAACAAGCATTTTTGGTGGATAAATGCATTGTTCAATTTCAATATTCAAAAAAGCTCAGGAGGGGTTCCATACCAAGCATTAGTCTGTAAAGCTAGGGATTGTAATAACAGTACTCTTTATTTTTGTAGAAAACATTTTAAAATAATTTACTATAGTTGTAGCATTGTTGAGTGCCTCACATTAACGTTCTAATGTATTAATATATTATTATATACAGAGGGTAAACCATTGAATCTCTTTAAAAATCATGCATTTTTTCAATTCTTATGAACTGAATCACATGGTTAACTAAAATCTGGCATCGTACATTGCAGTAAACATCTAGCCTATCTGATTTTTGTCAATGATATACTAACAAAAAATACATGGGGCTGCTTCAGTTTGTCCACAGCCCTTAGCTATGATTGTCTCCTGTTCTAGTGGTGGGGATAATTTTTGTCAGTTGCAGACAGTTAAATTTGAGGAACTCTAGAGAGGACATAAATAAGAGAACACTGAGAAGGTCGGTGGCAGCTGCTGCTCCTCCTGCTCCCAGTTGCTGTTGTTTCAATTTGAGGACAAGAAGTTGGAGATACCCTGACAATGAAGATTGGTCTGGACCCAAGAAACACAACTTCCCTAATCAGCAGGGAGTAGCCTATAGAGGTCTATACACTCTTTGCCTTCTAAGTTTCTTTTTCCTCTACTTAGTTTTGGGGTATGTAAAAGGATTAGGATGGAATATGGATAGATAGGGAAGTAGAGATATAGGAACACAATAAATGAGCTTTAAAAAATTAGGCATAAATCTATCAGAAGTCCCAGCTGTACCAAGGATACTCTACCATACAACAAGGACAACTACTTAAGTATGTTCACAGCAGTCTTACTCATAATAGCCAGAAACTAAAAATCAACCTAGATGTTCCTTAACTGAAGAATGGATAAAGAAAATATGGTTCATTCTTACAATGGTATATTACTCAGCCATTAAAACCAAGGTCATCATGACATTTGAAGTTGAATGGATGGAACTAGAAAATGTCATCTTGAGTGAGGTAACCCAGACCCAAAAGGCCATGCATGGTGTATATTCGCTTAAAATTGGATATTAACCATAAAGTACAGGATTACCATGCTACAATCCTCAGATCCAAAGAAGCTCAGTAACAAAAATCCCTAAGGGAGGATGTTTTAATCTCACACAGAAGAGGCAAGAAAATAGTCATCAGAGGTGGAGGGAGGGAGTTAACTGAGTAAGAGAGGAGGTGGGGAGGAAAATAATAAGGAGATTGGATGTAGGAAGAGTCACCAGGGAAAGTTGGCTGGAGACTAAACAGAAAGTAAAGGGGAGGGGTCATCTCTAGAAAGTGCCAGAGAGCTGGGATGAGGGAGCCTCTAAGGGAGTCTATGAGGGTCACTCTAAATGGGACTCATATCAGTGGGGAATATGGAAACTGAAGTAGCCATCTCTGGTACCCAGGCAGGACTCCCAGTGGAGGGATAAGGATACCACCTCATACACATATCCCTTTACCCAAAATATGTCCTGTATATAAGAAGTGCAGAGACAAAGAGGAAGCAGATACTGAGAGTAGACAAAATGTTTAGACCAACTTGAAACCCATCCCATGTGCAAACACCAATATCTGACACCTTTAATGATATTTTGTTATTCTTTAAGACAGGAGCCTAGCATAACTGTTCTCTGAGAGGCTCCAGCCAGCAGCCAATGGAAACAATTCAGTGAGCTCCATTTAAACTGTAGACAGAGCTTGAGAAGTCTTATGAACGAGTTGGAAGAAGGAGTGAAGAACCCAGAGGGGATAGGGAGTTTACAAGAAGATAAACTTAGTCCACTAATCAGGACTCCTGGGGGCTCCGAGAGACTGAACCATGGACCAAAGAGCATATAAGAACTGGAGCTAGACCCCTTTGCATATATGCCACAGATGTCCAGGTTGATCTTCTTGTGGGTCCCCAACAATTAAAGCAGGGGCTTATGGTGACTCTAATTCTTTTGTCTGTGGATCCTGTTCCCCTAACTGGGTGTCTTGTTTGGCCTCAATGTGAGAGGATGTACCTAGTCCTGCAGCAACTTGAGGTGCCAGGATGGGTTGGTATACAGTGAGGTCCTCCCTCTTGTCAGTGGTGAAAGGGACAGGGAAGGGAGCAGCCCAGTGTGTAGGTAGACTGGGAGGATGGAGGATGGGAACTTCAATGTTGATGTAAAGTGAATAAATAATGTAACTGAAAAAGAAAAATAAATAAAATAAAATAAATGATACTAGGTAGGCAAAATAAGTTAAAACTGTTTACTTAGAAAAATAAATACATGTATAAATATGTGATATTGTAAAATAACTAAGAAATAGTTAAGAAATAATGTTGCTGTATACAGTTTTCCCCTTTCACAAATGAAATTAAGACATTAGATATCATATACTAATACTTACTTTGTAGAATTGGAATTTGATCATTTCTTTTTTTACTCAGCCCAAGTCACAAACCATGATCTCATAGAAGAGGATTGCCTCTTTAATCTTTGACATATGATATGTTATCTGTTTTAACTTTATTTATAACTTTCACACTTACTAATTTTGAGGCAAGTTTTATTGTTGTTGGGCTTTTTTTTTTTTGTAACTACAGTTCCTAGTGTCTGGATTTTATTCTCTCATTATTAGATTGAAGCTCAGCATTTTGTTAAAAAAGAAATGAAGGTCTTCTTTTCTCCATGAGATATATTGGGGAGATATGTGAAAAATTTATTACATAGCATATCAGTTGTTAATAATTTAAATGTCACATTTGTCTTTCTTCATTGTAATGTAACAATTCCTTATATTTAACATAAGGTCTGAAATTTTCTAGCTATTTATTTTGGCCCTTTTATCTCTTTATATTTATATATTTCATTTTCAGGGTTTTTTGAAAATTTACTTTTAATTGTATGGTTGTCTGTGACTCTATGAGTAAACACTACATATGTGTGCTTGTCCTTAGTGGCCAGAAAAGAATGTACAATATTTTGTCCTTCTCATATTTTCAGGTAATGTAGTCATTCTTGGATTTCTGATGGGGTTGAAGACTTATAGTCTTATAACAGTCCAAGCTGTTAGCATTTAGAAAGATGGTACAGATTTGAGAGGATGGTTTTCAGATCAGTTACAATCTAAAGCCAGGAATTGAGTCAGTTGTAGAATTATGTCTTTTAAATTCAAATAGATGACAGGGATACTACTTAATTGATAAAAAATGATTGACTGGGTATTAGGTCTATCGTGTACGTTATAAATTACAAAATGCTAATAATTGCACTCAATTGATGTCTGAGATAAAAGAGCCTATTAATTGGACAGAAAAGGGCAAGTGTTGTGGATAGGCCTGGGCTAGTATTTTGATGCTAATTGATGCTAATTCTACTCCTCAGAGGGACTCCAGATGAAGAGTTGCCTTGTGAACCTTCTCCCCACCTTAACTTTTCAAATAAAGGCTTGAGCCAATGATTGGGCAGGAGGAAGGGGGAAGAGCTGAGAGTGTAGGGGAGGAGTGACAGGGGGGGGGATAAACAAGAGGGGGAGGAGCTACGGCAGATCAATGGAGAGACAGCAGGGAGAGAAGCTGGGGATCTGGAGAAACCACAAGTTATTGGGATAATATAGGTGGAAATAGAGTAGTGGAGTGGGAGAACTGCCCAATCTAGGCTTGTAGCATGTTTTGTTAATTGATTGAGTTTTAGCTTTCTTTTTTTTTTTAATTTTTATTTCTATATTCTTTGTTTACATTCCAAAGGCTTTCCCCTTTCCCATTTCCCCCCTCACCATATGTCCCATAAGTCCTCTTCCCTCTGCCCATTCCCCAATCACACACACACACACACACACACACACACACACACACACGATTTTTCTCTTTTGCTACTCTCCTACAAAACTGGATCCAGTCTTTTCAGGACCAGGGTCCTCTCCTTCCTTCTTTTTTTTTTTTCTGGTTTTTCAAGACAGGGTTTCTCTGTTTAGTCCTGGCTGTCCTGGAACTCACTCTGTAGTCCAGGCTAGCCTCGAACTCAGAAATCTGCCTGCCTCTGCCTCCCAAGTGCTGGGATTACAGGCATGCGCCACCATGCCTGGCCCTCTCCTTCCTTCTTGGGAATCTTTTGATTTGCTAATTGTGCCTTTACTATTCAGAGCTTTTGGGCTCATTAATATCCACTTATCAGTGATTGCATTTCATGTGTATTCTTTTGTGATTGTGATTGTGTTAACTCACTTAGGATGATATTTTACAGATCCAACCATTGGCCTACACATTGCATGAATTTATTACTTTTAATTGCTGAGTAGTATTCCATTATATAAATATACCACATTTTCTGTATCCATTCCTCCTTTGAGGGACATCTGGGCTCCTTCCAACTTCTGGCTATTATAAATAAGGCTGCTATGAACATAGTGGAGCATGTGTCTTTATTGTATGCAGGGGAATCCTCTGGGTATATGCCCAGGAGTGTTATGACAGGGTCCTCTGGACGTGTCATGCCCAAGAGTTTAGCTTTCTTTTACAGGAGTATTGGGTTGGAAACAAAGTAGCAACAACTTACAGGATGATGATTGCATTACAAATGCATGTGAGCTGCACAGTGTGGGTTCTGAGGACCAAACCTGTGTACCATGTAATATCCACATGTGTTCTAAATCTGCTATGCTATCTCTCCAGTTCCCTTCAGTAGAATTCTTAAAGAGAGATGTATGTGGGCCCAGGTAGCTACTCGTAAGCAGTAATTGTATATGGCTAACTCAGATAAGAAACACAAGATCTGAAAATCCGTAAAATATGTACTTAAAAAGAATTATTCAAGTTAAGTGTCTGTAAAAGAAAACTTTTATTTAAATAAACTCTAAATATTTTACATAATATGAGGAAATATTTTAAAAATTGCCAATGATAATTTACTCCAAAGGAAGCTTCAAGTACCAGAACTGTGATATATCCAATTGAGTTTGACCAAAAGGGTCCCAAGGAAATCTTCAAACAATGGAGGCTGTTGGCAAAACAATTGACAAGCTGATTTTAAAGCCCCATTGTTGAAGACAACACCTGCACATCTTGCTGAACGTGGAGAGGCAGAGCTGGTGCTTACATAGAACCATTACCCCTATGTTCTAGTGTTTTTGGTACAGAAAGGTACTCTACAAGCTGTCCTGAAATTTCATCTGTAGACAAGGCTGCCTATAACTTCAGAGATACATCTGCCTCTGTCTTGAGATTAGATTTGTGTGCCAATACTCTCAGCTCTGCCAGATTCCTTTTAGAAAAGGAAACTGATTAATGATACCTGATTTAAAATATTTCATATGTCATTTCTTCTTTAGTGCATGCTGGTATTTTCTTTGTACACTTTGGCATATTAATTATTTAACAATAGTATTTATCTGACCTGGGTTAAATTCTAGAATAGATCTTTTCAGAAAATATAATTTCCCTACAAAGTTTTCCTTTATGGTTTCAATTTAAAATTTTTAATTAAAACAAAATTATGCAATTTGCTCTTCTTTCTAATCCCCTCTTTGTCTTCTTTCACTCAAATGCATGGCCTCTTTAAGTATTATTGGATTTGTAACAGGATGGATCAACCTATGAATACTGCATGCTATTGCTGTCAAGAATAGGTTATAAAAACTAAAATATAAAATCTCTCCTCCAGATCAAAGGGAACCTGTGAAACAGGTGGTAGAAATAGTATGTCAGAGCAAGAGGAGATGGAGAACATAAAAAAAAAAATCAATGGAGTGAAGCTCATATGAGCTCACAGGGAGTGACGCAGAAAGCATTGGGCCAACCCAGGTCTATATAAATAAAGTTGTAGGTTCTACAACCTACTCTTAATGGTCATAGCATATAAGAGTCATAGTTTGACCTACACTGAAAAAGAGATATAAATATAACTTATATATCTAAGGAATTTGACATACGTCAAAGCATCCTATTTACCATATATCACCCAATACATATTTCATTAACTAAACCTGAAACAAGCATTTTTGAAGGATAAAACCATGGTGCAGTTTTAGTGTTAAAAGATCATAAAATGTTCTACAGTATGTACAGTTAGTAACTGTATTGACAATACTCTTTATAGTGTTAGAAAACATTTAAAAACAATTTAAAATAGTGGCAACATAGTTGACTTCCTTATTATAACATATGAAATTATTAATACATCGTTATTTATACATGGGAATGACTTACTGAATCTCTTGAAAAATCTTAGAGTTAATCAGATCTTGTGAACCAAGGTCTGGCATTGTACACTACAAAAAACCCATCTGGTTTTAATCCATGATATATGAACAAGAAATTTTAAAGGAAAACTCCCTGTTTTTCCCTCTTTCTTCTTGCCCATCAATGAACAAGAAAAAAACTAAAAGGGTGTCGAAGATCTTCTAAACGCTGTAGTTGGCTTATTACTGAGTTTAATTTTGGATACACTTTTGTTATTTCAGAGTGTACAGACTAGATTAATAGTAAGATAATTAGCTGGTTACAGTAAATTTGTCATTGTGTATATCTGTACACAAATTATAGGCCCAAAGTATCACCTCTAATGTTGTATGTAATTTTCAGTCCTTCAGCTGCCATTTTATGAGTCACATTCCCAAATGTTTCATTCAGCTTTATGATACCTGTACAGCTGCCATTCTATCACAGATGCTTGAAAATAATATTTTCAACTCACGTTAAAAGAACAAAAAAGAATATTTATTATAGATGATTTGAAAGTTCTTAAGGAAGCCTAGTTCTGACAGTGTTTCATTCTTTTGCAGTTGCTTCTGACAGGCTGAGATCCAGGGTTTGTTTGGTTTTCATTTTCATTACACCAACCTTTACAAACGTTAGGAATCTGTGTTATAAATAAATGGACAAAAGAAATAGGAATATATTTTATGACACCTCATCTTTCTTTCTATTGCACTTTTATAATGCTTTATTTAGCTGTGTTTATTTAAAGCAGCCATTATGTTGAAAAGATAATTTATGTAAATATAATCTATAAAGGGAAAATATTTATGAGAGCAAAATCGAATAAGAGAGGCACATACTAATTAAATAATGTCAACTGCTAAGGTAAAAAAATCATGATGTTAAAAAATGTCTAGAAACATCATTCCTTTGCTTATTGAGATTCTGTAATGATATAGGCAATAGTTTATTATAGAAGGATGCTTTTAAGTCAACAGTTGGATATGAGAAAACCCAGAAGTTATTGAAAATAATTATTAGTATAATACAGCCTTGAATTAATTTTAATAAACCCAAAGTCATCTATAGTCTCTTAACCATTTCATTTGATATTAATTATTTTTAGAAAAATTATATATTCATACATATCCATTCTCTAATGTTCATTTTAAAACAATATCATAATCTGATAATTCTTATTTTTCTAACTTAGAAGAAAATTATGCAACTACCTAAGAAATCTCAAGAATAATCATAGACTAACTAACTGGTCACTTTAGCTTAGTGACATACACATGGCAGACAGAAATCCATTACTGAAAACAAATACAGTGACTAAAAAAGCAAAGCTTGAGGTCTTTTTTTTTTTATGAGATATACACTTACAAGATCTTAGAAACTGCAAAATGGAGATGTCATCGGCTAAGTTTCAGGAACTATTCTTAAGTACCCTGTGGGATTTCCAGTGTCCCGGATTAGAAATCTATACATGTTTGGTTTGATTCTTCTCTGTTTATTTTCAATCCTTATCTATGAAATGTACTCTAATCTTTTGTAAGATAAAAGAAGAACACAGGGCAAAACATCTCACTTCTAACAAACTATGTGCTGGAATCAAAGAGAACTGTCTGAGTGTTATCAGCATAAACAAAGTGGTTTCCATTTGAGATAATTTAACTGGAGAAAATAATTCGTACCATCTTAAAGAAATCTGCCTATGTAAGTAATAAGTGTGGTTTTTGTTCCAGTATAGTTTGTCATTTTGTATGACTCAGAGTAGAGGAAGTGATATTTTAAGGTCAGTCTTTGAAAATGTTAACCATAATTATTTCATTTCAGAATATATTCACTTTTAAAAAGTACATAGCACATTTAATTAGATTTAAATTATCTTTTTAAAACCATTACTACTTGAATGCAATAGAAATTATAGCAATTTAGACAGCATTTCAACCTCTTAAAAAAGAGTAATACATTTCTCTTCATTACACTTAGCCAATATCTTCAGTTAATTTTGACATTTTTTTCTTTAGGCTTCATTTCTGCTCTTAGTTCCAGTATTTTTCTCCTTATACATGCTTTAAAATAATTCTACACATTCACAAGCATCTGAAATAGAATCTGCTCAAACTGATCATCATGTCTGGAAAATCAGCTCTTTTCAGTATTTGACTCTCCTCAGTAATTTCCATGACCTTAATTACACTAAGATGTTTAGAGAAATCATAGAAAATAAAATGTGTACTCTTTAATATACTCAAATCTTATCTAAGTTATTAATCAGATTGAAGAATGTAAATTCCTATATTGAAGTCACTAAACTAAAGCTGTATGTTGAATGACAATGAAAGGAATATGTAATTAGAAGCATATATTAAGTAAAATCTTGGCTGCTTAAAATTCCCTAGAGCTAAAGCTTAGAAACAAAATTAATACACAAGCCATGGTGCTTGTAGACCCAACAATCAAATGAGTTGCAGAAAGTTCTTAGGCCTTGTTTTGACTGCAAAACATTACCACGTTGTTTTCTAGCTGGAGAACATGTACCCCTCGGGCTACTTGAAGAAATTCTGCAGCATTTTTAGGCACTCGATATTTTAAGTGAATCAGTACCCATATCATTAACTTTTCTATGAACTCTTTCTATAATTGATCGGCATGATATTGTGTCTTTGAGGCATATTGTGAAATTGCCATTTCCACATTTCCTTTCCTGTTTCTTTCCTAATTTGCTGAACAAGGCATGACTATATCTAACACTGAATCCAGGAGGCAAGGCATCTTCCCAGAATAGAGAGGGCTGTAGAGCCAGTAAGGAGGGGATTTTTAATAATTTTTAAGTATACTTCCTAATGACTGGATTGACAACTAATGCCTTGGACCAAGCCAAGTGGCCATGTTGCAAATCTAGCAATCCTCTTAAACCATATTTCTTTTCATTTCCTTTATCAATCTATGTTAAGAAAGTCAGAGAGAGATCCAGTATTCTCTAAGTGATGAGGCTGTTAATAGGCCATCCAAACTAAAGGAGTCAGTCATAAATACCCATATATAAGAGAAATACTAGGTAGGCTCTATAGGTTATGTAGTAAGTTATATAACAAAGATAAAGAACGAATGGATATAATGGTGGTTGAGGCCACCTGGAGCAATTAAAGACAGGAGAAGGATGGTTGGCAATGATGCAAATATAGCACTCATATATAAAATCATCATAAAATATCAATAAAAGAGAGAGCTAGCTGTTTTTCCTAATGCTTTTTGTTGTGTTCATACTGACATGTATGCAGAGAGGCAGGTAGGTTGGTAGTACTAAAATCTGCTTCAACTTGACCACTGTCTTGAATATTGCAAAAAGTGATAGTAAAAAATGTTTAGACATACTTAGATTTACAAATATAAAAATAACATTAAAACAAAGCAAAGGTATCTAAAACACTCCCAGATAATGTTCTCAAGTAAAATATAAACCTAATAAATAGAAAAATACTAACTTTCAAGAACCATGAATAATTAAATATGAATATGGAATTCTGTAATATAATGTTTTCAGACTTAATTAATTTGAACTTAATAAATCAATAGTAATAGTTTACCATGAGGTATAATTTAAGATTTTTTAAAATACATATAGGTTTTACATTTTTTACATTTATTATTGTTTATTAATATTGGTAATTTTCAATTATTACCAATATATATATTTTCAAGGTTTTTTTTAAATTTTTATTTTCTATATTCTATGTTTACATTCCAAAGGCTTTCCCCTTTCCCAGTTTCCCCCCTCCATACTTCCCATAATTCCTCTCCCCCTCAACTATTCCCCAATCATTCCCCCTCCTCCCACGGTTTCTCTACAAAACTGGATCCAATCTTTACAGACCCAGGGTCCTCTCCTTTCTTCTTCTTGGGAATTATTTGACTTGCTAATTGTGCCTTGAGAATTTAGGGCTTTTGGGCTCATTAATATCCACTTATCAGTGATTGCATTTCATGTGCATTCTTTTGTGATTGGGTTAACTCATTCAGGATGATATTTTCCAGGTCTAACCATTTACCTACAAATTGCATGAATTCATTATTTTTAATTGCTGAGTAGTATTCTATTGTATAAATATACCACATTTTCTGTATCCATTCCTCCTTTGAGGGATATCTGGGCTCCTTCCAATTTCTGGCTATTATAAACAAGGCTGCTATAAACATAGTAGAGCAAGTGTCTTTATTGTATGCAGGGGAATCCTCTGGGTATATGCCCAGGAGTGGTATGCCAGGGTCCTCTGGAAGTGACAAGCCCAATTTTCTGAGGAACCACCAAACTGATTTCCAGAGCGGTTTTACCATTTTTGCAATCCCACCAACAGTGGAGGAGTGTTCCTCTTTCTCCACATCCTTGCCAGCACTTGTAGTCTCTTGAGTTTTTAATCTTAGCCATTCTGACTGGTGTGAGGTGGAATCTCAGGGTTGTTTTGATTTGCATTTCCCTGATGACTAATGATGTTGAACATCTCTTAAGGTGTTTCTCGGCCATCCGAATTTCTTCTGGTGAAAATTCTTTGTTTAGCTCTGTACCCCATTTTTTGATAGGGTTATTTGGTTCTTTGGGGTCTAACTTCTTGAGTTCTTTGTATATATTAGATATTAGCCCTCTGTCGGATGTGGGGTTGGTGAAGAACTTTTGCTACTTTGTTCGTTGCTGTTTTGTCCTTCTGACAGTGTCCTTTGCCTTACAGAAACTTTGTGATTTTATGAGGTCCCATTTGTCAATTCTTAATCTTAGTGCATAAGCTATTGGTGTTCTGTTCAGGAACTTTCCCCCTGTGCCTATGTCCTCCAGGGTCTTCCCAAGTTTCTTTTCTAATAGTTTCAGTGTGTCTGGTTTCATGTGGAGGTCCTTGATCCACTTGGAGTTGATCTTAGTGCAAAGAGAGAAGAATGGGTCAATTCGCATTCTTCTGAATGTTGATCTCCAGTTGAACCAGCACCATTTGTTAAAAAGGCTATCTTTATTCCACTGGATGGTTGTGGCTCCTTGATCAAAGATAAAGTGACCATAAGTCTGTGTGTTCATTTCTGAGTCTTCAATCCTATTCCATTGATCTACATGCCTGTTGCTCTACCAATACCATGCAGTTTTTACACAATTGCTCTGTAGTACTGCTTAAGGTCAGGGATATTGATTCCCCCCAGAAGTCCTTTTATTGTTGAGAATAGTTTTAGCTATCCTGGGTTTTTTGTTGCTTCAGATGAATTTGAGAATTGCTCTTTCTAGATCTATGAAGAATTGAGTTGGGATTTTGATGGGGATCACATTGAATCTGTATATTGCTTTTGGCAAGATGGCCATTTTTACTATATTGATCCTGCCAATCCAGGAGCAAGAAATATTTTTCCATCTTCTGAGGTCTCCTTCGATTTCTTTCTTCAAGGACTTGAAGTTCCTGTCATACAGATCTTTCACTTGTATGGTTAGAGTTACGCCAAGGTACTTTATGTTGTTTGTGGCTATTTTGAAGGGTGTTATTTCCCTAACTTCTTTCTCAGCCTGCTTGTCCTTTGAGTACAAGAAGGCTACTGATTTGCTTGAGTTAATTTTATAACCAGCCACTTTGCTGAAGTTGTTTATCATCTGTAGAAGTTCTCTGGTGGAGTTTTTTAGGTCGCTTAAGTAAACTATCATATCATCTGCAAATAATGATAATTTGACTTCATCCTTTCAAATTTGTATCCTTTTGACTTCCTTTTGTTGTCTAATAGCTCTCGCTAGAACTTCAAGTACTATATTGAAAAGATATGGAGAGAAAGGGCAGCCTTGTCTAGTCCCTGATTTTAGTGGGATTGCTTCAAGTTTTTCTCCATTTATTTTGATGTTGGCTACTGATTTGCTGTAGATTGCTTTTACTATGTTTAGGTATGGGCCTTGAATTCCCGCTCTTTCCAAGACTTTTAGGATGAAAGGATGCTGAATTTTGGCGAATGCTTTTTCAGTATCTAATGAGATGACCATGTGGTTTTTTTCTTTTAGTTTGTTTATGTAGTGGATTACATTGATGGATTTCCATATATTGAATCATCCCTGCATCCCTGGGATGAAGCCTACTTGATCATGGTGAATGATCGTTTTGATGTGCTCTTGGATTCGGTTGGCAAGAATTTTATTTAGTATTTTTGCATCGATATTCATAAGAGAAATTGGCCTGTAGTTCTCTTTCTTTGTTGGATCTTTTTGTGATTTAGGTATTAGCATAATTGTGGCTTCGAAGAATGAGTTGGGCAGTGTCCCTTATGTCTCTATTTTGTGGAATAATTTGAATAGTATTGGTGTTAAGTCTTCTTTGAAGGTCTGGTAGAATTCAGCACTAAAACCATCTGTTCCCGTACTTTTTTTGTTTGGGAGGCTTTCTATAACCCCTTCTATTTCTTTAGGGGTTGTGGGACTATTTAGCCGATCTAATTGATGCTGATTTAATTTTGGTATTTGGTATCTCTCTAGGAAATTGTCTATTTCCTCCAGATTCTCTAGTTGTTTTGAGTATAGACCTTTGTAGTAGGATCTGATGATCTTTTGAATTTCCTCAGTTTCTGTTGTTATGTCTCCCTTTTCATTTCTAATTTTGTTAATTTGTATACTGTGTCTGTGTCCTTTGGTTAGTCTGGCTAAGGGTTTATCTATCTTGTTGATTTTCTCAAAGATCCAGCTCCTGGTCTTGTTGATTCTTTGTATAGTTCACTTTGTTCCTACTTGATTGATTTCAGCCCTGAGTTTGATGATTTCTTGTCTTCCTCTCCTCCTGGGTGAATTAACTTCTTTTTCCTCCAGGGCTTTAAGGTGTGCCGTTAAGTTGCTAGTGTATGCTCTCTTCAGTTTCTTTTTGGATGTACTTAGAGCAATAAGTTTTCCTTTTAGCATTGCTTTCATAGTGTCCCATAGATTTGGGTAGGTTGTACCTTCATTTTCATTGAATTCTAAAAAGTCTTTGATTTCTTTTTTTATTTCTTCCTTGACCAAGGTGTCATTGAGTAGAGTATTGTTCAGTTTCCATGTGTATGTGGGCTTTGTGTTGTTTTTGTTGTTATTGAAGACCACCCTTACTCCATGGTGATCTGATAGGAGGCATGGGATTAGCTCGATCATCTTGTATTTGTTGACATCTCTCTTGTGACCAATTATATGATCAATTTTGGAGAAGGTACCATGCGGTGCTGACAAAAAGTTATATTCTATAGCTTTAGGATGAAATGTTCGATATATATCTGTTAAATCCAATTGGTCCAAAGTTTCAATTAGTTTCACTGTGTCCCTGTTTAGTTTCTGCTTTCCTGATTGGTCCATTGAAGAGACTGGAGTGTTGAAGTCACCCACAATTATTGTGTTAGGTGTAATGTGTGCTTTAAGCTTTAGTAAGGTTTCTTTTACGAATGAGGGTGCCCTTGCATTTGGAGCATAGATGTTCTGTATTGAGATCTCTTCTTGGTGGATTTTCCCTGTGGCCAGCAAGAAGTGACCTTCTGATTCTCTTTTGATGACTTTAGGTTGGAAGTCAATTTTATCTGATATTAGAATGGCTACTCCAGCTTGTTTCCTGAGACCAGTTGCTTGTAAAATTGTCTTCCAGCATTTTACTCTAAGGCAGTGTTTGTTTTTCACACTGAGATGTGTTTCCTGTATGCAGCAAAATGTAGGGTCCTGTTTCCATATCCAGTCTGTTAATCTATGTCTTTTTATTGGGGAATTGAGTCCATTGATGTTAAGAGTTATTAAGGAATACTAATTATTACCTGCAGACATTTTTGAAATTATTTCTATTTAATTAATTAATTAATTAATTAATTAATTATTTTATATTTGAGAATTTATCTTTTTTTGGGTTTGATGAGAGGAGTTTTCTATCTTGCTTCTTCCCGGGTGTAGTTTCTGTCCCTGTCTTGGTGTTTTCCCCCTATTATCCTTTGTAGGGCTGAATTTGTAAAAGATATTGTGCAAATTTGATTTTGTCATGGAATACCTTGATGTCTCCATCTATGGCGATTGAGAGCTTTGCTGGGTAAAGTAGTTTTGGCTGAAATTTGTGTTCTCTTAGAGTTTGCATGATATCTGCCCAGGATCTTCTAGCTTTCATGGTCTCAGGTGGGAAGTCTGGTGTTATTCTGATAGGTCTTCCTTTATATGTTACTTGGCCTTTTTCTCTTGCTGCCTTTAATATTCTTTCTTTGTTTAGTACATTTGGAGTTTTGATTATTATGTGACAGGATGTATTTCTGTTCTGGTCCAGTCTGTTTGGGGTACTACAGGCTTCTTGTATATTCATAGGCATCTCTCTCTTTAGGTTGGGGAAGTTTTCTTCCATAATTTTGTAGAAGATATTTGCTGGCACTTTAACTTGTAAATCTTCACTCTCATCTATACCTATAATCCTTAGGTTTGGTTTTCTCATAGTGTCCTGGATTTCCTGGATGTTTCGGGATACAACCTTTTTGCACTTAATATTTTCTTTGACTGTTGAATCAATGGTTCCTATGGTATCTTCGACTTTTGAGATTCTGTCTTCTATCTCTTATATTCTATTGTTGATATTTGCATCTATGGCTCCTGATTTCTTCCCAAGGTTTTCTATCTCCAATGTTGTCTCCCTCTCTGATTTCTTAGTTGTTTCTACTTCTGTTTTTAGTACCTGGATGGATGTGCTCAGATCTTTCGCTTGCTTGATTGTGTTTTCATGTATTTCTTTAATAGATTTTTGTGTTTCCTCTTTCATAGCTTCTACTTGTTGGCCCACGTTCTTCTGTATTTCTTTAAGTGATTTTTGTCTTTCTTCCTTATTGTCTTCTTCTTTTTGATCCATCTTCTCCTGAATTTCTTGAAGTGATTTTTGTATTTGCCTTGTAAAGGCTTCTAACTTTTGATCCATTTTCTCCTCTATTTCTTTATGAGATTTTTCTATGTGTTTAGCTACCAGCATCCTGACCAGTGATTTTATATCCAAGTCTTGTTTTTCTGGTGTTTTGGGGTATCCAAGGCTTCCTGTTGTTGGCGAACTGGGTTCAGATGCTGTCATGTTGCCTTGATTTCTGTTAGTAATGTTCCTTTGTTTTCCTTTGCCATCTGGTTATTTCTGGTGTTAGTTGGCCTTGTTGTCACTGGCTGGTGTTTGAATCTCCTGTGAGGCTGGGCTCCCCTGTTGTTTCTCTACTGGTGATTATGAGTGACTGCTGCTCTAAGGGATCAGGAGCTGTCTGCCACCCACTGCCTCTGTGCAAGGCCTGAGGGCGCAGGGAAGTCCCACAGAGCCTTGGTGGGCAGAGCTGGGCCTGCCTGATGGCGAGAGCCTAGCAGATCCTCCCCCCCCGCCCCCGCGAAGGTAGCCCTGGATGGAGTATGTCTACCTGGGCCTCTCCAACTGTGTCCTGGTTGCTGGTTTTACATTTTAAGACTTCTTTTTATTGGATATATTCTATATTTACAATTCATTTCCTTTTTTTGGTTCCCCACACCCCAAAGGTCCCACATGCCCTTTTTCCTCCCCCTGCTCCCTCATCCACCCCTTCCCTCTTCCCTGTTCTTGTATTCCCCTACAATGATGCTTTGATCATTTCCAGCACCAGTGTCTACTCCTTTCTTCTTGTCAGACATCATTTGGTATGTGAATTCTGTCTTTGGTGTTCCAAGATTCTAGGCTAATATCCACTTATCAGTGACTGCATACCATGGGTATTCTTTTGAGACTGGGTTGCCTCACTTAGTATGACGTTCTCCAGCTCCATCCATTTCTCCAAGAATTTCATGAATTCATTGTTTCTAATGGCTGAATAGTACTCCATTGTGTATATACACCATATATTTTGTATCCATTCTTCTGTTGAGGGACATCTTGGTTCTTTCGAGCTTCTCACTATTATAAATAAGGCTGCTATGAACATAGTGGAGCATGTATCCTTATTGCATGCTGGGGAATCTTCTGGGTATATTCCCAGGAGTGGTATGGCTGGGTCCTCTTGATGTATCATGTCCAGTTTTCTGAGGAACCGCCAGACTGATTTCCAGAGTGGCTGCACCAGCTTGCAGTCCCACCAGCAGTGGAGGAGTGTTCCTCTTTCTCCACATCCTCGCCAACACCTGATGTCTTCTGAGTTTTTAATCCTAGTCACTCTGACAGGTATGAGGTGAAATCTCAGGGTTGTTTTGATTTTAATTTCTCTAATGACTAATGATGTTGAACATTTTTTAAGGTGTTTCTTCAGGTGAAAAGTCTTTCTTTAGCCATCCGAATTTCTTCAGGTGAAAAGTCTTTCTTTAGCTCTGTACCCCATTTTTGGATAGGGTTATTTGGTTTTCTGGGGTCTAACTTCTTGGGTTCTTTGTATACATTGGATATTAGCCCTCTGACGGATGTGGGGTTGGTGAAGATCTTTTCCCAATTTGCTAGTAGCTGATTTGTCCTTTTGACAGTGTCTTTTGCCTTACAGAAACTTTGTAATTTTCTGAGGTCCCATTTGTGTATTCTTGCTCTTAGAGCATAAACGATTGGTGTTCTGTTCAGGAACATTCCCGCTGAGCCAATGTCCTCAAGGGTCTTCCCCAGTTTCTTTTCTATTAGTTTTAGTGTGTCTGGTTTTATTTGGAGGTCCTTGATCCACTTGGAGTTGAGCTTAGTGCAAGAAGATAAGAGTGGATCAATTCTCATTCTTCTGCATGATACTTCCAGAGGATGCCGCCATACCACTCCTGGGAATATGCCCAGAAGATTCCCCAGCATGCAATAAGGATACATGCTCCACTATGTTCATAGCAGCCTTATTTATAATAGCCAGAATCTGGAAAGAACCCAGATGTCCTTCAACAGAGGAATGGATACAAAATATGTGGTATATATTCACAATGGAATACTATTCAGTCATTAGAAACAATGAGTTCATGAAATTCTTAGAGAAATGGATGGAGCTGGAGAACATCATACTAAGTGAGGTAACCCAGTCTCAAAAGAATACCCATGGTATGCAGTCACTGATAAGTGGATATCAGCCTAGAATCGTGGGACACCAAAGACACAATTCACATACCAAATGATGTCTGACAAGAAGAAAGGAATGGACACTAGTGCTGGAAAGGATCAAAGCATCAGTGTAGGGGAATAACAGAACAGGAAAGTGGGAAGGGGTGGATGAGGGAGCAGGGGGAGAGAAAAGGGCATGTGGGACCTTATGGGGGGGTGGGGAAAAAAAAAGGGAAATGAAATATAAATATAGAATATATCCAATATATATATATATATATATATATATATATATATATATGAGTGTCAAGGACCTTAAAAAATGTTCAACATCACTAGTCATTAGGGAAATGCAAATTAAAACAACCCTGAGATTTCACCTCACACCAGTCAGAATGGCTAAGATTAAAAACTCAGAAGACATCAGGTGCTGGCGAGGATGTGGAGAAAGAGGAACACTCCTCCACTGCTGGTGGGAATGCAAGCTGGTACAACCACTCTGGAAATCAGTATGGCGGTTCCTCAGAAAACTGGGCGTGACACTTCCGGAGGACCCAGCCATACCACTCCTGGGAATATACCCAGAAGATTCACCAGCATGCAATAAGGATACATGCTCCACTATGTTCATAGCAGCCTTATATATAATAGCCAGAAGCTGGAAAGAACCCAGATGTCCCTCAACAGAGAAATGGATACAAAAAATGTGGTATATATACACAATGGAGTACTATTCAGCCATTAGAAACGAGGAATGGATACAAAAAATGTGGTATATATACACAATGGAGTACTATTCAGCCATTAGAAACAATGAATTCATGAAATTCTTAGAGAAATGGATGGAGCTGGAGAATGTCATACTAAGTGAGGTGACCCAGTCTCAAAAGAATACCCATGGTATACAGTCACTGATAAGTGGATATTAGCCTAGAAGCTTGGAACACCAAAGACACAAATCACATATCAAGTGATGTCTCACAAGAAGAAAGGAGTGGACGCTGGTGCTAGTGACCAAAACATCATTGTGGGGGAGTACAAGAACAGTAAGGTGGGAGGGGTGGATGCGGGAGCAGGGGGAGGGAAAAGGACATGTGGGACCTTTGGGGGTGGGGAACCAGAAAAAGGGAAATGAATTGTAAATATAGAATATATACAATAAAAAAAAAGAGTGTCAAGGATGGGCTCTCTCTCAGGGTATGACTCACAAGTTGGACCAGTCTCTAGTTGTCCTCTCCCTTACTTTGTACTCCATTTTACTCCTGCACATCTTGTAGTTCAAGTACATTGTAAGTTGAAGGTTTTGTGACTGGGTTGAGGTCCATGTTACTCCATTGTAAATCTTGCCTGATTAAAGGAGAAAGACAGTTCAGGCTCCAAATGCCTGATTGCTAACAGACTTAGCTACAGTTATTCTTATAGATTCCTGGAAGTTTCCATTTTCCTAGGCTTTTAGTTTGTTACACAGATGCCCTGTCCCCATTCCAATTGTTTTGCCTTGTGCTCTTTCCCACAGTGTTCCCACCTCCTGACCCCGTCAGTCATCCCAAATCCTACCCACATCGGGTCCTCTCCCCCTGTCCACTCATGATGTAAGTTATATTTACCTTCTCAGTGGGATTCACACATTCTCCCTTGAAACCTCCTTGTTACTTAGCTTCTTTGATTGGTGGATTGTCGAATGATTGTCCTTTACTTCACGTCTAATATTCACTTATAAATAGTATATACCATATTTGTGTTTTTGTGATTTGGTTACCTCACTCAAGATGATCTTTTCTTATACCATCTCTTGGGAGTCTCCAAAGCCAGACATTATTACTGATGTTTACTCTGGTGTGCTTACAGACAGTAGCCTAGCATGGCTGTCCTTAGAGAAGCCCAACAAGCAGCTGACTGGGACAGATGTACCTATTTATATAAAACCAATAGACTGATGTGGGGGACTCCTGTGATTTTATTAGGAAAAGGCTAGAAGAAGCTGAAAGGAGGCTGACCCTGTAGAAAGACCAGAAGTTTTAACTAACCTGGACCCTTGAAGTCTCTCAGACACTGAGCCACTAAACATACAACATACACAAGGTGGTCTCTGGATCCTGACTCAGATATAGCCTAGTCTGGCCTTAGTGGGAGAATAATAATAATAAGTCAGGTATAATTCTAATAGGTCAGCCTATATATATTCTATGGTCTCATACCTTTAAATATTCTTTCTTTGTTCTGTAGGTTTAGTGCTTTGATTATTATGGGGTAGGGGATTTTGTTTCATGGCCCAACCTATTTGGTGTTTTGTAAGTCTTTTGTATGTTTATAGGTACCTCTTTCTTTAGGGTAAGAAATATTTTATGTATATTTATTGATAATATTTTTGAGCTATTGAAATGGACTATTCTCATTTTTCTACTCCTATTATTCTTAGTTTTATTCTTTTTGTAATATCTCTGATTTCCAGGATGTTTTGTGTCAGGAACATTTTTAGATTTAACATTTTCTTTGACAGATATATCCATTTCTTTTTATGATATCATTTTTGCCTGTGAGTCTCTCTTCTACCTCTTGTATTCTGTTGTTGATGCTTGCATATGTGGTCCCTGTTTGATTACCTAGATTTTCCACCTCTCAGGATTCTCTTAGTTTGTAAATTTTTTATTGCTTTTATGTTCATTTTCAAGTCATGTACAGTTTTATTCATTTTCTTCACCTCTGTGATTGTCTTTTCCTGAATTTTAAATGTATCTATTCATTCTATTCATTTTCTCTTTGTAAAGGCATCTATAATATTCATAAGGTTGAATTAAGTTCACTTTCTTGTGCTTTAGCTGTAGTCAAATATTCATGACTTGCTTTGATAGGATATAGCTGGGCTCTGATGGTGCCATATTGTCTTGGTTGGTGTTGATTTTGTTCTTAGGCATGTCTCTAGTAATCTGGTTTTAGAGTTATTATATGTTATGTGGGAATTTCTAAGTTTATCTTGGTTGTATGGGTAGTTTTCTTTTGGTTTTGTTTGATGTATGCCTTGGTTTCTGTTTCCCATATGGAAACAGAACTTCAGGCTTGAGTTGTCTAGAATTATGGTGACCAGCAAGTCTTCAGGTCCAGTAGGGTATCTCTGTTGGAGATTTTTTGGGCTTTGTGACCCCTGGGGTTTGGGGTGCTAACATTGAGTCTGAGGTTCAAAGAATTGGTCTGTAACCAGGAAAAGAAGATCTACTGAAGTTGAAGGCCAGAAAATGGTGCCTAGGGGATGGGGTACAGCTTAGTGCTGTTGGATTTGCTTTAAGGGGAGTTTGTTTAAATGGAGTTTTAAAGTTGCTTTTCTACACAGTTAATTTACATTTTTAGTAATTTGTATCTGAAAATTTATATAATTTGTGTCTGTCCTCACTGGTGACAACAGAATGGCATCTGTGTTTCTATTTTGAATATCCTTTTAGTACATCAATAATTTGGAGGTACCACTTCTCTTCTGATTAAGGGCACAGGGTATCTGTTCTGTTAGTTTTATTTCTTCATTTTAAAATATTTTTATTAGTGTTTGTTTTATATTATTCTCTTTCAGTTGCATAATTTTATTTAAACCAAACATCAATTAAATATCTTTCACTCACCTAGACTGAGAATCACCTTTTGAGAAAATAGCAAATGAACTTTTATGGCTGTAAATTTACTCTTGGATTATGATGGAAATTACAGAAATAAAACCATTCTTTCTCTTCACATATCTATTCCTATTGCTCTGAAATATATTTGCCATTTCTGTCATTTTGAACACTGTCTTCATTTATCATAATGCTATTTAATAACCAAGATTATCAAGGTTCTTAAATAGGAATTAATAAATTTAGAAAAACAAATGCTAACAGAAAATGTATATGCTTAAAATAATCAGAGATACAAATAAATTCATTTTATACTTTGTAAAAATATTTTAGGTTTTACACATACACATACCTATGCACATACATATACATACACCAGTTCTTTGCCAATTCTTCTAGTACTAAAGTCCATGTGCACTACAGCCTCTGTCTGCAGTGAAGGAAAGGGTGCTCTCTGGTAAGCCTACCCCACCATAAGTTTCAACTTATGAAAAGAGGTCTGGCATGGATCTTTGCTCTTGGAAAGAAACAGTACACTAAGGTTCTTGGAAAGATGATTCTAGGGGAGAGGTTCCATCAATACCTGGAAGCCAAACTTGCCAGTGTAATCTAAATTGTGCTATCTTTGGAGTTATGAAAGATGTAAGAGTGAGTTTTCCTGGATACATTCTCCATGGTTTCGGAGAGATGATGAGGCCAGGCAGCATATGATGGCATTGTTCCTGCATGGAGCCATTGAGAGTGTTTTGTGAGGACATGAAAGTAAGTCCTGAGTTCACCTGCAGATAACAAGGTGTTGGTAATAGCAGAGTCATGAGATACCTTCCAAGGAGAGCTGAATAAAGGGAATGGAGCCAGTTCAAGGGTGCTCAATGTTCCAAGTATCAAGTTTTGGAATGTCTGAGTCACCTGAGCTCTTTGAAGTCTCACAGTCAAGTCAAGGAGCTAGAACAATAGCTCCTCAGCCTTTGGCAAACTTCTATCTTCAAAAATATTCACATTATGATTCATAAAAGTAACAGAATAGCAGTTACTAAGTGGCAATGTTAACAATTTTATGATGTGGGGGTGATCACCACAGCATGCAGAACTGCATTAAAGGTTTGAAATATTAGAACATGAGAATATGAGAACTCCTGAGCTAGAGTACTTGTTATTTGCTCTTCTTGGCTTTATCTTGTTTTTGTTTCACTGTGGCCCTATTCCTCTCACTGAGATTGGTGATGTATTGCTGAGACTGGCAATTTAGTTTTGAATTTACAGGGAATTATAATTACAAGATTGCCTTAAGTCTTATAAGAGACTCTAGGCTTTGGATTTTAAACAGTATTTAAAATGTTAAAGTTTATGGTATTTTTAAGATGAACTACATGCATTTCACATTATGATATAGCCATGAGCTTGTAGGTACCAGGGAATGGAATGTGGTGGTTTTTAATGAGAAATGCACTAATAGGTTTATGTATTTTAAAATATGGTTCCCCTGTGGGTACAATTGAAGAGATTCAGTATTGCTCTAAGAAGTATGTCACTGGGGATAGGTTTTAGGATCATTCTGTTCTATGCTGTTTCCATTTTGTTCTCTGCTTTCTGGGAGAGGTTGGACACATGATCTTTCAGTTCCTATTTCAACTGTCTGTTGAAATACTAAGACTGACAATATGAATTCCAACCTTCCTTTTCTGTAATTCAAAATATCTCTTTTATCTATAAGCTCTTTTGGTCATGGTATTTTGTCACAATATAAAGATAATATATAAACCAACTATATTAAAGTAAGATTTTATGGAGTCAACACTTACAAATTACCTTCAGTAAAATTGGTCTGCTTTTGGGAACTAAAGAATACATGAGAGTCCATGTATAAAGTTCATAATAAGAGAAAAGGAAACCTACAGCATTTAGAGAACCTCAGAAGAAATGTTCTCCCAAATTCATGTGTATCTGTTAGCTAGCTTTCCATCATTATAACATTCCTAAAGAGTGATGACTTCTTTTGAATTATAGGATAGGAAAATGGAGCTTTAGACCTGTGATGGTGGTTGATCTTTTTGGGAATGTATTGTGGAGAGAACTGCTTACAATATAGCTTAGAAGCAAAGATAAAACAAGACCTTATTTCTGATAAGATCCTTCAAAGACACGGTACAATGTTCTAAAAATCCCTCACTAGCACACACATTTTAATACTTTTACCAGTGTAGATCTGGGTAAATCTTCTAACATTTACCCAGATCTACACTGGCCTTTGGAGGGATTTAAAAAACACACTGTAGGTTTTATTTTTAATCTTATTTTATTATTTATTTTATTTTATTTTATTTTTTTATTTTATTTTATTTTATTTTTTTGCTTGGATGTGCATCATTGCTCTTAACATATCGGCCTTTGGGGACATTTAACAACCACACTGTATGTTTTTCATTCATGTGTGTTTACCTGTTTGTATGTATGGACCCACATCCTCACACATATGTGAATGTGCTTGTAGAGGCTATAGAACAGCAGATGGAGTAGTGTTCCTCAGTCATTCTCTACCTCATTATATTGAGACAGGGTCTCTAACTGAACAATGAGTTTACAGATTAGCTAGTAAAACTAAATGGCCAATGAAGTTAATAGTCTTTTTCAGTCTTCATCCCCAGTTCAGGCATTACAGACATAAACTGCATTGCCTGGCTCTTTATGTGTATGTTGAATGTCTTATGCTTCTGTGGTCTGAAGCTTATAGATTTAGCCTAATCCCTAGATCACAAACTATAATATTAAAATAAAAAACTGCTATACACACACACACACACACACACACACACACACACACACATATATATATATATATATATATATATATATATATATTGGAAGGGTCTTTGATTCCTAGGAGCAGCATGACAAATATTGGATGCCTGTAGAAGTACAGTATTTGCTTTAAACTGTTTACCAAAGAAATAAAAGAAATCACAGTGCTAAGTAAGCTATCTAGTTAAATCAATCTAAATATAAAAAGCTAAACCTAACTATAGAAGATATAATTTTTATTCAATAATAAGTTTCATTGTGTGTTTTAAGCATTAACACAATTTGAAAAATAAATAAAATATTATAAGATATTTCCCATGGAAAGCTGCATTGCTATAATACATTCTCAAGAATTAGTAAGTAGTTTCCCTATGAGATTATGAAATTATGCTTTATTATAGTATAGTTTTCTACAGCATATCAGATTGTTCTTACCTATATATATGCTTTCTAATTATTTCTGATGAGTATTCAGTTGGATTCTCCTCTCATTTCACTAGAATAAAAGTAAAATAACATAATAACAATCATTTCTTAACATTTTTAATGAGAACTTTTTCTGGAGTCTCAGTAAAGCACTTTTTATTTTCTATATACATGAATGCTTAGTAAGCCTATTTAGTGCTCACGTCTTGTGAATGTTACTTTATCTCTAAATACAGCTTATTCATAAAGTGTTTCTCAAGTCTCAATGTGAAACTGATGAGTAAGGCCTCAGAGGATGTACTGAATAACCCCAGCCTCAGCTGGACCTCTTGCCATTTTATTGTTTGTGTTGTTTTTAATGCTTATTTTAAATGACTCTTTTCTTGAACTTCTGCTTGATAATTTCTAAGAGGATTCAGCCAAGTTATACAGTTAAGTTCTTACTGTGCCAATGAGATTTTTCTCAGCAGTTTTACTTTTTACAGCATTTAAAGAGGAAAACCTTTAGATTGAATCAATCTACATTATTTTACAGAGAAAGGCTGAAACTTGCATCTTTATCTTGTCAGGAAAGTTTGTTTAATCCTATTTTTGGCCTAAGAAGCACTTTTATGCTTTCAAAAAATAACAGCAATTCAAGAAAACATCAATCAATTTGTAAATTGTCAAGTGATCTGGTCACTGGAGCATGAAGGTGGACAGAAGGAGGAACTGAATCACTGGTTACAGTTGGGTTCTGACACAGTCTTAACACTGGGTATCACAAATAAGGAGAGTCAGTTAACTCATGAAACTTAACAAGGTCCAGAATAAAATATGGAGTTGTCAAATACTGGTGTTGATTTCATGCCTTTACTTAGACCTGAGACCAATTTTGAGCTTCCTTATTAAGAAATTCAAGTCTGAATCAAAGTTCTCTAGTATGAGCTACCATTGAAATTTATTTATTTTGTGTACTAAATACAGGGAGGCAATAGAAATAGGTTCTTTTATCTTGGAATATGTTTGTTTTTACTTAAAATCATATATTCACTTGAATTTTAAATTGTTTCTAATACTTCAGTTACAATATGAGAGTTTAAAAATTCCTATATTAAGATGGATAGTTTTCCATTATTAATATCCTCATTTTGATCTCCTGATGATTTAAAGGCCAAAACCCAACATCAATCACAAAATTTTAGTTAGTAAACTAATGTCTATTATCATGGATTAGTTGAGAAACCTCTAAATATATGTAGTATATACCAATGCAGTATTTTTATAAACCCAAGAGCATGAACTAATGGGCCTATCTTCTACAAATCTGCTTTAAATTTATAAACAAGTTCAAGGAGGCAAGGGTCCCAAAGTGATTCTCATTATGCACAGTTGAAATCAAACATAGACATTGTCATCATCCACTGTGGTTGACAATTCACTAAGTTGATTCACAGAGCAAAAGAAATATATGCTCTTTCACCTCCATTTCATGGTAGTTCCTGATAATTCACAAAACATAAACAACCATATGGAAACTCTATAGTGCATGTAACTTATTCACATGAGACTCTTCTTTCAAATACTTTTTGAATTGTGTATGGTTTAGATAGTTGATCTTAGTATTTTTTATTGAACAATAAAACAAATCACATACAAGCAAATTCATACAAAGATTTTGACATCTCCTATTATCATTGTTCTATCTGTATAGTTCTCCTTTGTAAAATATTTTACATGATATACAAGAAGTATTTATTAAATACTTACTCTTCATAAAGTTTTTACTGAAATTCATCTGCATGAATCAACTAATGGTTCATTAAAAACTCCTCTTAGAATCTACTTTGTTTCAAACTTTTGTGAGTCTAGAAGATATGCACATATATTCTGTATATAGGACATTTAAAATGTTAGAATATAAAAATGATCTTACAAAACTTCATATTACATAGATACTGTTACATAAAATGCAAATGATTCACAGGACCTAGTTGAAATCAGAAAGCATCAACATTTAGAGGAGTAATGGCCTTAGGTTTGACTCTCAGCATCATATTTTTTAACAACTTACTCTTTTTTGGCATATTATTTTACAGAAGGTCACTTTCCCACATAAAAACATCTTTTGAAATTGTTCTCAGTTTTCCAGATCAAATACAACATGAAATTTCTAAGTCTTCTAGAAATCAAATAAAAGACAGCTTTGAGTTTTAAAGCACAGACCTCTTTCACCTACTAAAAATGTTGGACAGGGTTTGCTGTTCTTTCTTCCTAGAATTAATTTTCATAATGTATCCTCATTTTATTATCTGTGCCTAGAATCATCTGCCACTATGTCTCCCCTCCATCTGTTAAACACTACTCTCTAAAAAGATGTAATCTAATCTACTCTTGCCATTCTATTCTGCAAGAGGGTATTTTGAACTTTAGTCGTGAATGTTGAGCTTTGTGTTCTAACACTAATTACACTTGCAATATTTACTTAGTGAAGATTCATCATAGTGATATTTGCAATGTATGTCTCATCCATATATTACCAACTGGGAACAACATGATTTCACATCTCAGCAGATATAAGTAGTTTCCTGGAAATGATGTCCAATTAAAATTTCACTCCATGAAATATAAAAAGAGCCTGGTTTCAAAAGTCTTCTGGAACTCCAAAACAAAACATAAACCAAGAGCAACAATAACAAACCTAGTTCAATTACAAAATGCAAAATATGGTTATGGATGGAGTTCTAGGCTTTAGTCTTTCTTAATACAGTGCCTAAGTAATTAAATTTCATTAACCTTAAATATTTTTATTTTCTTATTCTAATGCCTCATACTTCTGTATTTACAGTATTCATTATAACAGGAATTCCTAATGAATTAGTGCCCAACTTCTTTCTTACTTTATTTTATTTTTGTTTGCACTCCAGGAGAGTTATAAGCTAGATCATTGGACCATATTCCATAGCATTGGCTAACTAAAGACTGTCCCATGAATCTAGGATAAGTCCTTTGGCCTGGAATTCAATTGAGTATAAAACACAACATAAACACAGTTTGCTTCAATGTCTGAAAGCTAAGTGATGGATAATTTATCTGAGATATCCCTATGATCCTTTCCAATGAATTAAAATTAATATTTATGGTTATTTGTATAGATTATCAAAAACAACAGCAGGGCATGCCAATTAGTAAATAAAAATTATTTTAAGACTATAATGGAACCAGTGTCATAACTCTATTGGAAATTAATCCCTCATACTAATCATTCCTGATAGACTAAAATCAGGCACAAGCAACAAAACCTCTCCAATTGCTTGTCTTGGTTATAGGTAGTATGGAGTTTTTCACAGGATTTCAGCACAGAATCAAAACTTCTAATAAATATTTTATTTCCACAATGCTTGTCAAATATTGTGACACATATGCCATCGAGTATGACTAATGAAGCACTATAGCTCAAAGAATTTTTTGGCAGCATATCCACCAGTTACATACACAATTGAGGCTCAACACCCACAGTAATTAGATAAATTAATCTGCCTTACTGTAGTCTAGTTCTGGAGTTCTCATCTGATAAGCATCATAAAAACTAATGTTATTATATGGATTAAAACATATATGTATTATAAAACCCATTCAATTTAGTGTAAAACATAAGAGTACCAGGAAAATCATCCTCCCAGTCTTCTCTGCTAAAAATTGGTGTTTAAGATTTCAACCTGGGGGTCTATTGTTTTGGCACCGGAATCATATAGACAAGTGCAAACATTACATGTGTCTATCCACAGCTATAGATCAAAACTTCTCTAAAAATTTGTCAGCAAGTCAAGTTCCTCAATCCAACATCATAATCAATTGTGTGTGTGTGTGAAAGAGAGGGAGAGAGAGAGAGAGAGAGAGAGAGAGAGAGAGAGAGAGAGAGAGAGATCATGTGTGTAAGTGTGTGTGTATACATGTGTATATATATGCTGTCTACTTCAACTTGACCAATTTGGGAATTGTAAAAGAAAATAAGGTACTACTATAATAGGCATTAAAGGTTTTTTCACAATGTTTTGGAATTGGAGGCCAGAAGAATCTTGATAAAAATAATAGAAAATATCTTAATTGATGAGCACAGTGTGAGGAATGTGGAGATAAACCTGGTAGAGGAGGAGGTGATTTGAAGAGAGGTACCACAAGCTCCTAAAGGCTCCTTGAACAGTCGTGATCCACTCACTATACATAGTGGTTCCTGGCATACTGATGAGACAACAAAAAGGGTCTAAAGCCACGTAGGGTCCTGCTTACCATATCTTCATTCAAATCTCCATAAGATTCTATTAAACAAGACCTCTTGCACCTGTATTTGCCCTTGAATACATAAACATTCACTAGTTGCTTAAAAAGCTATATGTAAGCTCATGTAATAATAAAGGCAGATCTGTACACTGATGCTGGTCTCCAGAGTCTGATCCTGGTAGGCTCCATCTCCATTTACTCCCCACTTCCTGGTCCCTGTTTCCACAGTGCAGAATATCAATTGAAATCTGAATTTGGAAACTGCTTTTTATAAAGGCTCAATCGTGAAATAAGGAACAATCACATTAAGTATCAGATAATGGGATATCCTTGCTATTTACTGGCAAATATCTCAACCAAATTATTTCTTGAACTATAAAGAATAACAATTATAAATAAAAACTTAGCCTACATTGATATGGAGAAATCCCAGAAAAGACTTGCAATATCTACAGTGTTATTTTTCCTAGTTTTTATAATGAAATTTAAGGGGTGAGTTAAAAACCTGTCATTTTTTTTTAAATCCATAGTACTGGGTTTTTGAGATGGTCCTCATTTGACAGCAAATAAATAAATGATGACATGTCAGAAATGAAATCAACTACTCTGGTCTAAAGTCAAGAGTATAAATGTAAAAGTACAGATATTTTCTACAGCACTCTTGCTCTGAATTATGGCACGGAGACCTGGTATATTTATTAAAAAGCTTCTTTCACTATAGCTGGGCAGGGTTTGCATCTGTTCTAAGTACTACATACTACCTAGCCATGTGTCCTATTGCTTGACACCTTAGTCTCACTCTGGCTATTCCTGCTCCATCCATCCTCCCATGGCGACACTCTCTGATGAAGCTCATGGCAATTCTATCTTTCTGTAGTCCTTACCCGAGACCCTCTCACTGGGATTAGAAGTCCTGATTCTTCTTCTCCTGCCCAGGTAATGGCTGTTCAGGTCCTTTTTTTCTTTTTTAACCAATCAGAGATGATGGAAAACAATTATTACACAACATTGAGAGAGAAGAGGCTTCAAAATGTCAACATCCAAACTGCAACCAGATCTCTGTGCACAGTAATCAGCATCTGAATAAACAGTGTACAAACTATCTCTTAGCATATAAATGTGTATTTTTACTAAAATTTCTTTTGTCCAAAAATGTTTGCATTTCTATCTGCCTAACATCTTTTTTTTTTTTTCGGAACCGAAAGTATTCTTGAGATCACAACTAAATTAGATGGCCTCTAGGAAACTTAAAGATTCTGTGCTTTATCCATCTATGGAAGAGTGCTGGGAATTCGCCAGACCTAAGTGCTCAGGGATTGCTTCCTGCCTTCCTTCCCTGTCCTCTTGGTTCTGTCTTAGGCTGCAGACATGTAGGGTGGAGTGAGGTGTGTTTTCCTGTCACCCTCCACTCCCAACTTTAGTTTCATAAAAGTAGTTCTAGATTCCTCACTGCTCAGTCCCCAAAGCCTTATTTACTTACCTTTAGCACGGGCTTTAACTGGGTTCCTTTAGCCCCTGCAGGCAGGCTCACATAGGACTGCTGGAGTTTGTGCTTTAACTTTTAACAGACATTTTCGAACTGGCTGCTTGGTTTGCATGTTTACAGGCTCCACCCCAGGGCCAGCATCAGAGCTGGCTTTGGGAAGCTGGGCGAGGAAGAGGAAGCCCAGCCCAGACTCTTCCTGGCCTTTCTAACTAAAGGTCTTTCCCATTCCTACAAGCCCAGCCTTGCTGCTGGTTTGTCCTTCCCTTTGGGTATTTGCACTATTTGGAGAACAGGTTTTTCTATGTGGGAGCCACTTTTTTTATACAGAGGTAATGGGGTTTTTCAGGGAGCCTACTTGGTGCCTTCCTCCCTCCCTCCCTCCCTCTCTCCCTTGCTCCCTCCCTCTCTTTCTTTCTTTCTTTCTTTCTTTCTTTCTTTCTTTCTTTCTTTCTTTAATTGAATATAATCTTTATTTACATTTCAAATGCTAAAATCTTTCCGGGTTCCCCCTCCCTGGAAACCCCCAAGCCCTCCTCCCACCCCCTGCCTCCAAGTATATGCCCCTGCACCTGACCCACTCTCACCTCCCACCATTGATTTCCCTTTGTTGGTGCACCTATTGAGCCTTCACAGGACCAAGGACCTCTCCTCCCACTGATGTCTAAGAAGGCATTCCTCTGCCACATATTTGTCTGGAACCATGTGTGCCCCTTGGTGGTTGGTTTAGTCCCTGGGAGTCCTGGGGCTTCTGGGTGGCCAACATCATTATTCATCCCACAGGGCTGTGAACTCCTTCAGCTCCTTTTTTTTCTTAATCTATGCAAGCAGCTGCAGCGCCATCATCTCCTGGGATGCCACAGGGCTGCCCACCCATAGCTGCTTGGGAGGGCTGGGGGGGGAGGGGGGAGGTGGAATCTCCCGAGGGTGGGAATGTGCCAGTTCTCTAACCCAGCTAAAGTAGGGGTGCGTGTGTGCGCATGCGTGCTGCAGGCGAAGGGGAAAGCTGGAGGACTGTTGTTACCATTTACAGTTGGTCTTAAAGAGGGTGGGCCTAAGGCTTGGCAAATGCCACTTCTAGCAAACTTGGAAAATTCCAAATAAATCTTTTTGTTTAAAAAAATGAAGAAGAGGTCAACTTAAAAAGACTTGTGGACAGCTTCTCCTATTAAAATTCAAGGGACACATAGGAAATACCCATAGAGCTGCTAAGAAATTCTTGTCAGCTGATACACTCTTAACTTGGTCGGGGTGTAATAGAGAATATAAATGGGACCTCATAAAATTACAAAGTTTCTGTAAGGCAAAGGACACTGTCAGAAGGACAAAACGGCAACCAACAAAGTGGGAAAAGATCTTCACCAACCCCATATCTAACATAGGACTGATATCCAATATATACAAAGAACTCAAGAAGTTAAACCCCAAAGAACCAAATAACCCTATCCAAAAATGGGGTACAGAACTAAACAAAGAATTTTCACCAGAAGAAATTCGGATGGCCAAGAAACACCTTAAGAGATGTTCAACATCATTAGTCATCAGGGAAATGCAAATCAAAACAACCCTGAGATTCCACCTCACACCAGTCAGAATGGCTAAGATTAAAAACTCAAGCGACAATAGGTGCTGGCGAGGATGTGGAGAAAGAGGAACACTCCTCCACTATTGGTGGGATTGCAAAATGGTAAAACCTCTCTGGAAATCACTTTGGTAGTTCCTTAGAAAATTGGGCATGTCACTTCCAGAGGACCCTGGCATACTGCTCCCAGAGGATTCCCCTGCATACAATAAAGACACATGCTCCATTATGTTCATAGCAGCCTTGTTTACAATAGCCAGAAGTTGGAAGGAGCCCAGATATCCCTCAAAGGAGGAATGGATACAGAAAATGTGGTATATTTATACAATGGAATACTACTCAGCAATTAAAAATAATGAATTCCAGCAATTTGTAGGCAAATGTTTAGATCTGGAAAATATCATCCTAAGTGAGTTAACCCAATCACAAAAGAATACACATGAAAGGCAATCACTGATAAGTGGATATTAATGAGCCCAGAAGCCCTAAATACTCAAGGCACAATTAGCAAGTCAAATGATTGCCAAGAAGACGAAAGGAGAAGACCCTGGGCCTGAAAAGATTGGATCCAGTTTTGTAGATCCAGAACAGAGAAATGGTGGGGGGTGGTGAGTGGAGAATAGTTGGGGGGGAGAGTACTTATGGACATATGGTGGGGGAAACTGGGAAAGGGGAAAGCCTTTGGAATGTAAACAAAGAATATAGAAAATAAAAAAAAAAAACGAGTAGCATACTTAATAAACTAATTCAGTGTCTTGATAAAGTGGGGAGAAAAAAAAAGAAAATAACATGAGTGAAAAATAAAATGAAATTCTACCATCCAGAAATGGGCTGGACTTACTAAAGATTCCTATGTTTATGGTGAGAACATTTCCCACATTACAAAATAGAACATAGAAAATAGAGTGAGGAGCCTAGAGTAGCCCAGTGGAGAGTTATGGATATTCTATGGACTGAATTTTAGGATAACAGTGCCTTCCCTGTGATGCATTTGTGCCATGATTCCTCCCTATGTTAGCTTTTTCTAATTTACATTGCCTACCCTCAAATATTCAATATTGTGTATGTAAAATGAAAATAATTTGGCTCTTGTTTCTCATGTCAGAACATGTTGTTTGGGTTCTGGGTGTATGTATAATCATCATAAGTACATCGCTGCCATTACTATGTGTTGGAGAAGATAGAATTTCTAAGAATGAATTATTGCTAATGGCGATAATAATTTTCACAATCCCGAGGAAAAGACACTATGGTGGGAATGACCAGTGAGCAGTACAATCACTGAATGCCAGCTGACCCCAACAGAATGGACGTTCCCTAGTTCCCTCTCCCAGTGAGTTGCCTGAAACTGCAGCTTTCTCCAGGAGGTTAAAGTAGCAAAGGTGATACTGAGTTTCCCCTCCCCTCCTCAGGTCAGGTCACAAAGTGCCAAATGCCTTGTTAGGAGAGTTGAATAAAAGCTTCTCTAACAGAACCTGCAAAAGTGAAGTTGCTGCAGAGGATGCTTGGTTCTGTCAGGAGAAGAGACTGCCTACATGCAGCTTCAAATACTAAGATCAGCCCCTGCTTGATGGCTAGAATGAAAATTAGGACCTACTGGAGTTTCAGGTACATCATCACCTCCCAAAACCTTGTGATGTAGAGAATGATCTGGAAAGAAGCTTGATTCAAATAGCACCAGGAGTTTGACATGTTTGATGAAAGACCCAGATATGTCACCACATTCCTATACTAACTAAAATTGCTAAATTTCTTAAGTCATGTTAGGAAAATAATTCATCTCAGTGCTTACCAAATTTTCAATACATCACATAGAAAAGGCTTGTATTTGACTTTCTGCAATATTTATATTTTATACTTCTTATTTGATTTCAATTATAATTGTAGTTACATTTTTTCTTAGCTGTAACATGGTGTCAATAGTTCATGACTCAAAGAACTTTTATGGAGAGACCTGTTAGAAAGAAGATAGACATGAGAGCCATAGCTGGAAAAGGTAATCATAGAAGCCAGATAGAAATCCCAAACCTTATTCCCGCTCTTATATTTGGAGAAGCTATTGTAAGACACTGACCCAGCTCCATGATACAGAAAAATATCTTAACTTCAATACAACAAATTGCACATAGAGCAGCCTCCAAAAAGGAGTGATTTCAGGATGCCATCATCACTGCAACCCTATCAAGGGACAGCTAGGTCAAACATTAGCTGACTTTGTGGCCAAGAAAGGCAAACTCCTCTGACTTGATAGCTTTCCACAGCACTTCCAGTGTCTCTAGTAACACACTCAATATACAGAACTGAAAACTCAAAGTATCTTTTGAGGCTAAGAGTAGTAATGTATACCTAAAACTCCAGCACTTGAGAGGCAAGGAAGGAAGATCTCCCAAGTTCAGGACCAACAAAAAAAATGGAATGAGATGAAATTTCAAAACCAAACCAAACAAACAAAAGAATAGATGTCATGTGCAATGAGAGAGAAAGTATTCCAGTTGTCCCCTCCTCAAGGTTTGAAATATTTTATAAGAGGGAAGATAGAGATAGCAAGAACTTACAGTGTTTAATGTAAGACAATTTCCGCCATGACTATTTTAAAGAATATATATATGTATATATATGTATATATATACATATATATATTCTTTCTTCCTTTTATCATTTCCTTTTATATATTTCTGTCTTCCACTTATCAACTTTCTCTCTAGAAAGTGCTGAGCATTTCTATTCCACTGGTTTTCATACTCTAAGAAAATACTGTTGTGCTGGGTTGTGGTGGCACACACCTTTAACCCCAGCACTTGGGAGGCAGAGGCAGGTGGATTTCTGAGTTTGAGGCCAGCCTGGTCTACAGAGTGAGTTCCAGGACAGCCAGGGCTACAAAGAAAAACCCTGTCTCAAAAAGCAAACAAACAAACAAACAAAAAACAAAACAAAACAAAAAAGAAAAGAAAAAACTGTTGTGTTTCCTTCTGAGTCTGTTTTCAAATTATTTTACCTATAAGACTAAAACCTGCAAAATTGACATAGAGCTCCTTGGCTACAGTAGTTATGCCTCCTGATAGCTGGAATGTCATTGGTATTTCAAAACCTGTGAGACCTAAGATAGAATATTCTTGGTGTATTAAAATGTAGAGTACTATAAATTTGAGATTGAATAGGGTTAAGGGATTAAAGGAATGAAAAGGAAGGAAGTGAATAGAAAATTATATTTCAATTTACATTTTTAACATAAGCAAAAGAAACAAACAAAAAAAATAGGTTTCAAGCCATTTCCACACACAAGCACTAAGGAAAGCTCTGAATTTTCAAAAGACCTAATTTTTATTGGAACATCATTTTCTTTGTGTTTCTTAATCTGGATTCTTTAGTGGACCACAAAAGTAAAACCTCTAATGAAAGGTCAGGTCGATTATGTGTTGGGAGGGATAATGGGAAGTCTTTCTCCATGAGTATGTCAGCTACCTCAAAATAATCACATGCATTAGCTCAAATCACAGTGCAAACCCCAAAGGGTCGCTGTTAGGTGCCACCTATGCCTATGTCATTTGTGCTCTGGAACATTTGCTTTCTAAAGAAGCCTCTGCCTAACTAGCTCTGCCTGTAGACTGGGTTGGGTTTTTGTTTTGTTTGTGTTAACACAAAAATCCTTAAATATGGACTGAAACACAGGTTAACCTAATTTATACACTTCCCACTTATTTGAACAGCATTAAGTATTAGTCCAAATAGAAATGATATTTTCTTTTTTTATTGAATATAATCTTCATTTATATTTCAAATGCTAAAACCTTTCCTGGTTTCTCCCCTCCACAAAAAACCACAAACCCCTCCTCTCACCCCTTGCCTCCAAGTATATATGCCCCTCCACTTGACCCTCTCCAACATAACCCCCATTTCCCTTTGTTGGGGCCTCTATTGAACCTTCACAGGACCAAGGACCTCTCCTCCCACTGATGTCTGACAAGGAATTGCTCTGTCACACTTTTGGCTAGAAACATGTGTACCCCTTGGCTGATGGTTTAGTCCCTGGAAGTTCTGGGGCGTCTTGGTGGTAGACATCTTGGTTCTTCCCATGTGGCTGTAAATCCCTTCAGTTCCTCCAGTATGCCCTCCAATTCCTCCATTGGGGACCCCATGCTGGTCCACTGGTTGGCTGCTAGCATCTACCTCTGTATGTGTAAGGCTCTGGCAGGGCCACTCCGGAGACAACCATAACAGGCGCCTTTCATTATGCACTCCTTGTCAACTATAATAGTGTCGGGGTTTGGTGACTGTTTGTAGGATGAATCCCCAGGTAGGGCAGTCTCTTGGTGTCCTTTCCTTCTGTCTTTGTTCCACACTTTGTCTCCATTATTGCTCCTGTGAGTATTTTGTTCCCTTTCTCAGAGGATCCAAAGCACCCTCACTTCAGTTTTCCTTCTTCTTGAGCTTTGAAAGTGTCATCCTGAGTGAGGTAACCCAATCCCAAAAGAACACACATGGTATGTACTCACTGAAAAGTGGATGTTAGCCCAAAAGCTCAAAATAAACAAGTTACAATTCACAGAACTTGTGTTTTCTTGTTGATTGATTAATTTGTTTATTTGATCCCAAAAGCATATTACAAGATTGGCAGGCTTTCTTGGAAGGTAAAGGAACAGGAAGACCTGATTTTTATTGCTGGGACCAACATGTAGGAAGGAACCCTAGTGGTGGCTCTGTTCCTTAACTAAGGGGTTATGTAAAATGATATTAAACTCTCCAGGCCAAAGCAAATGGATGCCCTCACAGCGCAAATGGTGATTTGAAAGCAAAATATGTAAGTTGAATTCATGGTTTTTAATAGAAGTCATAAAATTACTAGTGAGGTCTTTTATGAGCCTGTACTTTATGAGATCTCTAGTGTATCTGCAGCTGGTTTTGTAACTGAGTAAAAGACTTAGGCTATTTCCCCCCTCTCTGGAAGACAACTGGTAAAGTTATAAAGGGAGAAGAGAAAAAAACCATAGTTACATCAAGGAGCCTGTTTGGAGGCTTGCTACTTTTTCTCTTAAAATTAACTGTCAAGAAAGAAGGTAGCTACTACTGAATTAATCTTCTCAGACTGGTAAGCATTTGCTCATAGGCAGAAGTCTGAAGACAAATGTTATATATTGGTCCTAATTTTACTGCTAATCACAACATGTATCTCAATCCTTCATGTATCCATGTATCAAAAATAACATACAGTTTCTCCTGGATAGTTTAATTATCAATGAGTTTGTCACATTAATTTTCTGACCTCTTCTATAATGGACAGCCAGGGTGTGTAGCATATCTTAGACCTTCTTGCCAAATACTACACATAAGGTAATGAAAGACAGTCCATTTTATCTGCATATTTTAGAAGATAAGACCAGACAGCTGAAACATTCTGTTCAGACATTTGCTCTCCATGTATGGCTTGATTTGCAACCATGTTTTATTAGATTTGTTAATAAATAAAGACTAAGACATATCTCAAAACAAGAAATAAAAGTAACCGAATACCAGGAGTATGTGGCCAACATATTCTCCTAACCCAGCCAAAGGTAGAAGATGGAAAGACATGCGGTGAAGTACTCTCATTACCATCACAAGTAACCTCTCATCAGCTATTCTTATCTGCATAATATCTAGCCAGCCACCATTACAGCAAATGGTAAATGTTCTCTCTATGCTTCACTCTATAGAGGAGTTATCTGACATTGATAGATTCATAGGAGGAGGAATCACACATATTTGAGCTGTATTTACTTGTATATTTTCTTGTTCCTGTGTATACTCCAACATAGATAGCATATGTACATGTGCAGCACTAAATGGAATTAATGAATGCCCCTGCCAAAAAAAATGAAAGAAAAAAGAATACAAGACATTGCAAGGGAATCATTCTGTGGGATACTGGAAAGACATGAAGGAGGAACTTAGGGGAAGGATATTATCATATTTTATAATAGATATGCATGAATGTCTTGAAGATAAACATAATACTTAACTAGACTATCAAACTAATAGATAATATGAATTTATTATTCTGAAAAATTAAAGTTTCTTTTCATGGAACTTATACTACACTACAGTAATAAAACAGTTTTGAAATGAATATGATTAAACTAGAATATTAAAATAAAAAAGAAATTCCAAAAGCATCAACTTTAAATCTGAAAAATTTTGAGATAAAACTAGCCCCACAATGATGTTTCTTTAACACTCTTTTGTATGAACATAGATTTGGGCTTTTCTTCTTCAAGAATCAATGTCCCCAATTAATGTTACTTGCAAGCTGTTACCAATTGTCATCACAGTCTCCTTTAAGGTCTCATCCATCTCCCCTTGAGAGAATTTACACTTCATATACAAGTATAAATTAGCCTACAGGCAGTGAAGGTCTATGTCCTTGCTGGAAGTAGCCTGGCTAAGAATGGCAGCTATGGCATGCAAAGTGAATGGCTCATTCTCTTCTGGAGAAACCTTTGATATTGCAAACTCATTCATTGTTGAAGGATCCAGCAGGCTCAAAAGACTTGGTATTTATGCTATGGGGCTTGTCTTTATTTCTTTTTAGAGAGCAATGTCCGTGTTAGCCAAAATTAGGTATAACTATATTATAAAATTAGGAAAGATGTTCAAAGAGATGCTTTTTTACATGTAAACAGAAATGTAAAAATAGAGCATATTGAGACAAAAGAAAGCATTCAGATGAAAATTATATTACCTAGGAAACTGTTGATTGAAAGCAAATATTGAAAAATGAAAACTGAGATGACAAAAGAAATTGTAAAAATTAATGCTTGAGTAAATCAGGGAAAAACATGGCTAATGAAGGTGAACAATATTTAAATGTAGCAATTCCTACATAAGCCATATTTATTTCCAATCTAAACATACAAGAACTGTTAATGGTAGAACCAAAGGGCACTAAAATTTTAATTATTACTGAATAATTTCTAAATCTAAAATTTAAGATTATAGAAATAAGTCTTAAATGTTTATAAACAATTATAATTGGTTGAAAACATATTCTCTAAAAAATAAAGCATTTAATAGTAGGCCTACATGAATCTTGACTAAGTCTAGTCATAAGATTTTTGGAGAGATTTCTGTATTCATGAAAAACAAAACTGATTTAATTTCAAACTTCATTTTAAAAGTTAGGAAATTCAGTGGGTGTCACCTTTGTTACTGATGAAATTATCTTACTTTTAAGATCCTAGATATATGTAACTCTTCTTAAGAATAATGAGCATGCTAATTTGTTTTCTTGCTAGCATTGTATCAGCACAAGCACGATTCACTAGGGTATTGAAGCATCTCAGTCTCATCATTTATTATTATAAAGTTTCTTACTTAGTGTTTTACATCTGTGAAGAGACACTGTGACCAAGGCTACTCTTATAAGGTCAATATTTAATTGGATCTGGCTTACAGCTTCATAGTCCAATATCCTCAAGGCAGGGACATGGCAGCATCCAGGTAGGCCTGGTACCGGAGGAGCTCATAGTTCTACATCTTTATCTTGAAGGCTGCTAGGAGGATACTAATTTCCAGGGAGCTAGAATGAGATATTTATAACTCACACCAACAGTGGCACATCTATTCCAACAGGGCCACACCTTCTAATCCTGCCACTCCCTGGGTCAAGCATAGACAAACTATCAAACCATGACAAAAGTAATAGTCAAAGGTTTCTTGTAGACTTTTCATGTTTACTCAACACATGTTTAATCACAGAATTAAAATTCTTTGAAAGTATGAAAATGTTTCTTTAGCTTTTAGCAGAATGGATTCAGTAATTACTTCAGCTCTTCTTCTCTTCCACAAGAAGACAAAACAAAAATAAACAGTAAATGCTGACAGGAAAGTGAAAAATGGGGGGGCCATTATATTCTGTTCCTCTGACTGAAAGTACAACAGCCAATTTGGGTTCAATATGAATGTTCAGCAAGAAATTAAACATAGAAATATTTCATGAAACAGTCATCCATTTCCCACTGGAGATATTCAGTAAGAATATCTCTAATGAAATAAAATTAAAACATCAATGAGACATTTGAAGAAGAATCATTTGCAAGAGCTAAGACATGCTAGTAAGATATCTGTCCATCTTTAAAAAATATATTAAATTCACTCCATGGAATGTTATTTGGTTATATATAAAAGACAAAAGTTTATCCTTTGTGAAACCACCTAGTTATTAAAGATAATTATGTTAAGAAAAACAAGGCAACTCTGAAACAAATGACCCATATAATTTCACATACATGAAAATCAAATAAACATATTGATCTATTAGGAGCTGGAAGTAAAACAGTACCTATTAGGAGCTATGAAAAGTGAATGGATCAAGGAATTGAAGTCTATCATGTCAGATAATAGAATAAATAAGCTTGCTTGTTTCTTCATTTAAATTTCTGGAACACATTTCTTTTTCCCACCAGGCCTGAAAATAGATTTTTTTGATCATAGAGTAGATCTTGACTGCATTTTACCCTCCCTCCACTCCTCTCAGGTCCTTTCGACCTCCCCTCTCTCCCACATGCAGTTTGTCCCTTGCCTTTTAGAAAAGAACAAGCCTCTTTTTTTTATCAAAAAAAATTTTTATTGGATATATTCTATATATACATTTCATTTCCCTTTTTTTGGTTCCTCGCCCCCCTAAGGTCCCACATGCCCTTTTCTCTCCCCTGATGTCTGACAAGAAGAAAGGAATAGACACTGGTGCTGGAAAGGATCGGAGCAAGCCTCTTTTGAGACTGGGTTACATGACTTAGTATGATGTTCTCCAGCTCCATCCATTTCTCTAAGAATTTCATGAATTCATTGTTTCTAATGGCTGAATATTACTCCATTGTGTATATATATCACATTTTTTTGTATCCATTCTTCTGTTAAGTGGATATTAGCCTAGAATCTTGGGACACCAAAAACACAATCCCCATACCAAATGATTCCTGACAAGAAGGAAGGAGTGGACCCTGGTTCTGGAAAGGCTCAAAGCATCAGTGTAGGGGAATGCCAGAACAGGGAAGTGGGAAGGGGTGGATAGGGGAACACGGGGAGGGAAAAGGGCATGTGTGACCTTTGGGGGGGCAGGGAAACAGGAGAAGGGAAATGAAATGTAAATATAGAATATATCCAATAAAAAAAATTAAAAAAGAAGAAAAGAGCAAGCCTCAAAGAGACAACAACCAAAGAGGAAAAACCAAGATACAATAAAACAAGGCAAATATCTTCATATTGAGGCTGGACAAGGCAACCCAATAGGAACCAGCAAATAGTCCAAAGAGCAAGCAGAGGATGCAGAGATATACCTGCTCCCATTTTTTAGGAGGACCATAAAAACACCAAGCAAACAGCAGCAATATGGACACAGAAGACCCCTTCCACAGACACTTTCAGGCCCCTTGATTGCTGCTCTAGTCTCTCTGAGCTCATATGAGGGCTGCATAGTTGATTCAGTGGACCACTTTCTTCTGGTGTCCTCTATCATCTCTGAGTCTTACAGTTATTCCTCCCCTCTTATCCATGGGCTTCCCTGAACTGTGAGTGGAGGAACCCAAAGAAGATCTCCAAATTAGACGCTCTAGCACATTAATATCTGGCTGCGGATCTCTACTACATTTCCTCCCATCTGCTGATAGATGAAATCCTGGTCCTTTGTTTGTTAGCTTGTTGTTGTTGTTTTGGTTTGGTTGGTTTTTGTTTGTTCTGCTTTGTTAGTTTTGGTTTGGTTTGGTTTTTGCCAGTCATGTTTGGTTTTACCAATGTCTCTGGTTGGTCGTCTCTCCAGTTCCTTGCCATCCAGGCAGTGTAGGTCATAGACTCTCTTTCTTGGAGTGGGCCTCAAACAGACCTATGTTGGCCACTCCCAAAAGTTCTGTACTACCATTGCCCCAGTACATCTTGAAAACCAGTCAGATTTTTTTGATCCAGGGTTTTATGGCTGGGTTGAAGTGAAGGTTTCTCTTTTCATCATCTGCAGAGTTTCTCTCCATATCAAAAAGACTATAAAGTAGAGGTGAAAACTCCATACAGACTCCAGCCATCTCAACCATTCTATGTAAAATGAGCTGTGGATGTTTTATTCAGCAATGCCCCCACAAATACATATATGCTGTCAGTTTTCAGAGAGCCACCCTCTGTCCTAGCATCTACCTGGATTATTTAGAGATCTCCACAGGATTCACTATAACACATACATACATACACACACACACACACACACACACACACACACACACACCACAGCTAATAACTCAACTAAATGCAACGTAGTTCTAGCACTGGAAGTTCTTCCTTGCTACAAAAGATGTTCAGTTCTGATTCTTTATCCTTTACTATTAGGAATCCTTTCTAACATTATCATCATAGATTACAGAAAGCTTCTACTGCACCTGGTTCCCACAGTCCCCTAGAAATCCTTCCCCCAAATTCCAACTGTCTTTCACAATGTTCTCTTCCTCTATCTCCCAATAAATCCCTCTAGAAACTATTCCCACTTGACCTCAATTTATGTACAAAATTAATTCTATGTCCTCTACCCAGGGAGATATACAGGTCTTCCCACTTGTCCTTCTGTTTATTTAACCTCTCTGAGTCTATGGACTACAGTTTGATTATCGTTTACTTAGCAGCTAATATCCACTTCTAAGTGAATACGTATCATATTTGTCTTTCTGTGGCTTGGTTATCTCATGCCAGAATGATTCATCTAGTTTCAACCATTTGCATACATATTTCATAATATAATTTTTAAAAGATAAAACATACTTCATTGTGTAAATGAACCACATTTCTTTATTTATTCATCAGTTGAGGGACATGTAAATCATTTCCAGTCTCTGGTTATGATAAATAAAGCCACAATGAACACAGTTAAGTATGTTCTTATAGTTCAATGACACATCCCTTATAGTACAACTATGTCTTCCAGTAGATCAACTCCAAATTTCTGAAGAATTCCCATATTTACTTCCATAGTGGCTGTAGAAGTTTGTACTCCCACCAGCATTGGAGGAGTGTTCCCCTTTCCCCATATCTTTACATGAGCTGTCACTTGTGTTACTGATTTTAGCAATCCTGAACCAGAATAAAATAGAAACAGAAAGTAATTTTGATTTGCATTGAGCTGATGCTCACCATTTTATTAAGCATTTCACAGCCATTTGACATTCCTCTATTGAAAATTATCTGTTTAGATCTGTACCCCATTTTTAATTGGCATATTTAATTGATTATTTGGTTTTGTGATATCTAGTTTCTTAAGGTTTTTATGTATTTGGATATTAGACCTATATTGGATATAGAGTTGGAAAAAACAAAACCAACCAACCAAACAAACTCAAAACTTCCAGTTTTAGAGGCTGACATATTGTCTGATTGATAGAGTCTTTGTTCTACCAATGCATTTCAGTTTCATGAGGTCCCACTTATTAATTGTTGATATTTGTGCCTATTCTATTCAGAAACTCATCTCCTGTGCCAGTTTGTCCAAACCTCTTCCTACTTTCTTTTCTGTCAGGTTCAGTGTATCCAGTCTTAAGGTCTTTGATCCACTTGGACTTGACTTTAGTTCTGTGCCAGGTAATAAATATGGATTTACTTATATTCTTTTAAAAGTGGATATACAATTTATCCCATATAACTTGTTTAACATGCTTTCCCTATTTTTTATTATACATTTCTGGATTTTTTAAATAAAAACTTAGGTTTAGATAAGTGTGTGGATTTATATCTGGAACTTCAATTCCATTCCATGAGTCAACTAGTATTTTTTTGTTATAACACTTTGTGGTTTTCTATTATTGTAGCTGGGTAGTACAATTTGAAATCAGGGATGCTAATATCTCCACCAGCAATTATGTGATTATTCAGGATTGACTTTTTTTCCTAACCCGGGACTTTGTTTTTCCACGACATTGATAAATGTCCTTTTAAGATCTATAAAAAATTGGGTTGTGATCTTGACAGGGATAGTTTTATATATTGGTTTTGTTAGGCTAGCCATTTTTTAATATGTTAGCCCTACTGATCCATGAGCATGGGAGATCCTCCCATCTTCTGATATCATCTTAAATTTTGTTCCTTAAAAACTGCAATTTTATCATACAAGTATTGTACTTCTTTGGTTAGAGTCACTCTAAGATAATATTATTTGAGGCTTTATTATGAGGGGTTTTGTTTCCATGATTTCTTTCTTAAATCATCTATTAGTTTTACATATGATGGCTATTGGTTTTTTGAGATAATTTTGTATTCAGCCACCTCCCCCCTTAAACTGTTTATCAGCTATAGGCATTCCTTAATGAAATTTTAAAGATAACTTATGTATGCTATCATATTGTCTTTAAATAATGATACTTTGACTTCTCCCTGGCCTATTTGTATCCCTTTGATCTCCTTTAGTTGTCTTATTTCTCTAGCAATACATTTCTTTTTTTTAAATTTTTTTTTATTTTCTATATTCTATGTTTACATTCCAAAGGCTTTCCCCTTTCCCAGTTCCCACCCACCATAGTTCCCATAGTTCCTCTCCCCCCCCAACTGTTCCCCAATCATTCCCCCTCCCCCCTCGGTTTCTTTACTAAACTGGATGCAATCTTTACAGGCCCAGGGTCCTCTCCTTTCTTCTTCTTGGGAATCATTTGACTTGCTATTTGTGTCTTGAGTATTTAGGGCTTCTGGGCTCATTAATATCCACTTATCAGTGATTGCATTTCATGTGCATTCTTTTGTGATTGGGTTAATTCACTCAGGATGATATTTTCCAGGTCTAACCATTTACCTACAAATTGCATAAATTCATTATTTTTAATTGCTGAGTAGTATTCCATTGTATAAATATACCACATTTTCTGTATCCATTCCTCCTTTGATGGATATTTGGGCTCCTTCCAATTTCTGGCTATTATAAACAAGGCTGCTATAAACATATGGACAATGTAAGTATGGTCAACACATGTACTAATATTTGTGTGAATATGCATGTATCAATATATACATTGTTATGAAATGTGCTTCAATTCTCCGCATCTTAACCCTGAATTTATATTTCTTATTTTTCTCTATTTAAAAAGCAAGCATTCTTTTCCTAAGAGTTCATAGGCACAGAAATTCATAGTCTTTTCTCTATTGGATTAATTTTTTTTTATTTTATTTTCTATATACTATGTTTACATTCCAAAGGCTTTCACCTTTCCCAGTTCCCACCCACCATAGTTCCCATAGTTCCTCTCCCCCCATCTGTTCCCCAATAATTCCCCCTTGCCCCTCGGTTTCTTTACTAAACTGGATGCAATCTTTACAGGCCCAGGGTCCTCTCCTTTCTTCTTCTTGGGAATCATTTGACTTGCTATTTGTGTCTTGAGTATTTAAGGCTTCTGGGCTCATTAATATCCACTTATCAGTGATTGCATTTCATGTGCATTCTTTTGTGATTGGGTTAATTCACTCAAGATGATATTTTCCAGGTCTAACCATTTACCTACAAATTGCATGAATTCATTATTTTTAATTGCTGAGTAGTATTCCATTGTATAAATATACCACATTTTCTGTATCCATTCCTCCTTTGAGGGATATTTGGGCTCCTTCCAATTTCTGGCTATTATAAACAAGGCTGCTATAAACATAGTGGAGCATGTGTCCTTATTGCATGCAGGGGAATCCTCTGGGTATATGCCCAGGAGTGGTATGCCAGGGTCCTCTGGAAGTGACATGCCCAATTTTCTGAGGAACTGCCACACTGATTTCCAGAGAGGTTTTACCATTTTGCAATCCCACCAACAGTGGAGGAGTGTTCCTCTTTCTCCACATCCTCGCCAGCACTTGTTGTCTCTTGAGTTTTTAATCTTAGCCATTCTGACTGGTGTGAGGTGGAATCTCAGGGTTGTTTTGATTTGCATTTCCCTGATGACTAATGATGTTGAACATCTCTTAAGGTGTTTCTTGGCCATCCGAATTTCTTCTGGTGAAAATTCTTTGTTTAGCTCTGTGCCCCATTTTTTGATAGGGTTATTTGTATCTTTGCAGTCTAACTTCTTGAGTTCTTTGTATATATTGGATATTAGCCCTCTGTCGGATGTGGAGTTGGTGAAGACCTTTTCCCACTTTGTTGGTTGCCGTTTTGTCCTTCTGACAGTGTCCTTTGCTTTGCAGAAACTTTGTAATTTTATGAGGTCCCATTTGTCGATTCTTGATCTTAGAGCATAAGCTATTGGTGTTCTGTTCAGGAACTTTTACCCTGTGCCCAAGTCCTCCAGGGTTTTCCCATGTTTCTTTTCTAATAGTTTCAGTGTGTCTGGTTTTATGTGGAGGTCCTTGATCCACTTGGAGTTGATCTTAGTGCAAAGAGATAAGAGTGGGTCAATTCGCATTCTTCTGCATGTTGACTTACAGTTGAACCAGCACCATTTGTTGAAAAGGCTATCTTTATTCCACCGGATGGTTGTGGCTCCTTTATCAAAGATCAAATGACCATAAGTCTGTGGGTTAATTTCTGGGTCTTCAATCCTGTTCCATTGATCTACCTGCCTGTTGCTGTACCAATACCATGCAGTTTTTAACACAATTGCTCTGTAGTACTAGCAATACATTTCAAAGTATTGCATAAAATAGAAATAGAGATAATGTTGCCTAGATCATTTTATGACTGCAAGGTTGCCCTGATAATCAACCCACATAATGAGTCAAAGAAGAAAAGGAATTACAGATTAATTTTCCTCATGAATATAGATGAAAACTACCAAAAAATACTTGTAAACTAAATCTAAGAACACATCAAAATGATTATCTACTTGAGACAGATATTGAGGAAATGGCCAAACAAGGCTTGCCTAACTTAAGATCCATCCCTTGGGCAAGAACCATTCCCTAAAAATATTAATGCTTTTTCTGTTATGCCTGAAGACATAAGCCTAGCATAACTGTCTTCTAAGAGACTCCACCTGGCATCTGGCCAAAAGAAATCCAGAGGCCCACAACCAAACTTTAGACAGGGCTCTGGAAGTCTTGTGGAAGAGTTGGTAGAAAGACTGAGGATCTTGGAGAGTTTAGTAACTCTACAAGAAGATGAACAGAATCAAATAACCTGGTCCCTTGGGGGTTCCCAGAGACTAAACCACCAACGAAATTGTATACTGAGTCTGAACCCAGGCACCACACATATGTAAAAAGTGTAAAGCATGCTCTTTATGAGGATCCTCTCAAAACTGGAGTTGGGACTTACCCTGACTCTGTTATCAGCCTTTAGATCCTACTTTCCTAAATAGGCTGTTTTGTTTGACCACAGTGGGATAGGTTGTATCTAGTTCTGCATAGAGGTGAGGTTCCAGGATCCATTTTGAAACAAAACAAAACAAAAGACAACAAACAGCAGCAAAACAAAAAATAAAAAACAATAAACAAACAAACAAATGAATGAACAAAAAGCCCCAATATCAGGTATCTCTTAAATTCTTGCCAAAACAATTATATGTTGGCTTGTTTTCCACAAGACAACAATCGAGACTTAGACATTCCCAATAATTTGGGCAAAGGCTGAATATCTAAAGGAGACTTGATTCTTGAGTCCATGCCAAGGAGTTTCCACTTCTATGAATAACTCAGGATAAAGGAACCTCCTGCACCAATGTCTTTCTATGTACAATGGGCTGGCCTGTAAAACTGCCACTAATTTCTGTGGAGGGAATTCCTGCCAAAATTGAAACACCTGTCAAAAAGACCTTGAGCACCCTATATCTGGTCTGCTTGAAATGCTGAAAGGTTCTGGTAGACATATCATAATGAGGGTGCATCCAAACCCCACAATGAGGTTGTATGCCAGGATGGAATCAATGGCTACTCATGCTTCTGTGTGCCTGGATACCAACACAGACATTTTGACTTGGAAGCAGATGAATGTGTTTCTCAACTCCACATGAATGTGGACTATGAACGCTATATGCCTTCAGTGATATAGAAAGATACATATATGTCTGTCCTCAGGGGTATTCTTGTGTGAACTGTTACTTGGAAATGGATAAATGTGCATGCCAGCTGTGTCTACCTGGTGCCACATGGCAAGATACTCTTGGGATTTACTTCTGTGGCTGTGCACATAGATTCTGTGGAGACAACAGTGAACTCAACTTTAATCATCTGCCAAACAGCAATGTCTCCAATGGAGGTCTATGTTTGGATGTAGGAAACAACTTTTCTGACTGCATGGGTACTGAGTTCACAGGGACACACCTTGAGACTATGGTGAGTCTTTATTGGTCAAAGACATGTCACAACGATGTAATATGTGAAGACACTGTTGACAGCTAAATATGTCACTTCTGCCCTGGACACACAGGTGCCCTATGTGAGATTGTCATAATTGAATGCAACCTCTGCCAATTTGAGGAAGAATGTGTCAAGCTGTCCTCAGATGATCTCTACAGAAACATTGCCGGCCTGCTTCTTCCTTCATCCACCTTGGAGATTCAAGATATGTTTGCATCTATCTGTCTAGATTCAAATACAGAATCAAAGCATAACTGTGCTCTGAAAGAGTGCACCCAGCATCTGACTGAAACAGATGTATATATCCACAGCCAAACCCTAGATGGAGTTTTTGATATCTTGTGGAAGAGTTAGACAAAGGAATGAACAACCTGGAGGACATAGCAGATCCAGAAGGAGAAAACCAAAGTTAACTAACCTGGAACCTTGTGGGATCTCAGAGACTGAACTACTTACCAAAGAGCATGCAAGGGCTGGACCTAGCCCCTTACACACATATTTAGCTGATGTGCAGCTTGGCCTTCATGCAAATCCCCAAGTAATTGGAGCAGATGCTTACCCTAACTGCATTGCCTGCCTCTGGATCCTGCTCCCCTAACTAGACTGTCTTTTCTGACAAGTAGGAGAGGATGTACCTAGACCTGAAGTGACTTGAGGTATCAGGATGCATTGGTTTCCTTATAGGGACCTCCCCCTTCTGAGAGGTAGAAGGAAGGGAGAGCCCATATGAGGGAGAATGGGAGTAAACAGGGCGCTTTATTCAGAATATTAAATCAATCAATGAATCAATGAATCAATGAATCAATCCAGATGTAAATAAAATACAAGTACTTAAAAAAAAAACAAAACCAAAAAGGAACAATAAAAAACTCATCGACTGTTTCAAGTAGACTTTATCCCAGATGTATAGGAATGTTTCAACATATAAAATATCAATGTGAATTATCTAATGTTTAAGTAAATTGAAAGAAAAATAACAACAAAAACAAAACATTGGATGCTAAAAGGTCTATGACAAAATCCAATATCCTATCATGATAAAAAGTCCTGGTGAGGTTAAGGGTATAGTAGGCCTATGTAAACATAATAAAGCAATGCACAGCTAGCCTATGATCCAACATTAATTAAATAGAGAGACACTCAATGCAATTCCTCCAAAATTGACAACAAGACAAGGGTTTTCCTTTACTCCATACTTATTTAAGATAGTTCTTGGAATATATTTTTCATTCCTTTACCCTAAGAGTATGCAAACTCCACAGAAGATATGTATGCCTGGAACAGTAAATATAGTCAAAATTAATGAGTAGGAAAGTCATAAGCCCTTATGGAGAACCTGCCATTATTTTTTGTTAATGTGTAGTCATGCTGTCAAAATTCCTTCCAAATCTTGTGGAAGTGTTAGGGGAAGGAATGAACAACATGGAGGAGCTAGCAGATCCAAAAGGAAAGAGAGTCAACTAACTTGGACCCTTGGGGGATTCCTGAGACTGAACTACTAACCAAAGGTCTGTTCATGTCCACAGATTTGAGCAACCCCCCATCAGAGAAGCTTCTCTTTATGTATGCAGAGAATATTAGCTTTAAACTTCTGAGAGTAAATGGTTGGGAGTACCCATACATTGATATGACATTTATGGCAAACTACATTTCCATCTTCCATTTTCAGGGAACATTTCATAAGATACTGAGATTGGCAGGTGGTGTTACAAAATGATGCTTTCTATACCTGAGCTTGTTGATGCACACATGAATTTGACAATAGTTCTGCCTACCTCCATAAGACCTACATAAGATAAAGCCAGCATGATATATGGGGGTTTAGCCATTGGTAGGTGGCCCATTCCCTAGTATGTAACACCACACCTATGCATATAGGATAGCATTGTACTTAGTTAAAAAAACAACTAAGTGACCAAAAGAAAAAAAGCACATAATGTTGAGAGTGAGAAACATTAGAGAATTCTTGGGGCAAGTTGAAAAGAGTAGGAGTTTGATATTACCAAGACACATGAATAAATGTATAAAAATTTCAAAGAATAAATACAATTTTATTTGAGGAGAGAATGATGAAGTAGAGGATAGGCAAATTTGTATGGGAAAATGAAGATGTAGTTTAATAGGATTAAGAGGTAGTGTATGGTGTGTTTTTGCCAAATAGACATTATAGACAACGATGTACTATACAGACTTAGAAAAAAAATAAAGAAACCATTTTAGAAGTTTAGGTGTAATAAAAGATGATTGTTAGAGAATGTGGGTCCCATTTTCTTTCTGGAGGCTGTGTCTACCAGCCTGTGAAAACAGAAGGAGCAGAAGTAGAGAGATGGGTTCAGATGGCCGTGCGTGTGGACAAAATGATCTTTGGAGACTGATGCAACAAGACAAGACTACTTTATTGTTTGGGGATAGGACTAATAAGGGCTTTTATAGGAGTTTGGGTCAAAAGGGTCACTTTTCAGAAAGGGGCAATCACCTGTGCTCAGGAACACTCTCCAGACAGCAACAGCAACAGCAACAGCAACAGGGAAGCCCCAATAAGAAAGGGAGCCCCCCATTTTGTGCCAAGCTCTGAAAGCCATCTGGTCACATGGAACTGCTACCTTAATAGTGATGTTCCCCTGTAGGGGAATATAACAATCTTGTTTTGTTTTTGTTTTTGTTTTTTTTTTTGTTTTGTTTTTTGAGACAGAGTTTCTCTGTTTAGCCCTGGCTGTCCTGGAACTCACTCTGTAGACCAGGCTGGCCTCGAACTCAGAAATCCTCCTGCCTCTGCCTTTCAAGTGCTGGGAATAAAGGCATGCCCTACCATTGCCTGGCAGTAACAAGACAATCTTTAACCAGATGAAAACATTACAGAATTTAAAGAGAAATAAAAATATTGCATTATTAAAGAATGTGAATACTTATTTATTTTAGAGTACATATTAGCAATCAGCAATATGAATTATTCAATAATTTAAATAATATGCAATAATTGAATAATAAGTCAATATTTAATTAAAACAGTATGAATTATTCAATAATTTAAATAATATTTAATAATGGAATACTAAGTCAATATTTAAATAAAAATAACCAATATTTAGTTAAGCTCAGTTGTGTTTGATTCAAAATTGGCTTTGAAATATCAATAAAAGCTACTGATAACCTAGACAAAACTTTGAAATCAGATCAGAAATTCTTGAATTCACCAAGCTGGATAGAGATATTCAAAATGTTTTTAAAGCTTTTAATTTATTTTCTTTGTAACAAATACTCAAGATGTTTTGCATACTTTGCATTGCATAGGAAGAATATATACTGTTTGTAGTGTTTGCCAGATTCTGAGACAGCATCTAATAGCACTTCTTTCAATATTACATACTTCGATATGTAAATCTACTTTATGTCTATAGGAAGAGGTGGTATGCAAAAGAACAAAGAACGTAGGATAGTAGGCATACAAAAGACAACCACATTTGCTAAATCCTTAGTCCTTTCTTTTGTAACCTTACCTTAATGTAAAATATATGAATTGTTTTCAGAAGTCATTTTCTTTGCTATTTTAGAATCTTGATATTGGCAACATTTTAACCGAGAATACAAACACAAATGTCAAAGAGCATTATGAAGTTAATAAAAAAGATATTAAAAAATATGTTTCTAGCACATTTTCACTGTCTTCTAAAGTGATGTAACCATGGTGATTAATGTTGATGTTCACAAGTTAGATTCTGCTGCTTTCTGTCAAAAGCCATTGTCCTTGCTATAATAAAACTTGGTCCTGGATTACCAGAACATAATAGTGATAACCTAGAGAAATGATATTTATATTATAGGCTAATATTCAATTAAAGAAAAGATGAAACCAAAATAATGATACTAAAATTAATATTATTTCAAACTTAAACTAAATGACAAAAAAACCTCACTAAGTATTGTCTAAAATGTTGAAGAGTGATTTCATACATAAACAAAATAGTAACCTATGTGTTTATTATCAAAAGATGTTTTAGCCCCCGTTTAGCCACCTCAGATTAATGCACATTTACAATTTACCAAGGTACTAAGTATTTTTATCTTTGGTATGTACCTTTGCCATTTAAAGTCTATAAATTTATTCTATTATCAAATAACGAAATATAACAGGATATTGTGAATAATTTCATCTTATAATATTCCTTCCAAAATTATTCTTCACATGACCAATTAACAACAACAAAAAAACCTTGATTTTATTTGTCCAGTAGTGACACAAATAGCGTTATTTGCTTTCTAAGTTTAGCCTTATAAGTCATTAGTTCCTATTTTAAGTAATTATTTTAAAATATCAGTATCTTGTTTATGATACTTTCACCATTAAAATCCTTCATAATACTAGAGCAATGATTAACCAAATCTTATATCTAATTTTACTCTCTTCTTCAGTTAATTGGGCAGAGGGTCTTTGGTTTCATTAAAAAAAAAGAGGTAAATCTTGGGAGATCTCTAAAATGAATCTGTTTTCCTCACCTACAATGATAGGAACCATTTAGGAATTTGAAACCTTCATCATTTAGCATTTTTCATTCTCTCCTACATACTTGACACCTGATTTAAAATGCAATCTGTGAAGATCATAAATAGAGCTACAAAGTCTAAACATTAGACATGGTAAAGTGGCAATATCTTTTTGTTTTCAGTAAAATCCATCATCACTGATATCCATGTACATTGTATTTGTTTATTACAAAATTCTCAAATAATTTGTGTTTTGAAAGGCTTACTTTAAGGAACAGGTGTACTCCAGCTTAGGGGTAGAATGCTTCCCTTGCATGTACATATGCACCATGCCCTTGAAACAATCCAATTATTACAAAACAACAAAAAACAAGGACAACAACAACAACAAAGCATTTCTAACAATATTCTCTCTTTAATAGTCTCAGATTTTAATGTATCTGAAAATTCCCAATAAACTGTGAGGAACATTGTCTCCTTTCTTTTATATAATTGATACATCCAATTTTCATTAAGTATAAAATCTAGCAATTCTAATTTACCAGTTACTTTGTGCCAGGTCAAGTGCTGTGTAATCAGAGATATAATTTGCGGTGATTTGTTTGTTTGTTTCTTTGTTTGTTTTCCTGAAGGAAATGTGTTCATCCTTTTTGTGGATTGAGATACCCAACAATAAACTCTATCATGGAAATCCAAAGTCAGTGCCCATTAAAGCATTCCCGTTGTTGAGTTTGGGGGAAATGAACCTGATGTTGTATGCTACATGACTCTCTTAGAGAAAGATGAAAAAACATCTATTTCCCTAAGATTCAGAATACATGGATTCACCAAGAAAAAAAACTTGATGCAAGTCCTAATTGATAAACAAGTTTTTTTTTTTATCAGAGAATGAAGAATTTACAGCATTACATTTCATACTTCTTAATCAACGCAATGACTAGGTTATTCATACACATCTACATGGCTAACACATTGTCCCTTCTGATATTGCTGAATTATTACTAAAACCTATATGCCACCCTGGCCACTACAGACCCAGTTGGGGACAGGGAAGGCTGGATCCAGTCTTTCCCAGCCGTTCCAAGATTGTTATACTCTCTCTTCCTCAGTTCTCAAGCTTGGATCTTATTCCTTTCTTGGCATGGTGACATTCCTACTACTCTTCAGTCCCCTTGCCTGTGATTTTTTTAAAAGATATTTTCTTTATTTACATTTCAAATGTTACTCCCTTTCCTTATTTCCCCTCTAAAAACCCTTTTCCTCTACCCCCTCCCCCTGCTCACCAATCCATCCACTCCCAATTCTCTTTCCTGACATTCCCCTATACTGTGACATCCAGCCTTCTCAGGACCAAGGACTTCTCCCTTTGATGTCCAACAAGGCTATCCTCTTCTACATATGCATCTGAAGCCATGGGTCCCTCCATGTGTACTCTTTGGTTGATGGTTTAGTCCCTGGAGCCCTGGGGGTTGGTCCATATTGTTGTTCTTCCTATGGGGATGCAAACCTCTTCAGTTCCTTGGGTCCCTTCTCTAGTTCCTCCATTGGGGACTCTGAGCTTAGTTCAGTGTATGGCTGTGAGCATCCATTTCTATATTTGTCTGCCACTGCAAGAGCCACTCACTAGACAGCTATATCAGGCTCATGTCAACAAGCACTTGTTGGCCATCAACAATAGGGTCTGGGTTTGGCAACTATAGTATATGGGATGTATCCCCAGGTGTCAACTGAGGAATACCAAATGGCTGAGAAACAGGTAAAGAAATGTTCAACATCCTTAGTATTCAGGGAAATGAAAACCAAAACAACTCTGAGATTCTGTCTCACACCAGTCACAATGGCTAAGACCAAAAACTCAGGTGACAGCAGAACCTTGCTAGGGTATAGAGAAAGAGAAACACCCCTCTATTGCTGGTGAGATTGCAAGCTTGTGCAGCTACTCTGGAAATCAGTTTGACAGTTCCTCAGAAAATTGGACAAATTACTATCTGAGGACCCAGATACACCACTCCTGGGCATATACCCAGAAGATGCTCCAACATGTAATAAGGACACAAGTGCCACTTTGTTCATCGCAGCCTTAGTTATAATAGCCATAAGTTGGAAACCAGCCAGATGTTCCTCAACAGAGGAATGGATACAGAAAAATGTGGTACATTTACACAATGGAATACTACTCCGATATTAAAAACAATGAACTTATGAAATTCTTAGGCAAATGGATGGAGCTAGAAAATATCCTGAGTGAGGTAACCCAACCACAAAAAACAGACATGGTATGCACTCATTGATAAGTGGATATTAGCCCAGAAGCTCAGAATACCCAAGATACAATTCACAGACCACATGAAGCTCAAGAAAAAGGAAGACCAAAGTATAGATACTTTGGTCCTTCTTAGAAAGGGGATCAAAATATCAATGGGAGGAGATACAGAGACAATGTGTGGAGCAGAGCCTGAAGGAAAGACCATCCAGAGATTGCCTGTGAAATATCTCTATGCCTAGCCATTAGTCTCTGACAACTTTATTTACCAGTCAGAGCCAACTGGGGACAGGGACCCTCAGCATCTTACAGGAGGGATTCTGATGCAATTTTGAAAACTCAATTAACATAATACAAGCACTAAACCAAATTCACAAGTGCTTATAGCACTGAAATGTCTTGCCATAATAATTATCTACTCTTTACAAAGTTGTAATTGCAATTTCAAAGGGAGGATCATAGAGAATTCTGTATAATAAAGGGCATATGAATCTGAGCATATAAGCATTTTAAGTCTCACAACTCTTTCTCAACAATGAAGCAATATTAATAGGCTCACCTTTGAGAGGGTCTTATTACAGCTACTCTGCTTCAAGATAATGATCACCATATCGAGTCTAGAAGAAATGGCTACAAGTCACTCTATACTTCCTCTGATTTTTAAGTTCTTTCTTCTTCCATTTTAATGTGTTGATTGAGCCTTTCAGGGGAAGAAATTATATATATATATATATATATATATATATATATATATATATATACACTGATTTGCTCAATATTTCTACTCTGTCATGAGATTTCAATGCTTTGTTTTGCTTTGTAAACATAAATAAGTATGTGTGTGTGTTTGTGTGTGTGTTTGTGTGTGTGTGCATGTGTGTATATGACTTTGTATCAAAGTGTATAAAAATGATACAACAATGTTACCTTGAATTTTTTGTGAAATTTCAAGGAAAATAAAATCTGAGAAGAGTAGAGGAAAATGTTGTTACACAATGCTCACTGGGGATGATTTGCTAAATAATTTCTTTAGTGTTGGGTATGAATACATATATTTGAATTTTAATATAAATGTAGAGAAGGCTCCAGCAGATCAAAGAATATATTCTGTCCAAGATCTTCATGTGATTTAATTACTTAGTTTATGGTGTTGCTTATTGAAGTATAGATAAAAAAGGCATATTTTTTTATCTTGTGTATTTTTTAAAAAATATTTATTTATTCATTTATTTATTTACTTATTTACACTCTAGATTTTATTCCTGATGCCTTGGTCTACCCTCCAACTGTTCCACATCCCATATCTCCTTCCCACTACCCTGTCTCTATGAGGATATCCCCATTCCCAACTTCCACCCCACCTGACCTCTAAATTCCCTGGGGCCTCCAGGCTCTTGAAGGTTAGGTGCATGATCTCTGCTGTAGTCCTCTGCTGTATATGTGTTGGGGGCCTCATATCAGCTGGTGGATGCTGCCTGTTTGGTGGTCCAGTGTTTGAGAGATCTTGGAGGTCCAGATTAATTGAGCCTGCTGGTCCTCGTACAGTGCCCCCCTCCTCCTCAGCTTCTTTCAGCCTTCCCAAATTCAACCACATGAGTCAGCAGCTTCTGTAGATTGATTGGGTGTAAATATCTGCAAATGACTTCGTAGCTTTTTGTTGGTTCTTCCGGAGTGTGGTCATGCTAGGTCCATTTCTTTTTCTTTTTTTTTTTTCTTGAGAGCATTCCATAGCCTCAGTACTAGTGTCAGGCCTTAGGAACATGCCTTCAGCTGGATTCCACTTTGGGCCTGTCACTGGACCTTCAATGGATATTTATCAATAAAATAAAAGCAAAGACAAAAGCAAAAACAAAAACAAAAAAACCCCAAACCAAAACCCACACCAAAAATGTACAGAATACCCAAGATACAGTACACAAAACTTAAAAATGGCATATGTTTAATCCAAACACTCCTTCAGTAGAACTCTGTAAGTTCTAGGCTATATTAGCCCACAAACATGTAGAACAAGCTGTGAAGTGAGACCTTACTTATTGAAATAATAGAGAGGAAAAATAAAAAACAAAAGAAAGAAAGAAACAAAGAAAGAAAAAGAGAGGGATAAAGGAAGAAACAAATAAGGAAACAAAGAAAGGAGTACCACCAGAAAATCTTCTGGGAAACTTAGAGAAAGCTCCAACATCTGCCCTGCTCTCAAGTGAATATTAAACTTTGCATAGTAACAATTGGGATGTCAAAGAGTGGAGGAGCCTCAGGGATTTGGGTGATCCTAGTAAGTGTCATGACCCTTTCACAACCTTTACACTTTTCCTTAGTATTTGTAGTATTGTAAGCACAATCCCTTTTAGATGTGGGTATAGATAAGAATATAGTATCACAATTTTTTAAAAAATATTTTTCAAGTTATTAAAAATTAGTGATTTTTCTAATGTTCTGTCATGTATATTTTATACCTATAGACTCTAGGCTTAAAGTCAATATCAAAATATTCAAGTTTATAGCATAGAAAATTAAAGATATAATCTTTTCTAATTCAATTTTGACCTTATTATCAATATCTTATATTTTCATAGTCTTAGACATATGAAATTATAGTCATAGTCCAGTACAGTTAAGTATCTATAATTTCACATAATGAAATATGTAATTCCCACTACAATTATTGATATTTATATGATTTTTCTCTTCTTAACAATTATTTACCAGCTCCTCCATTTAAAATTGTATATAGTTCTAGAAAATGGAAATTCACCTCATTTTATCAAATAGAATTTCTAACTGAATCTTCAGGCTGGTGTGTCCTTTTGAAAGGCAAACATGTTTCTGAAAATATTTCATCTTTTACATGCGATTCCATTAACATTTCTTCTATATTCACTTACAGGACTATACAACTATTTCAATATCTTGTTTATACTTTAAATATGCAGATTTCAAATAAAGAAGCTGTGAGAGATTGATTCAACTGTTCAATAAGGAGCTTGAGCTTTAAATTTAGCTTCAAATAACAAAATGGATAAAGGTTATAAACTGAAAAAAATTCTGAGCTTGAATTAAATTTACTTGAAAAAATAAACAGAAACACAACCACGTTTTTAAAAGTAATAAATGTTTTCAACTGGGATAAGAATAATCTCTTAGTATTTTTCATATAAATCCTCTTTAATTGTCTGAAATGATGATACTGTGAGTAGTAGCCAGCCCCATCTTATTTAATTGTGCAATCCCAGCACTAAGGGCATTGACAGAATTGCAAGTTTCCAAGCCATCTGGGATGCAAAGAATGTCTATGTCTCAGCATCAAGATTCAAAATAAATAATAAACAATTAAATAGTTTAATAGTAAACACTGTCATACTCTATATAATGGTCATCACTTGTGAATAAATAATATACATGAATATATTTTCTATGTTGATGCACATATATAGCTAACATACATATTTGCATAGAGATTTGTAGACAATATTGTAAAGATAATTTTCATTAATGGTATTGCTATTCTTCTTTGTTTAAACTATGGGTAGATATAAACAGGAATGAATGTTTATAGTTTTGAAATTTTCCATAAGGCTTTGCTTTCAGAAATGTTCAAATACTCCAAGATTTTAATTACGTTGTTCCGTGTTTTATTTGGTAAAACATAATTTTATTACTGTTCATTATTTATTTCCCAGAAATTTCTCATTATGCAGTGCCCATGCTGTTCTGTTCTGAGAAATAACCTAAACACAGAATTCCCGATTTGAAAATCTGAGTTACTTCTTCAGTCCTATGACCTAAATACATAATTTTAGCATTTCCTCATTTTTATACTGCATACAAGATTCTAGCATATTCTTTCTGAATTTTTAAACCTTCTATTTTCCTTTACAAGAAGCTCATTTTACAAAAGTAAACTGTTCTATCATGAGCTCCTTAGCTTGCTATATTTGCCTTAAAATCGTGGTTAAATTTTTATGCCTGTTTCTTTCTATAGCTAAATCTCAATCTCAAAGGCACTCATGTGTTCCTCCTCTGCGTCAGCTCATTGTAAAATATATAGTTTTCCATATAAGAATATTTATTGCCTAAAGCCAAAGATCTTGATGTGTTTTTATTACTGTCCTTTTCCAGGTGACCCCTTCAAAATGTCTAAATAGCCTACTAAAATGGTAGATTACTTGAAGAAATGACCTTCACTTTAGACTTGCTTAGAAGAATCATGTAAAAAGTAAAGTACTCTTACTCCTATGATACTATTGTTATTATTTCTATATTTTATAATTCTGTGCTCATCTCAATGGAAGAAAAAGTATTATTAGAGATTATGCCATCTCATCATAACAAACTGTCAATTGCTTTGTACATCTGTTATTAACAAGATAGGAATATATCTGGATGTGTATGCTTACAGTTAACCATCAGACTGAACATGGGGACTCCCAGGGATGAGTTAGTGGAAGGGCTGAAGGTGCTATTGGAGATTGCAACACCATATGAAGAACAGCAATACTAACCAAATAGACCCTGAGAGCTCCCAGGAAATAAACCACTTACCAAAGATTAAACATGGAGGGACACATTGTTCCAGCTGCAGAGGAAGCAGAGGGTGCTTTATATGGCATCAATGGGAGGGAAGGTCCTACCTAGTTCCTGTGAAGGATTCATACCCCAGTGTAGTGGAATGTCAGCGCAGTGAGGTGAGGGTATGTGGGTAGGTGGAGGATCATCCTTATAGAAGCAGGAGAGGGAGGAATGGGATAGGATGCTTGCAGAAGGAAAACTGGGAAGGAGAGACATTTTAAATGTAAACAAACAAGCTAAACAATAAAAAAAATATTAAAAAAAATCTGGAATGTTGGTACACAGAAAAAGAGAATGAGTATTTTTTAAACAAGAAATAATAGGAAAATACAAGATGCTTACATTTGTATCTATTTATACTTATATATTTATAAAAATATATACTTCCATATTTACATAAACATATATACGTACATGTGTGTGTGTGTGTGTGTGTGTGTGTGTGTGTTTAAAATCATTGAATATAATAAAGTAATCTAGAACTGGGAAGTGAAAATAAACAGGGATTTTTATAGTGATCATAGATAGAAAGTAAAAAGTAAAATGAAATGACTGTGCCTTCAGTGAGGACAATTCTTATCTCAATGAGACAAAATAAGTTCCATGTGATTTTTGAAAATTATTCTACTACTTTAAAGGGAACTTAATAAATATTTGAACAAGAATACATTTTCAATAGCACCGAGAAAGGATGATAAATGTGCACACAGAGTACAAAGAAATTTAAAGATAGCTTATTAAAGGAAAATTCAGATTTAGAACATTTTACTTAAATATTATTATTTATTACTTGTTGAATTAAGAATTTACTGGTAAATTTCCTGTTTTAAAATAAGACATACATATATAAATAAGTCAAGAATACACTTGAATATAATTGAATACGTATTAAAGTTGGCAAACATTTTCTTCCAATGTTATTTTTGTATATAAGTATCACATGAAACATTTATATTATATTTTTATAATAGGAAATCTTCAAATGCTAGATTTAAGATGAATGGGTTTACTCAGTTAAAATTTCTGAGTTTAGCTTCTGACTGTCAATATATCCCTCAATAAATTATTGATATCTCAGGATTTAAATTTCTTGAATTATGTATAAGTTGTGCAATACACTTATTTGATACATTTATAACCAAAGGCTGATAAGCTTTTAAGAATACATGTAAAGAAAAGTTGAGAAAAGTCACTCTTATAGATACCAGGGATGGAAAATTCACAAAGAGTTTCTGAGCATTCTTAAATGAATTTTGCCAATAAACTTAAAATAATATGTGAAATAAATCATTTTTAATTGACAGAATTTTTTAATCACAAAAAACACAACAGAAGAAACAAAATCAAGGCAGCCATTAATTACTCAGAATGCTGAGTTGGATTATGAGTTTTCATAAAAGGAAATCTCCAACCACAAATGACTTTCTTCAACAAACTTTACTGTTGAAAACTAATGTGAATTTAGATATGACAGTGTAAAGAATAGGAAAAGGTTACATAGTCTTCAATCTATTTATAACAATGTAAAACATAACAAGAATGTCCTAAGAACATTATAATAGCCCATCTTACATATCAACATTACATGCATAGGCCAATAATCAGGACTCATGGAATAACATTTTAGGCAAATACAGTAGAAATTATTCATTCAGCAAAACATAATGCAGAGATTCTAGAAGGTCAATGAATCTGGACAGAATACTAAGAGATAAAAAACATTACAACCAGCATATCACTATTGACATGCTATAAAGAGCTCAAATGAGAATGCCACTTTGCAAAATAATGGATCTTTATGCAAGGTCAATTAATTGGAGAAGGATCAGAAGATCATTGTTATGCTAAATTTGGTTTCTAATTATAAAAGTAGTATGAAGATGATAATTTGTTTTATTTGATAATATGCTTTACAACTTTTCAGTTCTACTTGTTAAAACTGATATTTTCAGAAATATAAAAAAAAGATATATCAGCACTATCATAACTGGATCTGCAAAAACCAATTGTTTTAGTGTATGCAGATATGAAATACTTTAATCCAAATTTTTTTCATAGTTTTCTTCAAAATTATAAATACATTCTGAATATATCAGTGTACCTTATGTGATTTGTCATATTGAGTATAATTTATATTTCACTTCCTTTGTGAACATTTTAAATTATAGAGTAAACTTGAAAACAGCATAATGACATACTTCTCAGAGTAAAACTCACTCACTTATCAAGTTATTTTTATTTATTCCACTGTGATATCTTCACTATGATTACCGTACATAAATCCTTTTGTAATATACTATCATTTAAAATTGGCTAATCTATTATTATGTTATAACTCTTTAGAGCACATGAATTTTTCATCAAACAACTAATTTTTTTCCAGTGAGGTTATCTGACATATATTTATTGAGAAAATATTTATACAAAATTATGGAACAATCTTGATTTTTGTTTTTTTGTCTTTGTTTTTCTTTCTGGAAAGGTGAGAGTAGAGAGAAGATCATGACCTCAGCTGGATGGGATGGGCCAGAAAGCAAGCCCTGCCCATGTGGTATTAAGCCAGCACTGGAGGCATCGAGTGAGGTACACACCAGAGGGAAAAGACACTGTCACTTAGTACATCTGCTCAGCTTCATTCCAGAGTGCTTTCTTACTTGGGAAAGGAAAACCTCAGTTCTCAGAAACAGGATCATTAAGACATGTCTTTTTTTTCTTTTTTCTTTTTCTGTTTTATATTCTTTGTTTACATTCCAAAGGCTTTCCCCTTTCCCAGTGCCCCACTCACCATATGTCCCATAAGTCCTCTTCCCTCTGCCCATTCCCCAATCACCCCCCCAACATTTCTCTGTTCTGATATTTTCTTTCAAAACTGGATCCAGTCTTTTCAGGACCAGGGCCCTCTCCTTCCTTCTTCTTGGGAATCTTTTGATTTGCTAATTGTACCTTGATTATTCAGGGCTTCTGGGTTCATTAATATCCACTTATCAGTGATTACATTTCATGTGTATTCTTTTGTAATTGGGTTAACTCACCTAGGATGATATTTTCCAGATCTAACCATTTACCTACAAATTGCATGAATTCATTATTTTTTGATTTTTGTTTTAATGTTTTGGATCAGTTCTTCATTGGACATTTTATAGCATGGTTTTCAGTTTCATCTTATATCTTTACATAATTTATGGTTTATCTGTCCTATTTTTTTACTGTACATTAGGTTGTTCATTACAGGCAACACAGTATTATATCTTTTTTTGGTGTGTGTGTGTGTGTGTGTGTGTGTGTGTGTGTGTATGTGTGTGTGTGTCTGTGTCTGTGTGTGTGTCTGTGTTTGTATTGTGTGTGTTTGTCTGTGTTTATGAGTATTTGTTGTATCTATTAATGTCTTCTTTGTATCTGCATGTGCATACAGAACACAGGGTGACATCAGTTATTTTGAACAGTGTTATAACTATTTATAATTTTCAAATTTGTGACATTTGAAAATGTGCCAAATATTTAAGATCTATGCATGTATAAACATCTAAACTTCCTTTCATTAATTTATATCTTTTATGTCTCCCATTGTTTATGGTGCCTTTATAAGTATAGGAACACAACATTAAAAGTTAGATAAAGAAAAATGAGTAAATTAATTATTATTTTTATAAACATCTTTCCTGAGAGAAAGACATGTAGGTACATTTAATATTATCTGAATAAATAGGATACCCATCACAATTAGTGCCTCTAGAATATGAACATGATTTTTAATATATTCCATTCCAGATTTGGAGCATATAACAGGTTCCAATTTGATTAATTTTCTAAATGACTTTTAAGTATAGACTCAAGTAGTTGACAACAGAAATCACTATTGCTAGAATCTAGAAAATATTCAGCTCTAAAGACAAGAGCTCCACATTTCTGTAGCTGGCTCTGACAGCATCCCTCCTCCAGAGTGATTATTGCAGCTTCTCTTTATTCTTCTTTAGTTCTGCTGTCTAATGAGATCTAGAGTCTTATAACCTTGTCAAAATCATTCAAAAAGAATGCTGAAATTTTCTCTCATATTTCTGTATTCTTTAAAATGTATTTATAGACTGTGTCTATGCATCCAGTACCTCTATAGTAAAAGTGAACAAAATTCCTACTTTCATAAACTAGCCAGGAAAACCAAACAATATCCAATAAAATCACTGCAATTCATAAGGTGCATGATGTCCCATTTTCAGGAGAGTATTCGGTATTCAGAAAAGAAAGATAGTTCCTATAGTGTATCACAGAACAAAGATCTGTAAGAATTGAAGATGCCTGAATCATGGTGATATCTAAGGATGACCTTTAAAAATAAAGACGGCAGAAATGAAAAGCCCTGGAGTGTCTGCTATGTTTAATAACATCAAGTTATCTTTGGGACTGGCTTAAAATAAGTCAGCAAGCCAGAGTATGGAAAAAACATTATTAGTAACGTTATGCAGCCAGTTTAAATTAAAGGCACAGGATTTTATTTTGATATAGATAAAAATTTAGAGATTTTAACAAGGAAGTTGAATATTGTACACCTGTCATTGCCTTATACATGTATGCTTTGTCTGTGTATATTACACAATATCATTGTGATTACATTAAAGACATGTGAAAATTTAGAAAACTACTATAATAGTCCAGAAAAGGAGATGTGTTAAATGATGTCATGTTGAGATTCCAATTCTTGAGACATTCAGAAAATCGATTACTATATTTATTCAATCTATACTTTACAGATGAAACAATTATCAAAGGTGACTCTGTAATTCTTTTTACTTGAACAGATAGCTAAAATAGTAGCTTGTTAATGTGAAAACATTGTAGAAAGACAATTTGTTACAGTATAATCCAAAAGTCTAATGACTAAACAGACAAGGCAAAAGCTTAGTCTTTCTGACCAAGCTTGGTCTACATAGTGACTTCCAGGATAGCCAGAGGTATATACTTAGACCTTGTTTTGAAAAAAAAGCAAACAATGCTTTTAGTGAATTTTAAAACACTAACAGGTAACTAATATTCTTCAGAAATACATGTATTACTCATGGGCTTAAGAAAAAATGGAATTATCTAGAAAAGTACATTTAAAGCAAGGATGTAGGAAACTTTTAGCAGTTTCTAGAATGTGCCATATTTTTTTAAGGTAGAAATCACAGCATGGTAATTCAATGAGCTAAGTAGCCAAGAAAGACAACTCAGAGTGTATGTGTTCTCATACTGACTTCAATAAGACAATTGAACATGATAACTAACATTCCATGTACATATACTTTATCACTTAAAGTAAGAAAGAATATTGCTCTAAAATAAGAAGAGGAAAAGAAAGTCTCGGCAATACTCTCCATAAGAGGTTTCCTGCTTTAGTTTCCGTGACTTATAGTAAAACCCTTTTATATTTTGATAGGGATAACTCTGGATATGCATAGAAATGAGATATGTCATGCACAGGATGCTGGCCCTGTACAAGTTCAAAGTCTATAAATGGAAGAGAAAGCTATGTTCTTTAGTAGTAGTGATACAGGAATATGAGCATTTAAGTTTTCACAAATAGTTGGAGAGATAGGAACAGCTGCTGGAATGTTATATACGACTTAAGTAGAATGTCTGGAAATTCATTTTCCTCTTAGTCCTGAAGTTCAATCCTAACTGGAAAAAAGTAGCACCTAAATTGGAGGAGAAGGAAAGATAAACTAATCAAACTAGTGTGACCTGTATGACAAAAACATCAACTCATTGAACAAAGAAATTAAAGAAGATACCATAAGATGGAAAGGATACTCATGTTCATAAACATGCAGAATTAATATAGGCAAAATGGACATCTTACTAAAAGCAATCTACATGTCCAGCATAATTCATATCAAAATTCAAATGCAATTCTTTATAGAACTGGACAGAATGATACTCAACTTCAATTGGAAAGACAAATTCTCAAGATAGCTAATACAGTCTTGTACAATAACAAAACAATATAAAATGAAACAAAGAAAAACAAAACTTCTGGAGGCCACACCATCTTGGATTTCAAGCTGTTCTACACAGAAATAATAATTAAGACTGCATACTATTGCCATAAATCAGATACATTGATCAATGAAATTGAATCAAGCATGCAGAAGTAAACTCACAGACCTATGAACATTTGTTTTTTGACAAAAAAGCCAAGCTCATACAAAGGAAAAAGAAAGCTTATTCAACAAATGGTGATGGTTTAATTAGATTTCATCATATCAGAGGATGTTAACAAATCTTGATGTATCACCATGCAGAAAACCCAAGTCTAAGTGGATCAAAGACATAAACATAAAACCAGATATACTAAATCTAATAGAAGAGAAAGTAGAAATTGATGAATAACCTTGAACTCCCTGGTAAAAGAGAAAACACTCTGAACAGAACACCAGTAGCACAGGCACAAAGATCAATAATTAATGAATGGGACTTCATAAAAATGAATAGCTTCTATAAGGCAATGGACACCTTCAAAAGGTCAAATGGCAGCTTACAGAATGGGAAATGGTTTTTGCCAACCCCACATATGAAAGGGGGCTGATATAAAAAATATTTAAAGAATACAATAAAATAGACACCAATAAACCAAATAACCCAATTAAGAATGGTATACAGATCTAAATCAGTAATTCTCAATAGTAGAACTTCCAATGGCCAAGAAGCACTTAAAGAAATGTTCAACACCCTTAGCAACCAAGAAAATGCAAGTTGAAATGACCCTGAGATTTCATTTTATACCTGTCAGAATGACTAAGATTAAGAACTCACATGATAGCCCATGCTTATTAGCATTTGGAGCAATGGGAACACTCCTCCACTGCTGATTGGAGTGCGAAGTTATACAGTCACTTTGGAAATCATTTGGGCAGTTTCCCAGAAAATTTGGAATAGAGCTACATCAAGACCCAGCCATACCATCCACAGGCATATATCTGAAGTTTGCTCCACCATATAACAAATCTCAGGTATGTTTATAGCAGTTTTACTTGAAATAGCCAGAAAATGTAAACAAACTAGGTGTTCCCTCAACCAAAGAATGGATAAAAAATGTGGTACATTTACATAATAGAGTATCCCTTGGATATTGCAAACAATGAGACCATGAAATTTTCAGGTAAATCTATAGAACTAGAAAAGATCATACTGAGTGAACTAATACAGATTCAATAAGACAAACAGTATTAGTCATAAAGTACAGGATAACCATGCTACAATATACAGACCCAAAATGGAAAGTAGCAAGGAGGTCCCGAGTGGGGATGCATAAATCTCACATAGAAAGTGAAATAAAATAGTAATTGAAAGTAGGTGAAGGGAGGGTACTGTGTGGAGGAGGGAGTGGGATTGGGACTGTGAAGGATCAGGTGGGTGGAGGAAAAGGGTAGAGAGTACTGGAAGACACAACTGGAATGAGGATAAAGTATCTCTGGGATGGGCTAGAAATCTATTGTAATTAAGACTTTGAGGAATCTATGAGGGTGACCCTACCTAACACTCCTAGCAATAGAGGATAAAGAGCCTGAACAGCCCATCTTCTATAACCAAGCAAGACTTCCAGTGGAGGGATTGGGACACTAACCCAGTCAGAAAATGTTCAACCTACAATTTGTTTGGTCTACAAGATGAACATGCGGTAAATATGGAGCAGAAATGAGGGAGTAGCCAACCAAAGACTAGGATAGATTGAGAACCATGCCAGGAGAAGGAACCCATCTCTGACACTATTAATGATATTCTGCTATACTTGCAGACAGGAGGGAGTGTAGCAAAACTTTCACCAGAGAGGCTTCACTCAACCAGTACTGGAAAAAGGTACAGAGAACCATCACAAAATATTAGGTAGAGTTTGGGTAATCCTGGAGAAGAGGAGGATGAAGAATTGTAGGATCCAGAATGGAGAAGGACATTTGAAGCAACTCCACAGAGTCAACTAACCTGGGTCCATATGGGCTCACATAGACTGAACTCACAGTCTGGGAGCCTGCACAGTAGTATCCTAGGTGCTTTGCATATATTTTTATAGTTATACAATTTGGTCTTCATGTGAGACCCCTAACAGTAGGAGCAGGGGCTGTCTCTGATTCTGCTGCCTGTCTTTGGACTCTTCCCTGCTACTGGTTTGCCTCTTTTAGCTTTAACAGGAGAAGATGCACCTATTCTTACTGAAACTTTAAATGCCATGTCTGGTAGATATTCACAAGACTCCTGATGTTTTCTGAAGAGAAAGAGAGGAAGAGTAGATGGGGATTGCATGGGGTTGGGAGTGGTATGTGGAGAGCAGGGACTGGGAGGAGAAGAGGGAGGAGCAATTGCAGTCAAAATGTAAATAGATAAATTAGTTAATAAGAGACAGGAAAAATTAATGAGAAATAGTCAGCTAGACAATATGACATCTAGACAATACATAGGCATATATTTAAGTAAGTAGAAGATAGATATGTACATAGATAGATAGATAGATAGATAGATAGATGACAAGTAGGTTGGTAAACACTCAGACAGACACACAGACACATAGGCACACAGACACACAGACAGTCAGGGAATTTAAATGTATGGCCATGATACTCAGAATATTTTGTCTTCCTCTATATCATATTCAATTCTGTTCCAGATACGGAGTGTTTTATAATTTCTCTTCCACATATTTCAAGGAAATTTCCAAATCAGAACTTTTGTAACCTCTTGATTGCTTTCAGTGTGGTTTTCCAAATGTCTTTCAGGCAAAAGCTGACAAACTATACTAGTTCTAAAATTACTGCCTCAAATCTTATACAAAATTTAAGATAAAACAATTTTTAGTCTCAAGCATAATAATGGTACCAACCTAATAAATATATAAACTATTATATCTAAACATTATTTTAAACCCAAGTTCTATTCAATGAAAATTACTTCTAGCTTAAATATAATTCTGCATATTAAGAGTTCAATTAATAAACATTAATAAATCACTATATTTTCATAAATCTTAGCTCAAAGACACTACTATAGAGGCCTTATATTTATATTTTTGGCTTAGAGTTAGATCTGTGAATTATAGTTAGATAGGAAATATACCATCTGAGGAAAGTATTAGTAATTACAAACATATTTTGGGGAAAGTAAAAGAGACAAATAATGTTACTATTAGGATTACTGGTAATATAATATTCAAGTTTTAATATCTTATTTGTAATGTGAAAATTTTATCTTACTATTTCAAGTTAATGTGAAAATAATCTAGATTTTAAAGTATGAGTCATCTCATGAAGATGTATTTGAATATGTCAATTATATTAAATTGCTCATTCAGAAAATAAATTAATAGTAACATGAGAAAAACTGGGCACATCTTCCTTAGAAAGATGCATATCAGTTAAATATGAAATTAATGTTATTATTTCTGCTAATGAAATCTTAAGAGTAGTTGTTATTTGATAAAAGAAACTATTATAACAGCCTCTGTGCTTTAGGATCTGCTTAACTCAATGTCAAAAATTAAAATAATTGAAATATGCTTTAGAGGTTACATTGCCTTTCTGATAAGATTTACAGGAATAAAATGAAAATTTTTCTTTGTTTCTTATTTATTTTTAATAATCAGAATCAGAATATTTCTAATATTCAAATTTTAAGTAAATTATATATTATCTTTATAACAATACACCTTTAATGAAAGACAGATAATTCCAAATGGCTGTGAACATTGAAAATAAAGCTTGAAATATGGAAGGTAAATACAATTTTAAGAACATCTGTCTTAGCCGGGCGGTGGTGGCGCACTCCTTTAATCCCAGCACTTGGGCAGTAGAGACAGGCAGATTTCTGAGTTCGAGGCCAGACTGGTCTACACAGTGAGTTCCAGGACAGCCAGAGCTACACAGAGAAACCCTGTCTCAAAAAAGTCCAAAAAAAAAAAAAAAAAAAGAAAAGAAAAGAACATCTGTCTTGAGGACACGTGGTTGATAACCAAACCACAATATAATTAGAAACTTCTTGAAAGTTAATTGAAGATTTTATATTACAATATAATGGGTGCTCATAGTGAAAGAAAATATGTTGAGATTTATCTTTTATGTGTATGCATATTTTGCCTGCATATATACTTGTGTACTACCTGCATGCCTGGTGCTGTAGAAGGACCAAAAGAGACTGCCTGGGAGCTAGAACTGCAACCTGAGTCCTCTGAAACAACAAGTGTATTCAACTTGTGAGTCCTCTTTCAATCCCTTAAAATGTTTTAATGTCTGTACTGTTACAACTTTCTTTCAAACCATCACTGTCTTTATCATAATGAATGTGTTAGAAAATAAGATCAGTAGCAGGATATATTGTTCTACAAGTTATTCCAATAGAATTTTAGGTGTGTTGGTTTCCACAAAATTATGTATCATAATCATACTCAAAATAATAACAGTTTCGTTGAAAATAGATTGTTCTCTCATCACAACCAAGTTTCCCCTCCCTCCACTCCTTCCCGATCCACATGAATCCCCCCTCTCCTGTAGAACCTCTTCTCTTTGTTTCTCATCAGAAAATAGCAGGCCTCCAAGAGACAACAACAAAACATGGCAAATGAGACGAGACAAAAGCCATCACACTGAGGCTAAACATTCAACTCAATAGGAAGAAATAGGGTGCCAGTGGAAGGCAAAAGACTCACATATATACCTGATCCCACTGTTAGGAGTCCCACAAAACCAAGCTAACAGCCTTACCATATATGCAGAACACCTGGCGCACACCACTGGAGTCCCAGGTCTTGCTGCTTCAATCTCTGTGAGTCCAAATGAGCTCTGCATAGTTGAATCAATGGGTCTTCTTCTTCTTCAATAATTTTTAAAATATTGTTTGTAACCAGTTGAATTAAACCATAAAAGGAATCTACCAATAACTGTGACTTTTTCATTATATTTGATTTTTAAAATATTCGAATAATTTTTAACAAATTTGTTCTGTAGAGACTTAAGAGGGTAATTTTTATTATGCTTAGGTTTAGTTCCTCTTAGAACTTTTAATAGCAAAACACATATTTACAAGAGTACTTTCTATGCAAAAATGAAGGTTTCTGATACATCTGTTTAGATTACAGCAAGGTTAAATATTTGGAATTGATACTCAAGTGTGTATATGTATTGAAAGTATGTTGAATCTTCCACTATGCCTAATTGCATAAAGAAGAAGGGGCCCATTCTTAACACTGCCATTCTCCAGGGGTGTTTACAATTCCTATTTAGGAAGGGAGCTGTCTTCTCCCATCTGGTACATTCCTGACCATGAAGTGCCATCTGTCCTGGGCTGTGTGTGCAATGTGCTCACACCTCAGATACCTAAGCTTTTATTAGTATAAGCCAATTTACATTCAAAGTTCACAGCCCAGTCTTCCATTCACTCTTTCAAGCTGCCATTGAGATATGAACCATGCCTCAACTCCACTAACTTCACAAGCGCCAGCATTTCACATTCTGTTACCAGCATATCAGTGGCAGATGGCACAGCACCATAGCATACATAGTACCTCATATTCTGTAATCAATATACTAACAAGGTACTGATACCCTGAGCATCAATATAGTTGCCAAAGCAGATTTCAGAACTGTTTTCTTCCTATGCATATCCATGTTTAGATTTCAGTCCATGACCACTCTTGGCCACTAGGGCCTATCCACCCAGGGATGCGGAAAAGGCAGTCCTAGTAAATAGAGTCAGCATGTTCATTATTGCTTCTCAATATATTCTTTTCTTAACATTCAAGTAAAAAGTTGTTAACATTTTTTGAAATTAGCTATTTTATCTTTTCCATAAGTGAAGTTCTTTCTCAAGAATTTCCATATAACTCTGACCTCTTTAAAATTGTATACTGGTACAGTGTTGTTGGGGATGTAATTCATATCACTATTATGTAAAATAATTTATAGATTCATAAAATAGCTTTTCATCTAGTAATCCAAGCCTATAGGATATAAAATCAGTGTGACTAAGAGTAAAATTTCCTTCCATGTTTATTGTATTACTTATATTGACCAAGACATGAAAACAATTTGAGTATTTTGAAAACAGGTGAAACATCGCAAAAAGTGTGACGTGTATATACATTGGATAAATTTATTTATGCTTCAGAAAGAAAGACAACCTACCATTTACAACAAGATAATTGCAACCATAAGATTTAATGTTCAGGGAAATAGTGAGCCATAGGAAATACTGTATTATCTCACCTGTGTGACATGCTACATGTGGTAGATTAAGAATTGGAATTGTTGCCATTATTTCCTCAGATTAATTGATGAGATGAGAACTGTACATGGTACTGTACAAGCTGTGAGAATACATGGCTTGTGCTAATCCTAGAAAATGTCCTTCCATGTTCAAACCATCCCTGGAAGTTTGTAGACTCCATACAATCTAATTTTCCAAGCTGACTGATTCAATCCGATTTCCCTTAGATTCTGATCAAATTGCTCTGGGCTCATAGTAACAAGGGCAATTTGTTCATATCTCTTGGCTGCTTCTCATTCTCTGGCTTGTTCTGTCTTTACTTGTGTCTACTTTGTTTTCTCTGCAAGTTGTCTCTGTAAATCTGTTAGATAAAGCTGCCATACAAACACATAACCCACCACCCATCACAACACACACATTTATTTTCACTCCTGCTGGTCTTAAATAGTCTCTCTTCTTCTGCTTTAATCATGAGTTGGGTTTATACTCTCTGTGATTCAGCCCATCCATGTGGCTGGATTAAAATTCTTCTACAAAAATAAAACAAGAAACAACAACAACAGCAGCAACAAAACCTAGAGCAAAGTAATAGTTTTTTTAAATTTATTTTCTATATTCTTTGTTTACATTCCAAAGGCTTTCCCCTTTCCAGTTCCCCCCTCACCATGTGTCCCATCCTTGCTGATTCCCCAATCACCCCCCAACCATTTCTTTGTTCTGGTACTTTCCTGCAAAACTGGAACCAGTCTTTTCGGGACCACTGTCCTCTCCTTCTTCTTGGGAATCTTTTGATTTGCTAATTGTGCCTTGGGTATTAAGAGCTTCTGGGCTCATTAATATCCACTTATTAGTGATTGCAATTCAGGTGTATTCTTTTGTGATTGGTTTATCTCATTTAGGATGATATTTTCCAGATCCAACCATTTGCCTACAAATAGCATGAATTCATTATTTTTTATTGCTGGGTAGTATTCCATTGTATAAATATACCACATTTTCTGTATCCATTCCTCCTTTGAGGGACAACTGGGCTCCTTTCAGCTTCTGGCTATTATAAATAAGGCTGCTATGAACATAGTGGAGCATGTGTCTTTATTGCATGCAGGGGAATCCTCTGGGCATAAGCCCAGGAGTGGTATGACAGGGTCCTTTGGAAATGTCATGCCCAATTTTCTGAGGAACCACCAGACTAATTTACAGAGCCATTGTAACATCTTGCAATCCCACCAACAGTGGAGGAGTGTTCCTCTTTTCACATCCTTACCAGCACCTGTTGTCTCTTGACAGAGAGACCCTGTCATACCATTTGTAGGAAAATGGTTGGATCTGGAAAATATCATCCTAAGTGAATCAACCCAATCACAAAAGAATACACATGAATTGCAATCACTGATAAGTGGATATTAGTGAGTCCCGAAGCTCTGAATACTCAAGACAAAATTAGCTAAGCAAAAGATTCCCAAGAAAAAGGATGGAGAGGACCCTGGTCCGGAAAAGACTAAATCCAGTTTTGTAGGAAAGTACCAGATCAGAGAAATGGTGGGGAGGGGGGGTCATTGGCGAATGGGGGGAGAGAACTTATGGGACATATGATGAGGAGGGAACTGGAAAGGGGAAAGCCTTTGGAATGTAAACAAAGAATATAGAAAATAATTTAAAAAATAAGTTTAGCTGGACTATCATGGGGCAGGGGATGAGTGGAGTGTCAGCGTCCTCTGAATTCATTGAGCACAGTGCCTTATAATTGTCTAGTGTTTAAAAATGGGTAGAGTTGAATTCTCCAAAGATTTGTATAAGAGTACTAGGGGGTACGATGTTAATAATTAAGATTTACTTCATGTGCTTTAACTTCACAGCTATTACTTGATATGTTCTATGGAAAAATGTTCCAAACAAAAGTGTAATAATAATTACTTCTAATCCAAAACTGAAGAGCTGCTATAATGACACATGATTGTGGGTGGGTTTTTTGTTGTTATGCAGAAGTAAGTCATAAAGTTTTGCAGAAATAGAATAACAAGCTCATAAAAAGTATGACATAAGTATTTCAGACCTTGTAATATGAAACCTAGCAATTGATGTAATTATCAAACTATTAAAACCATGACTAATGTATATACATAGAAAATACATGTTCAATACATGGAAGAAAAGTAGGAATAAACAATGTAAAATAGAATTGGCAGAAATGATAAGCTGCGAAAAATTAAACAAAGTGTAAACAGACTGGAGTGAATAAATCAAATAGAAAGTATAAATCAATATCAATAAACTTTGCAATAAAAAATGAATCTATCACATACTGAACATGCAAGTACTCTTCAAAATATCCAACCAGCTGGACAGAGAAAGTAGACAATACAGTCATTTTAATTCTGCTTTAAAAAGTAGTAATGAGTAAAGAACAAGACAGTCACCACATCTAGAAAAAAATAAATTAATTATCATGTGTCTATTTAGATGGAAATCTACCTAGTTTTATTATTCAAGTTTAAAATATCATAAATTATAACTGTGTCCAATATTAGGGAAAGTAGGTACATTTTGTATACATGGAATATGTTTATGTCATTTCAAATCTGGTCCTTTATCCACTTGGAGTTGAGCTTAGTACAAAGAGATATGAATGAATTGATTTGCATTCTTCTGCATGCTGACCTCCAGTTGAACCAGCACCATTTGTTGAAAAGGCTATCTTTTTTCCAATGGATGGTCTTAGCTCCTTTGTCAAAGATCAAGAGACCATAGGTGTATGGGTTCATTTCTGGGTCTTCAATTCTATTCCATTGATCTATCTGCCTGTCACTGTACCAATACCATGCATTTTTAAAAACACTATTGCTCTGTAGTACTGCTTGATGTCTGGGATACTGATTCTGCCAGAAGATCTTTTACTGTTGAGAATAGTTTTAACTATTCTGGGTTTTTTGTTATTGCAGATGAAGTTAAGAATTGCTCTTTCAAACTCTAAGAATTGAGTTGGGATTTTGATGGGAATTACATGGAATCTGTATATTGCTTTTGTCAAGATGAACATTTTTACTATATTAATCATGTCAATCCAGGAGCATGGAAGAGTTTTCCATCTTCTGAGGTCTTCTTTGATTTCTTTATTCAGAGACGTGAAGTTCTTGTCCTACAGTTCTTTCACTTGTTTGGATAGAGTCACACCAAGATACTTTCCCTAATTTCTTTCTCAGGCTGTTTTTCCTTTGAGTATAGGAAGGTTTCTGATTTGCTAGTGTTAATTTTATATCTGGCTACTTTGCTGAAGTTGTTTACCAGCTGTAGGAGTTCTCTGGTAGAGTTTTTTTTGATGCTTATTTATACTATCTTATCATCCACAAGTAGTGATAATTTGACTTCTTCCTTTCCAATTTGTATCTTTGGACTCCTTTTGTTGTCTAATTGTTTTAGCTAGATCTTCAAGTACTATATTGAATAAGTATGGAGAGAGGGGGCAGCCTTGTCTAGTCCCTGATTTTAGTGGGTTTGCTTCAAATTTCTCTCCATTTATTATGACGTTGGCTACTGGTTTGGAGTATATTGCTTTTACTATGTTTAGGTATAGACCTTGAATTCCTGTTCTTTCCAAGATTTTTAACATGAAAGTATGCTGATTTTTGTCGAATGCTTTCTCAGTATCTAATGAAATGACCATGTGGTAATTTTCTTTGAGTTTTTTTTTTTATGTACTGGATTATATTGATGGATTTCTATATATTGAACCATCCCTGCATCCCTGGCATGAATCCTACTTGGTCATGATGAATGATATTTTGGTATCTCTTTGATTCTGTTGCCAAGAATTTTATGAAGTATTTTTGCATCGATATTCATAAGGAAAATTAGTCTGAAGTTCTCTTTGTTGGATTTTTGTGTGGTTTTGGTATCAGCAAAATTGTGGCTTTAGAAAATGAGTTGGGTAGTGTTCCTTCTGTTTCTATTTTGTGGAACATTTTGAAGAGTATTGGTGTTAGGTTTTCTTTGAAGGTCTGACAGAATTCTGCATCAAAACCATTTGGTCCTGTGCTTCTTTTGGTTGGGAGACTGACAGTGACCACGTCTATTTCCTTAGGGGTTGTGGGATCATTTAGATGGTATATCTGATCCTGACTAAACTTTGAATGTTGTTATCTGTCTAGAAAATTGTCCATTTCATCCAGATTTTCCAGTTGTGTTGAGTATAGGCTTTTGTATTAGGATCTGATAATTTTTTGAATTTCCTCAGTTTCTGTTGTTATATCTCCCTTTCCATTTCTGATTTTGTTAATTTGGATACTGTCTTCGTGCCCTCTGGTTGGTCTGGCTAAATGTTTTAATCTATCTTGTAGATTTTCACAAAGAACCAGCTCCTGGTTTTCTTGATTCTTTGTATAGTTCTTTTTGTTTCTACTTGGTTGATTTCAGCTCTCAATTTGATGATTTCCTGCTTTCTACTCCTCTCGTGTGTATTATATTCTTTCTTTTCTAAAGCTTTCAGGTGTGCTGTTAAGCTGTTAATGTATGCTCTCTCCAGCTTCTTTTTGGAGGCATTCAAAGCTTTGAGTTTTCCTCTTAAACACTGCTTTCATTATGTAGCATAAATGTGGGTATGTTCAGCCTTCGTTTTCATTAAATTCTAAAAAGTCTTTGGTTTCTTTCCTTATTTCTTCCTTGACCAAGATATCATTGAGTAAAGCATTGTTCAGCTTCCATGTGTATCTGGGCTTTTTGTTCTTTTCGTTGCTATTGAAGACCACTCTTACTTCATAGTGATCTGATAGGAGGCATGGGATTAGTTCGACCTTCTGATATCTGTTGAGTTCTGTTTTGTGACCAATTATATGGTCAATTTTGAAGAAGGTACCATGAGGTTCTAAGAAAAGGGTATATTCTTTTGATTTAAGATGAAATGTTCTAAAGATGTCTATTAAATACATTTGGTCCAAAAGTTCTGTGATTTCACCATGTCTCTGTTTAGTTTGTGTTTTCCTGATCTGTCCATTAAGAAGAGTAGGGTGTTGAAGTCAACCACAAGTATTGTATGAGGTACAATGTGTGCTTTAATCTTTATTAAAGATTCTTTTACTAATGAAGGTACCCTTGTATTTGGAACATAGATGTTCAGAATTGAGAGTTCTTGATAAATTTTTTCTTTGATGAGTATAAAGTGTCTTTCTGTGTGTTTTTTGATGACTTTTGGTTGAAAGTCTATTTTATTGGGTATTAGAATGACTACTCTGGCTTGTTTCCTGGGACTATTTGCTTGGAAAACTGTTTTCCAACCTTTTACTCTTAGTTAGTATTTTTCTTTGACACTGAGGTAATTTTCCTGTATGCAGAAAATGTTGGGTCCTATTTATATATCCAGTCTGTTAGTCTATGTCTTTTTATTGGGGAATTGAGGCCATTAATGTTAAGAGATATTAAGGAATAGTGATTGTTGCTGCCTGCTATTTTTGATGTAATTTTTGTGTTTGTTTGGTTATCTTCTTTTGGGTTTGTTGAAAGATTACTTTTTTGCTTTTTCTAGTGGGTAGTTTCCATTATTTTGTTGTTGTTTTCCATTCATTATCCTTTGAAGGGCTGGATTTGTGGAAAGACACCATGTACATTTTTTTTTGTCAAGAAATACCTTTTTTCTCCATCTATGGATATTGAGAGATTTGCTGGATATAGCAATCTGGGTTGGCAATTGTGTTCTCTTAGTGACTATATGAGATCTGCCCAGTCTCTTCTGGCTTTCATAGTCTATGGATAGAAGTCTGATGTAATTCTAATAGGTCTACCTTTATATGTTATTTGACCTTTTACCCTTACTGCTTTTAATATTCTTTCTTTTTTTTTTTTAGTACAATTGGTGGATATTGTTTGTGTATCCAGTCTGTTAACTTATGTCTTTTATTAGATGTGTTGATTCCATTACTACTGAGAGATGCTAAAGAGAAATGACTATTGGTTCCTGATATATTTGTTTTTGTAGATGGCTTTATGTTCTTTTTGTTCTCTCCTTTTGGATTTGTTGTGAAATGCTTAATATATTGTCCTCTCTTTGGTGTAGGTACATTCGTTGTGTTGGAGTTTTCCTTGTAGGATCCTCTGTAGGGCTGGGTTGGTAGATAGATACTGTTTAAATTTGGTTTTGTCCTGGAATATTTTGGTTTCTCCATCTCTGTTGATTGAGAGTTTTGCTGGGTATAGTAACCTGGGCTGGCATTTGTGGTCTCTGTGAGTCTGCATGACCTCTGACTAGGTACTTCTGGCTTTAATTTCTCTGTTAAAAAGTCTGGTGTTCATAGCAGCCTTATTTATAATAGCCAGAAGTTGGAAGGAGCCCAGATGTCCCTCAAAGGAGGAATGGATACAGAAAATGTGGTATAATTATACAATGAAATACTACTCAGCAATTAAAAATAATAAATTCATGCAATTTGTAGGCAAATGGTTCCATCTGGAAAATATCACCCTAAGTGAGTTAACCCAATCACAAAATGATACACATGAATTGCAATCACTGATAAGTGGATATTAATGAGCCCAGAAGCTCTGACACAATTAGCACAATTAGCAAGTCAAAAGATTCCCAAGAAAAAGGATGGAGAGGACCCTGGTCCTGAAAAGATTGGATCCAATTTTGTAGGAGAGTACCAGAACAGAAAAATGGTGTGTGTGTGTGTGTGTGTGTGTGTGTGTGTGTGTGTGTGTCGGGGGTGGGGAGGTTATGGGGGACAGGTGGGTGGGGGTAAGAGGAAAGCCTTTGGAATGTAAACAAAAAATATAGAATAAAAAAAATGTCTGGTGTGAATCTGTTAAGTCTACCATTATATGTTACTTGGCCTTTTTTCCCTTTCAGCTTTCATTATTCTTTCTTTGTTCTGAGCATTTAGTGTTTTGGTTATAATGAGAGGAGAGGTCCATCTTTTCTGGTCCCATTTATTTGCTGTTCTTTTTTATTTTATTTTATTTTATTTTATTTTATTTTATTTTTTATATTTGATTTGATTTGATTTGATTTGATTTGATTTGATTTGATTTTCTATATTCTTTGTTTATATTCCAAAGGCTTTCCCCTTTCCCAGTTACCCCCTCACCATACGTCCATAAGTCCTCCTCCCTCCATCCAGTCCCCAATCACCACCCCCCCCGACAAACACACACACACACACACACACACACACACACACACACACCATTTCTCTGTTCTGATACGCTCCTACAAAACTGGATCCAGTCTTTTTGGGACCAGGGTCCTGCCCTTCCTTCTTGGGAATCTTTTGATTTGCTAATTGTATCTTGAGGATTCAGAGCTTCTGGGCTCATTAATATCCACTTATCAGTGATTGCATTTCATGTATATTCTTTTGTGATTGGGTTAGGATGATATTTTCCAGATCCAACCATTTGCCTACAAATTGCATGAATCCATTATTTTTAATTGCTGAGTATTATTCCATTGTATAAATATACAACATTTTCTGTATCCATTCCTCCTTTGAGGGACATCTGGGCTCTTTCTGACTTCTGGCTATTATAAATAAGGCTGCTATGAACATAGTGGAGCATGTGTCTTTATTGCATGCAGGGGAATACTCTGGGTATATTTGTTGTTCTTTCAGCTTCTTGTACTTATTATGGCCATATCTTTCTGTAGGTTGGGGATTTTTTCTATGATTTTGTTGAAGATACTTTTAGGTCTTCTAGCTGGGAATCTTCATTCTCTCTTCCAGTTATTCTTAGATTTGGTCTTTTTTATTGTGTCCTGAATTTCTTGGATGCTTTGGGTTAAGAATTATTTTTGTTGTTTTGAATTATCTTTGACAGTTGTCTCTATCTCTTCTATGGTATCTTCTACACCTGAGATTCTCTCTTCTATATCCTGTATTCTGTTGGTGATTCCTGACCTCATTCTTAGGTTTTCTATTTCCATATTTGCCTCCATTTGTGTTTTCTTTATTGTTTCTACTTCTTCTTTTAGGTCTTGAATTGCTTTATTCAAGTCCTTCACCTGTTTCCCTGTATTTATTTCAATGAATTTTTATATCCTCCTTAAAGGCCTCTGTTATTTTCATGAGATAGGATTTTTAGGACAGATTCCTGATTTTCAGGTGTGTTGGTGTATTTGGGGCTTGCTGTGGTGGAAGAACTGGATTCTGATGATGACCACATATATTGGCTTCTATTGGTTATGGTCTTGAGCTTTCCTCTCACCATCTGGTTATCCCTGGTGTTTGTAGGTCTTGATGACTCTGTCAGGAGTCTGTCTCTTTTGTTGTTGGGTTGCTTCCTATCTCCAGGTAGGCCTGTGGCCCTGGCTAAACAGATCACCTGTGGGGCCTTCCAACTTGGGGATTTTCAGAGGGTCAGAGAAGCTGCTGATCTGTTGCCCTGGCTGCAGTAGATCTCCTGGTAGACCTTCAGATTGTTGGATCTTCAGCAGACCAATCACACTGTTGTCCTGTGTGAAGAAGCTCTCCAGCAGGGCCTATGGAGTATGTTTTCTGTTCCCATCTGCAGCACAGCTCCAGGAAGGCTTTTAGTCTGTGTGGTCAATTTCACTGCATGAATTCAAGCTGTTGTGTCAACTTCTTTGAGTGCAGCAGATCTTCTAGCTTGACTCAGGTTATGGTGTCTTTGGGAGAGCAAACCAGGTAGCAGTCAACTCCTCTAAGTGTAGCTTATCCTCAACTGCTCTGAATGCAGTAGATCTTCTAGGGTGGGTCAGGATATGGTGTCTTCAGGTGAGCAGACCAGTTAGGTGTCTGCCCTAGTAGAAAATCCCAGAAGGACCAGAAAGGCAGTGGTATGTGGGGGGTTGGGATTTAGGGTAGGTGGTGTGTCCCAAGTCTAATGGACTCCCAAAGGCTGCCCTTAGACTTTGGGAGTTGGGGGATTCTTACCACCTGCTCTGAGTGCAATGGATACTCTAGGATAGATCAAGATGTGATGTTTTTACAGGAGAAGATCAGCTATGAGTGTGCCTGAGAAGAAAGGACTGGGAAGAAGGTTACTTTTAAAATATATCTTCAATTGTTTTGTCTTTGTGTGAAGAATCAATGTTTTGCCACTGTCAACACAGCAATGTGATGTAGAGCAAAGGTAAATTGAGATGAAAAAGTCAAAGACTTTTTCCTTGGCATCATCTTTGTTCATCATGCACATGAGATGTTATGGGTGACAATCTCACAAGAATCTTCCTGAGATTCTGGCTTTTACAATTTTCCCACCAAGAGCACTACAATTAGTGCCCAGTGAGAAATGGCCAGCTATGAAAACATAAATTCAGATAAAAATTTATAGATTTAACAGATAATATTTAAAATATATTATTATGCATATATGCATAAATTTTCATGAAATAACAATTAGTTTTTTTTGTGTGTGTATAACATTTTTATTTTATTTTTTTTAATTTTTATTTTCTATGTTCTATGTTTACATTCAAAAGGCTTTCCCCTTTCCCAGTTCCCACCCACCATAGTTCCCATAGTTCCTCTCCCCCCTCAACTGTTCCCCAATCATTCCCCCTCCCCCCTCGGTTTCTTTACTAAACTGGATGCAATCTTTACAGGCCCAGGGTCCTCTCCTTTCTTCTTCTTGGGAATCATTTGACTTGCTATATGTGTCTTGAGTATTTAGTGCTTCTGGGCTCATTAATATCCACTTATCAGTGATTGCATTTCATGTGCATTCTTTTGTGATTGGGTTAATTCACTCAGTATGATATTTTCCAGGTCTAACCATTTACCTACAAATTGCATGAATTCATTATTTTTAATTGCTGAGTAGTATTCCATTGTATAAATATACCACATTTTCTGTATCCATTCCTCCTTTGAGGGATATTTGGGCTCCTTCCAATTTCTGGCTATTATAAACAAGGCTGCTATAAACATAGTGGAGCATGTGTCCTTATTGCATGCAGGGGAATCCTCTGGGTATATGCCCAGGAGTGGTATGCCAGGGTCCTCTGGAAGTGACATGCCCAATTTTCTGAGGAACCGCCAAACTGATTTCCAGAGTGGTTTTACCATTTTGCAATCCCACCAACAGTGGAGGAGTGTTCCTCTTTCTCCACATCCTCGCCAGCATTTGTTGTCTCTTGAGTTTTTAATCTTAGCCATTCTGACTGGTGTGAGGTGGAATCTCAGGGTTGTTTTGATTTGCATTTCCCTGACGACTAATGATGTTGAACATCTTTTAAGGTGTTTCTCGGCCATCCGAATTTCTTCTGGTGAAAATTCTTTGTTTAGCTCTGTGCCCCATTTTTTGATAGGGTTATTTGGTTCTTTGTGGTCTAACTTCTTGAGTTCTTTGTATATATTGGATATTAGCCCTCTGTCGGATGTGGAGTTGGTGAAGATCTTTACCCACTTTGTTGGTTGCCGTTTTGTCCTTCTGACAGTGTCCTTTGCTTTGCAGAAACTTTGTAACTTTATGAGATCCCATTTGTCGATTCTTGATCTTAGAGCATAAGCTATTGGTGTTCTGTTCAGGAACTTTTCCCCTGTGCCCAAGTCCTCCAGGGTCTTCCCAAGTTTCTTTTCTAATAGTTTCAGTGTGTCTGGTTTTATGTGGAGGTCCTTGATCCACTTGGAGTTGATCTTAGTGCAAAGAGATAAGAGTGTGTCAATTTGCATTCTTCTGCATGTTGACCTCCAGTTGAACCAGCACCATTTGTTGAAAAGGCTATCGTTATTCCACCGGATGGTTGTGGCTCCTTTATCAAAGATCAAGTGACCATAAGTCTGTGGGTTAATTTCTGGGTCTTCAATCCTGTTCCATTGATCTGCTTGCCTGTTGCTATACCAATACCATGCAGTTTTTAACACAATTGCTCTGTAGTACTGCTTGAGGTCAGGGATATTGATTCCCCCAGAAGTCCTTTTATTGTTGAGAATAGTTTTAGCTATCCTGGGCTTTTCGTTGCTCCAGATGAATTTGAGAATTGCTCTTTCTAGATCTATGAAGAATTGAGTTGGGATTTTGATGGGGATCGCATTGAATCTATATATTGCTTTTGGCAAGATGGCCATTTTTGCTATATTGATTCTGCCAATCCAGGAGCAAGAAATATTTTTCCATCTTCTGAGGTCTTCTTCGATTTCTTTCTTCAAGGACTTGAAGTTCCTGTTGTACAGATCTTTCGCTTGTTTGGTTAGAGTTATGCCAAGATACTTTATGTTGTTTGTGGCTATTGTGAAGGGTGTTATTTCCCTAATTTCTTTCTCAGCCTGCTTGTCCTTTGAGTACAAGAAGGCCACTGACTTGCTTGAGTTGATTTTATAACCTGCCACTTTGCTGAAGTTGTTTATCAGCTATAGAAGTTCTCTGGTGGAGTTTTTTGGGTCGCTTAGGTAAACTATCATATCGTCTGCAAATAATGATAGTTTCACTTCTTCCTTTCCAATTTGTATCCCTTTGACTTCCTTATGTTGTCTAATTGCTCTTGCTAGACCTTCAAGTACTATATTGAAAAGATATGGAGAGAGAGGGCAGCCTTGTCTAGTCCCTGATTTTAGTGGGGATGCTTCAAGTTTTTCTCCATTTATTTTGATGTTGGCTACTGGTTTGCTGTAGATTGCTTTTACTATGTTTAGGTATGGGCCTTGAATTCCTGCTCTTTCCAAGACTTTTAGCATGAAAGGATGCTGAATTTTGTCGAATGCTTTTTCAGCATCTAATGAGATGACCATGTGGTTTTTTTCTTTCAGTTTGTTTATGTAGTGGATTACATTGATGGATTTCCATATATTGAACCAACCCTGCATCCCTGGGATGAAGCCTACTTGATCATGGTGGATGATCGTTTTATTGTGCTCTTGGATTCGGTTAGCAAGAAATTTATTTAGTATTTTTGCATCTATATTCATAAGAGAAATTGGCCTGTAGTTCTCTTTCTTTGTTGGATCTTTTTGTGGTTTAGGTATTAGCGTAATTGTGGCTTCGAAGAATGAGTTGGGCAGTGTCCCTTCTGTCTCTATTTTGTGGAATAGTTTGAAAAGTATTGGTGTTAAGTCTTCTTTGAAGGTCTGGTAGAATTCTGCACTAAAACCATCTGGTCCTGTACTTTTTTTGGTTGGGAGGCTTTCTATAACCCCTTCTATTTCTTTAGGGGTTATGGGACTATTTAGCTGATCTACTTGATGCTGATTTAATTTTGGTATTTGATATCTGTCTAGGAAATTGTCCATTTCCTCCAGATTCTCCAGTTGTTTTGAGTATAGACCTTTGTAGTAGGATCTGATGATGTTTTGAATTTCCTCAGTTTCTGTTGTTATGTCTCCCTTTTCATTTCTAATTTTGTTAATTTGGATACTGTCTCTGTGTCCTTTGGTTAGTCTGGCTAAGGGTTTATCTATCTTGTTGATTTTCTCAAAGAACCAGCTCCTGGTCTTGTTGATTCTTTGTATGGTTCTCTTTGTTTCTATTTGATTGATTTCAGCCCTGAGTTTGATGATTTCTTGTCTTCTACTCCTCCTGGGTGAATTAACTTGTTTTTCTTCCAGGGCTTTAAGGTGTGCCATTAAGTTGCTAGTGTATGCTCTCTCCAGTTTCTTTTTGGATGCACTTAGAGCTATGAGTTTTCCTCTTAGCACTGCTTTCATTGTGTCCCATAGATTTGGGTAGGTTGTACCTTCATTTTCATTGAATTCTAAAAAGTCTTTGATTTCTTTTTTTATTTCTTCCTTGACCAAGGTGTCATTGAGTAGAGTATTGTTCAGTTTCCATGTGTATGTGGGCTTTCTGTTGTTTTTGTTGCTATTGAAGACCACTCTTACTCCATGGTGATCTGATAGGAGGCATGGGATTAGCTCGATCTTCTTGTATTTGTTGACATCTGTCTTGTGACCAATTATATGGTCTATTTTGGAGAAGGTACCATGTGGAGCTGAGAAAAAGGTATATTCTTTAGCTTTAGGATGAAATGTTCTATATATATCTGTTAAATCCAGTTGGTCCAGAGTTTCAATTAGTTTCACTGTGTCCCTGTTTAGTTTCTGCTTTCCTGATCTGTCCATTGAGGAGAGTGGAGTGTTGAAGTCACCCACAATTATTGTGTTAGGTGTAATGTGTGCTTTAAGCTTTAGTAAGGTTTCTTTTACGAATGAGGGTGCCCTTGCATTTGGAGCATAGATGTTCAGTATTGAGAGCTCTTCTTGGTGGATTTTCCCTTTGGCCAGCAAGAAGTGACCTTCTGAGTCTCTTTTGATGATTTTAGGTTGGAAGTCAATTTTATCTGATATTAGAATGGCTACTCCAGCTTGTTTCCTGAGACCATTTGCTTGTAAAATTGTCTTCCAGCCTTTTACTCTAAGGCAGTGTTTGTCTTTAACACTGAGATGGGTTTCCTGTATGCAGCAAAATGTAGGGTCCTGTTTCCGTATCCAGTCTGTTAATCTATGTCTTTTTATTGGGGAATTGAGTCCATTGATGTTGAGAGATATTAAGGAATAGTAATTATTTCCTCCAGACATTTTTGAAATTATATTTATTTATTTTATTTATTTTTTTATATTCGAGAGGTTACCTTCTTTTAGGTTTGATGAGAGGAGGTTTCTATCTTGTTTCTTCCCGGGTGTAGTTTCCTTCCTTGTCTTGGTGTTTTCCCCCTATTATCCTTTGTAGGGCTGGATTTGTGGAAAGATATAGTGCAAATTTGGTTTTGTCATGGAATATCTTGATGTCTCCATCTATGGCGATTGAGAGCTTTGCTGGGTAAAGTAGTTTTGCCTGAAGTTTGTGTTCTCTTAGAGTTTGCATTATATCTGCCCAGGATCTTCTAGCTTTCATGGTCTCAGGTGAGAAGTCTGGTGTTATTCTGATAGGTCTTCCTTTATAAGTTACTTGGCCTTTTTCTCTTGCTGCCTTTAATATTCTTTCTTTGTTTAGTACATTTGGAGTTTTGATTATTATGTGACGGGATGTATTTCTGTTCTGATCCAGTCTGTTTGGGGTTCTGTATGCTTCTTGTATATTCATAGGCATCTCTCTCTTTAGGTTGGGGAAGTTTTCTTCCATAATTTTGTAGAAGATATTTGCTGGCCCTTTAACTTGTACATCTTCATTCTCGTCTATACCTATGATCCTTAGGTTTGGTCTTCTTATTGTGTCCTGGATTTCCTGGAATTTTGGGTTACAGCCTTTTTGCATTTAGTATTTTCTTTGACTGTTGAATCAATGGTTCCTATGGTATCTTCAGCTTCTGAGATTCTGTCTTCTATCTCTTGTATTCTATTGTTGATATTTGCATCTATGGCCCCTGATTTCTTCCTAAGGTTTTCTATCTCCAATGTTGTCTCCCTCTGCGATTTCTTAGTTGTTTCTACTTCTGTTTTTAGTACCTGGATGGATGTGCTCAGATCTTTCGCTTGCTTGATTGTGTTTTCATGTATTTCTTTAATAGATTTTTGTGTTTCCTCTTTCATAGCTTCTACTTGTTTTCCCACGTTCTTCTGTATTTCTTTAAGTGATTTTTGTCTTTCTTCCTTATTGTCTTCTTCTTTTTGATCCATCTTCTCCTGAATTTCTTGAAGTGATTTTTGTATTTGCCTTGTAAAGGCTTCTAACTTTTGATCCATTTTCTCCTCTATTTCTTACGAGATTTTTCTATGTGTTCAGCTACCAGCATCCTGACCAGTGATTTTATATCCAAGTCTTGTTTTTCTGGTGTTTTGGGGTATCCAGGGCTTCCTGTTGTTGGCGAACTGGGTTCAGATGCTGTCATGTTGCCTTGATTTCTGTTAGTGACATTCCTTCGTTTACCTTTTGCCATCTGGTTATTTCTGGTGTTAGTTGACCTTGTTGTCACTGGCTGGTGTTTGAATCTCCTGTGAGGCTGGGCTTACCTGTTGTTTCTCTACTGGTGGTTATGCGTGATTGCTGCTCAACGGGATCACGAGCTGGCTGCCACCCGCTGACTTTGTGCATGGCCTGAGTTCTCTGGAAAGTGTGGGGGAGTGCAGCAGAGCCTCGGTAGGCGCTGCTGGGCCTGCCTAGTAGGGAGAGCCTAGCAGATCCCCTCACATGGTATCCCCTGATGGAATCTATCTAACTGTGCCTTTCCAGCTGTGTCCTGGTTGCAATATGGAGGCCTGCTGCTATTGCTTGTCCGGGGTCCTGGGGAGCTGGGTGGATCCGGCTGCCTTGGTGCACGTCCTAAGCTCACAGGGACGTGCTGCAGAGCCTAGGCGCCTGGGCCCGCCTCTGGGTGGGAGCTTAGCAGCGCTCCCTGTTCTAGTCCCAGAAGGAGTCCCTACCTGCGCCTTTCCAGCTGTGTCCTGATTGCAATATGGCGGCCTGCCGCTATCGCAGGTCCGGGGTCCTGGGGAGCTGGGTGGATTCGGCTGCCTTGGTGCATGTCCTAAGCTTGCAGGGACGTGCTGCAGACCAATTAGTTTTTAATAAGGACATGATTGAAGCAGAGTAGAGAATGGTTTAAGGAAGGGTTTGAAGAGAGGAAAGGAAAGAAAGCCATTTTGAAATTAAATTAAATCCAAAATTTAAAAATATAATAATAACTCTAAAGCAACTTAATTATAATTTTATTGCATTGGTTCAATGGTTTAATAATTTGAGGGTTTGGTTGTCTACTCGTTGTTCACTATGGAAAAACACATTTAAATTGGACCATGAAAGAGTGAACAGGCTTTGAAGTCATCAAAAGTTAAAATAGCTTTATAAATGGCAATGGAAGAAACACTGGACTCTGATTTTATTAAAATGAATAGAAAATTAATAAACAACAAAAATCTCATTCAAGCAAAACTTTGTAAAGGATTTTCCAGCAGTAAGAATTCCAAGTACCTTATAAAAACAATAACATTTTCCTAAAATGCTAAATAATTTAAAGAGATTCAAGTTCTGCATTATAAATTTGACATGTCAGAAAGATATTTTACTCAGTCTGCTCTTTACATATTCTTAAGTGTATTCTTACAGTCTGATTATCTCTACATACTCACTACTATCCCCAACATTAATCAAAATCTCTTATCACACCTGGAGTTCAAATTGCAGATACTCTGATTTGCTCAGGAGAAGTTATTATCATTATTTGTCCAGTTTTTTTGCTAAGCAGTAATTGTCAGCCACTGCCAGGCCAACATTATCTACTCTGAGTAGATGGACCATTGCAGACTCCTCCAGACTTTACCATTATGGCTGTTCAATTTGGTTTGCTACATCTAGCACAAGAATCCAAGTTTTGCTCTGGAAAATTTCCTCATTTGGGTTACTATAATAGTAGCGGCTGAAGTTGTTCTAAGTCTAAATGAGGTATTTAACGATTATCATTAAATGATTAAGAATAAAGTCATGGTCTTGCTGAACTGCTAAATTAGGGAACTTAGAAACTGTTTTATCATTCATAATTAGTTGTTGTGTTAACTATGTTTTTCTCTGCTGTTACTAGAGAGTTCTTCCATTCTAAAAGGGGAGGTTAGAGATTTTTCCATATATAATTAGGAATTAAGTTAATATTTTTATTTTTTATTTTACTTGGTAAGATTTTTTTTGCCCGAGTGTATAAATGTGTACCAAGTACAAGCCTCATGCCTACAGAGTTCAGAAAAGAGTACTAGATGCCTAGCAACTAGGGCTACAGATAATTGGTTATTGTCATGTGGGTGCCAAATTGATGTCCTTGGCAATAGCAACAAGGGATCTTAACCACTGAACTGGGTTACTGATCACTGAACTATCTTTTTTACTAAACAAAGATGCTCTTTCACCCATTATCATAAGCTAATTTTGAAGGTTGCTTGTGCTGAAGGACAGAACCACAGGATCTCTCATTCTGAGTATTAATGTTATGATTTGTCATATTTTTATGACATTGATTTGCCCAAAATATATTTTTGCTTGAAATATCTAAGTCCAGTTCTGCTTGCCTCCAAAGCAAACATCCTGCATTCTTTCTTGTCATTTGCAAGTCAGCTTTAGCTCTTCTGCAACAAATTGCAGAAGATGCATTTCAACACATTTTTAAAGCCTGTTTTGTTGCCTGATTTGTCTATGATCATGCCAGTTACTGAGCAGAATAGCAAATGACAATATTAAACAAGTGTAGCTTCTATCCAGTATTATTATTGTAATAGGATTATATACTTCCTCAACATGTTATGTATTAAATATAGGTTTTAAAGTTTTCCAAAGATTTCCTTTCAAAAACATTGCAAAGTTAGGAAGTGAAGGGAAATAGTTTTTATACTAAACATCAATCTTTGAAACCCTGTTATCAAGAAGGTCTTTTAGAAACTATGTATTATATATAAATGATTCAATCATGGTTCATTTTTAAAAATAAAAATGGAAGGTCACAAATATTTTATCTGATTGCCCTTGAAAATATAGAACTGTGTATGAGATTAGGAAATCATTTCTTTCTCTATGGCAGTTTGAAACACATGTAGTCTCTACAGGCCTGTGCCTACACGATATAAATGGCCATTGTACAAGGCCATTCAAACAATGTTTGGTTCTTCATAATGAAAACCAAAGAAATATGTGCAAAGAAAGAAACATATTTCAAAATAACAATACAATCACATTGAAGTACTGCATTGAATAGCAAGCTGTGGTTATTGTTTACCATGGCAATATTCCTTTCAAGAGAAATTTTATTCACATGGATATTGAACCTTTACATGCAGAAATATAAGTATTTTCAATATTCCACCGCAAGCTTTTAGTTAAGAATATGGATTTCTGAATTGGTTTTAAAATTCATAACTGTTTCTGTTTTCTTTCTAACATTCAGCTTTTGACTTACTAAGTTAAGACTGCAACAAAATGATAAACTTATGTCTCTTTCATGTAGTTGCCCTTACTCATCATGTGATTGAAGGTTTTCCTATGTGACATAAATTTTGCATTAATCAAATTCCTTTCAGAGGCAAATTATATTTCTAAGAAGCAGTTTTCATTATTATCCTGTATTATTTCTGGATACAGTCAACAATTTGTTAAAGTATATACAAAATTACAAAATGATGATAATGAACTAATATTACATGAGTAAGTGAGACTTAATATGTATACATAGCATGATAAAATCCACAGGAGATGGAATTCTTAGATGGAATTCCAGACCTGAATTTTTTCATGTTTTTTTCTTACACATTTGATTAACTATTTTATTTCTATCTCAAAGTAATAGCATATGATTAAAATCAAAGTCTAATTACTATTACCTAACTACACAATCAACTGTTTGAAGTTTTGTTCTGGTCTTTTTATTCAGTTGTCCTTATGGGAGGCTTATTGAAGATTAGAAAAAACATAATCCTAGATAGTGAAATAGCATACTGTGTGGTGAGAAGGTGAAATTTTAAAAAGAAAATACTTAATTAAATAGGAAAGTATAGTATAGATATATTATTATCATTCATTCACTTGGCAATCACCCAAATGTACTAATTACTTTTAAGTGCTAATCATAGTGAAAAAAGTATGCATTTTTATATATGTGTTGAAAGAAGTATGTATGTATGTGCCCATATCTAAGTGGGTATGTGTGAGTGTGTGTGTGCATGCATGTATGTGTGTCAAAAGAAATGTTTCTGAATGATAACTGAGTATTGGGGTAAGTCAAAGTTCCATACCTCCAGGTAATTAATACTTGTTAAAAGTTTAATAATATTAGCTTTTAGAATTCCAATACACAGCTATTCTGCCCCTTTACTTTGGGATCTTAGTGAGTCAGCACATCATGACAGGAACACTTAGTAGAACAAGACTTGGGAAAAAAGAGCCTCACTATCCAATTCAAGGACCTTCTACAAAGATGTTGATATCTCTCATTGTACCCCACATTAACTTTCAAAGTTCCATTCTAGAGTCCAGTCTCTAACTCATAGTCCTTTTGTGGATATTTAACACTTTCACTAAACTGTGCTATGATTGGGTGAAATAAAAGCTAAGGCAGTTTGATACTACTCAAGGAGCTTGAATTAGATCACAGAACATGAAAAGATCTGTAATTGTTTTAAAGCATTTATTTCAGGATTTCATTTCCGAGAAATCATAATTGATACTGCCCATAATTTTGAAAAACTGGCTTCACATTAATATTTCAAAGAACAATGTATAGTTGTGTATCGTTATAATCGTATCTTTCTTCCAAAGCATATTCTTTTGAAAAAATAAAGTTCTTATTAAAAATAATGCACTTAAAAAGCATGCCATTGCCTCCAGCCTTGCACCAAGGCAGCAGGGAGCAGCCAGCTCACAGTCCCTTAGAGCAGCGGTCGCAGTAGTCCTCCATATTGCTACCAGGACACAGCTAGAGAGGCCCAGATAGACAGACTCCAGCCGGGGCTACCATCTAGTGGGTGGATCCGCCAGGCTCTCGCCACCAGCCAGGCCCAGCACCTAGGCTCTTCAGGACTTCTCCATGCCCTCCGGCCTTGCACCAAGGCAGCTGGAAGCAGACTGCTCATGGTCCCTTACAGCAGCGGTCATGGTAAGCCTCCATATTGCTACCAGGACAGGGCTAGAGAGGCCCAGGTAGATAGACAACAGCCGGTGCTACCATCACATGGGTGGATCTGCTAGGCTCTCGCCACCAACCAGGTCCAGTGCTGAGGCTCTGCGGGACTACTTCACGCCCTCCAGCCTTACACCAACTCGGTTGGGAACTGCCCTCCCTGAGGTCCCCTCAACACTGGCAGAGGCAGTCTCTATCCTGTAGCATAGTCACCAGTAGAGAAACAAAAGGTGAGCCCAGCCTCGCGGGAGGTTCAAAAACCAGCCAGTGACAACAAGGCCAACTAACACCTGAAATAACCAGATGGCAAAAGGAAAATGAAGAAATGTTACTAACAGAAATCAAGACAGCATGACAGCATCTGAACCCAGTTCGCCAACAGCAGGAAACCCTGGAGACCCCAACAAACCAGAAAAACAAGACTTGGATCTAAAATCACTGGTCAGGATGCTGGTAGCAGAATACATAGATAAATCTCTTAAAGAAATAGAGGAGAAAATGGATCAAAAGTTAGAAGCCTTTACAAGGTAAGCACAAAAATCACTTAAAGAAATTCAGGAGAATATGGATCAAAAATCAAAAGCCAATAAGGAGGAAAGACAAAAACCACTTAAAGAAACACAGAAGAAGGTGGGTCAACAAGTAGAAGCTATTAAAGAGGAAACACAAAAATCTCTTAAAGAAATACATGAAAACACAATCAAGCAAGTGAAAGGTCTGAGCATATCCATCCAGGTTCTAAAAACAGAAGTAGAAAAAACTAAGAAATCGCAGAGGGAGACAACATTGGAGATAGAAAACCTTGGGAAGAAATCAGGGGCCATAGATGCAAATATCAACAATAGAATACAAGAGATAGAAGACAGAATATCAGAAGCCGAAGATACCATAGGAACCATTGATTCAACAGTCAAACAAAATACTAAATGCAAAAAGGCTGTAACCCAGAACATCCAGGAAATCCAGGACACAATGAGAAGACCAAACCTAAGGATCATAGGTATAGACGAGAGTGAAGATTTACAAGTTAAAGGGCCAGCAAATATCTTCTACAAAATTATGGAAGAAAACTTTCCCAACCTAAAGAGAGAGATGCCCACAAATATACAAGAAGCATATAGAACCCCAAACAGACTGGATCAGAACAGAAATACATCCCGTCACATAATAATCAAAACTCAAAATGTACTAAACAAAGAAAGAATATTAATGGCAGCAAGAGAAAAAGGCCAAGTAACTTATAAAGGAAGTCCTATCAGAATAACACCAGACTTCTCACCTGAGACCATGAAAGCTAGAAGATCCTGGGCAGATATAATGCAAACTCTAAGAGAACACAAACTTCAGCCAAAACTACTTTACCCAGCAAAACTCTCAATCGCCATAGATGGAGACATCAAGGTATTCCATGACAAAACTAAATTTGCACAATATCTTTCTACAAATCCAGCCCTACAAAGGATAATAGGGGGAAAACACCAAGACAAGGACGGAAACTACACCCGGGAAGAAGCAAGATAGAAACCTCCTCTCATCAAACCCAAAAGAAGGTAACCTCTCGAATATAAAAAATAAATAAGATAAATAAATATAATTTCAAAAATGTCTGGAGGTAATAATTACTATTCCTTAATATCTCTTAACATCAATGGACTCAATTCCCCAATAAAAAGACATAGATTAACAGACTGGATATGGAAACAGGACCCTACATTTTGCTGCATACAGAAAACACATCTCAGTGTTAAAGACAAAAACTGCCTTAGAGTAAAAGGCTGGAAGACAATTTTACAAGCAAATGGTCTCAGGAAACAAGCTGGAGTAGCCATTCTAATATCAGATAAAATTGACTTCCAACCTAAAATCATCAAAAGAGACTCAGAAGGTCACTTCTTGCTGGCCAAAGGGAAAATCCACCAAGAAGAGCTCTCAATACTGAACATCTATGCTCCAAATGCAAGGGCACCCTCATTTGTAAAACAAACCTTAGTAAAGCTTAAATCACACATTACACCTAGCACAATAATTGTGGGTGACTTCACATATATATATATATATATATATATATATATAGAACATTTCATCCTAAAGCTAAAGAATATACCTTTTTCTCAGCACCGCATGATACCTTCTCCAAAATAGACCATATAATTGGTCACAAGACAGATGTCAACAAATACAAGAAGATCGAGCTAATCCCATGCCTCCTATCAGATCACCATGGAGTAAGAGTGGTCTTCAATAGCAACAAAATCAACAGAAAGCCCACATACACATGGAAACTGAACAATACTCTACTCAATGACACCTTGGTCAAGGAAGAAATAAAAGAAGAAATCAAAGACTTTTTAGAATTCAATGAAAATGAAGGTACAACCTACCCAAATCTATGGGACACAATGAAAGCAGTGCTAAGAGGAAAACTCATAGCTCTAAGTGCATCCAAAAAGAAACTGGAGAGAGCATACACTAGCAGCTTAATGGCACACCTTAAAGCCCTGGAAGAAAAACAAGTTAATTCACCCAGGAGGAGTAGAAGACAAGAAATCATCAAACTCAGGGCTGAAATCAATCAAATAGAAACAAAGAGAACCATACAAAGAATCAACAAGACCAGGAGCTGGTTCTTTGAGAAAATCAACAAGATAGATAAACCCTTAGCCAGACTAACCAAAGGACACAGAGACAGTATCCAAATTAACAAAATTAGAAATGAAAAGGGAGACATAACAACAGAAACTGAGGAAATTCAAAAGATCATCAGATCCTACTACAAAGGTCTATACTCAAAACAACTGGAGAATCTAGAGGAAATGGACAATTTCCTAGACAGATACCAAATACCAAAATTAAATCAGCATCAAATAGATCAGCTAAATAGTCCCATAACCCCTAAAGAAATAGAAGGGGTTATAGAAAGCCTGCCAACCAAGAAAAGTACGGGACCAGTTGGTTTTAGTGCAGAATTCTACCAGACTTTCAAAGAAGACTTAACACCAATACTTTTCAAACTATTCCACAAAATAGAGACAGAAGGGATACTGCCCAACTCATTCTTTGAAGCCACAATTATGCTAATACATAAATCACAAAAAGATCCAACAAAGAAAGAGAACTACAGGCCAATTTCTCTTATGAATATCGATGCAAAAATACTAAATAAAATTCTTGCCCACCGAATCCAAGAGCACATCAAAACGATCATTCACCATGATCAAGTAGGCTTCATCCCAGGGATGCAGGGATGGTTCAATATACTGAAATCCATCAATGTAATCCACTACATAAACAAACTAAAAGAAAAAAACTACATGGTCATCTCATTAGATGCTGAAAAAGCACTCAACAAAATTCAGCATCCTTTCATGCTAAAAGTCTTGGAAAGAGCAAGAATTCAAGGCCCATACCTAAACATACTAAAAGCAATCTACAGCAAACCAGTAGCCAACATCAAAATAAATGGAGAGAAACTTGAAGCAATCCCACTAAAATCAGGGAATAGACAAGGCTGCCCTCTCTCTCCATATCTTTTAAATATAGTACTTGAAGTTCTAGCGAGAGCATTTAGACAACATAAGGAAGTCAAAGGGATACCAACTGTAAAGGAAGAAGTCAAACTATCATTATTTGCAGATGATATGATAGTTTACTTAGGTGACCCAAAAAACTCCACCAGAGAAATTCTACAGCTGATAAACAACTTCAGCAAAGTGGCTGGTTATAAAATTAACTCAAGCAAATCAATAGCCTACTTGTACTCAAAGGACAAGCAGGCTGAGAAAGAATTTAGGGAAATAACACCCTTCACAATAGCCACAAACAACATAAAGTAACTTGGCGTACCTCTAACCAAACAAGCGAAAGATCTGTATGAAAGGAACTTCAAGTCCTTGAAAAAAGATATCGAAGAAGAACTCAGAAGATGGAAAAATATTTCTTGCTCCTGGATTGACAGGATCAATATAGTAAAAATGGCCATCTTGCCAAAAGCAATACACAGATTCAATGCGATCCCCATCAAAATCCCAACTCAATTCTTTATAGATCTAGAAAGAGCAATTCTCAAATTCATCTGGAGCAACAAAAAACCCAGGATAGCTAAAACTATTCTCAACAATAAAAGGACTTCTGGGGGAATCAATATCCCTGACAGTACTACAGAACAATTGTGTTAAAACCTGCATGGTATTGGTACAGCAACAGGCAAGTGGATCAATGGAATAGGATTGAAGACCCAGAAATGAACCCACAGACTTATGGTCACTTGATCTTTGATAAAGAAGCCACAAGCATCCAGTGGAAAAAAGATAGTCTTTTCAACAAATGGTGCTGGTTCAACTGGAGGTCAACATGCAGAAGAATGCAAATTGACCCACTCTTATCTCCTTGCACTAAGTTCAACTCCAAGTGGATCAAGGACCTCCACATAAAACCAGACACACTGAAACTATTAGAAAAGAAACTTGGGAAGACCCTGGAGGACAAAGGCACAGGGGGAAAGTTCCTGAACAGAATACCAATAGCTTATGCACTAAGATCAAGAAGTGACAAATGGGACCTCATAAAATTACAAAGTTTCTGCAAGGCAAAGGACACTGTCAGAAGGACAAAACAACAACCAACAAAGTGGGAAAAGATCTTCACCAACCCCACATACGACAGAGGGCTAATATCCAATATATACAAAGAACTCAAGAACTTAGACCCCAAAGAACCAAATAACCCTATCAAAAAATGGGGCACAAAGCTAAACAAAGAATTTTCACCAGAAGAAATTCGGATGGCTGAGAAACACCTTAAGAGATGTTCAACATCATTAGTCATCAGAGAAATGCAAATCAAAACATCCCTGAGATTCCACCTCACACCAGTCACAATGGCTAAGATTAAAAACTCAAGAGACAACAAATGCTGGCGAGGATGTGGAGAAAGAGGAACACTCCTCCACTGTTGGTGGGATTGCAAAATGGTAAAACTGCTCTGGAAATCAGTGTGGCGTTCCCTCAGAAAATTGGGCATGTCCCTTCCAGAGGACCCTGGCATGCCACTCCTGGGCATATACCCAGAGAATTCCCCTGCATACAATAAAGACACATGCTCCACTATGTTTATAGCAGCCTTGTTTATAATAGCTAGAAATTGGAAGGAGCCCAAATATCCCTCAAAGGAGGAATGGATACAGAAAATGTGGTATATTTATACAGTGGAATACTACTCAGCAATTAAAAATAATGAATTCATGCAATTTGTAGGTAAATGGTTAGACCTGGAAAATATCATCCTGAGTGAGCTAACCCAATCACAAAAGAATACACATGAAATTCAATCACTGATAAGTGGATATTAATGAGCCCAGAAGCCCTAAATATGCAAGGCACAATTTGCAAGTCAAATGATTCCCAAGAAGAAAGGAGAGGACCCTGGGCCTGGAAAGATTGGATCCAGTTTTGTAGAGAAATTGTGGGGTCAGGGGGAATGATTGGGGAATAGTTGGGGGGAGAGAAACTATGGGACATAGGGAGGGGGAAACTGGGAAAGTGGAAAGCCTTTGGAATGTAAACATAGAATATAGAAAATAAAAATTAAAAAAAAAAGAATTGACAAATGGGACCTCAAAAAATTACAAAGTTTCTGTAAAGCAAAGGACACTCTCAGAAAGACAAAACGACAACTAACAAAGTGGGAAAAGATCTTAACCAACCCCACATACGACAGAGGGCTAATATCCAATATATACAAAGAACTCAAGAAGTTAGACCCCAAAGAACCAAATAATCCTATCAAAAAATGGGGTACAGAGCTAAACAAAGAATTTTCACCAGAAGAAATTCAGATGGCCGAGAAACACCTTAAGAGATATTCAACATCTTTAGTCATCAGGGAAATGCAAATCAAAACAACCCTGAGATTCTACCTCACACCAGTCAGGATGGCTAAGATTAAAAACTCAAGAGACAACAAGTGCTGGCGAGGATGTGGAGAAAGAGGAACACTCCTCCACTGTTGGTGGGATTGCAAAATGGTAAAACCACTCTGGAAATCAGTTTGGTGGTTCCTCAGAAAATTGGGCATGTCACTTCCAGAGGACCCTGGCATACCACTCCTGGGCATATTCCCAGAGAATTCCCCTTCATACAATAAAGACACATGTTCCACTATGTTTATAGCAGCCTTGTTTATAATAGCCAGAAATTGGAAGGAGCCCAGATATCCCTCAAAGGAGGAATGGATACAGAAAATGTGGTATATTTATACAATGGAATACTATTCAGCAATTAAAAATAATGAATTCATGCAATTTGTAGGTAAATTGTTAGATCTGGAAAATATCATCCTAAGTGAGTTAACCCAATCACAAAAGAATACACATGAAATGCAATTACTGATAAGAGGATATTAATGAGCCCAGAAGCCCTAAATACTCAAGGCACAATTAGCAAGTCAAATGATTCCCAAAAAGAAGAAAGGAGAGGACCCTGGGCCTGAAAAGATGGGATCCAGTTTTGTAGACCCAGAACAGAGAAATTTTTTGGGGGGGATGATTTGGGAATAGTTGGGGGGCAGAAGAATTATGGGACATATGGTGGGGGGAAACTGGGAAAGGGGAAAGCCTTTGGAATGTAAACATAGAATATAGAAAATAAAAATTAAAAAAAAAGCATGCCATCAAGGCATTTTATAGGCTAGAATTTGAGTGCTGCTGCTTCTTTTCTACAAAATCCTATGAAATTTTAACTACAGTATTATGTAAAGAAGCAATTAGTGATTAGTTTAGGTACTCATTGCAGGCTCAAGTGTCCTTTACATATGACAATCAGAGAAATGAAGAGCTGAGAATCCAGATTCCTCAGATTTCTCTTGATGTTTTGAGAGTTTACTTCTCCCTAAACCAAGTAAAGATATTATAGACAGTTACCAAATCCGACAAATAGTCAGTGTCATCTAATCTTTCTACAAATGCTAATGATCTATAATAATACAAAGAGTTGGATCCCAAGCCTATTTTGTTATGCCTGACTATATTCTCTACTGATCTTAAAATTCTGAAACATGAAACATCCTGAAATATGATAAAATGTACTTAATAATTATGCTAAGCAACTTGGAATTTATTCTATAATAAAATAGGTGAGAACCCAGTGATATTGCTAAGAAAGGACAGCACACCAGGTTGTCTCAAGTGTCATAGTCGATTTTGGGCTCCTATGTTGCACAACTTGAAACTGAATAAAAGCATATGAGTTTAGAGTTGTGAAAGTCATACAGGGTATGATCAAGGCTGCAGCATCATGGAACTGCCTTACTACAGCATCATTCTACTTGGTAGACAGTGGGAGACAAAAGGCATCCTTCCTCCAAAAGCTTTTAAATTAAGGCATATGCCCATGTGGGATTGAGAACACTTTGCAAGCTGATGGTCCATTAGCAGATCTCCCTTTCATGCTCATTATACTACTAATCACATTTTTTTAAGGTTTCAACAAGACAAAGATTGAAGTAATAGATAATGTAAATTATAAAAATAGTTTTTGGTGACATGTAATGGGATATTCTAATTCTAAATTTATGTGTATTATGCAATCAATTATATATAAAACATGAGTTAAAGTAAATATTTAGATAAACAAAAATAAACACATTTACTCTATGTGTTTTTTAAATTATTTTATTTACTTATATCCTAAATATTGCCTCACTTCTCAGTTCACCCTCTCCTTTTTGATTCTGAGAGGGTAAACCCCACTCAAGTATCCACCCACACTGTGGTATCAAGCATCTACAGAATTAGGCACATCCTCTCCCACTGAAGCAAAACAAGGCAGTAGTCCGGCTTTGGTAGTTGGAGGTGTTCAGTTTCTTTAAACCTTCCCCTAACTATTTTATAGGAGTTCCTGAACTCTCTACAGTTCTTCGCTGTGAGGGCTGCTATGCTGGGCTCCTGTCTGCAAGTACAATCTAGCATCTACAGTAGTGACAGGGATTGGTGCCTGCCCATGGAATGGATCTCATGTTGGGCCAATTCCTTTAGGCTCTCCTCCATTTTTGTCTCTGCATTTCTCTTAGATAATTTTCAGTTGAGACTTTTGTAGGTGAGTTTATGTCCCCATCCCTCCACTGGGAGTCCTGTTTGACAACCGAAGGTGGTCTTTTCAGGTTCCATAACCCCACTGTTGGGTATTTCAGATAAAGTCACCCACATTTAGTCCTGTATGTTTCCCCCATTCTAGATCTCTGGAACTTTCTAGACATTCTTCTTAGTCCCCACAGCTGGCCATTGCATATTTCCATTTATTCTCTCAGCTCTCTGTGCATCTCTACTGCCCCCCATACCTGATACTGCTCCCCCTTTCCCCTGCCCCTCCCATTTTCTACCTACGTTCCTCTATCCATTTTCCTCCCATGGTTGTTTTGTCCCCCCTTCTAAATGGGATGTAACCATCCTCTCTTGGGTCTTATTGTTTAACTTATATTGTCTGTGGAGTGTATCATGGGTATATTTTTTCTAATATCCATTTATCAGTGAGTATGTAACATGAGCGTTCTTTTGGGTCTGAGTTACCTCACTCAGGATAATATTTTCTAGTTCCATTCATTTGCCCAAAATTTCATGATGTCTTTGTGTTTAAAGGTGAATAGCAAATATTTGCTATTCCACTGTGTAAGTGAACCACATTTAATGTATCCATTCTTTAGTTGAGGTATATCTAGATTATTTTTAGCTTCTGGCTATTATAAACAAAGCAGCTGTGATCATATTAGAGCACATATCTTTGTTGCATGGTGGAACACCTTTGGGATATATGCCCAGGAAGAGTATAGCTGGGTCTTCTGATAGAACTATTTTCAGTTTTCTTAGAAATAGCAGATTGATTTCAAGAATGGTTGTACAAGTCTGAAATCCCACTAGCAATGAAGGAACATTCCTCTTTCTCCATATCATGGCAGAATGTGCGGTCCCTTGAGATTTTGATCTTAGTTGTTGTGATCTGTATAATGCTGGTTCCTTTTGATTGTATTTCCATGAGGACTAAGAATGTTGAATATCTTTAAGTGTTTTTTAGCCATTTAAGTGTCCAGTGTTGAGAACTGTCTATTTAGCTCTGTACTCTGTAGTGTGTTTGGTTTAATGCTGCTTGTATTATGTTAATCTGGATACCCAAAATTGCACAAGAATCTGCAAGACCCAGAGAAACCCTGCCCCCAGTTTGATTTGATTGGCCAATAAAGTTGATGGACAGAGAAACAGAGACAAGATCAAACTGAACAGATTAATTGGGTGTTGCTACAGTATCCTGTATTTTAATTGGGCTAATTGTTTTTTTGGAGTCTAGCTTCTTAAGTTCTTTATATATTTTGGATACTAGTCCTTTGTCTGAGATACTGTTAGTAAAGATCTTTTCCAATCTGTAGGTTGTTGTTTTGTCCTAATAACAGTGTTCTTGCATTATAGAAGCTTTTCAGACTTAGAGATCCCAGTTGTCATTTGTTGATTTTTAGACTTGAGCCATTGGTGGTCTGTTCAGGAAATTTTCTCCTATCCCAATGCAGTCAAGGTGATTCCCCTCTTTGTTTTCTTTTAGATTCAGTGTATCTGGCTTTATGCTGAGGTATTTGATCTATATGGACTTGAGCTTTATGCTGGATGATAAATATGGAACAATTTACATTTTTCTACATAACAGACCACAAGTTAGACAAGTACCACTTGTTGAAGATGCTTTCTTCTTCCACTGTATGGCTTTGGCTCCTTTGTCAAAACTCAAATGTCCATAGGTGTATATATTTATTTCTTGGTCTTCAGATCTATTCCATTGACCAGCCTGTCTGTCTCTGTCCCAATACCATGTAGTTTTGATAACAGATGTTCTGTAGTTCAGCTTGATGTCAGAGATAATGATTCCTGTAGTTCAATTCTTGTTCAGCTTTGTGTTGGCTATCCTGGGCTTTTCATTTTCCCATATAAAGTTAAGAATTGTTCTTTTCCTTTTTTTTTTCAGATGGAAAAGCATTTTTTATTGGATATATTCTATTTCATATCAGTGAAAAATGTGTTGTGAATATGATGGAAACTGCATTTATCTGCACATAACTTTTGGTAAGATAGCCATTAACCCTATGTTAATCCTACCAATCCATGAGCATGGGAGGACTTTTCATCTTCTCATGTCTTCTTTAATTTATATCTTCAGGGACTTGAAGTTCTTGTTGTAAAGTCCTTTCACTTGCTTGGTGAGAGTTGCACCAAGGTATTTTATATCATTTGTTACTATTGTGAAGGGTATTGTTTCCCTTGTTTCTTTCTCAGTACATATATCATATGTATAAATGAGAGCAGCTGATTTCTTATATATTTCTTATTTCTATATATATAGCCACTTTGCTGAATTTTTAGTAGTAATTTGGGGGTTACTTATGTATTCTATCATATCATACATGAATAGTGACACTGAATTCTTTATTTCTAATCTGTATTCCCATGACCTTTTGCTGACTTCTTGCCCTAACTATAACTTCAAGTACTATATTAATTAAGTAGGGAGAATGTGGGCAGCCTTGTCTTGTCCCTGATTTTCACAGGACTGCTTCAAGATTCTCACCATTTAATTTGATGATGGGTATTTGCTGTTTATTGCTTTTATTATGGTTTTGTATGTGCCTTGAATTCCTAATCTCTTCAAGACTTTTATACATGAAATGGTGTTGGATATTGTAGAGGAATTTTTCAGCATTTAATGAGATTAGCACGTGAATTTTTTCGAGTTGTTTATATGATGAACTACATTGATGGATTTTCATATCTTGAACCATCCCTACATCCCAGGAATAAAACCTACTTGATTGTGATTAACTATGGTTTTGACATGTTTTTGGATTCAGTTTGTGAGAATTTTTTTGGAGAATCTTTGATAGATATTGATAAAGGAAATTGGTCTGAAGTTCTCTTTTTTTGTGGTGGGGTCCTTTATGTGGTTTACATATGATAGTAACTGTAGCTTCTTTGAATAATTTGGGAGTGTTAGTTCTGTTTCTATTTTGTGGAATAATTTGTGTGGTAATTGTTCTAGCTCTTTCTTGATGGTCTGCTAGAATTGTACACTAAAATCATCTGGCCTGGACATTTTTCTGTTGGAGGATTTTAATGACTGCTTCTATTTCCTTGGGGGTTATGAGGCTGTTTAGATAGTATAACCTAGTCTTGATTTAATTTTGGTATGCAGTATCTGTGTAGAAAAACCGTCCTTTTAATCTACATTTTCCAGTTTTGTTGAGTATAGGTTTTTGTAGTAGGATCTGGTGATTTTTTCTTAATATCCTCAGTTTCTATTGTTATTTATCCTTTTTCATTTCTTATTTCTTAAATTGAATATGTAGTTTGGCTAAAGGTTTATCTATCTTTTTAACTTTCACAAATAACAGGGCTTGGTTTTGTTGATTCTTTGTATTATTTTTAGAGTCTCTGTTGAGAAGTCAGGTATAATTTTGATAGGTCTGCATTTATTGGTTACTAGGCATTTTCCCTTTATAGCTTTTAATACTATTTCTTTCATCTATACTTTTAGTGTTTTGATTATTATATGACAGGAAAATTTTCTTTTAGGGTCCATATGATCTTTTATGTCTGATTGTACTGTTATGGCCATCTATTTTATTAGGTTAGGGAACTTCTGTGGTTTTGTTGATGGTATTTTCTGCCACTTTGAACTGTAAATCTCCCTCTTCTTATTATTCTTAGGTTTGATATTTTCATTATGTCACAAATTTCTTCAATGGTTTAGGTTAGGAACTTTATATATTTGGCATTTTATTTGACAAATGTATCCATATGTTCTGTAGTATCTTCTATATCTTTTTTTTTTCAAAGTTACATTTTTATTAGGCCACTGAAGAGTTTTTTTTTTTTTAAGTACATGACAGGTCCTTACATTTCTTTTTTTTTTTTAATTTTTTTTTTATTTTCTATATTCTATGTTTACATTCCAAAGGCTTTCCCCTTTCCCAGTTCCCACCCACCATAGTTCCCATAGTTCCTCTCCCCCCCAACTGTTCCCCAATCATTCCCCCTCCTCCCTCGGTTTCTTTACTAAACTGGATGCAATCTTTACAGGCCCAGGGTCCTCTCCTTTCTTCTTCTTGGGAATCATTTGACTTGCTATTTGTGTCTTGAGTATTTAGGGCTTCTAGGCTCATTAATATCCACTTATCAGTGATTGCATTTCATGTGCATTCTTTTGTGATTGGGTTAATTCACTCAGGATGATATTTTCCAGGTCTAACCATTTACCTACAAATTGCATGAATTCATTATTTTTAATTGCTGAGTAGTATTCCATTGTATAAATATACCACATTTTCTGTATCCATTCCTCCTTTGAGGAATATTTGGGCTCCTTCCAATTTCTGGCTATTATAAACAAGGCTGCTATAAACATAGTGGAGCATGTGCATCTTCTATATCTTATTTTCTCTCCTGATCTCTTGGTGATTCAGCAAGTGATGCTTTTGTTGGTAGTCCCTGTCCTCTTTCCTAGGTTTCCTCTCTGGCGAATTGCCTCCATTTGAAATTTTATTATTGTTTTTATTTCCATTTTAAGTCTGGGACTATTTTGTTCAATTCCTTCACCTGTTTGATGTATTTTCCAGTAATTCTTTAAGGGATTTGTTTCCTCTTTAAGGCCTTCTACATATTTGACTGTGTTTTCTTGTATTTTTTAAGGGAATTATTTATATTTTTTAAAAGCCCCTATTATATTCAAGTGATAGAATTAAAGGTCAGAATAGTGCTCTTTGGCTCTGTTAGTCTATCTAAGACTTTGCTATAGTAACAGATGTGTTCTCATGGTGCCAAACTTCATTGGTTTTTGTTTTGTTCTTGCGCTTTCCTTTTGCCATATTGTTGCCTCTTACATTACTTGACATGGGTGTCCTCCATGTAGAGCCTGTGAATCTGTATGTCATGGGTTAGAGCCTATCTTCCACAGAGTAGGTAGTGTTTTATCTCTGGTTTGAGAGCAGGCCCCCTCTGCCCCTTTTTAGAAGAGGACTACTGTGAGACAAGCAGAGTTATGGGGTTAGGGCTAGGCATACCCAGTGGGCATACCCATCTGCTGGAGTACAAGTGTGAATCAGGAGAAATATGGGCCTCTGATATGGCAGGAGAGAGTCCATACCTGCTGGGCTCTGTGGAGTTCCAGCTGTTTAGGGTCTTGGTGCAGTGATCTCTCTTGTGTCCTTGGTTACAACAGTCCTCATGGAGTAGTCTGTAGGTTGGGGGAGTGGACATGCAGATCTGCTGAGAGTACAGTTGGAGTTCTGGACTTGAAGGGAATTGAGGCTCTGGCAGGGCAATGGGGATCAGGCTTGGTGGGGCAGATGCCAAATGTGATGGGCTCTGTGGGGTTCCAGCTGCTACAGTGGTTGGGGTAGGTATCTCACCTGAGTCTGTGGTTAGAGCTGTCCTCTTGGGAGACAAGGAAGTCAGTGAGGTAAGGAAAGGGGCACACTAATCTACCACCACTCTATGCCTTCTTTGGTCAGTTTCACAAAGGAAATAAATGAGTTCAAAGCAATAAAAATGGTGATCTCTCTCCATGTTAGTCAGTTCTCTATCCTTTTGGCAGATACCTAAGATGAATAATTTCAAAGACAAAAGAATTATTTTTGGTCATGGCTCATTTCCTTTCTGTGGATCATTACGATCCCCTAAAGTAGACTTTTGCCACACTCAAGAAATTACAAGTTCTACACTATATCTAATGGCAAGATTCAGACAATTTAAAAAATTCCTCTTAATTGATCTATTTGTTTACTAACAGCCTGGAAAATCTTCTGAAACTGGAGTACAGATTTCTAATATTACCATATAATTAAAAATAAATAACGCAAGGGGAAAGAGGATTTAATTCCTAGCTAACTTTTTAATATTCTAAGAGTAACAGTATTGTCCTCTAACTTGCCTTAAAAACAAAAGGAGAAATGCTATAATATCATTAAAGATTAATGAAAGCCTGAAGATAGAGCTAGGCTACAAACTACTTGCTTTGAAATAGAAAGTACCTGAGTTCAATCTTGAAAATCCACATTAAAAAAGATAGAATCCAGATTTATCATCCAACCTTGGGAGGGAAGACATAAGGAGACTCCTAGGCTTCACAAGTTAGCAAAGCTAGTCTTGTTAGCAAGCTGCAAATCACTCAATTAAACCTCCTTTAAAAAGGTAGATAGCATTTGAGCAATTATAACCCAAACTATTCTGGCTTCTTCATGTACTCACATATATGTACATGTCAACCTGCACACATGTACATGCATGCATATGGACATACACACTCAATACCTATATTAACACGTGGACACAGAGGGGGGCTAAGGGGAGAGGGACAGGAGGGGAAGAGGAGAGTGGAAGAGAGTGAGGAGGAAGAAAGACAGAGACAGAGGTTTCTATGCTACCCTCTACTGGGTCAAGTACATACACTAAGTTTTACCACATCATCCTGTGCCACATTTTTCTCTGCTCATAAGAGAAGCAGTTATTTAATTTTTTACTAAGATCAATATTCACCATGATCTAGTCAGACAGAAATTCAAAAATATCTGATCAAGTATTGAAATGATATAGCATATTGCAATGTATAATGTATTCTATTCTAAATAAGCATTCTATTATTATAATACTGGATTCTAATCTGCATCTCATGCAATCTGTTACTTTGAAATAGTTGTACATATATTTTATTACATTGGGTGCAGAGTAAATGTCATATTTTCTAACAGTGATTTTGTTTTAATAACAGCAAAAGGTAGAGATAAAATTGGTCAAAGAAAGAGACATATAGATGAAAAGAGTGGAGTAAATGGTATGTTTCCTGTGCTTTTTGTCTTTCTGTTGGGTTACAATGGTATTTTATTTCCAAAATTAGTGTACCATAAATATATATGAAAGCTCACCTGGTACTGGCATCCATATATTTTATTTCAGAAATGAAAATGTATTTATACACACACACACACACACACACACACACACACACACCCACATGCCAAGAGAGAGAGAGAGAGAGAGAGAGAGAGACAGAGACAGAGACAGAGAGAGACAGAGAGAGAGAGAGAGAGAGAGAGAGAGAGAGAGAGAGAGCAATATAAAGTATCTGTATTATTAAGTACTAGTGTTATCTATCTGGTTTGGGGTTTTGTGTTTGTTTTCTCGATCATACTTTAACGTTCTTTATATTATTGTTTTGATTTAGCAAAACTTCTGATGCATTATAATTTATAATCATTGCTATGATCCAGAGGATTTCTGGATGTCAATTAATTTAGAAGCATGATCAGTACTGTGGACACAGTTTCAATATGATAAAAATGATAACATTTCAAAAAAAATGATTGTAAAAAAAATGAGAGTGTCTATAGTAAGAAGAAAAGAGAAAAGCTTAATATATATCTTTATACTCTTCAAGTCCTTCCCTAAGAAGTATTATTTCAATTAAAAATGATTGTGTAACTCCTTATAGTGGTAGCTACTTCATGTCAAAGTCAATATTGGAGTTTTAAGATTCTTGAGCACTGGCAGAAAATTCATAAAATGGCATAATAAAAATATGTTAAATTTTAAGAAAGTCAATGCTCTTTCTCAATGATGCAAAACTAGAGCTAGATTATTTATTTAACATAATAAAATCTGTATAAAGAGTCACATAAAGTCTGTAATATTAATTATTGATATACCTCTTACCTGGGCCTTACCCACAGAGGGAACTGACAATTCCAAATGCAGACATACTCCAGGACATGGTTATATAATTAGCTGTAGTGCACGAACATTTTTGGACTATTCCAAAAGGAGTCATATCATTATTATCTTAATTGTTAGGTAATTAACATAAATGATTTGCTTCCTTGATAGAAAGTACTTAATATTTCTCCCCTATAGTCCATAGGGAGCCAACCTATGAAAATCAGTACAGGTCAATAATTTATGGACCTAATTTTGCCTAATTACCTATTGCATTATTAAAATGACTTAGCTGGTTATGCCAAAAAAGCATATAAAATTTATATATTTCCTGGGTCAAAATTTCCTATTGTTATCATCTATCATATGTACAAGATAAAAGTTGATACTGGAATGAGTGTCAAAGAAACCAAAACCCATTATTCTATTCTTTGATATTAAATAGTATTTGTTGTAATTAAAAAGTGAGTTGCTGTTATTTGTATAAATTGCATGGCTAATATTTTTGAAATAAAAATCTTTAAATATTGATGTAGTAATACATGCCCATCATTCCAAGTTGTTCGAAGGTGAAGGCAGGAATATTGCAAATGCAGGGCCAACTTCTACAATTTAATAAGAATCTTTTATAATTAAAAAAAACAAAAAGTGAAATACTGTAAAACAAAGTGAATTCTATCCTATAAACTCATAGGAATTCTAGTGCCATAGTAGCATTCAGTTAGCATATGAGTGATATGTAAAAACATTGTTCGAGTTAAAAGATAAGAGTTGATTGCTAATTATCTGATTATAGACCTAAAAACCAAATTTTACACATCAGTAATTTTTCAATTTTATATGTCAGGACTCAAACTTTCTATACTATTTTAAAAGTTCTTGTCATTTGAGATATATATATATATATATATATATATATATATATATATATATATATACACACTTTTAAATACCTTTCATAGCATTATACTGGCTCCATTTTCATAAAAGTAAGAGTTTTAATATATTTGAAAGCATGATTGACCCTAAGAATTACACTTTAATTATCCAGAATTCAATAAAACATATACTATATTCAAATTTTATAATAAATGTTTTCCTGTTATTTTCATACAATATCAGCATTTTCTTTTGCAGGGTATGTTTGTGAGAATGAGTGTTTGTTTGGTAAATTATAAAAGACATGAAAATTCTGTAGATGTATTGACCTTAAGGTTAATTATACTTCTTGCCACATTCTTTAACAAAGAGAAATGAGGCAAAGGTAACAGCTGCCAGTTTGGTTAAAGCTCTGCTTTATAGACTTGAATGGTCACATTTTAATTAATGGCTATACCCTGCATTTACTAGAAGGAGTGAGAATTAATACATAAAGCATTCATCATGCTTTCACAGGAAATGAAAATCACAAGATAGCATATAGAACAGAGTATATTCGGAGGAGCCAGGTAATTTGTCTACAAAGCATGAAGAAGGGGTTGTGTTCCCAGGCTCAAAGCTGTGCAATCTTCTGGCCATGCTACAAATAACACCATTTCAATTGCCATGAATGTGGGCTCAGGGCAATCTGTCTTTATGCCATTTAATTGTCTGCACAGTAAACCTTTGGCTTTTAACTAAGACAATTACAGAAGTGTACTAGTGAAAGAACAAGCTGATTGCATGATTCCAGGAAAGAACCAAGAACCAAGGATTATTGACATTTTTAATTAATGATAGGGACTATTGGAGCAGTTTATTTTGATACTATGTGAGTAAGATTTTTAAATATCTAAACAGCAACCAATTTGCCATATTTTCTGTTACTGAACACTAAAGGAGATTTTACTAGGCTTTTCTGGAGACAAAACTGGCACTGCAAATACAGACTCCAAATAGCCAACTTATTGCTCCAATATCTACTTTTATGTTACTTTGGAAACATATTCAGTTTGGCATAAAGATATAAGCTCAATGCAATTCAGGTTAAAACCCTGTTGTTTGACTAGTGGGGAATATTTGGGCTGCTTATGAATCAACTCCTAGAAATAGCGATTGTTCATCTGTACCTGCCACACACTTCTTTCCATAATCCCAGTTTCTCAGGCAGCTAGAACAAAACAGCACAAGGATAGACAGATTAAAAGTTTCCCAAGATGCTGCCTCAAAAGCAAACAAATGAACAAGCAAACAACAAATCAAAAGCAAGAACTGGAAATGAAAAGCAATTTACATGCTAGGAATATATAGATCACTGGTATGGTTTTGGTGTACATGCTTGTCTACAAACAGCAAGCCTTAGGTTCAGTTCCTAGAATGAATACACACACACACATATGTACATATATATACATATATATATATATGTGTGTGTGTGTGTGTGTGTGTGTGTGTGTGTGTGTTTGTGTGTAGGAAAAACAAGTAAATAAACAAAAAACTAACAACAAAATCCAACCATATTTCATTTGTGACCAGAGTTGGCTTTACCTATTAGTAACTGAAATTAGCAACTCCTGTGAACAGGTTCTGAGACATATATCAGAAAGTGGTTGTACCATCATGCAATCCCACCAACAGTGGAGGAGTGTACCTCTTTCTCTACATCCTCACCAACACCTGTCGTCTCTTGAGTTTTTAATCTTAGCCATTCTGACAGGTGTGAGGTGGAATTTCAGGGTTGTTTTGATTTGCATTTCCCTGATGACTAATGATATTGACCATCCCTTAAGGTGCTTAATCTCAACCATCAGATTTCTTCTGGTGAAAATTTTTTGTTTAGCTCTGTACCCCATTTTTAATAGGGTTATTTGGTTCTCTGGAGTCTACCTTCTTGAGTTCTTTGTATATATTGGATATTAACCCTCTGTCAGATGTGGTGTTGGTGAAGATCTTTTCCCAATTACTTGGTTGCTGTTTTGTCCTTCTGATGGTATCCTTTGCCTTACAGAAACTTTGTAATTTTATGAGGTCCCATTTGTCAATTATTGACCTTAGAGCATAAGCTATTGGTGTTCTGTTCAGGAACTTTCCCCCTGTGTCTATGTCCTCCAGGGTCTTCCACAGTTTCTTTTCCATTAGTTTCAGTGTGTCTGGTTTTATGTGGAGGTCCTTGATCAACTTGGAGTTGAGCTTAGTACAAGTAGATAAGAATGGATCAATTCTCATTCTTCTGCATGTTGACCTCCAGTTGAACCAGCACCATTTGTTAAGAAGCCTATCTTTTTTTCCACTGGATAGTTGTATCTCCTTTATGAAAGATCCAGTGACCATAATTCTGTGGGTTCATTTCCAGGTCTTCAATCCTATTCCATTGATCTACTTGCTTGTCACTGTACACATACCACACAGTTTTTAACACAATTGCTCTGTAATACTGCTTGAGGTTGGGGACATTGATTCCCCCAGAAGTTCTTTTATTGTTGAGAACAGTTTTAGCTATCATGGGTTTTTGTTATTCCAGATGAATTTAAGAATTGCTCTTTCTAAATCTATGAAGAATTGATTTGGGATTTTGATGGGGATTGCATTGAATATGTATATTGCTTTTGGCAAGATGGCCATTTTTACTATATTAATCCTGCCAATCCAAGAGCATGAAATATTTTTTCATCTTCTGTGGTCTTCTTCGATTTCTTTCTTTAAAGACTTGGTTAGAGTCACACCAAGATACATTATATGGCTTGTGGCTATTGTGAAGGGTGTTATTTCCCTAACTTCTTTCTCAGCCTGCTTATCCTTTGAATATAGGAAGGCTACTGATTTGCTTGAGTTGACTTTATAACCAGCCACTTTGCTGAAGTTGTTTATCAGCTGTAGGAGTTCTCTGGTAGAGTTTTGTGGGTTACTTAAGTATACTATCATATTATCTGCAAATAGTGATAGTTTGTTTGACTTATTCCTTTCCAATTTGTATCACTTTGACTTCCTTATGTTGTCTAATGGCAGTTCCTCAGAAAATTGGGCATGACACTTCCACAGGACCCTGTCATACCACTCCTGGGCATATACCCAGAGGATTCCCCTGCATGCAACAAAGGCACATGCTCCATTATGCTCATAGTAGCCTTATTTATAATAGCCAGAAGTTGGAAAGAACACAGATGTCCCTCAAACAAGGAATGGATACAGAAAATGTGGGATATTTATACAATGGAATACTACTCAGCAATTAAAAACAATGAATTCATGGAATTTTTAGGCAAATGGTTGGAAATTTCCGGGAAAATTCAAGAAACATATAGACAAACATTAAAATTGACTATTTCATGGAAAATTTTACATACAAAATGGTAGATATAAAAACTCTTTCTAAATTAATTGAAGGTAGAATTAGAAATATTTGTGATAAAATCAAAGATTTACATTGAAAACATTTCTGATAAAATAGAGGAAGTATATAGAAAGACATATTAAAATTGAAGATTATCATGAAAAATAATGCAGATAAAATGGTAGACATATAAAACATTACTAAATTAATTAAAAGGGAATTACAAACATTTTCTGATAAAATTGAAGATTTACACAAGAAATATTTCTGTTTGTCTTTTTATGGGGAAGAGTCCATTGCTGTTAAGAGATATTAAGGAATGGTGATTGTTGCTTCCTGTTATTTTTGATGTTATTTTTATGTTTGTGTGTATCTTCTTTTGGGTTTGTTGGTAGAAGATTACTTTTTTGCTTTTTCTAAGGTATAGTTTCCCTCCTTGTATTGGCATTTTCTATCAATTGTCCATTGTAGGGCTGAATTTGTGGACAGATATTGTGTAAATTATATAAAATATCTTGGATTCTCCATCTATGATGATTGAGAGTTTTGCTGGGTATAGTAGCCTGGGCTGACATTTGTGTTCTCTTAGGGTCTGTATGAGGTCTGCCCAGGATCTTCTAGCTTTCATCATTTCTGGTGAGAAGTCTGGTGTAATTCTGAGAGGTCTACCTTTATACGTTACTTGCCCTTTTTCCCTTACTGCTTTTAATATTCTTTTTGTTGTTGTTGTTTAGTGAATTTGGTGTTTTGATTATTATGTGCCAGGAGGAGTTTCAGTTCTGGTCCAGTCTTCTTGGAGTACTGAAAGCTTCTTGTATGTTCATGGGCATCTATTTCTCTAGGTTAGGGAAGTTTTCTTCTACAACTTTCTTGAAGATATTCACTGACCCTTTAAGTTGGAAATCTTCACTCTTATCTATAACTATGATCCTTTTGTGTTGTCTTCTCATTGTGTCCTGGATGTTGTGGGTTATGAGCTTTATGCATTTTGCATTTTCTTTAACTGTTGAGTCAATGCTATCTATTGTATCTTCAGCACCTGAGATTCTTTCTTCTATCTCTTATATCCTGTTGTTGATGCTTGCATCTATTACTTCTAAATTCTTTCCAAGGTTTTCTATCTCCAGAGATGTCTCACTTTGTGATTTCTTTATTGTTTCTACTTCTATTTTTAGATACTGGATGGTTTTGTTCAGTTCTTTCACTTGATTGTATTTTCCTGTAATTTGTTAAGGGATTTTTGTGTTTCTTAAGGGCTTCTGCCTGTTGATCCATGATCTCCTGTATTTCTTTAAGGGATTTTTATGTTTCCTCATTAAGGGCTTTTACCTGTTTGCAGATGTTCTCCCGTATTGCTTTTAGGGAGTTATTTAAGTCTTTCTTGAAGCCCTCTATCAGCATCATGAGATAAAATTTTAAATCTAACTCTTGCATTTCTGGTGTGTTGGGAGAACTGGGTTTCAATGTTGCCATGTGGCCTTAGTTTCTCTTGGTAGTGTTCTTGTGCTTGCCTTTCACCATCAGATTATCTCTGGTGCTAGTTGGTATTCCTGTCTCTGGCTGGAGTTTGTTCTTCCTGTGGGCCTGTAAGCCTGTGTCCATACTCCCCTGAGCTCAGAAGAGGAAGTGCTGCTGGGACATCACTCTCTCTTGGTGGGCTGTGCACAGAAGCCTGTGAAGTCTCCTGGCTCCCTGGTGTCGGTAAATTATCTTTTGATGTAACTGATAAGATTATTTTTCTAAAACTGTCAATGTGGTTTCAGTTCCATAACTTTAATATTACCTAAGAAATTAACAAAAAAAATTAAATATACACATGGTGAATGAATACATGTTATATCAGTGAATATAGTGTTGAGATGATATGAAGGCATACAACCTACCATGAGATAAAGTAGAGTTAACAAAACCTTTATTTTAATAATTTTACAACCTAGTAGAAAACTAGACCTATATTCCCCCCCCCTTTTTTTTGGATTGGACATTTTCTTTATTTACATTTCAAATGTTTTCCCCTTAACAGGTCTCCCCTTCGGAAACCCCCTATCACATTCCCTCCTCTGCCTCTCTGAGGGTGTTCCCACACCCACCCACTCCTGTCCTCCTGCCATAGCATTCCCCTACACTGGGCCATCAATCACCTTTAGGCCCAAGGTCTCTCCTCCCACTGATGTCCAATAAAGCCATCCTCTGACACATAGGTGGCCAGCACCATGGGTCCCTGCATGTGTACTCTTTGGTTGGTGGTCTAGTGCCCTGGGGCCCCAGGAGGTCTGGCCTGTTGACACTATTTCCCCCTCCATGGTGCTGCAAATCCCTTCAGCTCCTTCAATCCTTTTCCAACTCTTTCAACCCCTTAGTCCAGTCCAGCGGTTGGCTGCAAGCTTCCACCTCTGTATTTGTCAGGCTCTGGCAGAGCCTCAGAAAAGATAGCCACATCAGGCTTCCATCTGCAAGCACTTTCCAGCATCCACAATATTGTCCAGGTTTGGAGTCTGTATATGGGATGGATACCCAAGTCGGGCAGTCTCAGATAGCCTTTCCTTCGGTCTCTGCTCCACACTTCGTCTCCATAATTTCCCCTCCTGTGAGTATTTTGTTCACGCTTCTAAAAAGCACTAAAGCATCCACATTTTGGTCTTCTTTCTTCTTAGGCTTCATATGGACTATGAATTGAGCCTTAGGTATTCCAAACATTGGAGCTAACTTATCACATTATTGTGTTTGTTCCTTTGTGACTGAGTCACCTCACTCAGGATGATATTCTCAAGTTCCACCCATTTGCCTGCCAATCTCATAATGTCATTGTTTTTAATAGCTGAGTAGTATTCCACTGTGTAAATGTACCACATTTTCTATATCCATTCCTTTGTTGAGGGACAGCTGGATTCTCTCCAGCTTCTGGCTATTATAAATATGGCTGCTATAAACATAGTGATGCATGAGTCCTTATTACATGTTGCAGCATCTTCAGGGTATATGTCCAGGAGTGGTATAGCAGGTCCTCAGGTAGTACTATGTCTAATTTTCTGAGGAACTGCCAAACTGATTTCCAGATTGGTTCTACCAATTTGCAATCCTACAAGCAGTGGAAGAGTGTTGCTCTTTCTCCACATCCTCTCCAGCATCTCCTGTTACCTGAGTTTTTGATCTTAGCCATTCTGACTAGTAGTTTTGATTTGATTTGCATTTCCCTGATGACTAAGGATGTTGAACATTTCTTTTTTTTCCTTTTCTTATTAGATGTATTCTTTATTTACATTTCAAATGATTTCCCCTTTCATGGTTCTCCCCTCCCCAATCTCCCATAAGCCCTCTCCCCTTCCCATCAACCCCCTCCCAGTTTCCTGTCCTGGAATTCCCCTTCACTGCTGCATCAAGCCTTTCCAGGACCAGAGGCCTCTCCTTCCTTCTTCTTGGGCATCATTTAATATGTGAATTGTGTCTTTGATAGTCTGAGCTTCTGGGCTAATATCTATTTACCAGTGAGTGCATACCATGTGTGTTCTTTTGTGATTGGGTATATATCAGTGCATCCAGTTGGGAAATACTGAAAACAAAAACAAAAGTCTTGGCCCAATTATAAAGAAACTTTATAACTTTATAACTTCTGTCAGAAGTGAGTAGGGTGACTTAAGAGGTGAATATTTTGAAGATCATTTGAAACATACCTGAATATATACTGGGATGAAATTGGGAGAAATACAATAATGGTCTTTATCATCAAACTTTATAGTTTTCCCAAGCAAAGCGATTACTATACCATATTTTACCTTTCAGAGCAATAATGTAATGTTTGTATAGTTGACACTGCTAAATGCTCGTTTAAGAGTTAAGGAGAGAGAGAGAGAGAGAGAGAGAGAGAGAGAGAGAGAGAGAGAGAGAACCCTTAGATGAGTGAGGAAGTCAGGCGACGCCCATGGTCCAGCAAGGAAGCATGCACGGAAAAAGCAGAGTTGCTGTCCAGTGCAGGAGAGGTGATTGCACTGGGCAGAAAGCTGTACTAATGAAGTTTTACATCATTGTTCATTCTCACCCAAGTCACAATATGAAGGTCATAACAAGCAGTGGTTTTCAGAGCCAGTTAATTGATGTTGAGTTTATTATAAAACCAATTGTAGTTATTGAAGGAAATGGAGGGGAAAAAAGACATGAAGAAGAGTTTCTTTTATACTATGTGGCCAGCATTTGGAAGAGTGGTTTATAGTTGTTTAAATGTTGAAAGGAAGAAAAATATTTTTTTAAAATTTTAGTAAAAGCCATGTGAAGAAAATGCTACTGTCTATAATGGAGCAAGAGCACCAGAAATGAACTAGAGAGAGGGGAATCTGAAGTATTTGCCAACTTAAAAAAGGAGCAAATCATTAAGAATGATTGTTGCAGTGAAACTCCAGAAGAAGTTGAAGGCTCTGACAACTTCTAGAATTTTAGTTTATCACTTGAATCTTTTTAAAGCTGTCATTATGTCATGAGTACACTCAAGTGAGAACTGCAATTCTATTTAGAGCATATGATGTAAATCACCAAGCTAAAAATTCACAGGATGAAGGTTCTTCAAGATGTAAATCTCTCTATAAGTCCTAAAATTGTTTAAACATTTAAATGTATTTGACACAATAAATACAAAAAATTCCAAATCAATTCTTCTGTTATGTTGTCTTCAAGCTATTCTTTATGTTCCTGGAATGTCGCAACAAAATACCAGAGTATAGAGATTTAATTTCATCAGCCATAATAATTTTGATGATGTATCCTTTCATCAAAATTTTTACCAAAAATCCCCTATACTCTCGTCAGACTATATGAAATGAATAGTTTTTCTCTATTCTCACATTTCTCTAACTTTTAATAGATTAATGTTTTAAGTTCATACATGCCCTGCAGAGAGTAATAAATGAAGAAATAAAAAGATACTGGTTTCTTATGAATCTCAATTTTTATTGAATAGAAGATTGATTTGAACTACATGTATGAAGTTTAATGATGTAGAAAATAATGATTACTTAGTCATTGGTTAGGAAATATAACTATAAATCTTAAGTTAAATGAAAATTGTATCAAATTAAACAAATAAAAGTTAAAAGTTTCTAATCATTTTGTATAAAAATAATTGAAAACATATACTGTATTTCTGGCATAAAACTTTACAAAGGTCAAATAATGCAATACTATGTGGCCACATGGCCTTTTAATGGGTTCAAATTCTTACCTTAAAACACATTTTTTACGAAAAATCTGGAAAAAATAAAACAGCTGAAAATAATCCTACCTTATTCTTACATGCCATTATATCTTTGGATATATAAAAAATTAAATAAATATATTTACATATCTCAATAAAGTACAGTTTCATGATTTCATTTTATGTTCTGTAATTATTTAAATGTATTATATGTGTTGCTTGTTAATTAAAGATAGCATGATATGTAATCATTTAAGTTATTTTTAAATTGCTTTTTGTGCTTGTACATGTGTAGATGTGTGTGTGTGTGTGTGTGTGTGTGTGTCTGTGTGTCTGTGTGTTTGTATGTGTCCATTGACACATTAAATAAAACCACAGGGAAAGAAGAAATTTGTTGATGTTACATTAAGGTAAAGAAACACTTCACTTCCTCCTGTGTTAATTTGGCCAAGAGTGAACCCAAATTTAAACTTATAAATTCCATCTATCTTACATCTGTCTGTAGTTTGTTATTACTGGTCATGCTTAATGCAAAGAGTCTGCTTGCATTAAACTTGTGTAGGTTTAAAAATCAATTAGTTGTCCAGTGCCAGCTATCAGCCTTGAAAATGTAAATACAAGTAAGATGATACATCCAAAGTATAGATAGATAAATACAATATAGATAGATGATAGATAGATAATAGATAGATGATAGATAGATAGATACTAGATAGATGATAGAGATGATAGATAGATAGATAGATAGATAGATAGATAGATAGATACTAGAAAGATGATAGTTGAATGAATGAAGTAATTATTTTTAAAAAGAGGCTGAGGATTTGAAAGAGAGTTAGAAGGGATGACAGTAATGAAGAATATTCCAATTATAATCTCAATAAAATAAATTACATCATGAAATAAAGATAAAACAGAATTCATGATTGACAATGTTGCCCCCAGAAAACATAGATTATTAAACAAATCCCAACTGATACCCCACCATGCCACAGGAGCATGCACTTCACTATGTCCATAGCTGCTGAATTTGTGATAGTCCAAGGCTGGAAACAACACAGATGGCCCATAGTGGAAGAATAGATGCCGAAAATGTGTTTCATTTAAACAATGGGATACTACTCAGGTATTAATAATGAGGACATCATGAGTTTTGCAGAAAATATCATCCTGAGTGAGTTGACTCAGACTCAAAAGAACATGAATAGTATGTACTCAGTAATAAGTGGATAATAGCCAAAAAATACAGAATACTAGGATATAATCCATAGAATTCAAGAAGGTTAACAAGTCAATGTCCCAACTGAAGATGCCTCCATCCCTTTTGGCAGGGAGAAGAAAGCAAACACAGGAGGCAGAGGGAGTGAGGAACCTGGATTGGAGAGGGGACAGGGAGGAAAATGGGGAGCATGATCAGGAATTGTAGAGAGGAGCTGGCAGGAATAAGAGTGTAGCCCTGAGAGCCAGCAGCAAGAACAGAAACAGGCAACCTTGAGAGATAGGAGGTGAGGGTACCTTCTGGAATGTACCTGAGACCTGGGAGATGATAAACTCTCAGGACTCAAATAGAGGGACCTTAGATTAAATGCCCAACAGTGGGAAGAGGGATCTCCCTTATCTCCAGTAGAGTCCATCTCCAGTTGGAAGAGAAGTCATCAATTGACAGGATGGGGTTGCCATCCCACAGTCAAAGTCCCTGACCCAAAATTGTTCCTGTCTAAAAGAATTTCAGGGACAAAAATGGAGCAGAGACTGAGGCAAAGGAGGTTCTGTGACTGGCCCAAATAATTCAAGGGGAGGCTTCAAAGCCTCAAGCTATCATGGATTCTATGGTATGCTTATAGACAGGAGCCTAGCATGGCTGCCCTCAAAAAGGCCCAAAAAGCACCTGAAAGAGTCAGATGCAGATACTTACACCCTAACAATGGACAGAAACTGTGGACCACTGAGGTTGAATTGGGGAAATGCTGCAAGAAGCTGAGGAAGCAGGCAACCCCATAGGAAGTCCAGCAGCCTCAAGTAACCTGGATTCCTGAGATGTCTCGGAAACTAAGCAACCAAACAAGTACCATACAATAGCCCCCAACACATATACGGCAGAAGACCTCCTGGTCTGGCCTCAGTGAGAGAAGATATACCTAACCCCTGAGAGACTTAGGGTCCCTTGGATTCGAGAGGTCTGGGAGGGTGGGATTGGTGGGTGTGGACATCTTCTTGGAGACAGGGGAGGAGGAATGGGATGAGGAATAGTCAGAGGGTAAACTTGGAGGAGGATAATGACTGAACAGTAGAAAAAAGATATAATAATAATAATAATAATAATAATAATAGTATTAATAATACATTTAAAAAATTAACAAGACAAAAGCAGACATGAAAAAAGTAATTTACAATGCAGCCTATGATATTTTTATTTCTCTTATCTACTCAATATAAATTCATAAAACCATATAGCTGAAGACATCACAGACTTTGTGGAAGGACAATAAGAAATCAGTCTCAAAGTAAGTTAGGAACCTGCCTCCTTTTTGGTTAACTTTCATAGCCCTAGAACATGCTATTCAGACCAGTATATAGGAAAAGGTCCTCAGTGATCTTACCCAGTGCTAAACACTGTATTCTGCAGTAGAAACCTGGCATACAACATGTTAGCAATTGTGTAATAGCAGTATTGCAATGCAGTATTGCTCTCTAATTGCACCTGATTCCTGATCCACAGAAAGGGATCTCATGTTTAAAACTGCAATTGAAGGAAAACGTCAATGGCTATGGAGGTCGTAAGGCATTAGAGTATACTCTAGTATAGATATTCTGATAAACTGCCATGCTTTCTGTACCTTGTAAATATTTAGTTTTATAACCACAGTCCTAAATTGCTAACCACACTGGTCAGAAAATCTTTTCTTTGTAGTGGTTAGTAGTCAGTATTGATATACAAAACTTATCAAAGTGTTGAAAGTAAGAGACTGAATGCTTAGAGCTAAATAGAACATCTATATTTATCTTTCAACCACCGAGGCTAAGTGAATATCATTAAATAGACAACAAGACATAAGACAAGGATAAGAGTGGTATGTAAATTACAGTCCTTTGGATATAACCATCATAATCATGAACCCATGGTCACAGTAGATGCGTGCAATAGATCTGACAGTATCAAATAAACCAAACTTCCTAGAGTACAAGGGGCTGATGATGTGCAGTCCTCACCCTTTACTGAGTAGCTTTTGTCATAGGATAGTTGCTAAAATAGTGGTCATGATTCATTTTAGAGAATGTGAGCCCTGGCAGGTTCACACAATCCAGTGGATGGCTACATGACCATATGCATATAAAAGGCAATAATTCAACTTACTGGGCTATCAACCAAACAAAAGAATGGAGTAGGTGGGCTTGAATTGGTGAATACATATGGGTAAATAAAGAGCAGATGTGACCATATTTCATTGTATTCCTATAGGAAATTATCAAACATAAAGAAAAAACATTAAAATGAGTTGAGTTTATTTATAAACACTGTAAGTACATGATCTTCCTTAACACTTATAAATGATTTTCTGCCCTTTCCAATTTATGATTCCCATGAAATTCCAGAGTGTATTAGTTACTTATTCTCATGCATTAAATTATTCTTAATTTCAGTGACTTAAGCTCATAACTGCTATCATGTCTCAAAACAAGTGGACCAAGACTCTGAGTACAATATCTTTTCTGAGTGTTCTACTTTTGGGTCTCTCAGAGACTGTTGTTAACCTAAGATTTTAATTAGAAAGATCCTTCTTCTTGATTACCCTTGCATGGTGGGTTGTGAGTTCTTACAAATTGCTAGCCTGACTCACTAATCACGCACTTATGATTGGTTGCTTCTGCCTGTTTTCTAAGAGTCAGCCTTGCCACAGAGCACCATAAAACATGTGTCTTAGTTAGGCGTTTACTGCTGTGAACAGACACCATTACCAAGGTATGTCTTGGTAAAACAACATTTAATTGGGGCTTCTTAGAGTTTCAGAGATTTAGTAAATTTTCATCAAGGTGTGAGCATGGCAGTGTCCAAACAGGCATGGTACAGGAGGAGCTGAGAGTTCAACATCTTCATCTGAAGGCTGCTTGCAGAATACTGGCTCCAGGCAGCTAGGAAAGGGTCTTAAAGCCCACACCCACAGTGACAAACCTACTCTAACAAGGCCGCAACTACTCCAACAGTGTCACATGTTCTAATATTGCCACTCCCTGAGATGAGCATATACAAACCATCACAACATGGAGGTTCATTTCATAGAGCTGAACAAGCAAGAAGGCCTCAGTAACAGCCGAAGAGAGTGGTTGTGACAGTCACAGTGGTTTGCAGCCCAGTCATTTTGTTGGATTCTGCCCATTAGAAACCAGTTATTATGCCCAGCCCACAGTCATATGTAAAGGACAGGACATTGATATGTAGCGTTGTGGTCAATGGTACTCATATATGAACCTGTGTATAGTACTTAGTAACCATCTTTAATTAAATAGTATATGTTTATGTTAACTAAATTTAATAAGTACTTTAGTAACTTACCTCCAAGAAGGATAGAAAAAAGGTAGAAATGTTGAATTATTTGTTAACAATCCAAGGGTTATTGCAATATTTATAATGGACAGCACTGTTAAAAACATCATTTGAACTTAGTCATATAACCACTAGACTAATTAAACATATGTTATTAATCTAGTTTGCTTATACATTACCTGATTCAGATACTTAAATAAAGATCCTGGTACACAGATTCCAAACACATTTCCTAATTGTCTGTATTACCCAGTTCTTCCCAAACCACAATCTTCCCAACCAAATTTAACTACCCATATGCTTTGGCCACTGACAATTATGGGTGCCTGAACCCTTAGCACACATCCCAAACATCCTCTGCCATCCTTTATCTCTGACACAAGGAGTCCCCATACCCTGACATTGGGCCTGCATTTCCCAAAGATCCACATATAGACCAAGCCACAGTGCACAAATATGGTCCCCTGTTTCCAACTGCACTTTACAACTAACTCCAAATATTGAATTCACAGCATAGAAAAAGAAGAGCAGAAAGATACTATACCTGTTATAAAAGTTACTAATCACATCATAATGCCCCCCCCCAGGAAACTAACCTGGAAAACCTACCAGAAACATTTTAAACAAATAGTATACCATGTTCAAATGACATGAATATATTTCAGGATAATAAAAGAAGTTGAATAATGCTCATACTGCTTTCCTTTGAAATGTGTTCAGCCCAAGTTATAAAGGCTTTAGAGGGGTATCATGGAAAGACAAGTGGTCTATCACTTTTAGGTGGTCAGCTGATTACATTAAAGTACAACATTGACAATTTAGAATAATGTTTATAAGGCATATAATCCGTGCATGACTGGGGATATTCAAACTCTCCAGGTATTTTATATGTATAATAATTTCAATAAAAATGTGAAGAGAGGAGATAACCCTTCATTTTCTCTACATGAAAGCCAAAGAATATTCTAGTAGTTTCTAAATAAACATCACAAATGATCCTGTGAATGATAGATGTGAATATCTAGTTCACTTTCATTAAAGTAAGAATTACAGAAAATAAATGACCAATCTATTTTGAAATACAGCTATTAGTCTCAAATACTTTATGCTAAAATTACATAGTACTTTAAATGGTAAGTCAATGAATGATAGTGTTTAGGCTAATTCTTGATAAAACTTACTATAAACATAATATGTAACACACTGGAATTCTTGATAACCTTAGTAATATATATATATAAATAATATATATTTAGTAATATATATGTATACATATTTATATTCTAAAACATATATATATATATATATATATGAATGTTTGTTCTAAAACCTAAATTTAATTAGCATTGTATTTGCTTAAAAATTCCAGGTTTATTAGAATCATAAATGGAAAGAAAGTTATATTAGGATTAATTTGCATCTATGCAATTTAGCTAAACTCAAAATTTATCTACTTGAACAATAGCATTTTTGGAAAATTTCACTCTTATTTTAAATAAGATGAGCAGGGTGGTGGTAGCGCGTGCCTGTAATCCCAGCACTCAGGAGGCAGAGGCAGGCAGATTTCTGCGTTTGAGGCCAGCCTGGTCTACAGAGTGAGTTCCAGGACAACCAGGGTTATACGGAGAAACCCTGTCTCAAAGAAAAACAACAAAAAATAATAAGATGATACTATAAATTGTGAGTATAAAATTAATAATTCTTTTAAAAACAACAGAAATATTTGTTTTGCAATATAACTAGAGATATACATTAAAAACTCACATAGACTAAGATTATACAAGCAATACAATCTTCAAAACTATATAGAAGACAAATATAGATTTGTAAGGCATTTCCACGTGTATTTTGAAAGTGGTTTATGGCTTTTCTTGTAAAATTTGTAAAAACTATAACTGAAATGGTATAACAACTATACTTTATTAATCTAGCCAGACACTACTTCACTATAACATATCCTTTTTATATTCTGAACCAGCCTAGAGCAGCCACAATAGGAGAATGTTGTGGTTGACCATGTTCTGCAGACATGCGAGGAATTTACATAAGTGCAAAATGGTGCTTGGCAAGCCTTATTTGTCCATCGAGATACTCCTGAGAATGCCACAGATACTCCATCTGATTCCACACAATAAAAGTACAAGATAATGGAGGCAATAATAAAAACTCCCTAGATGGGCATAAAGCAGCTGCTGTGCTTCCTGTCCTGGATCTAGCCCAAAGGCAGAGTAGATAGTTACCCAACTCTGCTATGAACAAGGCAGCAGAAGTTTTAGAAGTTCCTCCATTGAAAAATATATAAAGTAGGCTCTTTTTATACAATGTGTAATCAAAAGCCAGTTTCGAGTCTGTACTATTATCCTTGCATGCTTGAGATTCTGAGAGTGTACTAGACACCCCTCAGAGAAAGCAAAGAACGAAGGGTGGAGTGACTATACCTGAAAAAGCTACTCACTGTTATAGAAGGTAAATGCTTATGGGCAGGTAAATGCACCAATGATTCAAATGAATGACAACTACTATGAGGATCTGACACCCAAGGTTATTGAAGATATTACTAATGAACTCAGAGCTGGGAATGTTCCAAAGTCTGGGCCAAGAAGCGTCTGCTTCTATTGTGAGCCAGCCAGAGGCCTTCATTCTTTGACTGAACCAACCAAGCAACCTAGGTTTGTTGTAGAAGAAAGGCTTTAACTTATATTCACTGGTAGAGATATCACTGGAGAAATAAAATATGAACTTACCTACATTTTAAAAAAATCCTCTTTCTTTTTCCAATACCTCCAGTTATGAATTTTGCATGCTGAATTCTTTTCCTTTAATAATTGGTTTTCATGATCTGCTATGATAGAGTATTATCACCAATCGGTGCTTTAAAAGTAAGAGTAGTGAAAGCCATTACACAGAGTCAGAGCATTAGTGCTTCATTGATAGACTATAACAGAAAGACCCTGATGGCAGATAAAAAAAATCTAGCTTTTATTTCATTTTATTAAGTTAAGAGCCACTGAATTTAAAATGGGAAAAATGCCAGCAAGATATTACTCATTATAGCTCAAATAAATTAAAGTGCTAATTTCATATTTCTCTAATCACATATTCATTCAAGATTGTTCTCATTTGCTGCCTTCCAAGACTGGCATATATAATTTCACTATGCATCAGAAATATGGAAGGCTTTTACCAAAAAAAATCCACTTTCATTGTAAATGAATCTATAAAATAATAATATCCAGTTTCCTGAAATGCTGAGACTATAAAGCAAAAAAAAAAAAAAATTAGATGGTAAAACATAAAATTAGGTCTTAAATTGAAATGAGAATATGGAACATTGCACAAGGGTATCTTCCTACAGTAGCAATGAATTTGAGCCATGTGATAACATCCAGGAGTGGTATGGTAATTCTGACAATAAAAAAATAAGTAGATTAAATTCCAGTCCATGTTGCTAACAATTGTGAGTGAGACAGGAAAAGAAATGCAGTTTTCAGATAGAGTGCCAGAGGAAGTGTTCTCTTCAGTGTCCTGTCTCTGTGAAGAAAAGCATTCGATTGGGATTTGCTTATAGTCCACTGTCATTATGATGGGTAGCATGGTGGCATGCAGGCAGACAGGCGCTGCTGAAGTCACTGAGGGCTCTACTCCTGGATACGTAGGGAGCAGGAAGAATAAGACACTGGCACTGGCTGGACTTTTGAAACCCCAAAGTCTATCCGCAAGGACAACCTTTCACCAATAAGGTCATATTTCCTCCAATAAGAGCTCACCTACACGTATAAGGCCATACCTTCTCTTTCTCTCAAGTAGCGCCATTCCTTTACGACCAAGCACTGAAATATTTGAGCCTATAGGGGCCATGTTTATTAAAACCACTGTGGAAAGAAAAATTAAAATTCCACAGAAATATAATTGTTGCTTTGTTCATACTTAAAATTATTTTCAGGACACCATGTAAATAATGAAAACTTCGCTTTATCCAAGTATAACTACTCTTGTCTGTAGTTAACATTAGTGTAACTTTAAATAGTTTAATCTTTGGTACATATTCTTAATGAATTTAAATATAAAAATAAAAGACTGTGAATTAGGAATCAAATTACTTCAGAAAATTTGGGATTCTATCCATGATTTCACAATTTGTTATCAAAAATGTATACTGAATGATTCACAGTCTCAGTAACTTCTGGCTTTCAGCGATTTCTGTGCATGTACTATTACATATTTTAAGAGGATATGTTAACCAGTAGCCAAATTCAGAACCCTTACATAATCTAGAAAGTTTTTCTTTTTCCTTTGTTTCCTTTTTTTTTTAACAAATAATAGTTTACTTAGTCCTTTTAAAATAGGTATACATATAAGCTACAGTTATTTGATAAACAACACAGTTTAAAAGCCTGTTGTTTGTTACTTTATAAGGATATTTTCTTTTTTTTAATTTTTATTTTCTATATTCTTTGTTTTCATTCCAAAGGCTTTCCCCTTTCATAGTCATACATTTTTAACTGAATAAACTTTAGATATTAGGTGGTAACAATACCTGATTTAAATCTAAGTGAAAAAAGGACCAAGAGGAGGATCTTTTGTGCTTAAAAATCTAAGTTTATCACTGGTGAAAATATTTGATGATGTTTGTTCTTATGGTGTTATAACAAACACTTATAAATTTAGTGAGTTTAAACAAGGTCAATTAACTGCTGGGAAGTCCTAGAAGATAAGAATTTAAAGAGTCTAAAATTTCAGCTTTTCTTTTAGAAATTTAGAACTGATTTATTCCCCTTTTGTTGTTTAAAAGCCTACTCTATCCCTGGTCATACTGCAACTGTCTATCACAGATTCTCTTAACACAGATCTGCTTTTGCAGCTTTGATCTTCTTGCCTTCTTGCTGCAAGGAACCTTGCCATCTGGCCAAGAAGATTGCAGAATCATCTCCTAACTATAAAATATTTAGCAACATATGCAAGGGCTTTTAATTGGAAGGCATAGCAACTGGGTGGATGAAGATTAATTATCTCTGAGACCCCATTGTTCTGCCTACCACAGTTAACTTACAGTGTCGATGAAAGAGAAATGGACATTTAGTTGTTCGCTGTTCTAAACATGTAGCTGTTCACATCTAGATTTTTAATTTTAATCTGATATACACATCATTCAATAATTATGCTTTTCTAATTTTAAAAGGTCCAAAATTCTCAGGGTACCTTACAAATTTCTTTATTAGCACTGTGATCTCTAGCTGTCTAAAATCTGTGTCAGCAGATATCCATAATATTGGTAAGAAGTAACTATAGCTTTTGGGCTAAAATCAATTTATCAGTGAATACATACCATGTGTGCTCTTTTTTGACTGGGTTACCTCACTCAGGATGATATTTTCTAGTTCCATCCATTTGCCTAAGAATTTTATTTATTCATTGTTTTTAATAAGTGAGTAATACTCCATTGTGTAAATGTATCACATTTTCTGTATCCATTCCTCTGTTTAGAGACATCTGGGTTCTTAGTCCAGAAGTTTGGAATACCCAAGATACAATTCACAGACAACATGAAGCTCAAGAAGAAGGAAGACCCAAGTGTGAATACTTCAGTCCTTCTTAGACCATGGATCAAAATATACATGGGAGGAGATACAGAGACAAAGGTTGGATCAGAGACTGAAGCAAAGGCCATCCAGAGACTGCCCCACCTGGGGATGCATCCCATATACAGTTACCAAATCCAGACACTATTGTACATGTCAACAGGTACTTGCTGAGAGAAGTCTGATATAGCTGTCTCCTAAAAGAATCTGCCAGTGCCTGACAAATGTTGAAGTGGACACTCACAGGCAAGCAATGAACTGAGCCCAGGATCCCCAATGGAGGACACAAGAAGCTGAAGGGTTTTGCAGCCCCATAAGAGAAACAACAATATGAACCAACCAGTAACCCCAGAGCTCCCAGGGACTTCACCACCATCCAAAGATTACACATGGAAGGACCCATGGCTCCAACTGCATATGTAGCAGACATCAGTGAGAGAATAGGCCCTTGGTCCTGTGAAGGATTGATGCCCCAGCGTAGGGGAATGCCAGGACAAAGAGTGAGTGGTTTGGTGAGCAGGGAGAGGGAGGATAAGATAGGGGGTTTTTGGAGGGGAAACCAGGAAAAAGGGATAACATTTGCAATGTAAATAAATAAAATAGCTAATAAAAAATAATAATAATAAAAAGAATTAACTTGTTAAGAACAGTAAGCTTTTATTTTGAACATCTAGATCTTTATATAAGTTATTTTCCATGCTGGAAGTTCTCTACATTGAACTTTTTCCAGTCCATAAAATTCTATCATCTTCCCAGATGTCCAATGTTTACAATTATGTGTGCTCTGCAACTTAGTTATCTTTTCATCTCAACTTTGGTAAGTAATTTGCACGATAATGTGAGTTCTTCAAGGGTATTCTCAACATTCCAGTCATTGCTCATATTGCTGTTTGAACAGGAATAGGCCCCATAGAGGCATGTGCTTGAAAATTTGGTCATCTTCAGGTAGATTGGTTTTGGGAAATCAGAGTACTTTAGGAGGAGGATTGTTACTCAGAATAGTTATTAAATGTTGGTAGCTGGGCTTTACTTCCTCTCCACATTCTGCTGCTGTTCCCAGGATAGAGAAAATGAGACATCCCTGCTGCATGTTTCTGATACCTTAAGTGGCAGGTATTTGAAGGAAAGCTAAACACACACAAACACACACACACACACACACAGAGAGAGAGAGAGAGAGAGAGAGAGAGAGAGAGAGAGAGAGAGAGAGGGAGAGAGAGAGAGAGGGAGAGGGAAAGAGAGACAGAGACAGAGATGGAGAGACACACGCAGAGAGAGAGAGAGAGAGAGAGAGAGAGAGAGAGAGAGAGACCATCAGATGTACTTAATCCAGTAATTTATTTATTAATTGTTTCTAAATTCATCAACTACTTTAATCACTACCTCTAAATTCTCTTACTCAATGAAAACGTGATAGGATTTACCATAAAATATTTCTTGTGGTTATGTACACCACTACCTCATAACTGTGAAAAATAATGATCACAGGAGAAACATATCACTCATTGTCCTAAGGAAACCTGACAATCTTTAAACTAGTTCTAAATACAAAAACTCAAATTAAGACAGAAATGTTTCATAGCTGCATTCATTATCTGCCTAGAATTCAAAACAGTTCAACATACTAAAAGTCAATAAATATTCTTAAACTCTACACAGACTTAAACCTACAGCATATATTTTCCAGTCAACTACATAGTCAAGTCCGTTCCTCCTACTCTTTCATCATGCCTTAGGACCCAACTCTACTCTGGAGCTGACACTGAATTCCATTAGGTGTCTCCAATTTATTATAGCAAAAGGGAAAGTTTCTCTCACAAATACCACACACAGACACACACACACACACACACACACACACACACACACACACACACACCACTATCAGATATAAATACTTATATTAAGTTTTGTCTATATTGTCCTGTGGAGATATTTTTTTAATTTATTTTTTATTACTTTTAATTTTTTAAAGTCCAGTTGTTGCCCTATTCCAGGTCCACCCTTACATAGTTTCTCATCCCATTCTTCTTCCTCCTGTCTCCAAGAGGATGTCCATACTCCCTCAACATGCCTCCCCACTCCCTAGGGCCTCAAGTCTCTCTAGGGATAGGCCTGCCTTCTCTCACTGCTGTATATGTCAGGAGACTCAGACCAGCTAGCGTATGCTGCCCGGTTGGTGGCTTGTGGGTCCAAGTCAATTGAGACTGCTGGTCTTCCTGTCATGTCACCCTCCTCCTTAGTTTCTTCCAGCCTCTCCATAATTCAACCACAGGAGTCCCCAACTTAAGTCCAGTGGTTGGGTATAAGTATCTGCATCTGTCACAGGCAGCTGTTCATTGGGCCTCTTGGAAAATAGCCATGGTAGGCTCTTGTCTGTAAGCAGGATCCCAATTTATCCCTGTCACTGAACCTCCTTTCTCTTGGTCTCTGCTCCATTTTTGTCCCTGCAGTTCTTTTAGGCGGGAACAACTCTGGTCCAGAGTTTTTGACTGTGGGATGGCAACCCCATTCCTCCACTAGATGCCCTGTCATCCTACTGGAGGTAGACTCGATGAGTTTCCTCTACCCACTGTTGAGCAGTTCATCTGATGTCGTTCCCTTTGAGTCCTGAGAGTCTTTCACCTCCCAGGTCTCTCGCAAAGGGTCCTCACCATCTCCTACCTCCCAAGGTAACATATATCCATACATGCTGCTGGCCCTCAGGGGTTCTCTCTTGCCCCCCATACATGATCATGTTCCTCTTTTTCCCTACCTGTCCCCACTCTCATCCATTTGCTCTCCTTTCTCTGCTTCCTGTGATTGTTTTCTTCTTCCTCCCAAGTGGGAATGAGATGGGATCACTTGCCACTTGGGCCTTTCGGCTTGTTAACCTTCTTGAGTTCTGTGAGTTCTGTCCTGAGAATCCTGTAGTTTTTTGCCTAATATCCACTTATTAGTGAGTACATAATTATATATGTCCTTTTGGTCTGTTACCTCACTTAGGACTCTATTTTCTAGTTCTATCCATTTTTCTGCAGAACTCATAATACGCTCATTCTTTTTTTTTTTTTTCATTTTTTTTTATTTTCTATATTTTTTGTTTACATTCCAAAGGCTTTCCCCTTTCCCAGGTACCCCCCACCATATGTCCCATAATTCCTCTCCCCCCCCATGCTATTCCCCACTCTTCCCCCCCCCCACGATTTCTCTGTTCTGGGTCTACAATACTGGATCCAATCTTTACAAGTGATTGCATTTCGTGTGTATTCTTTTGTGATTGGGTTAGCTCACTTAGGATGATAGCCTCTTTCTCATTTCCCTGATGACTAATGATGTTGAACATCTCTTAAGGTGTTTCTCGGCCATCCGAATTTCTTCTGGTGAAAATTCTTTGTTTAGCTCTGTGCCCCATTTTTTGATAGGGTTATTTGGTTCTTTGGGGTCTAACTTCTTGAGTTCTTTGTATATATTGGATATTAGCCCTCTGTCGGATGTGGGGTTGGTGAAGATCATTTCCCACGTTGTTGGTTGCCGTTTTGTCTTTCTGACAGTGTCCTTTGCCTTACAGAAACTTTGTAATTTTATGAGGTCCCATTTGTCCATTCTTGATCTTAGAGCATAAGCTATTGGGATCAATATAGTAAAAATGGCCATCTTGCCAAAAGCAATCTACAGATACAATGCAATCCCCATCAAAATACGCTCATTCTTAATAGCTGAATAATATTCCATTGTCTAAATAGAACCACATTTTCTGTATCCATTCTTCCATTGTGGGACATCTTGGTTATTTCCAGCTTTTGGCTATCACATATAAGACCACTATGAATGTAGTGGAACATATGCAGCTGTGGTATGGTGGGATATCTTTTGAATATATGCCCAAAATTAGTATAGATGACTTTTCATGGAGGTCAATTTCCATTTTTCTGAGGAACTTCCGGATTGATTTCCAGATTGGTTGTACCAGTTTCCAATCCCACCAGCAGTGGAGGAGTGTTTCTCATTGTACACATCCTTGCTAACATGTGACATCACCTGAGTTTTTATCTTAGGCATTCTGATTGGTGTAACGTGGAATCTCAGTGATATTTTGATTTGCATTCCCTGATGACTAAGGTTTTTGAATGTTTTTTTAATTGGCCAATTGAGATGTTTCTCTTCTGAATTCTTTCTTTATATCTATATACCATTTTTTATTTTTGGGTTTTTTTTGAGATTAGCTTTCTGAGTTCTTACATATTTTAGTGATTAGCACTCTATCAACTATGGGGTTATTGAAGATTTTTCCAAACTATAGGTTGCTATGTACTTTGCCTTACAGAAGCTTTTCAACTTCATGAAGTCCAATTTATCAATTTTAGAGCTTAGAGCACGAGCCACGTTCTCTTCTATTAGACTCGGTGTCTCTGGTTTTATTTTGACGTTCTAGATACACTTTGACTTGAGCTTTGTGTAAGGTTACAAATATGGGTATATTTTCACTTTTCTACTTACAGACTGGAGTTACACTAACACCATTTACTGAAGATGCCTGTTTTTCCCATTGTGTGTTTTTTGGTTTCTTTGTTAAAGATCAAGTGTTCACATATGTGTGTGGTTTTTTATGGCTCTTCAGTTCTATTCCATTGATCAACCTGTCTGCCTATGTACCAATACCATGCAGTTTTTATCACTTGATCTTTAGTACATTTTAGGGTATAAGAGGGTGCATCCCCTAGAAGTGTTTTTGTTGTTCAGAATTGTTTTTACTATCCTGCTTTTTATTTGTTTGTTTGTTTTTCAGTGTGAAGTTGAGAATTGCTCTTTCCATGTCTATGAAGAAATGTGTTGGGATTTGGATGGGGATTTCATTGATTCAGTAGATTGCTTTTTGTAGGATGACCATTTTTACTATGTTAATCCTACCAATACATGGGCATGGGAGATCTCGCTATTTTCTAAGGGCCTCTTGGATTTTTTTCATGAGAAACTTGACATTCCTATCAGACAGATCTTTCACTTGTTTCATTTGAGTTACACCAAGATATTTTATATTATTTGTGACTACTGTGAAGGGTGTTGTTTTCCTATTTTCTTTCTTAGCCCAGTAATCATTTATAAAAAGAAAGGCTAGTGGTTTTGTTTGAGTTTATTTTATATCCAGCCACTGCCATAGACCACCCCAGCTGGGTATGGGGTCCCTGGGATATGGGTTCTAGAGCCCAAGTGGATAACGATTTGGTGGTGACAAACAGAAACAAACACAGAGGCAGTTTGAATCTATTAGCTCTGATTTACGGTCATTAAAAATTGTTGGTTGGTTGCATTGGATCATCATTATCACCATGGCAAGCCACTTTGCTGAAGTTGTTTGTCAGCTGTAAAAATTCTCTGGTAGAATTTTTGGGGTTGCTTGTGACTTCTTCTTTGAGAATTTTTATCCTCTTTATTCCCTTTTGTTGTCTTAGCTAGAACTTCAAGCACTATATTGAATAGATTTGGGGAACATGAGCAGCCTTGTCTTGTCCCTGATTTTAGTGTGATTACTTAAAGTGTCTCTGCATTTAATTTGATACTGTTTGTTGGTTTGCTGTATATTGTTTTTATTATATTTATGTATGGGCATTGAATTCTTGATCAATACATTTAAATTTTTTTCTATTCTTTAATCCATTGTTACACTTATTCTTCATCCCCCTCCAGGTACTTCTTCCTCCCATCCCCAAGAGTATGTCTGCACTCTCCTACCCCACCCACCAGACCTCCCCAGTCTCTAGGGCATAAAACTCTGGAGGGCTAGGTGCATCTTCTCTCACTGTGGATAGACCAAGCAGCCCTCTGCTGTATATGTGTCAGGGGCCTCATCTTGGCTGGTGTGTGCTGCCTCCTTAGTGGCTCAGTGTCTGAGAGATATCAAGGGTCCAGTTCATTTAAGACTCAGTCTTCTCATGGGGCTGCCTTCCTCCTCAGGTTCTTCCAGGTTTTCACCAATTCAACCACAGGGGTCCCCAGCATTGTGCAGTGATAGTATCTGCATCTGACTATTTCAGCTGCTTGTTGGGCCTCTCAGAGGGCAGGCTTGTTAGATTCCTGTCTTCATTCACACCACAGCATCAGTAACTGTGTCAGGCTCCTGGGCTTTCCTTTGAGTTGCATCCCACTTATGGCCTGTCACTGGATCTCCTATCTTTCAGTCTCATCTCCATTTTTGTCCCTGCTGTTCCTTTAGACAAGAGCAATTCTGGGTCAGACCTTTGGACTGTGGGATGGCGGCTGCCCCACCTCTCCACTCAATGTCCTGTCCCTCCCCTTGAGGTGAACTCTACAAGTTCCACCTCCCTACTGTGAGTACTTCATTCAAGGTCCCTCTATTTGATACCTGAGAGTGTCTTGCCTCCAAGAACTCTGGTACATTCTAGAGGATCTGCCCCCCCCAACACCTACTTTCTTTCTAGGTTGCCTGTTCCCACTCTTTCTGCTGATCCTCAGGGCTTCAGTCATGTTCACCCCCCAATACCAGATCCTGTTCCCCCCTTTCTCTCTTTTTCTGCTCTCCCACCCAGGTCCCTGCTACCTTTTGTCCTCTGATTTCTTCTCCCTCCCAAGTGAGTTTCAGGCATCCTCACTTGGGCCCTTCAGCTTGTTAGCTTCTTTGAGTTCTGTGGATTTTATATTGGGTTTTCTGTATTTTTTGGCTAATATCCTCTTATTAGTATCAGATACAAAGTATTGGAGACAAAGTATTGATATGTCTCCTCAATACTTTTAACATGAAGGGGCATTGTATTTTGTCAAATGCTTTTCCTACATCTATTGAGATGATCTTGTGATTCTTTTCTTTTAGTTTGCTTATATAGTGGATTATATTAATGGATTTTCATATACTAAACCCACCTTGCATCCCTGAGATGAAGCCTTCTGACCATGGTAAATGATGGTTCTCATGTGTATTAGATTCAATTTGCTTGAATTTTAATGAGTATTTTTATGAGTATTCATAAGTGAAATTATTCTGAAGGTTTTTGGGGGGGTGGTCTGTGACTTAGCTATCATACTAATTCATAGAGTAAATTAAGTTGTGTCCTTTTCTATTTCTCTTTGGAATATTTTGAGGAATGTTGGTATCACTCTTCTTTGAAGGTCTGGTACAATACTGCACTAAAGCCAAATGGTCCTAGGCATTGTTGGATGGAAGTTTTAATGACTTCTTCTATTTCCTTAGGGGATATGGGTCTGCTTAGATAGTTTACTTGCTCTTGAATTAACTTTAGTTCATAATATCTATTTAGAAAATCAACCATTTCATCTAGATTTTCTAGTTTTCTTCCGTATAGGCTTTTGTAAGGGTATCTGATGATTTTATGAGTTTTTCCAGTTTCTGTTGTTATGTCTCCCTTTCAGTTTTTGATTTTGTTAATTTAGTGCCTTTGGCCACTTTTGTTAGTTTGGCTAGGGGTTTATCAATCTTGTTGATTTGTTAAAGATCTACTTTTTGGTTTTGCTGATTCTTTGTATCATTCTCTTTTTGTCTATTTGGTTGATTTAGGTCCTGAATTTGACTACTTCCTGTCTCCCATTCCTATTTGGTGTCTTTGCTTCTTTTTGTTCTAGAGCTCTCAGGTGTGCTGTTAAGATGCTAGTGTAAGATCTCTCCAATTTTTTTACAAGTACACTTAGTGCTATGAATTTTCCTCTTTCTACTACTTTCATTGTGCCCCATAAGTTTGCATTTGCTGTGCCACATTTTCATTGTATTCCAAGAATTCTTTAATCTTATCCTTTATTTCTTCCCTTACCAAGTTAAGATTGAGTAGAGAGTTCTTCAGTTTCCATAGGTATGTGAAGTTTCTGTTATTTTCATTGTTATTGAAGACTAGTCTTAGTCCATGATGATCTGATAGGATGCATGGGGTTATTTACATCTTCTTGTATCTGTTAAGGCTCATTTTGTGCTCAATTTTCAAGAAGATAACATGAAGGGCTGTGAGGAAAGTATATTCTTGTTTTAGGATGAAATTTCTCACATATATCTGTTAAATCCATTTGGTTCATAAGCTCCATTAATTTCACTTTATTTATGATAAATTGCCATTTCAATGACCAGTCTATTGTTGAGAGTAGGGTGTTGAAATCTCTCACTATTACTGTGTGGTATTCAATGTGGGTTTTAAGCTTTAGTAAGGTTACTTTTATGAATGTGAATGTGCTTGCATTTGTAGTATAGATGTTCCCAAATCAAAACTTTCTCCTGGTAGACTTTTCCTTTGGTGAATATAAAGTGTCCTTCTCAATCTCACTCAATAATTTTGGTTGAAAGTCTATCTTATTGGATATTAGAATGGCAACTCCTGTTTGTTTCTTAGGGCCATTTTCTTGGAACACTTTTGTCCAAACTTTTACTCTGAGATAGTGTCCATCTATGTCATTGAGAGTTTCTTATATACAGCAAAATACTGTACCTTGTTTGCATATCTAGTCTGCTAGAGTGTGTCTTTTTATTGGGAAATTGAGTCTGTTGGTATTAAGAGATATTAAAGATGATGATTCTCAGTTACTGTTATGTTTGTTTTTGTAAGTGGACTTACATATATGTGATTCTTTTTTGTTTTGTTGTAATATGATTAATTTCTTGTTTTTTCTTTGGTGTAGAAACTCATTATGTTGGATTTTTCCTTCTAGAATCCTTTGTAGGGATGGATTGACAGATAGATATAGTTCAAATCTGGTTTTATGGTTTTGTCATAGAATATTTTGTTTTGTCCATGTATAATGTTTGAGAGTTATGCACAGTACAGTAGCCTGGGCTGGCATTTTTGTTCTCTTAAGAGCCTGTATGGCCTCTTTCTGGGCTTTTCTGGATTTTAGGGTTCATGATGATTAGTCTGTTATAATTCTTATAGGTCAACCTTTACTTGTTACTTGGCATTTTTACCCTTACAACTTTTAATATTTTTTTCTTTTATGCATTTACTGTTTTGATTACTATGTGACAAGAGGATTTTCTTTTCTGGTCCCATTTATTTGGTGTTCTATAGGCTTCTTGTACCTATATGGTCATCACTTTCTTTAGGTTGGGGAAGTTTTCATCTATGATTTTACTGAAGACATTTTCAGATGCTTTGATCTGGGAATCTTTGTTATCTATTCCAATTATTCTTAGATTTGGTCTTTCTATCCTGAATTTCATGGATGTTTTTGGTTAAGATTTTTTTTGCTTTGAATTTTCTTTGACTTGTCTCAATCTCTTTTAAGGTATCTTCTACACCTGAGATTCTCTCTTCTATACCTCATATTCTGTTGTTAATGCTTGCATCATTACTTCATGAATTCTTTCCTAGGTTTTCCATTTCCAGGGTTTCCTCCATTTGCATTTTCTTTATTGATTTCACTTTCACTTTTAGGTCTTGGACCACTTTATTCAATTGCTCACCTGTTTGGCTGTTTTCTCCTGTATTTCTGTGAAGAATTTGTTTCCTCTTTAAGGGCTTTTACATCTTTACCTGTGTTTTCCTGTATTTCTTTTAGTAAGTTATTTATGTCCTCCTTAAAGGACTCTATTATCTTCATGAGGTAAGATTTTAGATCAGCATCCTGGTTTTCAGGTGTGCTGGAGTATCCAGGGCTTGCTGTGGTGGGGGAACTGGGTTTCAATGGTAGATGGTGCCAATATATTCACTTCTGTTGCTTATGATCTTCTACTCACCTCTAGCCATCTTGTTATCTCTGCTGTTAGCTTGTCTGGGTGCCTGTGTCTGGAACCAGCCTTCCATGTCCCTGGGTTGCTGCAGGTCTCCTGGGAGACTTTTGTCCTTGGCTGCGGAGATCTGGTAGAACTCACAGGAAGGACAGAGACAATATGTTTTAAATGTTAATAATCTAGTTTACATGGTAGTAAACCATTTCTTGATATACGTGAATCACATGTGTCACTATTCCTTGTCTGAATCACTTTTATTTTACCTGGACAATAATTATGATTCAGTGAGTAGAAGCTTAAAGACTGATTCAGCAAAGCTCTGAGACCCAGAGATGCATTGGAAACCAGCATCATATGGCTTCAATTCTTTATGTTGAAGGCTTATTAGTCTGTATGTTTACCACTAGGGAATAGCTCCAGCTAAGCTGTAATTATCAGTTTTCAGCAACAGTGAGAGCCAGAGCTAATCAATTCTTGCATGTTTTAAAACTTCTTGGTAAGCTTCCTTGGGACCATCATTTCCTATAGTAGCTAGTGTCACAGATCTCAGATCAAGTGTGTCAGGATCCTTAGTCTCTCTGAAGATGTTGCTACTTTAACTTGTTTCAGGAAATATTAAAAAGAAACCAGCATGTCCTTGTGATTGAGCTGGCAACTCTCTGACCTGGTGGCCTGGCTGGCCATGAACTGAGCTGACCTATTTATATCTTGTGGAGACTTTGACTCAGAGCTGAAAAATTTCCCCACCTTGCTCCCTAGGTTCCCACTGGTGGTTTGCTACAATGCCAACCCCGTACGTCAAATCCCCCATGGTTTTTGTGGTGCACCTCAGGCAAACCCACTCTTTGCCACCATACCTTTCTCTCTTGAACCCGGATGAGCCACCAAGTGAAGGAAAACACAATAAAAACTTAGTTCAGAAACAACTTTAACTCAAACTCTGGGCTCAACAACTAAAATTCTAATCTTGTAAACCTTATTCAATCTAAATCTTCCCATAGTTAATTCTGATAGATCTGCCATTGAAAGTGGGAGACACTCATAGCTACATCTTGTCCTCATGCTATCCTGTCCAAAAGGACCTCTCCTGCTTCCTTTCTCCCTCAGCCCAACCCAGAAGTCCTGCCCACTCATCTAGGGATTGCATCCTTTATTCATTAAGGATAGTTCACAAGAAGTCACCTGAGTATAGGACTCATTCCTCATTTGCAGATCCTCCCAGGAGAGTGGAATTAGCATCAAAATAAAAGCAACCCCAGGGCTATCCACAACATTAACTCCCAGGTAAGTTGTACATATAGATCCTTACACCTTAAGTATTTTCCAGATCAAAGACAGTATGGATTCTTTTCTATATCCTCCATCATCTTTGTGTATTAGGATTATCTGTAATTTTTTTATCTTTCATGCTGCTGTTGCTGTTAGCCCTGCTAATGCTACACTTAGTTACAATTACTAGGAATTTTTTAGCTAATGCTGCTTTTGCCAAGGTTTCTAATCTACAGCTTTCATCACCATCATCTATTTAAACTTTCTCTACCAATGTCAATGATTAAAAGTTGGTGAGAAAGAAAATATTTCTAGAGAAGCAGACTAGTGCTCAAACTTCAGAAAGACAATACAGAGAGGGTGATCCATAAGTGATCCAAACAGCTTGGATCTATAGAGCTATATGGCAAGGTAATTGTTCTACTCAAAAAATAGCCTTTTACAGAAATTAATGATGAGCTTGGCAATGCTCTTAGTCCTTCTGATGGGGCACCAAGGAAAATACTCCCTCTGGCCTAGATAGGAATGTCTGTCACTAGACATTGTAACAAAACTTCAGGAAAAGTGTTTCAAGCAGATGTAGCTAGAACAACTTACTGAAGCAGCAGTTATGTTTCAGCAGCAAGCACATTTGTTTGTAGTCCATCATCTTCAAGAAATTTCCCTTCTACACACATCTGCCAGCACACGGTGAATGAGAACAAGCCAGAAGATAAAAAGATTCCTGGTCCTAAAGTTTCCTGACCAACTGTCATACAATACTATCTAGATACAATCAATTAAGGAGTCAACAGTTTGTAGCCCCTACTAACTTGACTAAATTGAAGAAAAGCTATAGAAAGTGAGTAATAAAGGGATAATAAGCATTAAAATGAGTGGTCCCAATAAGTGTCTGTCCTAAATTTTGGGACATTTTACATTTTATGGTACTACATTCTTGGCCAAATAATTGCAGGGAGACATAAATAATCTTGTCTGTCTCAGTGGTAAAGGATTAGGAATCCTGGCAATTCTAAAGTCATTCTTATAATCACCTAGAGAAGAAATGTTGATAATTTGAATTTCTACATTAAGTAGTAAACCAGCCTTCTAGAATACCACAGAGGGTTCATCTGTAAGAACTGTAAATCATTTGGAATACGTGTGCTTCCTAAACTTTATCTATGCTCATCTACACAGGTTCATGAATGCCTACATTTATATTTGCTTTATTTCACATATTAGGTTGGAAGGGCTAGAGAAGTGGCTTAGTTGAAAAGCAGAGGGATTTGACTTTGTATCCCTAGTATGCAAACAAAAACTAAGCAAAGCAGTATACATCTTTAATATCAATATGATGAAGAGACAGACAAATCCTTGGTCTGGCAAGCTTACCCAAATCAGTAAACTTTGCGGTCAGTGAGAAAATCTGTCTTAAAAACTAAGACTGATGGAGGAAGGCATACAAAATTTACTTCTGGAATCCATTTCATTCACACTCACACATGCATACTGTATTAGTCAGGGTTTCTCTTGAGTCATGGAACTTATGGATAGTCTCTATATAATAAAGGAATTTGTTGACTTATGGTCTGTAGTCCAACTCCCCAAAAATGGTCAGCAGAAGCTGTGAATGAAAGTTCAAGGCTGTAGCAGTTACTCAATCCCACAAGGAATGCACACAAAGAAGAGCCAATCTTCCTTCTTCCAATGTCCTTATGTAGGTCTACAGCAGAAGGTGTGGCCCAGATTAAAAGTTTGTTCCACCATGCCTGGATCTGGGACTTGCTTTGTTCCAGGCTGACCTTAAATTTAGAGATCTCCTTGCCTCAGTCTCCTAGCCTTAAAGATGTGTACTACTTTGGCTGGGACTCAGCTTTTCATGGTCACTATGCCTCAAGATCTCCATGCCAAGATCCAAGTCAGAAACATGTCTCTTCCAGCCTCAAGATCTGGATCACAGGTGCACTTTCTAATTCTGGAGGCTAGTTCCCTTGAAATATAGTCAATTTGACAATCAGGAATAGCCACTATGCACACAAACACATATAAAAATATATAAAACATACCTACAAATGCCATCATAGTATTTGCCTAATATTTGTATTTTTTCCATTTTCAGATCTCTACCCTTTAAGCCAAAGAATCACAGTAAGTTTCAGCACTTTAAAATGTTACTTTACAAAAGTATTAGAGATTAGAGCATTACATACTTATATCTACATGTATTCACCAAAGTATGTTTTCAAAAAATGATTTTGAGATATTTATAGCTATATATCATAACATTTTCTCTAATGAAACTGTTTTTGTAGACATAGAATTTCTAAACTCAGTACTCTGGAGAAGGGATTTTAGCATTGCCCGAGTCTCTTAAAGAATCCATCTCATACATTTGTATCTTACGTTTAGAACTAAGGACTGGCAATACAAGTTTTTTGGGTTGGAAAGACTGTTTGATCCAGCTGTTTACATATTTACATAATACAAAGTGAATTCTATTTTGCCTTTTGGAAGAAATTTAAAATGACAGAATATTAAGACAAGAGCCTCCTGCTAAAAATAGTGGTTGAAACCAAGGAGCTGTATAATGCAGGAGGCTGAATTTCTCACAAAACTTCATAAGTGCCTTTCAGAAGTTGATGAATAAAAAGAACACAATCAGGACCACAAGACAATCTACTCTATAAACATCAGCATATAGAATCATCATTCTGTAGCAGCAACTAGCAGAATTCTATTCAAGTAAGGCCTCATACTGTTACCAATTTAACTACTTTCAGTGTATTTATTAAGTAATGCACATTTTGTGATTTTTTTCTGTACAATAATGTATTTGTACAATATAGCAGTTCTCAGCTGATGAAATGAATGAATAAAATGTATACTTTTAAAAAAACAACTAAAGACTGATATGTAGTTATGGCTGGTAGCCCAGAGCTTTATACTGATTTCAACAGTGTTCTCTAAGATCCCAAAATGACTCACTTGATGTAATTTATAATTTATTGCCTAGAGACATTAGTTTAGAAACTGACATCATTTTCTATGTAAAAATGTAGAGAATAGGTAATTGTATTAAATGAACTTTCTTTGCCAAAGACATAAATAGCTCAAGGATAACATTTCTTGGTCTATTCTCAGCTTTTGAATTATTGGAAAATTATGTAATGTTGCAGAATGCAAGTTGAACTGCTTGCCACAGATCTTCAAAAACAATATGTTTGTTTTTGCTCAGCTGACAATTGGATGACTATGAAACATAAAACACAATCATATTCTACAAATTCTGAGGAGTTGCTCAGTGACTAGGTTAAGTAGAAGAAGCCATGTGTGAAAGTTTGTTTATGCTTGGCCCAGGAATGTGGCCTTGTTGGAGTAGGTGTGACCCTGTTGGAGTAGGTGTGTCACTATGGGTATAGGTTTTAAGACCCTCATCCTACCTGCTAGAAGCTAGTATTCTGCTAACAACCTTCAATGAAGATGTAGAATTCTCAGCTCCTCCTTCATCTTGCCTGCCTGGATGCTGCCATGTTCCTACCTTGATGATAATGGACTGACCTTATAAACCTTTAAGCCAACCCCAAATAAATGTTGACCCTTTTAAGACTTGTTTTGGTCATGGTGTCTGTTCACAGCAGTAAAACACTAAAACACCATGTACATTTCAAATTGTAACATCTAACTGTGCTAAGGCTAGATAGTGTAAGATTTCTGGGCTAACACTAAAGCCATGGTGACAGGATAGTACTCTGTGAGCTTACTGGAGTAAGGATTAAGGTAAATTATTTATATCTTCTTAGAAATTAATTTTTAATATTTCTATGTAAACTACGTATACTCTTATGTGTCCTTGCAGATTTAGAGTACGCCAGTGCAATTTTTTCCTGAGAATAGGTGCAAACAATGTTTTTCTTTGAAGATTTACCTTAGAAACCTTGCAATTTCAAATTCTTCCTCTGCATCTTCAAGATATAAATCTCCCAGCCTTGTGCCAAATCTGTAATCTCAAAATGTCTTTTTCTAGGACATAGGGAACATCTTGTTGAAAAGCAGTCATCTACAGAAACTTTATTAAAATTCCCCAGCCTATGTAAAATGTTAGGGACAATTAGTAAACCCTCATAGTCTCCTTACACTGAGTAGAATCATTCCTATTGTTCTCTGGTATTTTCCATTAGCTCATCCTAAGGCTAAAAACCTTCTATAATTTTCTTGCAACAGAATTAAATTCTGTCTCTCAACTCTCTTGCAGGCATCTTAAATAAAATCTCCCTTGTGTGTTTAATTCCATCTGGCACAGTTTTTCTTTGGCAACTTTAGAATTTATACCATTTAAACTTCAGTAAATGTTGCCATCATAAAATTTGCAAGCTTGGTGTATTTTCTATGCATTCTCCCTCCTCCATACAAAGTGATATATTGTGTTTATGATTTTAAAAATTGATTTGCTTTTCAATTATACATACGTCAACAGCTTTGTAAATAGTTCAAAGTTTTGTTTTAAATATTTTTAATAAATGAATCAATCACTAAAGTTAATGCTTTGTGGATTTTCAATTGTCCATTCAGGGATTATATAAAGAAATCTAAGGTAAGCATTAAATGTTAGTAAATACCAGAAGTTCAGAGTGAAAATTATACACAGATGTGTTGTGCTGGACTATTCTATCAAAAGTGACAGTGTTAGTCTTGTTAAGACTAACAATGGAGGAGCTGAAGTTGTTCCTCTATTGAATATTTTCTCAAAACCATGTTACTCTGAATCTGAATCCCTACACATTGCTTTCAACCTTTTCCCATTGTTTGCTCTCTGTTGTTTCATATTGTCAAAAATCCAAAAGGTTTCCAGTTAGCTATATACTAGGCTATTGACATATGCATGAATGAAAAGCAAATCAATTTTTAAAGTTATAAACACAGTATATCACTTTACAGGAAGGAGGGAAGATGCATAATAAAATATATACAAGCTTCCAATTTTTACTATGGCAGCTCAATTGGTTGCATACCTGGGTAAATTACTGAGTTCTATTATTAGTGCTTCAAAAAAGAAACAAAGCACATTCTGCATAGTAGGAGAACATGGTGAATAGGAAAACTCCAAAGGCATCAAGATTAACTTAGGAAAGTAGACGATCATGAGCAAAAACTGGAAACCTTTTGGATTTTTGATTATATGAAACAACAGAAAGCAAAGCAAAGAAAAAAGTTTGAAAGAAATATATAGGGATTCAGATTTAGAATAAGATGGTTTTGAGAAAATATACAGAAAAGCAAATCGGTGTCTGGACTCATACTCTAGTGATAGCAAAATACTGTCTTCATCTCTTTATGTCCTTGAACTCTCTTATTAACATTGTACTTATGGATGCATTTTCATTGTTGTCTTTCAAAGAGAGTAATGCTGAGAGCAGCAAAAATAGTTTTGCTGCTGTCAAGAGGGTCAACTGAATGCAAATGGTTGTGCATTAAGCCTTAAGTCTAATCTAAATGGCATGGAAAGAGAGGTCAGTATTAAGATGGTTTTGTTATTTTAAATGTTCTTGATGAGAAAGAATAAGGCATAAAAAGAATAAAAAGTAGGAAGAATAAACATTCTCAAAGATTATTTGCTTATACAAAATACCTATAAAGAAATAATTCTTAATATTAAATACAGACAACCTAAAGCACAAAAATCTTCAGTTTACTATCTTCAGCAGTATGAATAAATGGGTTGCTGACAATATGTCAGCAAGTAGGACAATGTCCTTGGTAAAGAAGATAAATATATCAGGTTAATAATGGATATACCTCAGAGCATGGACAGTTGCTGTATAAACATACTACTATCAGACACCAATTCCAAACTGTGAACTTTGTAAACATAGTAAGTATTGTTACTACATTATTTATGTGTTTATCATTCACATAACTTTATATCAGTAAATCAAAGGCTTCTTTTAACTTGGGCCACAGAAAAGCCATTGGCAAACACATTAGAAACATTATTTTCAAAGTGAACCATATTTATTTAGTTAATTATTCACTTTTGAATAGATGTTTACGCTATAAATGCTCTTTTTTTTTATTTGACCACAAGCATGCCAAACACATAATTGATGCTCAATATTAAAGAAATATTTGTGGAAAAATTGTTTGCTGTTCATAAACTGTTTGCTGAGGTGTTGCCTTCTAAATAAGTTCCTGGGGGAAGTTTTGTATATTTACACTTTTTAAGAAAAGAATATTGTTCTATTGTCACACACACAAGCTAGTGCTATTCTGTCCTTTATAAATAAGATTATAAAAAAGAAAATTTTTCTTTTTTGTTTTGTTATCTATGAAAATGCGAGAAATTAACAATTGAGGTAATAGGATTCTTTAAAGTACATGAAAACTGCATTCTTGACCAAATCTAAAACAAGAACTAAAAAGAGATTTAGTTACTAAAAATGTAGTTTGTCTAATGGAGTGTTTTGATTTCTTCAAGACAATGCTCAAAGAGACATTGATGATACTATTTCCTAAGAAAAATAAAGATTTTTAAATAGTTATTAACATGACTTCAAAAAATGTATTTCAGAGAGTTAAAGTTTAAGGCAAAGGTGTGTGGATGGTAAATATTAGCAAGTAAAAGCATTAATTACAACATACCACATGCCACTGGTCCATGAATGTTATTATAAAGATACAAGGAGGCCACTTTATTAAAAGTAGGAATGCCAAGCAAATATAATGTCAAGCTTTATGATTAAGTTGGTCTAAAAGTTATTTTTAATAATGTGTGATAGAGAAGAATATATATACAGAAATACAAATATATGAATACTCTACTGGGAAGAAAAGAATCTAATAGTCTTGAATTTAACAACAAAACCCAGATTATAAGAAAAGGGACATTTTGTTTCTGGTCAATAATTTGCAAAAATAGTACAGAACACTCAGCATGAATATGTTTTTCCAGGAGTAAGACAGTACATGTGACCAGATTCTGAGAACATAAACCTGACAGATGACAAAATTGCCTGCTGTATTTTCGACAGAAACATTCAGAGACAGGATTTTGCAGGGCTTGATTTCTTAAGTAACAGAGAAACCTCTATTTAGACAGCTTAATTTAAAAAGATCGCCATGTTTTTGCCACATTCCTCCAAATATTAAATTCAGAAACACCCTACTCAGAACAAAATAGTCTATTTCATACACATACAAAATAAGTACCAAAGCAAAACCCTTAAATCCATGTTATGTTTAAGGTCATTTGAAAAGCATGAGAACTGCCTTAAGCCTATTAAAGATATTCTCAGCAATATCCTCAACAGAAGACAGCAAAACCCATTTTATCAATTGAGTCTCAAAAATGACAGAATAATTTAACTTGCTTATAACTTAATTATAAAAATAATTAAGTATGCATTCTAGAAATTGAGCTAGAAAAAACACTTTTTGTTGAGATATGTAATTTGAAATATTTCTAAATTTATATTGAACCGAATAATCTATGAGAACAATAACTCTTATGAAGTTATTTTATGACTATGACTTAAAAATATTGGCATCTGGAACAGAAAGTTTGGAAGAAAGGGCAAATTTCTGAGTCAGAAAAGAAACCCTCTTCAAAAGTTTTGGTCATAATTGAGCATAACAAACATAAAAAGCATTAATTTATTTGATTTTCTTTGCTTTTAATTTGTTAACATTGGTATGTGATAACATGTGAATTCAGATTATATATTTCCTTCCACAATAAATTCTAATTTTGTGAGGGCAACTGTTATTTAGAATTATCAAGTGATAATTAAAATGGAACCACTTTCTTTGTCTTTAAATCTTAAGATGTTACTTAGAATTTTTTTACAAATAAAATAAAAATATAGGGTTATATGACCAAAGTTTTCCTAATACTCTTATTATGATTTAAGCCAAAAGAAAAGTGAAAGACTATGTAATCATTATTAAAGTTTAATGCAAGATAGTGCAGCGGAGCTAGTATTAATTGAACTATATTTAAATGTTCTATTTGATTTTTACATAAATTGTAATGGCATAACTGTTAACTTATTATACTGTTATGGAACATGCAATGCTCAGAGGAAGGATGAAAGGATGATGTTTTAACCAACTTAAGAATACTTGGAATCCATCCACTTGTAGTGTGGCGAGTGAGTAGAGGCCAAATGAATGTATGCTTGAAAGAAATCAGTTGTAATTGTTGCCATTGGTTTTTCTGTAAGTATTATCATTATTTTTATTCATTTAAACTATGAGTTGTTTTCTTTAACATTCTCTTATTTGATCTCCCCATTCCAATTTATTTAGATGTTATTTTATAAAAGTAATATATGCAATATTAGATTAGATTTTGAATTTGCTCTTCTTTAATATATATATATATATATATATATATATATATATATATATATAGATTGAGATAGATTCTCCCAGCATATCCTTGGCAGATTTACAGATAAAGCTGACTTTATCTCATAAAAATTTACCTCCTAAATTTTGGAATTTAAAATGTGTGTCACCATAACCAGCTATTTTATAAAGAGAGTGTATTTTTACATATATGTTTATGCAACAAATTGATGTTGGTTGCTCATAATAGTCCAAAGAGAATACCCTATATCTCTTGGAACTATATTGGGAGTGGAACTGCAGTTTGGGGTGGTTGTCAGTTATGATGTTGGTGTTGGGAACCATACCTGATTCCTCAGCATGAGTATTAACAATTGATTCATCTGTCCAGCACTTGAACTAGCTTGAGAGCTACCATAAAGTAAGTGCCCTTATGCAGGATTCTTGTAGGAGTCATTTCATATTTATCCCATTTCCAACTGATTTTTATTCTGCATTACTAATGCTCATACTTCATTTTGAGCTTTAGAGTATTAAGTTCATTTTGATGAGAATTATTTTTCACATATTCTATAAAGTCAATGAGTCCTATGAATTTTTACCAATAGAATATTCCTTGAATGTTTCCAGTTTTTTCAATTATTGTGAAAAAAAGTTTCACTAAATTTTGGTAAATAAAAGTAATAAATCATAATTCTATATGCACTTAGTAATATATTTGACTAATATTTTAAGATACAAAAGTGATAAATAAACCAACAAAACATAATAATCCCCTATGTAAAAAGTAGTTTTTATTAAAATAATTATGGTATATGTCAGGAGCCATAATGGCACAAGCTAAATGTTAGCTGGTGATCATCCTGAAATGGTCTGCTTCAGATTATTATATAATCTGATATAGATGAGCCCTTATCAAGCAAGGCTGTAAGGGACCCATTTTAGGAAAGATTCCTGCTATTTACATGTTTTTCCTGTTATTAAATATATAATAATCAATAAGTAATAGTACACCCTTTGGAGTGGATCTCTGCAGATTCATTAATATGTACTGTCTTATGGTGATGCTATGTAGACAAAGAGATGACTTAAGTTTTAATGATGATCCTATAAGAATTCCTAAAATTATATCTATGATTTTTAAGCTCTTTTATAGTTGGACTGCTATTAGGTTCTTTTCTGATATTTGAAACTGTGATGAGAAGTCTGCCAGTCTCCCAGATGTAACCTGTTAATTGCTCTTAGGTAGTAACCAGGCATTTTCTTACTCAGAGCACATTCCAAGAGGTTGTAAGTAATTAACCAAAGGTCATAAAAATGGAACTAATGATTTATTGTAGGTGTTAGGACAGAAGATGAAATATTGACTGGGTTTATCTATACAAAACTTCACTTATAACTTAGTTATGGTTTTTAAACCTTCAGTGTATCTGTGGAGCTGAGACAGGTGATGGATGTTTAACTAGATAATTACTCCTAATGGATATACATGCAATGTATATATCTGATGTAAACTTCTATTTCAATTTATCATTTGATTTTTTGTGTCAACTTGTGATGAACTTTGTAACATGTGATTATGTATTCTCAATGATGTTTAGAGGCTGTGGACAAAGAGAAGAGTCAGGACTGTGGTGAAAGGAACAGAAGTGAGAATGGACTGAGCTGAGAAAGACTGAACTGTGAGAGGGAACTGAGCTGAGGAGAAGTTTTTAGACAGAACACTTTTTAGATAGAACTGAATTCTTAGAAGTATAGGTAAATCTTTCAGAGAAAAGGCATTGAGAGTAAGAGCATTGTTGTGACTTCAGAGCAGGAGGAGAGACCAAGATTAGAAGGAGAATGCAGAGTAGAATAACTTACAAACTATAGGTAACATAAAAAATAACTAAGAGAACAATGTGCAGAATGCAGAGGAAAAGAGAAAAAAAAAGAGGACTCTGCAGAGAGCGGAAGGAGCAGGCAGACTTCTCCTTACCATAGGAGCTGTTCTGTCCCATGGAAATGGCAGGCTTAGTCTTATTAAGAGGAACAAAGCTTTTTTTTTCTTACAAACATGGGTTTAATTCACTTAGCATTAAAAGGGTGGAAGTTTTTTTTTTTTTCTCTATGCAATAAAGATTGGAACTCATTTTTCATCCAGAATGAATGAGTTCTTTCGGCACTGGTGCTTGGTATTTTGCTCCATATGCATATGTAAATATGGATATGTGTGTAAGTATGTAATTGTGAGAATGTATGCATGTGTGTGTGTATAAGTATGGAAATGTGAGAATGCATGCAAGCTGGGCCCAAACAAATTTGTATGGAAATGTATAAGTGAGAATGCTGCATGCATGAAGCTGTGAATGAACTTACATGAGATTTTGCATATTTGCTTATGTAGAAGTTTTTTCTTTCTGCAAGTGTTGTTCTCTTCTGGTTCAATAGAAGTTTATTGCTCCAAACTTCGTCTAGCCTAACAATCAAGAGGCATCTGGACAATAGGGAAAAGGTTCTAGCAACTAATCCTTTACTTAATCTTCTGCTGTTTTAGGATGAGGTGCTAAATCCCTTAGACTGCAATCTTTGGCTTCAGAGCAACATAGAAGGCAGGTAGGTCATCTACAGTAGCATAGTAACTTAGATAAGTAAATTTTCTATTATACAGCAACCCTAAATATCTCTTAAGACAATGTTTTATCTGCCTCAAGAAGAACTGACAAGAAAGAACACCTCCTGTTGGAGCTGCCTCCAGAAGGTATATAATTTTTATAATTATACTTGAGATTTTCTTCAGATTTCAGACATCTATAGTTTTTCTACTTATTTTTTTTTTTGCCTAATACAGGCTGCTAGACTCCAGCTGTAATACTATTACATTGAAAAATTTAGAATCAGAAAGGCCTAGATCTCAAGAAAAAGTAAGTTTCTACAAAACTATCATTTTCTTAAAATTTAGCTATGAATCTTTAGACAAAATGTAGAAATCAGTGTCCCTGAATAGAGCTAATGAGTGGACAAATGTTGTAAGACTATGAGTAGAGTGTTCTCTGATTCGTATCAAGCTATTATAGGAAACAAAGTTACGACTTTTGATAAACAATAACTTATTGATACTGCAGAAAAGAAGGCAAACACCTCCAAAGAGCAGGTTATCATTTTTCTGCCTGGCAGAATACAGGTTCTGGTCTTGGAAACAGGATTACCTGGATTAATAGAGGTAGCCTACAAAATGAAGAACAAGTGTGTTAGATGCTAAGTTTGTTGCACAATGCTTCCTAAAAATTTTAGTATTAAATCACACTGGCAGTTGAAGTGGTTTAGTGGAGCCAGAAAAGTAATGAGAAATAATCATTTGCAAAAATAGAATCATTTACATCTAAGATGTAAACAGTAAAATAAAAGAAAGAAATAATTTTAGGGTCCATAACAAAATCTTCATGTATCGGTACCTTTCATAATTTTAAACTTTCTGACATGAAAGGCAACATGGGAGATAAAAAACTTTGTAGATAAAATCTCTAAGCAACTATTCACTCTGTCTTAGTCAGTGTTCTATTGCTGGGATGAGATACCATGACCATAACAACCTTTTTAGAGGACAGCATTTAATTGAGGTTTGCTTATAGTTACAGAGATTTAGTCCGTTATCAACATTGTGGGAAGCATAGTATCAGGCACGCACACATTGTATTAGAGAAGGAGCTGAGCGTTCTACATTGAAACCCAAAGAGTAGGAAATGACAACCACTGGCTTGGCTTCAGCTCTTTGAATCTCAATGCATACTCCAGTAACATACATCCTTCAACAATTACACACTCTTTCAAATACAGCCATCCTCTAAGCTTTCAAATATATGAACCGAAAGTGACCGTTCTTACTCTAACAACCACCAACTACTAAGCAAAGGAAGTTAACCTGTCTCGCTGATGAGACTCCTCCTGGTTGTACAATGGAGAGATTTCAAATCATTTAAACACAATCAATAGACTCAGAAGTTTGTATATGCATATATGTTCATATTCATACATAAAAATATAATTAAAGAAGAGGCTAACAACTTGAGAGATAGGGCTTCCAGGGAGAATATCAAGGCAAGCGATGTAATTTTGTTTCAAATAAAAACATTTAAGTTGAGCAACATTCTAACAAATCTTTATTTAATATTTTTATTCTTTTAAGAATTTTACACATTATTTTCCACTATTACATAATTTCTCTTCCCTATTTAACTCCACCAGTGTTAATATCACTCTCTCATCTAGATTACAGAATCAGACATAAACACTGCCTGTTCAAACCTATGAATTCTACAGAGTCCATTTAACGTTGGTAATGTATACATACGACGGGTATCATAGAGATCATTACTGGGGAAAACTAATTCTATCTCTCTCAGTAACCATTGACTACTTAGAGATTTTCATCTAAGACTGGAGCCTTATGATATTATCTCATTCATCTTGCTATGTCAACTAATATGGTCATTATGTATACTTTGTAGGGCAACCATCTTGTTGAGATTTAATGGGCACACCATCTTTGTTTTCTTAGACGACTCTATCTCATAGCATTCATCCTCATCCTATAATATTAAAATCGTTTCTCCTGTCTTTTTCTTTATGTTCCCTAAGCCTTCAGTATAGGGGTTATTTGTAGATGTACCAGTTAGAATGGATATGTCATGATTATTTTTTCTTATATGTCTAGATGTAAACCTCTGAATTAGCCTTTGTCTGCTACCAAAAAAAAAATCATATCATCTGCGAATAGTGATACCTTGACTTCTTCCTTTCCAATTTGTATACCTTTGCCTTCCTTATGTTGTTGAATTGCTCTAGCTAGTACCTCAAGTTCTTCATTGAAAAGATATGGTGAGAGGGGGCAGCCTTGTCTAGTCCCTGATTTTAGTGGGATTGCTTCAAGTTTCTCTACATTTACTTTGATGTTGGCTACCGGTCTGCTGTAAATTGCTTTTACTATGTTTAGGTATGGGCCTTGAATTCCTGTTCTTTCCAAGACTTTTAGCATGAAAGGATGCTGAATTTTGTCAAATGCTTTTTCTTCATCCAATGAGATGACCATGTGGTTCTTTTCTTTGAGTTTGTTTATGTAGATGTAGTGGATTACATTGATGGATTTCCTTATATTGAACCATCCCTACATCCCTGGGATGAAGCCAACTTGGTCATGGTGAATGGTCATTTTGATGTGTTCTTGGATTCAGTTGGCAAGAATTTTATTAAGTATTTTTGCATCGATGTTCATAAGGGAAATTGGTCTGAAGTCCTCTTTCTTAGTTGGATCTTTATGTGGTTTTGGTATCAGGGTAATTGTTACTTCATAGAATGAGTTGGGTAGTGTTCCTTCTGTTTCTATTTTGTGGAATAGTTTGAAGAGTATTGCTATTAGGTCTTCATTGAAGGTCTGATAGATTTCTGCACTAAAACCATCTGGTCCTGTGGGTTTGATGTTGTTGTTGTTGTTGTAAGACTTTCTATGACCCCTTCTATTTCTTTGGGGGTTATGGGACTGTTTAGATGATCTATTTGATCCTGATTTAATTTTGGTGTTTGGTATCTGTCTAAGAAATTGTCCATTTCCTCCAGATTCTCCAGTTGTGTTGAATATAGGCTTTTGTAGTAGGATCTGATAATTTTTTGAATTTCCTCATTTTCTGTTGTTATATCTCCATTTTCATGTCTAATTTTGTTAATTTGAATACTGTCTCTGTGCCCTTTAGTAAATCTGGCTAAGGGTTTTTCTATCTTGTTGATTTTTTCAAAAAACCAGCTCTTGGTCTTGTTGAAATTCGCACATGATATGATAGTATACTTAAGTGACCCCCCCCAAAAAAAAACAACAACAACAACTCCACCAGAGAACTCCTACAGCTGATAAACAACTTCAGCATAGTAACTGGTTATAAAATCAACTCAAGCAAATCAGTAGCCTTCCTATACTCAAAGGATAAGCAGGCTGAGAAAGAAATTAGGGAAATGACACTCTTCACAATAGCCACAAACAATATAAAGTATCTTGGTGTGACTCTAAGCAAACAAGTGAAAGATTTATATGACAAAAACTTCAGGTCTCTGAAGAAGGAAATGGAAGAAGACCTCAGAAAAAGGAAAAATCTTCCATGCTCGTGGATTGGCAGGAATAATATAGTTAAAATGGCAATATTGCCAAAAGCAATATACAGATTCAACGCAATCCCCATCAAAATACCAACAGTTCTTCATAGAGTTAGAAAGAACAATTCTCAAATTTATCTGTAATAACAAAAAACCCAAGATAGCAATCATCAACAATAAAAGAACTTCTAGCGGAATAAGCATCCCAGACCTCAAGCAATACTACAGAGCAGTGGTATTAAAACTGCATGGTATTGGTACAGTGACAGGGAGGTGGATCAATGGAATAGGACCCAGAATTGAACCCACACATCTATGGCCAATTGATCTTTGACAAAGGGCTGAAACATCAAGTGGAAAAAATATAGCCTTTTCAACAAATGGTGCTGGCTCAACTGGAGGTCAACATGCAGAAGAATGAGAATTGATCCACTCTTATCCCCTTGTACTAAACTCAACTCCAAGTGGATCAAGGACATCCACATAAAAGCAGACACACTGAAACTAATAGAAAAGAAACTGGGTAAGACCCTTGAGGATGTTGGCTGAGGGGGAAAGTTCCTGAACAGAACACCAATTGCTTATGCTCTAAGATCAAGAATAGACAAATGGGACCTCATACAATTAGAAAGTTTCTGTAAGGCAAAAGACACTGTCAAAAGGACAAATTGGCAGCCAACAAATTGGAAAAAGACCTTCACCAACCCTACATCTGACAGAGGGCTAATATCCAATATATACAAAGAACTCAAGAAGTTAGACCCCAGAAAACCAAATAACCCTATCAAAAAATGGGGTACAGACCTAAACAAAGAATTTCACCTGAAGAAATTAGGATGGCTGAGAAAAACCTGAAAAAATGTTCAACATCATTAGTCATTAGAGAAATGCAAATCAAAACAACCCTGAGATTTTACCTCAAACCAGTCAGAATGGCTAAGATTAAAAATTTAGGAAACAGCAGGTGTTGGTGAAGATGTGGAGAAAGAGGAACACTGCTACATTGCTGGTGGGACTGTAAGCTCATACAACTACTCTGGAAATCAATCTGGTGGTTCCTCAGAAAACTGGAAAGGATACTTCTGGAAGTCCCAGCCATACAAATCCCAGAAGATTCCCCAGCATGTTATAAAGATATATGCTCCACTATGTTCATAGCAGTCTTATTTATAATAGCCAGAAGCTGGAAAGAACCCAGATGCCCCTCAATGGAGGAATGGATACAAAAAAAATGAGGTATATATACACAATGGAGTACTTTTCAGCCATTAGAAATAATGAATTCATGAAATTATTAGAGAAATGGATGGAGCTGGAGAACATCATACTAAGTGAGGTATCGTAATCTCAAAAGAATACCCATGGTATGCACTCACTGATAAGTGAGTATTAGTGTAGAATCTTGGGACACCACAGACACAATCCACATACCAAATGATGTCCGACAAGAAGGAAGGAGTGGACTCAGGTTCTGGAAAGGCTCAAGGCATCAGTGTAGAATACCAGAACAGGGAAGTGGGAAGTGGTGGTTGGGGGAACACGGGAAGGGAAAAGAGCATGTGGGTCCTTTGGGGGGCAGTGAACCAGAAAAAGGGAAATGAATTGCAAATATAGAATATATCCAATAAAAAACAAAAAACAAAAATTACAACAACAACCAAATAGCCTCTTTGATGAGGAGTAAAAGCTAAACTTTTATACGTGTGTGTATATATATATATATATATATATATACATATATATACATATATATACATATATATATACACGTATATATGTATATATGAGATATATGTATATGTGCGTGTGTGTGTATATATGAGATATATGTATATGTGTGTATGTATATATATATGTATATGTATGTATGAGAATAAGTATTTAAATAATATTCAGGGGCTATATTTTTTTAGAAAAAATTTCAATGAAGGTTTTCTTGTTAAAGTCTGTGGCCCTTATAGTTAGCTAGGTTTAAAGTAACATTCATGACTTCCCTATCATTGAGTGGGCTTTAATTAAACTTATGCAGTTGATTGTTACCCAGAAAATATAAGCACCTTTGTACTACTGAATACATATTGTCCAAAAATGAGCTGGGAACTGGAAGAAAGAAATTGTTGTAGGGAGAACATTAACACAGGAATTGTCCATTGACCTCCATGTCATCTTGTCACATGTATTCAAAATCAATAAACTATTCAGCCAACCAAGACATGGAACAAAATATAAAATAGAAAAACAGGCTATATGGGCTGGGGAGAGAAGGCTTTTTTGTCAACGTGCCCATTGTACAAGCAGGAACACTGTAATACAGACCCCCAGCACCCATGTTATATATGTGTTAGACAGCACAAATTGTAAACTGAGTGCCACTAATATTGCTGTCAAACAGGTCACTAAACTAAATTGACCATCCAGAAAACAAAGCTATGATCTCTAAGTTCAGTAAAAGACACCTATGTATACCCATGTACTCATTCGTATAAACATATACATGAATGACACATAACTACACAGAGCAACATACACCACTGCTCTTCTAAATATATTCACACCTATGAACTCCTGGTAAATGTACTAGAAGGTATATCAGATGAGAAAGTTAAACATAAACCTCTGTACAAATCGTCTGATCTACAACAGGGACATCCTGACAAGTTATGCTTGTGCAATAGAGGCACAATTATGGTAGAGGTGATCAGCCACTCTCTGATTAGATTGAAGGCCAACTCTGGAAGTGGAAACCAATTCCAGACACAGGTCAGGTAGACATGAACCTTTAACTAGTTATATAAAGAACCTAGAGAAAAACCAAATATTGTTATTTTTCTTAAGATAGATAACAATAAAATGATTCCTAACGATATTTGACTATACCCACAGATCAATGCCTTGTTCAACAGTCATCAAAGAAGCTATATCTTGAAAAATTAGGGAATAAAAAGAACTGTATGAAATGCAGAGAGCAAGAGATTTTTCGAAAACTCAGTTGTAACTAATTTTTACAACATCTATTTTTAATGATTGTTGTATTTTCATTATTTTCTTTTTGTCATTTTATTTATTTACATTTCAAATGTTATCCTTCTTCCCAATTTACCATCCACAATTCCTTTATCCTCTCATGTCTCCCCCCCCCATTTTTATGAGGGCACGCTCCTGCCTTCCTACCCACTCCTGCCTCAGCACCCTAGCATTCCCCTATCCTGGGTAATCAAGCCTCCACAGGAACAAGGGGCTCCTCTTCCAGTGGTGCCTGATAAGACAATCCTCTGCTAAATATTCAGATGGCGCCATGGGTAACCTCCTGTGTACTCTGTGGTTGGTATTTAAGTCCCTGGGGCTTTGGGGGTTCTGGTTGGTTGATATTGTTGTTCTTTCTATGGGTTTGCAAATCCCTTCAGCTCATACTGTCCTTGCCCTAACTTCTCCATTGGGGTCCCCGCAGTCAGTCCAATATTTGGCTGTGTACATCTGCATCTGTTTTGGTCTAGCTCTGGCAGAGACTTTCAGGAGGCAGGCTCCTGTCAGTAAGTACTTCTTAACATCAGCAATAGTGTCTGAGTTTGGTGTCTGTAGATGGGATGGATCCCTAAGTTGGGTAACCTCTGGATGGTTTTTCCTTCAGTTTCTGCTCCACACTTTTTCCCTTCATTTCCTTTGGGCAAGAGGAATTCTGGATTAATAATTTACCGGTGGGTGGGCAGTCCCATCCCTCAGCTGGGGCCCATGCCTATGTACTAGATATGGTCTCTACAGGTTTTATATCCCCTTTGTTGAGTATTTCAGCTAATGTCCTCACTGTTGATTCCTGGGAACCTTTTGAGTCCCTGGCATCTGAGACTTTCAAGTGGCTACCCCCAGACCCTCCTCCATTACTGCTACACACCTACATTCAAATTGCTGACCCACTGTACTTCTCTCACATCTTTTCCAGTATCTGAGCTGGTCCCCCTTTTTCCCTGCCCCTCATTTCTTCCTCCAAGATCCCTCTCTCCTTCTACTTCCTAGAGAATATTCTCTTCCCCATACTGTGTAGGACTGTTGCATCCAAACTTTGGGGTGATCTTCTTTCTCCTTGGGTTTTATACAGTCTGTGAGTTGTTTTGTGGGTATTCTGAGCTTCTTTTTGGCTAAAACCAACTTGTCAGTGAGTATATTCTAAGTGTGTTCTTTTCTGACTAGGTTACCTCAATCAGGATGATATTTTCAAGTTCCATCTATCTGCCTACAAATATGATGAAATCATTGTTTTTAATAACAATGTGTAGTACTTCATACTGTAAATGTACATTTTCTGTATTCATTTCTCTGTTGAGGGACATCTGGTATCTTTCCAGCTTCTGGCTATTATAAATATGGATGCTATGACCATAGTGGGACATGTGTCTTTGTTATGTGTTGGAACATCATTTGGTTATATGCCCAGGAGTGGTATAGCTGGATCCTCACATAGAACTGTTTCCAATTTTCCGAAGAACCTTCAGACTGATTTCCAGTGGTTTCACCAGCTTGCAATCCTACCAGCAATGGAGGAGTGTTCCTCTTTCTCTACATCATTGCCAGCATCTGCTGTCACCTAAATTTTTTATCTTAGCCATTCTGATTGATATGAAGTGGAATCTCAGGGTTGTTTTGATTGTATTTCCCTGATGATTAAAGACCTTAAACATTTATATAAGTGCTTCTCAGCCTCTTGAAATTCCTCAGTTGAGAATTCTGTATTGCTCTGTATCCCATTTTTAATAGGGTTATTTGGTTCTCTGGAGTCTAGCTTCTTGAGTTCTTTGTATATATTTGATATTAACCCTCTATCCGATGTAAGGTTGGTAAAGATCTTTTCCCAATCAGTTGGTTGCCATTTTGTCCTATTGATAGTGTCCTTTACCTTACAGAAGCTTTTCACCATGATCAAGTAGGCTTCATCCCAGGGATGCAGGGATGGTTTAATATATGGAATTCCATCAAAGTAATCCACTATATAAACAAACTCAAAGAAAAAAACACATGATTATCTTATTAGATCCTGAGAAAACATTTGACAAAATACAACACTCCTTCATGCTAAAAGTATTGGAGAGAATAAGAATTCAAGGTTCATATCTAAGTATAATAAAAAGCAATATACAGTATGTCAATAGCCAATATCAAACTAAATGAAGAGAAACTGAAGCAATCTCACTATAGTCAGGGAGAAGACAAGACTGCCCATACTCCCCCTATCTATTCAATATAATACTTGAAGTTCTAGCCAGAGCAATTAGGCAACAAAAGAAGATCAAATGGATAAAATTTGGAAAAGAGGATGTAAAGATATCACTATTTGATCTGATAGTATACATTAAGTGACCCAAAATAAATCCATGAGTAACTGCAGCTGATAAACAACTTCAGCATTATGCTCAGATACAAAATTAAAACATATCAATACCTTTCCTCTACTCAAAGGATAAAGGGACTGAGAAAGATATTAGGGAAATGACTTCACAATAGCCAAAAATAATATGAAATATCTTGGTGTGATGCTAACCAAGCAAGGGAAAGATCTGTATGACAAGAACTTCAAATCTCTGAAGAAAGAAATTAAAGAGGACCTCAGAAGATGAAAAGATCTTCCATGCTCATGGATTGGCAAGATTAACGTAGTGAAAATGGCCATCTTACCAAAAGCAATCTAGAGAGTCAATGTAATACTCATCAAAATTCCAACTCAATTCTTCACAGAAATAGAAAGAGCAATTTTCAAATTTATTTGGAATAAAAAAATCCCAGGGTATCAAAAACCATTCTCAACATTAAAAGAACTCCTTGGCGAATCACCATTTCTGACCTCAAACTATACTACAGAGCAATAGTGATCAAAGCTGCATGGTACTGGTACATAGACAGACAAGCAGATCAATGGAATAGAAATGAAGATCCAGAAATGAACGCACACACCTTCAGTTACTTGATCTTTGACTAAGGAGCTAAAACGCTCCAGTGGAAAAAAGGCAGCATAATAAACAAATAATGCTGGCTTAAGCGGAGGTCAGCATGTAAGAAAATACAAACTGACTCATTCTTATCTCCTTGTACAAAGCTCAAGTCCAAGTGGATCAAGGACCTCCACATAAATCCAGATACACTAAATATAACGAAAGAGAAAGTAAGAAAAATTCTCAAACACATTGGCATGGGAATAAATTTCCTGAACAAGACACCAACAGCTTATGCTCTACAATCAAGAACTGAAAAATGGGATGTCATAAAATTGAAAAGCTTCTACAACTATTGTTCTTAAACACTTTCATCTCCTTTCTATCCCACCATTCACCACAGGTAGTGGAAAAGAAAAGATATGGAGAAGTGGACCAGTTTAGATGTGATTCTTTGTAGCAAAATCCTTCTGTGTTTTCAAGAAATCAGCAGTGCAGTTCACAAATCAGCAGCAGCATCCCAATCTACTAGCAAATACTTCATGGGTATACAGGCAGTCCTCTTCAGTAGTGTTAGGATAGCAGTGGATTTAGCATGACTTTGCAAGACAGCCAGGTCTCAACTGAATTGGCATGAGTCAGCAGGATGAACCAGGGCCATCAGGAATCCTAAGAAACGTTTTCAGCTGTGCCTATCTCTGAAGTAAAGATAAGAGAAGATGAGAGATCAACAAGCATTGCCTAGCTAGCTCTACATGAAAACCTAGACAAGCCCCTGTCACCGTCCATTGTGTACTATTTATACTTCTTTTAAACATCATGTGTCTTCCCTGGATTTTATCTCCAAGCCAAGTGTCTTGCTTCAGCACATGAGTCTTAGCAAAACTCCACATAAATGTTTCTCAACTGACCTCACTCTGCCAATCACCAAGATACCAAGAAGCACCAGCACACCACCAGAAGTTTTTATTGCCATTCTATGAAGTCCCTACAAATGGAGCTCAACTACACAATGTCAGGCAGACCAATACATGTAGGTCATTAGCAAAGGATCATTCACCATATGTTCTTTCATGTGCTTTCTTTCACCTGGGCTTCAGTGAAACATTCCTCTGCATGTTTGCCACAGCAAAATACCATCCAACACAACTGACTTTACAAAGAACCCTTTACTTTCCACTTTACTTAGTCCTAAATGAGATGTCTTCATCAAACCGATTCTCTCTGGGGTTAGGATACTATATGGAAAAAGAGGCAGAAAGATTTTAAGAGCCAAAGTGGAAAGATGATTCCATGGAAACAATGCCTTTCAGATCCAACAGGACTGATGCACATATGAACTCAGAGACTATGGTAGCTTGAATATTTTTAATCCAGGTGGGGTCCTAGCTCTTGGAGGGGTAAGTGCGTATGAGCTCCCTACCAAGAAGCTATCTGCAATTGACATCACTTGCAAAGGAAAGTAACACTTTTCTCCAATGTAACTTTATAGTGTAAATTAACCACACTAAAGTGTAGGTCCCATGAATATCAGAAAGGGGTTAACTCAAGGCAAACTCAACAGTATTTTTGTGCACATTTTGTCTCATATTGCTTTGCTTGGATATTTTTTGTTTGTTGTTTTGCTTATATGCATGAGTTCTGATGTCTATTTATGTGGTGTATATGTGAGTCTTCTGTTTTATTTCCTTTGCTTTTTAAGATTCTGACTTGTTTGTTTTGTTGCTGTTATTTGCCTTTCTGAAGAGAAAGTGAACAAAAGGCTATCAAGTAGGTGGAGAGGCAAGTGACAAGTATTGGGGATGAGTCAGTGGAGGGAAGCTAGGATCAGAATATGTCATATGATCAAAATTTTCCAAAAAATATGTATGAGGAAAAAATGAATTTACACTGAAAATAAACATGTATGTCAAGTAAATTACATGCAAAATCAGTGTGCTTATATGCGGAATATGGATCCACTAGATAGTTATCAACTTTTCCAGTCTGAGAACTTGTGAAGAATAGATGTTTCCATAAGAATATTTTGTCGTGTCTACCTGTAGAGATTTCATGGAATTTTAATAACTTCATCAAGTTTACTTCTTGCCATAAAATTTCTGCTAATGACAAAGAAAGTACTAAGCAATCATGTAGCCTAAAAATCCTAAAGAATATGGCTAAAATTTGGATAATATATAACAAATAAAAATAAACTCTTCACTCGCTTCACTACTATATACCTCAGCTGCACCTGAAAGAGGGCAGGCTTCATGCTAGGTAATAAAAACATTGCTTTTCAAAAGAGCAGTATCTTTTAGTGGGCTCCCCAAATCAATAGATTTTTTTAGTAATGTTAATCTAACAGCTTAAAAGAAAGGCTGCTGCCTTAGCTAGAACATGGTCTATGGCATGTTGCATACTGTTCTATAACATATATCTGTCAGAAGACTTCTTTAAGTTATCAGTGAATCGTGTTCAGTAATGGGTGTTAATGGCAGAAAGAATATATTCATGTCATAAAATAAATTATCATACTAAGCACTTGATATACTACCAATTGTAAGCCCTATAGTATAATCCATAAATTGATGCCATCTTTACATATTTCCTTACATTCAAACCCTCACCTGAAGGTAGAACAATTCCATACTCTCCACTGAAAAGGAATAAAAAAAGAATTGGTAAATGCACACATTTGCCCTTCACTTTTGCTGCCTTCTGTCTTAGCTAAGTTTATATTGCTGATAACAACCACCATGACCACAGAAATTCTTATAATAGAACATTTAACCAGAGCTGGCTTATAGTTCAAAGGTAAACTCCATTGTCGTCATGATAGGAAGCATGGCAGTGGGGAAATAAGGTGTTGGAAAGGTAGGAACCTGAGAGCTCTACATCTGAACTGGCAGGCAGTAGGAAGGAAGACTGACACTGGGCCTGGCTTGACCATATGTAATTCCAAAGCCTTCCCTTGCTGAGACACTTCTTTCAACATGGCCATACCTGCTAATCGTGCCACTTCATGTGAGCTGATGGAGGCCATTTTATGGAGGACCATATATTTGGATTCTAGGTTCTCAGTTGATGGAACTCCTTCTAAAGGATTAGGAGATGCTGATGTCTGCTTGGTAGAGAAAATGTTTCACTAGAGAGAGGTAACTTTGAATTTCCAAAAAACAATTTCTGCCTCCTTACTTGAGGAAGATGTGAGTTCTCAGTTGTTCCTGCCACCTTGTCTTTCCTCTGTCAATGGATTCTAGACATCTGAAATTGTAAGCCAAATCAAAGTCCTTTTTTATATGTTGTCTTGGTTTCCAATCAAAGCAATCAAAATGATTAGCAGGTGCTGGGATCAGATGCTGCCATATTGCCTTGATTTCTGTTAGTAACGTTCCTACGTTTGCCTTTTGCCATCTGGTTATCTCTGGCCATAGATGGTCTTGTAGTCACTAGCTGGTGCTTAAACCTCCTGTGGGCTCCAAAGGCTATTTCCCCACCACTGGATGACTGGGTTTCCCCTGGCACAGATTGCTGATGTGTTGTTCTCCTCTTGGGTGCTGTTGGACCCCTGGTGTATCTTGCTTTAAGCAATATTATATTCAGTTATCACTGTGGACCTGATGCTGCTTGTCTTCTCTGGATCTGTTTGCTTAGTTCAGTCAGCAGCAAGCATGCTGTCTGAGGCCTCCGGGAGTGGGGAGTGCGGAGTGTGGAGTGCAGTGACTCCCAGAGGACCGTGAACCCATGCCCTGCTGGAACACAGGAACTGCTGCTCTGCCAAGCTTCAGTTCTTAGATGACTGGCTGGCAACCCAGGTCCCCGAGATTTTAAGCTTGGGATATCTCAGGTATCTGGTCCTGTCTGCTCAGTCTAAGCACCCGCCACCAAGATGGCTGCGGATGAGCAGAGTGCAGGGTTCTCCTCAGAATGAAGAGCCCATGCCTCCTTGGGGCCCAGGAACCCTGCTCTGCCCGGTTCGCTGTCAGGCGGTCCTGCACCCCCAAAGATTCCAAGTTCTGGGTATCACGGGTACCTGGCTCTGCTCTCCTTAGTCCAGACCATGGTAGCCACTGGATGTGGGAAGTGCAGCTTGCCAAGTCTCTTGCAGGGCAGGGAGCCCACTGAGTCTACAAATCTGTCCTGTGGCCTCCACTTATAGGCTAAGGGCATGCATGTACCTCATTTCAAGCCTTACAAATAAAAATTAATGTTAAAAGTTTATTAATGTAAAAATAATTATACTTTCCACAGAGTAAAAACTACACTGGAAACAAAACAAAAATGCAAGAAAAACAGAGTCTTTCTTTTTGCCATTCCCAAATGCTCTTTTTGAAGGACCCCCTTTCCAGGACAAAGCTGGTTTTTGGCAGAAATTTGTTTTAATTTGCAATATAATACTAAATAAAACACTATGGCATGCAAATAACCCTATCAAAAAATGGGGCACAGAGCTAAACAAAGAATTTTCACCAGAAGAAATTCGGATGGCCGAGAAACACCTTAAAAGATGTTCAACATCATTAGTCATCAGGGAAATGCAAATCAAAACAACCCTGAGATTCCACCTCACTCCAGTCAGAATGGCTAAGATTAAAAACTCAAGAGACAACAAGTGCTGGCGAGGATGTGGAGAAAGAGGAACACTCCTCCACTGTTGGTGGGATTGCAAAATGGTAAAACTGCTCTGGAAATCAGTTTGGCGGTTGCTCAGAAAATTGGGCATGTCACTTCCAGAGGACTCTGGCATACCACTCCTGGGCATATACCCAGAGGATTCCCCTGCATGCAATAAGGACACATGCTCCACTATGTTTATAGCAGCCTTGTTTATAATAGCCAGAAATTGGAAGGAGCCCAAATATCCCTCAAAGGAGGAATGGATACAGAAAGTGTGGTATATTTATACAATGGAATACTACTCAGCAATTAAAAATAATGAATTCATGCAATTTGTAGGTAAATGGTTCGACCTGGAAACTATCATCCTGAGTGAATTAACCCAATCACAAAAGAATGCACATGAAATGCAATCACTGATAAGTGGATATTAATGAGCCCAGAAGCCCTAAATACTCAAGACACAAATAGCAAGTCAAATGATTCCCAAGAAGAAGAAAGGAGAGGACCCTGGGCCTGTAAAGATTGCATCCAGTTTAGTAAAGAAACCGAGGTGGGAGGGGGAATGATTGGGGAACAGTTGGGGGGCAGAGGAACTATGGGAACTATGGTGGGTGGGAACTGGGAAAGGGGAAAGCCTTTGGAATGTAAACATAGAATATAGAAAATTAAAAAAAAATAAAAAAAAGACATTGCACTGTTTCTCACTTGAAAAGTAGTTTTATATCTAGAATCCTATTTTAATTATTAATTCAATGGAATTATATTTAAATTTTGTATTTGATCAAAGCACATATCTTTCAATTTTTGAAATTCTCAAAAATAAACAATAATAACAAAAAGGAAAAGGAATAAAAGTCATATTAAGAGCCGTGAGAAAGAAATGAAGTTAATACATACATTGTGATTAATCTAAAAAGAGTCAGAAAGGTGTTAAACATCCCTCACCTCAGAAGTCAGGAGATAAAACAGAAGGATTGGGATAATAAGGTCAGCTTGGAAACAGCAAGTTTGAGATCAGGTTTCTCTCTCTCTCTCTCTCTCTCTCTCTCTCTCTCTCTTTCTCTCTCTCTCTCTCCAATATATTCTTTCTTTACATTTCAAGTGACTTTTCCCTTTCCTGGATCCCCCGTCCCTAAATGTCCCATAAGCCCTCTTCCATCCCCCTGTTCCCCAATGCACACCTTCCCAATTTCCTGGTATTCCCCTACACTGCTGCACTGAGCCTTTCCAAGACCAGGGGCCATTTCTTCCTTCTTCTTGGGCATCATTTGATATGTGAATTGTGTCTTGGGTATGCTAAGCTTCTAGGCTAATATCCTTTTATCAGAGAGTGCATACCATGAGTGTTCTTTTGAGACTGGGTTACCCGACCTAGGATGATGTTCCCCAGTTCCATCCATTTGTCTAAGAATTTATTGAATTCATTGTTTCTAATGGCTGAATAGTACTCCGTTGTGTATATATACCACATTTTCTGTATCCATTTCTCCATTGAGGGACATCTGGGTTCTTTGCAGCTTTTGGCTATTATAAATAGGGATGCTATGAACATAGTAGAGCATGTATCCTTATTACACGCTGGGGAATCCTCTGGGTATATGCCCAGGAGTGGTATAGCTGGCTCCTCCTCAAGTATCATTCCCAGTTTTCTGAGGAATGGCCAGACTGATTTCCAGAGTGGTAGTAGCAGCTGGCAACCCCACTAGCAGTGGAGGTGTGTTCCTCTTTCTCCACATCCTCACCAGCACCTGCATTCTCCTGATTTTTTTTATTGGATATATTCTTTTTTTATATTTCAGTTACCCTTTCCTGGCTTCCCGCCCCCCCCAAAGGTCCCATATGCCCTTTTCCCTCCCCTGTTTCCCCATGCCCCCTCCCCACTTCCCTGTTCTGGTATTCTCCTACACTGATGCATTGGCCTTTCCAGATCCAGGGTCCACTACTTCCTTCTTTTAGCACATCATTTGGTATGTGGATTGTGTTTTTGGTGTTCCAAGATTCTAGGCTAATATCCACTTATCAGTGAGTGCATACCTTGGGTATTCTTTTGAGACTGTGTTACCTCACTTAGTATGATGTTCTCCAGCTCCATTCATTTCTCTAATAATTTCATGAATTCATTGCTTCTAATGGCTGAATAGTACTCCATTGTGTATATGTACCACATTTTTTGTATCCATTCCTCCATTGAGGGACATCTGGGTTCTTTCCAGCTTCCGGCTCTTATAAATAAGGCTGCTATGAACATAGTGGAACATGTATCCTTATTCTTAGCCATTCTGACTTGGTGTGAGGTGAAATCTCAGGGTTTTGATTTGCATTTCCCTGATGACTAAGGATATTGAACATTTCCTTAGGTGCTTCTCAGCCATTCAATATTCCTCAGGTGAAAATTCTTTGTTTAACTCTGTACCCCATTTTTAAGGGGGATACTTGGTTCTCTGGAGTCTACCTTCTTGAGCTTTTTGTACATCTTGAATATAAGCCCTCTGTCAGATGTGGGGTTGGTAAAGATCTTTTCCCAATTTATTGGTTGCCATTTTGTCCTTTTGACAATGTTCTTTACTTTACAGAAATTTTGTAGTTTTATGAGGTCCCATTTGTCAAATCTTCATCTTAGAACATAAGCTATTGTGTTCTGTTGAGGAAATTTTCCCCTGGGCCCATGTCCTCTAGGGTCTTCTCTAGTTTCTTTTCTATTAGTTTCAGTGTGTCTGATTTTATGGGGAGATCCTTGGTCCACTTGAATTTGAGCTTAATACAAGGAGATAAGAATGGGTCAATTTACATTCTTTTGTATGCTGACCTCCAGGAGAAACAGCACCATTTGTTGGAAAGGCTATCTTTTTTTCTCAAAACAACAATATTCTAAGCTTAGAAATAAATTTTCTCAGACAAATATAAGAATTATTTATCTCAAGTAAAAATAATACTAGCATAGTACAGACTTTTTAAGTAAATATTTCCATATGGTTGCTGCTTATAAAAGAGAAGAGATGAAAACTAGAGAAGGAAAAAATCATTTTTACTTGTAAATAACAAGCATCATAGAAATAGATGGGAAAGGAATATTCAATGGTAGCTTCTATATGGAAGTCAAATATTAAAGTATCTGTAGCTGGCAATAGCTAATTTTAGTGCTCATAAATTGAAAATTAAGATGCAGAAGTGACACTAAAGGTTAAGATAGCTTAATGAAGAATGCAAGACAAACAAGGAGAGAAGAGGCCATACTACAGAAAGCTGATTCTAAGTGCTCAATATATTTACATGCATTTGTTAAGTTCATATCACAGATCATATCACAGATATAAAATAATTTGTTTATTAATGAAAATATGATGACACAATTAGTTTTCTTTTATGCTGATTCTCTAAATTTCTCTGGCAGAAGAAACGTGAAGTAGAGTCAAAATAAATATGACACTAAAAGAACCAAACAGAAATTGTCTTTACCAGATGTCAAACACACAGAGCAACAATACTTAATTGGGACTGTTTGGCAGGAATTATTGCATTTCTAGCCAAAGTTTATTCTCCAATTCTTATTCAGCACAAAGTGTTCGACTTGGATATGAGGGTGTTCAGCTTGGTTAACATTTTGCATCTCTTTTGGATAGATTTGACTGATGAGGTTTAAAAAGCAATGATACTCATTGTTCAAAGGCCACACACACACACAAGGATGCTTGAAAGCCCAATCTAGAAGTCCTTGTCTTAAACTATTAGGATGAAGCTGTTGAGGGGTGGACTTAGTGGGCAGTGAGATACCCAAGACCACTTCAGTACTATTTGGATAGCACATCATAATTAACTGCTAGTGTAAAGACCATCAAGTAAGAAGCCTGTTTTAAAATAGCATATGGATGGAATGAAATGCTGATTTTACTGATACCATTTCTTATGTAAATTACTTTGCAAACAAGAAAGCTGAATCCACATGTAACATTAAATATTCAACAAAATCACCTAATTTGAATGAAATATATAGAAATATTAAAGGACAAGAAAATTGTGAAATATCAATTGTTTTAAAATATTGATGAGTTAAAAACTATTTGGCATAAACAACTCCACAGAAATGTAAAACTTGGTGTACAAAAGATCATATGCAAATTAAAGTACCTAAGACAATGCGTATGCCCAACACCATAGTTATTGAATTTGAAAAACTTTTTGTTATGTTTAAACACATTAAAGGAAGATAAAAATCTTTCTACAGGCAAATGGATAGCTCAATAGCAGTTCAAAAACACTTTGACAAGTTTTAAGAAATATTTGCTCTAGAGTGAAAAAATGTTTATTTAAAATAAAATAAAATAGGGAAATAGAGAGGAGAACATTTATGTTTACTTCAGGCCATATGAAATGACGGAACTGGTTTTAGTTTAAAATCATCAAATATTGTAGAACATACAAAGACAGTCAATACTACCTCATTTCTTAGGTTAAAAAAAAAGATATATGTGTACAGCATAGTCTGTAACACTATTGACAAAACAGAAATTAAACGATCTGGGATATTTTACCATTTAGCACTTAGTATTTCCCTGGACTTTTTAAAACACTCCCAGCATAAATATGGTCATTTAAGTAGAATCTAATTATTTATTTCCTATTTAGGCATTAGGAGTCTGAATATACCTTTAAGCTTAGTCAACAAAAACTATACATTGGTTTTTGCCAAACTGATAGAAAAGACTTGTTCAATAGCATGTTGCTTTATTCTGTTAATATTGTATTTCTTATTTTAATTGAAATGAAGCTAACTTCATTCTTTATTAATAGCAAATAATGAAATTGTTGCACATATATGGTCAGTAGCACAATTTCTTGGGTAATATATTCAGTATTTTATGAACTTTTTGTTGGATATTTTCTTTATTTACATTTAAAATGGTATCCCCTTTCCTGGTCCCCCTCCCAGAAACCCCTTATCCCATCCCTCTTTCCCCTGCTTCTATGAGGGTGTTCACTCACCCACCCACCTGCTCCTGGCTCCCTGTCCTGGCATTCTCCTATACTGGGGCATCATGCCTTCACAGGATCAAGGGCCTCTCCTCCCATTGATGCCTGAAAAGGCCATCCCCTGCCACATGTGTGGCTGAATAGATAGTATACTTCCAAGGCCAGTGTGCTAATCTGGTCTTTTCTAAAACTAAAACTTGGTGAGAGCAAATGTTGCTGCTTTATAAAAAGGTCATGAGAAACAGCAGTGATCAACAATTGGTTTCCATTAGCAACAGGCCACTGTCCCTTAACTCAGAAGTATACATGGCCACAGTTCTTAGGTTACTGTTGCTGTGTAATCTGTGCACTGTTTGGTGAACAAACATCTAGATAAAATAAAGGAAATGAGAAATGTAGAAACACTGTTGCAAACAATGAAATAATACTTTAAAAATTACAGTATTTAATACTAGTTTATTTAAGGGGAACACTAACCAGAACCATAGATAGGCAGCTGTCTTTGCATCTGTGATGACAACATGTCAAGAGGCATAGGTAGGGCTATTTTAGCATCTATGGGTAGAACCCATAAGCTTTTGAGAGAACTAACACCATGGGGCTTCTCATTCTCACAAGCTATGAGACACCCATCAGACTTGAAAGAAAATAGAAGTGAAAGCAAAATAGACTATTTTCTTTGATTTTAAACATCCTGAAATCATCAGAGAGATAGAGGCTTTAATAACTCAAGAAAATATAATACCCCTTTTTAAGATTGCTTAGACAAATACCTTATTATTAAAAAAAAACATTCTTTACTTAAATTTTAAATTTTAATTTGTACATTAATGAGATGTTAGAAACAGAATAAAAACACAGCTAGAGTCTTTTACTTTTAAGTACATTTGAGCCAGAGAGATATAGTTCAGTGGGTAAAGGAGCTTCCAGCCAGGTCTGATAACTTGAGTTGATACTCAGTTTTCCCACAGTGAAAGGAAAGAACAAATTATTCCTTTATTTATTGTTTTAAATTTTAATATTGCTTATGTGTGTATATCTGATTGCATATTTATAAATATGAGTACAGTGTCCATATAGTCAAGAAATGTATGGAGAATCCCACAAATGCATATTGGGACAAAAGCTCTAGTCCTCCACAGGAGCAGTGCATTCAATTAATTTTGGAGTTATCTCTCCAGCCCCCAAAACAATTGCTATAGTTTGTCTTCTCACCTCCATATGCATATTGTGGTAAAAGTACACACACACACACAATAAAAAATAAACAAATAAATAGGTAAACAAATGTTTATAAAAAAGAAAAGTACTGCATTACTTAAAATTGTATTCCAGTGACCATTACTGTTTGAAGTAACAATGTCAATTTACTTACAAATGTACATAAGCATTTATTTCATATTCTCCACACCCAACACTTCAATACCCAAGGAAATTATTAATAAAGTTAGATAAAATTATTATTTATATTATGGATGTATTTCCATTTTTATAGATACTCTAATACCACCTCAGTCATTATTTTCCCAATGTAAATCTACACAAGTATGCTGACAACTTGTTATATAAATAATACTATCTGCATTGAAGGTTTCAACTCCAACACTTATATAATTACTTTATTGTTTTTAGATTCATTAATAGTGAATACAAAAGATGCCTATTATACTGTACATTGCTTCACCACATATGTGATTTTATCATTAGTCAAATGTATAATTATCAATGGCATGTTTGGCATTTATTAAAATAAAATCAATATAAAAGTAAATTTATGAAAGAAAGAAAGAATTTGTAAGGTGGATTCAAACTAAATAAGAATAATTAATGTCGCAGAAGGGAGCAGCAGAGCCGGGTACAAGCAGCTCAGCCAAGGCCACGTGGTGCTTTCAGCTGGGGCAGCCATCTTGCCCCAGACCCCCGCGCTCAAACAGCAGGCACACTGGAGGCAGTGAGCGGCTGTAATCAGGTGCGTGGCCAGAGTTATAGCTTAGCTTAGCTCTGCAGGAGATCCGGGCACAGAAAGCTCAGCTGCGGGTGCAGACTACCAGCCGGGACCAGCTCTCTGAGCAGACTAGCAGTGAGGGGCCACCAGGACGCCTCGGGGCACAGCTCGGCACTCTAGCAGCTGGAGTCAGGGGCCTGGACTCAGAGCGAGCATAGTCCAGCACAGACAAGCTGCCAGAAGGGATCTGTCTCCTGGGGACAGGCGTGCTGTCCTTTCAGCAGGGTGCCATCTACAATAAGACCAACTAACGCCAGAGATAAAGAGATGGAAAAAGGCAAACGTAGGAACGTTATTAACAGAAATCAAGGCAATATGGCACCATCTGAACCCAATTCGCCAACCAAAGCAAGTCCAGGATACCCCAGCACACCAGAAAAACAAGAGTTAGATATAAAAGCACAGGTCATGATGCTCCTAGAGGAACACAAAAAAGACATAAACAAATCTCTTAAAGAAATGCAGGGGAACATCAATAGGGTAGAAGCTCTTACAATCCAAACACAAAAAACACTTAAAGAACTCCAGGAGAATATGGGCCATCAGACAGAAACCAATAAAGAGGAAATGAGAAAATCAGTTAAAGAAATGCAGGAGAACTTGAAACAACAGGCAGAAGTCATGAAAGAGGGAGCACAAAAATATATTAAAGAATTACATGAAAACACAAACAAACAAATGATGGAACTGAGCAAAACCATCCAAGATCTGAACACAGAGGTAGAAACAACTAAGAAATCACAAAAGGAGGCAACCTTGGAGATAGAAAACCTTGGGAAGAAAACAGGGGTCGTAGATGCAAACATAAACAACAGAATACAAGAGATAGAAATAAGAATCTCTGATGCTGAAGATAACATAATAACCATTGATTCCACAGTCAAAGAAAACGCAAAATCCAAAAGGCTTGTAACCCAAAACATCCAGGAAATCCAGGACACAATGAGAAGACCAAACCTAAGGATTATAGGGATAGATGAGAGTGAAGATCTACAACTTAAAGGGCCAGCAAATATCTTTAACAAAATTATGGAAGAAAACTTTCCTAACTTAAAGAGAGAGATGCCCATGAATGTACAAGAAGCCTACAGAACTCCAAACAGACTGGACCAGAACAGAAACACCTCCCGTCACATAATAATCAAAACCCCAAATGTACTAAACAAAGAAAGAATATTAAAGGCAGTAAGAGAAAAGGGCCAAGTAACATATAAAGGAAGACCTATCAGAATCACACCAGACTTCTCTCCAGAAATCATGAAAGCTAGAAGATCCTGGGCAGACCTCATGCAGACCCTAAGAGAAAACAAATGTCAGCCAAGACTACTATACCCAGCAAAACTCTCAATCAACATAGATGGAGAAATCAAAATATTCCATGACAGGACCAAATTTACACAATATCTTGCCACTAACCCAGCTCTACAAAGGATAATAGGAGGAAAACTCCAACACAAGGAAGGAAATGGCACCCAAGAAAAAGCAAGACAGTAAACTTCTTCCATCAAACCCAAAGGAAGATAACTACTCAAAAACAAAAATAACATCAAAAATGTCAGGAAGTAATAATCTCTATTTCTTAATATCTCTTAACATCAATGGACTCAACTCCCCAATAAAAAGACATAGACTAACAGACTGGATACGGAAACAGGACCCTACATTTTGCTGCATACAGGAAACACACCTCAGAGTCAAAGACAAACACTACCTTAGAGTAAAAGGATGGAAGACAATTTTACAAGCAAATGGTCACAGGAAGCAAGCTGGAGTAGCCATTTTAATATCAGATAAAATTGACTTTCAACCCAAAGTCATCAAAAGAGACACAGAAGGTCACTTCCTGCTAGTCAAAGGAAGAATCCACCAAGAGGAACTCACAATTCTCAACATCTACGCTCCAAATGTAAGGGCACCCTCATTTGTAAAAGAAACCTTACTAAAGCTCAAAGCACACATTGCACCTAACACAATGATTGTGGGGGGCCTCAATACTCCACTATCTACAGTGGACCGACCAGGAAAACATAATCCCATGCCTCTTATCAGATCACCATGGAGTAAGAGTGTTCTTCAATAGCAACAAAAACAACAGAAAATCCCCATATGCTTGGAGGCTGAACAATATTCTACTCAATGATAACTTAGTCCAGGAAGAAATAAAGAAAGAAATCAAAGAATTCTTAGAACTTAATGAAAATGAAGGCACAACATACCCAAATCTATGGGACACAATGAAAGCAGTGCTTAGAGGAAAACTCATAGCCCTGAGTGTCTCCAAAAAGAAACAGGAGAGAGCATATACGAGCACCTTAATGGCGCACTTGAAAGCTCTGGAACAAAAAGAAGCAATTTCACCCAGGAGGAGTAGAAGACAGGAAATCATCAAACTCAGGGCTGAAATCAATCAAGTTGAAACAAAAAGAACCATACAAAGAATCAACAAAACCAGGAGCTGGTTCTTTGAGAAGATCAACAAGATAGATAAACCCCTAGCCAGACTTACTAAAGGGCACAGAGACAGTATTCAAATTAACAAAATTAGAAATGAAAAGGGAGATATAACAACAGAAACTGAGGAAATTCAAAAAATCATCAGATCCTACTACAAAAACCTATACTCAACACAACTGGAGAATCTGGAGGAAATGGACAATTTCCTCGACAGTTACCAAATACCAAAATTAAACCAGGATCAAATAGATCGTCTAAACAGACCCAAAACCCCCAAAGAAATAGAAGGGGTCATAGACAGTCTTCCAACCAAAAAGAGCACAGGACCAGACGGTTTTAGTGCAGAATTCTATCAGACCTTCAAAGAAGTCCTGATACCGATACTCTTCAAATTATTCCACAAAATAGAAACAGAAGGAACACTACCCAACTCATTCTATGAAGCCACAATTACCCTGATACCAAAACCACACAAAGATCCAACTAAGAAAGAGAACTACAGGCCAATTTCTCTTATGAATATCGATGCAAAAATACTAAACAAAATACTTGCCAACCGAATCCAAGAACACATCAAAACGATCATTCACCATGATCAAGTTGGCTTCATCCCAGGGATGCAGGGATGGTTCAATATACGGAAATCCATCAACGTAATCCACTACATAAACAAACTCAAAGAAAAAAAACACATGGTCATCTCATTGGATGCTGAAAAAGCATTTGACAAAATTCAGCATCCTTTCATGCTAAAGGTCCTAGAAAGAACAGGAATTCAAGGCCCATATCTAAACATAGTAAAAGCAATATACAGCAGACCAGTAGCCAACATCAAGGTAAACGGAGAAAAACTCGAAGCAATCCCTCTAAAATCAGGGACTAGACAAGGCTGTCCCCTCTCACCATATCTCTTCAATATAGTACTTGAGATACTAGCTAGAGCAATTCGACAACAGAGGGAAGTCAAAGGGATACAAATCGGAAAGGAAGAAGTCAAACTATCACTATTTGCACATGATATGATAGTTTACTTAAGTGACCCAAAAACCTCCACCAGAGAAGTCCTGCAACTGATAAACAACTTCAGCAAAGTGGCTGGCTATAAAATCAACTCAAGTAAATCAGTAGCCTTCCTATACGTGAAGGATAAGCAGGCCGAGAAAGAAATTAGGGAAATGACACCCTTCACAATAGCCACAAATGATATAACGTATCTTGGAGTGAGGCTAACCAAACATGTGAAAGATTTATACGACAAAAACTTCAGGTCTCTGAAGAGGGAAATTGAAGAAGACATCAGAAAATGGAAAAATCTTCCAGGCTCGTGGGTTGGCAGGACTAATATAGTCAAAATGGCAATCTTGCCCAAAGCAATATACAGATTCAATGCAATTCCCATCAAAATCCCAACTCAGTTCTTCATAGAGCTAGAAAGAGCAATTCTCAAATTCATCTGGAATAACAAAAAACCCAGGATAGCTAAAACTATCATCAACAGCAAAAGAACTTCTGGGGGAATCAATATCCTGGACCTCAAGCAATATTACAGAGCAGTGGTATTAAAAACTGCATGGTATTGGTTCAGTGACAGGGAAGCGGATCAATGGGTTAGGATCGAAGACCCAGAATTGAACCCACACATCTATGGCCAATTGATCTTCGACAAAGGAGCTGAAAACATCCAGTGGAAAAAAGATAGCCTTTTCAACAGATGGTGCTGGCTCAACTGGAGGTCAACATGCAGAAGAATGAGAATTGATCCACTCTTATCTCCTTGCACTAAGCTCAACTCCAAGTGGATCAAAGACCTCCACATAAAACCAGACACACTAAAACTAATAGAAAAGAAACTGGGGAAGACCCTTGAGGACATCAGCTCAGGGGAAAAATTCCTGAACAGAACACCAATTGCTTATGCTCTAAGAGCAAGAATAGACAAATGGGACCTCATAAAATTACAAAGTTTCTGTAAGGCAAAAGACACTGTCAAAAGTATAAATCGGCAACCAACAAATTGGGAAAAAATCTTCACCAACCCCACATCCGACAGAGGGCTAATCTCCAATGTATACAAAGAACTCAAGAGGTTAGACCCCAGAAAACCAAATAACCCTATCCAAAAATGGGGTACAGAGCTAAACAAAGACTTTTCACCTGAAGAAATTCGGATGGCTGAGAAACACCTTAAAAAATGTTCAACTTCACTAGTCATTAGGGAAATGCAAATTAAAACAACCCTGAGATTTCACCTCACACCAGTCAGAATGGCTAAGATTAAAAACTCAGAAGAAATCAGGTGTTGGCGAGGATGTGGAGAAAGAGGAACACTCCTCCACTGCTGGTGGGAATGCAAGCTGGTACAACCACTCTGGAAATCAGTATGGCGGTTCCTCAGAAAACTGGGAGTGATACTTCCAGAGGACCCAGCCATACCACTCCTGGGAATATACCCAGAAGATTCACCAGCATGCAATAAGGATACATGCTCCACTATGTTCATAGCAGCCTTATATATAATAGCCAGAAGCTGGAAAGAAGCCAGATGTCCCTCAACAGAGGAATGGATACAAAAAATGTGGTATATATATACAATGGAGTACTATTCAGCCATTAGAAACAATGAATTCATGAAATTCTTAGAGAAATGGATGGAGCTGGAGAATGTCATACTAAGTGAGGTGACCCAGTCTCAAAAGAATACCCATGGTGTACAGTCACTGATAAGTGGATATTAGGCTAATATCCACTAGGCTAGAAGCTTGGAACACCAAAGACACAAATCACATATCAAGTGATGTCTCACAAGAAGAAAGGAGTGTACACTGGTGCTAGAATGGACCAAAACATCATTGTGGGAGAGTACAAGAACAGTAAAGTGGGAGGGGGTGGATGCGGGAGCAGGGGGAGGGAAAAGGACATGTGGGACCTTTGGGGGTGGGGAACCAGAAAAAGGGAAATGAATTGTAAATATAGAATAAATACAATAAAAAAAATCAAAAAAAATGATTACTAATGTTTTACTAAAAAAAAGAATAATTAATGTCCAATTATATTGTGAAAATATAATAAGAAGCACCAATTAAAATATAATTATTTAGTTGTCTCATTATGAAATTATTAAATTATGTCATATTTTATTAGAGACCTTCAGAAATTTCTATTCAACCTCAAAATACTTAGTAATACTTCCTACAAACAACAGGCAAAAGATCCCTAAATGGTCAGCCTTAAATATATATACATATGAGGAACACTAAATTCACTCAGTAGGTTATGAGTATGTATCTCTAAAAATAAGGAATACTAAGGAAAGGTCTTAATTTTAAGATTAAATTACTAGAGGAAAAACTGCAGCACATACCAAGGATTTCAAATAATTACTGAGCTTACCTAAATATTTTGAATTAAATGAAATTCAAAAATCTAAAAGAAATGGATAGATATATAAATGTCCATGACATATATAAGGTAAGCCAAACTAAAGTAAATAATTTAAAGAGAATATGAAAAAATTACATAGAAGGAGTAATTATCTAACTAAAAGGACATATGGCCAGACACCTACTGTGACTTATTCTACCAAAGTTGAAAAGAACAGCCACAAGCAATATAACTCAAATTATTCCATAAAGTGGAAATGAAAGTTACTTTTGACAAAATCAATAAGCTATATGAACCCTTAGCCAGACTAACCAAAGGGCACAGAGACTATATCCAAATTAACAAAATTAGAAATGAAAAGGGAGATATAACAACAGAAACTGAGGAAATTAAAAAAAATCATCAGATCCTACTACAAAAGCCTATACAACACAACTGGAGAATCTGGAGGAAATGGACAATTTCCTAGACAGATACCAAACGCCAAAATTGAATCAGGATCAAATAGATCACCTAAACAGTCCCATAACTCCCAAAGAAATAGAAGGAGTCATAGAAAGTCTTCCAACCAAAAAAAGCACAAGACCAGATTGTTTTAGTGCAGAATTCTATCAGATCTTCAAGGAAGACCTAATACCAATGCTCTTCAAACTATTCCACAAAATAGAAACAAAAGAAACACTAACCAACTCATTCTATGAAGCCACAATTACGCTGATATCAAAACCACACAAAGATCCAACTAAGAAAGAGAACTTCAGACCAATTTCCCTTAAGAACATCTATGCAAAAATACTCAATAAAATCCTTGCCAACCGAATTCAAGAAAACATCAAAACGATCATTCATCATGATCAAGTAGGCTTCATCCCAGAAATGCAGGGATGGTTCAATATACAGAAATCCATAAATGTAATCCACTACATAAACAAACTCAAAGGAAAAAATGGTTATTTCATTGGATGCTGAAAAAGCATTTGTCAAAATTCAGCATCCTTTCATGCTAAAAGTCTTGGCAAGAACAGGAATTCAAGGCCCATACATGAACATAGTAAAAGCAATATACAGCAAACCAGTAGCAAACATCAAACTAAATGGAGAAAAACTTGAAGCAATCCCACTAAAATCAGGGACAAGACAAGGCTTCCCCTTCTCTCCACATTTTTTCAATATAGTACTTGAGGTACTAGCTAGAGCAATTCGACAACATAAGGAAGTCAAGCGATACAAATTGGAAAGGAAGAAGTCAAACACTCACTATTTGCAGATGATATGATAGTGTACTTAAGTGACTCAAAGAACTCCATCAGAGAAATCCTACAACTGATAAACAGCTTTGGCAAAGTGACTGCTTATAAAATCAACTCAAGCAAATCAGTAGCCTTTCTATACTCAAAGGATAAGCAGGCTGAGAAAGAAATTAGGGAAATGACATCCTTCACAATAGCCACAAGCAATATAAAGTATCTTGGTGTGACTCTAACCAAACAAGTGAAAGATCTGTATGACAAGAACTTCAGGTCTCTGAGGAAGGAAATGGAAGAAGACATCATAAAATGGAAAAATCTTCCATGCTTGTGGATTGGCAGGATTAATATAGTTAAAATAGCCAACTTGCCAAAAGCAATATACAGATTCAATGCAATCCCAGTCAAAATCCCAATTCAGTTCAACCTAGAGTTAGGAAGAGCAATTCTCAAATTCATCTGGAATAACAAAAACCCAGGATAGCTAAAACTATTTTCAATACTAAAAGAACTTCTGGGGGAATCAGTATCCCGGACCTTAAGCAATACTACAGAGCAGTAGTGTTAAAAACTGCATGGTATTGGTACAGTGACAGGCAGGTGAATCAATGGAATAGGATTGAAGACCCAGAAATAAACCCACACGTCTATGGCCATGGCATCTTCAACAAAGGAGCTGAAAACTTCCAGTGGAAAAAAGATATCCTTTTCAACAAATGGTGCTGGCTCATCTAGAGGCAAGCATGCAGAAGAATGCGAATTGATCCACTCTTACTTCCCTGTACTAAGCTCAATTCCAAGTGGATCAAGGACCTTCACTTAAAGCCAGACACACGGAAACTAATAGAAAAGAAACGGGAAGGCCCTTGAGGACACTGACTCAGGGGTAAAGTTCCTGAACAGAACACTAATAGCTTATACTCTATGATCAAGAATTGACAAATGGGACCTCATAAAATTACAAAGTTTCTGTAAGGCAAAAGACACTGTCAAAAGGACAAATTGGCAACCAACAAATTGGGAAGAGATCTTCACCAATCCTACATTTGACAGAGGGCTAATATCCAATATATACAAAGAACTCAAGAAGTTAGACCCCAGAAAATCAAATACCCCTATCAAAAAATGGGGTACAGAGATAAACAAAGAATTTTCACCTGAATAACTTTGGATGGCTGAGAAGCACCTTAAGAAATGTTCAGCATCATTAGTCATTAGGGAAAATCAAATGAAAACTACCCTGAGTTTTCACCTCACACTAGTCAGAATGGCTAAGTTTAAAAACTCAAGAGATAGGAGGTGTAGGTGAGGATATGGAGAAAGAGGAACACTCCTCCACTGCTGGTGGAATTGTAAGCTGTTACAACACTCTGGAAATCAGTCTGAAGGTTCCTAAGAAAACTGGGCATGACACTTCTGGAGGACCCTGCCATACCACTCCTGGGCATATACCCAGAGGATTCCCCAGCATGTAATAACTCATGAAATTCTTAGACAAATGGATGGAGCTGGAGAACATCATACTAAGTGAGGTAACCCAGTCTCAAAAGAATACCCATGGTATGCACTCACTGATGAGTGGATATTATCCTAGAATCTTGGAATACTCAAGACACAATGCACATGCCAAATGATGTCCAAGTAGAAGGAAGATGTGGCTCCTGGACCTGGAAAGGCTCAATACATCAGTGTAGGGGAATACCAGAACAGGCAAGTGGGAAGGGGTGGATGGGGCAACAGGGCGGGGGTGGGGGGAAGGACATAAGGGACTTTTGGGGAGTGGGGAGCCATGAAATGGGAAATCATCTGAAATGTAAATAAAGCATATATCGAATAATAAAAAAGAAAGTTACATTTCTGAATTCTCTTACTGAAGCTAATGTTACCAATATACCATTAAATTCTAAACTGTCTTCAATTTCTTTCATTATTTCTTCCTGAAACAAGTCATCACTGAGTAGAGTGTTGGTCACCTCCCATGTGTATGTGGGCTTTCTAGTGTTTTGATCAGTATATATTCAAGGCTGTTAGCTCAAGAAAATGGAATGGCTTCCCCACAGTAAGCTCTTGTAAGATTTTCCAGCTTTGCCTCCAGACAAACTTTGAACCTGAGACTACTCTCGGGGGACTCCACAGAATTGTAGCTCCATTTCCAAGAACCAACAGGGATCAAACAGAACTGTCTCTATTTGCACAGTCTTTGTTTACATAGCTTCTTTAAATGACAGAGATATGCAGTGTCTTACACTCACCTCAAGTTCCCAGAACTGAATGTAAGCTAATGCAAAATGCCATCTTTCACATTGTAACATATGTAACTGCATACAACATAAGTTATACTAACAGGGAAAGCACTTATGCAAAGTGGAGATTCTCCTCATAGAAGCATACACTCCACGTTTCTTCTCTTATGCCCCAGCAAATCGTTCTTTCTGGTGTTCTAAATTTGTTTTCCTTCTCGTCTTTATAAAGTTCACTAATCTCTTATCACTAACTCCTTCCCTCCTAACATAGTGACAAGTCCACCACTTCCATTGAATTCTGTCTGTGCTCTGTGATTAGATGTTCTTGAGAAAACTAGACCTCACAGAATGCCCATATCTCCCCAGTTGTAATATTTTTTCACTCTTTAGCTTCCTGTAAAACATGTCTAGAGCCCTCAGTAGACCGATTGGCTGTCTGGTATTCATTTAAAATGGCTTGCATTAAAATATGTGATCTGTAGTGATTTAAATAGTGTCTTCGAATCAACACTTTCCATAAAACTAGAAGTAGAATACTCCCGTGTTTCTCTTTTATTCATTATGTTTGTATGTCACTAGAAAGAAATTTACTAAGGAATGGAGAAGAAATCCCAGTTCTTGATACCAGTAGCCTCCAGGTTCAAGAATTTGTATATATTCTTTGAAGTCTGCTTGGCTTCAGTAAAATATGTGAGTGTGGGTTTTGTAGAAAAATGTTTCATTATAGAGCAATGCTTCTATAATCAATATCTCTGTATAATATAAAATTTTTTTCAAAAAAGTAGATAGAACTATTGAAGACTTTTTATTGTTTTTCTTTATTTTAAAATTTGTCCTTAGTTATGAAACTAACTCAAATATAACATTATCAACTCTGTATCATTTACACAACTCATAGAATTAATCTCTCTATCCCTCTCTCTCTTTCACACACCCCAATGTGTGTGTGTGTGTGTGTGTGTGTATATGTGTATATATATATATATATATATATATATATACATATATATATATATAATTTATATTGTGGGCTTATTAGAATAACTAACAAGGTGTATTCCAACTAATCCAACAATGCTTACCTATGGAAGAAAAGTCCAAGAATCTAATAGTTGCTGAGACCCACAGTGTTGGCTGTCTCAACTCATCTTCTGAATATGCTTGAATCACAAAGAAGTAGACTTTAATGTCAGTGAAATAAATGGATGTATTAGCAAAGCAAGGACACACAGTCAAAGAACAGAATGTTCCCTCTCCCATGTCCTTATATATGCTTCCAGCAGAAGGTGTGGCCCAGATTAAAGGTGTGTCTTCTAGCCTCAGGATCCAAATTAGAGATGTGTCTTCCTTCCTCAAAGATCCAGACTTGAAATGGAATCACCCAATTCAAACCAAGCAGAATATCTTTCATGAGTATGCTCTCCCATTTGAATTATAATTCATTACAAATATAGTCACGTTGAAAACTAAGAATAGCCATTGTCTTAGTCAGGGTTTCTATTCCTGCAGAAACATCATGACCAAGATGCAAGTAGGGTTTATTCAGCTTATATTTCTACCTTTCTGTTCTTCACTAAAGAAAGTCAGTACTGGAACTCAAGCAGGTCAGCAAGCAGGATCTGATGCAGAGGCTACAGAGGAATATTTCTTACTGGCTTGTTTTCCCTGGTTTTCTCAGCTTGCTCTCTTGTAGAACACAAGACTAACAGCCCAGGGATGGCACCACCCACAATGGGCCCTCTTCCCTTGATCACTAACTGAGAAAATGCCCCACAGCTGGATCTCAGAGAGGCACTTCACCAACTGAAACTCCTATCTCTGTGATAACTCCAGCCTGTGTAATGTTGACACACACACACACACACACACACACACAAAAAAAAAAAAAAAAAAAAAACCAGAACAGCCATCAAAAATGCCATGGCAGTACATATTTATTTTCCTTAAGTTTTATGTGCTTGGATTCAAAGTTTTATTTCAGTTGAAAGTGTTTCTGGTTATGAAGCTTGATGTCACTGAAAGTCCTATGGACTTAGATTTTCTTAGAGAAAAACAATGCAAATTAATAACACCACACAGAAAACAAATGTTTCTATATTACTAATGTGTTTAAAAATCTCCACAATTCTTAAATAAAATTTACTTGAATATTATTAAAAATCTTCACTTTAAAAATACTACACAGCAATTAAAAATAATGAATTCATGCAATTTGTAGGTAAATGGTTAGACCTGGAAAATATCATCCTGAGTGAGTTAACCCAATCACAAAAGAATACACATGAAATGCAATCACTGATAGGTGGATATTAATGAGCCCAGAAGCCCTAAATACTCAAGGCACAATTTTTTTTTTTAGTTATTTTTATTTTCTATATTCTATGTTTACATTTCAAAGGCTTTCCCCTTTCCCAGTTCCCACCCACCATAGTTCCCATAGTTCTTTCCCCCCCCCCAACTATTCCCCAATCATTCCCCCTCCCACCTCGGTTTCTTTACTAAACTGGATGCAATCTTTACATGCCCAGGGTCCTCTCCTTTCTTCTTCTTGGGAATCATTTGACTTGCTATTTGTGTCTTGAGTATTTAGTGCTTCTGGGCTCATTAATATCCACTTATCAGTGATTGCATTTCATGTGCATTCTTTTGTGATTGGGTTAGCTCACTCAGGATGATATTTTCCAGGTCTAACCATTTACCTACAAATTGCATGAATTCATTATTTTTAATTGCTGAGTAGTATTCCATTGTATAAATATACCACATTTTCTGTATCCATTCCTCCTTTGAGGGATATTTGGGCTCCTTCCAATTTCTGGCTATTATAAACAAGGCTGCTATAAACATAGTGGAGCATGTGTCTTTATTGCATGTAGGGGAATCCTCTGGGTATATGCCCAGGAGTGGTATGGCAGGGTCCTCTGGAAGTGACATGCCCAATTTTCTGAGGAACCACCAAACTGATTTCCAGAGTGGTTTTACCATTTTGCAATCCCACCAACAGTGCAGGAGTGTTCCTCTTTCTCCACATCCTCGCCAGCATTTGTTGTCTCTTGAGTTTTTAATCTTAGCCATTCTGACTGGTGTGAGGTGGAATCTCAGGGTTGTTTTGATTTGCATTTCCCTGATGACTAATGATGTTGAACATCTCTTAAGGTGTTTCTCGGCCATCCGAATTTCTTCTGGTAAAAATTCTTTGTTTAGCTCTGTGCCCCATTTTTTGATAGGGTTATTTGTTTCTTTGCGGTCTAACTTCTTGAGTTCTTTGTATATATTGGATATTAGCCCTCTGTCGGATGTGGGGTTGGTAAAGATCTTTTCCCACTTTGTTGGTTGCCGTTTTGTCCTTCGGACAGTGTCCTTTGCTTTGCAGAAACTTTGTAATTTTATGAGGTCCCATTTGTCGATTCTTGATCTTAGTGCTTACGCTATTGGTGTTCTGTTCAGGAACTTTTCCCCTGTGCCCAAGTCCTCCAGGGTCTTCCCAAGTTTCTTTTCTAATAGTTTCAGTGTGTCTGGTTTTATGTGGAGGTCCTTGATCCACTTGGAGTTGATCTTAGAGCAAAGAGATAAGAGTGGGTCAATTCGCATTCTTCTGCATGTTGACCTCCAGTTGAACCAGCACTTTTGTTGAAAAGGCTATCTTTATTCCATCGGATGGTTGTGGCTCCTTTATCAAAGATCAAGTGACCATAAGTCTGTGGGTTAATTTCAGGGTCTTCAATCCTGTTCCATTGATCTGTTTGCCTGTTGCTATACCAATACCATGCAGTTTTTAACACAATTGCTCTGTAGTACTGCTTGAAGTCAGGGATATTGATTCCCCCAGAAGTCCTTTTATTGTTGAGAATAGTTTTAGCTATCCTGGGTTTTTTGTTGCTCCAGATGAATTTGAGAATTGCTCTTTCTAGATCTATGAAGAATTGATTTGGGATTTTGATGGGGATTGCATTGAATCTGTATATTGCTTTTGGCAAGATGGCCATTTTTACTATATTGATCCTGCCAATCCAGGAGCAAGAAATATTTTTCCATCTTCTGAGGTCTTCTTCGATTTCTTCCTTCAGGGACTTGAAGTTCCTGTTGTACAGATCTTTCGCTTGTTTGGTTAGAGTTACGCCAAGATACTTTATGTTGTTTGTGGCTATTGTGAAGGGTGTTATTTCCCTAATTTCTTTCTCTGCCTGCTTGTCCTTTGAATACAAGAAGGCCACTGACTTGCTTGAGTTAATTTTATAACCTGCCACTTTGCTGAAGTTGTTTATCAGCTGTAGAAGTTCTCTGGTGGAGTTTTTTGGGTCGCTTAGGTAAACTATCATATCCTCTGCAAATAATGATAGTTTCACTTCTTCCTTTCCAATTTGTATCCCTTTGACTTCCTTATGTTGTCTAATTGCTCTTGCTAGAACTTCAAGTACTATATTGAAAAGATATGGAGAGAGAGGGCAGCCTTGTCTAGTCCCTGATTTTAGTGGGAATGCTTCAAGTTTCTCTCCATTTATTTTTATGTTGGCTACTGGTTTGCTGTAGATTGCTTTTACTATGTTTAGGTATGGGCCTTGAATTCCTGCTCTTTCCAAGACTTTTAGCATGAAAGGATGCTGAATTTTGTCGAATGCTTTTTGAGCATCTAATGAGATGACCATGTGGTTTTTTTCTTTCAGTTTGTTTATGTAGTGGATTACATTGATGGATTTCCATATATTGAACCATCCCTGCATCCCTGGGATGAAGCCTACTTGATCATGGTGGATGATCGTTTTGATGTGCTCTTGGATTCGGTTAGCAAGTCACTTCTTGCTGGCCAAAGGGAAAATCCACCAGGAAGAGCTCTCAATACTGAACATCTATGCTCCAAATGCAAGGGCACCCTCCTTCGTAAAAGAAACCTTACTAAAGCTTAAAGCACACATTACACCTAACACAATAATTGTGGGTGACTTCAACACCCCACTCTCCTCAATGGACCGATCAGGAAAGCAGAAACTAAACAGGGACACAGTGAAACTAATTGAAACTCTGGACCAATTGGATTTAACAGATATATATAGAACATTTCATCCTAAAGCTAAAGAATATACCTTTTTCTCAGCACCGCATGGTACCTTCTCCAAAATAGACCATATAATCGGTCACAAGACAGATGTCAACAAATACAAGAAGATCGAGCTAATCCCATGCCTCTTATCAGATCACCATGGAGTAAGAGTGGTCTTCAATAGCAACAAAAACAACAGAAAGCCCACATACACATGGAAACTGAACAATACTCTACTCAATGACACCTTGGTCAAGGAAGAAATAAAAAAAGAAATCAAAGACTTTTTAGAATTCAATGAAAATGAAGGTACAACCTACCCAAATCTATGGGACACAATGAAAGCAGTGCTAAGAGGAAAACTCATAGCTCTAAGTGCATCCAAAAAGAAACTGGAGAGAGCATACACTAGCAGCTTAATGGCACACCTTAAAGCCCTGGAAGAAAAACAAGTTAATTCACCCAGTAGGAGTAGAAGACAAGAAATCATCAAACTCAGGGCTGAAATCAATCAAATAGAAACAAAGAGAACCATACAAAGAATCAACAAGACCAGGAGCTGGTTCTTTGAGAAAATCAACAAGATAGATAAACCCTTAGCCAGACTAACCAAAGGACACAGAGACAGTATACAAATTAACAAAATTAGAAATGAAAAGGGAGACATAACAGAAACTGAGGAAATTCAAAAGATCATCAGATCCTACTACAAAGGTCTATACTCAAAACAACTGGAGAATCTGGAGGAAATGGACGATTTCCTAGACAGATATCAAATACCAAAATTAAATCAGCATCAAGTAGACCAGCTAAATAGTCCCATAACCCCTAAAGAAATAGAAGGGGTTATAGAAAGCCTCCCAACCAAAAAAAGTACGGGACCAGATGGTTTTAGTGCAGAATTCTACCAGACCTTCAAAGAAGACTTAACACCAATACTCTCCAAACTATTCCACAAAATAGAGACAGAAGGGACACTGCCCAACTCATTCTTCGAAGCCACAATTACGCTAATACCTAAACCACAAAAAGATCCAACAAAGAAAGAGAACTTCAGGCCAATTTCTCTGATGAATATAGATGCAAAAATACTCAAGGCACAATTAACAAGTCAAATGATTCCCAAGAAGAAGAAAGGAGAGGACCCTGGGCCTGTAAAGATTGAATCTAGTTTTGTAGAGAAACCGTGGGGGGAGGGAGAATGATTGGGGAATAGTTGGGGGGGAGAGAAATTATGGGACATATGGTGGGGGGGGAACTGGGAAAGGGGAAAGCCTTTGGAATGTAAACATAGAATATAGAAAATAAAAATTAAAAAAAATTCTTCATATTAAGTGGCTCTTTATGGACTAAGAACTTACGTTAACCACCATTGTAATAAAAGAATTTTCACATAGACACTATGGCGCTGAAACTGCTGTGGCAACTTAGTGAACATTTGGCACCTGTGAATAAGCAGAACACCAGAGAGTAGCTGGAGTGATACTGTTAACCCTCCTCACTGAGGAGGAAAGGGCACTCTTGCCACAGTCTCTCCCAGGATTCCATTTCTTCCTTTTTCCCACTGAGATGGAGAAGGTATTAATTTGCTTCCACCTTGTCAGAAAAGTAAATGCAAAATGAACACATGTGAAGACTCACTTTGATCCATAAACATGCCACACAGTTTCCCTCTATGTTAGGAAACCAAGATTGCTGAATAAAATGGATTAGTTACAAAGAAGGAGAAAACGGTCCTAGTTTTCTTCTATCAAGTGACCCTACAGAAATTTTATAGAAAATAAAATATAAGACAGAAATACGACTGAGCGAATTCATCTGGGCATTGACTGCCAGACTTTGTAAAATCTCTTCGTGTAGTTCAAATTCCTCTGACTGATTCCAAAGCTTCAAACTACACACTCTACCCATGCAATTTCATAAAAGATTTTTAAATATTTAGTACCCCTTATTTCAATTGTCTATGAAGAATGTTTGTTTTCTATCAAAGATGGCTACAACAACAACCAATCCTCCATAAACCTCTTCCATTTTGTGAAATATTTTGGTACTTGGCTGCTTGTTCAAGTACCTGTAATTCCAGAAATTCCTATCACACTGTTTTCTTTCATGGCCACTTATGAATTAGGAAATTGCTGTCAGGTCTAGAGCAGAACTCTTATCAATGTTATAAAGGCATGTGTGGGAATAATCACTTAAGTGAGTTTTCCTTTTCACGTGCTCATTTTTTCTACTTTCAGATGGCTCTGCAACCCCCTGCCCTGGAGTAAATTGCCTTGTGGAGTTCCTTTTGCTTTGTTCCTGGTCTCTTTTGTGGCGGAGTCCTATTCTGTCTAACAGTCTATATATAAATCACCATATATAGTCTATATATGGTCACCAATTCTCTCTTTTTCAATTCTCTCCTGCATGAGCTATAGAAGTTGAATCATGTGTGTGTGTGTGTGTGTGTGTGTGTGTGTGTGTATATATGTATATATATATATATATATATACAGACATGAAACATCGATAAGACAGTAACAGTAGATGAATTTTGTTAAAGGCTGACACTGGCTAGGTTTAGTATCCATAGAGAAAAACATGAGTCAAACCAGCACAGTACACTACTGCATATAAATAACTATTTTCTGTTTTGGCTTCCAGAGATTGCTATATTTTGACATTTTATCTTTTCAAACAATTCATATTGAAACTTATCTCTATGGCAGAGGTGAGATTCACTGGAGGGGATTAGGTCCTTGTGAAGAGGACAATAAGAGGGCTTTGGGTGAGGGATTTCATCTAAGCTCTTTCTCCATGTGACAGGACAAGTTTTCACATAACCCTCTGAATTCCACCCTATGAGGTCCTAGCATTCCGGGCCTAAGTGTTGTCACTTTCATCGTGGATTTCCTAGATAATGATAAGAAAACACATTTATGCTCTTTAAATTTTAAGGTATTTCATCATTGATTATTAGACAAAGTTTATATGCAGATAAAGCATAAAATATTTATCTAATTATACATATCACTTCTGATTTAGCTCTGCATCGTAATTATGAGGAAAATCATAGCAATAAATCATCTTAATTTTTGAAGATGGAAATATTCTTCTTTTAAAATTATTACATCATAATTGGCAATGTTTTACGTACCTTATGTATGTATGTATGTATGTATGTCTATGTGTGAAATAAAATTGATGTTATCCTCTGACATGTTATAATAGATACAAATAAAGCTAGCATTATTCTTTGTAGTTGTATAGGAACTTCATTTTCATTGTCTATAATCATGATATTAAATCGAAAAAAAACAAATAATTGAGTTGGTACAGGCTATACTGTCAGGAGGGTAAAATTTTCTTATGTTCTGACTTCATGTTAAGGTCAGTTAGTGTTAACACTTTCTCCTTTAGGAACATGTAGCTTGTAAGAATAAAGTTTTATTTATTTTTGTTTCATTTATTCATATTCAGTTAAATGTATATTTATTTAAATGACATATATGTGGAAATATGGAATCAATTACTATAAATTAACAATTTTATGCATGTTTTTGATGTGACTTGAGTATTATTATTATTATATTAGATTATGGACTTTAAAGATGCGCATCTTATAAATTATTTTAACCAGAGATCACTAAAAAATTTATAAATGGATAGCTTCAAATTTTGTTTAGGACTTGCTAATCATGAATTCTTATTATTTAGCATCTTGATGCAGAGATTAGAAAATAAGTTTATTCAGAAAAACATCACATAGTAATATTGAGAGCATTAAGGTGAACAGAGAAAAGCCAACTTATATGCCTTTACTTTGACAGGGAAACAATTGGGTTTAATTGCTGTCATAAAATGATGTATAGATGTGATACCCAAATGTGATGTCTACAAGATTATTAAACCATTTATGAAATGATATTAGGAAAACATTTCTATTCTATATTTTAAGGGCTACTATTCAGTCATATTTCTTCATTTCTTATATATTTTACGGATAAAATATTCATTTAGAACAGTATTCCCCCCTATGGTAACTGGAGTCTAGTAAAGTAGGTCTTAATATTTCAAACATGAAGAAAGGCTGTTGTTTGTAGATGGTACAGAAATAGAATATCATGCTGCAGTAATCTGTTATCCTATCAAATATGGTGACTGTAAGTATGTATGGATAAATGTTGACTACTTGTTATCCTCTTAGACTGACTGTGACAGGATAAACACATCCATGAATTCTCAACAATATGGCTGCCTGAACAAGATAAGAACAATGGCATCACCACTAAATATATGCAGGGAAAATTCCACATGAACGTTATCCCCAGATAAAGACTCACAGATCATGAATGGGATAAAGGAGAACTAGTCTTCTACTCAATGAGCATCTAGAGGATATCTAATCACAAGTGGTCATCCCTGAGCCTATCTATATAGAAACATGATCAAGCATCTGTCTCTCTCTCCTCCCCCTCCCTCTCTGTCTCTTTTCCTGTTTCTTTCTCCATGCTGTGTGTGTGTGTGTGTGTGTGTGTGTGTGTGTACAGTACAGTAAGCCAAATATAGAAGGAAAGGATACGAGGAATTGGCAGTGGGGTGAAAGATAGAATTAATTTTGATATAGTGTCCATATATGAGGGTTTTCAAACATGTTAGCTATTATTGATTAAATAAAAATTAAAGGTTAATACTCAGATTCCTGTTAGCTAACACAACCTGTGGGCTTCCTTACCTAGGTTCTCATCATCAAATGAAGCTTTCCATATCAATATTGTCTTATATCTAACTCAATTATTGGGCAAAGTATTCCAGGAGAACCCCAAGACAGGCTCTTTCCAAGAATATAAACTTTCTCTGCACAAAATGACATCAAGGTCCCATTTCTTAAGAGAACACTATACAGCTCATTGAACATAGAGAATTCTAACTGAAGCCTACATACTGCTTTTACAACTAAGTGCTAAAGGCTAGGATCTTTGGTACAGGAAGGTACTCTGCATGGTACCACAGAATAAATATAAACAACAAGTTAGCTATAGCCCATACATATAATGCTGCACTGCTAGCAAAATATGCTAGGGAAGTGGTGGCATAAAACTTGTGGGAATGACCTAGCAATATTTGATTTGACTTAATGCTCACTCCAGGGTATTGGTCCCATGTACTCAACTCTATCTGGGTGACCAAGAACCTAAAACAGGAAAGCCCACACACCTAGACTACTATTCTAAACCAAACACTACTATTCTAAATAAAACAACACACACACACACACACACACAAACACAAAACATCAAAAGCAATATAGCAATAAAATGACTCCTAATGACATTCTGCTCTACACATAGACCTGATAGATAAGTGCTTTCTATATTCATCATCAGGAAAGCTTCTTTCTCCAACAGATGGAAAGGAATACAGAGACCCACAGCCAAACATTATGCTCAGAGGTTGAATCTTTGGAACATGAATTCCTAAATAAGAGTGATATATACATCAAATCACTCCCTTAAGTCATTCCTGATCAGGAGGTTGAAAGAGTATAAGAACCAGAGGATATGAAGGACATCAAAAATTTTGAGGCCCTTTAAATAAAAAGGACTAAAGCAAATATGAACTCACATAAGCTGAGGCAGGATACATAGATGTCCTATACATGTATACAACAGATGGAGTCCTAGAAATGAAAAGAGAAGCAGACAAATGCCTCCATCTAAACCCAGAATATATCTCCAATCAATAACCACTTGTAAATGAAAATTATGTTTCATACAAGGGAGTCTCTTTAGAGAAACACACTACTTATACATGTAGGCTTCATGCCCACTAGTAGATGCTCATAGAAAAACTAACTCAGTAGCCAATGCAATATTTGGAGTTTCCTGGTCCCCTATTGTCTTGGCAAGGCTTTATTTATTTAATTTTTCAATGGTATTTTATTTTACCTTATTTTTTCATTTTATTTATTTGAGTTTTCCACTTTAATCTTTTCATGGATTCCTTCCTATGGAAATTTGTGAGTCTCTGCTTTTGGCGACTTCATTTGGGCTTGATTGTTGTGTCAAATTTCAACAAGTCAATTTTTGCTCCTCATTATATTATATTTTATTCTTAACTCTTAGAAGCCTATTTCTTTTTTAATGAGAAAGAGAAGGGGGAAATTCCAGATTTGAGGAAAGGGGAGGTAGACTAAGACAGATAGAAGGAGCAGAAACCATAATTAGGATATGTTATGAGTGAAAAAAATCGACTTTTAATAGAGCAGGAAAAGACTGTTGAGACTTTATAAATGTATAGAGGTGATTACACAATTATATCTGCCTTATAACAAGCCTTTTCATTTCCCGGATAAGTTTGTTAAAAATTGATTTCTGATGTTATAAAAATAAAAAAAAAATCAATGTATTTTAACTTAAGGGAAGATGCCAACATTTGCAATAAATATGCATAGCAACATCTAATTAGCTCATTCAACACTTACAGAGAAATGTTTGTGCACATGGTGACTACAGCTCTGTACTCCAGAGAGTCTTATGTCTACTCAGGGACTTCTTTCTCCCCATTCACTTAAAGTTGGCAAAGAGATTCTTGTTTAGTCTCACACACAAACACTAGAAATACTGCTCTCCGCTATTCATTTTTACTTTTTGGTTTTAGATGAGTGGTGTTTGTCTGTTTGGTTGTTTAGGCCATAACATAATACAACATACCTTTAATCTCAGCACTTAGAACACAGGCATGCGAATCTCTGAGTTTAAGGTCAGTCTGAAAAGTAAGTCCTAGGACTGTCAAGATTAGGCAGTGAGTGAGTTGGAAAACAGAAAGTTGTTGATAATATACTAGAACAAGGAGATGGGCCATGCTCCAACCACAGGAAGAAGCAGAAGTCTATAGCTTTGGCCATGTGGCTGTGGATTTAGAGTCAAGAGTAGAAGAGATTACTGGGACAACTGACTGGTTAGCTAGAACTAAAAATTTAGCAGTGAAAAAGAAAAAAACAGCATCACTAAAGTGAAATAATATTCTGGGGAGTATTTTATGAGCATACAAAGAAACAGAAGACAATATTGGAGAAAGCAGTACCATGAGGTGACCACCAAGAGCAGCAGCAGCAGTGGAGTGGAATCAATCTGACTCTAGAGTACTACAGACAACAGAGCTGAAGAAGTGACTTAAGCCCTTTAGAGGTGCCCAGAAGGGCATGTGGGTATCCTAGATGTTGGAACAAGAAGCTGTAAAGTTTAATTTGCCTTGGAGACACCAAAATGTTAAGATGTGCCAGAGTTGTGGGATGTCTGCTGAGGAAAGCTCAGGGAGTGGAAACAGCCCAAGAGAAATAAGTTTATCTCTGTCAAAAAAGATGAAAGACGTTAGAAATCTGAACAGAGCTTTTACATCATACATGTAGATGCAGAGATTGGAATTTGCCCAGTTGGTTTTTGGTGTTGCTGTGATCCAGCATTTCCTCACTATGACATTTTATAATGGTAGTACATATTTTGTCATTTTGGAGGTATATGATCTGCTCTTTGATTTTGATTTTATAGTGTTCTACAATTAAATGTTTGAATAAATCTCAGTAGATACTTAGAACATTTCACTTTTAATATTGTCTGAACTGCCACAGTCTATGGGTACTTTTGACATTGGTCTAAATATACTTTTCATTACTCTATTCCTAGATATAGTTTCCATAGACTCATATTTGAACAAGACTATGGGAGCCAGGAAGTGGATATGCTTGGCTGAGGGGTTGTGAACCTATTATGAAATGTGACCTTGTTGGAATAGGTTTGGCCTGTTAGAGGAATTATGTGATGGGTAGTCAGGCTTTGAGGTGTACTACTGTTTAAGTTCTGCTCCTGTGAAAGAGTGAGTCCCCTCCTGGCTACCTTTTGATCAAGATGTAGAACCTCAGCTCTTTCACTAATAACATGTTGCCCAGATGCTACCATGCTTCTCACCATGATGCTAATTGTCTGAATCTCTGAAACTGTAAACTATCCCCAATTACATGTTTTATTTTAAAGAGTTCTCCTGGTCAAACTGTCTCTTCATAGTAATATAACGCTAAGATAGGATAAGATAGTTATATGTATCCTTTGAGTTCATATGCTAATGTCTACATCTTGGAGTAGCTTATCAAGATCAATACAAGAGAACTTGAAGCATAACTGAGACTATAATTAAGTAATATATTATTATTATTATTATTATTATTATTATTACCCAAATAGATATTAACCTCCACTAGGTTCATTTTTTTACTCTCAGAAGGGAAAAATTTAGAAATGGGTGTATACCTGAAGAGACAAAAGTACCAGTTCTGCTCCCACACCAGCCATCAATCTTAAATTGTGGAAGTGTTTTAAAAAATATTGAAAGTATTACAAACAGGATTTTATTCATAATGCACTGTTTTTTGTTTTGTCTATATGATTATTACATTTATTGAATTATATTCTGAAAACAAAACATATAGCTTAACAATAAAGAATATGAAATATTTTAGATAGTTTCATGCATGAAAACAAATTTGATGATAAACATATCATTTTAAGTATTTGCAAATGTACTTAAAGTGTGAGTTCAAGAATACTTGTGCTCTCACACAAGTGCAGAGGTCAAAGATAACCTTTCCTGTTTCTTTAGTGTTTTCTTTCTACCTCATGGTTTCAAGGTTTTAAAATAAGATGTTAACAGGGTCCTCTAGAAGTGTCATGCCCAGATGTTCCTCAGTGGAGGAATGGATATAGAAAATGTAATATATTTACACAATAGAATATTATTCAGCAATTAAAAACAATGAATTCGTGAAATTTGTAGGCAAATGGTTGGAACTGGAAAATATCATCCTAAGTGAGGTAACCCAATCACAAAAGAACACACATGGAAGGCAGTCACTGATACGTGGATATTAGCCCAGAAGCTTCAAGACACAATTCGCATATCAATTGATTCCCAAGAAGAAGGAGATTACCAGGACAGAGAAGTGGAGGATGTTGATTGAGGAACAGGCAGAGGGAAGAGGGCTTATGGGACTTATGGGGAGAGGGGAACTGGGGAAGGGAAAATCATTTTGAGTATAAACAAAGAATATAGAAAAGAAAAAAATAAAGAAAAAAAAAACCTTAGGCTTTGAAAACTGAGCAGCATCATTTCTTTCCCTAGAGCTATTTCATGGGTCCTCATAGTCTGTTTGGAAAAAAATCACCACCACCCCCATCACCACCACCACAATGAAGAAAACTGGTTACTTATTATGAAAAACAAATCCTGGAAGAAGAAAATAAAGAAAGCCAGTGGAGAGAAATGTGAAATGTACAACATGTCACATTGCAAAATAAATAAATATATTTTAGTTCCTCAATTAACTAGTAATTAGAGCTTCCTGACCCATTTGAGCTGTTCTTGGAAGTCAACTTTTAAAATTTAAATTTCAAGAATTGGGTTATTTTGTTTTAGTTTGCTTTGTTTTTTTTTCCAACTAATGAATTAAGAACTGCACCTTTTCAAAGTATTTCACTCAAAGAGAAGGATGGTTCACAGAGAGTAGAATGAAGTATTAGAAAATTTTCCAATTTTTCTATTTGTAAATGCATAGAGAAGTATAGATTCTATGGGAAATGTATAGACTCTCATGTTTAAAAAATGATGATAGTCCATAGAGATAGCTATAATGTAAAAAACATTGATTTTATTCTTAAATTTGCTATTATTTTCTTGCAACAAAAGCACTGACAAAATTTACAGTTTCAACAGTATTATATTTTATCATGATCTAAGGAACTTACCAGCATACTATAGAAATTTCTCTTTTTATTCAAGGAATACTCTTTAGTGTGTGGAAGCCACATTTTATTATTGATTCAAAATTTCTGCATTTCTCATTTTCCTTTTTGACCTCTTGAATAACTTGGTACTACTGCCAGCAGACTGTAAATGCATTTTGTCTAAGAGGATTGTATATTTACTTTCATAATTAAGAATAGAATTGCTTTACCAATTCTACATTCCATCTTTTATTAATGTCTGCTTGCATTGTGTTTGATGATTCATGATATCATATGTCTACAATCCATGTTCTAATCCAACTCAAACTGGTCATTTTGCAAATAATAGATTAAACTGATATAGCTGTCTCCTGAGAGACTCTGCTAGTACCCGACAAATACAGAGGTGGGTGCTCCCAACCAACCGTTGGACTGAGCACAAGGTCCCCAATGGAGGAGCAAGAGAAAGGACCAAAGGAGCTGAAGGAGCTTGCAGCTCCATAGGAGGAACAACAATATGAACCAACCAGTACCCCCAGAGCTCCCAGGGACTAGATTACCAACCAAAGAGTACACATGAAGGGATCCATGGCACTAGCTGCATATGTAGCAGAGGATGGCCTTGTTGGACATCAAAGGGAGTAGAGGTCCTTGGCCCTGAGAAAGCCCAATGCCCCCAAATTATCATCATTTATAAACATAAGAATCAATACATTTCCCATATAATCTATACTTCTCTGTGCATTTGCAAATAGACAAACTGGAAAATCTTCTAATACTTCATTCTACTCTCTGTGAAACACCTTCCTTTTGAGTGAAATACACTGAAAAGGTTGAGTTCTTAATTCATTAGTTGAAAAAAATCAAAACAAACCAAAACAATATAACACAATTCTTGAAGTTTAAATTTTAAAAGTTGACTTAAATAGGGGAATGTCTGGACAGGAAAGCAGAAGTGGTTGAGTTAGCAAGCAGGGGGAAGGGAGAAGATAAGGTGTTTTCAGAGAAGAAACCAGAAAGGGGATAACATTTGAAATGCAAATAAAGAAAATATCTAATAAAAAAACCCTTGTATGTATTGGAGATACATCAATGGACAACATACTATACCAAACTGTGTTGGCAGTACGTTGTCTAAGACAAAGTATATATGCATGTGTATATATATATATATATATATATATACACACATACATATATATACATATATATATGTATATATATATATATATTTGTGTGTGTGTGTACAAAATAGAATATTGGAATGTATTGATGAAACAATATTAAATTTACTATAGATATAGTCTAAAAGTCGAATAAAACCCAAGATGTCAAATGCTATATATATATCTATATATCTATATCTATATCTATATCTATATCTATATCTATATCTATATCTATACCTATACCTATACCTATACCTATACCTATACCTATATCTATATCTATATCTATCTATCTATCTATCTATCTATCTATCTATATATATATATATATATACACACACACACACACACACACACACACACATATATATTCCATGTGAAGGTCAGAAAACCTTCTGTGAGCTACTGTATGGGTGCTGAGAACTGAATCCAGATCCTTTGCAAGAATACCTTTAATCTTTGAGTCATTTCTTCAGCCCCTATTAATATATTTGTAAATAGATAATTTTATTATCCAAACTTAAAGAGTAGTTAGTAACATGGTATTGTAGTTATAATTCCTTTAATGTACAATGACAAAAGTAATCATATGATAGTTAATCTACAACATAATGTAGAAAATATATCATATGTATTTTTTATTGAATGCAATATTTTCATTACATTTTTAGATGATTTAAAACTTCAGATATTCTTCTATGTGCAGTTTTTATATGTCTAAAGAAGTATAGATAACATATCTAAAGTAAGCAACTAGATATATTTGCCATATTGTAGAAATTCATGACATCAAATGGAAAGAAAAAATTTAAGCTACACTCAATTATGCAACAATGATCTCAGATCTCAATAAACTGATAACACTTGTTTTTTATTTAAATAAGCCTTGTTTTCATGCTAAATACATTATGAAAGATTAATATTTTGAAAGAGCTACAAAATGTTTTATGGAATAGTGTGTGAAGGAAATAATAATCCATTTAAGAAGAATAGCACAGTATTTATAAGCTATTTGAAATTACCTTTAGAGAAAGAAAGCACTGTGCTGAGATAATAGCAAAAGCGCTGGAACTAAGAGTGGCTGAGAGTTCTTTCAATTGTGAATTGAGTTCTGAAGGACTGAATTTTAAAATGGTCTATATGGTCATTAACAGATCAAATGAAAGGTAGAGAAAAATAGGGAGGTAGATAAAGAGATGATAGGTAGACAGACAGACAGATGATTGATAGATAATAAAACATATAGATGAAAACTGTCTATAAATAAACATACTGAGGTTAGGTTGATACTCAAATATTCCAGAGAGTATATTTGGATTTCTGACCACTTTATTTTAAACAATATGATAAAGATGGATGGTGTAACATTGATCATTTCAGGTATATATACATCTATTAGTTAACCTCATAGGTTACTAGATGTTTTTGGTAATTGTTTACCAAATTATTTGCTTACTATTTTCAAAATTTTAGGAGAGTAAGGAAGAACAATTTTTATTTGGCCAGATTGTACCTATATTTAGTCACAAATTTTTAAAACTTATACCATTTTTAAAGTAAAAATAACTAAGTTATAAAAATATGGGCCCACAGAATTGTAGAGTAGGATAGAAATTTAAAAACTATCTTGTGAGTTTTTTATGGTCACTTCAACAATATCGGGGATAATTCTGGAGTTAATCAGAACAGCAGTAATCATAAAAGGTATTATCAGCCTGGCTTCCAAGGATTTCTGTCATATTTTACTAGCCACTGATAAACATGAAGTAAACAAATTGAGGAAGGGAAACTCATCTCAGCCCTCAGTATATTCACAGTTCATTGTAAATTGTATAAAATACATTAGAAATCATAATGCACTGTTTTAACCATTCTACTTGTATCATAACCATCCTGATTTAATGAATCCTTCTCTAAATTCCACATATATTTATCACTTCTTTATTACATACATCTGGCCAGATGTTGCAGTTAATCCCACGGAGTGTGAGAAACCTTTATTGAAGAAAATTTTAGGTACAAAAAGATGATCAGAATTTCATAAAGTGGAAACAATAGCAATGCTGAGTACTGAGCAGCACAGAGGTATGTGGAAAGGGTCCTTGGGTGGCTCTGACAATATGTGAAGACCCTTTGGGAAATCATGCACTCTCCTGTGATTTCCACAGGGAGATGAAGAAAAATGTCTTAGAGAAGAGAAATCACTATTATAATTATTCATCTTTAGTCTTTTTATGTTTTTAAAATGTTGAAATATTTTACTGTCAAAGAATAGTGAACAAAAAAAATCTCATATTCTTAAAATCATAGCAATAAACCTTTTAACTAGTTACTATTTTGGCTCCATAAAAGTAATATTTTTTAAAAAAGAAAAATGTATTATCACTTATATTTTACCATAAAACTACTTTTATTCTACATGATACACATTATATGAACATATGTATGTGTTTTGAGCTTATATGTATATTTTATGTATGACTATGTGCTATATATGCTTGGATACATTGTTTATAGGTATATTATATTTGTTATTATGTATATATCTGCAAATGTGTGTATGTTTGTGTGTATGTGTGTGTGTTTATGTATCTGTGTGTACATGTGTTCTTTGTATACTATCAGTTTAGCTATAGATGTGGTCTTATATTTTTCATGGTATGTACTCTGGCAACACAATCTTGCATATAATGTATATAATGTGGCCTTTGGTTACTTCTCATGTTTGCCAGTCTAAGTGTTGCATGTTATTGCTTAATCCCACTGCTCTTATCTCTGAATACTCTAGGTACTGCTTTCTTAGAAAATGAAATCTATAATAATTTAAATGGTGTATTTACATTTAATGAGTTTGAATTTAAAATTCAGCACCAATTTCTATATACATGTAGATAGTAAAGATTATGTAAAGACTAAAATAATCTGATAATTTAGTAGTATAAATAAAATGTGGATTTTGAAGTCAAGACACTACATAAATTATGGTTTGTGGTATACACATGTGGTCTTCTGTATGAATCACTTGTAATAAAATGTTTCTTTTTTTGAATCCTATAGAGATTTTGCAACGGGTCAACTTTTCAATAGCAAATCTCAAGACATACTTACCCAAAGTCGCATAGGCCTGGACCACAAAATCCACAGTGATCTACACAGGTGCTCCTATTATCTGGTGTTTATATGGTCCTTCAAAAAGTAGAGACTTTTTTTATTTTATATTTATGCATTTATTTTCTTGTTTTTGTTAATAGATATATTATTTGACAATTTCTTCTATATTCTTTGTTTACATTCTAAAGGCTTTCCCCTTTTCCAGTTACCCCCTCACCATATGTCACATAAGTCCTCTTCCCCCTGCCCATTCCCCAATCACCCCCACCCTTTCTCTGTTCTGGTACTCTCCTACAAAATGGTTGGATCTGGAAAACATCATCCTAAGTAAATTAACCCAATCACAAAAGAAAACATATGAAATGTAATCACTGATAAGTAGATATTAAAGAACCCAGAAGCTCTGAATACTCAAGGCACAATTAGCAAATCAAAAGATTCCCAAGAAGAAGGAAGGAGAGGACAGTGGTCCCAAAAAGTAGAAACTTTTATTCTCAAGAGCATAATCATTGGTTAGTATTAACATAAAGTATATAGCAATCACTATTAAAATGGTGCTGTCAAGCAGTTAAATTACTATATTTCATAAATTTAAAATAGTATTGTAACATTGAGATTTTTATATCTAAAACAATACTTTAAATATATTTTGATGATATTCTTTCCCTTTTCCAAGTTCATTTAGATTTTTCCTGTGATCTCACTACCCACCCATCTTTAAGTTCTTTCTCAAAATTTTACACAAAAACTTAGTATACAAAACCTATCACCAAAACAAAAAAAATAAATAAAATAATATGCAAAAACAAAAATAAACCAACAGAGAACTACACCAATCTCTAACCAAATAAAATAACACGAAAAGATTGAGGAGTCCATTAGTTGTTTGTCTACTACTCCTGAACATGTGGACTGCTCTGGAGTGGTTGATGTAGCCAGTCCAACTCCATTGGAGAAATTTAGTTTCTCTCTCCCAACAGGTATAAACGGCCAGTCAGTTCTTAACCTCTACCTTAAAGTCTAGGTTTTTATTCATTTATTCATCTGTTCATCATTGCTTTGTAAATATAATAAAACAAAATATAAAATAACACAAAATCTGAGGATCTGAGGCAGGCCTGTTTTGGGGATTGTTCTAATGCTTTCTCTGTATTCGGTTCTTAAAATTTGCATGTCCAGATGTGGAGGGTCCCTGTTCTCAATTGGCTTTTGATTGATTAATAAAGAGCTAGGGGCCAATGGCTGGCCAGAGTTAAAGAGGGTGGACTTTTATGATTCCTTGGCAAGAAAAATAGGGGAGAGGAAGGGAGGATCCCACCATGAGAGGATTTTAGGATAGACCACACCAGGAAGGGGAAGCAGAGAGGTCAGAATTAAGAGCCCCAAGGGAATTAAGAATTAAGTTGCCCCAGGGGCCATTTTCCTGCTTGGTTTTGGGGTAGCAAAGATAAACTATAGGTTTAGAAAATGTTAACTAATGAATATGCTGTGGGGATGTTCAGAAGTTCTTAGCCATTGAGCTAGTCAAGGAATATCAACATTAAGCTGATGTGTGTCTTTCATTCACATATGCAGAGGGTGGCTAGAAGAATGATCATCCACAGGATGTTTGGTGTGGGTTAACTATTTACCTCTACAGACCTGTGCTTGCTTCTTCAGGCTTGGGTTCATAGGAGTTTTGTTTATGTTGCTGTAGAGAACCTTGCTTTCTTGGTCTCCATCCCCTCTACCTCTTAAACTATGAACTTCCTCTTCAGCAGGGTTCTCTGGGCTCTGAAAGGAATGATTTGATGGATGCATCACATTTGGAATGGGGTTTTGCAATGTCTTTCATACTCTTCAGAAGGCCTGTCTGTAGCTCTCTGTGTTTGTTTCCAGCTGCTGCAGAACGGAGCCTCTCTTATGATGGTTGACCATGGCACTGATCTATGAACATAGTAACATATCTTTAGAAGTTATGTTATTGCTACAGTTTTAGAATAGTAATGGTTGGTTTTATCCTAGGTTCCTGGGCTATCTTGCCTCTTTCTCTTGGTGGCACAAGCAATGGTGAATATAGATTGCATCTTATTACATAGAACTTTAATCCAATTAGATATTGGTTGGTAGCTCCATAAGCTTTGTGCCACCAGTGCCCTAGCATGTCTTATAGGAAGGAAATTATTATAGATAAAATAGTTTGTAGTTGGCTTTGTGTTTATATTTTTCCTTTGATCATATGCAAAGTATTTTCTTGTACCCTCCTGACAATTTCCTAAGGGAAAAGGGGGAGAGGGGTGTTTGATACTGCCTTAGATTAGCTTGCTTCCAAAGTTTAAAATTACCAAGGTGAATATTAAGACTTGTGAAATTGATTTCAGAAGGAACTCATATATATGTGATGGTCAGAAAGACAGATGAGGTAGTGAATGAATGCTTAGATGCATGATAATGAGACATCAGAGACAGAGGCATGTGGGGAGTACTTGGCAATAAGAAGAAAACAAGCCTATTGAAACTCTTGATGATACAACATACTTCATTCAAAGAGGTTATTCTTCCAGCTGAGAATCAAGAGACTCACATCAGAAGGAATTTGTCAGTGTGAGGTAGTGAGTGATAAATGTCACAGGAACAAAGGGTGGTTCTCAAAGTTCAGGTGTCCAAGGAGAGTGATTTTGAAACTATTGAATACATTAATGGAATATGAAGGATATGCTAGAATACAGAAACTGAATATCTCTCAAGTAATGGGTGTAAAAAGATGCATTACAATGAATTTATAATAAAAATAACATAATAATAGTAGTGATGATCTGTGAAGCTTATACAGAATACAAGTGCTGTAGGGGGCCTTTAAGAAAAAGCTTAATGATAGAACAGGATATTCAAGAGAGAGAACTGGATGGAATAATTCAACCTGAGAGAGCCTCAAAATGATGTACTAGTGCTTCCCCTAATTACTATTTTTTGTGTTCATCTGATTTCTGCCCCTAGTACTAACTCATTTTTATTTTATATAAATGAAAAAGTTCAATTTTGTCTATATGTTGCACATTTTTATTATCCATTCATACTGTTTCATATATAAGCTGCTTCAATTTTCTAGCTATTTTTGATATTACAGAAATGAACATGTATAGGCCAGAACACAGGGGTATACCATTTCTTTGTGTATGTTCTGTAGTAGCATATCTGGGTCATGTGAAAAATCTACTTGTGATTTTAAAGAGATAATCACAAGTTGGATCCAGCTGCTACTCCAGCTGGTCAGCCTTGGACAGACTGCAGAACTGGACCCAACCACCATCCCAACTAGATCTGAGTGGGACACAATACACAGAGTATGATGCCTCTGGAACATGGCATGAAGCACGGAGTCTGCATGAGGCACAGCCAACAGAGTGCAATAGCCTGATCTCCATTACATGGCCCACAGCTCATCCCACTTTCCCTGCTGCCATCAGGTAGCCATCTAATCCCAGGGAAAAACAGATGTCTTTTAGACAGCTTAGGAAACACAATCAATAAGATTCAGGCTAATATGGTACCATCTGAGCCCAGCTATCCTGCTACAACAAACTCTGGATTTGCTAATGAAAGTGAAGCACAAGAAGAGGATTTTAAATCCAAACTTATAAATATGATAGAGGCCATTAAAAAGGACATGAATAAATCCCTTAAGGAAATGGGAAAATCTATGTCAAACAGAGGATGCAAATAAATATAAAGAAATACAGGAAAATATTCAAACAGGTGAATGATATCAACTGTTCAAGAACTAGAAATGGAAATGGAAGCAATAAAGAAAACACAAACCCAGAGATAGAAAACCTAAGAAAAAGAACAGGAACTACAGACTTAAAGCATTAACAACAGAATATAGGAGATGGAAGAGAAAATATTGGGTATAAAAGAAATGATAGGAAAAATCAATATAATCAGCCATTAAAACTGAAAATCTAATAAGTTCATGATACAAAACATCTTAGAAATTTGGTACACTTTGAAACGGCAAAAAAAAAAAAAAAGGAATAGAAGAATATGATTCATAGCTCAAAGGCCCAGAAAAAATTTTCAAATAAATCATAGAACAAAATTTCCTAACTTAAGGGACAAGAAACTTACAGATTAGACCAGAAAGGTAAATTCTTCCACCACATAATAATCAAAAATTAAACATACAGAATAAAGAATTACAAGGGGGAAAGGCCAAGTAACATAAAGGCAGAAGTATCAGAATTATACCTGATTTCTTAGCTGAGATTCTCAAAACTCAGGTCCTGGGCCTTACAGACCCAATGAGAGCATAGAGGCCCAGAGTAATATAACCAGAAAAACTTATGGTCACCATATATGGAGAAATCAAGATCTTCTAGGACAAAACCAAAATCAAACAGTAACTTTCCACTAACCCAGATCTACAAAGGATACTAGAAAGAAAAATCTAACCCAATTGGCTAATTGTACACAAGAAATAAATAATTTGGCAAAATTAAAACCAATGGAACACACACAACTCAATTACCACCACCCTGAAAATCATAGGAAGTAACAATCATTGGCCATTAATATCTCTGAACATCAATGGACTAAATACCCCAATAAAAATACACAAACTAATAGAATGGATGTATAAACAGAATCCATCAATCTTCTGTATACAAGAAACACATTTCAGTAACAAAGATAGTCATTATTTCACTATAAAGTGCTGGAAAAGAATTTTAAAGTAAAGGGATCCAAGAACTGAACTGGAGTACTCATTCTAATATCCAATAAAATAGACTTCAAACCAAAAGTAATCAAAAGAGACAGGGAAGGACACTTCATACTCATCAAAGAAAAAAATTCACAAAGATGACATTTCAATTATGAACATCTATGGCACAAATGCAAGGACATCCACATTCGTAAAAGACACATTATAAATAAATCATAAAGAAACATTATAATTCATAAAGAAACATTATAAATAAAGTATAAATCACAAATGGAACCCCACATATTAATAGTGGGAGACCTCAACATGCCACTTCCAACAATGAAGAGATTGCTGAGACAGAAACTAAACAGCGAAATAACAAAACTATCACACGTTCTGATTCAAATGGATTTAACACATATCTAGAGAACATTTTACCCCAAACAAAAGAATATACCTTCTCAACACCTCAGTGAACCCTCTTTGAAAGTGAGCACAAAGCAAACTTTTTTTTATGATTGATTTAATTGAATATAATCTTCATTTACATTTCAAATAGTAAAACCTTTCCTGGTTTACCCTTCACAGAAAAGAAAACCTCAAGCCCTCATCCCACCCACTGCCTCACAGTATATGCCCCTTCCCCTGACCCACTCCCATCTGCTCCCCTCGATTTCCCTTTGTTGGGGCATCTATTGAGCCTTCACCTGACCAAGGACCACTCTTCCCACTCATGCCTAAAAAGACATTCCTCTGCCACATTTTTGGCTGGAACCATGTGTACTCCTTGGTTGATGGTTTAGTCCCTGGGAGTCCTGGGGCATGTGGGTGGCTGACATTGTTGTTCTTCCCATGGGGCTGTAGACCCCTTCATCTTCTCAAGACCACCCTCCAATTCCTCCATTGCGGACCCCACACCCAGAACAATGGTTGGCTGCTAGCATCTGCCTCTGTATGTGTAAGGCAGGGGCCCTCTGGAGACAACCATGGTCCTTTGGGTATGCACTTCTTGTCATCCATAATAGTGTCGGGTTTTGGTGGCTGTTTTTAGGATGAATCCCCAGGTGGGGCAGTCTCTGCGTGGCCTGCACTACACTATGTCTCCTTTATTACTCCTGCGAGTATTTTGTTCCCTTTCTCAGAGGAACCAAACCATCCTCACTTAAGTCCTCCTTCTTGAGCTTCCTGTGCTCTTTGAATTGTATTGTTTATTTTGAGCTTTGGGGCTAACATGCACTTATCAATGAGTGCATACAATGTGCATTCCTTTGTGATTGAGTTACCTAGCTCAGGATGACATTTTCTAGTTCCATCCATTTGCCTAAGAATTTCATGAATTCCTTGTTTTAACAGCTGAATAGTACTCCATTGTGTATATATACCACAGTTTCTGTATCCATTCCTCTGTTGGAGGATATCTGGGTTCTTTCCAGCTTCTGGCTATTATAAATAAAGTAGCTATGATCATAGTGGAGAATGTGTCCTTATTACATGTATGAGCATCTTCTGGGTATATGCCCAAGAGTGTAATAGCTGGGTCCTCAGGTAGTACTATGTCTAATTTTCTGAGTAATCTCCAAACTGATTTCCAGAGTCGTTTTAGCAGCTTGCAATCCCACCAACAATGGAGAAGTGCTTCTGTCTCCCCACACCCTCTCCAACATCTGCTGTTGCCTGACTTTTTCATCTTAGCCATTCTGACAGGTGTGAGGTGGAATCTCAGTGTTGTTTTGATTTGCATTTCCCTGATAACTAAGAATGCTGAACATTTCTTTAGGTGCTTTAGAGTCATTCAAGTTTCCTCAGTTGAGAATTTTTTTTACCCCATGTTTTAATAAGGTTATTTGAGTCTCTGGAGACTAAACCATCTCTCCTCTTCCCCAGTCAACCCTCCCGTGCTTCCCTGTCCTGGTATTCCTCTACAATACTCTATAATACAGCATCAAGTCTTTCTAGAACAAAGGGCCTCTCCTTCCTTTGATGTCTAACAGGACCATCCTCTGCTGCCAATGTGTCAGGAGCCATGGGTAACTCCATGTATACTCTTTGGTTGGTGGTTTGGTCCCTGGGAATTCTGGGAGTACTGGGTGATTCATACTTTTGTTCCTCCTGTGGCACTACAAACCCCTTCAGCTCCTTGGGTCCTTTCTCTAGCAAGGACACATACTCCACTATGTTCATAGCAGCCCTATTTATAACAGCCAGAAGCTGGAAAGAACCCAGATGTCCCTCAACAGAGGAATGGATACAGAAAATGTGAACCGGGTGTGGTTGCGCACGCCTGTAATCCCAGCACTTGGGAGGCAGAGGCAGGCGGATTTCTGAGTTCGAGGCCAGCCTGGTCTACCAAGTGAGTTCCAGGACAGCCAGGACCACACAGAGAAACCCTGTCTCAAAAACCAAAAAAAAAAAAAAAAAAAAAAAAAAAAAAAAAGAAAGAAAATGTGGTATATATACACAATGAAATAAGAACAATGAATTCATAAAATTCTTAGACAATTGGATGGAACTGGAGAATATTGTCCTGAGTGAAGTAATCTAATCACAAAGGGACACTCATGGTATGCACTCACTGATAAGTGGATATTAGCCTAGAAGCTTGGAATGCCCAAGACACAATTGAAATATCAAATGATGCCCAAGAAGTAGGAAGAACAAAGTATGGATCCTTGGGAAAGGAAAATATACCCCTGGAAGGAGATACAAAGACAAAAGGTTGAGCAGAGTCTGAGTGAAAGACCATCCAGAGACTACCCCACTCAGGGATGCATCCCATATACAGTTACAAAACCCAGACACTATTGTGGATTCCCACAAGTGCTGTCTGACAAGAGCCAGATATAGCTATCACCTGGGAGGCTCTCCTAGTGCATGACAAATAGAGAGGGGGAAACTCTCAGAGACTAACTTCTTGAGTTCTTTGTGTATATTAGATATTAGCCCTCTATCAGATGTAGGATTGGTAAAGATCCTTTCCCAATTTGTTGGTTGCCATTTTGTCCTATTGACCATGTCCTTTCCCTCACAGAAGCTTTGCATTTTTATGAGGTCCCATTTGTCAATTCTTGTTCGTAGTGCATAAGCCATTGGTGCTCTATTCAGGAACTTTTCTCCTGTGCCCATGTGTTCAATATTCTTACCCACTTTCTCCTCTATACGCTTCACTGTGTCTGGTTCAATGTGTAGGTCCTTGATCCACTTGGACTTGAGCCTTGTAAAAGGAGATAAGAATAGGTCATTTGCATTTTGTGCATGCTGACCTCCAGTTGATACAGCACCATTTGTTAGAAATGATATCTTTTTTTCCACTGGATGTTTTTAGCTCCTTTGTCAAATATCAAGTGAAAATATGTGTGTGGGTTTTTTTCTGGGTCTTCAATTCTATTCCATTGATCTTCCTGCCTGTTGCCATACCAATACCAAGCAGTTTTTATCACTATTGCTCTGTAGTGCAGCTTGAGGTCAGGGATGATGATTCCCCTAGGAGATCATTTGTTGTGGAGAATAGTTTTGGCTAGACTGAATTTTTTGTTTTTCCAGATGAATTTGAGAATTGTCTTTCTAACTATATGAAGAATTAATACAGGATTTTGATGGGGATTGCATTGAATTTGTATATTGCTTTCAGCAAGATGGCCATTTTTACTATATTGATCCTGCCAATCTATGAGCATGGTAGATCTTACCATCATCTGAGAGTTTCTTCAATTTTTTTCAACTCTCTTCACAATAGCAAAAAATAATATAAAATATCTGGGGGTAACTCTAAGCAAACAAGTGAAAGGCCTGTATGCTAATAACCTCAAGACTCTTAAGAAAGAAATAGAAGATATCAGAAAATGGAGAGATTGCCCATGCTCATGGATTGGCAGAATTAACATAGTAAAAATTGCCATCCTACCAAAGTCAATCTATAGACTCAATGTAATCCCCATCAAAATCCAAACACAATTCCTCAAAGACATGGAAAGAGCAATTATCAAATTCATCTGAAAAGGCAAAAAACCCAGAATAGCCAAAACAATTCTTAACAATAAAAGAACTGCTGGGGGAATAACCATGCCAAACCTCAAGCTTTACTACAGAGCAGTAGTGATAAAAACTGCCTGGTACAGAGACAGACATTGATCAATGGAAATTGAAGACCTAGAAATAAAACCACACACTTATGGACACTTGATCTTTGACAAAGAAGCCGAAAAGAAAAGCCGAGAAGAAAAGAAAGCATCTTCAATAAATGGTGCTTGTCTCTCCGGCTGTCTATATGTAGAAAAATGAAAATACACCCATACTTATCACCTTGCACAAAGCTCAAGTCCAAGTGAATCAAAGTCCTCAATATTAAACTGGATACACTGAATCTAATAGATGAGAGAGTGGGAAAGAGTCTTGAACTCATTGGCATTGGGAGAAATTTCCTATACAGAACTCCAATGGCTCAGGTACTGAGATCAAGAATTGGTAAATGGGACTTCATGACACTGGAAAGCTTCTGTAAGGCAAAGGACATAGTCGATAAAACAATTTGGCAATCTACAGATTGGGAAAAAATCTTCACTAACCCCACATCTCATAGAAGGCTAATATCCAAAATTTATGACAAATTCAAGAAGCTAATCATAAATAAAAAAAAAAACACCAAACAACCCAATCACAAACAGGGTATAGAACTATAGAACTAAACCAAGATTTCACAACTGCAGAATTTTGAATGGTGAAGCACCTAAAGAAATGTTCAAAGTCCTTAGTGATTCTAGAAATGCAAATCAAAACAACCCTGAGATTCCACCTTGTACCAATCAGAATGGCTAAGATCAAAACCTCAGGTGACAATACATGTTGGAGAGGACATGGAGAAAGAGGAACACTCCTCCATTGTTGGTGGTATTATAAACTGGTACCAGTTTATAATCTATTTGGAGTTTCCTCAGAAAATTGGAAATAGATCTCCCTGAAGACCTAGCAATACCACTGGAAATATACGGAAAAGATGCTCCACCATGCCACATGTCAAGTGTTCTAGTATGTTCAAAGTGGCCTTATTTGACATAACTAGAGACTGGAAAAAATCTAGATGTCGCATAACAAAAGAATGGATACAGAGAATGTGGTTCATTTACACAATGGAATACTATTCAGGTATTAAAAAAGAGGATAGCATGAGTTTTGAAGGCAAATTGATAGAACTAGAAAATGTCACCCTGAGTGAGATAACTCAGACCCAAAAAGACATGCATTGTATGTACTCACTAATAATTAGATATTAGCCAAGAAACTCTAAAAGGTCAACAAAGTGAAGTGCCAAAGTGAGGATACTTTAATCCCTTTTGGGATGGAGAAGAAAGCAATCACAAGAGGGCGGGAGGAAGGAACCTGGGTGGAAAGTGAAAGAGGTGGGTGAGTGGGGAACCTGATCTTGTATTGGGCGAGGGAAAGGAAAAAGGACTGAAGCTCTGAAGGCCAGCAGAAAGAAGGGAAACAGGCAACCTCAAGAGATAGGAGGTTGGAGGCAGGGATTGTCTAGAATAAACCAGAGACCTGGGAGTTGAGAGACTCTCAGTACTAAAAGGGAGGGACCTTAGATGAAATGCTCTGACAATAGGGAGAGGGAACTTATAAAGCCCACCTCCAACAGGAAGACAGGACTTTAAATGAGGAAGGTATGGATAATTTCACAGTCACAACTCTGACCTATAATTTTTCCTGTCTGAAATAATTACAAGAATGGAAATGGAGATGAGCATGAGGAAAAGAAGGTCCAGCGACAGGCCCAAAGTAAGATTCAGCCCAAGGGGAGGTCCCAAGGCCTGACATTATCATTGAGGCTATAGAGTGCTCACCAAAAGGGACCCAACATGACTGCACTCTAGAAGACCCAACAAGCAGCTGAAAGAGTCATATGCAGATATTTGCACTCAACCAATGGACAAAAGCAGCTGACCCCTGTTGTTGAACTAGGAAAAGCTGAAAAAGGCTGAGGAGCAGGGCAACCCTGTAGGAGGACCAGCGGTCTCAATTAATCTGGACCTATGAGATTCCTCAAACACTGCACCACCAAACAGCCAGCATACACCAGCTGACATGAGGTACCCCTTCCCTTGCTGGTGGGAGTGCAAATTTTTAAAGCCACTCTGGAAATACATCTATTGTCATACAATAGAGGACTACTGGGTGTGTGTTCATTCAGAGATGATTCACCTAGCCCTCAAGAGACTGGAGGCTCCAGGGAGTTTAGAGGTCAGGTGGTGTGGTGGACAGGGACATCCTGGAGATAGGGGGGTGGGCAGAGGTATGGGATGTAGGACAGTCAGAGGGTGGATGACAGGGTACAGATAAAATATGGAATTTAAAAAATAAATTAATTAAAAAAGAATGACAAATGGCTGAGAAACACTTAAAGAAATGTTAAATATCCTTGGTTATCAGGGAAATACAAATCAAATGACCCCCAAGATTACACCTTATATCAATCATAATGGCAAAGATCAAAAACTTCAGCAATAGAACATGTTGGTGAAGATGTGGCAAAAGAGGAACACTCTTCCCTTGCAGGTGGGGGTGCAAATTTGTAAAGCCACTCTGGAAATCCATCGTCAGTTTCTCAGAAAATTCAAAATAGTTTTACCTGAAGACTCTGCAATACTACTATTGACCATATACCGAAAAGATGCCCCACTATATTGCTCCGCTGTGTTCATAGCAGTTTCATGTGTAATAGCCAACAACTGGAAGCAACCCAGATGTTCCTCAATTGAAGAATAGATAAAAAATGTAGTTCATCTACACAATGGAATAATATTCAGATAATAAAATAAGGACATTGTATATTTTTCAGGAAAATGGATGGAACTAGAAAATATCATCCTGAGTGAGGTAACCCAGTCCCAAAGGGACCTGCATGGTATGACTCACCAAAAATTGGATATTAACCAGAAGTTCAGGATACCCATGATATACCCCATGGACCCAAAGAAGTTAAACAAGAAGGAAGGTCCAATTGAGGATGCTTGAATACAACTTAGAGGGGGAATACAATAATCTTGGGAGCCTGGAGGACTAGGATCAGTCATGGGGAGAAAGATTCGAGTGTCCCAGAGGGCCAGAAAATGAATGGAAATATGCAGCTGCTGGATTTCACAGTCCAGAGATGGGAGATTTTCAAAAAATTCCTAGAGACCTGGGATGAGGGAGGTATGCAAATAACCTTAGCAGAAATGTCCAACAGTTGGGATATAGAACCTGAAGGGACCTCCAGTGGAGGGATGGGGACACCAACCCACCTACAAAAGTTTTGACCCAAAATTGTTCCTGTCTAAAAGAATGAAGTGACAAGATAAAGCAGAGAGTAAAGGACTGGCTGACTAATAACCAGCCCATTTTGAGACCTGTCCCATGAACAGTCCCCAATCCTTCACACTATTACTGATGCTATGTTGAATTTTAAGACAGAAGCCTAGCATAGCCACCCACTGAAATGCCTTACACAGCTGCTGACTGAGACAGATACAGATACTCTCAACTAACCATTGGATGCAGGTCAGGGATCCCTCTGGTATGGGAAGGACTGAAGATGGCCACACTATATGAAGAACAACAGTGTCAACTAAACTGGACCCCTGGGGGCTTCCAGAGACTGAGTCAACAACTAAAGAGCATGCACAGGCTGGTGGGACGCCTACTACCATAATGGTGCCTTGTGCCATTGGGAGAGGATACATCTAATCTTGCAGAGAATTGATACCAGGGTGGGGAATTATAGGAAAGACTGGGAAGGCTGCCTCATCAGAGACAAAAAGGACAGGGGAGCGGGAGGTGGAGGGGGAAGAGCTCTGTGAGGGGGAACATTTGAGATGTAAATAAATAAATAAATAAATAATAAATAAATAAATAAATAAATAAATAAGAGATTATCACAATGATTGCCATGGTTGGTACAGCAGACTATGCTTCTATTGGCAGTGAGTTAGAGTTTATTATTCTGGGCATCAACAAAATGTTTCCACAAAAATTCTTCATAATTATGTTAAGACCTAACACAACTGAATAATAAAATGATTGTGCTGGTAGTCATTTGTTTAAATAGATATGAAAGGCTTTCAATTTTCTAAAATATCCAAACTTTATAAAACACTGTGTCTTAATTATGAATTGTCCCAGCAGTTGCATGTTTTCAAGGCTTATTCTGCAAAGATGAGGCTAATTTCAGAAGTCCTGAGTAGTTTAAAAGGCAACTTAGTTAGATACAGGAGACACTAGGACAGTTTCCCAGGAAATGGGGCCTCTGCCTGTTCTTTTGCTTCCTATCTAGAGCAGATGACAACCCATGATGCTACCATTTCTGCTGTCATTATGCTCTTCCAGAGTGTATGGCGTCAGGGATCTGTATACTGAAGCCTCTCAAACAAGGACTCAATGTAAATCATGTATTTTCCAAATAGTGAGACAGTGCAAACATACAAAAGCATACAACTAGATGTTTCAAACTTCTTTTTCTGTATTTGAAAGAAAGGAATGATTTTCCAAAAGTTTGTACTTTTTCAGAAGGCAGAGATGAAGGCTACCTGTAATTCTTCCCTTTAAATGTAATATTATTTCTTGTGTTTAAAAAGAACCCAAAGTGATGCTCTAGTCCTGCTTAGAAGGTGGAGCAGAGCTAAATAATCACAGGTGGTAAAGCGAAGGAAAGGCCTGGAAGGGAGAGAAGAGAAGAGGGTAAAGGGGGTCAGGATCAGGTATGGGAGGGGACTGGAAAGAAATACAGAGGGTCAGAAAATTGAACAGAGGTACATAGCAGTGGGGAATGGGGAGCTGGGAATAGCCATATGAAAGTCCCAGATGCCAGGGTAGCAAGAGGTTCCCAGGAACCAATGATGATGACATTAGCTGAAATACCCAACAAAGGGAAGATAGAACCTATAAAGTCCACATCCAGTGGTTAGGCACTGCCCCCGATTGAGGGATGGGGCCACCAACCAATTAAAAAGAAACCCAAAACTGTAAAAATTATGCTAAACTGAAACTTAATTACCTAATGTAAGTAAGGGAATTTATTAATGTATTCAAATTGTAGTTTTGTAATTAGTGGCAAATTGGATATTTAATGTATAGTTATATGATGATATTAACTTTATTAATCAATGAATATTCTTTTTTAAAATAATCTATAAATAATGCTTAAGCAGTCTACTCTGTAATGAGGAAAAAAACCTTCAAGAAGCAGCATCCATATACATGTATGTAATTAAATCACTTGTTGCTGAGACACTAATAGAGAATAACCTATCATCAGATTAGGTTAATATCTATAGGATATGGTTCTGACTTATAGTAGATTTACACAGATAGCATATTAGGTGATAGTGTGACTCAGGTTTGAACAAATTCTGTTTACTTTGTGTTACATCGAGCTCTCCTGTGTTACCTGTGAATTACCACAGAGAACAGGGTAAGCACCAAACCTAAAGGAGGCCATTGAGCTTAGGAACACAGGAGTAAGTTGAGCTTGATTGAGTGTTGGCAGCCTTTGCCACAGGGTTTTATTTTTTCTCATCAAATACCATTCTTTGTTTCAAATATACAAGATGTTATCAAATATCAAATGTCAGTTTCATATCAAAACTACATTAGAAAGGATATGTGAAGCTCCTAAGAAGTTCCCTTGAATTATTCTGTTCTCCTTGGGTAACCATAGACTTACCTCTTTTACAATATTAGTATGTGTTTTAATTAGAACACCTTATGATCTTTGGTATCAACAATATTTAATTTTTTTCTTCATAAGCTCTTACACTGTTTTTCAGAGAACAGGTCAGGTTTCTTTGATGGCAACAGAATGACTCTCATATACCATAGATATTTAAATGAGTTTTTTTTAAAAAAACAAACCCATCCATCATTTGAAATACAAGTTTTTTAATGAATAAAGAGTATTTGATCTGTTAATTCCTCATGTATGTGTGAATATGCATGTATCAATATGTATCAATATATACATTGTTATGAAATGTGCTTCAATTCTCTGCATCTTAACCCTGAATTTATATCTCTTATTTTTTTCTATTTAAAAAGCAAACATTCTTTTCCTAAGAGTTCATAGGCACAGAATTCATGGTCTTTTCTCTATTGAATTAATTTTCCTTCCTGTTAAACTGATATGACTGTCTCTGAAGTTTTCTCTCTTGACAGTAGATTCTGTAGTTGCTAATTTCCATTTAAGCTAGATTCTGTCCAAACCAGGGTCCTGGTTTGGACAGAATTATTCTCCTCTACATAACTAAAACTAACTTTAAAAAAAATTAGTACAATATGGATCACTGAATTTATGCAGAACTTTTTAGTTCTGCTTGATGACACTGACATTCTGGAAGATTCCAATGACCTATGTTAATTCTCCAGAGTAGCCTGTGTGAAAAGAAAAATAGCTGTTCATTCAAGTGCCCCAATTAAATAAAATACTTGTCTCCTTCTGTACCTATACTCAAAATTTAAGTAGTCATGAAGTTTTCTTATTAATGTACTTCCATTACAGCACTGGAAACTATCCTCTTAACCTATCTTCCTACCATATTACAGAGTTTCCTGAATTCTATGCTACATGCATTGGTAAATATAAAAATTGCTTCCTCTCATAATTAAACAAACAGTCAAATTTTCATATGTGTTTATATACCAGTACTCTCCTCCTTATTATACCACCCCCATTTATATTGCAGTTATCTATTGCTCCCGGAGTAGCTTTTCTGGTTTTGTTGTTGTTGTTTCTTCAGCAATGGATACTACTTCCCCTTATCTCTACATTTTTCCTGTCTTCTTCTATGTTTCCTCAATAAAAGTACCCAAATCCTTAAGAAAAGCTGCTACATTTTTATGTCTTTTCATCCTTATTATGTTCTGAAGTACACCAATTACATGCAATAATGATTTCCAAAGGATTTCATCAAAGTACATTTTAGAAGGTAACCATTGTTTACCCGCATCAGTCACTCAAGACATCCATGATGCAATACACTTTTGTAACTCAGCTTTTTTTTTATAATCATCATCACCACATACTGTACACATGCTTTCCCAGTTCAGAGTGATTATATAGTTATCTCTGAATTTTAGGGCTATTTTCAAGTATATATTGCAACTTGTGCCAGAGAATGTCCTTAGTAATATATATATATATCTTCCAATACTTGAAAAGAAGAACTTAGTCTTTCTTTTCTCTTTTATTTTTTAAAAAAAGTCATCATTATACTTTAGAAACCAATGAGCATGTGCAGTATTTTGATGCAGATAACACAAATAAAGACCTCAGAACTGACAAAACTTTTCTTAAAGAGATGAGCAATGCTAGGGAATCATGCTAGAGGATAAGGATATCATGGAGACTTTTTGTGCAACTCCTGACTCCTCCCTTACCATCCAAACACATCATCCAGAAGAGAACCTGATTATAATACATCAACTCTTTGGGATCACACTTTAGCACTCTCCATACACACAGAAAACTAAACATGAAACTCAAAGCCAAATACAAATTCGATTTGGATAAGTTGAAACTTGATTTAGAAATTAGTAATTTGAGCAAATATATGCTACAGCTTGGATTTAGACTGCTCCCACAATACCAAACATTAGAGACTTGACTTCCAATTACAGGTTTATGGGTAGCGAATGAACTATTAGGAAGTGAAACTACTGTAAGCAACTTATGTCATAGGGAATGCACACATTAAAGGGACATTGAGATAAAACCTTTTTCTTTCTCTCTCTTCTGTTTTCTGATTACCAAGAGATGAATAGGACTCCTCCATCACAGGTTTCTGTCATGGTGTCTTGGGTTACTCTCTCTCCAAAACATTAAGTCTAACCAATGAAACCTTTGAAATCAGGAACAAAAATAAACCTTTCCTTTATTTATGTTATCTCTTTGCCCCATCCACAGAAAGTAGATCAGTGGAAGATCATAGGTGGCTTTACTTCAGTTGAATAGGGAATAATATTTTATTTTATTCTTAGTTTTTCATTTTATGTTTGTATAGTTAAGATTGTAAGAGTGGGTCAGGGCTATCAAATAAAAGATTCATGATTTTTAGTATTAAACTTTTAATTCAATTTCATTTAATTGTGTATTCCCACCCACTTCCAAAAATCACATAGAGAGAACTCTGTAATGTATCTTGTCTAATTTTTTCCTTTTAGGTTTTGTTTGGCAACATTCAGGTATAGTAGTGTAAGGAAGTTATTGACACTTCTGCAACCCATCAATGTTAATTAGATTTCTCCTGTTTCATTTGAGGTCATTCATGCATATAATATGTGAGTAGATAAATTATGGCATATTTTTCTATATTGGATTTAGAGTACTCCCACAATACCATGCATTAGAGACTTCCAATTACAGTTTTGTGGGTAGGCGATGAACTATTAGGAAGTAAAACTACTGCAAGCAACTTATGTCATGGGGAATGCATATATATATATATGTGTATATATATATATATATATGTGTGTGTGTGTGTGTGTGTGTGTGTGTGTGCGTGTGTGTATGTATGTGTGTGTGTTTAGATTCATATAGCCACTGCCACAAGGAAGACTAAAAATAACTCTAATTATAAGGATTATTTGCATCTCCTTGCCAACTGTACCAATTTTCAAACAACTTTATCATTTCTAATTTAGAGCAAAAAACAATAGTGTTTCTTTCACCTTAGGCTTGGAATTTAAAGAATATTATATAAATGGAGTACTATAGTATGGTATCCTTAGTCACTGATTTTTCATCTTGTGTAATTCCTTAGAGACTCATCTCAGCTGCAGAGAACTTTTCTTTCTAGTGCTGGTGTGAGCATGCCAGGCTCCTTAACTAAACTAAAGTAAATCAAATGTTATTCTCATTTCTACCAGATTTGCTTAGTACAAAATGAGAAAAATAAACCACAGCAAGCTTAGTCTGGACATAAATTTTTATTCTTCCTGGACAAGTGCCAGAGTATCTATGTGTACATCCTTTTAAGTACCTAAAAATATTTTATTCCAACTTTTTATTTATATTTTGTTGCATTAAAACTGGTATTTGCAAACTGAGAATCTTTAAACTTTGAGATTGAATTAAACAATTAATTGATCAATTAATTAATTAATTAATTAATTGGTCAATTAATTGACCAGTCCATTATTAGTAACTCATTCAGTATCATTTAAACTGTTTGCTGACCTTAGATGCTTAAATGTTTTCTATTTTCTTTATAACAATTTTATAAGATCTAAAGTAAAAGCATTTGGCTTAATTTCTATAGTGAATTGTGCTATAATTTAACTTTATATTTATGCATGTTAATGCTGAAGCAACATTTATTGCCTTTTCTCTACTGCATTTCTGGAACTTGCAAAGCAGTCAAGTGATTATAATTATGTTTATACTATTGAATTATATTCCTTTCAATCTCTGTTGTCCTTATCATGACTTTAGTTTCATAGATGCCTTAGAATTAGGAAGAGATATTCTTGTCACTGTACTTTTATTTTTCATGACTATTTTAGTTATTTTATGGCCTATAACTTTGCATGTGGATTATAGAATATGATTATCTTTATTTATACCAAATTTCTGAGGATATTGGCAGGAATCCCATTAACAATCTAACTCATTGACTGTCATGGTTAATATGGGGAGACTTCAATAAATGACTAAGATGCATTTTTCCATTTGTTAAGGATTTATCATGAATTCATCATTTTTAATAGCTGAGTAGTACTCCGTTGTGTAAATATACCACATTTTCTGTATCCATTCCTCTGTTGAAGGACATCTGGGTTCTTTCCAGCATCTGGCTATCATAAACAAGGTTACTATGAACATAATGGAACATGTGTCCTTATTACATGTTGGAGTATCTTCTGGGTATAGGCCCAGGAGTAGTGTAGCTGTGTCCTTAGGTAGTACTATGTCCACTTTTCTGAGGAACTTCCAGACTGATTTCCAGAGCAATTGTGCCAGCTTGCAGTCCCTCCAAATAGGAGGAGTGTTCTTCTTTCTCTACATCCTCACCAGCACCTGCTGTCACCTGAATTTTTGATTTTAGCCCTTCCGACTGGTGTGATGTGTAATCTCAGGGTTGTTTTTATTTGCATTTCGCTGATAAGTAATGATGTTGAAAATTTCTTTAGGTGCTCCTCAGCTATTAGATATTCCTCAGTTGAAAATTCCTTATTTAACTCTGTACCACATTTATTAATAGTGTTATTTGATTCTCTGGGGTTATTTGTATATATTGGATATTAGCCCTCTATTAGATGTATGAGTAGTAAAGATCTTTCCCCAATCTGCTCGTTGCTGATGTGTCCTGTTGACAGTCTTTGCTTTACAGAAGCTTTACACTTTTATGAGCTCCCATTTTTCGATTCTTGATCTTAAAGCATAGGCCATTGGTGTTCTGTTTGGGAAATTTTCCCTGTGCCCATGTGTTTGAGGATTTTCCCCACTTTCTTCTCTTTAAGTTTCAGTTTTTCTAATTTTACTTGGACTTAAGCTTTGTACAAGGATATAAAAATGGTTTGATTTGCATTTTTCTACATGCTGATCATCAGTTTAACCAGCACCATTGGTTAAAAATGCTGTCTTTTTTCAACTGCATGATTTTAGCTCCTTTGTCAAAGACCAAGTCACCATAGGTGTGTGGATTCATTTCTGGGTGTTCAATTCTATTCCACTGATCTTCCTGCCTCTCTCTGTACCAATACCATACAGTTTTTTTCACTGTTGCTCTGTAATACAGGTTGATATCAGGGATTGTGATTCTGCCAGAAGTTCTTCTATTTTTGAGAATATTTTTCACTATCTTGAGTTTTTTTGTTATTCCAAATCTAATTTTAAATTGCTCTTTCTAACTCTATGAAAAATTGAATTGGAATTTTGATGAGGATTGTATTGAATTTGTAGATTGCTTTTAGAAAGATGGCAATTTTTACTGTATTAATCCTGCCATTCCATGAGCACAGTAGATCTTTCCATCTTCAGAGATCTTTAAATTATTTCTTCAGAGACTTGAAGTTCTTGTCACAGAGATCTTACACTTGTTTGGTTAGAGTCACACCAAGGTATGTAATAATGTTTTGTGAAGGATGATGTTTCCCTTTTTCTTTGTCAGCATGTTTTTCCTTTGACTAGAGGTAGGCTACTGATTTGTTTGAGTTAGAGTTAGTTTTATAACAGTCATTTTGCTGAAGTTGTTTATCAGCTTATGAATTCTTTAGAGGCAGTTTTGGGGTCACTTATGTATACAATCATATCATCTGCAAATAGCAATATTTTGATGTCTTCCTTTCCAAATTGTATACCTTTGACCTCCTTTTGTTGTCTAATTGCTCTAGCTATTAAAAACAAGGAATTTGTGAAATTCTTAGGCAAATGGATGAAATTAGAAAATATAATCCTGAGTGAGGTAATGCAATCACAAAAGAACAAACATGGTTTGAACTCACTGCTAAGTGGATATTACCCCAAAATCTCAGAACACCCAAGATACAATTCACAGACCACATGAAGCTCAAGAAGGAAGAACACAGTGTGGGTGTTTTGGTTCTTTTGAGGAGGGGAACAAAATACACACAGGAGTAAATATGGAGATAAATTATAGAGCAGAGACTGAAAGTAAAATCATCCAGAGATTGTCCCACGTGGGGGTTCATCCCATATACAGTCACTAAACACTGGCGCTATTGTGGATGCCAAGAAATGCTTGCTGAAAAGACCCTGATATGGCTGTCTCCTAAGAGGCCCTGCCAGAGTCTTACAAATACAGAGGTGCATTCTCACAGTCAACCATTAGACTGAGTACAAGGTCACCAATGCAGTAGTTAGAGAAGTACTAAAGGAGCTGACAGGGTTTGTAACCTCATAGGAAGAACAACAATATCAACCAACCAGACCCCCCAAGAGCTCCCAGGGACTAATCCACCAACCAAGGAGTATACATGGTTCCAGCTGCATATGTAGCAGAGGATTGCCTTTTAAGGCATCAATGGGAGGAGAGGTCCTTGGACCTATGAAGGCTTGATAGATGACGGGAATAGAGAGCAAGGAAGTGGGAGAGGGGTGGGTGGAGAAACAATCTTCATAAGAGGAGGGGGAGGAAGGATGGGATAGGGATTTTCCAGGAGGGGGGGAAACTAGAAAAGGAGATAAAATTTGACATGTAAATAAAGAAAACATCCAATAAAAAGGACAAAATATATGATATTTTTATTATTTTATGAGCATTTTATAGGTTTTTGTTTTCAATCATATTCTATACATATTTTAAAGTCATTAAATATTTTTGTTTATTATAAGATACTAGTAAATATATTTGCTCTAAGATTATTAACTTGTTCTTAATTTTAAAATGATTATCAATTGTTAATGTATTTTGGATTTTTTAACCTTTCCAAACCAATTTATTATTTATTTAATGTATTTGCTGAGAATTGAATTATAGTATTAACTGTCATGTCTTTTTTCAAAACAGATTTGGGTATTTGTTTCTTTTCTAATCTATGAGGGTGTGTGTATGTGTGTGTGTGTGTATGTTTATTTGCTTCTTTATTTCTGTTTGTCTGTAGTATTTTGAATTTTTTTCTTTAATCTTTTTTTGGAGTCCAGACTTTATTCCCCGCCAGGTGTACCCTCTGACTGTTCCACATCCCATATCTCCTTCCATACCTCCATCCTGCCACCCAGCCGCTGCTCCAAGAAGTCATCTCCAACGCATCTCCCCTGACCAGTCTTCCACTCTGTAGGGCCCCAAGTCTTTCCAGGCTTAGGTGCAATTTCTCTGACTGAGTGCAGACCTGACAGTCTTCTGCTGTATATGTATTCAGGGCCTTATATCAGCTGGTATATGCTGCCTGGTTGGTAACTCAGTGTCTGAGAGTTCTGAGGGGTCCAGATTAGTTGAGACTACTTGTCTTCCTATAGGGTCGCCCTTCTCCTCAGCTTCTTCCAGCTTTTCCCTAATTCAACCACAGGGGTCACCAGCTTCTGTCCTTTGGTTGGACATCCGATGTCAGCATCCGAGTCTTTCAGCTGCTTGTTGGGTCTTTCAGAGGGCAGTTAGGATAGACCATTGTTTGTAAGCATACCATATCAGCAGTAATAGTGTCAGGCCTTAGCACCTTCCCCTGAATTGGATCTCAATTTGGGCCTATGACTGGACCTCTTTTCTCTCAGGCTCTTCTCCATTTGTGTTCCTGTAGTTCTTTTACACAGGAACGATTCTGGGTCAGAGTTTTTTAACTGTGAGATGGCAACCTCATCCTTCCATTTGATATCCTATCTTTTTACTGGACTCTGTAAGTTCTCTCTACCTACTGTAGGGTATTTCATGTAAGGTTCTTTTCTTTGAGTCCTGAGCGTCTCTCACTTCCCAGGTCTCTGGTACATTCTAAAGGGTACCCCCACCTCCTAACTCCCAAGGTTGCCTGTTTTGATTCGTTTTGCTAGTGCTCAGGGCTTCAGTCCTCTTCCCCCTCTCAACACCTGATCATGTACCCCTACCTGTTGCCTCTCTGACCCTGGTCCCTACCTCTCTCTCCACTTCCTGTGATTGTTTTCTTCTCCATCCCAAGTGGGATTGAGGCTTGTTAGCCTTCTTGAGTTCTGTGGATTGTATCCTGGGAATTCTGTACATTTTTGGCTAATTTCAATTTATTAGTTAGTACATACCATGCATATCCTTTTGGGTCAGAGTTACCTTACTCAGGATAATATATTCTAGTTCCATGCATTTGCCTGCAAAACTCATGATGTCCCCATTCTTAATAGCTGAATAGTATTTCATTTTGTAAATGAACCACATTTTCTATATTCATTCTTTCTTTTAAGACATGGAATGGGCAATCCTCAAACTCATCTGGAAAAGTAAAACACCAGAATAGGCAAAACAATTAACAATAAAAGAACTTTTGGGGGAATCACCATCCCTGACCTCAAGTTATACTACAGAGCAATAGTGATAAAAACTGCATGCTGTTGGTACAGAGACACACATGTTGATCAATGAAATAGAATGCAGGACCTAGAAGCAAAATCACACACTTATGGAAACTTGATCTTGACAAAGAAGTCAAAAACATACAATGGAAAAAGAAAGCATCTTCAATAAATGGTTCTGGTCTAACTGGCAATCTATATGTAGAAAAATGAAAATTTATCCATATTTATCGCCTTGCACAAAGCTCTGTCTAAGTGGATCAATCAATTCATAATAAAACCAGGCACACTGAATCTAACAGAAGGGAAAGTGGGAAAGAGCTTTGAACTCATTGGCACAGCAGGAAATTTTGCAAACAGAACTCCAATGGCTCAAGTTCTAAGATCATAAGTTGATAAATGCAAACTGTGAAACCGCAAAGCTTCTGTAAGGCAAAGGACATAGCCAATAGGACAAAGCAGCAACCTACAGGTTGGAAAAAAATCTTCACTAATCCCATGTCTGATAGAGAACTTGGTTCCCCACAAGGCAAGGACCTGTGGGGATTTTATGCAAAATATGTGCATTTCCAGAGGTAATATGTGGTTCACTTTTGCCTTGCATTTGCATTTTGGCTTTGCTATTAGCATTTTTCTTTCACTTTTTCTGTGGCAGATGTTTCCCCAGAATCAGAAAAAGAAAGCTCAGACTGTGATTCATTCTTGTTTGCCTCTGAGGATTAAATGAAAGGAGCAGATCACCACTCCTATGTTTTTTAATCATCATGATGTGGTTGAGTCAACACTGTTCTGGGTACATCAGTTAACTTCCCAGTGCTCTCTCTGGATTTTAACGTGGTTCTGACAGCAATTTGCACACATAACAGTTAGGTGATTATCAAAAAAGTGAAAAAGTCTTGCTGGCTCATTGATTCCAAGACTTAACAGGGACATTCAGAGGTCAGCCAAGCAAGAGGAGCAATTGACTGAGGTTACTAATTTGCTGCAAGGCCTTGGCCTTAGAGGAATTAGGTCTTGTGATTTGAATATGGGAAGATACTATTTGTCAAAAAATAAATTAGAATTTACTTGGTACATAGTCTATCACCTTTCTGTACTGTAACTGCAATTGCTACAGGTCACTTGGTTATGTACCAATGTGCTGGGTTGTATATTAACTGTTTGCTGAGGCTGTGTTTCCTCTCTTCTGATACAGATCATGGGTTAGCAGGAAACCATAAGGTATTGATGAAAAGAAAGGGAAAGCATATAGTATGCACATTATTGTTTAAACTAGAAAGTTTTTAAAAAAGATTGTATGTAAGAAAATTAGAAAATAAAGCTAAACCCTTTTCAACTGTGAAAAAAATAAATGTATAAAAGTGACCTGAGTTGTCTCAATACCAAAGTGTGTGAACTGCAATTCTCCAAGTCTTCTTTCAAATATTTCACACGACCTCCTTTTGGTTTCAAACCCGGATGGAGCTGGAATCAGCCAAGTTATTACATATTCTTAAAGACTGAGACTATTTTAGGATTTCTTAAGTTACCAGTTGAATTTCATTAATGCTCACCCAGGTATTCACCTTGCTTTTTTCATCTGCACTTAGGCCTACTAGGTTGTTATATTTTTGTCATTCTAGGTAGAGGTTTAGACATTTCAATTTCTTCTTACAGAAATATCTTTTTATTCTAATTTCCACCCTTATTTTCATATATAATGATTTTATGGTCTTTGCCCTTGATCATTATTTCATTATTTTCCTTTGAATTCATTTTGCCTCATTTTCTAAGGTGTTTTTAAAGGAATTCTTTTAGTATTCATTTAAAACTCTGCTGTAGCCGGGCAGTGGTGTCGCACGCCTTTAATCCCAGCACTTGGGAGGCAGAGACAGGCGGATTCCTGAGTTCGAGGCCAGCCTGGTCTACAGAGTGAGTTCCAGGACAGCCAGAGCTACACAGAGAAACCCTATCTCGAAAAAACCAAAAACCAAAAACCAAAAAAAAAAAAAAAACCCAAACAAACAAACAAATAAAACTCTGCTGTATTTGGTTGGTTGGAGATTGTCTTAGTTAAAGTTTTACTGTTGTGCACAGGCATCATCAGCAAGGCAACTCTTATAAAGGACAACAGTAAATTGGGACTGGCTTATAGGTTCAGAAGTTCAATCCATTATCATCAAGGCATGGCAGCATCAGGCAGGAGGAGATGAGAGTTGCAACTCTTGTTCTGAAGGCTTCAGGAGAAGACTGGCTTCCAGGAAGCTAGGAAAAGGTCTAAAAGCCCATGCCCGCAGTGACATACCTATTCCAACAAGGCCACACAAATTCTAACAAGGCAACACCTCCTAATAGTGCCATTCCCTAGGCCAAGCATATCCAAACCTTCACAGAGTTTTAGGTAAGTCTACCAGTGTTGCTCACACCTAGTGTGATACTGCCTATCACCCCAGCATTCAGAGTACAGAGGAGTAATGATGAGCTCAAGTACATTTTGTGATATAGGAAAGTTGACGTGAGGCTAAGCTTGAGACCCTATATCTAAAACAAAAATATCCATCTCCTAGTGATATATAGCTATAACTGTATCAGTCAACTCACAACAGAGAAACCTTTTTTTCTGCAAGATATATGTATGGAAATTAGAACTGAATCCCAGAATTAATCAAGGTGCACTAAATAAGAGTGTACAGAATATAAGCCTTTAACTCACTCATTAATATCATACACTCTTTTGGTTTGTTCTTCTCAATAGAACACAAACTGAGAGGTTCAAAATAATCCTATCAAGGTTGTAGTCTACCATGGGCAGACAGCTCCCTGAGCTGAGTGCAAAATGGAAGACTCCCTTTCCCAGCAAGGCTTTGAAGGCTCCTCTTCCATTTGTGACCTTATCTGTGGATGTTGACCCCCAAAGTCATGTAGGCCTTGGAGAAATGATAGGTTCAATTCCCTTTCTCCTCATAGGAACATGTCATGTAGGCATTTGGAATGCCTCCCTATGCACATGAGGCATTCCCAGTACCTTAATGTACATTCACTCTAAGGAGCCCTTTCCCCCTCTCAAGGTATATATAACCTTTCTTCACCCCAAATAAAGAGCATACTGTCTTTTACTGAATATCATCTAAGAGAGATGTCTCACTGAATGTTATCTAAAAGAACTGGAACACTGAAATCTGAAGTGATGCATGCCCCCTACTTGCCTCAACCCCCAACTCCAGAGGACCACAGGAAATAACAATCAGGCCAAGATAGTACTGACTCACCTATTTCAGGGGCCACTTCATTCTTTCCCACTAATTGTGCTGTGGCAACTGGACACCCTGAGAGAGGAAACAGAATTTGGAACCACACATAGATATATCCTGGAAAGGGATCTTAATTGAGAAATTGCCACCATAAGATTGACCTATAAGCAAGTCCAACATGCATTTTCTAGATCATAGTTTTTTCTGGTAGGGCCCAGCTCACGGGTGGTGGTGCTACTCTGAGCAGATGGTCCTCAATTTTATAGTAGGCTGATTGAGCCGTGGGAAGGAAACCAGTAAGCACTGGCTAAATTAATCCCTCCTCCTCAAGTTGCCATTGGTCACACTGTTTAATAGCAGCAATAAAAACATAAGGCATAACTTCTTTCAAACTCAGATATCACTTAGTAGAAGAGGAGACAGAAAGATAATCAGAGCCAGAGGCAGTGGATGACTAAGTGAAAACAGAGTCCTTTTGACACAGCAGGGCACTTGCACATATGGCATCTCAGTAGTTGAGACAATATACAAAATTTGTTCAGGTTCAGGTCATACAAAATCTGAGCATGATGAATGAAAGTAAGCAAAAGATCATTTTCTGTTTAAGGAGCGATTGGTAGTTGTTTTAGTCAGGGTTTCTATTCCTGCACAAACATCATGACCAAGAAGCAAGTTGGGGAGGAAAGGGTTTATTGAACTTACCCTTCCACACAGCTGTTCATCACCAAAGGAAGTCAGGACTGGAACTCAAGCAGGTCAGAAGCAGGAGCTGATGCAGAGACCATGGAGGGATGTTCCTTACTGACTTGCTTCCCCTGGATTGCTCAGCCTGCTCTCTTATAGAACCCAAGAATAGCAGCCCAGAGATGGCACCACCCACAAGGGGCCCTCCCTCACTTGATCACTAATTGAGAAAATGCCCCCACAGCTGGATCTCATAGAGGTACTTCCCCAACTGAAGCTCCTTTTCCTATGATAACTCCAGCCTGTGTCAAGTTGACACACAAAACTAGCCAGTACAGTAGTTGATGGCTACTGGGGATGACAGAGTCAGTTTTCTTTAGAACTGTGACCCATGATGGGTAGACCACCCTCAAACTAAGGTCATACATCCAAGAATATATATGCATTCCAAACTATAATTGATGGGAAAAAGACACAAAATTCTGTGGGTAGGGAAGGAGATATGGATATGGGAGGTCTAGTGATTTTGAATAAAATGTATTGTAGGAAAGTCTCAAAGAACGAATAAAAATGAGATAAATGAGAGGAACACACAAAAAATTACCTCTTCATTCAGTAATGTGAATTTCTATCATTAAAATTCTTTAAAAACATCCCACATTTTTTCCACTTTCACTTTCATTTTAGCTTTGCATTTTCTTTGATATTTTTTCTTTACATGAATTTATTTAGATATGTACTGTTTAATTTCCTCACAATTAGTAATCAGTAGCGTTTTTGCCCCTTGCTCTGTGTTTGATTCCTTAACTCAACAAAGAACTTACTCTACAACTTATTAATCATTTTTAATTTGTTGGAATCTCTCCATGGTCAAGAATACAGTTTATGTGAGTTTTTCATAGGTGTTTGGAATATGAGCATTCTGTTAAGTAGAAGGGTAAGACTATATGGGATTAAACTTTATCAAACTTGTCCTTATTTTTTCCCTGATTTTTATCTAGAATTACTACCCATTGCTGGAAGAAAAAAAAAAGTTCAAATTCTTGGCTATCATTGTCATATTTTGATTTTCAATTGTACCAGAATTCATTTTATTTATGTAAACTCTTGTTGATTTTAGCTCATATTGAAGATCATACTTCTAATGGATAATGTAGTTTCTTTTTCAGGCCCAATAATGATTTATTTGTCTCTGGTTATTTTGTTCCCTCTGCTATCTATCTTATGTATATCTGGTAACCAAACTACTCTTTCCTGAATCCATTCTTTGTGTTTGTTCATGACACAGGACATTGAACCTAGAAACACATGCATGCTAGTAAGTTGATGTACGATTGAGATGTATCACCAGCCTTCTTGTTTTATTTACATCTATGATAATATACACAGTTTTCCCTATCCTCTACATTTCAACCAGCAAAAATGACTAAATAGCAGAACACATCACAGCCCCACTGTTTTTCTGCTCACAGCCTCAGAAATTTTACCTGTGTCTTTAGATAATATACATACAAGGTACCTGTCAGTAACAATATTTAATGTTTTATTATTTTCTTGTTTCCTATTGTATGTGTTATCACTTTTATTTCTGTTCTTATTTTTGTTATTTTGTGAGTTTTTTATTTACTTGAGTTGATTTTATAGCCAGCCACTTTGCTGAAGTTGTTTATCAGTTGCAGGAGTTCTCTGGTGGAGGTTTTTGGGTCACTTAAGTAAACTATCATATCATCTGCAAATAGTGATAGTTTGACTTCTTCCTTTCCGATTTGTATCCCTTTGACTTCCCTCTGTTGTCGAATTGCTCTAGCTAGTACCTCAAGTACTATATTGAAGAGATATGGCGAGAGGGGACAGCCTTGTCTAGTCCCTGATTTTAGAGGGATTGCTTCGAGTTTTTCCCCCGTTTACCTTGATGTTGGCTACTGGTCTGCTGTATATTGCTTTTACTATGTTTAGATATGGGCCTTGAATTCCTGTTCTTTCTAGGACCTTTAGCATGAAAGGATGCTGAATTTTGTCAAATGCTTTTTCAGCATCCAATGAGATGACCATGTGGTTTTTTTCTTTGAGTTTGTTTATGTAGTGGATTACGTTGATGGATTTCCATATATTGAACCATCCCTGCATCCCTGGGATGAAGCCAACTTGATCATGGTGAATGATCGTTTTGATGTGTTCTTGGATTCGGTTGGCAAGTATTTTGTTTAGTATTTTTGCATCGATATTCATAAGAGAAATTGGCCTGTAGTTCTCTTTCTTAGTTGGATCTTTGTGTGGTTTTGGTATCAGGGTAATTGTGGCTTCATAGAATGAGTTGGGTAGTGTTCCTTCTGTTTCCCATTCTTTGCAGTTATACACTTGTAAAAAACAATTTCATTTAAATTTTAATGATTTTGCTTGAATCGTTTTTCAGATTGTTTCACATATTAAGAGGTATATTTAATCCTTTTCTCTCTGGTGACTGTCCAAGGCAGGTATAGTCAGGAGCACAGTGAGCACAGAAGGGGCATAGCAGCTGGGACAGGGTCCTTCCAGGCACCATCAGCTCCCAGGAGATGGGCTGCTCCACAGCCACCTGTGCACAGGTCCAGCCAGGAGAGAACTGGTATCCAGTACTTTGATTCCTGGTTTTGGAGGTGAGACCACTATTTTCTCTCTTATGACTGTCCAAGGTGGGTACAATCAGGAGTGCAGGGATCACAGGAGTGGCTGAACAGCAGGGTCTTGCTGGGCTCCATCTGTACCCTGGAGCTGGGCAAAGTCACAGCCCTCTGTGCCAAGGGAGAGCTGGTCTCCCAGGGGTGCTGAAACAGGCTTTCAGGCTCACAGGAGGGACAAGTTCCATGTCACTGAAAGAGGACTTGAAGAAAGACATAAATAATTCCCTTAAAGAAATGCAGGAGAACTCAGATAAATATGTAGAAGCCCTTAAAGAGGAAAACCAACAATCAAACCGGTCAAGGAATTGAACAAAACAATCCAGTATCTAAAAATGGAAGTAGAAACTATATAGAAATCATAAAGGGAAACAACTCTGGAGATAGAAAACCTAGAAATGAAATCAGGAGTCATAGGTGCAAGAATCTCCAACAAAATAAAAGAGATAGAAGAGAGAATCTCAGATGCAGAAGATACCACAGAAAAAGGTGACTGAACAGTCAAAAAAAATCGAAATGCAAGAAAACTCATAACCCAAACATACAAGAAATCCAGGACATATTCAGAATACCAAACCTAAGGGTTATAGGTATAGAAGAAAGCAAAGATTTCCAGCTTAAAGGGCCAATAAATGTCTTCAATGAAAATGTAGAAGAAAACTTCCCTACCTAAAGAAAGAGATGCATGAACATACAAGAAGACTACAGAACTCCAAATAGATTGGATCAGAAAATAAATTTCTCCCATCACATAATCATCAAAACACCAAATTCACTAAAGAAAGAAAGAATATTAAAAGCAGTAAGGAAAAACTGTCAAGTAAAATATAAACACAGACCTATCAGAATTACATCAAATTTTTCCCCAGAAACTATGAAAGTCAGAAGATCTTGGGAAAATGTCATATAGAACCTAAAGGAACACAAATGCCCACCCTGGCTATATACCCAGCAAAAATTCAACTACCATCGATGGAGAAACCAAGGTATTCCATGACAAAAAAATTTACATGATGTCTTTTCACAAATATAGCCCTTCAAAGGATAATGAATGGAAAACACCAACAAAAGGAAACCACGCCCTACAAAAAGCAAGAAAATAGTCTTCTTTTAAGAAACCAAAAAGAAGAGAAACATATGAACATAACTCCACCTCTAATAACAAAAGTAACAGGAAGCAAAAAATCACTTTTCCTTAAATCTCTTGATATCAATAAACTAAATTTTCCAATAAAAAGACATAGATTAACAGACTGTATACATAAACAGGAACCAATATTTTGTGGCATACAGGAAACTCACTTCAGGCACAAATGCAGACACTATATCAGAGTGAAAGGCTAGAAAACAATTTTCCAAAAAAAATGGTCCCAAGAAACAAACTTGATTAGCCATCCTAATATCAAATCAAATCGACTTTCAAGCTAAATTTATCAAAAAGATAAGGAAGGGCACTTCTTACTTGTCAAAGGAATTATCTACCAAGATGAACTCTCAATTCTGAACAACTATATTTCAAATACAAGGGCATCCACTTTTATAAAACTTTACTAAGGCTCAAAGCACACATTGTAACTCACACAATAATAGTGGGAGACTTCAACACCACACTGTCATCAATGGACAAATCATGGAAACAGAAATAAAACAGAGACACAGTTGAACTAACAAAAGTTATGAACAAAATGGATTAAACAGATATCTATAGAGCATTTTATCCTAAAACAAAAGAATATACCTTCTTCTCAGCACATCACAATCCCTTCTCCAAAACTGACCATATAATCAGTCACAAAACAGACCTCAACAGATATATGAAAATTGAAATAATAACATGCACCCTATCAGATCACTATGGAATATTGGTGATCTTCAATAACAACAAAAACAAAAGACAGCCTACATATACATGGAAACTATACATTCTATTCAACAATAACTTGGTCAAGGAAGAAATAAAAGAAATTTAAGTCTCTTTAGAATATAATGAAAATGAAGTAACAACATACCCAAATGCATGTGATACAATGAAAGCAGTGCTAAGAAGAAAATTCATAGTTCTTAGTGCCTCCAAAAAAGAATCTGTAAAGAACATATACTTGTAGTTTGACAGCACATGTGAAGGCTCAAACAGGAAAGGAACCAAATACACCCAAGAGGAGTAGAGAGCAGGATATAATATAACTCAGGGCTAAAATGAACCAATTAGAAACAAAAAGAACTATAACAAGAATCAACCAAACCAGGAGGTGGTTTTTGAAAAAAAACAAGATAGATAAACCCTTAGCAAACTAAGCAGGGGGGCACAGAAACAGTATCCAAAACAAAATCAGAAAGGAAAAGGGAGTCATAATAACAAATACTGAGAAAATTTAAAAAAAAAAAAACAGATCTTTCTTTTTCTTTATTTTCTTAATTTTTTGTTTATTTTCTAATTCTTTGTTTACATTCCAAATGATTTTTTTTCCTGGTTTCTCCCTCCCCCTAAGTCCCATAAGTCCTCTTCCCTTCTTCAGTTCCCCAATCAACCCTTCCCACTCCTCTGTCCTGGCAATACACTACAATGCTGCATCAAGCCTTTCCAGGACCCGTGGCCCCTCCTTCCTTCTTCTTGGGAATGATGTGATATGTGGGTTGTGTTTTGGGTATTCTGAGCTTCTGGGATCAGTGACTGCATTTCATGTGTGTTCTTTTGTGAATAAGTTACCTCACTTAGGATGATATTTTCCAGTTCGAACAATTTGCATACAATTTTGTGAATTCATTTTTCTTAATTGCTGGCAGTATTCCATTGTGTAAATATACCACATTTCCTGTATCCATTCCTCCATTGAGGGACTTTTGGGTTCTTTCCATACAGATCTTTCACTTGTTTCGTTAGAGTACACCAAGATACTTTATATTGTTTGTGGTTATTGTGAAGGCATCATTTCCCGAATTTCTTTCTCAGCCTGCTTATCCTTTGAGTATAGGAAGGCTACTGATTTGCTTGAGTTTATTTTATAACCAGGCACTTTGCTGAAGTTGTTTATCAGCTGCAAGAGTTTCCTGGTGGAGATTTTTGGGTAACTTAATCATACTATCATATCATCTGCAAATAGTGATAATTCGACTTCTTCCTTTTCAATTTGTGGACCTTTGACCACCTTATGTTGTCTAATTGCTCTAGCTAGTACTTCACATACTATATTGGAAAGATATGGAGAGAGAGGGCAGCCTTGTCTAGTCCCTGATTTTAGTGGAATTGCTTCAAGTTTCTCTCCATTAAGTTTGATGTTGGCTTCCTGTTTGCTGTATATTGCTTTTACTATGTTTAGGTATGGGCCTTCACTTCCTGTTCTTTCCAAGACTTTTATCATGAAAGGATGCTGAATTTTGTCAAAAGCTTTTTCAGCATCTAATGAGATGACCATATGGTTTTTTCTTTGAGTTTGTTTATGTGGTGAATTGCATTGATGGATTTCCATATATTGAACCATCCCTTCATCCCTGGGATTATGCCAACTTGATCATGGTGAATGATCGTTTTGATGTGTTCTCGTATTCTGTTGGCATGAATGTTATTGATTATTTTGCTTTGATGTTCATAAGGAAAATTGGCCTGAAGTTCTTTTTTTTTTTTTTTTGGTTGGATCTTTGTGTGGTTTTGGTATCAGCTTAATTGTGGCTTCATAGAAAGAGTTGGATAGTGTTCCTTCCATTTCTATTTTGTGGAAATGTTTCAAGAGTATTGGTGTTAGGTCTTCTTTGAAGATCTAATAGAATTCTGCACTAATCCATCTGGTCCTGTGCTTTTTTTGGTTGGAAGACTTTCAATGACCCCTTATATTTCTTTAGGGCTTATGGTATTCTTATCAATCAAGTGGAAACAAAGAAACCATACAATGAATCAACAAAACCAGGAGCTGGTTCTTTGAGAAAATCAACAAGATAGATAAACCCTTAGCCAGACTAACCAAGGGGCACAGAAACAGTATCTAAATTAACAAAATTAGAAATGAAAAGGGAGATATAACAACAGAATCTGAGGAAATTCAAAAAATCACCAGATCCTACTACAAAAGCCTATACTCAACACAGCTAGGGAATCTGGAGGAAATGGACAATTTCCTAGACAGATACCAAATACAAAAATTAAATCAGGATCAAATAGATCATCTAAACAGCTCTTTCTACAAAAGCCTCTACTCAACAAACTGGAAAATCTATATGAAATGGACAATTTTCTACACAGATCCCAGGTAAGAAAGTTAAATCAGGATTAGATAAATGACCTAAACTGTCACATAACCCCAAAAGAAATAGAAGTAGCTATTAATAGTCTTCCAACCACATAAAACCCAGGAACAAATGGGTTTAATGCAGTGTTATATCACACTTACAAATAAGACCTAATACCAATACTCTTCTAAACCTAGTAAAAGTGATATATGGCAAACCAGTAGCCAACATCAAACTAAATGGAGAGAAACTTGAAGCAATTCCACTAAAATCCAAGCTGTCCACCCTCTCCCTACCTGTTCAATATAGTACTTGGATTCCTAGCCAGAGTAACTACACAACAAATGGAAGTAAATGGATATGAACCAGAAAGGAAGAAGTCAAAGTATCACTGTTTGCAGATGGTATGATAGTATGCTTAAGTGATCTCAAATATTCTACCAGAGAATTCCTAAAACTGATAAAGAGATTCAGCAAAGTGGCTGGGTATAAAATTAACTCAAACAAATCAGTAGCCTTCCTATACTCAAAGGATAAAGAGGCTGAGAAAGAAAATAGAGAAATGACACCATTGACAACAGTCACAAATAATATAAAATATCTTGGTGTGACTCTAACTAATCAAGTGAAAGATCTGTATGACAATAACTTCAGTCTCTGAAGAAAGAAATTGAAGATCTCAGAGGATGGAAAGATTTACCATGTTCCTATTTTGGCAGGGTTAATTCAGTAAAAATGCCTATTATGCCTAAAGCTTCAATGCAATCCCCATCAAAATTCTACCTCAGTTCTTCATAGAGTTAGAAAGAGCAATTTCCAAATTTATCTGGAACAACAAAAAAATCACTGGATAGTAAAAATTATTCTCAAAAATAAAAGAATCTCTGGTAGAATCACCATCCCTTACCTCAAGCTATATACTACAGAGCAATAGTGATAAAAAGTGTATGGTATTCATATAATGATGGGCAGGTAGATCAATGGAATAGTATTGAAGACCCAGAAATGAATCCACACACCTATAGTCACTTGATCTTTGACAAAGGAGCTAAAACAATCTAGTAGAAAAAAAGACAGCATTTTCAGCAAATGGTGATGATGCAACTGGCAGTCAACATGTAGAAGAATGCAAATTGATCCTTTCTTATCTCCCTCTATAAAGCTCAAGTCCAAGTAGTTCAAGGCCCTCTACATTAAACCAGATGTACTAAATCTAATAGAAGAGAAAGTGGGAATATCCTGGAGCTCATGGGAACAGAAAAAATTTCCTGAACAGAACACCAAGAGCTTATGTTCTAAGTTCATGAATTCACAAATGGGACCTCATAAAATTACAAAGGATACTGTCAATAGGACAAAATTGCAACCAACAGATTGGGAAAAGTTCTTTACCAATCCCACATCTAGCAGAGGGCTAATAACCAATATATACAAAGAACTCAAGAAATTAGACTCCAGAGAAACAAATAACCCTATGGGGTACAGAGGTAAACAAAGAATTGTCAACTGAGGAATACTGGATGCCTGACAAACACCAAAAGAAATGTTCAACATCTTTAATCATCTATGAATACCCGAGATAAAATTCACAGACCACATGAAGCTCAAGAAGAAGGAAGACCAAAATGTGGATAATTTGGTCCTTCTTAGAAAGGGGCTCAAAACACCTATGGCTCATAACCAACCAATAGACTGAGCATAGTGTCCTCAATGAAGCAGCTGGAGAAAGGACCCAAGGAGCTGAAGAGGTTTGCAACCCCATAGAAGGACCAATAATATGTACCAACTAGTACCCCCAGAGCGCCAAGTGACTAAATCACCAACCAAAGAATACACATGGAGGGACTCATGGCTCCAGCCACATAATTAGCAGAGGTATGCCAGGTCAGTAAAGTGGGAGGGGAGATTGGTAAGAAGGTGAAGGGAGATTTGATGGAAGGATTGTTAAGGGGCAATGAGGAAAGGAGATAGCATTTGAAATGTAAATAAAGCAAATATCTAATAAAAAAAAGTACATTTGGCTTCTAATAACTTATTCTCCCTTTGAATATTATAGAATTCTCCTTTCCATCTCTCTTCATTTTCTTCACAATTTTAAGAATTATTTTGAAACCAGATAGTATTTTAATTTTTATGATATTAATATGATATGAAACATTTGTAGTGAATAATATTCTTTTATGAGTCACACTATCTTTCTATTTTTTATTTCATTTTTACCTAGAATACTATGGCCTAGTCTCCTTTTCTTTTCCTGAGAAAAACTGAACAAACATGACAGTTTTGTGATTGCTATACTTTTTGTTTCAAATCAGCAAAATGTTCTGCCATTCTTCCCTTCTGATTTTGATCATTTGCAATGATAAATTCATTATATTCTTCTGAAAGTAAGTAATAATTTATACTAGAATCCTTTACTGATTTTCTCCTCCCTTTGTTGCCATAATTAATTATGTTATGGCTAGTCATACACCTTCATAAATTTCTGGCATGGTATATTCTCATTATTTTAAAACCTTCAGTTTTCTGTCCTTTGCCAGTTGGTGAAGTGTTCAGTCATTGTTTATTCAATAGTGATCAAATATTCTCCATCTTCTCTTATCCCCTTCTCTATGTGACTGTGATGTTAGGAAACATTGAGTTTTTGTTTCTCTCTTCACTTTTTATTTCTTGTCTTACAGCTTCATGAAGCTTTTCAATGACTATTTTCATTGCATATTTCTTTTCATTAGAGTATATTGATCTCACTGACTTCATGTTTCTGATTGTATACAATATCACAGTCAATCCTCTGTTAAGCAAGTCCACTGATCATTTGTTAATGTCACTTTTTCAGTTCTATATATTTATTTTGTTTGGTTGCCTTTTAGATCAACTTCTTAGTCTGATCATTTCCTGTTTTGGCTTTATTTTAAATTATTTTTTATTTATTTTTTCCTTTTTTAAAAAATTATTTTCTATATTCTTTGTTTACATTCCAAAGGCTTTCCTTTTACCATTTCCCCCCCCCTCACCATATGACCTATAAGTCCTCTCCCCCCCATTCCCTAACCACCTCCCTCCCCACCATTTCTCTGTTCTGGTACTCTCCTACAAAACCAGTTTTAGTCTTTTCTGGACCAGGGTCCTCTGCATCCCTTTTCTTGGGAATCTTTTGCTTAGCTAATTGTGTCTTGAGTACTCAGAGCTTCTGGGCTCATTAATATCCACTTATCAGTGATTGCAGTTCATGTGTATTCCTTTATGATTGGGTTGACTCATTTAGGATGATATTTTCCAGATCCAACCATTTGCCTACAAATTGCATGAATTCATTATTTTTAATTGCTGAGTAGTATTACATTGTATAAATATAACACATTTTCTGTATTCATTCCTCTGTTGAGGGACATCTGGGTTCTTTCCAGCTTCTGGCTATTATAAATAAGGCTGGTATGATCATAGTGGAGCATGTGTCTTTATTGCATGCAGGGGAATCCTCTGGGTATATGCCCAAAAGTGGTATGACAGGGTCCTCTGGAAGTGTCATGCCCAATTTTCTGAGGAACCATGATACTGATTTCCAGAGCAGTTGTACCATCTTGCAATCCCACCCACAATCAGGAACACAGTAGTACTTTCTACAATCACACGGTAGTCTTACTGTTCTCAAAGAAACTTTTCCTGAGTACCTTGAAGAAATCAACTCCTATGACTTGACTTCCATTGTGGGGACTATTCTTTTGAAACCTAGAACGTATATATTTTTTCTATATCACAAGGCAATATATGATTACCACTACCTTGGTTGTCTTTCTGGTGCCCTGAGTTAACATTAGTTTATACTGGTCATGTAGCATTTCACAATTTTATTATAATGGCATTCCCTTACCCTGTCTGCAGTATTTACATTGTTCATTTTTAAGAACCATGGGGAATAGGTTTATTTCACTTATCTGTACAAAAATTCTTCATTTATTATAAAAAACAACATATCAAAAATGGCAGGGTTTTTTACAGTGGCTACTGAGATAAGTAAAATAAAAGTTTCATTTTCTCTCTGAAGGGCCTTAAGAGTTAGACTCATAAGGAAAATATCTTCATGTCATATCAAATCACATGGACTATTGTAGGCAATAGTACAATCATATCACAGTTTTCTCCCAGAGAAACAAGAAGATAGAATCAGCTCTTGATTATTACATAATACTTTTAATGCTTAACAAATCTACCTTTTACAAGTCAAATTATTAATTATATTTGAAATCTGAGACATGAAATTTTGCATCATTTATTCACATCCAAAAATGTGACATCTTATCATCAGTCAGGCTATGGGAGTCTCAGAAATGAAGTAAATAAATAAAGCCAAGATGCTCTAAATTACATCTTTGAATTAGCATCCTTAGAACAAATGCCAACTATTTTCTTATGAACTTATTCCCAAAAAATTTGAGAGTTCAGCTAAATATGCGTATACATGAATAGTGGACCAAACAAACAAACAAAACTAATTTGTATTACCTATGTTCTTCATGGTGTGGAGTTTGCCCTTCAGAATAATGCACCTATGGAAATCACTGCTGCAGAGAAAAGTATCTTTCCATTCACCAATATCTTGTAGAAGTCAATAGTTCATCTGCTAGGGATCAGACTTATTTTAAAATTCTTCTCTAATACAATAAATACTTACTGTATTCTCCTTTCTCCACTTATTATAGTACAACATCTCACCCTCACTGAATCAACTGCTCCTTCATTTTTCTTCAATAAAAGTAGGCCTCACAGTGATATCAATGGAACACTACATAATAAGTTACATTAAAACTAGACACACATCCTCATATCAAGGCTGGAAAAGGCAATCTCGTATGAGGAAATTGGTCTTATGAATAGGCAAAAGTGTCAGAGACATGCCTCACTGTTAGGAGCCCTACAGAAAGCCCAATCTAAATATCTACAAAATAAATGCAGAGGACATAGCCAGAACCATGGAGGCTCTGTGATTGTATCCTCAGTTCCATCACCTCCTGGAACCTCTTGCTCTCCTGTTCTTTACATTCTCATATTCTGTGTGAAACTTGTGTGTGCATGTCATCTGCATGATGTTACAACCTCCCTGAATCCATATAAGATGCTCTGCTGTATCCACAAAATATTCACCCTTGTCCTTGTACAATTTCTGATCCCTATTCAAACTGATCCCCGAGGCTTGGGAGGAAAGAGCGAGTACCATAGAGAGATTCCATTTAAAGTTGAACATTCTTCATTCTTATCTCAGAATATTGAATATTTTTATCTCAGAATATTCTTATCTCAAATATTCATTAACAATATCTACTGCAAAGAAGTATTCTCAGATGAGGTATGAGACATACATTCATCTCTATAGATAATAACAAGTCATTAGGAATTGGTTTAATACTAGGTTCAATTAGCAGAATAATATTAATAGGTTGAAATTTAAATAAAGATAGATAATATATTTATGGATTGTTTCCTAGCAAGCACAATAGAAAGAGTTTTTAAAATCATGATAGAAACAATTTTTCAAATCTATAAATATATATCTGGTAATTCATTGCCAAAGATATAAACAATAACAAATAAAGGGAAGTAAAACATAAATCTTAGTAAATTACCATATCATTGATCATTTCATTTGGATACCCTGTGTGTTGGTTTTTTGGTTACAACTTTACAGATATGAAGTAAAAATATTTGATGAATGAGTGGTATATTTTTCATAGACTACAGTGTATTTTGTAAGGTAAACACTTAAGTCTAATATGGTGGCATATGTGTGTAATCCTAGGACACAGAGTCTAAGACAGGAGAATCAATGTGACTGCAAATACAATCTGAACTACAGAGGAATTTCTGTGACAAACCAGGCTATATAACAAGATCTCCTTTAAAAAGAAAAAAAATTAAGTTTCAAAATTAATTAAAATTTTCTAAATGCCAATTTATAAAGAATTTTTTCTCATAAGAAAATCTGTTTATTCTTCTGATAATAAATCAAACATTTTAACAGACATCATGAGAAGAACTAAAGTAAAGATATAAGTAAACCACAGACTTTTTTAATTCATAAAACTTGGCTTCTAAGAAAAATAATAATGAATTATACCTAATCTGGAAATGTGTTTAAACTTAAAAACTGGAAATGATATAGGATTCAATTTTAGGTAGAATTTGGTTATTTCAACAGTTAAAATTATAAGCAAATATTTTAGGACTATCTAATGATTTATTTATCACAGAGACAAGTTATAACAAAGACTTCTATAATAGAAAATATAGGTTTCACAATTTGTAATTTATTTAGAATCGACTTCTATACTAAATAAGGGGATTTTTTTTTTACAGAGATGTTATATGACAACAATATATCTCAAAAGATATATGATTCACAGGACTTTTTTTCCCAATTTCAAATATATCATTTTTATGCTAGAACTTAATCTTAAAAATTATCAGCCTTTTTTGTTTTTGCCAAATAAAAAGAATTAATGTGAAATTGAATCTGTAATACTTCAGAAAATTCTATTTAAGTAAACAATTTATTTATTAGCAGCACAGTATGATAGAAATAAAATCAATACTATCATATTGAGATTTTCTTGTTTTGAGATGAAAACTGAATAAGAAATTTATAATTCTAGAATATTATAAAAATATTCTGGATAATAAGGACAAATTAACTAATAAGTAGTTAGCTAAATTCATATCAAAGGACCTGAAACATAGTTGATGGAAAGGATTCTTTGCTATTTTAATTAATAAATGAATATCATTTGTTTTAAATATATGAAAAATATGTTATTTTTTAAGAGCAGATCATTTTAGAAACAGTTTGAATTTCTATGGTATTAAACAGCAAAAATTTGTTAACTCATTAGTACACTGAGGGATTTTGAATTGTTTCTTTCTGAAGAATCCAGACAATACTCTGAAAACTACATACCACAAAGAAACTGTAAAGAGCTCCTGCATAATTAATCACTTTTATGAATTATGTTTAAATAGTTTACTATTTTGCTTTTTCCAGGGTGTAGTTTCCCTCTTTGTATTAGTTTTCCTCCTATTATCCTTTGCAGGGCTGGGTTAGTGGAAAGATATTGTGTAAATTTGGTCCTGTCATGGAATATTTTGATTTCTCCATCTACGTTGATTGAAAGTTTTGCTGGGTATAGTAAATGTCTTGGCTGACATTTCTGTTCTCTTAGAGTCTGTATGAGATCTGGCCAGGATCTTCTAGCTTTAATGTTCTCTGGAGAGAAGTCTGGTGTGATTCTGATAGGTCTTCCTTTTTATGTTACTTGGCCTTTTTCTCTTACTGCCTTTAATATTCTTTCTTTGTTTAGTACATTTGGGGTTTTGATTATTATATGACGGGAGGTATTTGTGTTCTAGTCCAGTCTGTTTGGAGTTCTGTATGCTTCTTGTATATTCATGGGCATCTCTCTCTTTAGGGAAGTTTTCTTCCATAATTTTGCTGAAGATATTTGCTGGCCATTTAAACTGTAGATCTTCACTCTCATCTATCCCTATCATCCTAAGGTTTGGTCTTCTCATGGTCTCATGGATTTCCTGGATGTTTTGGGTTACAAGCTTTTTGCATTTTGTATTTTCTTTGGCTGTGGAGTCAATAGTTTCTATGCTATCTTCAGCACCTGAGATTCTTACTTCTATCTCTTGTATTCTGTTGTTGATATTTGCATCTACAACCCCTGATTTCTTCCCAAGGTTTTCTATCTCCAAAATTGTCTCCTTTTGTGATTTCTTAGTTGTTTCTACCTCTGAGTTTAGATCCTGAATGGTTTTGCTCAGTTCCTTCACTTGTTTGTGTTTTCCTGCAATTTTTTCAGAGATTTTTGTTTGTTCTTTCCTGACTTCTGCCTGTTGACTCAATTTCTCCTGCATTTCTTAAAGTGATTTTTTCATTTTCTCTTTATTGGCTTCTGTCTGTTGACCCATATTCTCCTGGAATTCTTTAAGTGATTTTTGTGTTTCCATTGTAAGGGCTTCTAATCTATTCATGTTCCCCTGCATTTCTTTTTTTTTCTTTTTTTTTAATTTTTATTTTCTATAGTCTATGTTTACATTCCAAAGGCTTTCCCCTTTCCCAGTACCCCCTCACCATATGTCCCAGTCCCATAATTCCTCTCCTCCCCAACTATTCCCCAATCATTCCCCCTCCCCCCACGGTTTCTCTACAAAACTGGATCCAATCTTTACAGGCCCAGGGTCCTCTCCTTTCTTCTTCTTAGGAATCATTTGACTTGCTAATTGTGCCTTGAGTATTTAGGGCTTGTTTATGTCTTTTTTGTGTTCCTCTAGCAGCAGCATGACCAGTGCTTTTAAATCCAAATCTTGTTTGTCTTGTGTGTTGGGGTATCCAGGGCTTGCTGTGATTGGAGAATTGGGTTCAGATGCTGCCATATTGCTTTGATTTCTGTTTGCCTTTTGCCATCTGTTTATCTCTGGAGTTAGTTGGTCTTGTTGTTACTGGTTGGTGTTTGAAGCTCCTGTGAGCCTGGCATTTGGAGCTGTTGTCTCAGAGGGCATCCGTGCTCATGATGTGGAGACTGGACGGGCAATTGGCCTCCTGCCATCTCCTCCTGGCCTTCCTCAATGCCAGCTCTTAAGAATCAGATCTTTTTTTCCACTGATCTGGGCTTGTCTGTTAGATCTTTATGGTGACCTGGGCTCCTCTGTTGGTTCTCTATGGTGACCTGGTCAGGCCACCAGCTTCAAGATGGTGGTGAGTCTCAGGGCTCTGTCTAACTGCGCAATTCCCTGGAGGACTGGAGCCTCTCTAGTTGGACTGCTGGAGCCTAGATGGTGGCACTCTCAGTCCACAGGGCTCTGTCTGGTTAGCTGTCTTTTGTGCCCTGAGGAAAGATGGCAGCCTCTGCTGTAACCCAGGCACAACCTCCCCCAGCAAGTTGGTGCCAGTGAGTGTTGGCACCAAGACCACCAGCCGAGCTGATCTGGCTCTGGGTGCAGGCAAGAGCCTGATGGGGTAGTTGATGTTAGACTTGGACTCTGTCCATGCACCTGGACCCAGCTGCCAGCTGTCTGCAGTGACCTGATGCAAGATTGAATTATGGTTAAATAGTATGGGAATGAATGATAATACAAACATTATCTAATTTTTTGATGCATTTAGTGTTTTCCTATTCTTGCATTTATATTATATTACTTGACATGAGGCTGAAATCATTAGAAATCCTTGACAGGATTTACTTTATAATTTACAATATATTTTCTATAATATATTCTTGACTGAGTAGAGTACTGTAATAGGTTTTTATTTGAACCTTCAAATAGTGCTTAGTTTGTATTGTCTCTGTATTTACTTACCCTACTCCCCTCTATTTCTAGTTTGATAGTCCCTCTCATACTTGTTCCCTCTAACTTTCAATCCTTAATTATCTATTCTAGTTCATATTTCTTTTATCCATTCTTCATCCATTGTCTCTAACTCTGTACCTGACTTCAATGACTATATACATTGTAGCATGCTTTTCAATGATATGAGAGCTAATGTCCACATACAAGCAAATAAGTACACACATTTCTGTCTTTCACAGTCCAAGTTGCCTCATGTAGGATGATTTTTTGCTAGTTACATCTATTTTTCTGTGAACTTCCCGATTGTCATTATTGCATCTGAATAATACAATATTAGGTAATGTAACATATTGTATTTATCCAATTAACAGCAGAAAGACATCTGTGTTGTTTCAAATTTCTAGCTACTATAATAAAGCAGCACTGAACATGGTTAAGCAGGTGTCTCTGTAATAAGAAAGTGAATAATTTGGAGATATACCCAAGAACAGTATAACTAGATCTTGAAGCAGTATTTAATTAAAGACCAGGAAATAAGTCATCATACCCATGGACTCCTAATTATTGATAACAAAGCAACAAGAAAAATAAACCATCATCTTTAACAAATTATACTGGTCAAACTAGGTGACTAGACTTAGGAAAATCCAAATATATCTATACTCATCACCTGCATTAAACTGAACTTTTGAGGTACTTGGTTTCAGAACAATCAGGAGGTCAGATAAGTGATGCCTGGACAGCTGAACTGACCCATTCCCTAGACTTTACTCCCCAAGCCCCATTCTACCACCTTTCCCCCTTTTACCTTCATAACCTGCCCCTTGATTGGGCCCCTTTCCCCAATTCTGGCACACTCTATATGTCAGGTGCAAGGCATATGAGTCAGAAGAATATAGATGGCCCTGCTGTAACAAATGCCAAAGAAGTTGACAGAAGTCATGTCCTCAAACTGCTCAAAGGCCAAAGAATAAAGAGATACCAAGGAGCAAAACAACTATTCATGTGAGACAAACTCAGAAATCATCACAAAGAACTATAATTATCCCAAACCTGGATACCTAAATACAAATGGAAGGAAGTATATCCAGAACAATATGATACCCACAGTGCCCACCTCAGCTATCCTATGACAGAAAGACCTGCATATTTCAATGCAGTTGAAGCACAAGAGAACTACCTTAAAACTGACATTAAGAAGATGATAGTGTCCTCCAGGTTCTTCCCAAGTTTCTTTTCTAATAGCTTCAGTGTGTCTGGTTTTATGTGGAGGTCCTTGATCCACTTGGAATTGATCTTAGTACAAGAAGATAAGAGTGGGTCGATTCGCATTCTTCTGCATGTTGACCTCCAATTGAACCAGCACCATTTGTTGAAAAGGCTATCTTTTTTTCCACTGGATGGTTTTAGCTCCTTTATCAAAGATCAAGTGACCATAAGTCTGAGGGCACATTTCTGGGTCTTCAATCCTATTCCATTGATCTACTTGCCTGTTGCTGTACCAATACCATGCAGTTTTTAACACAATTGCTCTGTAGTACTGCGTGAGGTCAGGGATATTGATTCCCCCAGAAGTCCTTTTATTGTTGAGAATAGTTTTAGCTATCGTGGATTTGTTGTTGCTCTAGATGAATTTGAGAATTGTTCTTTCTAGATCTATGAAGAATTGAGTTGGAATTTTGATGGTGATTGAATCGAATCTGTAGATTGCTTTTGGCAAGATGGCCATTTTTACTATATTGATCCTGCCAATCCAGGAGCAAGAAATATTTTTCCATCTTCTGAGGTCTTCTTCAATTTCTTTCTTGAAGGACTTGAAGTTCTGGTCATACAGATCTTTCACTTGTTTGGTGAGAGTCACGCCAAGACCCTGGAGGACATGGGCACAGGGGGAAAGTTCCTGAACAGAACACCAATAGCTTATGCTCTAAGATCAAGAATTGACAAATGGGACTTCATAAAATTACAAAGTTTCTGCAAGGCAAAGGACACTGTAAGAAGGACAAAACGACATCCAACAAATTGGGAAAAGATCTTCACCAACCCTACATCTGACAGAGGGATAATATCCAATATATACAAAGAACTCAAGAAGTTAGACACCAAAGAACCAAATAACCCTATCAAAAAATGGGGTACAGAACTAAACAAAGAATTTTCACCAGAAGAAATTCAGATGGCCGAGAAACACCTTAAGAGATGTTCAACATCATAAGTCATCAGGGAAATGCAAATCAAAACAACCCTGAGATTCCACCTCACACCAGTCAGAATGGCTAAGATTAAAAACTCAAGAGACAACAGGTGCTGGCGAGGATGTGGATAAAGTGGAACACTCCTCCACTGTTGGTGGGATTGCAAGATGGTACAATCGCTCTGGAAATCAGTCTGGTGGTTCCTCAGAAATTAAGCATGTCACTTCCAGAGGACCCTGTCATACCACTCCTGGGCATATACCCAGAGGCTTCTCCTGCACACAATAAAGACACATGCTCCACTATGTTCATAGCACCCTTATTTATAATAGCCAGAAGCTGGAAAGAACCCAGATGTCCCTCAAGGGACATCTGTCCCTCAGCACTACTACTACCATGATGAACACCAAGGTTTTCAGCGCCAAAGGAGGAACAACAATGTGAGCCACCTAGTACTCCCAGAGCTCCCAAAACAAAACCATCAACCAAAGAGTACACATAGAGTTACCCATGACTCCAGATGGATAGGCAGCAGAGAATGGCCTTGTTAGACATCAAAGGGAGGAGAGTTCCTTAGTACTGGGAATACCAGGATAGGGATGAAGTAGAGGGTTGATTGGGGAACAGGATGAGGGGAGATGGGTTATGGGACTTTTGGGAGGAGGGAAGGGGACCAGGAAAGGGGACAAAATAAATAAAGAATATACCTAATAAAAATGGTATTGGCATGAAATCAGACATTGATCAATATAATTGATCTAAGTTCAAGGTATTAATACACACACCTATGTACACATGAATTTTGATAAAGAAGCCAGAAATATACAAGAGGAAAAGAAAACATGTTTCACAAATAGTGCTGGTCTAACTGGATGGCAATATGTAAAAGAATGCAAATGGGCCTATATCTCTGTCCCTGCACAGAGGTCAAGAACATATGGAGCAAGGGCGCCTAAATAAAATTAGAATCACAGAACCTGAGAGAAAAGAAAGTAGCAAATAATCTTGAATGTGTTGGCACAGAAGATAATTTCCTGCACAGAACATTAATAGAATCGGTACTAAGATCCACAATTAATAAATGTAACCTCATGAAACTGAAAAGCTTCTATATGGCATATGTTGCTGTCAATATTACATAGCAGCAGCCCACAGAATGAAAATAAAATCACCAACTCCATATCTAGCAGAGGGCTAATATCCAAAATAAATAAAGAACTCAAGAAACTATTAATTAACAAACTAAATAATCCCATTCCAAACTGGTGTACAGACCTAAACAGAGAATTCTCTACAGGGGAGTCTCTAATTGCCAAGAATCGCTTAAAGAAAAGTTCAGACACTTAGCCATCAGGGGATGTGAATGTTCAACAAGTATATTTATACAATGGAATACTACTCAGCAATTAAAAATAATGAATTCATGCAATTTGTAGGCAAATGGTTGGATCTGGAAAATATCATCCTAAGTGAGTTAACCCAATCACAAAAGAATACACATGAACTGCAATCACTGATAAGTGAATATTAATGAGCCCAGAAGCTCTGAATACTCAGGCACAATTAGCAAATCAAAAGATTCCCAAGAAGAAGGAAGGAGAGGACCCTGGTCCTGAAAAGACTGGATCCAGTTTTGTAGGAGAGTACCAGAACAAATAAATGGTGGGGTGGTGATTGGGGAATGGGGGGGTAGGACTTGTGGGACATATGGTGAGGGGGGAACTGGGAAAGGGGAAAGTCTTTGGAACGTAAACAAAGAATTTAGAAAAAAAGAATGATTTAGAAAAAAAACAACACAGTGAGAGCTCATGTAGGTAAGGATTTAGAGCTAGAAAAACACTCCTCCAATGCTTGTGGGAACACAAACTTGTACAGCTAATTTAAATATCAATATAGCAGTTTCTCAGAAAACTGGAAACCAATATACCTAAAAGATCTAACTATATCACTCCTGGGCATATTTCTAAAGAATGATTTGTGACATAATGAGGACATTTGTTAAACGATCTTCACAGCAGCTTTATTCATAACATTCAGAAACTGGAAGCAGTCTAGATGTCCCCCAATGGCAGAATACATGGGGAAAAAAAAGGCTGTCAAGAACATGAAATTTGTAGGTGAATGGATAGCATGAATAAAAGAAATCAATAGAAGAAAAATCATACTCAGTGGGGTAACCCAGGCCCAGAAAGAAAAACATGGTATATACTCACTTAAAGTGGATATTAGCTGTAAAGTAAAAGGCAGTCATGCTATAAACTGCAGACTTAGAGCGGCTAAGCAACAAGTATGGATTCACTGGGGGAAGCAAGTCTCACCTAAGGAAGGTGAAAAAGGAATAAATTTTGCAGATAGACTGGGAAGATGTTGTTGGAAAGAGGATGGATCAAATGCAGGCAGAAGAGAGGACAAAAATACTGGGAGAAAAACTGGAATTCAAGGACATTTCAGAACTGAGGTGGAAATCTAGTACAATGGAAATGCCATGGAGTCTACAAGATTAACTCTAGCAAAGACTCCAGACAATGGGAGACACGGGACCTGATCTGGCCATCTTCTGTAATGAGGCAAGGCTTGGGACACAAAATTTTGACCTACACATTGTCCAGTCTGAAGGGTATACTAAAACCATAGTCCAGCAGAATCATCATCATAGACACCAGAGAGACTTTATCCAACAACTGATCAGAACACATGCAGAGCCCCACAGTCAAACATTAGTCAGAACTTAGAGAATCCTGTGGAAGAGGAAGAAAAAAGATGAGAAGAATGAAAGAGGTCAGGTGCACACAAAGAAACTACTACCCACAAAATCTACTCACCAGACTCATGGGAGTTTATAGAGATCCGGGAACCTCTAGGCATCTGACCTATATCCTCAGCATATATGTTATGGGTGAGTAGCTTGGTGTTCTTATGGAAATCTTAACAGTGGGAGCAAAAGCTGTCTCTGACTCTTTTGCCTATTTGTGGGACCACTTCCTCCTACTGGGCTATATTGTCTAGCATTAATGTGATGATATGTTCCTGGGTTTATTGTAACTTGTTACATTGTGTTCTGTTAATGTTTCAAGGATAACTGCTATTCTCTGAGTGGAGGGGTTTGATCTTGTACAGAGCAGATGTGTGAGGTGGGCAGGGTTAGCAGTTGTAGGGATGGGAGAGAGGAGAAACTGTAATAAGGACTTAATGTATAAGAGAATATAAACTAAAAGAAAATAAAGTATAAAACTAAATAGAAGACAGCTTATTATTTCATGAGACAAGCTCATAGTGAAGCCAGGTATGAGAGTTCACACCTATAATCCCAACACCAAGAGGCAAAAAGAACATAAAATGTATAGGCTGGCCTGAACTCTATAAGGAAATGCTGTATCAAAATTGGTATAACTGGTCTGTACTACAGCATGAGGCCATGCTAGAGTCAGTATGCCCACCTAATGCTGGGGGCCATGTTGATGTGAATGGACTGTGCAGCTATTTTAGGACATGTTGATGTCCATAGTCTTGGCTGTCTTTCAGGGTGTTGTCTCAGTTGGTGGTTGTCCTGCAGACAGGGTCATATTTCTAGTTGGTACTTTTTGGAGAAACCATGTAGACACTCAGGATTCATGCTCCCACTGACTATGAAGAGTAAGAAGTCTACTCTTCCAGTGAGATCAGTAACTGAAGTCTTACAGTTGAGAAAGCAGAACAGAGAGAAAAAAGTAAGAAACTAGAAAGGAATTCATTAAAGTAAATTAAAAAACCAAAAACAACAACAATAAAAAAAAAAACCTATGACTGGATGATGAAGTGTAATTCTCTAAAATTGATGGCTTCTGCAAAAAGGGTAAGAGGGGAAAATTCAGTTCTCTATTTAAGGGTCAGACAACTGAGAATTCAGCCACCCTTCCTTTTTAATTTAAAAATTATTTGGGAGAAGGAGGTCATAATGTGTGAGGAGGTGGGGGCAGACATAGAAGGACTGGGAAATGAGTGTGATTGAGATGCATGATGTGAAATTCCCCAAAAAATCAATAAAAAGGTTATATTGAAAGAAGAATAAAAAAAAGACCCTGGGCCTGTAAAGATTGCATCCAGTTTAGTAAAGAAACCGAGGGGGTAGGGGGAATTATTGGGGAACAGATGGGGGGGAGAGGAACTATGGGAACTATGGTGGGTGGGAACTGGGAAAGGGGAAAGCCTTTGGAATGTAAACATAGAATATAGAAAATAAAATAAAATAAAAAAAAGAACTGTGAGGCTGTGCACCGAGGCAGCCGGAGCCACCCAGCTCCCCAGGACCCCAGACCAGCAATAGCGGCAGGCCTCCATATTGCAACCAGGACACAGCTGGAAAGGTACAGGTACACAGACTTGTTCTGGGGCTAGAGCAGGGAGATCTGCTAAGTTCTTGACCCCAGGCAGGCCCAGTGGGGGGCGACTAGGCTCTGCTGCACATCCCTGCGAGCTTAGGCCGTGCACTGAGGCAGCCAGAGCCGCCCAGCTCTCCAGGACCCCAGACCAGCAATAGCGGCAGGCCTCCATATTGCAACTAGAACACAGCTGGAAAGGCACAGGTAGACAGATTCCATCAGGGGTTACCGCATGGGGGGATCTGCTAGGCTCTCGCTACTAGGCAGGCCCAGCAGCGCCTGCCAAGGCTCTGCTGCACTCCCCCACACATCCTGGAGACCTCAGGCCGTGCACAAAGTCAGCAGGTGGCAGCCTGCTCGTGATCCCGTTGACCAGCAATCACAAATAACCACCAGTAGAGAAACAACAGGTAAGCCCAGCCTCACAGGAGATTCAAACACCAGCCAGTAACAACAAGGTCAACTAACACCAGAAATAACCAGATGGCAAAAGGTAAATGAAGGAATGTCACTAACAGAAATCAAGGCAACATGACAGAATCTGAACCCAGTTCACCAACAACAGGAAGCCCTGAATACCCCAAAACACCAGGAAAACAAGACTTGAATATAAAATCACTGGTCAGGATGCTGGTAGCTGAACACATAGAAAAATCTCGTAAAGAAATAGAGGAGAAAATGGATCAAAAGTTAGAAGCCATTACAAGGCAAATACAAAAATCACTTCAAGAAATGCAGGAGAAGATGGATCAAAAAGAAGAAGACAATAAGGAAGAAAGACAAAAATCACTCAAAGAAATACAGAAGAACGTGGGCCAACAAGTAGAAGCTATGAAAGAGGAAACACGAAAATCTATTAAAGAAATACATGAAAACACAACCAAGCAAGCGAAAGATCTGTGCATATCCATCCAGGTACTAAAAACAGAAGTAGAAACAACTAAGAAATCACAGAGGGAGACAACATTGGAGATAGAAAACCTTGGGAAGAAATCAGGGGCCATAGATGCAAATATCAACAATAGAATACAAGAGATAGAGGACAGAATATCAGAAGCCGAAGATACCATAGGAACCATTGATTCAACAGTCAAAGAAAATACTAAATGCAAAAAGGCTGTAACCCAAAACATCCAGGAAATCCAGGACACAATGAGAAGACCAAACCTAAGGATTATAGGTATAGATGAGAATGAAGATTTACAAGTTAAAGGGCCAGCAAATGTCTTCTACAAAATTATGGAAGAAAACTTCCCCAACCTAAAGAGAGAGATGCCCATGAAAATACAAGAAGCATATAGAACCCCAAACAGACTGGATCAGAACAGAAATACATCCTGTCACATAATAATCAAAACTCCAAATGTACTAAACAAAGAAAGAATATTAAAGGCAGCAAGAGAAAAAGGCCAAGTAACTTATAAAGGAAGACCTATCAGAATCACACCAGACTTCTCACCTGAGACCATGAAAGCTAGAAGATCCTGGGCAGATATAATGCAAACTCTAAGACAACACAAACTTCAGCCAAAACTACTTTACCCAGCAAAGCTCTCAATCGCCATAGATGGAGACATCAAGGTATTCCATGAAAAAACCAAATTTGCACGATATCTTTCCACAAACCCAGCCCTACAAAGGATAATAGGGGAAAAACACCAAGACAAGGACAGAAACTACACCCGGGAAGAAGCAAGATAGAAACCTCCTCTCATCAAACCCAAAAGAAGGTAAACTCTCGAATATAAAAAATAAATAAAATAAATAAATATAATTTCAAAAATGTCTGGAGGTAATAATTACTATTCCTTAATATCTCTTAACATCAATGGACTCAATTCCCCAATAAAAAGACATAGATTAACAGACTGGATACGGAAACAGGACCCTACATTTTGCTGCATACAGGAAACACATCTCAGTGTTAAAGACAAACACTGCCTTAGAGAAAAAGGCTGGAAGACAATTTTACAAGCAAATGGTCTCAGGAAACAAGCTGGAGTAGCCATTCTAATATCAGATAAAATTGACTTCCAACTTAAAATCATCAAAAGAGACTCAGAAGGTCACTTCTTGCTGGCCAAAGGGAAAATACACCAAGAAGAGCTCTCAATACTGAACATCTATGCTCCAAATGCAAGGGCAATCTCATTCGTAAAAGAAACCTTACTAAAGCTTAAAGCACACATTACACCGAACACAATAATTGTGGGTGACTTCAACACTCCACTCTCCTCAATGGACCGATCAGGAAAGCAGAAACTAAACAGGGACACAGTGAAACTAATTGAAACTCTGAACCAATTGGATTTAACAGATATATATAGAACATTTCATCCTAAAGCTAAAGAATATACCTTTTTCTCAGCTCCACATGGTACCTTCTCCAAAATAGACCATATAATTGATCACAAGACAGATGTCAACAAATACAAAAAGATCGTGCTAATCACATGCCTCCTAACAGATCACCATGGAGTAAGAGTGGTCTTCAATAGCAACAAAAACAACAGAAAGCCCACATACACATGGAAACTGAACAATTCTCTACTCAATGACACCTTGGTCAAGGAAGAAATAAAAAAAGAAATCAAAGACTTTTTAGAATTCAATGAAAATGAAGGTACAACCTACCCAAATCTATGGGACACAATGAAAGCAGTGCTAAGAGGAAAACTCATAGCTCTAAGTGCATCAAAAAAGAAACTGGAGAGAGCATACACTAGCAGCTTAACAGCACACCTTAAAGCCCTGGAAGAAAAACAAGTTAATTCACCCAGGAGGAGTAGAAGACAAGAAATCATCAAATACAGGGCTGAAATCAATCAAATAGAAACAAAGAGAACCATACAAAGAATCAACAAGACCAGGAGTTAGTTCTTTGAGAAAATCAACAAGATAGATAAACCCCTAGCCAGATTAACCAAAGGACACAGAGACAGCATCCAAATTAACAAAATTAGAAATGAAAAGGGAGACATAACAACAGAAACCGAGGAAATGCAAAATATCATCAGATCCTACTCCAAAGGTCTATACTTAAAACAATTGGAGAATCTGGAGGAAATGGACAATTTCCTAGACAGATACCAAATACCAAAATTAAATCAGCATCAAATAGAGCAGCTAAATAGTCCCATAACCCCTAAAGAAACAGAAGGGGTTATAGAAAGCCTCCCAACCAAGAAAAGTACGGGACCAGATGGTTTTAGTGCAGAATTCTACCAGACCTTCAAAGAAGACTTAACACCAATACTTTTCAAATTATTCCACAAAATAGAGACAGAAGGGATACTGCCCAACTCATTCTTTGAAGCCACAATTACGCTAATACCTAAACCACAAAAAGATCCAACAAAAAAAGAGAACTACAGGCCAATTTCTCTTATGAATATCGATGCAAAAATACTAAATAAAATTCTTGCCAACCGAATCCAAGAGCACATCAAAAGGATCCTCCACCATGATCAAGTAGGCTTCATCCCAGGGATGCAGGGATGGTTCAACATACGGAAATCCATCAATGTAATCCACTACATAAACAAACTAAAAGAAAAAAACCACATGGTCATCTCATTAGATGCTGAAAAAGCATTCAACAAAATTCAGCATCCTTTCATGCTAAAAGTCATGGAAAGATCAGGAATTCAAGGCCCATACCTAAACATAGTAAAAGCAATCTACAGCAAACCAGTAGCCAACATCAAAATAAATGGAGAGAAACTTGAAACAATCCCACTAAAATCAGGGACTAGACAAGGCTGCCCTCTCTCTCTCCATATCTTTTCAATATAGTACTTGAAGTTCTAGCGAGAGCAATTAGACAACATAAGGAAGTCAAAGGGATACAAATTGGAAAGGAAGAAGTCAAACTATCATTATTTGCAGATGATATGATAGTTTACTTAAGTGACCCCAAAAACTCCACCAGAGAACTTCTACAGCTGATAAACAACTTCAGCAAAGTGGATGGTTATAACATTAACTCAAGCAAATCAGTAGCCTTCTTGTACTCAAAGGACAAGCAGGCTGAGAAAGAAGTTAGGGAAATAACACCCTTCACAATAGACACAAACAACATAAAGTACCTTGGCGTAACTCTAACCAAACAAGCGAAAGATCTGTATTACAGGAACTTCAAGTCCTTGAAGAAAGAAATTGAAGAAGACCTCAGAAGATGGAAAAATATTTCTTGTTCCTGTATTGGCAGGATCAATATAGTAAAAATGGCCATCTTACCAAAAGCAATATACAGATTCAATGTGATCCCCATCAAAATCCCAACTCAATTCTTTATAGATCTAGAAAGAGCAATTCTCAAATTCATCTGGAGCAACAAAAAACCCAGGATAGCTAAAACTATTCTCAACAATAAAAGGACTTCTGGGGTAATCAATATCCCTGACCTTAAACAGTACTACAGAGCAATTGTGTTAAAAACTGCATGGTATTGGTACAGCAACAGGCAAGTGGATCAATGGAATAGAATTGAAGACCCAGAAATTAACCCACAGACTTATGGTCACTTGATCTTTGATAAAGGAGCCAAAACCATCCAGTGCAAAAAAGATAGTCTTTTCAACAAATGGTGCTGGTTCAACTGGAGGTCAACATGCAGAAGAATGCGAATTGACCCACTCTTATCTCCTTGCACTAAGATCAACTCCAAGTGGATCAAGGACCTCCACATAAAACCAGACACACTGAAACTATTAGGAAAGAAACTTGGGAAGACCCTGGAGGACATAGACACAGGGGGAAAGTTCCTGAACAGAATACCAATAGCTTATGCACTTAGATCAAGAATTGACAAATTGGACCTCATAAAATTACAAAGTTTCTGCAAGGAAAAGGACACTGTCAGAAGGACAAAACGACAACCAACAAAGTGGGAAAAGATCTTCACCAACCCCACATCCGACAGAGGGCTAATATCCAATATATACAAAGAACTCATGAAGTTAGACCCCAAAGAACCAAATAACCCTATCAAAAAATGGGGCACAGAGCTAAACAAAGAATTTTCACCAGAAGAAATTCAGATGGTTGAGAAACACCTTAAGAGATGTTCAACATCGTTAGTCATCAGAGAAATGCAAATCAAAACAACCCTGAGATTCCACCTCACACCAGTCACAATGGCTAAGATTAAAAACTCAAGAGATGACAAATGCTGGTGAGGATGTGGAGAAAGAGGAACACTCCTCCACTGTTGGTGGGATTGCAAAATGGTAAAACTGCTCTGGAAATCAGTGTGGCGGTTCCTCAGAAAATTGGGCATGTTCCTTCCAGAGGACCCTGGCATACCACTCCTGGGCATATACCCAGAGGATTCCCATGCATACAATAAAGACACAAGGCTCCATTATAGCAGCCTTGTTTATAATAGCCAGAAATTGGAAGGAGCCCAGATATCCCTCAAAGGAGGAATGGATACAGAAAATGTGGTGTATTTATACAATGGAATACTACTCAGCAATTAAAAATAATGAATTCATGCAATTTGTAGGTAAATGGTTAGACCTGGAAAATATCATCCTGAGTAAGCTAACCCAATCACAAAAGAATACACATGAAATGCAATCACTGATAAGTGGATATTAATGAGCCCAGAAGCCCTAAATACTCAAGGCACAATTAGCAAATGAAATGATTCCCAAGAAGAAAGGAGAGGACCCTGGGCCTGGAAAGATTGGATCCAGTTTTGTAGAGAAACTGTGGTGGGAGGGGGAATGATTGGGGAATAGTTGGGGGGTAGAGTAACTATGGGACATAGGGAGGGGAGGAACTGGGAAAGGGGAAAGCCTTTGGAATGTAAACATAGAATATAGAAAATAAAAAAAAGTAAAAATAAAATTGAATTCCAAATGAATCACATACACTAAATCACATACACTAAATCAACATAAAATCACATACACTAAATCTCATAAAACAAAAATTACAGAAAAATGTTGAATCATTGCCACAGGAAAAGACATTCTAAACAAAACCAGTAGCAAAAGAAGTAAGAACAGCAAAAGTAAATGAGACTTTACTAAATTGAAAAGCTTATGCCTGACAAAAGATATCATCTCTCTGACAAATCAGCAATCAATAAGTGAGAAATAGTTTTACCAACTACACATATTATAAAGGGCTAATACAGAAAGTGTATAAAGAATTCAAAACTAGATAAATGACCCAATTAAAAATAGGATACAGCAGCAAAATCAGAAGGGTAGCATACACATACACTAATATCATATACCACACCAACAACAAAATAACAAGAATTCATAATCATGGGTCAATGGTGTCTCTCAATATCAATGGACTCAATTAACCAATAAAAAGACAGAAATTAAAATAAAAAAAGTTCCATCCTTCTACTGCACTCAAAAAGTGTACCTCAAAATCAAGGATAGCTAATACTTCAGAGTAAATTGTTGGAAAAAGGAAATCCAAGCAAATGTACTCAAGAAGCAAGTTGGTGTAGGCATTTAAGATTGAATAAAAGTTACTTCAAACTAAAACAACTCAAAAGCTAGAGGGAAATATTATACCTACCCATCAAAAAAATCTAATAAAATGATACTTCAATTCTTACCATCTATGTCCAAGACATGAGGGAACTCAGATTGTAAAAGAAACATTATTCTAACTGAAATCACATATTAGTGTGTAACCATCACACAATAATAAGGGAGATTTCAACTCTATACTTTCTCCAACAGATATGTCATTTAGACAAAAACTAAACAGAGGAATCATGGAGATAGTAGATGTCATATATCAAATAGACAACATCCTTGCAGAATATTACACACAAAGATAAAAGGATATACTATCTTCTCTAAATCTAATAAATTTTTCCACAAAATTGAACATATATGCACACACAGAGCAATTCACAACAAATAAAAAAAAATTGAAAAGTTATATGTATTCTATCAACCCAGTACAGATTAAAGCTGAAAAAACTAAAAATAAAACTTAACAAAACCATGAAAACTGAATAACTCTCTCCAGAATGAAAAATAGGCCAAGGCAGGGAAACCAAAAGAAAGTAATTAGTTTCTTTCTATACTTAAATGAAAATGAACACATAATATACCCAAACTTTTGGGACACAATAAAAACAGGCAATGAAAGGCAAGTTCATTCTTCAAGGACTTGAAGTTCCTGTCATACATATCTTTCATTTGTTTGGTTAGAGTCACGCCAAGATACTTTATATTGTTTGTGGCTATTGTGAAGGGTGATATTTCCCTAACTTCTTTCTCAGCCTGCTTGTCCTTTGAGTAGAGGAAGGCTACTGATTTACTTGAGTTGATTTTATAAGCAGTCACTTTGCTGAAGTTGTTTATCAGCTGTAGGAGTTCTCTGGTGGAGTTTTTTGGGTCACTTACATATACTATCATATCGTCTGCAAATAATGATAGTTTGACGTCTTCCTTTCCAATTTGTATCCCTTTGACATCCTTATGTTGTCTAATTGCTCTCGCTAGAACTTCAAGTACTATATTGAAAAGATATGGAGAGAGAGAGGGCAGCCTTGTCTATTCCCTGATTTTAGTGGGATTGCTTCAAGTTTCTCCCATTTATTTTGACATTGGCTACTGGTTTGCTGTATATTGCTTTCACTATGTTTAGGTATGGGCCTTGAGTTCCTGTTCTTTCCAGGACTTTTAAAAGTTAACTTTTAACTTTTAACAATGGAGGATCACTCCTCCATTGTTGTTGGGATTGCAAGATGGTACAACTGCTCTGGAAATCAGTATTGTGGTTCCTCAGAAAATTGGGCATGACACTTCCAGAGGACCCTGTCATACCACTCCTGGGTATATACCCAGAGGATTCCCCTGCATGCAATAAAGACACATGGTCCACTATGTTCATAGAAGCCTTATTTATAATAGCCAGAAACTGGAAAGAACCCAGATGTCCCTCAATGGAGGAATGGATACAGAAAATGTGGTATATTTATACAATTTAATACTACTCAGCAATTAAAAATAATGAATTCATGCAATTTGTAGGCAAATGGTTGGATCTGGAAAATATCATCCTAAGTGAGTCAACCCAATCACAAAAGAATACACATGAATTGCAATCACTGATAAGTGGATATTAATGAGCCCAGAAGCTCTGAATATTCCAGACACAATTAGCTAAGCAAAAGATTCCCAAGAAAAGGGATGGAGAGGACCCTGGTCCGGAAAAGACTAAATCCAGTTTTGCAGGAGAGTACCAGAACAGAGAAATGGTGGGGAGGGGAGGGCTATTGGGGGATGGGGGGAGGAGAAGAGGACTTATGGGACATATTGTGATTGGGGGAACTGGAAAGGGGAAAGCCTTTGGAATGTAAACAAAGAATATAGAAAATTAAAAAAAGGAAAAACAAAAACAAAAATAAAACCAAAAATAAAAAAAAAAAGAAAGTCAAAGCTAGGAAAAGAAAAAAAGAAAAAAGAAAAGAAAGACAAGTTCATAGAACTAAGTGCCCACATTTTAAAAAAAAGCCAAACAACAACAACAAAAAATACAAAATCAATCAAATAAAAACAAAATAAAATAAAACAAAAAGCTATTAAGAGCACACCTAAGCAAAAGGAGAAAACCACACCCAAGTGGCAACAACAAGAAATAACCAATAAATAAAATCAATAAAATAGAAACAAAGAAAAAATATGAAGAATTAATAAACCAAAGTGATGGTTCTTCAAGAAAATCAACAATATCAATATGCTCTTACCCAAATTAACTAAAATGCAGAGGGACAATATCTAAATTTAACAATACCTGAAACAAAAGGGAGATGCAATATAAGATAATGGGGAAATCTAGAGAATCATACTTCTTTTTCTTTTCTTTTTGCTTTTTTATTAGATCTATTCTTTATTTATATTTCAAATTATTTCTTCTTTCCTGGATCCCATCCCACCCCGAAAGTCCCATAAGCCATCTCCCCTCCCAATTCCCCAATAAACCCCCACCCACTTCCCTGACATGGTATTCCCCTACACTGGTGCATTGAGCCTTTCTAGGACCAGGGTCCTCTCCTCCCTTTGATGTTCAACAAGGCTTTCATCTGCTGTCTATGCTTCTGGAGCCATGTGTAACACCATGTGTATTATCTACTTGATGTTTTTGTCCCTGGGAGCTCTGGGAGTACTGGGTGGCTCATACTGTTGTTCCTCCTGTGGCACTGTAAACCCCTTTAACTCATTGGGTCCTTTCTATAATTCCTCCATTGGGGACCCTGTGCTCAGTCCAATGGCTGGCTGATAGTGTCCACTCTATATTTGTCATGCATTAGCAGTGCCTCACAGGTGACAGCTGTATGTGGTTCTAGTCAGCAAGTACTTGTGGGCATTGATAATAGTGTTTGGGTTTTGTAACTGTATATAGAAAAAGATTTACCAACCCTCTAGCCAACAGAGGGCTAATATGCAAGATATACAAAGAATTCAAGAAGTTAGACTCCAGAGAGGGAAATAATCCTATTAAAAATAGGGTTCAGAGTTGAAAAGAGAATTTTCACCTGAGGAATATTGAATATTCAGGTGCTGAGAAGCACCTGAAGAAATGTTCAACATCCTTACGAATCAGGGAAATTCTAATCATAACAACCCTGAGATTTTACCTCACACCAGTCAGAATGGCTAACATCAAAAACTCTGGAGAAAACAGGTGCTGGTGAAGTTGTGGTGAAAGGGGAAGACTCCTCCACTGCTGGTGGGATTGCAAGTTGGTATAATCACTCTGGAAATCAGTCTGGAGGTTCCTCAGAAAACAGCTACTACTGGAAGATCCTGTTATACCACTCCAGGGCATATGCCCAGAGGATTTCCTAGCAGATAGTAAGGACACATGCTCCACTGTGTTCATAGCAGCCCTATTTATAATAGCCAGAAGCTGGAAAGAACCGATATATCCCTCAACACAGTATTGGATACAGAAAATGTGGTGTATTTACACAATGGAATACTGCTCAACTATTAAAAACAATGGATTCACGAAAATTTTAGGCAAATGGGTGGAAATGGAAAATATCATTCTTAGTGAGGTAACCCAATCAAAGAAGAACACACATAGTATGTACTCACTGATGAATGGATATTAGCCCAGAAGCTTGGAATACCCAAGAAACAATTCACATATCAAATGAAGCTAAAGAAGAAGAAAAAACAAAGTATGGACACACTGGTCCTTCTTAGAAGGGGAAACAAAATACCCACAGAAGGAGATACAGAGACAAAGTCTAGAGCAGAGACTGAGGGAAAGACCATAAAGATAATCATACTTCAAAAAATTTTCTCTGTCAACTGGAACATCTTTAGATGAAGTGGATAATATATATGATTGGTCTTACTTTATCAAACTTAAATCAAAACCAGATAAGAAATTTAAAAAGGACTTCAGTGAAATATAAGTATTCTTTAGAAGCCTCCCAACTGAAAGAGGCCCATGGCCAGATGATTTTAGTTCAGAATTCTGCCAAGATATCATAGATGAATTAACACAAATACTCATCAAATTATTCCCCAAAATAGAAAAAGAAGGGAACAGCCAAGATATTTTTGTGAGCTGAATATTACCATGATGCCCACAGCTCATAAACACCCCCAAAAAGATTAGGTTAGAGAACATTTTTTTATGAACATACATGCAAAATCAATATAATACTTGCAAACTATATCCAAGAACACATCAAAATGATGATTCACCATGATCAAGTCAGTTCCATCCTAGATACATAGAAAAGGTTTGGTGAAGTATAGAAAAATCAGTAGGTATATATATATATATATATATATATATATATATATATATATATATACCTACCATGTGGTTTTTTTCTTTGAGTTTGTTTATGCAGTGGATTAGGTTGATGGATTTCCATATATTGAACCATCCCTGCATCCCTGGGATGACAACAACTTGATCATGGTGAGTGAAGGTTTTGATGTGTTCTTGGATTTGGTTGGCAAGTATTTTATTGAGTATTTTTGTATCGATGTTCATAAGGGAGATTGGTCTGAAGTTCTCTTTCTTAGTTGGATCTTTGTGTGGTTTTGAGATCAGGGTAATTGTGGCTTCATAGAATGAGTTGGGTAGTGTTGCTTCTGTTTCTATTTTGTGGAATAGCTTGTAGAGTATTGGTATTAGGTCTTCTTTGAAGGTCTGATAGAATTCTGCACTAAAACCATCTGGTCCTGTCCTTTTTTTGGTTGGAAGACTTTCTATGACCCCTTCTATTTCTTTGGGGGTTATGGGTCTGCTTAGACGATCCATTTGATCCTGAACTAATTTTGGTATTTGGTATCTGTCTAGTAAATTGTCCATTTCCTCCAGATTCTCCAGTTGTGTTGAGTAGAGGTTTTTGTAATAGGATCTGATAATTTTTTGAATTTCCTCAGTTTCTGTTGTTATATCTCCCTTTTCATTTCTAATTTTGTTAATTTGAATACTGTCTCAGTGACTAGGGGTTTATCTATCTTGTTGATTTTTTTCAAAGAACAAGCTCCTGGTTTTGTTGATTCTTTGTATGGTTCTTTTTGTTTCAACTTTATTGATTTCAGCCCTGAGTTTGATGATTTCCTGTCTTCTACTCCTCCTGGGTGAAATAGTCTCTTTTTGTTCTAGAGCTTTCAGGTGTGCCATTAAGTTGCTAGTATATGCTCTCTCCTGTTTCTTTTTGAAGACACTCAGGGCTATGAGTTTTCCTCTTAGCACTGCTATCATTGTGTCCCATAGATTTGGATATGTTGTGCCTTCATTTTCATTAAATTCTAAAAAGTCTTTGATTTCTTTCTTTGCTTCTTCCTTGACTAAGGTATCATTGAATAGAATGTTGTCCAGCCTCCATGTGTATGAGGATTTTCTGTTGGTTTTGTTGCTATTGAAGAACACTCTTACTCCATGGTGATCCGATAGGAGGCATGGGATTAGTTTTATCTTTTTATATTTGTCGAGGTCTGTCTAGTGACCATGTATATGGTCGATTTTGGAGAAGGTACCATGAGGTGCTGAGAAAAAGGTATAGTCTTTTGCTTTACGATGAAATGTTTTATATATATATATATATATATATATATATATATATATATATATATATATATATATATATATATATGTTAAATACAATTGGTCCAAAGTTTCAATGAGTTTCCCTGTCTCCTTGTTTAGTTTCTGTTTTTCTGGTCAGTTCATTGAGGATAGTGGAGTATTGAAGTCCCCCACAATTATTGTGTTATGTGCAATGTGTGCTCTGAGCTTTAGTAAAGTTTCTTTTACGAATGAGGGTGCCCTTGCATTTGGAGCACAGATGTTTAGAATTGTGAGTTCTTCCTGGTGGATTCCTTCTTTGACTAGCAAGAAGTGACCTTCTGTGTCTCTTTTGATGACTTTGGGTTGAAAGTCAATTATATCTCCTATTAGAATGGCTATTCCAGCTCGTTTCCTGCGACCATTTGCTTGTAAAGTTGTCTTCCAGCCTTTTACTCTAAGGTAGTGTTTGTCTTTGACTCTGAGGTATGTTTCCTGTATGCAGCAAAATGTAGGGTCCTGTTTCTGTATCTAGTCTGTTAGTCTATGTCTTTTTATTGGTGAATTGAGTCCTTTGATGTTAAGAGATATTAAGGAATAGTGATTATTTCTTCCTGTCATTTTTGATGTTATTTTTGTTTTTGAGTAGTTATCTTCTTTTGAGTTTGTTGGAAGAAGAATACTAACTTGCTTTTTCTTGGGTGCAGTTTCCCTCCTTGTATTGGAGTTTTCTTCCTATTATCCTTTATAGAGCTGGGTTAGTGGAAAGATTTTCTATAAATTTGGTCCTGTCATGGAATATTTTGATTTCTCCATCTATGTTGATTGAGAGTTTTGCTTGGTATAGTATTTCTGTTCTCTTAGAGTCTGCATGAGATCTGCCCAGAATCTTTTTGCTTTCATGGTTTTTGGAGAGAAGTTTGGTGTGTTTCTGATAGGTCTTCCTTTATAAGTTACTTGGCCTTTTTCTCTTACTGCCTTTAATATTCTTTCTTTTTTAGTACGTTTAGGATTTTGATTATTATATGACGGGAGGTATTTCTGTTCTGGGCCAGTCTGTTTGGACTTCTGTAGGCTTCTTGTAAATTCATGGGAATCTCTCTCTTTAGGTTAGGGAAGTTTTCTTCCATAATCTTTTTGAAGATATTTGCTGACCCTTTAAATAGTAGATCTTCACTCTTATCTATCCCTATAATCCTTAGGTTATGTCTTCTAATTGTGTCCTGGTTTCCTGGATGTTTGGGGTTACAAGCCTTTTGCATTTTGCATTTTCTTTGACTGTGGATTCATTGGTTATTATGGTATCTTCAGCATCTGAGATTCTTACCTCTATCTCTTGTATTCTGTTGTAGATATTTGCATCTACGACCCCTGATTTCTTCCCAAGGTTTTCTATCTCCAAAGTTGTCTCCTTTTGTGATTTCTTAGTTGTTTCTACCTCTGTGTTCAGCTCTTGGATGGTTTTGCTCAATTCCTTCATTTGTTTGTTTGTGTTTTCTTGCAGTTCTTTAAGAGATTTTTAAATTTCCTCTTTCATGATTTCTGCCTGTTGGTTCAGGTTCTCCTGCATTTCTTTAAGTGATTTTCTCCTTTCCTCTTTATTGGCTTCTGTCTGTTGGTCCATATTCTCCTGGAATTCTTTAAGTGATTTTTTTGTTTCCATTGTAAGGACTTCTATCCTATTGATGTTCCCTCTGGAAGTGACATGCTTAATTTCTGAGGAACCACCAGACTGATTTCCAGAGCGGTTGTACCATCTTGCAATCCCACCAACAGTGGAGGAGTGTTCCACTTTCTCCACATCCTTGCCAGCACTGTTGTCTCTTGAGTTTTTAATCTTAGCAATTCTGACTGGTGTGAGGTGGAATCTCAGGGTTGTTTTGATTTGCATTTCCCTGATGACTAATGATGTTGAACATCTCTTAAGATGTGCTCGGCCATCTGAATTTCTTCTGGTGAAAATTCTTTGTTTAGCTCTGTACCCCATTTTTTGATAGGGTTATTTGGTTCTTTGGGGTCTAACTTCTTGAGTTCTTTGTATATATTGGATATTAGCCCTCTGTCGGATGTGGGGTTGGTGAAGATCTTTTCCCATTTTGTTGGTTGCCGTTTTGTCCCCTGCATTTCTTTTTTTCTTTTTTTTTTTTAGTCTTTTTTTTTTAAATAAATTTTTTTATTTTATTTTCTATATTCTATGTTTACATTCCAAAGGCTTTCCCCTGCATTTCTTTAAGAGATTTGTTTATGTCTTTTGTGTGTTCCTCTAGCAGCATCATGACCAGTGTTTTTAAATCCAGCTCTTGTTTTTCTGGTGTGTTGGGGTATCCAGGATTTGCTGTGTTTGATGATTTGGGTTCAGATGCTGCCATATTGCCTTGATTTCTGTTAGTAACGTTCCTACGTTTGCCTTTTGCCATCTGTTTTTCTCTGGAATTAGTTGGTCTTGTTGTCACTTGTTGGTGTTTTAAGCTCCTGTGAGCCTGGCGTTTGGTTCTGCTATTGTAGAGGGCATCTGAGCTCCCGAGGTGGAGACCGGGAGGTTTCAGTTACTGGGCTCTGAATTACCTCCTCTGCTCTGCTGTGCTGGATCCAAGTCTTCCCCAGGCTTGCTGCTGGACCTGGAATTGGCCTCCTGCTGTCTCTTCCTGGCCTGCCTAGTTGCCAGCTCTTAAGAATCAGATCTTTTTTTACCCCCCCCCCCCTCCACTGATCTGGGCTCATCTGTTTGATCTTTATGGTGACCTGGGCTCCTCTGTTGGTTCTCTATGGTGACCTGTTCAGGCTACCAGCTCTAAGATTGTGGTAGGTCTCAGGGCTCTGTCTAACCACTGGATTCCCTGCAGGACCCGAGGTTCCCTGGTTGGGCTGCTAGAACCTAGATGGTGTTGCTCTTAGTCCACAGGGCTCTGTCTTGTTAGCTGTCTGTGGTGTCCTGAGGCAAGATGTCAGCCTCTGGCTATACTCCAGGCACTGTCCCACTAGCAGGTTGTTGCCCATGTGGGTTGGTGCAGAGACCACCCGCTGAGCTGATCTGGCTCTGGGTACACTGCCAAGCTGTTGGCGTACAGACCTGCTGCTGACTTCCTTTGGCTCTAGGTGCGAGCAAGAGCCTGACCATGTAGTCGTGCACTTGTTGCTAGGCTAAGTCTCAGTCCATGCACCTGAACCCAGCCGCCGGCAGGCAGTCCACAGTGGCACGAGAGAAGATGACCGATCCACTTTTCAATAAGGATCAAAGTATCCTCACTTTGGTCTTCCTTCTTCTTTAGGTTCCTATGGTCTGTGAGTTGTATCTTGGGTATTACGAGATTTTGAGCTAACATCCACTTATCAGTGAGTGCATACCATGTGTGTTCTTTTGGTTTGGGTTACCTCACTCAGAATGATATTTTCTAGCTCCATCCATTTGCCCAAGAATTTCAGGAATTAATTGCTTTTAATAGCTGTGTAGTAGTCCATGGTATAAATGTACCACATTTTCTGTATCCAATCTTCTGTTGAGAGACATCTAGGTTCTTTCCAGCTTCCTGCTATTATCAATAAGGCTGATATGAACATAGTGGAGCATGTGTCCTTATTACATGTTGGAATAGAGCTGGTTCGTCCCTTCATAATAATCAGAAATAATATAACATACCTTGGTGTGACTCTAACCAAGCAAGTGACAGATCTGTATGACAAGAACTTCGTGTCTCTGAAGAAAGAAAATGAAGAAGATCTCAGAAGATGGAAAGATCTCCCATGCTCATGGATTGGCACGGTTAATATAGTAATAATGGCCATCTTGCCCAAAGCAATCTACAGATTCAATGCAATCCCCATCAAAATTCCAACTCAATTCTTCATAGAGTTAGAAGGAGCAATTTCCAAATTTATCTGGAAAAATAAAAAACCCAGTATAGCAAAAATTTTCTCAACAATAAAAGAACCTCTGCTGGAATCACCATCCTGACCTTAAGCTATACTGCAGAGCAACAGTGATAAAAACTGCATAGTATTAGTACAGTGATAGGACGGTAGATAAATGGAATAGAATTGAAGATCCTAAATGAACCTACACATTTATGGCCACTTGATCTTTGATCAAGGAGCTAAAACCATCCAGTGGAAAAAAGACAGCAATTTCAACAAATGATGCTGGGTCAACTGGCAATCAACATGTAAAGGGATGTAAATTGATCCATTCTTATCTCCCTGTACAAACATCATGTCCAAGTGGATCAAGGACCTCCACATACAACCAGATACACTGAATCTAATAGAAGAGAAAGTGCGGAAGAACCTGGAGCACATGGTTATAAGGGAAAATTTCCTGAACAGAACACCAATAGCTTATGCCGTATGATCAAGAATTGACAAAAGGTACCTCATAAAATTGAAGGCTTCTGTAAGGCAAAGGACATTGTCAATAGGACAAAATGGCAATCAACAGACTTGGAAAAAATCTTTACCAATCCAACATATGATAGATAGTATCCAAGATATACAAAGGACTCAAGAAGTTAGACTCCAGAGAACCAAATAACCCTATTAATAAATAGGATACAGAGGTAAACAAAGAATTCTCAAGTGTGGAATACTGGATGACTGAGAAACACATAAAGAAATATTCAACATCTTTAATCTTCAGGGAAATGAAAATCAAAACTACCCTGAGATTCTACCTCATACCAGTCAGAATGGCCAAGATTAAAAACTCAGGGGACAGCAGATGCTGGAGAGGATGGGGAGAAAGAGGAACACTCCTTCATTGCTGTAGTATTTCAATCTGGTACCACCACTCTGGAAATCAGTTTGGCAGTTCTTCAGAAAACTGGACATAGGATAGGTTTTTATATTTGAAATCTGGGCATGGAAAGCAGAAACAGGAGAATCAGGGAGAGAGGGAGAGGGGCAATGAGAGTTACGGGAGGAAATGCATGGCGAGACAGCTGAAATCGAGGGGCATTTGAATCATGGTATGGAAACCTATGTAGTAGAAACTTCCAAGAACATCCAAAGGTTATCCAAATGAAGACTCCAAATAATGAAAGTGATGGAGTCCCAATAGACCATTACTTGTCACTAAATGAAGCTTCTATTACTCACATTGGGTTACATCCAATTGAGTTGATTTCCATGGAAGTCCTCCAACAACCCATGTAGTTGCCAAGACAAACTGACAGCAAATTTCCATTGCTAAGACATTGAATTGAATATGGCACTAATGAGCTAATGAGCTGGTAATTACATAGTACATTCACCCTAAAATTCTAGGGTATTTTTTTCTTTTTTGGTATGGGAAGGTACACTGCAGGTTAACAAAAGAGAAATATAAACACCACACCAGACACAAACCTTTCATCTCCAATGTTGTCCTGATTGCAAGCATGCTATGGTAACAGAACATAAAGCTTGTAGGTATATCTAACCAATTTCTTATTTGACTAAACAGCCACTTTATTAGTTTAAATGCCATGCTGGTTGTTGGTGTGGTTTGCAGATATCAAAGCTAGGTAGATTTTTTGCTTTCCTTCTTTGGAATCTTATATTATGCATTCACCCAAGTACAGGGTGTCTTTACCAATAGGGACTTTCCTTCACTCTCATGGGGCAATCAAGCACAAGAAAAATAGACTGTATATTTTTGGATTCTCTGAGATCCATATACCTAAGTATTGTGAAACATAATTAAAGTCACCTTTCCTGCAGTTAAAATTCTACATTTAATCTCCCCAAACCCATGGTCAATCAGTTGTAATTACTAATTTTTTGTTACTCTAGGCAAGAAAAGGTTATATAAATATAACCAAGTTCACACACAAAAAAACAATTTAGATATATATTATTCTATAATTTTCCTTATAAATTTATGCTACACTTTCAGCAAACAGTTCAATTATTATTCAAAATTAAATTTATTTACTTATTAGTGTAGCTTGTGTTTGTATGTGTGCAAATGCAAATGGGTCTTTGTGAGTGGGAGCCACAATGAATCTGTGGCAATTAAAACACAACTTGAAGAAGTTGATTCTTTTCTTGAATTGTGTGGGATGTGAAGACTAACATCAGCTCATCAATCTTGATAACAAATCTCACTACCTTTTAAGACTTCTTGGGAACTCTTTAATTTTATTTTACTTAAAATTTTTGTTTTAAGTATTTCTGGAGATCAACAGATGTCCTGGGAAAGTAAAAATTCTTCAGTGTGAGCTTCCATGTTATGAGTGCAATTAAATCAAAATGCTTTCACTTCACTTTTGCTCCTCTTAACTCCCACTGATCTCTCCTTACTCCTGATATGGGAGTTGTCAGTTGCATCTTCCTCGGCCTAGGATTCTTCTGTTATCTTCATGTTTTTATGAAAAGTAACAACTTAATATATACATCACAGTTAAGTACAGCACAAACATTTCCCCTAAAAGTATTTCCTAATATGAGGGAGTTATAGGTGTGAGTCACCACACCAAGAATTTTGAAAGTACAAGTAGAAATTTAAAATGTATCTGCTTTGTTTTTAGATATAGGATGCACCTCCTTTTACTTTTAGACAGATAATTGCTATTTAAATATATTTTCAAGTTAATATTGTAAATTTCTTAAATATCAAAATCTTATTAATTATTCTAGATATTTATAAAGTTTCAATGAAAACTGTGGTTGAAAACTGCAATAATGTAAAAGATTTCATAATCATGTAACTATTGAAAGGAAATGATGGTGTGGGAAGGTAATAGATATACCATGTGGCTGATGATCAGCAGGGATCACTGCAGCCATAAGCCAAGCATTCCATCATGTCACAACCCTGCAGGAAGCAGGCAACAGAATCAACAGCCACTTTTACATGTAAAGCACGTTATCATTCAAACACATCTTTCAATGTACTTTACAAAACCCTACAATGACTGCAAGAAAAAGCTCACAAACCAAGCAAGCTTCTGAAAGCTAAGTAGTAGCAATAACAATTTTTTGTGGATTTGATTGAAGAATGCAGAATATCTTTCAGCATACTGATTTAGAGACAATTACTCTTAAATAGTCAAAGCATGTGATCCTCCCACAGCACACATATTCAGTGATCACTCCTGAAAATCTGTCAGCACTGACTGGTATTACTAAGTTTGGCAAATATGGTCATATCACTGGTCAGAGAAACTATTGTACAGAGTTTTCTTTAATATTTTCCCTTAAATGTCAGAGATAAGGAATAAATTTAATCCATTAAATGTTATGGATAGTGTAACTTCATTCTCTTCTGTAGTTAGTATGTAAGGACAAGGGTAAATAAGCAAATAAAGATTGTCATTGATTTTTCATTACAGTGATAAAAACAACAAGCTATCTTCTTTCATGATACTAGGCAACAGTATTTGTCATTTCTAAAGGAATGAAACATTTGACTTTCATACTTTTCTGTGCTTATGCAAATCAAAACTATTCTGAGATTCTATCTTACATCTTTACATTAACCATCAGAATGGTTAATAATAATAATAATAATAATAATAATTCTTATGAAAGGTCATACTTGCAAGGATGTTGAGCAAGTTTAATACATCTACATTGCTGTTGGGAGTACAAACTTGTACAAACACTTTAGAAATCAATTTGGTGGTTTCTCAGAAAATTGTGAATAGTTCTGCCTCAAGACCCATCTATACCACTCTTGGGCATATACCCGAATGATGCTGTACCATATTACAAGGACACTTCCTCCTCTTGGTTTATAGCAGTTTATAATAAAGAGAAACTGGAAATTACCTAGATGCTCCTTAATGAAAGAATGGATAAAGAATTTGTGTTAGTTTACCCAATGGAATATTACTCAGTTATTAAAAACAGTAGCATCATGATGTTTTCAGAATAGAACTAGAAAAAAATATCCCAAGTGAGGTAACCCAAAGCTAGAAAAAAACATGGGATGTAGTTACTTATAAGTATATATTACCTATGGAGCAAAGGATAATGATGTTACAATCTACAAACCCAAAGAAGCCATGTAACAAGGAAGACCCAAGGGGAGAAGCTTGAATCTCATTGAGAAGGGGAAATGGAATTGACATTAGGAACTGTCTTAGTCAGGGCTTCTATTCCTGCACAAGCATCATGACCAAGAAGCAAGTTGGGGAGGAAAGGGTTTATTCCGCTTACACTTCCACACAGCTGTTCATTACCAAAGGAAGTCAGGACTGGAACTCAAGCAGGTCAGGAAGCAGGAGCTGATGCAGAGGCCATGGAGGGATGTTCCTTACTGGCTTGCTTCCCCTGGCTTGCTCAGCCTGCTCTCTTATAGAACCCAAGAATACCAGCCCAGAGATGGCACCACCCACAAGGGGCCCTCCTTCACTTGATCACTAATTGAGAAAATGCCCCACAGCTGGATCTCATAGAGGCACTTCCCCAAGTGAAGCTCCTTTTCCTATGATAACTCCAGCCTGTGTCAAGTTGACACACCAAACTAGCCAGTACAGGAACTCAAGCAGGATTGTGGAAGGGGAATCTGTAGAGGAAAGAATCAAGAGAAGAACAGTGGGGATTATATAGGAGGCGAGATAGAGGGAGAGAGTATGGGGAGGGATAACTGGAATAGACGGATATTAGGGTGATGCTTCTCTTGGTCATGCTAGAAACCAAGGACAATTAAAGCTACCAGCAATTCATGAGGCTGACCTAATACTCCTGGCATTGCGAAATGGGGAACCTAAAATGTCCATCTAATATAATCTGGAGATTAGGATACCACACTGTAGCAAAACTTTGTACCACAATTTGTCCTGATAAAAAGATGTTCAAGGATAAAGATGGGGCAGCAATTGAGGGAATGGCCAACCAATGACTGGCCTATTTTGAGACAGAGTGCCTACCCCCCTACCCCATTAATGGTATTCTGCAATATTTGTAGACAAGAACCTAGTATAACTGTCATCAGAGAGCCTTCACCAAGCAACTGGTGGGAACAGATTGAGAGAGCCACATCTAAATATTAGACTGAGCTTGGGGAATCCTTTGGAAGAAGGGGAGGAAGGGTTGAGTGAACCAGAGATGCCAAGGACACCAGAAGAATCCCTACAGTATCAATTGACCTGGGTCTTTATGGGCTCACAGACTGAACCACAAACAAGGATGGACCTAAGTCTGCTGCACATATGTAGTAGGTGTACAGTTTGATTTTCATCTTGGACTCCTAACAGAAGGAGCTGGGGCTTTCTCTGACTCTTCTGACTGCCTGTGGATCACTTATGCCTTAACTGGGCTGCCTTTCTAGCCACAGCAGGAGGTCTGCCAAGTAAGACCTGATATGCCAAAGTGGCTTGATAGCCTCTCCATTTCTGAGGAGTTCAGGAGGACAGAAGGGTAGCAGGGAGTTATGGTGAGAGACAGGGAAGGAGTGAAAGGAGAGGAGGATGGGAAAACTACAACTGGGCTGTAAATATATAAAAACATTAAAAAAGGTTTCTCGATCTGAACTCTTGACATATTAGCATATGTATTTGATAAGGAAGGCTACATATATTTTCTGTTCAATGTAGGATGTCTGAAAGTTTTGTTGATCATCCTCTTGTTACAAAAGCAGATATATGTCCAAATGTCATGACTTCATTGCTCAGGTTTCTGTTTTTCTACTTGAGGGAGATGGCATAGTGTTTTGATAATTACTCTTTCAGTATCACAGAAGAATGTCCTAACTATGAGAGTTCCTCTTGACATTACTAAGTCTTTAAAAAGAGTTTTCTGTGATTCCACATAAATTGTCACTTACTCCTATTAACTCTCTTGTGTTGCTTTGCTTGATTATAAAGACGATGATGACCACATTATTCTGTTATCAGAGGTCCTAAAACTGCAAAATTGGAATATAGTAATTAGCCAGTAGTACACAAAGGAAGGACAGTTTCTCCTTTAAAAAATTTTGTGGCCAGGCAGTGGCGGAGCACCCCTTTAATCCCAGCACTTGGGAGGCAGAGGCAGAGGCAGGCAGATTTCTAAGTTTGAGGCCAGCCTGGTCTACAGAGTGAGTTCCAGGACAGGCAGAGATACACAGAGAAACCCTGTCTCAGAAAACCAAAAAAAAAAATGTGAGTTCAACATAAGACAAGTGACTAGCAAGGAAAAATAGTTCTAAATTGTACAATATATTTCTTTTAGAGTAAATAACTTAAGACTCTAACAGATAACAGAAGATACTGAATATAAGCTGAATTCATCATTTCTTGCTTCCTATGCATAACCATTATATTATCCTCAAGGAAGAGAACTCAGGCCTCCAACATTAAATAATTTCAATAAAAATAGATTGGCATGTTATTAAAGAATATAGGAATGTGCTGTTGTGTGCAGATTAACCTGCTTTATAGTGGAGCTCACATCACCACTATGGGACCACTCAAGTAATTTCATCAAGATTACAGAACATGGTCCAGAGGGAAGTATTATCAGTTTTAAGTTTCAAGTAGAAAAAAATATAGAACTAAATGTCTTCTGTGACGTATTAATTTCTTTGATTCTCTACGGGAACATGAACAAAAGCGAATAAGCTCACATTTTCTCTTATAAAAGTGTAAAAAACACAATGAAATAAAAGAAACTTAGTGTGAAATTGCACTTCCAGAATGAAATTATCACTCAGAAACTTTTCAGTTTCATACAGATCTATTTTTTCTTGCTCCTGGGATGAATGAAATCTTCATAGTGTTGGAGTGTAGAGAGCATTCTGATGAGAGCATAAGATTTCTCTTGCAGAATTGATATTGTGGTAGATTGGGCTTTTAATCTTCACTTGGCTTTAGGCAGGTGAATTCAACTACTCAAACCCTCATTGTCTTTCCATTTCTTCATGGGACACATGGATAACCACAGCATCAGAGCCGTGCAAGAAGTCCTGTAGTGTTGCAGCCAATCTTTTAGTTTTCATTTTTTACTTCATACTTCTGTGACTTCTATAAACAATTGTCATACTTTTATGATAGATAAAAATCACCAAAAATATCTTTAAAACATTGGATATATAAAATTATGCATTCATTTTCATCACTTTTCCACTTAGAATAATTTGCAAAAATTATCTTTATATCTTTGTATTTTCTTTCATGTTATTTATAAAATTGTTTGAGTTCCTTGTCTCCCATGCATTATTCAGTCACTGTGTGTGTTCATGTTTGAAGAAAAAGGTTTGTGCCCTCATTATGGTGATTTTATTTTGTACAGAGATACATGAAACATAGTTTTGCTCTACTAGGCATGCATATCTGATCTAAGAACAAAATTAGAAAAGTAACAACTGATATTTATTAAATGACCAAATGTGGTCAACACTGCTTTATGTATTGGAGATTTATGAACAACTCTGGCAGCTATTATAGCTATCACAGCATTATCTTACTCTTCATTAATAAGCTGTTTGTATTTACATCTATCATAAATCATTTATCTTGAGACAGCCTGAAAGTCTGCCAATTGTGGTCTACAATGGATCAATGTAACTTAAGAACATTGGAAAATGAGTACCAGGGTCACTTTTCAGTTCACATCAGTGCATTATCTAATACTACCACCACCTTTTCATCTCAGAAGAGCAGGCAAAAGAGTGGGGATTTCTAGTACTCTGGAAAACATAATAATTATTTTGGAAATTTCTTCACTTTCTAAATATACTGTGTATGCTAAACAGGTGTCATTAATATTATGGTTAAAACAAATACGAGAGAAATACAAGAGGGGTAAAACCAATCATTAGAAAAAATACTTGGAACCTAAAATTAGAATTTTATATAAGGAAATAAAATAATAAGAAAGTAAAGAGAGGAAGAGCCAGCCTCGGGGAAAGTCCTAAAACACTTCTCAGAGATAGTGATAGTAGACAATGGCATAAAGCCTTAAAACTGCTTTTGCATCCTTAAAATTGCCTTTGCATCTCTTGGTTCTAACATAGCAATATATGTATACATGTTTGTTTGTGCAGACAGGTCAGTTTCAATGCAAATTTTTTTCATGCTTCACAAATGGTGAAGCATGCACACTTCCCTATATACTTTCTTAATAAGTACTTTCTTACTGAAGTTTGTTGAATTTTAATTGACAAATATTCATTCACAATTTAATATAGACTGGGTTCTAACTACAGAAAGTAAATTTGGAGGGTACAAAACTTTGCAGATTTGAAATCATATATAGAAAAGAGTAATGATAATTGAATAATAAGATATTTTCCTGACATGATATTTATCTGACTTGGAACTTGTAAATCTTTCCTTGGATTCTAGATTCAGAGAGTTCAGAAACATGAAACCTGTGCATGCTACACAGAGGGATTCAAGGAAGCTAGGAAACCTATATGCATGAAGCGAGGCTTAGGATAGCAAAGACCGAGAACAAAGGGAAAATATTCACAAAGAGTCTGCCTGGCCTGTATTTGAATTTGTGGTTCAATACCTTTGCCCACATTAGCCAATAGCAGAGTCAAGTTGGAATGGTACCTTTAAATTATACTGAAGCTTTTTAAAATGTATTAATCTATTAGACTTGTGAAACGGTTATCATTTTCTCTTTCTGTGTTTCTTTCCAAGCCAAGTACATGCAAACAAAACACAGTGGTTAACGAGAATGACAAATGGTGAAGCATGCACACTAGTGTCAAGGCTTGCTGAAGAACCAGCTTGTCTGGGGTGGTGCACACTGTAGGCGCTCAAATCTAGGAAACTACATTAGTGACATCTTACAGGAAAATCACCCCTCATAGCAAGAAAAATAATACAAGTGACTACAAAAGTTTCTGTTAAATAAAAGCCTACCCAACCATGTATTGCTGGGAAGGCTTGGGAGACAGAAAAAAATTCATGCTTTCTTATATAAATGTCAATTAAAAGAACTTTTCCACACATCTGGCAACCACAATGGCAAACAGTATGTATGCTTTATGAAACAATACCTTACCTACAGTTTGTTTTGAAGGAATTCACAATGAAAAAAAAAGAGGATATTTCTTTTCATAAATTTAAATAATCTGACTTTTATAGATAAGCACTAATAGAAAATAGAACATGAATGTTCCCTACATCTGAACTGGATCTCAAGAAAATCTGATTCCTATGACCTCTAAGTACTTGAGTGTACAGAGACAGAGACAGAGACAGAGACACAGACACAGACACAGACACAGACACAGACACAGACGCAGACACAGACACAGAGGCACACAGACACACAGACATACTTAATTAAAATAAAAATAATTCTTGAAAATCTACCAAAGGAATGATTTTTTTAATAAGAAGAGCACATGAGAGTTCAGGTGTTTATACATTATCAGTAAGATCAAGACTGTGCTTTTTTTTAACCTTTATAAATTTCTTTTTTAATTAATTATTTAATTTTTTACACTTCAGAATGTATTCCCTTCTCCTGTTCACCCTCCGATTGTTCCACATCTCATACCTCCTCCCCCTGTCTCCAAGAGGATATCCCTAACCCCCAACCCCTATCACAACAGACCTCCAAACTCCCTGGGTCCTACAGTCTCTTGAGGGTTAGGTGCATCATCTCTGATTGAACACAGACCAGGCAATTCTCTGCTGTATATGTGTTTGGAGCCTCATATCAACAGTGTATGCTGCTTATTTGGTGGTCCAGTGTTTGAGAAATCACAAATATTCAGATTGAGACTGCTGGTCCTCCTACAGAGTTGCCCTCCTCCTCAGCTTCTTTCAGCCTTTCTGTAATTCAACCACAGGGGTCAGCAACTTCTGTCCATTGGCTGGGTGCATATATCTGCATCTGACAATTTCAGCTGCTTGTTGGGTCTTCCAGGGTGCGGTCATGCTCCTTCCCTTTTTGTGAGCACCATAGCCTCAGTAATAGTGTCAGGCCTTGGGACCTCCCCTTTAGCTGTATCCCCATTTTGGGGTACAGTCACTGGACCTTCTTTTTCTCAGGCTTCTCTCCATTTCCATCCCTATAGTTCTTTCAGGCAGGAACAATTATGGATCAGAGTTTTGACTGTGGGATGGCAAACCCTTCCCTCATTTGATGTTCTGTCTTCCTGTGGAGGTAGACTCTACAAGTTCCCTCTCCCTACTGGCTGGTATTTCATCTAAGGTCCCTCCCTTTGAGTCCTGAGAGTCTCTTACCTCCCAGGTCTCTGGTGCATTCTGGAGGGTCCCCCGAACCCTCCTACCTCCTGAGGTTGTCTGTCTGTTTCCATTCTTTCTGCTGGCACTCAGGGCTTCAGTCCTTCTCCTTTACCCAATACCCAGATGGGAGGAAGGGCGGCGGTAGAAGGAAACCTGACATGGTATTGGTTGAGGGAAAAGGCTATGCTCCAAGAGCCTACTTCTGCACAAATTTTAGCCTCTCTCAACTGGAAGTTCCTTCAGAGTGAGATCTGTATGTATTAATAACATGCCATATCAAATGTCAGCGACCATGAAAGCATGCTGTATTTAAAATTGTACTCTTCTTCTCAGTATTATGTTGGTATTGCTATAGGTATTTACGAACACAAAAATGTTTATGAGTACATGTTGCATCGCAGAAGATGAAAACATGGGAAATCATGCTTAATGAAAAGGGAAAAACAGGGCTGAATTATTTTTGGAGGAAATAAAATGAATCCTGGAAGGTAATCCTTCATTTTCAACTCTGTTAAGAACGTAAACAATATCCTTAGCATATAACAGCTGCACATTCCCATGCTGAGAATGAATGCATTATGCAGCTTTGGAGTGCAAATACATGTTGATCACAGATCAGCACATAACTGAGAATGTTCCAAGAGCAGACAGCTGGGAAGATCCCTCAGAGAAATGACAAGTTTTCCTCTGGGAGGAAGCGGCTTGCAAATTGTTGCTACAGAGGGCACACAGCATTAATATGCTTAAAGTGTGCTGCCTTCTGTATATATGACCACCTACTGATAGGAATAAGTGAGCTATATATTCTGGTAGGCTCACTTCACAATATATAAGAAAAAAGGGGGAATTTTAATCTAAATTAAAATTCAATAATTTCAATATTTATCTAAAGGAATTCTCTGCAGTAAGTAGCATAGTTTCAAATGCCTGCAGTGATGCTCTGTTCCTGAGATTAATACATTGTAATAAATACAGTTTCTGTGACAGAAGCTTTAAGTTTTCCATGTAGAGCAGTGGTTCTCAACTTGAAAGTTGCAACCTCTTTGAGATTTGAATGACCTTTGCACAGGGATTGCATATCAGATATCCTGCATATCAAATATTTAAGTTATAATTCATCCATAGTATCAGCATATTACAATTCAGATGTAGCACAGAAATAATGCAATTATTGAAGGTTAATATTCATGAGTCATATTGAAGGGTCACAGGTAGTTTGCTCAACCTAGGCAGAAGACAAACCGGCCCTTTCACTCACTCAGGCCTTCCTACTTCACTGTAAATTGTGATTATGTGTCACAGCTCTTGACAGTCATGTTCTGAAGATTCATTTACAGAGTTTCTAACATGAACTGCAGCAATGAAGAGAAAGTAGACTTTATTATGTCTTCACCACTGAACAGGCCATTACAAACCTTAGAAATCTCATGTCATCATTTATATTGCACTGGAGATTTGTTGTTTATACTACTAAACTCTAGCTCTAAATGAAACAAATAAATAAAATTATGGCTGTGCTTGGTTTTGTCTATTCTTATATTTCATAAAATCCCACTTTGATAGTTCATCTTAAGTTATAAACACAACCACAATTTTAGACATACTTTGGTATGTTACAGATTATTCCATTGTATAGAAACTTGATCATTATTAACTACTTATTTTAAGTTATATCTTACTAATTCTTTGATCTAAAGATGGTAGAATTTTCATACAGAACTCAGAATTCAGTTAGATAATTTCAGTTATACAGGTGACAGATTATTTTTTCCATTCAGTATTTATTGCCCACCAATGTTTTATTGGTCAAAATAATTTTTAATATATTGTTATTTTTCTTATTTTATTAGGTATTTTTATTTGCATTTCAAATATTATCCCCTTTCTCCCTTTCCCCCTTTCCCCCTTTCCCCTGTGAAAACTCCTTATACCATCCTCCTTTTCCCTGCTCATTAACCCACCCATTCCTACTTCCCTGTCCTGGCATTTCCCTACCCTGAGGCAACAACCCTTGACCAGACCAAGGGCCTCTCTCCTCTCATTGATGTTTGATAAAGTCATCAACTGCTGCACATGGGACTTGAGACATGGGTCACTCCATGGGTACTCTTTGGTTTCTGATTAAGTCCCTGGGAGGTCTGGGGATACTGATTTCATACTGTTGCTCTTCCTATGGGGCTGCAAACCCCTTCAACTACTTGGGTCCTTCAGCTCCTTGGATTCTCCACTGTGGAGCCTGTACTCAGTTGAATGGTTGGCTAAAAGCATCCCCCTCTGTATTTGTCAGGCACTGGCAAAGCCTCTCAGGAGACAGCTATATCAGGATCCTGTCAGCAAGCACTTGTTCACATCCACAATAGTATCTGAGTTTGGTAACTGTATATAGGATAGATCCCCAGGTGTGGCAATATCTAAATGGCCTTTCCTTCAGTCTCTGCCCCCACACTTGTCTTTGTATTTCCTCCAATGGTTACTTTTTCCCCCTTGTAAAATAGAGCAAAGTATCTACACTTTGGTTTTCCTTCTTCATGAGCTTCATGGGGTCTGTGAATTACATCTCAGTTATTCTGAGCTTCTGGACTAATATTGACTTATCAGTGAATGCATACCATCTATGTTCTTTTGTGATTGGTTTAATACACTCAGGATGATTTTTTTTAATTCCATCCATTTGCCTAAGAGTTTTGTGAATTCATTGCTTTAATAGCTGAATAAAACTCCATTGTGGAAATGTACTTCATTTTCTGTATCAATTTCTCTCTTGAGGGAAATCTGGGTTCTTTTCAGCTTCCTGCTATTATAAATAAGGCATAGTAGAGCATGTGTCCCTACTACATAGTGGAGCATCTTCTGGGCATATGCCCAGCAATGGAATAGTTGGGTCCTCAGGTAGTAGGATGTCCAGTTTTCTGAAGAACCACCTAACCCATTCCAGAGTGGTCATACCAGCTTGCAGTCTCACCAGAAATAGAGGAGTGGTCCTCTTTCTCCACATCCTTGCCAGAATCTACAGTCACCTGAGTCTTTGATCTTAGCCATTCTGACTACTGTGAGGTGGAATGCCAGGATTGTTTTGATTTGCATTTCCCTGATTACTAAGGATGTTGAAAATGTCTTTAGGTGCTTCTCAACCATTTGGTATCCCACAGTTGAGAGTCTTTGTTTATCTCTGGACTCTATTTTTTAATAGGGTTATTTGGTTCTCTAGAGTCTAACTTCTTGAGTTCTTTGTACATATTGGATATTAGCCCTCTGTCAGATGTAGGATTGGTAAAGACATTTTCCCAATCTGTTTGTTGCCATTTTGTCCTATTGACAGTGTCCTTTGCCTTATAGAAGCTATGCAATTTTATGAGGTCCCATTTGTCAACTCTTTTTTTCCTTTTTTATTAGATATATTCTTTATTTACATTTCAAATGATTTCCTCTTTCCAGGTCCTGCCCCCATCCCCCAAATTCCCATAAGCTATCTCCCTTCCCCCATTCCCCAATCAACATCCTCCTCCTTCCCTGTCCTGACATTCCCCTCCACTGCTGCATTGAGCCTTTCCAGGACCAGGGGCCTCTCCTCCCTTTGATGTCCAACAAGGCCATAATCTGTTGCCTATGCATCTGAAGCCATGGGTACTATCTGGTTGATGTTTTTGTCCTTGAGAGCTCTGGGAGTACTGGGTGGCTCATGTGATTGTTCTTCCTATGGTGCTGCAAACCCTTTCAGCTCCTTGGGGCCTTTCTCTAGCTCCCCCATTGAGGACCATGTGCTCAGTTCAATGGCTGGCTGAGAGTGTCCCCCTCGGCATTTGTCATGCACTAGCAGAGCCTCACAAGTGACAGCTATATCTGGCTCCAATCAGCAAGTACTTGTGGGCATCAATAATAGTGTCTGGGTTTTGTAACTGTATATGGGAGGGATCCTGAGGTAGGATAGTCTCTGGATGGTCATTCCCTCAGTCTCTGCTCCACACTTTGTCACTGTATCTCCTTCTGTGTGTATTTTGTTCCCCATTCTAAGAATTACCAGAGTATCCATACCTTGTTTTTCTTTCTTCTTGGGCATCATTTGATATGTGAATTATGTCCTGGGTATTCCAAGCTTCTGGGCTAATATCCACTTATTACCATACCATGTGTGTTCTTTTGAGATTGGGTTACCTCACTTAGGATGATACTTTCCATTTCCACCCATTTGCCTAGGAATTTCATGAATTCATTGTTTTTAATAGCTGAATAGTATTCCATTGTATAAATATACCACATTTTCTGTATCCATTCATCCAGCGAGGGACCTCTGGTTGTTTCCAGCTTCTGGTTATGATAAATAGGGTTGCTATGAACATAGTGGAGCATGAGTCCTTATTACCTGCTGGAGAAACCTCTGTGTATATGCCCAGGAGTGGTATACCAGGGTCCTCCTGTAGTATCATACCCAGTTTTCTAAGGACTTGCCAGATTTATTTCCAGAGTGATTGTACCAACTTGCAAACCCACTAGCAGTGAAGGAGTGTTCCTCTTTCTCCACATCCTCTCCAGCACCTTCTGTCTCCTGAGTATTTTTATCTTATCTGATTGGTGTGCGGTAAAATCTCAAGGTTGTTTTGACTTACATTTCCCTGATTAGTAAGGATGTTGAACATTTCTTTAGGCAATTCTTAGTCATTCGATATTACTCAGGAGAAAATTTTTTGTTTAACTCTATACCCCATTTTTTTATAAGGTTATTTGGCTCTCCGGAGACTAACTTCTTGAGTTCTTTGTATATCTTGCATATTAGACCTCTGTCGGATGAAGAGTTGGTAAAGATCTTTTCCCAATTTTAAGGTTACATTTTTTTCCTACTGATAGTGTCCTTTGACTAAGAGAAACTTTCTAATTTTGTGATGTCCCATTTGTCAATTCTTGATCTTAGAGCATAAGCTATTCGTGTTCTGTTCAGGAAATTTTTCCCTGTGACCATGTGTTCCATGTACGTCCCCAGTTTCTTTTCTATTAGTTTCAGTGTGTCTGGTGTTATGTAGAGGTCCTTGAATCACTTGAATTTGAGTATAGTAAAAGGAGCTAAGAATGGATTAATTTGCATTCTGCTGCATGTTAGCCACCAGTTGAGCCAGCACCATTTATTTAAAAAGCTATCTTTTTTCCACTGGATGGGTTTAGCTCCTTTGTCAAAAATCAAGTGACCATAAGTGTGTGGGTACATTTCTGGGTCTTTAATTCTCTTCCACTGACCTACCTGTCTGTCACTGTACCAATACCATGCAGTTTTTAGCACAATTGCTCTGTAGTACTGCTTGAGGGCTGGGATACTGATTCTTAATCCTTCCAATCCATGAGCATGGGAGATCTTTCCAACTTCTGAGGTCTTCTTTGATTTGTTTCTTCAGAGACTTGAAGTTCTTTCCATACAGATCTTTCACTTGTTTGGTTAGAGTCACACCAAGGTACTTTATATTGTTTGTGACTATTGTGGAGGGTGTTGTTTCCCTAATTTCTTTCTCAGCCTTTTTATCCTTTGAGTATAGGAAGGCTACTGATTTGTTTGAGTTAATTTTATATCCAGCCACTTTGCTGAAATTGCTTATCAGCTGTAGGAGTTCTCTGGTGGAGTTTTTTTTTTTATCCCACTTAAGTATACTATCACATCATCTGCAAATAGTGATACTTTCACTTCTTCCTTTCCAATTTATATCCTTTGACCTGCTTTGGCTGTCTAATTGCTCTACCTAGAACATCCAGTATTATATTGACTAAATATGGAGTGAATGGGCAGCCCTGTCTGGTCCCTGATTTTAGTAGCATAGCTTCAAGTTTCTCTATATTTAGTTTGATGTTGGCTACTAGTTTGCTGTATATTGCTTTTATTATGTTTAGGTATGGGTCTTGAATTCCTTTTCTTTCCAAGACTTCCAACACATAAGGATGTTGAATTTTTTCAAATGCTTTTTTAGCATCTAATGAAATGACCATGTGGATTTTTTCTTTGAGTTTGTTTATGCAGTGGATCACAGTGTTGTATTTCCATATATTAAGCCATCCCTGCATCCCTGGGATGTAGGCTACTTGATCATGTTGAATGATCATTTCGATGTGTTCTTGGATTCAGTTGGCAAGTTTTATTGAGCATTTTTGCATTGATATTCATAAGGGAAATTGGTCTGAAGTTCTCTTTCTTTGTTGGATCTTTGTGTGCTCTTGGTATTAGCATAATTGTTGCTTCATAGAAAAAATGTGTGGTGTTCCTTCTGTGTATATTTTGTGGAATAGTTTGAAGAGTATTGGTGTTAGGTCTTCTACATAGGTTGAAAGAATTCTGCACTAAAACCATCTGGTTCTATGCTTTTTTTGATTGCAAGAATTTCAATGACCACTTCTATTTCTTTAGGGGTTATGTGACCATTTCCATGGTTTATCTGATCCTGATTTAACTTTTGTATTTGATATCTATCTAGGAAATTGTCCATTTCATACAGATTTTCCATTTTTGTTGAGTATAGGATTTTGTAGTTGGATCTGATGATTTTTTGCATTTCCTCAGTTTCTGTGGTTATATCTCCTTTTCCATGTCTGATTCTGTTAATTTGGATACTGTCTGTGTGCCCTCTGGTTAGTATGACTAAGGTTTTATCTATCTTGTTGATTTTCCCAAAGAATCAACTCCTGATTTTTTTGATTTTTCGTATAGTTCTTTCTGTTTCTACTTAGTTGATTTCAGCCTTGAGTCTGATGACTTCCTGCCTTCTATTCCTCTTGGGTGTATTAGCTTTTTTCTGTTCTTAAGCTTTCAGGGGTGCTGTTAAGCTGCTATTATATGCTCTCTCCAGTTGCATTTTGGAGGCACTCAGAGCTATGAGTTTTCCTCTTAGCATTGTTTTCACTGTGTTTCATATATTTGGGTATGTTGTGACTTCAATTTCATTAAATTCTAAAAAGTCTTTGAATTCTTTCCTAATTTCTTCCTTGACCAAGTTATCATTGAATAGAGCATTGCTTAGCTTCCATGTGTATATGGGCTTTTTGCTGGTTTTTTGTTTGTTTTTTTGTTTTCTTTTGTTTGTTTTTGTTTGTTTTTGTTTTGTTTTCTTTTTTTTTAATTTTTTTTTGTTTTTTTTTTTTTGCTATTGAAGACCACCCTTCCTCCATAGTTATCTGATAAGAGGCATGGGATTAGTTTGATCTTCTTATATCTGTTGAGGTCTGTTTTGTGTCCAATTATATGTTCAGTTTTGGAGAAGTTACCATGAGGTGCTGAGAAGAAGGTATATTATTTGATTTAGGATGAAATATTCTATAGATATCTATTAAATCCATTTGATCTAAAACTTCTGTTAGTTTCACTTTGTCTCTGTTTAGTTTGTGTTTCCCTGATATGTCCATTGAGGAAAGTAGGTTGTTGAAGTCAGAAACAATTGTTGATGTAAAGTGCAATGTGTTCTTTAAGCTTTAGTAAAGTTTCTTTTATGAATGAGGGTGCCCTTGTATTTGGAGCATATATGTTCACAATTGAAATTTCTTCTTGGTAAGTTTTTCCTTGAGTATAAAGTGTCTTTCAGTGTCTTTTTGATGACTTTTGGTTGAAAGTCTATATTTTTATATTAAAATGGCTACTCCAACTTGTTTCCTGGGACCATTTGCTTGGAAAACTGTTTTCCAGCCTTTTACTCTGAGGTAGTATTTGTCTTTAACACTGAGATGCTTTTCCGGTATGCAGCAAAATTTTGGGTTCTGTTTATGCATCCATTCTGTTAGTCTATGTTTTTTTTTAATTGGGGAATTGAGTCAATTGATGTTAAGAGATATTAAGGAATAGTGATTTTTGTTTCCCATTATTTTTGATATAATTTTTATGTTTGTATATCTTCTTTTGAGTTTGTAGAAAGAAGATTATTTTCTTGCTTTTTATAGTATGTTGTTTCCCTCCTTTTGTTGGTGTTTTGCATTTATTGTCCTTTTCTCCTTTTTTATTTATTTATTTTTTTTTGAGACAGGGTTTCTCTGTGTATCCCTGGCTGTCCTGGAACTCACTCTGTAGACCATGCTGGCCTCAAACTCAGAAATCTGCCTGCCTCTGTCTCGCAAGTGCTGGGATTAGAGGCGTGAGCCACCACTACCAGGCTTCCTTTTTTTTTAATTGAATATCATCTTCATTTACATTGCCATGGTAAAACCTTTCCCAATTTCGCCCCTCCCCAAAGCCCCCCAACCTTACCCCCCTCCCCCTGCCTCCATGTATATGCCCTTCCACACAACACACTTCCACCTCTCCCCTCAGTCTCCCTTTGTTGGGGCCTCTGTTGAGCCTTTACTGACCAAGGACCATTGCCCTCACTGATGTTCAACAAGGCCTTCCTCTGACACATTTTGGAACCATATGTGCCCTTTAGTTGATGGTTCAGTCCCTAGGAGTCTTGGAGCATCTGGGTGGCCGAGATCATTGTTCTTCCTATTGGGCTGTAAACACCTTCAGCTCTTCTGGACCTCACTTCAGCTCCTCCATTGGGTACCCCATGCCCAGTCCAATAGTTGGTTGCTAGCATCTGCCTCTGTATTTGTAAGGTTCTGGAAGGGCCCCTCTGGAGACAACTATAACATGCTCTTTTGGTATACACTTCTTGTTGTCCTTAGTAGTGTCGGGGTTTGTTGGTTGTTTATAGTATGAATCCCCAGGTAGGGCAGTCTCTGGGTGGCCTTTACCTGCTCCACACAGCGTCTCCCTTATTGCTCCTGTGAGTATTTTGTTCCATTTCTCAGAGGAAACAAAGCACCATTACTTAAGTTCTCTTTCTTATTGAGCTTCCTGTGCTGGGTGAATTGTAACTTGTTTATTTTGAGCTTTTGGGCTAACTTGCACTTATTAGTGAGTACATACCATGTGTGATCTTTTGTGACTGGGTTGCCTCGCTCAGGATGACACTTTCTAGTTCCATTCATTTGCCTAAGAATTTCATAAATTCATTGTTTTTAATAGCTGAATAGTACTCACTTGTGTATATATACCACAGTTTCTGTATCCATTCCTCTGTTGAAGGACATCTGGCTTCTTTCCAGCTTCTGGCTATTATAAATGAGGCAGCAATGAACATAGTGGAGCATGTGTCCATATTACATGTAGGAGCATCTTCTGGATATATGCCTAGTAGTGGTATAGCTGCATCAGCAGGTAGTACTTTGTCTAATTTTCTGAGGAATCACCAAATTGATTTCCAGAGTGGTTTTATCATTTATTATCCTTTGAAAGGCTGGGTTTGTGGAAAGATATTCTGTACATTTCTTTTTTATCATGGAATACCTTGATTTCTCCATCTATGGCTATTGATAGATTCACTAGGTATAGCAGCCTGTGCTGACATTTATGTTCCCTTATGGTTTGTATGACAACTGCCTAGGCTCTTCTGGCTTTCATAGTCTCTGGTGAGAAGTCTGGTGTAATTCTAACATGTCTACCTTTATATGTTACTTGAACTTTTTCCCTTACTGCTTTTAATATTCTTTCTTTATTTAGTGCATTTGGCATTTTAATTATTATGTGATGGAAGGAATTTCTTTTCTGGTCAAATCTATTTGGAATTCTGTAGGCTTCTTGTATGTTCATGGGCATCTCTTTCTTTAGGTTAGGAAAGTTTTTTCTATAATTTTGTTGAAGACATTTACTGGCCCTGTAAGTTGGAAATCTTCACTCTCTTCTATATATATAATCCTTAGGTTTGGTCTTCTCGTTTTTTCCTGGATTGCCTGGATGTTTTGGGTAAGGAGCTTTTTGCATTTTTGAATTTTTTTGACTGTTGTGTCAATGCTTTCTATACTATCTTCTGCATCTGAGATTCTCTCTTCTATCTCTTGTATTCTGTTGTTGATGCCGGCATCCATGACTCCTGAATCCTTACCTAGGTTTTCTGTGTCTAGAGTTATTTTCATTTTTGATATCTTTATTGTTTCTACCTCCATTTTTTAGATCCTGGATGGTTTTTGTTCAATTCCATTATCTGTTTTGCTGTGTTTTCCTATAGTCTTTTAAGGGCTTCTCCCTGTTTACTTGTGTTCTCCTGTGTTTCTTTAAGGGAGTCATTTATATCCTTCTTGAAGCCCTCTATCAGCATCATGAGCTGTGATTTAAAATTCAAATCTTGCTTTTCTGGTATGTTGAGGTATCCAGGACTTGCTGTTGTGGGTGAATTGGGTTTGGATGTTGCCATGTTGCCTTGATTTCTGTTAGTAATGTTTCTACATTTGCCTTTTACCATCATACTATCTCTGTGTTAGTTGGTTCTGCTGTCTCTGACTGGTGCTTTTCCTTCCTGTGTGCCTGCAAGCCTGTCTCAGTACCCCTGGGTGACTGGCTCTCCCCTGGCTCAGAGTGTTGTGGCGCCACCCAGCTCCTGGGTGCAGGTTGGGCCCTGGAAGACTGTGTCCTAAAAGATCTTACATTATGGTGTTCCCTGCATTCCTGACTGTAATAGTGCCCTCAGTCACAAAAGTGAAGATGATGGCCTAACTTCTAACCATGGGACTTCCTGTAGAGCAGATGTCCCCTGGCAGGGTATGTACATAGACGGTTGTGGCGCTTCCCAGCTCCTGGGTGCTGATGGGTCCCTGGAGGACTGAAGGAGTCCCAAGTGATCCTTGTGTTTCTGGCTGTAACAGTCATCTCAGTGACAGGAGTGAAGATGGTGACCCATTTGCCAACCCTTGATCTTAGAGCATAAGCTACTGGTGTTCTGTTCAGGACATTTCCCCCTATGCCCATGTGCTTGAGGCTCTTCCCCAGTTTCCTTTCTACTAGTTTCAGTGTGTCTGGTTTATGTGGAGGTCCTTGATTCACTTGGACTTGAGCTTTTACAATGGGATAAGAATGGATCAATTTGCATTCTTCTACATGCTGACTCTCAGTTGAACCAGCACCATTTGTTGAAAATGATGTCTTTTTTTCCCCTGGATGGATTTAGCTCCTTGTTAAAGATCAAGGGACCATGTGAGTTCACTTCTGGGTGATCAATTCTATTCCATTGATGTACCTTCTTGTCACTGTACCAATGCCATACTTTTTTTTTTTATCACGATTGCTCTGTATCACATCTTGAGGTCTGCGATGGTAATCCTGCCAGAAGTTCTTTTATTGTAGAGAATAGTTTTCTCTCTCCTGGGACTTTGTTATTCCAGATGCATTTGCAAATTGTTCTTTCAATTTCTTAGAGTTTCCAGAACTTTCCACCCTAATGAAAAAGAGCTGTGCCTCATTTATGCTGTTACTTACCTTTCCTTCAGAACATAATTCCATTTATAACTGATCATTTTAAAAGACTAAGAAGAAAATTTTATTACATCTACATCAATTATTACATATTTGCCTCTGGTTGGCCTTTCATACATCCTGTTTCCTATTTTAATTTCCATTGTTGAATAAGGTCAGGTTTCATGTAATACATAAATTACATGTAATTACATAAATATATATACACATATATATTATATAAATATACATATTCATACATACATATACATATGCATACAATATATGCATACACAAATACACACACATACATAGTGAATATATATACTCACTGTGTGTGCCCTTGATGCATACCAACATTTTATATCCTAAACTACCAATGCTGACTAGTTACCTAACTTATTCATGGAGAAAAGAAAGGGATAGGAATTAGAAAATCTGCAATAATCTAAAATAGAGCAAGAATGTTTTAATTATCTCCACAGAAAGAATGTTTAATTCACTGGGATCAGTTTCAGGTTACTACTGATCCTTCTTTGCCTATATGTTCTCTACAGGTTAAAGGACAATAAAGAATGTCATAGCTCTATATCTTGCAACCTAATCTTTTTATATTATATTAATGAGGTAGATAAAATGTGTGTTAAGACTTAGCATGACATGAACTGTTCTGATGGAAAATTGGTGAAAAATAACTATCCTTTAGTTTTCTAACAGTTCAGGACAATTAAATATTATGGAAATTTTGTTTTTATTTTGCTGTACTTAGAAGCACAAAACTCTTTAATAGGGAACAATATGTTGATTCCCTGTCTGCAGAAAATGTCTTTGTATCTCTCATGGAATAATTTTGAAAAATTTCTTGACAGTAGGTTAGAATTTGTGGTTTTCATGATCAAGTACCATCTTAAAATATCTAAAAGTTGCCATTGCTTCAAGAGGCTCAAATTTTAACAGTTTACCAAGCAAAGCCTTACAAATCATATATTATTTCCACTGTGAAGTCATTGATGTCTTGTTGATACAATATAATTGACAGATAAGTATTTGACTAAATGTGACTGAAATGAAGTACAGCAAGCCATCATCAGGTCAGAGGAAACACTTACAGAGTTTGTGAGAGGTAAGCCTATAGTAACTTATCATCTTCTTTGTGTGGATACAATCATAATTCCACCAGGAAGAAACATGAATATTCTTCAGGTGTGCTATGAGGACAAACTAAGCATTCTGTGACTATTTTCTTTTACAATTTCTGGCCATTTGCAACTGCTTATGAAACATGAAAGTAGAAAAAGCTGTGTGGCTTAATGCCAAGTAGCAGACTGTCTGTCTTCATGTGTGTCATATGGGATAGAGTCCTTGATCTCAGCCTCATTAACAGGAAGCTCTAATGAGCTAAGCTAATGGGCCCAAATTGTTATGTATTAAATTTAGTTTAATTCTATTATTCTAGGTGCTATCACAGAGATGATTTTGAGCATCTAAGATTCAGGAATATATATTATGCTAAATATTCACAATCTGGTGGCAGATTCTTATGGTGAGTATTAGAATATTAGTTTGTTTAGCACTTCCTACCCTATGGTGGATTTAATGGGTAGTGGAGGAACCAATAGGCAAAAGAAAAAGAGAAAGTATACAAATCGAGGAAAATAAAAAGTCTGTCTTAGAAATACAATTAAATTGAGAAGTCAAGATATCATATAATAATTTATTCTTTATTAGCTGTTTTTAGGAGGTACGACCTATGCATAAATATCTTTTTGTTGCTGTCTCTGTCACTGTCTCTGTGTGTGGGTCTGTGTCTGTGTGTGTGTTTGTGTGTGAACAAACCAGTCCCGAGGTTAAAAAACAGCTTTTATACAAATAGTAAAAGTACATAGCATGTGTTTGTATGTATTTTGGAAATACCACTTTGCATATTTGTTTGTGTGACTTCTATTTTTCACAATACTATTTATCCCTTTAAAATAAAAGGTTATTTAATGCTAATGCAATAATTTATTGGAATTCCATTTATTTAGAAAAAAATCTTATCAGGCTGTCTAATTCTGTCCTTGTGAAGAAATATGAGTGTAAATATAGTTCAAGGAATTTAGTGTTGGTTTTGATACTTTGGAGCTTGAGAATTATTGATCCCATTCAGCCTTAATTCCTTAATCAGTAAAGTCTGTAAAACATATTCTGTACTCCAATGCCACACACAAATTATAAATTATTTTATAATTTTAAAGTAGTTTAAAATTGTCCTAGAACCTGTTTTTTTCTTTCTTTCTTTCTTCCTTCTCAGACACTCTATCACACAACCTCTGAAGAAAGCCTTTGAAACTCTCTTGAGTGCACAAACAACAGAGAATGGATCTGGGTGTCAAGCACATAACCAGAGTGAGCATGATAACCAAAGTGTCAATTAGGATGATCTACATTGCTTCTAACATTAACATGAAAGGACAACCTTGTTTGAGGTTTCAGAAACTTCAGCCCTTCTCTATTCTTTTTTACTTCTTCCTTTTTTTAAATTGGATATTTTATTTATTTACATTTCAAACATTATCACCTTTTCGAGTTTTCTTTGTTCTTACTGAATCCTGTGTAAACAATCTTGTTCCTTAGCAATGCCCAACACTATTCCAACAGATCCTCATCTCTTCTTCACCTTCTAAACTTCTCCCAGTTTTCATAGGTGGAGGGCCAGATTTTCTGTTTTTTGTGTTACAGAGCTATGGTACTCAATGTACTTACACATGACAGATGCTGCAGCAGGAATTAACTCATATAAAGACATGAGTATAATTTCCCTTCAATCTTCACTGAAGTTACTAGCAGACAGCTATGAAAATTTGGTTCTCATAAATTTGCACACTGACATGGTTCCCTTCCTGGGTTAGTGGAATGACACCTGAACAAATGTGATGAGGATACAGAAATGTAAATGTCAATGAAAATCCATGTATATAAATATTGTATAATTTGAACTATTTTACTTCTTGCAAAAAAAATCTTTCAGAAGATTCTCCTGGTAACAGGCAAAAAACAGTTTTGCTACTTATAACAACTTTTGGTGTTGCCACTCAACAATTTGTGCAGCTCTCTGTCATGATATAATATATATTATATCATGAATAATTAAAAGCATATAAAAGTCTTTTTTGTTCCTATGTTCTATTCAAGAATATCAAGATTTGACTTTTGCTGATGAAAGGACAGTTGTATTTTGCATGTTGGGCATCACAGTGAGAAATTTACTATGCTGTGTGATCTAGCCTCCAACATTGCAGGCCAGTGGCAATGATTCTTAGAAGGATGATTATATCAATTAAAACACTCCCAAGAAATTTAAAAAAATCAAAACAGTCAAAAATCAAAGATCATTTTGTAGTATAATTAATACAAATAGCTAAAGTCTAAATGTGATTTTTAAGCTGTTTAATAAGCACCAGAGTCTGTTTTTCAGCACCTGCTGTCCTATGGCTCATGTTGATCAGAGGACATAGAAGGAAATCTGTTTCAGATAGCCATAATATAGCACACATAGACCGAAATATTTATAGTTTCATGCTAAAGTATTTGTTCATAGAAATTTTTCTTTGATGTCACACTGATGATATGGAATTTGATCATTTGCTAATAAAAACTCATTAATATGATTAACTGATTTTTTTGCATGACTAACATAAGCCTTAGAAAGCTCAAAATGAAAGATGAACTGGGAAATCAACTTTTCTAGAATGTTCAGAAAAATCACTTAAATGCTTGTGCTTAGCACATGAACCTCAGTTGCCACATGGTAACATGGATCAAGGTGAGTCCATACAAAATTTTGTGTGTGTAAACTAACAAGAAGATAGACAAAAAACAAAGTGATGGGATGAAAGCTTGGAATGAGGACAGGATTCATTCTTGGAAACATTTGAGAGCCATTAAAACTGAAGGTACCAAAATCAAGTCAAGGCTTAGTGAAGAAATAATGGATGCACACAAAACAATGAATTCATGGACTTCTTAGACAAATGGATGGAGCTGGAGAACAACATACTGAGTGAGGTAACCCAGTCTCAAAAGAACACTCATGGTATGCACTCACTGATAAGTGGATATCAGCCTAGAATCTTGGAATACCCAAGACACAATCCACATATCAAATGATGTCCAAGAAGAAGGAAGGAGTGGCCTCTGATGCTGGAAAGGCTCAGTGCATCAGTGTAGGGGAAAACCAGAACAGGGAAGTTGGAAGGGGTGAATGGGGGAACAGAGGGAGGGAAAAGGGAATATGGGACTTTTTGGGAGTGGGGAGCCAGGACAGGGGAAATCATTTGAAATGTAAATAAGAAATATATCGAATTAAAAAAAACAGATTTCAAATAAATAAATAAGGATATAAAAAAGAATTAGTTAAATATTTAATGATTAGTTTTACATTGCAATCATAAATTGCAAATTAAGTTAAATCTACACAGAGTAAACAAGATATCAATTACAAGCTTGTAGGACCGTTGAATATCAGTAAATTTCTTTTTTCTCATGCCAATTTCAGAAAAAGAAGTTGTATTGAAGCTTCAAATTTATCAATTATCTAATGGAATCTAGGGGAAATCATCATGAAAAGCATATCAGCTAGATGATTATAACAGAGTCCATTGATATAAATAACAAAATAATATTTCCTTCACTTTGCTATCATGAAAAGTGTTTAGATTCACAAATTTTCACTCATATTAAATAGGAGTTACTAAATGCAATACTTTATGAATAACAAGTTGTGATGGTTTAGATATGCTCAGCCAAGGGAGTGACACTATTAAAAGATATGTCCCTATTGGCGTAGGTGTGTCAATGTGTGTTTGGGCTTTAAGACCCTCATCCTACCAACCTGTAAGGCAGTATTCTGCTAGCACCCTTCAAATGCAAATGTAGAACTCTCAGTTCCTTCTGCACAATGCCTGTCTGGATGCTGCCATGTTCCCACCTTGATGGTAATGGACTGAACCTCTGAATCTGTCAGTCCCAATTAAATGCTGTCCTTATAAGAGTTGTCCTGGTCATGACACAAGAGTTGGAAGACACATAAAGGCAGACAACTGATTTCCTACTACTTATTGCTTAGACACTGAAAGGACAGCTAGGTGTGGAACAGACATTATTTGATATTTTTTTGTGTTTTTTTTCAGATTGACTGGAATTCTTACAAGTCATTGAACTCATTGAACATGATACAAATATATGAATATTCATTTTAATTGGGTGAAATATACCGTAATTTTAAGTGTGTTTCTAAATGTCTTTTTTAGGTCAATTCGGCAACCAACGTATTGGGAAAAGATCTTCATCAACCCTACAGCTGACAGAGTGCTAATATCCAATATACATACAAAGAACTCAAGAAGTTAGACCTCAGAAAACCAAATAACCCTATTTAAAAATGGGTACAGAGCTAAACAAAGAATTTTCACCGGAAGAACATTGGATGGCTGAAAAGCACCGTAAGAAATGTTCAACATCATTAGTCATTAGGGAAATGCATATCAAAACAACCCTAAGATTTCACCTCACAACAGTCAGAATGGTTAAGATTAAAAACACAGGAGAGAGCAGGTGTTGGCGAGGATGTGGAGAAAGAGGAACACTCCACTACTGCTGGTGGGATTGCAAGCTGATACAACTACTCTGGAAATCAGTCTGGCGGCAGTTCCTCAGAAAACTTGGCATGACACTTCTGGAAGAACCTGCTTGGCAAATATCCAGAGGATTCCCCAGCATCGAGATAAAATAAAGAATAAATAAAGAATATATTGAATAAAAAAGAAAAGAAAAGAAATAAAATATAAACATCTTTTTAAAATTTATTCTCTAATTTATTTCAACTCTATGGCAGTTGATGTTCCATCCTGTATCCAAAACTTTCTACACTACCTCTCCTTTACTCTATCTCCAAATTTCATATCAACTTGCTGTAAGACTAGGGACATGCTCTCTTATTAAGGATAGACTGAGGAAATCCAGTAGAAGGAAAGGGGTGCCAAAATCAAATAAAAGACTTAGAGAATGCCTCTTTATGTCTACTAAGTATTCTAAAAGATGACTGAGATACAAAGATATAACATATATGCAGAGGAACTGTACAGGACTCATAGAGGCTTGCTGTTTGTTATTTCCATCTGTGTGGTTCCCTATGAGCCTGGATTGGTTAGTTCTGTGGGATTTCTTATGGTGACTTGACTTCACTAGCTTCTACAATCCTTCCTCTCCACTTGGGCTGAATTCCCCAAGCTTTGCCTACTGGTTGTCTGTAAATCTGCTTATCTTTCCATTAGTTGCTAGATGAAGCCTCAGATGACAAATGATTCCTTATGGTAATAAGGAACCATTTCATTTATGTACATTTTTGACAGATGTATTTAGTTCTATACTAGGTATCTGGACTGTCTATCCATTGATTTTGTCTCTTCAGTCAGTGTCAGGGCTGGACTCCATCATATGGTATGGGTATCAAGTTAAACAAGTAATTGGGTGACCATTTCCATTATTCTACACCACTTTACTCAAAGCACATCTGTCTCAGTTCTCATGAAAATTTTTTCAAGACGCATCCATCTGCCTGCAAATTTCTGAAGTTACTTTTTAACAGCTGAGTACTACTTCATTGTGCAATTACATCACATTTTCTTTATTCTCTGAGTATATGCCCAGAAGTGGTATAACAAGGTCCTCTGATAGTATCATGCCCAGTTTTCTGAGGAACCACCAGAATTATTTCCAGGGTGGTCTTATCAGCTTGCAACCCAACCAGCAGTGGAGTAGTGTTCCTCTTTCTCCACATCCTTGCCAGCACCTGCTGTCTCCTGAGTTTTGATCTTAGATATTCTGACTGGTATGAGGTGAAATCTCAGGGTTGTTTTGATATTCAAATCCCTGATGACTAAGGATGTTGAAAATTTCTTAAGGTGCCATTCAATATCCCTCAAGTGAAAATTCTTTGTTTAGCTCTGTAACCCATTTTTAATAGGGTTATTTGGCTATCTGGAGACTACCTTCTTGAGTTCTTTGTATCTCTTGAATATTAGCCCTCTATTAGATATACGGTTGGTAAGATCTTTTCCCAATTTGTTGGTTGCCCTTTATCCAATTCATAGTGTCCTTTGCCTTACAGAAGCTTTGTAATTTTATGAGGTCCCATTGGTCAATTCTTGATCTTAGAGCATAAGCTCTAAGTATTGGTGTTCTGTTCAGGAACTTTTCCCCTATGCCCATGTCCTCAAGGGCCTTCCCCAGTTTCTTTTCTTATTTTTTCCATTTTATAAAATTATTTTTATATTCTTTGTTTACATTCCAAAGGCTTTCCCCTTTCCACTTCCCCCCTCACCATATGTCCCATAAGTCCTCTTCCCCCGCTTCCTAAATCACCCCCACCACCACCATTTCTCTGTTCCAGTACTCTTCTACAAAACCTGATTCAGTCTTTTCCGGACCAGGGTCCTCTCCATCTCTTTTCTTGGGAATCTTTTGTTTAGCTAATTTTGTCTTGAGTATTCAGAGCTTCTGGGCTCATTAATATTCACTTATCAGTGATTGCAATTCATGTGTATTATTTTGTGATTTGGTTGACTCACGTAGGATGATATTTTCCAGATCCAACCATTTGCCTAAAATTTGCATGAATTCATTATTTTTAATTGCTGAGTAGTATTCCATTGTATAAATATACCGCATTATCTGTATCCATTCCTCCGTTGAGGGACATCTGGGCTCTTTACAGCTTCTGGCTATTATAAATAAGGCTGCTATGAACATAGTGGAGCATGTGTCTTTATTGCATGCAGGGGAATCATCTGGGAATATGCCCAGGAGTGATATGACAGTGTCCTCTGGAAGTGTCAGGCCCAATTTTCTGAGGAACCTACAGACTGATTTCCAGAGCAGTTGTACCATCTTGCAATCCCACCAATAATGGAGGAGTGATCCTCTTTCTCCACATCCTCACCATCACCTGTCTCTTGAGTTTTTAATATTAGCCATTCTGACCGGTGTGAGGTGGAATCTCAGTATTGTTTTGATTTGCATTTCCCTGATGACTAGTGGTGTTTAACATCCCTTAAGTTGCTTCTCAAACATCCAAATGTCTTCTGGTGAAAATTCTTTGTTTAGCTCTGTACCCCATTTTTTAATAGGGTTATTTGTTCTTTGGGGTCTAACTTCTTGAGTTTTTTGTATATATTGAATATTAGCCCTCTGTCAGATGTGGAGTTTGTGAAGATCTTTTCCAAATTTGCTGGTTGTTGTTTTGTCTTTCTGACAGTGTCTTTTGCCTTACAGAAACTTTGTAATTTTAAGAGGTCCCAATTGTCAATTCTTGATCTTAGAGCATAAGCTATTGGTGTTCTTTTCAGGAACTTTCCCCCTGTGCCCATGTCCTAAAGGGTCTTCCCCAGTTTCTTTTCTATTAGTTTCAGTGTTTGTCTTTATGTGGAGGTTCTTGATCTACTTGGAGTTGATCTTAGTGCAACGAGATATGACTGGGTCAATTCACATTCTTCTGCATGTTGACCTACAGTTGAACCAGCACCACTTTTTGAAAAGGCTATCTTTTTTCCCCTGGATGGTTGTAGCTCCTTTGTCAAAGATCAAGTGACCATAACTCTGTGGTTCATTTCTGGAACTTCAATTCTATTCCATTGATCTACTTGCCTGTCACTGTACCAATACCATGCAGTTTTTAACACAATTGCTCTGTGGTACTGCTTGAGGTCGAGGATATTGATTCGGCCAGAAGTCCTTTCATTTTTGAGAATAGTTTTAGCTATCCTGAGTTTTTTGTTACTCCAAATGAATTTGAGAATTGCTCGTTCTAGATCTATGAAGAATTGATTTGGGATTTTGGTGGGGATTGCCTTGAATCTTTAGATTGCTTTTGGCAAGATGGCCATTTTTACTATATTGATCCTGCCAATCCAAGAGCATGAAATATTTTTCCATTTCCTGAGGTCTTCTTCAATTTCTTTCTTCAAGGACTTGAAGTTCCTATCATACAGATCTTTCACTTGTTAGTTTAGAGTCATGACAAGATACTTTATATTGTTTGTGGCTATTTGGAAGGGTGTTATTTCCCTAACTATGTTCTCAACCTGCCTGTCCTTTGAGTACAGTAAGGCTACTGATTTGCTTGAGTTGATTTTATAACCAGCCACTTTGCTGAAGTTATTTATCAGCTGTACGAGTTCTCTGGTGTTTTTTGGGTCACTTACATAGACTATCATATCATCTGCAAATAATGCTAGTTTGACTTCTTCCTTTCCAATTTGTATCCCTTTGACTTCCTAATGTTGTCTAATTGCTCTTGCTAGAACTTCAAGTACTATATTGAAAAGATATGGAGAGAGAGGGCAGCCTTGTCTAGTACCTGATTTTAGTGGGATTGCTTCATGTTTCTCTCCATTTATTTTGATGTTGGCCACTGGTTTGCTGTATATTGCTTTTACTATGTTTAGGTATGGGCCTTGAATTCCTGATCTTTCCAGGCCTTTTAGCATGAAAGGATGCTGAATTTTGTCAAATGCCTTTTTAAGCATCTAATGAGATGACCATGTGGTTTTTTTCTTTTAGTTTGTTTACGTAGAGAGTTACATTGATGGATTTCCGTATATTGAACCATCCCTGCATCCCTGGGATGAAGCCTACTTGATCATGGTAAATGATCATTTTAATGTACTCTTGGATTCGGTTGGTAAGAATTTTATTTAGTATTTTCGCATTGATATTCATAAGGGAAATTGGCCTGTAGTTCTCTTTCTTTGTTGGATCTTTGTATGGTTTTGGTATCAGCGTAATTGTGGCTTCATAGAATGAGTTGGCTAGTCTTCCTTCTGTTTCTATTTTGTGGAATAGTTTGAAGAGTATTGGTACTAGGTCTTCTTTGAAGGCCTGATAGAATTCTGCACTAAAACCATCTGGTCCTGTGGTTTATTTTTTTGTTGTTGTTGGAAGACTTTCTATGACCCCTTCTATTTCTTTGGGGGGTTATGGGACTGTTTAGATGATCTATTTGATCCTGATTTAATTTTGGTATTTGGTACCTGTCTAGGAAATTGTCCATTTCCTCCAGATTCTCCAGTTGTGTATAGACTTTTGTAGTAGGATCTGATGATCTTTTGAATTTCCTCAGTCTATGTTTTTATATCTCCCTTTTCATTTCTAATTTTATTAATCTGAGTACTGTCTCTGTGCCCTTTGGTTAATCCAGCAAAGGGTTTATCTATCTTGTTGATTTTCTCAAAGAACTAGCTCCTGGTTTTGTTGATTCTTTGTAGGGTTCTCTTTGTTTCTATTTGATTGATTTCAGCCCTTAGTTGGATGATTTCCTGTCTTCTATTCCTCCTGGGTGAATTAGCTTCTTTTTGTTGCAGGGCTTTCAGGTGTGCTGCTAATCTGCTGGTGTATGCTCTCTCCTGTTTCATTTTAGAGGCAGTCAGGTCTATGAGTTTTCCTCTTAGCACTGCTTTCATTGTGTCCCAAACATTTGGGTAGGTTGTACCTTCATTTTCATTGAATTCTAAAAAGTCTTTGATTTCTTTCTTTAATGACCTTAATACTCAAGCTGTCATTGAGTATTGTTGAGTTTCCATGTGCATGTGGGCTTTCTGTTGTTAGTAATACTCCAGATTACTATGGAGTAAAAGACCACTTTTACTCCATAGTAATCTAATATGAAGCAAGGGATTAGTTCAATCTTCTTGTATTTCTTGACATCTGTCTTGTGACCAATTATATAATCGATTTTGGAGAAGGTACCATGAGGTGCTGAGAAAAAGGTATATTCTTTTGCTTTAGGATGAAACGTTATATATATATATATATATATATATATATATATATATATATATATATATCAATCCAATTGGTCCAAAGCTTTAATTAGTTTCATCGTGTCCCTGTTTAATTTCTGGTTTCCTGATCGGTCCATTGAGGATAGTGGAGTGTTGAAGTCACCCACAATTATTGTGTTAGGTGCAATGTGTGCTTTAAGCTTTAGTAAAATTTCTTTCACAAATGAGGGTGCCCTTGCATTTGAACCATAGATGTTCAGTATTGTGAGTTCTTCTTGGTGGATTTTTCCTTTGACCAACAAGTATTGACCTTCAGTGTCTCTTTTGATGAATTTAGGTTGAAAGTCAATTTTATCTGATATTAGAGTGGCTACTCTGGCTTGTTTCCTGAGACCATTTGCTTGTAAAATTGTCTTCCAGCCTTTTACTCTAAGGTAGTGTTTGTCTTTGACACTGAGATGTGTTTCCTGTATGCAACAAATTGTAGGGTCCTGTTTCCATATCCAGTGTGTTAGTCTATATCTTTTTATTGGGGAATTGAGTCCATTGATGTTAAGAGATATTAAGGAATAGTAACTATTACTACCTGACATTTTTGAAATTATTTTTTATATTTGTGTGGTTATCTTCTTTTGTGTTTGATGAGAGAGGGTTTCTATCTTGCTTCTTCTGGGGTGTAGTTTTCCTCCTTGTGTTGGTGTTTTTCCCCTATTATCCTTTGTAGGGTTGGGTTTGTGGAAAGATATCGTGCAAATTTGGTTTTGTCATGGAATATCTTGGTTTCCCCATCTGTGGTGATTGAGAGTTTTGCTGGTTATAGTAGTTTTGGCTGAAATTTGTGTTCTCTTAGAGTCTGCATGATATCTGCCCAAGGATCTTCTAGCTTTCATGGTCTATGGTGAGAAGTCTGGTGTAATTCTGATAGGTCTTCCTTTATATGTTACTTGGCCTTTTTCTCTTACTGCCTCCAGTGTTCTCCTCCTGGGTTGCCTGGTTAGTCTCCTAGCTCCAAGATGGTGGAAGGTCTCAGGGCTCTGTTTAACTGCAGGATTCCCTGCAGGCCCCAGGGCTTCCTGGCTGGGCTGCTGAAGCCTAGGCAGTGGCTCTCCCAATCGGCAGGGCTCTGTCTGGTTGAGCTGTTCTCCCCAGGATAGTGTCGTACTGTGGAGCTCTGTCTCACCTTGGGCTCTCTGGTTGAGTTGTTCTCCCCCAGTTTCTTTTCTATTAATTTTAGTGTGTCTGGCTTTATGTGGAGGTCCTTGATCCACTTGGAGTTGAGCTTAGTATGAGGAGATAAGAATGGACCAGTTCACATTCTTCTGCATGCTGATCTCCAATTGAACCAGCACCATTTTTTGAAAACGCTATCTTTTTTCCACTGGATGTTTTCAGTTTCTTTGTCAAAGATCAAATGGCCATAGGTGTGTGGGTTCATTTCTTGGTCTTCAATCCTATTCCATTGATCCACCTGTCTGTCACTGTACCAATACCATGAAGTTTTTTACCACTCTTGCTCTGTAAGTACTGCTTAAGGTCCAGGATACTGATTCTCCCCCCACCCCACCACACCCAGTGTTTCTTTTACTGTTGAGATTAGTTTTAGCTATCCTGGGCTTCTTGTTATTCTAGATGAATTTGAGAATTTTGTTGTCTTTCTAACTCTTTGAAGAATTATGTTAGAATTTTGATGGGTATTGCATTGAATCTGTATAGTTCTTTTGGCAAGATGGCCATTTTTAATATTTTAATCCCACCAATTCATCAGCATGGGAGATCTTTCTATCTTCTCAGGTCTTCTTCAGTTTCTTTCTTCAGAGACTTGAAGTTCTTGTCATACAGATCTTTCACTTGTTTGGTAGAGTTACACCAAGATACTTTATATTGTTTGTGACTATTGTAAAGGGTGTTGTTTCCCTAATTTCTTTCTCAGCCTCTTTTTTCTTTGAGTATAGGGAGGCTGTTCATTAGTTTGAGTTAATTTTATATCCAGCCACTTTGCTGAAGTTGATTATGAGCTGTAGGAGTTCTCTGGTGGAGTTTTTTTATTTTATTTTGTGTGTGTGTGTGTGTGTGTGTGTGTGTGTGTGTCCCTTAAGTATATTATCATATCATCTACAAATAGTGATACTTTGACTTCTTCCTTTCCAATTTATATCACTTTGACCTACATTTTTGTTTAATTGCTAGCATTTGTGCAATTGGGTTTGGAATAATCATAGGTTAAGGTACAAGTTTCTGAGTTTGTCATTTTTGGATGACCCTAAAGTTTTTTCAGTTCTTTTTGTACATCATAGGCTTTCCTCATTATATAACTACAATTTCACAATCATATTAGGCATATGTTAAATATAATTTATAAGTAAAAGATACAATGATATTAACATAAGAAGAAAGTACCTGAATGGTGCTAGAAGAGTAAATGTATACTGTACTATTATATATATTCTACAGTGGAAAGAATTTCTTCTGCAGGTCTCACACTGCAGTGCTTTCTGCACAGCTATAGTTAAAGTAATTGATCAATAAACAACTCACACTTTAATTTGAAACAACAATAAAATATTCAAACTCCTGTTTTGGAACTAATTGATTGTTTTCTTGGTGTAATATGTTCATCAAATTAACAAACTAAAATTGTTTTCTTCTCTATGTACTTGTCTTTAAAAACCTAAATGTAGTTCTGCTTTTCTGAAAAAATATGGGAAAGTTCCTGGTACATTTCTAGTTACCTAATGCTAACATTTTTAAGTGAAACAATTTTTACAGACTTATCCAACTCAATATTCTGTTTAGGAACATACTCATTTCATAATGTAGACATTTATATAAACATATATCGTTTTTTCCTTAAATATTTAACATGTCCAATGTTTAACACTTTCATACTCCTTTCTCGATTAATATAAATATTCTTCACAGTACATTATTTTTATCAATGGCTACCTCAGTGTAGAATCTCACCAATAAGCAATTTTTCTATTTACTTGTTTCTTAGTATTGACCCATCAACATTTCCCCAAGCACAACTGATTAATCAGTTCACAGCTGATTCACCATTCTGCTCTCAACTGAGACCATAAAGCCTTTCTGTCACTGGCTTGTTTTAGTTAACACAGCAATCTCTAGATTCATCTGTGACATGGTAAGTGACTTGATACCATTTGCTTTCACAACCAAATTCCAATTTATAGCCTGCCATTTATTGCATGTATAGATAGTACAAATTCATTATTTGATGGACACATTCTTTGTAATTGTTGACTATTCAATGAACAAGATAGTGCAAATATCTTTTCATAATATGGATTACATTTGAAGAAAATACCCAGATGCCCTATAAATGAGGAAATGAAGTTGTTCTGATAGCAGATGGAATCTACCGTTATATATCAAGTCTATTTACACCAAGTACTGAACACATTATCTCATATAGATTCTGAACATACACAAATACACACAAAACATTTCAACATTCCAATTTTTAATCATATAGCTAATTTCACATTCCCTACATACAAGTCCTTTTGGCTGAATGGAAGCAATATTATGGTACATCAATCTTCTAATCAGGAAGTGTGTGTGTGTGTGTGTGTGTGTGTGTGTGTGTGAGCATGTACACATGTATGTACATGCACATATAAAAATATAATTATGGGCTGGGAAGAAACAGTTACTCAAATCACATAGCCCCTTCCTTACACACAGTATTGTATGTGATAATGTGAAAGATAAGATCTTATGAGGAGGAAGCATAATGATTTCTGCATTTGACTAAATTATTTTAATAAATCCAAACAATTTTTACAGATATTGGTGATAGAGGCTTTTTAAGCATATAATATATTTCATTACCAAACAACTACCTTTATGCTTATTCTTTAATAAAAATTTAAGAATAAAATGTCTTTTGGTTATAAATCAAAACTGTTTTATCACAATTTTGAACTTTCTAGTTATTTTAATAAACATTTCCTTTATGCAGTGATTATTCAAAGATACAAATTAACATGATAACTTAAAGTTTCTTGTTTATTTTTCTTTGGTAAAACCAACTCCATGATTCGGCAATGCTCTGAGCCATACTTAGGGAAAGCTATTATGCTAATGTCACTAATACTTTGCATTTTATAACAGTATCCAGGAATGTATTAATGTAGTTAGAATTATTATTTCATATTCATGTACATCTCTTTCGTAAGTCATCATTATTAAGCTTAAGCATTGAATGTAAATAAGTGTTCCTATACAAAGGTTATTTTGAAGTCTTTCTCAGATATTTGAAATCTGATAATCATAATTTAATAGGCATGTGTTATAATTCTATATAATTAAAATTGGAATTTTAAAAAACATTTTGTTTAGCAACAATATGAAAATTTTGTTTGCATGTATAAAGGTAGGCATGTATAAAGACAGATACATGGGTTTTATATTATTTTCCCAATTGCTCTATGGTTTCACATCGATTTTATATCAGTCAGCAAAGTAGTTTATCAGAGGAGTAGAGAGGTGGTCCAGGTTCTAAGGATTTTATTTTAATTTGCATGCTCTATGATGTGATATTCTGCCTTAACTCTGTGCTTGCTTCCAGTTTAAAACATTTACTAGAAATTGTTGAAAATTTTCATCCTCTTTTTTATCACTTATTTATCAATCGAAATTGTTTATAGTATTGAGACCTTTTGTTTTTTAATCTATTTCTAACTAATATTTGTCAACTGAACCATTTTTGACAAGCTAAATTAGTTAAGCCACATTTATAATTAATGAGAATTATTTATGGAGTTATACTAAGTATTCTACATGAGTATGAATTGAAACTGGAAGATAAGCTTAGCATTAAAACTTAATATACATATAGGTGATTAAATTGAAATAGTCTTATATTTATATACCTGAATTTATATGAACATAATGTATTAAATCAATGATTCCTTACATACTAGTAAACACATGATTTGTAAAGCTATAGTCAGGTGAAAATAAATGAAACCCTGTAAATGGAAGAATCTAATACTTCATAAGGAATATATACATTGACTTGTACATATACCATACTCTCAGAAAGTAGGGAATATTTGTCCCAACCCACAGGACAGTCAACAGGGTCCCCGAACCACCTAAGAAAAGGCGAGAGACAAGAGACAGGAGAGACAGACAGCAAGACGGTATTCTGATCAAGCTGGCAAACTTTATTTTTTACACAAGGTTTTTTAAAGGGGAAAAGGCAGGTGAGGGGAGGGGTGAAAGGGGAAAGTCATTGTATTCCAGGGAACAATTTTGGGGGTTAGTATCATTTCTCAGGAACAGTTTCTCAGAATTGTCTCTCAGAATCTCAGGGAAGGTTGGCATCTACTGTAGGATATTGCCATTAGAAATTGATCAAGGGGAGGTGAAGTGGAAAGGGGTTTCTATGGTAATCCAAACACAGGTGCGCTTCAATTGTTCTAGCCCACTCGGGTGAGTTTTGCATGTACTGACCATCTAGCTTACTTGGCTAATCTTTAAGCTAGTACTTTTCCTACTAAGAGCAGGCTAGAAGAAGCAGGCTAGAAATGGCTGTTTTAAGATCTATGTGAGAATGGCTCCTGGCATCTCCCCCTTCTCTGTATAGAAGAGAGCCGAGGTCAGACAACCACTGATTGGGAAGCAGATGAGGCACCAAGATAGTGGAGCAGTAGCCTGTCTTAGGATCAACCCAGTTTTCCCATCATCCCGTTCTCGTCTCTGGGTGTCTCCACCAGCCTCTAGAGACCCTTTTCTTAGGTGGTTCAGGGACCCTGTTGACTGTCCTGTGGGTTGGGACACTCTGGCGCCTAGCAGTAAGGCCCCCTTCAATTCATCTACAGGAAGGAGGCTGGAGGATACAGAGGAAGGGCCCTTCGTGTAGCTCCTCGAGAGCAGATTTGGTCAAGGCACAGTTGACCTGCTGACGCTTGGCCAGGGGAAAATAACCACGGCAACAGCGTCTCAGAAGGTGAGACCCCGAGACAAGAATTTATTCAGCCTGTTTAAGGAATCTCTCAAGACACGAGGAGGCTGGGTTAATAAAAAGAGATCTTAGGTTTTTCTTTGAGAAAGTGCTTAGGGTCTTAAGTATTTTGTTGGACAAATTTGTCCCGGGTTCCCAGAGGAAGGAACCATAGATAAGAAAACATGAGTAAGTAATGTTTTAGAGATTATTGTGCAACTTTTGGTCCGGGGGAAAAAAAAACGTTCCAGTTACTGCCTTTAACTACTGGTCTTTGATTGATGACTTTATTCAGAATTCCTCCTGCTTTCAGGATCTAGTTCTCTGAAAAAGCACTAGTCCGGACACTGTCTCTCTGTTCTCTTACCTCTTCTGCCTCTATTATGATTGCTAAGGAGGAGGGACATTTAAAACGGTCTCTGTCCATGATTGCTCTCTTCCCTAATTTCTTAAAAATACCATGTAGCAGGAAAGTCTATCTTTCTCTACAAACTTTGAAATCTAGTCACAATTCAGATGCTGACAGTCTATCACCAGGAAAGAAAGCCAGCTTGAGGGAGAAAGGTGCCCACCTGAGCACCTCCTTCCCGACACCACTGTATGCCACATTCTCTAAACCTTTATTTATGAACCCAGCAGAGGTTAAAAAAGCAGAGCACTGGGGAGCAACTATCAGTGGCTGCCACTGTGCCTCCCCTCCCTTCTCTGGCAAAAATCCCAGAAGAAAAAGAAGACAAGGAGTTAAATCTTTAACAAGAGAGAGAAAAAGCAGGTTTCAGAAAAGCAGTTTTTCCACGTGCAGGATATTGTATCAAAAGAAAAAAAATGGTTAAAAGCTGTTTCAAATCTCTTTTGGGGACGAGAGGAAAGCGGGAGAAGTCCTGCATCCTCCCTGGATCCCACTGGAGATATCTTTAGTTCTGGTTAGGATATTTTGATCTCTTTGGAACATCAATTTCCCTCTCTGTCTATTGTCTGTTTTTGGTGCACCAACTCCTGTCCATATGTATGTCAATTTATGTTTGTCGTTGTTGTTTGGATTATTGTTTGATGTTTTATGTTAAAAAGAAAAACTGGTAAAAAAAAAAAAGTAAAAAAAGTTACCTGCTGGCAGTCCTACCAGTTACAGTTCATACAGCAGAAGATGATTTAAGGTGCCTTGTACTCCTACTAGGAGTCAAACACAGCTGGAGAAAAAGCTGCTTTTTAAAGGGCGAGCAGTTCTAGATCAAGTGGACTAATGGAAATTTCTTCTATAAAATTTCTACAATGGTCAAGATTGGGTTCAAAGTGCTTTTTTACTTGAAACACACACACACACACACACACAGAGAGAGAGAGAGAGAGAGAGAGAGAGAGAGAGAGAGAGAGAGAGAGAGAGAGCAGTTAAATCAAAACTTACCCAAGAAGCTAATATTTTCCAGAGCTGAATCAATTTTAGGAACAAAATAAACAAAATTATTAGATTAATATTTAATTCTTGACTCAAGACTGATACAGATCTATGGCTAAATAAATAACTATAGAAGAAAATAAAAGCATAGAAGAATTCTAAATGATTAATGTATATGCTCTCTGAGATGCTAAATTTTATTTGTCCATTTGCTTGGGCCTAGGAATGTTCAAAGTGCTGATATTACATTATTTATCAAGATGTCTACATAGATAATTCTGGAAGAGTTGATATTAAATTAATTGATTGTTAAAAAATATTGACTCATCGGTAAGAAGTATTCCATTTTTTGAGGCTTCATGTAGGATAAACAGGAAAATTAAACAGTAGAATTATTCAGAAAAAAAGCAGTTAAGTAAATCCCCACTTTTTATACAATCTGCATTTAGCGACTTCCTTCACAATAATAACAATCTGAAAATTAGGATAAAGAATAGATTTTCTATATAGAACCACAAAGCTAGCACTATGGGCTGGTTACTAAGCCATGAATTGTGTGACAATAAGTGTTCTAAATATAATGTGAAAAAGAAAGTTCTGTCTTTCTCCCAAAAATACAGAATGTTGGCCTTTTTCTTAGACATGCCATAAAAAGTCACAATTACAAACTAGTTGCAAAACTGGCTGTACTCAAATCGTTTTCACATCAGCAATAAAATGCAAGAACTTACAGATAAAATAGAACAACAAAATATGTCTGTTGAACAGAGCCTTGGGTCTTGTAAGGAAAAACAGCATTAAATAAAATTAATGAACTTAAGTGAACCAAGTAGCTTAGTTAGGAAATTGCATCTCAGTGATTTATTAATTGTAAGCTGTGGCAAGCACAAGGAATGAGATAATAATAATTGAGGGAAAAGTAAAATCTTAAGATCTATATAGTACAATAAAAAGAGTTCTTTTATTCCTACTTTATAGAGCACATCAGACCTTTTTCATGGCTTTTGTACAGCATACATGTATTTCAGAACACTAAAAATTTCTTTAGTGAAGAACAAAATCAAAACCTCAAGAGTGTACATAACCCAATCCAACAACTTATCAACATCTCTAAAAGAGTATTCAGTATTTAGAAGCATTATTTAAATACATACGTTTGTAAGGGCTGCATTTGACTTGCTCATGGAGTATGTAAATTTTGACAAATCCTCTGTGTCAGTACAATTCTACAAGTTGACTCTAATTCACTGTATGTGTATGTATATGTGTGTCTGTATGTCTGATTTGGTTTGTGTGTGCGTGTGTGTGTGTGTGTGTGTGTGTGTGTTGCAGTCTTCATTTAAGTAATTATGAAGTAATTGCTTAAATAAATATCAAAATTTGGTGATATTAAAATATTTACAGAGACCCCCGCGCGCAAACAGCGGGCACACTGGACGCAGTGAGCTGCTGGAATCAGGTGCGTGGCCAGAGTTATAGCTTAGCTTAGCTCTGCAGGAGATCCGGGCACAGAAAGGTCAGCTGCGGGTGCAGACTACCGGCCGGGACCAGCTCTCTGAGCGGACTAGCAGCGAGGGACCACCTGGCCGCCTCGGGGAACAGCTCAGAACTCTAGCAGCTGGAGTCAGGGGCCTGGACTCAGAGCGAGCATAGTCCAGCACAGACAAGCTGCCAGAAGGGATCTGTCTCCTGGGGACAGGCATGCTGTGCTTTCAGCAGGGCGCCATCTACAATAAGACCAACTAACGCCAGAGATAAAGAGATGGAAAAAGGCAAACGTAGGAATGTTATTAACAGAAATCAAGGCAATATGGCACCATCTGAACCCAATTTGCCAACCACAGCAAGTCCAGGATACCCCAGCACACCAGAAAAACAAGAGTTAGATATAAAAGCACAGGTCATGATGCTCCTAAAGGAACACAAAAAAGACATAAACAAATCTCTTAAAGAAATGCAGGGGAACATCAATAGGGTAGAAGCTCTTACAATCCAAACACAAAAAACACTTAAAGAACTCCAGGAGAATATGGGCCATCAGACAGAAACCAATAAAGAGGAAATGAGAAAATCAGTTAAAGAAATGCAGGAGAACTTGAAACAACAGGCAGAAGTCATGAAAGAGGGAGCACAAAAATATATTAAAGAATTACATGAAAACACAAACAAACAAATGATGGAACTGAGCAAAACCATCCAAGATCTGAACACAGAGGTAGAAACAACTAAGAAATCACAAAAGGAGGCAACCTTGGAGATAGAAAACCTTGGGAAGAAATCAGGGGTCGTAGATGCAAACATAAACAACAGAATACAAGAGATAGAAATAAGAATCTCTGATGCTGAAGATAACATAGTAACCATTGACTCCACAGTCAAAGAAAATGCAAAATCCAAAAGGCTTGTAACCCAAAACATCCAGGAAATCCAGAACACAATGAGAAGACCAAACCTAAGGATTATAGGGATAGATGAGAGTGAAGATCTACAACTTAAAGGGCCAGCAAATATCTTTAACAAAATTATGGAAGAAAACTTTCCTAACTTAAAGAGAGAGATGCCCATGAATATACAAGAAGCCTACAGAACTCCAAACAGACTGGACCAGAACAGAAACACCTCCCGTCACATTATAATCAAAACCCCAAATGTACTAAACAAAGAAAGAATATTAAAGGCAGTAAGAGAAAAGGGCCAAGTAACATATAAAGGAAGACCTATCAGAATCACACCAGACTTCTCTCCAGAAACCATGAAAGCTAGAAGATCCTGGGCAGACCTCATGCAGACCCTAAGAGAAAACAAATGTCAGCCAAGACTACTATACCCAGCAAAACTCTCAATCAACATAGATGGAGAAATCAAAATATTCCATGACAGGACCAAATTTACACAATATCTTGCCACTAACCCAGCTCTACAAAGGATAATAGGAGGAAAACTCCAACACAAGGAAGGAAATGGCACCCAAGAAAAAGAAAGACAGTAAACTTCTTCCATCAAACTCAAAGGAAGATAACTACTCAAAAACAAAAATAACATCAAAAATGTCAGGAAGTAATAATCTCTATTCCTTAATATCTCTTAACATCAATGGACTCAACTCCCCAATAAAAAGACATAGACTAACAGACTGGATATGGAAACAGGGCCCTACATTTTGCTGCTTACAGGAAACACACCTCAGAGTCAAAGACAAACACTACCTTAGAGTAAAAGGATGGAAGACAATTTTGCAAGCAAATGGTCACAGGAAGCAAGCTGGAGTAGCCATTTTAATATCAGATAAAATTGACTTTCAACCCAAAGTCATCAAAAGAGACACAGAAGGTCACTTCCTGCTAGTCAAAGGAAGAATCCACCAAGTGGAACTCACAATTCTAAACATCTACGCTCCAAATGTAAGGGCACCCTCATTTGTAAAAGAAACCTTACTAAAGCTCAAAGCACACATTGCACCTAACACAATGATTGTGGGGGACCTCAATACTCCACTATCTACAGTGGACCTACCAGGAAAACAGAAACTAAACAGAGACACGGAGAAACTCATCGAAACTTTGGAGCAATTGGATTTAACAGATATATATATAGAACATTTCATCCTAAAGCAAAAGACTATACCTTTTTCTCAGCCCCTCATGGTACCTTCTCCAAAATCGACCATATAATTGGACACAAGACAGATCTCAACAAATATAAAAAGATCGAACTAATCCCATGCCTCTTATCAGATCACCATGGAGTAAGAGTGTTCTTCAATAGCAACAAAAACAACAGAAAATCCCCATACGCTTGGAGGCTGAACAATATTCTACTCAATGATAACTTAGTCCAGGAAGAAATAAAGAAAGAAATCAAAGAATTCTTAGAACTTAATGAAAATGAAGGCATAACATACCCAAATCTATGGGACACAATGAAAGCAGTGCTTAGAGGAAAAGTCATAGCCCTGAGTGTCTCCAAAAAGAAACAGGAGAGAGCATATACTAGCAACTTAATGGCACACTTGAAAGCTCTGGAACAAAAAGAAGCAATTTCACCCAGGAGGAGTAGAAGACAGGAAATCATCAAACTCAGGGCTGAAATCAATCAAGTTGAAACAAAGAGAACCATACAAAGAATCAACAAAACCAGGAGCTGGTTCTTTGAGAAGATCAACAAGATAGATAAACCCCTAGCCAGACTTACTAAAGGGCACAGAGACAGTATTCAAATTAACAAAATTAGAAATGAAAAGGGAGATATAACAACAGAAACTGAGGAAATTCAAAAAATCATCAGATCCTACTACAAAAACCTATACTCAACACAACTGGAGAATCTGGAGGAAATGGACAATTTCCTCGACAGTTACCAAATACCAAAATTAAACCAGGATCAAATAGATCGTCTAAACAGACTCATAACCCCCAAAGAAATAGAAGGGGTCATAGACAGTCTTCCAACCAAAAAGAGCACAGGACCAGACGGTTTTAGTGCAGAATTCTATCAGACCTTCAAAGAAGTCCTGATAACGATACTCTTCAAATTATTCCACAAAATAGAAACAGAAGGAACACTACCCAACTCATTCTATGAAGCCACAATTACCCTGATACCAAAACCACACAAAGATCCAACTAAGAAAGAGAACTACAGGCCAATTTCTCTTATGAATATCGATGCAAAAATACTAAACAAAATACTTGCCAACCGAATCCAAGAACACATCAAAAACGATCATTCACCATGATCAAGTTGGCTTCATCCCAGGGATGCAGGGATGGTTCAATATACGGAAATCCATCAACATAATCCACTACATAAACAAACTCAATGAAAAAAACCACATGGTCATCTCATTGGATGCTGAAAAAGCATTTGACAAAATTCAGCATCCTTTCATGCTAAAGGTCCTAGAAAGAACAGGAATTCAAGGCCCATATCTAAACATAGTAAAAGCAATATACAGCAGACCAGTAGCCAACATCAAGGTAAACGGAGAAAAACTCGAAGCAATCCCTCTAAAATCAGGGACTAGACAAGGCTGTCCCCTCTTGCCATATCTCTTCAATATAGTACTTGAGGTACTAGCTAGAGCAATTCGACAACAGAGAGAAGTCAAAGGGATACAAATCGGAAAGGAAGAAGTCAAACTATCACTATTTGCAGATGATATGATAGTTTACTTAAGTGACCCAAAAACCTCCACCAGAGAACTCCTGCAACTGATAAACAACTTCAGCAAAGTGGTTGGCTATAAAATCAACTCAAGTAAATCAGTAGCCTTCCTATACGCGAAGGATAAGCAGGCCGAGAAAGAAGTTAGGGAAATGACACCCTTCACAATAGCCACAAATGATATAAAGTATCTTGGAGTGATGCTAACCAAACATGTGAAAGATTTATACGACAAAAACTTCAGGTCTCTGAAGAGGGAAATTGAAGAAGACATCAGAAAATGGGAAAAGCTTCCATGCTCGTGGGTTGGCAGGACTAATATAGTCAAAATGGCAATCTTGCCCAAAGCAATATACAGATTCAATGCAATCCCCATCAAAATCCCAACTCAGTTATTCATAGAGCTAGAAAGAGCAATTCTCAAATTCATCTGGAATAACAAAAAACCCAGGATAGCTAAAACTATCATCAACAGCAAAAGAACTTCTGGGGGAATGAATATCCCGGACCTCAAGCAATATTACAGAGCAGTGGTATTAAAAACTGCATGGTATTGGTTCAGTGACAGGGAAGTGGATCAATGGAATAGGATCGAAGACCCAGAATTGAACCCACACATCTATGGCCAATTGATCTTCGACAAAGGAGCTGAAAACATCCAGTGGAAAAAAAGATAGCCTTTTCAACAGATGGTGCTGGCTCAACTGGAAGTCAACATGCAGAAGAATGAGAATTGATCCACTCTTATCTCCTTGCACTAAACTCAACTCCAAGTGGATCAAGGATCTCCACATAAAACCAGACACACTAAAACTAATAGAAAAGAAACTGGGGAAGACCCTTGAAGACATCGGCTCAGGGGAAAAATTCCTGAACAGAACACCAATTGCTTATACTCTAAGAACAAGAATAGACAAATGGGACCTCATAAAACTACAAAGTTTCTGTAAGGCAAAAGACACTGTCAAAAGGATAAATCGGCAACCAACAAATTGGGAAAAAATCTTCACCAACCCCACATCCGACAGAGGGCTAATCTCCAATGTATACAAAGAACTCAAGAGGTTAGACCCCAGAAAACCAAATAACCCTATCCAAAAATGGGGTACAGAGCTAAACAGAGACTTTTCACCTGAAGAAATTCGGATGGCTGAGAAACACCTTAAAAAATGTTCAACATCACTAGTCATTAGGGAAATTCAAATTAAAACAACCCTGAGATTTCACCTCACACCAGTCAGAATGGCTAAGATTAAAAACTCAGAAGACATCAGGTGTTGGCGAGGATGTGGAGAAAGAGGAACACTCCTCCACTGCTGGTGGGAATGCAAGCTGGTACAACCACTCTGGACATCAGTATGGCGGTTCCTCAGAAAACTGGGAGTGATACTTCCGGAGGACCCAGCCATACTACTCCTGGGAATATACCCAGAAGATTCACCAGCATGCAATAAGGATACATGCTCCACTATGTTCATAGCAGCCTTATATATAATAGCCAGAAGCTGGAAAGAACCCAGATGTCCCTCAACAGAGGAATGGATACAAAAAATGTGGTATATATACACAATGGAGTACTATTCAGCCATTAGAAACAATGAATTCATGAAATTCTTAGAGAAATGGATGGAGCTGGAGAATGTCATACTAAGTGAGGTGACCCAGTCTCAAAAGAATACCCATGGTATACAGTCACTGATAAGTGGATATTAGCCTAGAAGCTTGGAACACCAAAGACACAAATCACATATCAAGTGATGTCTCACAAGAAGAAAGGAGTGGACACTGGTGCTAGAATGGACCAAAACATCATTGTGGGAGAGTACAAGAACAGTAAAGTGGGAGGGGGTGGATGCGGGAGCAGGGGGAGGGAAAAGGACATGTGGGACCTTTGGGGGTGGGGAACCAGAAAAAGGGAAATGAATTGTAAATATAGAATATATACAATAAAAAAAATCAAAAAAAATATTTACAACAAATCCACAAGGTTTTGGCCTTCCAACGGAGCATTGTCAACTGCACTTAAAGATTCTAACTTTTCTTTTTGTTTTTTTTATTGGATATTTTATTTATTTACAATTCAAATATTTTCCCTTTCCAGGTTTCCCCTTCAGAAACACACTATCCCATCCCTCCTCCTCCTGCCTCTATGAGGGTGCTCCCTCAGCCTTGCACCCACTCCCGTCTTCCTGTGATGGCATCCCCCTATACTGGAGCATCCAATACGCTCGGGCCCAAGGGCTTCTGCACCCACTAATGTACAACAAGGCCACACTCTGCCACATAAGTGGCCAGAGCCATGGGTCCCTCCAAGTGTATTCACTGGTTGGTAGTACAGTTCCCCGGGATCTCCATGGGGTCTGGCCTGTTGAGCCTGTTGCTCCCTCCATGGGGTTGCAAATCCCCTCAGCTCCTTCATTTCCTTCTCCAACTCCTCCATCCAGTACTCAGATCAATGGTTGGCTGTGAACATCTGCCTCTGTATTTGTCAGGCTCTGGCAGAGCCTTTCAGGAGACAGCAATATCAGGCTTCCATCAGCAAGCACTTACTGGCATTCACATTAGTGTCCGGGTTTGGTGACTCTATGGGATGGGTCTAAAGGTGGGTCAGTCTCTGGATGGCCTTTCCTTCAGTCTCTACTCCACACTTTTTCTACATATTTCCTCCTGCGAGTATTCGTTTCGACCTTCTAAAAAGCACTGAAGAATCCACATTTTGGTCTTCCTTCTTCTCGGGCTTCATATGGTCTGTGAATTGAATCTTTGGTATTCTGAACTTTTGAGCTAATATCCACTTATCAGTGAGTGCATATCATGTGTGTTCTAATTTTTAAATGAATAGAATTTAAAAGTGAAGACACAAAGTAGATGTGTGGTGAAGGGAATGTATTTTTAGACGTTTAATGAAAGGGTGAATATGATTAAAATATATTACATGACATTCCCAAAGAAAATTTAAAAATGATGAAAAAAGGAAGTATCATACAATTGTTATAGGCTTAAATTTGTTTTAAGAAAGCCAAGAATAATTAGTCCATCAATTCAATTGAAAATCATCTCTTTTCTTTAAGGTTTGATTCCTTGTACTAGTTCTGCCTGTATATCTATTTCTAGTGCTTTCTTGTCATATATTTAATGGTGGTTTTATTTTATTTTATTTCATTTTATTTTGGTCTAAGTAAAAATTACATGGTCTGTGTGCATTTGGATAAGAATAGAAAATAGAGATTATTTTACATCTCGGGGATCCGAATTGTTTTTAGTGAAAGGAGTAGAAGAACAAAATTCATATGCTAGGAAAAATAGTTCAACACTATATGGAGAATACACTAGAAAGTCAAGTAAAGGCCGGGCGTGGTGGCGCATGCCTGTAATCCCAGCACTCAGGAGGCAGAGGCAGGCGGATTTCTGAGTTGGAGGCCAGCCTGGTCTACAAAGTGAGTTCCAGGACAGCCAGGGATACACAGAGAAACCCTGTCTTGAAAAACAAAAAAAACCAAAACAACAAAAAAAAGTCAAGTAAAGAGAGAAAAGTGGTTGTACAGTAGTTTTATTTTTAAAATATTCAAATGTTTATATTTTTATGTTAATATAAATATTATATAAGATTTTTAAATATTACATTATGATACAATTATTATACTCTTTCAGTCTCTTTTCTTTCTCCAAACGCTCCTTTCAACAATCTACACTCTCCACATTTATGGCCTCATATTTTCTTATTTATTATCATACATATGTAAATATATATACATATGTTTCTCCACATGTGACCTGCTGAGCTCAAGTAATGTTACCTCAATGTATGTGTTCAGCACTGACTTCTGCCACTGTACAAACCTCTTGTGTGGTTTCCCTGGAGTGACACTTCCAGGTGCTTCAGTTACAGTATTGCTCTGCATAAAACAGAGGCCTCCTGAGCTTTTTCCATTCGTTTTGATATTTACATTAGTATCATCCTTGTTCAGGTCACATTTGGGCAGTCATATTTGTGAAGTTTTATACATTTAAATTTAACTTCAATTAGTGAATTGTAAATATAGAATATATACAATAAAAAAAAGAAAAATAAATAAATAAATAAATATTTCAGTGGAGTAAAGCACAGTGAACATTGCTTGGTTAGTGTTAACCATCTACAAATTTTAAATCAACAAATTTTAACAAAATATATTTATAATATATGACACTAAAAATATTAGCTTGGACTCCATCATAGTCACAGTACAAAGTACTACAAGAGTACAATTTTTAAATTCCCTCTTAGGAAGTTCATGTATTCTCCCTCCTGATTTATGACATTGGCCATTGCTCTACATCTGTGGGAAATGATCCATGTCAATCTAATGCCTCCTCCTGTCTGATTAATTGTCCTCATTACAGACACTAAATGATGTGGTGCCCACACATCTTCACCTGAGAACACTTAATGGTTCTGACATCAAAATTGAAGTGCCCCCTTTAACTTCTGTGATGGAATTTGTCCCAGTTTGCTTTGTAAGTTGTGGATCACCCAAAACCCTTTGCCACAGCTTCTTTCTGTAAATTTGTTGCTCTCTGCTTCTGGTGCTCTTTTTTTTTTTGGCTAACAGATATGATAAATGTTCAACTGTTCTGTTTTTTCCTTTCATTGCCCTGTTGGATTGATCCCTTGCATCTTGTCCATTGTATTTGAGTTCTGGTAATGAGGTTTCACCAGTCTCAGCTTTAATAAGGCTTTCCAAGATGAAAAACCTGGAAAAACTGTATGACTAGTATTTGATCAAGTACTTTTCCAACCTTTTCTTTAATACTTTTGTAGTCTGAAGTAAAGCAAATTTGTTTGTTTTTATATGTGCAGATTTAAAAATAATTTTAAAATTTTAGTACAAATGCAATGCCAAAATATAAAAACAACCTCAGAATTCACTTTCAATCTTAGTAGTGGAAATAATGCGAAAAATAATGATTAGTACCCATAGGATCAGAAAATATTTTAGAAAGAAAATGTAGATAAATGAAAACAATGACAATTAGGTCTTATACTTTTTAGTGAAAAATGCTCTTTTCTTTTAATGATATCCCATTATCTGAGAAATTGTCTTATAGGTACAAAAATCACTTACATAGATTTAGACATATTACAAATTTGTACTTGATACTGTATACTTAAAATAGTTTTAAGACATAAATCGAGTGTCTCTGATAGACTGACCTCCACCCTGGAAACTTCCTTGAAAAACTCTCAAAGCCATGTTTCCCACTGTATTGTAGTGGTCTGTACACTTTGTCAATGCTAGCTCCTTTCTGAGCTCTACCTTATTTGGTATAATTAAGATGCATGTCTCATAGACAGTAAGTAAAGGAATGTAATACAAATCTACACCTAAGGTTATACATTAATATAATTTTTATAAGACATATTCAATAAAAATTTCATTTCCATCTTCATTTCCAGTGACAGAGTATTTCTCTTTCTAATTGTGTCCTTGTGAGCTTAAGATTTTATGCAATATGCTTTGATGATATTTACCATTCCTAGATTTTTCAACATTCTCTCATTTTTCTTTCCATCCACCTTCATGCCGCTACCAAAAACCAAAGTCAATAATCAACACAACAACAAAACAACAGGAATAACAATCACACAATAAAAATAAAAACCTTAAAGAACAATTTATACTTCACAAAATATTCTTGGCCATGTGCTCTTCCCTGGAGTTGATCAACTATTGCCTTATAGCATAAATCATTATATCTAGGAAGCATCTAAGCATATATGACAAACCCACTATATTTTGATTACTCTGGAAACATTTGTTAGAAGGCTGGTGTCTGTTCATTTTTAAAATGTCACAAAGAACACTGTGAATAGAGGAGTCAGAATAACATATTCAGTTCCTGATTTTAATATTTTAATGTGATTGAAAATTAGATGCAATTTGTACACTCTGTAGCCAAGAAACTCATAGGTCTCTCTCTCTCTCTCTCTCTCTCTCTCTCTCTCTCTCTCTCCTGGCTGTCCTGTCAAGACAGGGTTTCTCTGTGTAGTCCTGGGCTGGTCTCTGTAGAGCAGGCTGGCCTTGAACTCAGAAATCTGCCTGCCTCTGCCTCCCAAGTGCTGGGATTACAGGAATGTGTCACCACTCATAGCTCTTTAAGTGTCATCTTACAATGAAATTGGCCTTCATTCTTTTTTTCATAAGAAAAGTATAATTTTCCAACTACTATTGATGAGAAAGCAAAATAAAGAGTAAAAGTATGTTTGAGTTTTCTTATACCTCAGATTAGAAAATATTTGATATTCCAACAATTTCAACATATATGTTAGGACACAAAAAAATAATAATTTTATATTAAAGCCAAGGACATGGCAGTATTATCTGAAAGGTTGTGCTTTTTCTTTGCATATTGCAAAAATAACCCTTGAACTTCAAGACAGGCAATCAATAAAAACATCTTGATAAGTAGTCTGTCAATCTAATTTCCCCTTAGAAAATAATTCTTTTTTACTCAATTGTAGCTTAATAAAAGAGATTTATTTATCAGTCATTTGTCTTTCAAATATATCAGTATCAGTGCATTTTCAATGGAATGTTCCATTGTCTGGATTGTCTAAAATTTCTTCTGGTTGTGATTTGTTCAAATGTTTTAGACATAGGTAGCCCCACAGTAGCAAGCAACCTGTTTTGATATTTCATTTGTGAAAAAATGCCATGCCCTTTGTCCTATTGCTAATATGTTATCTTTGATCATGTGACTAACTTCCTGTGATGGTAGCTATGGAATGGTGAATTAATGAGTTTAAAATTGCCAGAGATACATTCTATCTCAATCCTACACTGAATAAACAGGAGAAAATTAGATGGAGGACACCATTAATATCTCTCTGATTCCTGCCTGTGGATTCAAAATAATCAGACTCAATTCACTCCTCTTGACTTGCCTTCTGCTCTGTGATGTGCAGTATATCAAATTATGATCTAATACAAAACCTTCATGTCTTATGTGACTTTTATTAAGAATGCCTAATACAAAAATGAGAAAATAACCAAAGTGCAGCATGTCCTCCAGGTATCTTCCTTATGAAGTTGCCCTTTGAAATCAGTCATTAATTTGAGAAGAAATAGATGATGTATATAGTTATCTTATATCTCATCAAAATTCAACTACATATGTTAATTGCTTTTAATGCCTTCTGACTAAAACTGAGTAAGTCAATAATTTAGTCTCCACAGTTATGCATATGAATGGTTATGTGTACCCAAGAGTAAAACAAAAGTGAAGATTTTTTAAAAGTATTATGCATAATATAGAATGTTAATTCTTTATGGAAAAAACCATAAACATTTACGTGTAATTTCTTTCTTTAATTTTGAGATGGGGGGTCTCACCAAGTTCCCCTTGTTGGCCTAGAACTCACTATGTAGTCATAACTGGTCTTTAACTAAGAGAGATCTGCCTGCTGCTACCTCTCTAGTACTGCGTTTAAAGGTATATACAATCACTTTATGATGCTTGGTTCAAATTTTAGATGAATTTCTCCTAGATTAAATATGAGCTTAAAACTTACTGTTAAGTATCAATAGTACATAATCTGAGTATCAGATTCCCAAAGAGAAATGACAAGAAAGAGATATCTATGGAAGAAATACAATGACTTTTTTTCAGATAGAAAGAAGGATTTTATTGAATCAGAAATGGAATAGAGACTGAAGGGAAGGCCATCCAGAGACTGTACCACCTAGGGATCCATGCCATTTGCAGACTCCAAACACCTACACTATTGTTGATGTCAAGAAGTGCTTGATAACAAGAGCTTGGTATGGCTGTTCCCTGAGAGGTTCTACCAGCACCTGACTAATACAAATGCAGACACTCAACAGACAACCATTAGACTTAGCCCGCGGACCCCAGTGGAAGAGCTAGGAGAAAGACTAAAGGAGCTGAAGGGGATTGCAACCCCATAGGAAGAATAATACCAACTAACTGGGCCATCCAGATATCCCAGGAACTAAACTGCCAACCAAAGAGTATACATGGAGAGGTCCATGGCTCCAAATACAAGTGTAGCAGAGGATGGCCTTATTTGGCAGCAATGGGAGTGTAGGCCCTTGGTCCGGTGGATGCTCCATGCCCCAGTGTACGGAGATGCTAGAGCAGTGAGGCAGGAGTGGGTGAGTGGCTGGTGGAGCAACTTCATTGAGGCAAAGGGGAGGGAGGAGAAGGAGAATGGGATGGAGGGTAGGGGAGGAAGATATCATTTGAAATGTAAATGAATAAAATGATTAATTACAATGTTAAAAAAAATGAAATAAGACTTTAAGGATGTGGATAAAGATGTAGACAAGCTATGTTTAACAATGTCTTGCTAACTATCATAAATATTATCCTAAATTCCACCGAAGAGTTTCAGAGTGTACAAATTGCACAATCGTTGTAATCTGCTCTGACATGTGTATATATATTGCAATCTAATATGAACTGAAATTTTTAAGACATTTTCCTGTATTATTTGCTAAAACCTCTTACTTCATTGAAACTGCTTTATATATTTTGTTATTATAAATTCCTAATATACATAGTAATCAAGGTCAACAAAGTTGTGCAACATATTTTAAGTTATCATGTAGCAAAACAGGTTGGAATAAGTATTGTGCACCTCACCTAATCAGTGATATATACACAATGAAAGTAAGTACATGAAAAGAAGAAATATAGATTAACAATGACAGAGACAAAATATTCAGAATAATCATTTTCAAAGTCCTTTTTACCTCTAGATTTGAGAGAACCAATGTCTGTTAATTTTACTGTTCTTTATGTTCCTTTTGAGGCTCATATATTATGTGGGTAGTTAATAAGAGATGAAGAATGATGACTTCTCATATATCCTAACACTATCTCCCTTTTCTGGTCAGCCAAGGTGAGTCTTCACACATCCATCACTGGCTTCGCAGACCTAGGACACAGTTTCGTTACTGCACATTGAGTATTCGTTCCTGTCTGGTGATTACATATCTCACAATTAATTGGGAGGACATTATCAGCTTAAATAAAACTTTAGAGATGCTTGTAGGGTGTATCCTCACAAGAACATAGAAGGCGTAGCCAGGAAAAAAATAACTTTGTGCTTATTGCAATTGACCTGAGAACAATTACTATAGTTTGTATCAATTGCTGAGGTTGTCTACATAGAATTTTTACCCTAGTAGTTCTTCCAGCAGATTAACTAACTACTAAAACTATCATAATTAATCCATATATTAAATGAAGTCTGGTGTCAAATTCCAATATATTATTAAGGCATGAAATAACAACTTAAATATTTCCCATAGAGTAAATCTTCAGAGTTTTTAATCTACTATTTTTGCAAGTAATTTGCTTAATTAAAAAATGATACACAACAACAACAAAAAAACTCAGCAAAAGTAGCAGAGCTCAGCAAGATACTTTAGATAATTACAACTGGAGAAAATCAGTGTAATATCTCCTAACAGAAGCTTTTTTTTTTAATTATATATTCTGATTATTTTACAAAAATTTGACATATGAGAAGAGGAAGTCACAGAGAAACTGAAGAAGGAAGGGAATTAAGAAAGACAGAAGACTGCTATAAACATAGTAGAGCATGTGTCTTTATTGCATGGAGGGGAATCCTCTGGGTATATGCCCAGGAGTGGTATGAAAGGGTCCTCTGGAAGTGTCATGCCCAATTTTCTGAGGAACCACCAGACTGATTTCCAGAGCAGTTGTACCATCTTGCAATCCCACCAACAGTGGAGGAGTGTTCCTCTTTCTCCACATTCTCGCCAGCACTTGATGCCTCTTGAGTTTTTAATCTTAGCCATTCTGACTGGTGTGAGGAGGAAGCACAGGGTTGTTTTGATTTGCATTTCCCTGATGACTAATGATGCTGAACATCTCTTAAGGTGCTTCTCAGCCATTTGAATTTCTTCAGGTGAAAATTCTTTGTTTAGCTCTGTACCCCATATTTGATAGGGTTATTTGCTTCTTTAGGGTCTAACTTCTTGAGTTCTTTGTATATATTGGATGTTAGCCCTCTGTTGGATGCGGGGTTGGTGAAGACCTTCTCCAAATCTGTTGGATGTCATTTTGTCCTTCTGACAGTGTCCTTTGCCATACGGAAACTTTGTAATTTTATGAAGTCCCATTTGTCAATTCTAATAGCAGCCTTATTTATAATAGCCAGAAGTTGGAAGGAGCCCAGATGTCCCTCAAAGGAGGAATAGATACACAAAATATGATATATCTATACAATGGAATACTACTCAGCAATTAAAACTAATGAATTCATGAAATTTGTAGGCAAATGGTTGGATCTGGAAAACATCATCCTACGCAAATTAACCCAATCACAAAAGAATACGTATGAAATGCAACCACTGATAAGTGGATATTAAAGAACCCAGAAGCTCTGAATACTCAAGTCACAATTAGCAAATCAAAATATTCCCAAGAAGAAGGAAGGAGAGGACACTGGTCCTGAAATGACTGGATCCAGTTCTGCAGGAGAGTACAAGAACAGAAAAAGGGTTGGGTGGTATTTGGGGAATGGGCAGGGGCGGGGTGGGGGGAAGAGGACTTATGGGACACATGGTGAGGGGGGAACTGGAAAAGGGGAAAGCCTTTGGAATGTAAACAAAGAATATAGAAAATAAAAAATGCAAATTTAAATAAAAAACAGACTAAAAAAAAGACAGAAGAATTTTTGGTTGTTGTCACAAGCTCTAAAGTCAATTATTTTATTCCAAAAAAGGTAGTACTTTTTTTTTAAATTTTTATTTTCTATATTCTTGATCTTAGAGCATAAGCTATTGGTGTTCTGTTCAGGAAATTTCCCCCTGTGCCCATGTCCTCCAGGGTCTTCCCCAGTCTCTTTTCTAATAATTTCAGTGTGTCTGATTTTATGTGGAGGTCCTTGATCCACTTGGAGTTGATCTTAGTACAAGGAGATAAGAGGGGGTCAATTTGCATTCTTCTGCATGTTGACCTCCAGTTGAACCAGCACCATTTGTTGAAAAGGCTATCTTTTTTCCACTGGATGGTTGTGGCTTCTTAATCAAAGATTAATAAGTCTGTGGGTTCATTTCTGGGTCTTCAATCCTATTCCATTGATCTACTTGCCTGTTGCTGTACCAATACCATGCAGTTTTTAACACAATTGCTCTGTAGTACTGATTGAGGTCAGGGATATTGATTCCCCCAGAAGTCCTTTTATTGTTGAGAATAGTTTTAGCTATCCTGGGTTTTTTTGTTGCTCCAGATGAATTTGAGAATTGCTCTTTCTAGATCTATGAAGAATTGAGTTGGGATTTTGATGGGGATCGCATTGAATCTGTATATTGCTTTTGGCAAGATGGCCATTTTTACTATATTGATCCTGCCAATCCAGGAGCAAGAAAGATTTTTCCACCTTCTGAGGTCTTCTTTGATTTCTTTCTTCAAGGACTTGAAGTTCCTGTCATACAGATCTTTTGCTTGTTTGGTTAGAGTTACGCCAAGGTGCTTTATGTTGTTTGTGGCTATTGTGAAGGGTGATATTTCCCTAACTTCTTTCTTGCTTGTCCTTTGAGTACAAGAAGGCTACTGATTTGCTTGAGTTAATTTTATAACCAGCCACTTTGCTGAAGTTGTTTATCAGCTATAGAATTTCTCTGGTGAAGTTTTTTCGGTCGCTTAAATAAACTATCATATCGTCTGCAAATAATGATAGTTTGACTTCTTCCTATCCAATTTGTATCCCTTTGACTTCCTTATGTTGTCTAATTGCTCTTGCTAGAACTTCAAGTACTATATTGAAAAGATATGGAGAGAGAGGGCAGCCTTGTCTAGTCCCTGATTTTAGTGGGATTGCTTCAAGTTTCTCTCCATTTATTTTGATGTTGGCTACTGGTTTGCTGTAGATTGCTTTTACTATGTTTAGGTATGGGCCTTGAATTCCTGCTCTTTCTAAGATTTTTAGCATGAAAGGATGCTGAATTTTGTCGAATGCTTTTTCAGCATCTAATGAGATGACCATGTGGTTTTTTTTCTTTTAGTTTGTTTATGTATCCAAATTAACAAAATTAGAAATGAAAAGGGGCACATAACAACAGAACCTGAGGAAATTCAAAAGATCATCAAATCCTACTACAATTAACTCAGTTGTGTCTATACTCAACACAACTGGAGAATCTGGAGGAAATGGACAATTTCCTAGACAGATACCAAATTCCAAAATTAAATCAGCATCAAGTAGATCAGCTAAATAGTCCCATAACCCCTAAAGAAATAGAAGGGGTTATAGAAAGCCTCCCAACCAAAAAAATACAGGACCAGATGGTTTGAGTGCAGAATTCTACCAGACCTTCAAAGAAGACTTAATACCAATAGTCTTCAAATTATTCCACAAAATAGAGACAGAAGGGCCACTGCCCAACTCATTCTTCAAAGCCACTATTACGCTGATACCTAAACCACAAAAAGATCCAACAAAGAAAGAGAACTACAGGCCAATTTCCCTTATGAATATCGATGCAAAAATACTAAATAAAATTCTTGCCAACCGAATCCAAGAGCACATCAAAATGATCATTCACCATGATCAAGTAGGCTTCATCCCAGGGATGCAGGGATGATTCAATATACAGAAATCCATCAATGTAATCCACCACATAAACAAACTAAAAGACAGTACCTCTTGATAGCATATGAAACCACTCACAATTAGAATGATTTGTTAAAAGGAACTCCTTTATACTATGAAAAACTTGGTTTTTACTTATCTGAAAATTTTGGCTACAATTACTATTTTTCATCATTTTCTTCCTTTTTATAATTTATTATTCTACTTAATCATTTTACAACCTGCTCACTGTTCCCCCCCCTAGTCAATACCTCCCACAATCCTTCTACCCACACCCACTTCTCCTCTAAACTGCTGGGGCCACCCTGGGTATCCTCTCATCCCCCACCTTGGTACTTTATGTCTCTGCTAGACTAGGTGCTTCCTCTCTCACTGAGGCCAGACAAGGCAGCTCAGCTAGAAGAACATATCCCATGGATAGGCAACAGGTTTTGAGATAGGCCACATTTCAGTTCTTTAGGAACCATATAAAGCTCAAACTGCACATCTGCTACATATGTGAGGGGTGGCATAGGTCCAGATGATGTGTGTTCTTTTGTTGGTGGTTCAGAATACCTGTGATCAAGGAGGCATCCAAGAATCAATGGGGATATTCTTAGCTGTGATTTACAGCAGTGCGGATATGGAACCAGAAAAGGCTACCTCCTAAGCCAGACAAGAACCCTAAACACAGGCACCAACCCACCCATCAAACATTTGACCCCAAATATAGCCTGTCTATAAGTAATGCAGGCATAAAAGTAACGGAGCAGAGACTGATGGAATGAGCAACCAATAACTGGTCCAACTTGAGAGCCATCCCATGGTAAGCACCAATATCTAACACTATTAATGATACTCTCTTATGTTTGCAGACAGGAGCAGATGTCCTCCAAGAGACCTAACTCAGTCAAACAGTAGATGGAGCTTAGTGACACTTATGGAATAATATGAGAAAGGATTTCAGGCCTTGAAGGGATTAGGAATGCCACAGGAAAACCAACAGTGTCAACTAAACAAAAGGATGTTAAAAGACTATGCACTTCATGATAATTGGGGAAATTTTAGAATAATGAAACTGTAACCTTTAGTTACTGACGGACTATTACAGTAACAGAGGGGAAGCAATCATTATAAATGATGTCAAGAATGTGTCTCATTGCCATAAAAGCAACCTCAAGTGGTGGTAGAACAGCATAGCCCAACTGTAGAAACAACTGTGAATTCATGACCATTATATCTGAAAATTTAAAAGAGGACTTAGCAGTATCTTTAAACATTTGTCATCCATCCCATAGAACGTGGGCTGCACCTGGTATTCTGTGAAGGAAACCAGTGTGTGTACATCTATGACACTGCTTTCATATGTTGACTTCAACCATTAGTCCTGTGAAAGGACAAGGGGTTCTAAGTATCTACTGATCTATAAAGAGAGACAAAGCAGTTCACTTCTCTACAGATTCCTATAGAGCAGCTGAGACCACTGGATCTGTAATAATGAGGCCCAGGTCTGAATCTTTATTCTTATTATTATGGTTCATGTTGGCCTGAACTGACGCCTAATCATATAATGTGAAATACTAAGTATTCATAAGTATTCATTTATCTATAAGACAGATAGGATGCAAAGATGTATAAAATGATCTCACAAGGTAGCATATATTACCAATGAAATTAAATACCACTTTAAGGTTTGATGGTATTTAGCAGTGATATTTAAGTACTCAATTTTGTGGGTTCTTTATTAAACCCTGGGGATAAAAACATGGGATACTAGGAAAATAGAATATTATCTACATTGAAATGTTACTCTAGAGGTAAATCTAATCTCACACATCTATGTTTAATCACCTACCTTTTCTTAAAAAAAACACAGATGCTCCTCTCATATAGTCTGTGTAGTCTTAAAATGTGTCTCATTGTATTTCAATTTCTACAAAACCACATATTTCATTTGTGTTGTCTTAGTCTTGTTTGTTTATTTGTTTTGGTTTTTTGTTTTGTTTTCTGTTGTTCTTGTATTATAAGGACATATCTAAACTGGGTAAGTTTTAAAGAACTAAACTTTCTTCTGGTTCTAGAGTCTGAGAAATTCAAGCCTGAGGCATTTCAGGTGTTGATAGTCTGATAAGGACTGCATATTTTAGAGAAGAGGAAAGCTTGATCCTAAAAGTCAGTCGTGTGAGGAATTGCTTGATTTTATGTATGGTCTGATCACTTTTTAAAACCTTCACCTCCTAATATTATCTCATTGATATCACCTGAATTTTGGAAGATTCATCTTGAAAAAATAAGAATGTACAGAACTAAAAAAAATTAAAATCTAGAAATCTACATTCATATATATCATACCTATTAAATCCTACTCTGAGAGTGTTGTTCAACTTTCTGAATCTGTTTTATATCATTGACAAGGTTTATCCAGATAATGTATAAAGAGTTCAGAAATCTGTTACACTTTTCAAGTGCTCAAAATACTAGCTATTATTATCAATGTCATTCGGTATAGAAATAAAATAAAGACAAATTTTATGAAGTTAGTAGGGCTTTCAGTATCATCTCCATTTTACTTTTGTTAGAATTAGAGTGCAAATTTATGGGAGTTTCTCAATATCCCCTTAAATGAATATACCTACTGGGGAAAACAAAGCATAATAGTAGCATGGCACAGGAATAATATCATACCAATATCTGCTGCCTAGAAACTCAGTCACTGAGTAGAGTATTGTTCAGCTTCCATATATATGTGGGCTTTCTGTTCTTTTTGTTGCTATTGAATACCACCCATACTCCATAGTGATCTGATAGGAGACATGGGATTAGTTCCATCTTCTTATATCTGTTGAGGTCTGTTTGGTGACCAATTATGTGGTCAATTTTGGAGAAGTTACCATGAGGTACTGAGAAGAAAGTATATTCTTTTGATTTGGGATGAAATGTTCTATAGATATCTGTTAAATACATTTAGTCCAAAACTTCAATTAGTTTCACTATGTTTCTGTTTACATTGTACTTCCCTGATCGGTCCATTGAAGAGACTGGAGTGCTGAAGTCACCCACAATTTTTGTGTGGGGTGCAATGTATGCTTTGAGCTTTAGTAAAGTTTTTTTTCTTTTCTTTTTAATTTTTTTTTTTTTTTAGAAAGGATATCATGTATTTTTTTTTTTATTTTCTATATTCTTTGTTTACATTCCAAAGGCTTTCCCCTTTCCAAGGTACCCCCCACCATATGTCCCATAATTCCTCTCCCCCCCATGCTATTCCCCACTCTTCCCCCCCCCACGATTTCTCAGTTCTGGGTCTACAATACTGGATCCAATCTTTACAGGCCCAGGGTCCTCTCCTTTTTTTTTTCTTGAGAGTCATTTGACTTGGTAATTGTGCCTTGAGTATTTAGGGCTTCTGGGCTCATTAATATCCACTTATCAGTGATTGCATTTCGTGTGTATTCTTTTGTGATTGGGTTAGCTCACTTAGGATGATAGTTTCCAGATCTAACCATTTACCTACAAATTGCATGAATTCATTATTTTTAATTGCTGAGTAGTACTCCATTGTATAAATATACCACATTTTCTGTATCCATTCCTCCTTTGAGGGATATCTGGGCTCCTTCCAATTTCTGGCTATTATAAACAAGGCTGCTATAAACATAGTGGAGCATGTGTCTTTGTTGTATGCAGGGGAATCCTCTGGGTATATGCCCAGGAGTGGTATGCCAGGGTCCTCTGGGAGTGGCATGCCCAATTTTCTGAGGAACCGCCACACTGATTTCCAGAGTGGTTTTACCATTTTGCAATCCCACCAACAGTGGAGGAGTGTTCCTCTTTCTCCACATCCTCGCCAGCACTTGTTGTCTCTCGAGTTTTTAATCTTAGCCATTCTGACTGGAGTGAGGTGGAATCTCAGGGTTGTTTTGATTTGCATTTCCCTGATGACTAATGATGTTGAACATCTTTTAAGGTGTTTCTCGGCCATCCGAATTTCTTCTGGTGAAAATTCTTTGTTTAGCTCTGTACCCCATTTTTTGATAGGGTTATTTGGTTCTTTGGGGTCTAACTTCTTGAGTTCTTTGTATATATTGGATATTAGCCCTCTGTCGGATGTGGGGTTGGTGAAGATCATTTCCCACGTTGTTGGTTGCCGTTTTGTCTTTCTGACAGTGTCCTTTGCCTTACAGAAACTTTGTAATTTTATGAGGTCCCATTTGTCAATTCTTGATCTTAGAGCATAAGCTATTGGTGTTCTGTTCAGGAACTTTACCCCTGTGCCCATGTCCTCCAGGGTCTTCCCAAGTTTCTTTTCTAATAGTTTCAGTGTGTCTGGTTTTATGTGGAGGTCCTTGATCCACTTGGAGTTGATCTTAGTACAAGGAGATAAGAGTGGGTCAATTCGCATTCTTCTGCATGTTGACCTCCAGTTGACCCAGCACAATTTGTTGAAAAGGCTATCTTGTTTCCACCGGATGGTTGTGGCTCCTTTATCAAAGATCAAGTGACCATAAGTCTGTGGGTTCATTTCTGGGTCTTCAATCCTATTCCATTGATCTACCTGCCTGTTGCTGTACCAATACCATGCAGTTTTTAACACAATTGCTCTGTAGTACTGCTTGAGGTCAGGGATATTGATTCCCCCAGAAGTCCTTTTATTATTGAGAATAGTTTTAGCTATCCTGGGTTTTTTGTTGCTCCAGATGAATTTGAGAATTGCTCTTTCTAGATCTATGAAGAATTGATTTGGGATTTTGATGGGGATTGCATTGAATCTGTAGATTGCTTTTGGCAAGATGGCCATTTTTACTATATTGATCCTGCCAATCCAGGAGCAAGAAATATTTTTCCATCTCCTGAGGTCTTCTTCGATTTCTTTCTTCAGGGACTTGAAGTTCCTGTCATACAGATCTTTCACTTGTTTGGTTAGAGTTACGCCAAGGTACTTTATGTTGTTTGTGGCTATTGTGAAGGGTGTTATTTCCCTAACTTCTTTCTCAGCCTGCTTGTCCTTTGAGTACAAGAAGGCTACTGATTTGCTTGAGTTAATTTTATAACCAGCCACGTTGCTGAAGTTGTTTATCAGCTGTAGAAGTTCTCTGGTGGAGTTTTTTGGATCGCTTAAGTAGACTATCATATCATCTGCAAATAATGATACTTTGACTTCTTCCTTTCCAATTTGTATCCCTTTGACTTCCTTATGTTGTCTGATTGCTCTCGCTAGAACTTCAAGTACTATATTGAAAAGATATGGAGAGAGAGGACAGCCTTGTCTAGTCCCTGATTTTAGTGGAATTGCTTCAAGTTTCTCTCCATTTATTTTGATGTTGGCTACTGGTTTGCTGTAGATTGCTTTTATTATGTTTAGGTATGGGCCTTGAATTCCTGCTCTTTCCAAGACTTTTAGCATGAAAGGATGCTGAATTTTGTCAAATGCTTTTTCAGCATCTAATGAGATGACCATGTGGTTGTTTTTTTTTTAGTTTGTTTATGTAGTGGATTACATTGATGGATTTCCGTATATTGAACCATCCCTGCATTCCTGGAATGAAGCCTACTTGATCATGGTGAATGATCGTTTTGATATGCTCTTGGATTCGGTTGGCAAGAATTTTATTTAGTATTTTTGCATCTATATTCATAAGAGAAATTGGCCTGTAGTTCTCTTTCTTTGTTGGATCTTTTTGTGGTTTAGGTATCAGCGTAATTGTGGTTTCGAAGAACGAGTTGGGCAGAATCCCTTCTGTCTCTATTTTGTGGAATATTTGAAGAGTATTGGTGTTAAGTCTTCTTTGAAGGTCTGGTAGAATTCTGCACTAAAACCATCTGGTCCCGTACTTTTTTTGGTTGGGAGGCTTTCTATAACCCCTTCTATTTCTTTAAGGGTTATGGGACTGTTTAGCTGGTCTACTTGATGCTGATTTAATTTTGGTATTTGGTATCTGTCTAGGAAATTGTCCATTTCCTCCAGATTCTCCAGTTGTTTTGAGTATAGGCCTTTGTAGTAGGATCTGATGATCTTTTGAATTTCCTCAGTTTCTGTTGTTATATCCCCCTTTTCATTTTTAATTTTGTTAATTTGGATACTATCTCTGTGCCCTTTGGTTAGTCTAGCTAAGGGTTTATCTATCTTGTTGATTTTCTCGAAGAACCAGCTCTTGGTTTGGTTGATTCTTTGTATGGTTCTCTTTGTTTCTGCTTGATTGATTTCAGCCCTTAGTTTGATGATTTCCTCTCTTCTACTCCTCCTGGGTGAGTTAGCTTCTTTTTGTTCCAGCGCCTTCAGGTGTGCTGTTAAGTTGCTAGTGTATGCTCTTTCCAGTTTCTTTTTGGAGGCACTCAGGGCTATGAGTTTTCCTCTTAGCACTGCTTTCATTGTATCCCAGAGATTTGGGTAGGTCGTACCTTCATTTTCATTGAAGTCTAAAAAGTCTTTGATTTCTTTCTTTATTTCTTCCTTGACCAGGGTGTCATTGAGTAGAGTATTGTTCAGTTTCCATGTGTATGTGGGCTTTCTGTTGTTCTTCTTGCTATTGAAGACCACTTTTACTCCATAGTGATCCGATAGGAGACATGGGATTAGTTCGGTCTTCTTGTATTTGTTGAGGTCTGTCTTGTGACCAATTATATGATCAATTTTTGAGAAGGTACCGTGCGGTGCTGAGAAAAAGGTATACTCTTTTGTTTTAGGATGGAATGTTCTATATATATCTGTTAAATCCAATTGGTCCAAAGCTTCAATTAGTTTCACTGTGTCCCTGTTTAGTTTCTGCTTTCCTGATCGGTCCATTGAGGAGAGTGGAGTGTTGAAGTCACCTACAATCATTGTATTAGGTGCGATGTGTGCTTTAAGCTTTAGTAAAGTTTCTTTTACGAATGAGGGTGCCCTTGCATTTGGTGCATAGATGTTCAGTATTGAGAATTCTTCTTGGTGGATTTTCCCTTTGACAAGCAGGAAGTGACCTTCTGTGTCTCTTTTGATGACTTTAGGTTGAAAGTCGATTTTATCTGATATTAGAATGGCTACTCCAGCTTGTTTCCTGTTTCCTGGGACCATTTGCTTGTAGAACTGTCTTCCAGCCTTTTACTCTAAGGTGGTGTTTGTCTTTGACACTGAGATGTGTTTCCTGTATGCAGCAAAATGTAGGGTCCTGTTTCCGTATCCAGTCTGTTAGTCTGTGTCTTTTGATTGGGGAATTGAGTCCATTGATATTAAGAGATATTAAGGAATAGTAATTATTACTTCCTGACATTTTGAGAATTGTTATTATTATTTGTATTTGAGTGTTTCTCTTCTTTTGGGTTGGATGAGATGGGGTTTCTATCTTGTTTCTTCTGGGGTGTTGTTTCCCCCCTTGTGTTGGTATTTTTCCCCTATTATCCTTTGTAGGGCTGGGTTTGTAGATAAGTATCTTGCAAATTTGTTTTTGTCGTGGAATATCTTGGTTTCCCCATCTATGGCAATTGAGAGTTTTGCTGGGTATAGTAGTCTTGGCTGAAGTTTGTGTTCTCTTAGGGTCTGCATGAGGTCTGCCCAGGATCTTCTAGCTTTCATGGTCTCAGGTGAGAAGTCTGGTGTAATTCTGATAGGTCTTCCTTTATATGTTACTTGTCCTTTTTCTCTTACTGCCTTTAATATTCTTTCTTTGTTTAGTACATTTGGGGTTTTGATTATTATGTGACGGGAAGTATTTCTGTTCTGGTCCAGTCTATTTGGGGTTCTATAGGCTTCTTGTATATTCATGGGCATCTCTCTCTTTAGGTTGGGGAAATTTTCTTCCATAATTTTGTAGAAGATATTTGCTGGCCCTTTAAGTTGTAGATCTTCATTCTCATCTATCCCTATAATCCTTAGGTTTGGTCTTCTCATTGTGTCCTGGATTTCCTGAATGTTTTGGGTTACCAGCTTTTTGCATTTTGCATTTTCTTTAATTGTTGAATCCATGGTTCCTATGGTATCTTCAGCATCTGAGATTCTGTCTTCTATCTCTTGCATTCTATTGTTGATATTTGCATCTATGACTCCTGATTTCTTCCCAAGGTTTTCTATCTCCAACATTGTCTCCCTTTGCGATTGCTTAGTTGTTTCTACTTCTGTTTTTAGATTTTGTATGGTTTTGCTCAGATCTTTCAGTTGCTTGTTTGTGTTTTCCTGTAATTCTTTAAGGGATTTTTGTGTTTCCTCCTTTATGACTTCTACTCGTTGACCCATGTTCTCTTGTATTTCTTTGGGTGATTTTTGTTTCTCCCCCTTATTGGGATTCATTTTTTGCTCTATATTCTCCTGGATTTCTTTAAGTGATTTTTGTGTCTGCCTTGTATGGGCTTCTAGTTTTTGATCTATTTTCTCCTCTATTACTTTAAGAAATTTATCTAAGTGATCCTCAATCTGCATCTTTACCAGTGATTTTAGATCTGAGTCTTGTTTTTCTGGTGTGTTGAGATATCTGGGATTTAATTGTGTTTGTCTTGCAATGGCTTCTAGCTTTTGATTTATTTTCTCATATATTACTTTAAGAGATTTATCTAAGTGTTCCTCTATCAGCATCCTGACCAGTGATTTTAGATCTGAGTCTTGTTTTTCTGGTGTTTCGGGGTATCCAATATTTATTGCTGTTGGGGAACTGGGTTCGGATGCCGCCATATTGCCTTGATTTTTGTTAGTAGCGATCTTACGTTTGCCTTTTGCCATCTGGTTAACTCTGGTGTTAGTTGGTCCTGTAGATACTAGCTGGTGCTTGACCCTCCTGTGGGGTTGTAAGGCTATTTCCCAGCGACTGGGATACCTGAATCACTGTCCTGCGGGGGTCTTGCTCACAGATTGCTGACAGGTGGCCTGAGTCCCCAGAGGTCTTAAACTCAGGATATCCCAGGTATTTGGTTCCGCCTGTTGGGCGGCTGCTCTGCACTGCTCCTGCTCAGGGTTTGCTGTCTGATATCCTGTTTCCCCAGGGGTCTTAAAGTTGGGATATCTCAGTTATCTGGTTCCGCCTGCTGGTCCCAAGCTGCTGGGAAGCTGGCTGGGTCCGGTTTCCAGCTTCCCTGCCACTGGCTGGATGGGAGGCTGGTTCGGCCTCTGGCTGGGTCTGGGCACCTGGCACACTGGCTGACTCCGGCTTCCTCACCACCAGCTGGACGGGAAGCTGCAGGCAATATGGCAGCTGCCTGCAGGGAGCTCGGGGTCCGCCCCGCGAGTGCAGAGTGCACCCGCTATTCTGTGCCCAACTCCCACTCCAGGCCTGAGTCCCCGAAGGTCTTAAGCTTGGGCTGTCTCGGGTACCTGGTTCTGCCGCCGCCGGATGGTTCTGAGCACCTGGCACGCTGGGTGACCCTCCGGCTTCCCCACCACCAGCTGGGCGGGAAGCTGCAGGCAATATGGCAGCTGCCTGCAGGGAGCTCGGGGTCCTCCCCGCGTGCGAGTGCAGAGTGCAGCCGCTATTCTGTGCCCAATTCCCACTCCAGGCCTGAGTCCCCGAAGGTCTTTAGCTCGGGCTGTCTCGGGTACCTGGTTCCGCCGCCGCCGGATGGTTCTGAGCACCTGGCACGCTGGGTGACACTCCGGTTTCCCCACCACCAGCTGGGCGGGAAGCTGCAGGCAATATCTCTTTTTAATTTTTTATTGGATATATTCTATATTTACATTTCATTTCCCTTTTTCTGGTTCCCTGCCCCCCAAATGTCCCACATACCCTTTTCCCTCCCTGTGTTTCCCCATCCAACCCTTCCCACTTCCCTGTTCTGGTATTCCCCTACACTGATGCTTTGAGCCTTTCCAGAACCAGGGTCCACTCCTTCCTTCTTGTTGGACATCATTTGGTATGTGGATTGTGTCTTTGGTGTCCCAAGATTCTAGGGTAATATCCACTTATCAGTGAGTGTGTACCACGAGTATTCTTTTGAGACTGGGTTACCTGACTTAGTATGATGTTCTCCAGCTCCATCCATTTCTCTAAGAATTACATGAATTCATTGTTTCTAATGGCTGAATAGTACTCCATTGTGTATAGATACCACATTTTTTTGTATCCATTCCTCCATTGAGGGACATCTGGGTTCTTTCCAGCTTCTGGCTATTAAAAATAAGGCTGCTATGAACATAGTGGAGCATGTATCCTTATTGCATGCTGGGGAATCATCTGGGTATATGCCCAGGAGTGGTATGTCTGGGTCCTCCAGAAGTATTGTGTCCAGTATTCTGAGGGACCGCAAGATTGATTTTCAGAGTGGCTGTACCAGCTTGCAATTCCACCAGCAGTGGAGGAGTGTTCCTCTTTCTCCACATCCTCACCAACACCTGCTGTTTCCTGAGTTTTTAATCTTAGCCATTCTGACTGGTGTGAGGTGAAATCTCAGGGTTGTTTTGATTTGCCTTTCTCTAATGACTAATGATGTTGAACATTTTTTAAGGTGTTTCTCAGCCATCTGAATTTCTTTTTTTTTTAATTTATTTTCTATATTCTTTGTTTACATTCCAAAGGCTTTCTCCCTTCCCAGTTCCCCCCTCACCATATGTCCCATAAGTCCTCTTCCCTTCACCCATTCCCCAATCACCACTCCCCATTTCTTTGTTCTGATACTCTCCTACAAATTTGGATCCAGTCTTTTCAGGACCAGGGTCCTTTCCTTCCTTCTTCTTGGGAATCTTTTGATTTGCTAATTGTGCCTTGAGTATTCAGAGCTTTTGGGCTCATTGATATCCACTTATCAGTGATTGCATTTCATGTGAATTCTTTTTTTATTGGATACATTCTATATTTACATTTCATTTCCCTTTTTTGGTTCCCCACCCCCAAAGGTCCCACATGCCCCCTGCTCCCTAATTCACCCCTTATAGTTCTCTTTGTTGGATCTTTGTGTGGTTTGGGTATCAGTGTAATTGTGGCTTCGTAGAACCAGTTGGGCAGTGTTCCTTCTGTTCCTATTTTGTGGAATAGTTTGAAGAGTGTGTTAGGTCTTCTTTGAAAGTCTGATAAAATTATGAACTACAAACCATCTGGTCCTGTACTTTTTTTTGGTTGGGAGACTTTCTATAACGCCTTCTATTTCTCTAGGGGTTATGGGACTGTTTAGCTGATCTAACTGATCCTGATTTAATTTTGGTATTTGGTATCTGTCTGGGAAATTGTCCATCTGCTCCAGATTCTCCAGCTGTGTTAAGTGTAGGCTTTTGTAGTAGAATCTGGTGATTTTTTTGAATTTCCTCAGTTTCTGTTGTTATACCCCCTTTCCTTACTAATTTTGTTAATTTGGATACTGTCTCTGTGCACTAAGGGGTTAATCTATCTTGTGGATTTTCTCACATAACCAGCTCCTGGTTTTGTTGATTCATTGAATGGTTTTTCTTTGTTTCTACTTGATTGAGTTCAACCCTTAGTTTGATGATTTCCTGTCTTCTACTCCTCCTGGGGGAATTAGCTTCTTTTTGTTCCAGGGCTTTCAGGTGTGCTGTTAAACTGCTAGTGTCTGCTCTCTCCAATTTGTTTTTGGAGGCACTCAGGGCTATGAGATTTCCTCTTAGCACTGCTTTCATTGTGTCCCATAGATTTGGATAGGTTGAATCTTCATTTTTATTGAATTCTAAAAATTCTTTGATTTCTTTCTTTATTTCTTCCTTGACCAAGGTGTCATTGAGTATTGTTCAGTTTCCATGTGTATGTGGGCTTTCTGTTGTTTTTCTTGCTATTGAAGACCACTTTTACTCCACAGTGATCTGATAGGGGGCATGGGATTAGTTCAATCTTCTTGTATTTGTTGACATCTGTTTTGTGACCAATTTTATGATCGATTTTGGAGAAGGTACCATGTGGAGCTGAGAAAAAGGTATATTCTTTTGCTTTGGGATGAAATGTTATATATACATACATACATACATATACATATACACACACACACACACACATATATATATACATATATATATATGTATATATATATACATATATATATATATATATGTATGTATATATATGTTAAATCCAATTGGTCTAAAGCTTCAATTAGTTTCACTGTGTCCCTGTTTAGTTTCTGGTTTCCTGATCAGTACTTTGAGGATTTGGAGTGTTGAGGTCATCGACAATTATTGTGTAAGGTGTAATGTGTGCTTCAAGCTCTAGTAGAGTTTCTTTTACGAATGAGGGTACTCTTGCATTTGGAGCATAGATGTTAAGTATTGAAAGTTCTTATTGGTGTATTTTTCCTTTGAACAGCAAGAAGTGACCTTCTGTGTCTCTTTTGATAACTTTAGGTTGAAAGTCAATTTTATCTGATATTAGAATGGCTACTCCGGTTTGTTTCCTGAGACCATTTGCTCCAAGCAATGTTACATTCGGTTGTTTCTGTGGACCTGATGCTGCTTGTCTTCTCTGGTTCAGCTTGCTTAGTCCAGTCAGCATCAAGGATGGTGGTTGTGACCATGGGGAGTAGGGAGTGGGGAGTGCAGAGTGCGGGGTCTTCCACAAGGCAGAGAACCCTCCCGTTCTTATATGAGTCCCCATAGATCTTAACCTTGGGATATCTCAGGTATCTGGTTCTGCCTGCTCAATCTAAGCAGCTGCCACCAAGATGGCTGCAGTTGTGTGTTGTGCAGGGTTAACCTCAGGGCGCAGAGCCCATGCCTGCTTGGGGCCCAGGAACTGCTGCTCTGCCAAGATTGCTGCCTGGCGGCCTTGAGTCCCCAGAGATCCCAAATTCTGGATATCACAGGTACCTATTTCAGCTAGCTTAGTCCAGAGAGCTGCAAGGATGCAGGAGGTGGCTGTGGGGGAGTGGGGAGTGCTGCTTGCAGATTCTCCCTCAGGGCAGAGGACCCACGCCCTGCTAGAACACAGGAACCTCTGCTCTGGTTACTGTAGTTCTTTCTCCCCATGTTTTGTAAGGGTTCCCCAAGCTTCTTCTAGTATTTGGCTGTGGGGCTGCATCTGTTTCCATGAGCTGCTAGATAAAGGCTCTCTGATGGCAAATGGGTTAGACAGAAATCTACAGGTATAGCAGAATATCATTAGGAATCTTTTTCTTTGCTCCCTACCCCCAAATAGTTTTGGTTCAATCCTAGGACTGTGGGCCTTCCACCTTCCTGTTCCTGGGCCTCCAGTCAGTGTCAGGCTTGGGCTTCCTCTCCTGCTATAGCCTCAAATTGGACCAGTCATTGAATGTCAACTCTTACATATTGTTCACCAATCTTACTCAGCATATCTTGCAGGACATAGGATAGGATGTAGACAAAGGTTTTGCAGTTCACTTGGTGTCCCAGGCCCTTCAATGGAAGACTTGCCCGACAACAGAGGATGGCCATTTTAGGTTCTGTGTTTCCTATACCAGGAGTTTGCATTAGGGTAACCCTTGTAGATTCCAGTGAGTTTCCACTGCAGTAGGTTTTCATATTACCCCCACCAAATGTTCCCCAATTCTTGGTATCTATCCCGATACACTCTCCCTCCATCTTTCTTTCAAACTGATCTTTCCTATTCTCATGTTCACTGGCCCCCAGTACACCAACTTCAATAAAATCAGCCTTTCTAATACTAATTAAATTTAAATATGCTCTGGTTATATAAAATTGCTTTCATTATCTATAATTTTATAAGAAATAGTATAAAAATAAATCAAACAGAAAGTAAGGGATAAAGTAGTTTTTGCCAAGAGGTTAATATATAGATCTTATCAAGAAATTCGAATACTTACATGGCAGTCTCGATATGCTCGACCCAAGGAGTAGCTATATTTGGAGGTGTGGCCTTGTTGGGGTAGGTGTGTTACTGTGAGCATGGGCTTTAAGACTCTCATCCTACCTGCCTGGAAGCCAGTCTTCTCCTTTTTGCCTTTTTAACAAGATGTAGATCTCTCAGTTTCTCCAGCACAATGCTTACTTGGATTCTGCTATGCTTCCTCCCCTGATGATAATGGACTGAACCTCTAAACCTGTAAGTTAGCCCCAGTTAATTGTTGGATTTTATAAAAGTTGCCTTGGTTATGGTGTCTCTTCAAAGCAATTGAAACTCTAAGACAATAAATTTAAATAGACCTAAGTAGATAGTTCTCTAAAAGAAGCAGGAATGGAAGTTATATGAACCAAAAGCTTAATGTCTCCAAAAATCAAAAGCACACAGGTGTACCACCAAATTTGAACAAGAATGACTGGTTTCAACAATACTAATTTAATTGTTAGTGAATAAGGAAAGAAAAGGGACCCTATCACATTTGATGGTAGAAATCTTAATCACCATAGTTATTTGCAGTTACAAATTCCTTAAAATTTATGTACCAAACTACCATATGATCCACCAAATACATGATGGAATACACTTCTCTTGAAAAAGAATACTGGGTCGAACTGGGTATTGGTATGTAAAATAAGCAGAACAACAAAGACAAATACCAAAGGGCCCATAATTCTGTTAGTATCTATTATAAAAAAAAAAGTCTTAAATTTTAGGATACAGTAACTAATGTCAAAGAATTGTTATTGGTAAAGATAATAAATATATATTATATATGTATGCACATATATGTATATATGCCTATATGTAATATTTATAATTGAGGTTGGACAAACTAAGATAAAGTTTTGGAAAGAAGTCTGGTTTGGTGGTACACTATAGAGTGATTACAAGATCAACTACATGCATTGTCTTAAAAAGGTGAAAGAATTGTGACTATCTTTACTATGGAATATTTGATACACAAATCACAATTTCACATAGTATCATATATATGGGAGTGTTTTCATATATGCATGCATATTTTGTGTATTTAGGTTCTTTTGTTCCTATTTATGGCATCTGCTACCTTTACTTTCCTAGGAACATTTTATAGATATAGAATCAAAGTTGAGTGTTTTGTTTCCTATTCTCTTTTTCTATGCCAAACATACTTTGATAATTTAAATATTTCATCTTTTCTTAAATAAGTTGTGAAGGTTTTTGAAGAGGTTAAATGATTTTACAAGTGTAGCAAAACTTAGAATTTGAAGAGTTTAATTATGTCAACTATGTTAAAATTAATTCTGGGTATTTAATTAAAAATATTTATCCTTATATTCAAGCGAACATAATGTCAGTGTTAAAAAGTATTTCTTTTCAACTATGAGTGAATAGAAATCCTTGGCTGTTTGATTTTTGTTTGCTTGTTTTGTTAAGTATTCAAATAGCATTAATTGTAATTGTTCCAAATGTCATTGCATTTCTAAACCAAAACTTTTCTGCAATTAGGCTTCGTTTCCTATTTGTAGTGGGATTGTAATCTACCAATGTGCCTACTCTGGCAAGGTGTTATCCAAAGACCTTTTAGGACTATATGATCCAGCCAGAATGCAGACACACCTTGGATTATAGTAGGATCTTGCAGGAATATAGACATGCCCTTAGTACATTCTTTTATCCTTAACAGTAAAGGGCAGTTTAGTCAGTGCCCTGCTGTGGAGTTCAGGCAATGTAGTAGAGTTTAGCGGAATTGAGTTCAGTTCAGTGAGTGCAGTAGAGGTGAATTTGCTCATTTCAAGGCAGTTGATACCAAAGAATGACAAGGAGCTGGAAGATGAAGATACATTGACAGATTAAGGCCAAGCAGAGCAATTCAGCCAGAAGCTGGGAGAAGTCAGTTTGAATCAATGTGGAGAGGAGTCTGGGCCAGAACAGATGAGTTGAAACAGATAGAGTTCTGAAATAACTTAAAAGGCTGAATTTATTCAATAGTAAGCCTCTGAGATGACAATTACATCAGGAAAATAAATGTTATTTTACACAGTTATTAAATGAGCTCCAACAATTAACTAAAAACTTAGAGTCCATCTCTGTTTTATCAAGAAGATGTGGATTCAGTTGTTGCAGCATAGTATAACCTCTATAACTGAGTGCTATATGTAATTCTGAGCTTAACAGATGCCCTGGGTTGATTGTGAGCTAGTGTGTGTGTGTGTGTGTGTGTGTGTGTGAGTGTGTTTGTGTGTGTGTGTGAGTGTGTATCTGTGTGTGTGTATTAAATTTATGATACTTTGTCTCTCAGTTATGCAAATTCCAATTGCACATGCATTTGTCCACATGTTCAACTTCTGCTATTTGCCATGGCTATTGGCTTCATGGGCGATTGATGCATCAAAGAACTGAGACAGGTGGTCTTTTCCTGTGGCTCACATTGTCTGAGAAGTGAGAAGATTCAAATATTAAGCTTGGCCAAATGTCTTAAAAGCATGGGTTGTAGTTTAAAATATTGCAAGATTTTTATACTTTTTGTATACAATTTTTCTTCATGTAACCAAAAACAATTTTCTGCACTAAATATCTGAGAAGGAAAATCTTCCTTGTCTAATGTTTACTATGTTAGATAATTAAATCTTAATTAGCCGCATCATAGGCCATATACACTGGTGAGTCATTGAGGAAATATAAAGTATTCTTTCTGATTGCTCTTCTTACAAAATTATAACATTTAATCTTCTCATTCATTTTTAACATTTAAAAATGTAGTGCTGAATTTAATAGGCTTAGATTAGGAAACACACACCTGATGAGACAGCAGGATCATCCATGCAAAGATGTTTCAAATGATCACTGAAGTAATTGCTTCAAATTACCACCTGCAATTACTTTCTCCTCCAATCTCAGCCTTCTATCTGTCTGTTTCACAGGTATTTAAACTCAGTAAATCAAAAATGCTTATTACTAATTAATCTCTTGCTCCTAGATTTTCCATTTCAAATTATATAAATTTCCTCCATTCAAACCCAGAAACCAAAAATACTTTTGTTATACATTTTATTTCACTTATGGCATTTGTCCAATAATTGTGAAGTTACTAAAAATTAAATAAACACAGGAGAGGGTATACTTTTGTAGAATAATTGGCCAGCATGTAAGAACTCTTGACTATAATACCCAGAGCCACAGAGCACAATAATCATTTAAATGCAAACTTTCAGGTTAGTTCAATCAGTAGCATGCTTGTCTCACAAACACTGAGTTCTATTAGACACTTTTCAAATGCTAGGCCTGCTCACTGATGCCTATTATTCAAGAGCCGAGGAAGGTAAGCCCTAAGAACCCTGACTAGCCCTGGTCACTGACTAGGCAATCCAGCCTACCTGACTGCTTATACTAGGCATTCTCTCATAAGAGGTGGATGGTGTTCCTGAGGATGACAGGTAAGGATGACCCTTAGTCTCTTCCTACACACATACTTCAAGAACAATAAGTTAAAGAGAAAAATTCAATTATCTTTCTCCTATATCCCTAGTCTTTCTACACACAACTTAAGGAGTTCCCTTATTTTGAATATTGTGCCTTCAAGTTGCAGTTGTATAACCCAGAGACATTTATCTGCAATATAACTCTATCCAGTCATTTCCCCAAGACAACTGAAAAAATTCCACTCATTGTCTAAATATAAATGACAGTTTGGTTTGCTGTCATGCTCAATCATCTATAGCTTTTCTTAATTAGACTCAGATCTCATCATGTATCATCTGCTTAATCTGTACTGTGCATACATACTTTTATAGACACTCTTTGGCCAAATTTGGGATTGGGAAGAAAGAAGTGAATTTAAATGATGGGGAAAATACAGTTTTGAGAAGTGTCAAGGGCTTTCACAGAAAGTTTGCATGATGCTAGTCTATAATCAGACACATTCAGTCTTAAGCACCCAGTTGTTGCTAGGGCATAGATTGCATAAGCACCAAGGTTATCTAAGAAAAGTGGTTTTGAGGAAAATGTCATTAAATGAAGTGGGAAATTTTTAAATAGGACTTATATAAAGTAGAAATTAGAGAAAAGTAAAAGACCATACCATGAAAGAAAAGAGAAAACTCAATAATCTTATGGTATTACAGCATAACTTATTCTAAATGTAGACTAGACATTTAACACATGCATAAATATGACAAGAATTTCAGCTATAAGACAGTATGAAATAGAATAACAAATTTATTTATATTTGCAACATACTGTAGAAAGGATTAGAATAATAGTATTGTAGTGGCTATTCCTGGTTGTCAACTTGACTATATCTGGAATGAACTACAATCTAGAATTGGAAGGCTCACCTGTCATCCTAATCTGGAGGCTCAGAGATATTTTGACCTGGACTTAGCATGGAGATCTTGAAGCATAGTGGCTATGGATTCCAGTTCAAGATCATCTGGGATTAAAGGCATGGAGACATACACCTTTAATCCCAGATTATGGCTATGGATTCTAGTTCAAGATCATCTGGGATTAAAGGCATGAATACACACACCTTTAATCTGGGCTACACCCTCTAGTGGAGACATATATAAGGACATTGAAAGAAGGGAGACTGATTTCCTGCTTTCTGGCTTGCCTCGTGGGATTGAGCAACTGCAAGATCCTTGGACTTCCATCCACAGCTGCTGCTGACTGTTGTTGGGGAGTTGGACTACAGACTGTAAGTCATCGACAAATTCCCTAACTACATAGAGACTGCCCATACATTCTGTAACTCTAGAGAACCCAGACTAATACAAGTATGAAGGGGAAAATGTGTTCCAATTTGACGAATGATCCTAATTCGCTATATCTGCCTTATTGGACATCCAAAGGAGGAGAGGTCCTTGGTGCTGAGAAGGCTAGATGACCCAGTATAGGGGAATGCCAGGACAAGGAAGCTGGAGTTGGTGGATTGGTGAGCAGTGGGAGGGGTGATGGGCTAAGGGATTTTCAGGAGGGAAACCAGGAAAGGGGACAACATTTGAAAAGTAAATAAAGAATATATCTAACAAAAAAAGAACTATAAGGGATATAATTGTAGGTTTTGAATTAATTTATTGGGTTATTATAACTACCTCCGTTCAAACCCTTATTCTATCCTAATCCCTTCCAACCCTGGACAGGAAGAAAGAAGGTGAGAAGGGAGAGGGTGCATAGACCTCTTTTGGTGACTTCTTGCGTATTAGGGGTGTCAGGCTCCGTAGGGAAAGTCCAATCTCCATTACCATGATATCTCTAGCTTGCAGTAATCCAGTCAAACATCCAAAGAGCAATCCAGCACTTTAGCAATCCAGCACCCTGTCAATCCAGCATTCCAACAATCCAATTATCCAGCAATCTAGCAATCCATGAAGAGCAAAAGTGGTAGTAGGAACCAGAAGTAGCACAGACCTCCACCTCCAGCAGCAGCAGCCACAGCAGTAGAAATAGCAATAGCCAACACCACAGCCCCTCTTAGTGCTCTCACATTCAGACCCTCTCAAAAGTCCCAGAATTCCAAATATAAACTATCTGCAGGTGGCAAAAAACATGCCTCTCCTAGAGTATGAGACGATTATAGCAGCTGTGGACAATCTGAAGCAGCTCCTTATCCTTCCTGGGATTAAAACAAAAAAAAAACATTTATATAACATAACTGGAATTTTTAAGAAGGTCAAATTCTCATTACATATAATATCAAAAATACAAAATTTTAATGTAGAGGTAAAAAGAAAATATGAAAAACACAGGTCCATAGAAGCAAAGTTGTAAAAATAAGTTGGTGTATTTCTTTTGAATTTATTTTAATGAAAAAATTATATAATATATTTTGAACGTCTTTTCCTGTCTTGCCCCTCCTCCTAGGTCTTCACCATCTCTCTACTTACCCAAATTTATGTTCTTTTTGTCTCTCTTTCCAAAAAATAAAAATCCCACAAATTCAGTGTACTTCTTATGACCTAAATAATCAAAACATCATGATATAGGATTTTAAAGCTACATATAGTAAAACTAAACCCCTATAAATATTTAATTTTATTGTTGAATTAAATGATCTTCCTAAAATAAAAATCAAAACTTCAGTGTTAAGCATTCCTTCAAAACTTTTCTTCTTCCTGTATTAGATAAAGTCTGAGAGAAAGTTGGGTACTGCATTGAAATATAGAAACAACTGGTTGTGACATGTTTCTTGGAACTCTGTCCAGCTCTATATACATGCTAGAAACAAGAAGCTACCTTACTTTTACTACCAAAGACATAAATAGAGCAAAAGATTGTATTTATTTATTTGTTTGTTTGTTTATTTGCATCCCATTATCAGCCCCCCTTACCTCCTAGTGTTTCCCTATACAACTCTTCCTCCATTTCCTCCTCTACTTCTCCTCTGAGAATGGGGCAGCCTACCACTGGATATCATCCCAACCTAGCACATCAAGTCACTGCAAGACTAGTTGCATCCTTTTGAAAAGAGTCAAGAAAAGGGGCCCTGCTATGAAAATGTGAACCACGGGCAAGCAACAGATTTAGATACAGCCCCTACTCCAGTTGTTGGGGAACTTGCATGAGGACCAAGCAGCACATCTGCTAGATATAAGTGGGTCAAGGGTGCTAGGTCCAGCCCATGTTCATTCTTTGGTTGGTGGTTCAGTCTCTGAGAGCACCAGAGTAAACATGCTGACTCTGTTGGTATTCTTGTTGAGGTCCTATCCCATTAAGGTTCCTCAATCTTTCCCCAACTTTTTCACCAGATTCTCAAGGCTCCATTTAATGTTTGGCTGTGGATCTCTGCATCTGTTTCCATCAGCTGCTGGGTAGAGCCTCACAAATGACAGTTATGCTAGGTTTCTGTCTGCAAGCAAACAGAATAATATTAATATTGTCAGAGATTGATTCTTGTCTATGGGATGGGATACAATTTGGGCCAGTCATTGGTTGGCCATTTGCTAAGTCTGTGCTCCATCTTTATCCTTGAGTACCTTGTAGGCAGGACACATTTTGGGTGGAAAGTTTTGTGGGTGTTGTTGCTATCTTTATCACTCTACTGGGAACACTGCCTGGTAATAGTATATGGCAGCTTTAGGCTCTATATTCTACATGGCTATGATTCTCAGCTAGAGGCATCTAGACAGACTCCCTGGGATCTCCCCCTGTCCCAGGTCTCTAGCATGTCCTAGATATTCCTCCTGGTGCCAATTTATGTGATTTCTTCCATATGTAGGCCTGGATTTTTCAAAATTACTTTAGTAAGTGTTCTTCAACACTTAAACCTCCCTTTTAGCCTACTGACGAAAGATAGGAAAGAAAGATAGGGTAGGGTGGCCCTGTTTACACTTACTTCTTTGGTGCAGTACCAATTTTTCTTGTCGCCAACATCAGCCGTCCAGTCCAAAACATCAAACAGGAATCAATAGCAGCAATTAAATCCAGAAGAACTTACAATGCTGTGGTGAAGCAGCACTGCATCTGCAGAAGCAGCAAAAAGCAACTGGGTACCACAAGAAGTTCTTTGTAGCATTTCTTTCTATAAGATCACTACTAGTGCAATCAGTAAAGACCAGCAAAGTGTTTCAAGGTGAATCAATGCAAAAGTATCATTTACTCTCTGTTGGGTTCTCCTTAAACTGTTCCCAAACATCAAGCATTCTCTCAAGTGTCTGCCTCAGCTAAAGATTCCTCTCATATGTATGCTTCAGCGAAACATCCTCTCATAAGACAGCTTCCAGAAAAACACCACATGACAACTGAGTCTTTAAAGAATCCAAAAATTTCTACTTCACTCCAGCTCTCCCTATACCTGATCCTGAGACCTTGTTCCCCTCCCCATCCTCTCTTCCATCCAGTTCTATCCCTCAATCTACTTTGAATATCTATTTTATCTCACCTTCTAAGAAAGATTCAAGCATCTTCCTTTGGGACCTAATTGTTACATGGCTTCTTTTGGTCTGTTGACTGTAATAAGGTTATCCTCTACTTTATGACTAATATCCATTTATAAATCAATATATACCATGCATGTCCCTTTGGATCTGGGTTACCTCACTCAGGATGATATTTTCTAGTTCTGTCCATTTATCTGAAAAAGTTAATGGTGTCATTGCTTTTAATAGCTGAGTGGTATTTGATTGTGTAAATGAACCATGTTTTATTTATCCATTCTTCACTTGAGGGACATCTAGGTTGTTTTAGGTTCTGGCTATTATGAATAAAGTTGCTATGAACAAGTGTCCTTCTGGGATGGTAGAGCATCTTTTGGGTATATGCTAAGGAGTGGAATAGCTGGGTCTTGAGATAGAACTATTCCCTATTGTCTGAGAAACCACCATCATCTCCAAATTGGCTCTACAAATTTGTATAACCACTAGCAATGGAGAAATGTTCCCCTTCCTCCACATCCTCACAAGCAGGAGCTATCCCTTTTCTTTTGATAATAGCCATTCCAATGGATGTAAGGTAGATTCTCAGAGTGTATTTGATTTGCATTTCCTTTATGAGTAAGAACATTGGACCTTTCTATAAGTTGTTTTGTCACCATTAGAGATTCCTCTGTTGAGAATTTTCTGTTCATCTCTATACCCAATTTTTTTAATTATGTAATTTGTATTGCTGGTATATAACTTCTTTGTACTTTGTATGTCTTCAATATTAGTAGGGAAAACAATATTATAACCTTAAGAGAGATTAGATTTGTTCAAATTATATACAGATTTTTTTTCAGGATAAAACTCCCTCAAATGATAATTCAAAGGAAAAAAAAACATGAATACTGTGGACCAGATAGCTTGAGTGAAGAAAAGTGTAGAAAAGAAAGAATTAATTAGAAATAAATATAACAAGATTGAAATGAAATTAATTAAGATAAGATGCTATAGATGGACAAGAAAAATAATGAATCATTAAAAGTATCAATAGAAGAGTATACAAAGTTATTTGAAGGAAGGAATTTAACGCTAATTTAAGATGAGTGTAATTATGAATAGAACAAACCAAAAAGTAAGTACTAAGGCAGTAGAATTTTAAGAAGAAATACCAAAATGAGAACAAGATTACATACCTTATATAAGGAAAATAGAAAATATAAAAATATGGTAGAATACTGATCAAACACAATAAAACAAAAGGGATGGCTGTTGTAGAAGATAAAAATATTAAAGATTTATTTAATGATAGCTTATATTTTTAAACTAAGATCCAATAACTGACTCATTAATCATATTAAAATAAAGGATTACATGAGTCTACAATGGAAAAGTTAAGATGTGCCACACCATTTAAAGCTTTATTTTTAAACTCTATTATAGCATTTAGTAGAAATATGTTTGTATATGTGAATTTGAGGCAAATAATAACCTGAAAAGAATTTGTGACAGTGAAGGGGGATGAGAAAATCAGGCATATCTACTGAGATCGAGACAGGCAAAGTAGAAAAAAATGGAAGGTATTTACAGGTGATTAAAGTTTGTAAGCTCTAAGAAAGACAAATTGATAAAAGAGACCAAAGAACAAATGTACAGAGAAATAGATTGTATTCATTTGCAAGGAAATTATAGCTATAGGGGATGTTCACCTGGTAGAATAAAACTGAACAAGGCCCAGTTCTGGTAGTCCCAGTCATAAAATACAGCCAAACATTAGGCTACAAATCAATAAAGTTCACATGAAGCTAAACAAGAAGGCGGCTATAAACTGGCAGAACATATGAAAAAGGAATTTAAATTTTACAATATACTCTCCAATGTGATTGGCATTACACTTCGGAATGGGGCTGTAAACAGAGATTTTTCTAATTCTCTTTACAGTTACTCACCAAGGATGGCTCATATAGAATTCAAATAAAAGTGTCATAGTAGAACAGAGAAATTGGAGGGGGGTGATTGGGGAATCGTTAGGGGGGAGAGGACTTATGGGATATATGGTGGGGGGGAACTGGGAAAGGGGAAAGCCTTTGTAATGTAAACAAAGAATATAGAAAATAAAGAAAAAAAAGCCTATGGGAACTTTGTTCAGTGAAATACGGATTTCATAAGCTTTGACAGAATTGCTGATAAAATACATTGTTCACTGCAATTTAAAATAAATATTATGATTTTAAAGCCTTGGCCATTATTATTAATGCTTGTATTTGTGAGTTTAAATGAGAAATTTACATACCATATAATTTGACTTCATAGGGAAACATCACATATTTCCAAGTGTTTGCTAATATCATAGAACCATTTTAAGAGACTTTTGTTTTTGAAGAGGAACACATATATACCTGAATATAAACTCACAGGAAAAGAAGTCTTCTACTTCTGTATGTTGATAATTTAAGGATACATTGTTTTTTCGTAAAATTGCCAAGAGACTAGGAAACTTCATTAAACATTGGTTTAGCTTGAAAAATTTGTCATCATGTCAGCAAGATATTTTGCTGAGTCATCCAAATGCACAGAGTTAAAAGCATTAATTTTCCCTGAGAAGTGTTCTTTAAAACCTGTGCTGTTTGAGAAACAGAAGCAAAGTCAGCCAAAAAAGTACAGTCAAATCTACCTTTATATGGATATATATGTATATATATACATATATATATATATATGTATATATATATATATATATATATATATATATATACATACATATATGTATGTATATATATCAATTTTGAGTAAAGGGTTGTTATTTATTATATGACAAAATTTAATCCAACTGAGTTTTTAAGGAGGCAATTTAATATAGTACTTGATCTCATATAACTTTCATACTGAAACGTTAACCTACTTCTACAGTTAGACTGCTCCTTTTTCTCAGTGGTTCCAAGCAATGCATTCAGAAGCCATGTCTCACAATATGATAATATTTATCATAAAATATCAAGGCAGTGAGAGAGAGTGTGTGAGAGAGAAAGAGAGAGAAACAGAGAGAGAAAAAAAGAGAGAGAGAAACTTTGAAGCAATGTTGAAATCCATGATGATAAACATACTTGTTATTTTAAGTCTAGAAGCTTCTATCCTTGCTTGAAATAGAAGATAACTGAAATGTATTCCCACTACAAGAAATTAATATGTGGTGGGAAGGAGAACAATTTCTAATTCCTGTAAATTTCAAAAAGTAAAGATGAATAACATTTTCTCTTGTAGTTCTTCTGATTGTAATCTCTTTTAACTTTAGTGATGTTTTTCTTTTATGACTTGCCTTAAAGTGACGTGACAATTTATGTAAAGGTGAAGACAAGGTGCACAGCATAGTTTGCACTGACCTGTAGACAAAGAGACATAGATCATGATACAAAATGTCTTATTTCTCTTAAAAAAATATTTTTATTCCTGAAAATTTGGCATCTATTGAGAGTAGTAAACTTTTTGTGAGGCTAAAAGTAAAAGCTTCCAGATAAGATTTTGGTTTAAAGAAATCCCTTCAAGGCCCAAGTGAGGACACCTGCCTTAGTACCACTTGGGAGGGAAAAGAAAGCAATCACAAGGAGGGAGGGGGGACCTGAGAGGGAAAATGGATGGGGAGTGAAGGAAGAGGGGAACCTGATCTGGTATTGGGTGAGGGAAAAGGACTGAAGCCCTGAGGGCCAGCAGAAACAATGGGAATAGGCAACCTCAGGAGGTAGGAGGTTGGAGATACCCTCCAAAATGTACCAGAAACCTGGGAGGTGAGAGATTCTCAGGAGTCAAAGGAAGAGGCTTCCTCCCTACAGTGGGGAGAGGGAACTTATAGAGCCACCCTCCCGCAGAAAGACAGGACATCAAGTGAGGTGGGGTTGCCATGCCACCGTCAAAACTTTGACCCATAAAAGAACTACAGGGATGGAAGTGGAGAGGAGTCTGAGGAAAAGAAGGTCAAGTGGCTGGCCCTAAGTGGGATTCAGCTCAAGGGGAGGCCTGACAGTATTACTGAGGCTATAGAGTGCTCACGAAAAGGAACCTATCATAGCTGCTCCGTGAAAGAAGCAACAGACACCTGAAAGAGTCAGATGCAGATATTTGCACCCAACCAATGGACAGAAGCTGCTGATACCTCTGGTTCAACTAGGGAACAGCTGGAAGAAGCTGAGGAGGAGGGTGACCCTGTAAGAGGAGCAGCAGTCTCAATTATCCTGGAATGACACCATCTCTCAAACACTGGACCACCCACCTGGCAGCATATGTCACCTGATATGAGGCCTCCAACACATATACAGCAGAGGACTGACAAGTCTATGTTCAGTCGGAGAAAATGCACCTAACCCTCAAGAGACTGGAGGCCGCAGGGAGTTTAGAGGTCTGGTGGGGTGGGGAGTTGGGGTTGGAAAAATTCTCATGGAGACAGGGGGGCAGGGAGGAGGTATGAGATGTGGAACAGTCGGAGGGTGGACCAGGAGAAGAACAAAATCTGGAGTGTAAAAATAAATAAATAAATAAATAAATAAATAAATAAAATGTTCAACCAAAAATAAAAAAAATCTCAAAGAAAGAAATTCACTCAAACCAGGAAAATATATTTACATGTAAGACTACAGATGAAAATATAGTGAACAAACAACATATATATGTGCATATATATATATGCGTATATATATACACACACACACACACACACACACACACACACATATATATATATATATATATATATATATATATATATGTTTTGGTCATAACTGCAAGATATTCTGTATTCATATGTAGCTATATTTGATATACTCATTTTTAAATGGGAAAAATAGAATTATTTCTGTATATCATTAAGTGATATTCCTTATTTTGCTATAATGCTATTTTTATGGCTATCTTCTTTTAGTGCTTTAGGTGCTTCTTAAGATTTGGACGGAATTTTTGAAAAACCATTTTAATAGCAATTGAGAGCATAACATTTCAACTAAAACACCTACTTTGTCTTTTTTGTTAATGCCCTTTATTATTTATTCTTTCCGGCCTCCACAATGTGAATATTTACATAAAATATGTGTTTTGTGTCATTAAAATCCGTTTGAAACTTGTAAATATAATATGGAGCTGTTAACAGAATGCTGCTGGGCAAGCCTGAGCTTTGGTGTTGGGTCCCAGAACCCAGGTAACATTGCAGAGCTGGTAATATGCACTTCTAATTCTAGTCCTAAGAAGGGAGAAATAGGGGATCTCTGAAGGGCACTGGTCACTTAGTATAACATATTAGGTTACTAAGTTTTAATAATTTAAAACCCCCTATCCCAAAGGACATAAATGGACTATCTGAAGACAACACACTAGGTGGTACCTGGTCTCCATTCTTACAAGTGTATACACACACACACACACACACACACACACACACACATATGCACACACACAAACACATAGAGCTTATTAGGATTACTGTTTGTGATTCAGCTAATAGGTCAATTGCTAGCTATAAGCAGAAAGTTTAAGAAACCAGACTCCTAGCCGTGCGGCGGCGGTGGCGCACACCTGTAATCCCAGCACTAGGGAGGCAGAGGCAGGCAGATTTCTGAGTTCAAGGCCAGCCTGGTCTACAGAGTGAGTTCCAGGACAGCAGGGACTACACAGAGAAACCCTGTATCAGGGAAAAAAACAAAAAAACAAAGAAACCAGACTCCTCAGTGCATGAGGCTGGATATCTCAGCTTCCCTTCCATAGATGCTGGAACCCTAAACACATAAGCTCTAATTCATACTGACGGAACAGACTTGCTTGCAAGGCCAGGGCAAGCAAGGCGAAGAGCAAAAGCTTCCACCTTCCATGTCCTTATACAGGCTTCCAGGAGAAGGTGTGGCCCAGATTAAAAGTGTATCTTCCAGCCTCAAGACCTGCACCAAAAGTGGATCTTCCTACTTCATATTAAGGGAGGAAAGCTTTCAGAGATAAGCAGGTGTGTGTGTGTGTGTGTGTGTGTGTGTGTGTGTGTGTGTGTGTATCCTGTTCACCCCAAAGTTTACAAATAGATAGGTAGGAGTGAGGACCGAGATAGAATCTAAGTTTCTATTGACAAAGACACTATAAGCTTCAAAAACAAGACCTAGAGTTTCTTTATCTGGAGATAGCATGAATGAATCCTCCCTGAGATAAAAGAATGAACCATGAAAGTTTCAAAAGGAGGAATTTAAACAATAGTTCTACTCAGCTATGACTTCAATGAAAACAACCAGTATGGCACTGTAGTCCTGTGGTTGTAATAGTAGCAACATATTTTTGCAATGTCCAATGGTTCATTAATTCGATTTAGAAGCCACTAAAAGAGAAAAAACATACTTAGTCCTAGAATCCTAGCCAACCCCGTCCTGGTAAAGCAATCAATATTGGAGAAGAACCTACCACCATGACTTAGTTAAACCAGGATAATTCAAACCACAGCCAAAACATTTATTCTTATACCCACAGATAATTATATTTCTCACCCATCATCAAGAAAACGTCTTTTTCAAATGGTAGGTATCACTACAGAAAATCACTTTACTAATAAATTTGCAGAGTTGTGGGAAAATGTCCCAGTGAATAACTCTATGGAGCACATACAGTCAAGGTGTAGGGAACATTGTGAAAAATGCTATTGAAAAACTCCAAGAGCTAGAGCATGTAGGAATTGTTTTATATTATTATGTGGCCTAAAATTGCAGAAGCAACTCTTATATTTCCCAAATGGCTGTCCAAACAGAAATAGAAGAAATAGGTCACCAATATACATGCCAAGGTAGATGGGGAAAAGACCATGAGGCTTCTCCAAAACTACGTAAAGTATAACAGGCAACTAAGGAATTCTGGCAGTAAAGAAAGCAGTCTTCTCCAAGGAACTGCACAACAAACACTTATACAAAATCAAATGGTCAGCCTTGAAAATATAGGATCATGTTAACATTATCTAAACTGAGCAGGTTATATTTAGGCTTACATATTTGTATGTGTAGGGACAATGTGCCTTCAAACACAGAAGAACCTGTCCACAGCCAGAGAGGGCTCCAACTCTGAAAATCTGGCCTCCAGAGAAGAAGGGATGAAGACCATTCTTTCCTTGCTCCAGACCGGGGCTGCAAGTCCTTGTGCATGTAGTCTTGTGTCCCTCCCACATATAACTCTAACCCCACCAGAGAAGGTCACAGAGTCTCCACCAGGGTAAACTTCCCCACTCCTTATAAGGTATTGTCCAGTCAAAACTTGGATTTGCTCTTCATGCAAATAAGGCATTCCCAGCACATTAGCCCAGGCTAGTGTTGTTTGTTCATTCTCCCTGAAAACCTCTATGCAGTCCCAGAAGGTTTAAATAGCCCACTGACACCCTCCCCTCATTAAACAAGCTACTATTCAAAGAAGCTTGCTACCCAAGTCTCTTAGCCAGGGTTTCTATTCCTGAACGATCATCATGACCAAGAAGCAAGTTGGGGAGGAAAGGGTTTATTCAGGTTACACTTTCTACATTGCTGTTCATCACCAAAGGAGGTAAGGACTAGAACTCAAGGAGGTCAGGAAGCAGGAGCTGATGCAGCGTCCATGGAGGGATGTTTCTTACTGGCTTGCTTCCCCTGGGATGCTCAGCTTGCTTTCTTATAGAACCAAGACTACCAGCCCAGGGATGGTGCCACCCACAGTGGGCCCGCCCCCTTGATCACTAATTGAGAAAATGCCCCACAGCTGGATCTCATGGAGGCATTTCCTCACCTGAAGCTCCTTTCTCTGTGATAAATCCAGCCTGTGTGAAGATGACACACAGAACCAGCCAGTACACCAAGATGTCTGTTTCCAGCCTTGCTCAGCTCCATCATCGCCTTAGACATTCCTGACTCCCCCTTGCTCCTCTCAGGACCTTCCTCCTGCATTTGCAGACTGACCCAGGCCAGAGGGTGGGGTAAGCAGAGCACAAATGGTATGCCTGTGCCTACATAATTATATATTTTCATTTTTTATTGGATATATTCTATATTTACAATTCATTTCCCTTTTTCTGGTTCCCTAACCTCAAAGGTCCCACATGCTCTCCCCCCATCCCCCGCTACCTCATACACCCCCTCCCACATCACTATTTTTATACTCCCCCACAATGATGCTTTGGTCCATTCTAGCACCAGTGTCCACTCCTTTCTTCTTGTCAGACATCACTTGGTATGTGATTTATGTCTTTGGTGTTCCAAGATTCTAGGCTAATATCCACTTATCAGTGACTGCATACCATGGGTATTCTTTTGAGACTGGGTCACCTCACTTAGTATGACGTTCTCCAGCTCCATCCATTTCTCTAAGAATTTCATGAATTCATTGTTTCTAATGGCTGAATAGTACTCCATTGTGTATATATACCACATTTTTTTGTATCCATTCCTCTGTTGAGGGACATCTGGGTTCTTTCCAGCTTCTGGCTATTATAAATAAGGCTGCTATGAACATAGTGGAGCATGTATCCTTATTGCATGCTGGTGAATCTTCTGGGTATATTCCCAGGAGTGGTATGGCTGGGTCCTCCGGAAGTATCACGTCCAGTTTTCTGAGGAACTGCTATACTGATTTCCAGAGTGGTTGTACCAGCTTGCAGTCCCACCAGCAGTGGAGGAGTGTTCCTCTTTCTCCACATCCTCACCTGATGTCTTCTGAGTTTTTGATCTTAGCCATTCTGACTGGTGTGAGGTGAAATCTCAGGGTTGTTTTGATTTGCATTTCCCTAATGACTAATGATGTTGAACCTTTTTTAAGGTGTTTCTCAGCCATCCGAATTTCTTCAGGTAAAAAGTCTCTGTTTAGCTCTGTACCCCATTTTTGAATAGGGTTATTTGGTTTTCTGGGGTCTAACTTCTTGAGTTCTTTGTATACATTGGATATTAGCCCTCTGTCGGATGTGAGGTTGGTGAAGATCTTTTCCCAATTTGGTGGTTGCCGATTTATCCTTTTGACAGTGTCTTTTGCCTTACAGAAACTTTGTAATTTTATGAGGTCCCCTTTGGCTATTCTTGCTCTTAGAGCATAAGCAATTGGTGTTCTGTTCAGGAATTTTTCCCCTGAGCCAATGTCCTCAAGGGTCTTCCCCTGTTTCTTTTCTATTAGTTTTAGTGTGTCTGGTTTTATGTGGAGGTCCTTGATCCACTTGGAGTTGAGCTTAGTGCAAGGAGAAAAGAGTGGGTCAATTCTCATTCTTCTGCATGTTGACCTCCAGTTGAGCCAACACCATCTGTTGAAAAGGCTATCATTTTTCCACTGGATGTTTTCAGCTCCTTTGTCAAAGATCAATTGGCCATAGATGTGCGGGTTCAATTCTGGGTCTTTGATCCTATTCCATTGATCCACTTCCCTGTCAATGAACGAATACCATGCAGTTTTTAATACTACTGCTCTGTAATATTGCTTGAGGTCCGGGATATTGATTCCCCCAGAAGTTCTTTTGCTGTTGATAATAGTTTTAGCTATCCTCGGTTTATTTTCATTTAATAAAAATAAAAACACATTAATTTGAAAGAGAAAAGGGAGGGTATATAGGAGGGTTGGAAAAGAGGAGGGGAAGGGAGGAAATTATGTAATTATGTTTCAATCTCAGAAATAAAAGAAAAACCATTAAACTTATTTTGCAGCAGTAATCTCCAAATTAATATGGGGTTCAACCTTCAGCTATCTAGACACCTATTTTTATGATTTTAGTTCAGTGAACTATCAGTAGCTTATAACATATTTACAAATATTTTCACAGTATTGTTCATCCTAATAACACTGCCGATGGTCAAAAAAGAAAATAAATCTCTAGACTATCTCTGATCCTTTCTGATTTTTCAATAAGGTAGACTTTTATTTTTTCCTGTTACAATACTAGAAGCAGAGATTGAGCCCTACAGATATATAGGGCTCTATATCTTGATAAGAAAATAGAGTACCCATATTTATACTGAAAACTCTGAATCTTTTCCAGTGTGAGAGAAGCAGTATATCACAGCTTTTCTATGTCTGCTCAGCACATAGCTAACATTCAAGAAAGTGCTACCAGTGGGAGCAAGAGGTGGATTACATTCTATGCCTTGCTATAAAATTCAACTTGTTTGGCTATAAAATTCAACTTTATTGTCGAATTCACTTAAGAGTCATCTGATGATGTAGAAGAATAATTTGAAATCAATATTCACATTCCCAGTAGATTGTGACTGGAAATTCTCCTGATGTGTATCTTTCCCAAAGACATTTTTCTTGCGGGCAAAGACTTACATTTCTTTCATCATTTGGAGTCTTGGAATATGAAAATGGAGATGCTATCTTAGTAAAGTTATAACTACTTGAGTTTTATTTGTTCTCTTCTTCTCTAAAAAATGTACTATCTCATGAACCAGGAAGAAACACTGGAGATGAGTGACTAAATACAAGGAGTATGGAGAAATCTTTCTCCCCAAAAGGCAGTACTTTGTCAAAAAAGGAATATTTCTTCCTAGAAGTGAATATGCTCCCTTTGGTTCCAAATAAATGAAGAAGAGAAAAAATAGATTGCCTAAAATTGTCTTTGATGTTAAGCAATGGAGTGTGAGGGAAGGGAAACTTACTTTTAGAATCTAAAAACTTGATTAAGCCTTTAGAATAGACCCAAGTATTAGACTGCTAGTAGAGGAAACATTGATTCTATCTGCAGGATTTTTGCAATTTTATACTGAGTACAATGAGATAAGATTCACCTTGGAAGGAATATGTGACTCTTCCCATGTGAATTTAAGGAGCTTTCGGACGACTACACATCCATGAATAAAGGTTCATCAAACATAAATCAAGTGTGTTGGGGAATAATAAAACAAAACAAAATATATATGCCAATAATAAAGACAAGAACAGATGACAATGGTCAAAAGAAAATTAAGCCTACCACCAACATTAAGGAACATCACAAAAAGTTTATTCATGCCTTGATTGCACACTCAAATTTAAAAAAAAAAACCTCTAAAGCATCATAAATGTCTGAAATACCAGCAACTTGGGATGGATCTCATATTTCTAAGTATTAAAAGGTGCAACAATATAGTTTGATACAAACTATTTCTTCATCTAAAACACCTTCTACACATTGGCAGATCCATGAAACACAAATGTGACCAATTCAATGCAAGCAGAATTATCATGGAGGATAGTTTCTACATGGTAGAGATGACTATACAAGCTCCTCTTCATGCAATTTTTTGTAATTGTGTTTATTCAAATTTATCTTTTTATGTGAAATCATTTGTGTGTTTGTTTCTTCTGAAAACAGAAGAGTATTCTTTATGGTTTTAATTTTATAAAACAGTATTAACACATATTTTATATGTGTTTGATGCATATACCTTTTAACTCTATTACAAGTGATGAGTAAGATAAGATGCATTCATGAAACGTGAGACCAGAAATAAGATAGAAATCACCTGAGCTGAAGGACACAAAAGGCATTCCAATGCCTGTGCGTAGAAACAACATCAAAACTCTAGATTCAAGAGGAGATAACTCAGCTGAAAAGTCATGCAAACACTGGACTAGAATTCAAAACACATTTATAAATGTACAGAGATGAATTTAGACACTTAATCAAATGTTTTCAACAGTAGAGAGTACACTGAACAAGATATTGGTGAGAGTTGATAAGATTTCATACTGAATATAGAGCAAAATGGATAAAAATAAGTTAACCATGCTATTAGAATAGTGATTTATCATTGGCAATTTTTAATACCTACAAAAATCCTTAATCATTCTATTCATCTACTTATTTCATTACTAAAATTTTTATTAATCATCTTTTATTAGACTCCTCTTCCTAGGTCCTAGGTTAGATAGAGAAAATGTAAATATTTAATCATAAAATGTGCTGGTATTCTAGTACTCATATTTTCCAAGTTCCAGGAGAGTGTAATGAAGGTACTTGTACTGTCATAAGAATCCTGCAATGAACAGTGGAAAAGCCATCTCTACCCTAATATTCTCTGACTCTTCCATACATACATACAAATTTGATACTTGACCTGAATCTCAAAGTTCTATAAAAGGTAACTTTTTATGTAATTGTCTAAAAATTAAAAATTATGCAAACCACAACCTATATCACTGTCACTATGAAAGGATCACACTTCTTTTACAAAGTTAATCTAAACAATTTATTGAGCCCCACATCATAGTGTGTGCATTTGTGTGTGTGTGTGTGTGTGTGTGTGTGTCCCTCTTAACTTTCCAATTTTATGCTGATTTGTTACAAAGGTCAGAGCATGGCAAGCTTTCATGTAATCAGAATTTTACATCCATTAATATACTACTTTTGCATTACATTTCTATTTCTATTTTTTTTTTTTTTTTTTTGGTTTTTCGAGACAGGGTTTCTCTGTGTACTCCTGGCTGCCGTGGAACTCACTCTGTAGACCAGGCTGGCCTTGAACTCAGAAATCCACCTGCCTCTGCCTCCCAAGTGTGGGGATTACAGGCATGCACCACCACACCTGGCTATATTTCTATTTCTATACATCTAATATTTCTTTTTGTTAATAAATGATCAGAAAATAGATGGAAGATAACAATTCAAATAATTTCATGATTTGTTTGTGAGTGAGCATCATTATGTTATGAATTACCTAAAAGTTATTCACTTGCTACAAGGAAGAGTTGATTTCAGCAACTTTACCCAAATTTTAAACCAATCAGATATTGAATACATGATGGTATTAACATTGGCAACTTAGGGGTTCTTTTTTTACTCACCAAAATTATCAAAAAAGATAACCTGTTGAAAAGCACTTGTTATTTAAAACATAACTGGGTAAAACCACAGAGTACAATGAAAACGGTTTGTTCTTTTATATTTTGATTAGTGAGTATGTATTTCTAAAATATAATAATGAAATCCACTTTATATATTTATGTGTGAATCACTAAATTAAATCAACAAGCTATATTTGGAAGCTTTAATAAACCAAAACCAATGTAAAATCTCCTCATTTTTTAATAGACTGTTAATATTTCCATCAAATTCAACATAAAAAGTGCTAACTTCTGTCTCATTAATTTTGAAAAAAATTAGAATTGATATCAGTTAGTAATAGGTTTTATGGAGTCTTCGTGTTATTAAATTTTGAGCTTAAATTGCCTTTGCTGATTTTTTAAACTTAATTTCAATGAATTTCCTGATTTGAAGCAATCAATGGTCTTTTCAGATGAACACTGTAGCATTTAGTCTTATTATTTAAAACACTTTCAGAACTCTGTCCTCTAGAGGGATGACTCGTACTGTATTCAAATCAAAGCAGTTGTAGTCACCCTCAAGAATATCTCACATAACTGAGACTTTTACTCCCTCATAGTTATGGAGGAGACATATGAAACACAGGAAACACATGAGACACCCTTCCCCTACAAAGATATGTGGTTGGTTTACAATTGCTAGGAAACATTCATTAGTGGTATGGTAAGTCCTAAATTGCCCTCACTTCTTTAAACTACACCAATTAAAGTTAATAGTGTGAGAAGTCTAATTTATTTTTAAAGGTGAGGTTGGGTGAGTGAAAATGGTTCAGTGGTCAAGAGATACTGCAGAGGGTCAAACTTTGGTTCTCGGCATGCATATGGGTTGCTTGAACTCACTTGTAACACCAGTCCTAGCTCATCAAGTACCACCATCTTCTGGCCTTAGTGGTACCTATATGTGAGCAAACACACAAACCTCATACAATAATAAGCATAAAACTTTTTATAAAAAAAACAGCAGTAGAGTCTTTCCTTGTAATAACCATCTTTCACACTCTTGGCTTTACTCAGGTGCCTGTGGTTCTTTGTGGAGTGTTGAGGTTTCACTGGTTTTCCCATGTTTAACTTAACAGGTTAGATGGTGCTATCTTTGTTCAGATCACTTTTGGATGGTCATGTTGCTGAGAATTCATAGAAATAGTATCCAATATTACTAGGAGACAGTCTCACAGCAACCCCGTTTTTCTTCTAAAATTCTTTTGTCCCTCTTCCACCGAATCTTAGGTGCAAGAGATGCTTCCATATGGATTAGGCTCCACAACTATTCACTTTGATTGTGGTTATCTGAACTGGTCTCCATCTGTTGCAAAGAGAAATTTCCTTGATGAAGGGTATAAGCTACACTTATATCTGTATATAAGGAGAAATGTTGATAGATTGTTGTTAAGACTATGCTGGGCCAATGAGTTAGTGGTTGTAAATAATCCTCCACAGCAGACCAATTGGCTGTCCAATAACAAGGAGTCAACTCTGAAAAGATATATCCAAGTAACACTGTATAGACTCAACCTCAATAGGTTCTATTTAGAAATATATTCATATTCTATTTAGAAATTTATATTCATATACAAATGCATATAAGCATAACATAATTGTCTTAGTTAGGGTTTTACTGCTGTGAACAGACACCATGACCAATGCAAGTTTTATAAAAGACAACATTTAATTGGGGTTGGCTTACAGGCTCAGAGGTTCAGTCCATTGTCATCAAGGCAGAAACATGGCAGCATCCAGGCAGATATGGTGCAGGAGGAGTTGAGAGTTCTACATCTTCATCTGAAGGCTGCTAGTGGAAGACTGACTCCCAGGCAGCCAGTGGGAGGGTCTTAAGCCCACACCCACAGTGACACACCTACTCCAACAAGGCCACACCTCCTAATAGTGCCACTCCCTGGGAAAAGCATATACAAACCATAACATTCCACTCCCTGGCCCCCATAGGCTTGTTCAAACATTAGTCTATGGGGGCCATACTTAAACATATCATAATGCAAAATACATTTAGTCCAACATCAAAAGTCCCTGTAGTCTATAGCAGTCTCAACAGTGTTAAAAGTCCAAAGTTCAAGGTCTCTTTTGAGATTCATCCAATCACTTAAATGTGATCCTCCAAGCAAGACAGGAAATCAGCTGGGCAAAGTCAAAACTCTTCATCTCCACTTCTGATGGCAAAGCAGTCTTCAGATATCTAGCTCCTTTTTCATCTTTGTTGGATTCAACAAGGTTCTTTCTCGTGGACTTGTTCCACTCCCTGTTAGCAGCTTTCCTTGGCAGGCATCCTATGGCTCTGGCATCTTTAACATCTTGGGTACTCCAAGTCAATTTCAGCTTCACAGCTTCTTGTTCCAATGTCTGAGATACACACATGATCTTCCGTACATCTCCAAAGAGCTGGTGTCACTTCTCCAGCTCTGCCTCTGTAGCACTCTAAGTTCAGATTGATCCACTTCACTGCCACTGCTGCTCTTGGTGGTCATCCCATGGTACTGGCATCTCCAATATGTTAGGGTCTTCCACTGTAACTATGTTTCACCAAAGCCTCTCATAGGCTCTCTTCATGGTACCAAGCCTCAACTCCTTTGCATGACCACTTCAGTCCTGGGCTGTCAATTACAACTGAGGGTACACTCACCAATGGCCTTCCATGGCCTCTCACAGTACCAAGCCTCAGCTGTTCTTCATGATAACTTCAAAACCAGTACCACCTGGATGATTCTTACACGCTACCAAGTACAGCTGCAGCATGAGGAACACTTGGCTATCTCTGGAATACGGCTTCTTTGTGCTCTCAGAAAACACTTCCCAGATTTTACCTCAGTGATGCTGGTCTTTTCTTAGTCACCACTAATTTCTTAACTCCAGCTAACCAGCATTAATTGCCCAGTAGTCTCCTTATCCTCTTGAATATAAAGCCAGAGATACATGGCTGAAGCCCCTGAGTTCTGCTGTTTGCAGGAGCTGGAACATTGACCCCCTAGTTTTATTATGTTACACTAGCTTCCTTTTTCCTAGCTCCTTCGCTGCTTAAATTGGCTGTTCTGAATCTTGCTTCATAGACTGACCTTGAACACAGAGATCTGCATGTCTGTCTCCTAAACACTGGGATTAAAGGTGTAGTCCACAAAGCCTGGATTTAAGTTTTCTTGCCTAGAATTTGCTCTGTTCTAGGCTGGCCTTGAACTCGAGATCTGCTTATCTTTGCCTCCTGGTATTAAAGGCTTGTACTACCAAGCCTGGACCTAAATTTAGCTGGGTGGAATCTTGCCCCCAAGGTCACCACTCCTTTAATTCAATTTAATATCCTTGAATTCAACTCCATTTTACTTCCTGGAGTCCCTTTAATACTCAAATTATATATTTTGTACTTTTCCTTTCTCATCTTGCTATGTTTGTTCAAAATTCTCTTCATCAGACTTAACCAGAGAACAAAGTCTTTGTTGGGCTTTTTTGAGACTTCCTTTGCAGATGCAATTAATATAAATCTCTTTACATTAGCCCTAGGGAGTCTCTTCAGACAATGGCAAAAAGCAGCCATGTTCTTCACCAAAACATCACAAAAACAGTCTCTCAGCCACATATTAAAGTTCTTCTCCACTGAAACCTCTTGGGCCATCAGGCCTACACAGTTCAAATGACCCTCAGCACCACTGTCTTCCATATTCCTACTAGGCTGGCCCATTAAACCCCACTTAAAGCATTCCGTGGCTTTCCAAATCCAAAGTCCCAAAATCCACATTCTTCCAAACAAAAGCATGGTCAGGCCTATCACAGCAATACCCCAGTCCCTGGTACCAACTTCTGTCTTAGTTAGGGTTTTACTGCTGTGAACAGACACCATGACCAATGCAAGTTTTATAAAAGACAACATTTAATTGGGGTTGGCTTACAGGCTCAGAGGTTTAGTCCATTGTCATCAAGGCAGAAACATGGCAGCATCCAGGCAGATACGGTGCAGGAGGAGTTGAGAGTTCTACATCTTCATCTGAAGGCTGCTAGTGGAAGACTGACTCCCAGGCAGCCAGTGGGAGAGTCTTAAGCCCACACCCACAGTGACACACCTACTCCAACAAGGCCACACCTCCTAATAGTGCCACTCCCTGGGAAAAGCATATACAAACCATAACTATAATGATTAATAAAAAATAATCCATGAATTTGAAAAAGGGAAAGAGTGCATAGAGTACATAGAGTTTAGAGAGAGGACAAAAAAATAGAGAAATACTGAAATTAATTTAAAATCTATAAGACTTGCAAACAAACAAAAGCCATTCAGTTATCCAAACTAATCTTGGGTGGAAATATTTCTATGGCCTGTTCTTTACCTTTATGTCTAATGTAAAATGAATATACTCCCCAAAAACATATCACACAACATTCCTTGTCTGAACAAATGATAAATTTGCAAAAGCCCCGCTATGGGTGTGTTAAGCTATAGAACTGGGCCTCTGCTATTGGAGGGTAGAACATCTTTGTAAATTGCTGGGATATTGTCCTTATTCATGTAATTATGCTGTCATGCCTTCTTCCACTGCCTCCGCTTACAACTGAAGTTTCACTGTTTGTCTACACAGAACTTGTCCCTGGAATGGAGGAATTAAAGTAAGAAATATAGATATTAGCATGTCCTTCAATAGAGCATCTGTTATGTAAGGTAAATGAAGGACAGGATGACATGGTGGTGCTTGCTTGCTATTTCTTAGAGGTAGAGGAACATACGAGAATGCAATACAGTTTGTGTCTGTGTTAAATACCGTCTATTGGTATACAGAAACTTAGTACATGCTGGAAGGATGAGTATGGAAGGAGAAAGCAAGGTAGAAATGATAGTGCAGAATTGGGACATACAATGAGAAAAGTGCTGTTGGTGCTCATTTTATGAGATTGGGTAGGATTCACTAGAGAGTGAAGGATGAAATTAATTCATCAGGGACTATTTTAATATAGGTTTTAACTGAGTTAAAACTGTTAGGCTGAGATTCATTATCATTAGAAATTTAAAATAAAAATATCACTTTTTTCTACTGGATATTTTCTTTATTGGATATTTTATTTATTTACATTTCAAATGTTTCCCCATTTCCAGGTCTCCCCTTCGGGAAATTCCCTATCCCATCCTCCCTCCCCCTGCTTCTATGAGAGTGTTCCCCCACCCACTCCTGCCATCCTGTCCTGGCATTCCCCTACATGGGGGCATCAAACACCCTCAGATCCAAGTGCCTCTCCTCCCACTGATATCCAACAAGGACATCCTCTGCCACATATGTGTCCAGTGCCATAGGTTGCTCCATGTGTATTTTTTGGTTGGTGGTCCAGTCCCTGGAAGCACCAGGGGTTCTGGCCTGTTGATACTGTTGCTCCCTTCATGGGACTGCTAACCTCCTCAGTTCTGTCCGTCCATTCTCCAACTCCTCAATCAGGGACCTCCAAGCTCAGCCCAATCATTGACTGAGAGCTTCTGCCTCTGTATTTGTCAGGCTCTGACAGAACCTCTCAGGAAACAGCCATATCAGTCTTCCATCAGCAAGCACTTCCCAGCATCCACAATAATGCCTCAGTTTGGTGGCTATATATGGGATGGATCCCCAGGTAGGGGCACTTTTAATCTCGTGTGTGTTTGTGTGTGTGTGTGTGTGTGTGTGTGTGTGTGTGTTATATAATACAACTTTTACTATATAATAGTCTTGAAAGTTAGAGAGAAAAGGTTGAAGAGAGTAATTTTACTGGTAGTCTTCAAATCAAATTTTATATAACAAAGAGTAGAATATTATATAAAAATCAGTTTATCAGTCATAATATAGGAGATAAAACAACCTGATGCAAAGGTATTTCTGACTTGTGTCTCTGAGCTTGAAAGAAAATCATAAACATTACAGATAAATAAGAATAGACTATATTTGGTACATGCACACATGTAGCCTTGTGGTTTCAGTTTGTAAACTCCAAAGTATAGGACTCTTGCAAGATTTACAGAGCATGATTCCCATGAGATTTTATTTAGATCTCCTAGATGATGTAAGATGGAATAAGAATACCTATGGAGATTATTAAGTTGGTAAAAATCATATTTGCTTGTATGTTTTAGCAGTAAAAAAAAAAGAACAGTAGAATACTTATTCAAGAGTCCCAGGTGACAGGTAATAATTGTTAAAAGAAATCATTGGCTTAAAAATTGGTGACGTAAAAAAGCATGTGTCTTCCTAGGTTGATGTGTCAGTGGTCAGTGTGCCATATCTTGAAAGTGACTGTGCCAATATGGCCTACTTGTACAAGGATCTGGGAAATTCAGCATAGAAAGTATGATTTCCTCGAACTTCCATGACTGTAGATCAAGCTATACAGATAGAGACCATAAATATGTTTTTATAAAACAATACATATAAGAACTCAGAGAAGATGTATGTCTGGATATAATCTATGTTAATAATCACTCCATTCTTGTCATCTGTACAATGTAGAAATTAAAGTTCTTCATAGAGCAGAAATCATGGAAAGAAACAGGCTCCCAAGCTGACCTTGTTTTGATATAGGAATATGTTTGATGGAGAATGACAGGCATTTCTTTACTTAGTAAATAGGTAATCAGAATGTCAGCAAGGAATTTGGCCAAGTGAGTATTAACATGCCCCTGCTTTCAAATGAAGGAAAGCTAAGCTCAGAAAGAATGGTTGACTTTCCTAATGTATTTATCTAATGTGAAAAGTGTTGAGATCAGACTGTCCTTAGGCCCTGTGCTGTATACTCACCAACCGTGAGTGCACCTCTGTATCTTCCTCTCTATTGAAATCAATGGCTCTTCCAACATTCTGGAATCTTTGTAATCTTTGAAAATATATGCCAGCATCTTGGTAGCAAAATTACTGTTAAATTATTATGCTTCCCTTACTCCCTAAAGCTCTAGGCCATGTCACTTTGAATTCAAAGGATCATACAGGAACGTGAAAGCTTTGGATGGCTCAACAGTGCATTTTACTACTAAGATAGTTCCTGAAAATTTGAGTGTAATTTTTCACTGTCTTGGTTATGAACTTTGTGTAAGTCTTGCGTAACTCCTCTAAGGCTTAGTATATTAATCTGTAGAGAGAGATGTTATTCATGCCTTACAACTACTTGTGAAAATTACTTGGGATGATGTATGTGAAAGTGTTTTATTCATTCTAAATATATGTGTGTGTATGTGTTTGTGTTTGTGTGTGTGTGTGTATGTGTGTGTGTGTGTGTGCATATGTGGACACTTTTTAAAATTAAATACTCACATATATGGGTATGACAATGCATAGAGTATTCGCAGATATAAACACCTATATATTTTTAAATAGTAATATCATATAAGTTTACATTCAGAAAAAGAAAATATGAATAAATGTAAATATTGAAATATATTTTAAAAGTAAATATAACAATTGTTTAACAATATATTTCAGCTACAGGAATGAGTGGCATTCATACAAATTCTGAAAATAATGGAATACAATTAGTATGTATTCACACGTGGCACTGATATATTATCTTTTGGTATCGCTTCATTTCACATTATCCAGTTATTCAGTAATTTAAATCAGTTAAAAGTTGTAATTACATAAAACATAATGCATGCATATGCTATATGTAACGAAATTTATTTCAAATGAAAATCAGAAGAAGTCTGGCAGAGCAATAATTGTCCATAATCACAGGCATCAGGAAGCAAGGCAATGGGATCACAAATTACAGGTGAACTTTTCTATAACATCCTAGCACACATGACAAAAGGCTATCTTGAACAAAACAAAATGTCAATTCTAAATTGTAATGATTATAAAGGAAGTTATGAGATATACTCTGAATATGCAACTTTTAAAAGACAGGTTTCCATATATCCCCTCCAGTTTAGTAAAGAAACCGAGGGGGGAGGGGGAATGATTGGGGAATAGTTGGGGGGAGAGGAACTATGGGAACCATGGTGGGGGGGGAACTGGGAAAGGGGAAAGCCTTTGGAATGTAAACATAGAATATAGAAAATAAAAATTAAAAAAAAAATAACTGATTATCTACTTTAAACAGAACTTACAGACCAGTAGAAGAATGTAGTAAGTGTATCAGATATATTGCACTGGCTCTAAAACAGACAAAGACCATAAAATAGTGGAACAAAGGGATGAGTGCTCAGTGAAGCTGAAAGTTAAATTCAGTTAGAATTAGGCTTCTTATAGATTTTAGACATATCAGTTTATTATTTGGATACATTACGGGGGTATATTATTTAGATATACCATTAACAATATGGTTTCTGTGTTTTGTTATCAGAAATTAATAAATGATTTTGCGTAAAAGTAAAGGTTAAAAATTACATGGGTAAAGGCTTTACAATTAATGATATCGATTTCTATAGAAACATAGTTGGACTCTAGTGTCTGTTAATCAAAGGTATACTATCAGAATAAAAACTCCTCTCTTATACAATAATCCTATCATCTACAATGGTGATTTGTAATTCTTAATTATTTTTTACAAGAATAAGTCAATTATTTCATTTTGCTGGATTATTATATTAAAATATTCTTTTATAAGTTTTATTTTCCTATATAAATATCTTTCATCATTTTTCATTTATGTAGATTATTTTTGTCATTTATGTAGATTATTGATACAATTATTATTAGTAATAAAAGACATACAATAAATTTCCTTGGAAATATAATAATCTTTCTAATTTGGGTTATAATAACTTCATTCTCTTATGTAAACTTTCACATATTTATGATGTTTCTTTAAAAGATGACAAAAACATGAATGTTATGATAGCATATGTTTGTGTGTATGTTTTTCTAACTGTACATGTATTAGTAAGCAAATTTATTAAGAGCTAAACATTAACTTGTATGGGGATATATTTATCCCAGTATTAATCTGGTATCATTATCCTCAGCATATGTGGAATAAACACCATGAATTAAATTAAGACTAATGAATTGTAAAAGGTAGAAAATATCTGAGATGATTATAAAATAGTTAAATTCAGTAATGATATTTGAAGTCTTTTGCAAATGATAATTTTGGAAAATCAAAGTTTTAAAACAGGATTATATTTAAACAGGGTGTATAATGATGATTCAGATATCCAAAAGAGAGATTATATGCAGTGTTTCATTTGAGTACATTTGAATTTGATGATTAATACATTTTAATTGAAGCATTTTTTAACAATTCAAACATTAAAACATATGCAATTCTAATTTGTATGTGTACACTAGATAGACAGATAAAGTAATGAATCGTTAATAGTCAATGACTGATAGAAGCAATTAAGTATTAAAGATAATGAGTGAATACAGCATAACTGAAATCATTGTGAACAAAAATGCTAAATGTACCATAATGACTAGAATGGGAAGATATAAGGGGCAATGTGAAGGAGATGTGATATGGAGAGAAATGACACTAATCAGAAGAAACAAAGATTAAAGTAAGGGGCTGCAAAAAGTACCTTCAAAGAACGTAGGTCTGTTCCATGCCTTAAGGGGGTATTTTTAGTAATTCGTTACAATATAATGTGGGAAGTAAGTAGAGGTATTGCAGGCCTGTCAGGATAGTGCAGAAAAGCAGAACTCAATTACTAACAGAGGAATAACTCAGACATTAACAAATAAAGTATAGTCTAAGAATAGAGTATAAAAGTAAAACAAAGCAAAACAATAAAAAAATGCATTCCATTATCTTAACTAGATCAGTGCCCAAAGTTTTTTTTCTCTCTCTCCGTGTGTGTGTGTGTGTGTGTGTGTGTGTGTGTGTGTGTGTAGGTATGTCATCTATATTTTCTTAATACTTCACAGCTATATGATAGACTGCAAGACCCCTCACCCCAATGCTGGAAACAGAGGATGGCAGCAGGTCTTCAGACTGGTTCTGCTTGTTCTGCAGGAGGCTGGCTTCTGGTGGAGGCTAGTGTCCTTGGACAACAATGGGCTTCACCTTGGACTAAGTGCTCCACCTTAGGTGGGAAGCAGTGGCAGGCAGTTTTGAAACTCCTGCTCAAAAAGGCTGGGTGGAGGGCACACCATCTTCCATGCCAGGCAGGTTATAGCAGTATATCTTGGTTACCTACACCAGAGTATAAACCTTTATAATATAAGCTCTGGCTTATTTAATAAGATTACGGCACCTGATGCATCCAAGAAGCAAGAAGAAATCTGTTTTCAGTCAGTCGTGTATCGAAATTGGTGGGGCAGTTCTTGATATAGCTTGTTTCTTTAAGAAAGAAAGTTTCCCAACAATATGGATTGCATTACTAAGTCTCTGTATGTGGCTTCATGAAAAATATTGCTAAGGCAAAACCAAATTGATATAAATCTTGGAATGCCCATCTCTCATGCACTGAATAATGATAACAAAATAATAAAAAAATCTATCTTTTAGTGGGGGAGGTAACATCCCCTCTAAAAATACACCACTGTCTGTTTATAAACCAAGATTTTCACTGAGTTTTTAAACAATAAAATGCCTTTGAACTTAATTTTATTCCAATTTTGAGCAATATTTGAAACTGCCAGCATCTTCTGATACATGTGCAAAATATCTTGGCATTGTAGAAATACAAGAAAAAGAGTCAGGGTGCTAGCTATAACTACATATGCATCAGTTAAGTCTTAGACAGAATTCTCCTTTGATTTCTTCTATCATTAATAACGGGTAGTTAGAATCTTGATTTGGGTCATTGGGTCAAATAAGTATGATCATTCTGCTAATGAATGATAGTGTAGTCTTTGGAACATAATCTTGCTTTGGCTCAAAAATATCACACCACTGTTGTCAGTCAATGAGTTAAATGGATCTGAAGAAATAAGTCTCCAACCAGTCTAAAGAAGATGAATAGGTTTTAGCTTTGCTAAAACTAATATCTAGGACCTATGCATATTGATTTCAAAAGAAATAAGACATCTATTTCAGGAATAAACTTGGGTTCTAATTAGTCAAAAGATGCAGAATCTCTAATAAAAATTAATTGCATTTTAAAATAATTAGAATTAAAACAAATCAATTCAAAATCTGTCTAAAATGAATTCTGGATGAATACTGCAATAATATACAAAGATTTTATTTTTAGAAACTAAATATTGCTAATAAAAATATAGATTAATCATATCAATAAGTGGAAGATGACATTTGAGTTTTGGATTTGAATAAATATGATATCAATACTTTTATATTTTCAATACATCAGAAGCAAGTATTGCTACTAATTGTTATATAGATATTGATATTTTTTCAAGTTCCTATTGACTTTTAAAAATTCTTAGAATCTTGAAAAATATAGAACTTAATATATTCAATTCCTATTAAGTTAAAAGCTACCTCAAGAATTGCAATCTTTTTTTCTGAGACAGGCTTTCTCTGCATGGCCCTGACTGTCCTGGAACTCAGTCTATAGACCAGCTTGACCTTGAACTCACAAAGATTTACCCGCTTCTGCCCCCTGAGTACGAATTACAATCTTAAAATATAAAGTACACTTACAAGCATTTGCAACTGAACTGATTGTAAAAATACAACATTTTTCTAATGAAACAATGAACATGTAATACCGAAAATCTTTTTATTCGCATAGAAATGTGTAAGGACATGTGGGGAGATGCCTCAATGTGCAAGAACCCTTGGTGCTCTAACCCAACTCTAACTCTTGTTTAGGAAGATCCCATGCTCTTTCTTACTTCTGTGGGTATGAGCATAAGTGTGTAGTATATATATATATATATATATACATAAATATATATATACAGAGGAAAAACTAAATATAAAAGAAAAGAAAAAACTCTTAAGAACAAGCATTTTCGAGAGTGCATCCTTTTTCCTTTGCTACTTACTCAAGCCATCATTGTCATGAGCTTAATATTACATAGGGTAACCAATGTTAATTTAATAGTTATCTTCATTACAAAATGTGTTCTTGTAGCCTTTTGTGTTTAGTTTACTTGGTTTTTAGACAGGTTTTACTCTATATCTCAGGCTAGCCTGGCACCTGAGATTCTTGTGCCACAGCCTCTAATGTATTCAGATTTTTAACAATGTGCAGATTCTGCTTGAAGGAGCTGAAGGGGTTTGCAACTCCATAGGAATAACAACAATATCCACCAACCAGACACCCCAGAGCTCCCAGGGACTAAATCACCAAAGAGTACACATGGAGGGACCCATGGCTCCAGCTGCATATATAGCAGAGGATGGCCTTCTCTGGAATGAGTGGGAGGGGAGGCCCTAAGTCCTATGAAGGCTCAATGCTGCAGCATAGGGTAATGCTAAGGCAGAGAGGCTGGAGGGGACAGGTGGAGGAGGACCCTCATAGCAGCAGGGGGAAGGGAATCATGGGATTGGGGGTTTGCAGAGGGAAACTGGGAAGGGGGATAACATTCGAAATGTAAATAAAATAACCAACAGATATTTTTAAGTCTTTAATTTCTTTCTTTATTTCCAAATTATCATTGAGTACAGAGTTGTTCAGCTTCCATGGGTGTGTTGGTTTTCTGTTGTTTTTGCTGTTATTCAAGTTTAGCCTTATTCTGTGGTGATCTGATAGGTGCATTGGATTATATCAATCTTCATGTATCTGTTGAGGCTTATTTTGTGACCAATCATATGGTCAGTTTTGGAAAAGGTACGATGAGGTGCTGAGAAGAAGGTATATTCTTCTGTTTTAGAGTGAAAGGTTCTGCACATGTCATTTAAATCTATTTGGTTCATAACCTCAATTTGTTTCACCACATGTTTAGTTTCTGTTTCAAAGACCTGTCCCTTGGTGAGAGTGTGGTATTAAGTTTCCCACTATTATTGTGTGGAATTCAATGTATGTTTTGAGCTTTAGTAAAGTTTCTTTTTTGAATGTGGGTGACCTTGCATTTAGAGAATTTTTCAGAATTGGAAATTTTCTCTTGGTAGATTTTTCCTTTGATGAATATGAAAGGTTTTTCCCCAACATGCTTGATAACTTCTGGTAAAAATTCTATTTTGGGGGATATTAGAAAGGCAACTCACACTTGTTTCTTGGAAATATATGCTTGGAAAATTTTTTTCTAGCTTTCCTACCTCTAACTCTCAGGTAGTGTCTGTCTTTTTCATTGAGGTGTGTTTTTTGTATACAGCAAAATGTTGGATCCTACTTGTGTATCAAGTCTGATAGTTTATGGCTTTTTATTGGGGAATTGAGTCCATTGATATTGAGAGATACAAAAGACAGATGATTGTTAGTTTCTGTTTTGTTTGTTGTTGTAGGTGATATTACATGTATACGATTCTCTCCTTTTTGGTTTGTTGATAATTGATTAATATTTTGTTTTCTTTTTTCTTTGGTGTAGGTATCTTCCTTGTGTTGGAGTTTTCCTTGTAGAATCTTCCGTAGGTCTTGATTGGTAGGTAAGTGTTGTTTGATTTTTTTTTCATGGAATATTTTGGTTTCTCCATCTATGATGATTGAGAGTTTTGCAGTGTATATAATCTGGGTTGACATTTGTTTTCTCCTAGGGTCTGCATGACCTCTACCAAGCTCTTCTGGCTTTCAGGGTCTCTGATGAGTAATATGTTGTAATTCTGATAAGTCTGCCTTTATATGTTACTTGGATATTTTCTCTTACAGTTTTTTAATTTTCTTTTTTGTTTTGTGCATTTGGTGTTTTAATTATTATGTGATGAGGGGATCTTATTTTCTGATACAATCTGTTTTGCATGCTGGGGGCTTTGTGTACATTTACAGCCATCTCTTCCTTAGGGGAAGTTTTCTTCCATGATTTTTTTTGAAGATGTTTTCAGGTCCTTTGGGATGTATATCATTGATCTCTTCTATTCCTATCATTCTTGGGTTTCATCTTTTCATTGTGTCCTGCATTTCCTGGATGTTTTAGGTTAGGAGTTTTTTTCTGTTTAGTTTTCTTTGAACTTTGTGACAATAGTTTCTAAGGTATTTTCTAAGGCTGAGATTCTCTTTTATATATCTTGAATTCTATTGTTGATACTTGCATCTTTAGTTCCTGACTTCTTTCCTAGGTTTTCCATTTCGGGGGTTGCCTTCATTTGTGTTTTCTTTATTGTTCCTACTTCCATTTTTGGGTCTTGGACTGCTTTGTTCAATTCCTTCACCTGTCTGATTGTGTTTTCCTGCATTTCTTTAAGAGATTCATTTGTTTCCTCTTAAAGTGTTTTAACCTGTTTACCTGTGTTTTCCAGTATTTCTTATAGTGAGCTACTTATATACCCCTTAAAGGACTGTATTAATTTCATGAGATAGAGTTTTAGGCCAGCATCCTGGTTTTCAGGTGTGTTGTTATATTCAGGGTTGTGGCGAGAGAACTGAGTTCTGATGGTGCCAGAGTATATTGGCTTCTGTTGTTTAGGGTCTTGTGCATGAGTCTTACCATCTGGTTATCTTTAGTGTTAACTGGCTTGGGTGTCATAGCCTGAAGCATGTAGCCTGTGTCCCTTGGTTCCTGCAGGTCTCCTGGGAGGCCTGTGATCCTGTCTGTAGCAGAGCTCCTGGGATACTTTCAGACTCTAGGATCTCTGGCCCTTGCTGTATCTGATTTCCTTGGTGCCTGGGGTCTTCAGAACAGCTGTAGATAAGTTTATGGTTTCCCCAAGTGGGAGGTGCAGCCAAGAAAGTGGGTAGTTTCTTAATTAGTAATTCATGTGGAATAGCATAGCCCATTGTGGGTAGAATCAACCCTGAGATGGTGTTCCTGGATTTTATAAGAAAGCAGGCAAAGCCCGTGGAAGCCATTAAGCAACATCCAGTTATGGCCTCTGATTCACTTCCTGCCTCCATATTCTTTACTTATTTTATCTTCCTGTTTGGCTTCTATCAATGATGCACTACTATGTGGCAATGTGAGTGAATTAATAATTTCCTTCCTAACTTGGTTTTTTTGGTCCTCGTATTTCATATCAAAAATAGAAATCAAATTAAAACAAGTATGTGTTGTTGATTTTTATTTTTAATTTCTGTGTTTTCTCAGTTTTCTGTTTGCTTGTAGCATCTGGGAACTTTAAGAAATTACTTTGCCTGTGATATTAATAATTGCTTCTATATATCTAAATATCATCAAATTAAGTACAGAATATGAAAACAGAAGCTTCAAGGTGGTTGTAAAACAGTTATGAATGTTCTCTTGTCCCATTGATTGGCTATTTTCTATTTTCTAGAGCCAATAATCTGTGAATTTCAGTTCCAGTTTAGTAAAACCTGACCATATTTTTAATGAAGCATTCTTCTATATCAATTGATACAAATTATTCTTTCTGGTAGCAAGCTATTTCTGAAGATAGAAAGCAAGAACCTATTGTTGTAAATTGCTTCATAATAGGAATTTGTCCTGAGAAGTGTGTTTTAAGATGAGAAGATTGGGAGAGCATCACAGATGTTCTAATACAAATGAAGCTGATAATGTCACCTGGTGACATGATTTTATAGAACTACTATAAAAATGCAGTTTACTGTAGAATGAAACATCTTCTATAGTGATTGGCTCTCTGTATTAGTTCTTTTCCATTGCTGTAATAAAACACCAGGAGCAAAGAAACTCATAAAAGGAAGGATTTATTTGACTATAATTTCAGAGGGGAAAAAAAGCCCATCACAGTAGAGAAGCATAGCAGCAAGGAGCAAACATGGTGGTTGGGTCAGAAGGCAAAGACTCAAGTATTGAATTACAAGCATCAAGTGAAGACTGTGAAGTGAGCATGGTGCATGGCTTTGGAATCTCAGATCCCACCCTTAATAACATGCTTCCTCCAGTAAGCCACACCTTCAAAACCGATCCAAACTGTACCACCATCTTAGGAGCAATTATACAAACATCTGAGCTTATAAGGGACATTCTCATTCAAACTAAGACATCTGTAGCCATGATGACACAAACTTCTGTAAAAAGTTTATAATCGGTATCTCTGTGGAGACCAAGGCTGGTGTCCTTGATTATAGGTTTAATGCAGGCTTGCAATCATATTCTTATTGTTTTATGAAAAAATAATTATGTATAGAGAGTTTGCCCAGTACTTTGAAAAAACACAGTGTGATGTCTTTGCAACAAACTCCTGAAACATGATGACTTGGCAGGGTTAGTACTCTCTAGTCTCTATGCTATTCTCTACTGAAGTTTATTAAATTCGAAAAGTGATATCCTTGCAGCTGTGTGATGGCATAATGTTATTGTGCTCTTTGTAAAGGTTATCCTGGTATTATTCAAATGCTGATTTAAGAGAGATCAAAAGAAGGGAGACTTGGATAAGAAGAAGTCTGAAATATGGAATTCTAGGTTACAGAATGTATAACAGAAGTTAGAGGATTTTGATCCTATAGCAACAGCGAAAAAGGTAGATCCTGATGAAGAAATCCATAAAGGTGTAAGAAATAAACTGGTAATAGATAGATAATTTATTGAGTAAAAGGGAAATGAATTATAAATATAGAATATATCCAATAATAAATAAATAAAAAAGAAAGACTTGAGAAAATAAAAAAATAAAAAAAGAATACAAATTATGATTGTTGCTAACTTAGAGCAATGCCATACACTAGATTGTATGTTTCATTTTGAAGAGTTTGGAGAATTAAGATATGCACATGTGATAATACTCCACAGTGTTGATACATGTTCTGAATTACAATGGGCTTTTGCCTTGAATTCTGAACAAGATGATTCTGAGACTGCACATTTATTGGCTATCTTGGAAATGCCACTACAGATTGAAGCTGAACCTGTTATACATAAAGCTTACAATTCTACATGCCAAGTAACTGTGGAGAGATCTAACAAGACTCTAAAGGAAATGCATATAGAACAGAATTGGGTATGAGATCTCCCAGAGATAGATTGAACAGTGCTTTATTGACTTTAGGTTTTTTGAATATCAATGAAAGATAATATGGATGCTGAAATACACTGAAATTTGAAATGGACTTTAGAATTAGATCAGTCTATATTTGTGATAGCCTCAGAATTGAAGACAGAAAATATTTTTGCATTTTGGAAAAGAATGTGCTCTTGTTTTAAGAGGAAATGAAAAGTTTTGGATTCGTTCCAAATTGGTTAAAAACAGATATGACAGGGGTATGCCCCTGAAGATTTAGGCTCTACCACTAAAGCAAGAAAGATATCAGGAAAACCAAACACAACAAGTACCACAGTTTGCTGATCTGCTACATAGGAACAGTTCTGAAAGTGGCTGAGGCATAAAAAGTATCTCCAGCCAGAATAACAGCTATGTATAGACCATCACACTTCTTGGGTACCAAAAACCTTAAGACTTATCATGACATCCTTTCAAATGCTATGCATGGAAAATTGAATTACTGTTTGGTTAATGCAATCCAAACTAACTTGCAAAGAAAGAAAGATGTCCTAGATACTCAAGAGAACAAAGAATCAGCTTTAGCTAAATTGTGCACCTGCAGAATCCATGCATGTGTAAATGCAAAAGTGTATATTATCTCTCAAGGCTTATAAGTTCATAAAAAAATAATTTAGATGATCAGCCCTGACCAGACTTACCCTTGAGGAGCTGAAAAGGATGCTGAGATGCTGTGCCATACTTATTCTAACATCCTGCTTGATTCAACCTTATATTGCGTAAAAGGACTGCTTCAAAGAAAGCTGTTAACCCCAGTTTGTCCAGTATCACAGACTTTTCCATCTAGGATTTCAGTTAGCCCTCATCTTTCTTAGCATGCAGAGAGAGACTGAACAGCAAATGGTGCAAGTAGCTTTCTTATGAGTAAACATTATCCCATTTGGTAGTTGCGGGTGGGGCAAAATGAAAATAAAAATGAAAATCAGCAAGAAGCAATATTAAGAGAGTATATGCCTCATTTACCAAAGGGTGGGTAAGTTTTGCAACTGGGGTGGTTTGAGTATGCTTGGCCGAGGGAGTAACATTATTTGAAGTTGTGGCCTTGTTGGAATTGATGTTGCCTTGTTGAAGGAAGTGTGTCCCTCTAGGCATGGGCCTTAAGACCCACATCCTAGTCACTTAGAAGCTGGACTTCAGTTTGCCTTCAGAGAAAGATGGTGAATTCTAAGGTCATCCTGCACTGTGCCTGCCTGGGCAGTGCCATATCCCACCTTGATGATGACAGACTGAACCGCTAAACCTGTAAGCCAGCCCCAATTAAATATTGTCCTTATAACAGTTGGTCATTGGATCTGTTTATAGCAGTCAAACCCTAACTAAGAACAGAGGCATTGGATAAGTTTGTTGTCATTAAGGGGGAATTAGCTGGAAATTGTTAATACTCTTGATCAGGAAGGAAACAAAAATCAACAAAATCCTGAGGATAGAATCATGTATTTCTCTCTTTTACTACACTTTATCCTTCTTTCTCTATTCTCTAGTGCTGGAGTTAAAGGGGGAAAAGGGATTAAAGAAAGAGAAGTGGTGGTATATAGGACTAATCAGAAAAATATACTCTTAAACTATTAGAGCTACTACTCTTTATCCATTGGATATTTTATTTAGTTACATTTCAAATGTTATCCCATTTACTGTTTCCCTTCTGCAAATCCACTATCCCATGCCACTTCCCCTGCTTCTATGAGGGTGCTCTCCCACACACCCACCTACTCCTGCCTCCACTCCCTAGCATTCACCTATGCTGGGGCATTGAACCTTCTCAGAATGAAGGGCCTCACCTCCCATTGATGCCAGACAAGGCCATCCTCTGCTACATATACAGCTGGAGCCATGGGTTCCTCCATGTGTACTCTTTGATTGGTAGTTTAGTCCCAGGGAACTGGGCGATCTGTTTTGTTGATATTGTTGTCTCCCTGTGAGGTTGCAAACCCCCTTACCTCCTTCAGTCCTTCTCCTAACTCCTCTGAGTCCTTGGGCTCAGGCCGATGGTTGGCTGCAAGCATTCTCATCTCTATTGGTGAGGCTCTGGCAGAACCTCTCAGGAAACAGCTATATAAAGCTCCTGTCAGCAAGCACTTCTTGGCATCAGAAATAGTGTCTGGGTTTGATAACTGGTGACTGCCTAATAGATGGATCCCCAAGTGGGGTACTCTCTGGATAGCCTTTCCTTTAATCTCTGCTTCACTCTTTGTCTCTGTATTTCCATTAGACAGGAGCAATTCTGGGTTAAATTTTTGAGATGGGTAGGTGACACTAACCATAAAATATATGCAGTGCCTAACCTCTGGATATGCTCTTTACACGTTCTCTCTGCCCTTTGCTGGGTATTTCAGTTAATGTCATCCTCATGGGTCCTGGGAGCCTCTTGCTTTTCTGGCATCTAGGACTTTCTGCTGAATAAATCTAATAAAAGAAAAAATGGGGAAGAGCCTCAAACACATGGGCATAGGGGAAATTTTCCTGAACAGAACACTAATGACCTATACTCTAAGATCAACAATTGACAAATGGGACCTCATAAAATTGAAATGCTTCTGTAAGGCAAAGAAAACTGCCAATAGGACAAAATGGCAACCAGCAGATTGGAAAAAGGTCTTTACCAATCCTTCATCCAAAAAAGGGCTATATAAACAAAGAACTCAAGAAGTTAGACTTCAGTAAAACAACTAACCCTATTAAAGAGCTAAACAAAGAATTCTTGACTGAGGAAACTTGAATGACCAAGAACACCTAAAGAAATGTTCAACATCCTTAGGCATCAGGGAAACACACATAGAAATAACCCTGAGATTCCACCTTACACTATTCAGATTGGCTAAGATCAAACATTCAGGTGACAGCAGAAGCTGGAGAGGATGTGGAGAAGAGGAACACTTTTCCACTGTTGGTGGGATTGCAAGATGGTACAACCGCTCTGGAAATCAGTCTGGCAGTTCCTCAGAAAATTGGACATAATAGTACCTAAGGACCCAGATATACCACTATTGTGTATATACTCAAAAAATCTTCTAACATACAATAAGTTCACATGCTCCACTTTGTATATAACAACCTTATTTATAATACCTAGAAGTTGTAAATATCCCAGATGTCCCTCAGCAGAGGAATGAACACATAAAAAATGGTACATTTATACAATGGAGTACTACTCAGCAATTAGAGCTACTGCTAATCAAAAATCTTATGTTGGTGTAGAGCTTTGTATATTGATACTAAATCAAGGTTGTGGTTGTTTACAACATACAGTGAATGCATGTTTCAATTCTTATATGATGTATTAAACCCACATATTTCTTAAAAATGGAATATTAAATTCCAGTATTCTGCTACTACAAATTGTTTAGGATAATTAACAAATTCAAATTAGCAGTCAGACAATCAAACATATGTTCATGCTAGAAACTAGTTATTGTAGAAATATGTTTCCTTTATTGGACAAATATAAATAGCTATAAACAAGCAATGTTTGACTATTCAGATATACTATTATAGATGATAGATAGATAGCTAGACAGGTAGATAGATAGATATTTTTAACAATCTCAGAGATTTACAGAATATAATATTTAAAAGATGGGTTATTGATAAAAGACCATAAAAGTCTGTTCCTAGTCATACTTCTATTCTACTCCTAAGAAAATTATGACCATTGAAGAACCACCATATGGAGTTTGCTTCAAATATGGCAAGCTAGCCTCTGGGGTGAAAATGTCCTTGCTTCAATTGCAGACAGAATGTTGTTCAAACTGGAGAAATGGAATACAGGGAAGTTGATTGCAACCTTGGCTAAAACAAGGTAGGCGAGTCTTTCATAACCCCTGAATCACAGAGAACTCTGTCAGATATACTGGTCCTGAAAGCTGGAGATGGATGCTCCAACCTTATAGAGGAATTGTGGGAGAATGTCCAGGAAGTTAGATTTCTCTTTAATTTCTATAGATTTGGGAGCTGTTTTCCTTGTACTTCTGGTGTTCTCAAGTAATATTAAATTTTTCTCAGGTCTCTGATGGTGTTGATAGTTATAGTCTTACAATTATGTTTAAAGTATTTAGGTTTCAGAATAATGTTTAAAGTCTATTCAACTTATGATAAAGTTTGATTTGAATACAGAACTCTGAACTCATGAAGACAGAATAGATACTAGGGTTCTTTTTCAAAATTGCCAATACATATGAACTGGACATTATAAATGTGACTCTTACCTGATAATTTTTATATTTGTTCTTATTGTATATAGCTTGTTGTAAAAGAAAAAAAAAAACTCCTCTTATACTGACTCAGGAACATCATCAGCTTTGACTGTGAATAGGCTTCTGGCAAGTGCAAATGGATATCTGGTATATTTGGAAAATGTGATGAAATTTGGTCTGCAAGCATGTGCAAGTGTACTTTCACAATAATTATCATCACAATCTTTTTCTTTGGTTCAAAATCATGTTCATCAAAGAAAGCAGATAAAGTAGGCAACATATAAATTTTGCTTTATTTTATTATTTTATTCTATTTCACTTATTTTTAATTTTGGGCAAATCTGTAGTTTCATTTGGAATGAATGGATCTCTGGAATTTTTGAGGAAAATTGACACATGTTGCATTTGACCTTTCAGTAATAAGTTTAACTCTCCAAAGATAGCAAAGATATCAATTAAGTGTGCTATTTTCTGCAATTCACTTTTATTACTGAAAAATGTTTTGAACTGTGGTCATGCTTTCTGATGAAAACTGGTATGAGCACATCACAAAGCTTAAATACACATTTTAAAACAAAGGACAAATAAGCTTCTTTTATAGTGATATTGATGAGTGCAGTCTCATAGTTGAGAATGAGAGACATAGACTTCATTGACAACATATCCTCCCTATTCCATCCCCGAAAGAAATAGTCAAACAAGAAGCCATTGAAGAGAATATATCGCAAAATTGTGATAGGGATCCTAAAGTTTAGTTCTTCACAGTTAAGGAAGTCTGACTGGGGTATAGATGGGGAAGGACTCAGCTTTATTTAAAGGCCTTCCCATGGGTAGATTTTGACAATCTACAGTGAGTGCATGAACAACGGAAGTTGAATTTGCTATTTATACCCTCCTTCTTACTTTTTGAAGGGGGTGCTTCCAAGGGAGGGGTGGACATTGGAAGTCAAGGAGGTGAGTGTAACTATGGTGCATTGTATGAAATTACCAAATAATAAAAATATGTGGAGAAAACAAGCTATCTTTTCCTGTCCATAACCATCTCACTTCAGAGTGAATAGCAAAGCTTCTTGATTCATCTAACTCAATGCACAGCTGTGAAAGCAGTTGATAGTTTAAAGTGTTTTCCTTTATAAAATTGACAGGACTGTATTCATTATTTTTTGTAACATTGTGACACCTAATATTTGCTGATGAATCAGATATTTACAATGAATTTTGGTGACTCATTCAGGACCACACATTGAAATCCAAATGGACATCATAGCATAGCTGTGACACCATCTGTGCAAACTCCTCAAACCTTTTCCCCAAGAGATTTTATACTCTGTAAGAAATGAGCCAACTGTTTCAAAAACATCATGTGTAGTAATTATTGTGTCAAGGGTTTTAAAGTCACCAGCATTAATATGCCTCACATAAACCAATAACTTTGAAGAGTTTTCAACATCTGTAGATCCATCTAGCTGAATACTAAGTATTAGAAGTAGAGCATAGTTAATATACTGGATTACCTTACAAGAATATCAATAGATGTGCCATCAGTTCTTCTGTGGACAGTGTCACTAAATAAGGAAATTGCATTCAATTGCATAACAAATTCTTCTCTAATATAATTTGAAAAATATCATTGGCCTCTGGCATTAGTAAGTCCTCAGGAATGCTATGCGGTTCATAGCTCTGGTGATTTGCAAGGTTACTAAATACGAAGCTTCAATGACTACTATTGTTTGTTTCTGTCACTTGCCACCATATTATGTCAGCTTCAGAATACAACCTTTATATGTACAAAGGCCTGGAACCAAATTACATCATGGAAGCAAGATCATATTAAAGCAATATCACTCTCTCTCTCTCTCTCTCTCTCTCTATATATATATATATATATATATATATATATATATACACACACATATATATGTATATATATTGTTATGATAATTTAGAATTTAACATAAGGATGAAAGTTTAGCTAAACATAACAATCAGTAAATTAACATATATTAACAGAAGGAAATAAAAAATAAACGTTTGTTTCTATAATACAGATAGATATTTGAAAACACTGAAGATTTTTCATCATTAAAATGCTAAAAAAAATAAGTAGAAAGTGAATATACCGTAGCATAATAAAGTCATTCTTAGTAAAATGAAAGAAAATATTTTACTAGATGAATACTACCATGGACTTACTGTTTTGAAACGAATTTGTATATATTATTCATTTTATAGATAATATTATGACAATGAGTGGGAATGACCCCATAGGCTTACATATTTGAATATTTGATCCTCAATTGGTGGAATTGTTTGAAACTCATTGGAAGGTGTGGGCTTCGTGAAGGATATATGCCACTTGGCATGCTCTTTGAAGTTTCAAAAGTCCATGCTATACCCTGTTAGTCTTTTCTCTGCCTCCTACATAGATATCAGGATGTAAGCTCTCAGCTATTGCTGTAGCACCATGCTTCTTGCTGTTATGATCCCCTGCCATGTCTTGGACTCACCCTACAGAACTTTAAGTCCCAATAAATTATTTTTTCTATAAGTTGCCTTGGCCATAGTGTATCATAGTTATACAAACATAGCTAATAAAATCTTTTAAATTTCTTTTTTGAGATTTCAAACATTTATGTAATCTATTTTGATCATATTCGCCAACTCTTTTTTTTTTTTTTTTGACTGGATATCCCTCTTTACACAACACTGTTCCAAAACTAATTACAGTAAATTTTTGTGGCTTTTAATACACAAAACTTTCTCTCTTAAAAAATTATATAAAACAGCAGCATCAACCTTATTAATAGTTGTGTTAATAACTCCAACAACAATAATAGATATATTGATACTTATATACATAATTCTACCCAATCAACAAAACTTGAAAAAAATAGTATCTTTTTTTTTTAATTTTATTTTCTATATTCTATGTTTACATTCCAAAGGCTTTCCCCTTTCCCAGTTCCCACCCACCATAGTTCCCATAGTTCCTCTCCCCCCCCATCTGTTCCCCAATAATTCCCCCTCCCCCCTCGGTTTCTTTACTAAACTGGAAGCAATCTTTACAGGCCCAGGGTCCTCTCCTTTCTTCTTCTTGGGAATCATTTGACTTGCTATTTGTGTCTTGAGTATTTAGGGCTTCTGGGCTCATTAATATCCACTTATCAGTGATTGCATTTCAGGTGCATTCTTTTGTGATTGGGTTAATTCACTCAGGATGATATTTTCCAGGTCTAACCATTTACCTACAAATTGCATGAATTCATTATTTTTAATTGCTGTGTAGTATTCCATTGTATAAATATACCACATTTTCTGTATCCATTCCTCCTTTGAGGGATATTTGGGCTGCTTCCAATTTCTGGCTATTATAAACAAGGCTGCTATAAACATAGTGGAGCATGTGTCCTTATTGCATGCAGGGGAATCCTCTGGGTATATGCCCAGGAGTGGTATGCCAGGGTCCTCTGGAAGTAACATGCCCAATTTTCTGAGGAACCGCCAAACTGATTTCCAGAGCGGTTTTACCATTTTGCAATCCCACCAAAAGTGGAGGAGTGTTCCTCTTTCTCCACATCCTCGCCAGCACTTGTTGTCTCTTGAGTTTTTAATCTTAGCCATTCTGACTGGTGTGAGGTGGAATCTCAGGGTTGTTTTGATTTGCATTTCCCTGATGACTAATGATGTTGAACATCTTTTTTTTTTTTTTTTTTTTTTTTAATTTTATTTTCTATATTCTATGTTTACATTCCAAAGGCTTTCCCCTTTCCCAGTTCCCACCCACCATAGTTCCCATAGTTCCTCTCCCCCCCATCTGTTCCCCAATAATTCCCCCTCCCCCCTCGGTTTCTTTACTAAACTGGAAGCAATCTTTACAGGCCCAGGGTCCTCTCCTTTCTTCTTCTTGGGAATCATTTGACTTGCTATTTGTGTCTTGAGTATTTAGGGCTTCTGGGCTCATTAATATCCACTTATCAGTGATTGCATTTCAGGTGCATTCTTTTGTGATTGGGTTAATTCACTCAGGATGATATTTTCCAGGTCTAACCATTTACCTACAAATTGCATGAATTCATTATTTTTAATTGCTGTGTAGTATTCCATTGTATAAATATACCACATTTTCTGTATCCATTCCTCCTTTGAGGGATATTTGGGCTGCTTCCAATTTCTGGCTATTATAAACAAGGCTGCTATAAACATAGTGGAGCATGTGTCCTTATTGCATGCAGGGGAATCCTCTGGGTATATGCCCAGGAGTGGTATGCCAGGGTCCTCTGGAAGTAACATGCCCAATTTTCTGAGGAACCGCCAAACTGATTTCCAGAGCGGTTTTACCATTTTGCAATCCCACCAACAGTGGAGGAGTGTTCCTCTTTCTCCACATCCTCGCCAGCACTTGTTGTCTCTTGAGTTTTTAATCTTAGCCATTCTGACTGGTGTGAGGTGGAATCTCAGGGTTGTTTTGATTTGCATTTCCCTGATGACTAATGATGTTGAACATCTTTTAAGGTGTTTCTCGGCCATCCGAATTTCTTCTGGTGAGAATTCTTTGTTTAGCTCTGTGCCCCATTTTTTGATAGGGTTATTTGGTTCTTTGCGGTCTAACTTCTTGAGTTCTTTGTATATATTGGATATTAGCCCTCTGTCGGATGTGGGGTTGGTGAAGATCTTTTCCCACTTTGTTGGTTGCCGTTTTGTCCTTCTGACAGTGTCCTTTGCTTTGCAGAAACTTTGTAATTTTATGAGGTCCCATTTGTCGATTCTTGATCTTAGAGCATAAGCTATTGGTGTTCTGTTCAGGAACTTTTCCCCTGTGCCCAAGTCCTCCAGGGTCTTCCCAAGTTTCTTTTCTAATAGTTTCAGTGTGTCTGGTTTTATGTGGAGGTCCTTGATCCACTTGGAGTTGATCTTAGTACAAGGAGATAAGAGTGGGTCAATTCGCATTCTTCTGCATGTTGACCTCCAGTTGAACCAGCACCATTTGTTGAAAAGGCTATCTTTTTTCCACCGGATGGTTGTGGCTCCTTTATCAAAGATCAAGTGACCATAAGTCTGTGGGTTAATTTCTGGGTCTTCAATCCTATTCCATTGATCTACCTGCCTGTTGCTGTACCAATACCATGCAGTTTTTAACACAATTGCTCTGTAGTACTGCTTGAGGTCAGGGATATTGATTCCCCCAGAAGTCCTTTTATTGTTGAGAATAGTTTTAGCTATCCTGGGTTTTTTGTTGCTCCAGATGAATTTGAGAATTGCTCTTTCTAGATCTATGAAGAATTGATTTGGGATTTTGATGGGGATTGCATTGAATCTGTAGATTGCTTTTGGCAAGATGGCCATTTTTACTATATTGATCCTGCCAATCCAGGAGCAAGAAATATTTTTCCATCTCCTGAGGTCTTCTTCGATTTCTTTCTTCAGGGACTTGAAGTTCCTGTCATACAGATCTTTCACTTGTTTGGTTAGAGTTACGCCAAGGTACTTTATGTTGTTTGTGGCTATTGTGAAGGGTGTTATTTCCCTAACTTCTTTCTCAGCCTGCTTGTCCTTTGAGTACAAGAAGGCTACTGATTTGCTTGAGTTAATTTTATAACCAGCCACGTTGCTGAAGTTGTTTATCAGCTGTAGAAGTTCTCTGGTGGAGTTTTTTGGATCGCTTAAGTAGACTATCATATCATCTGCAAATAATGATACTTTGACTTCTTCCTTTCCAATTTGTATCCCTTTGACTTCCTTATGTTGTCTGATTGCTCTCGCTAGAACTTCAAGTACTATATTGAAAAGATATGGAGAGAGAGGACAGCCTTGTCTAGTCCCTGATTTTAGTGGAATTGCTTCAAGTTTCTCTCCATTTATTTTGATGTTGGCTACTGGTTTGCTGTAGATTGCTTTTACTATGTTTAGGTATGGGCCTAAAAGTGGTCTTTAATAGCAAGAAGAACTACAGAAAGCCCACATACACATGGAAACTGAACAATACTCTACTCAATGACACCCTGGTCAAGGAAGAAATAAAGAAAGAAATCAAAGACTTTTTAGACTTCAATGAAAATGAAGGTACGACCTACCCAAATCTCTGGGATACAATGAAAGCAGTGCTAAGAGGAAAACTCATAGCCCTGAGTGCCTCCAAAAAGAAACTGGAAAGAGCATACACTAACAACTTAACAGCACACCTGAAGGCGCTGGAACAAAAAGAAGCTAACTCACCCAGGAGGAGTAGAAGAGAGGAAATCATCAAACTAAGGGCTGAAATCAATCAAGCAGAAACAAAGAGAACCATACAAAGAATCAACAAAACCAAGAGCTGGTTCTTCAAGAAAATCAACAAGATAGATAAGCCCTTAGCTAGACTAACCAAAGGGCACAGAGATAGTATCCAAATTAACAAAATTAAAAATGAAAAGGGGGATATAACAACAGAAACAGAGGAAATTCAAAAGATCATCAGATCCTACTACAAAGGCCTATACTCAAAACAACTGGACAATCTGGAGGAAATGGACAATTTCCTAGACAGATACCAAATACCAAAATTAAATCAGCATCAAGTAGACCAGCTAAACAGTCCCATAACCCTTAAAGAAATAGAAGGGGTTATAGAAAGCCTCCCAACCAAAAAAAGTACGGGACCAGATGGTTTTAGTGCAGAATTCTACCAGACCTTCAAAGAAGACTTAACACCAATACTCTTCAAACTATTCCACAAAATAGAGACAGAAGGGACACTGCCCAACTCATTCTTCGAAACCACAATTACGCTGATACCTAAACCACAAAAAGATCCAACAAAAAAAGAGAACTACAGGCCAATTTCTCTTATGAATATAGATGCAAAAATACTAAATAAAATCCTTGCCCACCGAATCCAAGAGCATATCAAAACGATCATTCACCATGATCAAGTAGGCTTCATTCCAGGAATGCAGGGATGGTTCAATATACGGAAATCCATCAATGTAATCCACTACATAAACAAACTAAAAGAAAAAAACCACATGGTCATCTCATTAGATGCTGAAAAATCATTTGACAAAATTCAGCATCCTTTCATGCTAAAAGTTGAACATCTTTTAAGGTGTTTCTCGGCCATCCGAATTTCTTCTGGTGAAAATTCTTTGTTTAGCTCTGTGCCCCATTTTTTGATAGGGTTATTTGGTTCTTTGCGGTCTAACTTCTTGCCCTCCTATTCTTCATATGGTCCCTCAACCCTTCCGAATTCCTCTTCTCTTTTTCTGTTACTATTAATCAGCTCTGAATTCAGTTAATCTAAGTACATAAGGGGTCATCTTCTGGGGCATCAGACTGCCAACTTTTATTCAACAAAGTCATGAAGTCTTATCAATAACAAAAAGCCATGTCAATCAGCCAATCAAATAAACAAGAAAGTTTCTCAAATTGGAAATAAAAAAGTAAACTTTCCATTTGAAGATTACAAAATTGTTTCTGTGAAAAACTCCCAAAAATTTAACCTACCCAATTAAATCTAGTAAATTCATTTATTGAACTTATGTGATATTAAAACTAATTCACCAAAATTAATAGCATCATTGTAGCATTATAGCTAATTTTCTGAAACAGAAATTACAAAATAATCCCCAGTTATACCAGTTACCAACAACAACAAACTGGTATTCAACAGATGTGCTTGGAAGAAAAGGCAAATTTCTCATTTTCTAGTGCCTGGAAAATCGAATGCAGAATTGAAGGAGACTTCCGTTTCTCATAAAATATAAAACACAGTATATTTATATTTTAAATATCTAACTATGATTTTTTATACTTGAAGTTACTAATAGAAATGGGACAAATATTTCCTGATATTTGATTAAGAAAACTTGATTATCAGTTGCTTTTTATAAAATCAAATGAAATCTTCTGGACAAAAAAAGACTATTATAACAATCAACTAACACCACAGGATCCAGTCAGTTAGGATTTTATCATGCGAGTGGGAGGAACTCAGACCCTACACCCGTAAATGTTGAGTTATGTCAGTCAAGGGCTCCTGGGAGATGGACATTCACTTTATTTTTTAAAAGTGTAACTCTTGGTAAGTCAATCATGCTCTAGTGGATGACTGCACATTTTTAGGATACACACTGGTCTCTGTGGGTAATTATTCAATTTAAAAAGAAGGCACAATGTTGAGAAAGGGTCAGGAATTGAAAGTTGGATCAAAGACAAACTATGGAGAGTAATTCTGAAAGAATTAATAAAATATTAGATTACCAAATACCTTAAGAGCAAGTAAATAAAAGCAAAATTCTCCTACTACTAATAGTGAAAACCCGTTGACAAAGGAAAGAATTATCAAAGTGAAGAGAAAGCATATGAGAGCAACTATTTATCCATACATACTTAAGAACATTTTTCACAAACAGGAAAGTATTAATACATGCTGCTGTAAATGAACACCTTTCTGTTTAGAGAATGGAGGTGATAAGATGAAATCGATGACTTCTCTAGAAAATGGTTTGTAAGACATAAGTTATTTTTATACAACATGGCTGGCAATTGGCTGTATATACAGTGCATCTAGTGTGTGCACATTTCACATCAGTCTTTCTATCCAAAAAATAGTAACATCAAGGTATATTCATGTTTAAATGCTTAGTAATGGGTAGATAATCACCTTAAGAACACAGTATATGTATTTTAATAATGTTTGCTTAATAAAGACACATGAAGTATAACATATAATAAAAAATTAATATTTGGAAAATATTTTAATGAAATTTAGTTCACCAAAATATTACTAAAAAGATGACAAGGAATTAACATTTCAGGAAACATAATGTATATATCAGAGGAAAGCACTATATTCTGAATAACAGGGATATTCTAAAACAAGTAAGCCCTTAAAGAAAAAACACTTAGGTTTAATAAAGAAATAATGGTTCATTTTTCAACAAAACATGAAAGTATTGTCAACATCATCATTCATTCAGAGAGACGAAGGCTATATCTTTTGTGAGATATCTGCAGACATGCATAAAAATGGCCCAGTAAAAAGAATCAATAAGGATACCAAATGATTGAAATAGTCAAGATGATCAAATGACATATAGGGCAATTTTACAGTCTTCATTGAATAAAAGAAGATATATTTTATAAATACATGCTGAGGTTATATAGATAGACAAAGTACATTGTATAAATATTTCTATACATACCCAGAGACAGAAAAATAGACAGGTCTGTGTACAATATATTGTGAGGGACGCTAAGGGCTTTTTCCAATCCCACACCCTCCTTACAGCTTCCTTTTCCCTCCTGTGGCTAAGGATAGGTCAAGTTCCATACTCCACCCACAGGAACATTCTTGAGTAAAAAATTCTCAGAATGTACTGACTGATAGTTACCTGACTCTCCAAAGTCCCAGGTAGAGTGTAAATGTGTATCGTGATTTGTCCACGCTTGCTAGCCAATAGATTTAAAGGTGAATATGCTTAGCCAGTAAGTTTAAACTGTAACCTTGCTGGTGTAACCTGTGCTCTTAAAAAGTATAAAAACTGCTTTTACTAGCCATTCAGAGTTGCCTTTTCGTCACTTACCTTGAGGGACTGATTGAGGGTTGACCCTGACAAGCTGGAAAATAAACCTCTTGCTTTTGCATCAATCTATGTTTCACTGTCTCACTCGGGGGGTGACTTGAAGTAAGCACCACTGACCAAGGGTCAGTGTCTTACAATTGGTGCTACTGACTAATTGAATTATTTACTTTTTATATATTTTGACTAGATTATACAATAAAACAAATAACCTTGAAGACACAGAAAGGGAGAACATATTTAGCCAATAGTCTTAATTTAAATATTTACTTGGAGAGTTTCATTCTCAAGATCTTAACAATTCTACAAATGCACAACTCCAAATACTATCATATTTGGGTAAAGATTTAATTCACAGGTTTTGAGGAATCAAAAATTGTTTCTATCCCACTGTTAGTTTTTCTCCTTAACTACTTGGTTTACTGACTGTAATTCTTCCCTTTTATATGAGTTTTCACTGGCTCACAATAGATTTAAGGAGATGCCTGATGATTCCTTCTCTGAACAACACAGGGTCTTCCAACATGACCTCTCTCAAGTATATGCTTCTCTCATGCTTTTGAAGAGTAAAGTAAACAGTTTCTGTTTTTGTGTTTTTTTGTTAACATTTTAGCTGATAAATATTTGGTTCTTTTATGCATAGTAATTACTATAAGTTTAAAATGTCATCATTTGCTTAAAGGTAAATCAGCAAAGAAAGCAACAAAGCAATGTTTCTCTACCTCCTTAACCCATTTATAGCCATTGCATCGTTTTTCAAATTTCTCACAAAAGCTTTCATGGATGTGAGAAACTGAGAGGTTTCCTAGGTATTAGACATTATATATAGGTTAACTCTCATTATCTGCACTTGGAAATTTCACTTTTGTACAGTTTCTTTTTTTCAGACCAATTATTTTTATCTTTCAATATTTTCTGAAAGATATGTTTAAAGTTGGTTTTAAAATTCCTTTTGTCCCCAACAATAAGTGATTGTATAATGCTGCTGTGTTTTAGGTAGCCAATACACACTACATGACACATGGGAAGAGGGGGAAATGACACCCTGCACTCCTGGGATACCTGTTCACATTGGCATCTTCCCAGAAGTTCCTATTCCCTATGTAGACAACATTGAGAAATTCTAGTGGCATTGAAAACCTTGATCGTTTTCTCATTGTTGTTGGCACTTTAAAGGGTGTGATGAATCATATTTGCTTTGGGCTCCATGCAGTATTTAGTCATTTTCATAGTGATTGCTTGAGGATGAATTTAATATATTCAGTTGAACAGTGCTCTGCGTGAAATTGTGATGCTGGAGAGATCTGGACATACTTCCCCTTAGTCACTTCCCAGTAGGTAAGACAAAGGCATATCAGAGTGGCATTTGTACTGGTGTCATTTCCCTCAAAGTGCTACCATTATCTGACAGAGATTGTGTAACAAGGGTGTGGCAAAAAAACTCTGATTTACATTTTAATTGTTAAATGCCACCACAAGTTCACTCATTGATGACATGTCTGTGTTCTTTGTTAAAAAAAAAAAAAACAAACTACTTTCAAAAAATTGTTGAGGAATTATTTACCTCGACAAGTAAGTATATCTAACGTTGATAGATCAAGAAGAACAGGGAAACTACATGGCACAATTTTGAAAGTTTCTAATTTATCTTTTTTCAAAAAATGAATATTAGATTTTTCCTTGTAAAAGTATAAAAATTACCATCAGTTTAAGATGTTCAAAACATATTTGATGGAGAAAAGAAACTGCTGTGAGGATAAAACCTGCTAAACTGCTGTCTCTTTTATGTTCTTATGGAGTAAATTTTCTTGCCCTTACTGAAGACTTGGTCTGTAGAATACTGCTAAATGCTGGAAAGGCCAATTCTGAGACTGACTTAATTCCCTTGTCTTTCAGACTAATGATGTTGATGGATTAACATATATACATATATGAGAGTATTATTTAAAATCTCTATAATGCCTTTTATTCATATTAAGAACCAGAAACATAATCTTAACTGTGATTCACTTACCTAAGCTAAAATGATATTGTTTCATGTTTCTCCATGTAGTATAGGAAGATCGATAATGATTTAAATACTGTAACTAACACTACAAAGTAAAAATTTATTACCGATTGGCATGTATGAAATTTTGACCAGTCAATGTGGCTTAATAATCCTGAGTCCAAGTGTACTACCTTCCAGGTCTAGATCTGTCTGTTTCTTGTATTATAAAATGAGAAGACAAACTTTTGATTGATAAGAATATACCTGAAAAACTACTTGGTGAAGTTACTCATATGTTTATGTGGAAGCCATTATTATATTATTTTATTTTTGTTGACTACTAGAGCGCGTTGTATTCTTCTTCGTCTATAAAAAAGAAAATTTAAAAATAGTCCTACTATTTAGAAAATTCTTAATCTCTTTAAATAACCACACCAATCAAACATTCCAAATGTTACAGTTTTTGTAATTTTAATAAAGATACATTACAGCTTGAATCTTATCTATTACATTCTGGATATATGTAGGGACTGAAATTGCATCAGAAAATAATGAACTGAATCAGTTGAAGGCAATGATGAGGCTCACAATCTTCCTCTTGGAAGTGGAGAAGAATGCTCATTTCTAATACCATTATGTTGTGGTAAAGGTTAAAAAGAAACTGTCTGAGAAATGTTGAAAGCTAAATGTTTTCTTGTATGTACTAAATATCATAATCATTTGGGTACCTTACTGTTCTTTCCTGGATTAAAAAAAAATTTACATTACAGTTCAAACAAGGTACTTTATTTTTTACTATTTCATATCCTTTAAGTCCTAGCTAATGTCATAGCAAGCATGTGCTTTGTAACAACTTGAAGTTTGCTTCTTCAGAAAATCTAGTGAGAACAATGAAAGAAACATAGTACTGTCCAGTCTTAAATGGTAAAAATGCATATTATCTACTGCAGTTTAACCACAGGACTTGCTTTCAAAATCAGTTACTGAGTCATTTATTACTAATCATATTAACGTGGCTAAATTCTTACAAAAAGGATGATCATGCTTAGGTTTTGAATTTGGAAAATTGAAACTTAGGCATGTTCTATACATACCTAATACTAACATGCTATTTAATCGTTTAATCTGTTTTTGCTGATAATTTGTTCTAATGTCCTGGACCTACATCATCTATACCAACGGCTATGCTTAACTCATTGTTTCAAAGTGTCTTTTAATGCTAAATCTTTTCTTTTCTTGTTCTTACTATTACTCATTAGTTTAGCTAACATTATTTGAAGTTTTGGTTAGCAAAACCAATACAGTAGGGTATGGAAGTATCTAGCAAACACAAGTCGATCATTAATGATACCACAGATCTGCCCTGAACTGCCTCACCACCTACTTCTATAATGAGAAAAAGAAATACAATCCTATTTCCTTTAAGGCAATGAGGATTCTAGGACAAATATCTAGTAATTGTCTTCCTGCTACAATGACTTTGTTTGCAATAACACAGAAATCGTGATTCAGAGAAGGAAGTATATTATCTTACAAAAATGAAATTCCCAAATGCCAAACAAGGTTTCTGCATTGTTGAGCGCTTTGGGGAAGTTGGGGCCTACACAATATTTTTGTTTATCCTACAGATAAACAGAAGAGGCTTTTCAGACAACATGGCTAAATTCTTTAATTTTATTGTCAAAGTATGGGAAACAAAAAGAAAGTTAGGTAATGACACATTTGAAAATTGTAACATACATTTCCTTAATCTGGGCCTAATAATAGCCCTTGTTTCTACCTGTGAACATCAAGAAATTTCCTCCACCACACACAGGGCTGTGTAGTAATTGGCAAATATGTCAGGACTAGGTGATTCTTTCTTAAGCTAAACAGATATAGAGGAGAGAGACAGAGACAGAGACAGAGACACAGAAACAGAGACACAGAGAGAAAACAGAGATAGAAAGACAGAGACAGAAAGAAACAGAGAAAGACAGACAGGGAGACAGACAGAGACAAAGACAGAGAATGAATATGCAGATAAACTTTGAACAGAAAAAAAAAGTAGTTTCAGAAATATTCCAAAGTTATTTTTTTTTAGGATTTTTTTTTGAGACAGGGTTTCTCTGTGTTGCCCTGGCTTTACTGGAACTCACTCTGTAGACCAGGCTGGCCTTGAACTCAGTGCTGGGATTAAAGGCATGCACCACCACGCCCGGCTACTCCAAAGTTATTTTTAAGAAAGGATTATTAAATTTTAAGTATTAGATTTATCTGATTCCAATTTACTTGTACTTCCTTATTGTAAAGATTAGGCCAATAATTAGGGAGCTTTGTGATAAGACATATTCATGAATTTTTGCATGGATAAATTATTTATTATTATTTTCATATGTCAAATGAGTTTAAATTTTCACATGTTTTTGATAGCATTTAATAAGAAAATATATAATATATTTTAAATGATTAAAAATGCCTGATTGTTGATTTTTATATATTACATAAATGACATCGAGAGCCAATCCTTTAGATGAGTCATGGATTTGAGAAATGAGGCAAAAAAAATCTTATAATTTAAGAATCAAATGCAAAAATGGATATAAGTTTCACTCTAAATATTCTAGGCTAGGTTCTACAACATAAGATATTGTATTAAAATTGAGTGTGTGGAGAGATAGAAGAAAGTGAGGGAGAGGGAAGGAGGGAGAAAAGGAAGAAGAGAGGAAGGGAAGTTTAAATTCAGTGGCACTCTTAGAATACAGGATACTTCTGGGTCCAGTAGCTTTGGAGTGTAAACAGCATCCATAGTACTCTGCTTTAGTCACCTGCTACACCGTGAAGCATCTGTTAATCTCTTGCTAATTTTTTTACCTGGCAAATTCTGGCCAAGACAACAAAAGCAACAAATGCAAGTATTTAAGAAATATTTTCTGATCTTTATTTTCTAAAATTAATTGTGCACATTTTACCTGATAATTTTTGTATAATTCATCCACACAAATACTCATATACAAAGTTGTTTGCTAGAATTAAATGAATTTGAATGACATTCTAAAAATTCTATATTAAATAATATTTGGTTATGTTTCTTTGTTTTTAATTTTTTGATATATTCTATATTTACATTTCATTTCCCTTTTTCTGGTTCCCCGTGCCCCAAAGATCCCACATGCCCTTTTCCCTCCCCCCTGCTCCCCTATCCAACCCTTCCCAATTCCCTGTTCTGGTATTCTCCTACACTGATGCTTTGATCCTTTCCAGCACCAGTGTCCATTCCTTCTTTTAAGTCAGATATCATTTGATATATGGATTGTGTCTTTGGTGTCCCAAGAGTCTAGGCTACTATCCACTTACCAGTGAGTACATACCATGGGTATTCTTTTGAAACTGGGTTACCTCACTTAGTATGATGTTCTCCAGCTCCATCCATTTCTATAAGAATTTCATGAATTCAGTGTTTCTAATAGCTGAATAGTACTCCATTGTGTATATATACCACATTCTTTGTATCCATTCCTCCATTGAGGGACATCTGGGTTCTTTCCAGATTCTGGCTATTATAAATAAGGCTGCTATGAACATAGTGGAGCATGTGTCCTTATTGCATGCTGGGGAATCTTCTGGGTATATTCCCAGGGGTGGTATGGCTGGGTCCTCCGGAAGTATCATGTCCAGTTTTCTGAGGAACCACCAGACTGATTTTCAGAGTGGTTGTACCAGCTTGCAGTCCCAACAGCAGTGGAGGAGTGTTCCTCTTTCTCCACATCCTCACCAACACCTGATGCCTCCTGAGTTTTTGATCTTAGCCATTCTGACTGGTGTGAGGTGAAATCTCAGGGTTGTTTTGATTTGCATTTCTCTAATGACTAATGATGTTGAACATTTTTTAAGGTGTTTCTCAGCCATCCGAATTTCTTCAGATGAAAGTCTTTGTTTAGCTCTGTACCCCATTTTTTGATAGGGTTTTTTGGTTTTCTGGGGTCTAACTTCTTGAGTTCTTTGTATACATTGGATAATAGCCCTCTTTCAGATGTGGGGTTGATGAAGATCTTTTCCCAATTTGTTGGTTGCTGATTTGTCCTTTTGACAGTGTCTTTTGCTTTACAGAAACTATGTAACTTTATGAAGTCTGATTTGTCTATTCTTGCTCTTAGAGCATAAGCAATTGGTGTTCTGTTCAGGTATTTTCCCCCTGAGCCAATGTCCTCAAGGGTCTTCCCCAGTTTCTTTTCTATTAGTTTTAGTGTGTCTGGTTTTATGTGGAGGTCCTTGATCCACTTGGAGTTGAGCTTAGTGCAAGGAGATAAGAGTGGATCAATTCTCATTCTTCTGTATGTTGACCTCCTTTGAGACAGCACCATCTGTTGAAAAGGCTATCTTTTTTCCACTGGATGTTTTCAGTTCCTATGTCGAAGATTAATTGGCCATAGATGTGTGGCTTCAAATCTGGGTCTTCAATCCTATTCCATTGATCCACCTCCCTGGCACTGTACCAATACCATGCAGTTTTTAACACTACTACTCTGTAGTATTGCTTGAGTCTGGGATATTGATTCCCCCAGAAGTTCTTTTACTGTTGATGATAGTTTTAGCTATCCTGGGTTGTTTGTTATTCCAGATGAATTTGAGAATTGCTCTTTCTAACTCTATGAAGAACTGAGTTGGGATTTTGATGGGGATTGCTTTGAATCTGTATATTGGGTTTGGCAAGATTGCCATTTTAACTATATTAATCCTGCCAACCAATGAACATGGAAGATTTTTCCATTTTCTGATGTCTTCTTCAATTTCCCTCTTCAGAGACCTGAAGTTTTTGTCATGTAAATCTTTCACTTGTTTGTTTAGAGTCACACCAAGAAACTTTATATTATTTGTGGCTATTGTGAATGGTGTCATTTCCCTCATTTGTTTCTCGGCCTGCTTATCCTTTGCATATAGGAAGGCTACTGATTTGCTTGAGTTGATTTTATAACCAGACACGTTGCTGAAGTTGTTTATCTGCTGTAGGAGTTCTATGGTGGAGTTTTTTGGGTCACTTAGGTATGCTATCATATCATCTGCGAATAGTGATAGTTTGACTTCTTCCTTTCCAATTTGTATCCCTTTGACTTCCTTATGTTGTTCAATTGCTCTAGCTAGTACCTCAAGTACTATAATGAAAAGATATGGTGAGAGGGGGCAGCCTTGTCAAATCCCTGATTTTAGTGGGAGTGCTTCAAGTTTCTCTCTGTTTAACTTGATGTTGGCTATTTGTCTGCCGCAAATTGCTTTTACTATATTTAGGTATGGGCCTTGAATTCTTATTCTTTCCAAGACTTTTAGCATGAAAGAGTGCTGAATTTTGTGAAATGATTTTTCAGCATGCAATAAGATGACCATGTGGTTTTTTCCTTTGAGTTTCTTTATGTAGTGAATTATGTTGATGGATTTCTGTATAGAACCATGCCTGCATCCCTGGGATGAAGCCAACTTGATCATGGTGAATGATCATTTTGATGTGTTTTTGGATTCAATTGGCAAGAATTTATGTTATATTTATCAGACTTATGGTCACTTGATCTTTGATAAAGGAGCTATAACCATCCAGTGGAAAAAAGATAGCCTGTTCAACAAATGGTGCTGGTTCAACTGGAGGTCAACATGCAGAAGAATGCGAATTGACCCACTCTTATCTCCTTGCACTAAGCTCAACTCCAAGTGGATCAAGGACCTCCACATAAAACCAGACACACTGAAGCTAATAGAAAAGAAACTGGGGAGGACCCTGGAGGACATAGGCACAGGAGGAACTTTTCTGAACAGAACACCAATAGCTTATGCTCTAAGATCAAGAATTGACAAATGGGACCTCATAAAATTACAAAGTTTCTATAAGGCAAAGGACATGGTCAGAAGGACAAAACAGCCATCAACAAATTGGGAAAAGATCTTCACCAACCCTCCATCCGATGGGGCTAATATCCAATATATACAAAGAACTCAAGAAGTTAGACCTTAAAGAACCAAATAACCCTATCAAAAAAATGGGGTACAGAGCTAAACAAAAAAAAATTTCACCAAAAGAAATTCGGATGGCCGAGAAACATCTTAAGAGATGTTCAACATCATTAGTCATCAGGAAAATGCAAATCACAACAACCCTGAGATTCTACCTCACACAAGTCAGAATGGCTAAAATTAAAATCTCAAGAGTCAACAGGTGCTGGTGAAGATGTGGAGAAAGAGGATCACTCCTCCATTATTGGTTGGACTGCAAGATGGTACAACCGCTCTGGAAATCAGTCTGGCAGTTCCTCAGAAAATTGGGGATGACACTTCCAGAGGACCCCGTCATACTACTCCTGGGCATATACCCAGAGGATTTTCCTGCATACAATAAAGACACATGCTCCACTATTTTCATAGCAGCCTTATTTTTAATAGCTAGAATTTGGAAGGAGCCCAGATGTCCCTCAAAGGAAGAATGGATACAGAAAATGTGGCATATTTATACTATGGAATATTACTCAGCAATTAAAAATAATATATTCTTGCAATGTGTAGGCAAATGTTTGGATGTGGAAAATATCATCTTAAGTGAGTTAACCCAATCACAAAAGAATACAGATGAAATGCAATCATTGATAAGTGGATATTAATGAGCCCAGAAACTATGAATAGTCAAGGCACATTTAGCAAGTCAAAAGATTCCCAAGAAGAAGAAGGAGAGGCCCCTGGTCCTGAAAGGACTGGATCCAGTTTTGTAGGAGAGTACCAGAACAGAACAGAGAAATGTTGGGGTATTGATTGGGGAATAGGCTGGGGTGGGGTGGGGGATGAGGACATATGGGACATATGGTAAGGGGAGAACTGGGAAAGGGGAAAGCCTTTGGAATGTAAACAAAGAATATAGAAAATTTTAAAAAAAGAATTTAATTGAGTATTTTCACATCGATGTTCATAAGGGAGATTGTTCTGAAGTTCTCTTTCTTAGTTGGGTCTTTGTGTGGTTTTGGTATCAGGGTAATTGTGGCTTCATAGAATGAGTTGGGTAGTGTTCCTTCTGTTTCTATTTTGTGGAATAGTTTGAAGAGTATTGGTATTAGGTCTTTTTTGAAGGTCTGATAGAATTCTTCACTAAAACCATCTGGTCCTGTGCTTTTTTTGGTTGTAAGACTTCCTATGACCTCTTGTATTTCTTTGGGGGTTATGGGACTGTTTAGGTGATCTATTAGATTATGATTTAATTTTGGTATTTGGTATCTGTCTATGAAATTGTCCATTTACTCCAGATTCTCCAGTTGTGTTGAGTATAGGCTTTTGTAGTAGGATCTGATGTTTTTTTTGAATTTCCTCAATTTCTGTTGTTATATCTCCCTTTTCATTTCTAATTTTGTTGATTTGAATACTGTCTCTGTGCCCTTTGGTAAATCTGTCTAGGGGTTTATCTATTTGTTCATTTTTCTCAAAGAACCAGCTCCAGATTTTGTTGATTCTTTGTATGGTTCTCTTTGTTTCAACTTCATTGATTTCAGCCCTGAGTTTGGTGATTTCCTGCCTTCTACTCCTCCTGGGTGAAATTGCTTCTTTTTGTTCCAGAGCTTTCAGGTGTGCCATTAAGTTACTAATATATGCTCTCTCCTGTTTCTTTTTGGAGGCTCTCAGGACTGTGAGTTTTCCTCTTAGCACTGCTTTCATTGAGTCCCATAGATTTGGGTATATTGTGCCTTTATTTTCATTAAATTCTAAAAAGTCTTTGATTTCTTTCTTTATTTCTTCCTTGACTAAGTTATCATTGAGTAGAATATTATTCAGTCTCCATGTATATGAGAATTTTCTGTTGCTTTTGTTGCTATTGAAGAATACTCTTACTCCATGGTGATCCAATAGGAGGCATGGGATTAGTTCGATCTTTTTATATTTGTTGAGGTCTGTCTTTTGACCAATTATATGGTCGATTTTGGAGAAGGTACCATGAGGTGCTGAGAAAAAGGTAGACTCTTTTGCTTTAGGATGAAAGGTTTTACATATATCTGTTAGATCCAATTGGTCCAAAGTTTCAATGAGTTTCCCCATGTCCCTGTTTAGTTTCTGTTTCCTGATTGGTCCATTGAGGACAGTGGAGTTTTGAGGTCCCCCACAATTATTGTGTTAGGTACAATGTGTGCTTTGAGCTTTAGTAAAGTTTCTTTTACGAATGAGGGTGCCCTTGTATTTGGAGCATAGATGTTTAGAATTGTGAGTTCTTCTTGGTGGATTTTTCCTTTGGGCAGCAAGAAGTGACCTTCTGCATCTCTTTTGATGACTTTAGGTTGAAAGTCAATTTTATCTGATATTAGTATGGCTATTCCAGCTTGCTTCCTGTGACCATTTGCTTGCAAAATTGTCTTCTAGCCTTTTACTCTAAGGTAGAGTTTGTCTTTGACCCTGAGATGTGTTTCCTGTATGAAGCAAAATGTAGGGTCCTGCTTCCATATCCAGTCTGTTAGTCTATGCCTTTTTATTGGAGAATTGAGTCCATTGATATTAAAAGATATTAAGAAATAGTAATTATTTCTTCCTGTCATTTTTGATGTTTCTAAGAGATAAAACAGGACTGGAGAGATGGCTCAGAGTTTAAGATCACTGACTACTCTTCCAGAGGTCTTGACTTCAATTACCAGCAACCACATGGTGGCTCACAAACATCTTTAGTGAGGTCCAATGGTCTCTTGTGGTGTGTCTGAAGACAGCTGCAGTGTACTCATATATATTCAATTAATATTTTTAAAAAGAGAGAAAAAAACTATCATCTGAAACATGGTCTCAGCATACATTTATATATTGAGTAGAATAACTGAATTATTTGAAGCACATATTAAATATACACCACTATTTTAGAAACTATTTCTAGATGAGGTGTTGCATCTGGCTTAAAGGTGTTAATGTCCTGAAATTGCAATTGTGCTTTCATTTGAATTATCTAATTGGGGATCACTTCCTCTCAGATTATACTGGGTTTTGGGGTTTTTTATTTGTTTGTTTTTGGTTTCTTTTTGTTTGTTTTGTGTTTTTTCTTTTATTATTGATTCACATTTAGGAGTGATTTTTCTTATTTTCATTTTAACTTATTGTTTTAGTAAGCACACTATTCAAAGAAACACTATGTAAATGACAAATCTTCCAATCACTATTTTGCTTTTTTTATTTCTCTGTTTTTAACTTTGGATTTTAATACATAAAAACTTTATGAACTTTTAAAACCCACAGGCTCTTATTTAGTATAGGCTGGCCCTCAAATTCATCTGAGGTTAGTTTGTCTTAAATGCTTTCTCTTCTTGCTTTCAGCTTCCAAGTGCTGCAATTATAGGTACGTTTCATGCTTGGCTCATCTTGAAAAATTCTGTAGGATAATGTACAAATACAAAGTGTATTAAATGTGTCACTGGTGTCAACATGCTTGCAGATTCCTCCTACTCAAGTATGGACACAAAATATTTTCTAGATAGTTTAAATAAATGTCATCTGTCTAAACTATGTTTCTACTCTGTTGTGGTTCTTCTTAGTACACAATAGTTTATAATTTTTGTTTATTATGTTTTCTTTTTTATCTGAGTTTGATATTTGCATATCAATGTGTAGTGCATTACCCTTCAGGATAACTGAAGAATGGATCCCACATAGTTAACCAAGAGTAGAAAACTGGATAAGGAAAAAGTGTAATTGATAACAGAACTTTCAGGTGCAAGAATTAGATTCTGCTCCAAGAAGACATGTGCTTTGTAATATAAACTCAATGCCTAGCATAGAATATCTTCATTCACCCATAAACAATCACTAAAATTTTGTCTCAGGGTTGTTAAAAACAAACAAAAATAAAGCACTTGATGTTAGGAGGGGGATAGATTAGAAGACACAAAGGACAAGTGGAAGGAGTTAATAGTAAGTGGATATGATTAAAATAAATTAAATATATATACAAAAATTTTGGAGGTGAAATAATAAATTAATAAAGTTTAACAAATACAAATATTTTTCTTTTTAGTTATTTTTTAAAACAGATCAACTCAAGGATATATTTGTATATTATTATGTAGTAAACACGATTCCTGAGTACTCACAGTTTCCTATATCTACTTTCAAATGAAAATGTGAAGTCTACATGAACTTTAAAAGTCAGAGAGTCATTGAATTCTAAAAAGTCTTTGATTTCTTTTTTTATTTCTTCCTTGACCAAGGTGTCATTGAGTAGAGTATTGTTCAGTTTCCATGTGTATGTGGGCTTTCTGTTGTTTTTGTTGTTATTGAAGACCACTCTTACTCCATGGTGATCTGATAGGAGGCATGGGATTAGCTCGATCTTCTTGTATTTGTTGACATCTGTCTTGTGACCAATTATATGGTCTATTTTGGAGAAGGTACCATGTGGAGCTGAGAAAAAGGTATATTCTTTAGCTTTAGGATGAAATGTTCTATATATATCTGTTAAATCCAGTTGGTCCAGAGTTTCAATTAGTTTCACTGTGTCCCTGTTTAGTTTCTGCTTTCCTGATCTGTCCATTGAAGAGAGTGGAGTCACCCACAATTATTGTGTTAGGTGTAATGTGTGCATTAAGCTTTAGTAAGGTTTCTTTTACGAATGAGGGTGCCCTTGCATTTGGAGCATAGATGTTCAGTATTGAGAGCTCTTCTTGGTGGATTTTCCCTTTGGCCAGCAAGAAGTGACCTTCTGAGTCTCTTTTGATGACTTTAGGTTGGAAGTCAATTTTATCTGATATTAGAAAGGCTGAAGGGACACTGCCCAACTCATTCTTTGAAGCCACAATTACGCTAATACCTAAACCACAAAAAGATCCAACAAAGAAAGAACTACAGGCCAATTTCTCTTATGACTATAGATGCAAAAATACTAAATAAAATTCTTGCTAACCGAATCCAAGAGCACATCAAAACGATCATCCACCATGATCAAGTAGGCTTCATCCCAGGGATGCAGGGATGGTTCAATATACGAAAATCCATCAATGTAATCCACTACATAAACAAACTGAAAGAAAAAAAACCACATGGTCATCTCATTAGATGCTGAAAAAGCATTCGACAAAATTCAGCATCCTTTCATGCTAAAAGTCTTGGAAAGAGCAGGAATTCAAGGCCCATACCTAAACATAGTAAAAGCAATCTACAGCAAACCAGTAGCCAACATCAAAATAAATGGAGAGAAACTTGAAGCATTCCCACTAAAATCAGGGACTAGACAAGGCTGCCCTCTCTCTCCATATCTTTTCAATATAGTACTTGAAGTTCTAGCAAGAGCAATTAGACAACATAAGGAAGTCAAAGGGATACAAATAGGAAAGGAAGAAGTGAAACTATCATTATTTGTAGACGATATGATAGTTTACCTAAGCGACCCAAAAAACTCCACCAGAGAACTTCTACAGCTGATAAACAACTTCAGCAAAGTGGCAGGTTATAAAATTAACTCAAGCAAGTCAGTGGCCTTCTTGTACTCAAAGGACAAGCAGGCTGAGAAAGAAATTAGGGAAATAATACCCTTCACAATAGCCACAAACAACATAAAGTATCTTGGCGTAACTCTAACCAAACAAGCGAAATATCTGTACAACAGGAACTTCAAGTCCTTGAAGAAAGAAATCGAAGAAGACCTCAGAAGGTGGAAAAATATTTCTTGCTCCTGGATTGGCAGGATCAATATAGTAAAAATGGCCATCTTGCCAAAAGCAATATACAGATTCAATGCAATCCCCATCAAAATCCCAACTCAATTCTTCATAGATCTAGAAAGAGCAATTCTCAAATTCAGTGGAGCAACAAAAAACCCAGGATAGCTAAAACTATTCTCAACAATAAAAGGACTTCTGGGGGAATCAATATCCCTGACCTCAAGCAGTACTACAGAGCAATTGTGTTAAAAACTGCATGGTATTGGTATAGCAACAGACAAGCAGATCAATGGAACAGGATTGAAGACCCAGAAATTAACCCACAGACTTATGGTCACTTGATCTTTGATAAAGGAGCCACAACCATCCGGTGGAATAAAGATAGCCATTTCAACAAATGGTGCTGGTTCAACTGGAGGTCAACATGTAGAAGAATGTGAATTGACCCACTCTTATCTCTTTGCACTAAGATCAACTCCAAGTGGATCAAGGACCTCCACATAAAACCAGACACACTGAAACTATTAGAAAAGAAACTTGGGAAGACCCTGGAGGACTTGGGCACAGGGGAAAAGTTCCTGAACAGAACACCAATAGCTTATGCTCTAAGATCAAGAATCGACAAATGGGACCTCATAAAATTACAAAGTTTCTGCAAAGCAAAGGACACTGTCAGAAGGACAAAATGGCAACCGACAAAGTGGGAAAAGATCTTCACCAACTCCACATCCGACAGAGGGCTAATATCCAATATATACAAAGAACTCAAGAAGGTAGACACCAAAGAACCAAATAACCCTATCAAAAAATGGGGCACAGAGCTAAACAAAGAATTTTCACCAGAAGAAATTCGGATGGCCAAGAAACACCTTAAAAGATGTTCAACATCATTAGTCATCAGGGAAATGCAAATCAAAACAACCCTGAGATTCCACCTCACACCAGTCAGAATGGCTAAGATTAAAAACTCGAGAGACAACAAGTGCTGGCGAGGATGTGGAGAAAGAGGAACACTCCTCCACTGTTGGTGGGATTGCAAAATGGTAAAACCACTCTGGAAATCAGTTTGGCGGTTCCTCAGAAAATTGGGCATGTCACTTCCAGAGGACCCTGGCATACCACTCCTGGGCATATACCCAGAGTATTCCCCTGCATGCAATAAGGACACATGCTCCACTATGTTTATAGCAGCCTTGTTTATAATAGCCAGAAATTGGAAGGAGCCCAAATATCCCTCAAATGAGGAATGGATACAGAAAATGTGGTATATTTATACAATGGAATACTACTCAGCGATTAAAAATAATGAATTCATGCAATTTTTAGGTAAATGGTTAGACATGGAAAATATCATCCTGAGTGAATTAACCCAATCACAAAAGAATGCACATGAAATGCAATCACTGATAAGTGGATATTAATGAGCCCAGAAGCCCTAAATACTCAAGACACAAATAGTAAGTCAAATGATTCCCAAGAAGAAGAAAGGAGAGGACCCTGGGCCTGTAAAGATTGCATCCAGTTTTGTAAATAAACCGAGGGGGGAGGGGGAATGATTGGGGAACAGTTGGGGGGGGGGAGAGGAACTATGGGAAGTATGGTGGGTGGGAACTGGGAAAGGGGAAAGCCTTTGGAATGTAAACATAGAACATAGAAAATAAAAATTAAAAAAAAAAGTCAGAGAGTCAGTATCTACCTAAATGAAGTAGGCGATACATGCATATATCCCAACCTTGAGAGTAACTTAAGATATAGAGAAAGATGCTGTGAAATGAGACCAAACAGATTCAAAGCAGTAAGGGCAGGTACTTTTGAAGATTCTATGAATACATATGAGCATATATTTATAAAGTAACTTAGAAACTGCATACTAAACAATGCAAAAGATATGAATATACTAAAATAAATTAATATAAAATAGCATTGTTTTACATAATAATCTTCTGATTATTAAAATGCATCGGGAGGTGAGGAAATGACAGTAGACTAATTGAGGGAGATATTTTAATGCCAAATAACCTCAGAAATGCTGTGACCTTGGGGATATCATCCATCTAGAAAAGATTAGGAAGGATAAAGAAAGGCTAAGAAAGGGAAGAGGAGAGGAGAGGGAAGCAGAGGAGAGGACAAGGGGAAGAGAGGGAAGGGAGTGGACAGGAGAGAAGGGGAGAGTAGATTTCAATGAATATGTCCTAACAAATTGTATTTTTTTTGAAGTGTGTTGCCTTTTTGAAAAAAGAGATCTTTCTAATTCTCAAATTCATCTGGAATAACAAAAAACCCAGGATAGCTAAAACTATCATCAACAGTAAATGAACTTCTGGGGAATCAATATCCCAGACCTCAAGCAATACTACAGAGCAGTAGTGTTAAACACTGCATGGTATTGGTACAGTGACAGAGAAGTGGATCAATGGAATAGGATTGAAGACCCAGAATTGAACCCACACATATATGGCCAATTGATATTCGACAAAGGAGCTGAAAACTTCCAGTGGAAAAAAGATAGCCTTTTCAACAAATGGTGCTGGCTCAACTGGAGGCCAACATGCAGAAGAATGAGAATTGATCCACACTTATCTCCTTGCACTAAGCTCAACTCCAAGTGGATCAAAACAAGACACACTAAAACTAATATAAAAGAAACTGTGGAAGACCCTTGAGTACACTGGCTCAGGGGGAAAATTCCTGAACAGAACACCAATTGCTTATGCTCTAAGAGCAAGAATAGACAAATGGGAACTCATAAAATTACAAAGTTTCTGTAAGGCAAAAGACACTGTCAAAAGGACAAATCGGCAACCAGCAAATTGGGAAAAGATCTTCACCAACCCCACATCTGACAGAGGTCTAATATCCAATGTATACAACGAACTCAAGAAGTTAGACCCCAGAAAAACAAATAACCTTATCCAAAAATGAGGTACAGAGCTAAACAAAGACTTTTCACCTGAAGAAATTTGGATGGCTGAAAAACACCTTAAAAAAATGTTCAACATCATTAGTCATTAGAGAAATGCAAATCAAAACAACCCTGAGATTTCACCTCACACCGGTTAGAATGGCTAGAATTAAAAACTCAGAAGACATCAGGTGTTGGCGAGGATGTGGAGAAAGAGGAACACTCCTCCACTGCTGGTGGGACTGCAAGCTGTTACAACCACTCTGGAAATCATTCTGGTGGTTCCTCAGAAAACTAGACATGATACTTCCGGAGGATCCAGCCATACCTCTCCTGGGAATATACCAAAAAGATTCCCCAGCATGCAATAAGGATATGCTCCTCTATGTTCATAGCAGCCTTATTTATAATAGCCAGAATCTGGAGAGAACCCAGATGTCCCTCAATGGAGGAATGGATACAAAAAAATGTGGTATATATACACAATGGAATACTATTCAGCCATTAGAAACAATGAATTCATGAAATTCTTAGCGAAATGGATGGAGCTGGAGAACATCATACTAAGTGAGGTAACCCAGTCTCAAAAGAATGCCCATGATATGCAGTCACTGATAAGTGGATATTAGCCTAGAATCTTGGGACTTTAAACACACAATTCTCATACCAAATGATGTCTGACAAGAAGAAAGGAATGGACACTAGTGCTGGAAAGGATCAAAGCATCAGTGTAGGGGAATACCAGAACAGGGAGGTGGGAAGGGGTGGATGAGGGAGCAGGGGGAAGGAAAAGGGCATGTGGGACTTTACAGGGGGTGGGGAAACACAAAAGGGAAATGAAATGTAAATATAGAATATATCCAATAAAAATTTTTTTGACAAAAAAAAAGAGATCTGTATTTCTATGTGGAGAGCTTTTGGGGCCACCTTGTAGGAATTTGGTATGTATCTGACATTGGGTTATGACACAGGAAATAGGCTCATATTAAGGATATTTAAATTTGGGCTAATACAAAGCTCAAGGCAATCTCAGCTGAGGAGTGTGTGGCTATCTTTTTACCTTGGTCATCCTGATAAGACCCTAGAATCTTTGTTTCTTAACTACTTTGTTTATGCCTCTGGAGTGCCCATATTCTTTGCATGAACTTAGAAGGGTATAAAAGCAGATTGGAAAAAAAATAAACCCACTTAAGCCTCAGCCCTGGCCAGAGTCCTGTTATAATGTGCCTAATTGTCTTTTCAATCTTTTTTTTTTCAATCCTTGCTTCTTCCCTTGAGACCCAGTTGATTGACAAAGCTGGCTTGGTTGTTTCTATGTTAACTGTCACATGGAGAAAGGCATATGGTCCCTTGCCAGTTTGGTAAAATAACCTTTTGAGGGTGTTTATTAAACACATACTGGCTCAGTATACATAAGTGAGAAAGCCTGAGCTGTAAGTAGAGGTCTGAGAGTTGGGAGCTACCGAGCTATATGCTTAAGCACCCCACACACCCCCACACACACAAGTGTATAAATAGAGGCAAGTCTCTGCTATCCACAATTTGAGAAGGTCTGTTAGTTCACACAACTTTTAGCAGGCAAAAGATCTACATGCTGTAGAAGATCTTGGAACAAATAGGAGCTGGTGTCAGCATGAAATAACTCTCCCTGTTTAACACCAAGGTTCTTAGGTGGTTTATTATGGTGTTTGACCCTAGTAAAGTTAAGCATTACATGATCCCTAAATGTTAAAATAGCCAACTTTAGTTTGTTAGAAATGCAAGTTAATGGAACTGGCAATTTAATTCATACTAGTACAGTTTGAAACATCATAAAACAGTATTATCAGCTTCTGAGACATTTGAAACTGTAGGAACTCATAGCAAATGCCAATATAAAATTATGAATCCTGTTTGGAAAGCTTTAAATGCCTGAGTACATTTGAATACATTCATAAAGCAAAGGATAATGTTCATTGTAGATGGTTTTATATCAGAGAAAGAGCACATGGACATTAGGAAAATAAAAGCTTTTTTATTTCATTTTGTTTTTAAACAGTTGTTTATTTTATGTGCATGCGTGTGTTGCTTGAATGTATGTCTGTGCATTTTGTGTTTACTAACCCAGAAAAGGATGTTTAGATCCCTTGAAACTAGGCTACAGAGGGCTGGGAACCACCATGCAGAAACATATACCATGCTAAAAGCTTAGGTATTGGCATATTTATAATAGTGGAAATTAGGAATAGTTTTCCTATAAAATTAAAATTAGTAGGAAAAAATATTATAAAACCTATTGTTATAATGTCTTTACTCTATTCTCCTTTTATTCTATTTGGTCTTATCCTCTGAGATTCTATCTATAGCTCAGCGGTAGCTATAAGTAGCAGCATATTCTATACAAGACACCAAATATTTATAAGACAAAAAAAGAAGCTGACAGTTTAATTTCAAGTTACAAATCTCCCTTTGCATAGTACATGTGATAATAGACATATAGACACAGTATCACCTATAGAATATTTATGAGACAAATATTTTTCTCATACATAAACATTATCCTACCTGCATCAAGTTAGTGCCATATGTTTCAACAAAGTATTTGATAATGCCTGAATGTGAAATACAATGCATTAAAAATTCTTTCATGTATCAGGTATTTTAAAAAATTATACAAAAATCAGTATAAAATTTATTTTGCTATTAAAGGTGGGTACTCAAAAGTTAATATAGCTGTTATGTGTGTGCTTTTCACCAACATACTTTCGTTTATAAATATCAGCAATTAGAAATGTAATACTATTCTTGAGTAATTAATCATTTTTACTTTTTATTAAGAAAGCTTATATATCAACTTCTAATAAGACAAAGTTTTCATGAAGTCCATAATTAAAATTTAAAAGAAAGAAGAGGGGAATTACTTTTTTAGATGACTTAACCAAGCAGCACAAAATCCAACCATACCTTCTAACCATGCATTAGAAAAAAATCCCTAGTTTTATGTTAACACTTCAGTATTTATTATCTTTGTAGAGTATTTATATTTAAGTAATCAAATAAAAAGACATAATTTATTATATTGTTAAGATAGTATAATATCCACAGTTGTGTTTCTACTTTGAGAAATATTCAGGTTTAAGGAAATTAGATTTTTTCTATTCATAGTACTCTCTCAATTCTTTAGTTATTTTAAAAAATATTTAAAATTTTGATATTATAACAATTAGCTATATAATTTTCACCTTCCTTCCCTTCCTTTCAGACTATCCCATGTACTACTGCTCTTTCAAATTTATAACTTCTTTATTTAAAAAATGTTACATGTATATGGGCATCTCTCTGTGTTTGTGAGTGTGTGTTTCTCTCTCTCTCTCTCTCTTTCTCTCTCTCTCTCTCTCTCTCTCTCTCTCTCTGTGTGTGTGTGTGTGTGTGTGTGTGTGTGTGTGTGTGTGCTTAAACGCATAAATAGAACATGAGCTGAACACTGAGAGTAATGTAAGGCTAGCTTTAGAAAATTAGCCTCCAGCTATATGCTGACAGTTATCAGTGATTACAAAACTTGACTTCTAGCATTTCCTATTCCCTCTAGGGTCTCTATGGATTCCTGGCCATGATATTACTAGCTGTATGTTTGTTTCAAAGATAGGAGCATATGTAATTATTTTAGGAAAAGGTAACCCATGCTTTAACTTATGACCAAAAAGAAATAAAATGCTTAAATATGATAGTAAATGTAAGTGACCCTAGAGAACTTCTACAGCTGATAAGCCCTTTCAGCAAGTTGACTGGATTTATGATTAACTAAAGTAAAGAGTGGAAAAGAAAAAAGTCAGTAGCCCTCCTATATACAAATGACAAATAGGCTCAGAAAGAAATCAGGAAAATAATCTCTTCCACAAAGGTCTCAAAGAATATAAAACATTTTGCAATAACTCTAACAAAGGACTTGAAAAACTCATTTGATTAAAAATTTCTAGTTTTTGAAGAAAGAAATTGAAGAAAAATTCAAAGATGGAAAAACTCCTAAGCTGTATGATTAACAATAAAAAATGACCTTGCTACCAAAAGTAATTTGCAGATGCATCACAATCCCCATCAAAATTTCAATGCAATTCTGTACAGACCTTGAAAGGACATTACTAAACTTCCCATGGAAAAACAAAAATCCCAGGATAGCTAAAACTTTCCTGCATAATTAAAGAACTTTTGGAGGGATTCTTCTAATAGTATCCTTCAAATGAAGATGTAGAACTCTCAGCTTCTCCTTCACCATGGCTGCCTGGATGCTTCCATGTGCCTCCTTGATGATACCAGACTGAACCTCTGAAACTATCCAGTTGCCCCTGATGAGAAGATGATCATATATATGAGTGAGAACTATGTAATCCTTGTTGTACAATTTCACTGGTCAATTAAAGGCTAGATCCTGTAATTCTGCAATTGAAGAAGAAACATGTTACTTGAGGATCAATTAAGGGATTGCAGGTAGAGAGAAAAGAAGAAAGAATTTAGAAGTGGAGGAGGTCTCCATGAGAAGAGATGGACATTGCCAGACAAAACAGCAAGTAAAAGGGGCATATGTTTTGCTTATAGATAAGGCTAGAAGATAACTGAGCATAGCTCTGAACCTCCACAACCAAGGCTGATGTTTTCTTAATAAAATAACTGGCCTTCCAGTTTCTGTCTGCAGCCAGAGCTGATCCAGTGCCACAGCACTCCATACCCAAGTACCTCCAGGAGAGATCTAGTCTCCAAGGAGTGCTGGCACACCTGTGAGCACAGGTAATACCATCATTTCTGCTCAAATTCCTGACCCAAGAAAGACCAGCCCAGAGTCATCAGTACACAGGAACCAAGGAATAGCCAGGGACAGGATCTTTCAGGTTTCATTCTGTGCCCGGGAGCTGACTCTGTGCCACAGCTCTGTATATCCCAATTCTTCCTTGAGAGAACTGGTCTCCTGGGAGTACTGACACAAAGGCTTGTAGGAGGGACAAGCTACAGTCAGAAACAGCAAGGTCAGCTAACAACAGAGATATCTGTTGGCAATAAGCACCGGCAAGAATATAAACAACAGAAACCAAGGCTACTTGGCATCATCAGAATCCAGTTCTCCTATTACAGCAAGTTCTGGAAACCTCAGCACATCAGAAAAGCAAGACTCAGATTTAAAGTCAAACCTTATGATGATGATAAAGGACTTTAAGAAGGACATAAATACAGAAGAAACACAGGTAAACAGGAACAAGCCCTTAAAGAGGAAACACAAAAGTCCCTTTAAGAATTACAGGAAAACATAACCAAACTGGTGAAGGAATTGAACAAAACCATACAGGATCTAAAAAATGGAAATAGAAATGATATAGAAATCACAAAGCAGGCACTCCTGGAGATAGAAAACCTAGGAAAGATATCAGGAGTCATAAATGCAAGCATCACCAACAGATTACAAGAAATAGAAGAGAGAATCTCAGGTACAGAAGATATCATAGAAAACATTGACACAACAGTCAAACAAAATGCAAAATGCAAAAAGTTCCTAACCCCAAAACTCAAGGAAATCCAGGTGCATTTCGTGTATGCAGCAAATTGCTGGGTCCTGTTTACATATCCAGTCTGTTAGTCTATGTCTTTGTTTTGGGGAATGGAGTCCATTGAGAAAACCAACCTTAAGGATAATAGGTATAGAAGAGAGTGAAGATTCTCAACATAAAAGGCCAGTAAATATCTTCAACAAAATTATAGGAGAAAACTTTCCTAACCTAAAGAAAGAGATGACCATACATATACCAGAAGCCTACAGAATTCCAATTAGACTAGACCAGAAAAATTCCTCCCATCACATAATGGTCAAAACACCAAATATGCAAAACAAAGAATATTAAAAGCAGTAAGGAAAAAGGGTCATGTAAAATATAAAGGTGGACCTATAAGAGTTACACCAAATTTCTCAACAGATACTATGAAAGCTAGAAGATCCTGTGCAGATCTCATAGAGTCCCTAAGAAAACACAAATGCCAGCCCAGGCTTCTCTACCCAGCAAAACTCTTAATTACCACAGATGGAGAAACTAAAATACCCCATGAGAAAACCAAATTTATATAATATCTTTTCACAAATCCAGTCCTACAAAGGATTACAGATGGAAAACTCCAATACAAAGAGGGAAACTATACCCTAGAAAAAACAGAAAGTAATCTTCTTTCAACAAACTAAAAGAAGATAACCACACAAACATAAAAATAACATAACAGGAAGCAACAATCACTTTTCCTTAATATATCTTAACATCAACGGATTCCATTCCCCAAGAAAAAGACATTGACTAACAGACTGGATATGTAAACAGGACCCAGCAATTTGCTGCATACAGGAAATGCACCTCAGTGTCAAAGACAGACACTACTTCAAAGTAAAGGACTGGAAAACAATTTTCCAAGCAAATGGTCTTAAGAAACAAGCTGGAGTAACCCTTCTAATATCAAATAAAATTACTTTCTACCAAAATTTATCCAAAAAGATAAGGAAGGACACTTCATACTCATCAAATGAAAAATCTACCAAGAGGAACTCTCAATTCTGAACATCTATGATCCAAAAGCAAGGTTACCCGCATTCATAAAAGAAAGTTTACTAAAGCTCAAAGCACACATTGCAACTCACACAATAATAGTGGGAGATTTCAATACCCTATCCTCACCAGTGGACACATCATGGAAATGCAAACTAAGCAGAGACACAGTGAAACTAACAGAAGTTATGAACCAAATAGATTTAACAGATATCTATAGAACATTTCATCCTAAATCAAAAGAATATACCTTCTTTTCATAACCTCATGGTACCTTCTCCAAAATGACCATATATTCTGTCACAAAATACCAGGATATATACCCAGGATACCACAGATATAAGAAGATTGAAATAATCCTATGCATCCTATCAGGTCACCACGGAATAAGGCTGGTCTTCAATAACATCAATAACAACAGAAAGCCCACATACACAGGGAAGCCGAATACCAGATCTTAACCTCAGGGTACAATGCAATGAATCAGAGGCTTTAACTTATGCTTCACAGCTCCTGCTTCCAACACCAAGACAGTAACACACCAGGCATTGCTACCCCAGATTAAGTTAAAATGTGAAATGCTTGGGATGGTTTCTACTAAATGTTAATTACATTCTCCCATCAGAAAATGTGCAAAGTATTCTTGAAACATCAGAAATCATGAGCAGCCTCTATTGGCTTATTTTGTTTTGTAGATTAATAGATATATATCTATTGGATAGCTGGATGTATATATTGAAATTCTTTATGATTTAAAATGGACACATATCCTTGTATCCTGAAATATCTTGTAATTTCTTGACGACATTTAAAAAATCATTCAGTTTAGAAATTTTCTATATAATATGCACATCGACAATGATATAAGATGTAAACACCATGAATCTGCACACTGGTGATATGACATAAAAAACCAAATACATAAATAGATAGGTAGATGGGTAGATAGATAAATAAATTTAATACAATTATAATTATGATAACTGTAAGGTATGATATAAAAGGTATTATATAAATGATATTTTACATAACAGATAAATTCAGTGGGAACTCTGATACCATATATTTGAAGTATATGTAGGAAGAGTGCAGCTCCAAGCTGCTACCATTGGCACCCTTTTGTTCATTTATATATTTAATGTACTTATTTTTAATTTCTATGATTTTATTGTTCATTGTAATGTATTCTTTAGCCATGTTTCTCCCATTCCTCCTTTCTCTTTCTATTCTTTCATTAATTCCTTCATATACCTAGGCAATTTCTCTTTTACTTATATGGTATCTATGCATCACAGTTTTTCTTATCTATATGAAATCTAGGATCTATATATGGTAGAGCATGTGATATTTGCCTTTCTGTGTCTACTTAATTCACTTAATCTGAGAATACCTACTGTCATCCATTTTTTTCTGCTAATTATATAATTTCACTCTTATGGCTCAATAAAGCTCCTTTTGTATACATATAAAAATAATAAAAAAGAACATTTGAAAGTAGCACCATCTCTGATTTCAAACTGTACTACGGAGCTATTGCAATAAAACTCAATGGTATTGATATAAAAACAGACAGGATGATTAGTGGAATCTAATCAAAGATTCAGATTTAATCCACACACTGAAGGAGACCTGATTTTTGATAAAGATGCCAGAAATACACAGTAGGAAAAAAAGCATATTCAACATATGGTGCCAGTTTAACTGAATGTCAGCCTGTAGATGAATGCAAATAGATCAATTTTCATCAACTGGCACAAAATTCAAGTCCAAGTAAACCCAAAGACCTCAACAATAAACCAGATACAGTAAACCTAATAGAGGAGAATGTGGGTAATAGCCTTGAACACATTGATCACAAGACAAATTCCTGAATAGAACAGTATTTAGGACAGCAATAGAACAAAATGGCAGTCTACAGAATCAGAAAAAGTTTTCACCAACTCCAAATTGAACAGAGAGCTAATACACAAAATATATTAATAAATTAAGAAACTAGACATCAACTAAATAATATAATTAAAAATGGGTTGTAGATCTAACAGAATTCTCCAAGAGAGGAAACTCAAGTGAGAGTCCCCTAAAGAAATAGTAGCCACTCCTTTTCTCCACCCAGCACTGCTACATATTTCTATTAATTTTCCTGACTCTCTGCACCTCTCTCTTGTCTCTTCCCATACCTCATCTTGTTCCTCCTTTATCCACTCTACCTCCTCTTTCACTGCCAAGGTCCCTCCCTCCCTCTACCTCGCATGATTATTTTCTTTCCCCTTCTAAGTATTGAAGTACCCACACTTTGGTCTTTTTTTTTCCTTAAGTTTCATATGGTCTGAGAGTTTTATTTTGGGTAATCTGATACTAGTGAGCTAATATCCATTTATCAGTGAGTACATACCATGTGTGTTCTTTTGTGTCTGGGTTATCTCACTTGGGATGGCATTTTTCTAGCTCCATCCTTTTGCCTTTGAATTTCATAAAGGCATTGTTTGTAATTGCTGATTATTACTCCATTGTGAAAATATTTCACAATTTCTGTATCCACTCTCCCTTTGAGGGACATCTGTATTCTTTCCAGCTTCTGGCTATTATGAAGAAGGCTACTATGAACATAGTGGAGCATGTGTCCTTGTAATATGTTCCAGTATCTTGTGAGTATATGCCCAGTAGTTCAGACTGAACTATTTCCAATTTTCTGAGGAGCCACCAAATTGTTTTCCAACGTGGCTGTACCAGTTTGCAATCCCACCAACGATGGAGTAATGTGCCTATTTTTCCACATCCACATCAGCATCTGCTGTCACCTGAGTTTTTGATCTTAGTCATTCTGACTGGTGTGAGGTGGAATCTCATAGTCATTTTGATTTGCACTTCCCTGATTGCTGGAAGTCCCAGATGCCAGGGAAGTAGAGGTTCTCAGGACCCAATGTGGATAAAATTAGCACAAATACTCAAAAAAGGGTGAGCTGGAACGTGTAGAGACCACCAATACCATGGCCCCCAGTTTAAGATGGGGCAACACACCTATCTCAAAATTTTTAAACCAAAATTGTTCCTGTCTAAAGAAAAAACAGGGACAAAAAATGGGGTAGATACTGAAGCAAAGGCCATCCAGAGACCACCCCACATAGGGATCCATCCCTTACACAGTTACCAAACCTAGACACTACTGCGGATGCCAAAAATGCTTGCTGACAGAAGCCTGGTATAGTTGTCTCCTAAGAGGATCTGCCAGCACGTGAATAATACAGATGCAGATACTCAAAGCCACACATCAGAATGACCTGGGGGACCCTAATGGAAGAGTTAAGGGAAGGAATGAAGGAGCTGAAGGGGATTGCAACCCCATAGAAAGAACAATAATATCAACTAACTGGACTTCTAGAGCTGCTAGAGAAAAATCTACCAACCAAAAAATAGACATGGAGGGATCCATGGTTCAAACTACATATGTAACAGAGGATGACCTTATCTGGCATCAGTGGGAGGGGTGGCCCTTGGTCCTGTGGAAGTTTGATGCTCAAGCATAGGAGGATGGTAGAGGTGTGAGGCAGGAGTGAGTGGTGGGTTTAGGAGCACTCTCACAGGGGCAAAGGGGTGGAGGATGGGTGGATTGTTGAGGAGGGGAAACCAAGAAGGTGGAGAACAGTTGAAATATAAATAAATAAAATAACCCAAAAAAAGAAAGAAAGAAAGAAAGAAAGAAAGAAAGAAAGAAAGAAAGAAAGAAAGGCAGAAAGAAAGAAAGGCAGAAAGAAAGATAGAGAAAGAGAGAAAAGGGAGAGAAAGTGAGAAAGAGAGGAAGAAAGAGAGAAAGAGAAAGAGAAATGCTAAACATTCTTATCCATCAGGGAAATGGAAATCAAAAAGATTCTGAGATTTCATTTGACGCCTTTCAGAATAGCGAAGTTCAAAACAGGGAAGCTCATGGTGGTGAGGAACTCAGAGTAAGGTGAACAATCCTCCATTACTGGTAGGAGTACCAATGTGTACAACCACTATGGAAATCAGTATGGCCATTCCTCAGAAAATTTAGGAATTTATCTCTCTCAAGACCCAGCTATATCACTCATGAGCATGTACATAAAGGATGTTTCACCCTACCATAAATACACTTGCTTAACTGTATACACAGGAGCTTAATTTATAATAGTCAGAAACTTAGATGTTCCTCAGCTGAAGAATGGATTTTTAAAATGTGGTACATTTATGCCTTTCCTTATTAAGGTCCCAGCTTTCAGTGATTTCTGATATCAGGACTTCACTGTGTAGGTACTACATTTCCTAAAGGAGACTGGAAGCTGTATGTACCAGTGCAGACTTTTCTACTTTTGTATTATACTTTTATATTTTTATGCTTTTAAGCTATTGAAGCCTGTAGGAAACCCTGCTTATTAATGTTGAAGTTTACCATTGACCAGATAGACTTCTAAGCTAGTCATATAATGGAGGATGCTCTCATTGGCAGGGCTACCCTTCTCTGACTTTGTCTGGGTGTTCAAAAACACATATACATCTCTACCTGAAGAATATGATGTACTCTATTCAACTTCTTTTTTCTTAATAAAAACAGCATCGCCTAACACCTGAGATTCCAGAAATGCTTCCGTATTGGTACTGTAAGTCTTCAGCCAAATCTTTGTCTGCCTCCTATCCCCCAAAATTATATAAGCCTTGAATCACCCCAAGTAAAGATGATCTGCCTCCCTGTAGCTGGTCTTGGTGTCATCATTTATATGGTAAGTACATACTAGCAAGGCTTCTGAACACCCCATTATGTTGCATTTGCTCTTGTGAACCAATATTGGCCTCCTGTGCCCTGGGGTGATATCCCCTGGGGTCACAGAGATTAACTAGGTTAATGACAGTATCAGATATTTCCTGGGTATGAGCTGCTGTCTGAGGGGCTGCAGAAAGTAGATCATGAATAGTGATTAGCTTGTCAGTCACCAATCTGTCAATATCAACCTCAGTGATTGTTCCAGAGCCTTTCCACAGAAATAGACTATATCTCGGATTAATAAAATTCATATATATACATGTATATATATATATATATATATATATATATATATATATATAGAGAGAGAGAGAGAGAGAGAGAGAGAGATTTTAAGACTTATTTTCCCTTTAGCAAACTTTGTATCTACATGTCTAATTTTTTATCTGACCTAAATTTTGTTTTCAAGGTGGAATGGGGCACACTTTTTTGTCTTATCTTCATGACATACAAAATTTGTATAATATTGTCATTTGTTTCAGAGGCTTTTCTGTTGGTGAGTAATTCATTTGAATAGGATACTAACTGATAAATAGAATTTTAGCTATTACAAATTCTTGGAATTACACATACCATAATCCATTTAAAGGTATATTAAATGATTTAGGAACAAGAATGGGCACATATATCTCTGTATGACTCATAGGGGTGTAAGAATTGATACCCATGTGAACAAAATCTTTTCATTAAATGATTATACCTCATCTGAAACTCTTCAGATTTCCAAGTCTTCCCCACTGTAGAGAATTTAGAATTACTAGAAAGTGATTATGTTTGTGTAGAGCTATGCTTACCTCAATCCCGATTATTTCTCACACACTAATTTTATCTTTAAAATATAGGTTGAGATAAAGTACCATTGCAAAAGCTTTTCTGAGTTTATGAAGATAAGGATCTATTTAATAGTACAAACAAAAATTAACTGAATAACTGTGAATGCCTCTTTGTTTTTACATTGGAAGCCAAAATGAAACAAAACAAACAAAAAACTTTTAACTAAACATAGAAAACTGATTAAATTATTTAATACTCTTTACTAATTTGCAAAGCTACTTACTGCCTTCATTTACTTGTAATTCATAAGATTTTCCTGCTTTTTAAATTAAAGTATATAAAAATCAGTGAGTATCTGCTTGATGATTTGCTAAAATCTTATATGGTCTTTTCAATAACTAATATCAAACCAGGAACATGTGAAAACATGAGACTATATTTTAAACCTATTTGATTTCACATAGTGTTATGTTTCTACCTTACTATAGAAGTTCTATAAATATTAGCATATTTAGCTTATCATGAATAAATGATGAATAATTCATAGCATGTACTGATTAATCAGGAACTCTGATTTTAGAGACTGTTCAGAAAAAAAGGCAAAGCTTCCTTATTGATCATGACTCACACTTTTAAAATAACAGAATTATTTTATGAAAATTACTCTAAAATACAATCTATGTTATAAGTTCACAAGTAACCCATTAAGGAAAACCCTTTATCAGAATAGACATCTAGAAATGAATGTGGATTTATGCACAGAATTTATTATGCTGATATACATAAAAGACAATCTTGCTTTAGTACATTTCCATCTAATTTTCAATCACACTGAAAAAACCAGTAGAACTGATGACTTGTACTAGGAAGATGCTGTGCTGTTTGGAGAAATAGCACAATTTCTTATGAATGCTATAACCTTGCAGAAGCAAAGCTGTAAACAGCACTGTGAGAGAGATGTTTTAGTGTACTATGAGGATGCTCCACAACCAGAAATCTGAAAGACAGAAAAATTTCTCCTTCAGAGCCAATCCAAATGTCACATCCTTGCAGAGTTTCTTCCTCTGAAGGAGTACCTGATGAGGCCAACACCCCCTTTACAACACTCTGTGAAACATAAGTCTCATTATGAGGAATGAAGTGAAGAGAGAGCTCATCTCACTGTCCCATTAGTAGGTGAAGCTTTTAGCAGGTGGCTAAGGTTTATGGGACACTACTATAAGGAAACTGGGACTTTATAATAATAGAAAAGCTCCAACCTTAGGCCTGATCACACTGTGTGAGTCTTTCCATTGTCCATGGAGTCTACCACCTTTTACCACCAGGAAAAAGGACATAATTAGATGTGTTATCTGAGAAATGATTCCAGTCTTCTGAGTTGGGCAACCAATATACCTTCATTCTGTACAGATTATTTAGAATATGACCTTCAATTATACCACCAGAGAACAAAGAGTCCAAGAGTCTAGTTTCTTCCTCTTCTTCTTTTATTCCCTTCATTGTCCTTTCATTTTCACATGAAGAATACTCCTTATTGTGCTGCCTCATTAAAGGGATGGAGCCCTTTTTATGGGAGTATATGGTTAGTGACAATCTACAGAGCTTTCAATTTATGCCTGAAATGATCCATTTGTATTGGAGATCAGCAAAATGCACTGATTATGTCAATCCCTCCTTGGGCCTAAATGAGATTAAAAGAACGAGGGCATAGTAAAGATGTAAAGATGCACAATATGAGCCAATATACACAGATGGAATTTGGAAAGAGATTAGCAGTCTCAGGAAATGTTCTTGAAAGGGCTTTGGGCCATAATTCTATCCAAGTGTGTTGTATGTATTTTTCCTGCACCTTCCCTCCTCTTCTAATCATTTATTTTTATTTCTCCTACTTGTTTTTGAATCAGAATCACTTGTGCTTTTTTTAGTTTCAATATACAGTTTGAAAGCACTACCATGTATTGTATATTAATGTACTTATTTGAATTTTCCAGGGCTATTAATCAATTAGGCAATCCACACCATCAAAGTAAGCTTAGGTTACATTTTACAAATGCCTCTAATGATAATAAATTAAACTAGTTTTCCAAATACTAGGTAAGATGCTCATTTACAACCAGCTCTCAACCCTTTGGGAAAGAATGCAAAGACAACCAGTCAAATGCAAATATCTATTCCATTTTTATTTTACAAGCTGGCTTAGCACAGGAACACAAATGTCCCATATTCTCACACATGGAAGATTAAAATGTTGGCCTGAAAGAAGGAAATTGAATGTTAGTCATTAGAAACTGGGAGAGCATGCTGGAAACAAAACAGACAGTGGGTGTATATGAGATACCAAATCGAAGATAGTTTGGAGCATTAATGACATATCACTGTGAGGAAACTATAATTTACAATGTGCTAATAAAATTTTGGAAAGATCCCTAAGGAAAGCACTCAAAATCTCTAACTATAAACAATGTTAAGGAGGCAGAATTGTTAGTTAGCCTGATCAGAGAAATTATTTATATGTGTATATGTATATGTATATATATGAAAATATCATACAGTCCTCCATATTTATGTACAGTCATGGTATGTTTATTCAAAAGCATATAGCATCTAGACTGTGAGACCATGATGTGAAGTGAAATACCTCTTCTCCCAGTCATTCTGCATTGAATTCTTTGTATTTATACATTTTTCCTGACGCGATTATTTTCTTTTATTTTAAAATTGATATTTAAGGTTGCATACATCTGAACAGCAGGATTCATTGAACACACGCACACACACACACACACACACACACACACACACACATACACACACAGAGGTGGGTAGGAGAGAAAGAATATGTGAAATAGCTGTCAAGCTGATGGCACATGAATCATTGCACATAGTTGCCCTTTTTTTATGGTAAGAGCACTTAAAAACCGATTTTCTTACTATTACAAAAATACATAGTCTTATTATGAACTTCACTTTCCATAATGTAGTTTAACTTTTAAAAATTTGATCTGATTTTATTTTTGACAGTGGTAATTAATTATAATTGCATAAGTGAAACATGAAGTATTACAATTATCGAAGAATTTTTACTACTTTAAAATGAATAGATAAAACACAGAATAATAGGTTCAGTAGATCTAGATTTGGAGGATGATTTATTGAGACTGCACTCACTGTGGAGGAAGAGCTTCTATTTGTATAGATAAGCTTTCAATATAGATGCTAAATAAGGGAAGAAAATGCGCTTTCTCAGAAGCAATGCAGATCTATTAAGTATTGAGTCATTTGCATTCCTTGAGGGAAAATGCGTTTGGAACCACAAATATGTGGAGAAAAATGTATTTATACATGTTTATAAGGAAAAGCAAACATCATCATATAACATATCCAATAGCAATATCTGTAGAAAGATAACTGAATTATAGAGGACTCTTTTATCAAGAGCAGAGACAGGTTGAAGGGAAAAGTTAATTATATGAAAAAATAAGGGGAGATGGCTCAGTGGTAAAGAGCAATGAGTGTACTTCTAGAAGTCCTGAGTTCAATTCCCAGCAACCAAATGGTGGCTCACAACCATCAGTAATAGGATTTGATGCCCACTTCTAGTGAATCTGATGACAGCTACAATGTACTCACATAAATAAATAAACCTTTCAAAAGAGAAAACAAAAAAAAGAATGTTACTTACACAAGAAATATGTAATGACTGAATGTGGACAAACATAAGTCATTTGCAGAATGTGGAGGTGAATCAGTTGATAAAATATTGTCCCATATGCATGAAGCCCACAGTTTGAATACCACGATACCTACAGTGAAATTAGAGGTGGAATATCTGAAAACTTATGAGTCAGATAGGCTGGCATACACAGCAGCCTTGATTCAAATGAAGGTGGAAGAGGCAGACTTGTTATAACTGCTAGCCAGTATCTTTAAGCAATCTAAGCCATAGAGGGAAAACTTCAATTAACTTGAGGATAGATCAAGTTAAACTAATAAGGCATTTCTAGCTGCAAAATAAGATCATTAATAACTAGCCATCATCTTGAAAGTTAGAATGGATGGCTGTGTGCCTCTCTCTATCAGAAAAAGGCATGTATACACATAGGAGAGAAAATCTATGGGTCAGAAAAGAGCATTAAGAGAACCTTGAGGCAATCCCACTAAAATCAGGGGCTAGACAAGGCTGCCCGCTCTCACCATATCTCTTCAATATAGTACTTGAGGTACTAGCTAGAGCAATTCGACAACATAAGGAAGTCAAAGGGATACAAATTGGAAAGGAAGAAGTCAAACTATCACTATTCGCAGATGGTATGATAGCATACCTAAGTGACCCAAAAAACTCCACCAGAGAACACCTACAGCTGATAAACAACTTCAGCAAAGTGGCTGGTTATAAAATCAACTCAAGGAAATCAGCAGCCTTCCTATATGCAAAGGATAAGCAGGCTGAGAAAGAAATTAGGGAAATGACACCCTTCACAATAGCTACAAACAATATAAAGTTTCTTGGTGTGACTCTAACCAAACAAGTGAAAGATTTATAAGACAAAACTTCAGGTCTCTGAAGAAAGAAATTGAAGAAGACATCAGAAAATGGAAAAATCTTCCATGCTCATGGGTTGGCAAGATTAATATAGTTAAAATGGCAATCTTGCCAAAAGCAATATACAGATTCAACGCAATTCCCCATCAAAATCCCAACTCAGTTCTTCATAAAGTTAGAAAGAGCAATTCTCAAATTCATCTGGAATAATAAAAAACCCAGGATAGCTAAAACTATCATCAACAGCAAAAGAACTTCTGGGGGAATCAATATCCCAGACCTGAAGCAATACTACAGAGCAGTAGTGTTAAAAACTGCATGGTATTGGTACAGTGACAGGGAGGTGGATCAAAGTAATAGGATTGAAGACCCAGAATTGAACCCACACATCTATGGCAATTGGTCTTTGACAACGAAGCAGAAAACATCCAGTGGAAAAAAGATAACCTTTTCAACAAATGGTGCTGGCTCAACTGGAGGTCAACATGCAGAAGAATGAGAATTGATCCACTCTTATCTCCTTGCATTAAGCTCAACTCCATGTGGATCAAGGACCTCCACATAAAACCGGACACACTAAAACAAATAGAAAAGAAATTGGGGAAGACCCTTGAGGATATTGTCTCAGGGGGAAAATTCTTGAACAGAACACCAATTGCTTAAGCTCTAAGATCAAGAACAGACAAATGGGACCTCATAAAATTACAAAGTTTCTGTAAAGCAAAGGACACTGTCAAAAGGACAAATCGGCAACCAACAAATTGGGAAAAGATCTTCACCAACCCCACATCCAACAGAGGGCTAATATCCAATGCATACAAAGAATTCAAGAAGTTAGACCCCAGAAAACCAAATAACCCTCTCCACAAATGGGGTACAGAGCTAAAGAAAGACTTTTCACCTGAAGAAATTCAGATGGCTGAGAAACACCTTAAAAATATTTCAACATCATTATTCATTAGAGAAATGCAAGTCAAAACAACCCTGAGATTTCACCTCACACCAGTCAGAATGGCTAAGATTAAAAACTCAGGAGACAACTGGTGTTGGCGAGGATGTGGATAAAGAGGAACACTCCTCTACTGCTGGTGGGACTGCAAGCTAATACAACTACTCTAGAAATCAGTCTGGTGGTTCCTCAGAAAAATGGACATGATACTTCAGGAGGATCCAGCCATACCACTCCTGGGCATATACCCAGAAGATTCCCTAGCATGCAATAAGGACACATGCTCCACTATGTTCATAGCAGCCTTATTTATAATAACCAGAAGCTGGAAAGAACCCAGATGTCCCTCAACAAAAGAATGGATAAAAAAAAGTGGTATATATATACACAATGGAGTACTATTCAGCCATTAGAAACAATGAATTCATGAAATTCTTAGAGAAATGGATGGAGCTGGAGAACGTCATACTAAGTGAGGTGACCCAGTCTCAAAAGAATACCCATGGTATGCAGTCACTGATAAGTGGATATTAGCCTAGACTCTTGGGACACCAAACACACAATTCACATAACGAATGATATCCGACAATAAGGAAGGAGTGGACACTGGTCCTGGAAAGGATCAAAACATCAGTGTAGGGGATACCAGAACAGGGAAGTGGTAAGTGGTGGATGGGGAAACAGGGGAGGGAAAAGGGCATGTGAGACCTTTGGGGGATGGGGAACCAGAAAAATGGAAATGAAATGTAAATATAGAATATATCCAATAATTAATATAAAAAAGTTTAATGAATATAAAAAAGAAGTACACAATAAAGAATAACATGTTTTATATCCAATAATGTTGACATAAATAATAAAAGTTAAGTGTCTAATGAAGGGTAAAGGTAAAAAAACATAAAAGTAGTATTTCATTTTTCAATCCATAGTACAAGGTAACATTATGAATTAAGTGAAATCATAATTGAGAATAATTTCGTGTATTTGTAAAAGATTATAATCACAATTATTTTTACAAAGTGAAATTGAACATTCACTGGTCTATACACCTTTTGATAATATTTGTTTTTTTTTACAAACTTATCAGTCCCACGTTTGCAGAGACCACAAGCTTTCTCCAATGCATAATGGCAATAAATTATGAAATAAATGAATAACAAAAGCTTTCTTCCATGCTGGGAATGTCTGCTCTCATTCCAGGATACAGAATCCATCATCTTGCTAGTTAGAATGGATGGCTATGTGCCTCTAACTCTCTCTGAAGAGTGCATGTATACACACAGGAGAGAAAATTTATGGGTCAGAAAAGAGCATGAACTCTTACTAACCCAAAGTTAAAAGAGATGTACCACAAACCCTCTGGAGCAGCTTGCCATTATGTTCATGTGTGAAAATTAGAGTCAAGCAGAGAGAAGTAGTTTGAGAGTAATGCTGGACTGAAATAGGTTTGCTAGGAGCCTCAAATATTTGATAATTAAAAGTAGGGCAAAAAAGTCAATTTAATAACTTTGAAATTTTAACCAGAGGTATGCTAACACATAGTGAATCTATCTATATTTAGAAATGTATTTAGATGGGAAGGAAACATAATTGATAACAACATAAGCCAGGGCTGTCAAGATGACTCAGCAAGTAATCTTGTGGACCTCAACTCAATCCCCAGAACACATGGGAGAGAAAGTTATTCCCTGACATCACCATGGGCACCACAGTACATATGCTTTCTCAATCATATGTACACAAATCACATACATATCATATACACACATGTATATACAATGATTATAATAAGTATTTTATAGTAGATGCTTTAATTAGAAAATAAAAATAATTTACAGTAATGTTAAATGCTGTTCAAATCATTAAAAAATTTATCAATAAAATAGTATAAATAATTCTTTGAGGCACAATGAATAGAGAAACTTATCCACCGAATAAAGGATATTCAACCAAAATATATATAAATGAAAAAATGCAGTGACTTGAATTACAATTCATTCTTATTATTCCTTGCTTTATAGAGTTGTGCATTTATTTCTTTGGTGACACAAATTTGCAGTGTTTGCTTATTACCAAAGAAAAAATCAAATGTGTTTCTTCACTCTATGAGATTGTGTTTGGCCTTATCATTTTGCTTTAGCATTCTACAGACTGAACAGGTCATATTTAGGATAATATATGTTTATACATGTACACATGTCAAAGCAGTTATTAATAAAATGAGGCCATGGATGTGAATGAGAGTGAGAAAAGGAGTGTTTGGATGGAGGGAAAGGAAGGGAGAAGCTGGAAAGAACCCAGATGTCCCTCAACAGAGGAATGGATACAAAAAATGTGGTATATAAACACAATGGAGTACTATTCAGCCATTAGAAACAATGAATTCATGAAATTCTTAGAGAAATGGATGGAGCTGGAGAACGTCATACTAAGTGAGGTGACCCAGTCTCAAAAGAATACCCATGGTATACAGTCACTGATAAGTGGATATTAGCCTAGAAGCTTGGAACACCAAAGACACAAATCACATATCAAGTGATGTCTCACAAGAAGAAAGGAGTAGACACTGGTACTAGAATGGACCAAAACATCATTGTGGGAGAGTACAAGAACAGTAAGGTGGGAGGGGGTTGATGCGGGAGCAGGGGGAAGGAAAAGGACATGTGGGAACTTTGGGGGTGGGGAACCAGAAAAAGGGAAATGAATTATAAATATAGAATATATACAATAAAACAAAAAGAAAAAAAACTAAAACTGAAGGGGATAGGGGTGCCAGAAGAAGAAAACCAACAGAGCCAACTGACATAGGTGCTTGGGATCTCCAAGAGACTGAAACACCAACCAAAGAGCAAATGCAGTTGGATATAGTCTCCTGCGTATTTGTAGGAGATGTGCAGCTTTGTCCTAATGCAGGATCCCCCAACAACTGGACTTGGAACTGTCCATGAATCTTTAGTATGCTCCTGAATCCCATTCCCCTAACTGAACCACATTGTCTGGCCTCAGTGGGAGAGAATTAACTGAGACCTGCAGTAACTTGATATGCCAGGATGAATCCCCCATGTGGCAGGGAACTCTCCCTCTTCAGTAGAAAAGGGGAGGGGCATGATAGGAGGGACTGTGTGAAGGGATGTGGGAGAAGGAGGACTGCTATCAGGATGTAAAGTGAACACATAAATAATAGTGGAAACAATTAAAATGACAGTTTCAGACAAAAAATTCATCATTTAGTTTTCTAACTAAGTGACAGTTTTTAAAAATAAAATTCTCAGAATTTGAGAGCTAGAGACAGAAGAACCAAGAGTTCAGAGTCATCTTCTCCTACAAATAAGCAGAATGTGTCCTCAGATAGCCTGAACTATATAAGGTCCTACAAAATATAAAAACAAAATTAATAAAAATGCAACAAAAGTAAAAAGAATGTGCATATAACTAATGAATTATACAATATATTTTATCACCTTTATCCTTTTAACTTTATATATTTCCCTTTTATACTAAATTAAATAAATAAATAAATAATCAAACAAGCAAATACTTTGGGTCTTTAAATGGCTCCAAAACTAAAGGTGCTTGCTAACAAAAGTTATGAATTAAGTTTGACCTAAAGGACTCACACAGTGGAAGGACAGAGTCAACTCCCACAGTGTTCTCTGACTTCCATACGTGCTGCCCACATACACAAATAAATATCACAACTCCCTGCCCACACACACACTCACACTTACATACACAAACACACATACAAAGTTAAAAGGAGGCTTGGTGACTTGTAAAGAAGATTAGAACTTGCTTCCTGCCTCATAATTGAGTGTAACTCCAGTCCAGGGGATCCATCTCCTTCTGGGCTCTACACACACACACACACACACACACACACACACACACACACATTTTTAAAAGCTTCAAAAATAAATACATTTTATAATGGTATTTCTTCAAAATACTTATTTTAAAAACCGAGAATCAGCATACTGAATGACTATCCCTTCATATTATCTAATAACCATTTGTAAGAAAATCACTTATTCGAAAATGATATTATACATTCTTTAATGAAGAAATTTCAAAATTACCAAAATTTTATTGGAAACAAAATAAATGCTATCCTATATAAAAAGAAAACACCATTTTAAGAAAAGATGCACTGTTGAATTTAGATACTTACCGTACTTTCTAAAGTTCAAAGCATTATTCCCAGGCTTTAACACGATATCCAAATCCCCATCACTGAGTTGCTACCACCTAATTACACAGTAATGCATGAAATAAAAATACAATCCCAAAGTGAAATATCAAGAAACATTCTGGATGCATCTAAAAAGGAAACGATACTACAAATCATTTAATTTATTTGAAAATATTACAAAAACACTAATTTGAGATAAAAAAGATGCCTGCATGTCTCTTCCCCTCAAGGCAGTGGGGCTAAATGCTAAGACCCTTTAAAACAGTTCATCATGTTGTAGTGACCTCAAACCATAAAATTAATTTTGTTGCTACTTAATAACTATAATTTTGCTACTATCATTTATTGTAATGTAAATATCCATGTTTTCTGATGACCTTAGGTGACTCTTGTGAAAAGGTCTTCAATGCCCAAAGTGTTACCACCCACAGCTTTAGAATCATTGCTTCAAGCACTTAAATTTCAGACATAATAAAAGATAAACATGTTCTTCAAACTGTACCAGTGCAGTACCTTGTCATTGGTAAGTTGCTTGCCTTCCCACCAGGATTAGTTGATAAGATCCTTTATCTGAAGAATTTATGTATTTTGGATGCGAGATAACAGAAAACAAGCTGGAGCTGAATTAGAAGCTTTTCTTTCTGCTGGCCAACTTTCACAGGCACAACTTTTCATATCCCCATGCAAGTATCAAGTCTTAAGCAGCTGTGAACTCCAACCAGCCAATCAACACATGCCTAGGGTACACATAGTGGCACAACTTTTTGTGAGCAACTCACTACCCTTTAGTTGTGGTTGGGACTTGCTCCACAAGGGAGAACACATGCCTGTACTGAAAATATGAAAACCAATGACTGAGGAGATCTTAGGTCCTAGTAAGGAATTGAATGCTGCTGCTTATCTAAACATTGTATCAAAACTCACAAACTACTACATCTTTAACCTAGACGGAGGGGCTCACTGCATTAATCATAGAAGCCTGTCTTTGCAGTAAATGGAGGTGAATTCAGAGACCCAGCCCTATACAGATGCTGAGAATAATTGAACGTTGAGGCTTTGTTTTGTTTTCTGTTGTTGTTGTTGTTTTTGTTTTTTTCCACATAATACCTTTATTAAGAGACCTTTGGTTTTTCAGACCAAATTCATAAAGCCATAAGTATTGATTACCCCTCAATGCACCTGAAAGCAGTGTTCAATCCCTTACAAAGGCTATGTTCCAGAGACCCTGTCCTTATCCAGTTGTCTTACAGTTCAGTGGTAAGGCGGCTGTAGACACACAGTAGGGTAAGTGGCAGCAGGAAATGGGCATGTGGCTGCAGGGAGGTCAGTGAAACCATTTCTACCTTCCTTTGTCTTTTTGATAATAAAGGGGGGTGGGGCAGTGTGATTGGTTGGCAAGGGTAGAGAACAAACCCCAGAACAGGTTGTCAGCTCCAGAGGTGACTGAATAAACAGTCCCCAGGAAGGGGAGAAGGGTAATGCATGCAGCATCAAGTTACTCCGGGAGTTTCTTTCGGCCCAGCTCATAGTCCTCTTCATCCACGCTCACCGGCAGCTTGCTGGCTTCACAGCCCACAGCTTGCTTGGGAGAGTCTGTGATGAAGACTCCTTTCAGATCCTCTAATAAAGGGCCCTTAATGTAGTCTTGCCAGATTGCATGGAGGTAGGTGAGCTCAGAGAACTTGATGTCACAGATGATAGAGCCCAGGTTCCAGGGTTGAAGATAGTGTCAGCCTGGTCAAGAGCTCAAACTGGCGCTCAAGTGGGTCCAGCTTAAAGGAGAAAACATTGCCTTGCAGAGCAGTCTCCTGCTAGCAGTATTCCCCTCCAACTCTCAGCCTGTTTGCTTTTCCTTTGGGTCTGGTGTCATTGGCTTCTGGAGCTTTTGCTGGCTCCCGAGTGTGGTTCTCCCTCAGGCTGGCCACTTAACTACTCATCTGAGAACCCGTAGTGAGGCAGCACACCACAGGATAATGGGGAGGCACTGTCTTAGAGGGCTGAGGAGGCCTGGGTTCTGGATCACTGAGGGCTCTCGGGGGCGTGGGGGCAGTGTCATATAGCCAACTGATGTTGCTTCCAGATACTTGTCTACAACAAGATCAGGGTACACAGCCAGTCTCTTCTTGAGAGTAATATAGGGCAGCGACTCATGGTCAGTGATGACGCGCAGCAGCTGCAGCATCTGGCGAAAAGTTACTCTTGTCACAGTGGACCAGACACTCAGTGCCAATAAGAAGTCCTGTCCATTTCAGATGAGGCCACGTTCATAGTCATCAATAACATCAACAAAAGAAAGGAAAGCACGCGAACATCTCTGGGTGTTAGCTGGGTGCTCTGATGTCAAACATGCGGTGGAAGCTGTGGAGCCCATGTTCCTGCTCTCCATGCTCTTCCAGCAACACCTGGCTTTCCCGCCTCTTTAGGCCACCATGCTGGAGGCTCAGAAACAGAGTGCTTTCCAGAATCTTCGCTCAACAGCAGCAATCTACTGGGATCTCACAGCGTCCCATTACCTTCCTCTCTGGAGGTTCTCCGGTTGGATGTCGCCACCACCTCCCCTTTCACTTTCCTTCACCAAGCCCCATGTTGAGACTTTGTTCAACCAAACTTTTTACCACACACTTAAAGCTCAGGGTACGTCTCAGAAGAGGAAATAGAAAGAAGAAATGAGTTGAAGAAAGGTTACAAATCATAATTTAAGCATAAGATGAGCACAGTTGTGGGGCAGTGGTCAGTGAGAAGTAGCCAGGTCCTCAGCTGTGCAAAGCTTGGGAGCCGTGGAGACCCGGAAGGAATAGTAGTAGCTTCACCTGCTCCCGAGAACCAGGTCCCTGTTACCATCTGCAGCCCTCCATAGATTTGTGGCCTTCAGTCACGTAAGGGCAAAGCTCAAAAGCCTTGCGCATATGGATGAGGAAAAAGGCGTGACCTGTGGTCACATAGCCATTCTCATGAGGTACCTACAGGCCCGGAGGTCTTAGCCAAGAAGATCTCCTTCCTAGACATTCCTCCCTGCAAAAGGCGTTTAATCTGAGGCCCATCCTGAGAAGTGCGGTATGGTTTTACACATCCACTTTTTGCCATGACAACAAAGAGCTTAAAACCATAGACTGCCTCTTTTCATTAGGATCTGCAATGGGAAGGCATAAAGAAGGCCTTCGCCTATAGAGCTGCCTTCTTCTAGTCTGCCATAGAAGACAGCTCTATTTCCAGCCATGACTGCAAATGAGCTCAAGCCTGATGCCCTCAAGCCCAGGACCATCACCATGGGACAAGCCGGAACAGTGCCCCATTTAGATCCAGCAGGCAGGCCCAGATTCCATTCTCGGCTCTTCCTCGACTTCCTGTGTTGCTTCAGTGTCCAAGAGCTTGGGAATTCCACAGCCCCTGGACTCTTGGCAGGTCCGGGGACCCCTGAGTCAGCTCCATCTGTCCCATGCCTCACTCAGATTGTGCTTTCCCACCCCGTGCCATGTGGCAGAGCAGACACAGAACCCACTACCCTACACACAGCCATCATGAATTTACTAGCATGGGTTCTATACAAGGCTGTCACAAACAGTAGTCAGCTATAGAAAGAGAGAAATTCCGGAAGTCCTACCACTAAGTACTATATTATTGGCAACTCACAAACCCCGGAAGAAAAAGAGACTTAGAAACCAGTTGTGTTGCCACCGCTGAATCCAGCAGGCTCTGATTCTTAGTTACAGACAAAGGACTGGGTTGAACTCAATGGGACAGTATTAGACACAAAAAGTATTGGCTAGTAGGGAAAAAATGGGTGGAATTTGGGTGCTGCTATATGTAAGAGAAAGATGAAAGTGTGTTGACAGTAATAATGAGTTATGAACATGTATGAATGCAATATATTAATAAAAACAAGAAAAAAGAGCATGACAAGGAAAAAATATGTCTGTATAAAAATATGTGTATTCACACAAGCTGGAAAGGCTTATGTGAATCTTCTAGTCAGAGGAATGACAAAATTTAAGGAAGGGATAAATCAGATAAATTTAATCATTAAGCATACATAGAAATTTGATCACTATACATACTCATATAGACATATATGAGTGTACATATGTATAAATATGTATAGAGATATTGATATATCTCTATACATATTTATATATATGTATATAGATATGTATATAGAGATACATATAGATATAAAAATCATGTGTAACTGCCATTTTAACTGATAACTACATTCAATGATTATATGATTACTCCAGTATAAATAGAAGAAAAGATTTTATACTCACATGATAATAAAAGCATTCTAATAAAATTCTTTTATTATTAAAGGGAAAAATGCATGTGTGTAAAAACACATAAGGTTACAGAGGCAAAGGCATGAGAAACAAGTTCAAAAGCAAGTTTAAGACTACATCTATAGTCACTAGCTCTACCACTAAGAATTTAAAGAACTCAATGTGATTAAAATTATTTATTAATCATGGAATTAAAATATTTAATTTATCAAGGTCAAAGATTACACACTCATATGAAGGTATACTGAGCTACTGATTGTTACATAAATCAATATCTAAAGACTATCATATCTTTCAATTTTATTTAAGTGAATAAATAAACAAATATTGTTAAAAATGATGTATATTCATGAAGTATTATTACTTTTTATGGTGGAACTGGAAGGGATTTTCTTTCCTTTTCTTAACTATCTGAAGACATTTTTTCTCATTTGTAGGTATTAGCATTTTTTATTCCATATATTCTTTATTTACATTTCAAATTATTTCCCCTTTCCTTGATTCCCCCCTCTCTGAAAGTCCCATAAGACCTCTTCCCTCCCCCTGTTCCCCCATTTACCTCTTCCCACTTGCCTCTTCTGGTATTCCCCTACACTGCTGCACTGAGCCTTTCCAGAACCAGGGACCACTCCTTCCTTCTTCTTGGACATCATTTGATATGTTGATTGTGTCTTGGACATTCCAAGCTACTAGGCTAATATCTGCTTATCAGTGAGTGGATGCCATGAGTGTTCCTTTGAGACTGGGTTACCTCACTTAGAATGATGTTCTCCAGCTCCATCCATTTGTCTAAGAGTTTCATGAATTCATTGTTTCTAATGGCTGAATAATACTCCATTGTATATATATACCACAATTTTTGTATCCATTACTCCGTTGAGGGACATCTGGATTCTTTCCAGCTTCTGGCTATAAAAAGGACTGCTATGAACATAGTGAAGGATGTATCCTTATTACATGCTGGGGAATCCTCTGTGTATATGCCCAGGAGTGGTATAGCAGGGTCCTCCGGAAGTTTCATGCCCAGTTTTCTGAGGAACTAGCAGTCAAGAAGTTAGACCCCAGAAAACCAAATAACCCTATTAAAATATGGGGTACAGAGCTAAACAAAGAATTTTCACCTGAAGAAGTTCAGATGGCTGAGAAGCACCTTAATAAATGTCCAAGATCATTAGTCATTAGGGAAATGAAAATCAAAACAACCCTGAGATTTCACCTCACACCAGTCAGAATGGCAAAGATTTAAAACTCAGGAGACAGCAGGTGTTGGCAAGGATGTGGAGAAAGAGGTACACTCCTCCACTGCTGGTGGGATTGCAAGCTGGTACTACTACTCTGGATGGGATTCTTACTATGTATTTTTAAACATTACATTTTATATAGGGTGACTAAAATTAATTTTGGTATATTAAAATTTTTAATAGGCATGCCCTAATTACTATTAGTAAATAGCATGTGAAAGAAATGTTTACACAGCAAAGACTCATTAAATAAGCCTTAATTATTTTGTACTCATGAGAGTGGAAATAAAACAGTACTTGGGATATTAAAGCAACTGGAGGGATATTCTACTCTCAAATTAAACATTACAAAATAAAAATGCAACAGAAGTTTGGGTGGAGATATAATTAATATAGATTTGACTGTAAATGTAGATTGCAAAGAGGAAAATTTTAACAATACTCCAAGGGAGAACATCTGAAAAATGTATACATAGAGGGATCTATTAAGTTATCCCAGCTTTTCATACCAGTATGGTACAATGTAGTTACTTTACAGATTTAGATCACTATATACCACACCCTTGTAGTGTTAGTATTTTCTTACTCTACCATAGGTTCACTATGGTAGTGTCTATGTATATATCTTCTATATAAATATACATTTTAATGAGATGTATTAAATGCGATCTGGTAACATTCCATCTCATTTCTTTTAAGATGTTCATTCACTGAAGTGATGCCTAGATTGTCAGGAGACTATTTATTACAATACCAAAAGTACTTTAAAGAGTATTGAAAATAGAACTAGTCATTAATTTTATCAAAGTTAATCCTAAAGTTCCAACCTTGAGGTGCCCTTCTCACAGAGAAATTTTCTTACAAAGTATCCAGACAGGCAAAAAGAAGTAAATTTACATTGGTAGAAAAAGAGGACTAGACATGCTAAGACCCAAAATAAGTAAGGTAGAACAAGGCAAATCATATATATATATATATATATATATATATATATATATATGATAAATATAAGGAACTAAATGACTGCAAATGTTTATTGTTTATAAAGGAAAAAAAGGATGACAGTCATCTGTTCCATTATACATGGAATCCAAACTCTGATGGCATAAGTCTTTAATAATCTAATTATATTGCCTCAAATACCTAACAGAAAACTTTTGAAATGATCTCTTTCAAAACCTGGCTTATGATATCCTTAATCTGATGTAAGTATCATATAAAGAATGGACAAGAAATAAAACCAAGAATATTAATAAAATTGGTGAAATTAGTATTAAAATTATAATGCTATAGAAAAGAAAAGAGAACATTGCATGTGGATCTAATATAATATTAGTATTTAAAATATATAAACAACATATTAAAAACAATGATGAATGCACACAAACCCCAGACTTAATGAAGCTATTCACAAACAACTTAATTGGAATCATATTAATTAGGGAGCACTAAATTTTAAAGAGAGTACACTAATAAATGCAATCTTTCTAATTTTTTTGTTTGTAGTTCAGATTGAAAGAACAGTTGGAAAACAGTTCAAAACTTGAAACTTTAAAATAGCTTTCAAAATCCATTATTACATTTAGAAGCATATACAAGGTAATGTCTAGCTGTGTAAGGAAGAATACAGTGTTCTCTTTCTAAATGTTTTATGATTTCACAGAGCCTAGGTGACTTTGTTCTTTGACTTGCCTACCACATTCTAGTGATCCTTTTAAATACAATGTAAGAAGTCTGGTTTTATAAAAATCACTACTAGAAATAATGCTGTATGAGGTAACCACAGACTAAGAAAGATGAATATGGCCTGTAACTACTTATATATGGGTATTTTAAAAAAATAATGAATAAATAAATAATAAGTAAGCTACTATCTGTAGAAACAGAGAAGTTTGGTATAGAAAAAAAAAGACAGTTAGGACATATAGATCTCCCAGGGAGGAAGACATAGGACACTTGTTTATGAAGCAGAGATAAAAGAAATTAGATAGGAAAAGGAGGTTGATGGGGTTGTGTTAGGGAATGTGGGGAGAGATAAAAGTAAAGGCAATTTGATTTGTGGTATGACAACCCAGTGCAATGGAAACTCCCTAAAATACATAAAAAAAAGGATCCTAATGATCTTATACAGTCACATAGCAATGCCTTATTCAGCTATGAGAGAACCTTGCTCCTGCAACAAATAACAAATGGAAACAAATACAGAGACCCACAGGTACTTATTACACACACACACACACACACACACACACACACACACACAGGGGGAGAGAGGAGAGAGAGAGAGAGGAGAGAGGAGAGAGAGAGAGAGAGAGAGAGAGAGAGAGAGAGAGAGAGAGAGAGAGAGAGCTTTCTGTCCTTGGAACAGATCTAAATGTGATGTCGTCATCACATCCTTCCCCTAAGGGCTCAGGAAACACAGAAGAGGAAGCAGAAAGAATTAAGAGCCAGATAGGATGGAGGACACCCTGATCAGCGGTTCCCAACCTATAGGTCATAAATCTTTTGGAAAGCCTCTATGTCCATAGCAATAGTAGCAAAATTACACTTAGGAAGTACAGACAAAAGTAATTTTATGATTGGGGGTCACCATATCACAAAGAACTGTGTGAAAGAGTCACAGAGTTAGGAAGGTTGAAAAGTAACTTAGCAAAGTTTATATAAACTCATTGAGACTGGAACAGCATCCAAACAGCCTGCACAGGTCTGTACCGGGTCTGCTATGTATTTACTATACCTCTCAGTCTAGTATTTTATGCAAATCCAGAGTGCATGAATGAGTGTGTATTTGATTCTTGTGCATTTTCTTGTGAACTTTTCCTTCTGTTGGTTTGCCTTGCCCAACTTCCATATGTTGGTTTTCCTTTTATCTTACTATACTTTGTTGTTGTTCTATTTTCCATTATCTATAAACCTGTTCTTTTCTAATAAAAAAAGAGAAAAGCTGTGAATCTAGATGGGAGTGAAGGTGTGGAGGAACTGAGAGAAGTAGAAGAAGAGGAAACCATAGTTGGGATATATTATGTATGAAAATAATCTATTTTCAATAAAAGAGAAAAAATTGACATTACTGGATTCTTCTCTATGGCATGCATAGTTTGGTTTCTTATTCAACCTCAAATCATCCACCCTGTGTGTGCTACTGCCTTCAGTGGATTGGATCCTCCAATACCAAACATTTTACATAAAATCTCAAACATGCTCATTAGAGACACTTTCTTAGTTAATGTTCCCTCTTCTAAGAAGACCCTTGCGTGTGCCCAGTTAATCAAAACATCACAGGAACTCGGGGCATGGAAGAGTTAAATCACCCAAATCTATACAGCCTCCAAACAGAACAAGGCTCTGACTCCCACAAACTAACACCTCCATTGTACTCTTTGCCAAGTTCCCATCTCACAACACTGTCCCCTGAGAACCACGCCTACTCTATTAGACTCTGAATTCAAGCATGCCATCATTATGTAACCCATTCTAAAGTCCCCTCTACTCGCAATATGCGGTTGGGTCCCAGAACTGGTGAGAGACTATTGGCAAAACATCCTGATATGAGGGCTTCAGCTGGTTATTATGTGATAGTTATTTAAAATAACATAGTCTCTTTGTTGGAAATAAGCAACACTAGTTTTAGGAAGTCATATTTGATTTCTCAGTTATATGACATCTGTTAATAATAGCATGTCTAATCAACTACCAGTATTTAGCATATTTTCAGGCCTTGCACTTTTTAATATGTTGTTACTTCCATTCAGTTATATTTCACAGAAAGAAAAAAATAACTATATTGCTAGATATTAGTTTAGACTTACTGAATTATAGCTAATAACATATAAATTGATTTGGAAACTAAGAGCTAGAGAATTAAAATAGTCATCCTAATTCATGCGAACCATTGCTTCAAAATCGAATGTTATGATGTAAAAATACTGTATGTAACAGTATACCATTTTTTCTTGTGTTTTCTTAAAATTTACTTGTTCTAATCTAAATGCAGTTTTGGTATTTATATATTCTTATAACCAACAACAAAAATATATTTCTTCTTTATCTGGCTACTACTACAAATGGTAGCTCACTGCATTTTCTTTCTTCATATTAACTATAAAACATGAATTTATTTTTATGAGATAATGCAGTATCTTAACAAACCAAACCTACTTAATGCAGAATATGACCCCAGGTAGCTTTTCACTGAAATAATGTACCAGATAGCAGAGCTGAGAATGCTCGACTTTATTCGGAGGGACCCCATTCAGGCACAGCTCAGAGGCACAATTCAGACTTCACAGCAGGTTACAAATTTATTGCAAATCCACTGTGAGATAGAGAGGATAAAAACATTAAGAATTATTTTGTTATTGTTATTGGAGTTGCATGAAAAGGCAGTCAACAGTAAAATGTAAGGATGTTAAGAGATACAAAAGATTACAGTACTAAGTACATTGGTTTCACTCTCATGTAGTTTAATTTTGTAAATGTTGTATATAAATATATGGCTAGTGTTTACATGCTGACTTATTTAAGTAATGTCTGCATTAAAAATGACCTGAAAATAAAGCTAAACAGAACAAATATATATTTCTCCAAATACTTCAATAGACCATATTAGCTACCTTAATTATGTACAGTACTTAATTAATTCAGTGCATTAATCAAAACTTCCAAAGTTTTATTATCTGCAGAAACCAAGACTCATGCAAGGTTTTAAAAATATCTTAAAATCATTATATACATTTAAGTATCTTATACAGGATTTTATTACAAATTATATGTCTTCTTATCTTTAGACATTAACACAAAATTCTATTGCTGATAGTTTTCCTTTACTTAATGTTTTAATACTATTCACTCCTCTTAACTGTTCACAAGGGCGTATTTTTCCCATACATTCCTTATAGAGTGAAAACAAGTGACTGAAATAAACAATAAAAGCTGGAGAAACAATGTATAATTATTTTTCCCTTCATTGCTATGTAATAAAAATATTTTCCAATTTAGAATTTGAAATGCTGTTTTTAATCTGTATAAGAGGATCAAGGCAAAATATTTTCCCTGTATTATAATGCTAATAAGTCAAGAGAATATACACTGATCCATTTCATTGCTATATATTAGTTGGGTCAAATAAGAATTACAGCTAGTACAGGAATTTTAAGATAGTTGAAGATATCTGTGAATAATATCAGAGGACAAATATACAATAGATGTCAGAATAATATGACCATGGAATAAAATGTGAATAGCTAAATGTTACTCAAGGCACAATTAGCAAGTCAAATGACTCTCAAGAAGAAAAAAAGGAGAGGACCCTGGGCCTGTAAAGATTGGATCCATTATTGTAGACCCAGAACAGAGAAATCGTGGGGGGGGGGAATGAGTGGGGAATAGCATGGGGGTGGAGAGGAATTATGGGACATATGGTGGGGGGTAACTGGGAAAGGGGAAAGCCTTTGGAATGTAAACATAGAATATAGAAAATAAAACTTAAAAAAAAAGAAATCAAGAGCAGAAGTTCTTTCCTTGACTCCCTGGAAAAAGTTATGCTAGCAATATGAGGTTCTATTAATTGCATGTGATGATGCTGTGATAAAATATTCAGCTGAAGCTTCTTAAGAAAAGGTTTTATTATGCCTCATAAGTTAAGGAGGAATACACACCACAGTGGTGGGAACGTATGATGGTGGAAATGAAAGGCATGTTGCAGGCATCACAGGAGACAGAGAGTTGGATGCTAGCTTCCTTATATACCATGTTATTCTGTCTAAGACCCAGTCCATGGGATGTTAATGCCGTCATACATGATATAAATATCCTACATTAAATCAATCTGTCAACACCCCCTCAGACACACCCAGAATTTTATCTGCTATTGGCTTTGTAATCCAACTGCAATAATAAAGGAGATTAATAGTCTACTAAAACCATCAGAAAATAACCATATGTATTCTTATATTTCTCATTATATCTAGAGCATAGGAATTATTTGCTATAAGTTATCAATCATTAAAATTGTAAAATATAGCCGGGCGGCGGTGGCACACACCTTTAATCCCAATTCTGTTTTTCTTTATAGCTTATAATTTATTTCTTTATTATTTATGTTTTATAAATGTTTATATTTTATTCAATGCATTTATGTAATTTATATTTTATTTCAGCATTGCTGCTGAGACTAGAGTTATCCAAAGAAAGTGAAGTGAAGAAACCAATTTTGACACTATTCTAATATTCTGGATGGCAACGGATGCATCATGGAAGGAGAGTTTTCTTTAGTATAGATTTGAACATGAACCCAAAACACATCTTAAATGATCCTGAGTGAGGTAACTCAATCACAAAAGAACACACATGGAATGCAGTCACTGATAAGTGGATATTAGCCCAGAAGCTCTGAATAACCAAGACAAAACTCACATATCAAATCATTCCCAAGAAGAAGGAAGGAGAAGGCCCTGGTCCTGGAAAGGCTTGATACAACATTGTAGGGGATTGCCAGGACAGAGAAGTGGGAGGGGGTTGATTGGGGAACAGGGCAGAGGGAAGAGGGCTTATGGGACTTATGGGGAGGGGGGAACTGAGAAAGGGGAAATTATTTGGAATGTAAACAAAGAATATAGGAAATTAAAAAAAAGAAAAGAAAGTGATAGAAAGAATACAGATAGTTGATATTTTAAACAGACTGTGTTTGACTTTTCCATCACTTTCAGCTTCCCCATAAATAGTATAGTCAAATCACCAAACATAAATATATGGTATAAACATAAGTGTATGTTTGTGGGGTGTGTGTGTGTGTGTGTGTGTGTGTGTCTGTGTCTGTGTCTGTGTGTGTGTCTGTGTGTGTGTGTGTCTCTGTGTGTTTATGTGTGTGTGCATATCCTCAATGAAATAATATCAGGGCAATCACTATCATCTAAACAACCAAACCATAATATACATCATGAGTATAAATGAATCTGAAATCACTCTGGCATACTGGTGAGCATGAAATGATATAGAGACCTATAACCATCCATCTAGGGAAACTACTTAATAATATCAGTAGAGGCTATGCTTGTTGGCCAAGCAGGTTTTTTTTTTAAAAAATACATAAACAAATGTAGTGATTAGTGCAGAAAATAAATGACTAGGTAACTTACAGCACTGTGGCTATAATATACAACATTAATAAATCCAGTAAACACAATTTACACTAAAATAATGCATTTATAAGTTCTGAAATCATAGAAAGGCTGCTGGACAGTATTAGCAAGTATGAGAGTTGGGGACTGTAAAAGGCTCCATGGGTAAGAGTGCTTGCTGTCAAGCAGAACTTGAGTCCCCGAGCTCGGTCCCTGTAACTCACATGGCAGGAGCTAAAAATTGACTAGTGAAAATTGTCTTCTGAGCTGAACAAGCATACTGTAGCATTTGACTAGATAATTAATTAATAAGTAAATATAACGGGGAAAGAGCAAATTAAATGAAGAAATTCTATCACTGTGGGAAAAGGAGAAGGCAGGTTTGGGGCAGTCACCAAGAGAGCATGGCAAAGCTCGTTATTTCAACACATCACCTGAGAATGTAAAGAATATTTTTTACGCATGTTATATTCCATAAGTTGTTTATTTTAAAAAATTCTGGAAATACTAAAAAAGAAAAAGGATTGATAGCATGTATTGTAGAGATTACAATCTCTGCAAACTTCTTAAACACCCAGAACTCTGACCTAAAAGAAGCAATCTTAGTATTTGAAAACTGATAAACTATGTAGCACAGCTCATACATGGTTAACACTGGTCAGCAACTTCCAGACTCCATGCAGATGGATGAGCTTGGGTCTACAGAAGACTATAGGGAGGAAGAGTCTATACAGGAAGAGAAATATATGCGGGCATAACATTTGCAGAATTTTAGAATGGGCACAATATAATCCTCAACCGAACAAAGGTCAGGCATGATAAACCAAAGCAAAATCTGAATCCATGTGTTCAAACTGGAACTGCCAAACATCAGAAACAGAGTTCTTATAAACATCCAGAAAAGAGAGAGAAATTTTCTACAAAGGATAACAATTGACATAAATTGCCAAAGAGGCTTGAAAATTATCCTCCAAAAAACAGAGAAAGTATCTTTCTAATGAAAAGTCCCCAAATAAGGAAATAATTCTGGAAATACTAAAAAAGAAAAAGGATTGATAGCATGTATTGTAGAGATTACAATCTCTGCAAACTTCTTAAACACCCAGAACTATGACCTAAAGGAAGCAATCTTAGAATTTGAAAACTGATAAACTCTGTAGCACAGCTCATACATGGGTAACACTGGTCAGCAACTTCCAGACCTGCACAGCAGTTACTCTTAACTCAATGCCATTTTGACCTTCCTTCTAATATTTTTAAAAAGCAAAGTCATTTACCACTAGATAAATAATGTAAAGACATGAAGTACCAGTATATTTTCCAGGAATAGCTACATAGTACATATTAAGATCAGATAATATTTTGATAGGCTAATTTGTCTTCTTTTATTCATGTCCCACCATCAAAAGTCTAGCAATAGTGTCTATAATTCAGACCTAAAAATGAGAAAGGATGATGATGATGCGTCTGGGTTGACAGGAGACCCTTGAGCTTAGTTTGCCTTTCAAGCTAAGGTAAGTTCTTCTCCCAAGTTTACATTTGTAACAGGATTAATTTCTCATCTATATACAGATGCTATAATTTTAGCTATATGTTATTTTATTCCTCATAAAATTGAGCATGTTCAGGGTGGTATATCAGAAGACAAGTTATTTTGTTCATAAACTGTTAAAGAGTAATACTTTCTTTTTATGGTTCCACAAAATCAGAAATATATAACCTGACAGAAAATGTTGAGAAATAAATAAAAGTAAAAGTTTGAAAATACAAGTAGTGGCACTCATTTCATGATATAGGTGAACTAAGTTGCATGTTTAAAAACAGTTATGTCCTGCTTTTCATTATGTATAGTTTTAAGTTGTTTGTTTTTAATTGCAGAATGATTACATTTCCCCCCTTCTGTTTCTTTGCTATACAGGTCATATTTTTAAAGGCTGAAATGTTCAAGATAACTACAATGAGTGTGTGACCTATAATAAATTTTGATGTGAAGAACAGACCAAAATGTGTAATAGTGAGAGAGACACAGGGACAGGGAATTATTTTGTATTTGGAAGGAGCATATTTGAGAATTGCTGCAGAACTGGCCTTATATGAACCCTCTGCCCAGATGCATTGCAATAAGAGACACTGAGGCAAATTGATTACAGTGCAATTCATGTCTGTATCATTTCGATGAAACAGAAGTTCTTTGTAAGAATGCCCAAGATAATAAATGGCTCATTGGATTCCTTAACCCAATGGATGTTTTAGGAGTAGATTCAGAAGTTTCTGATGTTATAGGTCAAGACTATATAAGACTTTCTGTGATCTAGAATGAAACCTACCTTATGAAACCTAAAATATTGTTTAGAAACTAATGACAAACTAAAGAATGTAATTAAAATTGTTTGGGAAGGGCAAAGGTGCCATCTTAGTAGAGATGTGGCTCACTGTAGCGGACTGTGATTGCTAGGCAACCCAAGTCACAGTGGCACTCTGGAAATAGCTCAGTGTACATCACACACCAAGGACACTAACAGAGAAGGTATTGTGCCTGTACATCCCTGGACAAGTACCATCCTGAATAGAAGACAAATCAAGTGAAAGAGGTTCCCTGAGGGAAGTTTTATAGGCAGAGCACATCCTCTGGCAAAAGAAGCAAAAAGGGTATGTCACAGGACAGAAAATGTCCTCAGATCATCAAAAGGGCAAACTGTTTGCCTAGTCTAAGCCTACATTTGAAGCATCACAGAAGCACAATAATTATGTCTGAGTGTATTATGGAAGACACTGTAAAAGAACCTCATTCTAGCCCAGGCCTGCTTCTCAGTGAGTCTCCTTAGTTGGGAAATGAAGCCTTTAAAAATTCCATCCAGTAAGTGCTTTCTCTTTAAGAAGAGAGTAAGAATGAGCATCATCATTGTTCAGTTTGGGAAAAGTTGCTACTTTGTAGTTTTATAAATTTTAGAAATACAGCCAAGACCATTTATTATGGTTGTTATCCCCCGAACTGTCTCCTTCATGACCCCTATTGAGTTGTTCTGTCAATGTCATTGCATAAACCAGCTGACTACTGACAAAGTCAGCTCTCTCCAATTTTGTTTCGTTTTCATCTTTTCCATTATAATGTTAGACTGTCAAGTTTACTATCAAGCTCTGCCATCATCTCCCATACTAGGATACAACAACATTTAAAAAAATATGAATTATGAAAAAGCCTTTTGTTTTCACACACATGCAGACATATATGGCAGAAATAAAACACCCTGCAACCTGATTCCACTGAAATATACTAACTCTTTAATGTAAATTGAAAATTTAATAATAAATCAGAACTATCTCCAGAAAATTAGTCTGTCTTCATTCTATCTATAAAGTGCAAAGGGAAAAAAAACACAATGAACTTAGCATGCTAAAAGCCTTGGTGAGGAACAAGAAATAACATATAAATCCAAAATGAATAAACATAAGATAGTTATTCACCAAAAATCACTAATAAGTTAACTAAAATGAATATTAGAAATACATTTATAATACTAAGAATGGATATATTTCTTCTGGCCAGAATATATTATAGTATCTATCAATAAAGAAAATGACAGGTTTTCTTACATTGAAATGTGTGAAAAAAAAACTTTGCTGTCATCTTCACGTGAGGATCTCAAGACTGATATGGCCTACCAACCAACAACTCAAAGACAGTATTTCCAACGATACTTAGGAAGCAAGAAACACAAATTAAGCTAATTAGCTTCTTTGCTCATAATGACAATTTATTATGAGATTGCCTTCATTACAGTAGAATGAGCATGTAAATCACAACTCACTTAAATTATATAATATAAAAAGTTATGCAATAATATATAAACTATGTGCATATAAAAAATTAAAAACATGATTTGAATTGTTGAAAGTTGAACTAGATTTTTAGTCATTCTGATATGTATAGAATAGATTTTCATGGCACCTTTTATTTCATTTCCTTGTTTGCTAAGGATATTGAAGATTTCACTATATGTTTCTCAGCAACTTAGGATTCCTCTGTTAAGAAGTCTCTGTTTAGACGTGCAATCCATTTTGTGATTGGATTAGTTAGTTGACATCTAATATCTTGAGTTCTTTATGGATTTTGTATATTAGTCCTCTGTCAGATGTAGAGTTGGTGAAAATATTTACCAATTCTGTAAGCTTCCATTTTGACTTTTTACGGTGTTCTTTGCCTTATAGAAGCTTTTTTTTTAAATTCTCTTTTCTATATTCTTTGTTTACATTTCAAAGGCTTTCCCCTTTCCAAGTTCCCCCCTCACCATGTGTCCCATAAGTCTTACCCCCACTGCACATTCCCCAATCACCCAACAATCCTTTCTCTGTTCTGGTACTCTCCTGCAAAACTGGATCCATTCTTTTCTGGACCAGTGTTCTCTCATTCCTTCTTCTTGGGAATCTTTTGATTTGCTAATTGTGCCTTGAGTATTCAGAGCTTGTGGGCTCATTAATATCCACTTATCAGTGATTGCATTTCATGTGTATTCTTTTGTAATTGGGTTAAATCACTTAGGATATTTTCCAGATCCAACCATTTGCCTACAAATTGTATGAATTCATTATTTTTAATTGCTGAGTAGTATTCCATTGTATAAATATACCAAATTTTCTGTATCCACTCCTCCTTTGAGGGACATCTGGGCACCTTACAGCTTCTGTCTATTATACATAAGGCTACTATGAACATAGTGGAGCATGTGTCTTTATTGCATGGAGGGGAATCCTCTGGGTATATGCCCTGGAGTGGTATGACAGGGTCCTCTGGAAGTGTCATGCCGAATTTTCTGAGGAACCACCAGACTGATTTCCAGAGCGATTGTACCATCTTGCCATCCCACCAACAAGGGAGGAGTGATCCTCTTTCTCCACATCCTCACAAGCACCTGTTGTCTCTTGAGTTTTTAAACTTAGTCATTATGATTGATGTGAGGTAGAATCTCAGGGTTGTTTTGATTTGCATTTCCCTGATGACTAATGATGTTGAACATCTCTTAAGGTGCTTCTCAGCCATCCACATTTCTTCTGGTGAAAATTCCTTTTTTTACATTTTTACCAGTTAATAGGGTTATTTGGTTCTTTGGAATCTAATTTCTTGAGTTCTTTGTACATATTGGATATTAGCCTTCTGTCCGATGTGGGGTTGGTGAAGAACTTTTCCCAATGTGTTGGTTGTCATTTTGTTCTTCTAACAGTGTCCTTTGCCTTACAGAAACTTTGTAATTTTATGAGGTCCCATTTGTCAATTCTTGATCTTAGAGCATAAGCTACTGGTGTTCTCTTCATAAACTTTCCCCCTGTGCCCATGTCCTCCAAGGTCTTCCCCAGTTTCTTTTCTATTAGTTTCAATGTGTCTGTCTTTATGTGGAGGTCCTTGATCAACTTGGAGTTGATCTTAGTACAAGGTGATAAGAGTGGGTCAATTTGCATTCTTCTGCATGTTGACCTCCAGTTGAACCAACACCATTTGTTGAAAAGGCTATCTTTTTTCCACTGGATGGTTGTAGCTCCTTTATCATAGATCAAGTGACCATAACTCTGTGGGTTCATTTCTGTGCCTTCAATCCTATTCCATTGATCTACTTGCCTGTTGCTGTACCAATACCATGCAGTTTTTAACACCATAGCTCTGTAGTACTGCTTGAGGTCAGGGATATTGATTCCCCTAGAAGTCCTTTTATTTTTGAGAATAGTTTTAGCTATCCTGGGTTTTTTGTTACTCCAGATGAATTTAAGAATTGCTCTTTCTAGATCTATAAATAATTGATTTGGGATTTTGATGGGGATTGCATGGAGTCTGTAGAATGCTTTTGGCAAGATGGCCATTTTTTTAAGTTAAATGTTTTTTTTATTGGATATATTTACAATTCATTTCCCCTTTTCTGGTTCCCCACCCCCCAAAGGTTCCACATGCCCTTTTCCCTCCCCCTGCTCCCTCTTCCACCCCTTCCCTCTTCCCTGTTCTTGTATTCCCCTACATTGATGCTTTGATCATTTCCAGCACCAGTGGCCACTCCTTTCTTCTCGTCAGACATCCTTTGGTACATGAATTGTGTTTTTGGTGTTTCAAGATTCTAGGCTAATATCCACTTATCAGTGACTGCATACCATGGGTATTCTTCTGAGACTGGGTTACCTCACTTATTATGATATTCTCCAGCTCCATCCATTTCTCTAAGAATTTCATGAATTCGTTGTTTCTAATGGCTGAATAGTACTCCATTGTGTATATTTACCACATTTTTTGTATCCATTCCTCCGTTGAGGGACATCTGGGTTCTTTCCAGCTTCTGGCTATTATAATTAAGGCTGCTATGAACAAAGTGGAGCATGTATCCTTATTGCATGCTGGGGAATCTTCTGGGTATATGCCAAGGAGTGGTATGGCCACATAAAACCAGACACACTAAAACTAATAGAAAAGAAACTGGGGAAGACCCTTGAGGACATTGGCTCAGGGGGAAAATTCCTGAACAGAACACCAATTGCTTACGCTCTAAGAGCAAGAATAGACAAATGGGACCTCATAAAATTATAAAGTTTCTGTAAGGTAAAAGACACTGTCAAAAGGATAAATCTGCAACCAACAAATTCGGAAAAGATCTTCACCAACCCCACATTCGACAGAGGGCTAATATCCAATATATACAAAGAACTCAAGAAGTTAGACCCTAGAAAACCAAATAACCCTATCCAAAAGTGGGGTACAGAGCTAAACAAAGACTTTTCACCTGAAGAAATTCGGATGGCGGAGAAACACCTTAAAAAATGTTCAACATCATTAGTCATTAGAGAAATGCAAATCAAAACAACACTGAGGTTTCACCTCACCCCAGTCAGAATGGCTAAGATCAAAAACTCAGAAGACTTCGGGTGTTGGAGAGGATGTGGAGAAAGAGGAACACTCCTCCACTGCTGGTAGGACTGTAAGCTGGTACAACCACTCTGAAAATCAGTCTGGTGGTTCCTCAGAAAACTGGACATGATACTTCCGGAGGACCCAGCCATACCACTCCTAGGCATATACAAAGATGGCCATTTTTACTATATTTATCCTGCCAATCCAAGAGCAAGAATTATTTTTCCATCTTCTGAGGTCTTCTTCGATTTCTTTCTTCAAAGACTTGAATTTCTTGTCATACAAATCTTTCACTTGTTTGGTAAGAGTCATGCCAAGATACTTTATATTGTTTGTGGCTATTGTAAATGGTGTTATTTCCTAACTCCTTCACAGCTTGCTTGTCCTTTGAGTATAGAAAGGCTACTGATTTGCATGAGTTCATTTTATAACCCTCCACTTTGCTGAAGTTGTTTATCAGCTGTAGCAGTTCTCTGGTGCAGTTTTTTGAGTCACTTAAATATACTATCATATCATCTGCAAATAATGATAGTTTGACTTTTTCCTTTCCAATTTGTATCCCTTTGACTTCTTTATGTTGTCTAATTGCTCTCACTAGATCTTCAAGTATTATATTGAAAAGATATGGAGAGAGAGGGTAGCCTTGTCTAGTTCCTGATTTTAGTGGGATTGCTTCAAGTTTCTTTCCATTCAGTTTGATGTTGGTTACTGGTTTGTTGTATATAGCTTTTATTATGTTTAGGTATAGGCCTTTAATTCCTGTTCTTTCCAGGACTTTTAGCATGAAAGGATGCTGAATTTTGTCAAATGCTTTCTCAGCATCTAATGAAATGAGCATGTGGTTTGTTTCTTTTTGTTTGATTATGTAGTGGATTACATTGATGGATTTCCGTATATTGAACCATCCCTGCATCCCTGGGATGAAGCCTACTTGATCATGGTGAATGATCATTTGATGTGCTCTTGGATTCGGTTGGCAAGGATTTTATTTAGTATTTTTGCATTGATATTCATAAGGGAAATTGCCCTATAGTTCTCTTTCTTTGTTGGATCTTTTTGTGGTTTTGGTATCAGCATAATTGTGGCTTTGTAGAACGAGTTGGGCGTTGTTCCTTCCATTTCTATTTTGTGGAATAGTTTGAAGAGTATTGGTGTTAGGTATAGAAGCTTTTAAGTTTCATGTTGTACTGTTTTTTAAATTATTCATAATGCCTGTCTTATTGGTGTTATGCTCAAGAAGTTCTCCTATGCTGATGTATTTACAACTTTCTCTTCTATAAGGTTCAGTATGTCTGGTTTTATGTTGAGGTCTGTCATCAACTTGGAATTGAATTTTGTGCAGTATGATAGATATGGATCTATTTCTATTCTTCTACACGTAAACACCCAGTTAGATCAGAAATATTTATTGAAAATGCTTTCCTTTTCCATTGTATACTTCTCACTTCCTTATCAAAAATAATGTGTCCATAGGTATGTAGATTTATGTCTGGGTATTTTACTAGATTTCATTAAACAAACTGTCTGCTTTAATGCCAATACTGTGTGTGTGTGTGTGTGTGTGTGTGTGTGTGTATGTATGTATGTGTGTGTGTATGTTATTACTACAGCTTTGTATAGGATCTTGAAATCAGGGATTGTAATAGTTTTGGACTTTCCTTTATTGTACTGGATTTTAGTTATCCTGGGCTCGATGCTTTTCTATGTGAAATTGCATATCATCTTTTTAAGATCTCTAAATATTATGTTGTAACTTTTAAGGAGAATGCATTAAATCTGTAGATTGCTTTTAGTAAGATGGCTGTTTTTACTATATTAATATTACTGAAACATAAGCATGGTACATCTTTGTATCTTTTGATATTTTCTTCAGTTTCTTTCTTTAAAGATGTCACATTTCATTATTTTATATTATTTGTCTTAGTATTCTATTGCTGAGAAGAGACACAGTGGTTATGGTGACTCTTATAATAAGAAGCATTTATTTAGGGCTCGCTTACAGTTCAGAGGTTTAATCCACTACCATCAAGGCTAAAAACTTGGTAGTGAGCAGACAGACATTGCTAGGGAGATAGCTTAAAATTCTATGTCCAGATTCAAAAGCAGCACTAGAGAAGGTGACATTGGACATGGCTTGAGTTTCTTGAACATCAAAGCTCACCCCGAGTAACACACTTCTTACAACAGCAACACTCACTCCACCAAGACCAGGACTTTTAATAGTGCTACTCCAGATTGGCCTACAGTGGCCATTTTCATTCAAACCCTTTCATTCTTGTGATTCCCATTGTCCAACTTCAAAGGTCCTCATAGTCTATTATAGTGGCAACACTGTTTGAAAGTCAAAAGCTTGGAGTTTCTAAGGCAATCTAGGCAATATTCACAGCTGCACACAATGACCTCAATGACCTCTCTAGGTCTCCATTCAGGGATAACTCAGACATAGGGGTAGGTTATTTTTTAAGTCACTAAGGGAGATCCCATAACCCTATTCTTGCATCTTTAACTCTAAAGTCATAAGCACATACCCAAAGTTGTTAAGATCTGTTGGTTTCCAGTAATGGGACATGAATTTTTGTCCAAGTACATTTTCACCAGCTTTCTGCATTTGGTGGTTTCCTTCACTCTTTAATCTTGGATGTCCATGAACTGCCCATGTAAACCAGACTGGTCTTGAAATCACTCTGCTGCCTCTTTATTTCCAAGGTTAGCATTAAATGCATGCAGCAATACAGCTAGCTTACAGCTTTTTTTAAAACAGACTATTAATGACTGTGGATAAATATTTACTTCATTTCAGTGACTGACTCTAAGGTGTATTATCAACTAACTTGAGATAATATGTTCTAGGTTCCAATATTAATAGCTTTATTCTTTTCTTTTTTCCTTTTTTTCTTTTTCTTTATTATTTTCTATATTCTTTGTTTACATTCCAAAGGCTTTCCCCTTTCCAGTTCCCCCCTCACCATATGTCCCATAAGTCCTCTTCCCCCTCCATTCCCGAATCACCCCTCCCCCTCACCATTTCTCTGCTCAGATACTCTCCTACAAAACCGGATTTAGTCTTTTCCAGATCAGGGTCCTCTCCATCCCTTTTTTAGGGAATCTTTTGCTTATCTAATTGTGTCTTGAGTATTCAGAGCTCATTAATATCCACTTATCAGTGATTGCAATTCATGTGTATTCTTTTGTGATTGGGTTGACTCACTTAGGATGATATTTTCCAGATCCAACCATTTGCCTACAAATTGCATGAATTCATTATTTTTAATTGCTGAGTAGTATTCCATTGTATAAATATACCACATTTTCTGTATCCATTCCTCCGTTGAGGGATATCTGGGTTCTTTCCAGCTTCTGGCTATTATAAATAAGGCTGTTATGAACATAGTGGAGCATGTGTTTTTATTGCATGCAGGGGAATCCTCTGGGTATATGCCCAGGAGTGGTATGACAGGGTCCTCTGGAATTGTCATGCCCAATTTTCTGAGGAACCGCCATACTGATTTCCAGAGCAGTTGTTCCATCTTGCAATTCCACCAACAATGGAGGAGTTATCCTCTTTTTCCACATCCTCGCCAGCACCTGTTGTCCCTTGAGTCATTCTGACTGGTGTGAGGTGGAATCTCAGGTTGTTTTTATTTGCATTTCCCTGATGACTAATGCTGTTGAACATCTCTTAAGGTGCTTCTCAGCCATCTGAATTTCTTCTGGTGAAAATTCCTTGTTTAGCTCTGTACCCTATTTTTTAATAGGGTCAACATGCAGAAGAATGTGAATTGACCCACTCTTATCTCCTTGCACTAAGATCAACTCCAAGTGGATCAAGGACCTCCACATAAAACCAGACACACTGAAACTAATAGAAAAGAAACTTGGGAAGACCCTGGAGGACATGGGCACAGGGGGAAAGTTCCTGAACAGAATACCAATAGCTTATGCTCTAAGATCAAGAATTGACAAATGGCAAAGTTTCTGTAAGGCAAAAGACACTGTCAGAAAGACAAAACAACCAACAAATTGGGAAAAAAATCTTCACCAACCCCACATTCGACAGAGGGCTAATATCCAATATATACAAAGAACTCAAGAAGTTAGACCCCAAAGAACCAAATAACCCTATTAAAAATGGGGTACAGAGCTAAGCTTAAAGCTTTTTAAAAATTCTTTTACCTTACAGAAACTTTGTAATTTTATGAGGTCCCATTTGTCAATTCTTGATCTTAGAGCATAAGCTATTGGTGTTCTGTTCAGGAACTTTACGGATGTGCCCATGTCCTCCAGGGTCTTCCCAAGTTTCTTTTCTAATAGTTTCAGTGTGTCTGGTTTTATGTGGAGGTCCTTGATCCACTTGGAGTTGATCTTAGTACAAGGAGATAAGAGTGGGTCAATTCGCATTCTTCTGCATGTTGACCTCCAGTTGAACCAGCACCATTTGTTAAAAAGTCTATCTTTTTTCCACCGGATGGTTGTGGCTCCTTTATCAAAGATCAAGTGACCATAAGTCTGCGGGTTCATTTCTGGGTCTTCAATCCTATTCCATTGATCTACCTGCCTGTTGCTGTACCAATACCATGCAGTTTTTAACACAATTGCTCTGTAGTACTGCTTGAGGTCAGGGATATTGATTCCCCCGGCAAAGGACACTGTCAGAAGGACAAAACGGCAACCAACAACGAGGGAAATGATCTTCACCAACCCCACATCCGACAGAGGGCTAATATCCAATATATACAAAGAACTCAAGAAGTTAGACCCCAAAGAACCAAATAACCCTATCAAAAAATGGGGTACAGAGCTAAACAAAGAATTTTCACCAGAAGAAATTCGGATGGTCGAGAAACACCTTAAGAGATGTTCAACATCATTAGTCATCAGGGAAATGCAAATCAAAACAACCCTGAGATTCCACCTCACTCCAGTCAGAATGGCTAAGATTAAAAACTCAAGAGACAACAAGTGCTGGCGAGGATGTGGAGGAAGAGGAACACTCCTCCACTGTTGGTGGGATTGCAAAATTGTAAAACCACTCTGGAAATCAGTGTGGCAGTTCCTCAGAAAATTGGGCATGCCACTCCCAGAGGACCCTGCCATACCACTCCTGGGCATATACCCAGAGGATTCCTCTGCATACAACAAAGACACATGCTCCACTATGTTTATAGCAGCCTTGTTTATAATAGCCAGAAATTGGAAGGAGCCCAGATATCCCTCAAAGGAGGAATGGATACAGAAAATGTGGTATATTTATACAATGGAATACTACTCAGCAATTAAAAATAATGAATTCATGCAATTTGTAGGTAAATGGTTAGATCTGGAAACTATCATCCTAAGTGAGCTAACCCAATCACAAAAGAATACACATGAAATGCAATCACTGATAAGTGGATATTAATGAGCCCAGAAGCCCTAAATACTCAAGGCACAATTAGCAAGTCAAATGACTCTCAAGAAGAAAAAAAGGAGAGGACCCTGGGCCTATAAAGATTGGATCCAGTATTGTAGACCCAGAACAGAGAAATCGTGGTGGGGGAAAGAGTGGGGAATAGCATGGGGGGGAGAGGAATTATGGGACATATGGTGGGGGGTAACTGGGAAAGGCGAAAGCCTTTGGAATGTAAACAAAGAATATAGAAATTAAAAAAAATAAATAAATAAAAAAATTCTTTTACACGTTGGAAAATTAACTGGGTGGGATGTTGCCCAGAGGTCACCACTTTCTTGTTTCCATTTAGCATCAGGTTTCTTTCTCTCTTTCTTCCTTCCTTCCTTCCTTCCTTCCTTCCTACCTACCTTCCATCCTTCCTTCCTTTCTTTCTTGCTTGCTTTTTTCCTTCCTTCCCTCCTTCCCTCCTTCCTTCCTTTTTTTCTTCTAAGTACTATTATCATTATTAATTATTATTATTCAATCTTTTTATTACAGTCCAGTCATTATTCTCCCCCTTCCAACAGTTCCTCACCCCATTCCTCCCCAATCTCCAAGAGGATGTCTCCATTCTACCCACCTACTCCACTAGTTCTCGCCACTGCCTGGGGTCTCAAGTATCTCCAAGATTAGGTGCTTCCTCTCTCACTTAGGCCAGACCAGTCAGTCCTCTACTGTATATGTGTTGGGGGTCTCATATCAGCTAGTGTGAGGTGCCTGTTTGGTGGCTCAGTGTCTGAGAGATCTCAGAGATCCAGGTTAGCTGTAACTGTTGGTCTTCCTATGGGGTCACCCACCTCCCCAGCTTTTTCCAGCCTTTCCCTAATACAACCACATGGGTCCTTGGCTTCTGTCCATTGTTTGGGTATAAATATCTGTTTGGCTCTTTTTAGCTGTTTGTTGGGCCTCTCAGAAGGCTGCCATGCTAGGCTCCTGTCTGTAAGCACACACACAATAGCATCAGTAATCGTTTCAGGTCTTGATCCCAAGTTGGGCCAATGACAGTACCTCCTTTCTCTCAGTTTCTTTTCCAATTTTTCCCTGCAATTTTTTAACACAGGAAAAATTCTGGCTCAGAGTTTTGACTGTGGAATGGCAAACTCATCCCTCTACTTGATGCCCTGTTTTTTTTTTTTGTTTGTTTGTTTTTTTACTGGAGCTGGACTCTACAAGTTCCCTCTCCCCACTGTTGGGCATCTCTTCTAAGGTCCCACCCTGTGAGTCCTGAGTGTTTCTCACCTTCCAGGTCGCTGGTACATTCTAGAGGGTTCCCCCATCTCCTACCTCTTCTACCTCTGAAGGTTGCCTGTTTCCATTCTTTTTGCTGGCCCTCAGGGCTTCACTTCTGATTCCTCTCCCCCAGTACCAAATCATGTTCCCCTTTTCCCATCCCTGTCCTCCTACTCAGCCATATCCCCACCCCCTCCTTCTGCCTCCCATTATTGCTTTCTTCTTCCTTCCAAATGGGATTGAGACATCCTCATGTTGGGCCCTTCACCTTCTTAATCTTCTTGAGTTCTGTGAACTGTATCCTGTGTATCCTGTATTTTTGGCTATTATCCACTTATTAGAGAGGACATACCTTGCATGTTCTTTTGGGTCTAAGTTACCTCACTTAGTATGATATTTTCTTTTTCTATCCATTTGCCTGCAAAACTCGTGATATCCTCTTTCTTTTTTTATCTTTTTCTTTTTTTATTATTATTTTCTTTTTTTATTGGATATATTCTATATTTACAATTCATTTCCCTTTTTCTAGTTGCCACCCCCCAAATGTCCCACATGACCATTTCCCTCCCCATGCTTCCTCTTCCACCCCTTCCCTCTTCCCTGTTCTTGTATTCCCCTACACTGATGCTTTGATCCTTTCCAGCACCAGTGTCCATTCCTTTCTCCTTGTCAGACATCCTTTGGTACATGAATTGTGTCTTTGGTGTTTCAAGATTCTAGGCTAATATCCACTTATCAGTGACTGCATACCATGGGTATTCTTTTGAGACTGGGTTACCTCACTTAGTATGGCATTCTCCAGCTCCATCCATTTCTCTAAGAATTTCATGAATTCATTGTTTCTAATGGCTGAATAGTACTCCATTGTGTATATATACCACATTTTTTTGTAGCCATTCCTCCGTTGAGGGACATGTGGGTTCTTTCCAGCTTCTGGCTATTATAAATAAGGCTGCTATGAACATAGTGGAGCATGTATCCTTATTGAATGCTGGGGAATCTTCTGGGTATATTCCCAGGAGTGGTATGGCTGGATCCTCCAGAAATATCATGTCCAGTTTTCTGAGGAACCAGCAGACTGATTTCCAGAGTGGTTGTACCAGCTTGCATTCACACCAGCAATGGAGGAGTGTTCTTCTTTCTCCACATCCTCTCCAACACCTGATGTCTTCTGAGTTTTTGATCTTAGCCATTCTGACTGGGGTGAGGTGAAATCTCAGTGTTGTTTTGATTTGCATTTCTCTAGTGACTAATGATGTTGAACACTTTTTTAAGATGTTTCTCTGCCATCCGAATTTCTTCAGGTGAAAAGTCTTTGTTTAGCTCTGTACCCCACTTTTGGATAGGGTTATTTGGTTTTCTGGGGTCTAACTTCTTGAGTTCTTTGCATACATTGGGTATTAGCCCTCTGTCAGAAGTGGGGTTGTTGAAGATCTTTTCCGAATTTGTTGGTTGCTGATTTGTCCTTGACAGTGTCTTTTGCCTTACAGACTTTGTAATTTTATGAGGTCCTATTTGTCTATTCTTGCTCTTAGAGCATAAGTAATTGGTGTTCTGCTCAGGAACTTTCTCCCTGAGCCAATGTCCTCAAGGGTCTTCCCCAGGTTCTTTTCTATTAGTTTTAGTGTGTCTGGTTTTATGTGGAGGTCCTTGATCCAATTGGAGTTGAGCTTAGTGCAAGGAGATAAGAGTGGATCAATTCTCATTCTTCTACATGTTGACCTCCAGTTAAGTCAGCACCATTTGTTGAAAAGGCTATCTTTTTTCCACTGTATGTTTTCAGCTCCTTTGTCAAAGATCAATTGGCCATAGATATATGGGTTCAATTCTGGGTCTTTGATCCTATTCCATTGATCCACCCCCCTGTCACTGTACCAATACCATGCAGTTTTTAACACTACTGCTCGGTAGTATTGCTTGAGGTCTGGGATATTGATTCCCCCAGAAGTTCTTTTACTGTTGATAGTTTTAGCCATCCTGGGTTTTTTTGTTATTCCAGATGAATTTGAGAATTGCTCTTTCTAACTCTATAAAGAACTGAGTTGGGATTTTGATGGGGATTGCGTTGAATCTGTATATTGCTTTTGAACAGGAATTCAAGGCCCATATCTAAACATAGTAAAAGCAATTTACAGCATACCGTTAGCCAACATCAAGGTAAACGGAGAGAAACTTGAAGCAATCCCACTAAAATCAGGGACTAGACAAGGCTGCCCCCTCTCACCATATCTCTTCAATATAGCACTTGAGGTACTAGCTAGAGCAATTTGACAACATAAGGAAGTAAAAGGGATACAAATCAGAAAGGAAGAAGTCAAAGTATCACTATTTGCAGATGATATGATAGTATACTTAAGTGACCCAAAAAGCTCCACCAGAGAACTCCTACAGCTGATAAACAACTTCAGCAAAGTGGCTGGTTATAAAATCAACTCAAGCAAATCAGTAGCCTTCCTATACACAAAGGATAAGCAGGCCGAGAAAGAAATTAGGCAAATGACACCCTTCACAATAGCCGATACAATATAAACAATATAAAGTATCTTGGTGTGACTCTAACCAAACAAGTGAAAGATTTATATGACAAAAACTTCAGGTCTCTCAAGAAGGAAATTAAAGAAGACCTCAGAAAATGGAAAAATCTTCCATGCTCATGGGTTGGCAGGATTAATATAGTTAAAATGGCAACCTTGCCAATATACTGATATCCCCTTCTTAATACCTGAATAATATCCCATTGTGTAAATGAATCACTTATTCTGTATCCATTCTTGTGCTGTGGGACATCTAGGTTGTTTCCAACTTCTGGCTGTCACAAATAAGGCCACGGTGAAGATAGTGGAACACATGTGCCTTGAGCATCATTTGAGTATATTTCCAAAGTGGTATAGCTGCATCTTCAGGTAGATCTATTTCCAATTTTCTGAGGAACCTCCAGATTGATTTTGAGAGTGGTTATACAATTTTGCAATCCCACCAACAATGGAGGAATGTTCTTCTTTCCCCAAATCCTTGCCAACATGTGTTATCTCTTGAGATTTTGAGCTTAGTCATTCTCATTGGTTTAAGGAATCTCAGTGTTATTTTGATTTGCATTTCCCTGATGACTAAGGACTTAGAACAATGTGCTTCTCATCCATTCGAGATTCCTCTGTTGTGAATTCTGTGTTTAGTTCTATCTGCATGAATCTCAGAAAAGACTGAATTTTGGACTTTTAACATTGTTGTTACTGTTACAGACTTAAGTACTTTTGAAGATGGACTAGCAGTAGTTTGCATTATGCTACAGCTAAGTATGGCCCCCAATGACTTATTTATTTGAACAAGCCATGGAATAAAATATAGTGATTTGATTATATTTGGCCCAAGGGTTGGTACTATTAGAAGTTATAGTCTTGTTGGAGTAGGTATGATCCTGTTGGAGTATCTGTCACTGTGGCATGGAGCTTTGAGACCCTCCTCCTAGCTACTTGGAAGTCAGTTTACTCCTGTTTGCCTTTGGAACTCTCAGCTCCTCCAGCATCATGCCTGCCTGGATGCTGCCATGCTTTCTCCCATGATAATAATGCATAGAGCCTTTGAATCTGTAAGCTAGCCACCAATTAAATGCCATTTATAAGAGTTGCCTTGGTCAAAGTGTTGCTTCACAGAAATTGAAATCCTAACTAAGACAGTGATAATAGCAACTTTTATAAGGCAATGTATTTAATTGGGGATGGCTTAAATTTGAGGTTTAATCCATTAATCATTAAGACCTGAAACATGGTGGCAAGCAGCCAGAAATTGTGCTGGAGAAGTATCTTAGTTCTATATAATAACCCAAAGGCAATAGGCTTGGCTAATACTAATTAGTACTATTTGGAGGTGTTGCTTTGTTAGAGGCATTTGACTTTGTTGTACTAAGTGTGTCATTGGGGTCTGGCTATGAGGTTTGTGGAACATGAGCCAAACCTGTTGCCAGATTTCCATATATCTAACAATATCTGGGAAGAAAGGGTCATAACTGAGAAATTACCTCTATCAGATTTGCCTTTGGTTATGGTGGTGGCTATATTTTTTTAATTATTACTTCATGCAGAAGGGCTATGATGCGTCAGGCAGTATCATCCCTAGACGGACATTCTAGACTGCTAAACGTAATTTGATAATTAAGGTAGGACAGCCAACCAGTAAGTAGCATCCTTCCAATATTCCACTTTTGTTCCTATTGCATGTTTTCACCTTAAGGTTCTGCCATGGCTTCCATATTGGAAGAACCAGAAACTGTAAACTGAAACAAGCCCTTTACTCTCCAAGTACCTTTTGATCATGATGTTTGTAACAGGAACAGAAAGCAAACTAGGACTTCTATTGTTTATAAAGTAAATCTCTGGCGTATGGTATTTCTTAAGTGATAGGAGAATTAAATTGGAGATTTGGGGTTGATACAAGCCACATACTTGCAAATAATTGCACAAAATGAGGACAGTCATCCATTCCCATTCCTCCTTATACATAATAAAGGCTAATGAGGAAACGTATACACAGCTGGTCTAAAGGAAACAGCTTTTCGTTGGTCAAAACTTTTATTTCCTGCTTCAGTAATCTGTCCACAGCAATGTTGAATGTTTCTTTGTTTCTTTAGTTTGTGATCTTAGAAACATCTTCTTTTATTTTGGTCACGACATGAAAAGAAATCTGCTAGAATATTTTCCACTAGAATAACAAACTTGACCATTATGATAAAAAATGAATATCTCAAGTAAAAGAAAATAAATCCTCATAGTAAGTATTAAATGCATAAAGTGTTAGTAGGCAAATGAGACAAATTAAAAAAAAAGATAATAAGAATCTATCACTTGTGAGTATGGGAAACAGCATATAGTATTACTAAAAATATAAAACTAGGGCTGGTGAGAGATTTAGAGGGTAAATGATTCTTGTCATCAGACTTACCTGAGTTTGACCTATGGAATTCACACAACAGGAGAGAACCAACTCCTAAAATACTGCCCTATAATCTTAATTTATTGGACATGCATAAATACACATATATATACAACTACATACACTTATACATACGTGCACATGCAAATGCATATTCATACTCACAGAAACAGCAATTATTATCCCATTTCAAAAACTGCAAAATAATAGGAAATTTAAAAAGTCTGTTTTGTAGTTTTCGTTGCTATGTGTTGTGTAACATTACAAGAAAGACTACACAGAATGACAATAACATTTATAAAGAAAAAATATGAATTTTATTTGAAATTGAAGTTATATTATAGTTAGAAAAGATGGTTGTTAATTAGACTCTTGAAAAAAATTAAATCCAATGAAAACTGTAAGTCATGTCTTTTAAGTCTAAACCCTTAAGGGGTGGAAGACATTTGATGTCTTTGATGCATACATTGTTTTTCTAGATATTCAAGAAACATGTGATACTGAAATATGGAATTAAAATTTCTTTTGCTCCATATAGGTGACTGAATATTTTTCTATTCTGTGATTGACTACACTTACTATGAGGGCTGTCTAATTAAGAAACAGAATTCTAGATGTTGGGTCCACTCAGTGAAACTGGAATATCCCAAGGTGTGCCAGTACCCATGAAAACTAGTGACAATTGTCCCCATGAGTTGGGAATGTGGTAACCTGGTCAAAATATGAAATGACATGTCCTAGTAGATCCATTCTTATGAGTTTTTGAAACTTTCACTAATTAAGCAGTAAATTTTCTATTGAATAATGAAGTTAAAGTTGTAGAAATAAGCAGTGTATAGTCAAATGGATAGCATAACAAAAACAAACTACAAAGTCTTGAGGATGCCACTGACAAACAGCTCAAATTTTATTCTGCACAGCCATAAAAATGCATACAGGCCAGAGAACATGAGAAGTCTGTACCTATTAAAAGAAAATTTACCTTTTGGTTTCTAGATATTTCCCCTTTTCTACTGTGATTTTGTAAATTATATACTTTTTGTTAGTGGCCTCTTTAATTTCAACACAATTAATGAAGCACCCTCCAATAATACAGAACACTTTATTCCTGAAAAAAATAGCAAACTGCAAATCATCCCTCCATTACATATAGAGAGAAAGTGCATTTGAACACTGGAATTTCTCATTTCCCTTCTATTACAGAAATCACAATTTAAGTCAAAAATTTATGTTAAATGCTCTTATGGGTATGATATTTGCTGCTTCAGGGTTGTCTGTGAGACTCAATACAAAGAGAACATGCCAAGAGAATAGGCTATTTTAATGTAAAGTGAGTCTGACATAAAGAAAATAATTCTTAAAAATAAATAATAAAAGGTTAAATAAAGAAAATAATTCTTTGTAATCTGTGAACTTTTTCTTTTTTTTTAACTTTTCTTGAAAATAGGTTCTTTTTTCACATAATATATCTTGATTATGGTTTCTCCTAATGCTGCTCCTCCAAGTTTCTTACCCAGTCTCTTCCCATCCAGATCCACTCTTTCTCATTCTCACTTTAATAAAGAAAATGTTTCTAAGAGATAACAATTAAATATAACAAAATAAAACATATTGAGATAGAACAAAAGCTTTTACTTTGAAGTTGGGCAAGGCAAACAACAAAATTAAAAGAGGCCAAGAGAAGGCATGAGAATCCGAAACTACTCATACAGCACAATGAACACTCTTCTTGAACCCTTCTCTGTGCATCAAGTCCTACAGTCCTACAGTCTGATCTTCTCTCTAGGGTGACAAGATGATGCCTTGTATGTACACAGCCAGGATGTGCTGCTTACAGATTCAGACTCTGAGAAGTATATTAACAAATCATAGTAATAAAAACACAGAAATAATCTCTTGTCCACAAACATTGCTTCATTTTTCTTTAATAACTAAGCAATTCCAAAACATACAAGTTCATTACTTGAAGACTGGATGAACACTTTTTTCTTACTGACTATTCTGGCACTTCCCTCTCAGGTCAATACTGTAGCTTGAAAGCATTCATCACTCTTAAAAATTGATATCCTTCTGAAATTAGAGATATGTATCAGTATTAAGAGTACTTGAGGCTTTGTAAAGAACAAGAGTTCAATTCCAAACACCCACATGACATCTAATAATAATCTATTACTCTAGTTCCAAAAGACCTGACACACGCTTCTGACTTCCACAGGTACGGCATATACAACATGTATTGAAATAAATGCAGGCAAAACCCACAGATGCACTATATGTGAGCATTGTTCATGATAATTCGTAGAACCTTCATTTTATTATGTCCTTCATCTCTGGCTTTTGCAATATTTCCATCTGCACTTTTATGGGATTCCCTGAGCTCTAAGGAGAGGAATTTGATACTGTTGTTCCAAGTAGGGTTAAGTTTTTCAAGCTCTTTCATTCTTCATGTTATACCTGGCTATGATTTGTTTTTATCTCCATCTGTTAAGGGGAAAGCACTTCTGATGATTGTTGAACAAAATACTTACCTATGAGTATAGCAGAATATTATAAGGAGTCATTTCACAATTTTACCATTATTAAGATCTATAAAATTCAGTTTTTGCTATATTACTAGGATAACTAGTTTCTGGTTCTTCGTCACCTATTCTAGTTATTGAACACACTTTCAGTTATGTGCTCCATTTTTTGCAGAGAGCAATAATTAAAATCCAATATAGATGACTTGAACAAATTTTGTACCAGCTAGTTCCATACTATAGATCTAAATTCTGTTGTTCTAAGTCAAAGTATCTTTATTTGCAAATGATATGAAAGTATACATAAATGACCTAAAAATTTCTACTAGCAAACTGCTACAGCTGATAAACAAGTTCAGGAAAGTAGCCAAATACAAACTTAACTCACAAAACTAGTAGCCATTCTATATAATGACAAATGACAAATGGATTGGAAAAAAGTAAAACAAGGAAATAACCTTTTTTACAATAGCCTCAAATAATATAAAATATCTTTGGTTAACTAATCAAGTAAGTGAAATACTTATATGAAAAAAATTCAAATTTTTGGTAAAAGAAAATGAAGAGGATGTCAGAAGATGATAGGATCTCTTATGTTCATGGATCAGTATAATTAACATGGTCAGAAATGGTTATCCTACCAATAGCACTCAATAGTTTCCACATTATCACCATTGAAATTCTAGTACAGTTCCTCACAGATCTTAAACATACTATTCTCACCTTCATGTGGAAATACACACACACACACACACACACACACACACACACACACACACCATGATATCTAAAACACTCAAATATAATAAAAGAACATGGTATAGGCATAAAAAGTCACATTGATCAATGGAATTGAATTGATGTTCAGCATAAATCCACATACCTGTGATAGATTTCACCAAACTTGATGTCTGCATGCAGAAGAATTAAAATAAATTCATGTTCATCACCCTTTACAAAACTCAACTCTAAATGGATCAGACTACAACAGTAAGCCAGATATACTCAACCTGAAATGAGAGTATGTAATGAATAACCATGAACACTTTGGCACAGAAAAAGGTTTTCTGAACAAGACACCATTAGTGCAGATGCTAATACCAAAAATTACTAAATGGGACCTTACAACATTGATAAGCGTCACATGCCAAAATATACCACCATTAGCCAAATCAACAGCCTACAAAATGGGAGAAGATATTTATTCAACAATATGTCCTGTAGAGAATGAATATCCAAAGTACATAAAAAATAAAAAATTGAATTAAAGTATGCAAACTTGTGCATTCTCTTTGAAAATCTGTGTAGTGATCACTCAGAAAGTGGGGAATCCATTTATCTCAAGATCCAACTATACCATTCTTCAACATATACCCAAAGGATGTTTCATCCTACCAGAAAGACACTTTCTCTACCATATTTGATGCTGCTCTGTTCCCAATAGTCAGAAATTGGAAATAAGCTAGATGCCTATCAAAAGAAGAATGAATAAATAAAAAATAATTTACCTATTTAAGTATTATGCAGTTGTTAAAGAAAGTGAAAGTATATAATTTTCAGGCAAATGATAAAACTAGAAAATTAACATCCAAAGTGAGATATCCCAGACCGAGAAAGACAAATAAGTCCAAAACCACTTATAGATGGATATTAATTGTTAAGCAAATGATAGCTCAGCTCCCCTGATTGTATTGTATGTGTTTTCAGAGAAAAGGGAGAATTAGACTTTTAAAACGTGGAAATAAATATTCTATGGGCAAATATGAATTATCTTTTTCAACTTAGAGCTTTTATTTCTTTTTTTTGGAGTTTATGTGGGGTTTATTCTTTTTTTTAATTTTAATTTTCTATATTCTATGTTTACATTCCAAAGGCTTTCCCCATTCCCAGTTCACCATACATACCATAATTCCTCTCCCACCAACTATTCCCCAATCATTCCCCCCCCACCCATGATTTCTCTGTTCTGGGTCTACAAAACTAGATCCAAACGTTACAGGCCCAGGGTCCTCTCCTTTCTTCTTCTTGGGAATCATTTGACTTGCTAATTGTGCCTTGAGTATTTAGGGCTTCTGGGCTCATTAATATCCACTTAACAGTGATTGCATTTCATGTGTATTCTTTTGTCATTGGGTTAACTCACTTAGGATGATATTTTCCAGATCTAACCATTTACCTACAAATTGCATGAGTTCATTATTTTTAATTGCTGAGTAGTATTCCATTGTATAAATATACCACATTTTCTGTATCCATTCCTCCTTTGAGGGATATTTGGGCTCCTTCCAATTTCTGGCTATTATAAACAAGGCTGCTATAAACATGATGGAGCATGTGTCTTTATTGTATGCAGGGGACTTCTCTGGGTATATGCCCAGGAGTGGTATGCCAGGGTCCTCTGGAAGTGACATGCCCCCAATTTTCTGAGGAACCGCCAAACTGATTTCCAGAGCAGTTTTACCATTTTGCAATCCCACCAACAGTGGAGGAGTGTTCCTCTTTCTCCACATCCTCACCAGCACTTGTTGTCTCTTGAGTTTTTAATCTTAGCCATTCTGACTGGTGTGAGGTGAAATCTCAGGGTTGTTTTGATTTGCATTTCCCTGATGACTAATGATGTTGAACATCTCTTAAGATGTTTCTCGGCCCTGGATTGGCAGGATCAATATAGTAAAAATGGCCATCTTGCCAAAAGCAATCTACAGATTCAATGCGATCCCCATCAAAATCCCAACTCAATTCTTCATAGATCTAGAAAGAGCAATTCTCAAATTCATCTGGAGCAACAAAAAACCCAGGATAGCTAAAACTATTCTCAACAATAAAAGGACTTCTAGGGGAATCAATATCCCTGACTACAGAGCAATTTTGTTAAAAAGTACATGGTATTGGTACAGCAACAGGCAAGTATATCAATGGAATAGGATTGAAGACCCAGAAATGAACCCGCAGACTTATGGTCACTTGATCTTTGATAAAGGAGCCACAACCATCCAGTGGGAAGAAGATAGCCTTTTCAACAAATGGTGCTGGTTCAACTGGAGGTCAACATGCAGAAGAATGTGAATTGACCCACTCTTATCTCCTTGCACTAAGATCAACTCCAAGTGGATCAAGGACCTCCACATAAAACCAGATACACTGAAACTATTAGAAAAGAGACTTGGGAAGACCCTAGAGGAAATGGGCACAGGGGTAAAGTTCCTGAACAGAACACCAATAGCTTATGCTCTAAGATCAAGAATTGACAAATGGGACCTCATAAAATTACAAAGTTTCCAATAAAAGGAGTTCTGGGGGAATCAATATCCCTGACCTCAAGCTGTACTACAGAGCAATTGTGTTAAAAACTGCATGGTATTGGTACAGCAACAGGCAGGTAGATCAATGGAATAGGATTGAAGACCCAGAAATGAACCCACAGACTTATTGTCACTTGATCTTTGATAAAGGAGCCACAACCATCCAGTGGAAAAAAGATAGCCTTTTCAACAAATGGTGCTGGTTCAACTGGAGGTCAACATGCAGAAGAATGCGAATTGACCCACTCTTATCTCCTTGTACTAAGATCAACTCCAAGTGGATCAAGGACCTCCACATAAAACCAGACACACTGAAACTATTAGAAAAGAAACTTGGGAAGACCCTGGAGGACATGGGTACAGGGGAAAAGTTCCTGAACAGAACACCAATAGCTTATGCACTAATATCAAGAATTGACAAATGGGACCTCATAAAATTACAAAGTTTCTGCAAGGCAAAGGACACTGTCAGAAGGACAAAACAGCAACCAACAATGTGGGAAATGATCCTCACCAACCCCACATACGACAGAGGGCTAATATCCAATATATACAAAGAACTCAAGAAGTTAGACCCCAAAGAACCAAATAACCCTATCAAAAAATGGGGTACAGAGCTAAACAAAGAATTTTCACCAGAAGAAATGTGGATGGCTGAGAAACACCTTAAGAGATGTTTAACATCATTAGTCATCAGGGAAATGCAAATCAAAACAGCCCCGAGATTCCACCTCACTCCAGTCAGAATGGCTAAGATTAAAAACTCAAGAGACAACAAGTGCTGGCGAGGATATGGAGACAGAGGAACACTCCTCCACTCTTGGTGGGATTGCAAAATGGTAAAACCGCTAGGGAAATCAGTGTGGCGGTTCCTCAGAAAATTGGGCATGCCACTTCCAGAGGACCCCAACATACCACTCCTGGGCATATACCCAGAGGATTCCTCTGCATACAATAAAGACACATGCTCCACTATGTTTATAGCAGCCTTGTTTATAATAGCCAGAAATTGGAAGGATCCCAGATATCCCTCAAAAGAAGTGTGGATACAGAAAATGTGGTATATTTATACAATGGAGTACTACTCTGCAATTAAAAATAATGAACTCATGCAATTTGTAGGTAAATGGTTAGATCTGGAAACTATCATCCTAAGTGAGCTAACCCAATCACAAAAGAATACACATGAAATGCAGTCACTGATAAGTGGATATTAATGAGCCCAGAAGCCCTAAATACTCAAGGCGCAATTAGCAAGTCAAATGACTCCCAAGAAGAAGAAATGAGAGGACCCTGGGCCTGTAAAGATTGGATCCAGTATTGTAGACCCAGAACAAATAAATCGTGAGGGGGGGGAAACGAGTGGGGAATAGCAGGGGGGGAGAGGAATTATGGGACATATGGTGGGGGGGTAACTGGGAAAGGGGAAATCCTTTGGAATGTAAACATAGAATATAGAAAATAAAAATTAAAAAAAATTACAAAGTTTCTGTAAGGCAAAGGACACTGTCAGAAGGACAAAACAGCAACCATCAAAGTGGGAAAAGATCTTCACCAACCCCACATCCGACAGAGGGTTAATATCCAATATATACAAAGAACTCAAGAAGTTAGACTGCAAAGAACCAAATAACCCTATCAAAAAATGGGGTACAGAGGTAAACAAAGAATTTTCACCAGAAGAAATTCGGATGGCCGAGAGCTTTTACTTCTTATAGAAAAAACAGGTAACTTAGCAATTTATTAGATTAACTAATATTTTTTATTAATTTACTAATTATGTTGAGTAATCAATTTAATTTAATACTAATTAGACATCATCCCTTACTTTGAGTAAACTTTAATCCTTTATTGTTTCTCTTATAACAACTGATTATATCCTTTATTAGCCTAGAAATAAGAAAAATAGATCAATATATGAAATCCCTAAAGTTACAATAAATCTGAAAAAAATATGTATTGTGCATTAAAATATTTCTTTATCCATAGTAAAATATGCGCCATTTGATAGTTTTCTTGGACTAGAAGGGGTTTTTAAACAAAACTTTGATCAATATGAGCAAATAAAATTTATGAAGTTTAACTTTAGATTTGTGGGTCTCCCTTTTCCTTGGGGTTGTTAGCCACTGGCTCACCAGGACAAAGGGAGCAGAGTTGATAAACAGGGCTTCAGATAGTACATAAGTAAGACAGAAATATTATACTGGCATCAGCTTTGTGGCGACTAACCACTTTTACTCTGGTGAACCAAAGTTTAAATAGTTTGGGGGAAGCATGTAGGAATACCCAGGATGGGCAAAGGTCATCAGAAGAAGACTATGATACTGAGATGTTTCATTATCTTGGGAGGTATTCCATATATCTCGGGTGCTTGCTTTTTAGGAAAAAGGAATCTGAATGTGAAATCTCACTAAAGCTACATAACATTCCTCAGTAGAGGTAGAGGGGGACTTCAAGTGCCCCAGACAAGGTCAGAGAAGGAACCCTGCTGACAAAGGGAGTCCACAGTTTTGCAAGAAGTTCAGAAGACTATCAGGTCAACAATAGTCATGGAAATTAATTAGCAGGACAACATATTACAATTGGAGTCTATTATTACAATACTTTCCTGAAGTAATTATCAGCAACAGATGAATGGACAATACCTCTTTAGCACTGAGTGTCATTGAAATTTTGGAGAATATTAAAGAATTTACTCTACAATATGAGAAAGATGATAAACAATGTTATTATAGACCAAATATATTCTACATCATAGTTTGTGCTTATTTTTTTACTCTATTACTATGATTAGTATGTTTAAATAATTACAACAAAAGGGCTTTCTTACATATAGATCTGTTATCAAAAGCAGAACATAGGCTATTATACTATTTGGCAGAGAAAAGCATTCAGCAATTATAATATGACTTTAAGAAATAAATCCAAGAATTTGATAAATTATTAAAAATTCAAGTGACTAATAGAAAATCATATACATAGTTTACCTAAAAAAATTAATGGGCTATTTTTGAGAAGCTTAAAGTCACATATACATAGCCAATGCATATTCATCTGTCTCCTATATGGGATTTGAATTTAATTCTCAACAGAGTCAGTTCCTAATGCCATTTCATCATGATTTGCACACTAGTTCTACTATACAACTTGTAATAACTTCCTAATTTTAAAACAAAGCAGGTAATTCCTATGATTGTCTACTAGTGCTTTTGGCCTATAGCAATACACAAATAAATATATAATGGTGTCTTATAAGTCTAGTGTCAATACAACCTTTGATAACATTAAAACCTGTACATAATTGTCTAAGGCAGATTTTCTACAATTGTCATTAGCTTTCTATTGGTTTTCTGCTAAGCACTAATTCTTGTTGTAACTCTGAAGCTCAATGTTTAGTAGAAAGAGTGACCTATTCAGATTAGAATGCACCAAATGTTTGTTTGTCATGACCTTAAATGTCAGACATTGTTGGATAGAAACATTTATTTGTGTTTTACATGTCCTTTTGTTTCCCATCTTATTACCAGTTTATACAACCAGAAAACAAGGACAAATGATCCATACTAAAGATCTATAATGAAAGCCACTTCCCTGTATGCTAGGAGCCAGCCCTGGGGGAGGTTCTTCTTTTGTGAGATCTTGAGGCATCTGAGGAGGAAGAGCATCAGCATTTGTGTGTGTATGTGTGTGTGTGTGTGTGTAAGACTTGGTCATATTAAATTGTGGGGTAAGTCTTTGTCTTATGAGATATTTAGGGTTGCTGTATAATAAAACGTTTACTTAGTGCTCGCTTCGGCAGCACATATACTAAGAAGTTTACTTATCTAAGTCTAACTTACTATGCTATTGTAGTTGGGCAGTGGTAGCCCATGCATAGCTGACCTGCCTTCTGTGTTCCTCTGAAGCCAAAGACTGCCGTCTCAGGCACTTAGAAACTCAACCTAAAACAACAGAAGAATAAGTAAAGGATTAGTTGCTAGAGCCTTTTCCCTATTGTTCAGACACCTCTTGCTTGTCCAGCTAGAGGGAAGTTTGGAGCAAAAGACCTAACACCTGGGTGGAAAGAACTCACTAATTCTGGATGAAAAATTGAGCTCCAATCTTTATTGCATAGAGAAAGAAAAGGCTTCCTTTTCTTTCCTTTTATGCTAAATGAATTACACCCATGTTTGTAAGAAAATAAAAGCTTTGTTCCTTTTAATAAGACTAAGCCTGCTTTCTTTTTGCCATGGGACCTGTTCTGTCCCATGGTAAGGAGAAGTCTGCCTGTTCCTTCTGCTCTCTGCAGTGTCTTCTCTTTTCCTCTTTCCCTCTGTGTTCTGTAAATTGCTCTCAGTTTTTTAGGCTACTTATAGTTTCCAAGTTATTCCACTCTGCATTCTCCTAATCTTATTCTCTTCTCCTGCTCTGAAGTCACAATCATGCTCTTACCCTCAGTGCCTTTTCTCTCAAAGCTATGCCTATACTTCTAAGTTCTTTGTGAGTTCAGGTCTGTCTAAAAGGTGTTCTGAGTAAAAACTTCTCAGTTCAGCTCCTCTCTCCTGACTAAGGATGTTGAACATTTCTTTAGGTACTTCACAGCCATCAATATTTCTTAGTTCAAAATTCTTCATTTAGCTATGTATCCTAATTTTAATTGGGCTATTTGGTCCTCTGGACTCAATTTTTTTGAATTCTTTGTATATTTTGGTTATTAGTACTCTATCACATGTAGGCTAGGTAAAGAACTTTCCATAATCTGTGGGTTGACATTTCATTCTATTGATAGTATACTTAGGTTTACAGAAGCTTTATAATATTATGAGGTCCTGTTTGTTGATTTTTGATCTTAGAGCATAAGCAACTGATGTTCTGTTCAGAAAAATTTCCCCTTCACCAATGTATTCTAGGATTTTTCCCAATTTCTTTTCTAACAGATTCAGTGTATCTGATTTTATATGGAGGTCCTTGATCTACTTGGACTTGTGCTTTGTACAAAGAAAGAAGAATGGGTCAGTTTACATTCTTAAACATGCTGACCTCCAGGTGAACCAGCACCATATGTTGAAAATGCTATCTTTTTTTCACTGGAGGTTTTAGCTCCTTTGTCAAAGATCACGTGACCATGGGTATGTGAGTTCATTTCTGGGTCCTCAATTCTGTTCCATTTATCTATCTGGCTGTCTCTGTAAAAATACCATACAGTTTCTATCACTATTGCTCTGTAGTATGGTTTGAGGTCAAGTATGGTGATTTCCCCAGAAATTCTCTTATTGTTGATAATAGTCTTTGATATCCTGGCTTTCTTGTTGTTCTCGATGAATCTGAGAATTGTTCTTTCTGTCACTGTGAAGAATTGAGTTGTAATTGTTAGGAATTGCATTCAATCTGTAGATTGCTTTAGATAAGATGGCCATTTTTACTATGTTAACCCTGCCAATCCATGACCATGAAAGATTTTTCCATCTTCTGAGGTTTTCCTTAATTTCTTTCATCAGAGACTTGAAGTTCTAGTTGTACAGACCTTTTACTTGTTTGGTTAGAGTCACACCAAGATATTTTATATTATTTGTGACTGTTGTGAAGGCTGTCATTTCCCTATTTTCATTCTCTTGCTATTTATCCTTTGAATAGAGGAAGGCTACTGATTTGTTAGAGTTAATTTTATATCCAACCACATTGCTGAGGTTATTTATCAACTGTAGGAGTTCTCTGCTAGAAGTTTTTGGGTTGCTTGTATATACTATCTTCTCAACAGCAAATAGTGATATCTTGACTTCCTCCTTTCAAATTTGTATCCCTTTGTTGCCTAATTGCTCTGGCTAGAACTTTATGTGTTTTATTGAATAGATAGGGAAACAGTGGGCAGCCCTGTCTTGTCCCAGATTTTAGAGAGATTGCTTGAAGATTCTTTCAGTTTAGTTTGATATTGGCTATTGGTTTGCTTTTTATTGCTTTCATTATGTTTACATGTGGACCTTGAATTTATGATCTATCCAATAATTTTAACATGAAGGGGTACTGTATTTTGTCAAGTTCTTTTTTAGCATCTATTGAGATGATCATGCAATTTTTTTCTTTGAGTTTGTTTATGTAGTGGATTAAGTTGGCTGATTTCCATATATTGAAGTAGTCATGCTTCGCTTGGAAGAAACCTGTGATCATGGTGAATGATTGTTTCGATAAGTTCTTGGTTTCAATTTGAGAGAAATTTATTGTGTATTTTTACAATGATACTCATAAGCGAAATTGATCTGAAATTCTTTTTTTGTTGTTGTTGTTGTGTCGTTTATGGATTAAATTTTTTTTTGGTTATTTTTATTTTCTATATTCTATGTTTACATTTCAAAGGATTTCCCCTTTCCCAGTTCCCACCCACCATAGTTCCCATAGTTCTTCTCCCCGCCAACTATTCCCCAATCATTCCCCCTCCCCCCTCGGTTTCTTTACTAAACTGGATGCAATCTTTACATGCCCAGGGTCCTCTCCTTTCTTCTTCTTGGGAATCATTTGACTTGCTATTTGTGTCTTGAGTATTTAGTGCTTCTGGGCTCATTAATATCCACTTATCAGTGATTGCATTTCATGTGCATTCTTTTGTGATTGGGTTAGCTCACTCAGGATGATATTTTCCAGGTCTAACCATTTACCTACAAATTGCATGAATTCATTATTTTTAATTGCTGAGTAGTATTCCATTGTATAAATATACCACATTTTCTGTATCCATTCCTCCTTTGAGGGATATTTGGGCTCCTTCCAATTTCTGGCTATTATAAACAAGGCTGCTATAAACATAGTGGAGCATGTGTCTTTATTGCATACAGGGGAATCCTCTGGGTATATGCCCAGGAGTGGTATGCCAGGGTCCTCTGGGAGTGCCATGCCCAATTTTCTCAGGATCCGCCAAACTGATTTCCAGAGTGGTTTTACCATTTTGCAATCCCACCAACAGTGGAGGAGTGTTCCTCTTTCTCCACATCCTCGCCAGCACTTGTTGTCTCTTGAGTTTTTAATCTTAGCCATTCTGACTGGTGTGAGGTGGAATCTCAGGGTTGTTTTGATTTGCATTTCCCTGATGACTAATGATGTTGAACATCTCTTAAGGTGTTTCTCGGCCATCCGAATTTCTTCTGGTGAAAATTCTTTGTTTAGCTCTGTGCCCCATTTTTTGATAGGGTTATTTGGTTCTTTGGGGTCTAACTTCTTGAGTTCTTTGTATATATTGGATATTAGCCCTCTGTAGGATGTGGGGTTGGTGAAGATCTTTTCCCACTTTGTTGGTTGCCATTTTGTCCTTCGGACAGTGTCCTTTGCTTTGCAGAAACTTTGTAATTTTATGAGGTCCCATTTGTCGATTCTTGATCTTAGTGTGTGCGCTATTGGTGTTCTGTTCAGGAACTTTTCCCCTGTGCCCAAGTCCTCCAGGGTCTTCCCAAGTTTCTTTTCTAATAGTTTCAGTGTGTCTGGTTTTATGTGGAGGTCTTTGATCCACTTGGAGTTGATCTTAGAGCAAAGAGATAAGAGTGGGTCAATTCGCATTCTTCTGCATGTTGACCTCCAGTTGAACCAGCACCATTTGTTGAAAAGGCTATCTTTATTCCATCGGATGGTTGTGGCTCCTTTATCAAAGATCAAGTGACCATAAGTCTGTGGCAGCTTAACGGCATACCTTAAAGCCCTGGAAGAAAAACAAGTTAATTCACCCAGGAGGAGTAGAAGAGAAGAAATCATCAAACTCAGGGCTGAAATCAATCAAATAGAAACAAAGAGAACCATACAAAGAATCAACAAGACCAGGAGCTGGTTCTTTGAGAAAATCAACAAGATAGATAAACCCTTAGCCAGACTAACCAAAGGACACAGAGACAGTATACAAATTAACAAAATTAGAAATGAAAAGGGAGACATAACAACAGAAACTGAGGAAATTCAAAAGATCATCAGATCCTACTACAAAGGTCTATACTCAAAACAACTGGAGAATCTGGAGGAAATGGACGATTTCCTAGACAGATATCAAATACCAAAATTAAATCAGCATCAAGTAGACCAGCTAAATAGTCCCATAACCCCTAAAGAAATAGCAGGGGTTATAGAAAGCCTCCCAACCAAAAAAAGTACGGGACCAGATGGTTTTAGTGCAGAATTCTACCAGACCTTCAAAGAAGACTTAACACCAATACTCTTCAAACTATTCCACAAAATAGAGACAGAAGGGACACTGCCCAACTCATTCTTCGAAGCCACAATTACGCTAATACCTAAACCACAAAAAGATCCAACAAAGAAAGAGAACTTCAGGCCAATTTCTCTGATGAATATAGATGCAAAAATACTAAATAAAATTCTTGCTAACCGAATCCAAGAGCACATCAAAACGATCATCCACCATGATCAAGTAGGCTTCATCCCAGGGATGCAGGGATGGTTCAATATACAGAAATCCATCAATGTAAACCACTACATAAACAAACTGAAAGAAAAAAACCACATGGTCTTCTCATTAGATGCTGAAAAAGCATTCGACAAAATTCAGCATCCTTTAATGCTAAAAGTCTTGGAAAGAGCAGGAATTCAAGGCCCATACCTAAACATAGTAAAAGCAATCTACAGCAAACCAGTAGCCAACATCAAAATAAATGGAGAGAAACTTGAAGCATTCCCACTAAAATCAGGGACTAGACAAGGCTGCCCTCTCTCTCCATATCTTTTCAATATAGTACTTGAAGTTCTAGCAAGAGCAATTAGACAACATAAGGAAGTCAAAGGGATACAAATTGGAAAGGAATAAGTGAAACTATCATTATTTGCAGACGATATGATAGTTTACCTAAGCGACCCAAAAAACTCCACCAGAGAACTTCTACAGCTGATAAACAACTTCAGCAAAGTGGCAGGTTATAAAATTAACTCAAGCAAGTCAGTGGCCTTCTTGTACTCAAAGGACAAGCAGGCTGAGAAAGAAATTAGGGAAATAACACCCTTCACAATAGCCACAAACAACATAAAGTATCTTGGTGTAACTCTAACCAAACAAGCAAAAGATCTGTACAACAGGAACTTCAAGTCCTTGAAGAAAGAAATCGAAGAAGACCTCAGAAGATGGAAAAATATTTCTTGCTCCTGGATTGGCAGGATCAATATAGTAAAAATGGCCATCTTGCCAAAAGCAATATACAGATTCAATGCAATCCCCATCAAAATCCCTACTCAATTCTTCATAGATCTAGAAAGAGCAATTCTCAAATTCATCTGGAGCAACAAAAAACCCAGGATAGCTAAAACTATTCTCAACAATAAAAGGACTTCTGGGGGAATCAATATCCCTGACCTCAAGCAGTACTACAGAGCAATTGTGTTAAAAACTTCATGGTATTGGATTAAATTTTTTGTGTATTATATGGATACAGTATAACTGTGGCTTTATAGAATGAACTGGGTAGTGTTACTTCTGTTTCTATTTTGTGGAATAGTTTGAGAAGCATTAGTAATAGGTCTTCCTTGAAGGTCTGATAGAATTCTGGACTAAAACAATATGTTTGTGAAGATTTTTTGATTGGGAGACTTTTTAATGACTGCTTCAACTTATGTAGGTGTTTTGGGACAGTTTAGATGCTTTATCTGGTTTTGATTTAACTTTGGTACCTGGTTTCTGTATAGAAAATCATCCGTTTTATCTAGATTTTTCAGTAGGATGTGAAGATTTTGTTTTTGTTTCTTTTTTAATTTCCTCAGTTTCTTTTGTTAAGTCTCCCTTTTCATTCCTAATTTTGTTAATTTGGATATTGTCTTTGTACCCTCTAGTCAGTTTGACTAAATGTTTATTTACCTTGTTGATTTTCTCTAAGAGCCACTCCTAGCTTTGGTGTTCTCTTTGTTTCTACTTGGTTGATTTCAGCCATGAGATTGATTATTTCCTGCTATCTACTCCTCTTGGGAGTATTTGATTCTTTTAGGTCTAGAGCTTTCAGATGTGCTGTTAAGGTGCTCATGTATGACCTTTCCAATTTCATCATGGAGGCACTCAGAGCTATGAGTTTTCTCTTAGCACTGCTTACACTCTATTCTATATGTTTGGGTATGTTGTGCCTTCATTTTTGTTAAATTCTTAAAAAGTTAATTTCTTTCTTATTTCTTCCCTTGCAAAGTTATAATTGAGTAAAGCAGTGTTCAGCTTTGATGTGTATGTGGACATTCGGTGGTTTTTGTTATTATTGAAGAACAGCCTTAGTCCATGTTGGTCTGAAAGAATACATGGGTTTAATTTAAAGTTATTTAATGTGTTGCGGCTTGTTTTTTGTCTGTTGTCTGAGTATATGGTTAATTTTGGAGAAGTTATCATGAGGTGCTGAAAAGAAGGTGTATGCTTTTATTTTAGGGTGAAGCATTCTGTAGATATCTGTTAAATGAATTTGGTCCATCACTTTGTTACTTTTGTTATATATTTTGGATATTTGATTTTTGTCAAATGAACAGTTAGCAAATATATTGTCCCATATGTCATGTTTTCCTATAGTTTGCTGCCTGTTTACATTTTTGTGAACAATGTAAACATTGTTTTACAACAATGTAAAAATGTAAATCTTTAATTTGCAATAATCAATTTAATTGCCTTTGTTTTCCATATTTGAAGATTATTTCTAAAAGACTATGCTAAAAAAGATTTGGTTGCCTATTTTCTCTTTGGCTACTGCTCATGAGGGTACCACCAGGAGCACAGGGAACACAGGAGTGGCAGACCAACTAGGATAGGACTCTTCTGGACTCCACTTGCACCTAGGAGCTGGGCTGCTCCACAGTCCTCTGTGCCAGGGGACAGCTGGTCTTTCAGGGGTGCTGAAATAGGTTTTCAGGACTCCAGTGGGGACAAGCTCCAGCCAGAGACAGTAGGACTAACTAACTCCAGAGATAACCAGATGGCGAAAGGCAAGTGCAAGAAAATTACCAACAGAAACAAAAGCAGCATGGCACCATCTGAATCCAGTTCTCCCACAACAGCAAGTCCTGGATACCCCAACATACTGGAAAGGCAAGATTAGGATTTAAAATCAAAACTCATGATGCTGATAGAGGACTTCAAGAAGGACATAAATAACTCCTTTAAAAAATACAGGAGAACACATGTAAACAGGTAGAAACCCTTAAAGAATTACAGGAAAGCACAACAAAACAGGTGAAGGAACTGAACAAAACCATCCAGGTTCTAAAAATGGAGGTAAAAACAATAAAGATATCACAAAAAGAAACAACTCTGGACATAGAAAACCTAGGAAAGAAATCAGGAGTCATAGAGCCAAGTGTCAACAATAGAATACAAGAGACAGAAGAAACAGAAGGAACAATAATTTGTTCTATAAAGCCACAATTTACTCTCATATCTAAACCACACAAAGACCCAACAAAGAAAGAGAACTTTAGACCAATTTGCTTTATGAATATTGATGCAAAAATACTCAATAAAATTATTTGCTAACTGAATCTAAGAACACATAACAACATTCACCATGATCAAGTATGTTTCATCCCAGGAATGCAGGGATGGTTCAATATATGGAAATCCATCAATGTAATCCACTATATAAACAAACTCAGGGAAAAAACACATGATCATTACATTAGATGCTAGGAAAGAATTCCCCAAATCTAACAACTCTTCATTATATATATATATATATATATATATATATATATATATATATATAGTGAAAGCATTATACAGCAAACCAATAGCCAACATCAAACTAAATAGAGAGAAAATTAAAACAATCCCACTGAAATCATGGAATAGACAAGGCTGTCCACTCTCTCCCTACCTGTTCAATATAGTACTCAAAGCCCTAGCCAGAGCAATTAGACAAAAAAAGGAGGTCAAAGGGATACAAATTGGAAAGGAAGAACTTGAAGTATCAATATTTGCAGATTATATTATAGTATTCTTTAGTGACCCCAAAAATTCTACCAGAAAATTCTTAATCATGATGAACATCATTGCCAAAGTGTCCAGATATAAAATTAATTCAAACAAATCAGTAGCCTTCCTATACTCAAAGGATAAAGAGGCTGAGAAAAAATAGGGAAATGACACCCTTCAAAATAGTCACAAATAATATAAAATACCTTGGTGTGACTCTAACCAAGCAAGTGAAAGTTCTGTATGACAAGAACTTAAGACCTCAGAATATGAAAAGATCTCCCATGCTCCTGGATTGCCAGGGTTAATATAGTAAAAATGTTCATCTTGCCTAAAGCAATCTACAAAATTACAACTCAATTCTTCATAGAGTTAGAAATAGCAATTCCAAATTTATCTGAAATAAAAAAAAATCCAGGAGAGTGAAAAATGTTCTCAACAATAAAAGAACCTCTGGCAGAACTACCATCTCTAACTCCAAGCTATACTACAGAACAATAGTGACAAAAACTATATGGTATTGGTACAATGGGATTGCAAGCTGGTAAAACCACACTGGAAATCGGGTTGACAGTTCCTCGGAAAATTGGATATAGTACTACCTGAGGACCCAGCTATACCACTCCCTGACATATACCCAGAAGATGCTGCAACATGTAATAAGGACATAAGCTCCACTATGTTCACAGCAGACTTATTTATAATAGCCATTAGCTGGAGTGAAACAAGATGTCCCTCAACAGAGGAATGGTGACAGAAATTTGGTACATTTACACAATGGAGTACTACTCAGCTATTAAAAACAATAAATTCATGAAATTCATTGTTCAATGGATGGAACTAGAAGATATCATCCTGACTGAGGTAACCCAATCATAAAAGAACACACATGGTATGCACTCACTGATAAGTGGATATTAGCACAGAAGCTTGGAATACCCAAGACACATTTCACATATCAAATAATGCCCAAGAAGGAGGAATAACAAAGTATGGATACTCTGGTCTTTTTTAGAAGAGGGAACAAAATACCCATGACTCACAGGCAACCAATAAACTGAACATAGGGTCCCCAATGGAGCAGTTAGAGAAAGTATCCAAGGAGATGAAGAGGCTTGCAACCCCATAGAACAAATCTGTATCCCCAGAAATCCCAGGGACTAGACCACCAAACAAAGAGTACACATGGAGAGACCCATGGCTCCAGATACATATGTAGCAGAGGATTGTCATTTCATATCAATGAAAGGAGGGGACTTTGGTTCTATGAAGGCTTGATACTCCAGTGTAGGGGAATGTGAGGTCAGGAAAGTGGGGCTAGTTGGTAAGCAGGGGGAGGGGTATGTTATAGGGGATCTTTGGTGGGGTAACAAGGAAAGGGGACACATTTGAAATGTAAATAAAACAGATATCTAATAAAAAGGGAGTTTGCTTTTATTTGCTTCTATTCATTCACAGATTAAAAACTTGAGTTATATAGTTATAGTTGACATTTTAGGAGTCAGGCATGTTGACATATCTATACATTTTCCATTTTCCATTTATTGAGAATCAGTAGACTATAAACATATATGATTATTTTGTACTCTGTTCTGCTCCACTGTTCTTATGCCAAGATTATACTATTGTGATTACTGCAGCTCTATGTTTATTTTATGAAATCAAATCTTGTGATCAAACATTGTTGGTCTCCTTTAATGGGTTTGGCTGTTTAGATCAAGGTTGCCATGTTAATTGAAATTCCATTTCAATCTCTCCCTTTCTTCTCTTTCTTTCTCTGTCTCTGTCTCTGTCTCTGTCTCTCTGTCTCTCTGTCTCTGTCTCTCTCTCTCTCTGTTTGTGTGTGTGTGTATGTGTGTGTGTGTGCGTGTGTGTGTTTCTTACTAATGTTGTGATTGATACTTGAAGACTACATTAGATATAAATTCAAAATCACTTAAACTGTATGAGAATCCTAATATTGTTTTGTTTAACCCAATGGGTTAATCTGCAAAATGTCTCCATTCTGGATCTTCAGATTCTTTGGCCAATAAGTTTTAATTGACAAAATTTTAACAGTTTACTTCTGTGGGCATATTTAATTCTAGAACTTAATCTTTAATCTCATGTTTTCATTTATATTCTTTGCCTATATTGTGATATCATTTGTGATAGTCTTTTGGTGGATTCACTACACTTTTTGAAAGGTAAAATCTTACAAACTGAAAACATGGATAATTAATTTCCTTCCTTGCCATTTCTATTCATTTTTACCCCATTTAAAAGGAATTACTGTATCTATAATTTCAGTATTTAATCATATCATATCCACAAAAGCGTAGGTCCTTGCTTTGTCACAACCTTACAAGATATTCTTTCAGCTTTTCTCTAAACAGCAAAATATTGTCCAAGTCTTTGTCATATATAACCTTTATTATATTGATGTATTGCCTTTCTATATGTATTTTATACATATAGAATTTATATGTATAAAATTTATAGGAATTTTTGCTATATTTTGTTCAGTTCATTAAAATATATTCATATTCATTTTGTGTGTGTTATATCAGGGCAATTTTTAATAATAACTAGTTGCTGTGCTCATTAAAAAGTACTGCAGTAATTAATTTATGTGGGGGTGTTCTGTAGAATATGTTTGACATTTGCTTTCTGCAAGGGTTCAGTTGAAGTTAGATATCTGAGTCAACACATTTAGTAAAATGAAGTGAGGAAGGAGGTACATGGTGGAAGCCCTATGCTGAGTGAGTCTATGAACAGAGAGTGAGGAAGGCCCAGAGAGTGGCGTGAGGCTATCAGATCACTGAAATCAGCAACACTAGTTAAACACATACACCAACCACTGTGTGACATTCTCAGTGGTACAGCATGCAGTAATAGAGCCTCATACTCTTGGACATTTTGTTCAGTTCTTTTCAAATAATTTTCAATGAAAAAAGAAAAGGAAACATTGTGTTTGTTTTGTTTTACTTAATGTCTGATTTGGTTTAGAGTATGATATCTAATCTTTCAATAAATTCTGTATATTAAGTTAAAAATGTATAGGCAAAGGAATGAGAAGCTCAAATAATTATTTCAAGAAATTCAATCAATGACTATGTTAAAACAGATTTAGTAACAAAATTATTGGAACTTGTCCATATTGACAATATTAATATTTACCTGTTTTTTACTGAGTTCATCCCTGCTGGGAACTCTAGCTATTACATGTTCAGCAAGCTTTCTTGGATCATGGCTTTAGTTCTATTTCATTCATGTTACTAAGGAAACGTATTGCTAAGCATAAGGTACAGAGGATTTATGACCCCAAAACACATTGTTTCAAATAAGATATAACAAAAGGACAACTGGGTTCGCTGACTGTTCATGCTAGGTAAAACTACAGATGCTGTGACATACTTAATAAATGTAAACAGTACCACAAAATTGAGATGTCTTGGAGAAATATTCTTTACAATTTAGCTAAATAACAGAATTCAAAAGAGCTACTCCACACTGTATTCTCAATCTATAACCATAGCCACAGGGTGGTAACATTCTTTTTATTTTTCAGTACTATTTATAGTTTGTAGAAAGTAATTATATATAATTATGGAGTATGACACAATGCTTCAAATGCTTCAATTTACGCTTAAAATGTGGAATGATTAAATTAGGCTAAGTAACAATTACAGCGAGAGAGAGAAAGAGAGAGAGAGAGAGAGAGAGAGAGAGAGAGAGAGAGAGAGACAGTGACAGAGACACACAGAGACAGGAAGAGACTGAGAGCCTGGGAGAGAAAAACTGTGTCTATGTGTCTATGTTGGGATATGCCAAATCTTTTGGTAGAAAAAAATGTGGAGAATGAAATGTACAGTGTTATACAGTGTTTCTGTTAGTGAAGGATTTTATAAAATAATTTTTGCATATTCTGTTCTTAGCTGTACAGCCATAGATAATAATATGATATCAGCACAATAATAGTTCCATTTAAAAGTTACCTCTATTTATGTAGCATTTGTTGTGTAATGTTACTTCGAAGGTGTCAGAGTTTTCCCACTACGTGATGTTATTCTCTGTGTCGATTCACTTGAGTAACAATCATCTAGTAAGGTTTTCTTAGAAACCAGAATTAGGTCACACATGACAGCAAATTTATTGCAGCCTATTGTATTTCTCTGAAGGGATACCTGCAAGAGAAAAGCACATGAGCAAATTTGCTATGTAGAACAAATAAACGCTAACAATGAGCGGGAAGAGAGAACATCACTTGCAATCAGAGTGTTGCTCAGTAGAGTAGCCAAGGACACTATTAAAGCAGTTCCAAATTAAAAAAAAACGTTGTCTAACCACATCCTACATCTACTGGTAGAATCTAAATTCGCAGTATTCCTAGTTATGTACATTTTTCTCCTCATTGTTCTCCCCTGTTCCTGTACTCAGTGTTAACCAGAGGCTGAGTGAGGCAGCACACTCTTCTTCCCTGTCTCAGATGTCACTATAATGGACCACCAGGTGGTTTGGCTTAAAATCAAGTACAAAGTACAACTCTGACATGGCATTATACTAAAGTAAATGCAAATTAAAGTTCAGAAATGTGAGAAAATAAGTCATAAAATAAAAGTGAGACATTTTATCCAGAAGTAGTGAAAAGAATGAGCCTCTGTCTAGAAAATGAAAGTGTTAGAATGAAAAATAAAATTGCTTTTATGGGCAAATCCCCAAGCTCATGTGCTTTGTTATAAAAGTATGATTGGAACATTACATAGACACCTCCAAGTAGATAGCGATTTGATTAATGTAACCAGTACCCTAAAACCTGTAAGCTAAAATAACTTTAGCTGTAAATGGAACTAAATTGAAGTAACATATTTTACCAGACTAAATGGTTTCTTTTCTTGTTTTATTTTGTAAGACTCTATTAACAACCCCCCCTCCCCCGGTGTTTTGCTTTCTCCCATGAATTGGTGGAGATTGATAACCAGACATAAAAAGCTTTGTAAAACCTTTCCAGGAATATTGCACTTTGCTATATTTTCTTTGCAGTTTTAAGTCACAGTCTGGGTGGATAAATAGATGTATTAGCTCATTTGCATAATGGAAGCATGGAGTCAGCATAGCTGTTGTGCTTGCTGGCCTGTCACTGAGAGTCTTAGAGCATCCGCTGAAGTTAAGAAGAGAGGCCGCATGCAGTAAAATCAGTTCACTGTCGATATTTTTTAAAATTTCAAATAACAACCTTATGTTTGAAGTAAACAGATTTCTAGCTCAAACTAACTTGTTTAAATTGATTGACCTGAAGAAACACATGGTATATATCAGACTTACTCCAGGCTTCTGCTCAGTGTGAAAGGCTGTTTTATAATAAAAGTTTTATGTTAACAGGGAAAAATGCAAGATATCTGTGTGAATTATACCCAGAGTCAGTAAATAACTATGTCTCGTCAATTTTAAGAAAAGAGAAATAACTCTTAAGAGTATGACTGTTAGCCGGGCGTGGTGGCGCACTCCTATAATCCTAGCACTTGGGAGGCAGAGGCAGGTGGATTTCTGAGTTCGAGGCCAGCCTGGTCTACAGAGCAAGTTCCAGGACAGCCAGGACTACACAGAGAAACCCTGTCTCGAAAAACCAAAAAAAAAAAAAAAAAAGTATGACTGTTTTTGTTTATGACTAAAATTCATTTGACTAGGAAATCTTGAGAAAAAATGAACAAAAATGAAGTCCCAAAGTGAAGGAGGATAAGTTCTAAATTCTCAATAAAGCCAAACTTTCACTTGAACAACAAGTAAATAAAATATAAAAAGTAGACATATTTCTTTTCCCCTATTCTTTTTTTAAACAGGGTCAATAGTATTCTAGGCTGCCTGAGCTCTTGGTCCTTAGTCTGTTGGATGACATGAAACTTCTGATTTTCCTCCCTCTACCACCCTAGTATTGGGATTGCAGCCATGCCCAAGCTTTCTTGAATGGTTATCTGGCACTTTTCCAAATAAGTTACATATACAGCTATGAGTTTTTTGTAACACACACACACACACACACACACACACACACACACACATACCTCCTTGATTTGATTGATAGTATGTATTAAACAAAAATATTTTTTCATAATTTTGAATATGTCAAGATCATTTTATTCTGATAATTGCTTTTTTAAATTATTTACTTTTTATGGTTGGAAATTTTATTTACACTTCAAATGTCATCACCTTTCCCAGTTTCCCCTCTTCTAAACCCCATCCACTCCCCTCCCCATGCTTCTATGAGGATGCTTACCCACCCAACCACCTAATCCCACCTCACTGCCCTGGCATTCCCCTACACTGAGGGATTAAGTCTTCATAGGACCAAGAGCCTCTCCTCACTTTGATGCCAGATAAGGCCATCTTCTGCTGGTAATTGCTTAATTAGTATCTTCATTAACTCAGAAGCTTTACTTTCTAGCTAAAAATCATGTTTGAAAGATTAGCAATAGTGATGAATTCTTTTTAACATTTTTGCCATGAAGAAAATTTTCATCTCTAAAAGAAAATTGAAAGGAAATAAAATACTTTGCAGAATTCTTGCAAGTATCACATAACAAATTTCCATTATTGCCTTTTTATGCACAGCTAATTCATTTCACTTTAAAAACTCTACATCTAGTTTCTTTTAGCCACAGTATATAATATAAACATTATATATTTTTTTCATTTAAAATGTTTATCTAATATCAAACTGTAAATTTAGATTGAAATAAAAAACGTAACCAAGTGGATGCAGTGGTAACTTTGTTTACTGTGTTTGTAGTTACATGGAAAACAGTATAGTCTTTTTGGTAATGTTAGAATGTTCTGATCAGTAGGGTAAAGAAATTTGCAGTTGGAGATCCTGCCCCATATTTCTGCTGAAAAACTAATGAAAGCTGTGGAGGTTAGACCAGACAAGAATGTAAAGTTTCTATATCCATTATTCACATACACCTTTTGTTTGATTTGATTTTCAGCTAAGTCATGCTTCACAAAGATGGATAAGCAACGACTCTCATGTCATGAGGATGCTGAAGGGAAGGCAAAGACTTGAACATACCTAGAAAAAGATGTTCTGGTCACCCATAATTTGTGTTTACTGAATAAATTATTTTAAATTATTTTTAAAAATTATGAATTCTTCCTTTAAGAATTTAAAAAACTAACATTACATGCATTTTATTACACTTTACACTTACGTTGTGTACATATGAGTGGGAGCATGTAGAACACTCTTGACATTTACAGCAGAGGATTTCACCTTCTACCATGTGTATCACAAGGTGGAACTCAGGTGATAGTCCTTGGCAGCAAGAACCATCACCTACTGAACCATCTCACTAGCTCTGTATGGGTTTGTATCTATTTATGCTTATTTTTTTCAATTTCTTAAAGAACTCACTTTTCAATTTAATTTTATATTGACAATTTTTACCAAACAGAAAAATTACATAAAATTGTAAATATTTGTTATTATATTGAAGAATGACTTTAATAAAGTACATATTTCTTAATCTTAAACTCAAAATGCTAGGATCAATATGTTTTATATTTATATTTGAGTATAATCTAGGCTTGAAAATAGAAGCCATATGCTGTTTGAAATTGTAGTTGTCAAAAATGCCAGTGTTAACCCTAAATTAAATATAGACAATTACTGTACAGTAACATTAAAGATCCAAATAATGATCTGATATGAATTAGGACTACTTTTATGTGTGTATTTTAAAAACACAATTATGCAGAAAAATAAATTAACTAAAATCAGTGTAACTGTCTAAACTGTAAACATAAAATGACAAGAACCAGGTATTGAGTTTGAGGTTGAGGGTTGTGATGTGTGTCTTTGTATATAACGGTGTTAATAAATATCCTGAGTTAAACAGAATAAAGGGTGATAAATATCTGTACTCATCAAAATAAAAGCATCTTCCCACTTAAAGTCATATGCCCTCCTACACAATAGCCTAAAAATATAGAACTTCTGAGGTTGTTGATATAGCAAACATACTTTAGAAACTGACAGTTTACAAAACGCAAGTGTGCAAACAAGGAATTCTACTATTATAAACAAATTGAATTTAACCATTTAGTTGTCACTTATGGATGCATTTTTCTTTTTTTCTTTTATTGGTTATTTCATTTATTTACATTTAAATATTATCCCCCTTCCTAGATTCCCATCCATAAACTCCCTATCTTGTCCCCCTCCTCCTACCACTTTGCGGGTGCTCTCCCACACTCTCACCCACCCACGCACCCACTCCTGGCACAGCATTCCCTTATGCTGGTGCATCAAGCCTTCACAGGACCAAGGGTATCCCCTCCCATTGATGCCAGATAAGGCCATCCTCAGCTACATGTGCATACGGAGCCGTGGGGCCCTTCAAGTGCACTCTTTGGTTTGTGGTTTAGTCCCTTGGATCTTTAGGTTGGTCTGGTTGGTTGATAATGTTGTTCTTCCTATGGTGTTTCAAACCGTTTCAGCTCCTTCAATCCTTCCCCTAATTTGTCCATTGGGGTCCCAGTACTCAGTCCAATGGGTGGCTGCAAGCATCCTCATCTGTATTGGTCAGGCTCTGGCAAAGCCTCTCAGGGAACAGCTACACCAGGATCCTGTCAGCAAGTGTTTCTTGGCATCAGCAATAGTGTCTGGGTTTGGTGTCTACAGGTGGGATAGATCCCCAGGTGGAGAAGTCTCTGGATGGTCTTTCCTTCAGTCTCTGCTCAACTCTTTGTCCCTGCATTTTCTTTGGACAGAAGAAATTCTGGATTAATAATTTTGAGATGGGTGGATGGCCCCATCCCTCAACTAGAAGCCATGCCTATCCCTGGATATGGTCTCTAGGTTCTATCTCCCTTTTCTAGGATATTTTGCTATTGGGTCCTGGGAATCTCTTACGTCCCTGACATCTGGGACTTTCTATTGGCTACCCTCAGTTTCCCATCCCCCACTGCTACACACCTCTGTTCAAATTCCTGACCCTCTGCATATCATCCCTGTTTCCTTGTTTTCTCCTCCCATAACTGAGCCTGACCCCCTTCTACACCCCATCCACCTCCCAGATCCCTTCCTTCCTCTCCCCCTTTTGAGTTGAGTAGGACTGATACATCTGCACTTTGCTCTTCCATTTTCTTGGGTTCCATAGTATCTGTGAGTTGTATCATGAGTATTCCAAGCTGCATTTTTTTGGGGGGGCTAATATCCACTTGTCAGTGTTGTGTGTTCTTTTGTCACTGGGTTACCTCACTAAGGATCATATTCTCAAGTTCCATCCATTTGCCTGCAAATTTCAGGAAGTCATTGTTTTTGCAGTTTTTTAAAAATTTTTATTTTCTATATTCTATGTTTACATTCCAAAGGCTTTCCCCTTTCCCAGTTCCCCCCCACCATATGTCCCATAATTCCTCTCCCCCCCAACTATTCCCCAATCATTCCCCCTCTCCCCACGGTTTCTCTACAAAACTGGATCCAATCTTTACAGGCCCAGGGTCCTCTCCTTTCTTCTTGGGAATCATTTGACTTGATAATTGTGCCTTGAGTATTTAGGGCTTCTGGGCTCATTAATATCCACTTATCAGTAATTGCATTTCATGTGTATTCTTTTGTGATTGGGTTAACTCACTCAGGATGATATTTTCCAGGTCTAACCATTTACCTACAAATTGCATGAATTCATTATTTTTAATTGCTGAGTAGTATTCCATTGTATAAATATACCACATTTTCTGTATCCATTCCTCCTTTGAGGGATATTTGGGCTCCTTCCAATTTCTGGCTATTATAAACAAGGCTGCTATAAACATAGTGGAGCATGTGTCTTTATTGTATGCAGGGGAATTCTCTGGGTATATGCCCAGGAGTGGTATGCCAGGGTCCTCTGGAAGTGACATGCCCAATTTTCTGAGGAACCGCCAAACTGATTTCTAGAGCAGTTTTACCATTTTGCAATCCCACCAACAGTGGAGGAGTGTTCCTCTTTCTCCACATCCTCGCCAGCACTTGTTGTCTCTTGAGTTTTTAATCTTAGCCATTCTGACTGGTGTGAGGTGGAATCTCAGGGTTGTTTTGATTTGCATTTCCCTGATGACTAATGATGTTGAACATCTCTTAAGGTGTTTCTCGGCCATCCGAATTTCTTCTGGTGAAAATTCTTTGTTTAGCTCTGTACCTCATTTTTTGATAGGGTTATTTGGTTCTTTGGGGTCTAACTTATTGAGTTCTTTGTATATATTGGATATTAGCCCACTGTCGAATGTGGGGTTGGTGAAGATCTTTTCCCACTTTGTTGGTTGCTGTTTTGTCTTTCTGACAGTGTGCTTTGCCTTGCAGAAACTTTGTAATTTTATGAGGTACCATTTGTCAATTCTTGATCTTAGTGCGTAAGCTATTGGTGTTCTGTTCAGGAATTTTTCCCCTGTGCCCATGTCCTCCAGGGTCTTCCCAAGTTTCTTTTCTAATAGTTTCAGTGTGTCTGGTTTTATGTGAAGGCCCTTGATCCACTTGGAGTTGATCTTAGTGCAAAGAGATAAGTGTGAGTCAATTCGCATTCTTCTGCATGTTGACCTCCAGTTGAACCAGGCAGGATTAAAACTGCAAAAACATGTGAACTGGAGGTCAACATGTTTTTGCAGTTTTAATCCTGCCTATCACTGTCTATTGTGTGTCACTGAATCAAAATTTGTTGGGACCATGCCACTGTTGGAGTGCCATCCTACCCAAAACTCACTCCTGCAATCAAGGAGTTTTGTAGAAAGGTGCTGTCCTCCTTTGTTGATCTTTAGATATTGTGCATAGGTATATAATGTATGCCTTTTTCTACCAGGTTCAGATTTTTTTCCTTATATACACTAACCCAATCTTTCCATTTTCATGGTCCTCATTATTTTCCCTTTAATTTCTTGTGAAATATAAAATCCCTTCATTCTTTCTGCTACCACTCACCATATTGTACATTATTCAATGCATGCTGTCCTGCTCCCTTTATTTACACAATTCAGAATTCTCTATTCTGCTGAAATATCCATTAATCCATTGGTTAACTGTGCATGTCTGAATGTAGCTAACACTTTAAACAGACAAGCCCTAGTCTTGGATTAAGTGACTACTGTAAACTGTTCTAGGGTTTTTGCTTTTAAACAATACTTTAGTTCCTCAGAACAATAATTTAGTTTGCCACAAGCAAACAAAAGCAGGGGGTGGTACTTCCCAAGCATCTACACACTGCTGCTCTTCCTAACTCTTCTTCAAGGTTTTTCATCATTGCTTAATGAATACATTATACCCTTTGGTTGACCTGTTGTTTTTTTGCTAAATTAAATTTTGATAGCTACACATCAAAATTCACTGGCATTAAGTGTTTTTGAAAGATTCTTGAAAATGTATGGCTTTGCCCTCAAATTTGAAATCACATTTCAAAACTGTTCCTATCCTAGTACTTAGCAATTTCATTCAGTTTCTAATTAGATTTTTTTTAATTCCTTATTCTCCAGACAGGTGAGGCTTTTTTCTCTCTGGTCAATTATTAATGGAAGAAGGATTATATGAAGAAATTTAATTACAATGCAGGAAAATAGCACACATGAAGGTATCAATTACAACATGCAATTTTCTCTAATCATATGCATGTATTTGATTAAACAAAACAGAATACTGAAAGTGTACATTGTTTTCTTTCTACAATATAGATGTCATAATGTTGATATTTTCCTGTCACCAAAAGAGTGACAAGGTAAAGTGAATTAAGGCAGAAGCAATCTCAAGAACTGTTGTAACAAGTCACAGCACAAATAGTATTAACTAACAGGGACATGGCAGGGACTTTCTGTCCAACTGTCTAATGCCCTCCTGAATTCTATCTAATTCCAACCATATCTGATTCAGAACAGTTTTATTGTTGAGAATATGATTCAAGTAAACAGAATACCAGCTGTGTTTCACCAATAGCAAATGTAACCAAGGCCAATAATTGAAACTTTCTTTTCTGCATTTCTACAAATATGACCAGTAAAATTAATTTCACAGAATTTAAAAGTCAATATAATCATAAAGTCTTTCAAAACCATTTCTAAATGAACATTGTGAACACAATTTTTTAACTAACACCAATTAGGTGGAAGGTTTTATATGTATAAAGAACTCATTCAAATCAGTGTAACTTGCTTTCTAACTTATGGTCTTATGGTCTTTCAAGCCTGTGTCGACATGTTGAAAACTGACATTCTGTGTGTAGTGAATCATAAATTCTTCTTTCCTATTGAAATGGACTGCACCCTTAAGCCATTCAAAAGAAAACAAGACTTGACCTACTTAAGATCTTACAAAAATCCTGTAGAAGATATTTTTAAAACATGATCTCATAGCTATCTGAGCATAGAGATTGCTGTCAGCTGAACTCTCTGACCTTAGAAAACTGATAACCCTCTACCAAGAAAATGGAAAAATATATTTTATCCATCTGGCTTTAGCAGGTCTATGTGAATAAAATAAGATTAAATCTATTAAAGCACTTTAGAAATAAGTATTCTTTGTACCTCTCAGGTATTATTAGATAAAAGAATCACAGTGTAATCCTCTTATAATGTAACATCATCCACATTATTCTCCGGTCAGGAAGTTTTCAGAGCCTCTTGGGTCTTCCAAATTCAGGATAGATTCCTTTACCTGGCATTTAATGCTGTCAACAGTTGAGTTAAAAACTCTCGTCTGACCATATGTACTATTATTACCTCCATTGATGGTGTATTGCATTTGTTATACAGACTAACAGCAGAATTCACAACCTGTTATCTTAGAAGCTTATTGTCATTGTGTTTTTTTCTAGAGTTTGTCTTCCACCTTCAATCAAAAGTAGCCATCCACTATGTCTAGTATTTAATGAAAGAGGGAACATGGATGAATTTCAGAAAATAACAAACACTATTAATAGCAGTCCTGTTAGCATCTCTCCTATTTTTTGGTTTGTTAAGGTACCCTGAGACTATAGCATTATTAGCTATAATTGTCCAAGTGGGACAATTAAATAACAGCCCCTCATAGCAAGCAGAGGCAGTGTACTCCTTCAGTGAAGTAGTATTTGCTAGACATAATCAACTACACTAAGCTCACAATGACTGTGACTGCATAATAAGGCATGGAAAGGATAGCAAAACTCCCAACATGGATAAACATGGGTCATAAACTCAAACACGTTATGGAAAGAAAGATTGGCTTTTGGTGGCTGTCAGGAGAGGGAGGATACATTTTCTTTAGGGACATAATCCCTGAAAGGCTCCTCATTCTCACATTGATTTTTCTCATCTCAGTCACTCAATGGTATACCTAAGTGGGTTTAGATGGTTGAAAATCAGAAAACACAAGTAATTTTTAAAAAAAGTGGGAAGAAGCACTGGAAGGAGCTGGAGGGAAAAATAAAACCACGGGTGCAAATTTAATCAAAGCAAATTGTATGCACACATGAAAATTTCAAACAATAAAAGCATTTGAATCTAATAATACAAAAAAAATATCAAACCAAACAAAAGAAATCAAAAGTTCACCAAAAAGAAATCTAAACCATGGTGTTTATTTTGTGTTTAGTCAAGTAATAAATGCATGGGGCTTGCTGTGTGTGTGTGTGTGTGTGTGTGTGTGTGTGTGTGTGCAAGTGTTTGTATCTGAGTGTATACATCTCTCTGTGTGTCCCTGTGTGTGTGTTTCTAAAGATCTGTTTATTTATACAAATGCTCTTTCTTCATGTACATCTGAAAGTAGAGGGCATAGGATCCTATTACAAATGGTTGTGATCCACCAAGTGGTTACTGGGAATTCAACACAGGACCTTTGGAAGAGCAGGCAGTGCTCTTAAGCACTGAACCATGTCTTTTTCTCCATGTGTATGTTTTAAAGAGTGAAAAATAACTTAAAGTCAAGTGCTTAGGGAGGTGGAAAGAGTCTGGGAAGAGTTTCAGAGAAAAAATATGAACAAAAATACTTTATGATATGAAAAATATTTAAATAAATTAGAAATGAAAAATTATATCCCATTTTATATCAAATTCATGGTGGTACTATATCCATTTCCACTCTGCTTCACCTATGAAGCACATCCTTGACTTTCCACTTATCAAATGTTCTTCATTACGGAGATCTGAAGCAGTGAATATTCAAAATAAGTCATTCTCTCATGAAGCACTCTCGCACATTAGCACATTAACTTTTTTAGCATCTCTAATTCATTTGGTCATTTAGTCACTTATATATTCTCGTGTGTGTGTGTGTGTGAGAGAGAGAGAGAGAGAGAGAGAGAGAGAGAGAGAGACAGAGACAGAGAGACAGAGACAGAGAGAGAGAGAGAGAGAGAGAGAATACGTGTGGAGATCAAAGGACAATTTGCAGAGGTCAGTTCATTCCTGCTACCATGTGTGTCGCAGAGATTAAACCTAGATAATTATGCTTGGCAGCAGCATTCTTTAACTGCTAAGCCATCTTGTCAGTCCTCCATGTTTTTAAAAAATTTGTTATCTGTGAAGACTTTATGTTCTTTTAAAAATTATTATCATTACTTTTTTTTTTTTACAATCCAGTTGTTATCCAACTCCCAGTCTAATTCTTCCTCCCCTGTCTCCAACAAGAGGATGTCTCCACCCACTCTACCCGACCAGACTTCCCCACTTCCTTGGGCCTCATGTGTCTCAATGGTTAGGTGCATCTTCCCTCACCAAGGCCAGACTAGGCAGTCCTCTGCTGTATATGTGTTGGGGGCCTCAATCCAGCTAATGTGTGCTGCCTGTTTGGTGGCTCAGTGTCTGAGAGATCTGGGAGATACAGGTTAGTTGAGACTGCTGGTCTTCCTATGGAGTCACTCTCTTCCACAGCTTCTCCCAACCTTTCTCTAACTCAACCAGAGAGTCCCTGGCTTCTCTCCATTGGCTGGGTATAAGAATCTGTGTCTGTCTCAGTTAGCTGCTTGTTGAGCCTCTTGGAGGGCAGCCATGCTAGGCTCCAGTTTGTCAAGCATAGTAATAGTATCAAGCCTTGGAGCCTTCCCTTGGGCTGCATCTCAATTTGGGCCAGTCACTGGGCCTCCTTTCCCTCAGGCTCTTCTCCAGTTTTGTCCCTGAAGTTCTTTTAGACAGGAACGATTCTGGGTTAGAGTTTTTCACTGTGGGATGGCAAATCAATCCCTCCACTTGATGCCCTGTCTTTCTACTGCAGGTGTACTCTACAGGTTCTCTCTCTCTCCACTGTTGGTCATTTTATCAGAGGTCCCTCCCTTTAAGTCTTGAGAGTCTCTCACCTCCCAGGTGTCTGGTAGATCTTGACAGATTCCCTTAACTACTTCCTCCCAAGGTTGCTTGTTTCCAATCTTTCTGCTGGCCCTCAGGGCTTCATTCCTGTTTTACTCAACCCCCGAATACCTGATCAGGTTCCCTTTTTCTACTCCCTGTCCCATTTCCCACTCCAGTTCCTCCCTTTTTCTGCCCCATCCCCCCCATCCCTTGATTGTTTTCTTCTCCCTTCCAACTGGGATTAAAGCACCCTCACTTGGGCCCTTTGACTTGGTAACCTTCTCTAGTTCTATGTATCCTGCATTTTTTGGCTTATATTCACTTATTAGTGACTACATACCAAGCACATCCTTTTGGGTCTGAGCTACATCACTCAGCATGACATTTTCTAGTTCCATCCATTTGCCAACTGATGGAGACCCACATATCTGGACAATCAGGGGACTTTTCTAAATCCGCTGAAACCATTCTACTACATTCAGCTTCATGTTATGATTGTTGCTAGAGGTCTCCTGTTGATATACTTGGCATTTTCTCCACACACATATGACTTTGTCCTTCCTTTTTTTTTTTTTTTTTTTTTTTTTTTTTTTTGGTTTTTCGAGACAGGGTTTCTCTGTATAGCTCTGGCTGTCCTGGAACTCACTCTGTAGACCAGGCTGGCCTCAAACTCAGAAATCCACCTGCCTCTGCCTCCCAAGTGCTGGGATTACAGGCATGCGCCACCACGCCCGGCTTGTCCTTCCTTTTCTACACATTATATTTTTAAAATTACAATTATTGTACCATCACATTGTTCATTTTAGATCCTATCTTGAAAACCATGTCAAATCATCTCAGTATATTCTTTATTACTGTCTCCTTTAGAGCTTCTCCATGTCTGCAATTTACTTTTAAAGACTTTTCACTTTCCTATCTTTTATATTCTGAAGTTCAATCTTTGAACTAAATTTCTCAAAATTAAAATTTAGAAATTTTACAGATAAAAATAGCTCGGAGCATGGAAAAATTATTGTCATCAATTTATTTCATAGAAGGTTAATATCTAGAATATATAAAAACTAAAATAACAAATAAATGCCAAGAAAAATTAAAAATGGGGCATAAAACTAAATAGTGAAGTCTATAAAGATGAAATCCAAATGATAGGCATTTAAAAGAAATGTTTAACTTCCTTAGCCATCAGGGAAATACTAATAAATCTACTTTTACATTTCTTCTTATCAACTTAGCATGGCCATTATCATTTTATATATAAAAATTATATATTCTTGGCCTTATAATTTCAGAATCTACAATCTTAGGAGATATCTATTTATTTTTCTATTGCATCTCAATACCTTCAGACACTCTTTCCTGTGTCTACTTATCTTTCTTTTAAGCTGTCTTTCTCCCTGTCTGTCTCTGTCTCTGTCTGTCTCTGTCTCTCTGTCTCTGTCTCTGTCTCTGTCTCTCTCTCAAGAGGTGAAGATGTCAACAGAAAATACTTAGTGTGCAGATAGATGTTTTCTTCATAATAGATAGTGTCTACAGCCTTACAGTTGCCCCCTGCCAAAACACCGTTCTTTAAGCCTCATGATAGTCTGGACTCAATACTGCCTCTTATCACTTTGCAGTTGTTCTTGGGGTCCTTTCTCTTCGATAGCTTCTGCGTTTGCCCTCTGGAAAACTCTTTTGTCTTGAAAACAGGTTCCCAATTTCTGTATCTTTCATGAGCCTCACTTCATAAATAGTGTATATTTTTGAGGCCTTTATGAATATAGATTGATCACAGGAATAGTTGTCACCAAAGATAAGTGCATTTCTACCTCATCCAGGGTAAGAGGCCTTGTGAACCTTCCTTTATCTCATCTTACTTCATATATTACCAGAATTTCCTGAAATGACTATATGGCTATGATTGTAAAAGCATTCCTTTCTGCTGTTGTCATCAATATTATCTCATGTCCTTAGGTACCTTATCCACATTACTTCATGGACATAAGTAGTATGTCAATGGCTTTCAATTTCATTTCCACAGCTTAGCAACTCCTCTTGATTTTAAAGACAGGAATCCAATTGTGTGTCAACATGATCTCACATGTAATATGAAATCAAAATTTGTGCATAAATATTACGAATAATTCTTTACATCTTATCCTTTCATCTGAAAGCAAACGAAACTTCAGTATACTGACACCTTTCCCATTTGGAATTGACACTCTCCTCTCTCTGTTTCACTTGGCCCAGCCTTCAATAACTACACCTTTTTGTCACATTATAATCCACCTGTTTGAATATTCTTGACCCAGGGAGTGACACTTTTTGGAGGTGTGGCCATGTTGGAGTGGGTGTGTCACTGGGTGCATGTTTTTTTTTTTTTTTTGAGTTGAAATTCTCTTATTTTATTTTATTTTCAGTATTCTTTGTTTACGTTCCAAAGGCTTTCCCCTTTCCCAGTTCCACCCTCACCATATGTCCCATAAGTCCTCTTCCATGACCACCCCCATACCGCCCATTCCCCATTCACCCCCAAACCTTTCTCTGTTCTGGTACTCTCTTGCAAAACTGGAACCAGTCTTTTTGGGACCAGTGTCCTTTCCTTCCCTCTTCTTGGGAATCTTTTGATTTGCTTAATGTGCCTTGAATATTCAGAGCTTCTGGGCTCATTAATATCCACTTATAAGTGATTGCAATTCATGTGGATTCTTTTATGATTGGGTTAACTCACTTAGAATGATATTTTCCAGATCCAACCATTTGCCTACAAATTGCATGAATTCATTATTTTTAATTGCTGAGTAGTATTCCACTATATAAATATACCACATTTTCTGTATCCATTCCTCCTTTGAGGGATATCTAGGCTCCTTCCAGCTTCTGGTTATTATAAATAAGACTGCTATGGACATAGTGGAGCATGTGTCTTTATTGTATGCAGGTGAATCCTCTGGGTATATGCCCAGGAGTGGTATGACAGGGTCCTCTGGAAGTGTCATGCCAAATTTTCTGAGGAACCGCCACACTGATTTCCAGAGTGGTTGTACTATCTTGCAATCCCACCAACAGTGAAGGAGTGTTCTTTTTTCTCCACATCCTTGCCAGCACCTGTTGTCCACTGAGTTTTTAATCTTTGCCATTCTGACTGGTGTGAGGTAGAATCTCAGGGTTGTTTTGATTTGCGCTTCCCTTATGAATAATGATATTGAACATCTCTTAAGGTGCTTCTCAGTCATCTGAATTTCTTCTGGTGAAAATTCTTGGTTTACCTCCATACCCCATTTTTAATAGGGTTATTTGGTTCTTTGGGGTCTAACTTCTTGAGTTCTCTGTATATATTGGATATTAGCCCTCTGTTGGATGTGGGGTTGGTGAAGATATTTTCCCAATTTGTTGGTTTCCATTTTGTCCTTCTGACAGTGTCCTTTGCCTTGCAGAAACTCTGTAATTTTATGAGTTCCAATTTGTCAATTCTTGATCTTAGAGCATAAGCTGTTGGTGTTCTTTTCAGGAACATTCACCCTGTGCCCATGTCCTCCAGGGTCTTCCTCAGTTTCTTTTCTATTAGTTTTAGTGTTTCTAGCTTTATGTAGAGGTCCTTGATCCACTTGGAGTTGATCTTAGTACAAGGTGATAAGAGTGGGTCAATTTGCATTCTTCTGCATATTGACCTCCTGTTGAACCAGCACCATTTGTTGAAAAGGCTATCATTTTTCCACTGTACGGTTGTAGCTCCTTTATCAAAGATCAAGTGACCATAACTCTGTGGGTTCATTTCTGGGTCTTCAATTCTATTCCATTGATCTACTTGCCTGTTGCTGTACCAATACCATGCAGTTTTTAACACAAATGCTCTGTAGTACTGCTTGAGGTCAGGTATATTGATTCCACCAGAAGTCCTTTTATTGTTGAGAAAAGTTTTAGCTATCCTGGGTTTTTTTTTATTACTCCAGATGAATTTAAGTATTGTGCTTTCTAGATCTAAGAATTGATTTGGGATTTTGATGGGGATTGAAATGAATTTGTAGATTGCTTTTGGCAAGATGGCCATTTTTACAATATTGATCCTGCCAGTCCAAGAGCAAGAAATATTTTTCCATCTTCTGAGGTCTTCGATTTTTTTCTTCAATGACTTGAAGTTCTTGTCATACAGATCTTTCACTTGTTTGGTTAAAGTCACACCAAGATACTTTATATTGTTTCTGGCCATTGTGAAGGGTGTTATTTCCCTAACTTCTTTCTCAGCCTGCTTTTCCTTTGACTAAAGGAAGGCTACTGATTTGCTTGAGTTGATTTTATAATGAGCCACTTTGCTGAACTTGTAGGAGCTGTAGGAGTTCTCTGGTGGATTTTTTGGGTAACTTATATATACTATCATATCATCTGCAAAAAGTGATAGTTTGACCACTTCCTTTCCAATTTGTATCCCTTTGACTTCCTAATGTTGTCTAATTGCTCTCGCTAGAACTTCAAGTACTATATTGAAAAGATATGGAGAGAAAGGGCAGCCTTGTTTAATCCCTGATTTTAGTGGGATTGCTTTAAGTTTCTCTCCATTCAGTTTGATGTTGGCTACTGGTTTGCTGTATATTGCTTTTACTATATTTAGGTATGGGCCTTGAATTCCTGTTTTTTTCTAGGACTTTTAGCAGGAAAGGATGCTGAATTTTGTCAAATGCTTTTTCAGCATCTAATGAGATGACCATGTGGTTTTTTTCTTTTAGTTTGTTTATGTAGTGCATTACACTGATGGATTTTCATATATTGAACCATCCCTGCATCCCTGGGATGAAGCCTACTTGATTGAATGATTGTTTTGATGTGCTCTTGGATTCGGTTGGCAAGAATTTTATTTAGTGATTTGTATCGATATTCATAAGGGAAATTGGCCAGTAGTTCTCTTTGTTGGAACTTTGTGTGGTTTTGGTATCAGCATAATTGTGGCTTCGTAGAATGAGTTGGGCAGTGTTCCTTCTGTTTCTATTTTGTGGAATAGTTTAAAGAGTATTGGTATTAGGTCTTCTTTGAAAGTCTGATCAAATTCTGCACTAAAACAATCTGGTCCTATACTTTTTTTGGTTGGGAGACTTTCTATAACCCCGTCTATTTCTCTATGGGTTATGGGACTGCTTAGCTGATCTATTTGATCCTGATTTAATTTTGGTATTTGGTATCTGTCTATGAAATTGTCCATTTCCTCCAGATTCTCCAGTTGTGTTGACTATAGGCTTTCATAGTAGAATCTGATAATTTTTTTTTAATTTCCTCTGTTTCTGTTGTTATATCCCCCTTTTCATTTCTAATTTTGTTAATTTAGATACTGTCTCTGTGCCCATTGTTTAGTCTGTCTAAGGGTTTATCTATCTTGTTGATTTTCTCAAAAACCAGCTCCTGGTTTTGTTGATTCTTTGTATGGTTTCTTTGTTTCTATTTGATTGATTTCAGCCCTGAGTTTTATGATTTTCTGTCTTCTACTCCTCCTGGGTGAATTAGCTTCTTTTTGTTTCAGGGCTTTCAGGTGTCCTGTTAAGCTGCTAGTGTATGCTCTCTCCAATTTCTTTTTGGAGGCATCCAGAGCTATGAGTTTTCCTCTTAGCACTGCTTTCATTGTGTCCCATAGATTTGAGTAGGTTGTACCTTCATTTTCATTGAATTCTAAAAAGCCTTTGATTTTTTTCTTTATTTATTCCTTGACCAAGGTGTCATTGAGTAGAGTGTTGTTCAGTTTCCACGTGTATCTGGGCTTTCTATTCTTTTTCTTGCTATTGACGACCACTTTTACTCCAAAGTGATCTGATAATAGGCATGGGATTAGGTCGATCTTGTATTTGTTGACATCTGTCTTGTGACCAATTATATGATCGATTTTGGAGAAGGTACCATGCAGTGCTGAGAAAAAGGTATATTCTTTTGCTTTGGGATGAAATGTTTTATATATATATATATATATATATATATATGTTAAATCCAATTCTTCCAAAGTTTCAATTAGTTTCACTGTGTCCCTGTTTAGTTTCTGGGTTCCTGATCAGTCCATTGAGGTTAGTGGAGTGTTGAAGTCAGCCACAATTATTGTGTTAGGGTGCTCTTGCATTTGGAGCATAGATGTTCAGTATAGAGATTTCTTCTTGGTGGATTTTCCCTTTGAACATCAAGAAGTGACCTTCTATGTCTCTTTTGATGACTTTATGTTGATAGTCAATTTTCTCTGATATTAAAATAGCTACTCCGGCTTGTTTCCTGAGACCATTTGCTTGTAAAATTGTCTTCCAGCCTATTACTCTAAGGTAGTGTTTGTCTTTGGCACAGAGATGTGTTTCCTGTCTGCAGCAAAATGTAGGGTCCTGTTTCCATATCCAGTCTGATAGTCTGTGTCTTTTTATTGGGGAATTGAGTCCATTGATATTAAGAGATATTAAGGAATAGTAATTATTACTTCCTGACATGTTTGAAGTTATTTTTTTTTATATTTGATTGGTTATCTTCTTTTGGCTTTGATGAGAGGGGGTTTCTGTATTGCTGCTTCTGGGGTGTGGTTTCCCACCTTGTGTTGGTGTTTTTCCTCTATTATCCTTTGTAGGGCTGGGTTTGTGGAAAGATATTGTGCAAATTTGGTTTTGTCATAGAATATCTTGATTTCTTCATCTATGACGATTGAGCGTTTTCCTAGGTAAAGTAGTTTTGGCTGAAATTTGTGTTCTCTTAGAGTCTGCATAATATCTGCCCAGGATCTTCTAGCTTTCATGGTCTCAGGTGAGAAGTCTAGTGTAATCCTGATAGGTTTTCCTTTATATGTTACTTGGCCTTTTTCTCTTACTGCCTTTAATATTCTTTCTTTCTTTACTACATTTGGGGTTTTGATTATTATGTGGCAGGAGGTATTTCTGTTCTGGTCCAGTCTGTTTGAAATTCTGTAGGCTTCTTGTATATTAATGGGCATCTCTATCTTTAGGTTGGGGAAGTTTTCTTCCAAAATTTTGTAGAAGATATTTGTTGGCCCTTTAAGTTGTATATCTTCCCTCTCATCTATGCCTATAATTCTTAGGTTTGGTCTTCTCATTTTGTCCTGGATTTCTTGGATGTTTTGGGTTACAAGCATTTTGCATTTTGTATTTTCTTGGACAGTTGAATCAATGGTTTCTATGGTATCTTCAGCATCTGAGATTCTTTCTTCTATCTCTTGTATTCTATTGTTGATATTTGCATCTTTGACCCCTGATTTCTTCCCAAGGTTTTCTATCTCCAAAGTTGTCTCCCTTTGTGATTTCTTAGTTGTTTCTACTTCTGTTTTTAGTCCTAGATCGTTTTGCTCACATCTTATGCTTGCTTGTTTGTGTTTTCATGTATTTCTTTATGAGATTTTTGTTTTCTTTTAAATGACTTCTACTTGTTGGCCCACGTTCTCCTGTATTTCCTTAAGTGATTTTTGTACTTCCTCCTTATTGGCTTCTAATTTTTGATCCATATTCTCCTGACTTTCTTTAAGTGATTTTTGTGTTTGCCTCGTAAGGGCTTCTAGTTTTTGATCTATTTTCTCCTGTATTTCTTTAAGAGATTTATGTATGTGTTCCGCTATCAGTATCCTTACCAGTGATTTTAGATTCAAATCTTGTTTTTCTGGTGTGTTGGTGTACCCAGGACTTACTGCTGTCAGGGAACTGGGTTTGGATGCTGCCATATTGCGTTGATTTCTGTTAGTAACGTTCCTACTTTTGCCTTTTGCCATCTGGTTATCTCTGGCCTTAGTTGGTCCTGCAGTCACTAGCTGGTGCTTGAACCTCCTGTGGGCTAGTAAGGCTATTTCCCCACCACTGGATGACTGGATTTCCCCGGGCACAGATTGCTGATATGTTGTTCTCCTCTTGGGTGCTGTAGGATCCCTGGTGTATCTTGCTCTAAGCAATGTTATATTCAGTTATCTATGTAGACCTGATGCTGCTTGACTTCTCTGGAACTGCTTGCTTAGTTCAGTCAGCAGCAAGGATGCTATCAGCAGCTGCGGGTAGTGGGGAGTGTGGAGTGCAGGGTCTCCCAGAGGGCAGAGAACCCAGGCCCTGCTGAAACACAGGAACTGCTGCTTTGCCAAGCTCCTGTTCTTAGATGACTAACTGGCAGCCCAAGTTCCCAGAGATCTTTAGCTTGGGGTATCTCTGGTATCTGGTTCTGTCCGCTCAATCCCAGCAGCCACCACCAAGATGGCCATGGTTGTGAGGAGTGTATGGTCCCCATCAGGGACCTGCCTAGCTGGGACCCAGGAACCTCTGCTTTGCCCAAATCACTGCTTGGTGGCCTTCAGTCCCCAGAGATCCCAAATTCTGGATATCATGGGTACCTGGTTCAGTTTGCTTAGTCCAGACAGCTTCAAGGATGCCAATGGTGGCCGCAGGGAGTGGGGAGTGCAACTTGCAGAGTCTCCCAGAGGGCAGAGAACCCACGCCCTGCTGGAACACAGGAACCGCTGCTCTGCCAAGCTCCTGTTCTTTGATGACTGTCTGGTGACCCGAGTCCCCACAGATCTTAAGCTTGGGGTATCTAGGGTAACTGGTTCTGCTCGCTCAATCCCAGCTACCGCCACCAAGATGGCTGTGGTTGCACAGAGTGCAAGCTTTATTACATATTAAATACTGACCAAGAGATGGAATTTGATCAGGACCATTCCCTGGAATTTCCCAGCCAAATGGTGCATGGGATTTTACACCTTAGTCCTAGCTACATGGAGGTCAGCATTCTGGTAATAGCATTCAGATGAAGATGTAGATCTCTCAGCAGCACACCTGCCTGGATGCTGCCATGTTCCTGCCTTGATGATAATAGACTGACCCTCTGAACCTGTAAGCCAGCCCCAATTAAATATTGGCCATATAAGAGTTGCCTTGGTCATGGTGTCTAGTCACAGCAGCAAAACCTTTTCTAAGACTCCACCCATTATACAGAATTGTTTATTTCAACTAATTCAAATAAAGTTTCATAGTTCATATAAATTCCATTTCTCTCTGTTTCATTAATTAATAGAATTTTGTGTTGATATTGCACTAACGATCTTCCTTCATTGCAGTCTATTCTGTGACTTCTTTTTCTATACAGAGTAAAAGGCAGTACTTAAATTCATTGATGAATTTGCATGTCTCCCCTTTGTTCACTCCTTATTAGCTATCCTGTCATCTTTGTAAGTCCTCATTGTCAAGCAATACCAGTTTCCTTACTATATTCTTGTCATGGACTGCCTTACTCTGAACTATCTTTTTACTTAGCTACCTCCATAGCAAATACTCTAACTTCTTCCTCTGCATCTTGGCCTACAGTGTTTTGCTTAAAACCAAGAAACTTATCAATGTTCATAACATTCTAATGAATATGCTACTTATACACAGTGTTTGTAAAAGTATGGATTTTCTCTCAACAAATCTATTGTGACTAATTTAGAAAAATATTAATTATTAAAATGCATGATTATAGGAATCCAATATAACTAATTGAATCATAGAAATAAATAATTACAAATAAAATAGACAAAGAAATTAGTACTATCAACTGTATAACAGATTTCATTATTACTGACTTTTATCACAATTTAATACCAGTAACTATTACAACAGAAGACAACGGAAAGCTCTGACTTTAGATTCTTGTACTTGGACTGTTTTAAGATGACAACATTATTCCAAACATTCTCTGACTTATAGTAACCACTGAAATAGTGAGAGTGATTGGATCATAGAAAGACTCTGTATATGTAGCAATAAACCCCTGGTAACTTCATGTTCAATAGGTAGGGAAGGAAGATATCATTATCCTAAGTTAAGAAGGGCATAGCTTGTCTCAGCCTTTGTTCTCTTTCCTGAGTTAAACCACTCTATTCTAACACATTCTTTCACCATTGTACACTGATTCACCACAGTCAACACATAATGTCGCCAGTTGACAATGTGCTGACACCACAAACCAGCAACCAAATAATCAATAAAAAACCCACAGGATTTAAAGTATCAGATTAGAAAATGGATGGTGCTTGTCAGCTTTCACATCTGGATTCCTACCAAACCAGTGCATCTGTGGTAACCTGTCTGAAGATTACCACAGGCAGTCACATGGATGATTAGGAAGTGAGCAGTGCAGTGAAGTGCAAATTACTCCATAAAAATGGAGTGCACCATCCAGTACATAGGAAAACTAAATGTAACAAATCACATCAAAACAATCCAAAACAAAAAATTAATTATTCAGGACACACAATTCTTGAATGAGGATTTTTTTTCCCGGTACCTATCATTCACAAACACCAGACTCTAGATTCTTCCTTATTTAAATGGGAAATTACAGCAGTAGTTACTCTTTAGGGATCTTTTCTATCTTTGTTTTTGTCCTTCTGGAGGAACTTAAGACAATGTGTTTCCAAGGCAGAATCCACGCAATACACATTCAACTTTAACTTACCACAGATCTATTTTAGTACATCAAAAAGTGATATAAGCTAAAATACAACCTACTACTTCTTCTAGAAACATATTACAATTTGAATACTTTTACTATCCAAATTCAACATCATTCTTTTTTTACTTGCTACTAATTTGTCAAATTTGGCCAAAATATCCTGATATTCAGAATGCAATTCACTATTATCAGCCAGCATTTCCTCTTAAACAGATACTTTATTTTTATTTTAGGAAATAAACAAATATGAACAGTACTTAATTTTTCTTTCTATCCTGTAAAATGTCACAAAATTACACTTTAAGTGTAGCTACGCAAAGGACTCTATTTCTGAGGAACAAGGTAGGGCATCCTTTGACTATCAGTATACGGGAAAGAGCTTAGAAGAAAGGGCTTCTTGCACACATGGATCCCCTGCTGAGGGCTACCACATATCACAGGCATGTTCTGAGCTTCTCACAACAGATTGTAAAATCAATAATTAAATTTCATTCTTCAATATAGATAAGTGCTGCTCTAGTTATCAATGTGATTTTTTAAATTGTAAGCCTTTGATCAGTTATTGATAATGTCTTATATCTCCATTGTATTTGAAAATAAACTAAAGTAAGAGTAATATTATGGCCTAATTAGAAAAAAGACATTTAAAAAAAACATTTTTTCCCTCTGAGGAAAAATCTTAATTTCTAAGAGCAGAGGATTGATTATCACTAGGGATTCATTTTCCCAGGTTGTGATGGTTCTGAAAGTATGTATTTTTTTTGTTTAAGATTGAATTGTTCATATACAATAGCATAAATTTTGGAATATAATTTTTTTTTCATTATTTGAATGCCCTTTATAAAAGTTTCATGTTGTGCATTGAAACAATTGAATGAGAAAAAGAAGTGAAAATGTAGCTTGCATACTAAGGCCTTTGTTGTTTTATTACAGTTAGAAACTCATGTTTATTCAGTGGTAATTTGCTCTAAAGCTTATAGAACAGAGTACTAAACTAATTCCCTTTGGGTTGTTTGCTTTACAGTAATTAAATATTGGTATTTTAGCTCTGCAACAGTTACATATTATCAATTCACCTTTAAAATGAATTTGCTTCTCCATGTAATTTTTCAAAGAATAAAAATATTACTAAGTGATTAAAATCTTATATAAAAATTACTCTATCAGAATTAGCAATATTGACATTGACCTCAATGTTTCCTCCAGAATGCCAACACTGTGGTTCTGCAAACTGAGCTCTCTTAGCTGGCTTGTTTTAATCTTGAGCCCGTTGTATTAAAAACATTTATCAAAATCTCTCTCTCTCCCTTTCTCTCTCTCTCTCCCTTTCTATCTCTCTCTCTCTCTCTCTCTCTCTCTCTCTCTCTCCCTCCCCCTCCCTCTCTCCTCTCTCTCTTGCTTGCTCATTCTTTCTCCCTCCCTCCCTACACTTTCCCCTTTCTCATCTTCAGAATGAAAACTGATTTACAATCATTTGTATTGCTAATATTATACTCAGATGTTTTCTAGTCCCTTTTTGGCCATTTGAAAATGGTCTGGCATAAGAGTGAATGAATGAATGAGTGAATGAATGAATGAACAATTTATATTAAAAAGAATTAGAATACTTTATTACAATTGTTTTTTTACTTGCAGTGAGCACAATCATTTCAGTAAACCAATAAAATATAATGATAATTTTCAATTTTTAGTTCTGTCTATAATACTCTCAAACTGCACCATAGATTATTGCAGCCAAAGCAATCTTAAAAACATTAACGCTATCAAAATACCTGATCTCAACGTATATATCAGATTATCCATATATTAACTGCATGAAGTTGACATAAAAGTAAACACATAGAATTCATTTTTTAATACACAGAATGTAACAGAATATGTAATCCAACAATAAATTGACACAACTACACTCTTCTAATTCTCTTCATGTTGGCAAAATTTGTTACAGAGAAATCATCCCTTTAACAAACAATGCTGAAAAAATGGGATAAAAACATATAAAGAATGAACAACATCTGCCTCTATGAAAATCAATTCAAATGTGTACATGTGAGTGTGCATGTGTATATGTGTGCCTAAAACTGGAAATCAGTAGAATTAATGTAAGGCAAATGGATGGCTAATTTTCTGAATATGACTCAAGGAATTAGAACATGCAGAACATGTAAAATATTTTAAAAATTCTATTAGCAAAATACACAATAGCATAGCTTACATGGTTCATAAAATGTTTACTAGCTCTTACTGGACATAGTATTAACATTTAGCATACATAAGAATCATGAAAGAATTAACAACAAAAACTGAACAAGCAATATATTCAACTAATGGAAAAAAAACCTATACAGACATTTCTCAAAACTAAAATATCTGGTAAATATGGGAAATGATTATCAATATCTTTGTTGAAAACTGAATTGAGATTCCAGCTAACTATCTGGAGTAGTTATTATCAAGTGAAAAATTTAAATGCAGGTGACAATATGGAGAAGAGGGATGTCTTTCGTATACACTGCTACTGGAAATATAATCAAAAGACTTTCTTTTAAAGAACAGTTATGTCTTAAAACTTTTGTGATATATCTGAGTAATACCTCTTCTACATGTATACCTGAAGGCAATGAAATTAATGAATAAATGATATATTATGACAAAATGACAGCCACGTTTAGAGGGACACTTCAGAATAGCCAAGTAACAAAATCAATATTTGTATGCATCAATTAGTGGGTGAAATTTCATGTTATTATATGAGCCATAAAGTATGACATTACATCATCTAAATGAAAATGAATGAATCTCCAGATTAAAATGCTCAGTACAATAATCGAGGTGTAGATAGATAAATTTGCTAGTTAGTTCTATGTTGCTGTAACCTAAGGTAACTTGGTGTGAAGGGGATTTATATAGCTTACAAATTCCTGGACACACATCATTGAGTGAAGTTAACTGAGGAACTGCAGAAGTAAAAACCTGAGGACAGGGACTGAAGCATAAAACACGATGACTGCTTCTTATTTGCCCACTCTTCTTAGCTTGCCCTGCCTATGGTTTATACAGCCCAGAACAACCACCTGTCCAGGGATTTCACTACCTAGACTAAGCTGGGCTTTCCCTTGGCAATAATTAATCAAAAACAAGGCCCCAGAGACTTGCCTACAGGCCAGTCAGATAGAGACCTTTTCACAGTTGAAGTTCCCTCTCCTGAGATAAGCCAACTGTGTGTCATGTTGACAACACAAAACATACCAGCATAATGGGTTTTAGATAAATCATTTCCTATGAATTAACAAATAAACAACAACAACAACAACAACAACAACAAACCCCTTCATTTTGATGTCTTTTAGAGAAGATAGATGACGATGAGATAGGAAGGATGAGGAAGAAGAAAGGGTTATACAGAAGCTTGACATAATCTTAGCACAGGATGTGCATTTGTGTAAAGTTTAATCCATGAACATGTACTATTAAAGTAACCTGATCATTAAAAAAAACTATAATTCTGCTATAATTTTTATTTTAGGGTTTTGAGAAATTTTATATTAATAAGAATTTTGATGTAACATATTTTAATGCATTTATTATGTCAAAATGCTTCAGAATCTATGCCTCAAGATGTGGGGAATATGAAAGAATCATTAATATGCATAAATATGAAAAATAAATATGCATAAAGACTAAAATCATATTTACTCTTAATAGCATAATGATTATTAGTATTAGGATAATTTCCTTTAGTCCATAGGTAAGGAAAATATTTGCAATGACAGACCCAAAGGCATCCCCAACTCCAGATGAGACATTGTGCTTTAGGTGCACTTTCCATACATGTCCCCAGTAAGGTTAACTTGGGGTAATTTTGACTTATTCATGGCTCATAAGCAAGAAATACCAAAGCTATTTTGATAAGTATTATGTACTGTCAAGTTGATTTTATTCAGACACAACTAGATTAAGGAAGCACATGATTTGATTTGTCCATGAAGACATCTCAACAGACTACTGACTAAGGGTAGACACTGAGACTGAATGTTACAGTACCATTTTTATCCTACAGGCCAGAAAGGATGAAATTTTTTCAAAAAAGGAAGTATCCTTGAACCTAGGTAGTGTCTCTTCTCCTGCTCAACTTCTTGCCAGCCATGAGGATAAGAACTTCACCATGTTTTCCTAGCCTCATTATGTTTCTCCAAAATACAGGAAGGTCCCAAATGTACATGGACTGAGCTTTCTAAAAATATGATCCAGAATAAATATTCCACTCCTTACCTAATTTCAAACATTTTATCATGGCCAGATGAAAAATACTTAATACAAAAATTTGGTACAAAGAGTAAAGTTATTGCCTTGACCAACTGTGGCCTTATGGTGAGACAATCTCTTATGCTCTTGGCATTTATTTGAGAGAAATTTAGAGAAGTTGGAGAGTTCGATTAGGTAAAGCTCCCAGAGGATGGTATTTTGTGATTCTGGTAGAAAAATACTATTGGTACTGGATATGATTAAGGCCATGAAGTGTTAGAAGAAAAATGAGTGCTATTGGGAGGATTGAACCACATATTATCCATATTACAACATGAAAAAGAACGTGTCTATATTTTATTTATGTCTTGAGGCTTTGAATATTGCTGACTCTAAAAGTAATTTAATAAGCAAATTGAAGACAGCATAACACCTAGATTTAGAATGCCTTGATGCTTGTTAATATCCAGGCTTATAATAAAAATTGGTATACTACCAAGTATAGTTTCACAATGGTAAATATTACAATACATGTGCCACCATGCCTGACAAGAGAATAATTCTGTTTGAAGCATGTATGTTAAGTACTGTAAATTAGATTTCACTTTGTCCAATTTGTCTTGATTTTTCAGCCAAAGTAATAAGCACAATAAAAAATAAATGTATAGTAATATGCTACTAGCAATAACTGGATTAAATGTCTGTTACCTACATTTTATACTTCCATATATTGTTTAAATATCATACTATTCTTCCTTCCTAGGCAGAAGTAATATGGAAGTTGTATTCTATTTTTACAATTGCGTAAGTGTTAGAAAATTTTAAGGTATAATTTATATCTATGAGCCCAGCCATAGCTTCTGATTCCTACGTCACCATGCCATGTTATTTTCCATAGCAAATTCCCTCATTCAAAATTAAAAGTTTATTTGAATTTTTCAGCCACTTATTGACATTTTTTCCTAGGGATAAAATGATGTCATGATTTCACTAGGTCTTAGGTGGCTCCTTTTATTCTTAAATATAAATCTATTTAAATAAATTTCTTTAAATGAAGTTCTCCACTGTATGAGTGTAATAATAATTATTTTGAATTTATTTATCTTTGTTTTGGAATGCTCTTATTTATACTGTTTTTTTCTTCAGTTGTCTACAGGGATATAAATTTATTGAGAACAGGGATAATTAGTTATAGTATAAAATCTAGCATAGTAATTCTCTGATTAAAAAAAAATAGGGGAAAGATACTGCCGGGAGCCCCAGCTGCTTGACTTGAGCATCACCATTTTGTGTCTTATGGCCTGTGTAGCACTAATAAGTTAAGTTTCTATTCTGCTTGGGTTGCATTTCTTGGTAGAAGAAGCCCTTCTCAGAAATCTTGAGGTTCCTGCAGTTGGGACCTGCGGTTGGAACTTGGCCCAGAATAACCCATTGCCTAGCCACAAATCCTCCTGGCAGAACATCTGCTACCAGATGATATTTCCCAGAAAAATGAGGCTTGATCAGAATGTTGTCTTGCCTCCATCTCTCCTGTCTCTTACCTCCTCATCCTCACCCCCTTTCTTAGAGACCCTTTCTACTGTCCCAGCAGGCTGAGACAAGATATATTAGAGCAAATTCTCTCTTCCATATGCTATCTCAAAACAGCAAAACTTCAGAAAGTACTCTTTTCACTCTTACTTACAAAAACTTTCAGTCAATCTATTCTGCAGATGCAGTGGACTCCACAGCATCTCCATGCATTCCATTTGACCAAACTTCATAATGGTTTCTAGTATTAGTTAGACTAACTATTAGGTTTATTTATTGGCCAGGCTTAGCCTCATGAATTTTCAACAGATCACTTCTTTTTATTTTGAGGTAAGCCAGACATTATATGTGTACCGTAGAGTGGCTGGATTTTCTTTACTGTTCTTCTTATCATAGACACAAGATAAACATCTTTTAGAAAAGGAACTTAACTTTAGTTCAAATTTTTAATAAAAATAAATGTCTGAAAATAATTTCTTAACTACAAAAAGTAAATCAGTTTGAACTGGCATAAATGGCATTACCTTGATATGGGGATGCCAATACATTTAAGAAAATTATCAGTTCTTACTTTTATACAAAGGGATTTCTTTCATTTTAAACTGCAATAAAATGTACAGAATAATGACATAAGTTTAGTAGAATTTTACCACAATTTCCAAGGATTTATTCATTTTTGACATCTCAATTACTTCTTACTCTATCACCTCACCAATTTAAAAGTACATACAGTATATTTCATTTATATAATAAGTCATAATTTTAACTAGCCTTTTCAGTTCTAAATATATCACATTGGATTCTAACCCCCACAAAACCTGCAGCATGATCTTAAACCAAATACAAACCTGGTGATTGGAACAAGAAAGGCTCCCATAGGCTCTTTGATTTGAATACTTGGTCTCCAGAGAGTGACAGTACTTGACAGGGATTAGAAAGTGTGGCCTTGTTGGAGGACATATGTTCCTGGGGATGGGCTTACTCAAACCATTATCTCTCTCTTATGGTTTCCTGCAGATCCAGATGTAGAACTCTCAACTCATTCTTAAGAACCATGCCTGCCTGTGTCCTTCCATGTTCTATACTATCATAATTGATTAAATCTCTGAACCTCTATGTAAGCCCATTTTAATGCTCTCTTTTTAAGAGTTGCCATGCTTATCATATATCTTCACAGCAATAAAACCCTAGATAAGGCAGAAATTGTTACCAGGAAGCAAGCTATTGATATGACAGACTTGACTATGCAACTTGTTAGCAAATGTGAATTATCTAGTTTAGGAAAGCAATTGAATGTATTCAGCAGGGCTTGCTTGGCATGGAAGACAGTTCTGGAGGCAATGTGAACTGTGGAGGCTTTGCACAAAATGTTTCAGAAAGAAAGAATATTAGTCATATATCATTCTGAAATATTTGACCAAAGAGTTTGGTTGCTTTTAGCCCTTTTCTAAAAAAATAATCTACATATGGAAAAAAATTGAAGAAATGTGTGTTAATGGCGTTGGCAAATAAGTTATAAATTCAGCCACATATTGACTATCTCATGTGATTACTAGTGGTCACTCCTATGCAGACCTATATACTGAAAGAGAGCAAACTGAGCAATGAAAACAAAATGTACAGTTTGAGGAGAATAGAACTACTGGAAATTAATAGAGCTAAGTCCAGTGTTCAAGGAGATAAATTGTTTGAAGAAAAGCCTGATGCTAAATGGAAGGAATAATGAATGATTACCTCAAAGAAGGACTTCACCCAATTAAACTTTCAACTTGTGAAAAGGAATTAAAGAAAAGCTTAAGCAGTGGGGAACACAGTCAACAACAGAAAGCTGATACAAATGTAACTGAACAATAGAGCACCTTCCAGCCATTGTAAGCAACAGTCCTTGGCAGATTAGGCCACATGTTTCTGACTTTAGAGTCAAGGATAAAAGTAAAAGGTTGTGGAATCTTCCTCCATGGCTAAGGCAAGCTGCTGAAACCAGGAATGTGTCAAGAATGTCCTCACAGGAGCTTTGCAATTTTATGTGGTTCCATTTGTCTATTCTTGATTCTAGAACATAAGCCATTGGTGTTGTTCAGGAAATCTTCCCCTGTGCTCATGTGCTCAAGACTCTTCCCCACTTTCTCCCCTATAAGTTTCCATGTGTCTGGTTTTATGTGGATGTCCTTGATCCACTTGGACTTGAGCTTTGTACAAGGAGATGAGAATGGATCGATAGGCATTCTTCTCCATGTTGACTACCAGTTAAACCAGTGCCATTTTTTGAAAAAGCTGTCTTTTCTTTCCACTGGATGGATTTAGCTCCTTTGTCAGAAATCAAGTGACTATAGGTGTGTGGGTTTTTTCTGGATCTTCAATTCTGTTCCATTGATCTACCTGCCTGTCACTCTACCAATACCATGCAATTTTTAACACTATTGCTCTGTAGTACTACTGCTTGAGGTCCGGGATACTGATTCCCACAGAAGTTCTTTTACTGTTGAAAATAGATTTAGCTATCCTGAGTTTTTCGTTATTCTAGATGAATTTGGAAATTGCTCTTTCTAACTCAATGAAGAATTGACTTGGAATTTTAATGGGATTGTATTGAATCTGTAGATTGATTTCAGCAAGACGTCCATTTTTACTATATTAATCCTGCCAATCCATGACCATGAGAGATCTTTATATCTTCTGATATCTTCTTTGATTTCTTTCTTCAGAGACTTGAAGTTCTTATCATATAGAGCCTTCAGTAGCTGGGATAGAGTCACACTAAGGTATTTTATATTATTTGTGACTATTGTGAAGGGTGTCATTTCCCTAATTTCTTTCTCAGCCCATTTATCCTTTGAGTACAGGAAGCCTATTTATTTGTTTGAGTTAATTTCATATCCAGCCACTTGGCTGAAGTTCTTTATCAGGATTAGTAATTTTCTAGTGGAGTTTTTGGGGTCACTTCGGTGTACTATCATATCTTCTGCAGATAATGATATTTTGATTTGTTCCTTTCCAATTTGTGTCTCTTTGCCTCCTTTTGTTGTCTAATTGCTCTGAAGAGGGCTTTGAGTACTATATTGAATAGGTAGGAAGGGAATGATCAGGCTTGTCTAGTCCCTGATTTTAGTGGGATTGCTTCAAGTTTCTCTCCATTTAGTTTGAAGTTGGCTACTGGTTTGCTGTATATTGCTTTTACTATGTTTTGGTATGGGCCTTGAATTCCTGATTTTTCCAAGACTTTTTACCATGAAGGGGTGCTGAATTTTGTCAAATGTTTTCTCTGAATCTAATGAAATAATCATGTGGGTTTTTCCTTAGAATTTGTTTATGTAGTGGATCTCCTTGATGGACTTCCATATATAGAACTATCCCTGCATCCCTGAAAAGAAGCCAATTTGATCAGGATGGATAATTGTTTTGATGTGTTCCTGGATTTGGTTTGCAAGGATTTTATTGAGTATTTTTGCATGGATATTCATTAGGGAAATTAGTCTAAAGTTCTCTTTCTTTGTTGGGTCTTTATGGGGTTTAGGTATAAGTGTAACTGTGGCTTCATAGAATGAATTGGTTAGTGTTCTGTGGCAGGAAATATTTAAAAAAAAAAAATACTGGCACATTCCACACTAGTACTGGCAAGGCAACCTGCAAGCCACAGTAGCTCATGCCAGGTCACGGGCTCTTGCCTGGTGCATCTATCTCAGGGTCCCTCTGCCCGCCATCTCTCCAGCAGGGTATCTCAAGTTCCTCTTGCCACCATGCAACACCCCGCATACCCCATGATCTGCCACCTGTTAACCTAATTACCTGGTAGAATCAAGACTCTTAATGCTTATTTAACCAATCAGATTTATGTATCAATAATATCACAACTTAAAAGATGTCAATATAATAATCTTAGATCCAATTGATAATGATAAAAATTTTATCCCAGTATTTCCAACCTGGTTGTGAAACCGTAGCTACTTGTGGTTATAATTTGCCATGTGGGTTTGTGCCTATAGCCATGGTGCTTCCTCCTTCCTCTCTGACTCCCTCTCCCTCTCCCTCTCCCTCTCCCTCTCCCTCTCCCTCTCCCTCTCTCCCTCCCCCTCCCTCCTCCTCCTCCTCCTCCTCCTCCTCCTCCTCCTCCTCCTCCTCCTCCTTCTTCTTCTCTCTCTCTCTCTCTCTCTCTCTCTCTCTCTCTCTCTCATCAACTCTTAACTCTGTCCCCTTTTCCCCGTCCAATCAGAGATCTTCTCTGCACTAATTTAATTGGACAGAGAAAATCCTGGAACAGTGTTCCTTCTATTTCTATTTTGTGGAATAGTTTGAAGAGTATTGGTATTAGGACTTTGAGGATCTGATAGAATTCTGCACTAAAACCATCTGGTCCTGGACTGTTTTTGGTTGGGAGACTTTTAATGACTCCTTCTACTTCTTTAGGGATTTTGGGACTTTTAGATGGTTTATCAGATCCTGATTTAAATTTGGTACCTGGTATATGTCTAGAAAATTGTCCATTTCATCCAGATTTCTCAGTTTCATTGGGTATAGAGTTTTATAGTGGGATCTAATGTTTTTTTTTAATTTCCTTGATTTCTGTTGTTATGTCTCCTTCTTCATTTCTGATTTTGTTAATTTGTATACTGTCTCTGTGCTCTCTGGTTAGTCAGGCTAAGGGTTTATCTAACTTTTTATTTTTTTTCTAAGAATCAGCTCCTGGTTTTGTTGATTCTCTTCATAGTTCTTTTTTGTTTCTATTTTGTTGATTTCCACCCTGAGTTTAGTTATTTCCTACTATCTAGCCTATTCCTTTGGAGTGTGTTTGCTTCTTTTACTTCTAGAGCGTTCAGGTGTGCTATCAAGCTGCTAGTATATGCTCTCTCCAGTTTGTTTTAGGAGACACACAGAACTATGAGCTTTCTTCTTATCAACGCTAAGTGTGTCCTATAAGTTTTAGTGTAATGCGCTTCATTTCATTAAAATCTAAAAAGTCTTTTATTTCTTTATTTCTTTCTTGACTAATTTATCATTGTTTAGAGCGTTATCCAGCTTCCATGTGTATTTTTGCTGTCTATAGTTTTTGTTGTTATTGACAATCAGCCTAGTCCATTGTGATCTGATAGGATGCATGGGATTATTTCAATCTTTTTCTATCAGTTAAGGCCTGTTATGTGACCAGATATATGATAAGTTTTGTAGAAGGTACCATGAAGTCCTGAGAAGAAGATATATTCTTTTGTTTTAGGATGAGATGTTTTATAAATAGCTGTTAAATACATTTGGTTCATAACTTCTCTTAGTTTTAGGGTGTCTCTGTTTAGTTTTGTTTCCAAGATCTGTCCATTGAGGAGAGTGGGGTGTTGAAGTTCCTCACTATTGTTGTGTAAGGTGCAATATGTGCATTGGACTTTAGTTAAGTTTCTTTTAGCGCTCCCAGGGATGAAACCACCAGACAAAGGGTACCCATGGAGGGACCCATGCCTCCAGCCACATCTGTAGCAGAGGATAGCCTTGTCTGCCATCAATGGGAAAAGAGGTCCTTGGTTCTGTGAAGGCTTGATGCCCCAATGTAGGAAATGTCAGGGCTGAGAGGTAGGTGGGTGGGTGTGAGAACACTGTCATAGGGGTTGGGGAGAATCATAGATGGGATAGGTGGCTTTCTGATGTAAACCAGGAAAGTAGATAACTTCTGAAATGTAAATCAAGAAAATATCTGATAACAAAAAAAAAAAGAGAGAGAGAGAGAGATTGTTCTCACATAGAGACTCAGATAATCCATAGTCTGAGGCTGTGAAGGTGAAGACTGGAATTTGTTAGAGACCTCAAAATATTGCAGATGATAGGGCTACAAGATACCTGCCAAGGTAAATTGCAGCCAGGGTATGGGATAAGCCAAGGCAAGAGAAGTTTGTTGTAGTCAGCAATGCTGAAATGAACTGAGGTTCTCAAGAGTGCTTGGCATCACATAGAGATAAGGAATTTTGAGTTTGTCCATCTGGTTTTAAGAATTGTTTTGGTACAAGTAGTTCATCCCAGTGCTCCCTTTCTTCCCTTTTTATGTGGTAAGGTATATTCTGTTCCACCATATGTTGGAAGTATGTAATTTGTCTTCTGGATATTGATTTCACAATGTGTTATTAAGTGATTACCTTAAGTCTTAGAAGAGACTTTTAACTTTTGACTTTTAAACAATGTTGAGACTATGACAGACTTTGTTGACTTTTAATATTGAACTGAATGGATTTTGTATTATGAGATGGCTAATAAGCCTATGGAGATCAGGGAAAAAATGGTTGTTTAAATAGGAATAGCCCCATAGGCTGATTGGTAGATGTGCTGATTTCAGTAAAAATAGTCCCGATAGGCCCATGGAGAATAACACTCTTAGAAGATGTGACCTTATTGGAATAACTGTGGCATTGTAGGAGAAAGTATGGCTCTCAGTTCCTGTCCTGCTGCCTGCTGATCCAGATGTAGACCTCTCAGCTCCTTCTCCTGAACCATGTCTGCTTCCATGCTGCCATGCTTCAAGCTATGACATTAATAGACTAAACCTCTGAAACTGTGAGACAGCCCCCAATTAAATGTTTCCTTTATAAGAGTTGCTGCAGCCATGGTTTCTCTTCACATCAATAACTACTCCTAGTTAAGAATGGTTAGGGGGTACTGATAAACTTGACCATGTTTTTGTTTGGGGAAATGGAGATTTGGAACTTTAGATTAGAACGCTGATGAATGCTTTAGTGTAAATTTTTTCTTTTTTTATTTCTTTTTTTCGATATATTAATTTATATTTCATATGATTTCCCCCTTTCCAGGCTTCCCCCTCCCCACAAGTCCCATAAGCCCTCTTCCCTCCCCCTGCTCCCCTATTCACCCTTTCCCTCTTTCTTGTTCTGGTATTTCCCTACACTGCTGCATTAAGCCTTTCCAGAGTCAGGGGCCCTTCCTTCATTCTTCTTGGACATCATTTGATATGTGGATTGTGTCTTGGGTATTCCAGTCTTCCAGGCTAATATCTGCTTATTAGTAAGTGCATACCATGAGTGTTTTTTTGAGATTGGGTTACCTCACTTAGGATGATGTTCTCCAGTCCCATCCATTTGTCTAAGAAGTTCATGAATTTATTGTTTCTAACGGCTGAATAGTACCCCATTGTGTATATATACCTTATATTTTGCATCCATTCTTCCACTGAGGGACATCTGTGTTCTTTCCAGCTTCTGGCTATTATAAATAGGGCTGCTATGAACATAGTGGAGCATGTATCCTTATTAAATGCTGGGGAATCCTCTGGGTATATGCCCAGGAGTGGTATAGCAGGGTCCTCCGGAAGTGTCATGCCTAATTTTCTGAGGTACCTCCAGACTGATTTCCAGAGTGGTTGTACCAGCTTGCAATTCCACCAGCAGTGGAGGAGTGTTCCTCTTTCTCCACATCCTCACTAACACCTGCTGTCTCCTGAGTTTTTAATCTTAGCCATTCGGACTAGTGTGAGGAGAAATCTCAGGGTTGTTTTGATTTGCATTTCCCTAATGTCTAATGATGTTGAACATTTCTTAAGATGCTTCTCAGCCATATGAATTTTTTCAGGTGAAAATTCTTTGTTTAGCTCTGTACCCTACTTTTTAATAGGGTTGTTTGGCTCTCTGGAGTCTAACTTCTTGAGTTCTTTGTATATATTGGTTATTAGCTCTCTGTCAGATGTAGGGTTAGTGAAGATCCTTTCCCAATTTGTTGGTTGCCATTTGAACTATAATAGTGGGGAATATAGAAGGCAATGGTGCCTAGCTCAAGATTTCAGAGAATATTAGTATGTGGCATAGACACCATTCTTTTGACATTTTGGCAAAGAACTTTTGCAAAGGACCCTTTTGCCCTTGTCCAAAAAGTTTAAATTAGGCTAAATTGAAGAACTTTTATATTAATTGCATTGACAAATGTATTCTCAAAATAACCTAATATTGACTCTATCCTGTGGTTTTTAGTGGTCACTCTTAGACAGATTTATAATGAAAAGGTGAATGTCTAGCAAAGAAAAATATTAAATGTGTAATTTGAGGAGAAAATGGATGCCAGGAAATGGAATAGAGCTAAGTCTTGGGTTAAAGAAGATAAAATGATCTTTTTAAAATCTTAATAATAATAACATAAAGGGAGTGGTGACCTTAGAGCAAGACCTCACTAAGGTAAGCTCCCATATGTGAAAAAGGAATGAAAAAAATAGAGAACACTTTAGGTTCAGGTGTGATGCCACACATCTTTAATATTAGCACCCAGGAGATAAAGGCAATAGGATCTTGAGGTCAAGACCAGACTGGCCTATAAAACAAGTGCCATGATAGCCAAGCTTAGGCAATGAAGGAAACCATGGAAAATAAAAAGCTGGTAAAGTTGTAAGTGAATGGGGAGGCCGTTTACCAGTCCCACTAAGCGGGAGAACTTGGCAGTTTCTGGCACCTGATTTTGAGTTTAGAGTCAAGGATAGATAAAAGGGTTTGTGAAACCTGCCTCTGTAACTAAGAAAAGCCACTATGCCAGGGGTATGGCAGAGGTGTCTTTGCATGGAAGCATAAATAGGCCATTTTGTAAAGCTGTGTAAATACTGGCTTGCTTTGGAGACTCCAAAATGGTAGAGATGCCAGAGACATGCAATGCCTGCTGAGGAAAGCAATTAACAAGGAACAAAACCAGGTCAAGTGAGAAAAGTGTGTTTCAGTCCTCAAAGCTGAATGCAGTTGCAGACTTGAGGAGTGCTTTAACATCAGACATGGAGAATCCAAGCTTGGAGTTTCTCAGCTGGATTTGGGTCTTAATCAGCCTAGTATTCCTCACTCTTCTCCATTTTGGAATTGTAATGTATACTTTGTGCCACTGTATGTTGAAGTAGGTGACTTGTTTTACATTACAGTTAAGAGATTCCATGATTCTCAGAAGAGACTGTGGACTTTTAAACAAGGTTGAGACTTAAAATGTAGGAGGACTTTTGGAGTTGAACTAATTGCTTTTTCCATTAAGATATGGCAAAAAGACTCTGGAGTCCAGGGAATAGAATGTAGTTGTTTGAATAATTATAGTTCCCACAGGCCCATTGGTATTGGCACTATTAAGGGTTGTGGCATCGTTTAAGTGGATATGGCATTGTTCCAGGAAACCTGGCTCTCAGGTTACTTCCTGCTAATGTAAAACTCTCCAGCACCATGTCTGCCTGCATGCTGTCATACTTCCTGCCATAATGAGCCAGCCCCAACCATTTTCCTTTTTTATGAGTTGCTGTGGTCATGGTGCCTTTGCACAGAAAGAAAACTGTAAGATACTTGGTAATTTTTGATTGGCACTGCTTGTTTTGTTGGAAGAAGTGTATCACTAAGGAGGACTTGTGGTTTCAAAAGTCCTGAGATGTCCTCCTGCCTGTGGACCTACAGTAGGACTCAGCTACTTCTCAAGTACCAAGTCTGCTACCAGGCTGCTTTGTTCCCTACCATGACAGTTGACTAAGCCTCTAAAACTGTAAGCAAGTCCCAATTAAGCAAGCATGTCTCTTATTTTAGTTGTTATGGTCTTTATGTGTTTTCACAGCAGTAGAACACTGGCGAAAACAACCTCATAAGAAAAAATTCAGAGCTTGGTTTAAGAATCATACTACATTGTGATATTTGTTGAACACTCTCTGATATTCAAGGTAATTTTATTATTATTTATATTGCTACCTTCACTTCTTATTAATTTAGCTTATGCAGTTGTAGTGACTATTCCTAGTTGTCAACTTGACTATATCAGGAATGAACTACAATCTAGAAATGGAAAGCTCACCTAATCTGGAGGCTCAGAGATATGTTTCTGATCTAGATCTTGGCATGGAGATCTTGAAGCATAGTGGCTATGAAGTCCAGAAGATTAAGACCAGGAGATCTCTGAGTTCAAGATCATCTGGGATTAAAGGCATGGAGACACACACCTCTAATCTGGGCCACACCCTCTAATGGAGACCTACAGCCTTTAATCTGGGCTACATCCTCTGATGGAGACATATATAAAGACATTGGAAGAAGGAAGACTCATTCTTCCTTGCCTGCTTACCTTGAGTCAATATTAAGTTGTTTTGAGAATTCTTTTGTCAATGCAATTAATATAAAAGTTCTTCAGTTTAGCCTAAGGTAAACTTTTTGGACAAGGGCAAAAAGGGTCCAAGTTCTTTGCCAAAATGTCAAAAATACAGGTAATGCACAGATACACTACATTACCTTTTGACTTAATATTTTTATGATTTTTTTCGAGACAGTGTTTCTCTGTATAGTCCTGGTTGTCCTGGAACTCACACTGTAGTCCAGGCTGGCCTCCAACTCAGAAATCCACCTGCCTCTGCCTCCCATGTACTGGGATTAAAGTCATACACCATCACTGCCCGGCTTGACTTAATTTTATATTCTCTAGAAGCTGTTTCTTTCTCATTCTGCTCTGTTTTCCTTCCTGTTTCTTATAGCTATCATCATATATTAAAAATCTCTTCTGTAGTGTAATTTTATGAGAACTCAGTCATATTAAAATCTGACGTTCCTACCATATGCCCATTCTGTGAAGCTGTCATAGTTTATTTCTTCAATTTTCATTTTTTCCTTTACCTCACTAGGATTATTTTCTTAAGGAGAGAGACATACAGGGTTCATAATTTCAAAACAGCTTTTGTAACTTTTAATAGATATCTGTGAAATTATTTTTAAGAACATAAATAGCCCTCATAATATGGATAATTTTGCTATTAGTAGGACAGAGCTTTAAATGTAATTCTCTGAATTCTTATTTTGGAATATTAAACTCTTATGCAGCAATGGTAAGAGGTAAATGTTTGTCCAGATAGAAGACTCAGCAGATACAGGTGCGTACCTCAGCACCTGAGGGCCTGAGTTTAATACCTGGAGTCCACATGGCAGATGGCAAGAACAGAATCAAAAGTTTTCTCTGATCACCATATGTATTCCTTGTTAAGAACTGCACACACACACACACACACACACACACACACACACATCACATAAAAATAAATTAAAAATTAATTTTAAAAACATAAAAATATAAATACAATAAGACTTGTTTAAGTTGTGATGCCCTCTGCTAGAAACTAGGCTAATCTCATTAACTGGGGGATATGCTCAACATGGGAATAGACTCACTCAAAAATATATTTGCTACTCCCACTATCATATATGTATTTTTGTGTTAATATTAGTTAACAAATATGTTTATAGATTGGGGACTTGTAAACTCTAAAGCTGAGAAAAAGTAATTTTTGATCTTTTTAAATTATCTACCCTGACATATTTTATTGTAGTTGCATAAATTAAAATAAAATAAATATACATAACTAAAAATAATTTTGTGGAAATATATTTATGTGGACTTATAATATTTTGTTTCAAATGAGGAATGCAAGTACACAAAACTATTCCATATCTAGGAATCATTCTAAGTATACAAATAGCTTGTACAGGTTGTCCCTTAACATGACTTGTCATGGTATGCATAGAGAATTTTTGTTTTTTCTTTATTCTGTTTCATTATCCTGTTTATGTCTTCTCCACCAGTCAAAACAACATCAACTTTATCTACAGGAAATTAATAATCACTAGCAAACTCATGTGTATGTAACATTTTAATTTTAATAAAGACTATTTTTTACTATATTCAGGAAGAATGACTGCTAAAAAATAGGGCATATCTTAGAAGTTGAAGGCTGAGAGTATTAATATTTCATGGGGGGATATTCATTTCCTGAAGTGGAAGATTAAAAAACAAAAACAGTAGCTTATAATCTATGCTGGTGCACAGTTCTGGACAACAATAAAGATAGTCATTAAGCTGGATGCAATGTGTAAGTTGATAAACGCAATGACTTATCTTCATAATAAGCAATAATAAAAACCTCAGGCAGATCCTCCTCAAAACCCAATATCATCATTTGTATCTCTAGTGTCTACTCATATGCATGAACATTAGTATCTGATTTTGAGCTACTGAAATTGCTATATTAATTTCCTCTTTTGCAAACTCCACTAAATGTTAGCCTTTAGGAACAAGAACAAATGTTATAAGCAACACTCAGAGAAATCCTATAGCTGTACAGAAATATAAGAAGTGAGGAAAAATATGAGGAAATTAAGCAAGAAAATAAGGCATAAAGAAAAGGAAGAAAAATTCACATGAAAGAAATATAGTGGCGATAATGAATTTGCAATTGCTCCTTGATAAAACTAGACTATGAAATATAACTATATTCTCCTCATTAATTTTAAAATGTATTTAAAAAATAGCTGTAGATGCTTCAAAACTACAGTTTACGTAAAAAATTCTACCTACTTATCTGGAACATCTGTTCAACAATCTGTTCTTTGTTCTGCATACTAAAGATGAAAATTCCACTGAAAGGAAAAATAGAAACAAACATACAACAGAAAGAAAGGTAATTTCTGACAAGTACAAATGTTATGAAAAGAAGAGGAAGTTGAAAATAGAATTCATAGTAGAATATTAGAAATGTAAGTTTTACAGTGAATGCACAGAAAACTTTTGAAAGGAAGTAGCTTCCAACAAATGCCTGAATTGCAGGGAAGAACATTTCAGAGAAAGGATGAGGTAACAATGAAAATCATTTAAATGCCTGAAGTGTTTGAGTTGATATCTAAAACCAAGTATGCTGATTAGAATAAGAACACTGTTTAAAAATATAAAAAGTAAACAAACACTTTCAAGATATGAACACAGTGTAGACAATTTAGTAATGATATAAATGTTTATATTATTTTTATCACTGATTTTCAAAAATAAACTTAAATTAGATATGTTTTAATTGACATACTCACATCACTATTTTACCTTGGCTTCCTCCCTCAAGCCCCTCTCTCACACACGTCCCATGTCTCCTGACATGGATATAAAGTGAATAAAGTATTTTTCTTCGATTATATTATTGTTACATATATGTCTGTATGTACAAATATACTACACACTCACACAACCCAAATATGCACAAAACCTTCAAAATCTCTTTTTCCTGTTTTTGTTCATGTAATTTTAAAGCTGGCCCTTCTCCATTTGACAAAAATAAGGAAGCTCATCCCTGGGAAAAGCTAATTTTCCTTCTCCTTGAAGTCATTACTTTCTTGTTGTTCTTCATGTAAGCATGGGACAATCCAAAGTTTGTCCTTCTGTATTAACAAATCAATTCATTAATATTGCATTTTTCCTGTCTTTTTCAGGAAAGAATGTCTTGAAACAGAATTCCTGATGTTGTGGCTCTTAGAATCTTTCTGTGTCTTCTTTGGTCATGTTCCCTGAGTCATAGATGCAGGAACTGTTATATAGATGTATCTTTTGTGGCTGGGATTGCTACAATCTGTTGATCTCTGTACAGTTTTCACTTCCAGTTTTATGTGCTGGTTCTATTTACTATGAAGAGATCCTGCTTTGATGAAAGGTGGTAGCTATATTAATCTGTGGGTATAAGGATAAGATTGAAAATGTAGCAAAGAGTTATGCTGGTCTACAAAATTATAGGTAGTACATATTTCCCACTACTGTCCATGACCTCACAAGCACTAAGAAAGCCAACTGTTTCTGCTACCTATATTATTTCTCTTTTTGAATCAGACTTAAGTCCAATTAGACTGCTGCAGATTGACAATGACATCCTTTGAAGATTATTTGATGCTTCTAGGCCAATCTCTTTTTAAAAATCTTATTTATTTACATTTAAAATTTTGTTCCCTTTCCCAGTTTTCCTCCTGCAAATGCCCTATAACATCCCCACTTACACAACTTCTATGAGGGATCTCCCCCAGGGACACACCTACTACTGCCTCACTGCCCTGGCATTCCTCTACACCATGGCATCAAGCCTACACAGGACAAAAGGCCTCCCCTCCCATTGAGACCAGATAAGGCACCTCCACCTCCTTCAGTCCATCCTCTAAAATCCTCCATTAGGTTCCCTATGCTCAGCCCAATGGATAGCTGAAAGTATTTACATCTCTATTGATCAGTATCTGGTAGAGCCTCTCAAGAGACAGCTATATCAGGCTCCAGTCAGCAAGAATTTTTTTCTTGGATTTTTTTTTTATTTTCTATATTCTATGTTTACATTCCAAAGGCTTTCCCCTTTCCCAGTTCACCCCCACCATAGTTCCCATAGTTCCTCTCCCCCCCAACTATTCCCCAATCATTCCCCCTCCCCCCACGGTTTCTCTACAAAACTGGATCCAATCTTTACAGGCCCAGGGTCCTCTCCTTTCTTCTTCTTGGGAATCATTTGACTTGCTAATTGTGCCTGGAGTATTTAGGGCTTCTGAGCTCATTAATATCCACTTATCAGTGATTGCATTTCATGTGTATTCCTTTGTCATTGGGTTAACTCACTTAGGATGATATTTTCCAGGTCTAACCATTTACCTACAAATTGCATGAATTCATTATTTTTAATTGCTGAGTAGTATTCCATTGTATAATTATACCACACTTTCTGTATCCATTCCTCCTTTGAGGGATATTTGGGCTCCATCCAATTTCTGGCTATTATAAACAAGGCTGCTATAAACATAGTGGAGCATGTGTCTTTATTGTATGCAGGGGAATACTCTGGGTATATGCCCAGGAGTGGTATGCCAGGGTCCTCTGGAAGTGACATGCCCCCAATTTTCTGAGGAACCGCCAAACTGATTTCCAGAGTGGTTTTACCGTTTTGCAATCCCACCAACAGTGGAGGAGTGTTCCTCTTTCTCCACATCCTTGCCAGCACTTGTTGTCTCTTGAGTTTTTAATCTTAGCCATTCTGACTGGTGTGAGGTGGAATCTCAGGGTTGTTTTGATTTTCATTTCCCTGATGACTAATGATGTTGAACATCTCTTAAGGTGTTTCTCGGCCCTGGATTGGCAGGATCAATATAGTAAAAATGTCCATCTTGCCAAAAGCAATCTATTGGCTGCTATAAACATAGTGGACCATGTGTCTTTATTGTATGCTGGGGAATCCTCTGGGTATATGCCCAGGAGTGGTATGCCAGGGTCACCAACCCCACATCCAACAGAGGGCTAATTTCTAATATATACAAAGAACTCAAGAAGTTAGACCCCAAAGAACCAAATAATCCTATCAAAAAAATGGGGTACAGAGCTAAGCAAAGAATTTTCACCAGAAGAAATTCAGATGGCCTAGAAAAACCTTAAGAGATGTTCAACATCATTAATCATCAGGGAAATGCAAATCAAAACAACCCTGAGATTCCACCTCACACCAGTTAGAATGGCTAAGATTAAAAACTCAAGAGACAACAAGTGCTGGCAAGGATGTGGAGAAAGAGGAACACTCCTCCACTGTTGGTGGGATTGCAAAATGGTAAAAGCACTCTGGAAATCAGTTTGGCGGTTCCTCAGAAAATTGGGGGCATGTCACTTCCTGAGGACCCTGGCATACCACTCCTGGGCATATACTCAGAGGATTCCCCTGCATACAATAAAGACACATGCTCCACTATGTTTTATAGCAGCCTTGTTTATAATAGCCAGAAATTGGAAGGAGCCCAAATATCCCTCAAAGGAGGAATGGATACAGAAAATGTGGTATATTTATACAATGGAGTACTACTCAACAATTAAAAAAAATGAATTCATGCAATTTGTAGGTAAATGGTTAGATCTGGAAAATATCATTCTAAGTGAGTTAACCCAATCACAAAAGAATACACAAGAAATGCAATAACTGATAAGTGGATATTAATGAGCCCAGAAGCCCTAAATACTCAAGGCACAATTAGCAAGTTAAATGATTCCCAAGAAGAAGAAAGGAGAGGACCCTGGGCCTGTAAAGATTGGATCCAGTTTTGTAGACCCAGAACAGAGAAATCGTAGGGGTGGGAATGATTGGGGAATACTTGAGGGGGAAAGGAATTATGGGACGTATGGTGGGGGGGAACTGGGAAAGGGGAAAGCCTTTGGAATGTAAACATAGAATATAGAAAATAAAAATTAAAAAAAAAACATTTTGACATACTAAGACAAATTTAAAAAAAAACTGCATTGAAATTATATAAGCTAAATTCCTTGTTCGTTACTATTTGATAATGTAAGCACATGAGATAATTGAGGATGTTTCCTTTAAAAACTCCTAGGAATCTCTGGACATTCATTGATCATATTTTTGTCTACATGGGAATATGATAAAATTTCCAGGAACTTTATTTAGAGAATGTGGATCATTTAGGTAAGCATTGGGTAATGAAAAACTCATAATCATCTCAAGAAAACTAAAGTACTTTCTCTCATCAATTGTAAAGAGATTGTGTTTTGAGTTAGTGAGACCAGTGAGAATCATTAAAGATAATGACTTCCATCACATTTTTGCATTAAAAAAATCCTTGAAGTGAAAATGCTTTCAAATTTTAAATAAATCACCAACTGTAAACACATTAGTAGCACACACTGGAAACTAAAGCAAAGTACAAAAGAAATATTTGGAAGTTAAATTATTTGTCTGATGCCAGGCATGCTGGTATATAACAATTATATAATCAAATATAATTAAATTAATTGAATTTATATAATCAATCTGTAGCCTGCTCTGGGAATCATTAGCTAAATAATATAACTGATGTGGAAAAAGAGAAAAATATATATCAACTTTGAAATTCAATAAGCTTTCATATATTAGACATTTACAGTGGTATGCATACTCCAGAAAAATATAATATTAAATTTATCTGATGAAATTACATTGAAGGAATCCTGAAAAACAAAACATACATCGGCATTCATGACAAGGTAAAGAGGTTTATAAAAATGTCTTGTATATGGATAGATAAATATTTTTGCACATATGTATTTGCATATACATACAGACAAAATACTCAAATGATAGAATTATAAAAATGCAGGTGATATTTACACAGAATTAAATTCTATTTCTTTCAGTAAAAGAAAGCATCATACTTACATGAATCTATATGAATGACCCAGTCACTAAATTATAAAATATTTAATAAATGGTTTCTTGAAGACTTCCATTCTCTTGGTTTCCACAGGCAAACACCATGCCCACTTCCAACACAGGTAAAGCCTGCCAGAAGACCTGCCAGTAACATATGGTCCTTTCCACTCTCTCGGTACTCTCTGGGAAAAGCCTCCTACCTACATGCAGGTCAAGCCTGCCAGAGAGGAAGGTGGATCTGCCCACAATCCTTCCATATTTTCTCTGTTCCCTAGGCCAGATATGCTCTGCTCAACCAAAGCTATGTTCTTAAGTGAGGTCTAACTCTGAATAGTCCCAATCCTCAGTTGTCACTCCACTCTTCATTATTGTGTCCCAGACTCTAATTCCAGCTGTACACTCTGCCCCAGAAGACCAATCCATACCTTAGGGCAAGAATCCATGGTGTACCAGAGGTTACACAGGCCACCAGAATTCAACTCAGGCCTCCAACTCAGGTCAAGACTCTCTGCTAGACAAGATACCACACTTGCTACCAAAATTCCAGCACCCAAATCAAGTGGAGATACCCTGGCCAACCATAGACCACATAGGCTAGAAGATCATAGAGGAAAGAGAAGCTTCCCATCAAACAAAGACATACCAAGAAATAACCACTAGACCTATAATTATCCCAATGCTTAGACACCAATGTAAAACTAACATCAACAACAGTGAAGACAACATGTCTCTACTCAAGACAAGCTATCCTCCTGAATATTCAAACATACGTGAAGCACAAGAAAAGGTAAATTAAAAATAACTTTATGTAGGTGATAGAAATCTTTAAAGAAGATGTAAATAAATCTTTAAAGAATTTAAGGAAAAGACAACAGATGAAGAAAATGAACAAATGTTTAAAGGAACTAAAGAAAACCATGAAAAAAACCAGAGGAATGAAATCAATACTACCATCCAAGACATGAAAACAGAAATAAAATCTATATATAAAACATAAACTGAGGAAATCCTGGAGATGGAAAATCTATGTAAGAGGAACTAAAAATGCAAATATCACAAATCAGGCATAGAAAATAAGATAAAAGTAAGTGATACATCAGTCAAAAAAATGTTAAACCTAAAAAATTCCTGCCACAAAAAATCCAAAGTATCTAGAGGACTATAACCTAAAAAAGACCAAATCTAAAAATAATAACTGTAGAAGTATGGGGTGGATCCGAGCTCAAAAACATAGACAATATTTTTAACATTAATATAGAAGAAAATGTTCAGAATCTTATGAAAGACATGTCTATAAAGGTACAAAAAGTTTAGAGAACATCAAATAGATTAGATCAGAAAAGAAAGTTCCCACCTCCACTTAATAATCAAAACAGTAAGCATACAGAAACAAGAAAGAGTGGTGAAAGCTGCACACACACAAAAAGAAAGTAACATAGAAAGGTAGACCTTTTAGAATCATACCTCACCAATATTGTTTCTATAAGCGAGAAGGGCTTGGACATGTCTTGTAGACTCTAAGACACTACAGCTACCAGCCCAGACTACTATACCCAACAAAACTTTCAATCACTATAGATAGAAATATCAAGATATTTCACGACAAAGTCAAATTTAAACTACCTATCCACATTTATATTTCTACACAAGGTAGTAGAAGGAAAACTCCATTCCAAGTAGGCCAATTTTTCCCCATGAGAACATAGGAAATAAATGATCTTACACCAGAAAAATCAAGAGAGAAGGGGAAGGACACTTGAAACTCATCAAAGGAAAATTACACCAGATACATCTCAATTCTGATCATCTACATTCCAAACATATGGATGTAGTGGAATTTTTCTCCAATTATTTTAAATATTAATACAACAAGAAACCTGTGATTGGACTGGGAATAAGAAGGTGGGGCTAAGAGTTTCAGAAACAGAGACAAGGGCAGGAAGAGAGAAGAAGGAGGGAAGGAGAAAGAGGACCAGAGAAGATGAATGGAGAAGATGAGATTTATCCACGTGACTTTAAATAGCCACAGATAGCTATGAATATTCTAAAAGGACTGGGACAACTTGTCTAATCTGGGTTGGCAGCTTGTATCATTATCAATTGGCTCAAAATTTATTGTGTGAGCATCTCGTGAATTAAGAATTTATTGGTATATAAAACTGACAGATAATTACAAGCTTTAAGGGTTTTGATTTAGTGTGTTAAATGGGTTTGTGATGGCTAGCCACAGGAGCAGATGGCTGGAAAGGTACAAGGAGCTCTGAGGCAGGCAAAATGGAGCTGGGATAACTGCTGCCTGGGGCTACCCATAGAGGTGACAAGACCACCAGTGCCAGAGAGCAGCTAGTGACAGCGTGGGATGGCGCAAACTTAATATTTTTCACAACACATTGGTATCCACATTTGTATAAGAGTCATTACCTAAGCTTACATTATACATTTAATCCGACACATTAGTAGAAGGAGACATTAATCCTCCACTCTCATCAATAGACAGATAACCTAGAGAAAATCTGAACAAAGAAATAATAGAGATAACTGACATTTTGATATAAATAGACATATACAATATGGTTAGAACACAAAAAAATATATTTTTTCAGGGCAGAATATATATGGCAACAAATTAAGTATTAACAGAAATAATAAAAATTGAAATAATCTCCTATATCCTATCAGAACAACACAGAGTAAAGATGCATTTCAACAAAAGCAGAAATAACAGTTTAACAACTCATGAAAGCTTAATAACTCTCTAATGAATGACTACTGGCTCAAGGCAGAAAAAGAGAAGACAACCTAGATTTCAATGAAATTAAATGCACACCATTCACAAAATTATGGTATACAATGAAAGCAGTGCTAAGTGGAAAGTTCATAGCACTACAAGCCTTCATAAAGAATTTAGAGAGATTTCATCCTAGCAACATAAGAGCAACCTTGAAAGCACTAAAACAATAACCAAGTGTCTTAGTTAGGGTTTTACTGCTGTGAACAGACACTATGACCAATGCAAATTTTATAAAAGACAACATTTAATTGGGGCTGGCTTACAGGCTCAGTGGTTCAGTCCATTGTCATCAAGGCAGAAACATGGCAGCATCCAGGCAGATATGGTGCAGGAGGAGCTGAGAGTCTATCTCTTCATCTGAAGGCAGCATGTGGAAGACTGACTTCCAGGCAGCCAGGGTGAGGTTTTAAGCCCACACCCACAGTGACACACCTACTCCAACAAGGCCACACCTCCTAATAGTGCCACTTCCTGGGAAAAGCATATACAAACCATAACATTCCTCTCCCTGGCCCCCATAGACTTGTTCAAACATTAGTCTATGGGGGCCATACTTAAACATAGCATAATGCAAAATACGTTTAGTCTAACTTCAAAAGTCCCTGTAGTCTATAGCAGTCTCAACAGTGTTAAAAGTTCAAATTCAAGGTCTTTTCTAAGATTTACTGAATCACTTAACTGTAATTCTCCAAGCAAGATGAGAAACCAGCTGGGCAAAGTCCAAACTCTGCATCACCATGTCTGATGGCAAAGCAGTCTTCAGATATCCAACTTTTTTTTCATCCTTGTTGACTGCAACTAGGTTCTTTCTCCTGGGCTTGTTCCACTCCCTGTTAGAAGCTTTCCTTAGCAGGCATCCTGTGGCTCTGGCATCTTTAACATCTTGGGTACCCCAAGTCAATTTCAGCTTCACAGCTTCTTGTTCCAATGTCCGAGATCCACACATGATCTTCTGTGTATCTCCAAAGAGCTGGTGTCATTTCTCCAGCTCTGCCCTCTGTAGCACTGTAAGTTCAGATTAATCCACTCACTGCCAGTGCTGTTCTTGGTGGTCATCCCATGGTACTGGCATCTCCAATATGCTAGGGTCTTCCACTGCAACTATGCTTCACCAAAGCCTCTCATAGGTTCTCTTCATGGTACCAAGCTTCAACTCCTTTGCAGGACCCCTTCAGTCCTGGGCTGTCAATTACAACTGAGGGTAAACTTTCACCAATGGCCTTCCATGGCCTCTCACAGTACCAAGCCTCAGCTGTTCTTCATGATGCCTTCATGCCTTCAAAACCAGTACCACCTGGATGATTCTTGCCCGTTACCAAATACAGCTGCAGCATGAGGAACACTTGGCTATTTCTGGAAAACAGCTTCTTTGTGCTCTCAGAAAACACTTCTCAGATTTCACCTCAGTGATGCTGGTCTTTTCTTAACCACCACTAATTTCTTAGCTCCAGCTAACCAGCATCAATTATCCCAGTAGTCTCTTTCTTTTTAATATAAAGCCAGAGACATGTGGCCAAAGCTGCTGAGTTCTGCTGCTTTCAGGAGCTGGAACATTGACCTCCTTGATCCATTACATTATCACTGGCTTCCTTTTTCCCAGCTTCTTTACTACCTATGTTGGCTGTCCTGAATCTTGCTCCATAGACTGACTTTGAACACAAGAGATCTGCATGCCTGTCTCCTAAGCACTGGGATTAAAGGAGTGGCCCACCAAGCCTGGATTAAAGTTTTTCTTCACCTAGATTTTGCTCTGTTCTAGGCTGGCCTTGAACTCAGATATGTGCTTATCTTTGCCTCCTGGGATTAAAGGCTTGTATTCCCTGCCTGGACAAAAATTTAGCTGGATGGAATCTTGTCCCAAGTTCACCACTCCCTTAATTCAATATCCTAGAATTCAGCTCCATTTCACTTCCTGGAGTCCCTTTAATACTCAAATTATATATTTTGTACTTTTCCTTTCTCATCTTACTATGTTTGTTCAAAATTCTCGTCATCAGACTTAACCAGAGAACAAAGTCTTTGTTGGGATTTTTTGAGACTTCCTTTGCAGATGCAATTAATATAAATCTCTTTACCTTAGCCCTAGGGAGTCTCTTCAGACAATGGCAAAAAGCAGCCATGTTCTTCACCAAAACATCACAAAAACAGTCTCTCACATATTAAAGTTCTTCTCTACTGAAACCTCTTGGGCCATCAGGCCTACATAGTTCAAATGACCCTCAGCACCACTGTCTTCCATATTCCTACTAGGCTGGCCCATTAAGCCCCACTTAAAGCATTCCGTGGCTTTCCAAATCCAAAGTCCCAAAATCCACATTCTTCCAAACAAAAGCATGGTCAGGCCTATCACAGCAATACCCCACTCCTGGTACCAACTTCTGTCTTAGTTAGGGTTTTACTGCTGTGAACAGACACTATGACCAATGCAAATTTTATAAAAGACAACATTTAATTGGGGCTGGCTTACAAGCTCAGTGGTTCAGTCCATTGTCATCAAGGCAGAAACATGGCAGTATCCAGGCAGATATGGTGCAGGAGGAGCTGAGAGTCTATCTCTTCATCTGAAGGCAGCTTATGGAAGACTGACTTCCAGGCAGCCAGGGTGAGGTTTTAAGCCCACACCCACAGTGACACACCTACTCCAACAAGGCCACACCTCCTAATAGTGCCACTCCCTGGGAAAAGCATATACAAACCATAACACCAAGATAAAAGCAAACTAACAAACAAATGAATGAATGACCAAACACCAAAAAATATCAAATGCACCAAAGAGGAGTACTAGCCAGGGGATGAGGAAAATAAAGGGTAAATCAATAAAAGACAAACAAATGAACAATATAAACAATCAATGAAACACAAAGATGGTTTTTGAGAAAATCAACAAGCTAGACAGACTCTTATCCAAACCAACTAGAAGGCAGTGACACAGTACCAAAATTACCAAAATTAAAAATAAAAGGTGACATAACAACAAACATGAAGAAATTAAAAGAATCAATAAGTCATACTTCAAGAACCTATACTCCATAATCTATACTAAAATCAAAAATAAATGGACAATTTTATTTATAGATACATCTTACCAAAGTTAAATTAATATCAGATCAACAATTTAAAGAAATGATTTAAAGAGACATGTGGCCCATAAGGAAGTAGAAGCAGTCATTAAAACTCTCCCCCACCATGGAACCAAGGCCCAACCATAATAACTTTGGTGTAGAATTCTACAATACTTCCAATAAAGAGCCACTTAGAATATTTAGAAATTATTCAAAATAATTTTATTTTGTGGAATAAAATTATTCCACAGTAGAGAATCAAAAGAAACATTACTGAATTCATTTTAATGAGAACACTATCTCAAAATATCCAAAACATATACATTCTCTAGAGTAGAAGCAAATTACAGACTATTTTCACTTAGGAACATTGATTCAAAAATACTCAATGAAATACTTGCAAACCAAAATAAGAACACATGAAGAAAACTATTGACCATTATCTAGTAGGCTTCATCCCAAAGATCCAGTGATAGTTTTTCAATATACAAAAATATGTCAATGTAATCCACCATATAAACCTTCCTACATCCCTTTGTGATAAAAAGTTTTGGAGAGTCCAGAGATATGAGGCATGTGCCTAAACACAATAAGGCAATGTTCATCAAATCAGTAGTCAATATCAAATTAAATGGAAAGAAACTCGAAGCAATTCCACTAAAATCTTGAGCAAGACAATGCTGTCCACTTTCTCCATATTCATTCAGTATAGTACTTAACGTTCTAGCAAGAGCAACAAGACAGCCATAGAAGATCAAGGAAATACAAATTGATGAGGAAGAAGACAAAGTATTGCAGTTTTTAGCAAACACGAGAATATACATGAGATTCCCTCAGAGAAGAACTCAGTCGCTCTTCTATACACAAATGATAAATGAACTGAGAAAGAAGTCAAGAGAACAATATCCTTCAAAATTCAATATAATTCTTCACAGGTCTTAAAAGAACCATACTCAACTTTATATTGAAACAACAAAGCCCAGGTTACCTAAAATAATTCTGTACAATAAAATAAATGAGGAGGTATTAACATCCATAATTTCAAACTCTAGTATATAGCTATAGTAATAAAATTTTTATGGTATTGCAATTAAAACAGACAGCTTGATCAGGGGATTAATTGAAAAACTCAGATTTAAATCCACTCACCAATATCCACCTTAATTTTATAAGTAGCCAGAATTATACAATGCAATAAAAGAAAGCATCTTCAGTAAGTGGTGAGAAAGGATGGGAAAGATGCAGTTAGGGTGTATTGTATGAGAGAGGAATAAGTAAATAAATATATAATAAATCTTGGTTATTGATCATTGCTTACCTAATTCTTAACTTGCTTTATGCTCAACAGGATAAGGTACCTATTGCTACCAACTAAATCTCTTTCTGGAGAATCTAATTGTGCTTCTCATGTTCCTTGTCTTTGAGAGACACTATTTGAGCAGAGAATGATATCTCAGATACATGGACAACTGAGCACATTATTATAAAGAATTCAAGTAAAGTATATCTATCTATCTATCCATCCATCTATCTATCTATCTATCTATCTATCTATCGAACACCTATCAAACATATCTATATATTCTAGTAGAAAATACTTTGTATTTATAAGAAAGTCTAGTCAGAATATCTATTTATCGTCATAATCTGTACATATATCAGTACAAATATGTACCAAATTATTGGGGTTTCCATAGTATGTCTCTTTAAATCTTTGCTTATTTTTAGTATTGCTTTCAATTCTTTGAGATTCTAATTGTGAGTGTAGTCACCTGCCAGTTCCCCATTTACTAACCTTACTATCCTCCTATTCCTTCTCAGCACAACTCTAAGAATACTTGCTCTGTGTGTTGCATAGCTAGTTGTGGAAATGGGTACTCCTCTTGTGTATGGTCACATGATCTCTATAAGAAACTTATTCTTCTCCCAGTAGCTATCAAATGACAATAACTCTTCTCATAGGATGATTTTTATTGTGATAATAAAATACCATGACCAAAATAATTTTAAATAGGAAAATATTATTTTACTTTTCTTACAGACACTATTATAGTTGCTGTGAATTCATATGTCCCTGCTCCCTGTTCTGTCTGGTAAACATTCTTCTCTTCATAGTTTACTACAATATTGACTATCCTGGCGAAATTTATCACTAGTGAATAGTATGAAGGTAACCAACAACTTTCAGATAGGATCTGACTCCGCACCTTGAGCTAGACTGTACCTATCACATACTTGTCACTAGTGCCAGGAACCTGTGGCTAGATAGAGCATAATCCCAAAGGGAAAACCCAATACTATTATTCTACCAAATGGACATAACATTGAAATGATTCCTGATGACTTGTGGCTGTATGCATAGACCAGAAAATCTCTTAATGCTTATCAGTAAAGTTCCTTCTTCCAGTAATTTGCAATTGACAAAACCCACCCAAGTACACCCCAGAACTCATCAACATTCAGAGAACAAAGACTTTAGGTTGCTGAGTACTAAATATGACAATTATATTAAACATTTTTATTAAAGGGTAAGAAATATTTTTGATAAAGGAAACAGAAATATTTTAAGTTGAAACATTGTTTTGCTCTTGTTTGTTTATTTGATTTTTGCTTTTTGGTTGATTTTTGGTTTTTCATCTGGTTATCAGCTAAAACTAATATTTTTGTATAAGATCTTACAAATCCAAAGTAGGCCTTAAAGTCTTGGAGAGGAGGATACTATAGAATATATGTTCTTAACTTCGTATCCCAAGTGAAAAGTTACAGATGTGTGCTGTCATGCTTCTTTCATGTAGTGATGGGTACCTGGGAGTTTGTGCACCCTAAGAAAGCATTCTACCAGTTGATCTATATCATTGGTTCTCAACCTTTCCAATGCTGTGATTCTTTAATACAGTTATTCAGTTGCAATGAACGCGTCGATGGCATTATTTTATTACTACTTAATAACTGTATTATTACAAGTTATGAATCATCATATAAGTATCTGATATTCATGGTATCTGATATGCAATCTCCATGAAATTGTCATTGGATCCACAAAGGGGTTATAATACACAGGTTGAAAACTTCTACACTATACCCTCATCTCAAATTTAAAAATAGAACATGAATAAATAGATTATTACTGAAAATATAAATAACCAATCAGAAACCCAGTTTAAACATTTAGTATTATGTTTAAGAACATCCTGAGTGAGATACCTCTGTCACAAAAGAACACACATGATATGAACTCACTGAAAAGTGGATATTAGGGAAGAGCATGAAATATCCACAATACAACTCACAGACCACATGAAGCTCAAGAGGAAGGAAGAGCAAAGAGGGGATGCCTCAGTCCTACTTAGAAGGGGGAACAAAATAATCAAAGGAAGTAGAGTGTGGAAGGGAATTGGGAGGAAGAAAGGAGAAGGAGGGGAAAAGAGGGGCAGCATCAGGAGAGATGAATGAGATGTACAGAGGGTCAGGAAATTGAACAGAGGTATGTATCAATGGGGGATGGGAAACTGGGGGTAGCAACCAGAAAGTTACACATGACAGGAAAGCAAGAGCCTCCTAGGACCCCATGGAGATGACCTTAGCTGAAATAACCCACAAAGTAGAGGAAGAACTTGTAGAGACTATATCCACATAAGTGGATATTAGGCATGCCTCCTGGCTTGAGAAATGGGGCCAACCACCCACTTCCAAAGTTTTAACCCAGCATTGTTCCTGTCTAAAGGAAATACAGGGACAAAGAGTTGAGCAGAGACTGAACGAAAGAAAATCCAAAGACTGCCCCACTTGGGGATCCATCCCATATGCAGATACCAAACCCAGACACAATTGCAGATGCCAAGAAGTGCTTGCTGACAGGAGCCTGATACAGCTGATATATCTTAAGAGTCTCAGTTAGATCCTGAGTATTACAGAAACAGATGCTCACAGCCAACCACTAGACTGAGCACAGGGACCTCAATGGAAGAGTTAGGTGAAGGACTGAAGGAGCTGAAGGGGCCTTATCTGACATCAGTGGGAGGGGAGGCTCTTGGTCCTGTTAAGGTTTGTTGCCTCAGTATAAAGAATTTTAGGGCAGTGAGGCAGGTATGGGTAGGTGGGTAGGGGAGCACCTTCATAGAAGGAGGGTATGGGGGAATGGGATAGGGGGTTGTAGAGGAAAAACTGGGAAAAGGGATGTTATTTGAAGTGTAAATAAACAAAATATCCATTTTTTAAAGAACATATCAGGAAGGGTTGGGGACAGAAGGGATCAGACCAGGGTGGAGTAATCTGGTGAGGAGTATAGAAATCTAATCCAGTGGAAATCCCTGCAGTCCATGAGAGTGACTCTAACAAAGTCTCCTAATAATGGGGAAATAAGAGCGGTGGGCCTCCATATTGCAACCAGGACACAGCTGGAAAGGCCCAGGTAGACACCCCTTCCAGGGTTACCCTCATGGGGGGGGGATCTGCTAGGGTCTCGGAGCCAAGCAGGCTGAGTTCTGCCTAGGCTCTGTGGGACATCCCCGCGCCCTGTGGCCGAGCACCTAGGCTGTGTTCTGCAACCAGCTCACCAGCCCCTGGACCAGCAATAGCGGCGGGCCTCCATATTGCAACCAGGACACAGCTGGAAAGACCCAGGTAGACACCCCTTCCAGGGCTACCCTCACGGGGGATCTGCTAGGCTCTCAGAGCCAAGCAGGCCGAGTTCCTTTCACCCAGGACACAGCTGGAGAAGCCCAGGTAGATTGACTCCAACAGGGGCTACAATCACATGGGTGGCAGCCAGCTTATGATCCCTTAAAGCAGCAGTCACACATATTCACCAGTAGAGAAACAACAGGTGAGCCCAGCCTCACAGGAGATTCAAACACCAGCCACTGAGAACAAGGCCAACTAAAACCAGAAATAACCAGATGGCAAAAGGAAAACGAAGGAACGTTACTAACAAAAATCAAGGCAACATGACAGCATCTGAACCCAGTTCTCCAACAACAGGAATCCCTGGATACCCCAAAACACCAGAAAAACAAGACTTGGATATAAAATCACTGGTCAGGGTGCTGGTAGCTGAACACATAGAAAAATCTCATAAAGAAATAGAGGATAAAATGGATCAAAAGTTAGAAGCCTTTACGAGGCAAATACAAAAATCACTTCAAGAAATTCAGGAGAAGATGGATCAAAAAGAAGAATACAATAAGGAAGAAAGACAAAAGTCACTTAAAGAACTACAGAAGAATGTGGGCCAACAAGTAGAAGCTATGAAAGAGGAAGCACATAAATCTATTAAAGAAATACATGAAAACACAATCAAGCAAGCGAAAGATCTGAGCACATCCATCCAGATACTAAAAACAGAAGTAGAAACAACTAAGAAATCACAGAGGGAGACAACATTGGAGATAGAAAACCTGGGGAAGAAATCAGGGGCCATAGATGCAAGTATCAACAATAGAATACAAGAGATAGAAGACAGAATCTCAGAAGCCGAAGATACCATAGGAACCATTGATTCAACAGTCAAAGAAAATACTAAATGCAAAAAGGTGGTAACCCAAAACATCCAGGAAATCCAAGACACTGTGAGAAGACCAAACCTAAGGATTATAGGTATAGACGAGAGTGAAGATTTACAAGTTAAAGGGCCAGCTAATATCTTCTATAAAATTATGGAAGAAAACTTCCCCAACCTAAGGAGAGAGATGCCCATGAATATACAAGAAGCCTATAGAACCCCAAACAGATTGGACCAGAACAGAAATACATCCCGTCACATAATAATCAAAACTCCAAATGTAATAAACAAAGAAAGAATACTAAAGGCAGCAAGAGAAAAAGGCCAAGTAACATATAAAGGAAGAACAATCAGAATAACACCAGACTTCTCACCTGAGACCATGAAAGCTAGAAGATCCTGGACAGATATCATGCAAACTCTAAGAGAACACAAACTTCAGCCAAAACTACTTTACCCAGCAAAACTCTCAATCGCCATTGATGGAGACATCAAGGTATTCCATGACAAAACCAAATTTGCAAGATATCTTTCCACAAATCCAGCCCTACAAAGGATAATAAAGGGAAAACACCAAGACAAGGACTGAAACTACACCCGGGAAGAAGCAAGATAGAAACTTCCTCTCATCAAACCCAAAAGAAGATAACCTCTCGAATATAAAAAATAAATAAGGTAGATAAATATAATTTCAAAAATGTCTGGAGGTAATAATTACTATTCCTTAATATCTCTTAACATCAATGGACTCAATTCCCCAATAAAAAGACATAGATTAACAGACTGGATACGGAAACAGGACCCTACATTTTGCTGCATACAGGAAACACATCTCAGTGTTAAAGACAAACACTGCCTTAGAGTAAAAGGCTGGAAGACAATCTTACAAGCAAATGGTCTCAGGAAACTAGCTGGAGTAGCCATTCTAATATCAGATAAAATTTACTTCCAACCTAAAATCATCGAAAGAGACTCAGAAGGTCACTTCTTGCTGGCCAAAGGGAAAACCCACCAAGAAGAGCTCTCAATACTGAACATCTATGCTCCAAATGCAAGGGCACCCTCATTCGTAAAAGAAACCTTACTAAAGCTTAAAGCACACATTACACCTAACACAATAATTGTGGGTGACTTCAACACTCCACTCTCCTCAATGGACCGATCAGGAAAGCAGAAACTAAACAGGGACACAGTGAAACTAATTGAAACTCTGGACCAATTGGATTTAACAGATATATATATAGAACATTTCATCCTAAAGCTAAAGAATATACCTTTTTCTCAGCACCGCATGGTACCTTCTCCAAAATAGACCATATAATTGGTCACAAGACAGATGTCAACAAATACAAGAAGATCGAGCTAATCCCATGCCTCCTATCAGATCACCATGGAGTAAGAGTGGTCTTCAATAGCAACAAAAACAACGGAAAGCCCACATACACATGGAAACTGAACAATACTCTACTCAATGACACCTTGGTCAAGGAAGAAATAAAAAAAGAAATCAAAGACTTTTTAGAATTCAATGAAAATGAAGGTACAACCTACCCAAATCTATGGGACACAATGAAAGCAGTGCTAAGAGGAAAACTCATAGCTCTAAGTGTATCCAAAAAGAAACTGGAGAGAGCATATACTAGCAGCTTAATGGCACACCTTAAAGCCCTGGAAGAAAAACAAGTTAATTCACCCAGGAGGAGTAGAAGACAAGAAATCATCAAACTCAGGGCCGAAATCAATCAAATAGAAACAAAGAGAACCATACAAAGAATCAACAAGACCAGGAGCTGGTTCTTTGAGAAAATCAACAAGATAAATAAACCCTTAGCCAGACTAACCAAAGGACACAGAGACAGTATACAAATTAACAAAATTAGAAATGAAAAGGGAGACATAACAACAGAAACTGAGGAAATTCAAAAGATCATCAGATCCTACTACAAAGGTCTATACTCAAAACAACTGGAGAATCTGGAGGAAATGGACAATTTCCTAGACAGCTATCAAATACCAAAATTAAATCAGCATCAAGTAGACCAGCTAAATAGTTCCATAACCCCTAAAGAAATAGAAGGGGTTATAGAAAGCCTCCCAACCAAAAAAAGTATGGGACCAGATGGTTTTAGTGCAGAATTCTACCAGACCTTCAAAGAAGACTTAACACCAATACTTTTCAAACTATTCCACAAAATAGAGACAGAAGGAACACTGCCCAACTCATTGTTCAAACCAACAATTATGCTAATACCTAAACCACAAAAAGATCCAACAAAGAAAGAGAAATACAGGCCAATTTCTATTATGAATATAGATGCAAAAATACTAAATAAAATTCTTGCTAAACGAATCCAAGAGCACATTAAAACGATCATCCACCATGATCAATTAGGCTTCATCCCAGGGATGGAGGGATGGTTCAATATACGGAAATCCATCAATGTAATCCACTACATAAACAAACTGAAAGAAAAAAACCACATGGTCATCTCATTAGATGCTGAAAAAGCATTCGACAAAATTCAGCATCCTTTCATGCTAAAAGTCTTGGAAAGAGCAGGAATTCAAGGCCCATACCTAAACATAGTAAAGGCAATCTACAGCAAACCAGTAGCCAACATCAAAATAAATGGAGAAAAACTTGAAGCATTCCCACTAAAATCAGGGACTAGACAAGGCTGCCCTCTCTCTCCATATCTTTTCAATATAGTACTTGAATTTCTAGCGAGAGCAATTAGACAACATAAGGAAGTCAAAGGGATACAAATTGGAAAGGAAGAAGTGAAACTATCATTATTTGCAGACGATATGATAGTTTACCTAAGTGACCCAAAAAACTCCACCAGAGAACTTCTACAGCTGATAAACAACTTCAGCAAAGTGGCAGGTTATAAAATTAACTCAAGCAAGTCAGTGGCCTTCTTGTACTCAAAGGACAAGCAGGCTGAGAAAGAAATTAGGGAAATAACACCCTTCACAATAGCCACAAACAACATAAAGTATCTTGGCGTAACTCTAACCAAACAAGCGAAAGATCTGTACAACAGGGACTTCAAGTCCTTGAAGAAAGAAATCGAAGAAGACCTCAGAAGATGGAAAAATATTTCTTGCTCCTGGATTGGCAGGATCAATATAGTAAAAATGGCCATCTTGCCAAAAGCAATATACAGATTCAATGCAATCCCCATCAAAATCCCAACTCAATTCTTTATAGATCTAGAAAGAGCAATTCTCAAATTCATCTGGAGCAACACAAAACCCAGGATAGCTAAAACTATTCTCAACAATAAAAGGACTTCTGGGGGAATCAATATCCCTGACCTCAAGCAGTACTACAGAGCAATTGTGTTAAAAACTGCATGGTATTGGTATAGCAACAGGCAAGCAGATCAATGGAACAGGATTGAAGACCCAGAAATCAACCCACAGACTTATGGTCACTTGATCTTTGATAAAGGAGCCACAACCATCCAGTGGAAAAAAGATAGCCTTTTCAACAAATGGTGCTGGTTCAACTGGAGGTCAACATGCAGAAGAATGCAAATTGACCCACTCTTATCTCTTTGCACTAAGATCAACTCCAAGTGGATCAAGGACCTCCACATAAAATCAGACACACTGAAACTATAAGAAAAGAAACTTGGGAAGACCCTGGAGTACTTGGGCACAGGGGAAAAGTTCCTGAACAGAACACCAATAGCTTATGCACTAAGATCAAGAATTGACAAATGGGACCTCATAAAATTACAAAGTTTCTGCAAAGCAAAGGACACTGTCAGAAGGACAAAACAGCAACCAACAAAGTGGGAAAAGATCTTCACAAACCCCACATCCGACAGAGGGCTAATATCCAATATATACAAAGAACTCAAGAAGTTAGACCCCAAAGAACCAAATAACCCTATCAAAAAATGGGACACAGAGCTAAACAAAGAATTTTCACCAGAAGAAATTCGGATGGCTGAGAAACACCTTAAGAGATGTTCAACATCATTAGTCATCAGGGAAATGCAAATCAAAACAACCCTGAGATTCCACCTCACACCAGTCAGAATGGCTAAGATTAAAAACTCAAGAGACAGCAAGTGCTGGCGAGGATGTGGAGAAAGAGGAACACTCCTCCACTGTTGGTGGGATTGCAAAATGATAAAACCGCTCTGGAAATCAGTTTGGCGGTTCCTCAGAAAATTGGGCATGTCACTTCCAGAGGACCCTGGCATACCACTCCTGGGCGTATACCCAGAGGATTCCCCTGCATGCAATAAAGACACATGCTCCACTATGTTTATAGCAGCCTTGTTTATAATAGCCAGAAATTGGAAGGAGCCCAAATATCCCTCAAAGGAGGAATGGATACAGAAAATGTGGTATATTCATACAATGGAGTACTAATCAGCAATTAAAAATAATGAATTCATGCAATTTGTAGGGAAATGGTTAGACCTGGAAAATATCATCCTGAGTGAATTAACCCAATCACAAAAGAATGCACATGAAATGCAATCACTGATAAGTGGATATTAAATAGCCCAGAAGCCCTAAATACTCAAGACACAAATAGCAAGTCAAATGATTCCCAAGAAGAAGAAAGGAGAGGACCCTGGGCCTGTAAAAATTGCATCCAGTTTAGTAAAGAAACTGAGGGGGGAGGGGGAATGATTGGGGAATAGTTGGGGGGAAGAGGAACTATGGGAACTATGGTGGGTGGGAACTGGGAAAGGGGAAAGCCTTTGGAATGTAAACATAGAATATAGAAAATAAAAAAAAGTGAAAAAAATGATAAAAAAAATAATGGGGAAATAAAGCCCGAACTAGCCATCTTCTGTAATCAGTCAAAGAGTCTAGTACTGGAACTGTAACATCAACCCAGGTACAAAATCTTTCTACGTATATTCTCTCTTAGATGCAAGACCTCCTGGGGCAATGAAGGTACACTATTTGTGAAAGTGGCTAATGCATGATTAATCCAAATTACGGCCTACACCACAGGGTGGAAATCTCACATCTTGTACTACTAGATGACCAGGAATCAAGCACAAAAGCCTAGTGACACAGGATAGAACCAAACAAGAGTGGCTATAAAAAGTGAATTAAATAATTCCTAATGATATTCTGTTACACTTAGAGGCCAGAGCCTAGCATGATCATAATCAGAGAGGCTTCATCCAGAAACTAAGGAGAACAGATGCAGAGGCCAAACATATATATGGCCAGGGAAACTCTGTAGAATTTGGGGAGGAAAGATTATAGGAGGCTGGGTGTACCCTAATAACAAGAACTACAGATTCAAGTAAGGGACTCACAGAAACTGAATCAACAAACATGTACTCTGTAGGGTCTGCCATAGGTCCTCTGTATATACCTTATGGCTTTATAGCTTGATGTTCTTGTGGGAATCTCTACAATGCCACTGGGTGGTGTTTCTTACTCTTTTGCCTGAGCTTGCGAACCTTTACTTCCTACTGAATTGTCAAGTCTAGGTGTGATATGCGTGTTTGTACCCAGTCTTACAATATCTTGTTAGGCCAGGGTAGGCCTAATATTTTTCCTTTTAAAAGAGAAACAAAGAAGTTTTTCAGGTGGAAAGTGGAGGTGAGAGGAAGGGACAGGGAGGCGTGGAGGGAGGTGAAATTTTGGTCAGAATGTAATGTATGAGAGACGAAAACAAAGTAAAAGTATAGTAAAATAATTTTTTTGAAAATAAAAAAATCATCTGATACTGCCGGTTAAAGCACGGGTACTGGCAAGGGACTGGAGTTCAGATGGGTTATTAGATGATGTAACATGTTCAACAACCCATAGCATAGTGCATGTTAGGATATGAACTGCAATTACGGAGATAAACTTGCAGTCCACATAAAAATGAAGGAAGTAGGAAGGACCCAGTACATTTGAGCAGGTGCTGAGCCCTGTGAAAGATACAGAACAGAGCTTCAGAAGAGGAAAAATTTCACACGGCTAAGAATGGAACACTTCTCCATTGCTGGTGGGATTGCAAGTTGGTAACACCACTCTGAAAATCAGTTTGGAAGTTCCTCATAAATATGGACATAGTACTTCCAGAGGACCCAGCTATACCACTCCTGGCATGTAACCAGAAGATGCTCCAACATGTAACAAGGACACATGTTCCACTATGTTCATAGCAGCCTTATTTATAACAGCCAGAAGCTGGAAGGAACCCAGATGTCCCTCAACAGAGGAATGGATACAGAAAATGTGGTACATTTACACAATGGAGTACTACTCAGCTATTAAAAACAACGATTTTGTGAAATTTTTAGGCAAATGGATGGATCTAGAAAATATTATCCTGAGTGAGGTAACCCAATCACAAAAGAACACACATGGTATGTATGCACTCACTGATAAGTGGATATTAGCTCAGAAGTTCGTAATACCCAAGATATAATGCACAGACTACATGAAGATCAAGAAGAAGGAAGACCAAAGTGTGGATACTTTGCTCCTTCTTAGAAAGGGGATCAAAATACCCATGGGAGGAAAAACAGAGAAAAAGTGTGGAGCAGAGCCTGAAGGAAAGGCCATCCAGAGATTGCCCCACCTGGGGATCCACCCCATAGACAGTCACCAAACCCAGACACAATTCTTGATGCCAACAAGTGCTAGATGACAGGAGCCTGATAAAGCTATCTCTTGAAAGGCCCTGCCAGTGCCTGACAAATACAGAGGAGGATGGTCTCAGCAAACTATTGAACTGAGCACAAGGTTCCCAGTAGAGGAGGCAGGGAAAGGATCTAAAGAGATGAAGGGTTTTACAGTCCCTTAGGAGGAACAATAATATGAACCAACCAATATCCCCAGAGCTCCCAGGGACTAAATTACCAAGCAAAGAGGGACTCATGACTCCAGCCGCATAGGTAGCAGAGGATGCTTGGTCAGACATCAATGAGAAGAGGACCTTGGACCTGGGAAGGCTTATTGCCACAGTGTAGGGGAATACCAGGCCAGGAAAGCAGAGTGGGTGGATTAATGAGCAGGGAGGGGGGATAGGACAGGGGATTTTACAAGGGGAAACCAGGAAAGGGGATAACATTTGAAATGTAAATAAAGAAAATATATAATGATAATGATGATGATGATGATGATGATGATGATGATGATGATAATAATAATAATAATAATAATAATAATAATAATAAAAGAATGGAAATAGGGACAGGGCTCTTTTCAGTAAAATGCCTGATTTGAATTATGATCTCTGGAATCAACTTGAAAAGCCTCCCTGAATATGTGTGCCTGTATCTGAAGATTTGGGGGAGAGGGAAACAGATAGGTCCCCTGAGCTCATTGGCCACCAGCTGAAATTGAATCTGTAACTTTCAAGTTTAATGTCTTAATTTATAAAGTTGAAAATAATATCGTGCCATCTTTCCTTTAGCTTTTTTCATTTTTCTTTCATTTTTATTAGATATTATCTTTATTTATATTTCGTATCACACCCACTCCCCCTGCTCACTAATCCACCCACTCCTGCTTTCCTGTCCTGGGACTACACTGGGGCAGTGAGCCGTCATAGGACCAAGGGCCTCTCCTCTCATTGATGTCTGACAAGGCCATCTGCGTGCATACGAACACACACACACACACACACACACACACACACACACACACAATTTTTAAATTACTTTTAAAAACTAAAAAGTGAAAATACATACGTGTGTGATGTGCAGAGAGAGGCAATTATAGTTTGATTTACAATTCATTTCTCAGTGCCTTAGTGGTAGAAGGATGGTCTCTCTTCATAATGTCTAAAGTCTCAAGTCTATCTGCTGCCCATATCTTCAAGTACAAATCTGCCCAGTATTTACATTCCTAACTCCAGAGATTCATCAGAAACAATGAGGGGGTTTTGAATTTTCATAAAAGAAGTTTTCTTTCCCTTTTTTTATTTTCCTAATTAATAATCTTCAATCTGATCTAAAAAATGAAATCCTTTTGACTGAGAGAAAAGAGATCTAGAAGAGGCTGTCAACAAATAAATTATGAAAAATGATTGAATCAAACTATCTCTGGTTTCAAAAATTTCAGCTGTCTTTTCATTCTTATATTTATGTGGAGGGAAGCTTGCCACATACAATAATTTTGGAAAGACTGGAGTTTCTAAATTTGCTGCTGAGGTGAGGTAAGTACAGTCAGTAATTCATCGATTGTCTCCTGTGTTCCCTTGATACCCAGTTCGCTTTCCCTCTGAGCAGCCTTAATCTTAGATCTTTTGGAGAGCTGCCTCATCCTGGTGCACATAATCAGAAGAGCAGCAGGGGAAAAGTCTAGCCTGCAGGTGGTCACAGTTTTTCTCTTCCTCAAAACACATTCCTTATTCATAACACAGTCTGGATGAAGATGTGGCTTTGGGACAGGGAGGGGAAAGGGAAAATATAACAGAAATCACAGGAGAGAGGCAAAGAGTTTTCATAAGAGTAACTGTGTTTAAGTGCTAGTGACTTCTAAATGACTTGGGCAAAGGGGAGGGTCAAGGCAGACAGAATGACAAACTGTTCCAGTGCCAAGTTACCAAGTTTCTCCTCAGTAGAATGGTGAAAAATAAAGTCTGAACATGTTTAATTGTCTTTTTCGGTAACTAGGAGGCAACTTGATGAACAATGCTCGTGACAATCTGGAAGCTTCAATCACTGGCAGCATGCTCACTCAGAGGAGCAGAGAAAACTCTAAAAAAGAAAAAATAATGCCTACACCAGATCTACTGAATCTGCTGGCAATTACAAACATATACACACAAAAACCTGTCTTGGAAGTGTAATTATATAACAGATACACACAGATACACACACACACACACACACACACACACACACACACACACACATATAATATGTGAATTATATAAGCCAATATATACATATTTTATATGTAAATACAACACACATATATGTAAGAATAATTTTTTAAAAGTGTCATGAATTGAAAGTGAGCAAGAAAGGGAGGAAATCAGGGGAGAATTTGAATGGAGAAATGGGAATGAGGAAATAATGTAATTATATCATAATTTTATTTTTAAAATGAGCCCTTAACCTACGGGTAGAGGAGACAGCTTCAGCACTATACATTATTTCCTGCCTTAAACGATGTGTTTAGTGTTATATTGATGAAATAATTAGAGACATGGAGAGAATGATGTGTTCTGATCTTTCTTTGCACTAAACTTGTGTCTCACAAAGAGGACTGGAGGATGGGACACTCGCACACTAATTACACTAATTGGTTAAACAACAGTGACCTGGAGGCAGAGCACTGAGTCCCAGAGAACCAGTGGCAGAGCACTGAGGTGGGAACGTTGTGTAGACAAAGGATGCTGAAACCAAGTGGTCTTCCACATTTATTTCACTACCAGCATCTTCTCTCCCTCTATTGCCCATATCCCTTAAAAGACATTCATATTTATATCTTTCTTTTGTTTTGTTATATGTTTTCATTGTCACTGTAAAACTCTATGTGCCAAATTAGATTTCTGTTGTGTCAAGTTGAGAAAAAAATTTTAAAAAGTCTAAATTAAAGTGCTAGCTCTTAGAAATTGAAAAATCATTAATAGTGTAAATAATGATAGTAATTAGTATTCATCTGTACTCTGTATGACACAAAGTCTATGTACTGGACCTTAGGGTTAATTACTCTGTGCAGACCTTAGGGGTAATCACTCTGTGCACTCTAATGTTTAATGTTGAAACACATATGTCACATAAGAACTATTATTATCTCTATTACAAAACCAGGGACACTGGGTTTCAGAGAAAATCACAGGGCAATTTTAAGTGGTGAAACCACCATTCAAACCAAAAATATATGGACTCCCAAAGATTAAACCACTATGCTCTTCTGCTCAGCTGAGAACACAAGCTCTCTATTATGACCTTAATAATGACTCACAAAGCAGAAAGCAATGAAGAATCACCTTAGAAAAGACTTGCAAACAAATTCATGTTTTTATATATCTTTTAATCTAAAGCTATAAAGTCACAAAAATATGACTAAATTTGGTAACAATGTACAAATTTAGTATTCTCAGTATTTTGAACATTTTAATGTTCTTATTCTTTTGTAATTCATGTAGTGCTTTTAAAATTCTATTTTTGCTTTATCTTTATCTTTTTCCTATTAAGTGAGTTAGGCAACATTATCAAAATTATGCCGATAAGAAAACTAAGTACTAACGGCTAGGATATTAAGGATATTTTTAAGAAACCGTATCATTAATTTAAAACCTGTAAATCTGATATTCTTCCGTCATTATTTTCTACAAGTTAAGATAAATCTCATCAATGCTATTCAAAAGATTATAATTGTTCTATTGTTCCATTAATAGCAGGAATGAATGGTATGCACGCCCCTTCCTGTGGTGGAGTAATTTTGATTTTACTAATTATGGTCTGGTATTATATTACTATCTCCAAATTCCTCTGATGTCTGCCAAAACATGTTTTACCATTGGCATCTTAGAGTTTATTCTTTAGTTGCACTTTAATTTGATAGATATTATGAGACTATAGAATGGATTATATTCAGCTTTGAAAGAAATTCTCCAGTGTTATAGCCCCTCCTGTGGGTTCTTATAACAACTAGCCCAGATCTTTTCCCAAAGTCTTTGCCTCCTGGCTTCTACTTGATCTGTTAATCCTCCTATAAACATTTAAGTAGATGCCATATCTGTTTTTAATACAGTGATATGATGTTCATCGCACAATTAACACACTCATTGCTCTTATAGATGGATTAAGTCAACATTTGGAGAGGTCCACAAAATAAGAAAAAACAGGCTCAACTCAAGCCTGCATACCTTTCCACCTCTATTGTTACAGGACAAACTATCCATAAGTGAACAAAAAGGAACTATAATGTGAGCAACCTTGTGACCAGGGTGGAGATTTTCTACTTCACAGATCATCATTTGGTCAAAATGATGATCCCAACACTCATGAGAACACATGAAGTTGCCGATCTACACATAGTTTATATTATTTTGTTGTGTAGCTTCTGTTGTTTCTGATATGTAGGTCAGAGTGGCCTCCAAGTAATGATCTTCTTATTGCAGAGTCCTCTGGGCTGAAACTTTTACAGGCATTTGCTATTACCCCTCCTCTAAATGATTCCTAACTGAGGAAGATATGCTACAGCCATTTTAAGCCACTATGTATATGATAATATGCTGTTCAATAATAGATGAAAACATAGATGTAACCCAGGAAAATCCACTTTGATTTTTCTCATAAACTTAAATTTGAAATTATTTGAATTAAATTTGAATTATTAAATTTGAACTTATTATAAAAAGTTAAATCTAAAATGCCTGAGTAAATAACCACCAGATTTTGAGAAAAGTTGTTACAAGACACAAAATTATTCCACCCACTGGAAGGAAACTTTGTCATAGCAGTTTCCTCAGTGTAAAGGAAAAGCAGAAGAGTCTCTTGTCTTACTACAAGATTTGAAAATATTGCAACTGTACTCTGTTTTCTCTTTGGTAATATCCTCAACTTAAGTTCTAGATTAATTTACATGGATAATTTTATGTCCTTAAGGAGGAATACTGTGTGATTTTAATACCTATTGAATGTTTACATTTGGAATGTAATTTGATTGCCTAGATGCTATACTTGACATGGCTTTGTTACATAAAGATAGCATAATCAAATAATTTCAATCTGATATCTGCAGACTGGATTTGAACAGCATTTTGAGATGTGCAGCCAGCTATCTCCAGAGTCTTCTGCTCTTTTCAGGACATATGGCATGACTTCTTCCTTGTCTTATATTCTCTTATGTTGATGCACTGGAAAGGTGAGTTTTTGGGTTTCCTTCACTTGTTTACTAAACTCACTTGTGGTACAGACATCAAAGAGCATAAATTTTTTTAATCTTGCATAAGAGATGGAGTTTTGTACGTTAGAGTTTAAAATATCCAAGGGAGGAATATAAAGTATAAGAATTAACTTCCCTCTTCAATCCATTTGGCTTTAATTCTGAACATTTTTTTTTTCAAGTGACAATTGGTCATAAGTATGCCTTGAAGCTGCATCCTATCATCTGGGTTCAGTTTCATTAATGGGAATGTTTCAGCTTTCCTCATTTAATCAATCTTGCTAACAAAGGTAATTATTAAGATGGAATGCAATATGAAGATCTGATGTTGGAAAATGTATGTGTACTATGTTTAATTATTTGGGATACAATGAATAAAGCCAACATTTTGATAGATTTCATGGTCTCTTTGTATCCTAAGACTACCATCACACTATCAATACTAAGAGAACTTAGCAGAGTACTTCTTCAAGAAGAGGGAGGTTTTAGAAATTACTTTAAAATGTCAGATAGGAATCATATTGATGTTACTGTTCCCTTTTGTAATAGTATTATATGAACAAAAAGTCTTGTAGACACCAAGATTTTTGTTCTTCTAGGTGTCAACTTGTTCATGAAACCATGCCTGCAAGTGACTTAGAAAGGGAAACAATTTTATTAGCGATCACAATAGATTTAAAAGTCCCTCGTTCTGCAACTACTTTAGGGAAGGATAGCTACACTTGTGTGAATAAGCAGTCTCAAGTGATGCTTGAATTCTACATTTACTCAGATTATTCCTCCATTTCCTTTGCTTTCTATTTTGCTAGTCTATAGTAGAACCTTGACAAGGGAAATTGTAGGATTGCAAGCTGGTACTACCACTCTCGAAATAAGTCTGGTAGTTCAGATAATTGGTCATAGTACTTACTACCTGAGGATCCAGCTACAGGACTCCTGTGCATATAGGCAGAAGATGCTCCAACATGTAATAAGGGCACATACTCCACTATGACTACAACAGCCATATATATATAAGAAGCTGGAAAGAACCCAGATGTCCCTAAACAGAAGAACGGATGCAGAAAATATGGAACATATGCACATTTTCACAGCTACTAAATACAATGACTTCACAAAATTCTTAAGCAAATGGATGGATCTAGAAAATCCTGAATGAGTTAACCCAGTCACAAATGAACATACATGGTATGCACTCACTCATAAGTGAATATTAGCCCAGAAGTTCAGAATACCCAAGATACATTTCACAAACCATATGAAGCTCAAGAAGAAAGAAGACCAAACTGTAGATGCTTCAGTTACAGCAGTGTAGGGGAATACCAGGACAGGGAAGCAGGGGTGCTGATTGGGGAACAGGTTGAGGGGAGATGGCATATGGGACTTTTGGGGAGGGGGAACCAGGAAATGGTAAATTGTTTGAAATGTAAATTAAACATATATCTAAAAAAAGAAGGGAGAACAAATATTCTCTGGATGTAGGGAGTTGAAAGGACTTGGGAAGAAGATAGGAGAGAGAGGGAGGAAAGGGGGACATGATCAGATATGAGAGGAGACAGGGATGATATGCAGAGGGTCAGGAAATTGAACAGAAGTTTATAGCAATGGGGAATGAGGAACTGTAGGTAGCTACCAGTAATCCCAGATGCCAAGAAATCAAGAGGCTCCCTGCATCCCACAGGGATGACACTAGCTGAAATGCACAACAAGGGGGAGGGAGAAATTGGCAAGACCATATCCAGAGATTAGACAAGGTCCCCAGCTCTGGGAGGGGGCCATGCACTCATCTCCAAATATTTATCCCAGAATGACTCCTGTATAAAGAAATACAGGCATAAAGTATGGAGCAGAGAGTGAAGGAAAGGCCATCCAGAGTCTGCCCCACCTGGGGACCCATCCCACATACAGACACCAAACCCAGACACTATTGCAGATGCCAAGAAGTGTTTGCTGAGAGAAGCCTGTTATAGCTGTTTCCTGCAAGTCTCTGCCAGAGCCTGACAAATGCAGAGTTGATGCTCACAGCCAACCACTGGACTGAGCAGGGGACCCAAATGGAGGAGTCAGAGACAGGATGAAGTGGCTGAAGAATACCACATAGGAAGAATAACATACATAGGAAGAATAACTGTATCAACTAGCTGAACCCTTCAGAGATCCTAGGGACTAATTCACCAACCAAAGAGTATTCATAAGTCATAGGTTGGTTTGTGGCCCTCCCTCTCCCCCCTCTGCTGGATATGTACCTGAGGACTGCCTTTTCTGACCTCAGTGGGAGATGCGCTTGGTCTTGTGGAGACTTGATATCCCAAAGAAGCGGGATGCTAGAGGGGTGAGGTGGAAGTGAGTGGGTGAGTGGGAAAGCACACTCTTACAGGCAAAGGGCAGAGGGAGAAGTATGATGTCCCTGGAGGGGGAACCAGGAAGGGAGACAACATTTGAAATATAAATAAATAAAATATACATTTAAAAAAAGAAAGATAAAAAGGATAAAGTGAGAAAATAAAATGCAATTATGTCATTTTATTCTTCCCTTTCCTCTGTCGAACCTTTCCATGTCCTTTCCTCATTTCTTAATTTTTTTCACTATCATTTTTGTAGGTTATCTGACATGCTGGGTATTTCACTGTCTTCCATACTGGCACTTTGGAACTCAAAGCCTGTATTCTAGGGTCCTGTTTCTGACATTACAATTGCATATGCCTTTGTTCTTTCATGATGTTCTCTAAAAGAGGCTAAACATACTTCATGATAACTTCTGTTAACTATTTCTATTGTTCAGAAGCAAAAGTCTGTAGAGTAAAATTAGATCTTACCGTAACACAGCTTCATGTCATTAAAGCTTGTGGTTGATACTTTAATCTCAGTAACTTGCTTTTGTGCAACTTCCTTTCTCATTCATCTCGTTCATTCACAAGCATGTGTTTCAACAACTATGCTATTATTAGGTTCAGTCCTACAAAAATTAGAGTCCAGGCAACATAAAAATGCCGTGCATAATAAAACAAAATTCTTAATTGCTCCATATTAAAATTGTTTCATTACTCTCATCAATACTACATCTGCTCATGAACCTTTTCTTACTTTCTCAATATATATTTTCCTATCTACTTTGGCAAAGTACCACATGTTAAATGCCTTCCAAAATACAAGTCTATTAATTGATAATTTCTAGGTGACAAATATAATAATCTTTGTGGCCTAAGATCAAGGCATCGACACCATCTCTAATAGTTTGTGTGTGTGTGTGTGTGTGTGTGTGTGTGTGTGTAGTAGAGAATTTATTTCTTCAGTTGCAATGGGAATTACTTCAACTCTTCAACATTGTGAAAACACAGTCTCATTTTTTTGATAGTTGCCAGATAATGGTAAGACCTAGGTACTAAAACTACTCAGATTCTTACCCTTTGATCCTTTCATTCTTGCCATAACCCCACAAATCGCAGGCCACCTTCTCAAATTTCTTTCTTTTTTGTCTCTTCTGTGGTAAATTTTCTATGCTATAAGTTCAGAGGCTATCTTATTTTTAATATATTATGATTGTGTTAGAGTATAGATAGAATACCTTGTTTAGTGTATGTATTTATCAGCTGTCAATTCAAGAGTCTATGGCCTATGGCTTAACTAGGTAATGGGAGATGGAACATCTGAGATAATGATGCCTGGTGATTGTCCTGGAAATATTTGAGGAGACAGACACATACTACTTGAACATAGGTAACCAGCCATGCAGCAGAATGTAGATTAACTTTCTTTATGTGCTAATTAGAAGAGAACCAAGCTATATGACCAAGGTTTTAGTAAATATATTGTGAATCTGAATCTTATTTCATGGAGGCAGAACAAGGCAGAACTTCTACATTAGAGTCATATGCCATGGCGTATATGTGCTCACAGAAAACAATTTTATGGAGTTCATTATCTTTTGACCTTTTTGTGGGTTTTTGTGATCAAATTCCAGTGAACAGTCTTCTCTTGCAATCCTCTAAGCCTGCTGAACATCCTCTCAGATCTGCCTATATACTGAGAACCCATAGCAATATCTATCATAAGATCAATAACAATAATTATATATTTCAATTTGTTTCTCAGGCTAGGTACCATAATTGCAAATTATGGTATTAAGAAACAAATTTGAATGGAAAAAGCTGTAATGCATACATATGTTCCAATACTGACAAAGTAAAAGCCCCATCAAATTTTCTATATCCTTCTCTCTTCTATTCTTTCCCATACAGCTTGCCACCCAGTATTTTTCTGAAATTAATTAAATTTCACATAAATTCTCATGTAAATTCTATGCTGTATTTCTTCTTAGACTACCATAATTTAATGAATCTACAGATTAATTTTCCTAGTAAATTAGGAACCTAATTTCTGATCATGTACATATCATTCACTCAGAAACATCCTTCAGTGCATCTAACTTGAGCTCATTAGTTTTCACAACACCTCTTTCTGTATATACTTCTCCTCGTTAGTAGAAAATTATTACCAAAAGCAGAAACTTTGGGATATTACATGTGTTAGCAACACTGTATTACAGCTATACTTCAGATAGTCCTTATTCTTGATACAGACATTTCATCATTCTGTGCATGTTCTCAGTCTTGTATCAATATAAGTCTGGAACTTTACCTAGAGTAAAAATGTATGGAAGATTAAGGTGCACCATAAATTTTAATTTTTTGAAGGAAGAAGATAGAGAGTCTCAAAATTCCATAAAGGAATACATGGTCATTTTCAACTTAAAGTAGGCCTTTTACCTCACATTAGATTTGATCTTAGAATTTGAGAAAATAAGACATCATATGAAAAATTTAGGGTAGAAACCCACACATGATGCTTTAGACAAACATGTTATAAACAAAATATTGGGGCTGGAGACACGGCTTCATGAGTAAGAACACTGACTGTTCTTCCTGAGGCCCTGAATTCAATTCCCAGCAACCATGTGGTGGCTCACAACTATCTGTAGTGGGTTCCAATGGCCTCATCTGGTATTTCTGAAGACAGTGACAGTGAACTCATGTACATAAAATAAATAAATCTTTAAAAAATAAATAAACTACTTTAATAGAATAAAAGATGAAGATAGAAATACATAAAAGAGAGACAGTAGAATAGAGGCATGAAAGATTATGGATACTTATGTGTATGAACCATATAAATATTGGTGACATCTGAAAAAACTTCAAAACCCTATAAGTGATCTTTGACCCTGACATTTTATGGGTTTAAAGTCACTCCATTTCAATTAAACTGTATAATTAAATAACATTATGTCCATACATAATGTATGTATATAGATAAGTAGTACAACAAACATACACTGAACTTGATCAGAAATATTAATATTCGTATTTTTATATTACCTCTGAAAATAATCAGAAAAACTCAAACATGGAAATAAAAACATAAAAGATATCATGTATCAAGTGTATACCAAGCATTTAGCTAGCTGATCAAATTTTAGGTTTCCTTCCTAAGTTTGAGTTTTATTTTTACAAATTTAGAAAGTACAAGTATAAGCAATTTATTTCTTCTCCTATTTTAAAAATTGTAGAACTGTTATTAGTTAAAAAATAATTTTATTATGAGAATTTAGAGCAAATATTCACTACAGTCAACATTCTACCGCAGATGTTTAAATAAATACCTGTAATTTAAATTTAAGATGTGAATCTTGTGGCAGTTTTATAGTCGAAGGGTGGATAGGGCTTGGTGGGGTAGTGAATAAAATATGGACTGTATAAAACAATTAATAAAATAAAGTGGAAAAGGATATAAAACTTGTATCTAATTATGAGATAAAACAATGACTGACATTGAAAGATATGTCTACTCACACAATAATGCCATGGATATCAAAGGAATAATCATAATATTTCTGAATGAATTAAAAGTTTGCCATTCAAGATGAAATGCATTCCTGACAAAATTCTTAGATCAAGAAACTACAGCTGGACTGGCCATGGTCCCTCAGATAGAAACTACTTTTATTATTCTGATAAATTAACATAATATAAAGGCCATAAGTTTTAATTTTATACACAAAGATTTGAACACCTCCTAACACTTATAAGACCATTTTCTTTTGACAGTACATGTAATTAATAGAGACCCAAAAAGAACATTATGCATAGAATAAGAATCTGGAGTGCTCAGCTCTTAGTGGAACATATATATCATACTTCTTTTCCCAAGGCTAAGTGATCACAATGGAAGAGGAACATAGAGTTTTAAATGCCAGAAGTAATTGTTGTTTGAAAGGAATCATCATCTATTGGACACAACAGAGCTATGAATCCATGATTCCACACTGGCAATAATTGCAAGCATAAGACTTGAACAAGATGAAGTCAGCCTTAATCATGGTATGGACAGGGAAAGGCTCAGGAAGTCCTGTTCCAAGCTGAGAGACTTTGGGTAATCTGTGGGAAAGAAGTTATCATTTTAATTCACATATATGAGAGCTAAAAGGCACTCCATGCTCCAGTGAGTAGATGGGTTAAATTGAGAGAGAGAGAGAGAGAGAGAGAGAGAGAGAGAGAGAGAGAGAGAGAACATGAAGTTCAGAATGAAGGATAGTAGGTTTATATAGGAGGAACTGAAGGAGAGGGAATGAGGGGGAAATTTAATAATAAGCACATTATTATGTATGAAATTCTCCACTAGAAACAAGCAAACCATACCAAACTTGCAAAAATATGTTGTACAAGGAAATTTTCACTTATGTATACTGAATAGGTAATTATTTCCAGAAGGGCATTCTTCTCTAATATACATTGAACTTCTTATCACAAAAAGTATAATCAGTAGCCTCATAATTACTGACATATTATTATTTGATAAAGTAGGCTTAGACATTCTTTCTTGATTTGAAAAGATTCAATAGAACATAATGGCAATAATATCAGAGCTCTGCTTTTAAACCTCATATTATTCTCTTAATGGCAATATGATTAAAGATCACAACTTATCTTTCCACAACAATTATGAATGATTATGCAACCTGACTCTTACACACTTCCTTGTCACTTTAATTAATTAGGTCATCCCCATATCTATGCATGTAGTTGAAGAACACTGATGTAAAATAAGAATAATGTAATAAATTCTAGATAGTCATACTTTAAAATAGAACTATATTTCAGATGTTTGACTGACTTTTAAATAATGGGTTATTTAAAATCTAATAGTAATTAATGACACTGTAAGTTAAACATTGAATTTTTGAGGCTATCTGAGGTAGTTTGAATAAGAACAACTCTCATACATTCATTTATAGAAATGTTTAGGGAAAGGCATTGTTTAAAGGATTAAAAGGTGTGGCCTTGTTGGAGAAAGTTGTCATTGGGAGTAGGCTTTCAGATTTAAAAAGCCTGAGCCAGGCCAGGTAGTTTTTTCTTCCTGCACCCTGCAAATCCAAATGTTGAACCCTCAGTTCCTTCTCCAGCACCATGTCTGCCTGAGTGACGCCATGCTTTCTACCATGCATAAAATGGATTAAGCATCGGAAACTGCAAACAAGTCTCAATTAAATACTTTTCTTTATAAAAGTTTCTCTGGTCATGGTGAATCTTCCCAATCATAAAAACATTGCTGGAAAGTCTGATACTGTATTACTTAAGCTCATGTGGTTTTGTAGACTGCATGTTTTACATTTATATGGAGAAAGTGGAAAGTTTTAAATAAGATTATTCATGAAAGTCTCTTCCATGATAATGCCAATGCCTTAAGTAAAGATAGACTGGTTTAATGGTACACATATATGAAATAATTTAATGAAGTCAGTTTCAGTTTCAAATCTTACTCTTTCATAAATACATAATATTGTGATCTTTTGAGCTTATAATGAAGAACAGTGTGCTTTGTAACATAGAAATAATACCTCCACTCTAGCTATGCTAGTTCCAAATAAAAGGCTTTCCAAGTTACTTCATATTTAATCATCATTTTATATGTGTGTGTTTGTCTCCAGTTCTCCTTTACATCTCTCATTAAAATTTAAGATTCTTTCCACAAAGTTCTTCCATATAAGTTTTGATGAAAGAAATACTGGCAAGCCTCTTCACAGTACTGTAGTTAAAAAGAGTCTTGAAATGAATTAGAACCCATTCAAAACTCCTTTGATTAAAAACTTCCACAAACCTTTCATACTTTTAAGTTGGGTATTTCTAGTTCAGATTTCTCCTGTTCAATCTCAGTCATAACTGCTGTAATGGAAAACTACTAAAGAACAAAATATTGAATGGATTTTAGGGACAAAAATGTGGCTTAAATTGTGAAATCAAAAGGGGAATCAAATATGTAATGTATTTTGAATAGCTAGCTAAATATATTTTAGCATCAATTGGTTTGTTATATTGTATTCTCTTACCTAAAACTAAGATGGTCATAGGTCTAAAAACAGTGTAAATAATAAGGAAAAATTTTGGTTTGCCACTTTTAATAAAACTATGTTAAGCAAAAGTGCTGTACAGAAGTAAAACATGATTAAGTGTGAAATTTTATGTTAAAATCACTGTATCGCTGGGCGGGGTGGCGCACGCCTTTAATCCCAGCACTTGGGAGGCAGAGGCAGACGGATTTCTGAGTTTGAGGCCAGCCTGGTCTACAAAGTGAGTTCCAGGACAGCCCGGACTACAGAGAAACCCTGTCTCGAAAAAACAAACAAAAAAAAATCACTGTATCACATATCATGTCTACAAAAGAACATTAAGAAATTAGTTTTGGGCAATTTTAATATGCCATATTTGAAAAACTAAACCCTGTAAGTTACATAATGAAAGAGTAAATAATGAGTGTTTGAGCATGCAAATTGTATAACCCATACTAACAAATCATGCTAACAAATAGCACACCCTTATATCAAACACAAGAGAGAAATGGCACAAACAATAAACAGGATGAAACAGAATGTGGAAGAAGCTTCTGTTCATGTTGCATAGCACAGAACATGAGATCAACATTGTTAATATGGCTCCTCGTTGACTAAAATACGTTGACCCAGTAGAGTACTCCATATTAGTTCCTCCACAGTCCTCTAAACACATTTAACCAACAAGTAGTAATTGTATGTTATTTTTTCTTAAGAAGTAATATAAAAAATTATGGTAATGTTTTAAAATTAAGATGAGATTATAGCCATGTAACTGTATTAATAAAGCCTCTTAATTATAATTACTGGCTATTTTTTAAATTGTAGTTTTGAAATGATTACAGGGACAGAATTTTCTTTAGAAGTTTAATGTGATATATTTGATAATGATAAAAAGTAATAAAGAAACACTTCCATGACACAGGAAATCCCATTTAACTTAATTTTCAGAGAATTGGGCTGCTACTTTCTCTTCTTCCTCCTTCTCTTCCCTCTCCTGTTCCTTCTTTTCATCTCTCTCTCTCTCTCTCTCTCTCTCTCTCTCTCTCTCTCCTCTCTCTCTCTCTCTCTCTCTCTCTCTCTCTCTCTCTCTCTCTCTCTCTCTCTCTTTCTCTAGCTGTCTCTTACACCCTTTCTCCCTGCCCCTTCCTCTCTAAAACTCTTTTTCATTGTGTAGCCCTGGTTGGCCTGTGACCAGGCTGACCTCGAAGTCATAGAAATTTGTCCGCCTCTGTCTCTAGAGTCCTGGGATTAAACGTGTGTACTACCACAGTTGGTATATTTTCCTTTCATGGGACAAAAACATTACTTCATGCTTTAGCTCTGTGGACTCTCTCATCTCTCGTAACTATCACACAGCAGATTTCTCTATAAATATATCCTTCCACAAATGAGTTTTTTGTTGGCCTCTGGGTGGGTGGGGTGAGTGGAGGGGTTGTGGAATACACTTTCATAGGCAAGGGGGAAGGGGAATGGGTGAAGAAATCTGGGAAGGGGACTGGGAGAGGGGAGAGATAACATTTGGAATTTAAGTCAATAAATTAATTTAAAAAGAAAATAACTGTTAAATATTCTTTCAAAAGATAAACATATATAATTTTGTGTATATATATATGTATATATATATATATATATATATATATATATATATATATGATGATTGGATGTGCCTGTGTGTATAATTCAGTGAATGCCACAATTAAAGTAGTAAATACTTCCATTATTCCCAGTATCCCAGGTGGAACACATCATAAGTGTTGCTCTAGCATTCTATCATTTCATTGGAAATTTTAAGGTATTGATTTCCTTAACTGTGTTAACTGTACTGTCCATTAGAACCTCAGAACTCATTCCAAATATTCCTGAATCTTACATTCACTTATCTCAAGTTCTTTCTTTCCAATCCCCATGTAATAATCATTCTAGTGTTTCAGTCCATTTTTTTATATTTTACATGTTAAACCATAAATATTTGTCTTTCTCAGTCAATCATTTCATTTTGCATAATATACTCCCAAAGGTAACTTTGAAGACTTAATAATTTCCTCCTACAAGAGACAATGATAGTCGAGAACATTCTGCCTTTGAACAATTTGAATTGAGGGAAGAATTTGGATAAGAAATGAAAGTCGTTAATCAGCCTGGCTTGTGAATATGTTGTAAGAAAATAGGATGGATCAATCTGGATGGCCCTTTGTTCAGAGAAGCTTGTTATAAGTGACTTGGCATTATATTTATATCCATAGGTACTCAAGCTATTGCATTAATATTTGCTATGGCATAGTCTTCATGTTCAGTCTCAAATGGAAGATAATACCAATCCATCCACAGCTCAGCCAATATTAGAGATGAGGTGGAAAGAATCTAGGGAATTTAGGAAGATATGTATTGCTGTATGTCTAATACACTGAATTTGGTTCAGATCATTGCCATCCTGAATTAGAGCATTTGTAAACTGTTACAGGAGACCATCATTGACAGGGCACACTACTTTTTCCTCATGAAAGAAAGTAGAAGGTTCGTGAATATTTCAAGGTTTCGGAGTATTAGGAGGTTCACAGGACTCAAAACCATTAAATATTGTTGGGAATTTAGGAGCTTTCTAGAGATGGAGTTTCTTGGCATGTGAACAAACATCTGTAAGCACCAATCAGTATTTCTGTATTTAGCACATGGTACCTCTAAATAACCCGAGAATTCTCAGATTATTTAGTACACTGGATATGGATGTGACCATTTCATCATTGTCACAGCCTTTCTTATTTTAGGTTGATAGAATCTGATTCCACAGAGTAAACGCTTATTTGTGGTTTACTTGTGTACTCTCTTTTGTTCCATAGCAGTACTTGTCTGTTTACGAGCCAGTACCATGCAGTTTAGATCATTCTAACTCTCTCTCTCTCTCTCTCTCTCTCTCTCTCTCTCTCTCTCTCTCTCTCTCTTTCTCTCCCTCTCATTTCCTCTCATGATAACATGAAGAATCAATGTATCTTTGAGTTTCAGAAATTTCTTATCATATATCCCCAAATATAGTTTGTCATTTATTTACTTATATAGTTATCTATGCATATATTTGTTTGTTTGTCTGGAACAAGTTTATATTATGTGTCCTGTGATTGTCTTAGACTCCTAGGCTCAGAATATCTTATCCTGGCCTCCCAGTTTCTTGGATTATGAATGTGTTCCACTCAAGTAATCATGAATAGATTTTTAAAAGCTGGGGTGAGAGGAATTATGGGACGGTATGGTGGGGGGGAACTAGGAAAGGGGAAAGTCTTTGGAATGTAAACATAGAATATAGAAAATAAAAATTTAAATAAAAAAGAATAAAGGACCTATGCAAATATAATATGCTAAAAAAAAGCTGAAACTTGATAAGCTCACCACCATAAACAACACAGGAAAATATTGAATAAATAAGACTATTTGGAATATTTTATTATTCATGTTTTTTCTTCTCTCCTAAACTGCTAGTTTCAAACTTACTTTTTAAAAAAATATATTGTCTATATTATTTGTTTACATTCCAAATGATTTTCCCTTTCCCAGTTCCCCCTCCCCCTAAGTCCCATAAGTCCTCTTCCCTCCACCAGTTTCCCAATCAACCCCCTCCCACTTCTCTGTCCTGGTACTCCCCTATACTGCTGCATCAAGACTTTCCAGGACCTGGGCACTCTCCTTCCTTCTTCTTGGGAATGATTTGATATGTGGGTTTTGTTTGGGGTATTCTGAGATTCTGGGCTAATATCCAATTATCAGTCATGACTTCATTCCATGTGTGTTCTTTTGTGAGTGAGTTACCTCACTAAGTATTATATTTTCCAGTTCCAACCATTTGCCTAAGAATTTCATGAATTTATTGTTTTAAATTGCTGAGTAGTATTCCATTGTGTAAATATTCCACATTTTCTGTATCCATTCCTCCATTGAGGTACATCTGGGTTCTTTCCAGCTTTTGGCTATTATAAATAAGGCTGCTATGAAAATAGAGGAGCATGTGTCCTTATTGCATGCCAGGGAATCCGCTGCGTATATGCCCAAGAGTGGTATAGCAGGGTCCTCAGGAAGTGTCATGCCCAGTTTTCTGAGCAACTGTCAGACTGATTTCCAGAGTGGTTGTACCAGCTTGTAATCCCACAAGCAGTGAAGGAGTATTCCTCTTTCTCCACATACTTGCCAACACCTGCTGTCTCCTGAGTTTTTAATCTTAGCCATTCTGACAGGTGTGAGGTGAAATCTCAGGGTTGTTTTGATTTGCATTTCCCTAATGACTAATGATGTTGAACATTTCTTAAGGTGCTTTTCAGCCATCTAAAGTTCTTCAGGTGAAAATTCTTTGTTTAACTCTGTACCCCATTTTTTGATAGGGTTATTTGGTATTTCTTTAATGGAGTTATTTATGTCCTTCTTATAGTTTTCTATCAGTATCATTAGCTGTGATTTTAAATCCAAATCTTGCTTTTCCTGTGTATTGGTTCATCCAGGACTTGCTGTTGTGGGAGAATTGGGTTTGGATGGTACCATATTGCCTTGATTTCTGTTAGTGAAGTTCCTATGTTTGCCTTTTGCCATTTGGTTATCTCTGGTGTTAATTGGTCCTGCTGTCATTTGCTGGTCCCTTGTGTGTGCCTGCAAGCCTATCTCAGCACTTCTAGGTGTCTGGCTTTCCCCTGGCACAGATTGCTGTGGGGCTGCCCACCTCCTGGGTGCAGGTGGGACACTGGCAGACTGAGTCCCAAGTGATCTTACACTTGGGTGTTCTCTGTGTTTTTGGCTGTAACATCCTGTTCAGTAGCAGGAGTGAAGTTAATGGCCTCACCACTAATTATGGTACTACCTACAGAGTAGATATTCCCCTGGGTGTGGCAGTGCTGTCCAGCTCCTGCTTGCAGGTGGGACCCTGGTAGGCCATGTCCCAAGAGATCTTGTACTTGGGTGATCTCTGTGTACCTGGCTGCAACAGTCTGCCCAGTCACAGGAGCAAAAAATAGTCCACTGTATATTTTATTACAAAAGTTTTGAAATTTAAGCTCTAATACAAAACAAGATGCCATTTGAATACTTGATCTACTTCTTTTTATCTTCATTGCTCAAATGGTTTGTTTAGTATTAAATTACTATTTTAAAATGCTATAACATCTTAAATAGGCCCATCTTCAAAATTATAGCTCATAGTTGATATCTGGTAGGAAAATGGAAGAGCAGATCTTAGACTTTATCTTTATCTTCTCATCTAAATTCACATGGCTTTTGTTCAAAATTATGGGGAATGATAAGTTTCACTGTAAATGAACATGTGCTACAAATCCCTGCCTCTACACTCTTATGTTTATGAGTCAATCTTTCTACACACAAAAAAATTGGTATTCCCTTAATAATGTGTTTACTGCTGGACATTTCAAATTGGTAATCTTTAAAATGGGAATAGTAACATTGGCTTTGCAGATAGTAAGATACTATGAAAAATGAACTATTATATCTGATATTTTCTCAATAAATATTAGCTGTATCTCATTTTATGCAATCAATATTTGAGTGCTTAATATATATTTATTAAGAATCTGGTATGATCAAGGTCAAAATGAGAAAGAAAAATAAAGCCTGTGTTCTGAGTATGAGTTCAAATTTAGTTCATATTAACTGGATGACTTTGAGTTAGTCTTCTAATAATCTAAAATATTGATCTAATTTGATTATTACACCTTTATATTCCTCATATCTCATGTTATTATTAAAAATTGGATCTCTTACAATTGTCTGCCACTATAATATCATTCCCTGATTACTGGACAAAAAAGGAATATATAGTGAAATTATAAACAGAGTTTGTATTCTTAAGTTTCTTAATATCAAAAAATGTAAATAAAATATGGTATAATTTATAAAAACTTATAATGATGAAGATTTAAACACTGCATCTAAGATCTCAGAAAATAATTCCATTATTACATAATTTTGGTAATTTTTTAATACTTTTTTGATATTTCAGTCTGGTTTTAGTAAATCCTATTTCTGAGAGGAAATAAACAGTTAATTCTTTTGAGAAAAATGTGGAATCCACAGATAAGAAAGGTCAATAATTTGTTAGTAAGAATTGCAATAGAATGGTACAGTGTTATCACTCAATAGCAGCCAATTAGTATGCTGACACCTTGTGAATTTCACTCAGAAGCTTTGTGTTCTTAATTACTAGGTATCAACAACCAAGTACTTTCATCATTGAATTCCGTTTAATACTAGTTTCACATTATTTGATATCATTTGATATTAGCTTCATGTCATTCAATACCATTCAGTATCTCCTTCCCTAAAATGTGGATAACTATTACCATCCCACAAATGTTTCAAATTATCATCTAAAAAGTATGGCTGGAATCTTTGCACTACCACTTCTCTTTTCTAATCATTCTTTAGCTTTCCTCAATTTGACTCAGTAACAATTTCTTCCTTTCTCTTCTGTTCACTGCAGAGGTTTCTTGGGGAAAACTTTTTCCCCTCTCCCCCCAGTCCTTGCCACCTCACAATTCATGCCATCTCTATTTCTATTCAGGAAAGAAGAGGCCTCCTGTGGATATCCACCATCCTTGGCTTATCCAGCTGCAGTAAGACTATTGAGGCTTGAAGTAACTCCTATTTAGGCTTGAAGAGGCAGCCCACTAGGGGGAAATTGTGCCAAAAGCAGGCAACAGAGTCAGAGACAGGCCTAGCTTCCACTGTTAGGAATTCCACATGAAGATCAAGCTATAGAACTTCTACATATATGTAGAGGGCCTATCCATGCTCTTTGGTTGACAGTTAAGTCTCTCTAAGTCCCTATGTGTTTAGGATAGTTAGAATAGTTTTCTTGTGTCCTTGAATTCTCTGGTTTCTATGAGTTTTCCTCCCATTCTTCCAAACTCCATCCAAGGCTTCATTTTGGCTTTGAATCTGTTGCCTGGTTTTCTCTGATGGAGGTTATATTAGGCATCTGTCTATAACTGTAGAATAATATCACTAATTAATAGTATGAGGGATCAGTTCCCCCTCATGGCATGGGTCTTCAGCTATACCAGTCATTGGTTGGACATTGTAGCAGAATTTTCTCCAATTAATTTAATTATTAATACAACAAGAAGCCTGTGATTGGACAGGGAGAAGGAAGGGAAAGCTAAGAATTCAATGAGAGAGAGAGAAAAGAGAGAGAAAGAGAGAGAGAGAGAGAGAGAGAGAGAGAGAGAAGAAAAAAGGAAGATGGGAGAAGAGGAAGACATCCAGATTCTGCATGGCTTTTAATAGCACAGGTAGCTATGAATATTTTAAAAGAGATAGATAATTACAGGACATTTTGTCTTATCTAGGTGGGCAGTTTATATCATTATTTGGTTCTGAAATTATCGTGTGGGCATCTTGTGAATTGAGAATTTGTTTATATATAAATCTGACTGATTAATTATAAATTTCTAGAGTTTTGATTTACTGGGTTAAGGGCATTTGTCACAACTAGCCACACATAGATGGCTCTGAGTCAGGTGAACCAGAAGAATCAACATGGTGCTAGCCTAGAAACAGACCAAGGGCAGAGAGTATCTGAGTATATTACAGGATGGAGCCATTTTTTAATATTTCCCACAACAGGACATTCCCTTAATTTCTGCTCTATCTTTACCCCTAAATATCTTTATTATTATAGAGGGACAAATTGTCAGTCAAAGGTTCTGTGACTGGTTTGGCTTTCTAGTATTACTACTGAAAGTCTTACCTGGCTACAGGCAAGCTACATAATCCCCATCCCTGAGTCTTGGCTAGAGTCATCCTCAGATTTCTGGGAGTTTCCATTGTTCTAGGTTTCTTGCCTGTCCCACAGATGCCTACTCTCCTGCCAATTCCAGTTGTCTTTTTTTTTTCCGTTTTGGTTTTTCGAGACAGGGTTTCTCTGTGTAGTCCTGGCTGTCCTGGAACTCACTCTGTAAACCAGGCTGGCCTCGAACTCAAAAATCCGCCTGCCTCTGCCTCCCAAGTGCTGGAATTACAGGCATGTGCCACCATGCCCGGCAATTCCAGTTGTCTTTATCAGTAAATTTTTACTCTATCCTCATGCTACCTGGATTCTTCTGCTCTTACTACCACCCATCTTCACCATCCCCTCTAGTCCCCCTAACCCATTGATGAAGATCCGTTTTCCTTTCTCAGTGAGATTAATGTGTCTCCCCTTGAGCAATCCTACTTACATAGCTTCTTTGCGCCTATGAATTTTAGCATGGTGATCGTTTACTTTAAAGTTAATATCTACTTATAAGTGATGGGACACCATATTTGTCTTTCTGGGTCTGGGTTACTTTGCTCAGGGTGATCTTTTCTAGTTACATCCATTTTCCTGCAAATTTCATGATAACATTGCTTTTAATAACTGAGTAAGTCTTCATCATGTAAATGTGCCACATTGTCTTTACCTGTTCTTCAGTTGAGGCACATCTGGGTTATTAATGTAGTTGAGCAAAATTCACCTTTTTATGGTGAAGAACCCTTTGAGTATAGGCCTGGGAGTGATATATCTGGGTCTTGAGGTAGAACTACTCCCAGTATCTAGAAAACCACAAATAGATCTCCAAAGTGGCTGTATGAATTTACACTCTCACCAGCAATAGAGGACTGTCAAATGTTCCATGCTTCCTTGCCAGTATGAGCTATTGATTGAAGTTTTTACATTAGCCATTCTGATAGATGTAAGATGGGACATTTTCACAGTCATATGTTACTTAAACATTGAATAGGAATGCAGCCTGAAAATATATGGTTGGGTAATTATGTCATTGGGATGTCACACTATGGCATCTACATTTAATCCACATACCATGTTATACACACAGACACACACACACACACACACACACACACATATATATATATATATTATACTTATGATATAATAGAGTCTAATGTATATGTTAGATAATATAAAGGAACACAATAACAAATAAATAACAACAATAACAAATGAAATAGAACAGATATAATAGTAAACTACAATTAAAGTGAATGTTTTCAAATTATTTCTTTATAATATTAATGTCATCAACTCCAGCAAAACAAAAAGTTTTACTTTACTTTGTGGGCCAGAAAATGTCATGGTTTCACTAACAGGATGTGGCTCAAACCTTCTTTGACTTTGTTAAAATGTTATCAAAATTAACCTTGTACTTTTTTTTTTATTTTTATTTTCTATATTCTATGTTTACATTCCAAAGGCTTTCCCCTTTCCCAGATCCCACCCACCATAGTTCCCATAGTTCCTTTCCCCCCAACTATTCCCCAATCATTCCCCCTCCCCCCTCGGTTTCTTTACTAAACTGGATGCAATCTTTACAGGCCCAGGGTCCTCTCCTTTCTTCTTCTTGGGAATCATTTGACTTGCTATTTGTGTCTTGAGTATTTAGGGCTTCTGGGCTCATTAATATCCACTTATCAGTGATTGCATTTCATGTGCATTCTTTTGTGATTGGGTTAATTCACTCAGGATGATATTTTCCAGGTCTAACCATTTACCTACAAATTGCATAAATTCATTATTTTTAATTGCTGAGTAGTATTCCATTGTATAAATATACCACATTTTCTGTATCCATTCCTCCTTTGATAGATATTTGGGCTCCTTCCAATTTCTGGCTATTATAAACAAGGCTGCTATAAACATATGGACAATATAAGTATGGTCAACACATGTACTAATATTTGGAGAGGAATAGGAGGCTACAGGTGACTTGAAAAAGGAAATGAAAAACTGAGGAGAAGAGCCCAACTGGGAAGTGAGGTCTAAACAGTAAAAGGGAAAGGAAAGCTAAATTACACTAAAGTTTCCAATAAGGCTTGAGTGAATTTTATTATTTTATATTCTCATAAAATTATACATAATATACATAAATCTGCACATCTATGCATCTATAGATTAAATGAATTTGGGCCATGGATGTTACCATGTTCCCCTCAAAAACAGAGCCTAATAAAACTCCAGTATCCGGCATGAGAAGTCTTTCTTAGAACACTTTGTCAGAGTAGTACAAGGGACCAATAAAACAAGACAGATTATACTTGTTATTCTTGGTTGACTAAGTCTCATTTACTGAATATATTGCCGTACACTTAGGACATGAGACTTGCAAGACTTGAGCTGGATTTAACTAAAAACTTCTTTCCTGTAGTCTAACACTATAGGAGACAATTCTACCCAGCTGTGATACCCAAGAACCACAATGACTGGCACCCTAAGATATTTTTGTAAAAGTACAAAAATGGTAATCAGGTGGGGGTGATAAACAACAACTATCTAATCAGTAGTAGGACCTACTCAACAAGAGGTAAACCTCTCATTACCATTCTGTTGAACCATGCTAAAAGGAAATTTATTTTCTTCTGTCCTCATTATCTTTCTCAAATAGATTTTGTTTTAATTCATAAAAATTATCTCTAATACTTCAAAACTCTTTTGTTCACAAAACTAGGGATTCTTAATGAATCATTAGAGAAGTTAAGAAGAATACAAAGTCCTTGTTTCTACACAGGCCACTCTGTTGTAGGACTCTACATAATTTATAATGCATCATGCAGAAAGGAAAAAGTACAATTAGAGATTCACTTTGCTATGGTGTCTAATTGACCTTTACAGTACATCTACACAAACACAGCTTTGCCTTGCACATAGGATCTGAGACCATGCTCTACCAGGTCTATCTAAACCCCAGCTTATTTCAGATGCTGAGTAGTGATTAGAGTGAAAATAAACAGCATTGCATTAAGACTAAACATAAAATATCCATTTAACACTTAATAATATCCATACGAATACTTTAAAAAGCATGCATTTTATATACATTTCTCTCTATGTAACTTTAAATTGCTTTATGGTAATGTGAAATACAAATGTTCTTTGCATTGTTAAATCTCTTTAAATATTCTATGATAAATACAAATAAATGCCTTGAAGAATCTTCATGCCATACTTCTAATTGCTATTTCCTTTCCTTCATGCTCCTCCTTAGCACCATTCCTGATGATGGGTTTATTTGAAATGCTTTAATTATGATGCTTTGGACAAGCCACACTGCCAAGCTTCTCATTTAGTGTTGACACAGTTATTATAAAGAATCAATTTTTCTAAAAACTGGTTCATCGATTACTTCTTCATCAAAGAACATAAAACTGTAAGGAATGTAATTAAAATCTGATAGCAACTGGTGGCAGCTGAAGTTTGATTTATGTTTTATTACAAATTAGGAGTCTTACAACCTACACTTCTGTTGCACTTCTGGTATTCACCTTTGCAGAAAAGCCAATATTTAATTTTTATTGCTTAACTAAATTACTAAATAGTTGTTTAATTCATTATTCAAGTAACAGCACTCCACTTGTGTTAATTAATAATGACTTAAGCAACATGGAATACAAACCCAGTAATCACCCTTACTTTCAATGTGTAAAATATACATCAGTTGGGAATTCTATATAAAAGCAAAAGAAAATATCCCCTTAAATAAATTCACATTTATAATATATGCATTTTCTTTTATTTGACTTCCTTCAGAGTGTTCAAGCTTCATGGATCTAATTGTTTCTGGTGATTTTTTTCCATATGTTGGTCACATTGTGGTTTGGTTTTTTGTTGTTGTTGTTGTTGTTGTTGTTTTGAATGTTTATTTTAAATCCTTTGTTGAAAAGTGAGCATTTTAAATGACAAAATCCAGATACACTGAATTTAGCTCATCTATAGAATTTTAATTGTTTATAAGGTTTAATACCTGGAAATGCCAGGAAAGAAGGCAGAACCTCTGAGACTAGAGTTAAAAACAGTTGTAAGTAGCCATGTTGGGACTGAGAATTAAACCTCAGTTCCCTGGAGAGCAACCGATGCTCTTATCCACCTCCAAACATATATTTGTATTGTTGCTGACTCTAGTAATGACAGTTCTTGTTTTAGGTTCTGTCTTATTTAGGGTTTCCATTGCTGTGAAGAGACTCCATGACCAAGACACCTTTTATAAAGGACACCATCTTTAAGTTCTAAGAATTCTTTGATTTCTTTCTTTATTTCTTCCTGGACTAAGGTATCATTGAGTAGAATATTGTTCAGCCTCCAAGCGTATGGGGATTTTCTGTTGTTTTTGTTGCTATTGAAGAACACTCTTACTCCATGGTGATCTGATAAGAGGCATGGGATTAGTTCGATCTTTTTATATTTGTTGAGATCTGTCTTGTGTCCAATTATATGGTCGATTTTGGAGAAGGTACCATGAGGGGCTGAGAAAAAGGTATAGTCTTTTGCTTTAGGGTGAAATGTTCTATATATATCTGTTAAATCCAATTGCTCCAAAGTTTCGATGAGTTTCTCCGTGTCTCTGTTTAGTTTCTGTTTTCCTGGTCGGTCCACTGTAGATAGTGGAGTACCCATGGTATACAGTCACTGATAAGTGGATATTAGCCTAGAAGCTTGGAACACCAAAGACACAAATCACATATCAAGTGATGTCTCACAAGAAGAAAGGAGTGGACACAGGTGCTAGAATGGACCAAAACATCATTGTGGGAGAGTACAAGAACAGTAAAGTGGGAGGGGGTGGATGCGGGAGCAGGGGGAGGGAAAAGGACATGTGGGACCTTTGGGGGTGGGGAACCAGAAAAAGGGAAATGAATTGTAAATATAGAATATATAGAATCAAAAAAATCAAAAAAAAATAAATCTTGCAAAAAAAAAAAAAAAAAAAAAAAAGGACACCATCTAACTGGAGCTGGCTCCCTTAGTGTTCCTGAGGTTCAGTCCATTATCATCAAGGTGGGAACATGGCAGCACTTAGGTCGACATGGAGGCAGGCATTGAACTGGAGGCCAGAGGAGCTAAGAGTTCTACATCCTGACCTGAAGGCTACTAGGAGAAGACTGGCTCCCACTTGACAAGGAGGAGAGTCTCAAAGGCTTCCTCCAACAGACTTCCTCCAACAAGGCTACACCTACTCCAACATAGTAATTCCTTCTAATACTGCCACTCCCCAGGCCAGACATATTCAAACAACCACATTACATTCCCTGGCCCCTAAAGGCTTGTTTGAACAGGAGTCTATGGGGGCCAACTTCAAAAGTCCCCATAGTTTACAGCACTCTCAATAATGTTAAAAGTCCAAAGTTTAAAGTCTTTTCTGAGATTCATTCAGTGACTTTACTGCAATCCCCTAAAAAGTCAGTACCAACTGTGATCTTTCCAAGTCCCTGACCATAGAGCCAGTCCACTGTCTAGAGCCCACGAGTCAATATACAACTGACCATTTCTTCTTCCTAACAAACTGCAATAGCATGTGTAGTTCTCTAAGCTCTGCCTACTGTAAAGATTTCCCTTCATCAGTATCTATCAGAATTGTCCCAGAAAGGGGTTATAATGCTGCAGCTGTCTACTTGCTGTATAACATGCAGAAACACCAGTAAACCAGGTCCTAGTCTTTGCTTCTTCAGTCAACTGGGCATAGGGAAAACCCTATGAGGCTATAGGTGTATGCTTGTCAGAACACAGCTTTATAAAAGGAGTAGAAACAAAACAGGAGTTTGAGCAATTTATGTAACTTTCCTGTGCTTTTAGGACATGCTTGGGACAAGCATGTATCCTAATAGTGACAATCCCTGGGCCAAGAAGATTCAAATCACCACAGATACTTTGTTTTATTATGAGTGTTTCTAAAATGTGGTCACTGATGTCTGTTTTGTTGTATGCCGATTTGTCTTAAGTGCCTAAACACAAGGCTCCCTACTTTTGTCAAGAGGATAGATATTTATGTAGAAGCATGCAGACTGCAGATTTCATTAAGGAAACATCAATATTGAATATTAAGAAATGCGTAAATCATACCTTCCAATTTCCACTAAAGCTTAGTCTTCACTTTTTAATTTCAATGTGCTGCAATTATTTAAAAAAAAAAGTGGTGGCACATGCCTTTAATCCCAGCACTTGGGAGGCAGAGACGGGCTGATTTCTGAGTTTGAGGCCAGCCTGGGCTACAGTGTAAGTTCCAAGACAGCCAGGGGTACACAGAGAAACCCTGTCTCGGAAAAAAAAAGTCAGATCTTACCAATATCTTGGAAAATATGTGAATTGGACAGTCTTATGTAAACTTGACACAAGCTAGAGTTATCTAAAGTGAGGGAATATCAATGGATAAAATGCCTTCTTAAGATCCAGCTATTAGGCATTTTCTTAATTAGTTATTAATGGGAAGACCTAGCTCATTGCAAGTGGTGCCATCCCTGGGCTGTTGTCCTGTGTAATACAAGAAGCAGGTGGAGTAAGCAATGGAGAGCAAGCCAGTAAGCAGCATCTCTCCAAGGCCTTTTATATCATTTCCTGTCTCCAGCTTCCTGCTCTGTGTGAGTTCTGATCCGAACTTCCTTTGATAATGAATAGTGATATGGAATAAAAAAATACTGTTTTTCTCTAGAATTTTAATAATGGAGTAAAGTATATATTTTTAAAAATGATGGTGGGTGGGAACTGGGAAAGGGGAAAGCCTTTGGAATGTAAACATAGAATATAGAAAAGAAAAAAAAAGAAAAAAAAAGGTCACATGCATTCCCTCTCAAAAAAAATGTATACTAGTCATTTGACTGCAAAATATCAATGCAATATAATTGATGGACAATAGAAATACACGAGGGGAAAGGGAAAATGTTAATTGAAAATTATTTTATTTTTGCGGTTAGCAGTGAGTTCAAAGATGAAGAAAATATTCTGAACCTTTGCTCTCACTTTATTTTCTTTCTATAATGTGTTCCTTTGCTGAACTGTATAATCATGTAATTTTAACATGTAACTTTCACATTCTTAAGAAATCTAACATTCTGCTCTTAGATTCTGTTTCTTTCTTCTGCTCACTGAGCTGCTTTGACTGACCTCAGCTTCCTGGAAGTGGAGAAGAACCCCAAGCACAGAGCATTTTCTCAACAGCACAGTGTGAAAAACAGAGTGTGTCCCTTTACATTTTATTCTCTATCAGTTTCATTTAATCTCCCCACCTTCTTGGCACGAGAAGAAAACAAACTGTATCTAGTCATCCCTCAAAACTGTAAGTTACAGCTTTATTTGTCTCCCTTAGGCAGGAATTAAAGCTAAAAATGGTGTGAGCCAATGTCTCTGCATCCGTGACACAGGTGCCTTGTTGACACTTTAGTCTCCTTACCACAATTCCCACATGTGTTCACTGCTACCCTTAGGTTTCAGAGAAGGCACCGAACATCAAGGGCTTTGTAACTAATGAGGGATGGAGACAGAATCACACAATTTTCTGTGTATCTTGTCTATTTCCCTACTCTTTATTTCAACTCGCATATACCCTCAGCACACTAAACTAGAGTAAGCTTTATTTGACCACGTGGTCATGAAGAAAGAAATAACTTCATGTTTAGTAAGGAATTTCTTCAATAAGCTAATACAGCTATGGATAAACTGTTCAACCTCCCAGAATCAAATTATTTAATAAATGATATGTAATATTCATAATGCCAGACAGGAAAGTAGAATATTATACTTCCTGTTTTCTACTAAGCAACTTACATTGCTTGCCTCTAATATATTTTAGGTAACACTTTATTATATTATTTTTATTATTATTATATTATATCATTAGATAACAGTGGCAGTAGATAGTAGCACTTAAATGGTTTTGTATTTATTTTGCAAAAAAAATTTAGAGAATAATATACAATTTTTTGAATTTCACATTAAAGTTACCTTCACTTTATAAAACAATTATAAGGTAAAGAAAGAATACTCTGGACCTTAACATATACCTTATCAAACAGGGGTACCCTTAACAAATAAGGATATAAGAAGAAACTTTAGCAATTCACAAAATACTGTCAAAAACAATACAATCAAAGATGGATTTGTGTTGACTCAGAGTTTCCCTAGTAAGAAAATCATTACAACACATGCATGAATCAGCAATACTGAATTGATGGAGAAGAAGTAGAAAGAAAAATTGGAGCTCAGCTTGCTTTCTGCCTGGCTGACCAGTGCCCTAGCCAATTGGAAGGTGCCACTAATCACAGTTAAATGTGTCTACTAGGTTCACTTATTCCCATCTAGACTATTTCTTATCCCTACGACCAGAAATGTGATTTGAAATCCCCTGATGTTGAAGTCAATATTAACCAACACAAATCACTTCTGTTACATGTCATCGTGTAAATGGAAATTAAAATAGCAACCAGATTTATTAGACAGACCATGGTCCAGAACTGACAGCACCAAGTCGCATACAGTTTGTGTAAAAACAGAAATTCTCATTCACTTATTGCAGAAATCTAAAATGGTAGGGTGACCTTGGAAGACACATTGTAGTTATTGCACAGTCAATCATATATTTGCCACACGTTCCTCGATCTCAGGAAAGGATGAGAAAGCCTACTTCTATAAGAGCCTGAAGACACATTTAAGTTTAGTTCACTCACAGTGACCGAAACTTGAAACCAACCACAAGGTTATAGATATACTGAATGCTATTTGGTATTAACAGAGAGAGTGGCACCCAAATACAGAGAAGACATAGAAAAAATTTAATGCATATTAGTTAAGTCCTTTTCTAAAGAGGCCTTATAATTTTACCTACATGAAATTTTAGAAAAGGCTCTATGCTTTATGTCTTAGTTAAGGTTTCTATTTACACGATGAAAAACCATACCAAAGCAAGTTGAGCAGGAAAAGGTCTATTCAGTCTGGGCTTCCATATCACAGTTTATCATCAAGGCAAGTCAGGGCAGGAACTCAAGCAGAGTAGGAACCTGAAGGCAAAGACTACCTAAAGCAGAGTCCATGGAGTGGTACTGCTTCCTGGCTTGTTCAGCTTGGCTTGATCAGCCTGCTTTCTTACAGAACCCAGGACTATGAACTTATAGATGACACCACGTATAATGAGCTGGCCACAGCAATCACTAATTTGTTTTTAAAATGCCCTACAGGTTTGCCCACATCCTGATGTTACGGAGTTATTTTCTCAGTCGAGGCTTCCTGCTCTCTGTTGCATGCAATTTTATAATCCATGCTAGCTCTTTCTTGAGAGCTCTGTAGTAGCTCTTTCAACATCTCACAGCTAGCTCCACCAGCCTCTAACAACCAAGGGTCTCACTCAGCTCCCATGGCTAGCTCTCCTGGTCTCCACTTGCTCCTTGCCCAGAGCTGGAAATGGCTTTCTCACCAGCTCCCATGACTGACTTGTCAAGCTGCCTAATGTCCTTTTCTCCTGGGAATGCCTGGAGCTACTGCTTGCTTTCCACCAACCGACAGCTCCAGCAAAGCCAACCTCAGCCAATGACTACTCGGTGGTTACGACCTCTCTCTTGCCTACCTGAATCATCAAGAATAGAAAACACCAGGCATTCTTAATATTTTAAAATCTGCCATATAACTCTAAACCCTGTGCTTGAAATCTATTGTCCTAAACTTATCAGCATTTTTATAGTGGAATTCATCTGAGGGCCACCAACAGATTTATAGCCCACAGACCTGCATGGAATCCATCTTCTCCATGCTACAAGACTGGCTGAAAAACTCTTTTTCTAACTCGTCTCCTTCTCTTCCTCCTGTGTCCTGGAAAACCCACCTCTTTATCTTCATGTAACGATTAGCTTCCGTTGTCTCTGTTTACTCAATTAAATAATTAGGGAATCTCCCCCTACACCTCTCTAGCTGTCTCGTGTTAACATAAAACTATCCAGTACACTGTGGGATTCTAGCAAAATAAATCAGTGAAAATATTAGAAGTATTGATAGTTATCTGTAATTGGCAATAACTCCATAGGATTTGAGGGAAGAGAAAATTCCTTTTTAATGATCGGTGTTTAATCAAATGTATAGAATGTGTAGCATCAAAAACTAAGCCTACAAAATCTACTCACTGAGATGATGATGACATCAATAACATGCACTGCTACGGTAGAGATGTTATTTACTATTAAGGGATGTGAATCTTTGGATTCAGGGTTAAATGGAAAATGTCAGTGTCCCTTAATTTTGCTGGAAAATTGAAGGCACTATAAAAATAAGACTAAAGAAAAATTTCAAGATCTCTTTTCTAGGTTGCACCTTTTATACTCATCATCAGTTTGTGAGTTTTTGCTATACTATGTCTTTATAAGTGGTTCACGGTGTTAAAATTGTACTATAGCCTCGGACCTGTTAAAAAGAGATGCACATTTGGGGCTTTATATATATTTCTGGTAATACTGAATATTTTAAGGTACTTATTATGTTTCTCACCTCAGTATTTTTATTACAATATGGGTTTAGTTTTATTGTTTACTAATTTTGAACATTCTCATTGTGCATCTGGTTAGAATTTATTTTCTAGGTACATGTACCCCAATAGATTTAAATAATGGTGCTAGGCTGGATAAAAATACAATATCAATGGAGTGGTTTTGGAAGTAGATGTTATAAATATGATATCTAAGACAAATATTTAATTACTAGATACTATATTCAGAATTCTGCAAATTACTTGCTTGTACCATGATCATGAAAATGGCTGTGACTTCTATAATTTGCTCAAGATGCCAGGTATTTGGAATTTTGACATTTAGGTCTATAATCTATTGCAATTTATGCATATTAATGTTTCAATGTAAATATTGATAGTCTTTTTTCCCCATCCTGACTACTATTTGTTTAAAAAGTTGTCTTTGTTCATCTCATGAGCAAAAAAAAAAAAAAGCTCGATATAGATTAGGTCTATTTTAGGGATTTATTCTCTGTCATCAATTGTCTTATTGAAACTTTCCTATATTATTTTAATATAATGTACAAAACTGGTCGGATAGGTCTTTAAAGATTTTTTCTTAATCAGTTGTTCTTTGTACTTTAAATCATTCATGTTTTCATGTAAATGTTTGAAAATAGATTTATGAATATTTTTGTAAAAAGGGATTTTGAATATAATAGTTTTGAATTAGTTGTCAAAACGATTTGAGACACAGGATAGAATGTTCCATTCTATGAACATAGTAAACCATTAATAATTTTAACTTTTAAATTTTCTTTTTTTTATGTGTATCTTCTTTTTTTTCATTACTTTTCTTTTTTTTTAATCTTTATTTTCTATATTCTATGTTTACATTCCAAAGGCTTTCCCCTTTCCCAGTTCCCCCCCCACCATACGTCCCATAATTCCTCTCCCCCCAACTATTCCCCAATCATTCCCCCTCCCCCCATGGTTTCTCTGTTCTGGGTCTACAAAACTGGATCCAATCTTTACATGCCCAGGGTCCTCTCCTTTCTTCTTCTTGGGAATCATTTGACTTGCTAATTGTGCCTTGAGTATTTAGGGCTTCTGGGCTCATATATAGTATAGACATTTTGGACATAAACAATTAAGCTATTTCTTAACTTGATTCACCAATTTAATTAAATTAATTTAGTTAAATTAATCTACTTTTGATTTCATATTGTAAAATTTTCTTCGCAATTTCAGTTATGACTAAAATACATATATTTTTCAGCACTTTTTAATGTATTGTTTTCTACTCTCTGATATGATTTTAAACTTTGGATTAGACTTTTAAGTAAATTGTGGGTTTATTTATAGACTCAGGAGATATACAGATTTAAAGTTGTCTTTAGTAATTTCAGACATTATTCAACATTGACCTGCCTCGGATTCCACCTCATGAGAAATGTCAATGGGCTGAATCAGAAAAACCAAATATTTAATTTTGTTATTTTGTCTTCCTTGATTGGTAGGATACATGCATATGATCAATGCTAAGTGAATTAGTTTGAACCACCCAGGATTTTAATTTGAAGCAATTTTTCAAGAAGTACAAAAGGGTATGAGAAATGGCTAATTAATATTGCCCAAAGGGATAGTATCAGACACATTAAGTTCGAAGAGCAAACTATCTACAAAAACCAGCAATCAGAGCAATGCTACCTGCTGACAGAGCTGGTTAGAGTTCTAGGCCACACTGATCTCCCCATGTGTGCTCCATGAGGGATGCATGGGCCCTTGGCCCTCTTTGCTTAATTTATTTCATAACTCTTATCTATTATCTGTGGTTTCTATATTTATTTTATACTGTTACTTAATCCTTGTCTTCATGGTACCTGATCAAAATCTCAATGACAGCAGTAAAGGGTCTGGCATGGTGCTTACCTCAGCATAACTTAATAGAAAAAATATTAGATGTCTTTCATTTCTAAAAAGCTATATTTTATTCTGAAAAATTCACTACATTGATACATTTAATTAGAATGTCTAATTTAGACAATGTATATCATGTGCCATTTAACAGAAAAATTAATCCTCACCTACTCAGAATAATATTGCCCCTAATTGTAGTGGGTCTAAAGGGATTTTCAAACGTCTAAAAATGTGTAATTTTATGAGGACAACATTACTTACACCACAAAAATATGTAAATACACAGTAATATCTCTAAAAGAATGTTGCCAGTGCCTGAAAGGCATTCCTGAGAGGCTGCCATACATGGTTTGGTGCCAGAATAGTTATCTAGCACTCAGGGGGACATGCGTTTGATTTCTAGAACATCAAAAGATGAAATAAAGAATTTTAATCTGAATGTTACCAGATAGGATAAAAAAAAATGTGAAGGGCATAATTTGTTCAATCACATTCCCAGAGTATTTATGTAAAATTCTAATAATTAAAATGTTTCTAAAATTTTCTATTGTCTGAAATTAACATTTTAAATTTCTTGCTTTTACTTTAGCCTTCTGTTTATTTGAAAGAGTTATGTGTTTCATTATTGATAATCGCTTTTATTATATACAGTTTATATGAAGTGAAGTTTTACTATGATAATTTCATGAGTATTTCTTTGATCATATTCATCCCATGTCTCCCTCCTATTACATGTAACCTCTTCTCAAAGTTTTCTTTATTTTCCAAAGCTGTACCCTTTCATATATATGTATGTATATGTGCATGTGTTTTGATTAATCTTGACTAGATTCAAAATAATGCAAAACATAATGCTGTCTCTATTAACACAGCAAAGTTTAATTGAAGAAGAAAGATAAGAAAGACTCATACTCAGTGTGGATAGCACCATTGCCTTGGCTTTGCTCCCAACATAAATGCTTACTAAACCTGTAGCCTCAGCGTGACCGGCTGCTTCACACTGCTGCTACTATGCCTTCTACTCCAAACTGAACTGCACCCTCAGCCTGTGAGCAAAAATAATCCCTTTCATCCTTCTAGTGCTTGGTCAAGATTTTTCACTACTGTTGAGAAAATTAACAGGTGTGTCGGTCTGCATTTCTGCCTCTTCACTGGGATGTAAGAGCGACTGTTCAGGGTGAGTAAAATGCTGTCTAGGATAGGGGTCTCAGTAAGCAAGAAACAGTGAGGGCTGGGACAGAGGCTAAGCCTGTGGTCCTGTATACCCAGATACAGCAGGCGATCTGAAAGAGTTGAAAACAGGAGTCAGCAATCCAAGATGAGGCCAAGACAGGGATAGAATCCAGCTTAGCTTTCTCAGTGAGTACCAAAGTAGAGAGGGGCTGGAAGAGAGGCCATCTGGAGACTTAGGCCCCGCTCTGTATGGGGAAACGCCTCCCCGACCTTCCGGGTTCTTGATGAAGGAGATAATCTTACTTTTCCACACTTTTATTCATGGAGGATGAGGATGCATATGTCATATATAGGGTGAGCCTGAGATTAAATACCTTTTGCAGGAAGAAATACCCAGGCTAAGCACTGTAATGAATAAGAGTACAAAGACTTTCCTGTCTCAGTCTTTACTGTAGAAGAAAGAGAGAAATGAAAGTGGGGTCTTGTTTTAAAGAAATGAAAGGATGATCAATTTTCATTAATCAATAGATGTAATATAGCACATAGATTCAAAGATAAAAATATGTTCATCTAAACAGATACAGAACTTTGAAAAAGTTCTTTTTTTGTTTGTTTGTTTTTGTTTTGTTTTGTTTTCTTTCAAGACAGGGTTTCTCTGTGTAGCTCTGGCTGTCCTGGAACTCACTCTGTAGATCAGGCTGGCCTCGAACTCAGAAATCTACCTGCCTCTGCCTCCCAAGTGCTGGGATTAAAGGTATGTGCCACCACTGCCCAGTGACAAAGTTTAATATCTTTTCATTATAAAAGTCTTAAAAAACAGGGAAGTGGGAAAGGGTGGATGGGGGAACACTGGGAATGAAAGGGCATGGGGGACCTTTGGGGGGCAGGGAACCAGAAAAAGGGAAATGAAATGTAAATAGAGAATATATCCAATAAAAAAAGAGGAAAAAAAGTCTTAAAGAAAGTAGAAATAGTGAAAACATATTCCAATATAATAAATATTTTATATGACAAATCTACATAAATATTATACAAATGTGGGGAAATTGAAATAAAATCTTCTACAAACCTTTTATTGTATGTACATCTTTTTGGTATGTAATTTCCTTTTATGCTTATGGTATCTTCTATCACATGTAGGGGTGAAGCAGATAACACTAAGAAATAAATAATCCGATAAAAATTCAAGTGTAACAATGTTGTTAAAAAAGCAACTGGATATTGCATTTTCATTATCAGAGGAATTAGAAAGCAAAGGAGCTAGAATAACGATGGGATAAATAGGGAGCTCAAAGACTCTTAGAGCTAGAATTAGTAATTAGGATGTAAAAGAAGACAAGTGAAGAAAGGGGGCAGTTGAGAAAAGTAACAGAGAAAGGAAAATCTAACAATGAAATAGATGAGAGAATAGGAAAGAATAGATCAAAAACTCATAAAAATTTATTAAATAATATAAATATGGAAACAAATCTTAAAAACTACTATAAACTAGGTGTAGGTATGTGTGATGTGGTAAAAAGATATTAATGAGAGAGGTGGAATGAGATGGAAGGAGAACAAAGAGGGGTATGTAAGAGGCTTTAGTAAGGCAGGAAAGAGAAGAAGGAATAAAAGGAACAAGTCATAAAAAAGAAATTAAGAACCCATTTTATTTAACCCATTATATTTAATTTTTGGGGGGGAGAATGGTTTGAGACAGGGTTTCTCTGTGTAGCCCTGGCTGTCTTGGAACTCACCCTGTAGACCAGGCTGGCCTCGAACTCAGAAATCCACCTATTTCTGCCTCCCAGATGCTGGGATTAAAGATACGTGCCACCACTGCCCGGCTCATCTTTTATTTCTTAAATTTACAAATAAAATGTTGCTTTATCATAAACAAATATACATCCATTTATCATAAAATAAATAAATTGTAACTTGTAAAGAGTAGATATCTCTTTTTTCCACGAAAATATTTCTTTTCCTTTATTGGATATTTTCTTTTACTATCATCATGATCATCATCATTATTATTATTATCATATTTGCTTTATTTACATTTCAAATGTTAACCCCTTTCCTCCTTACCCCTCTGAAAACCCCCTATCCCATCCTCCCTCTCCTGGATCACCCCCTCCCAATATCCTGTCTTGCATTCCCCTATTCTGGGGAATTGAGCCTTCATATGACCAATGACCTCTCCTTTCACTGATGTCTGAAATGGTCATCTGAAATGGTCATCTTCTGATACATATGTAGCTAGAGCCATGTGTATTTGGTTGGTGGTTTAGTTCCTGGGAGCTCTGGGGTTACTGGTTGGTACATATTATTGTTCCTCCTGCAGGGCTGCAAACCTTTTCAGCTTCTTGGCTCCTCTCTCTAGCGGCTCCATTGGGGATCCTATGCTCATTCTATTAGTTCAATGTTAGCCATGGGAGTTTTGATCCACTTTCCAATAAGAATCAAAGTATCCACACTTTGGTCTTCCTTCATCTTGAGCTTCATGTAGTCTCTGAGTTGTATCTTGCATATTCTGAGCATTTGGGCTAATATTCACCTATCAGTGAATATAAACCATGTGTGTTCTGTTGTGATTGGGTTATCTCACTCAGCATGATATTTTCTAGCTCTATGCATTTGCCTAAGAATTTCATGAACTCATTGTTTTTAATCACTGAGTAGTATTCCATTGTGTAAATGTACCACATTTTCTGTATCTATTCCTTTGTCAGGGATATCTGGGTTTTTTTCCAGCTTCTGGCTATTATAAATAAGGCTGCTATGAACATAGTGCAGCATGTGTCCTTATTACATGTTGGAGCATCTTCTGGGTATATGCCCAGGAGTGGTATAGCTGGGTCCACAGGTAGTATTAAGTCCAAATTTCTGAGGAACCACCAAACAGATTTCCAGAGTGGTTTTACCAGCTTGCAATCCCACAAGCAGTAGAGGAGTGTTCCTCTTTCTCCACATCCTCTCCAGCATTTGCTGTGCCCTGAGTTTTTGATCTTGTACATTCTGACTGGTGAGAGGTGGAATCTCAAGGTTGTTTTGTTTTGCATTTCCCTGATGGTTAAGGATGTTGAACATTTCTTTAGGTGTTTCTCAGTCTTCTTGTATTCATCAGTTGATAATTCTTTGTCTAGCACTGTACCCTATTTTAATAGGGTTATTTGGCTCTCTAGCACCTAACTTCTTGAGTTCTTTGTAAATACTGGATATCAGCCCAGTATATGGGATTGGTCAAGATCTTTTCCTAAACTGTTGGTAGCAGCTTTGTCCTATTCACTGTGTCCTTTGCATCACAGAAACTTTGCAATTTTATGAGGTACCATTTGTCAATTCTTGGTCTTAGAGTATTAGCTATTGTTGTTCTATTCAAGAAATTTCCCCCTGTGCCCATGTGTTCCAGATTCTTCCCCACTTTCTCTTCTATTAGATTCAGTGTATCTGGTTTTAGGTGGAGGTCTTTGATCCACTTGGACTTGAGCTTTGTACAGCGAGATAATAATGGATCAATTTGCATCCTTCTTACATTTCAAATGTTATGCCCCTTCATGTTTTCTCCTCCAAAAACTCCTATCCCATCTCTCTTCCTGCTGCTTCTATGAGGGTAGTCCCCTACCTACCCACACACTCCCACCTCCCTGCCCTGTCATTCCCCTATATAGGGGCATTGAGGCTTCACAGGACCAAGGGCCTCTCCTTCCATTGATGCCTAACCAGGTCATCCTCTGCTACATATGCAACTGGAGCAATGGGTCTCTCCATGTGTATTCTTTGGCTGGTGATTTAGTTCCTGGGAGCTCTGGAGTGACTGGTTGTTTGATATTGTTGTTCTTTCTATGGGGTTGCAGACCCCTTAAGCTCCTTCAGTCCTTTCTCTAACTCCTCTCTTGAGGACCCCTTTGCTGAGACCTCAAAGGCCAGCTGTTCCTTAGCCCTTAGACATAACTTTGAGAAAGAAAGATAACTATGCTTCTCTGGAATTCAACCAGGTTAAACATGTTTAAAATGCAAGCAATACTTATTCTGTCTATATTAACTATTGTGTTAAAATCCAGACAGAAGCGCTCCTTAAGCTGTTTTATCCCAGTGTTTGTGATGCTGTTACTTAACATAAAACACCAAGCCAGTGTTCTCCTATTTTCCTCTGCTGTGTCAGCATCTAAGGTTAAGGAAGGACCATTGTTCATGGCTCTAAAGGTGTTTACTCCTTAACCATTAGTTCTGACCTTCCTAATGTTATGACCCTTTCATACAATGTTTATGTCGTGGTGATCCTCTACCACATAATAATTTCGTTGGTAATCCATAGGTCTAATTTTGCTATTGTTACAAATCATAATGTAAATATCTCATATACTACAGGTTGAAAACTACTGTCTCTACTCTGCAGTTCCACCTTTAGCCACCTAATAGACAAGTGGGACCTCATAAAATTACAAAGTTTCTGTAAGGCAAAAGACACTGTTAAAAGGATGGATTTTCATATCTAACCTGATGTTCACGCTGCTTTATTTTTTGGGAACTCCAGTCTTTGTCTAATATATTCACAGCTGAGTTTCCAGCTAGATCAGCTTCTTTCCTGGTCATGATGATTATCTGGGTAGCACTTGCTTTGGCAGTGTTGGCACAGGGAGCTTTGAGTTTTGGAGATAAAATAATGTTGATATTTTTATTCTCTAGTAAAGTGATTGCTATATAGCTTGTTTCTGAGTCAACTCCCTGCTTAGCCTGAGCCCTAGCTGTAGAACAACAAACACGTGGACATTCTCTCTCTCTACTGCAGCTTAAAGATCTCCTGTATAAGATGTGGATTATTTATTATGTTCTTGTTACTGAACCTTTCTTTATCTCTTCTGTTCACAGTTCCACAGCAATGGACAGATTCTCTGTTTCTTTTTTTTTTTTTTCATTTTTCAATACTTTTTTTATTGGATATTTTCTTTATTTACATTTAAAATGTTATCCCCTTTCCCAGTTTCCCCTCCAAAAACTCCCTATCCCATGCTCCATCCCCCTGCTGCTATGAAGGACTTCCCTCTGTTTCTTGTCACTTTATTCATAACCAGGGGATTGTATCACACGCGTCTCTTGGACACCGTAATTTCACGCAGCCAAGCTGTAATCCCGGCGGAAGCTGTGTGATATTTACTGGGAAAAGTCTTGTATGGCAGGGCTGTCCAAGATGAATGTCGCTGTGGGCCTCCTTGGCCGGAGATAGGGCTGAGCTGAATTTCTCATGGCAAGCTTTGTCTGTGTGACCCTTTTTCTGACTTGTTCCTTTACTTACAAGATGTCCCTGCTAGCTGGAGGTGCGAGCATCCAGGCGTGATGGTTCACTGAGAGTTTATTCTTTGAGCTACAGCACTGGCCATGATTTATCTTCTAGAGATCCATTGCTTTGCTTTTGATCAGCTGTACAGTTATTACCTAGATACATTAAAGAATTAACCTCCCAACAATATATATTATTTGTATAGTTAGGTGGCTTTGACACTGTGACATGGAAAGCATCAGTTAAGTAAAGTTTCAAAGTAAGCCTGAGGGAGTCTTACAAGAAGAAAGCAAGATATTAAACAAAGACTACACTAACAATACACCTAGTGCTGTAACATAGTGTTTCCAAGGACTCTTGAACTACTAGTTTATCATTAACTACAGAGGGACGCAATGACTTTGTATGTATTCTCTAAAGTTCATACCTGATTGATTTTGTATTTCCTTGTGCCAGATACTCATGGTAACCATTCTTTGTAAACATTTCACTGGATACATTTTTTCTTCAGTAATGTAATACCAACTTGTGTGTATAAAAGTTCCTGCCTCAGAACAGTAAAGTGCATTCAGACGCATTCAGATCTTGTGTGTGTCTGTCTGTCATTTCACGCCGCGACCAGTGCCTTCCTGCATACCAAAGACCCTGATTCCCCCACGTGTGTCCCGACTGTGTCGGTCCGTGGCAGGATTGGTTCAGTCGTAACTCTTATAGTTAATACATGTGGTCTCTCTTGGTCTTTCTGGATCTTTTGGATTTCTTATTATATTTTAATAAATCCTCACTTGCCTTTCCAAACTTTTCAAGTCTCCCTGCAGGCATATATCCAATCCCCAGGACCCCAAAATGATGGAGAAGTCCATCATGGGTAACAGGACTCTTTTTGTCTCAACTTTGCCTCTGGGAACCTTCTGGAGCTTTCTTTGAGGTTGTTTCTTTTAGCATTTCCTACAGCCCAGGCCTTCAAATGATCGAATATAAATTGATAGCACTCTTAATTCTTTCTCTATAAGCAGTTCTGATACATCTGAACCCTCCTTTTTTTTATTAAACACGTTCTATTTCTTTCAGAGTGACCTGAAAATGATTATGTAGTCCAGCTTCATCCTCCTATTTAGCGAGATTATAGCACTAGTCAAGAAACGTGGATCTGAAGCTCACCTTTTCATTATGTCTTGTGTGAAGTTAACAGATCATTTCTCTGTTCTTTATCCTATACATTTTAACATCATATATACTTTAGAACATGTGGCTGTGTTGTACAATACAGTTGTGAAAATACAGTTGAGCAAAAATTTTTGTAATTTTTACAAGACCTAAAAATATTCTTTACCCACTCTTCGATTCATTATATGATAGCTGTTTTATTAAACATTCTCTTTTATGTAAGTGCAGCTTTTACTCTCTAGACTGTTTCTCTGGCTTAGAATATAACTTGTATCCTGACTTCTGAAGGGGCCAGAAATGAGATCTGTGATGTGAGGAAGTAGTCCCAAGCTCAAATATATCTATTAGATTTACCACAGGTTGATGAATAAGACTACTCATTTAAAATCAAAAATACATCTTTACTGTTGATAACTTATGTTAGAGAAATCAAACATTTAAATTTGAGGACTACCCAGATTGTTGAGTGTGTAAAAGTCTGATGACCTGAGTTATATGTCAGAGTAGAAGGAAAGACCCGACTACCCTGTCCTCTGCTTATGTGCAACAGCCTGTGTCCACACAAAATGTGCTCACAGAGATATATGAAAAAGAATAATGTAATTGAAATAACTAAAAGTGAACCTCAGTGTTGACATTTGAACCATGAAGTGTTGGTACAATGGGTAATGTTCACTTGGATTACTTCAGATTATACCTGAAGCAATTGGGTCATGTTGATGTACATGAAAGCTATTTGCTAAACTAAATAGCATTTCAAGTTCTCCTTTCAATGAAAGCACTCTCCACTGTGTCTGATAACCATCCTTTTCTTGTCAGTAACACCATTCTAAATTGTTTCCTCTTTGAAGAAAAGCTAGAAATAAGAACTCATGTTTCTGAATATTTAAATGCTACTGTAAGTTACTTTGCTTACAAAATTATATTTCTTCTTATATTCAAAAACCCCATCTTTTCATAATATTTCACAAGCGATAGCTTGTTTCTTAAAAATGAGAACATGAAATTATGTAAACTGTGGTGTCATAGACAATAGCATCCATTTAACAGAACAACTCCCAGAGGAAGCATCTATAAAAACCTCTCAGACTTACAGCACAGGCAGTGCCTAGGAAGAGGGAGCAGACAGATATTACAAGACAGAGATCACAGAATTTGCTATGAGACCATGCTCTTAGTAACACCAAGTGCTCAGAATGTTTCTCCAAGCTAACTGTCCAAATATAAGCTGAGTAAAGGAAACAATAGACATGGTAAAGAGAACAGTGGAAAGACTGAGGCACTAACCCTACACAGATCACCAGAGGAAACCAAGGCTTGATGAGAGCAGGTGAAATATTTCTCCCCAGGAAGATCACACCATTTCACTATCCACTCTTAAATAGTAAACCCTGCCATACACAGACTGAGCAGGTTGAATTTATATGTTTAGTTATGCATATGCATATATGCATATGAAAACAATCAATGAAAAATGTTTATGAAATGAAAGCAAGTGAGGAGGAGTATATGGGAGGGTTTGGAAGAAGGAAATAGGAGGAAATGATGTAATTGTATGCTTATTTTCAAAAACAATATTTAAATAGACAGAAAAAGAGAATAGCTGTTATAAGTAATTAATAACAGAAAGTGATAATTTTAAACGTTGCTTATTTAATTAAAAATACTAAATTTATTTCAACATCCACTATGAACTTTAATTTACTTCAGAATAGTTTTAGAGGATATATACATACATATATATAATTTCTTTATATTGAAAGATATTAATGCCAAAAAACATTATGAAGTTTATGATGGCAGAAAAGAAATAATTTATAAATTTAATCTATTTTTAATGCCCTAAAATGTACTGAAGTCACTTATCAGGTATAAAAAGCTACATTTACTTGTTTTTATTCTGGAAATTTTAAATGTGTCACTGTCTAATTATTTCAAGTTAATTGGTATTTTATTTTGGGAACTGGTAGAAAAAGTATTTGATTGTGATGAATAAAGATGGATGGGAATATAATTTCTCTACTTATTCTCTTTAAAAGAAAGCTTGTCTTCTGGATCATAATGTTAACACTGTATAAAATTATAAAATTATATTATTTGCAAAAGTAAGTGGCTAGGAAAACTCACAAAACCACACCAGGAATTTGCAGGGGGCAAAATTCAGGGAAACAGAAAAATAATGAGAGGGTTCAGTGAGTGTTCATAATTCTGTATCTTTGTTCACCAAATAGTCATTAAACATTTTTGTAATGTACACTGTGCCAGGCAATAAGATTCCAATTTAATCACAGGAATTATAAAATCTGATCTACACGGGGACAACTGGTCTAATGAAGCGTTGGTTTAAAAGAAACATAGCCAGACTCTTTCGTGGAAGACAAACTGGAATGCCAAAGTTCTCTGGATGAGCCCCAGTCTCTTCAATGTAAGAATTTTGATATGTATTAGTGTCAATTTTACCAAATACCATTAATTTATAAAGATGAAGGATCCTAGAATTTATGTCATGGACAAATTTGAAACCTAGTCATGAACTCTGCATTTTATTTATGTAAATATATTTGAAACAATACTTCCTTAGGTTTTGTGTGTGCTTCTGTGTCCATATCATGTTTCCTTCATTAATATATACTTAGGGTACATTTTGAGGCCATACAATGTGATGACTGCCTTCAGATTTTCTCTGTGATTTCTTTTCTTGGTCCATTCATATCATATGAATTATAGAACTGGTAGTTTCCTAAGTCTTCAAAGAATATCATTTTTAATGGAAATTTCATTGAATGTATGTTGCTTTGGGTAGTATGGATATTTGAACAATGCTAATTCTTTTGATCTAATTCACATACTTTAAGCGTCTTATGGTCACTTGATAAAGGAGCTACAACCATCCAGTGGGAAAAAGATAGCCTTTTCAACAAATGGTGCTGGTTCAACTGGAGGTCAACATGCAGAAGAATGTGAATTGACCCACTCTTATCTCCTTGTACTAAGATCAACTCCAAGTGGATCAAGGATCTCCACATAAAACCAGACACACTGAAACTATTAGAAAAGAAACTTGGAAAGACCCTGGAGGACATGGGCACAGGGGAAAAGTTCCTGAACAGAACACCAATAGCTTATGCTCTAAGATCAAGAATTGACAAATGAGACCTCATAAAATTGCAAAGTTTCTGTAAGGAAAAGGACATTGTCAGAAGGACAAAAAGGCAACCAACAAATTGGGAAAAGATCTTCACCAACTGTCACAGATCTGTCACATCTGACAGAGGGCTAATATCCAATATATACAAAGAACTCAAGAAGTTAGACCCCAAAGAACCAAATAACCCTATCAAAAGTGGGGTACAGAGCTAAACAAAGAATTTTCACCAGAAGAAATTTGGATGGCCGAGAAACACCTTAAGAGATGTTCAACATCATTAGTAATCAAGGAAATGCAAATCAAAACAAGCCTGAGATTCCACCTCACAGCAGTCAGAATGGCTAAGATTAAAAACTCAAGAGACAACAGGTGCTGGAGAGGATGTGGAGAAAGAGGAACACTCCTCCACTATTGGTGGGATTGCAAGATGGTAATGCTCTGGAAATCAGTCTGGTGGTTCCTCAGAAAATTTGGCATGACACTTCCAGAGGACCCTGTCATACCACTCCTAGGCATATATCCAGAGGATTCACCTGTATACAATAAAGACACATGCTCCACTATGTTCATAGCAGCCTTGTTTATAATAGCCAGAAGTTGGAAGGAGCCCAGATGTCCCTCAGAGGAGGAATGGATACAGAATATATATATATATATAGTGGAATACTACTCAGCAAATAAAAATGATGAATTCATGCAATTTGTACGCAAATGGTTAGATCTGGAAAATATCATCCTAAGCGAGTTAACCCAATCACAAAAGAATACACATGAAATGCAATCACTGATAAGTGGATATTAATGAGCCCAGAAACCCTAAACACTCAAGGCACAATTAGCAAGTCAAAGGATTCCCAAGAAGAAGAAAGGAGAGGATCCTGGGCCTGAAAAGATTGGATCCAGTTTTGTAGGAGAGTACCAGAACAGAGAAATGGTGTGTGTGTGTGTGTGGGGGGGGTGATTGGGGAATAGTTGGGGCGAGAGGACTTATGGGACATAAGGTGGGGGGACTGGGAAAGGGGAAAGCCTTTGGAATGTAAACAAAGAATATAGAATAAAAAATGAAAAAAAAAAGAAATAATCACTCTACATATCTATAAAACAAGTTAGATAATGTTACTTACCTTTTAGGCATTAAGATTACTTTCATTTGATGCCGAAGTGTTCATTGAGATATTGCTGTGTCTCCTAGGTTGATGCCTAACCCTGAATGCATACTGAAGAAATTCTTAGAGTAACAATATTGCTCATGTGAGTATTTTTTTACAGCACATGAAGTGAACTGAGAGGTAGGTGGGTAATAGGAGAAATGATCAGGTAACTTAAAGAATACAGAGTCCTGCGGAAGGAATGTCTGTGGTGATACTGTTACCTGTGAGTGTCATGTATCACAACATCAGCTTTTATTTCACAAAAAGATCAGATGTTATGTTTCTAACATACCCTTTATTTATTTCTAAATATGGGGCTTCTATCATTTGACAATAATTATATAGATTAACATTTACAATAGATCGGGGCCCATATCGATTTAAGGAGCAAACTCGGTATCTGTTCAAAAGGCACATAAAGTGCTATCATGTAATAAGGGAGCACCTGTGAGAAAAACTGGCAGATAGAATCCAGCCTTCAAGTGCTCACCTAACCTTGGATGGCCAGTGCAGTGCCACTCCTATTTTCTCGCAATTCAAAGTGGGACACAATTTGCAAACCAAAAGCAAGTTCAACAGTCACACTCACTGGGGCAGAAGTGACTTCTTCAAGTGGCACTAAGGAGCATTTGTGTTGAGTTAACAACGTGGAAATTGTCATACTTGACACAGAAATGAAGAAGATTAAAGTCTTGTCACAGGCAGTGGCAAAACTCCACGTTATTTTCCCAAAGATGCCTTCCTGAATGGATGCAGTTCCTCAGAGAGAATAGAGCAGCCTGTGTTACTTAGAATCCATGATAAAAACAGAAACAGAAACAAAATGTATTTGAGAAACAATTTATATGCAAGAAATTTCAAATATTTTAAATTGATGCCCAGAATATAGACATGTGTGGACACCTATTAGAACATTGTCCTATTCAGGACTTATTCTGTTTCTCTTACCATAGAAACATTTTTTCCTTAATATTATGGACATTTTTAGGAATAGCTTCCATATTTCTTTTTACTTTTATTACAATTTAATTTCTTTTTGTCATTAACTGCATCAAATTATTCTGGCATCTTATTATTGTTTTGATTCATGTCATATTTGCACAGTAGGCTTATTCTTTGCTTTGGTCTATGTATTGTTCATACTATTGGTGTAAAATGTATCCTTTTCCATTGAATAACTGGTTTTCACTAGATTTAAGTAGAAAAGCAGCAATTACATACACCTCATTATTTTCCATTTTATGATCAGGTAACGCCTACAGGCAAGAGCACACTATGCCTTGTGTGGGATCCTAGGCACTGGTGGTCAATGCACAGTAAACACCTGTGCTTGGTGAGGATGCATGCATCCTTGCTATTTTGGCTCCCAGAGGACTTTATGCGATTGTTTCATTCACCTCTTACAGCTTTGTACAGGACACCAGTAAATTTTTTTTTCATTTTCTATTCATTTTTACGGAATGTGCTTTAGGAACACAAATGAATAAAAGTGTTTCAAATACAGGGATCCTATGTTATTTTACTATGTTTTCACTTCATAGCATCACTTTGCACATTGTTAGGATAATGCCTTAGGAACTATGTTTGTAAGCTCCTGTTCCTTAGCTCCTGGTTGCAAACAGAACTATTAACATCCCTCCCCATCTCCTTCAACAGCTAAGAAAGATACCATTATTTCTAGAGCGAGCATCAAATTTCTCAAACATATTATCCTTTAGTTACTTTAGGAGAAGTGTTCCAGCTAGATTTCAGAGTCCTCATTTACTTTTATGTGAATTCCTTGTAGCTCAGAGTCATGGGTTGAGAATACGTGGATTGTCTCCATCTTTTAGAGATGGTTTATGTTCAGTCAGTCTTTATAAGAGAAAGAAATAGATTATATCACATTTTAACATTTCTTCTAGTTCCGGAGTTTACGATCCTTTCGAGGTTCATAATTTTCAGTATCTGTGACATTCCCTGGAATCAAGCTGGGTTTTTCTAATTTACTGCATGACACTGAATGGTGCCCTAGTGGTCTGAAAATGAATGTGTGCACCCTCCTTTAAGCATGGTACTTAGTGCACATGGCACTAGTCCTCGCTACTTTGCTCATTTGAACTTATCACTTACAAGCAGGGAAATGAAATACACATAGAAAAAGTGAGCTGAACCCAGTTTTGTACATATGCAAGCAACAGAAATTTAGACCTCAGTCTCTTTATTGTAAACATAGAAAAATATATTACCTGACAAGGATTTATTTTATGTAAATATAACTCATGGAACACCTGGAACATATAATGAGAACTGGTAATTATTAATACTGTATATACATATATAGATGTGTGCATATATACTAATAGATGCTACTTTATTACTTGGAAGTTATTTCTGCAAACACAAAAAAATCAGTACTGAATTAATATTCAGGTTAATGCGTTTGCTTTTTTTCTTATTTTTCTGATCCTTGAGTAATCTAGTGACATTTTCTCCTGTAATGTATGACCCCAATTTGTAGGGCAATATAAAAGTGAAATATCTCTATTTTAGTCTCTTTGATTTCCGCTCCAAGTGCTTGTGATGTGAAGTTTATCTTGCTTGACATGGTCAACAAACCCATCACAATCTTGTCGAACAGACTTTTCAAACTTATTCTCTACAGTTCCCAATTGACACTCAGAAATACCATTCCAACTGTCGTCTGGGAACACCCGTGACTAGTGTGGAGGCTCAAGCAGCTGCTTCTGTGTCTCTGTCGGGGTTACTGTCCTCTGTAAATGCTTCCCAGATATCCCCTTAGCGTACTCTCTTCATTATTCTCTCAACCATAATAAAATGATATATTTCTAAGATTTGGGGCCAGAAATTCTCTTTAACATGGAGTGATATCAATCCTGCTGATTCAGCCTGTATCTGATTTAAAATAATTGTTTATGGACACGTAGCTCTCAGCAATTTGAGAACACATGTCTCCCTCGAGGAAGTATCAAGATGTAGTATGTCTTCAAGGTTTGTCACTCCTTCCTCTGAGCATGATTACTGACTTGAATATTCTTTAGTTCTAACAACCATTTATTGCTTAACTTAGTTATCAGTTCTCTTCATAGGCCTGTTCTATAAACTACAAGATACTAAATTATTTGTATAGTTATTTATTCACCAGTAAGATCAGGGTAAGTAAACCAGTAGCGTTTGACTATCAAAAATATTTCTCATGTATTTATACAACCACTTTTTTATTTATTATTTCTTTATTTTTTAAACCATTGGTGTTTGACTTTTAGACTTTTTAACTGATATTAATGTTTAGAATACTCTTAATCAGACACTGTGTTCTATGACATGAGCTAATGAGAGCAATCTGGTTTGTGGGACACATAGTGTTATTATAAAGGACTAGAGGGGAGGAAATGCCTTCTCCTGAACTCTGCCCTGTGAGAATCCAATAAGCTTTTTTAAATCATTACTTTAGTTTCACAGTCATTCTCTAACATTAATGCATGCCTGTCATTTACACAGCTATACTTAAATCATTGTGCGTGCCTCTTTTAGTTTTTTGGAAATCTATTCATGTTGAGTGATATAGCTGTTAGTACTGGCTACCATGAATTTTGGTAGAAGAAATAGAGTAAATAAATTCTTCCTTTGACTTTGATTTTATATTTCGATCCTTCAAATTCTTTACTAGTACCTGGTTTATTATCTGTGTCATTCCACACATTACATATATTCTTACAGCTTACTAGATTTTCTGTTGCTGGCCCAGACAGTTAATAATATTGTCTCTAAAAGACACTGTGCTGCCATACTGAAGAGCTCTCATTGTATTATTTCAATTTGTACCACGTGAAAAATAAAATAAATAGATTATTGACAGTAACCACCCTCCAGTAGGTAATGGAAAGCTAAAAAAAGATTGACATATATTAACAGAAAAAGTGACACTAGAAACCTAGGCAAGCATTAGTGTTTGTCACATTTATTCTCTGTTAAAACAGTCTAAAATAATTTATACCTGTTTTCATTTCAGGTTGGTAATAATGGGGCATATATTTTAATTCATTTAAAATGAAGTAGATTTTATACTTACCATCAGAAAAAAATGGTAATTGCTTCTAAAAATACTATATAATTCAATATGGTATCTTTGAGGAAGATACACAAGAGTGGTAAAGATATATATATATATATATATATATATATATATATATATATATCTTTTGAAAAATGCTAAATTGATTTCCGTAATGGCTATACCAGTTCCCACTCAGACCATCAGAGGAAAAGTTCTCCCCCTTTCTCACATTTAGAATACCATTTATCATCATTCATTATTCTTATCTTAGGTATTCTAACTAGGGAAAAGTGAGATAGTAGTTTTAATTTACAGTTTCCTAATGGTTAAGGATATTGAACAATTTTATATATTTCTCAGCCATGTTTATGGCTTTTGGGAACTCTCTATTTAGTTTTATGCTCCATATTTAATTGGATTGTTTATGTGCTTCATGATTAGTTGGTTGTACTTTAGTTCTTTTATACTGTAAATATTAATTACCTTTCAGATGTGTGGTGGGTAAAGATTGTTTTTCCAAGTGCAAGCTTAGCATTCTTTGCTCTACAGAAAATTTTAGTTTTATGAAGTACCAGTAATTAGCTGTTGATCTTCCTCTTTAAACTATTGTTGTCCTGATTAGATAGTGCTTTGATATGCCAGTAAGTTCAAGAATGTTCTCTATTTTGTTCTGCAGTCAGGGCAGAAACACCACTAGGAACCTGGATGTAGGAAGTGACGTGGATACTCTGGAGAAGTGCTGCCTAGTAGATTAGACATACAGTGGTGACACAGTCTACAGTGTACTAGGACCTCCTCCATCAATAGACATTGGGCAATTTAGACATGCTCATAGACCAATTTGATGGCTTCTCAACCGAGGTTTCTTTTTCCAAGTTATGTCAAGTTGACAAAAGCTACTCAGTAAAATACTTTTAGGTATAAATATTTATGATACTATTTTAAAGCCTTATTCATGCTTATAGGAAAAAAATAGGTAAGATAATATTTCACAATGGTTAAGATCAAAACAAGATATCAAAACCTATTTTGCCTTGCTTCTAAATCCTTCGATTTCATGTGTTCAACCATGACTGTTTCTGATAAAAGGGAAATATAACTGTCTTCAATTAAAAAAAGTTAAAGCACATTCCAAAGTCTGTTAAACAATTTTGGCAACACATACATGTGAGAACTGCTAATTCTCTTAAAGGTGAAGCAAAGGTAATCATGCCTGTCCCTACCAGCCACATTATGCCACATAAAGAGGATTCATGATATAGCCAACTGCTCTGAGTTCTCCAAGAACAGTACTTGTGAGTGAACAGTGCCATCATTTAACTGGGGCCCTGTGGTACAGCCACAGCTCTGCTTCTTCATCTGTAAAATGGGGATACTGATAACCCTGTCTTACATAATTAACCTCTCTGGATTTAGAAGTAATTGATTACTCCATAAAAACCAGTAAAAGGAAGATCACACTCTGGGCTGATAGCTCCTCAGTAAATTCTGGTTTTCATGTAAATACGGTTTTACTCCATAAACATGTTATTGCTCCCCTAGTTTACAACTCTCTGTGTAGCACGCACCAATTGAATCTGAGTGAGTTTAACACATCGGATTCTTAGCAGAAATCCTGAACGAAGTACTCTTCTTTGTCTATCTGAATGGAACATTCTTAGGTCTTCTCTATCACAACTCCCCTCAAACAGGGAACATGTACCATTATTTATTTACATTGTATACAGCTTGTATTATTTTAATATTCTTTTCTCTTATCCCTCTAATTCAGGCATAGGTAATTGTAGAATAAATTGTATTTTTAAATCATGCATATTTGTTTAAAATTATGAATAAAACCTCAAGATAATTACTATAATAAAAATAATAAGTGTATGTTAGTTGTGCATAGTTATTATGTAGAGACTATATCTCATTTCAACTGTGAAACTCACCATGAATACCAGACTACTGAACACAAACATGAAATACCAACTGCTAATATGTTGCATATATTGATAATTTGATAAGGTAAAATATTATTTTTTCTGTTTCCCCTCTAATACATATCACTTTAAAAATGAAAAGTTTAACACTAATGTAACAAATATCACCTTATTTTTCCAGTTTTAAGTATTATTTTAACATAAGCAGATATGTACGCTTTTGAAGAAACCATTGCTGATACCGTAGCTTAGTTCTTAGAATGACTGTGGAATGTGTTCCCCAGGTAACACGATAGATATCTGAATTCACATGCAAGTTGCTAGCAGAGTCTCAGAGAAAATATATTAAATTGTGTTGAGAGTTATATCTCTTAAAGGTATTTGCTGATTTTCTTTGTCAAACACAGTTCTTTGGGCATCACATGGTCTTAAACTCTCAGCAGCTGAAACTACCTAGAGACCATTCCAAACAAAGAGAACATCAATGTTATCTCCTGTGAAGGAAGAGCTTCAATTTCTTAACACTCCCAAGGATATATCGCAAGTTTGCAGTTGATAGGAAGGAGGGGCTGCAAGGTTCCCCTGCATTGAGAGCATAAAAGCTGTTAGCAGTTGCTAGGTAATTGAGAATTTTATTCTACAGTTCAACTTCACAGAAGTTGACCACACACATGTGAATAACCTCTCACCCATGCTTCTGTAATTTACTCCCCCTACTCATGCTTCTGTGAGTTCCCATCATCCATGGGTATGTACCCTTCACCCTCTATTCTGTGAGTTCCCCTTACTTCCTCCCCAACGTGTACCTATAGGTACTTCAGCCATATTCCTCAGAGTATAACATGAGCCATGCTGATTCTCTGATGGGTCGTTAATACTGAATTTGGAAGTAGACATTAGTAAATGATTTCTAGGAAACATTAGCATCGTATGTTTGTGCAGTACAAAATAATATACAAATCATTGAATATATTAAAAGAAATTAAGTTTCAGGACTAGATGATCTTGCATATCCAGTCCTGAAATTTGTTTTGGGATACTCCTATCTTTTTTTTTCCAATTATAATACAGGTAGATTTACCAGGATGAAATTTGATGTGCCAGTGTCCGGCTGTGTTTCTAAAGTGACAATTAAACTATTCCACATTAGCCTGTTTGCATTATGCACCCAGTAGTCACCTTCTACCCTTTTTTTCTCTGAGTCAAACTGGTTCTGTAATGAGACAGTGACCCTCATAGGGAAGACTTCATGCTGAATATGTTCTTTAGTAAAGGATTTACCTGGCTGAAGAAAATTGCTCTAGGTTTCTAATTTGCTCATCAAGAGTCAAAACCAGGTCAGGATAAGACACTAGTATTCTCATAAATGTAATTTTACAGAATAGGGGAATATCAAATCTATTCTTTTGTTTACATGAGAGAGATAATATGTTTTAATATTAACTGTAACTGCTAAATAAAACATTTCATGGAGAATGAAAGAGTCTATTAATTCATTAAAACTTCATAATTTCAAGTAGGTTAGTAGCTTCTGCTGAGGTCAATGCACTAATGTATAATGGTCTCTATAGACCCAATTAACAAGAAAGTTCTGAGTAGCTTGTTCAGAGCTCTGTCTAGATTTCTGGGTGTGTCTGGATGTGCTTGTCTGTATAGGGGACTACAATATCTAAGGATTAGTTGAACAATTAGAAATCAAAATGTAAGAAATGACTATCTAATGCCCCTGCTGTATCAAATATACAATAATTCCTAGTTACTTCATGTTTCTTCATTTATCATTATTGTCCATTAACCATATCTAGAGTACTATGCAGAGGCACAAACTGCTGTTTCAGCAGATCCACTTGGAACCCTAAGTAAAGGTTTTTCACGGACTTCACAAAGACACTAGAAGTGTTACAGCACAAGAATGCTTTAATATGAATTGTGTCAACAGTTCAAATGTGAGATTTCCTCTCAAAAGCTTCTTGTTCTGTAGTCTTTGTCTTAAACTGATACAAATGCAGAAACTGTATAATATAGAATTTAATGGAGGACATAGGCATCTAGGCACATGTCTTTAGGGGGTATATTTTCCTAGGGTCCACTCTCTGTCTTTTCTCTATACTACTATTCCAAGAATTATGCTCTGCTCCACACTCCTCTCCATTAAGCCTCTGAAAATGTCAGGGAAACATGTGACTTTTCAGGGGTTTTATATCAGTGGTTTGACTGTGATCATGAAGCAGGTCATGAACAAGATGACAGAATACACACATACACACACACTCACATACATACATATACATATACACACATATACACACACCCACATACATACTCATACATACATATACATATACACATACATACACACATTCTCATATATACGCAGTACACATTCACATATATATATGAAGTAACATAAACACACTCACAATACAAACTCACTCTCTCTCACACATATACACACACACATAATCACACACACACACACACACACAAATATAAAATCAAAAATCTCAAGTGTTTACTTTGAATCTCTTTGCTTATATAAGATATTTTTTTTAATTTTCCATACAAAATGTTCTTTTTATCTCCATTTTTTCAAATTTTATTTCAAATTTTCAACTCTGATAAATAAAGACAGAGCTCAATATTAATTAGTCAAAGTGAATTTCCTCCAGATTATCAGGCCCTATTATTTGAATCGACCACAAAGTTAGATCAACTTACTCAAATCATCAAATCTTAGCAACAACAACAACAAAAACATAAAACAAAAAACAAAACAAAACAAACAAACAAAACATAACTTGGGAACACTAGTAAGACTATGTGTGTGTGTGTGTGTGTGTGTGTGTGTGTGTGTGTGTGTATGTATGTATCAGTAATGTTTCACTTTTGCCTAGCATGAGATTGGGTCAATCTTTTCCATGATCTTTGCTGGTAACTGCAAACTCTATACTCAAAATCATTTTTCTTATCCTTGTTACTTTTAGGTGCACACGATAATTAAAACCATAGACCCAGAGTTAAAAGTTAGTCACCTTTTAAAACAGACTCCCAATGATTTCTTGTGTATGTCTCCTGGATTCTTTCTACATATTTGTTTATTCCATTTCACATAAATGTTAGGTAATGATGATCTTTAATACCCTGTAGGATTCTTTCAGCAAGTTTAAGACTATGGTCTGCATTAGAATTTTCTTGCCTATCTATTGCCATCTTTAATTCATTTACCAAAAGGTTTCCACTTCTTAGAGAAACTTTTCTAGTCTAACATTATTAAAATCTACCCCATATGCTGCCATGCGTATATCTCTCCACAACTGCATTTCACACTCAATCATCCTGCTCCTGAGATTTCTAGGTAGGTGGAGCAAACATGGTACTTTGTTCAGTTTTGTGTGTGCTTAAGCTTGGTCAGTTTGTGGTTTACCTGACATTATAGTAAGGTCTCACAACAAAACACTACATGTTTCCACCCTATGGAGCATAGCTGTTCTCTCTCCTGACCCATTGCTCAGCCAGATGGTTTTGGAGCTACTACATCGTGTTTCTAACTTCAGCCCGACTTGCTCATGAGTCCTGGTTCACCTGGTTTGTGAGCCACGACATGCTTTGTTATAATGTCCCTAAATGCCTTGGCATATTGTTTTTGTAAATCCACAACCACTTCTTAAATGAAGTGATAAATGGCACTTGTGGCCTTCTCCCTTTGAGTTTTTCTTTTGGTCTGGTTCATATTTATGATTGATCAGATCATTAGTCTTTCACTGGAAAAGGGAACCTGTATAAAAATACCAAATGGGCAGATGCGTTTCTTTCATCTCATTAAAGATGTTTGAGACACATTCATTGTCATTTAAGTTTATTATAATGATACTAAAGTGTCATAGGGAACTATAGATCCAACAGCATCCAGTTCTCTTCAATCTTGTGCTCTGTCATGAAAGAGGATCTGAGCTGGCTGGGTTTGGGTGAGGGTTCTTCCAAAAACTCCAGAAAAATAATTGTGCTTTGGTTGAGATGTCATGAGATTATATGCCCAGGGCTCCCTTCATCATCAGTCCTGAACCAGCTAAGTTACCAGCTCCCTCTTTATGACAGTGTTTCAGAATTTGTAGATACATAATTCTAACTCAACTTTTTTCCTGTTTATTTTCTTTTGCTCATTTTCTTTTTTATTGGATATTTTCTTTATTTACATTTCATATGTATCCCCTATTCTAGTTTCCCCCAAACCAGAAACATCCTATTCTATCACTCCTGCCCCTGCTTCTATGAGGGTGTTCCCGCTCCCACCTTCCCAGCCAGAACAGTAACCGAAAGGAAGTCTACAAATTCTCCTTAAGAGACATGTCACTTGAAAGTAAAAAAAAAAAAAAAAAAAAAAAAAAGGTTTCTGAAGAAACACAGATCCAACAGTTCCTGAAAGGAACTATTAGTTACACAGAGGGGGAATAATAATAGGAAATGAAGATTAGTGCTGAGATCCTGGGCCTGTGTCATCACTGTTTACACAGCAGTCTACCAAAAGTAAATCCTAGACAAAATACTTGAGTCTAGATATGAAGCTCAGGCCCCACAGTAAGCTAGCTATGATTAATGTATGCAGCTACTCAGGTCCATTTCCTATTAATAGTGTGTTTATCATATAGCTGTATTCAACAGCTTAGCTTTTTATCTGATTTATAAACATATTTAGTACATTTGCCAATGCAAGTTTGAACGCATTTAATAAAATGCTCTATAAACTTTATTATTAATGTATAAATTCCATAGATAACTGAGGAGACAGTACATTCGTATCTAGGTCATATTTTAAACAATTCACAACGATTTTTAATGTGTTATTTAGTTGCCTTTGGAATATGAAATGAAGGGTTGGAAGGGAGCCTGAAGCAGCTGCAAAGCTTCCTTTGAGATCCACAGTTTTAAGTAGTTCTGCATGTACATTGCTGTATCATTCTTTTCTATGGGATAAAAACTATGAACAGAAAGAAATGTGTCCTTTTCTTTCATAACACCTGAGGTGTAACATGGTTCTACTCTGGTGCACTGAATTATGTTATATTAAACATCAATATTCTCTCCTTGTCATGTGTTTGTTTGCGAAAGACCATCTACAAAACCAGCCATGCATGTGTGTCAGTTGTATTGGATTCACCACAAGTCATCAATCGACACATGTAGCCTGGATCATGAGGTATACTTTATGTGTTGGGATGCCCAATAGCATTTGTTTTAACACTGTTGTGCTAGAATTTTCTCTCTTATCCAGTCACTACAATACTGAGAGATTTAATATAATAACTAGGAACTCTACAACTTTCTAACCTTACCACCTCCCACATAGGACAAATTTCAAATAACTAGCAATTGTGTACTAACCCTGTTTCTCAAAGTAGTGTTAATAATTGTAATGCTCTCCTTTGTTTAATGCATGCATGTACCATTACGTGTTAGTTGAACACATAAATATATTTTTGTTAAAAGCACACATATACACTGTGACATCAGAGAAAATTGCATTGTTTAGCTATTCATGCTTTTAGCATCATGAGCCATTGTTCATTGTTTTATTTGACCCTGGCTATTTCATAGAACTATCCAGACTCATGACAGTGCTTACTAAACAGTAAGATTATTAACTTTGTCTCATTTGAATGTCAGGAAACATTCTGATTTTGGTGAGAACTGTACAATACCTATAATAGCCTCACTGTTCAGTTGAAAACCTTGTTTATTCTCTAGATGGGTGATAGAAATAATACATATACAAACACAAATACACAACACAAACACATTATTCTCCTATTTTGCAGTGAAGAATTTTAATTACCATATTGTTATGTCAGTTGTTTTTAGTAATTCTTAAACCTTGCAATTAGACTTCCTATCATAATTTTCTGCTCATTTAAACATAAACATTTTTACTAGGAAACAGAGTATAATATTATACCCTATAACATACACAAACTAAGTCTTTTTAACTAATTATTTTTTGATTCCTCAACTGAGACAGAAAGATGATCTATTTATTGTACAGGGTTTAAACTTGGCCACAAGTGAGAACAGAACTGGTCTAGAATGCCACTGGTCCAGGGCAGAGTGCCAGCAAGGACAGTTTCTGTTGCAAGGCAGTCAAGTTTCTTGGAGGTGGTCTCAGTGAGCTGAGCAGATGGTGAACTTTCAGCTCCACTAAGACTCATTACCGACAACAGTGAACAGTCCAACAGCTCGTATGAGTGTCCCTCCTCCAGAACCCCTTATTCCTGCTCCTCCAGCCTTTGAGTGCACAAGCTAGCTTACTGCCCCATCATCCTTCCCTTGGTCCCAGAATGCACATTTCTTTTCTTCCTCTCTTTACTCAAACAGTGCAGAAGTGTCAAGGAAGGTGGCTCTGAAGTTAAGAGCAACCTATGTCCTTTAAATCCATTATAATTAGTGACTTAGACATATACTATACTTTGTACAGTTGCAAGCCTACTTAACATTTGATTTTGTTGACCAAAGTCTTGTTGACAGGCACATCTTGGTAGAAAGGTGGTTGTGTTTATGATTTAAGATGCTTGCAATTTTATTGACTTTACTTGAATTACAATAAAAAATTGCAGACTTTTGCTCAGAAAATAAAATTTACATGAGGGAAATGAACTATTTGTCTTTAATGTCACTATCTAATTTTCTCATTATAAAGTGTAGCAGAAAATTATATATCACAGAATATCTGTGGCCAAGAGACACACAAACTGTAATTAGCATCTTTAGACATGCTTAATTTAAATCAAGAGAAAATGGTCATGAGAGTCTCATTCTGATACCCAAGAGCAGGGCCTAATTAAGCAGGACGTGTACTTCAAACATAGGAAGCTGGACAGTGCAGCTCACTGGTTGATTATGTATAAATTGAGCAGCGCAGTTCTGGGTGCTTCGAAAACAAAACTGAAAAGAAAAAGAAATATCTCTGGGGGATGATTGGGGAATGGGTGGAGGGAAGAGGGCTTATGGGACTTAAGGGGAAGGGGGAACCAGGAAAGGGCAAAGAATTTGGAATGTAAACAAAGAATATAGAAAATAAAAAACTAAGAAAACTCTTCTTCAGGCAAGTGCACAGACGTGTGAAAAGAGAAAGAACCTTTGGTCCGAGAAGGGCAGAATGCTTTGTTCAAAGCATAAATTAGACTGGGAGCTTGAGAAGTAACTGAATTCAGGAACTGTGTTTTCCTTGATCTCTTGAGCATTTCTGGTAGAAAAAGTTGTACCTATATGTACCTTGGATTAGAACACATATTAATGGTCTGTGCCTGCATGTGTAGGCTTGTGTGGTTGTTTGTACAAACACATGTAAATGTGAGTATGTATGAGTCTTCATTCATGTCTGTTCTGTTACCATGTTACCATGTCTGAATGTGGAAACTAAAAGGCTACTTCAAGTCCTGTTTCATAAACACCATCCATCTTGTTTCTCACACAGGTTCTCTGTCTGAGATATAGACTCAATTATTAGACAAAACTGGCAACCATTAATATCTAGGATCCACTTGTGTCTCCTCTTGAAAAATGGGATTAAGTTTCTTCACTTTTTAGAGGAGTAATTATGATTAAATTCAGTTCTAAAGCCTTAACATTCAAGCATTTAACAGCCCTATGAAAGCCTTATGAACTATTAATCTGCACATACATTTGAAATCTTTTGATTATTAATAATATCCCATTATACAATAATATTAAATAATTTCACTAAGGATGGATTAATATGTAAAAATGATGAAAACTATATTGATGACCTTAAGTCTGATAACAGACTTAATATATAGTAGATTAATATAAAACAGATTTAATATAAAGTATATACAATATACTTTATACAAATTACAAACATGTTTGAGATGATGTAGTAGCTAAGAATAAGCAACAGAAATCTGTTGTATTGGAGCCAGAGCAGGTTGGCGGGAGGTCTGTACCCCTACAGCTCACCACAGCTGTTGCCAACTGCTGGGGTCCTGCTCTCTGGGCTTGCAGCTAGGCCACCATCTTCCCTTGAGTCACTGCGGACTGCTGGCAGCTGGGGTCAGGTGCGTTGACAGAGACCTAGCCCAGCAACAACTTGCCTGCGCCCAGAGCCAGAGCAGGTCGGCAGGAGCTGTGTGCACCTACAGCTTGGCAGCTGTTGCCGACCGCCAGGGACCTGCTCGCCAGGCTTGCAGTGAGGCCACCATCTTGCCTCAGGTCACCAAGGATTGCTGGTTGCTAGGGTCAGGTGCATGGACAGAGACCTAGCCTAGTGTGGGCTACCCTGTCAGGCAAAAGGCAAACATAGAAATTTTACTAACAGAAATCAAGGCAATATGGCAGCATCTGAACCCAATTCACTAACCAAGGCAAGTCCTGGATACCCCAACACACAAGAAAAACAAGAGTTGAATTTAAAAGCATTGTTCATGATGCTGCTAGAGGAACACAAAAAAGACATAAATAATCTCTTAAAGAAATGCAGGGGAACTTGAATAGGGTAGAAGCACTTACAATGCAAACACAAAAATCACTTAAAAAATTCCAGGAGAATATGGATCAACAGACACAAGCCAATAAGGAGGAAATGAAAAAAAAATCACTTAAAGAAATGCAGGAGAAATTGAGTCAACAGGCAAAAGTCATGAAAGAGGAAACACAAAAATCTATTAAAGAATTGCAAGAAAATACAAACAAATGAAGGAACTGAGCAAAACCATCCAAGATCTGAACACAGAGGTAGAAACAACTAAGAAATCACTAAGGGAGAAAACTTTGGAGATAGAAAACCTTGAGAAGAAATCAGGGGTCATAGATGCAAATATCAACAACAGAATACAAGATATAGAGGTAAGAATCACAGATGCTGAAGATACCATAGTAACTATTGACTCCACAGTCAAAGAAAATACAAAATGCAAAAAGCTTGTAACCCAAAACATCCAGGAAATCCAGAACACAAAGAGAAGACCAAACCTAAGGATTATAGTGATAGATGAGAGTGAAGATCTACAATTTAAAGGGCCAGCAAATATCTTCAATAAAATTATGGAAGAAAACTTCCCTGACTTAAAGAGAGAGATGCTATGGAATATACAAGAAGTTTACAGAACTCCAAACAGACTGGACCAGAACAGAAAGAAATACCACCCGTCACATAATAATCAAAAACCCAAAGGTACTAAACAAAGAAAGAATATTAAAGGCAGTAAGAGAAAAAGGCCAAGTAACATATAAAGGAAGACCTATCAGAATTACACCAGACTTCTCTCCAGAGACTATGAAAGCTAGAAGGTCCTGAACGGATCTCATGCAGACTCTAAGAGAACACAATTATAAGCCAAGACTACTATACCCAGCAAAACTCTCAATCACCATAGATGGAGAAATCAAAATATTCCACGACAAGACCAAATTTACACAATATATTTCCACTAACCCAGCTCTACAAAGGATAATAGGAGGAAAACTCCAATACAAGGAGGGAAACTGCACCCTAGAAAAAGCAAGATAGTAACCTTCTCCCATGAAACTCAAAAGAAAATAACCACTCAAAAACAAAAATATCATCAAAAATGTCAGGAAGAAATAATCACTATTCCCTAATATCTCTTAACATCAATGAACTCAATTCCCAAATAAAAAGGCATAGACTAACAGACTGGATATGGAAGCAGGACCCTACATTTTGCTTCATACAGGAAACACATCTCAGGTTCAAAGACAAATACTTCCTTAGAGTAAAAGGCTGGAAGATAATTTTGCAAGCAAAAGGTCACAGGAAAAGAGCTGGAATAGCCATACTAATATCAGATAAAATTGACTTTCAACCTAAAGTCATCAAAAGAGACACAGAAGGTCACTTCTTGCTAGTGAAAGGAAAAATCCACCAAGAACTCACAATTCTAAACATCTATGCTCCAAATGCAAGGGCACCCTCATTCATAAAAGACACTTTACTAAAGCTCAAAGCACACATTGCACCTAACACAATAACTGTGGTGGACCTCAACACTTCACTATCCTCAATAGACAGATCAGGAAAACAGAAATGAAACAGGGACACAGGGAAACTCATTGAAACTTTGGACCAATTGGATCTAACAGATATATATATATATATATATATATATATATATATATATGTAAAACCTTTCAGCCTAAAGCAAAAGACTATACCTTTTTCTCAGCACCTCATGGTACCTTCTCCAAAACTGACCATATAATTAGTCACAAGACAGACCTCAACAAATATAAAAAGGTTGAACTAATCCCATGCCTTCTATCAGATCACCATGGAGTAAGAGTATTCTTCAATAGCAACAAAAACAACAGAAAATCCTCATATACATGGAGACTAAACAATATTCTACTCAATGATACCTTAGTCAAGGAAGAAATAAAGAAAGAAATCAAAGACTTTTTAGAATTTAATGAAAAGGAAGGCACAACATACCCACATCTATGGGACTCAATGAAAGCAGTGCTAAGAGGAAAACTCATAGCCCTGAGTGCCTCCAAAAAGAAACAGGAGAGAGCATATACTAGCAACATAATGGCACACTTGAAAGCTCTGGAACAAAAAGAAGCTATTTTAACCAGGAGGAGTAGAAGACAGGAAATCATCAAACTCAGGGCTAAAATCAATCAAGTTGAAACAAAGAGAACCATACAAAGAGTCAACAAAACCAGGAGCTGGTTCTTTGAGAAAATCAACAAGATAGAAAAACCTCTAGCCAGACTTACCAATGGGCACAGAGACTTGAGTATTCAAGTCAACAAAGTTATAAATGAAAAAGGAGATATAACAACAGAAACTGAGGAAATTCAGAAAATTATCAGATCCTACTACAAAAGTCTATACTCAACACAACTGGAGAATCTGGAGGAAATGGACAATTTCCTAGACAGATACCAAATACTAAAATTACATCAGGTTCAAATAGATCGCCTAAACAGTCCCATAACCCCCAAAGAAATACAAGAGGTCATAGAAAGTCTTCCAACAAAAAAGCACAGAACCAGATGGTTTTAGTGCAGAATTCTATCAGACCTTCAAAGAAGACCTAACACCAATACTCTTCAAACTATTCCACAAAATAGAAACAGAAGAAACACTACCCAACTCATTCTACAAAGGCATAATTACCATGATACCAAAACCACACAAAGACCCAACTAAGAAAGAGAACTGCAGACCAATCTCCCTTATGAACATCGATGCAAAAATACTCAATAAAATTCTTGCCAATCGAATCCAAGAACACATCAAAAAGATCATTCAACATGATCATGTTGGCTTCATCCCAGGGATGCATGGATGGTTCAATATATGGAAATCCATCAACATAAAACTCTACTTAAACGAACTCAAAGAAAAGAACCACATGGTCATCTCATTGGATGCTTAAAAAGCATTTGACAAAATTCAGCATCCGTTCATGCTAAAAGTCTTGGAAAGAACAGGAATTCAAGGCCCATACCTAAACATAGTAGAAGCAATTTACACCAGACTGATAACCAACATCAAAGTAAATGGAGAGAAATTTGAAGCAATCCCACTAAAATCAGGGACTAGACAAGGCTTCCCCCTCTCACCCTATCTTTTCAATATAGTACTTAAGGTACTAGCTAGAGCAATTCGACAACATAAGGAAATCAAAGGGAAACAAATCGGAAAGAAGAAGTTAAACTATCACTATTTGCAGATGATATGGTAGTATACTGAAGTGATAGATTTTAAGAAACTTAAGTCCTCAGGAGTAGGTTGTAAGTGGGCCTTAACAAAAGAAGAAGATAACACTTGGCTGTTAGGATGAAAGAGTTGGTGAAGATAGGATAAAGTTTGGCAAGTGTCAGGGGGTGAAGGTAAAGATATGGGTTGTAGTGTAAGGATGTCCTGGGGAAGATAAGATGAGTTTAACCCTTCAAGGGCCACAGCTCTAGCTGCCTCATCAGCTCAGTTGTTTCCCTTGGAGACAATAGAGTTATCCATCTGGTGGGATCTATAATGGACAATCCCAATAGCTGTGGGGAGATGGGAGGCCTTTAGCTTGGCTAAAATGTGACTTGCATTAGTTACTGATCCTCCTGTTGTGGTAAGTAACCCATGCTCTTTCTAAATAGTAGCATGGGACAGGAGGATATGGAAAGCATATTTAGAATCTGTATAGACACTGAGGGATTGTCCCTGTGCCAGTTGAAAGGCACGGGTGAGAGCTATTAGCTCAGTCTGCTGATTAATGGGAAGGGAGGGCCTGTGCCTCTACCACCTCCGTGTCTGACACTATGGCATAGCCAGCTTCTCTAGCCCCTTCATATAGAAAGGAACTTCTATCTGTGTACCAGGTATAAATGGCTTGAGGCAATGTGCCCTCCTGTATGTGTGAAGGATGAGGTAGTAGTTGCTCTAAAGTCTCAGTGCAGGAATGAGAAATGGAGTGGTTAGTATTAGGTTGGGGAAGAAGATTAGAAATATTTGAGAGGAGGACATGATTGGAAGGTGAGCTTGGAATCCTCTATTAGCACTACCTGAAGAGAAAGGACCCTGGAGGGAGGTAGAGTCTGCAAGCCTTTGTAAGTTAGGAGCTGCAACAGGTTATGAGAAGAGAGCACAGTTATGGGAGACCCCAAGGTTAGTTTCTTTGACTCTCTAATAAGGAGTTCAGCAGCTGCTAAGGCACGAATACAAGGTGCCCATCCTTGGATGGTTAAATCCAGTCTTTTTGACAAATATGCTACATGTACAAAAGAAGGTCCCAGTTGGTGACCTAAGTCTCCAAGGGCAAATCCCTCCTTTTCAGTTACATAGAGGGAGAAAGGACGAGTCAGGTCAGAGAGGTGTAAGGCTGGGGCCTTAAGGAGAGCCTTTTGGAGTCTCTGAAAGGGCTTGGTAACAGGGTTGAGAAGAGGTTCATGGGTGGGGCCTAATGCTGCCTCATATAAGGGCCAAGAAAGGAGGGAAAAGGAAAAAACCCAGGAACGTAAAAAGCTAGCCATTCCTAGGAATGATAAAATCTCTTCCTTTGTAGAAGGAACAGTTAAAGGCTGAATCAGATTCTTTCTATCTAAGGTTATAGCCTTGTGGGTTGGGGTAATTGTTAATCCCAAATAGGTAACCTGAGGAGTAGACAGTTGGATTTTAGAATGTGAAAGCCTGTAACCTACACTGGAAAGGAAATTTAAAAGAGCAGAGGTGTCTGCTTGGCTAATCTCTAGAGATGGGCTACAGACAAGGACATCATCTACATAAAGAAGAATTTTAGATCTAGGGAGAGATAAAGAGAGTAAGTCAGAAGCCAGAGCCTGGCCAAATAGGTGTGGGCTGTCTCGGAATCCCTAAGGCAGAACAGTCCAGGTAAGTTGTGTAGAAAAGTGGGTATCAGGATCCGTCCAGGTAAAAGCAAATATGTTTTGTGACTGAGTGTCGAGAGGGATAGAGAAAAATGCATCCTTTCGATCTGGGACTGAGAAATGAGAAGTTCCTGAGGGGATAGTAGAAAGAAGTGTTTAAGGATTAGCTACGACAGGATGGAGGGGTACCACTGCAGCGATAATGCGCCTGAGATCGTGAACCAGGTGATAGGTACTGTTAGGTTTTTTTACTGCTAGTATAGGGGTGTTGAAAGGAGAAGTGGGGCAAAGGAGTTTTTTCCTTAAAAGGTCAGAAATGATAGGCGTAAGTCCCCTGAGGCTTTGGAGAGAGAGAGGGTATTGAGCTTGGGTGATGTACCTGGTAGGGTCCAGTAACTGGATGACAACAGGAGAATGATGTCTAGCGACAGAGGGGTTCTGGACATCCCAAACTCTGGGGTCCACCTGAGAAACCAGTAGTGGAAATAATGTGTTAGTGTTAGTAGGTTGACTGGGTAGAAGGAGAAGTAGGGGAACTGCTGGCGAGCTTGGGTTCAGGCGAGTGGGGGGAGCAAAGGAAATTAAAGCTCCCAACTTAACTAAAAGGTCCCTACCTAATAAGGGAACGGGACAAGTTGGCACTACCAAAAAGGAATGGGTGAAGGGTATGTTTCTAAAAGTGCAGCTAAGTGGTGGGGTCTGATGAGGAAGGTAAGGCTGTCCTCCTATCCCAACTATGGGAAGACGCAAGGGTGAGGTGGGTCCCCAAAACTCCATCAGGACCGAGTATGTGGCCCCGGTATCCAGGAGAAAGGAGATGGGCCGCCCACATACCACTATAGTTACCCGGGGCTCACTGCTGGTGATGGGTGTTGTCAGGTCAAGGAAGCTCCGGCCCCTTCAGTCATCCACAGCCAAGCCTAGAAGGTCTGCTGGAGGGGTATCTGTGTGTGATGGCTCTCTGTTCTGTGTGACCTGAGGGCAATCGATTGCCCAGTGTCCCTCACTATGACACTTAGGTCATGGTCCTCTTGGCTTGCGGGGGTTGGGGCAATCTTTCACCCAGTGGCCTTGTTGAGCATCTATAGCAGGGAGTTGGTGTTAATTTAGCCTTAGAAGGCCAGGAACCCCAGGGTAGTAGCTGGAGCTAGTCGGATAGCCTTTGCGAGCATGTGGTACTTTGTTTTCAGGCTTTCTCATCTCTCTCATGGTACACCTTGAAGGCCAGCGCCAAGACTTCCCCCTGTGGAGTTAGGGGCCCCCTCTCCAAGAGCTTAATTTTAGCTCTTATGTCGGGGTATCTCTGGGAAAAGAAATAAGTCATTAAAAGTTGCTTACCTTCCGGATTCTCGGGATCTAGATTAGTGTACTGTCATAAAGCCTTTGTAAGATGTTCTAAAAACTGAGATGGATTTTCCTGTTTGTCCTGGACAACCTCTTGTAGCTTTTCAAAATTTACTGGCTTTAAGGCTGCCTTTCTGAGACCAGCCATAAAGCATGTAACAAACCTGTCTCTGGCTAAAATACCACCTGTGGAATTGTAATTCCATTGAGGACCCTGATCAGGTACTGCCTCGGATCCAATTGGATATGTTCTGCCTGTTTAGTGAATTTGGTGACCCAGTCTCAAAAGAATACCCATGGTATACAGTCACTGATAAGTGGATATTAGCCTAGAAGCTTGGAACACCAAAGACATAAACCACATATCAAGTTATGTCTCACAAGAAGAAAGGAGTGGACACTGGTGCTAGAATGGACCAAACATCATTGTAGGAGAGTACAAGAACAGTAAGGTGGGAGGGGGTGGATGAGAGAGCAGGGGGAGGGAAAAGGACATGTGGGACCTTTGGGGGTGGGGAACCAGTAAAAGGGAAATGAATTGTAAATATAGAATATATCCAATAAAAAAATGCAAAAAAAAAAATCCTAAAAAAAAAAAAAAAAAAAAAAAAAGATGGTGTAAAGGTGCAGTGGGCAGGAAGCAGCCAGGAAAGGAAAAGAGAGTGAAGAAGAAATGCTACCCATTATATATTGGTGGTAATGTAAATTACAGGTAAAAAGTGGGCCCATTGAATTCTGGGTATATGTCGGCCATTGCCTTGGTAACAGGCCTATGCTTGCAGTGCTAGGTGTTGCCTGTATGATGTCATAGGTCTTGGTAATAACAATGGGTATTTCAGCTAATGTCATCTGCCCCCCCTCAAACACTCCCCCCAGAAAATGCTTTTTCAGTTGACACTTTCCTTCTAAAACTATCATAGTCTCCTTCTCTGCTACTCTACTCCTGCACTAATGTCCTCAGACTGGCATACTTTCCAAAATAATGTTAACATGGTGTCTACCATAGGGCATGTCTTGGTGAATTCTCCAATCTATTGTACAGTGGCATTAATGTTTTCCATCTTCATCACATTCCCTCAGCACTGTGCTGTGATTTCATATTAACATGGGACCTGACTCTATGTTGTCAGTTCCCTTGGCTCTTTCCCTACAACTCAGGAGAGAACGCACACAATCTTTCAGACCCTAGTACTGGGCATCTTCCTCCTAAGTTATAAACTCATAATCTAAGTTTCTCATCCTAGTACAAGTATTGAATATGCATTTCTGAATGCACCTTGGATAACTTAAATTGCTTATATTTTTTTTATTTTTTTATTTTCTATATTCTATGTTTACATTCCAAAGGCTTTCCCCTTTCCCAGTTCCCACCCACCATACTTCCCATAGTTCCTCTCACCCCCCAACTATTCCCCAATAATTCCCCCTCCCCCCTCGATTTCTTTACTAAACTGGATGCAATCTTTACAGGCCCAGGGTCCTCTCCTTTCTTCTTCTTGGGAATCATTTGACTTGCTATTTGTGTCTTGAGTATTTAGGGCTTCTGGGCTCATTAATATCCACTTTTCAGTGATTGCATTTCATGTGCATTCTTTTGTGATTGGGTTAATTCACTCAGGATGATATTTTCCAGGTCTAACCATTTACCTACAAATTGCATGAATTCATTATTTTTAATTGCTGAGTAGCATTCCATTGTATAAATATACCACATTTTCTGTATCCATTCCTCCTTTGAGGGATAATTGGGCTCCTTCCAATTTCTGGCTATTATAAACAAGGCTGCTATAAACATAGTGGAGCATGTGTCTTTATTGCATGCAGGGGAATCCTCTGGGTATATGCCCAGGAGTGGTATGCCAGTGTCCTCTGGAAGTGACATGCCCAATTTTGGGAGGAACCGCCAAACTGATTTCCAGAGTGGTTTTACCATTTTGCAATCCCACCAACAGTGGAGAAGCGTTCCTCTTTCTCCACATCCTTGCCAGCACTTGGTGTCTCTTGAGTTTTTAATCTTAGCCATTCTGACTGGTGTGAGGTGGAATCTCAGGGTTGTTTTGATTTGCATTTCCCTGATGACTAATGATGTTGAACATCTTTTAAGGTGTTTCTCGGCCATCCGAATTTCTTCTGTTGAAAATTCTTTGTTTAGCTTTGTGCCCCATTTTTTGATAGGGTTATTTGGTTCTTTGCGGTCTAACTTCTTGAGTTCTTTGTATACATTGGATATTAGCCCTCTGTCAGTAGTGGGGTTTGTGAAGATCTTTTCCCACTTTGTTGGTTGCCATTTTGTCCTTCTGACAGTGTCCTCTGCTTTGCAGAAACTTTGTAATTTTATGAGGTCCCATTTGTTGATTCTTGATCTTAGTGCATAAGCTATTGGTGTTCTGTTCAGGAACTTTTCCCCTGTGCCCAAGTCCTCCAGGGTCTTCCCAAGTTTCTTTTCTAATAGTTTCAGTGTGTCTGGTTTTATGTGGAGGTCCTTGATCCACTTGGAGTTGATCTTAGTGCACAGAGATAAGAGTGGGTCAATTTGCATTCTTCTGCATGTTGACCTCCAGTTGAACCAGCACCATTTGTAGAAAAGGCTATCTGTATTCCACTGGATGGTTGCATCTCCTTTATCAAAGATCAAGTGACCATAAGTCTGTGGGTTAATTTCTGGGTCTTCAATCCTGTTCCATTGATCTGCTTGCCTGTTGCTATACCAATACCATGCAGTTTTTAACACAATTGCTCTGTAGTACTGCTTGAGGTCAGGGATATTGATTCCCCCAGAAGTCCTTTTATTGTTGAGAATAGTTTTAGCTATCCTGGGTTTTTCATTGCTCCAGATGAATTTGAGAATTGCTCTTTCTAGATCTATGAAGAATTGAGTTGGGATTTTGATGGGGATCGCATTGAATCTGTACATTGCTTTTGGCAAGATGGCCATTTTTACTATATTGATCCTGCCAATCCAGGAGCAAGAAATATTTTTCCATCTTCTGAGGTCTTCTTCGATTTCTTTCTTCAAGGACTTGAAGTTCCTGTTGTACAGATCTTTCGCTTGTTTGGTTAGAGTTACGCCAAGATACTTTATGTTGTTTGTGGCTACTGTGAAGGGTGTTATTTCCCTAATTTCTTTCTCAGCCTGCTTGTCCTTTGAGTACAAGAAGAACACTGACTTGCTTGAGTTAATTTTATAACCTGCCACTTTGCTGAAGTTGTTTATCAGCTGTAGAAGTTCTCTGGTGGAGTTTTTTGGGTCGCTTAGGTAAACTATCATATCGTCTGCAAATAATGATAGTTTCACTTCTTCATTTCCAATTTGTATCCCTTTGACTTCCTTATGTTGTCTAATTGCTCTCGCTAGAACTTCAAGTACTATATTGAAAAGATATGGAGAGAGAGGGCAGCCTTGTCTAATCACTGATTTTAGTGGGAATGCTTCAAGTTTCTCTCCATTTATTTTGATGTTGGCTACTGGTTTGCTGTAGAAAGCTTTTACTATGTTTAGGTATGGGCCTTGAATTCCTGCTCTTAACAAGACTTTTAGCATGAAAGGATGCTGAATTTTGTCGAATGCTTTTTCAGCATCTAATGAGATGACCATGTGGTTTTTTTCTTTCAGTTTGTTTATGTAGTGGATTACATTGATGGATTTCCATATATTGAACCATCCATGCATCCCTGGGATGAAGCCTACTTGATCATGGTGGATGATCGTTTTGATGTGCTCTTGGATTCGGTTAGCAAGAATTTTATTTAGTATTTTTGCATCTATATTCATAAGAGAAATTGGCCTGTAGTTCTCTTTCTTTGTTGGATCTTTTTGTGGTTTAGGTATTAGGGTAATTGTGGCTTCAAAGAATGAGTTGGGCAGTGTCCCTTCTGTCTCTATTTTGTGGAATAGTTTGAAAAGTATTGGTGTTAAGTCTTCTTTGAAGGTCTGGTAGAATTCTGCACTAAAACCATCTGGTCCCATACTTTTTTTGGTTGGGAGGCTTTCTATAATCCCTTTTATTTCATTAGGGGTTATGGGACTATTTAGCTGATATACTTGATGCTGATTTAATTTTGGTATTTGATATCTGTCTAGGAAATTGTCCATTTCCTCCAGATTCTCCAGTTGTTTTGAGTATAGACCTTTGTAGTAGGATCTGATGATCTTTTGAATTTCCTCGGTTTCTGTTGTTATGTCTCCCTTTTCATTTCTAATTTTGTTAATTTGTATACTGTCTCTGTGTCCTTTTGTTAGTCTGGCTAAGGGTTTATCTATCTTGTTGATTTTCTTAAAGAACCAGCTCCTAGTCTTGTTGATTCTTTGTATGGTTCTCTTTGTTTCTACTTGATTGATTTCAGCCCTGACTTTGGTGATTTCTTATCTTCTACTCCTCCTGGGTGAATTAACTTCTTTTTCTTCCAGGACTTTTAGGTTTGCCGTTAAGTTGCTAGTGTATGCTCTCTCCAGTTTCTTTTTGGATGCACTTAGGGCTATGAGTTTTCCTCTTAGCACTGCTTTCATTGTGTCCCATAGATTTGGGTAGGTTGTACCTTCATTTTCATTGAATTCTAAAAAGTCTTTGATTTCTTTTTTTATTTCTTCCTTCACCAAGGTGTCATTGAGTAGAGTATTTTCAGTTTCCATGTGTATGTGGGCTTTCTGTTGTTTTTGTTGTTATTGAAGACCACTCTTACTCCATGGTGGTCTGATAGGAAGCATGGGATTAGCTCGATCTTCTTGTATTTATTGACATCTGTCTTGTGATCAATTATATGATCAATTTTGGAGAAGGTACCATGCAGTGCTGAGAAAAAGGTATATTCTTTAGCTTTAGGATGAAAAGTTCTATATATATATATATATATCTGTTAAATCCAATTGGTCCAAAGTTTCAATTAGTTTCACTGTGTCCCTGTTAATTTCTGCTTTCCTGATTGGTCCATTGAGGAGAGTGGAGTGTTGAGGTCCCCCACAATTATTGTGTTAGGTGTAATGTGTGCTTTTAGCTTTAGTAAGGTTTCTTTTACGAAGGAGGGTGCCCTTGTATTTGGAGCATAAATGTTCAGTATTGAGAGCTCTTCTTGGTGGATTTTCCCTTTGACAAGCAAGAAGTGTCCTTCTGAGTCTCTTTTGATGACTTTAGGTTGGAAGTCTATTTTATCTGATATTAGAATGGCTACCCCCGCTTGTTTCCCGAGACCATTTGCTTGTAAGATTGTCTTCTATTCTTTTACTCTAAGGCAGTGTTTGTCTTTAACACTGAGATGTGTTTCCTGTATGCAGCAAAATGTAGGGTCCTGTTTCCGTATCCAGTCTGTTAATCTATGTCTTTTTATTGGGGAATTGAGTCCATTGATGTTAAGAGATATTAAGGAATGGTAATTATTTCCTCCAGACATTTTTGAAATTATTTTTATTTATTTATTTTTATTCATTTATTTATTTATTTATTTATTTTATATTTGAGAGGTTATCTTCTTTTGGGTTTGATGAGAGGAGGTTTCTATCTTGCTTCTTCCCAGGTGTAGTTTCTGTCCTTGTCTTGGTGTTTTCCCCCTATTATCCTTTGTAGGGCTGGATTTGTGGAAAGATATCTTGCAAATTTGGTTTTGTCATGGAATACCTTGATGTCTCCATCAATGAGGATTGAGAGTTTTGCTGGGTAAAGTAGTTTTGGCTGAAGTTTGTGTTCTCTTAGAGTTTGCATGATATCTGCCCAGGATCTTCTAGCTTTCATGGTCTCAGGTGAGAAGTCTGGTGTTATTCTGATAGGTCTTCCTTTATATGTTACTTGGCCTTTTTCTCTTGCTGCCTTTAGTATTCTTTCTTTGTTTATTACATTTGGAGTTTTGATTATTATGTGACGGGATGTATTTCTGTTCTGCTCCAGTCTGTTTGGTGTTCTGTAGGCTTCTTTTATATTCATGGGCATCTCTCTCCTTAGGTTGGGGAAGTTTTCTTCTATAATTTTATAGAAGATATTAGCTGGCCCTTTAACTTGTAAATCTTCACTCTCGTCTATACCTATAGTCCTTAGGTTTGGTCTTCTCATAGTGTCTTGGATTTCCTGGATGTTTTGGGTTACCACCTTTTTGCGTTTAGTATTTCTTTCACTGTTGAATCAATGGTTCCTATGGTATCTTCGGCTTCTGAGATTCTGTCTTCTATCTCTTGTATTCTATTGTTGATACTTGCATCTATGGCCCCTGATTTCTTCCCAACGTTTTCTATCTCCAATGTTGTCTCCCTCTGTGATTTCTTAGTTGTTTCTACTTCTGTTTTTAGTATCTGGATGGATGTGCTCAGATCTTTCGCTTGCTTGATTGTGTTTTCATGTATTTCTTTAATAGATTTTTGTGCTTCCTCTTTCATAGCTTCTACTTGTTGGCCCACGTTCTTCTGTAGTTCTTTGTGACTTTTGTCTTTCTTCCTTATTGTCTTCTTCTTTTTGATCCATCTTCTCCTGAATTTCTTGAAGTGATTTTTGTATTTGCCTTGTAAAGGCTTCTAACTTTTGATCCATTTTCTCCTCTATTTCTTTACGAGATTTTTCTATGTGTTCAGCTACCAGCATCCTGACCAGTGATTTTATATCCAAGTCTTGTTTTTCTGGTGTTTTGGGGCATCCAGCGCTTCCTGTTGTTGGAGAACTGGGTTCAGATGCTGTCATGTTGCCTTGATTTTTGTTAGTAACGTTCCTTCGTTTTCCTTTTGCCATCTGGTTATTTCTGGTGTTAGTTGGCCTTGTTGTCAGTGGCTGGTGTTTGCATCTCCTGTGAGGCTGGGCTCACCTGTTGTTTCTCTACTGGTGAATATGTGTGACTGCTGCTTTAAGGGATCATAAGCTGGCTGCCACCCCTGCGATTGTAGCCCCTAATGGAGTCTGTCTACCTGGGCTTCTCCAGCTGTGTCCTGGTTGTAATATGGAGGCCTGCCGCTATTGCTGGTCCAGGAGCAGGTGAGCCGGTTGCTGCCCACTGCCTCGGTGCACGGCCAGAGGGCGCGGGGAAGTCCCACAGATCCTGGGCCTTTCAAGCTGTGTCCTGGTTGCAATATGGAGGCCTGCTGCTATCGCTGGTCCAGGGGCCGGCGAGCTGGTTGCAGAAAGCAGCCTTGGTGCAGGGCCAGAGGGCGCGGGGAAGACCCACAGAGCCTAGGCGGAACTCAGCCTGCTTGGCTCTGAGAGCCTAAAGGATCCCCCCCCCCGTGAGGGTAGCCCTGGAAGGGGTGTTTACCTGGGCCTTTCCAGCTGTGTCCTGGTTGCAATATGGAGGCCAGCCGCTATCTTAAATTGCTTTTTATTGGTAGTGGAAAATCCCTCTTCTCACATCTTGCATAAATATTTTCTCTCCGAGTTCTAATATCAATAATCTTTCATTGGTTTCACTACTATCTCTGTAGCATTTTTGCCGAATTGTTCAAAGAAGGCCGTTAAGAAACCATTGCTCCATGCCAGCTTTTCTGTTTTGGGAATGACAAAAGCCCCACTTTTCCCTATGTTCAATGATATTTTCTTAAACCTCACTAAAGTGAGAAATCCTTGTCTGACAGAAAATAAATTTTGCTTAATTTGACTCAAAACAATTTGTTCTTGACAGTTACTTCTTCTCAGTCTCCAAAATAAAACTGCTCAACATTTGTTGACTGATAATACTGTTGGAAAACTAGACCAGAGCAGGCATACACCATCTCATATATGACCCTCACAGGGCACGGCTGGTCTGGATGGGGCTTTCTGCAGCTGTTTGCCTCCCCTGAATCCACTCTTCTTTCACAAACTCTCTCTCTCTATAGCACATTTATTTAACTGACCTTCTAAATACCTGGACAGACATAAAATTGCCCTTAGAAATAAACTACTCCTTGACACTGAAGTTTTCTAAATATTTTTTGACAGACCTCATCTAAAAACAACTTTAAACTTATGTTGCCACATAAGGAATGATAGCTGTCAAACAAAATACTGTTTCATACTTGTAGACTACACTTTTACAGTCTATATTCATGTGCAAGTTAGTGGTTTCAAATGTAGCTTTTACAAACAATTCTCAGTATAGCACATCAGTGGAGGGACCACTAAGTAAAAAATGGTGTTCTGTACTGGGCTTGATTTCCTCATGTGTTTTTTCCTTGACTGAAATTGTAGAAAAATCACTAAAATCTAAATCTGCTACATTGATTTCTAGACTGGTTGGAATCTCAAATGGCTGGGAAGCACTTAACATAATGTTCAAAGTCCTTAGTCATCGGGAAAATGCAAGCCAAAACAACCCTGACTTTCCACATCATACCAAGCAGACTGGCTAACATAGAAAACTCAGGTAATAGCACATGTTGACGAGAATATGGAGAAAGAGGAAGACTCATCCATTGCTGGTGGGATTGCAAAATCATCCTCTTTTTAAAAAAAAAAAAATCTGTTTTCATCTTAGCTTTTCAGTATCCAGGAGCCACAAGATTTGACTGCTCTTTCAGAGGTCCTGAGTCCTAAAAACCACATGGGGGCTCACAACCATCTATAATGGGATTTGATTCCCTCCTCTGGTGTACATGAAGACAGAGCACTCGTACATATTAAATAAATAAATAAATAAATAAATAAATAAATAAGAACACTCCTCCATTCCTGATGGTATTGCAAATTAGTACAACCACTCTGGAAATCAATCTTGAGGTTGCTCAAAAAATTGGAAATAGATCTACCCAATGACACACTTTTGGGAATATACCCAAAAGATGTCCCACCATGCCACAGGGGTACATGTTCAACTATGTTCATAGCGGCCTTATTTGAGATAGACAGAAGCTGGAAAATAAACTAGACGTCCCACAGCAGAATGGATACACAATGGAATACTACTCAGCTATTAAGAATGTGGACATCCTGAGTCTTGCAGGCAAATGGATATAACTAGAAAATATCAACCTAAGTGAGGTAACTCAGACCCCAAAGAAAGGCATAGTATGTACTCACTAATAAGTGGATATTAGCCACAGAACTCAAAAAGGTCAACAAACTGAAGTGCCCAACTGAGGATTCATCAGTCCCACTTAGGAGGGAGAAGAACGCAATCACAAGTGGGGAGAAAGTGAGGCACCTGAGAGGGAAAGTGGACAAGGCAGGAGACAGGTGAAACCTGATCTAGTATTGGGTGAGGGAAAATGACTGAAGCCCTGAGGGCAAGCAGAAAGAATGGAAAGAAGCAACCTTGGAAGATGGGAGGTTGGCGAGACCCTCCAGAATATACCAGAGTCCTGGAAGATGAGAGACTCTCAGGACTAAAAGGGAGTGACCTTAGATGAAATGTCTGATAGTAGGGAGAGGGAACTTATAGAGTCCACCCCCAGAATAAAGATGGGGCATCAAATGAGGGAGAGGGAGATCATTCCAAATTTACAACTCTGACCCATAATTGTTCCTGTCTAAAAGAATTGCAGGGATGGAAATGTAGAGGAGCCTAAGGAAAAAGAATGTCTAGTGACAGGCCCAAAGTGGGATCCAGCTCAAGGGGAGTTCCCAAGGCCGGACACTATTACTGAGGCTATGGAACACTCACAAAAAATGGAACCCAGCATGACCACACTCTGGAAGACCCAACAAACAGCTAAAAGAATCAGATGCAGATATTTGCACCCAACCAATGGAAAGAAGCAGCCAATCTCTGTTGTTGAACTAGTGAAGGCTGAAAGAAGCTGAGGAGAAAGAAGGGTGACCCTGTAGAAGGACCAGCAGTACCAATTAATCTGGACCCCTGAGATCCCTGAAACACTGGACCACCAATTAGGCAGCATGCTCCAGCTGAAAAGAGGCCCCCAACATACATACAGTAGAGGTGCATCAGAGATGATGCACCTAATCCTCAAGAAACTGGAGACCCCAGGGAGTTTAGAGGTCAGTTAGGGTGGAGGGTAGTGACATCTACATGGAGACAGTGGGTGGGGAGCAGGTATGGGATGTGGAACAGTAGGAGGTTGGACGGGGCACAGGGAGGATAAAATATGGAGTGTAAAAAAATACTTTAATTAATTAATTAAAATTTAAAAAAATAAAGAAAAGATTTGACCATTAAAACATGCAACAAAATTTGAGTGTATCATGATGGGAGAGTAAGAGGGTGGTACCAAGATGAATAGAGGAATGGGAAACATAATCAAGATATATTGTGAAAAATAATTTATTTTTAGTAACAGGAAAAATCTACGTATGTGTATTTATATATTGATTTACATGCACTATAGGTGTTTTGGTTAATAGTTAATAAAATTATTCCTGGTGTCTTTTTATGCAAATATGTTGTCATTGCAATATCTCATCCTCTCTCCTGTATTTGCCCTTCTCCAGCTCCAAAAGATATCTCTTTTTTCCTACTTCCCAGACCACTTGTATTCTGCCATTATCTTCTTCTTACCCTCCTCTGTATCTACTTCCCTCGCCTTCCTTTGTACAAAATTTTTAATAATATAAATAAACAAACAAAGATAAGCACATACACAATGTAAACTATATTCTTTTAAATTCCAAAACAAATACAGCACTCAGATTCCTGTTTCTCACAAACCATAGCTAAGTACTCATGTCATGGCCAAGTGTCATTTTTGGCAGAAACAAGGCCTACCCAGAGAATAAGGGGCAGAACAATAAAACAGCTTGAAGGGCCAGCTCCACTATCATTCACTCTTTTCAAGGCTTCAAGTTTTTCACCCAATTTTAAGAACTCAGGAGTTAAACCACCAACATGTAGCAAAGCAGTTTGTCACCTAATTGTCTGAGATGTTCCTCTCGCCCCCTGGGAGTTGGGGATGTAGGCATGTGCGAAATTTCTAACTAGCAAATATTTTGATTTTGTTATTTGTTTTTGTGATCAAAATTTTATTACAATGCTTCTCCCCTTACTTTCTTCCCTCAAATCCTTCTATATATCCTTCCCCTCCATTTCAAATTCCTGGCTTCATTTTTTTCACTATGACATGTATATAAATTTGTAAATATATAGAGTTCTAAATATACCCCATTGAGTACACATAATATTACTCTTTATAATTTGAGGCTGATCATTTGGCATTGCAAGACTAACAGATATGCCTTCCCTAGGCAGGATCACCTCTCTCACTCTCAGCTTCATTCATTTCCCTGCAGTTATTCCTGGGAAGCTGAAGCTTCAGGGGATGCTCCCCTTCAAGTGAGAAATCCTCCTTGGTATCTTTCTTGATCAGTTCATATTTGGACAGTCATATTGCGGAGATTTAAGAGATGCATCCTCTGACATTCCTAGGACCTAATCTCACAGAAAATTCCTTGATTCTCTGGATTTTAAAATCATTCTTTCCCCTCTTCTGCAATGTTTCCTGACTGTCATATGTAGAAGAATTTTGTAGATTTGTGGATTTTACATATCTTCTTCCTGTTCCTTTATTTACCCCCTTCCTTAACGAGCCCCACTTCTTCTGTCTCCTATCAGATCACTTGCAATGTGCTATTTGCCTTTACCCATTTTCCACTTTATTTTACATTTATCTCCTTCTCCCTTCCTAAGGATCTCCCCCTTCTTTCATGTGCTTTAACAGATCACTTGTACACTTCATTGTTTTATTGCTGTAAACTCACACACACACACACACACACACACACACACACACACTCAAACACACACTCTCTCTCACACACACCTTTATTCTATGTTAACAATCTTTTTTTCAACAGCCATAAATAATCTTTGCTTTTTATGCTCATTCTTTCCTCAATTAGCCCCCGAGAATCACTGACTTTTATACCTCTCCCCTGCTTTCCTATTTTCTGAGTGTCAAAAACTTGGTAGGATATGACATGTTGTTTGTTCAGATTGGCATCTTCTGCTTTTAGACATACATTACTTAAGGATCCCCATTCCCTCTCTTTGTAGTTTTTTTTTTTTTATTTCCCAGTCAGTCCCAGTTGTGCTTTTCTGTGTTGTCTCCTTTCTTTCCTGTATGGTGCCTACTGTTCTTTCTCCTGTCTGTTTCCACCCTTCTTCATAATAACTAATTTTTTAGGGAGTCCTAGCTTTCTGTACCATGTAGTATTTGTGTACTGTACCCAAGTTTTAAGAGACAACATGACAATATGCTTAGTTTTCTAAGGCAAAAATAAAGAAACCAAATCCATTCATATCAGCTTCTTTATGGCATCAGTAAATTTTTAAACTAAGGAGACTAATGGAGTCGCATATGTGTAATGTAGTGTCTTAGTCAGGGTTTCTATTCCTGAATAAAGCATCATAACCAAGAAGCAAGTTAGGAAGGAATGGGCTTATTCAGCTTACACTTCCACATTGTTCTTCATCACCAAAGGATGTCAGGACTGGAACTCAAGCAGGTCAGGAAGCAAGAATTGATGCAGAGGCCATGGAGGGATGCTCCTTACTGGCTTGCCTCATCTACCTTGCTCAGCTTGTGTTTTTATAGAACCTAGGACCACCAGCCCAGGGATAGTACAATCCACAATGGGCTGGGACCTCCCCTTTCATCACTAGTTGAGAAAATGCCTTACAGCTGGATCTCATGGAGGCATTTCCTCAACTGCGGCCCCTTTTTCTGTGATAAATTCAGCTTGTATCAAGTTGACATACAACACCAGCCAGCACATATAGTAAAGGAGAATCAGTAATTTAATTATGTAAAAGAGAAGCAGAACGGAAACAAGGAAACATCATAATGTAAATATGGACTTTGAGTCGTGTCCAGGAAGAGCAGATCATAACAAAGACTCTCTCTTTTTTTTTTTTAAATAAGAATGAGTAAGGCCCTTGGTGATGCCAATGACTTTAGGTACTTCCTTCTAGAACAGTATTTATAAAACATCCTAATGCTTTAATACACTTCCTCATGGAGGTTGGTACCACCAACTACAAAATGACTTTCATTGCAACTTTATAATTATAATTTGGCTACTGTTAGGAATCTTACAGTACATATTTTTGGAAACAGAGATTTTCCAAAGTGGTTATGCCAACAGGATGAGAATGCACTATTTCTCTAGAACATCTTATTTAATTTAACGTAAGAGTTGCCATCTTTACAACTTTCATACATATTTACATCACATTCTAAATATTACTACTTCAAAGCCAAACCTCATCCAAGTTACATTTTTATGAAGTCAAAACTGCATAAATGAACTTAAGTTTCCTTTTATAGTGTCTCAGTAACATTTTTATCACTAATAGTTTATAACATGTCCATGGAAAGAGACCTAGTGAAAGCAAGTGCAAATAAGTGCTCCTGATAAACCTTACAAACTCAGCATGAGTAGTATGAAAGTTTTGTGTTTACCTTAAAAGAGAAGACATTTAACCCCATAGTACATTTAAATCAATTTTATAAATGGATATTTTACAAATCATTGACTCAGAGTTTGTTCGGTGTTTATACTTAGAACTTTTTGATATCCTGCTCCTTAGTGGGATATGCTTTGTATCACAGTTTAAAGAGTTGAATTTATTATACTTAACATCCAGACTCAGCTTCTATTTTTATTGATGGATAGGTCATAATAGCCTGAAGGCATTTCTTCAAATTACTGTTCTTTTCTAATGCAAGTATATTCATAAGGAAAAGCCTAAAAGAAATAATTGTCTGCTCTCATTCTCATGGAGAATAATTGCTAAAAATTATGCTTAATATTAGAATATCTGTTTAATCTTTATATATAAACCAAGTGACTATAATGCTTAACTTTTAATTTTATTTTTCTTTTTGGTTTTTCGAGACAGGGTTTCTCTGTGTGGCCCTGGCTGTCCTGGAACTCACTCTGTAGACCAGACTGGCCTCGAACTCAGAAATCTGCTTTCCTCTGCCTCCCAAGTGCTGGGATTACTGGTGTGTGACACCACACCCTGCAACTTTTAAATTTGTCTTGCAAAAATTAGACTTAAACATAAATTTAAAGGTGTGGCGACATCAGTAGGCTTCGTTGTTAGTGTGATCAATACCATGACCAAAAGCAACTTGAGGAGAAAAAGTTGACTTTATAATTATTATTGTAGCCCATCACCAGGGAAAGTCAAAACAGGAAATCAAGAAGGGTGTGAACTGAAGCAGAGACTAAGGAGGATTGCAACAAAGTGAATTCCTTCCTCATGTTTGCTTAACTACCTTCCTTATACATTACAGAACCACTGCCTAGATATAGTACTGCCTAAGAGGCATGGGCTTCCCTGCAGCAATCAGAATTCAAGAAAATGTCTCCCAGACGTATCCACATGTCAAACGGATGAAGATAATCCTCAGTTGAGGTTCCCTCTACCAAGCCATGTGTAGGATTGTATAAGGTTGACAAAATGAACAGTGACAGGAATGAGACAGACATCTGACCTAGAAGATGTAGTTGTTTATTTTTCTTTCCAACATTACTGAGTCTGTTGCTCAAATCATATGTTTCCTCTGTCTGTGTCAAACTTGAGGTGTTGCTTGCATCCCGAGCATTGCAGGCTAGCACTTCTGGTTAAATGACTGGTTTTTAGTAGGTTTCAGTACAGAGTTTGCAATCACCTTCACCTAGGCACAACATTTCAATGCCACTGTTAACAGAGCCTCCCAGTGTATCTATAAAATACACTCCAATGTGCCCTGGCAGCAAGTCAGACGATTCAGTTTTCAATGACATGAAGGCCCACTTGAGACCCCCCCAAACCACTCTCTACTGTAATCATCACATCTAGCATTGGCACTTGGTCCCAGATCATTCTCCCAAAATGAACAAATAAAGCGATGGTGAAAAGTGCTTCTTGGCAATGGCTTGAACTTAAAATGGTGACAACAGCTGTTTCAACAGATGTTATTCACATGGTGCAACATCTGTGTTCTCCATGGTGGACTGTGACTAAATTAATACCTCTAGGTATCCTAAAAATATATTAGATGGATTTTCAAGTAAAACAGGAAAATATTGGCGTAAAGCAAGAGTTAATTTACTAAGATGTTAATAAGTACTTCCAGTTTTATCAATTGTATACTTCCAAATTATAATATGTTTTACAAATTTGAAATCAGATCCAGGAGGCCATTCAATGCTGCCTCATAGCCTTGCTAATGCAAAATGGTGTGGATGAATCGAGCTCTATACAATAATCAACTATTTCAGATGATGGTAAATGTGTTTTCTGTCTGCTAAAACTAATTTTCAGTAACAAGATACTACCTTACAAAAGTACTTTTTAACCATAGTCAGCTGAATTATTAATAAATAGCAGTGATCCTTAGCTTTGCTTATGTAAATATGTAAATTATTGACAGTGTGTATGATGTTAATACTAAAACAAATCTATTGTATTCAGAACATAAATTCAGTATTAAAACTGTATGTATCCCTTATTTCCTTCCATCCTTCCTACCATCAGTCCTTTTTATTGTACATTGATGTCACTAATTCTTCTTGGAATATTAAAATCTTATCTTTCTGAAATGCATTTATTTTCTCCTGTGTCTCTTCTTGCACTAAAGTTAAATTGGATATATTAATGTCTTTAAGTAATGTTTGGATTTCAGAAGACTTTTTTGTAGTTTTGTGAAATTAGCAATTTAAACTAGCAGTGCTGTGCCTTTATATCTAGTAATTTTTTCCTACTAGTAAGATTTTGCTAGTTGGATTATGTTTTGCTTGTTTTGTTTTATTCATTCTATAAATATTTGTTTATTTATTTTCACACATTTATATTTAAATGAGATAATAGTTCTCATTCTTTTCAAACAACCATATTCTTAATAATATATTTTACATCTGCATTATATCTTTTATTTCTTTTTTAAGTTTTTTATTAATTATTTTGTTTATTTACATTTCAAGTGTTATCCTCCTTCCTGGTTTCCTCTCCAAAACTCCATACCCCACTCCCCTCCTCCCTGCTTCCACAAGGGTGCTCCCCCACCCACTTGAGCACCACTGCCCTAGCATTCCCCTATGCTGGGGCACCAAGCCTTCAAAGGACCAAGGGCCTTTTGATGGCAGACAAGGCCATCCTCTACTGCATATGCAGCTGGATCCATAGGTCTCTTCATGTGTATTCTTTAATTGGTGATTTTAGTCCTTGGGAGTTCTAGGAGGTCTGGTTTGTTGATATTGTTATTCTTCCTGGGGGGAAACAAACCCCTTCATCTCCTTCAGTCCTTCCCCTAACTCCACTATTGGGGTCCAAATGCTCAGTCCAATGGTTGATTACAAGCATCTGCATCTGTATCAGTAAGTCTCTGGAAAAGCCTCTCAGGAGACATTCATATGAGGCTAATGGTGCAGAGTATAACATTTTGATACACATTACATCAGAAACTAATTTATCCAAGTAGCATATCTATTTCTACTTTGCTAATGCTATTTTTTAGAGTGGCATGCCATTGCTAACAATCAAATGGGAAAAATGAATACGGACCTTCTAACAAAGGTACCTTTTTTTTATCTCTTTGGTGGTGAGAATGTTTAAAATCTACTATGAGCAAAGCTCAAGTCTTCAATAAGTTGTCATTAAAATAATGTTTTGCTCTTTATGAAATGTCTAAAACACTAATTCAGCCTGTGTATTTAAAGTATACTACATTAACTGAGAGATCCTCTTTTCTCCTAATCTGTTCTTGCTGATCACTATGCCATTCTTGGCTAAAGTTACTTACAGATTACTTTGCATATATAGGACAGAGCATGTTCTTTTCTCTTTTTGTCTTTGTCTGAAATATTTCATTCTAAACTTTGATTCTGCCACACTCCTGTAAGCGTTTTCATGCTATTTCAAGTGAAAGTATTCTTTAATTCTTCTGGCTGATAAATATTGAATATAATAGTGTGTGTATATATATGTTATATATATAGTGTGTGTGTGTTAGATATATAATATATACTTATATCTTTAACATATTAAAATATATTTAAAATATATTTAACACACATGTGTCCCTCATTGGGAGCTTAAATTGTTTCTGTTATTGAAAACATCATAGGCTGATCAAATAGAATTAAAGGAATAAATTCCAATCCCAATTAAAATTTGATCTTTTAAAGATAGCTACTTTGAGAAAAAATATAGATGCCTCTCTGAATGTGAGAATTTCTGTCTTATACAACAGAGACACACTGATTGCTCCTTGTCATCAGTATTTGCCATGACTCCTCAGCAACCAACATGATGGCATTGTGTCATGTTCAAGGCTTTGCACCAGCATCATTAAGTCATCTGACATTACTCCTGGCTTCACAGGAAGAGACAAGGACAGTTCAGTGACATGAGTTCAATATATTTAAAATCTGCTACAAAGGAAGACCTTAGCTCTCCCTTATCTACAATATACCTGGAAACACTATATTTCTGTACTTCCATTTCCAGAAATGCTGAAAATTTTATCTCAAAATTTAAATATCCCTCGTGTTACAGGATGGTGTGGGGGTGGTGGGAAGTATGACAAATCAAGATGAGAAATAAAAAATGACTGGGGTCAGGTGAACCAGCAATAGGAGACCATCAAATTAAGATAGCAGAGCTCATACCTCTGAGCTGTGTGAGAAGCAGCCTGCAGCATCCTCAGCTGGGTCATAGCTCTTGCAATAAGTCACCACCATCTATGATAGTACCACTGAAAGTTTAGCAGCAACACAACCATAACATGGAATCTTGTATGTATATAACATAAAAACTCTATGTATCTCTCATTTGCTCTGAGTCATATTGGGATTGCACAGCATTTTGATCTTCCAACCTTTAACAATAATGATTAATCTCAAATTCTGACTATGAGGAAAGTTTTAACATGTGTATGCTAAAGTAGGCAGTACTGATGATAACTGAATTTATGCAAATACTACCTTTGCATTAAACCTCAGAGAAATAATTTAATTTTCCTTTCAGGCACACACACCACACACACACACACACACACACACACATACTCACTATAATGCTCATCAGTGAGACCTCATGTCAACAATCTACCAGATCCACAATGTCTATGATTTTAGATTCTTATTTTTTATGGTAGCATCATAGGTTCTCAAAACTCCAAGCTTTTATCTTTCTCTTCTCTATTCATCTAACAATATAATTTTATTTCGACTTTAACAAAGATGAGAAACTCAGAATACCGATAGCATTGTTTTAGATCTAGACTATCAAGAGGCATTTCTTTTTGCAATAAAATACAGCTAGAATTGTTACTGACAGTTTTTCTAAAGACTTCAATTATCGCACAGATTATATCCCCCAAATGCTCATCATTTTACTGCTGAGTCCTTTAAGCTCTTCAATCAATGGAATAAATCATTAGTGGTGATTTTGATAACCCACCATTTAGAACACAGTGTTGAGGAACAACTTTATGAAAGTCTTTACAAAATAGAATGTGATATAATGAAATTGTGAGACAGTTAAAAACTGTTATTTTGCCTTCAGTTAAGTATAAAAATGTGAGAGTGAACATGTTTCATGCCTCTTAGAATAAAAGTTTACACAAATCCAGTTTCAATTTGAGTAGATTGCATAATCTTTTAGTGGCATCAACATACTTTTATGATTATTATTTGTTACTTATATTTGTTTCAGGGTTATGGTGTTTAGGTTATTATGCATGGTATGGTGGCAAAAAGATTTGAACTCTGGCCAGGCAGTGGTGGCACACGCCTTTAATCCCAGCACTTGGGAGGCAGAGGCAGGAGGATTTGTGAGTTTGAGGCCAGTCTGGTCTACAGAGTGAGTTCCAGGACAGCCAGGACTACACAGAGAATCCTTGTCTCAAAACAACAACAATAAAAAAAAATAACAACAACAACAACAAATGCCTTAAACTCCTGACACTCTGGCCTCAATATCTCAAATACTGGGATGACAGGTATGTACTACTGAGGCTATGCTTAGGTATTGAAATGGTGATTTGTTAAGAAATAAATTCCTAATAACATTTACTTTAGCATGAGATTTGGCTCTTTAAGTCTCTGTACCCTTAGAAGGATTTTGAACTCTAGTTTCTGAGGGAGAGAGAGATGAGGATGGATAAATATCACTCATATCTTTCCCTACCAATTCATGAAACTAGAGAGGGGGAAAAACTTTGAGGAAAACTATGATTTGAAAATATATGTCATGCCAACACCTCTTCACACATTGAGCAAAGCCTGTAGCCTATGCTGTACTTTTTCTACATTCTTTGTCCTCCACAGTGAATTAGGGCATTGAATTCCAAGTCTATGACACTTTCATTTTGGTACCTGGACCAACTTTGTCGTGACTTGGGCCCCTTCAGATAGATATATAATACCCTATAATTGCTGTAGGTGGGTCTCAGAACCTATATTTTCCTTAGCCATGGTCCTATTAACTTTGAACTTTTATTCCTGGTCAGTAGTTTTTCAGGTGAACATGGAGGTACTAGTAGAAAAATATTTCTTCTTCTCCTCCTTCTCTCCCATCCCTCAGGAAAAGAAAGTAAGTAGTTCAGAGATCACCTTTCCATTAAGAGAATTATGTAGTCTTTATAAGACTCAGAAATTCATGGGTTAAAGAAAATAAAATTTATTTAGTTTAATTAATAGAAAATTTCCAAACTACCTAAATTCCTAAATAGTTATCTCAATTATTATGAAAATCAAAAAATCATAATACATATCTCTGACCATTTTTCTTATTTTGGTTCAGGCCACAGGATATATTTAAGTCAGTTGTTCATATGCAGTGCTCCATATGATATGACATATGTTAATCATACCTCAAAACCACTTCATATGTCTTCCCTGTTAGGTTGTGATTCTGGGCATTATTCACTGGACCTCATACATGTTTGAGCAAGCACTTTATTACTGAATGTATTCCTAGCCCTTTGTAATTCTGAATAATAAAAATGTGCATATTAGTGAGATTCAAGGGAGATTGTCTCAGTTTATTCCCAAGTGAAAATTTAAATCTCCTATAATTGATGTTTGTCTTGTATACCCAATACTGAAATCACAATCACATCTATACATAGAACATGCTGATTCCCAAATACATCCTGTGCACTCTGTGTTCAAAGGCAATTCTTCTCTTTGGATTGCTACCATTGAACACTATAGGATATGGTACTTAGATCTTCCACATCTATAATACTTTGCAACTTATAAAATCATTACACATTTACTCAACTCATACAACAAACTAACATTAGAGGAAGTTAGGATTTATAGGTTTCAAGTAAAATGATCAAAATTCTAATGCAGCTAAAAATGTAATGAAGGCTCAATAGAGTTTTGCTTTTAAATTCTACTTTAACACTGCTATTACTATTACCAGTAAACCAGCTTTCAAGAATATATATCTATAACTTTCTGATGTGTGAAATCTTCTTGAACTTTATCAGCATACACTTAAGGGCCAAAATATAACATGTGTAATGCAAAACCAGACATATCTGTTGTTGTTCTTGTTCTGTTTCTGTCTGTTCAGTCATGTTGGTGAGACTTGAAGCATCTGACATGACTCAGACACACAGTCTCACAGAAAACTCCTTGCTCCTCTGATTCTTCATATATTTTCTTTATTATTCTTTTGTACAATAAATCACAACTGCAGCTTCCCTTCCATCCATTCCTCCCAGACCACCCCCTCTTCCTTCTCTCCTCTCTCCCACATCCACTGCTCTCCATTTCCCTTCTGAAAAGAGATGGCCTCCCGGGATTATCGACCATATTCTACAGGCACAACAAGAGGCAATAAGACAATACACAAACCCTTGTAGGGGAAAGGGTTCCAGGACCAGGTCAAAATCCAGAGACAGCCCCAGTACCACTGTTAGGAGTTCAACAAAACCCACAAACTTAACAATCACAGCGTGTGTGCACAGGGCTTAGTGCAAACTCATACAGACTCCATGGTGCCATCCCAGTTCTCTGACTCTTTTTTTTTTTTTTATATTCAGAATTTTTATTTATTTAACATGCAGGGGCACACAGTGACAACATGCATGAGGAGGTCAGAACACAATAGTCCTTCCATAACTTCTTCTGCAGTGCTGCCTGAACCTTCAGTGTGGAGTTCTTTTGTAGATGTATCAAATGAGATTGGGCTCCATGCTCTTCAATTTTATTGTTTGTGGTTTTCTATAATGGTCTCCATTTGTTAAAAAAGATAAATTTTCCTGATGAAGCATGAGGACTAATACTTATCTCAAGTTACACAGGCAAATACATAGAATGAGATTAGGTATTATGGCAGTGGTTGTAGTGTCTTCTGCAAGGAGTGACTTTAAGATCAGTGCTTTTAGCAGCACTGAATACTTGTTTAAGTTTCCCCTGACCACCTTGAGTTCACTATTGTTGAGAAGGTTTTATATCCAATTACAGATCAACTGTTAACAATAAGGTAGTCATACCACTGCTTTACCCTTAGGATTATTGTGCCATGCTCGTTCTTGAGATAATGCTTAGGAATCATATCTAGATAGGACATACTTTCTTTGGAAGCTTATGTGATGCTTTCATATATGAAAGATTGTCTTTATAGAAATATTCAGATCAACTCAAGCTCAGGAACATCTGAATTCTCTGAAGTGGATGGCGTCATCAGCAATAGTGACTTATCTTACATCTTTATGAGTCAACCAAAGAAAATAAGAATATCTTCTCTGAAGTGGATGGTGTCATCAGCAATAGTGACTTATTTTACATCTTTATGAGTCAACCAAAGAAAATAAGAATATCTTATAATATTTTGGGAACTCAAAAGAGAACTTTCTCATTACAAGTATTAGGGTTTTTGTTAAACATTTTTGGCCCTTGTAGGGAGCATTTTCATCCCAGATAGGAAAATTTCACTTTAAATTTTGTATCTAGATTTATGCACATACTTACCTTTATTATAGATTTGTTTTTGATAGGCAATTAATATTACCATTGCTCATGAATTTTTCAGTGATTCTTACTGTTCCTTTACCTTCTTCTCTCCTTCTTTGTTTATCCCTAAACTCTTTAGGTAATACATTGATGTTTTGGATGTTTGGTCATTTCATATTTCCCCATGTACTGATCAGAACTATGCAACCAGTAAAATCTGTGCAAATATTCCAAACTCTGAAAATCCCCAAAATTTGAACCAGACATGGTTACCAGAAAGTAAAATACTAGCCTTAAAATATCTGCGGAATTTTGATATTATAGATACGCCCTACCAGCTAAACCCATCCATTTTTATTACTCAAAAATATGCTTGCTAAAGTTCATTTTGCTTCCCACAAAATGTACCCTTCCCCCAACCTTGAGCAGGCTTAATAGACCTTAAGTCCTTGCCACAGTTGGATCTTAACGACCTAGGTAGAGTCTTCTTTCTTACCCTCCCTGCAATTTCCTACAGGAGCAGACTGCCCACTGAACTTACATTGTCATAGAATCTATCTGAATCAGAAGATAAGCTTTGAGCCTTGATCACAAACTTTGTCTTGGTTTCATCATTCCATCGCATCCCTCCTTTTTCATTTTCAGCCTGCCTTCCACAAAGATCCAGTTCATCCATGGCTGCTGGACAGGTGGCACCAAAAAAGGGGACTGAAAACTGGGGGTGAGGTGGAGGAACCCACTAAGAAACTCTGTCTTGGTTGGAGCTCCACATAAAACTAAAGAAAAGTAAGAGAATCCTGCATGGTGGTAAGAAACAAACATCATTAATGCTAGGGCTAGGAATAAATTTTAATTTTTAGGGGTTGTTGTTGCAGGAGGTACACAAAAATGATAAAGCTAGGCTGAAAAGGTATTGATCCGACACCGAATTCACCTAGGAGTGACAACACAATTGGGACGGGTGGGGGTGTGATTCTATACAGACATTTGTCCACCACCAAGAGCTGGATCAGATGAGAGGAGCAGGGAAAACAAAAAAAATAAATAAATAAATAAAAATAAAACAACAACAAAAAAAAACAGATGTTAGAAAAATTCTTAACTCAAGTAGATTTATACTGTCATGGTGTCATGTTTCCCAGAAGTAGGACTGTAAATATCCAAATGACATGAGAAAGAGAAAGAGGGCCAGCAGCTTTTCAAGTTCTATGGAATATAAGCTGGTGGCTGTTTTTTCCTATAAAAAAAATCTCTGCAATTATGTTTATTGGATTCAGCAAGTAACAAGATGCTTTTTCTCTTGAAATTACAGCTAGAAAAGGTAAAAACATTTGTTTGGTCTAAATATGTAAGATGTGTGTAGCAACTTCATTTTTGTTTCTTACTAGTTTTATAGGTACACATATGTTCTGCATGCCTTGGTTATACAGTTTAGCCTTATAAGTTCCTGGTTATCGTTAAAAATGTGTAACATTGGTAACAAAAAGTTAGCTTAAAATGGGTAACTCAGGGTCGGAGTTATTCTAAACAATAACACCTGGCATGAGCCAACCCAGGGAAACAGGTTTCTAAAGACACTTCTAAATTGTGATAATATTTTATGTAATTTTTATCTTAGAAATCAGACTAGGATGTAGGGCAATGTCTCTTTGAGGTAATGGAGACTGTATAGTTGTGCATTAGTTTGCAGGAATTGGCAGCCAAACTGTGTAATGTTAAAGAAATGTTCTTGATGTTGATATTTAAAGAGAATGGATTGTTTACACTGTTAAAAATTGAGTTTTGCTTTCTACAATTATGGTTATGTTCTCATATTGTAAAAGAAGCTTAAATATTATAGTTAAACTGCCAGTGTTCCATTGGCTGCTGTTTGCAGTCCAATCACAGGCCTCAGGAAATAGGCCCAGATTAAGCAACATTTACATTTGTGTTAATGCAAAGCTCAGAGCAGCCTCAGCGAAGGCTGGTGTAGCATTCCATTTCTCATGGTAAAAAGTGAAAGAGGGGATATTAGCCTACAAGCTTGGAATACCCAAGACACAATTCACATATCAAATGATGCCCAAGGAGAAGGAAAGGAGAGGCCCCTGGTCCTAGAAAGATCAGTACAGCAGTGTAGGAGAATACCAGGACAGAGAAGTGGGAAGGGTTTGATTGGGGAACAGGGGGAGGGAAGAGGGACTTTCGGGGAATGGGGGAAATCAGGAAAGGGGAAATCATTTGAAATGTAAATAAAAATATATCGGATTAAAAAAAGAGAAAAACAAGTGAAAAAGGATAAAGTGGCTTTGGGTCCTCTGTTGTGTACCAGGTTCAATCTATTTACTAGTAAGAGATTTAACCTTAAATTACTAATTGAAAAAAGCTTTAAAGAATTAATATACACTGGAGCTGATGTACTTACTCACCTCCAAGAGATTGGTTATTCCATTAATTCAAAACAAAGTTCAAACTTAAGATTTATGAAAGGTTAATGAAACTAGGAATTTGTGGAGCATTACAGCCTGACTTGCCTACTCTAGCTGCCATTCCAGAAAAATGCATGTAGAATTATTATGGATTTGGTAGATTGTTTTTATACTGTTCCTTTGTACCCTGGTGACAGTGGGAGGTTTGCTTTTAGTGAGCTTGTAATTTTGAAGAGCCCATGAAGTGATATTATTGGAAAGTTTTGCCTTATGGAATTTATAATAGCCTTACTACCTTACTATATCTATATCTATATATCTATATCTATCTCTATCTATATCTATATATCTATCTCTATCTCTATCTCTATCTCTATATCACTATATCACTATATCTATATCTATATCTATATCTATATCTATATCTATATCTATATCTATATCTAATCTATATCTATATGTATATCTATATATATAACTATATCTATATAGTATGTGTGTTTACATATACATATATATGTATGTATGTGTATATATATATATATATATATATATATATATAAAACATATATATAATGTTTCTGCTTCAATACAAGAAGTTAGGACTTTGAATCTTTCACTGTATGTTATTCATTATATGATATTTTATTAGCTGATCCCTCTGAAGGAGTTTTACTACAATCCTTTGCTCTTATATAATGAGTTTAAAACTTTTGGAATAGTTGCTCCAGAAAAGAGGCAAATCTTTTTCAATATTTGGAGCCTCATTTCTATCCTAAACAAATTATGGCACAGAAAATTCAAGTAAGAAATGATAGTTTACTTACTTTAAATTATTTTCAAAACCTTCTAGGAGATATTAATTGGCTAAGATCTCACCTTAAATCACCACAGGAGTACTTAAGACTCTGTTTGATATTCTCACGGGGGGAGGGGGAATGCAAATTAACTAGCGCGGGACTGACGAATTGGACAGGATCTGGATATTGAACAATTATTAGTGCATATGTTTAAGCTCCCAATTTTTTATTCCTTCAACAAGGAGTAACAGCCCTCCATGAAGAATGTTACTTTAATATTGATCATTCAGGAATAGGAAAGGATTCTATGGCTAAAGTTTGAAAAGGACAAACCAAAAGGAAAACAGAAAAAGTACAGAATCGGGGAAGGTTTGAATCCTGATTTACCATTTCTCCTTGAATTACAACTTTAATTTGTACACTGCTTGGACCATTAATTATGATTTCATTGCTTTTAACTTTTGGACCTTGTACCAATTTTGTTTTGCTGATGTAGTTGTTTATTTTTTATTAGATATTTTTTATTATATTTCAAATTTTATCCCCTTTCTTTGTTCCTCTTCAAAAACCCCATATTCCATCCATCCTCCCTCTGCTCACTAACCCACCAACTACCTGTTCCCTCTCCTGTCATTCCCCTATGATGAGGCAACAAGTTTCAAGTCACAGGACGAAGGGCCTCTCTTCCCATTGATGTCCAACAAGGCTGAACTCTGATACCTAAACAGTTAGAGACATAGATCCCTCCATTTGAACTCTTTGGTTAGTGTTTTAGTCCCTGGGAGCTCTGGCGGTACTTGTTGGTTCATATTGCTGTTCCTCTGTGTTCATGTGCTCAAGGCTCTTCCCCACTTTCCTTTCTATTTGTTTCAGTGTATCTGGTTTTATGTGTAGGTCCTTGATCCACTTCGACATGAGATTTGTACAATGACAAAAGAATGGACTGATTTGCATTCTTCTACATACTAAATAACATTTTAACCAGCACCATTTATTGAAAATGCTCTCTTTTCCACTGTATGGTTTTAGCTCCTTTGACAAAGATCAAGTAGCCATAGTTGTGTGGGTTCATTTCTGGGTCTTCAATTCCATTCCATTGATCTACCTGCCTGTCACTGTACCAATGCCATGCAGTTTTTATTATGATTGCTCTGTAGTAGAACTTGAGCTCAGGGATGGTGATTCTGACAGAAGTTCTTTTATTGTTGAGAATAGTTTTCGTTATCCTGAGTTTTTGTTATTCCAGATGAATTTGGAAATTGCTCCTTCTAACTCTAGGAAGAATTGAGTTGGAATTATCATGGGATTACATTGAATCTGTAGATTATAGTCAGCAAGATGGCCATTTTTACTCTATTAATCCTGCCATTTCATGAGCATGGGAGATTCTTCCATCTTCTGAGATCTTCTTAGATATCAGAATCTTGAAGTTCCGGGCTGGAGAGATGGCTTAGCGGTTAAGAGCACTGATTGCTCTTCTGAAGGTCCTGGGTTCAAATCCCAGCAACCACAAGGTGGTTCACAACCATCCCTAATGAGATCTGATGCCCTCTTGTGGTGTGTCTGAAGACAGCTACAGTGTACTTACATATGTAATAAATAAATCTTAAAAAAAAAAAAGAATACAGAATCTTGAAGTTCTTGTTATACAGACCTTTCACTTGCTTAGTGAGAATCACACCAAGATATTTTATATTATTTGTGATTATTGTAAAGGGTACTGTTTCCCTAATTTATTTCTCAGCCTGTTTATCCTTTGAGAAGAGAAAGGCCACTGATTTGTTTGAGTTAATTTTACATCCAATGACTTTGCTGAAGTGGTTTATCAAGTTTAGTAATTCTCTGGTGAAATTTTGGGGTCACTTAAAAATATTATCATATCATCTGCAAGCAGTGATATCTTCACTTCTTCCAACACCATGAACTAAGGCTGGTCTTCAATTACAACAAAATAGAAACAGAAAGCACAAATATACATGGAAGCTGGATAACACTCTATGCAATAATAACTTGGTCAAGGAAGAAATAAAAAAACTAAAGACATTTTACAATTTAATGAATTTGAAGCTACAGCATACCCACATTTATCATACATAATGAAAACAGTTCTAAGAGGAACACACATAGCTATGAGTGCCTCCAAAAAGAAATGAGAGAACATACACAAGCAGCATGACAGTGCATCTGAAAGCTCTAGAAGAAAAAGAAGCATATGTACCAAAGAGGAGTAGATAGCAGGAAACACTCAAACTCAGGATTGAAATCAACCAAGTAGAAACAAAAAGAACTATACAAAAAATCAATAAAACCAGAACTGGTTCTTTGAGCAAATTAACAAGATAGATGAACACTTATCCATAATAATGAAAGGGCACAGAGACAGTATCCAAATTAACAAATTCAGAAATGTAAATTGAGACCTAACAACAGAAACCAAAACAACAACAAAAACAAAAAACAAAAAAAACAAAAACAAGGAAGTCCAAAAAGGAACTATCAGATCCTACTACAAAACCTATGTTCTCCAAAACTGGAAAATCTGGATTAAATGGACAATTTTCTAAACATACACAAGGTGCCAAAGTTAAAACAGCATCACATAAACAATCTAGACAGTCCCATAACTCATAAAGAAATAGTCTGCCAACAAAAAAATTCCAGGACCAGATGGGTTTGGTGCAGATTTTCATCAGACCTTCAAAGATTCCTAATACCAATACTCTTCAAACTATTCCACAAAAAAGAAACAGAAGGAACACTACCCAATTCATTCTAAGAAGCTACAATTACTCTGATATGTAAACCACACAATGGCCCAACAGAGAAAGAGACGTTCAGACCAATTTCCCTTATGAATATCAATGCAGAAATACTCAATAAAATTCTAGCAAACTGAATCCAAGAACACACCAAACTGATCATCCATCATGATCAAGTAGGCTTCTTGCCAGGGATGCAGAGATGGTTCAATACAGGGAAATCCAGCAATGTAATCCACTATATAAAAAAAAAAACTCAAAGAAAAATCCACATGATCATTTCATTGTATGCTGAGAATGCATTTAACAAAATCCAACACCCCTTCATGAAAAGTCTTGGAAATATCAGGAATTCAAGGCCCATAACTAAATATATCAAAAATAATGTATAGCAAATCAGTAGTCAACATCAAACTAAATAGAGAAAAACTTGAAGCAATCCCACTGAAATCAGGAACTAATCAAACTTGCCCACTATTTCCATATCTATTCAATATAGTACTCAAAGTCATAGCCAGAGCAATTTGACAACAAAAGGATTCAAAGGGATATAAGTTGGAATGGACCTTGTATCTAAAACGGATTGGTTGCCTTCACATAAGATTCCTTTCAGCAAGCTCAGCTATTCACCATGGCAGTTATTCATTGCTATGAAGAAATGCATTGAGTGTGCATTCATATGTCCTTCATGGCTTTAGTCTGAATGGGAAAGAATGTGCTTTTGAAGACCGATATCCAGAGATGGGTAAGAGTGTTCTTGAGCTCCTATCGACCTAAGACATATACATACATCAAAAAGCTATGTTTGTTCTCACTGATGGGTAAGAAGGAATAATGTAGACACTGCCCTAAGACAAGCACAATCTCCTGGCTCCTCTTTACCCTAGACAGGACTATGGAAATCATTTTGGTGTGATAAATACTATGATTAAAATCAATATGAGGAGTATGGGCTAATTTGGCTTAAAGTTTTTAATCCATCATTGATGAAAGCCAGGACAAAAAAAATCAAGAAGCAACATAGAGTCAGGTACTAACCCAACACTAAAGAACCCAGCTTACTCTGATTGCTCCCTTTGTCTTATTCAACCTTCCTTATCCAGGCTTTCCTATCTAGGAATGGTATTATAGACCATAGTTTCTGAGGCATTCTAGATCATGAATTATTAAGAAACAGCAGGTGTTGGCAAGGATTTGGAGAAAGAGGAACACTCCTCCACTGCTGGTGGAATTGCAAGCTGGTACAACCACTCTGGAAAACAGTCTGGCAGTTCCTCAGAAAACTGGACACGAAACTTCTGAAGGACCCTGTCATACCACTCCTGGGCATATACCCAGAGTATTCCCCAGCATGTAATAAGGATACATGCTCCACTATGTTCATAGCAGCCTTATTTATAATAGCCAGAAGCTGGAAAGAACCCAGATGTCCCTCAACGGAGGAATGGATAAAAAAATGTGGTATATATACACAATGGAGTACGATTAGCCATTAGAAAAAATGAATTCATGTAATTCTTAGAGAAATGGATGGAGCTGGAGAACATCATACTAAGTGAGGTAACCCAGTCTCAAAAGAATACCCATGGTATGCACTCACTGATAAGTGGATATTAGCCTAGAAGCTTGGAACACCAAAGACACAATCCACATACCAAATGATGTCTGAGAAGAAGGAAGGAGTGGACCCTGGATCTGGAAAGGCCAATCCATCAGAGTAGGAGAATACCAGAACAGGGAACTGGGAAGGGAAGGATGGAGGAACAGGGGGAGGGAAAAGGGCATATGGGACCTGTAGGGGGCGGGGAACCAGGAAAAGGGAAATAAAATGTAAATAATGAATATATCCAATAAAAAAAGAGAAAGAAAATGTCCTACAGACATGCTTAAGAGCTAGTGTGAAGGAAGGAGTCTTCAACTGAGGTTTCTTCTCCCCAGGTGACATTAGATTGTGTCAAGTAGATTGAAACTAAAAAAAAATAAATACTTTTTAAAAACACATCATTAGTGGCAAAGCATTTTAAACAGAGCTTTCATCTTCTAAATCAGAATGAGGGACATGTGTATAGGTTCTCTTAAGTAGCAGAAACATTTAAAAACCTTATTAAACATTTGAAAAAACTACGCCTTTTATAAAAAAAAAACAGTAACAACATTGTTCTCTCTATGAGCAAAAAAGATTTATATGGATATGCAATTATACTCACCTTTACTTAAAATGTCTAATATATAATTATTATTTTTTTCCATAAGCTTTTATGTGATTAATAAAGATAGACATAAGATTTATAGAAATATAAGACACAAAAAGTTTCGGAGAAATATTTTTTTATTTACGTTTCAAATGTTATTTGAAAAATTTGAAATGTATTTGAAATGTTCCTCCTGCCCCATCCCCCCAGAAATATTGTGAACCACCTCAGTAGTTAAACATGAAGATATCCCTGGATGTGTGAAAACTAATCTTTTGTAATATATGTGCTGAAAATCATCTCTCTCTCTCTCTCTCTCTCTCTCTCTCTCTCTCTCTCTCTATCTCTCTCTCTCTCTCTCTCTCCCTTCCTCTCTCCCATTCTCCTTCTTTCTCCTGCCCCCACATGCACCTGTATATCCAGCTATTCACCTAAGCTCACCTATAGCATTACTTTTTCATGTAAATTTGAAATCTTTTGCTAATAATGCAAGGTAGTTTTGCTTTAGACTGCAGTTCCTTTGAAGAAGCTGGCAGCTGCTGCCTTTTCCTCTGTTATTTGTGCTGGCAGTATCCTCTGAATGAGAGATTTGCATTAGCTTCATCATGCCCAAGCCAAAACAACTTGGGAGAAGAAAGGTTATTTCTCTTGTCTCCTATTATCTGAGCTCTGACACATTTCTGTGTTAATGCTATTTAACTTAACTAGAAACTAATAGTTTTTTAATTAACTAACGCTGAAAAATTTATGATTTCTTTCTAAAATATTTATGTGTACCCAATTTTATTGTATTAGAAAATTTAAATATTCATATACTTTAACTTAAATAATTTCTCCTAATTTTATTTGAACTGCACTTGTTGGCTTCAGCCATAAAATCACACTGCTCAAATTCATCAGTGTTTTAGTGAAAATGGAGCAAACACCCCTTAGATTACATACTTGCTCTTGTAATGTGAAAGCTTACGAAATTACGAAAGCTTATGAAATTAATATGGGAATCTGCACAGTAGTTGTGAGCTGATAGATAATTCATTAACATTTAATAATACTAGGCTTGTTTTCTAACAGGAGCAGTCTGAACCACACCAAGGGATGTCCTCAGTCCTCATGGACACTCCACAGATTCCCAAGAGCCCCAACTACTGAATGTGCCCTTATGCTCATGTCTGCAAACCCCAACTGAAAAACTGAAGTTCAATTCCAAGAATCTGTGTGAAGCCCATGATATTCACTGGCAATGTTTGCTAATATTTATTTATTATTTCCATTAGGTTCATGTAATTAAAATTGTCTGTGCTTTTGATTTGTTGCTGAATGAGAGAGAACTGTTATAAAATGCCACAGTTACAATTTCATTACTGTCCACAAAGGAAACCATTTGTCATTCTATGGTATTTTCTTATAGGTTCCCATTTGTTAGGGATCTGATTTCAGAAAGTAGGCCCACTCCCCACATATGATAATCAACACTAATCATAACCATCAGCATTGGTTGCTTCCCTCACATGAGACAGTGTTCTCATGGAATTACTACTTCACATACTACTTTCTGCAGATGTGACTGTAGATATAGATTTTGCAGCACTACACAGTTGGACAACATTAATTTAATTGCTTATGGTAGAATAAGTAGGAGATTTCTGTAAAAAGTTAGATTCAAGACTACCCACAGAGCCATCATCTCTCATTACTGCTGTAGCTTATTATTCCAAGCCTAAGAAAAATATTATTGGACAGAATTTAATATATCACAATTCCTCTCAATTTCCAAAACTAACCTTTTGCTGTAAAATATAGATGAACACTAAATCAAACAAGAGAGTGAAGGAGGGATGGGGTGAGGAGAGAAAAAAGGAAAACTGAAGAAATGATGTGATTTTATGATAATAAAAATAAAAGTGAAAATTAGCTGAATACATATTCATAACTCATGATAAAAAATGATCCATAGCAGGACAGAAATAAGTGTCCTCTGTGAAGCTGATAGGAAAGCACTCAATCTCAGAACTACATGGTAGACACAGGAAATGTAGAAACTGGACTGAACATACATGGATAAGATTCCTTAGCCAACTTTTGTAAATATGCATGCACAATATACCCAGACAATAATATCATCTGTGAACTGTAAAGCCAACCGCAGATTCTTCATCATATTATCACTGTACCATGAGAAACATATTTCATATAGCCCATGTGAGGTGGGCAATTCATGCAGTGCATAGAAAATTGAATATTATGCTATATCAATATGTTCAAAAAAAGTCTGATTGCATCCTGAGGCTATAGAACTAAATATACCAAATAGTTATTTATACATGAAAATATTCATATGTTTTAAAAGATATTTGGTTTTTATATTATTTTCTATTATTTCAAGGTTTGTTATTTAACTATTGTAAAATTCACTATGAAATGAAAAAATGGCACAAACAAACTTTCAAGACCAAAAAGTGTAAAAATGTCTATATTTTAGATTCAAATCATTTCAGTTTTGCTTAGGTCTTTTTTGTGTTTTGGGTTCTGTTTTATTTTGCTGTTCTGGGAAAACAGTGTGAGGAGTTTTTGCATCTTTGACATTTATATTCTCCTTCCTTAAATCATTAGAACTGAACAAGTTTAAGTTTTATATTTTGTCTGAGCAAAACTCATGATGATGAGTATTTCAAACTAAATTTGATAAAATTTGATTTTGTCGACTACTTTATGAGCATAATAATGGTTTGCTTAAGTACTACTGTGATTTGCACTTCCCTGTTCCTTATTACAATTGCCACACTTTATGAAATTAAATGTACCGTTTGTTCCAAGGAAAAATAAGGCTCATTTGAAAAGAGGACTAGGTCCATTAGCAGAGAATGAAAAGTGGAACAGATTTTTGCTTAATCAAGGCAAACTGAAGCTTTAAGAAAACTGATCATAAAAAGTATGTCAGTACATTCAAACATATCTATCCATTTTTTAAACCTAAAGAAGAAAACATTTCCTTTTAAATATAAGATTGAGTAGAGCACAGCAGTATCTCCCTTCATCTGTTACCACAGAATCACACAGTGTTCCTGCTCTGGTCTCTATCTACCTATATTATCAGTTCTGTTCCTGTGAAGCCCCAGGGTGGTGCCAACCCATCTTTGATTATTTACAGGACTGGTAAACTTCTTACTTATTTTCATCTAATCTATAAATATTTCCTCCAATATTTGATTTGTATCTTGGTAACTAAATAATAAAATATCTTTATGAGTTATGGGAACCCCCACTTAAAAGTACTGTATAAAGACAGCTCAACAGATTATGGACATACACAATGTTTTCTTTTCCAAGGTGTTGTAAACTATTGGTCAAAAGAGTTGTGTTTATTTACATTGTCACTGATATAGTATTCTAATTTGATCACAATCTAATCAATGCCAGCTGATAATATTTTGTATTAGGCAGTTATAAAATAGTATTGATTCCTGTCTTATGAGCTTGTAAGTGACTACTTTGTGTGATTTTCTTTGTTTATAAATTATTTTCTTGTATGAATTTCTGTTTTGTTTTCTTTCATTTTTGTATTTTATATATAATTTCACTCTTAGTATGTTTATGCATATATTAAATTTTGGTGAAGCATATTAAAATAAAGGCAGCTCAAAATCCCTTCTGATGCTGTAATCTTATATAAAGTCTTGCCAAATACTGCCTTTATGATTCATCTCATCAAGGATGCTTTCTTAAGTATGTACCAGTGACAAAGCATTGTATGGGATTGTTGGGGTATGATAAAGAAGCACACTGTAGCACAGAATTAAGAAAGCTACAACATGTGATGAAAGGACACTTTGTGAGATTTATTCTCTGTGGCTACATGTATACATGAAGCTGTGGATACGCAATATTTCCATAGCGGCTTTCCCTGCACTTTGCTGGGAAAGCACTGTCTGTTACCATAGAAAAGGAATTGTCTGCAAATTCTTCTTCCCTGCCTTCAAAGCTTACTACAACTATTGCATTGCCAGCAGCAAGTACCTCTCACAAAGCTTTACTTCCTTTACTCCCAGTGGTCACTGGGTAGTACCAAAAGCTGCAGAAGGTCCTTTTAAATTAATATCTTAGGAGCACATGTTGGTATGACTGTCCCACGAGCTTTTCAATGACAGCCAGCCACTTTTGTTCCACTTTCCCCCTCACATTTACCCATATTGTACAAACATATTTTACCTTATTGTTCAGTGCTTACTCTATGTGATGGGTCCTGCTGTCCCACGTCCCCCAAAATCTCTTGCACGTCCCCTCACATAGACTCCACTGCTATGCTTTCCAACTGTGCAATGGTAATTCTTCGGTGTGGGTCTGCTTTCTCTGATTCTTGTTTTAATTCTATTTGTTTAAGTAGTCAAGGCTCTACACATTTTGACTCTTCTTGCTTTGAGCTATAAAATGTATTCCTGCCGGGTTTGGTGGCACACATCTGTAATCCCAGCACTTGGGAGGCAGAGGTAGGCAGATTTCTGAGTTCGAGGTCAGCCTGATCTACAGAGTGAGTTCCAGGGCAGTTACACAGGGAAACCCTATCTCTATAAAAACAAAGCAAAAAAAAAAAAAAACAACAACAACAACAACAACAACAACAACAACAACAACAAAACACACATAGGAGAGCAAGCACCACAGGAGTGAGCAAGCTATGAAGCAGTTCTGGTAAAGATATGATGGTGTGGGGACATTGAGGTTCTTAAAAGTTGATATCAATAAATTAATGTAAATGACTAAAAAGGTATTTTAAAACAAAATTGAACTTTAGTGTATAAACAAACATGATATCAATATATTTAATGGAAATGGTTGAAAAGAGAACTCAAATGACATTTCAATGCATAATTTACCAAAGCAATGCACCCTAAACTGTATCTCATTGTCTTCATGCACCAATCTTTGGCTTCATGTTCTCCATAGACTAAATACCCAGAGATCATGCTTTGTTAATATGGAATTAAGACATATAATTTAATAACATTTTTCATATATGTGAACTATTCAATTCAGTTTTCACTATGTACATAGTACTGTGAAAGGATTCTTATAGATTTAGAATGTTTCTACTCCCTTCTAAATAAATGCTGTATTCCATGCTCACACTACTGATTCCCTAATGTCTTCCATCTTCAAATCCAGATGAGGCTAATAGGCTCTCAATACTAACCACACATTTGCCATTTCATATATGTATATATATATATATATATATATATATATATATATATGATTGTTCACTTTCCAAATTTTTCTATGCTGAAGTGTACATTCAAACTCCATTTCATTTACTGTTGAAAAATATTTCATTTTGCGGTTTATACTGAATATCATTTCCTTGCTAAGTAGTATCTCATTGTGTGGATTGTTAACTGAGCAGGATAGATGAAAGAAAGTTGCTAAGCATGGAAGACTGAACGTCTCTATTTACATGTCTAATTATCTATTAATAGAATTCTAGCAAACACTCTAAACTACCCACATTTGTAGTGTTACTAGTTTCTTGAAGTTTCTAAATGATTCTGTAAAATTGTGTCACTTTTCTGCCTTCCTCTTGTCCCTTTAGACATTTATTTCTGAAGAAAAATTATACACACAAACAAGTCTCTCTTACTTTACTATTTGTCTAATTTAACGTTTAAAAACTGAATTGTTCTCTTCTTACAATATGAATTTGTTATAAAATATGCTTACTGTCCCTTTATGGTTCATAAGAGGGAGCTACATAAGATCCCTTATTACATATTTGGTCCTTACTTAAATTCTAACTGAAGTGAAATTTAGCACATGCAATTTTAATATATATACATGAAGTTATAGTATAAAAATGAGTGTATACTCATTCACATTCTGTAGAATCGTTTTTTCAAGTATCTCTAGTCCACTGTATGTATTTCTCCATGTCTTGTTACACTTCTCAGTGTCAAGTAAATGAATCATTTGCACATAATTGCAGTATTATACATATAAAAATAAAATTATCAGGAGTAAAAGTGGATGGTAGTCTACAACTAAAAAAAAAATTTCCTGAAGTATTGAGCATTGGCACATACTTCTTATTATCCAAAAACTATTTTTAGCAAGTTTAAAATAGTGAGTGGAAGAATCAGTACAAGAAATTAAAATTTACAAAGTAATATAGATATATATTTATATGTTTAACTTTTGATTAATATATAAATTGTGAATATGCATGTTTCTTTAAGAAGATTCCTACAGAAGAGGGTTCCACAAACCCACTCATACTAATATCCTGTTGTAAATACACGACTTAACCTCTAAGTTTCAATTTCACCCTCCATAGAATTTATATTGATTTGCAAATAAACTCATTGCACAGCTTCCAAAACAGGAAAATTACCCCGACCTGTGCTATCATTATTGCGGAAAGGCAGTCATTGGCCAAATGTTCACTGCCTTAGTGCTAGACATACAACATACTTGTGCATATGTGCACTGGAAAGCAAACTTTCAAATGTATATACCTGCCTGTCTTTGTCAGGGTTTCTATTCCTGCACAAACATCATGACCAAGAAGCAAGTTGGGGAGGAAAGGGTTTATTGAGCTTCCACACAGCTGTTCATTACCAAAGGAAGTCAGGACTGGAACTTAAGCAGGTCAGGAAGCAGGAGCTGATGCAGAGGCCATGGAGGGATGTTCCTTACTGGCTTGTTTGCCCTGGCTTGCTCAGCCTGCTCTCTTATAGAACCAAAGACTACCAGCCCAGAGATGGTACCACCCACAAGGGGCCCTTCCCCACTTGATCCCTAATTGAGAAAATGCCCCACAGCTGGATCTCATGGAGGCACTTCCCCAAATGAAGCTCCTTTTCCTATGATAACTCCACCCTGTGTCAAGTTGACACACAAAACCAGCCAGTACACTGCCACTATATTAAAATATGCAAAAAAATTCCTAAATGATTAATTTTATCAGACTAATTTTCCAGTTTGCAAAATAGGTGGTGGTGTTAAACATGCCACTAAGTTCTACATTGGTGAAATTGCTTTTAATCTATCATTGGCACCATATGTGGGATGAATAGACCTTTGTCTCTGCAAGAAGAGACATACAACTAAAACTAATTCTGAATGAATGCCCCAATAAAGGTTATTTTGCTTCGATCAGTTCCAATTACATAGGTAGTTAGTCATCTGGTATTTCTTAAATCTATTAAACACTTTGTGTTGCTTAAATATGGTCACCTCATCTAAAATGGGACATCTGTTAATATTTATGAATTGCATAGAGTCCTAATGGTGAAGTCCTTTTGAAAATTAATGTTTTTATTGGTTTATTTTATTGGTTTATTGTTTTATTTATTTACATTTCAAATGTTATCCCCCTTCCAGTTTCCCATCTGCGAACCTGCTATCCTCTCCTCCTCGCTCCTGCTTCTGTAAGAGTGCTCCCCCACCCACCCATTCACTTTTGCCTCACTGCACTAGTGTTACCCTCATTGGGACATCAAGTCTCCACAGTACCAGAAAATTAAAGTTTGAAAAGTACAAAAAGGGGTTTGGGGATTTAGCTCAGTGGTAGAGCACTTGCCTAGCAAGCACAAGGCCCTGGGTTTGGTCCTCAGCTCTGTTAAAAAAAAAAAAAACACAGAAAGTGCTTTTAGTCTGCAAAAAATATTCTGCCTACATAGTGTCTCCTGTGGTTTCTCTATATTAGGAAATATATATTATTATATGTTATCTGATATTATATATGATGATTATATATATTATTTATATATAAAACAATGTTTTTAATTAAGATTGCTCTGAACACACTGATTCCAACCTCTCCCTTCTCTGAATGATATTCATTAAATCATCCAGTCAGTGGCATGTTTTTGGCATTCTTTGGTGACCCCTGTCACTGTACATAATAGAATGTAAACTTACATGACTTGGCTTGTTCTGCTTCAGTGAAGAGTTCAGATACTAATAGAAACAAGTTACTCAGTGCTGGAAGCATTAATATATGGATTTATAATGAGCAACAAGAAGGGAGTCTGGTGACTCACCTCGTTATTGACATAAACCTATTTCTGGAGAAACTGATATTGAAATGAAGATGAAAGGATCAATACAGAAGTGAAGGGCTCACAAAAAAGGAAGAAAACTCAACAAAACATTGGTCAGAAAGCAGAGGTGCTTGGGATGTCTGAAGAAAAGGGAACACTTGCTGGCAAGTCTAAGGGAGGGGGAAGGACTGAATAATGGACAAAATCAGAAAGTCAAGCAAGAAGCAGATTCTCAGAGTCTCTGAAGTTAGAAGAGAACTAACTTATATACAGAGAATGGGGACACACTGAGCTGTTAAGAAAATGGGAACTATTATAAGCTCTCTACCTTAGAAAACTGTCCAAAACAAGATTGTCAAGGAGAAAGATATTTGAAAAGAGAACCGATAGCCCTTCATGAATTTTGTGGCATGTGCAAAGACTCTCCAGAGTCAATGTTATTATGTGATTTTTGCTTCACCTTCATAAACATGAGTCTCACACTCAATAAGGATATTTAAAGCTGTCCAGACAATGAAGACTTGGCTTGCAATATTTCAGGGAGAAGTAAATATTCTGCCAGGCCTTTTCAGTGACAAATCTGTGATATTTAATGAGCTGAAGGTGCAGAATCAGCTATGATTAATAAGAATCCAGACTCACTAAAATAAAAATCATTGCCTTCCTGCGATAACTGATACCAGTTAGATGGAGCTGAGAAATAAACAAACATATCAAGTGGGTGCATTTTCCAGGTGATATTATACAGAAATAAAGCTATACAGCATACCTAACATCTACAAACATGAAGTTTTTCAAATGTAAAATTACAAAATTACTTATCACTTATTTATTGTTAAGACTGGTAAGTTAATGTCCAGTGCTTGTAAATGTAGTAGTAGACACATGATATCTGTTAATAAAATTTATAACAATGAATGTACATAGTGGAAAAGAAAAAAAATATAACAGTGTAATAAATGTGACTGGAGATATTTTTCTGTAATCAAAATCTTGTTCCATTCCTAAAGGCAGTTACTAAGTCAGCCACCATTTATTTTTAAGGAGCTCCACTTACTTTTAACTCTTGAAGACATTAACAGAACCATGACATAACATGAAATCAAGTATCAGAATTAATGCCTTATTTCATTAGTGCTCCTGTTTAAATAGTTGCTTTTGAGTTGGTGTTTTATCTAATAATGGCATTAGCTATTAATCCTCTTACATTTTTAAATTATGGGTTTCTTTAACAAATTAGAAAATGAAAGAGAATAAAATGCACCCTGTGTTGTAATTTCATTTCACAGCGTGGCAGTTCTGTTACAAATACTCTGATTTTACCACATCTAGACTGCATTTAAAGATTTTGATAATATGTTCAATATAAACAGAAACAGGATTTCAAACCGTGAAAGATAAGTTTTATCTAGTTTAATAAGACATTGGTTCTCAAACTTCCTAATGCTGTGACCCTTTAATATGGTTCCTCATGTCATGATGACACTCATCATAAAATTTTCTTGTCTTTTATGATGGTTTTAGGTGATCCTGTAAAAGAGTTATTCAAACCCTAAAAGGGTCACAACCCATAGTATGAGAACCACTGGATTAAGATATACTTTTAACATAATGGATCATAAAAATTAATTATAAATTTTTACTTAATTATTTCATTGTTGTGGTTAGAATTCTAAGAATTTCTAAGATTTCAAATTGAATATAAAGTGAATTTAGTTAATGAAAGTCAACTCTTAATGCTGATGTCCTTGGTTCAATAATGTATACTGAGTCCATTTTTGCACAACCAGCAATAGGTAATCAAGGAGTTTAATAGATTTCATTGCACTAAGTTGGGATAAAATCTCCATCATGGAGAAGGACAAATGAAGAGAGGACAAAACATGGTAGCTTAAAAGTAAATATCAATTTTTACTATGTAAAACTCTTAGATGCTATATTTTAAAATATATTATGTAAATGAAAAAATATAAAGACTTGGAAAACTACATTCATTATGTATAACAAAGAATTCACAAAAGTAAGCACCCAAAACATCAACAATAATCTTGTTGGTGTTGACTTTAGGTGCTGTATTTACACTATGAAGGAGTGATTCTTTTTTGAAATTTTGAAAAGATTAAAGATTTATTTCAACTTATATTACTTTTCAATTTAAAATTATGAGTTGTTTGTACATCTGAAAATGTAACTTAAATGGTCCCATTATTTAGGGAAATGTACTGAAATGTTTCCTATATAAATTTAAAGGAAATATTCAATATGCTGATTTACTCAGTAATAGAACAAAACCTAATTTTCTACCAAGATCCAGTTTTTAAAAAAATCTGACTACCAAAGGAATATATTTAAATTAATGAGTGATCTATTTATGAAGAAAATAAATAATTAAATCTTAAGAAATGAACTTTTAAGCCTTTATTAACTTGTGCCTGAAAACATATGCTGAACATACACTATCTTCTGGAAAAGTCAATTAACTTTTTCAAGAAAAAAAAAGAAACAGAAACAATTTCCTTGGGATAAAGATGAAAGCAAACCAAGAAACAAACATGCAAAATTCTAGCAATCCAAGGCATTTTCTTTGCTAGAGCTACATAAGTAAATTCTAATGCAAAGCATTATTTTCCTCACAGAGAATAAGAGATTATTTATTCTGGAAAAAATGTGAGTGACCATGCTCAAAGAACATGAATTTAGCATATTCCAAATTCATGTTCTAGCATATAAGTATTTGATATGAATATGTATGTTTACATGCAAAGAAAGTCATAAATCAATGAAGTTACTGTGAAGTTGAGAGGTTATAAAGAAAGGGGTAACATTCTGGTACAGCTTTCAGATAGTTTCTGATGACATTTTTAATTTTTGATTTGGTGGGAAATGTTATGAATAAGACAAATCTGCAACCTACAGATTTCCTACAGATAGGAAAAAAACTTCACTAACCACACAGCTGATAGAGGGCTAATATCCAAAATTTATAAAGAACTAAGAAGCTAGTCACACACAAACATACACACAACAACAACAACAACAACCAACCAAACAAACAAACAAACAAAAAAAAAAAAAAACCCAATAAAAAAATGGGGTATAGAACTAAACCAAGATTTCACAAGTGAGGGATCTTGAATGGCAGAGAAGCACCTAAAGAAATGTTCAAAATCCATAGTGATCAGAGAAATGCAAATTAAAATCACCCTGAGATTCCACCAGAATCCATCAGAATGGGTAAGATTAAAACCTCAGATAACAACACATGTTTGAGGGGATGTGGAGAAAGAGCAACACTCCTCCATTGCTTGTGGGACAACCACTCTGAAAATCAATCTGGAGGTACCTCAGAAATTTGGAAATAGATCTACCTGAAGACCCAGCAATACCACACCATCCCACAGGGGCACGTGTTCCACTATGTTCATAGCAGCCTTATATGTCATAGCTAGAAGCTGTAAACAACCTAGAAGTCCCATGACAGAAGAATGGATACATAAAATGTGGTTCATTTACACAATAGAATACTACTCAGCTATATAGAATGAGGACATCCTGAGTTTTCCAGGCAAATGAATTGAACTAGAAAATATCCTGAATGAGGTAACTCAGACCCAAAAGGACATACATGGTATATAGTCACTAATAAGTAGATGTTTGCCAAATAAATCAAAAAGGTAAAAAAAAACTGAACTGCCCAAGTGAGGACGCCTCAGTCACACTTGGAGGGAGAAGAAAGCAATCACTATTGGGGAGGGAGGCAGAGACCTGTGAGGGAAAGTGGAAGGGGTTGGAGACTGGAGTGGAGTGGGGAACCTGATCTGGTATTGGGTGAAGGACTAAAGCCCTGATGACCAGCAGAAAGAAGAAAAACAGGCAACAGGAGGTTGGGGGGACCCTGCAGAATGAACCAGAGACCTTAGAGGTGAGAGACTCTCAGGACTCAGGACACTAAGGAGAAGGAACTTATAGAACTCACCTCCAGCAGGAAGGCAGGGTATCAAATGAGGGAGAGGGGGAACATCCCATAGTCACAAATCTGACCCATAATATTTCCTGTCTGAAAGTATTACAGGGATGAAAATGGAGAGGAGACTGAAGAAAAGAAGGTCCAGTGACAGGCTCAGAGTGAGTCTAGCTCAAGGAGAGTTCCCAAGGCCTGATACTATTACTGAGGCTATGGAGTGCTCCCAAAAAGGGACCTAGAGTGACTGTACTCCGGAAGACCCAACAAGCAGCTGAAAGAGTCAGATGCAGATATTTGCACCCAGCCAATCGATAGAAGCAGCTTAACACTGTTGTTGAACTAGAGAAGGCTGATAAAAGCTCAGGAGAAGGGTAACCCTATAGGAGGACCAGCAGTCTCAATTAATCTGGACCCATAAGATCTCTCGAACACTGGGCCATTAAACATTCAGCATACACCAGCTGACATGAGGCCTCCAACACTCATACAATAGAGGACTGCTGGGTCTGTGTTCATTCAGAGATGATGAGCCTAACCCTCAAGAAACTGGAGGCCCCAGGGAATTTAGAGGTCAGGTGGGGTGATGGTTGGGGTCATCCATGTTGAGACAAGAGGGTGGGGAGGATGTATGGGATGTGGAACAGTTGGAGGTTGGAGGGGGTGGATAAAATATGGAGTGTAAAAGAATAAATTAATTAACTATAAAAAGAATACTTTCCAATGTTTTTTATCTGACAGTCTACAAGTAGCCAGATAAAGAGGTGAGTGATAAAAGTCTGAAGATATTAATGATAGCCATAACTAATTTTTGCTTTTGACTGGTAAGATTTATATATCAGTGTGTGGGCATGTATTTGTGGATATTCAGGTTTATGCCCGTGCAAGGATTATGAAGGACATACCTGTGTGTGTGTGTGTGTGTGTGTGTGTGTGTGTGTGTGTGTGTGTAAATCAGAAGTTCTTTTTAGGTGCAGTTCCTCAAGATGGCTATCCCCATTGTTTTGAAGACAGGATCACTGACTCAACCCTGAAGCTCAACGATAGAGCCTGACTCTTGAGCAAATAAGTCCCAAAGAACTTTCTGTCTCTTTCAAAACAGGGACAGGAATTTGTAAATGTTTATGGCTGCTCCATCAAGTCTAGATTTCTAGGTGGTTTGTGGAATCCTGAATTGGATTATGCATTAAGACCTCAGTGACTGAACTATGTCTCTAGTCCTGTCTTACATTTTTAATGTATGCAAGCATAGGTGATCTAATCACCCAAGCTGTCTTCTGAATCACTGAGTTGTGGAAGCTCAATTTACAAAATCATGTAAATATAAATAAGAACAGTTACATTTGCTCAGAGTCTGGAATGGTTTAGCATAGAGGAGGACATGAATACTACTCTTCTAGGAAAACCAGGGTAATCAATAACAGAAGTAGCATGAAAGAAGAAAATAGGCAAGGAGAATGCTGGGAGCTCAGTTTAGAAAGGCAGAGTGCAAGACAAACTTTAACTCACTGGTAGCATACTTGCCTTGATATAGGATCTGGATTCTATCCTCGACATCAGAAAAATTACTCTTATTTTTAATACAAATTATATTATACACACAAATATGAATGTATACAAAAAAACCCATCTGGGAACTGAATTGAAATTGACTCACCTTATATAAGACCCAGGTGAAATCCAAAGACTACATTCCATACCAACTTTTAGGCTCATTTGGGGCTCCATCTAAAATGAGCTTAAGGTACAAAAGAGTACATAATACATTTCAAAAGCTGGTATGCAATGTACTTGCTATATCCTGGACTTCTATCTCATATGAATTCAATTAAAACTTTATAACAGCCTACGTTAGCATAACTAACTTCATGGGAAAGTGAACACATATGTATCCCAGATTTTGCACTGTTTAACATTTATAATTAGAATTGAACATGTTTCATAGTTGCATATTTTGCCTGTTTTGATACATTATTCTTTGATTTAAATTTGTTTTGAGTTCTATAGGATATAGAAAATCTAGGATATAAAAATTCTGTCACTTTGACAATTATCTGCATGGTAGTTACTAAAAATGAAACAGGTTATTTATTCCTTGCTAATGAGTTCTTATGCTACTTAATGTAATGTATTATAATATATATTATAATATAGACCACACATTTTTTGTTAGCAGTTATTAAGCTGTTTATATCCATGCTTGTACTGATGGGCATGATTGAAGTCACTATTCTGTTCAAAACCTTCTCTTGAACATAAAGTAAACTTTTGTTTCCATCATAAGTAAGATTTGCATAATTTTTCTTTTTTTTCTTTTTTGTTTCTAATGCTGAGAGCTGGACTTGCTGGCAATACACACTGGCCTTGACCTCCTCAGATTTGAATTACTGGAGTCAATTTTTAGGATCAACCTAATTTTATAGCTAAAAACTTAACTGGAATGAAGATTACTAATCTTTTAGTTTAAGTTGGTGGTTGTTAGAACTATGACACAAATTTGTACTCCCACCAGCAACGCAGAAGTGTTCTCCTCGCTCTATATTATTGCCAAGATGTGTTATCCCCATATCCACAGTGACACACTTCCACAAGGCAAGACTTTCTAACAGTGCCACTCCCTATGCATATTCAAACCACACAAAGATGGAATTTCAGAGTCATTTTTATTTGCCTTTCCTGATGATTAAGGTTTTCAAACATTTAAGTGCTTCTCAGCTATTCAAGATAAATTCTCTGTTTAACTCTGTACCCTGTTTTTAACTGGGTTATTTGGATTGTTGATGTATAACTTCTTGAGTTGTTTATAAGATTTGGATATTAGCTTTCTGTTAGATATAAGGTTAGTGAAGATCCTTTCCCAATCTTTCAGATGCCATTTTAACAATGTCAACTAGCCTGGATCTGTTAGGGTTTTCAGAGACTGAACCACCAACCAAACACCCCCCCACTCACATATGTAGCAGATGGGCAGCTTGGTCTTCATGTGATTCTCCAACAACTGAAGAACTGAAGCAGATACTGTCTCTGAAGCTGTTGTCTGTCTGTCCTACATGTTCTTCTAGCTGGGCTGCCTTGTTTGTCCTCTGTGGAAGAGAATGTGCCTAGCTCTGAAGAGACTTGATGTCCCAGTGTGGCGGGATACAAAAGGGAAGCCTCTACTATCTTAGAGGAGGAGAAAGGTATGGAGGAGGGACTGCAGGAGGGCACTGGAAGAAAGGTTTGCAATTAGGATGTAAAATGAAGTAAAAAGAAGAGAGAGAAAGAGAGAGAACAGAAAGAAACAAAGAAAGAAATAAAAGAAGGAACAGAAAGGAAGAAAGAAAAAAGGAAGAAAGAAGGAAGGAAGGAAAGAAGAAAGGAAGGAAGGAAGGAAGGAAAAAGCAAACAAACAAACAAAAGTGGGAGGGATGGGTAGAGGGACGTAGGAAGGGATGGAGGGAAAAGCTATGACACAAGGATCAACAATAAGACATACATAGTTGGGCAGTGGTGGCAAACACTTTTAATCCCAACACTTAGGAGGTGGAGGCAGGTGGATTTCTGAGTTTGAGGCCAGCCTGGTATACAGAATAAGTTCCAGGACAGAGAAACCCTTTCTCAAAAAACAAACAAAAAACTCAACAAAAACAAACAAACCAAAGACATATAAATAGCGAACACTAAAACATTGTTTGTTTCTTGCTATACTGATATTATTATATTCTAATAGAATAAAATATATCAATTAGAACAGTCACAAAATTCCATTGTGAAAAAGCATCCCTCTGTTTCCGTTAATTTACATGGCAAGTTACACTTTGTGCTGATGTCAACCACAAATGCACTGCTTAATTAATCTTCTTTTGGTAAATTAATAAGTTAGGATCATAACACTCATTGCTTACTTTTTCCTCCATTTCATATTTCATGTCTCTGGTGACACAGGTGAGAAGATTGTGATGTACTTTTGAGGGATCAGACAGCCCAGGGACCCCACATGATCACAGAAATTCAATTCCTATCTGACTGCAGCTGCTTTAAGCATTTTTTAGCATGCTTTAGAAGGTCTTTTAGAATGACTACAGAGACTACCTTATAGTGACAAATAATCTTCTGAGAGTTCTCCCATTCAGTCCCCATCACTTTATTTTGTGACTTAGAAACAAGAAAACTGTGTAAATATCTGTGTACACATTGGAAGATAAGGACTGCTGTTTTCTCTCAGGTCTCAGTGCATGTTCACCTCTTTAACTACAATTATAGCTTCAGAAGTGAATTGTTACCTGCCTAAACACCATACTAACCATACTATGGTGTTAGAATTTCTGTGGTCATTCGTACCCCACTCCAATCATTTGCTAATATATGATCCCAAACCACTCTTGGGCTTCTGATTTCTCCTCTCCATTTCTTTTGAAGTTTCTCCCTGCAGGCACAAGCAGTCATATATCTTTTGTATGGAGTAAAAAAATGGCACTTCATATTATTTTGATTTTTCTCAACTTTATTCTTTACAGATCAAATTTATACTAAGTTTTAGGCACTAAATGTAATTCCAACTCTTAAATTCCAGCTTTTGTGGATTAAATTGCTTTGTATCAAAAGCCTATTGTCTCATTTATGAGTTTTAAAAATCAAAAATTCCCCCAGCTTTTTGTTCTGAGCTATATTCATTCTTTTTGGAATGAGGTGTAGATGGAAATCTATTGCAGCTGTCAGACTCATGGGGAAAAAGCACAGCACATAATGGCACTTGGGAAGAAAGAATTTTCTGTTAATGGTTGAGATGGAATTTGAATATTTTTAAAATAATTCAATAGGAATGTATTCCGATGTTAAACCAATAGATTTTTTGAATAGGTGTAAGAAACGAATATTAGAAACATGCATAAAATATTGAATATTGATCTAAGATAGAGAGTTTGATACATATATACATAAATGATAAGATAGATATACATACATAAACATATAGATAGATTACAGATTGATAGATGATTATATACACACATATATACACATATACATAAATACATAGTAAGCTAGGTAGATAGTGGATAGATTACTATATAAATGAGATACATTTGTTATGTTCTCCATTGAAATTTTTATTTAAATGTTCATGGTGAAAAGTGTATTAAAGAGTTTTATACTTCTAAAATTTACATTGTCCTTTTGCTTTCCTTGATTAGTCTAAAATATTTTGTGGACTGTTACACCCACATCCAAGCCATATTTTGTTTTTGACACTTGTTAAGCTTGTATTAATTACATCCCACTAGAGACCTCACCTTTCCATGTAACATTTCTTCTGGTAGATCCATGGAACACATTAAATGATTTAATATGCAATTATTCCCAGATATAGACCAATAAATGTTAATAAGCATAATAAAATGTAATTGATAGATGATAGATTAAAAATGACAGTTAGATCTGTAGTTTATTGACAGATAGACTGATCTCTGACACTCTTGTTCTCCATCAGACTTTCTTCAAACTTTATCATCTGGATCTTAATACTAATTTATCTTTTTCCCATGTAGAGTCAGACTCTTAAGAACAAGGGTAGAAGAATCCCTCTATTAATATGAGAGATTATATAGCATATACATTTTTCCTAGACAGAGCATTCTGTTCTTATCACAGACTTCTGATCTTACAGTGCACCAAGAATCTAGACGTCAAAAGGCTGAGAAAACTACAACAAAACAAACAAACAAAAAAAACAGCATAACTTTTGCTTTTTGCTTCTCAAGAAATTGGTTCCAGAGTGGTTTTACTATTTTGCAAAATGGTAAAACCACTCTGGAAATCAGTTTGGCGGTTCCTCAGAAAATTGGGCATGTTACTTCCAGAGGACCCTGGCATACCACTCCTGGACATATACCCAGAGGATTCCTCTACATGCAATAAAGACACATGCTCCACTATGTTTACAGCAGCCTTGTTTATAATAGCCAGAAAATGGAAGAAGCCCAAATATCCCTCAAAGGAGGAATGGATACAGAAAATGTGGTAAATTTATACAATAGAATACTACTCAGCAATTAAAAATAATGAATTCATGCAATTTGTAGGTAAATGGTTAGATCTGGAAAATATCGTAAGTGAGTTAACCCAATCACAAAAGAATACACATGAAATGCAATCACTGATAAGTGGATATTAATGAGCCCAGAAGCCCTAAATACTCAAGGCACAATTAGCAAGTCAAATGACTCCCAAGAAGAAGAAAGGAGAGGACCCTGGGCCTGTAAAGATTGGATCCAGTTTTGTAGACCCAGAACAGAGAAATCGTGGGGGGGGGGATGATTGGGGAATACTTGGGGGGAGAGGAATTATGGGACGTATGGTGGGCGGTAACTGGGGAAGGGGAAAGCCTTTGGAATGTAAACATAGAATATAGAAAATAAAAATTAAATTAAAAAAATAGAAGAATCAAATACTGATGATGTATACCATAAAATCCAGAGTGGCATCATTCAACTGATTCTCATTCCTTACTATTTTTGTTTTTCCATCTTCTAATGTTTTATTTTAGATTAATTGAATAAATGATGTGATTTTTTAAAAAAGAAAAAAAAAGAAATTGATTCCAAAGCCTGCAAGAATTCAGCAATATACAGAACTGAGGTGTCATGGCAAGCATGTCATTGTGAGAAACTAAGATTGAATCAGAGTCCTCACAAATCCATCCTACCACAGTCAAACCTAAGTCCTTCCCTAACATCTAGTCCAGAATTCTTGTTTTCAGAAACACAGTTTCTATTATGCCTTTATGTATCTAAACTGTCTGGGTTGGATTAAAAGAATAATTGGTAATATCCCATCCCTGAAATAACATCATAAATTATTTACAAACAGTAGCTGGAGTAAACAAAATAGCACTTGGCTGTCAGATTTCAGAGCATCTTGTGATATAAGTGTGTGAAGAGGGCCCAGAGATCATATAAAGCAAAATAGTTTAACATCACACAACTCCTGAATTGTGGGTTCTTTCTAAGATATGACAAAGGCTCTTCATAATTCTTACTCTTTCTTAGAAAATTCCATGGGTCTGAAATCAGGAATCCTGGAGCAGATGTCAGGGAAGGACTTGAGATTGTAGGTAATGAGCTATTCTGGCGAAGTTTTATCTATATCAACTCAGGGTTGAAATGATTTTCTGATCAGTTCTGAGTCACTTAAAATGAAATGATTTCCATGACACCTCAGTTTTTAACATTGCTTAACATTTTCAGGGTTTAAAATCATTATTTCCATAAAGCAAAACTGAGTTTAGAGGATATGGCAGTTAAATAATTTCTACTCAAAATTTACTTCTTTTCCTTAATTGTGTATATTTTTAAAGAGTTAACCATTGAACTCTCTGAATAACTTTAAAGAAAAATATCTCAAAATATGAAGAGAATCATTCCCAAATCCAAGAATATAGTTTCATGGAAAAATTTTGAGGATTACAAAAATGTCCACGTGCTTGAGCCTATTCTAGTCATCATCTCAACCTCTTCCTTCAGCATGGTTGTGGTCAAAATGACACTTTCCCATTTCCAGATTTCTCTAGATGTCTCAAGAAGTTCCTGAGATACCATTGCTTCTTGAATGTACATCATTATTTTCACTCACGCTGTATTTTTTCTCCTTTCTTATATTTAAATTGTTAAACTTTTTAAAAATTTGTACATGTAAAGGCTTGCAAGGATGCAAAGGATGGTGTTGCACCCCATATAATTGGAGTTACAAGTGGTTATTAACAACCTGATGTGGACACTGAGAACTAAATGTTATTCTTAGCTGTTGACCTTTCTTTTCAGACCTCCTCTTAGACTTGTTGAATAGGAAACTCTTTCAAATTCAGTAGATCTTCACCAATCCTACATCTGACAGAGGGCTAATATCCAATATATACAAAGAACTCAGAAGTTACACACCAGAGAACCAAATAACCCTATTAAAAATTGGGTACAGAGCTAAACAAAGAATTTTCACCTGAAGAACTTCTAGTGGCTGAGAAGCCCCTTAAGAAATATTCAGCTTCATTAGTCATTAGGGAAATGCAAATCAAAACAACCCTGAGATTTCACCTCACATCAGTCAGAATATCTAAGATTAAAAACTCAGGAGACAGCAGGTGTTGGCGAGGATGTGGAGAAAGAGAAACACTCCTCCACACTTGGTGGGATTACAAGATGGTACAACCACTCTGAAAATCAGTCTGAAGGTTCCTCAGAAAACTAGGTATGACACTTCTGGAGGACCCTGCTATACCACTCTTGGGCATATAACCAGAGGATTCCCTGGCATGCAATATGGACACATGCTCCACTATGTTCATGGCAGCCTTATTTGTATTAGCCAGAAGCTGGAAAGAACCCATATGTCCCTCAATGGAGGAATGGATACAGAAAATGTGGTACATTTACACAATAAAATACTACTCAGCAATTAAAAAACAATGGATTCTTGAAATTTTTAGGCAAATGGTTGGAACTGGAAAATATTATACTAAGTGAGGTAACTCATTCACAAAAGAATGCATATGGAATACAGTCACTAATAAGTGGATATTAGCCCAGAAGCTCTGAATATCCAAGACACAAGTCACATATCAAATCATTACTGAGAAGAAGGAAGGAGAGGGCCCAGGTCCTGGAAAGGCTCAGTGCAGCAGTATAGGGGATTGCCAGGACAGAGGAGTGGGAGGGAGGTGATTGAGGACTTGGCAGAGGGAAGAGGACTTATGGGACTAAGTGGGAGGGGGGAACGAGGAAAGGGAAAATCATTTGGAATGTAAACAAAGAAGATAGAAAATAAATAAGTAAAAAAAATTCAGTCCTTAAATGTACTACCTTTAGCAGTCATCTTTAGTACTTTGATCATCTTGCTTTGATCCTGTCATTAAAATATGACTTATGTATCAAAATGTCAGTGTTCTGCATCCAATTTAACCTTCAAAAATCTTTAGCCCCTTTCTTAATTCTTTACTTCTAAAACTGAGTTTTGTAATAAAAATACCTGACTAAATAAATTGAAACTCACAGTTCTGATTCTATACTCAATGTGAGATAATTCTCAAAAATGTATGAAACTTACTCAGATTTTGTTACTAAAATCAAAAACAATATTCAGCTAGGAAACTTATGAACAGAATAACATGTATGACTCTATGTTACCTAAGATTTGCTTTTCTAGTTATCCAGATGGAAGTATAAAAATATATGACTAAATAGAAAATTGTTTCTATGTAAGAAACTTTTTCAGTTGATTTCTATCCAATTGAACATTTAACCTATTAATATGAATATGTAATGAATATCTCAAGTGGCCTGTGGTGGTTTGAATGACAATGAACTCCACAGGCTTATATACTTGAATATGTGGTCTGTAGTTGCTGGACCTGTAAGGATTTGGCAATGTGGCCTTGTTGGAGAAGTGTGTCACAGGGAGTGGACTTTGAAGTTTCAAACACTTTTGCCATTTCCAATTGGCTTTCTGTAGTGATTTAATTAGGTATGATGCTCCATAGACTCATGTGTTTGTGTGTTTGGCCCATAGGGAGTAGCACTATTAGGTGTGCCTTTATTGGGAGTAGGTGTGGCCTTGTTGAAAGAAGTTATAGTAGGATTTTCAGAAGTTTTGCTACACCCACTTTACTATTACATAACAACAAATCCTTTCTACACTCTCTTTAGCCAATTTCAACTCCTGAGTAAATGACAGAGACCTTAGAATTTTATTAACAAGCTTGTGTTACTATGCTGGGCAGGTTCTAAATTATTCTAAGGTTCTAAAGCTAACTATTTCTTACCCATGTGGTACTTTACCTTTAATGTGTGTCTTGCTCTGACTTGCTTTGCTCCATGTCTTTATTCATGGCAAATTTCTCAAAATGACCTCATAGTAAATCTTCTTGGTACCAACAAATGGTTTCTCTATTTCCTTCAGCTCTCTTTATTGTCCTTCTTCTGTTCTTTACCTGGGACCTTTATCTGAAACCAGAAATCTAGCATTTCTATCTCCTCTGCCAAGGCATTGGCTGAATCAGCTCTTACTAACCAATCAGAAAGTAATAGAGAAAAAGGTTTATAAAACATTGAGACAGATATGCTTCATAAGAATAATAATATCAAAGTCTGACCTTAACTCAATTCCCTGCTGGTATAGAAATCTGCATTTTAATAGCACAAAGATAGGTTTTACATAGTTCTCAAAAACATTATTCTTACCGGAAGTGTGAAGGAAGGTTTTGAGATCTCCTATGCTCATGCTATGTCTGGAGTGACAGTCTCCTCCTTGCTGCTGTAGATCAAAATGTAGAACTCTCAGCTCCTTAAGTACAATGTCTGTATGCACAACGCCATGTGTTCTACCATGATGAAAATAGACTAAAGCTCTGAATCTGTAAGCTATTCCCAAATTAAAGGTTCTTTCCTTAAAACAGTTGGTCATATGTCCCTCCACAACAATAAAATTCTAAAACACTCTGCATGTTGTTCCAACATGTACTCTCTCATCTAATGCTCTTGTGTCATGCCTGCCTACTGCCATGTTTCCCACTATAGTTATAATGGGCCCAACAGAAACTGTAAGCCTGAAAGCTCAAGTGTCTGTTGATTTAGCCCTGGTGTCTTAGCACAGCAATAGAAAAGTAACTCTTACTCTTTGGGCTAGCTCCAAATTAGACATGTTGGTCTCCACTTAAACTTGCTCTATTTATTATCTTATCTGATTCAATCAATACCACCCCAAACAATAATGCTGAACCATTGAACTTTTATATCCCACATGTAACTCAGAAAAATGTCTTCTAAAATACATCTGGACAAGATACTCTAAACCTTGCTCACCATGTCTGCTTATCACAAAACAATGTACTCTCAACTGCATGATTTTTTTTTTGGGGGGGGGTTTCAAGACAGGATTGCTTTATGTAGCCCTGGCTGTCCTGGAACTCACTTTGTAGACCAGGCTGGACTCGAACTCAGAAATCCACCTGCCTCTGCCTTCCAAGTGCTGGGATTAAAGGCGTGTGTCACCACCACCCTGCAACTGCATGATTTTTAATAGTAGTTCAGCTTCACTGTGTATATGTCATCCCCATATTCAAAGTATGAATCTTTAAAAAGACATTAAAATTTAATCAAATTAATTTTTTTTAAGTCTAGGCTTTCCATTCAAATAGCCAAAAAGTAGTTCACATTGAAATGCAAGTTCATACATGATCTGTCCACAATTATCTAGGGGTCTCATTTTGTATTTTTCTTCCTCTCTCTTGGTTTCATGAACATATTATTCCATGATCAGGTCTTAAATGGCTTGTGAAAATATATTCTCCTGGTGAAAGGTAGGGGGCTACTTTACAATGTCTATTTCGATCCAGTAGTATAATTTTACTAGCATGAATATAAATTTAACATTTGAATAGTTCTTAGTATTTTACTCAAATATCATAATTTCTTTGGCAATAAACTCATCTCAAAGCCCAGTTGTTGGCTGACATATTTTGTATGCAGAATGTTTGGCATGTGTACAGGGTAGTTTTACATCAACTTGACACAAGCTAGAAGAAATCTCAATTGAGAAAATACATCCTCTAGATGCTTTGTGGGCAAGCCTCTGGTCATTTTTCTTCATGGATTACTTACATAAGAGGGTTCAGTTCACTGTAGACAGTGCCACTCCTAGGAAGGAGGTTCTGCATGCTATAGGAAAGTGGGTTGAGTAATCTGTGTCCCACAAATTAAGGGGCAAACAAGGTGATAAATCAGAGAAAGATGTGGCATGAATGAGTCAGAGACAGGAAATAACCAGCTCTTAGGAGAACAGACAGGAAAGATAGTCTACTTAAGAAAAATACAGGGAAAGCGTGGAGACAGTTCAGTTGGGTTCTGTGCAGTCAGTTCAAATTCACTATAATTAGTGCACTTCAGGGGACTTGAGTTTGTTCTTGAGTTCATGCAGGTCAATACAGGACATCAGAGGCAGTTGAAGCCAGAAATAAGGAGTCAGAGGATTGGAACAAATTGACAGAGTTGGTTTCAGGCCATGCAGAATAATCCAGTGAGAAGCTGAAAGAAGTCATATTAAATCAACCAGATTGGAGAGGAGTTTGTTGATCCAGTCACCCAGAGTTCAGAGAGTTGGGTAAGCTTATTCAGCAGTAATCTTCTGAGAGGACAATCAAATCACGTTAATAATAGTTCCCTTTATAGAAAGCCATGAAAAAAAAAAAGCAAATCCATGGTCCCTACATCATTTCTTTCATTAAGTTCCTACCTTGGCTTCCTTGAATCAGATGCTTTTCATAGCAAGAGAAAGCATGTACAATGCATACATGGTACCAAATCAAAAGTTATTGCTTTGATAGAACTAACCATATTTGGGGGGAAAGTTATTGGAATGATTTTAGTCTAGAAAAACCATTGAATATTCAGAACTTAATGGGATGTTGCAGAAAGTTAGAAGATAATTCTGAGAGCACTGAAGATGATGGAGGCCTGGCTTTTAATGTTACAGAGTAAGTTTGAGAATTCTGCAAAGCTTGAGTGGACACATTTAATATTTTGTATTAAGCACTACTAAAGTGAAACCTTTACTTTGATGAGATAATTGATTCTCATCATCTGGGGCTAATGAATGAAATGACTTAGAAGAGGTCAGCATCTTGGAGATGAAAAATTCTGCAAGGTGTTTTTTCTGAGTCAGTATATAGAAGGAGCCAAGGTTGCACCTTATACTGGCAATAGAACTAGTTAGTGTAAGAGTCACTGAAGTGGTAACTAGTTTTGAAAGAATAAAGAGGTCATGAAGAGGACCTGACTTTGGGGGTAAAAAATAGAATCCCTGAACAGCATCCAAGAAAATTGTAGCCTATATTACAGTTGAAACCCCAGTATTGAATGAGCCATGGATAAAAGTTGAGGCTTGGCACCATGTGGCAGACTCTGAGTCCCAGAAGATAATGAAAGCTATTGGTGAAGTTGCATATTGTCGCTAAGTCCCTGGGATTTTTAAGATTCCAGTATCAGTGAATGACTGCCAAGGACAGTAGCATCTGTGGAGTGGAACTGGCCGAGGAGAAAATCTGGATGTGTGTGGGTGGCTGGCCAGGGAAGCACAGTTAGCTGCCCAGGCATGAAGCCCTAAGGATGGTAAGTGGCTTCCAGATATCAAGCCCTGAACTTTTTATACTGATGAATTTTGGTTTAGCTTTTGTTTGATTGTGACTATTACCCAGTTCTTCCCTCTAGAAGAAGGAAAGTTATTTAACTTATTTTTAGTTTACAGGAGTCTATAGTTAAGACACTGAAATTTTTGACAGACTTTAAAGTTTTACAGAGATTTATGAATTTAGATAACATGATATTTAGAAACTTTGGATATTTTAGAGAGGCTTGAACTTTGAATGTCTTAAAGAGACTGAATTTTAAAACATTTGAATTTTTAAAAATTGGGGCTTTAAGACACTGTAGTGTTTTGTATGTGATATTAAGATTAATAAGACACTTTATTGGGGATAAAGAAAATAAGTTATGGTTAACAATTATGTGTTTGCACTTCAAGGTGACAAGGAATCAGTTGTGTTGTCTATTCTAATGTCAACTTGTCACAAGTTATAATTATTTTAGGAGAGGGAATCTCAATTGAGAATCCCTTGCTATGGGCAAGCCTGCAGTGTTTTTGTTGTTGTTGTTGTTGTTGTTTTTGTTTTGTTTTTTATTGATGACTGGTATAAGAGAGCTTATCTTATTGTGCTTTGAATGTATTCTGGTAATGGCTAAAATTCTGTCTAAATTAAATGATGGAAATATTGTAAAAGTAAATATAATAGTAATAGTAAATAAATTTATTATTTTTAAAAGTAAAAATAATAAATGTAATCTCCAGATCTAAGTTTACCATTGTTCATATCTTATTTTTTCTACCTTCTTTATAAACCTATAACACTGATTGTAACTTTGTCTCCTATGCTCTTAATAAAAACTGTTGGCAAAAATTAAAGGACAGTGGCCTTCTAGTATTTTCATCAAGTAATTCCTATAGATACAAAAGCTCAAAACATGGCATCTCCTAAGATTTCAGAAATGACAGCTTTATCCTCTCTGACAGTTCTATATCAAACTTTACTATGTCTTTTCTAACATTTTTATACATGCCAACCAGATAACCAGTGTTATTAGCACATGGCAAAAACTCAATTCCAACAATAATTTATTTATTTTTATGAACTACAAAAACCTCCAAAGATGATATAAGATTTAGAATAGTGCATCTTAAGGGACAAAAATCTTAAATAGTCTTAATTTTATTCAACAATATTGAACAATTTATTCAATAATTCCATAGGAACACATTATCATCTTTCCTCCACCTATCAAAAGAAGGCGGGAAATAACAACAAAGATAGAGCTGTGAAGATAATACAGCATCCCCCATCTTCTGTAGATAATAATGTGAAACATAGGACCCATTTACCTACCACTGACTTTTAGAACAGAAGAAGAAAAATGGAACTAGAATTTGATGTACAGCCATTCATCTATATCACTAACACCATTTACCATCTAGACTTGATAGTGTTAACAAGAAGTACACAATTAAGGAAAATGTTTGGCTCAGGACCTCTAAGACTAAGTTCTCAGCACAAAGGAATTTTACTTGTCCCAGAATGACAGAGGACAGGGATGAAGGACAAAGACAGGAGAAAGAAAACTGGAGAAGAGGAAGCAAACAAAGGAGCTGGAGAAAAGGGACAAGGGGGAAATGTAAGGAATTTGTCCCGGGAGACATGTGTAATAAACACACATAAAAAAATTGTTGTTTATAAAATGACAAGGGGAGTCCTATTGTGAGAAGGAGGTGTTTTATTTTAATTGGGCATGTTAATTACATGAACCAATGGAGTTTTTGATTGCTAGACCCTGGTTCTCAGTCTCAGGAGAAGGGGATGACTAAATAAGGAAATAGTCCTTGGTAGTTAGATTCTGGCATAGATGCTTGTGGATTTCAGCTAGGCAAAGGGAGTGGGAGAAAAGGGCACAGCCTGACAGAGCCATGTTCCCCATGCTCGAGGCAGCCAGAGTACCTCCATTCTTAACTTTTTATTGTATTTTTGGTACCTAGATGCTGGGTAAGTGAGCATTGTTCTCTCAGGCTGCTTACAATTGGCATTCAGATGTTACTGTTAGGGAACCAAAGGAAGCTGGTTATTAATCAAGGTCAGGCATAGCAGACTGTGCCAATAGATGTCCAGGTTCGGCAAAACCATCTGAGATAGGGAAGTGTAGTCTGTGAAGATGGACCAAGATGTAGATAATGAGGAAGTAGTTGAGGCTGGTGCTGAAGTTGCTGGAGTATGAAGCTGATTTAAATCTGTGGGAATAGATAGACTATGGACAGGGGTAAAGTGGTTCAGAAAAAAAATATTCTTGGATGTATGTTTGAAACCTTTAGGTACATACTCATGGTTATCTGAGCCATATTTTTTGTTTTTGTTTGTTTTAGATTTATTTATTATTTCTGCAGGCCTGAAGAGAGTACTAGATCCCACTAGAGATGGTTATAAACTACCATGTGGTTGCTGGGAATTGAACTCAGGACTTCTGGAAGAATAGCCAGTGTTCTTAACCTCTGAGCCATCTGTCTAGCCCTGAGTCTCAGAGTTTTTAAGAGGAGCCAAGAAAATTTAGATTGGCTATATAGAGTTACTTAGGTAAAAACTATTATCTGAAGGCTGGTTCTGGTTATGTTGGGCAAGCATGATTTGAGAGGCTCTTGTTTCATCAGAATAGTCTTTCCTGGGGTGCTTAAGTAGACCCTGAAAATGAAATATTTTAGGAACATGAATGAGTGCAGAGGATCATGGCAAATGTAGGAGGGGAGATCTATAGAATGACTTTGTGATACACATGTTCTACTATGTTCATAGCAGTCATATTTATAATAGACAGAAGCAGAAAACGACCCAGATGTTTGTCAACAAAGGAATGGATACAGAAAATGTAGTTCATTTCCATAATGTAATACTACTTAGCTATTAAAAATGATGAATTCATGAAATTTGCAAGCAAATAGAATGGATGGAACCTGAAAATATCATCCTGAGTGAGGTAACCGAATAACAAAAGAACACAAATGATATGCACACTGATAAGTGGATATTAGACCAAAGTTCGGAATACCTAAGATTTAATTCACAGATCATATGAATCTCAAGAAAGAAGACCAAAGTGTGGATGTTTCAATGCTTCTTAGAAGGGAAAACAAAATACTCACAGGAGGAAATATGGAGACAAAGTGTGAAGCAGGCACTGAAGAAAAGTTCATTCAGAGACTGCCCCACCTGGAGATCCATCCCATATACAGTCACCAAACCCTGACGCCATTGATGCTGGGACATGCTTACTGACAGGAGCCTGATATGGTTGTCTACTGAGAGGCTCTGCCTAACAGCTACAACTACAGAAGCAGATGCTCATTCACAGCTAACCATAGGACTGAGAGTGGGGATTTGGAGAAGAGACTGAAGGATCTGAGAGGGTTTACAGCCCCATGGGGGGACCAACAATGTCAACAGGCCAGAACGCCTGGATATCCCAGGGACTGGACCACCAACCAAAGAATGCACATGAAGGGACCCTTGGTTCTAGCCTCATATGTGGCAGAGGATGGCCTTGTTGGACATCAGTGGGAGGGGCAGCCCTTGGGCCTGAGGGTGTTCTATGCCCCAGTGTAGGGGAATGCCAGGATGGGAAGACAGGAGTGGGTGGGTGTGTTGGGGAGCACCCTCATAGAGGCAGGGTGAAGGGAGATAGGATAGGAGTCTCCGAAGGGGAGACCTGGAAAGGAGATAACATTTGAAGCATAAATAAAGAAACTATCCAATTTAAAAAAATAAAAAGTGAGAGACTTAGATGATTAAGATGACACATAGTAGTGGGGATGGGGGGTGCAAAGCATTAGCAATTGTGGTATTGCAGCAAGAGTTTTTGTGATCAATGGAGGGTATGGAAGAGAAGTGCAAAGACAGCAGTGGGAGTCATTGAAGTAGGCATCAGTGAAGTTAAGTAGAGAGGAAGTTTGTTGTATGACTTTGCCCCAAATGTAGTTTGGGCCATAAGAGCTTATATTTGTGAGAGAGGAAATGGCTTGGGTTTGGTTATGTTTTATAATTGGGAGTGTAGGATTTATTCAGAGTCTTTGCTGTCTGAGAGTATCTGCACAGTTAATGATTGTAAGGTATTCAGTTGGCAGTGGATTTTGGGCAATCATTTGGACAGAAGAAAAGTAGAATGAGAAGAGATTTGTGGTGAATGAGTGATCTTGAAGAAACAGAAACTGGGTGATGAAAATGAGTATACAAATCTGGGGTTAGGAAAGTATACTCTGTTCGAGGAGGGTTAGGTATATTGTTATCTGGGTTATGTATTAGGATATCCTGGAGGGAATTAGGATGAGTAGTAAAAGTATGGTGAATTATCAAAGTGGAGTGGTAACTTGGGCTGCATTATCAGCACAATTATTGTCTTTAGTGATAATGGAAGGCTCAGTCTGATGTGACTATTTGACAAAAAGGAGCTGCCATTCATATAAAACATGTGAGCAGAAGCAGATCTCTTATGTATGAGAGATGTAGGGGAATGATTTTTGACAGGTTTTGGACAACAGTGTGGAGGATCTAGAGAACATTGAGGTAAAGGCATAATGATAGAGAAATTGAGTAGAGGACAGGTAAAATCTGTAAATGATGAATTTACCATAAGATAACAGTGGGTGGATGGAATCTGAGACCAAGTTTGGAAGTGTAAAAATTGAATGGTTTGTATAGATCTAGGATGTGAAGGGCTGAAATAGAATGTTTTAAGTTTAAGGAATTACTTGTGGATAGGAGGAAGGAGAAAGTCTAAGAGTGGTTCAATATGGAAACTAAAGAGGACTTTGTCCATGAGAGCAGAGATGAGGAATAGAGCAGAATAGGTGGTTTAAAATGGGGTGTTTATGGGATGTGAGAGAGATTTTAAGATGGATAACGAGGAGAGGAGAGTTAAGTTTGAAGATGAGCACTTGTAACTCTGGGAGCTGGTGAAATTGAGAAATGTAGCAATGTGAAATTGACTATCAGAGACGTAAGGACTTAGAGGTCATCTATGTACTGATGCAGGTGGGAGGAAAAGGTCAGGAAGGCAAGCCAGGTCTGTACTGTCCATCCAAAATGTAAGGACCATCTCTGAATCTCTGAGGAAGGATAGATCAGGATTGTTGTCAGGATTGTTGTGTATCAGAATCAATCTACATGAAGGCAAAAAGATTTTGGGAACAGATTTCTAGGAGTATTTAGAAGAAAGTGACTCTAAGATTTGGGGCTAAAAGTGAATGGTATTGTCAAGATAATGGAGACGATTGACTAAGGGTTAGAGACTTAAGGGTATAAAATAATAGCAATTAATAAAATGAAGTTCCTGTACTCGCAGGATGGTTCCTCTGGGTATTTGATTGTTCATATGGGAGTAGGATGAAGATGTGTGTCATAAAACAATAAGTTTTCAATCTCCTAAGTAAAGACTGGTGATGGTAGGTAGTATTAGGGTGTCTGTCCTTGGAGCTATTGTTGGAGAAAAAGCAAAATTTATGATAGTTCAGAAGAGAGCTTCCTTTCCTAGCAAGGGAATAGTATATGAGGACATGAGAGGAAAGACCTTAAAAGTAGCAGGTTGAGGAAGGACTCTGTAGAGGTCTGGAAGACTGGTGTGTATTCTGACCATGGGTAATGGAGGGGATGAGTGGGACTTCAATAGTAGCATGGAGAGGAAAAATGAAGTATAAAACCACTTTATATACCTTAGATTATTTTTTCAAACTTTCATGACTTACTTAAGCTTTTATATTTTAAATCCAGACATATAAATTACAATCTTAAATCCAAAAATGCTTTTCAAACCTCCAACTTATGCATCCATATTGTCTTACATAAATTTTATATATTTTATCCATTCATTTATCACAAGACACAGGTGATTGATGACTGAGACCAATCATTGTAAAGTAAGTTTCTTTAAATAAAAGTATAGCAAAATTTGAAATCTGTTTTTTGAGTATATCAATTTTCTGAGATTGGTAACAAGGTAACCTACATCTATACCTAGTAGTAGTTCTAGAAAAGTGAGGCTTGTGGCCTGACTTGAACAAATGAATATAATCAAAAATGCAACTGAAGCCTTGGTTGCTTCTATTAAACTGACAAATCTGTCAATAGCATAGTCCTTAGGATGAAAAGGTTGAATCTAACCTGAGTAAGCAGGAAATATAGATGAAATAGCTCCTAAATATATTGAAAAAGAAAGAGATTCATCAGCTATCCAGATATGCACCATGGCCAGTGGGGTAGAGGTTCCTCAGTTTTTGGCTGCCAGGCCCAGAGGACCCAAGGGCAATGCTGGGAGGCGGAAAGCTCTGTCCAGGAAGCAGTCCAATGCCCAATGGCCCTTCAGATGAAATTTAGACCATGGTTGCATAGGATTGGGAGGATTTGTACAGGCAAAGGCAGAGTGGCCTTTCTTGACATATTTTAAGCAAGACCCTTGTGGATCCTTCTGACATAGCATCCATTTTCTTTGGGATGTTATAAGATCAGAAATCTGATAGAGAGGCTTAACTGAGTTGATACATGTGATTTGGTTGCATTCATCAAGATTATGTAAGACCTTGAATGCCAGGGCCAGAACCTTAGCTTAGGGGGAAGTGTGCTTAGTCTAGTGCGTTTGGCCATTATAACTGGGTAAGATTTGGCAAATATATATACATACATATATATGACAGAAGGAGTTGTTACTAATTGAGAGTGCCTTGGTCCAGGTTGGATATTTGAATAAGACAATGGAAGTAATTCCAAGTAAGGCATTGGGAGTATTGAGAGGTTTTTGTTTTTTTGTTTTTTTTGTATTTAGATTTCTCATGAACTAATTCTAGAATTTGTCAGGAGCCATAATGGGACAAGCTAATATACTAGCAGATGTTCATCCTGAAATGCCTGCCTCGGATTATTATATAATCTGCGACAGGTGAGCCCCCATTCAGCAAGGCTGTGGGGGACTAATTTTAGGAAAGATTTCCTGCTATTTATATGCTTTTCCTGTTGTTATTATTATTATACATTTATAATAATCAATAGTAATAGCACATTCCTTTGGAGCAGATCCTATCTGTGATTAAAGGTCATAAAAAGGGAACTAGGATTTATTATAGGTGTTAGGACAGAAGGTAAAATATTGACTGGGTTTTTCTATACAAAACGTCACTTATAACTTAGTTATGGTTTTAAACTTTCTACGAACCTGTAGAGAAGACAAGTGATAGCTAGATAATTACTCCTAATGGATATGCATGTAAACATTCTCTGTTGTAAGCTTCTATTTCAATTTAGGACTTGGTTTTCTGTGTGAACTTACGATGAACTTTGTAACATGTGATCATGCATTCTGAAAGACGTTTAAGGGCTGAGGACAAAGAGAAGTCAGACCAGAAGAACTGAATGAGAGGGACAGAGTTGAGAGGAGAACTGAACTGAGGAGAAGTTTTTTAGTCAGAAGAGAACAAGACTAGAAGGATAATGCAGAGTGGAGTAACTTAGAAACTATAGGTAACATAAACTAACTAAGAGAATAACAATGTGCAGGAGGCAGAGAGAAAGAGGAAAAAAGAAGATGTTGCAGAGAGTAGAAGGAGCAGGCAGGCTTCTCCTTACCATTGGAAAGGACAGGTCCCATGGTAAGGACAAAGCAGGCTTAGTCTTATTAAGAGAAACAAAGTCTTTTTCTTACAAACATGGATTTAATTCATTTAGCATTGAAAGGGTGGAAGCTTTTTCTTTCTCCATGCAATAAATATTAAATTTTTCTAAGGCTCTAGCAATTAACCCTTTACTTAATCTCCTGCTGTTTTAGGATGAGGTGTTAAATACCTGAGACTGCAGTCTCTGGCTCCAGAGGAACACAGAAGGCAGGTCAGCTATGTTAGCCTAGTAACTTAGATTTAGATAAGTAAACCTTTTATTATACAACAACCCTAAACTTTCCGTAAGACAAAGTCTTACCCCCGCCGACGCTTCCCCCCTCCGCTGCCTCAAGAAGGACCAAGAAGAAACACCTTTGCTGGGGCTGGCTCCCAGCAAGAATTTGTTGAATGTTTATTGGTTTAAGGGCCACTCCACTAAGACAGAGAGAAGAGCAGTGATGAAAATGCCTCTTGCCTGACAATTATGGCTTTTATTTTCATTCTAGTTAGGTTCTATGTTGAAGCCTGCTTTATCTTGGTCTGGGTGGATTTGATCTGCTTGTTGTATCTGATCTGTATGTTCATGGACATTTTCCCAGACATATCTGCATCCCTCAGGGAACATTGCAATAAAATTACTTATAATGAGTTTCTGCAGGACTTGTAGTAGAGTTTCTCATCAGCTATCATCAGAGATGCTTCCTCCTATAGTACAAGGGATAGATCACAGAGATCCAATGACGAACAAGCAGAGAAGGAAAGAGACCATGAAAAACTAGTCTAAAATGGAATATCTCCAAAATTCTCTCTTCTCGGGCCTCAGGGCACCCTGAGGAAGAAGAGAGAAAAAAATTACAAAAGCCAGAGGAGATCAAGTACACCAAGAAAACATGGCCTTCTAGACACAAGACTGATACACATATGAACTCACAAGACTGTGGCAGCAAGTTCAGATCCTGAAATTGATCTAAGCCAGGTGGGGTCTCAGTGCTAAGAGTAGAAGTAGACATATACTCTATTACCCAAGTATATCTTGCAGACAAGACAAGTTGTAGCTTGAAAGTTTTAAGGTTGTGTTGGTATCTCTATCCCTCCTCTGAAAGTCTTCTGTGGTTACAGGACATAGATGAGGCCATCTTCATAGACTCCTGAGAGTTTCTATTACCCTATGTTTTTACCTTATCACTGAAATGCTTAGACCAATTGTAGTTGCCTCCCAGTACTCTATCACTCCATCCTTCCCCCTACCATCTTGTTCCCACCCCTACTTGCCCCCAGTCCACCCATAATATCTCTCTTACTTCCCACTCCCAGGGAGATTCATGCATCCTTCTTTGAACCATCCTTGTTATTTAGCCTCTCTGAATCTATAGCTGGTAGAATGACTATATTTCACTTTATACCTAATATCCACATATATGTGAGTGCATACCATGTACAAACCCCTTTCCAGGCAGATACCATGCCCTGCAATAGGCTTCACAATAAATTTTTAAATCAAAAGATATTCAATGGCATTTTAGAGGTTCTTTATGTGATAATTCTTTTTTCAGGGCATTATTTTTTTAAACCATATAAGTCTATTGCATATATATTATGATTTCCAATTTTGTATTTTTGTGGAATTTTTGTATGTGCAAATATATGCATCTCTGTGGCTTTGTTTTTGTGCCTACTTCTTTCTGATTTGTTCCATTTTTATTTATTTTTACTTTATATTATTTTATTAGTGTATTTAAGATGCTTGTTTGTTTCCTAAAGAGAGAGTAAAAGAAAAGGTGTTCATTTGGATGGGAGGGAAGGTGGGGAGAATCTGAGAGGAATTCTGGAAGGAAAACCCAGAGTCAGAAAAATAATCGATTTTGAGTACAAAACTAATGATCAAAACAACTCAGGCCTGTATCATTCTTACCTGTCCACAATAACAGAAGCAGTATTCAAATAACCAGCTTTAAAGAAGGCTCAATTGATGGATGCATATTCTTTTATTATCCAGTAAAGATATTACTAAATCAACCTCTTCCCTGGAACTAGAACATACTCCTTTAGAATTCCAATATATGCTGGAAACTGGGAGTATTCTATGACTTCCCTGGAGCTCAAGCAACAGTCTTGCAAATGGAGCACTTACTAGATCCATGGTCACTCTTTTTTTTCTACATTCTTTGTTTACATTCTAAATGACTTCCCCTTTCCCGATTCCCCCCTCTCTATAAGTCCCATAAACCCTCTTCGCTCTGCCCATTCCCCAATCAACCCCCTCCTACTTCTCTGTCCTGGTAATCACTTACATTGTTGCATCAAGCCTTTCCAGAACCAGGGCCCTCTCCTTCCTTCTTCTTGGGAATGATTTGATATGTGAATTGTGTCTTGTTTATAACCACTCTGGAAATCAGTCTGGCGGTTCCTCAGAAAACTGGGCATGACACTTATGGAGGACCCTGTTATACCACACCTGGGCATATGCCCATAGGATTCCCCTGCATGCAATAAGGACACATGCTCCACTATATTCATAACAGCCTTATTTATAATAGCCAGAAGCTGGAAAGGACCCAGATGTCCCTCAATGGAGGAATGGATACAAAAAATGTGGTATATTTACACAATGGTCATTCTTGAATTACTCTGATTCTAACTTGTAAGCCACTCTAATAAATTCCATATAGCTGCCAGGTAGTGGTGGTACACCTCTTTAATCCCAGCACTTGGGAGGCAGAGGCAGGCAGATTTCTGAGTTCGAGGCCAGCCTGGTCTACAGAGTGAGTTCCAGGACAGCCAGGTATACACAGAGAAACCCTGTCTTGAAAAACAAAAAAATTCCATATAACCTCAAAATTTTAATAACTGAGAGTCATTGCCAAATAAAGCCTGAATAATATAATAACAGATTCACCAAAAATCAAAATAAATGCTATGATTTTAATTTATGTTTCACTTTTAAACAAAAACTTGGGGCATTTATAATAGTTTGTGGTGTTTACAGAAAGTTCTTTGTATTATAAAACTTTTGTATATAACTTGTAGTATATTATGTAATATAAAACAAAGTAGATAAATTTTCTATGTGTTTTAGAGGAGTTCCTTTGAGCACAAGGTAGGTCAGCTTGGGTCATAAATGGAATTCAAGTTCATGTTATTTTTTCCCAGAACAGAAAATAAAGCTTCCATTAGATGCAAGTAGAGAAAAGATGAATCTATTTCATTTGATGTCATTGCTAAACTGAGACCTTTAGATAAAATCTGAACTATACTATGAATCCACAGTGAAAACACAGAGATCTCTAAAATTGAGTCTTCTGATGGAAGAAATAATGTAGCAATAATTACTCCAATGAACTCACCAAGTACTGAAGCTTAGAGGTTCACACAGCATCACTAAAATGTCCCTTCATTATTGCTGAAACAGAAAGATGTCGGGCAAGTGCAGAAATTAATCCATTAGTGTGAACATGTCTCCATTTCAAAGTATGTTAATTTTTTCTACTTTGTCGGACTTGATTTGTCATTGAACCTACAATAGGATAATTGTACCGGCATTTAAGTTTTTATAGGTTATCCAGATTTTTCCCCCACTTTATAAAATTATGTTTAGATGTCACTGACTGTATTGCAAGGCAACATGTTAAGACTTTACTCATAACCTGTCAAATTAAAGCAAAGCATAATTTGTTTCAACAACAATTCCAGTTGATATTTTCTAATTATGCTGTGAGTAGTTCTGTGAGGAATTTGTGAAATTTATCCTAAAATAAAACAAAGTACTCTGCTACAAAACATTAGCCTTTCATGTATTTTATGCATTGGGATAGCATTTATTCATATCAATGATGAATACTAGTTACAAAATTTTATAGTAAAATTTTCAATGAATATTCAAATGTTAAAATTGGTTGCATTTTTATAGTTATTAACATACATTAGTATTCTCTTTATACTGATATTACCGTCAGATAAAAAGAGCTGTGTAGAATCTAGGACAGAGATGTAAAATTTGAAACACCAGAAAAATTTAAGTGAATATAACTTTGTGGAAATTATTGGTCACTAAGAATTTTCTGGAGGGCATTACTTTTTAACAAACAATGTTAAGGTTCTCAGTTTTTGTTTGAAAGTTTTCTTTTAATGAGAGCATTGGCTTTCTTCTATTCCATTTGCAATAACTAGAAAAAGGTGAAATCTTTTTTTAAATCGTTTTTTAAGATTTATTTCTTTATTTAATGTATGTGACTACACTGTCGCTGTCTTCAGATACACCAGAAAAAGGCATCAGATCTCATTGCAGATGGTTGTGAGCCACCATGTGATTGCTGGGAATTGAACTCAGAACTTCTGGAGAGCAGTTGTGCACTTAACCTCTGAGCCATCTCTCCAGCCCAAGAAGGGGAAATCTTTACCACCACATTTATTTCCTTTAAGTTGTATGAGCCATCCTATTTTTGGTGGTTGTAGAAGTTTTTCTTTGGCTCCCAGTGAATTTCACACCAGAGGAACTTGAAATGATTTCCAAATTAGTCATCTTTTAAAGAGAGCAAATAACAAAGGACTTTGAGGGCTGTAGCTTGTCAATGAGGCTGCCTTTCCAGCTATGAGATGGGGAGTTCATGTTGTTATTAAAATTACCCTGAATTTCCAGGTTTCAACTTGCTCATATTCAATGTCATTCTAATGACAGAAAGTAAAAGAATACTGTGTTAAAAAACTGAAAACATTTTAAAAATATAGAAATCATTTAAAGGTGATTTTTATTAATGTTCTAGAATGGTTTTATTGTCATTGTAACTTTACTTGACAAATTTAAGTATAATTAAATTGGAAAATATTTATCCTTTGAAAAGATACTTCTAGAGCTGGAGAGATGGTTTAACAGATGAGATCATGTTCTGTTTTTGCAGAAGACCCAAGGTTGATTCTCCAAAACAAATCAAGAAGCTCACAAAGTCCTGGTACTTCATATATGGTGATATCTAATACCTCTGGACTCTACATATGAATTCATATGTACATGCCCCAAAACATAGACATAGTTAAAGAAATAATAAGCAATATAAACAAACACACTTCTAAATAAATTAGGCTGAACAATGCACATTGTAAATATTCAGAAGAAACGTTATGGGTTTGATGAGTTATGTAGATGAGAAACCAATTATTCATGAGAGGTAACCAGGAATTCTTTGCCATAATGGTAAACAATCATTTCAATGGACAATTTTCATGGTTACATGTAAACATTATTTTAGCAGTATCGTAATGATTAATTATTAGATGTTTATATTGATATAAATGCATGCATGCATCTTTGTTAATCCTCATCAATTCATGTTTTAAAATGGTCTCAGGTTACTTAGACAAGATGGAATATACTCTAGGAAGTTAAGGATGTATCTGGCCTCTTTTATATCATCATAATATCTCATATATAACTTCCCATATTTTTAAGGCAGAATTAAATATATTGTTTACATTACTGTTACAACTTTTGATAGTTTTTATAAATAATGCATAACTTATTTTATAGATAATATACACAATTTTTATAGTTAATACATGTGATATATTGTTACCATGGTAAATTCTTAATTGAAATTTATATCAGCTTAAACTATAATCAATTAAACAATCACAAATGTCACAGTAGCATTTGCTCTTTTGCTGCTGTTATCCACATTTTTCTTGTAAGTTGACAGTGAGTAGAATGACTCTAAGAATTGTATTCTGTTATTAATGCATACTAAGAAAATATTTTACAGCGTTATGTTTATTAACTTACTTGATTTCCTTAGGTAACCTTAACATTACCCACTGTTTATGTAGTTCTTAATAAAAAAAAAGAGACTGAAACAGAGCTGGGTAGGCAAAAACTTACAAGGCAAATCCTAGGTAAGAATCACAGCATGTTTTGCGACATCCTTGTTTTCATAGCTATAAAATAACAGCTTGTAGTTATTAGTAGGCAAACTTTTGCTAATGCCATAATTCCCAAAAAGAGTGTTTGAAGGTTTATTTTTGTATACAAGGTGTGCTGTCATTTATATTGAACCATTTTGGCAAAACTTGGAAAATCATTTAAATATCCATACTTATATAAATTTTACAATTTATCGATTATTGTTTTCCAAATAAGATAAATGTCAGTTAGAAGACTGAAATTGCATTAAAGAACAAAATGTAGAAAATCCTTTAACATCAGGCTTATGTTTCCAAACTGAATTAATTTTTCATCTTTCATTAATAGCTCTTATTTCTAGTGTGTTTTAACATTCATTAATTGTACTTGTACTTCCTGGAGGTGGACAGTTATTACTTTACCTCTGTTCAATTAATCCTTGTCTTAGCATATTGGCTTTTGTTTCTGTGGCTGGAAAACTGAGGTGGAGATTAACAACCATCCATCCCAGTCCTAGCAGGAGCTATGCTTCCATCAGTCCTGGGCCTGGAGCACAAGCTTGCACCTGCCCCTCACCGTCCACCTCTTCAACAACCTGAAAATCAACAGAGAAGACAATGTTGAAGAACTGTGCTTCTATATGCTCAAAAATTATGCTGTTTATTAAGTAGCTATATTACTCTAGTTTGTTTTGTCCACATATATTTTTATAATACTTTTCTGGCTACTTCAAAATGGTTTAGAAAATCTATTAACATTAGAATTTTCATCTGTGTCTCATTAAATCCTACTCCTAATTATAATAATGCATAATTTTTGACAAGGTGCTTTTTTATGCCATATAAATACCAAAGAATGAGATTAGTCTTCATCTGCCATTTAAATATTTGCTTCTTGATATTTGTCCAGTTGATTGGGTATAAATTTTGGTATTGTACTGAGTAATTTAAACATACAATTCATATGGTTTAAAGAAAATACATTCTCAGAACACAGTGAAGAGTGATTGCCTCAGGACTATCTACCTAATTAGGAAGTAATTTCAACTATATTCTGCTATTATTAGTGAATTCTGGCTGTTTTTACTTTTATGTATTTGTTAATATATGCTTGTTTCTTTTAGATTTAATTTTAACATAAATATCGCATTAAATTATTGTATTAAAAATAGGACATAGATTTAAGGATTATAAACAATTATTACTACATATTCTAGTTTTGGTTAGGTTTTTTTTTTTGGAAATTTATGGGCTGTTTTTTTCTCAGAATTATGTACTTACATTTGTCCTTAAGATTCATTTTTTGCTTCTGCTTAATTGAGATACAATTCAGTGCTTTAGTGTATCCCTACTTGATTAGCTACATATAAAAGAGAAAGATTCTGTTCCCCTCATTTCTGGACAAACTTGCAAAACTAGGAAATATTTTTTTTACAAATTTATAGAATAACTCACCTGCTAAGCTATTTAAATTTCATCTTTTTAAATAAATTTTTGATTTGCTAATCTAAATGCTATATATATTTTATTATTTGTATTTCTTATTTATATTGCTTTAAATTTTATTTTGCTATGGAAAGACTCCATTACATCTAAACCTTACACTTTATCTTCATTTTTTTAATTGCTAACTAACAAAAATTTCACAAATTTAAGGGATATTCTGTGGTCTTGATATGTATGGAGTCATTGGTCTAAACAGAGTTAACATATGTATTTCTTCGGAAAAATCAGTTCATGCTGACGTACATGCTCAGATTTCTTTCTCTTTGCTGTTTTATGTTTACAGCAAGTTGTCAGTATCTTTAGCCCCTTAGTATGCAGCAGAAGCCTGGAGCATTTTACTCCCATGTAACCATGAGTACCTGTCATTATTAGCATTTCTCATCTTTACCCCTCCTCCAAAATTCACTTATCTGGTAACCACTCCTTAACTACAGGAGATAAAACATTTCAAATTCTATAGATAAGTGAGATAATGTTTAACCTGTCTTTCCCTGGCTGATTTAATTGATTGAATATAGATCCCTCATGGGGAAACAAATTGTAATTTAAATTTAATTCCAGTTTTTTTTTCGTTTTGTTTTATATGAATGAATGAATGGATTTCTTTTTTTTTCTTTTTTTTATTGGATATATTCTATATTTACATTTCATTTCTCTTTTTTGGTTCCCTACCCCCCCAAAGGTCCCACATGCCCTTTTCCCTCCCCCTGCTCCCTCAACCACTCCTTCCCACTTCCCTGTTCTGGTATTCCCCTACTCTGATGCTTTGATCCTTTCCAGCACCAGTGTCCATTCCTTTCTTCTTGTCAGACATCATTTGGTATGTGAATTGTGTCTTTGATGTCCCAAGATTCTAGGCTAATATCCACTTATCAGTGACTGTATACCATGGGTATTCTTTTGAGACTGGGTTACCTCACTTAGTATGATGTTCTCCAGCTCCATCCATTTCTCTAAGAATTTCATGAATTCATTGTTTCTAATGGCTGAATAGTATTCCATTGTGTATATATACCACATTTTTTGCATCCATTCCTTTGTTGAGGGACATCTGGGCTCTTTCCAGCTTCCGACTATTATAAATGAGGCTGCTATGAACTTAGTGGAGCATGTATCCTTATTGCATGCTGGGGAATCTTCTGGGTATATTCCCAGGAGTGGTATGGCTGGGTCATCCGGAAGTATCATGTCCAGTTTTCTGAGGAAACGCCAGACTGATTTCCAGAGGGGTTGTACCAGCTTGCAGGACCACCAGCAGTGGCAAAAAATGAGTCTTAAGGACAAATGTAAGTACATAATTCTGAGAAAAAAACAGCCCATAAATTTCCAAAAAAAAAAAAAACAACAAAACCTTAGCTAAACTGGAATATGTAGTAATAACTGTTTATAATCCTTAAATATATGTCCTATTTTAATACAATACTTTAATATGATATTTATGTTAAAATTAAATCTAAAAAATAAGCATATATTAACAAATACATAAAAATAAAAACAGCCAGAATTCACTAATAATAGCAGAATATAGTTCACATCCATGCCAACACCTGATGTCTTCTTAGTTTTTAATCTTAGCCATTTTGACTGGTGTGAGGTGAAATCTCAGGGTTGTTTTGATTTGCATTTCTCTAATGACTAATGATGTGGAACATTTTTTAAGGTGTTTCTCAGCCATTCGAATTTCTTCAGGAGAAAAGTCTTTGTTTAGCTCTGTACCCCATTTTTGGATAGGGTTACTTGGTTTTCTGGGGTCTAACTTCTTGGGTTCTTTGTATACATTGGATATTAGCCCTCTGTCGGATGTAGGGTTGGTGAAGATCTTTTCCCAATTTGTTGGTTGCTGATTTGTCTTTTGACAGTGTCTTTTGCCTTACAGAAACTTTGTAATTTTATGAGGTCCCATTTGTCTATTCTTGATCTTAGAGCATAAGCAATTGGTATTCTGTTCAGGAATTTTCCCCCTGAGCCAATGTCCTCAAGGGTCAATTTTAAGCAATTTTTTTTTCAAATTGCAGTATACTCCCATTACCAATTTCCCCTGTAAGCAAACCAAAGCACCATTGTCATCAATTGTTGGTTAAAGATGAGTAGTTCTGTACTGAGTTGAGAGCTCACTGGTCTTGCTTTTCCCTTTGTTTTTGTTGTATTATTTATTGAGTTTACTCATTGTAGTCAAGAATAAGAGGAGAATCCACTTGTTTGAGTACCAGAAACAAAATCCATGGGACAGTGGTTGACACAAAGAATGGAAAGGGCCAGGGCCCAACTAGGTTGGAGCAAGTTCTGTGCTAGATCAACAGTATGGGCTTGTCAGGGCAGGACTGAAAGAGCTTGGCCTGCCAGATAAGTAGAAAGTACCACTCAATACAGTACACATCTTCACTGAACTCATTTGCAAAAGCAATGAGTGGGTGGGGTCTTTTCTGTGAATGGAAAAGTATGATGAAGATGAAAGCAATGAAGCCATGGAAAAAGAGCTGGTCACATCCAGTCGGAGGGAAACACAGCATGCATGAAACGGGAATGAAGGACGAGCTCACCAGGACCTACTGTTCTCATCTAGTCCCTAATTTCTAACTACAGAATCTCAAGGTAGGGCTGCCAGGACGACAATAACCAATCCGATGTGTATTCCTGAAGAACATTGTATATTCAATCACAATAACAGTTACGTCTGATTAATAAAAATGTTTAGGAAACAGTGTAGTTCAAACCTCATTGTCATTTCTTTGTCTGTTAAGTTTCTTTTTTATGCATGTGAGTGTTCTGCCTACATGTTATCCGTGTACCAGGTACTGCAGAGGCCAAACAGGGTGTTGGATCCTCTGAGACTGGATTCCCAGAATGTTACAAGATTCCAAATGGGTGCTGCAAGTCAAACCTGGGTCATCTGGAAGAACAGCGAGCACTCTTAACTGCAGATCTCTTTAGACACCTCTGTTGTTGTTGTTTTTTTTTTTTTCTTGAACTGCCAGGCAGATAGCGATTGTCCTGCTGGAGTTCCAGATACAAACCCTCAAGCTGGAGAGTAGACTTACAACCAGTCCAGTGAAGTCTCATATAGGACCGAGGCAGATCTGGACAGGGCTTGGACAAGACAGAGCTGGGTGATAAAGTATGATGCAGGTACAAAGATGTGGATGGGGCTAGGTTTACAGTTGAAGAAACGTGAGGCTGGAACAAGGGTTTGCTTTGTGGCTACTTGGCAAATGTCATAAAGAGGGCTCTGCATTTGCATTATTTATCTAAAGATATGTAGCTCACAAGAACACTATTAGTGTAACTGGCGTTTTATCCAACTGAGAGATGCAGGGAAGAGCTTCTGCTGAGTGCCATGCAGGAGGAAGGATAAATGCCTTTAGAACTCATGGAATGCAGTGCCCTGGTCATCCCAGCCAGGGTGGTGTGGTCTCTTTGTGGCGCCACCTGGAGGACCAACTGCCCTTAGGACTTCATGCTGTTACAGAGTTCTGCTCTGCTTGCTGTTCTCACTTCCCTCTTAATCTAAGAACTGAAGGGAAACTCTACGGGGGCCTCTGGGTCCTCACTGGAGAGTATTTCTGGTACTTATAATAATAGTGCTTGATCTCTTTCAGGCATTACTGCTTGAGCAGATTGATGACTCAATCACCCTAGAGAAATTAGAGATGTAGATTGTCAGCAGTGACTACCACCCTTATAAAACATTAAAAAAATAAAATTGCTAATGAAGCTAGGTAAATGTGTTTTTTTGCTAGTGACACTGACGTAGAAAATATTAGGGAATCATTTGAAGTTCACTAAAGCACATGCTTACTAATTATGCTAGGGATGTTTTATGTCCGGGAACAAGAGCAGTGACAACATTGGCTGACATGACTCTCACTGAGGCTAGCCAGGTGATGATTGATTTCTTATATCCATTTTGGCCCTTAGCTTCCAGATATGACTTAATAAGAATTGCTGATAAACACGTATTCTGATGATTCAAATAGATATTACTGATCTTTATATGAAGGTTTAGAATTGATGCTTTTAAGGTTCTTATTTTTTATTTCTGTTTAAAATTATTTATTTTTTCACTCCTTATTTTATTCACCCCACGTCCACCTCCAGCTGTTTCATATCCCATATGTCCTCCACACCCCCTTGACTCCACATGGATGACCCCATCCCCCACCCCACCTGACCTCTAATCTCCCTGGGGCATCCAGTGTCTTGAGAATGTGCATCATCTGTGAACGAATTTAGACCCAGCAGTCCTCTACTGTACGTGTGTTGGTGGCCTCATGTCAGCTGGTGTATACTGCCAGTTTAGTGGTCCAGTGTTTGAAAGATCTCAGGCATCTAGATTAGTTGAGACTGCTGGTTCCCCTACAGGGTCACCCTTCTCCTCAACTTCTTTCAGTCTTTCCCTAATTCAACAACAGGGGTCAGTTGCTTCTGTCCATTGATTGGGTGCAAATAACTGCATCTGAATCATTCAGCTGCTCCTTGAGTCTTCTGGAGTGTGGTCATGCTAGTCCCTCATTGTGGGTGCTCCATAGCCTCAGTGATAGTGTCAGGCTTTGGGACTTCCCTCCCCTTGAGCTGGATCCTGTTTTGGGCCTGTCACTGGACCTTCTTTTCCTTAGGCTCATCTCCATTTCCATCCCTGTAATTCTTTCAAACAGGAACAGTCATGGGTCAGAGTTGTGACTGTGGGATGCCCCCCTCCCTCCTTTGATGTTCTGTCTTCCTGCTGGAGGTGGGCTCTATAAGTTCCCTCTCCCTACTGTCAAACATTTCATCAAAGGTCCTTCCCTTTGAGTCTTGAGGGTCTTTCACCTCCCAGGTCTCTGGTGCATTCTGGAGGTTTCCCCCAACGTCCTATCTCCCGAGGTTGCCTGTTTTCATTCTTTCATCTGACCTACCAGTAAGGGAAACCGGCTGAATAAACTACCTTGCTTGCTTACCTTTTGTTAAACAACAAGTTGCTTAGTAACAAACACATGTGGGTTCTGTTTAATAATTTGTTTTCTTTACCTCTGCTACACAATGTTAATTCTTATAAATGTATTGGGGAACATATTGATTTTTTTCATACTCATTCATTAGATGAAAACTTGAAATTTTTACTGTTTGAAAGATTTTGCTGGGTTAATTAAGCTATTGAGTTAAAAAATAAAATGTGGTCTGGAAACATTGTTCTTTCCATCTATCAACTATGTGTATGTATATATGGAAAGTTTGCATGAGAACATGTTGGAACTTTCTTCTCTCCACCCTCCAGGTAAATGTGAATGTGTGTATATGTACACATCTGTATGTGTACAATACTTAGGGCCTGCTTGCTGGAGCTTTGTTCCATACATTCTATATGTAAATATGCATATGTTTGTCTGTGTGTGTGTATGTATGAATGTATATATGTGTGAAGTTATTGTCCTCTGCCTTTTGTTTCATCTACTTTGTGTGTGTGTGTGTGTGTGTGTGTGTGTGTGTATGTGTGTGTTTGAAATTCTTTCCTTCTCTTTCTCTCCAGCTCCAAGTAAATAAAAAAGCCCAAAGATTTTTGTTGTACATAGGGAGTGCTAGTCCCAGTATATTAAGCTTTATTCCCTCAGAGAAAAGTCTGCTAAGTAATTTCTCTATGGCAGACTGATGTTGGCAGCAGCCCTTGTCAGTGGCTCTAAGCACTGACTCCCAAAGGCTGCCTGCCTTGGTTTATCCAAGCCATGGATGTCAAAACTGGGTATTGGTAAACCCCCATAAAGAGAAACGTGAGAGAATAATGTGATGGCAAGTTAAACTGTGAGAGACTGTATCATGTTTCAAGTTTCTGTATTATCCTTTTATTATTATTATTATTATTATTATTATTATTATTATTAATTCTGAAATGTCAACATGTGATACATCATTTACAAACATACACATTCATTGTATGGCCCCGGGCCAGCTTCTATGTGCCTTGTTACCAGCCTTATCTAGTTAGGATCTGTTATCAGCAGAGGGCCAAGAAGTACAGTGGTGAGAGTGATCAGGAGAGATCAGGTAGGTACATATGTCAATATTAGCTCCTGCTGCTGTAAGACATCAAGGGAATTTGTCATTTATAAGTGACATTGAATTTTAAAATAAATTTAATTTAAAGGGATACAGTAAGCAAAAGCTTTTATTCTGAGAAGGATTCACTGCATTCCAACCTGGCACCAGTAAAAACACAGTTAAAGATGCATTCGTTATTTTTGGGATGTTTTACTAACTCTCATTTTCATGGCCTAGGAGAGATGACAATCTATTTAAAAATAAAAATAAATTATTCCTGTGAGGTTTCCTCCATTTGTCTCTGAAACCTGTTTTTAATTATAATATTTTTTGAATCTCACTTGAATGTTGCTTACATATTCCCAAGCTAATACTTTTACTGAGAAAATGTTAGTTAAATAATTCATTCATGCATATCAAATGAAAGTTAATTAATTAAATATTTACAAAGGGAGAAAAAGAAATTTATATATCTCAAGTTTTAGTACAAGCCTAAAATATGTTTACATGATATAATTTTTGTTCCAAAAGAGTAATATATGTTAGGAATATAATATTCAGATATTTTTATATATTTTATCAGTCAAAATAAGTTTTCAAAGATTAGTACTATATTATATATGTATATGTATATATGCATATATATATATATATATATATATATATAAAATGTTTTACTGATACTGTATAAGATTATATCTTATTTTTGAAAGTAGAGGTAGGAAGATATTCATGAGTTCAAAACCAACTTGGCTTAGCTGATGAGGTATGGCAAACCAGGCCTACTTAGATCTTGTGTCAAAGCACATATTAAATAAATATCATGAACAATCTCACTGAAATATAGCTCTGTTCTATGTAGATCAATGTATAAGTAATATCAAACTAAGAAATAACCAAGGTATTTTGACCACTAAAATATAAAATCATTTGGCAAGTAAACTTAATTGTATGCATTTTATTATGTTTATGTTTATAGATATCAAATTGAGGGAAGAGTAGCATTATGAATTTGAAGCAAGATTTCAATGATTATGGTATAAAATGTAATCAAACAAAAAGATCACAAAAAAGAAAGTTACTGTTTTACATAGATAGATGGATAGAGAGATAGATTACATTATTTTACTTATTGATAATAAATTATATGTCAAGGAAACCCCGCCAGTTTAGTAAAGAAACCGAGGGGGGAGGGGGAATGATTGGGGAACAGTTGGGGGGGGAGAGGAACTATGGGAACTATGGTGGGTGGGAACTGGGAAAGGGGAAAGCCTTTGGAATGTAAACATAGAATATAGAAAATAAAAAAAATTAAAAAAAAACAAAAAAAAATCATAATGTTTAGAGAAAAGTTGATATATTATAAAAGAATTTCCCTCCTCAGTAGTTAGCTTTTACCCCAATGCTATTGAGACACAAGGTCTTCTTTGTCTCTGAAGAATCATTCCACTGAAAAGGAGGAATCTTCACATTCTTCCTACACACTTGCACTTACAATAGCTTAATACTAACTTACTGTAATTGATTTCATAACTTTCACACTTTTTTTCTGGGTTCTACAGCTCTGATTTTCTTGGATAACTTTCTTAGCTTTTAACCTCTGTGGCCAAACTACATAACAGAAATAACTTAAGAAGAAAGATTTATTTTATTCGAGTTTTTAGGAGCCTATTCAGTCAATACTTGAATAGCCCTATGGAGGTAGAAGTGTGTCATGGTGTGAATGAGAGCCGAGAGAGCAGGTGTTGGAGGAGGATATCTAGACAGGAAGGTGACAGAGCATGAGAAGTCCATGCGCTCAAGAGAGTCTGCTACCAGAAACCTACTTCTCACAACTGAAATATACCTCTTCCATTTTTATAGCTTTCTTGACACTCTTAATACAGGGGACACTGTCGCTATATGGGTGCACTGTCACTATAGGGGGGCGCTCTCAGTATGAGGGGACTGGCTATTTAAAATAATACACACTTGTGGAACATTTTCTACTCAAGCTACAATAATAGATATGGCCTATTTCTTTAAAAGTGTAATGAACACTGAATTTCAAACATGATATAGCTTTTGTTCCTGAATTCTCAGTATATAAGATTTTAACTTATCTGAATCAGAATGGTTAACACAAAAAGAAACAAAAAGCAGAAACAACAAAAACAAACTACACTCCCCAAACAATACATTGGCATGGATTTGGGGAAAGGGAAATGTTTATGCACTGCTAGTGGCAGGCAGAAGCCTGATGTAGCCACTGTGGAAATCAGAGTGGTATTTCCTTAAAGACGTAAAGCCAATCAAACCTACATTTTCTTTTGTGTTTTGCATAATTATACAGACAATTTAGATGTCATAGAGAATAATTTGGTTAAATGCAGAGAAAACAACTTTTATTTTTATTCCATAATTTACATGTAAAAACATTGACTATAAACATTATTTTCAAAATATCTAATAATAAACCTCTGGTTTTATTTTTCTTTCTTTGCTATTCAGCTCTGTCCTGTACACAAACACACTGACAAGGTTATTTTTACTCAGGGAAATTAGTTCCTGTGCTCTGTGGTTTTAAAATGATTGTATAATTTGAAGTCAGTATGTTGGTTATGCTGTTATGAATAACAAAATATTTATTACATCAACCTTGAAAATGACACTATCTTAATCAGTTCTTGGAATTTCTATGGTTATTGAGTACTTTCTTCTAATAATAGTCAACTCTTCATTCTTAGTCTGTTCTTCCAGATTCCATTTTCTAAGCTGCCATTGTTACCTCTAAATCTGTGGGAATCCTCCCTACACAACATCACAGTGCTATCTCTCCTCTTTTCTTTCAGGCTTCACTGTCTCTCTGTTCTCTCTTATGTTCGTTTTCTGGTTTAAAGTTCACTTTTGAGTTTTTCCTTTAATTCTCTTATTTTGCTAAAACAAAATTCTACAGATACATGACAATTAACTATGCAATTGCTAAATGTCCAAAGATTTCATTCTGTGTCATAGAAATTATTCCAGGCAAAGAATTATCAGGGAAAAATCTATAGAAATTTGAAGGTACTGGTGATTTTATAATTTTAAGTCTGGTCTGGTCTAACTCACCTTATTCGTGGGCATTAAAAATTTTTCTTTCTCACTCTGGACCTTCTAGCATCTTTCTTATAACTTGGTGTCCCTCTTTTCCTTACATGTATCACCTGCCAAGCTTGGTTAAAATATTGTCTCTCAGCTTGGAAAAGTTTCCGAATTATTCTTTGACTGTTTCTTCATTCTGTTTTTTCTATCATCCTTCCTTCAAATATTACTTGGGTAGATAACATTTGTCATCATGGTTTAATTATTTAAGGTCCCAGTATTTATAAGATACTTCTTCAGTACTTTTTCAGTATACTTTGTGGGAATATTTTCCTTGTTTTTCAACTGTTTAGTGGAACTTTGATTTCTCAACCCATGTTAGACTTTCCACTCTATTTAATATCACCTAAGTCACCTCCTGGTAACATCATTTCTTTTGCTTTGTTTTTATCTTTATAAGGATCTAATATATCAAGATTTACTTTATGACTACAAATTTATTTTCATTTTTTCTTTTTAAATTTTATATCAAAGACAAATTTTATGTTTCAATTCAAATGTTTTTTCTCACATTTCAAATTTTTATCAATATACTGGTCATCTTTCGTTTTAGGGTGACAATAAAGAATCCAGGTTAATATGTAAGCCGTGTGCTTGGCTTGTTCTTGTAAGACACTTTGGGGTCTTAAAACTTGAAGGTACTGTGACCCTTGAGCCCACACTAATCAACTCACTACCAGCTATATTGACTGACCTGCCTCTCTTCTGAGAATGCATTCAGCTTCTTCACTGATGATCAGGCACACTTAAATGTCTGGCATGCAGAGAAGTGACTAGTAACCCACGTGACCTATTGATTTGTAATTAATCCTTATTCTTTCATTCCAACACTTAAGGCAGCACTTCAGACAATGACTCTGCCCTCCACCCCATCCATAAAACAGACTTTCTACCTGTTGGCTGTGATCTGCTATTTATCCCAACACATCGGTCTAACTTTCTTAGCAACTGAGCCTCAATTCTTTAACAATATATGAAGTATTATGTTTTCTTCTTGTTCATCACTTTCTCTTTATTATTGTCAATTTTCATTTTCATTTTTCTTTCTGTAGTATTTTTGGAAGGAATGAAGATAAAAATATGTGTCCACATTCTCACTTTGTTTCAGAAATGCACTCTTTAGCCTGGAAATATACTTAAAATTAACAAGAAAACTGCCTTATTAAGTAGGCCAATGAAGAAATTTGGTTAAATATACTTTAACACATGAAAAGTGGTAATGAATACCTGGCACCATTATACCTGTCCATAAAGCGATTTGTTTCCAAGGACAATTTATGCTTCTGTCTTTTTGGGAAGGGTTATGGAGGTAAGAAGATCCAGTTAGCAAGGGAAGGGGCTGTTGTTTATCCGGATTTTCTATTCAGTATATTCTTTATTTACATTTTGAATGATTTCCTCTTTCCTGGATCCCCCTTCCCTGAAAGTCCCATAAGCCTTCTTCCCTCCTTGTTCCCCAATAACATCATTTCCCGCTTGCCTGTCCTGGTATTCCCCTACACTGCTGCATTGAGCCTTTCCAGGACCAGGGGCCTCTCCTTCATTCATATTGGGCATCTAGATTTTTAGCATTGTATCCTCTGTGCAACCCTTGAAATTGATTATGCAGCCTGTGCCTTCCTATTCTTCACCCTATTTCTCTCCTTGTCAATTTGGATTTGAATATGCATTATAAAATGGGCTGCATATTAGTGAGTTGCTACCAGGTCTTCTTGGAATCCACAATAAATGATGCAGAGGGAAGCCACACCAGTCTAAGGACTGACATGTGGGTCATAGTTCCTTGTTAATCTGGCTGTCCATTGATGGGTTTGTTCACTTCGACTTAGATTACTTCTTTATCTGACCCATGTTCCTATTTATTTCATGTGCAGATATTTCAAAGATGCTACCTTACAGTACAGTTCATGCTCAAGCACTCTGATTCAGAATATGAAATAACAGACCAAAGACAATCATACAAATCATTTGAACATGTTTTGTTGTTTTGTTTTATTTTGTTTTAAATAAGTGATAATCATCAATTGTCCTCAAGATAACTTAAATTTTAATTTACATTGTAAGTGAAAGGCTACTCTATATACCTCCTACAGGAAAGCACATATTTAATTTGTTTTTGAGTTTCTGAGCCAAATACAGGCCTAATAAAGAAAGATTAAGATTGTAAAATGATACAGTTTCAGCCTGTGCTGTTTTAATCAATCACAATTATTTCAACTTTCTTTTTCATTTTAATTTTTTTATTTATTGAAAAGGGAAGTAAAGGTAAGTAAAAATACTTTATGATAAAATTGAATATTTACATGGAAAATACTTCAGATAAACACATTAAAATTGAGAATTTTTATGAAAAAATTAAGGAGTAAAGTGGTAGACATGTAAAACATTGCTAAATTAATTGAAATATGGGATAGAAACATTTTATGATAGAATTGAAGATTTATGTGGAAGATATTTCTGATAAAATTGTAGAAAAATATAGAAAATCATGTTAGAATTGAAGAGTATCATGGAAAATGTTACATGGGTTTAATAATAGTAGGCATAAAAGTAGACCTAAGTTGATTAAAAGTTTAATTATAAATATTTTCTGATAAACTTGAAAACTTACATGGAAAATATTTTTGATAAAATTCTAGAAATATATAGAAAAACATGTCAAAATAGAGATTATAATGGAAATTATATAGATAAAATGATAGACATAAAGATAATTCTAAGTTGATTGAAGGTGGAATTATAAACATTTTCAGATAATATTGAATATTTACATGGAAAATATTTCTGGTAAAATTCAAGAAATAAATAGACAAACACGTTAAAATTGACTATTACATGGAAATTTTTACATAAAGAATGGTTGATGTAAAAACGCTTTCTAGGACCAGGGCAGTGGTGGCACACGCCTTTGATTCCAGCACTTGGGAGGCAGAGGCAGGTGGATTTCTGAGTTCGAGGCCAGCGTGGTCTACAGAGTGAGTTCCAGGACAGCCGGGTCTGCACAGAGAAACCCTGTCTCAAAACAAAGCAAAACAAACAAACAAACAAAAAGAATAGAAAACAAACAAAAAAACTCTTTCTAAATTAATTGAAGGTGGAATTAGAAACATTTGTGATGCAATCAAAGATTTACATTGAAAACATTTCTGATAAAGTAGAGGAAGTATATAGAAAGACGTATTAAAATTGAAGATTATCATAAAATAATGCAGATTAAATGGTAGACCTAAAAAACATTACTAAATTAATTAAAAGGGGAATTACAAAACATTTTCTGATAAAACTGAAGATATACATGAAAAATATGTCATTATTCTATGTCTTTGTATTGGGGAGTTGAGTTCATTGTTGTTAAGAGATATTAGGAAATAGTGATTGTTGCTTCCTGTTATTTTTTGATGTTATTTTTATATTTGTGTGGGTATCTTCTTTTGGGTTTGTTGGTAGAAGATTACTTTCTTGCTTTTTCTAGGGTGTACTTTCCATCATTGTGTTGGCATTTTCCATCAATTATCATTTGTAGGCCTGGATTTGTGGACAGATATTGTGCAAATTTGGTTTTATCATGGGTTACCTTGGTTTCTTCATCTATGGTGACAGGATTTTGCTGGGTATAGTAGCCTCTGCTGGCATTTTTGTTCTCTTAGGGTCTGTATGAGGTCTGGCCAGGATCTTCCAGCTTTCATTGTCTCTGGTGAGAAGTCTGGTGTGATTCTTATAGGTCTGCCTTTTTAAGTTACTTCCCCCTTTTCCCTTAGTGCTTTTAATATTCTTTCTTTGTTTAGTGAATTTGGTGTTTTGATTATTATGTGCTGGGAGGATTTTTCTGTTCTTGTCCAGTCTGTTTGGAGTTCTGAAGACTTCTTGTATGTGCATGTACATCTCTTTCTCTAGGTTGGGGAAGTTTTCTTCTACAATTTTGTTGAAGATATTTACTGGGCCTTCAAGATGTAAACCCTTGCTCTCCTTTATACCTATAATTCTTAGGTTTGGTCTTCTCATTGTGTTCTGGAGTTCCTGGATGTTTTGAGTTTACCAGCTTTATGCATTTTGCATTTTCTTTGGCTTTTCAGTCAATATTTTCTATGTTATATTGGGCACCCGAGGTTCTTTCTTCTATCTCTTGTATTCAGTTGTTGATGCTTGCATTTATGACTCCTGAATTCTTTCCAAGGTTTTCTATCTCCAGAATGTCTCACTTTGTAATTTCTTTATTGCTTCTGCTTCCATGTTTAGATTCTGGATGGCTTCGTTCAGTTCCTTGACTTGATTGTTTGTATTTTCCTGTAATTCTTTAAGAGATTTTTGTGTTTCTTCTTTAAGGGCTTCTGCCTATTGGCACATGATCTCCTATATTTCTTTAACGGATTGTGTTTCCTCTTTAAGGGCTTTTACCTGTTGACTGATGTTCTCCTGTATTTCTTTAAGGGAGTTACTTAAGTCTTTCTTGAAGCCCTCTATCAGCATTATGAGATACTATTTTAAATCCAACTCTTGCTTTTCTTGTGTACTGTGATATCCGGGACTTGCTGTGGTGGGAGAACTGGGTTCTAATGTTGCCATGTGGCCTTGGTTTCTATTGGTAGGGTTCTTCTGCTTGCCTTTCACCATCTGGTGCTATTTGATATTCTTGTCTCTGGCTGGAGTTTGTTCTTCCTGTGGGCCTGTAAGCCTGTGTCCTTACTCCTCTGAGCTCAAAAGTGAAAGCACTGCTGGGAGATCTCTATCTCTCTCCTGTTGGGCTATGTAAAGAAGGCTGTGGAGTTTCCTGGCTCCTTAGTGCAAATGGTGGAGGGAAGACTTCTGTCTCAGATTTTCCACTGATCTTTGGCCCTGTGACCTCCTAGCAGGGCCCCTCCAGAGAGAGGGTGGAGATCTCACCTCTGTGCTCAGAAGTGAAAGTGCTGCTGGGAGCTGACTCTCTCCTGGCAGGCTATGCAGAGAAGTCTGTGGAGTCTCCAGGCTCCCTGGTGCAAATGGTGGCGGGAAGACTTCCATTCTACCTGCTCCATCTTATTTCAACTTTCTAATTTTTAAACAGATTATTAATTGCTATCTTTTTTAATTTAATTTTATTAGATATATTCTTTATTTACATTTCTAATGGTTTCCCCTTTCCTGGCTCCCTGCTCCCCAAAAGTCCCATATGCCCTTTTCCCTCCCCCGTTTCCCCATCGACCCCTTCCACTTCCCTGTTCTGGTATTCCCCTACACTGTTGAATTGAGCATTACTAAAACCAGGGGCCTCTCCTTCCTTCTTCTTGGGCATCATTTGATATGTATATTGTGTCTTGGGTATTCAGAGCTTTTGGGCTAATATCCACTTATCAGTGAGTACACATCATGTGTGTTCTTTTCTGATTGGGTTACTTCACTTAGGATGATATTTTCCAGTTCCACCCATTTGCCTAGGAATTTCATGAACTCATTATTTTTAATAGCTGAGTAGTCTTCCATTGTGTAAATGTACCACATTTTCTGTATCCATTCCTCCATTGAGGGACATCTGGTTCTTTCCACCTACAGGCTTTTAGAAATAGGGTTGCTATGAACATAATGGGCATGTGTCCTTATTACATGCTGGGGTATCCTCTGGATATATACCCAGGAGTGGCATTTCCCAATTTGTTGGTTGCCATTTTGTCATTTTGACAGTGTCCTTTGCCTTACAGAATCTTTGTAATTTTATGAGGTCCCATTTGTCAAATCTTGATTTTAGATCATAAGCTATTAGTGTTCTGTTCAGGAACTTTTCCCCTGTGCCCATATGCTCAATGCTCTTTCCCAGTTTCTTTTCTACTAGTTTCAGTGAGTCTGGTTTAATGTGAAGGTCCTTGATCCAGTAGGACTTGAGCTTGGTACAAGGAGATAAGAATGGATTCATTTGCATTATTTTGCATGCTGACCTCCAGTTGAACCAGCACCATTTGAAAAGGCTATCTTTTTTTTTTCACAGTAGGGGTTAAGCACCTTTGTCAAAGATCAAGTGACCATAGGTGTGTGGGTTCTTGGTCTTCAGTTCTATTCCACTGATCTACCTGCCTGTCACTGTACCAATACCATGCAGTTTTTTTATTGGATATATTCTTTATTTACATTTCAGAAGATTTCCCTTTTCTTGGCTCCCCGCTCTCCAAAGGTCCCTTATGCCCTTTTACCAACCCCTGTTCCCCCATCCACCCCTTCCCACTTCATGTTCTGGTATTTCCAAACACTGATGCATTGGCCTTTCCAGATCCATGGGCCACTCCTTCCTTCTTCTCGGACATCATTTGGCATGTAGATTGTATCTTGGATGTTCCAAGATTCTAGGCTAATACCCACTTATCAGTGAGTGCATACCATGGGTATTCTTTTGAGAGTAGGTTACCTCACTTAGTATGATGTTCTTCAGTTCCATCCATTTGTCTAAGAATTTCATGAATTCATTGTTTCTAATGGCTGAATAGCACTCCATTGTGCATGTATACAACATTTTTTGCATCCATTCCTCTGTTGAGGGACATCTGGGTTCTTTCTAGCTTCTGGCTATTATAAATAAGGCTGCTATGAATATAGTGGAGCATGTGTCCTTATTACATGCTGGGTACTCCTCTGGGTATATGAGCATGAGTGGTATGGCAGGGTCCTCCAGAAGTTTAGTGTCCAGTTTTCTGAGGAACCTCCAGACTGATTTCCAGAGTGGTTGTACCAGCTTGCACTCAAACCAGCAGTGGAGGAGTGTTCCTCTTTCTCTACATCCTCGCCAACACCTGCTATTTCCTGAGTTTTTAATCTTAGCCATTCTGACTGGTGTGAGGTGAAATCTCAGGTTTGTTTTGATTTGCATTTCCCTAATGACTAATAATGTTGAACATTTCTTAAGATGCTTCTCAGCTATCCAAAGTTCTTCAGGTGAAAAGTCTTTATTTGGCTCTTTACCCCATTTTTGGATAGGGTTATTTGGTTTTCTGGTGTCTAACTTCTTGAGTTCTTTGTATATATTTGATAGTAGCCCTTTGTCAGATGTAGGGTTGGTGAAGATCATTTCCCAATTTGTTGGTTGTCAATTTATTCTTTTGACCATGTCTTTTGCCTTACAGAAACTTTGTAATTTTATGAGGTCCCATTTGTCAATTCTTGATCTTTGAGCATAAGCTATTGGTGTTCTGTTCAGGAACATTTCCCCTGAGTCAATGTCCTCAAGGGTCTTCCCCAGTTTCTTTTCTATTAGTTTCAGTGTGTCTGGTTTTATGTGGAGGTTCTTGATCCGCTTGGAGTTGAGCTTAGTAAAAGGATATAAGAGTGGATCAGTTCTCATTCTTCTGCATGCTGACCTCCAGTTAAGCCAGGACCATTTGTTGAAAAGGCTGTTTTTTCCACTGGATGTTTTCAGCTCCTTTATGGAAAATAAAGTGGACATAGATGAGTGGGTTCAATTCTAGTTCTTCAATCCTATTCCATTGATCCACCTGCAGAATTCTATCAGACCTTTAAAGAAGACCTAATACCAATACTCTTCAAACTATTCCACAAAATAGAAACAGAAGGAACACTAACCACCTCATTATACAAAGCCACAATTATGCTGATACCACAACCACACAAAGATCCAACAAAGAAAGAGAACTTCAGATCAGTTTCCCTTACGAACATCGATGCAAAAATACATAACAAAATTCTTGCCAACTGAATCCAAGAACACATCAAAACGATCATTCACCATGATCAAGTAGGCTTCATCCAGGCATGCAGGGATGGTTCAATATACGGAAATTTATCAATGTAATCCACTACATAAACAAACTCAAAGAAAAAAACACATAGTCATCTCATTAGATGCTGAAAAAGCATTTGACAAAATTCAGCATCCTTTCATGCTAAAAGTCTTGGAAAGACCAGGAATTCAAGGCCCATACCTAAACATAGTAAAAGCAATATACAGCAGTTTTTTAACACAATTGCTCTGTAGTATTGCTTGAGGTCCGGGATATTGATTCCCCCAGAAGTTCTTTTGCTGTTGATGATAGTTTTAGCTATTCTGGGTTTTTTGTTATTCCAGATGAATTTGAGAATTGTTCTTTCTGACTCTATGAAGAATTGAGTTGGGATTTTGATGGAGATTGTATTGAACCTCTATATTGCTTTGGCAAGATGGTCATTTTTACTATATTAATCATGCCAATCCATGAGCATGGACTATCTTTCCATCTTCTGGTTTCTTCTTCAATTTCTTTCTTCAGAGCCTTGAAGTTTCTGTCATACAGATATTTCACTTGTTTGGTCAGAGTAACACCAAGATAGTTCATATTGTTTATGGCTATTGTGAAGGGTTTGTTTCCCTAATTTCTTTCTCAGTCTGTTTATCCCTTGAGTACAGGAAGGCTACTAATTTTTTTTAGTTAATTTTATATGAGCCACTTTGCTGAAGCTTTTTATCAGCTCTAGGACTTCTCTGGTGGAGATTTTTGGGTCACTTATGCAATTATATGGTCAGTTTTGGAGAAGGTACTATGAGGTGCTGAGAATAATGTATATTCTTCAGATTTAGGATGAAATGATCTATAGATATTTATTAAATTCATTTAGTCCAAAACTTCTGTTAGTTTCACTGTGTCTCCATTTAGTTTGTGTTTCCCTGATCTGTCTGTTGAGGATAGTGGGGTATTGAAGTCACCCATAACTATTGTGTGGGGTGGGTTGCAATGTGTACTTTAAGCTTTAGTAAAGTTTTGTTGTTGTTGTTGCTGTTGTTGTTTGTTTTTGTTTTTGTTTTACGAATAAGGGTGTCCTTATTTTTGGAGCATAGATTTTTCAGAATTGAGAGTTCTTCTTGGTAGACTTTTCCTTTGATGGATAGGATGAAGTGTCCTTCCATATCTTTTTTGATGACTTTTGGTTGAAAGTCTATTTTATTGTATATTAGAATGGCTACTCCAGTTTGTTTCTTGGGACCATTAGCTTGGAAAACTTTTTTCTAGCCTTTTACTCTGAGGTAATGTTTGTCTTTGACACTGATATACATTTGCTGTAGGCAGCAAAATCCTGGTTCCTGTTTAAGTATCCAGTCTGTTAGTCTATGTCTTTTTATTGGGGAATTGAGTCCATTGGTGTTAAAAGATGTTAAGGAATAGTGATTGTTGCTTTCTGCTATTTTTGATGTAATTTTTATGTTTGTGTGGTTATCTTCTTTTGGGTTTGTTGAAAGGAGATTACTTCCTTGCTTTTTCTTGTGTTCCTTCCCTTTGTTGGTGTTTTCCATTCATTATCCTTTGAAGGGTTGGCTTTGTGGAAAGATACTGTGTAAATTTGTTTTTGTCATGGTTTCTCCATCTATGGCAACTAAGAGATTTGCTGGATATAGCAGTCTGGGTTGGCATTTGTGTTCCCTTAGAATCTGAATTATATCTGCCCAGGCTGTTCTGTATTTCATAGTCTCTGGTAGGAAGTCCAGTGTAATTCTAATAGGTCTATATATGTTACTTGACTTTTTTCCCTTACTGCTTTTAATATTCTTTCCTTGGTTTAATACATTTGGTGTTTTAATTATTATGTGATGGGAGGAATTTCTTTTCTGGTCAAATCTATTTGGAGTTCTGTATGTTTCTTGCATGTTTATGGGCATATCTTTCTTTAGGTTAGGGAAGTTTTCTTCTGTAATTTTGTTGAAGACATATACTGGTTCTTTAAGTTGGAAATTTTTACTCTCTTCTATACCTATAATCCTTAGGTTTGGTCTTCTCATTTTGTCCTGGATTTCTTGGATGTTTTGGGTCAGGAGCTTTTTGCATTTTTCATTTTCTTTGACTGTTGTTTCAATGCTTTCTATGGTATCTTCTACTTCTCAGACTCTCTCTTCTATCTCTTGTATTCTGTTGTTAATGCTTGGATCCATGACTCCTGACTTCTTTGCTAGGTTTTCTATGTCTAGATTTGTTTCCCTTTGTGATTTCTTTATTGTTTCTACCTCCATCTTTTTTTTCAATTTTTTCAATTTTTTGAAAAATTTTGTTCAATGCCCTCACCTGTTTTGTTATGTTTTCCTTTAGTTCTTCAAGGACTTCTCCCTGTTTGCTTGTTTTCTCCTGTATTTCTTTGATGGAGTTATTTATGTCCTTCTTGAAGCCCTCCATCAGCATCATGAGCTGTGTTTTTAAATCCTATTCTTGCTTTTCTGGTGTGTTGGGGTATCCAGAACTTGCTGTTGTAGGAGAATTAGGTTTGGGTGGTGCCATCTTGCCTTGATTTCTGTTAGTAACGTTTCCAAGTTTGGCTTTTGCCATCTGTTTATCTCTGGTGTTGGTTTGTCCTGCTGTCACTGACTGGTGATTGTCCCTCCTGTGTGCCTGCAAGCCTATCTCATCACCCCTCTGTGAATGGATTTCCACTGGCACAGATTGCTGTGGGACTGCCCAGCTCAAGGGTGCAGGTGGGGCTCTGGCAGACTGCATCCCAACTGATCTTACACTCAGGTGTTTTCCGTGTTTCTGGCTGCAGCAACTAGTTCAGTAGCAGGAGTGAAGATGGTGGCCTCACCTCTAATTGTGGGACTGAATGCAGAGCAGATATTCCCTAGAAGACTAGGTGAACAGATGGCTGTGGTGAAACTGCCTATCTCCTGGTGCAAGTGGAGCCCTGGGGGGTGGGAGGGTCATGTCCTAAGTGATCTTATGCTCAGGTGATCTCTGTGTACCTGACTGGACCTGTCTGCTCAGTCACAGGAGCAAAGATGGCAGCCAAGCAATATGTTTTAAGTTTGAAACATATAAAGATGATTCTATAATGATCCATAGGAGTCAATGTACAAAAAAGAGTTACAAATGAGAACATAAAAACATGTAATTTCAATTAGAATGTCACTATGTAGATAACTAGTAACTCACAAGATAAAACTCAAAGAGAAAGATCTAGATTTTTTATTGCATTTTAATATTTTGACATATCAACAATCAGGGAGCTAAAACATAAAAAATAAACCAATACTGATTTGGAATGTGACATAAAAGAGGCTGCTAGAGAAAAGTGGGTGTGAGATGCTGTCCTAGCTGGCTGACTTATTGTTTCCCATCACATTGTTAAAATAAAAATAGAGGAGACAAAATGTTGATGGAAACAAATCTCAAACAAAGTAGATCTCATCATGAATTCAAAGCTGGAGATTAGCACTGCAGGTAGACAAAGGTTTACTAAGGAAATCATTAGCAGAAAGCTTTGGATTTCTATCTCCTGATCCTGGCTGAAAGAAGAAAATACATATGGATAAACTGATGGATTGATAGCTTTATTTCACACTGCAAAATGGCTCTCCAAAAATAGATTTTAATTCAAAGGTACAGGAACTTATTTTGTTCTGTTACTGCTGTCAGTAGCTATCCCTTAAATCCATGGGATAATACAGATTATTTTTTTCTAAGACATTTTAACTGATAAAATAATCATTTGGCACTTTTTTTCTGAGTGAATGCAACTCATAGAATGCTGTAAAAAGTTAATTTGCCATGCATTAAATCACAGATTCTATTTTAGATAAACAAAAATACAATGGTCTAAACCCCTACCCCCAAATCCACTGTGAATTATTTAAAAACTCACTACAAATGACTTAAAAAACATTAGTAATTTGAAATGCAATCAAGGTATCATAGATATGATTCCTTCCTTTTAATACATGATTACAGCCTTTTTAAAAAGAAAACATAAAGATCCATTCTATGCTTCTATCATTCATATTTATATATATTCTATCATTCACACACATATACATACATACATGCATATATGTATGTATGTATATGTGTGTGTGTTATATATATAAAACACAATTCACATAGCATGTTTACAAAAATGATAGAGTATATTTAACTGGTTAACATACAGGTAGGTACCTAGAATGATAGGACAATTTTCTTGGAATTCATGATGTGCTTGAATGTTTTTAAACATTAAATACTGTACACTAGCTGTTGTGTTTTATAAAAAGAGAAATAGGCAAGGATATGTTTTAGTAGAGCAAGGAATGGAGAGGTAAAATGGTTGCCTCAGTGGCACTACGTTGATCTCTTCCCCCTGAGGTACCAGGCATGCAATGAGTATAGTATGGAATAGAGTTTATTTAGGGAAGTTTATTTTAGAGTTTATTTGTGACAGGGAGTTTGGAAGGGAGTAGTGACAGACAGATTGATAGACAAAAAGAGAGAGAGAGAGACAGAGACAGAGACAGAGACAGAGACAGAGACAGAGACAGACAGAGAGAGATTAGGCCAGCCACATACACATGGAAAGAGAAAAGGGGGAAGGGGAAAGAGGGAGAAAGAGGTCTGGTATAGAAGAGAGTCAGAGTAATAGTATAAAGGAGTGTGAAAAGGGCAAACAGCCCCCTTTATAGTAAGCCAGACCTACCTGGCTGTGGAACCTACAAGAAATGCTAACCATCCTCCATTTTGGTTTAATTAAGAAAAAGAAACAAGAAAGATGTGATGGTGAAACAGGAATAGGGTCATCATGATCGTTAGCTACTTCCTGCTGACTTTGGGCTGACATGTCTCTGGGAAACCTAAGAAAATGGGGATGAGGGTGTTGGTCCAGTCTTTGGAGAGTTTGCTGTTTCCTTGTTGTCTAGGGTCTGTGAAGCCATCTCCAGATAGAAGGAATAGGTCCAATAGAGAGGCATCTGTGCCTTTAAGAATCGATTGGAGCACTTGTTCATCCTTCTCTGGAGATGTACTAGATGTACATATTTAGTAAATGCCTGGTCTTGACAAAATGTTGAAACACACACACACACACACACACACACACACACACATATACACACAATTACAGGTAAAGAATAAAGTCATGTACATTTGGGAGAAAAAACAATTTCTTAGGTAAACAGTTGAATCCCTTAGGGCTTGGTGGGGTGGTTGGGGTGAGAGGAGTCCCAATTCCAGGGAAAAAGTGAGGAATTCCTGGAATAGGTAGTAAGTGGGAAATTAGGCTATTGATTGGTAGGTATCTTATCCAGATGGAATCTAATTGTTCCATGAGAAATAGATCTGAGTGTGTTTCCTGGATCTTATGAGTTTACAAAAAGGATAAATTTGTTACCAACATGAATAATCTTTAAGATGAACTCAGGGAAGAAGAAAACCTTTCTTAGAGGGGAAGGAGCAAGAAGGATGTCTGTCTTCCTTCTGTCTAGGAGACTGAATATATTACATTTCAAAGACAATTAAAAGAAACTAAAATATTTGATGAACTTGTGAATATGATAATTGATCATATAGTTTAGCATGAGAAACAACTTAAGTCTATAGTTAAATGACAGTTAAAGGGAACTAAAAATTTGAACTTGTGGTTATAAAAGTAGATTAGTAGTATGTTTTATTAGGATTAAGAACTCTATTGATTAATGTTAGGACCGTGGCATAAGAAGAATAATAAATATAAAGCATTTAGTCACTGGAAACTGAGTTTAGATAAGAAAGCTTACATCTGTGAAAGCTTACATCTTAACTTGTGTGTCCTTCATTGTGAGGCCTGTGAGGAAGGCACCCTGTCTGTCTTTGACAAGAGATCTGGTAGTCTTAAGTAGTTAACAAATTGAATAATGACCTAATAAGTTGGCAGACTACATTGGGTTATGGAACTAAAGATCTGTTTTCTAGCTTGCAAGCTCAAGTTAGCTTAGCTGTCAATGTAGTCAAAAATATGGGCAGAAAAGATTATAAGCTAGATGTCATTAATTAATTAAAATGACAGATGTTGGTCTATAGTCTACTACCTAGTTTCCTGGTTCCTGTGGTCTCCATTGTACCTTGGGCAGAGTCAGTCTAGCTGTCAGGCCCAAAAGATTTCCTGTGCAATTGAAAGTAGAAGAAATGACTCACTATGACCTAGGCAATATGAGACTAATTCTCTGGGTGTCTTCTGTTTGGCCACAGTTTAGGCCAGGCCCTGGTGAAATCAAGGCAATGGAGCAGTGGTTATCATGCTAGAATCCAGGTAAACTTGTCTCAGTGGCTACATCTTCTTGGAAACATTGTGGGGTAAACTGTCAGGATTTACAAGTGTCTGTGTAACAAAATAAGCTTAAATATTAAACCCTACATTTAGAATTATTCTGACAGTATTGAGAGCTATTAAGCATATCTGGCACCCAAAATAGTGTCTTGGTGTGGTGACTATATATGGGATGGATCCCCAGGTAGGGCAGTCTCTGGATGGTCTTTCCTTCAGTCTCTGCTCTATATTTTGTCTCTGTATTTCCTCCCATAGATATTTTGTTCCTCCTTCTAAGAAGGACCAAAGTATCCATACTTTGGTCTTCCTTCTTCTTGAGCTTCATATGGTCTGTGAATTGAATCTTTGATATTCTGAGGTTCTTGGCTAATATCCACTTAAAAGTGAATGTATACCATGAGTGTGAGATTGGGTTACCTCACTCAGGATGACATTTTTCAGTTCCATCCATTTGCCTAAGAATTTCATGAATTAAATGATTTTAATAGCTGAGTAGTACTCCATTGTGTAAATGTATCCACATTTTCTGTACCATTCCTTCACTGAGGTACATCTGGGTTCTTTCCAGCTTCTGACTATTATAGTCAAGGCTGCTATGAACATAGTGGAGCATGTGTCCTAATTATATGTTGGAGCATCTTCTGGGTATATGCTCAGGAATGGTATAGCTGAGTCCTCCAGTAGTACTGTGTCCAGTTTTCTTAGGAACCACTAAACTGATTTTTAAAGTAGTTGTTCTAGTTTACAATCCCACCAGCAGTGAAGGCGTGTTCCTCTTTCTCTACATCAGGCACCTGCTGTCACCTGCTGTTAAGTTTTTGATCTTAGCCATTCTGACTGGTGTGAGGTGGAATCTCAGTGTTGTTTTGATTTATATTTCCCTGATGACTAAGGATATTGAACATTTCTTTTTTTATTATATATGTTCTTTTTTTACATTTTAAATGTCCCTTTTCCTGGTTCAATCACCGCTCAAAAAAATTCCCATAAGCCATCTCCTTTCCCCCTGTTCACCAATCAACCATCTCCTGCTTCCATGTCCTAGTATTCCTCTATACTGTGGCATCATGCCTTTCCAGGATGAAGGCTTCTCCTCCTTTTGGTGTCTAACAGGACCATCCTCTGCTGCCTATGTGTCTGTAGCCATAAGCAACTCCCTTCTCAGTCATTCAGTATTCGTCAGTTGAGAATTCTCTGTTTAGCTCTGTACCCCATTTTTAATAGGGTTATTTGCTTCTCTAGAGTTTAACTTCTTTAGTTCTTTGTATATATTGGATATTAGCCCTCTGTCAGATGTAGGGTTGGTAAAGCTCTTTTCCCAATCTGTTGGTTTCTGACAGTAGCCTGATATAGCTGTCTTTTGAAAGGCTTTGCCAGTACCTTACAAATACAAAGGTGGGTGCTCTGAGCCAACCATTGGACTGAGCACAGTGTCCCCAGTGGAGGAGTTAGAGAAAGGACCAAAAGATCTAGAGGAGCTTACAGACCCTTAGGAAGAACAACATTATGAAGTAACCACTATACGCAGAGCTCCCTGGGACTAAACCACCAACCAAAGACTGCACATGGAGGGACCCATGGCTCCATTAGTATATGTAGCATAGGATGGCCTTGTTGAAACTCAAAGGGAAAGGAGGCCCTTGGTCCTGAGAAGGCTCAATGCTCCAGTGTAAGGAAATGCCAGAACAAGGAAGTAGGAGGGGGTGTGTTGGTGAGCAGGGGAAGGAGGATATAATAGGAAGTTTTGGAGGAGAAACCAGAAAAGGGGATAGCATTTGAAATGTATATAAAGAAAATATCTAATATAAAAGAAGAGAAAAGCATATCTGAGATAGACAATCTTTGTTTAATTTCTTGTCCTGGATATATCTAGCAAAAAATGAAAATACACTGTGACTTAATGACAGTAGCAAAAACATGACTAAACATAACTTGAAGGTAGTGGTCTTTAGTCTTTTTACTGTTATAAATCCTTAATTTAAATTAATATTGAAATCATGATTCATCTTATTTTAACTGGAAAGTGTCTTTGCAGACTTTAAGTCAGGCTATCTTAAAGTGAGGAGGCAGTAAAGTGGGAACTGTCCATAACAAATGTGATTGATGGTCACAGGGCTGCTCTTTGTTATGATGTCACAGAGCAGCAACTCTACCTCGAGAAATGGCAGGAGAACAGTGCACCCAGGCCTGGGGCTTCACAGGAACCAACTCAGAGGAAAAGTGAAGGTCTCAAGCAAGGGAAAATATCCTAGAATGAAGGGCCATCAAGAAGGTCAGTCATGAACACTGTGAATGTTTAGTTCTTAAGGACTCCAGGGTGTCCAGGCAGTGGTGTTGCATGCCTTTAATCCCAGCACTTGGGAGGCAGAGGCAGGTGGATTTCTGAGATCAAGGCCAGTCTGGCCTACAAAGTGAGTTCCAGGACAGCCAGCTCTATACAGAGAAACCCTTTCTTGAAACACATACCCCCTCCAAAGAAAAAAAAACTCTAGGTTAGCTCAACAGACTTCCCCTGGGACCAAAGAACATTTACACACTTATGCTAAGCAATGGGGGAGAGAGTTCAGAGAGAGAAACAGAGAGAGAAGGAGAGAGAGAGAGAGAGAGAGAGAGAGAGAGAGAGAGAGAGAGAAAGGAAGAGGGGGAGGAGGAGGGAGAGAGAGAGGGAGAGAGAGACAGAGAAACAGAGACAGAGAGAGACAGAGAGGAGAAAGGAGAGGAGGAATGGAGGAGGAGGAGGAGGAGGAGGAGGAGGAGGAGGAGGAGGAGGAGGAGGAAAGCCAAGATCAAATGTTGAGTTTTATAAAAAGGAAAGAACAAAGGATATATTATTTAGAGCCAGGTATAGTGAGGTAGGAAGTGTGCCTTGGCAGGCCAGTGGTGAGGCATCCCTTCTTCCTACAATGAATATAGTGTAGAGCAAGTTTTAATCATGAGTCTGAAAGGTAGTATATAGAAACTGAGATATCACGCTGAAGGGGGGCAGTGGCGGAGAGAGAGAGAAAGAGAGATGAGAGTCAAGTAAGAAACACATGGAGAGGGGAGGGGAAGGGGAGAGAAGGAAAATGGATCTAGAAGAGTATCAGTGAGAATAAAAACATAAGAGAGCAAGAAGAGGGAAAGCAGCCCCTTACACACTAAGACAGGCAGGCCTACCTGGATATTGCCAGGTAACTGTGGGGTAGAGCTTAGAAGGAAAAATAACACTTGCTATTCTATGATATTTGAAATATGAATCATATCAAAGAAAATTTACATTGGTTAAAGTTAACAAGACAAGAAGACTTCATCCAAGGCTCTTGCTCTAGGAGAAAAAGGCTGAACTTCAACCCTGAAGAAACATAAAGGGAACATTTCAGCATCGAGGTTAGGTGGGAAGGTTCTCAGTATGATTTGGCCATCTGTGTGTGAATATTGCCAGATTGCTTGAGTTGGGCTTTTGTGCTCAAGTAGAGACTGGGAGGTAAGGGTGCTGCCTTTCTGAGAACAACACTTTACTATGGTAGCTACAAGGACTCCTGTGGCTCAACTGGAGGTCAGCATGTAGAAGAATGAGAATTGATCCTTTTTTATCACCGTGTACTAAGCTCAACTCCAAGTGGATAAAGGACCTCAACATAAAACCACACACAGTGAAACTAATAGAAAAGAAACTGGGGAAGACCCTTGAGGACATTGGCTCAGGGGGGAAGTTCCTGAACAGAATACCAATAGCTTATGCTCTAAGATCAAGAATAGACAAATGGGACCTTATAAAATTACAGAGTTACTGTAAGGCAAAGGAAACAGTCAGAAGGACAAAACAACAACCACCAAATTGGAAAAGATCTTTACCAACCCTACATTTGACAGAGGGCTAATATCCAATATATACAAAGAACTCAAGAAGTTAGACCCAACAAAACCAAATATCCCTATCAAAAAATGGGGTACAGAACTAAACAAAGACTTTTCACCTGAAGAACTTTGGATGGCTGAGAAGAACCTTAAGAAATGTTCAACATCATTAGTCATTAGGGAAAGGCAAATCAAAACAACCCTGAGATTTCACCTCACACCAGTCAGAATGGCTAAGATTAAAAACTTAGGGAACATCAGGTGTTGGCGAAGATGTGGAGAAAGAGGAACATTCCTCCACTGCTGATGGGATTGCAAGCTGGTACAATCAGTCTATCAGTTCCTCAGGAAACTGGGCATGATACTTCCGGAGAACCCAGCCATACCACTCCTGGGCATATACCCAGAAGATTCCCCAGCATGCAATAAGGATACATGCTCCACTATGTTCATAGCAGCCTTATTTATAATAGCCAGAAGCTGGAAAGAACCCAGATGTCCCTCAATGGAGGAATGGATACAAAAATTGTGGTATATAAATACAATGGAGTACTATTCAGCCATTAGAAACAATGAATTCACAAAATTCTTTGACAACTGGATGGAGCTGGAGTACATCATACTAAGTGAAGTAACCCAGTCTCAAAAGAATACCCATGGTATGCCCTCACTGATAAATGGATATTAGCCTAGAATCTTGGAACACCAAAGACAAAATCCACATACCAAATGAAGTCCGAGAATAAGGGAGGAGTGGACCCTCTTTCTGGAAAGGCTCAATGCATCAGTGTAGGTGAATATCAGAACAGGGAAGTGGGAAGGGCTGGATGCCGGAATAGGGGAAGGGAGGGAAAAGGGCATATGGGACATTTGGGTGTCAGGGAACCAGGAAAAAGGAAATAAAATGTAAATAAGGAATATATCCAATAAAAAAAAGAAATAAAGAGTCCTTGGATGTAGAACTGGTGACATGTTACTCAAAGATTTATACGCCAGCAAAGAATACACAATGGAAGGATGTATTCTCTATGTGCTCTATTAAAAGACAGGCAAATACTGAGAGCCAGGAAGAACCTGTTATAAACTTTAACTGAGAATATGTCATTTATAATGCCAAATAGTTATCTGCACAGGTATCAAGGATCTGTTACAAAGATCATGTTCAAATCATCAAACTAAGGGCTGAAATCAATCAAGTAGAAACAAAGAGAACCATACAAAGAATCAATAAAACCAAGAGCTGGTTCTTCAAGAAAATCAACAAGATAGATAAACCCTTAGCTAGACTAACCAAAGGTCACAGAGATAGTATCCAAATTAACAAAATTAGAAATAAAAAGGGGGATATAACAACGGAAACTGAGGAAATTCAAAAGATCATCAGATCCTACTACAAAGGCCTATACTCAAAACAACTGGAGAATCCAGAGGAAATGGACAATTTCCTAGACAGATACCAAACACCAAAATTAAATCAGGATCAAGTAGATCAGCTAAACAGTCCCATAACCCCTAAAGAAATAGAAGGGGTTATAGAAAGTCTGCCAACCAGAAAAAGTACGGGACCAGACAGTTTTAGTGCAGAATTCTACCAGATCTTCAAAGAAGACTTAACACCAATACTCTTCAAACTATTCCACAAAATAGAGACAGAAGGGACATTGCCCAGGTCACTCTTCAAAACCACAATTAAGCTGATACCTAAACCACAAAAAGATCCAACAAAGAAAGAGAACTACAGGTCAATTTCTCCTTTGCATATTGATGCAAAAATACTAAATAAAATTCTTGCCAACCAAATCCAAGAGCATATCAAAATGATCATTCACCATGATCAAGTAGGCTTCAATCCAGTGATGCAGGGATGGTTCAATATACGGAAATCCATCAATGTAATCCACTACATAAACAAACTAAAAGAAAAAAACCACAAGGTCATCTCATTAGATGCTGAAAAAGCATTCGACAAAATTCAGCATCCTTTCATGCTAAAAGTCTTGGAAAGAGCAGGAATTCATGGCCCATACATAAACATAGTAAAAGTAATCTACAGCAAACCAGTAGCCAACATCAAAATGAATGGAGAGAAACAAATGGGACCTCATAAAATTACAAAGTTTCTGTAAGGCAAAGGACACTGTCAGAAGGACAAAACGGCAACCAACAAAGTGGGAAATGATCTTCACCAACCCCACATCTGACAGAGGGCTAATATCCAATATATACAAAGAACTCAAAAAGTTAAACCCCAAAGAACCAAATAACCCTATCAAAAAATGGGGTACAGAGCTAAACAAAGAATTTTCACCAGAAGAATTTCGGATGGCCAAAAAACACCTTAAGAGATGTTCAACATCATTAGTCATCAGGGAAATGCAAATCAAAACAACCCTGAGATTCCACCTCATACCAGTCAGAATGGCTAAGATTAAAAACTCAAGAGACAACAAGTGCTGGCGAGGATATAGAGAAAGAGGAACACTCCTTCACTGTTGGTCGGATTGCAAAATGTTAAAACTGCTCTGGAAATCAGTGTGGCAATTCCTCAGAAAATTGGGCATGTCACTTCCAGAGGACCCTGGCATACCACTCCTGGGCATATACCCAGAGGATTCCCCTGCATACAATAAAGACACATGCTTCACTATGTTTATAGCAGCCTTGTTTATAATAGCCAGAAATTGGAAGGAACCCAGATATCCCTCAAAAGAGGAATGGATACAGAAAATGTGGTATATTTATACAATGGAGTACTACTCAGCAATTAAAAATAATGAACTCATGCAATTTGTAGGTAAATGGTTAGACCTGGAAAATATCATCCTAAGTGAGCTAACCCAATCACAAAAGAATACACATGAAATGCAATCACTGATAAGTTGATATTAATGAGCCCAGAAGCCCTAAATGCTCAAGGCACAATTAGCAAGTCAAATGACTCCCAAGAAGAAGAAAGGAGAGGACCCTGGGCCTGTAAAGATTGGATCCAGTTTTATAGACCCAGAACAGAGAAATCGTGGGGGCAGGAGGAATGATTGGGGAATATCTGGGGGGGAGAGGAATTATGGGACATATGGTGAGTGGAACTGGGAAAGGGGAAAGCCTTTGAAATGTAAACATAGAATATAGAAAATAAAAATTAAATAATAAAAAAAAGATCATGTTCATGATGTAGCCAGTTAGGAAGGAAAAGTTGTGTGCTAGGGTTAAAAATTTTGCTTTAGCACTTACAATACAGAAGACTTTGAAAGAAAAAAAAGTAGTTACAGTATTTCTTTCCAAGTAACATCTTTGTTTTATTAAAACAAAAAGTATCACATATGTTATCTTGATTATAGAGAAATCAGATGCAGAGTCTGAAGAGGCTGCACTAGTTCATAGTACCCACAAAGCAGCTCAAACATGCCTGTAACTACTGTATCTGAGTGTGAAGGGAACCAGGCAGTTTCTCTTACATCTGAAGGTTCCAATATCCATATGATGCATATATGCTCACACAGATTCTCCTTTATACACATGGAAATAAGTGAATAAATAAATCTAAAAGAAAAATGTAAATGTTGAAACGTTTCATTTATGCAAATATAAATATTCCTAGGTGAAGCTTCCTCATCAGTTCTTATATCATTGATGGAAAAGGTTAAACGATTTTTAGTAAACTTTGATTTAAAAACAAAAGAACAAAAGAACTTCATATCCAGGGAGGGATTGATTGTACTTGGAATGTTAGGAACATGGCATGACACTGATATGAGATATAACATGTATTTCTATTTTCTAGAATGTAAACAAACTTTTATATGTAGATGTGATGGTGTTTTGTCCCTTTCTAGTTTGAAAACATCTACAAATGGAGGGGCATTAAAATGACAATGAGGAGCCCGGCATGGTGGCACACACCTGTAATCTCAGCACTTGGGAGGCAGAGGCAGGCAGATTTCTGAGTTCGAGGCCAGCCTGGTCTACAGAGGAGTTGCAGGACAGCCTAGACCACACAGAGAAACCCTGTCTCCAAAAACCAAAAAAAAAAAAAAAAAAGACAATGAGGTGATAGAACTGTGAAGCCTGGGTTCTCTCAAATTCAGATTTCTCATCAGCATACCTCTCTGGTAACCAGTGAAGTGCCCCACCCCCTGAACATTTCTCAGATACTTGCTCAATTCCTTGGTGCTGGATATGTTCCACTAAAGACATTGAAGCTGTTTTCAACATTTTCCAAAATAAATGAGAAACACTTTACCAATATATTTATACCAAGTGCTAGGGCCACATGCTCATACAAGTTTGTTCCCCAATTGCTATCAAGAATTAGCTTAGCTACTAGATAGGGATAACTTACAGTCAAGGAGACAGACCATGAAGCAAATGAGCAACATGTTGTCCAATCGGACAACATAGTGTAACTGTTTAAGAGTGGTATAAATTGTTCTAGATTTTTCTCTAAAGAAAACACATTCTGTTGTTTCTAAACTTGACTTATGGAGAAAGTCAATTTGACATATACTAAAGATTGAAGGAAACCAAGAGAAACATAACCACAGGAAAACAAATGAACAAATAAACACACACACACACACACACACACACACACACTCACACACACACACACACACACACAAATAAAATCTCTTATTTAAAGAGAGGTTTCTTATAAACATTTGGACACACATAGATAAGTAAAAACACCATGATTTTCCCATACTATAATTACTATTGAGACTATCGCCAAAGCAAACACTTTACAACAAATGGAGGAGAGAAATTTTTCCACAACATTCATGTATCCTATTGTGAAATTTATGTGCAACTGTTGGTTTAATTTATCAATATCTTGCCTATTAAAATGAAAGAGACCATCTATGCTGTTACATGCCTTTAATCTTAGCACTTGGGAGGAAGAGGCAGGTGGATCTCAGAGAGTTTGGACCAGCCTGATGTACAAAGTGAATTCCATGACAGCCAGGAATATTGCATAGAAAAACATTGTCTCAAAAACCAAATAAGAAGAAGGAGGAGAAGGAGAAGCAGGAGGAGGAGGAGGAGGAGACAGAGATGATGTATATTCACATATTCACATGTATGGTTCTACCTGTGGTTAAGTCCACTCTTCTTTTAGACATCATTAAATATTTCTCTTATTTGGGGCTGCCAGGTTTTTGCTTCTTTGAAAAAGAATATACTTCAAAGCAATAGTTAAAACTAGAACATGCTAAAAAAAATTTTAAGTCAATATAGAAACACATGAAAGAGATGAGGCAGAGAGGCTGAGAAAGAATAGCTGCCTCTTCCTGGAAATAAGTCAATAATTTAAGAGAAGATAACAAGAAAAAAAAAAGAATCATATGAGATTTAATAAATATGTTGATCCTCATAAGTTACAGTGACTCCTAGATAAGTGATGCTCAGAAACTGCACAAAGCAGGGATACCCCACCCCCAAGCTCCCAGGGACTAAACCACCGACCAAAGAATAAACGTGGAGGAACCCATTCCTCCAGCCTCATATGTAGCAGAGGATGGCCATATCACACATCAATGGGAGGAGAGATCCTGGGAAGTCTCAATGCCCCAATGTAGAGGAATGCCAGGTCAGGGAGGCAGGAGTGAGTAGGTAAGTATGGGAATACCATCACAGAAGCAAGAAGAGGGAGGATGGGATAGGGGGTTTCTAGAGCAGAAACCAGAAAAGGTAATCATATTTGAAATGTTAATAAGTACAATATCCAATTTAAAAAAAGAAAAAAGGTATAAGCAAAATTATATGGCCAAGGTTACACATTTATTTCAAATATCATTCCAGGTTCAGGCATTGGGGGCACACAATAAGAGTTTGAAATTCTTAAGGTGACCAAACACAGAAACTAGCTGGGACAGGAAAGAACTTAATGGAATAACCCTAGGAAAACAAACCAAGAAACCTCAATTCTAAATATATGTAACTAAGCATCTCATTCATGCTAGGTTATTTGAAGAGAATACAACAATGAAGGAGTGCAGATGAAACTCAAGCCATTTTCAAAGGGGAAGCCTCAATTGAGTAAAGGCCCTTATCACTTGGTTTCAGGGAAATTGTGTGGTGCATTTTTTTGATTGCTGATAGATGTGAGGGGTCCCAACATTCCTTTCTCTTTCTTAACCTCCTGTCTCCTCTCACTTTCTGCACCATCTGCACCTATCTTTATCACCATTGTGGGTGGTGCCACTTCTGGGCTCGTGGTTCGGGGTGATATGAAAAGTCAGGTTGAGAAAGCTGTGAGGAGCAACCCAGAAAGCTGCACTCCTCTGTGGGTTCTGCTCCTATTCTTGCCTTTAGCCCTGATTTCCCTCAATCCTGTACTACAAGCTATAAGATGAAACTGTTCCTCTACAGTTTGCTTTTGATCATGGTGTTTATCACAACAGAAACCCTCACTAAGATACATTTCTTTGGCCATTTTCTTCTCTTTTATGTTCCCCTCTTCCCTCTAATACCCTCTCTTCTGTCTCCTCTTCTCATCTATTCTTGCCTCTCTTGCTGTTTTCTATTGTTTTCTCTCTCTACTGTGTTTCTCTAGCCACCTTCTTTGTTCTGTCGACGCTCATCATGCTCGCCTTCCCATCTCTTCCCTCCCTCTCTGTTATCCCTCTTCTTATTCTTCCCTGACTTCCCTCTCCCTTTGTCCTTGACTCCTTTCTCCCTGCTCCCATGCCTTCTACTTCAATTATCTCCCTCTAGCCACTTTCTCACTCCCTTTATCCTACTGGTCTCCTCTGAATTCCTCTAATTTTTCTAATTTCCTCTTAGTTTTTCTCTTCTTCCTTATCTTCTTTCTCCTTTTCCTCCTTCCCTCCTGCCATCCTCCTCTTTCCCCTCCCACTGTCTTTTATATCCCTTTTCTATTGCCAGCCTTCCTCTCTTACATTCCTTCACTTTCCTCCCGCTCATTCTCTTCATCCCTCCTCCTTCTGCCTTCACTTGTTCCTGTTTCTTCCATTTTATTATTTTACCCCATTCTCTTCTTCTCCCCTTCCCCCTTTCTCTTATCCCTAGATCCCTAATCCCTCTTCCCAACCCTTCCTCCCCCCTGATCCATTTCTCCAAGACCCCTTTCCTATTTTCTCTCTACTTTCCTCTTTCCTGCTCCTTCTTACCCTCGATCTCTTCTCTTCCTCCTGTCTCCTCTCCCTTGTCTACTTTCTCTTCATCTCCCTCTGCTCCTTTTACATTTTCATTAATTTACTCTTTCCTACATTACATCCTGACTACAGTCATCCCTCCCTGTCTTCCTCTCAGTCCCTCCTCCCCATCGACTCCTATTCTGTTTACTGCAAGAAAATGGTAGGCCTCCCGGGATATCAACCAAGCACTGCATACCACGGAATACTAAGCATCTCCCCTCATATGTAGGCTGAATAAAGAAACACAGTAGGAGGACACAGGCTCCAAAAGCAGGCAAAAGTGTCAGAAACAGCCTCCGCTCTCTCTGTTAGGAGTCCCACAAAACACTAAGTACACAACTATAGTATATATGCATAATCATCATCAAAGAGGCTCCATCCAGAAACTGGTAGAAACAGATGCAGAGACCTACAGCCAAACATAAAGAGGAACTCTGTGAATTCTCCTGGAAAGAGAGATGAAGGATTCTAGGAGCTGAAAGGATCAAGGAGACCACAAAAACAAACACACAGAAAGACTCCTAAGTTCTCAATAAAACTTAAACAACACAGAGGGGGACTGTAGGGGTCTAACCTAGGCTCTCCCTCTACTGTTTATCTTTTCTGTCTCCAGTTCTTTTGCTTTTCATTGCCCCCCAGACTGCCCTCTCTTCCGTCTCTTTGTCTCCTGTTGGTTTTCCTTAGCTCTGTGTTCTTCCTCTATCCCTAACTCTCCTGTCTTCGTCCTTTACTTCTAAGTCCATCTCACCTCTCATTGTCTTCTGGCATATTTTTCTTCTTTTCTCTTCTACCTTGCCCCTTTCTCCTCTAAATTTTCTTCTTTACTTTACCACCTCTTCTTCTTTTCTTACTTTACTCCCTCCTATATCTCCTTTTACCTCTCCCCCGTTTCCTCTCCACTCTATTTCCTATTTTCCTCTTCCCTCTTTTTTCTCCATCCATTTCCCTTAATCTCTCCTGTCTTCTCACCTCTCTTTATGCCATCTCTCCATTCTCAATTCCTTCCTTATTTTCTAGAATCTCTTCCCACTTGAAATAGTTCCTCTGCATTCTTTCCCCTTTCACTTTCTCTCTTCTCTCCACTACTAGTTTTCTGTTTCTTATTTCTCAGTTCTAGATTTGTCACCCTCTTCTCCCTTCCTTCTCTACCTTCTTCTTAGTCCGTCAGCTTGATCATTAGCTCTTTGCATAGGAGAAGAATCTAAATAGTCAGGGTGCCTTTCTCTATCCTCTCAACCTATAAAATACTGGGGATGTCCTACTATCATCTATTTTTCTGTTCTTGGAGTTCTTGTGTTAAGTTTCTAAATTTCACTGTGCTATTTGCTGCTTCTCCCCACACCAAATGAAAATCTATTAAAGTATTCAAGGGAAAAAGGAGTTGATGGTCACAAACTGTGGAAGAGTCATTCTGAATCAACAACTCTCTGCATATTTAAATATCTCCTGCTTTCTGGGTTCACTGAAGAGACTAACAAGATGAAAGAAACACTCCTTTCTAGTGAATGATGTACTTAATGAGGATTTTTTTTTTTGCTCGATCTCTCCTGTTTAGATTCTCTTCTCTACATAAGAAGAATAAAGCATCCAAATATACAAAGAACTCAAGAAGTTAGACTCCTGGGCTGGAGAGGTAGCTCAGTAATTAAAAGCACTGACTGTTCTTCCAAAGGTCATGAGTTCAAATCCCAGCAACCACATGGTGGCTCACAGCCACCCGTAATGAGATCTGATGCCTTCTTCTGGGATGTCTGAAGACACATACAGTGTTTTTACATATAATAAATAAATAAATCTTTTTTTAAAAAAAGAAGAATAAAGTAGATAGCACCCATTCATTAAATCCAACATTTTTCCCTCTTACATTTTATGTATGATGCACAATAGTAAGTTTAATCATGCAACACATTGTATGGCTGGACATAAAACTTAGTAGATCTATACAGAATTGTAAAAGTGCCATTTAAGTACTCATACCATGAAGAGAAGAAACTAAAAGCACAGAACACATTGAACTAATGTAAGAAGACCATGGAGTGTTATGTCAGAGACAGTATATGGAAATTCACATGCAAATGATAAGCATGGAGAAATACTAGATGTCAAGAATGGATTTCCAGTCCTTGGTGAAATCTCATAATTAAGTTTGTGGGTTTTTCTCAACAATCATGGGTGCTCTGAATGGACATAATCAGAAACATTTTGTAATCAAAGAAGTCTGAAAATAAAAGCTATATTAACTTTGAAATGTATATAAATTGGCATAATTTTTAACTATCCTGCTAAAAAAAACCTAGATTTAATCCCAGCAGTATATGAATTAGGCATGACAGTGGCGGGTGTCTGCAATTCCAACAGAATTCAATGGAGGCAATGGTGTCAGATCTTAGAGGTCAATTTTGATCACACAAAATCTAAGGCCAGTCTGGTCTAAAGGACATTCTGACTCAGTGATTTCTACACTAAGATGAGATAATGTCCCCAGCTTTGACATAGTGCATTCCCCTAAGGGAAATGGAACCAGGAAAATAGTGGTTTAGAAAAGAATGCAAAGTAGAGCTGTCAAGAGGGGCTTCAGAGGAGACATACAGAGGAACGCAAATTCATTACTCAATAGACTATGAAATGGTAGACTTTTGTATAGCAACAAAACTGATACTCTCCTCTTCACTGGTGCCTTTACTTACAGAAATCAGGGCATCAATCTTTAGTGAAGTTCAAAGATAAGTACAAAATATAAATTAGATGTGGGACTCAATGTGCATACAGTTATAATTTGATAAGCAATGCTTGTGCTCTGTGCAAAGCAGCTATCCTTTTTCTGTGTGTTCATTATTAACTCAAAGGATGCATTCACTTTGCTCATAATAGGTAATTTACAGATGAAATGGCTTTACTTAGTAAGTAGCTTTCTGAAGAGAGAACCACCATTTGGAAGACCTTTTTAAACTGCAAACTCAGGACTGAAACCTCATAATAAAAGATTACATCTTGTAATGGAGAATAGAAAAATATTCTGTAGAACAGTACACAAACACGCAATTAGACAAATGGGTGACTTCAAATGCTATTCAAAATATTCTCAGTAGGAATTCTTAACTGAGTGGGCATCAAGAAAGTGAGTTTTATAAAATTTTACTAGAAAGTACGTTCAGAGCTGTTTTAAATTTAAGTTGAGGTAACATTTTTAGATTTGAAAGAGAAACTATCATAGGTGTTGTCAAAGTTCATTGACAAATTTGGTGTATAAAACAGGCTTATTGGAGCAAAGTATTAGGATATTTATTTCTATAGGCATTTGTTTATTAGATTAAAATATAGATACTTGTTTTTTAATATGATGCTTAATTTTTAATTTTAGAAATATATAGTTTAAGTAACATGCTTAAAAATTACCATTACCATAAGAGCAAAAAGATTATACTGTGGAGTATTATCAAAGGTACTTAGTTACTGGGTTGCTGAGAATGTCAAATTCTATCAATATTTGATAAATTCATGTTTTGTCCCATATTCATGCTAAGATTTAATATCACCTCATTACATTTGTGTTTTCATTTCTTTCTTGTATTGGAAGATAGAGTATTAATATTACATTTTGGCATGCCCCAAGTCTTCTTGTTTTTTTATTAGATTTCCTTGAATAATGAATAATTTATATAAGAATGGAAAGGGACCACAAGGTTATCAGGAAGAAAATTTAAACATCAAATGAATTGTTGTATTTCTTGTGTCTCTTGAGAACAAGTTACAGTTCTCTGTCCCCTCATGGTGTCCACAACCAAAGCCCAGTTTAAAGTAAGTCAGTGCCTCATGTCTATATCAGAGAAAAGTGATAACATGATTACTAGCTGGAAGGAAGTTTCAAATAGGTTTTATGTCAGATAAAGGAAAAATAGTGTCTTTAACCTCTCTTACTAAATTTAGTGGTTCATCTTTACAACTTGCTTTACATCTTTTATTTTATTTGTATTTGAATTTTAAATTGTGTTTTATATTAGTTACCAGTGAATATATCTATTAATTCAGGGTACATAGTGGACAATGCTTTTGGTTTACGTGAATTTCCCCATGCTAAATTCAGTCTCTTTAACCTTGAGATGACTTTGAAAGAGCTCAAACTAGGTGCCTAAACTAGGGACGAGCCTTGTTTATGATTTTTGGCATGCACTCCCAATTCCTTTCTCTTGCTGGCCCTGCCAGTAAGTAGATGCCCACTCTGCTAATGGTTAGATATTTTGACCAAATGCTTCAAGAAACATGGGTGTGTGAATAAGTCATACTTATTTTATTTTATACTGATTTTATTTCCTTTTATAAGAGTACTCAATGGTGGGTTATTTTATTTTTTTTTAAGAAGACTACCAAATGTTTTCAATTATGGTTGTGCTAGTTTATATCTATGAGAAGAATATACAGAGTTTTCTATGAAGCATATTAAATTAAATGCAAGTGTATATGTATGCCCACATGCATATAAACACACATGTACACGCACACACACACAATTTCTTATCATACTTCTTAAGCATCCAGTAAATAGAAATAGCTATTTTTTTTTGATTTTTTTTAATTGTATATATTCTATATTTACATTCATTTCCCTTTTTCTGGTTCCCCACCCCCAAAGGTCCCACATGTCCTTTTCCCTCCCCCTGCTCCCGCATCCACCCCTCCCTATTTTTGTGACACATTTAGAGCCATGTAAAGCACCAATTTTAATAATTATACAAATAACATTATGCCAAACTCTTAAGCAAAAATATCTTTATCACTTTTAGAGGAGGTTCAAACCATTTCAAATTAATCTAACTAAATTTCCATGTGGGAGTTTGAAACATTTTCAGATGCACAGATTGTTCCTTGCTGTAGAATTCTGCATTAAACAATCTATTCATGGGACATCGGCAATGTTTGGTTGTTTTTTAAAGACAAGAGTCACTTCACAGCTCAATCTGGGCCTGGAACTCATATCAGTCCTCCTGTCTTTGCCTTCTGGTGTGGGGATTATTCCTCAGGCATTGTGAAGCTTTCCCTTGTTTAAGGAAAAACTAACGGTGAACTGTGATATTTTATTTTATTATATTTTCAGTAGTTTTACAACATGAGCAAAATTAAGAGGATTATATGAGATGTAACAAATAAGTCACGTGTGTGTTAACGATCTCCCTGACAGTTTTGCTGCCCAGGAACTCTACTTCCTAAGAAGATGTGAACCATTTACTCCCTACTCTCCTATTCAAGCCCCTTGGAAACAATGATAGGCTGTCATAGTTGATATCTATGGGTTATTGACACTGTTCTTGCTTAAAGTATTATAAGGTTTTCAAAATTCACACATATTATAAGACCTCACATTAATGTTGCATAATATTTCACAGTTGTCAGCAGATTGGCAATTGTGCCATTTAAATTATTGTTTTCAGATATATAGCAGGATACCTGTATATGATTTGCCCCTTTTCTGCTCCTGATTTCTTAGAAAGTGTTGTCTTCAACTACCTATGCTGGATATTCCAAATAAGATGAGTAATTCTGAAATTCTTTGAGACAAAGTCTAATTAATTTTCCTCTAATAACAGCGTAAGGAGCAAGGTCCACTCATGATACCAACACAAGTCATATTGATGGATTTTCTGCTTTTGAATTATAAGTCAGTAAGTGGCACTCATTCTATAATGAGAATGAGGGAAATGTCACATTGGAAACATGTGACACAGGAGCCTTGCTGTCTATTATTATTGGTATATTCTTTGTCACATTAGAAAATCTGAAGGTCTCTTCCTAAGAATCATGTAATCTGGACCTGAAGAGATGCCTCCAGATTCAAAACACTGGCTGCTCTTCTACATTATAGAAATTAGGTTCCTAGCACTCACTTGGTAGCTCACAAATATCTCTAACAATGTTTCCATTGCCTCTGTTACCTTCTAGATTCAAGGGGCACAGCACACATACATATATGCAGGCAAAATTCCCGAACACTTAAAAATCATGCAATCTAGTAAGCGAAGAAACAAACTTTGAATTTTAAAATTGGAAATTATCTTCTATGTTGCCCAGGAAGATTCAGTTGTTGATGAGATGCATAGTGTTCTAGAATGATACTCAGAGTAAATTTATGTGTGCTCTAATTTGTAATACTATAAATTCCTATAAAAATTTGTCACTCTCACATGTTATAAATTTACTTTCAATTACTTTTCAATAATAGTTGGTATTTTAGTAAATTATAAATAAAGGAATATTATGTAGTTTATAACAAAAATATTAAGAATGAGATAATTATATATAAAATTGAAAATATACCATGAATTTTCTCTGAATAAAGACATTAAATCTTATTTCTTGTTACAATTAATATAAATACAAAATATAACTATAAATGTATATTTAATATAATATAAAAAGATATATTGTAATAAAAATATTATCTAATTATATAGCTGAGTAGTAGTTTTTCTTTCCAAGAAGTCAAATTAACAAACTGAGAGAAACTTATTTATTCCTAATTAATTAACCTGTGGTTTATGAGAGAGTAAGAATGAAAAATATGCATATAGTAATAACACTGAATGTCTTTGGGAAAAGATTCCTTATCACCCGATGGGTAGTTATTGGTTTAAATACAATTACAATGTAAAAGAGCAGATGAAATAATATGTGAGAACACAGACTAGCCGGAGTCCATGAAAGTGGACAAAAACATTAAGGTATGAAACATACACACAGGGACATGGCTTTGGAGCATCATTTAATCAGAGTACAGTCTCACCAGACATTTCTGTAGTCTCCTCTCTCATTTCCCCCCATTCCCTGTTTCCATATTTTTTCTATCCCCAGTGCTTTCTCTTCCTTCACTTCTTTCCCCTCTCTGTCTCTCTGTCTCTGTCTATCTCTGTCTCTCTGTCTCCCTGTCTCTGTCTCTTTCTGTCTCTCTCTCATTTACCCATCTTTTCTATTCCTTGCTATCCCTTGACTCATCTTTCCTACTCTGCTCTTAGCCTTATCCTCCCTCTCTTTCTCCTCTTTCCCATTTTCTGTTCTCTCTACCCCATTTCTCACATGCTGCCCCGATGGCTCTCATCCTTCCATTCTCCTTTATCTTCTCTATTATCTCCAATCTCCCACCTTGCTAATCTTCCTCCTTTCTGCTTTTTCCTCCTATGCGACCCCCTCATTGACGGCCAACTCCTCCCTCACAATTCTCTATTGTCTTCCTTGTCTGTACTCTGTAACTTTCTACTTTACTCTCTTCCTCTTCTGCTTCACCTTGTCTCTTGTCTTTCCACTTCTTTTCTAGTCTCTCAAAGCCTCTCTTCCCTCTTCCCATTTATTGCTAAACTAGTTCTACTTTGCTCTTCTATTCACCACCTTTACTCCTCCCCCTTCCCCTTATTCCCTTCAGTCTCCATTTCCCAACATTTGAGCCACTTTTCATCTTCTATTCATGCTCCTACCACATGACACTTTTCAGCTTTTCTCTTCTTCATTGTTGAGTCTTCCCTATCTGGCCTTCTCCTGTTCCCCTTTTTGTCTTCCTCCTTTTTGCTTCTTCATCGCTCTGTTGTCTCACATCCTTTACCTGCTTTCTTCTTCTTACCCTCTCTTCCCCCTCCAGTGTGTCCTCTATCCTGTCTTCTTTCTACTCCTTGGTCTATTTAGTTCCACACTTCTGGTTGCCTTCTCTCTCACTTCTCATCTTTTCTGTTCTCCTAGCCATTTTATCTCCTCCCCCTTTTATCTTACCTCTCATCAAAACTTGCTCTGAAAAACTTATACCACTTGCTCTCCTTCCTCCACTCCCCTCTTCTTTCACACACTTTCCATGCTCCTCCCAACTCATTCTCATCTCTCCTCTCTGGTCTCACCTATTGCTCCCCCCTCAACACTGTCATTCCCCCCTTTCCCCATATTCCCTCTCCCTCTCATCTCCCTATGCTGCCATTCTTCTCCCATTTCTCAGATAGATATACTTTCTCTTTCTTTATTCTCTTCTTTCTTTCCCGACATTTTCTTCTCTCTCTGCACTTCATCATTTTCACTCTCCTTGGTTTCCCTTTTCTCTCTTTTCTCCTTTTCTCATATGCTCTTTCACATCTCTCCTCTTCACCATGCTATGCCTTTTCTCCTGTCTCCTCTCTCAGAACCTAAGATAATTATTGAAAATAAAATATAATTTTCCATTATTTGTTATCCACAGGGGTATGAAAAGCTTATCAATAAAATATAATTAAGGATGCTGATAAGTTTCAGTATTTTTTCATAGGCAACCAAATGGCCATGTTTTTCAAAGCTTAGTTATTTTAGTTTACTATTTTATATTTATTTGTCCTAACTCAGAACCTGATAAGAATAACATTTTATCATTACTGTCTTTAATATATACCTTATTAAAATTATATTAAAGCCTTACTCTGCAACCAACCTCACCTATTCTATGTCAGAGAGTCCTTCCTTTTTAAGGAACAGAACCCAGGACATTCCTCTGAACATCACATAAATACATGTCTACCCAGCACCTTGTTGTCCTTCAGAGAGATACAGAGATAGAGTGACACAAAGAGAGAGAAAGAGAAACAGAAAGAGTCAGAGATAGACTGAGAATATTAAAACACAAATAGTATTCATGTTTCTAAATCAGATTTATTTTCTTATGTCAAGAAGTCTTTTTGTTTGGAAAACTTACAACTTTCCACTTTTTTTTGATCTTACTATTGAAGTATGTGTTTACTTTAAGGTAAGAGTAGAGCAACGGGTAAACTCTCATATATATCTGTGTCATTTTAACATTTTGAAGTCTAGTTAGTTATTTACTGTGTAGTACTTTGACCAATGATAGAAGAAAATGATTATCTCTTTTAATTTCTTATTCAGATAATATTACTTATGAACTACCATACTGTATTCATTAGAGAAATGCTTAAGAATAGCATTATTTTGTTTTACTTGTGTGACAAAGCCCAATATTAGAAGAAAAGAGAGGAAGGGTAGCATATAGACAAGATAATTGTTTTCCTTCCAAAATACTGCAAATTTCACTTGCCAATTAATCTTACTCAACAGCATCAACATCACAACAGTGAGCATGCACAAATGCATCTCCACAGGGAAACAAGGTAGCTCGTCTCTCATGAGTGCTCCGAGGTCTCATCTACGGTCAATTCTAAGGAATAGGCAGGTGACAGAAATATGTATGACAACTGCTCCAGGGCAACCAGTCAGTGTCGTTTGTCAGTTTAGACCTTTCAGGCCAGTGTTTACACACTGATGACAGCTGAGCTTCAGGTGTTTTACATCAAAGAATTAAGGAAGTTGTCCACACTGACAAGGATTGGTGATAAACACTGTCTGCTAAAAGGAGGAACAAATTTCTCCATTCCTCCCTAGTTGAACTCAGCCAACTGCAACCTCTCACTTGTGAGGATCTGAGGAGAAATTTGGCTTTTTGCCTCTGCTTCCATTTTTCCACTAGAGAGGAAGGATTTTAAATTAGTTCTGTAGATTAAATGTCATGTTGAATGAATTTGTTTGTGTGTATGCCCTCAAAGGGATTCAAAGAAGGAGCTTGGATAGGAAGTAGAAATAATAAGTAAATAACATGAAGAATCCAATTTCCATCCGATAGCTAAAAATGCATACATCTGCTTTTATCCAACTACTAGAAATAAAATAATTAGCACTTTCATAGAGTACTTTGGTGTCTTAGATGAGTTATAGATTAAGAATGAGTCCCATTTAAGCCATTAGATGAAGTCTCATTGCTTCTAAAGTGGTAGATGTTAAATTTTGAAATATTGCAGTATTCAGAATTAATCACCATGTTATAAGGAATCTAATATAGGATCCATACACTTTCATCATACATTCCTAGAAAATTGAGGAACACCTGCTGAAATCTCATCAACTTGAAAAATACAGTATTTTTTAATTTATAATTTTTATAATTAAACAACACATTTGATTCCTTATAAGGCATACTAAAACAAACTGCATTGCACCAGCCGCTACATAAGACAAAACAATAACAGGTTATACAGTTAAAAGACCCATTTTTTCCCCAGGAACCTAGAAGGTCTTTCTATCATTTTGACACTTGTTTCACTTTTCAGTGTCTTAAACCTTTCATTAGAGAGATCTTTCACCTCCTTGGTTGGTATTTTTCTAGGTAGTATTTTTGTTTGTTAATGTGTTTGTTTATTGCTGTATTCTATTTTTTACTTAGATGTTTTTAGTGAGTTTTATCCTGTAGTTCCCTGACCCCCAGCAAGTTATAATCTTTAATGAGTTAGGGATGAAACTCTCCATAGACAGTTTCCAGAGGTTCACATTCTGAAAGATACTTACAAAGCATGCTCAAGTGGATCAGTCTTGTGTGCCAACCCATTACTGAATTCCATGGCACACCACCTTTTGTGACTTGGCTGGGAAGGCAGACTGAGAGGAGTTTTTTGCAGGGTGGAAATCTGGTGTTCAGATTTCATTACACATTTCAGTCTCAGGGTTAGCCTACCTTGATGTGATATCTGTGTTTGCTTTCTCTCACCAGGCCGGTTATCGCCGAGTTGTCAGATGCCACATCTGTGTGACATTCACTGGTAGAGACAATGGATAGTGATGCACATGGAAAAGTGAACATAGCACCAGTCATGGTGGCTGCCTTAAGTCCTACATTCACTTGTATTGATGTGTCTGCAGAGACACTTAAGGGTAATCTGCTCTCTGACATTGGTTACTGTGAGTAATAAAGTTCACTACATCAACAGGCACCCAGAAATGTTGGTGTCAGGAGTTCCCTGGCATCAGAGAAAAGCTGGTGAGTCCCTGCATCAGGGATTCAGGAAGCAAGGATTGGTCCCCAGTACACAAGCCCTAGACTTCCTCCTTTCCTTCATTACATCAATCTCATCAGCGCTCTGCTTTCTTTATTTTAACGTATGAAGTTTGAAATGCAAAATAAAATTGGCTTAAGTTGGATGTTTTGTCTTATTTTCTGGGCTTTAGTTTCTCAAATGGATGTGGGTTTGTGGGTCAGAAGAACAGTGAGAACATTTTCTTTTATAGAACACTACAAGGGAAGAAGATTTCATCACTATCAGTGATGCCATCATAAGAAGTGTGACCTTGGAAGTTGCCTTGAAATCAAAATGTACAACACCTCCTTTTGATGGGAAGAAGGAGGTTTTGTACTGGTTTTTGTTTGTTTGTTAATTTGTTTTGCTTTTTTTGATCATCAAATTAGATACTAAATAGAAACTTATAGAAAAATGATTTATCATCCAGTTTACAAATGGATACTTTACTAGTAATTCAGATTTCTAATCTTAATGATTCAGAAGGCAAAGGCATGAAGAGCAGAGGAGCCAAGACCTGCCTGTGACAAGCAATGTGTTTAAGTTCATCATGAGTGAATATATGGGACCTTGTGTAAAGATAAAAAGTGAACAAGAAGCTGTGCATGAGTGTAACTTAGTCTCTACCCTGGTACAAAAGAGGGGGTGAGGAAGGGCATGAAGGAAGGAAAGAAAAGACTATTCAAATGCAGCCAGAATCTAACTTTCCTACCTGAATGGAAAATAGACAATTGTGAGCTGACGTAGCCAGTGAATTTTAAGGATGAAAATAAAATTTACAAATATAGATCTTACCTGTCAAGGAAGCCATAAAATGACTGAAAAAATTACCTGGAAGTACAAATTGCCCAGAATAGAGTGCACATCAGGAAGGGATGGCCCTCTAGTCACGTTTCTGTGGACGAAGTTCGGATAGCACAGGAAGATGTCTCTGTCATGCTGTTTGGGTTTCTCCCAAATGCAGTGATGGGACATAGCAGGTGTTCAGTGTGTGTTCTTTGGATTGAAATTCTAAAATAGAAAAACAAGTACAGAACTATGCAAAAGAAAAAATATTTGCAATATAATAGGTTGAAAGAAAGGTAACAGAGATGGGTTAAACTTCCCAGAAATTCTAACATACTGAGAAATTTTGTCCTCATTTTTAAAATAATTCCTCACCATTGATGATTAGTATGACTTTCCTAATCTTCAGTTAAACATAGACATCCTAGAACATTTTCTCAAAAAAAAAATCTCTATGCTACTCATATGTACAATTTTTGCACATCTTTTGTCGAGGGTATCATTTTAAAGACGTTCATTTAGCCAATAAGTGTGGGAACTAGAGATAAGCCCTCTCTTTAGGTTATGTACGACACTGAATGAGAAAAAAAGGCTAACTGGAAAGTGAACCTTGGGTTGTCTGATGTTCCCAGCAGCACTATTCATAGTTTTAATACCATGAAAACAAAACTCATGCCTGTTTATTTCACTGCCCTATAACATGCACCAAAGGGATGTGTCTCAAATGAATTGGAAAATTCAAGCCACTTAGTCATCCTGATTCCAGTTGTAGCATACTATGAAAAGAGAGAAATCTTAATCTAAGCATCCTTAAGATTAGAAACAACACATGAATGAATGCTGATACCTGTAAGATACAAATTGAATGGTTGGTGTAAACAGTATGCCTGTCAAGCATAAATAGTGGGTGATTCATTTTGCTTATCTGTTACTTTCAGGCTGATTTTGCTCCCATGGGATGACTAGGGTTGTCGCACTATCTATAAAGAAACACTACATTATTTGATACTTAGTTGTATAAGAATTATGCAATGGCATATGCTACAAATCGTAAGCTATGCTTATAAGATGACATGGATGGTACAACAGCAAGATTTAACTAGATTTAACTAGATTTACTATTTGCTTATGCCCATGGTGAGAAAAGACAATTTAAACACAATCAAATAAAAAATGTCTTCTCTGAAGAAAAATATTAAAGGAGTTAGCCTTACACAGTGAAGAAGCCTGGAGACAACTCCATTCCCCAAGCATCTACATCACACATAATTAAACTGCTCCTGTTGGCTGACAGCGTGCCGCTTTCTAACCCTTTACAAAGTTTTCTGGATCTGTTTTTCTATAGCAAAAGAAAGTATGAGCTATTGGTTAAAAATATAGTAAGTAAAATTAAGAAATAAAATTGAACAATCTTTTTAACACTGTACAAAAGTATGTAAATATTAAGTAATTTATAGCTAAAGGTACTGAAAATTCAGGAGTTAATCTATAAAACCTAATAAAAATAAGGGCTCATTGCAACATGAATGGATACAAATCAATGTGGGGTTAAACATGACAAAGATGAATGAGAGAAGAATTTTTTAAATAAGTGATAAAGTGGAGACTGACCCAGTATGACTGAAGACTAAGATCTAAATGGAAGCAAAGGAAAAACTTGAACTAATTTCCTGAAAGAAATCTCAGTCAGATGTGGAATGAAAACAGACCATGCTAATTGTGATTCTTAGTGTGAATTGTCAGTGTGAGCCAGTCTAGAATCACCTGGGAAGAAAGTCTCAAAGAGGGATTGTCTAGCTCTGTTAGACATTGATATGGGAGGAGCTGACCACTGTAAATAGGTTAATTCTCTGGTTAGGAGATCCTGAATTGTTTAATAGTGGAGGAGTCAAGCTAAGCACTAGAATGTGCACTCCTTCTTGGTCTGTTTGGACTGTGGAAGTGCTGTGATTAGCTGCTTTTAGTTCCTGATTCTATGACCTGCCTCCAACGAATAATGGAAATGGGGACTAAATATTCTGTTTCTCCCTTAAGGGAGTTTTTCCAGGGTGTTTTATCAAAGCAACTGAAAAAAAAGTCAAGACACTAATCAAAGACAAAACCCTATTTGTATAACAAGATGCTATGATTGCTGTATTATTACTCATTTAATAAACTTATCAGAAAATAAATATTAAGCATTTTAATCTTAACCCTTTTTGTGAATCCCTAACAATACGTTTCTAATAACGACTGCTCCAAATTATAATTCCAGCAAGTTTATACTAACTGAATGTAATCTTCAGCTTTTCATAGATTTAATAATACTTGACGTTCTACATTGAAAATTCTCTTTACAATTATGTGGGAAACTTTTGCAGTTTCAAATAAGAAGAAATTTTTAAGATAGGCATTTAACTTACATATGCAAAAAGCCTTTAGATTATCATTTGGAACTTCATTTTGTGTTATGTAGTGATGAATTTATAAATGTGTAACAATAAGATTGATATTTAGAAATAAGATGTAGACTTAGTAGCTCATTAGTCTAACATTATGGATTCAAATCTTCTTCTCAGAAAAAGTATGAAATATTATTGCTGCCCCCATTTCTTTCTATAGATTTTATAACTATTTTGGGATATGGCCCTATTTCAGTCAGATTTAAACTCATTACTACATGTACTTGGTGGAAGAGGAATTATCTGTCATCTTATATTTGACAGGATATTCTCCTGGGCTGTGTATTTTAGGTTCAAATATAGATTCTGCCTCCTTCTGTCATTGCGAGTCTTGTCTAGATGGAATGAGTAACTAGGTAGAGAATATTGTACTTGTTAAATGCTATATTCATAATTACTGCTAATCTAAAATAGTCACTGATATACACTTTTATTTCCACACTTTAAAAGTTTCATTTTATTACTAGCTATTATCTCATCTTTAATTTGTGACTAAATTTTAGTTACAGTATAGTTATAGTTTAGGGAATGTGTTATATACATCCAACATTATCATAAGCACTGGGCATGAGTGCAGGGGCAGCTGTGTTTTGAAATAAAGTTTCTATTATGGGTTCTGGTATTTTTAAAAGAGCTACTATTTTTGAGTGTGTCTTATGGAAGAATTCTAATCACAAATCTAAATGGTGAGATCATTCCAAGCTACAAGATTGAGGGAAAATGATCTTTTCCCCTGAAACAGTTCTGTGAGTATTTAGCAATGCCATTGGCTGTCAAATCCAGTGCATTTCCCTGATTTAGGCTTAGTGCTAGTTTTTTAATTTTTATTTCCTAAATCATCAGCACTACTAAGTTTTCTGTTTGTCATCTCTTAGTCCTGTTAAGAACATTAGTCTTTTATTTATTTTGAAGATTAAAAGTATCATAAAAAGCACATCATATGTCAATGAAAGCAAATCTGCTTCATGTTGCCTCTGCAATATTTTCTGTTTTAGTGATAACCGTGTTAACTTAATTATCATATGAAAAATACTCAATGTGTTCTATGATAATATGTCATATATTTTAAAATTTGTCTTTAACATAATAAATATAACAGTTTTAATGTATGTGACTGTCAGTAAAATAATGTCCACTATGATATGATGCAAAAAATTGCCCAGTTGGAAATATATTCTGGTTTTTAAGATTACAATTATATACCTACATTAGAAAGGTCAATATTAGTATTGAGAGAAGCAAATTCAAATTAATTTCCAAAAAGTAACATTTGCAAAACTCTTTTAAAAATAATTCAATATCTGCATTTAAAACAAAAAGCATTGCCAATATTTTTGGGTATACTTAAACTGTGCCTCGTGTGTAAGTGTCTGAAATGCCTACTTTGTTTTCTGGTGGATAAGGAAGAACTCTCTGCAAAGTATGCAGCAACATTGTAATGAGATAGAAAATGTCATGGACTCAGAAATTCTAGTGTAAAATAATTAAAAGTCAAACAATAACAAATAAAAGAGAATTCTGTTAGCCAGTCCTGAAGTATTTTAACTGAATTCATAAAACATACAACAATTCACTGTATACTATAATCACACCTATTGTTCTAGGGAATATAGAAAATTGTCTTCATATCTCATTGTTCTGCGTCTGTTACACCTTAAAAACAGTTTAATCCAATTGTGTTTGTTGAAATTTAACTGCATTAAAGTTGAGAACATAGCCACAATTTCTATTCAATAAAAAGAGATTCTGGATGGATTATTTTCATGTTCCCCGAGTCTACTAGGTGTCAAGAAAGAAAACAAAGAAACATATGCAGCAAATTTAACTATGAGAGCAACTTGAAGTCCCTGGATCTGGGTTGGGAATAAAGCAATTAAATTGGGTCTGGAAATTAAAGGAAATTAAGAAATAATAATAAATGTGGACATGTTCAAATACAGAGCAAGTCTTCTCCATGCCAGATATGGAGTAGGATGTGGAGAAACCTTTCTATTGGTGGTTAGTGAAAAAAAAAAACTGTGCCATGTGGAGCTTCAAGTGAGATACACTCCTCAACACCAATGTATCTTAATTTGTATTCATAAAACGTAATAAAAGACGAAAACAGGGCTCTCAAAATATGATATATTCCAAAATCTACAGTGAAAAATATGGCTACAAGTTAATCCAAATAGCTTATTTTATCCTAAATAATGTAGAAAATCATATAGTAATGCATACTTTTGAATAATATTTACTTGATAACCATGGGATATAAACTGTTTCATACTGACAGTAGGGTAAGTAACCTACTTTTGGTTCCCAGTCTCATTTGCAAAACAGGTGGGGCAGTCTCTGGATGGCCTTTCCTTCAGTCTCTGCACCACTCTTTGTCCCCATATTTTCTTTAGACAGGAGCAATTCTGGGTTAAAATTTTGCAAAGTCTGAGTGGCTCCATCCCTCAAGTGAAGGCAGTGCCTAACCCCTGGATATGGTCTCTAGAGAGTCTTTCTCCCCTTTGTTGTATATTTCAGCTTATGTCATACCTTTTGGGTCCCCCAGGACTCTTACTTTCCTGGTATCGGGGACTTTCTTGTGGCTATCCCAAGTTTCCCATCCCCCCATTGCTACACACTTCTGTTCAATTTCCTGACATGCTACACATCTCCCCTGTCTCTTCCCACTCCTGATCCTGCCCCCTCTTTTCCCCTCCTCCGTCTCTCTTCCTCTCATCCCCTCCCACCCTCTACCTCCGATGATTATTTTGTTCCCCCTTCTAAGTAGTACTAAGGCATCCACACTTTATTTTTTCTTCTACCATATTAATTGATTTCCAAAGTGGTTGCTCAAGTTTGCACTCCCAACAACAATGGAGGTGTTTCCCTTGCTCCATATCCTCACCACCATGTGCTGTCACTTAAGTTTGTGGACACTTAGTTTTTTTTTTTTAATTTTTATTTTCAATATTCTATGTTTACATTCCAAAGGCTTTCCCCTTTCCCAGTTACCCCCCCACCATATGTCCCATAATTCCTCTCCCCCTGTGCTATTCCCTACTCATTCTCCCCCCACGATTTCTCTGTTCTGGGTCTACAATACTGGATCCAATCTCTACAGGCCCAGGGTCCTCTCCTTTCTTCTTCTTGGGAGTCATTTGACTTGCTAATTTTGCCTTGAGTATTTAGGGCTTCTGGGCTCATTAATATCCACTTATCAGTGATTGCATTTCATGTGTATTCTTTTGTGATTGGGTTAGCTCACTTAGGATGATATTTTCCAGATCTAACCATTTACCTACAAATTGCATGAATTCATTATTTTTAATTGCTGAGTAGTACTCCATTGTATAAATATACCACATTTTCTGTATCCATTCCTCCTTTGAGGGATATCTGGGCTCCTTCCAATTTCTGGCTATTATAAACAAGGCTGCTATAAACATAGTGGAGTGTCTTTATTGTATGCAGAGGAATCCTCTGGGTATATGCCCAGGAGTGGTATGCCAGGGTCCTCTGGAGGTGATATGCCCAATTTTCTGAGGAACCGCCACACTGATTTCCAGAGCGGTTTTACCATTTTGCAATCCCACCAACAGTTTTTCATAACGAAGTCAAGACCATACAATGGATAAAAGAAAGCATCTTCAATATATAGTATTGGTCTACCTACATGTACAAGAATGAAAATAGATCCACATTTATCACTTCACAAAACTCAAGCCTGGGTGGTTCAAGAATCTCAACATAAACCAGATAAAACAAATCTCATAAAAGAGAAAGTGGGAAATACCCTTGAACACATTGTCTAGGAAACAATTGCCTGAAAAGAACACCAATGGCTGAGGTTCTAAGATCAACAATTGACAGATGGAATCTCATAAAACTGCAAAGCTTCTCTAAGGCAAAGGGCATTGTAAATAGTACAAAACGGCAGCCTAGAGATTGGGAAAAGATTTTCGTCAACCCTCATCTGACAGAGGACTAATATATAAAATTTTTATAGAACTCAAGAAATTAGACACCAACAAACCAAATACCCCAATTTAAAAATGGTGCAGAGACTAAACAAAGAATTCTCAACAGAGTGATCTTGAATGGATGAGATTAAATAAATGTTCAAAACACTTAGTCATCAGGAAAAATGAAAATCTAAGCAACTCTGAGATTCTATCTACACCAATCATAATGACAAGAGCTTTGAAACTCTTAATTTCTCCTGGAGATAGCATGTTAACAGGCATCTAGAGTAAACTCAATATCTTCCTTCCTCTTCTCTCTTGGTTCTTAACATCTTTCACTTCATTACCAACTTGAATGTTCTTTTCTTGTGGCTTGTCAAATAGATGAACTTATTAACATAATGTCCTCTAATCTCAGCAGAATATTTTGTTCTAATCATCTGGCCAATCACTAAGAAAAATGGATCTAATCAAGAAAACAATACTTAATGCTAAATTTAAACTTACTATCAAAAGTAATATGAAAGAAAAACATCTCAAGGCTATTTTGTATAATTTAAGCATGTTGCCTAAAGATGGCTTTGAAATTAGAGTTATGTTATTTTAATATTTGTAGTTAGTGGTCTATGATATCAGATATACTAGTTTAAGAAAAAAATATATATATCTTTGTTTTCACTGTATCAGTATTTTAAAATAATGTGTATTATACTCATTACTAAATTCTAAGGTTTTATAAACATTATATTATTATGCTTAATATTAAGTCACTAACTAAAGCAGTATTGACCAATATGAAGCTATCACTGAAACAACATTATGTAGTGGTAATCTATTGTGACTTTTCTTTCAGTAGTAATGCAATATTGTACACTAAACATGAACATTCAATTTTGTTTGTGCAGTTCTCTTTCAGCATATAGTTGTAAATAGTTTCCAAAGTAGTTTTCATATGCTTTGCTAATAAAAATATGAATGCTGGACATCTGATTACTAAGCCCTAGGACAAAAGCAGACATGTGGTCATATACACAAGATGCAGATAAATTTCAGGAATCTTCTTCACTTGTCTTTAATTAACCTTCAGTTGTTGACAAGAGCAGTCGGGAATGAGCACACTCAAAAGTCCTGAGAAGAAGGTATAGAGACACTCATTGCCAGGTCACCCTTCCAAAGATAGCAAATGAGAATTCTGTTTCATAAAGAAAAGCAAAAGAGTAAAGAAGATGTCAGCTCCTTATTGACATCTTCTATCTTATCAAGCAAAGGAAATATCAAGCATAGACTGTCAATCTATTTAGATTGCTAGTACTGCTTAGTAAATTCATGACTATGATGAAGTTCAATGATATCTTGCTGAGGTTTAACCATGCTGGATTAATAACATTTTAGTCATTTTCAATTTAATACTTTACTTTGTTAAGAATTGCATGAATAAGCACTATATTTACAGCACTTTTACCTTACACTTTGCCCACTCTAAGTCCTCCTGTGATGTGACAATTCTCTCTCAGATTCATGACTTCTTTAATTCTTGTGACACACATATATACATATATATTTAAAAGTAGAACCTGTCAAGTCCATTTCATAATTATGTGCTTAGAAATGACCACTTAGATTAAATAACGTATATACTGAGGTTAAATAAATTTACACAAATGGAATTTTATTCAAAAATACTGAAATCATGAAGATCTTAGGTGAAAACACAGAAGTAGAAAATATATTGAATGATGTAACCAGACCTAGAAAGGCAAACACAATGTATACTCTTGTTTGTGGATCCTTCAAACCATCAGATGAGAGTTTATAACTTGGCGAAACTAAAGAACAAAACCAACCAACCAAAAGACCAAACAATAACAACAACAACAATAGCAACAACAACAACAACAACAACAACAACAACAACAACAAAGCTAGATAAGTAAAATGGTGTCATGTCTGGGGTGGAAGTGAGGTGTGGAAAGAGATTGGACTTAGCTTTAGATAGAGGGCTAATAGGACACAGGTCCTATGAAAAGTGTCAGTTTTTATGACCACTACCTAGAATATATGATTTGTAATATTAACTTATAGTTACTAAGACTACTGCAAACACATGGAAGAGTAGCACTATGACAAAGGAGAAAGAATGGCAGTAGACAAATTCAGAATCTTCGCATTTTGTATTTTTTTATGTATCAAAAATCATTACAATCCCATTTTGTCTTTTTATTATCTAATAATAGTTTTGAAAAAATTACTCTTTTCAAATGTGTTCATATATATACAGGCAAAAATGCCAAATTCTCTATGTTCAGTATTTTATATTATTCTAGCCTAGAGGTCCCTAGCAATGGACTTTAGATTATGACTTTACAAGATTATTTTGATTGTTGTTTTGATATCATTTAATTTGGAAAGAAATTGCCTTTCTCTGCAGACTGAAGCAATGTCATATTATAAGCAATTTCAAACTCTGATAGGGAATCAACTGATGGCTCAGAAAAGCCTCATGTCTCTTGAGAGACCAGCCTAAATCAATTTTCAAATTACAGGGCAGGATCAATCAAAGAACAATCCATGGAATGTTTAAAACACACTGTGTTCAGGGTGCTCTAGTAAAAGCACACTGGCACACTCTTTCTTAGAAGAGGCTGATCCTTGCTGCTTCTTTTGCTTTAGAATATTTGGACCCTTGGTGGCCCTGATTACTCACTGGAGAAAGGTTTATGCATGAAGTCCATATTGCCTCACCTCTTGCAACTGCAGCTTACTTGTTTTATTAGAAAATAATTAAAATGCTCAAAATTAAGTTGGAGATTTGCCAATTTTTCCATGGTTGCATAAGGGTTTGGTAGCATTTGTAACTAGGGGACCGATAAGGTGCAGCATGAACTTAAATTGCTATAAAAATAAAGTCTAAGTGTATTTGCATGAAAAAAGTTTCCATAGTTAAAATGTTTTCTAAATAGGACACTAATTAAAACACAATCTCAACTCAAAATAAATGAATTAGTTTAGTTCTGATCTTTCTGAAATTCAACTTATTGTTGACTTGCAAAATTAGCTCATTTTAAAATATTAGAAAATTAGTATTTTTTCTGGGACCTTAATAATATCAGATGCCAACATTAAAGTAACTGGAGAAGAGATTCAAATATACCTTACACACAAAAAAATAATAGCTAGTAAATCAAAAATATCAATCCAAATATTTGATCTTCTGTTGCCCATAATGATTTTTTTACATTCTTTATTATAATGAAACATATGTAAATGTTGTTATTTTTTCAGAAACATGGCATATTTACCAGGTTATCGTACTTGCCATGTGAATAAAATGAACAACCATCATTTTTATGAAGATAGTAAGATATGTGAAATTATAAAATATAAGAAATAGTAAATCCAACACTTGATGAAATGCTTACATTTTTCTACATTTCGAATGGCTGGTTTAAGAGTTGTCAAGTTTCTGACAAAATTAAACTGACTTTTAAATAGAAAATCCACCTACAGTGGGTACTACCATAGTTTATTTCTTATGCATTGTGAGAATGAGACATGCCATTAGGCATGTTAAATAAAACTGATGCAACAATACTTTCTCAATGAAAAATAACACGTATAGTCTCTAGGTAAATACTTCAATATTTTATATAGCACTGTTGATTTCAGTTTGCTATTTTAAAAGTTTATTCAAATGATAACACAGAAAATATACCAGTAGATAATCAATATCCAAATATGACAAGCCTAATAAAGTTTATCTACACAATAACTGAGTATCCAGTTCAATCTTGATTGTGAACTCACCAATGTGCACTTTTATGTCCATGTGAACATATGAAAATTTGAAGTAGTATATATAAATTTCCCAGAATAACCAAAGTAATCTGATTTGCTAATGGGACTTTATTTGTGAAGAGAAAATATGCTATTTTTTGTAACATTTAGAATAAAATTTTCCCTTAACAATTGCTCTATCTTCAAGTGTCTCATGAGCTACTTGATGCTGGAAAAATACATTTGACAGTTTTGATCACACTAGAAAGTATATATTAGATTGTCCATGATAGTTTAAATAACAAATACATGAATCATGTCCTATAAGAAGTCATTTTCTTGCATTTAAATAAAAGCAGTGACTATAGATAAGAAGCATATAACATTTACTCTGTCATTGGAGAGTAACACAGTACTTAATGTTTCTTGTAACATAATTGTAAAAAACATAACTATCAGGAAAGAGTATAGATTAGGATTATGGTGCTGATTATATTGATTGATGGATATCTAAGCAATAGAAATCAGAAAGCTGAATCAATAATCCATCCTGGAGAGGGAGGTCTGTGAATGGCTGTTTTGGGTTTCTAAGTCCTGTACAACATTTATATTAGAAAAACAGCAAGCCTGTTTGTGAAGTTAGTGGACATTTTCTTTGGTTGTCTAGTTCTGGGCACTTCAGTGTATACACCTTCTACCCCCATCCTCATCATAAATGAAAGGCAGAGTGGGAAGGAAACTCCAAGCGTGCCCTTTCACAGCTGCATATTGGTGGGGGGAAGCTTGAAGTAAATCAGATTCAATGAACCTAAATATTTAAGCCATTTTTGGTTGTTGTTAAATAGAAATCAAAGGACAGTTATTGCAGACATGGAGACACAAAGACATGGAGACTGAAGATGAAAAATCCAAAGCATCCAAGAAGATCGAGAGAACTCAGTCAAGGCAGAACTAAGGACCTGTTCACGAATGAAAAGAAGGTCAAGGAAGTGCTTAGGATTTAGGGCTATTTGTTGTTGTATGATTTGTTTTCTCTGCCTGTGTTTTAAATATTTTTTCTTTGAATATTTCAGAAGTTTATCTATTAGTATTGATGATATTCGTCGACCATTACCTCCTTCCAGCTGCCTCACTCCAATCTCGGCCAGCTTCATGCTCTTTTTATTTTTTGCTCCTATTTCCCCAGAGTCCAATTAGTGAGTGTATACAGAAGCTAGGAATTCAGAGGTGATTGTTTCAATATGTTTGAAGTGATTAGGAGATGGTACTTTCCCCCTACACAGCACATTCACAAGCACTTTACTTATGCTTGTGCTGTTGTTTTCTATTTTGAAGTGTAGAACTTTACACAAGAATACTGTTACCAGACACTACCTCTCAGTGTGGTTAAACTAGATATTTATTTCCTAAGTTGTTCATGGAGGGAAAACTTGAATTTTAAGTAAAGATAATTAATTTTTAATTGAATTTTTTTTATAATTATTCTCAGCACCTACTTTGGGTGGCTCCCAACTAACTGCGTGTAACTTTAGTTCTGGAATGTTGAAACCCTCTTTGGTTCCCATGGGTACATACATTTTAAATACTACAAACGCATAAACTATACTCTGGCTAATATTTAAATATGCCATGATTGGGGCTACTCTTCAGAGACAGCACTGTATGCTCTCTCTGGTTGAGTTAGAGTTCATCTCCTGGCCCACACCATTACCAATAGGGTCAACCAACATTCTGAATGCCCATTTTTATGTATAATCATTAGAGATGCCACTGCCTAGTCCACAGGTTGACAGAAATATTTCCTGGTTTACATGATTAGAGTTGTCATCACCTCACTGGCACTATTACAGATACCATCAGTTGTGAATCACTATCATAAGTGCCATATGATAGGTATAAAAATTTAAAAATTAACTAGTAGGCATTCCTTTATTTTATTTTATTTTATTTTATTTTATTTTATTTTATTTTATTTTATTTTATTTTCTATATTCTTTGTCTACATTCCACATGATTTCCCCTTTCCTGGTTCCCCACTCCCCATAAGTTTCATAAGCACTCTTCCCTCGGCAGATTCCCCAAACACCCCTCCCATTTCTCTGTCCTGGTACTCCCCTATAATGCTGCATCAAGCCATTCCAGGACCAGGGCCCTCTCCTTCATTCTTCATGGGAATCATTTGATATGTTAATTGTGTCTTGAGTATTCAGAGCTTCTGTGCTAATTAATATTCACTTATCAGTGACTCTATTCTATGTGTATTCTTTTGTGATTGGGTTACCTCACTTAGGACTATATTTTCCAATTCTAACCATTTGCCTAAAAATTTCATTAATTCATTGTTTTTAATTGCTGAGTAGTATTCCATTATGTAAATATACCACATTTTCTGTATCCATTCCCACATTGAGGAACATCTGGGTTCTTTCCAGCTTCTGGCTATTATAAATAAGGCTGCTATGAACAGAGTGGAATGTGTGTCCTTGCTGCATGCCGGGGAATTCTCTGGGTATATGCCCAGGAGTTGTATAACAAGGTCCTCTGGAAGTGTCATGCCCAGTTTTCTGAGGAACCACCAGACTGATTTCCAGAGTGGTTGTACCATCTTGCAATCCCACCAGCAGTGGAGGAGTGTCCTTCTTTTTCCACATCCTCGCCAACACCTGCTGTCTCCTGAGTTTTTAATCTTAGCCATTCTGACTGGTGTGAGGTGAAGTATCAGTGTTGTCTTGATTTGCATTTCCCTAATGATTAATGATGTTGAACATTTCTTAAGGTGCTTCTCAGCCATCTGAAGTTCTTCAGGTAAAAAGTCTTTGTTTAGCTCTGTACCCCATTTTTTAAATAGGGTTATGTGGCTCTCCTGAGTTCTTTGTATATATTGGATATTACCCTCTGTCGGATGTAGAGTTGTTGAAGATTTTTTCCCAATTTGTTGGTTGCCATTTTGTCATTTTGATAGTCTCCTTTGCCTTACAGAAACTTTGTAATTTTATGAGGTCCCATTTGTTTATTATTTATCTTAGAGCATAAGCTATTGGTGTTCTGTTCAGGAACTCTTACCCTGAACCTGTGTCCTCAAGGGTCTTTCCCAGTTTTTTTTCTATTAGTTTCAGTGTGTCTGGTTTTGTGTGGAGTCCTTGATCTACTTGGAGTTGATAACCTGGGATGCACCATTGAAAATGCCATCACATGAACCATGAAATTACTGATATTATGGGAAAGCACCATTCTATAAGTCTCATCACATTGATTGCCTTACCAGGAAGCACATGACAAGTATCATCATCAAGGCCTCACTATTACAGATGTCAAAATGTAAACCCCATCGCTGGGAATGATATATACAAGATATGAACATTGGAGATAAAACTGGATACAATTGCTTGGAGTTCATTACTTGAGATGCTGTATCTTAGTGTTTACTACTAAAGATATCAGTGCTTGGGACATCAAAATTAGAGATATCAACAATGGGATCCATTTATTGATTTTATTGTCTCAGATCTCATGTTTAGAGATATCATTGAATGATCTAAATTGGCAAGGTGACAGTTTAACACTGTAGATATCATTGCCTATGCAACATTGCTTGAGGTTCTATTTCAGTGGCCTGACCATCAGAGATCTCAAAATCTGCACCAATCTTTAGAAATTTAAGTGTTTTTTGTTGGATATTTTAAGTATTTACATTTCAAATGTTATCCCTTTCTGAGTTTCCCCTCTGGAAACCCCCTATTCCATCCTCCCTCACCCTGGTTCTATGAGGGTGCTCCCGCACCCACCCATCCACTCCTGCTTCTCTACCCTGGCATTCGCCTACAGTGGGGCAATGAGCCTTCCCAAGGTTCTCTCCTCCCATTGATGTCCAAAAGGGCCATCAAATATTCAACATTCTTAATCATAAGGGAAATTCAAATCAAAACAATGCTGAGTTTAGGGTACACATTCTCATTTCAGTGAGCAGCTTTTTAATGTGTGAAACATTGATTGGTATACTATCAGAGAATCATCTATCCACTAAATAGATAATGTGACCATTCTACTCAGTCATGTGGAATTTATGATGAGAGGAAAGAACAATTATTTTGGATTTATATAAATACTGAATTCATATATTCAGTTTACAAGTAAATATTGAAATAAATATTAAAATTATAAAAAATTTCATAATTTATATAAATTAAATAAATAAATATTGAAACTATTTTCTAAGGTATTAGTTTTAGTGGGGGAGGTAAAGAATGAAGGTTTTATAGAAGAATACAAAAATGTTGCAAGATAGTAACGGTTCTAAGAAATTTTAGGCATAAGGCATTCATAGTATTGAGGTATGTAAGAAATGTTCACAGAAACATGGATCTTTGAAAAATAATATACTTTGCATAGGAAAAGAACCTTCCAGGAATTTGCCTGTTTTATAGCCTGTAGTGCTTTCTTAGAAGTGATGGAAATTCTTTTAGGGCATGACTATTGAGGAGGAATAGATCGCTTAGTGTTTAGCTTTGAATATCACATGTGCCTTCATTTTTCTTATACCCTTCCTATTCATCGCAAATAACAAGGTGTTTCTTTTCCATGCAATACCAATGTTATATATTCTTCCAAGCACGTGGAGGTAGATAAACACACACATAAGTCTTTGAAGCTAGATCTGTCCTCACAATTCCTCTGTCGGTTATTTTGTGCAAAGTGAGCAGAGATTAAAATATATCAATATTAGCACTAAATGTGAGGTTATTGCTATAAATAAAGCTGGCCATATAGCTATAAAAACTTGGATTTTGTTTATGGTTAGAATTTAGAAAAGATTCCAAAATCAACCTGGAGAGAACTTCGCATACTCTAAGCAGGAAACAGTGGAAGATTCCAGTAGGGTCAAAGATAACTGCAAATTGTTAAAACCATGCTCATAAGGTTTTATGTGGCAATGAGAACTCTATGCAAAATAGCAGTAGAGTGCATCTGTATTTCATACTAGCAAGGCATCCATATTTTGCCTATACCCTGAGGTTTTGCATGAAGCTGAATTTTAAAGCTATTTCTAATTAATTTTGTGGAAGAAATTTCAAGGCTGGATAGAATTCAGGTTGTATAATGATTAATGCTGACTGTTCTGATCTTGATTTAGAGACTCAGGAGCAAAAACTAGAACATGAAAATGATAAATTTGAATTTGCCAAAATAAAAAAAATAGTTTGTGTAAGTAAAATAAGGTCAGATAAAATTAAGTTGGTTGCTAAAGACATTCTTACATTTACAAAGACTCCTTAGCCTATTTGTATTAGTTTTTTTAATTGCTGTGAAGAGACATCATGACTGTAGTAACTCTTATAAAAGAAAAACATTAAATCAGATGACTTACAGATCAGATGTTTAGTCCATGATTGTCATGGCACAAGCATGGAAGCATGCAGAAAGACATGGTGCTAGAGAAGTAACTGAGAGTCCTATATCACATCAAAGTCAGCAGGCCATAGGAAGAGCAACATTGGAACTGGCTGGAACATCTGAAACAAATCAAATTCTTCAATCAGTGACATCCTTCCTACAAGGTCACCCCCACTCCAACAATGCCATACCTCCCAATATTGCCATTCGCTATGAGCATATGGGGTGCATTTTAATTTAAACCACCACAATTTTGCCCTGGAAAAGTTAGAAAGATGTATTATGAGTATCTTGAGAATTAGTCAGATGACAGCTTTCATGGGCTTCAAGATATAAAATTATAGTTACTTCAGATCTTTTTTTTTCATATTTTGAAAATATGATATATTTATCAAATTTGAGGATTCCTACTTTCACAGTTAAATAAGAAAAGAGGTTTTGCAGGATTAAAATCTATGTAGTCAATGTTAATTGAAGCCATGGTCCAAGAACCTCAGCTACGATAAGCCACCCTCAGACCTTGGCATCATCTCTGTGGTGCTGGTTTTATAAATATGCAAAATGCAATGTTACAGGATCATGGAAGCCTAAACCCAGTTTTAGAGAAGCATAGATGGTCAGATAAGATATGACATTGTTGAGTTAAGACCCTTTAGACACTCCATGGAAATGTATAAAATAATAAAGCTGATAGCCAAATAGAGAAGCCATATGAGCTGCAATGTGCAAGCTTGTAAGGCCACAGCTGTACAAACCATTGAAGATGATATTGTGACAAATGCCTAGAAATCAGACACAGAACTGTAGGACATGATACTTTCTCTACTGAGTTGAAGTTGTACTTTGATATATCCTCTTTCAATCTCATTCCTTCTCTTTCAGAATAGAAATATTTATTCTTTACCATTATATTTTAGAAGTATGTTTTGAATTTTATAGGTACCCATGGCTATATGCCCACACTGAGCCTCAGGAAATATTACAAATGTAGTTTTAAAACAATGGAGGTGCTGAGATAGGGTCTAAACACCATCTGGATTATCAGGTGCCACACGCCTTTGAAGGGCAGTGTCAGTACATTGTTTAGAGAGAATGTGACATATAGGCTCATGTATTGAATGTTTTGCCTCCATTTGTTAGTATTTTCTATATCTGGTAGAAGCTGGAAGAGAGGAAGTCTTTCTCCTCAGAGAAATTACATCATATGGAATGTGGTCCCTGTCCTCATTTTCACTTCACATTTCTTGTCAACTATGAAAGTAAAGAAGTTGCTCTTACAAATTTCCTGCTATCACTACATTTTTATTAAGCAACTGGTATTATACAACCATGGTATGAACTCCCTGAAACTGACCCAGAAGGAGCTCCTTGAGTAAAGATCAAGAACACAAATAGATAATAGGATTTATACATATTTGCAATATGATAGCTTTGTGCCCATAGTATACTGTGTGCATCGTGCAGCATAGAGGCACAAACTAACAAAAGATAAGAACAAGTTGTACATCCCAGTCATGCATATATATAGGAAATTTTTGAGGTGCTATGCCTTGAAAAGAACAGTTCTCAGTGGAACCATTTATGGACAATAACACCCAGGAGGAGAAAATGATTATTTTTTTATATGAAGGATACCAAATAATGGATTGATATATGAATTAATTTAGCATGATTACAGATATCTTGAGTCATACTCAACATTATTTCCAGGCCAGAGTATTCAAGGTTAGTTTCTTCAAAGAAGGATAAGTCAAGAGAACAGCTACCTTGGCATTTGGAACTTACCAACTATAACCCAAGTAATGTTATTAGTTTAAGAGAAGCAGGTTCCTTGTAGGTGAATGAATTTGTTCTTATGATGAATTTTTTATTTCTGACTCAGAGTAGAATGATCCGTATGATGTTGCTGACCATTTGTGTCAAGTAATTGCTCCAGAAATTGTGATTGCATCAATCTTAAATCTACTTGCTTCTCAAAGTGCACTGAAGTAATTTCCAGACACTCGCACTGATTTGTTCTGAAACAGCCAGAAACTGAAACAGAATATAATATACTACAAGGGGGTAGGTGGGTTAACTCTTGTTTAAGACAGGAAAATGTACTGCAGGACAATCAGGGTATGGTTCTTTTATTTTTTTTAAGAATTATTTGTTTATTTTATGTATGTGTGTACACTTCTTTAGACACAATAGAAAAGGGCATCTGATTCCATTACAGATAGTTTTGAGCCACCATGTTGTTGCTGGGAATTGAACTCAGGACATCTGTAAGAGGAGTCATTGTTCTTTACCTCTGAGCCATCTCTCCAGGCCCAGAGTCTGGTTCTTAACACACAAATTATGATGTGACATTAGTACTAGTAAGAAAAAATTACAAGACTGTCTTACCACTCAAAAGTTTATAAGTTTATTTCCATAAAACTCTTTTTCAACTTCACACCTTTTCCTAGAATCTTTGTTGTGAATATGATGCACTGCACACCTGACAAACTAGTGAGGTCTTCTAAGAACGAGATCTTTAATTGTACTTTTAAAATTATGCTTAAAAGTTAGTGAAAAAATAAATGTTAGCATTAACATGAATGTTAGGGTTAAAATGATAGGATCGGGAACATAAAGGAAGGTAAATAAGAATGGATAAGAGATGAGCAAGGTAACCAGACATGAGTAGGGACATGAGCTCTGAGGAAAATATTTCACACAAGCATGAAATATGCACACACACACACACACACACACACACACACACTGAGGCTTATCAGCCTTTTATCCTCAAGCATGTATTTCTTATATGATTTTGGGTTTCTCACTCAGTAAAATAAATCTACTTTCTAAATTTAAAAAACAGAAATTTTTATACACAATGGAGTATTATTCAGCCATTAGAAACAATGAATTCATGAAATTCTTAGAGAAATGGATGGAGCTGGAGAACATCATACTAAGTGAGGTGACCCAGTCTCAAAAGAATACCCATGGTATGCAGTCACTGATAAGTGGATATTAGCCTATAATCTTGGAACACCAAAGACATAAATGACATACCAAGTGATGTCTGACAAGAAGAAAGGAGTGGACACTGGTGCTAGAATGGACCAAAGCATCATTGTGGGGGAGTACAAGAACAGTGAGGTGGGAGGGGGTAGATGAGGGAGCAGGGGGAGGGAAAAGGGCATGTGGGACCTTTGGGGGTGGGGAACCAGAAAAGGGAAATGAATTGTAAATATAGAATATATCCAATAAAAAAATAATAATAAAAAAAGAAAAAAACAGAAATTTTTGCTTGACTCTGGGAACTACATACATAAGACTGTTTCAAAGTCATATGTTTAAATACTAATCCCAAAATGAAGATGTCTACAAACCAGGAAGTTTGCTTTTCTCAGACATCAGGTCTTCTAGTAAACCAAAACTACGACAAAAACTAGATGCCTGCTCTGTTCTGTTATGTCAGTCATTATGGGAATCACAATAAATATCAGCATAATGAATTCTCCATAGTTTGAAACAATGTGGGTGGTTCCTTACAGTGGCAGAAGGTCTCTATATTGCCACCAGGCCACCACTAGAGAGGCCCAGGTATACAGACTTAATCAGGAATACCATCGCTCCGGTGGATCTGCCAGGCTCTCGCCACTAGCCATGGCCAGGGCAGTGGCTAGGCGGGATATCTCCATGCCAACCAGCCTTGCACCAAGGCGGCTTGAAGCAGCCTGCCCTGCGGTTCCTTACAGAGGCAGTCAGTCTCCATAGTGCCACCAGGCCACTGTTAGAGAGGCCCAGGTATACAGACTTAATCAGGAATACCATTGCTCGGGTGGATTTGCAAGGCTCTCGCCACTAGCCAGGGCCAGGGCAGCAGCTCAGTGGGACATCTCTATGCCAACCAGCCTTGCACCAAGGCGGCTGGGAACAACCTGCCCAGAGGTTACCCAAGCCCTTAAAGGGGCAGTTGATCTCCATCTTGCAACCAGACCACCGCTAGAGAGGCTCAGGTTTACAGACTTAATCGGGGATTACCATTGCTCAGGTGGATATGAAAGGCTCTCCCAAATAGCCAGGGCCAGGGCGGCGGCTCGGCGGGACATCTCCATGGCCACCAGCCTTGCACCAACTCCATTGGGAACCGCCTTCTCTGAGGTCCCCTCAGCACTAGCAGAGGCAGTCTCTATCTTGCAGCCTGGTCATCAGTAGAGAACCAACAGGCAGGCCCAGCCTCACGGGAGGTTCAAACACCAGCCAATGACAACAAGGCCAACTAATGCCAAAGATTACCAGATGGCAAAAGTTAAACTTAGGAACGTTACAAAAAGAAATCTAGGCAGCATGGCAGCATCTGAACCCAGTTTGCTGACAACAGGAAGTCCTGGATACCCACACCACACCAGAAAAACAATATTGGATCTAACATCACTGGTGAGGATGCTGATAGCAGAACACATAGATAAATCTCTTAAAGAAATACAGGAGAAAATAGATCAAAGGTTAGAAGCTCTTACAAGGCAAACACAAAAATCATTTAAAGAAATTCAGGAGAATATGGATCAAAAAATAGAAGCCAATAAGGAGGAAATACAAAAATCAGTTAAAGAAATACAGGAGAATGTGGGTCAATAAGTAAAAGTTATGAAAGAGGAAACAAAAATCTCTTAAAGAATTATAGGAAAACACATATAAGCAAGTGAAAAATCTGAGCATATCCATCCAGGTACTAAAAACAGAAGAAGAAACAACTAAGAAATCACAAAGGGAGACAACTTTGGAGATAGAAAACCTTGGGAAGAAATCAGAGACCATAGATGCAAATCTCAACAATAGAATACAAGAGGTAGAAGAAAGAATATCAGATGCTGAAGATACCATAGGAACCTTTGATTCAACAGTCAAAGAAAATGCAAAATGCAAAAAGCTTGTAACCCAAAGCATCCAAGAAATCTAGGACACAATGAGAAGACCAAACTTAAGGATTATAGGTATAGATGAGAGTGAAGATTTACAAGTTAAACGGCCAGCAAACATTTTCTACAATATTATGGAAGTAAACTTTCCCAACCTAAAGAGAGAGATGCCCATAAATATACAAGAAGCCTACAGAACTCCAAACAAACTGGACCTGAACAGAAATACCTTCCGTCACATAATAATTAAAACCCCAAATGTACTAAACAAAGAAAGAATATTAAAGGCAGTAAGAGAAAAAGGCCAAGTAACATATAAAGGAAGACATATCAGAATTACAACAGACTTCTCACCTGAGACCATGAAAGCTAGAAGATCCTGGGAAGATATCATGCAGACTCTGAGAGAACACAAATTTCAGCCAAAACTACTATACCCAGCAAAACTCTCAATCACCATAGATGGTCATACCAAGGTATTACATGACAAAACCAAATTTGCACATTATCTTTCAACAAACCCAGCCCTACAAAGGATAATAGGGGGAAAACACCAACACAAGGAGGAAAACTATACCCCGGAAGAAGCAAGATAGAAACCTCCTCTCATCAAACCCAAAAAAAGATAACCTCTCAAATATAAAAAATAATTTCAAAAATGTCAGGAGGTAATAATTACTATTCCTTAATATCTCTTAACATCAATGGACTCAATTCCCCAATAAAAAGACATAGACTAAGAGACTGGATATGGAAACAGGACCCAACATTTTGCTGCATACAGGAAACACATCTCAGTGTTAAAGACAAACACTGCCTTAGAGTAAAAGGCTGGAAGACAATTTTACAAGCAAATGGTCTCAGGAAACAAGCCAGAGTAGCCATTCTACTCAGATAAAATTGACTTCCAACCTAAAGTCATCAAAAGAGACTCGGAAGGCCACTTCTTGCTGGTCAAAGGGAAAATCCACCAAGAAGAACTCTAAATACTGAACATCTATGCTCCAAATGCTAGGGCACTCTCATTTGTAAAAGAAACCTTACTAAAGCTTAAAGCACACATTGCACCTAACACAATAATTGTGGGTGACTTCAACACTCCACTCTCCTCAATGGACCGATCAGGAATGCAGAAACTAAAAAGGGACACAGTGAAACTAATTGAAACTTTGGACCAATTGGATTTAACAGATATATAGAGAACATTTCATCCTAAAGCAAAAGAATATACCAAGTTCTCAGCATGACATGGTACCTTCTCCAAAATTGATCATATAATTGATCACAAGACAGATGTCAACAAATACAAGAAGATCAAACTAATCCCATGCCTCCTATCAGATCACTGTAGAGTAAGAGTGGTCTTCAATAGCAACAAAAACAACATAAAGCCCACATACACATCGAAACTGAATAATACTCAGTGACACCTTGGTCATGGAAGAAAGAAAGAAAGAAAGAAAGAAAGAAAGAAAGAAAGAGAGAGAGAGAGAGAGAGAGAGAGAGAAAGAAAGAAAGAAAGAAAGAAAGAAAGAAAGAAATCAAAGACTTTTTAGAATTTAATGAAAATGAAGGTACAACCTACCCAAATCTTTCGGACACAATGAAAGCAGTGCTAAGAGGAAAACTCATAGCCCTAAGTGCCTCCAAAAAGAAATTGGACATCATGGTAACCCAGTCTCAAAAAAATACCCATAGTATGCACTCACTGAAAAGTGGATATTAGCCTAGAATCTTGGGACACAAAAGACCAAAGACACAATCCACATACCAAATGATATCCAACAAGAAGAAAGGCACTGGTTCTGGAAAGGCTCAAAGCATCAGTGTAAGGGAATACCAGAACAGGGAAGTGGGAAAGGGTGGAGTGGGGAACACAGGGAGTGAAAATGGCATGTCGGAACTTTGGGGGACAGGGAACCAGAAAAAGGGAAATGGAAAGTTAATATAGAATATATCCAATAAAAAATGGAAAAAATGGAAAAAATAAAAGAAACTGGAGAGAGCATACACTAGCAGCTTAATGGCATACCTTAAAGCCCTGGAACAAAAAGAAGCTAATTCCCCCAGGAGGAGTAGAAGACAGGAAATCATAAAACTCAGGGCTGAAATCAATTAAGTAGAAACAAAGAGAACCATACAAGGAATCAACAAAAGCAGGAGCTGGTTCTTTGAGAAAATCAACAAGATAGATAAACACTTAGCCAGACTAACCAAGGGGCACAGAGACAGTATCCAAATTAACAAAATTAGAAATGAAATGGCAGATATAACAAAAGAAACTGAGAAATTCAAAAGATCATCAGATCCTACTACAAAAGTCTATACTCAACACAACTGGAGAATATGGAGAAAATGGACAATTTCCTAGACAGATACCAAATATCAAAGTTAAATCAGGATCAGTTAGATCAGCTAAATAGTCCCATAACCCCTAAAGAAATAGAAGGGGTTATAGAAAGCATCCCAACTAAAAAAAGTACGGGACCAGATGGTTTTAGAGCAGAATTCTTTCAGACCTTCAAAGAATTAACACTAATACTCCTCAAACTATTCCACAAAATAGAAACAGAAGGGACACTGCCCAACTCATTCTTCAATGCGATAATTACGCTGATACCAAAACCACACAAAGATCCAACAAAGAAAGAGAACTAGAGGCCAATTTCCCTTATGAATATCGATGCAAAAATACTAAATAAAATTCTTGCCAACCAAATCCAAGAGCACATCAAAATGATCATTCACCATGATCAAGTAGGCTTCATCCCAGGGATGCAATACACTGAAATCCATAAATGCAATCCACTACATAAACAAACTAAAAGAAAAAAAACTACATGGTCATCTCATTAGATGCTGAAAAAGCATTCAAAAAATTCAGCATCATTTCATGCTAAAAGCCTTGGAAAGAGCAGGAATTCAAGGCCCATACCTAAACATAGTAAAAGCAATATACAGCAAACCAGTAGCCAACATCAATCTAAATGGAGAGAAACTTGAAGCAATCCTACTAAAATCAGGGACTAGACAAGGCTGCCCTCTCTCATCATATCTTTTCAAAATAGTACTTGAAGTTCTAGGGAGAGCAATTAGACAAGATATGGAAGCCAAAGGGATAGAGATTGGAAAGGAAGAAGTCAAACTTTCATTTTTTGCAGATGATATGATAGTATAATTAAGCGACCCAAAAAACTCCACCAGAGAACTTCTACAGGTGATAAACAACTTCAGCAATGTGGCTGGTTATAAAATCAACTCAAGCAAATCAGTAACCTTCCTGTACTCAAAGGACAAGCAGGCTGAGAAAGAAGTTAGGGAAATAACACCCTTCACAATAGCCACAAACAACATAAAGTACCTTGGCGTGACTCTAACCAAACAAGTGAAAGATCTGTATGACAGAAACTTCAAGTCCTTGAAGAAAGAAATCGAAGAAGACCTCCAAAGATGGAAAAATATTTCATTCTCTTGGATTGTCAGAATCAATATAGTAAAAATGGCCATCTTGCCAAAAGCAATCTACAGATTCTTTGCAATCCCCATCAAAATCCCAAATCAATTCTTCATTGACCTAGAAAGAGCAACTGGAGTAACAAAAAACACAAGGTAGCTAAAACTATTCTCAACAATAAAAGGAATTCTGGGGGAATCAATATCCCTGACCTCAAGCAGCACTTCAGAGCAATTGTTTTAAAAACTGCATGGTATTAGTTCAGCGACTGGCAAGTAGATAAATGGAATAGGATTGAAGACCCAGATATGAACCCACAGAGTTATGGTCACTTGATCTTTGATAAAGGAGGTACAAACATCCAGTGGAAAAAAAGATAGCCTTTTCAATAAATGATGCTGGTTCAAATGGAGGTCAACATGCAGAAGAATGTGAATTGACCCACTCTTATCTCCTTGTACAAAGATCAACTCCAAGTGGATCAAGGACCCCCACACATAAAACCAGACACACTGAAACTAACAGAATGAAACTGGGGAAGACCCTGGAGGACATGGGCACAGGGGGGAAAATTTCTGAACAGAACACCAATAGCATATACCCAGAGGATTCCCATGCATACAATGAAGACACATGCTCCACTATGTTCATAGCAGCCTTGTTTATAATAGCCAGAAGTTGGAAGGAGCCCAGATGTCCCTCAAAGGAGGAATGGATACAGAAAATGTGGTATATTTATACAATGGAATACTACTCAGCAATTAAAAATAATGAATTCATGCAATTTGTAGGCAAATGCCTGGATCTGAAAAATATCCTAAGCGAGTTAATCAATCACAAAAGAATACACATGAAATGCAATCACTGATAACTGGATATTAACGAGCCCAGAAGCTATGAATACTCAAGGCACAATTAGCAAGTCAAAAGATTCCCAAAAAGATAGGAGAGGACCCTGGTCCTAAAATGATTGGATCCAGTTTTGTAGGAGAGTACAAGAAACTGAGAAATGGTTGGGGGGGTGATTGGCAATTAGATGGGGGGGGAGAGGACTTATGGGACATATGGTGAGGGGGGAACTGCCCCAAAGGGGAAAGCCTTTGGAATGTAAATAAAGAATATAGAATAAATAATAAAAATTGAATATAAAAAAAGAAAAATGTGAAAATATATATACATATATGTGTGTGTATGTATGTGTACGTGTGTATGTATATGTGTAGTATATATGTGTATTTATACATATATATATGTAATACATAAATGAAATGGGTAAATGTATGTTAATACAAAATGTATATGTCATCTCCAATGCTCCCTTAACTAGCACAGAATCTATACCTTAACCATCTAGCATAGAAATTGATACAGATAATGAAACAGTGTCAACACATTGAGAAATATATTATCTTGTATTTAACCTGAACCTAAGGAAAACATCTGTGTTTTGAAATGATCTGCAATAATTAATAAATAAACTAGTCTTTAGTCTTCCTGACTAAAATCTCCTTGCATACTGGCAGCCCAGTGCCACTTGGGAAAGAGCATCTTTTTCTCTTCTTGATTTCTCTCTCTGCTCACCTGATTATAACAGTTCATTTTCTATTGAAGTGATATAAGCACATATCATATCATAACAATCCTTCGAAGCAATGCCTTCTACTCCTTCTATCCAATTTATAATTGTTAAGGAAACAGATTAATAAATTCTTTAGAATGATTTGTCTCCTGAATTAGTAATAACTCTGAACCAAAAGTGGGATTAGGATCTATGAGTAACAAGCTACAGAGAAATAAATTATTATTCAAATGCAGGAACACCACATTGAAAATTAGATATGCCTTTGAATAACAAAAGCAAAAACCAGACATCAGTGATGGCCTATGAGTTGCACATCACAGGAATCTTAAAGACATGCTGGAAGAAGATCTGAGAGACTATTAAAGATATTTCTAAAACCAATCTCAAGGTTATAAATTCTATTAATAATTCTATAAGTCATGATAGTCTATATTCATAAAGATTGATATATATGTGTTTTCTCACCCATAAAAGACAAAGCAATACATTCTTTATTGCCGATTCTGGAGTATTTTGTAGTGAATTCTACATGTATTTTCTAAATTATTTTGTTTAATTAAACATGTATAGGAATTTTGCAGTTAACTATAATGTTCTTTTTATACTCCTTTCTGAAGCTTAGAATTTGCTGAAGATTTTACTGTTTAGAATAAGAAGAGAAATCTGATATTTTATACTATGTGACTGCAAGCTGCATTTTAGTAGAATTTCTTATCCTACTATGAAAGACAGTTTTGGAAATGAGAGTAATAGGTCAGTTCAAGAAAGCAAAGTTCTTTAAGAATTATCCCAACATTCTACTTTCTAGCAAACCTTCAGTTTGCTCTGCCACTTTGTATGGGGGAATAACACTGCAAATGAACTGGTTGTCACACTCATGTAGTGTTTGACATTATTCCTTCTATATATTTTAAAAAGTGAGGTATATTAATCACCATAGTATGTTTTCATTAAAAGTCCCTGAATTTGCCATGCTTACAATAATGAAAAATAGTAACAATACACTGGAATTCACTAGATTTAATTTCAGAAGTTGAAGTGTCATACATGAATATACTTTTTTAATTTTCTATATTATTTGTTTACATTCCAAAGGCTTTCCCCTTTCCCAGTTCCCCCCTCACCATATGTCCCATAAGTCCTCTCCCCCCTAATTCCCCAATCACCCCCGGATCATTTCTCTGTTCTGGTACTCTCCTACAAAACTGGATCCAGTCTTTTCAGGACCAGGGTCCCCTCCTTCCTTCTTCTTGGGAATCTTTTGATTTGCTAATTGTGCCTTGAGTATTCAGAGCTTCTGGGCTCATTAATATCTACTTATCAGTGATTGCATTTCATGTGTAATCTTTTGTGATTGGGTTAACTCACTTTTACTCCATAGTGATCTGATAGGAGGCATGTGATTAGTTTGGTCTTCTTGTAGTTGTTGAGGTCTATCTTGTGACCAATTACATGATTGATTTTGGAGACAGAACCATGCGGTGCTGAGAAAAAGGTATATTGTTTTGCTTTATTATGAAATGTTTTATATATATCCGTTAAATCCAATTTGTCCAAAGCTTCAATTAGTTTCACACGAATACACTTTTAGATTTATCTGTCACTTATGATTGTGTTATATAGTTTTGTTGTGTTAAATATATTCTAAATACTACTATTACAAGAATAATATGTCTACAAAGATCAGAAAAGCATATTTTATTTAATTTTTTGTTTTTTGAGATAGGGTCTTTCTATGTAGAACTGTCTATACTAGAGCTAGTTACATAGACAAATTTGGCCTCTGACACAGAGCCATCTCCCTGCCTTTGTCTTCTGAGTGATGGGATTAAAGTTGTGCTCCAATATACCCAGCCCAAAAAGGGTTATTGAAATTTGGTATATTCACTCATTTATGTTGGAAAAGTTAACAATTTCATGGTCTGTCATTGCTCTAATTCAATATGTGGTTTCAGCTTTTCAATTTCTTATGATCATACTGAGTTTCTTACAGGATAAAAGTAAGCAGGACAAAAAGAAAAACATTACATAAACATATAAATGCACACATGACACCCAAACAGCAGATAAACTGCTGGCTCTACTGTTCAATCATGTGTACTCTCCTACTGATAGGTGTTGATCTCTCAATCACAATAGCAGCAGACACAAGTATCATCAACTAGTAAGATCGTTGAAAGAGTTGTTTGCTTTACTGAACTCTTATTTGCTTCTATAAACTCACCTCTTCAAATCATTTTAAATTGAATTGAAATAGGAGATTTTCCTCCAGTAGACATCATACAAACCAGTTTAATACTTCATACTAATGCAATAAAATATTATTACATTTCCCTTTGCACCTCAACACTGAAATAGCACTTGCTACATAAACACTCTTTTATTGCAATGATTAATCATCTGGAAAGAAATGAGAACCTAATGTTTGTTAGGAGACATAGAGCTGCCAGTCTGAATTCTAAGAATGAATTTTCTTTATGCTGAGCGCAACTGAGCTGTATTTTTCTCTTTTAATATTTTAGTTTACATTTTAAAATACTTATACTTTTAAGAAGTTATAAAATAATTTTAATTAACAATTGCTTTCTATGTAGTAAATTTTGACCATGCCTCCAGATCTTCCTTGTCCACTTCCCCAACTCTCAACTTTATATTTATGCTCTCTCTCTCTTTTTCTGTGTGTGTGTATGTGTGTGTGCATGCATGTATATGTGTGTGTGTCCCTGTCTCTCTGTCTTGTCTCTCTTTGTCTCTCTTTCTCTGTCTGTTTCTCTTTCTCTCTTTCTCTCTAACACACACACCAAAAATATAAAAATTAAATCATATACACAAACAAAAACTCAAAAAATAAAATCAAAGCAAATTAGCAAGAGACCAATAAGACAAGAAAAAGGTATCAAAAGTAAATGTACAGTCCACAAAAAAAAATAACAAGCAAACAACAAAAAAAGTAAGACTACAAAATCAAAAGATGTGACCTAGAATATAGTTGTTTTTCCTTTCACTGTCAGGTATCAATTTCAAATAGCTTCTCCATTTGGAGTAGCAGTCCATATCCATGTCCTCTCCTCAATGCTAGGACCCTGTATTAGTCGAATCTGTGAGGATCTTGTGAATACTTTTAGGGTCTCTATGAGTTCATATGTACCTCTGTCCTCTATGTCTGGAAGACAGTTTTCTTGGAGTCATCTACTACCTATTGCTCTTACACTTTTACTGCCTTTTCTTCTACACCTATCCCTGAGTCTTGTGCAGAGAACTATTGAAGACATCTCATCTAGGACTGAGGGCTAGAAAGTACCTCTTGTCTCTGCAATATGGGTGTGACTTGTGTGCAAGTGCGGTTATTTGAATAAGAAAGACTCCCACACACTTGAATGTTTGTTCCCCTTTTGGTAGACTGTTTGGAAAGAATTAGAAAGTGTGGCCTTTCTAGAGAACATATGTCATGTGAGTGGACACTGAAATTTCAATTACTCAGACCATTCATAGTTAGCAGTCTTTCTCTTTTAATCTGCCTTGTGTTTATGAAGCAAAATATAAGTTTTCAGCTACTGCTTCAACCTTAATCCTGCCATGATAGACACAGACCCTAACCATATGAATTATAGGTGAACCCACAATAAACTCTTTTGTCTTTAAGTTGCCTTTGCTATGGATTCTCATCACTGCAATAGAAAGTAAGACAGTCACTTTCTGGTTAGATATGAGTCCTATACAGAAGGAAAGACCTCAGACCTGGTTGTGTAAACCTCATCAAGTGCGCCCATCTGAGGATGTTGTAGGCCATGAAGAGAGAGGGCCATGAGGCCCCATCCTTCGCTGAAGGACTATTGGCAATTAATAATTATTGCAGGATAGGGTGTCAGTTTTTACAGTTCTCTTGAATCTGTTGAGATTTGTTTGGTCTCCTAGTCTGTGGTCAATATTGGAAAAAGATCCATGAGGTGCTGAGAAGGTATATGCTTTTTGATTGTCTCTACCCACTCAGAATTTGTTATTGTTCCAATATTCTCAGAATCTAAGAGACTACAGATAGCAGCCCAGGCAACTTAATCCAGGAAATCTTTTAATTATCATAGATGGATAAAATAATATATTTCATGATGAATTCTACTTAAAAATATATCTAAACACACACACACACACACACACACACACACACACACACACTAAAAGTCCAACCCTACAGAAGGAACTAGAATAAAAAATCAAAACCAAGGAGGTTAACTATACATATGAAAACATACTAAATATACAATCTTATACCAGCAAGTCTAGAAAAAGTGAAGCATATATACACACATAAAACAAACTGACAAAACCATGACAATCAAAACAACAGGAATTAACAAACATTTGTCATCGGTATTTCTCAATATCAATTGACTCAATTTTCCCAATAAACATACATGGATTAATCGATGGATGTGAGAACGGAACCAATCCTTCTACTGCATTCAAGAAACACACTTCAACACCAAAGATAGATATTACCTAATGGTAAAGAGTTGGAACAAAATGTTGTTTAGGTCCAAGCAAATGGACCTAAAAGCAACCTTGGATAAATATTTTAATATATAACAAAATAGACATCAAACCAAAATTAATCAAAAGATATGGGTTAAAGCATTACATACCCATTGAAGGAAAATCTAAGTAGATATTCGAATTCTTAACATAAATGCTTTCAAAAAAAAGGACACCCACATTTGTAAAAAATACACTACTATAGCTGATCTTCACAAACTGATAGTAGGAAACTTCAATATTCTCCCAGCAATGTATTAATTATCCATACAAAACAAAACAGAAAATATTGGAGCTAACTGGTGTTGTAAACCAATGTACTTTATGGATATTATAGAAAATTCTACCCAACCAAAAACAAAATGTATATACCTTCTTAATACCTCATGATTCTTTCTACAAAATACACCACAAATTGGGAGACCAAGCATATCTCAGCAAATATAAGAAAATTGAAATAACCCTCTGCTTTTAATCAAAGAATCATGGATAAAGGATAGATATCAAGAACAACAGAGAAAACAGAAAGCTCAAATTCATGGAAACAGAACAATGCTCTACTGAATGAAAAATGGATCAAGAGAGAAATAAAGAAAGAAATTAAAGGGTTTCCAGAATTAAATGAAAATTAATATACAGCATACTCAGACTTCTGGGACAAAATGAAAATAGTGCAAAGAACAAAATTAATATCATTAAATGTATATAAGAAGAAATTGTGGAAATCTTATACTAGCTCCTTACAACAGCATACCAGAAGTGTAGTCAGCAAGATATACTGCATGGGATAAAAATCAAGAAAACAGAAACAAAGAAAACAATACAAAGAATCAATAAAAAAAAGTTGGTGTTTTTTTTTTTCTTTTGGAGAAAACCAATAAAGGTACACAAAGCCATACACAAGGAAACTAACATACACACAGAGGGAATATACAAGTTAGCAAATTCACCAAAAAAAAAAAGAAAAGAAAATTAATTGTGGTTAATCATATTTGATTTTGCTGGACAGTGGTAATGCATGCCTTTAATCCCAGCACTTTGGAGGCAGAGGCAGGTTGATTTCTGAGTTCAAGGCCAGCCAGGTCTACAGAGTGAGCTCCAGGACAGCCAGGGCTACAGAGAAACTCTGTCTTGAAAACAATAAATAAATAAATAAATAAATAAATAAATAAATAAATATTAAATTAAACAAGTTAGCAAAATCAGAAACTAAAAAAATGACATAATAGATAGTCTGTTTATAAAAATAATCATTCAGTTATATTTCAAAGACCTATATTCCACCAAATTGGAAAGTATAAAAGAAACAATTTCCCAATATGTACCCAAAAAAGGTAAATCAAGATCATATAATAACTTATACAGAACTATAGTTCCAAACAAAATAGGTCATTATCATATTCTAAGCATAAAGAGCTCAGGGTTCAACAGTTTTAGCCCAGAATTCTACCAGAAATCAAATAATTCCACAAAATCAAAATAGAAAGTTCATTTTATAGTCAAGTTACTCTGGCATCCAAAGTGCTTTAAGACACAACAAAGTAAGAGAATTACAACTAATTTACTTTACAAATATGGATGCAAAAATAATTGTAAACTAAATCCAAGAACAAATAAAAAATCAGTAAATGTAATCCACTATAAATAAACTGAGAGAAAAGAAAACACACAACTATCTATTAGATACAAAAAGAAAGCATTTAGCAAAATATAACACCTATTCATGATTAAAGCTAGAAAGATTAGGGATACAAGGAAAATATTCAAACATAATAAAGACATTTTACCTGAATCCTATAGCTTTCATCAAATTAAATGAAAAAAAAAAAACCTTCATAACAATTCCACTAAAATCAGGAATAAGACAACACTGTTCACTCTCTTTATTCCTATTCAATATAGTACTTGAAATTTTAGCTTGAGCAATAAGACAGCAGACAGAGCTTAAAGGATAGAAATTGGAAAGGAAAAAGTCAATATATTGTTATTTTCAGAGAATATGATTGTATGTATAAGTGGCTGTAAAATTTCCACCAGGGAACTCCTAGAGCTGACAAACATTTCCACCAAAATAGTTGAATTTAAAATTAACTCAAAAAAAATCAGTAGCCCTTCTATATAGAAATGAAAAATGGTCTGAGAAAGAAATTGGGAAAAGAAAACATATCATCCCCCAAATTCTGTTCACCAGTCAGCCCACTCATGCTTCCCCGTCCTGTTATTCCCCTATACTGCAGTATTGAGCCTTCTCAGGACCAAGGACCTCTCCTCCCTTTGATGTCCAACAAGACCATCCTCTACTGCCTATGTGTCTGGAGCCATGGGTCCATCCATGTATACTCTTTGGTTGATGGTTTAGTCCCTAGGAGCTCTGGGGTACTGGGTAGCTCATATTGTTGTTCCTCTATGGTGCTACAAACCCCTTTAGCTCCTTGGGTCCTTTCTCTAGCTCCTCCTTTGGGGATCCTGTGCTCAGTTCAATGGCTAGCAGGGAGTGTCCCCTTCTATATTTGACAGGCACTGGCAGAGGCTCCCAGGTGGCAGCTATATGAGGCTCTGGTCAAGAAGCACTTGTGGGTATCCACAATAGAGTCTAGATTTTGTAACTCTATATGGGATGGATTCCTAGGTGGGGCAGTCTCTTGATGGTCCTTCCCTCAGACTCTGCTCTACACTTTGTCTCAGTATCTCCTCCTGTGGGTATCTTGTTGCCATTTCTAAGAAGGATCAGAGTATCCATAATTGTTCTCCCTCCTTCTTGAGCTTCATTTGATCTGTAAATTGTGTCTTAGGCATTCCAAGTTCTGGGATAATATCCACTTATTAGTGAGTATATATCATGTGTGTTCTTTTGTGATTGGGTTATGTCACTCAGGATGATACTCTCCAGTTCCACCCATTTGCCTAAGAATTTCATGAATTCATTATTTTTAATAGCTGAATAGTGTTGCATTGTATAAATATACCACATTTTCTGTCTCTATTGCTCTGTTGAGGGACATCTGGGTTCTTTTCAGCTTTTGGCTATTGTACATAAGATTGCTATGAACATAGTGGAACATGTGTCATTATCCTGGTGAATCCTCTGGGTATATGCCCAGGAGTGGTATAGCAGGGTCCTCTGGTAGTATTATGCCCAATTTTCTGAGGAACTGCCAAACTGATTTCCAGAGTGGTTATGCCACCTTGCAATCTCAACAGCAGTGGAAGAGTGTTCCTCTTTCTTCATATCCTCACCAGCACCTGCTGTCTCCTGATTTTTTCGTCATAGCCATTCTGACTGGTATAAGGTGAAATCTCAGGGTTGTTTTGATTTGCATTTCCCTGATGACTAAGGATGTTGAACATTTCTTTAGGTGCTTCTCATTCATTCTATATTCCTCAGGTGAAAATTCTTTGTTTAGTTCTGTACCTCATTTTTAATAGGGTTATTTGTTTCTCTGGAGTCCAATTTCTTGAGTTCTTTGTATATATTGCATATTAACCCTCTGTGGGATATAGGGTTGGTAGCAATCTTTTCCCAGTCTGTTGGTTGCCCTTTTGTCCTATTGACAGTGTCCTTTGCATTACAGAAGCTTTGCAATTATATGAGGTCCCATTTGTCAATTTTTGATCTTAGCTATTGGTGTTGTATTCAGGAAATGTTACCTGTGCCCATTGGTTAAGGGATTTCCAGGGGAAATCCAGGAAAGGGGACAAAATTTGAAATTTAAATAAAAATATATCTAATTATAAAAAGATTGCTACCACACATTGAATTTAAGTTAAAGTAAACTCAGCATGTTTGAATGCTTGAATTAAGTCACCCTTGATACATAAACTGCATACATTGAAAACAAAAAAATACTTTTTTAATACCCTCAAATAATATAAAATAATTTGGGGTAGCTTTAGCCATCAAGTAAAAAGCTCATATTATAAAATCTTCAAGACTTTTAAAACTGAATTAAAGAAGATATTCAAAAGATGGAAAGATCCCATGCTTCTAGATCAGTAGGATTAACACAGTTAAAAATGGCCATTCTAAGAAAAATCAATCTATAAACTGTGTCTATAACTATACAATACTCTCAATCTATAACTTGACAGACATTGAAATACTGCAAATATTCTCAGCATCATGTGAAAACAAAACAAAACTAAACTTAATAAACAGAATAACTAAACCAATCCTAAAGAATGTAGGAACTGCTATAGATATTGTGCTGACTGGCTTTGTGTGTCAACTTGACACAAGCTGGAGTTATAACAGAGAAAGAAGTTTCAGGTAAGGATACGCCTCCATGAGATCCCACCATAAGGCATTTTCTCAATTAATGATCAAGGCAGGAGGACCCATTGTGGGTGGTACCACCTCTGCACTGGTAGCCTTGGGTTCTATAAGAAAGCAAGGTGAGCAAGCCAGGGGAAGCAAGCCATTAAGAAACATCCATCTATAGCCACTGCATCAGCTCCTGCTTCCTGACCTGCTTGAGTTCTAGTTCTGACTTCCTTTGGTAATGAACAGCAACATGGAAGTTTAAGCTGAATAAATGCTTTCCTTCCCTATTTGCATCTTGGTCATAATGTTTGTGCACAAATAGAAACTCTGACTAAGATATCTCTATCCTTGATTACAGGTTGTTCTGTAGAGCTGTAATGAGAAAATCCACATGAAATTGGCATAAATACAGAAGTGTTGATCAGTGGAATGAAACTCAGACCTAAATACACAATTAAAGATACTTGAATGGACTCTGAACTCGTCTATTTCTGTTGCCAAGTACAGCTTGCACTGATGAGACTGGACTATATTTGACTGTGTTGTTGGACAAGGGGCTTCCATAGAGATCCCTAAACAATTTCCAGAGGACCCAGCCATACCACTCCTGGGCATATACCCAGAAGATTCCCCAGCATGCAATAAGGATACATGCTCCACTATGTTCATAGCAGCCTTATTTATAATAGCCAAAAGCTGGAAAGAACTCAGATGTCCCTCAGTGGAGGAATGGATACAAAAAATGTGGTATATATACACAATGGAGTACAATTCAGCCATTAGAAACAATGAACTCATGAAATTCTTAGAGAAATGGATGGAGCTGGAGAACATCATACTAAGTGAGGTAACCCAGTCTCAAAAGAATACCCATGGTATGCACTCACTGATAAGTGGATATTAGCCTAGAATCTTGGGACACTAAAGACACAATTCACATAGCAAATGATATCTGACAAGAAGAAAGGCGTGAACACTGGTGCTGGAAAGGATCAAAGCATCAGTGTAGGGGAATACCACAACAGGGAAGTGAAAAGGGGTGGATGAGGGAGCAGGGGGAGGGAAAAGTGCATGTGGGACCTTTGGGGGGCTGGGAACCAGAAAAAGGGAAATGAAATGTAAATATAGAATATATCCAATAAAAAAGGGAAAAAAAGACAGAAGATTGTTCTCTAAAACATGACAAAAGGACCACAATGACAAGAAGACAATCGACAGATCTCATTGAACTTGGCGAGGCCTGCATGAAGCCTTCACCGCTACTTTCTAGTCTTTTTGGCGTGGCTACAGAAATATAAATCTAGACACCAACCCAGCCATAAATACCTCTACCTATAGTCTCTTCTGCCTGCAAGATGTTCTGTGGCAATGCTGTTACAGAACTTATAGAAGAGGCCAACCTAGATTTGGGTTAACTTGAGACCCAGGCCATGAGATGGACCCCATGCCCTATACTGAATGGATGGTGAGGAACAATAGAAAGAATTGCTCAGACTTAGAGTAAAATGTAAAACCAAAGACACACACAAACACCACACACACACACACACACACACACACACACATACACACATACCACAAGCATATAGGAAGTATGTGTGTGTGTATATGTTTATATGTGTATATGTATGTGTATATGTGTATATGTGTATATGTGCATATGTGCATATGATGTATATGGTATATATACACACATGTGCATGCATACATACATGGACATGTATATATGTATGTATATGTATATATATGAAATAATATTCCACTATATTCATAAATAAATATCATCTTCAGTCATTACAGAGATATCCTACCACAGTACATATGAGCAGGTGAATAGAACCACAACCAGACATTAGAATGTGAGAGTGAGTGTATAAATAGGAGGTCTCCATCAGGTCCTTTTCCTCAGAAATTGGTGAAACCCATGACAGAGGGGAAAGAAACATTGTAAGAGGCAGAATGACTGCAGGACACTAGGATATTGACCTACTGAATCAATTAAGCAGGGCGCATATGGGTTTATAGAGTCTTCAGTGGCAAGCATGAGGACAGCATGATCTGCTCTGTTATGCCTGTTAGCTTGGAGGTTTTATGGGAATCCTAACAGTGGAAGCAGATGTATCACTGATTTTTTTGCCTGGTCTTGCTACTCTTTTACCACTTTTGCTTTGCATTGTCTAGCCATGATGTGAGACCTTTGATCAAGTAATTAATTTAATTAATTAATGTTTCTGTGATAAGTCTGCTACCCACCTCAATGCTTTATGTTCGTGATTGAAACACACAGGCACACACAGTCTTTACATTTTATTCTGCCTTAAACAGCACAATGTCTGGACTTCAGGCTAACTTCCATGTTGTTATTCCCAACTTACTGCTTACTAATTCTATGTTCTACCTTGGTTGCCCTGGACTCAGTTGGTCAGCCCTCTGAGCTGTATTCTCCAGCATCCTACAGGTGGCAGCTATGCCTCTTTGTCCAGCCCTCTTCTCAGGCATGGTGTTGCTCCTCTCCTCAACACTTTTCAAGCATGGCAAATTCTCTCTGCCACCAATCCCTGACCCAAACCCAGGAATTCCTAAAATCCCACTTCTGTCTGCCCTGGCCAGGTATTGGTACTTGACATCTTTATTTGCCAACTGGGGGCAGATTCCCAGAAGCTATGGGCAGACATTCTCAGACAAACAGGATTTTAGGGAATATAATTACCATTCCTAATACAAAGAGCTTCAGGACTTTTGCTTTGCCATGTGGTGTCTTGTTTTGTCCTGTTTGGCAATCTTCTCTTGGAGACCTGCTCTTTTCTGAAGAAGAAACAGAATGGGAGTGGGTCTGGGAGAGTAAAGGTTTGGAGGGACTGGAAGGAGCAGGGGGGGATTGTAGACAGGTTGTATTGTATAAAAATATATTTTTAATAAACACATATAGAAACAAGCATGATAAAAATGATTTGAAAAAATTAGTATTTCAATGAGGAAAGTTAGTCTATATAGTATTGACACAACATTAACTTATCTATCCATTGAAGTCTATCATATGTCTCTTCCATACTAAGAAATGTTTTAAGAATTCAAAACTGAACAGAGAAGCTGTCCTTTCACAAAAAATATCAAAAAATTCATGCAATATTAACACAATATAACTTTTATACATATGAATATACAGAAATTAATAAATTATATATTAAATAGAATATTAAAGGTAAAATGTATAACTCAGTGAGGAAGTTTATAAACAGAGCATGAGAGCTGACCAAGAGCATCTAATTTACATGAGACAGGGTCATTCTCATTAAGAATGCAAATTTTGAGAAAAATTATCCAAATGAATTTTAAGACACTGATATAATTTGGCCCAGGAATCTATATGCCAAAGAGGTGTCAAATCTTTGCTCTGAACAAGGATTCTTGACACATATGAACAGTCCTGGAACTGGGATGAGAGGTAGGATGATCATGAGTTTGTGGACAACTGGGGTTATCTAAAAATTATTGCTGCTCATAAATTGTGGAATATTGCCTAATTTCTTTAGTTGGTAAAGCCCACATTAGAAGTTAAAAAGTTTTCCTTTTGCCAAGGACTTAAACTATTGAAGAAAATGATACTATAGTATCAAAGAGGCATTCTATCTATTCTAGGTATCAGGCTTTTGATAAAAAATATATTATACTGAATATCGCCATGCTGCTCTTATCACCTTTGTACCTATGTGCATATTGTGTGATTTGGGGTACATATTTTTATATTATGTGTATTTTTCAAGAAGACCAACAGAAATAGGAGCTATACATGTGTTTTCAAAAATATAGCCAGTTCCATTGTGTAATGGTTAGCACTGTGGACTCTGAATCCAGCGATCCAAGTTCAGATCTCGGTGGAACCTGCTCCTTTACCTTTCAGACGGTGGTGGCACACACCTTTAATCTCAGCACTTGGGAGTCAGAGGCAGGCAGATTTCTGATTTTGAGGCCAGCCTGGTCTACAGAGTGAGTTCCAGGACAGCCAGGGCTACACAGAAAAACCCTGTCTCAAAAAACAAACAAAAATATGTCAAACATATATGATGCATGACCAATAAATAATTCATGGTGTCATGGTAATGCTATCATATGAGTGCTAGTTTGGGCTAAAAAAATGTGATCCCTGTTAAGGGTCAGTTACTTCTACTTGCCATTATTAACTCTTAATTCATAATGTTTTATTTCTTAATTCCTTATCAGAGTCTATATTGATAATTAATAACTCATCACAAATCTTGAACAAGGTTGCGTATGGCTTTTATCAAACTTATTTTAATATATGTTCCCGTACCATATTATAAATGATGTTTCTTCATTAATCCAAGAATGAATAAATTCTGCTTCAATATTTCTATGAACTATAAATACTGAGCTTTGCATCTTTATATTGAAAGGAATATTTCCACTTCATGCTAAAGTCAGATATAAGTTTATGGCTGTATCTAGTATAATTGTTTTTGGTAATTCTGAGCAATAAGTTTTAAATATATATAAATATGTATATATATATATTATTTATATATACATATATATTATTTAAAGAATAACAGTGAGAAATTAAAGTAAATTACATGAAATTTAGGGTAGTGCCTAACATGAAATTAATAATCTTTGAGAATAACTCTTAGTGGTGTTTGTTTTGTTGTATTTGGCTGTCTTCTCTTGAACAAAACCAACACAAAAAATGTCATTTGAAGCTTAGTAGCCAACAGAAAGGAATGAAGTTACAACAACCCTAAGTACATGAATAACAATAATTAACAGCTTTTAAATTTTTTTCTAGTAAGCAAATGCAAAACAAAACCAATAAAGTTTAGTTGGTAATATAAGAAGATGACCAGGAAAGCATGGTGGGCTATCCCACTAGAGCACTTGGTGTATCCTGGCTACCTCACTACACAGGGCTGCTTCTACAAATCCTGCTAGGAATTGAACAATGAACTACTTAAACTCATCATCCTTCCCCTTGTTTCCTGTTGATTCCATATCTTCAGTCTTAGAGCATCATAGGAGGATACTAACATGCCTCATGGAAAGAGAAGGCTTTATGCCTTCTACCACCATAAAATGTATCAAAGAGATAGATGGAGATTTTTGTTCAGAAATGTAAGTCCAATTTGCATTTTGCTCTCTCAGATGTTAAGGGACCATTACTAGTTACTAGTGAGCAAAAATTAAGAAAGCAAATATTCTACTCAAATTGCATCTTTGGGAAGAAAAACAATTTGCAAATTGTAATATATTATCATAGACCATAGTACCTTGTAGCTTAGTTTCTTAGAAAGCAGCATGTTTTGTTCTTTTGGAACCTAAGTAGCTACTCACTTCCTAGAAATCAGTGAGTAGCAAGGGATCAGAGATACCCACTAGCTTAAATTTGATTTCCTGCTCTCAGCAGCACTTGGTTTATAGTTTATTCTCACTCTAGAAGGACATTTTCCATGTTGGAAATTTTACTACTCGTTAGTAAATACCCCAGTGGGTGATTAGGGAAATTATTGAGAGGACAAGTACTCTCACTTAATTGGCTTTTTTTCTATGAGATTGGGAAGTGTGATAGAACTAACATAGAGCTTATAATGAAGTCTCAGGCTCTTCCATGACAGACAGAAATCTTTAATATTTGAAACAGTTTAGCATTTGACTGTTTGGAATACTACTTTTTCTGGCTGAGATAAAATTTTTTTTCATAATATGGGTTATTCTTAACATGACGTTTTAAAATAATACTGTCTTAATATTTATATTGTTTCACCTTATGTCAATGCATCAGTCCAATATAAACAACACTTCATGTTACACAACTCTCTTCTGCATTCAGTAGAAACATCGAACTGCTACTCTTGCAATAACTCCTGATACACTTCATTTTTGCTTTAATGTACTTTCATATTAGTCTGTTCCTATTCTATTTCATGGTGACTATAAATCATACTAAAAATAGTCTCTAATAAATAGATGTGGAAGTGTGTCTGTGTGTCCACTTGAGTTCTATTAAGAAAATCTATTAATCTGTGTTAATCTTCGTTTTCTTTCAATCACAAAGATTAGAAGAAAATTTTAGTTGTGTCCCTGGAACAGGGAAGGAAATTTAGGGGACTTTCAAAGGTCTCCATGGGGTAGTGGGTTATCTCATTTCATAACAGGATCTATGATAATGTTTTTAAAGGTACAATAGAAACTCATCCTGAATGGAAAACATACAAGAAGTTATTTAGATTTGTGGCATTATTTCCAAGCAGTAGACAAGAATATTGATATGCCTCCCAAAATTACCACAAATATTAGAAACAAGTTCTTGTATTAAAAATTATCCATGAGTATCCAAATTCCACCCAGAGAGAGCTGGTTTCCCGGGAGTATGAGCACACATAAGATCACAGGCTAAGAGGAAGGACACGCTACATTTAGAAAGAGAAAAAGGAGCTAACAGCAGAATTAAGCACATAATAAGAGGTAAGCACAAGAACATAAACAACAAAACTCAAGGCTGCTTAGCATCATCAGGACCTTGTTCTCCCAACATAGCAAGCTCTGGACACTGGAAAAGAAAGAATCTGATCTATAAACACATCTCAGGAGTATGATAGAAAACTTTAAGAAGGACATAACTAACTCTCTTAAAGAAATATAGGAGAAAACAGGTAAAGAGGTAGAAGCCCTGAAAGAGGAAGCACAAAAATCCACTAAAGAATTACAGGATAACACAACCAAACAGGTGAAGGAATTGAACAAAACCATCCAGGATCTAAAAATGGAAATAGAAACAATAAAGAAATCTCAAAAGAAATGCCAATGATAGTTACTATGCCCAGCAAAACTTTCAATTACCATAGATGGAGAAAATAATATATTCCTTGACAAAAACAAATTCAAACAAAAAGGGAGACAACCCTGGAAATAAAAACCTAGGAAAGGGATCAGGAGTCATAGATGCAAGCATCATCAACAGAATGCAAGAGATAGAAGAGAGAATCTCAGGTGCAGAAGATACCATAGAAAACAATGACACAACAGTCAAAGAATATGGAAAATGCAAAAACCTCCTAACCCTAACATCCAGGCAATCCAGGACACAATGAAAAGATAAAACCTAAGGATAATAGGTATAGAAGGAAGCAAAGATTCCCAACTCAAAGGAACAGTAAATATTTCAACAAAATTATAGTGCCCATAAGCATACAATGAGCAGACAGAACCCCAAAATAGGTTGCAAAAGAAAAGAAATTCCTTCCATCACATAGTAGTCAAAACACCAAATGCATAAAGTGAAGAAAGAGTATTCAAAGCAGTACGGAAAAAAGGTCACATGATACATAAAGGCAGCCCTATACAAATTATACCATACTTCTCACTAGAGACTCTAAAAGCCAGAAGATCTTGGATGGATTCATACAGACCGCCTTCATAGATCTAGAAAGAGCAATTCATCAAATTCATCAACAAAAAACCCAGGATAGCTAAAACTATTCTCAACAATAAAAGAACTTCTGGGGGAATCAATATCCCTGACCTCAAGCAGTACTACAGAGCAATTGTGTTAAAAACTGCATGGTGTTGGTACAGCAACAGGCAGGTAGATCAATGGAAAAGGATTGAAGACCCAGAAATGAACCCACAGACTTATGGTCACTTGATCTTTGATAAAGGAGCCACAACCATCCAGTGGAATAAAGATAGCCTTTTCAACAAATGGTGCTGGTTCAACTGGAGGTCAACATACAGAAGAATGCGAATTGACCCACTCTTATCTCCTTGTACTAAGATCAACTCCAAGTGGATCAAGGACTTCCACATAAAACCAGACACACTGAAACTGTTAGAAAAGAAACTTGGGAAGACCCTGGAGGACATGGGCAGAGGGGGAAAGTTCCTGAACAGAACACCAATAGCTTATGCTCTAAGATCAAGAATTGACAAATGGGACCTCATAAAATTACAAAGTTTCTGTAAGGGAAAGGACACTGTCAGAAGGACAAAACCGCAACCAACAAAGTGGGAAATGATCTTCACCAACCCCACATCTGACAGAGGGCTAATATCCAATATATACAAAGAACTCAAGAAGTTAGACCCCAAAGAACCAAATAACCCTATCAAAAAATAGGGTACAGAGCTAAACAAAGAATTTTCACCAGAAGAAATTCAGATGGCCGAGAAACACCTTAAGAGATATTCAACATCATTAGTCATCAGGGAAATGCAAATCAAAACAACCCTGAGATTCCACCTCACACCAGTCAGAATGGCTAAGATTAAAAACTCAAGAGACAACAAGTGCTGGCGAGGATGTGGAGAAAGAGGAACACTCCTCCACTGTTGGTGGGATTGCAAAATGGTAAAACCGCTCTGGAAATCAGTGTGGCGGTTCCTCAGAAAATTGGGCATGTCACTTCCAGAGGACCCTGACATACCACTCCTGGGCATATACCCAGAGGATTCCCCTGCATACAATAAAGACACATGCTTCACTATGTTTATAGCAGCCTTGTTTATAATAGCCAGAAATTGGAAGGAACCCAGATATCCCTCAAAAGAGGAATGGATACAGAAAATGTGGTATATTTATACAATGGAGTACTACACAGCAATTAAAAATAATGAACTCATGCAATTTATAGGTAAATGGTTAGATCTGGAAAATATCATCCTAAGTGAGCTAACCCAATCACAAAAGAATACACATGGAATGCAATCACTGATAAGTGGATATCAATGAGCCGAGAAGCCCTAAATGCTCAAGGCACAATTAGCAAGTGAAATGACTCCCAAGAAGAAGAAAGGAGAGGAACCTGGGCCTGTAAAGATTGGATCCAGTATTGTAGACCCAGAACAGAGAAATTGTGGGTGGGGGGAATGATTGGGGAATAGCTGGGGGGTGAGAGAAATTATGGGACATATGGTGAGGGGGAACTGGGAAAGGGGAAAGCCTTTGGCATGTAAACATAGAATATAGAAAATAAAAATTAAATAATAAAAAAAGAACAGAAATGCCAATGAAAGCTACTATGCCCAGCAAAACTTTCAATTACCATAGATGGAAAGAACAATATATTCCATGACAAAAACAAATTTAAACAATATCATCCTACAATTCCAGCCCTACAAAGGATAGTAGATAGAAAATTCTACGAAAAGGATGGAAAAATGCAAGAAAAATATTCTTTCAACAAAACTAAAGGAAGATAGGAACACAAACATAATTCTACCTCTAACAACAAAATAACAGGTAGTAACACTCACCTTTCCTTAATATCTCTTAATATCAATGGATTCAATTTCCCAATAAAAAGACATAAACTAACAGACTGGATATGTAAACAGGACCCAGCATTTTGCTGCATACAGTAAACATACCTCAGGGCCAAGTAAAGACACTACCTCAGAGTAAAAGGCTGGAAAATTTTTCCAAGCAAATGGTTGCTAGAAACATGTTGGAGTCGACATTTTAATGCTGAATAAAATCAACTTTCAAACAAAAGTTGTCCAAAAAAGACAAGCAAAGACACTTCATGATTGCCAGAGAAAAAAATTACCAAGATTAGCTCTCAGTTCTGGACATCTATGCTCCAAATGCACGGTTACCCACATTCATAAAAGAAACTTTACTAAAGCTCAAAGCACACATTGCACCTCACACAAAAGTAGTGGGAGATATCAACATCTCACTCTCATCAATGGACAGATCACAGCAACAGAAACTAAAAAGAGATGCAGTGAAACTAACAGAACTTATAACCAAATGGATTTAACAGATATCTGTAGTAGAACATTTCATCCAAAACCAAAAGAATATACCTCTTCTCAGCACCTCATGGTATCTTCTCCAAAACTGACCATATAATCGGTAACAAAACAGACCTCAAAGATACAAGAAGATTGAAATAATGTCATGCATCCTAACAGATAACCACAGACTGAGACTGGTCTTCAATAACAACAACAAAATAAAAAACAAGAAACAAACAAGCAAAAAGCAAAACAAAACAGAAAGTCCACATACACATGTAATCTGAACTGAGAATGCTCAATGATAACTTAGCCATGAATGAAATAAAGAAAATAAAGCCTTTTTTGAATGTAATTCAAATGAGAACACAAAACACACAAACTTATTGGACACAATGAACCAGTACTAATAGGAAAAGTCATAACTCTGAGTGCCTCCAAAAAGAAAATTCTGAGAGCATACACTAACAGCTTAACAGCACATCTGAATGCTCTAGAACAAAAAAGAGCAAATACACCAAAGAGGAGTAGATGGCAGGATATAATTAAATTCATTGCTGAAATTAATCAAGTAGAAGCAAAGAAGTATAAAGAGAATCACCAAAACAGGAGCTGGTTATTTGAGAACATCTACAAGATAGATAAACCCTTAACTAGACTAACAAGAGGGCACAGAGACAGTATTCAAATTAACAAAATCAGAATTCAAAAGGGAGATATAACAACAGAAACGGAGGAAATCCCAAAAATTACCAGACCCTACTACAAAAACTAAACAAAACTGCATGAAATGAACAATTTTCTAGATAGATTCCAGGTAAAAAGTTAAATCAGGATCAGATAAACAAACTAAACAATCCCATATCCCCTAAAGAAATGCAATCTGTCATTTAGAGTTTCCCAATCCAAAATGAAATAAAATAAATTTGTAAAAGCCCATGACCAGATGGTTTTAGTGCAGACCATAAAAGAAGTCTTAAAACCAATACTTTTCAAACTTCCTAAAACAGAAACAGAAAGAACACTACCTAATTTGTTTTATAATGTCACGGTTATGCTTATTCATAAACCACACAAAGACCCAACAAAGAAAGGGGCTTTCAGACCAATTTCCCTTATGAATATCAATGCAAAAATTCTTAATAAAATTCTAGAAAATATAATCCAAGAATATATCAAACCAATCATCCATCATGATCAAGTAGGCTTCAACCCAGGAATGTGGGAATTGTTCAATATAAGGAAATCCACCAACAAAATCAATTATAACAAACAAAATTAAAAAGGACATGATCATTTCATTAGATTTAAATAAACATTTGACAAAATTCATCATCCCTTCATGATAAATGTCTTGGAAAGATCAGGAATTCAAGAACCATTAGTAAACATAATAAAAGTAATATACAACAAACCAGTAGCAAACATCAAACTAAATGCAGAGAAACTTGAAGCAATCCCACTAAAATCAGGTAATAGATAAGGCTGCCCACTCTCTCCTTACCTTTTCAATATGGTACTTGAAGATATATACAGAGCAATTAGACAACAAAAATAAGTCAAAAGGATACCAAATGAGAAAAGAAGAAATCAAAATATCACTATTTGCAGATGATATGATAGTAAATTAAGTGACCCCAAAAATTCCACCTGAGAACTCCTACTGCTGATAAACAACTTCAGCAAAGTGGGCAGATATGAAATTCACTCTCACAAATCAGTAGCCTTCCTATACTCAAATGATAAATGGGTTCAGAAAGAAATTAGGGAAATGACATCCCTCACAATATTCAGAAATAATATAAAATACCTTGGTGTGACTCTAACAAAGCAAGTAAAAGATCTGTATGACAAGAACTTCAAGTCTCTGAAAATTGAAATTGAATAAGATCTCGGAAGATGGAAAGAACTCCCAAGCTCATGGATTAGCAGGATTAATATAGTACAAATGGCCATCTTGCCAAAAGCATTCTACAGATTCAATGCAATCACCATCAAAATTCCAACTCAATTCTTTATGGAGTTAGAAAGAGAAATTTTCAAATTCATTTGGAATATCCAAATACCCAGGAGAGTGAAAACTACTATCAACAATTAAAAGAGCTTCTGGCAGAGTCACCATCCCTGACTGCAAGCTGTACTATTGAATAATAGTGGTAAAAAGTGCATGGAATTGGTACAGATGCAGGCAAGTAGATCAATGAAATAGAATTAAACAATCAGAAATCAGCCCCCACACTTAAAGTCACTTGATCTTTGACAATGAAGCGAAAATCATCCAATAGAAAAAAGACTGCATTTTCAATAAATAGTGCTGGTTCAACTGGATATCACCCTGTAGAAGAATGGAAATTCTCCATTCTTATATAAATCTCAATTCCAGGTGGAACAAGGACATCAATATAAAATCAGATGTATTCAATCTAATAGTAGAGAAAGTGGGGAAGAACCTTGAATGCATGGGCACAGGGGAAATTTCCTGAACAGAACACCATTGGCTTGTGTTCTAAGATCAAGGATTGACAAATTGGACCTCATAAAATTGCAAAGCTTCTTGTAAGGTAAAGGACACTGCAAATAGGAAAAAATAGTAACCCATAGATTTGGAAAAGATCTTTACAAATCCTACATTTGATAGAGGGATAATATTCAATATATACAAAGAACTTGAGAAGTTAGACTCTAGAGAACCAAATAACCCTATTAAAAATGGGGTACAGAGCTAAGAAAAAAAGAATGTTCAGCAGATGAATATCAAATGGTTGAGAAGCACCTAAAGAAATGTTCAATATCCTTAGTCATTAGAGAAATGCAAATCAAATTGGACCTGAGATTCCACCTCACATCAGTCAGAATGGCTAAGATCAAAAACCCAGGTGACAGCAGATGCTGGGCAGAATTTGGAGAATGAACACTTCTCCATTGCTGGTAGAATTACAATACTACCACTCTCAAAATCTGCCTGGAGGTTCCTCAGAAAATTGTATATAATACTACCTGAAGACCCAGATATACCATTCCTTGGTATATATTTAAAATATGATCAGCATGTAATAAGGACATATGCTCAACTAGGTTCATAGGAGCCTTATTTATAATAGCCAGAAGTCAGAAACAACCCAGATGTACCACAAGAGAGGAATGGACACAGAAAAATGTGGTACATTTGCACAATGGAGTATATTCAACAATCAAAAACAATAAAATTCTCAGGCAAATATATGGAACTTGAAAATATCAAGCTAATTACTTGAGTGATATAATCCAGTCGCAAAAGAACACACATGGTATATGCTCACAAATAAGTTGATATTAGGCAAAAAGCTAGGAATACCCATGATAAAACTTACAGACCATATGAATCCCAACAAGAAGGGAGACCGAAGTGTGGATGCTTCAGTCCTTCTTAGACTGGGGAACAAAATACTCAAGAGACATAGAGGGTTGGAGGGACTTGGGTAGAAGAGAGAATGTGAGGGGAAAAGGGAGGAAGGATCAGGTATGCAATGGGGAATATACAGAGGATCAAGAAATTGAACAGAGGTGTTAGCTTTAGGGGATGAGGAACTGATGGTAGCCACAAGAAAGTTCCAGAAGCTAGGAAAACAGGAGTCTCCCAGGACCCAGCTGGCATGACATTAGCTGAAATGTCCAACAACGTGGAGGGAGAACCTGTAGAGACCATACCTTGAAGTTAGGCAAAGACCCCAGTTGAAGGTTGGGGACACACACTTATTTCCAATATTTTAGTCCTAAATTTTTCTTGTCTAAAGGAAATACAGGGACAAAAAATGAAACAGAGACTGAAGGAAAGGTCAACCAGAGACTGCCCCTCCTGGGAATCCATCCCATATGCAGACAACAAACCCAGACAATATTGTGGATGCCAAGAACTACTTGCTGACAGGAGCCTAATATAGTTGTCTCCTGAGTGGACAGAGTCTGATCAAGACAGATATGGACCTTTGCAGCCAACCATTCGTTTTAGCATGGGGACTCAAAGCAGGACTCAGGGCAAGGACTGGAGGAACTGAATGGGTTTGCATTGTCATAGGAAGAACAATAATATCAACTAACACAACCCCACAGATTTCCCAGGGACTACACCACCAACCAAAGATGACCCATAGCTCAAGCTACATTTGTAGCTGAGGACAACCTTATCTGGCATCAGTGGGAGGGGAAGCACTTTGTCCTGTGAAGACTAGAAGCTCCAGTGTAGGGGAAAGCTAGAGCAGTGAGGTAGGAGTAAATGTGTACATGGGGAGCTCCTTCATAGAGGCAGGGGGAGGGAGGATAGCATTGGGGGCTTGAGAAGGGGAAACTGGGAAAGGAGCTAAGATTTGAAATGTAAATAAACCAGGCAGTGGTGGAGCATACCTTTAATCTCATCATTTGGGAGGCAGAGGCTGGTAGATTTCTGAGTTCAGAGGCCAGCCTGGTCTTCTGAGTGAGTTCCAGGACAGCCAGGGCTACACAAAGAAACCCTGTCTTGAAAAACAAAAGAAAGAAAGAAAGAAAGAAAGAAAGAAAGAAAGAAAGAAAGAAAGAAAGAAAGAAAGAAAGAAAGAAAGAAAGAAAGAAAAGGAAGAAAGAAAGAAAAGAAAAGAAAAAGAAAAAAAGAAATGAAAGGAAATTTTCCAGTGGATTAAAAAATATTCCCAATCCCTTTATCTGCAACTGCTGATTGTAGGAATTGTTCTGAGAATGAAAATTACTCACCATACCTCTCTTCAAATATAAAGTAAGCATGAAAAAATCATGAAGTTTCTTATAATGTGGATGGTATCATATATGTAATTAGCTGTGGTTAGACGTGCATAATTTATCCTCAACTATGTTGTTGGTAGTGAATCCAACTACTGTAGAAATAGCATATACTCAAGCAATTAACTTTACATCAGTCCCCTCCCAATTCAGGCAAAAAGGCAGAAGATGAACACTCTTGAAGAACAACTTGAGTAAGGTACTGTAGATGAGAAATATCATCTGTTAGCTCTTCTTTATTTCTTTCAAATTCAGTAGTCTAAAATATACACACTATCACCTAATCAGATACTAAGTAGAGGTAAATAAAATGAATTGCTGTAAACAACCAAATGTATGATTAAAATAAGAAAACAAAAAAAGTATTAGAATCAATGGTTAAAGCTACAGCCTAGAAATATCATTTCCCAGTCTTCTTTCGTTTTCTTTTATAGTAAAGATTATGAAAAACCTAGCTATTAAATGTATTTAGTCTCCTTTCTTTAAAGTTTACCCCTTTCATTTAACATCTGACAAATAAAATCAGTTCTATTCAAACTAACTTGATAAGAAGTTAGCTACAAAATGCTTATAATAGATGTCATTAACTAAAGTTGCATCTTGATCATGTCATTTATTGTGAAAAATCTGAAAACACTCATGCATTTGGTAAACTTGTAAACATAGAATACAACATATCATCTAAACCTGTTAGAGGTAATCAAGAAAATAAATAATGAAATACAACAATGGAGAGTGATTAAATGACCCATTTGAACAGTGGTAACTCTGAAACAATATATCCTAGAGTGTGCAGAATAAAATACTTTATCTTTACTTGTCTACTTCTTTATTTACTTATTATTAATGAAGAAGTCCAGAATTTTTCAGTGTTTTCACCAAAACAATTCATTTGACCTATGTTTTCTTCTCTGTAAAATAAAAAGGAAACCAAAATTAACTATATTTTTAAAGTTCACATGACTACATAAAAATGAGACTTGATCTCATTTTTTCAATGGTGTGACAGTGTTTTCCAAGCCATACAAGGCAACGAGGAGCTTTCTAGATCATTATCTAAAATGCTCATGATTGATAGGTATTGTCCATCATTGTCTATCATTCTTCCTATGATTAAGAAATTTTTTTTCGTAAGAACTATGAAATGAAAAACAGAATATATTTGTCTCTATGACATTTGTTTTCTTCCTGTGCACCCCTGACCCTGATGGCCTCCATTGTCTGCATTCTAGGTTAATTAATATTCAAATTGAGGCTTATAAAATGGAGTAAGCATTATATCAGACAAGAAGTTAATCTGAAGGGTTGTGTGTCACTATTCTTTAACTCTAGATTAATTTCTTTGATAAATATAGTTCAAAGCAGTTTTAAAGCCTTGTCTTTGGACATCACCTTCAGCTTCAGCTAAGACTCTTACTTTTCTCCATCTAAATAAAACATGTATATACCTTTTCATGCATTCAAAGCTACATTATTTTATTTGTCTGGGTGATTAAATTCTTCTTCCTTGTCTCCATGTATTGATATTTTGTTTTCCACATAATCAATTCCACATTATCCTATGTACTATTATAGTGAATTACCTGTCAAGTTATATGCAATGGTACAATACTGACATATATATGGTCAAAACCTATAGCTATGGAGGTGATAGGCACTATGAGGTTATCTACCATTGTTATTTTACTAAATAAATATATAGTTAAACTGCATTTTGGATATTTGTACTCATAGACTAATTCAACTCTCAAACTTCATCAGAGAAACCTCTTTTTGTAGTAGGCAATCTCAAGAAAAGGATTACTAAGATAAAATGCTGCATGTAATGTCCATTAAGTATTTAGCTCTAAAAAGACATTTCTGTTAACTCCTTTGAGTATTAAGGGTGAAGCATGGGTTAACTGTGTCATGAGGGGAAAGGAAATGATATCCTTCTGGATATAGCATGGTCATTGCTGCCATGAGCATGAAGCAGTGTGTGTATCTGCATGCACAAGAGTTGCACAAAAACAAAGAAAGGAAGGAAGACAGAGAGACTAAGAAAGAAAGAAGGAAGGAAGAATATAATGAAAAGATAGGAAGGGGAAGGAAAGAATAGCAGCCTTATATAGAATAGCCAGAAGCTGGAAAGAACCCAGATGTCCCTCAACGAAGGAATGGATACAAAAAATGTGGCATATATACACAATGGAGTACTATTCAGCCATTAGAAACAATGAATTCATGAAATTCTTAGAGAAATGGATAGAGCTGGAGAATACCATACTAAGTGAGGTAACACAGTCTCAAAAGAATACCCATGGTATGGACTCACTGATAAGTGGATATTAGCCTAGACTCTTGGGATACCAAAGATACAATCCACATATCAAATGATATCTGACAAGAAGGAAGGAGTGGACACTGGTGCTGGAAAGGATCAAAACATCAGTGTAAGGGAATACCAGAACAGGGAAGTGGGAAGGGGTGGATGGGGGAACAGGGGGAGGGAAAAAGGCATGTGGGACCTTTGGGGGATGGGGAACCAGAAAAGGGGAAATGAAATGTAAATATAGAGTTTATCCAATAATTTTTTTTTTAAAAAAGAGTAAGGGTGACACTTTCAGAAGGAATGTTCAGTTGTGTGTCAGATGAGAATGGTAGGATATGTTGTGTCTTGGAGGGCTAGATACAATCACAATGCACTATACATTCTCAAGAAATTTAAAAATTCATCATGAAAATATTCAAGTATTATATAAATATCAAAAAGATATTATCCCAGTCACAGGAAGGAGGGACTCCAGTTTCTTTCCAATGTGTTTCCTGTCCTGTTTTGCATTTTCTTGTCTGTTGTCATCATTCTTATCTCTGGTACTTGAAAGCATTCTCAATTCTTTGATTCGTTCCTCAGCTTAAATATAATTTTCAGCACATGGATCACACTTCCTGAAAATCTGTCTTTGAAATGCTCTAACACTATATTTAAATCTTATAGCCTAATTCATGCCCCAGAAAAGCCCTTCTGCTAAGACAAAGATTCCTTGCTAAATCCCCTTCTAGGCAATATTTCTAACTTGATAAATCAAAGTAAGAGCAGAAATCTCTTAGTTCCTCTTAATCTTTAGTGGTTTTACATTGTGGTGTTGGTAATCCTGACTTGGAAGGGCCATGTACCATGCATGTTTCAAGTAAGTACTCCGCACGCAATGTTTCCCCCACCTTTCTTTCCCCGATTCTTTCTTATCTGTTCTATTGCCGTGGCAAAGAGATACCACAGTTAAGTCAACATAAATGGCATCACTTAATTGGGGACTCCTTTATAGTTTCAGAGTCTGCATCATTTACCATGACAAGAGTAGCAAGCTGACAGGCACATTGCTGAAGTAAAAGCTGAGGCTAACATCTAGAGGCAGAGAGAGTGAGAGAGAAAGACTGTTCCTGGGGCATGAGCTCTTGAAACCTCAAAACAACCCTCAATGATTGCTCTTCCAGCAATGCTGCACATCCTAATTCTTCCCAAAACAGTTCTAATTAGGGAACAAACATTCAACTATATAACCCTATGGAGTAGGGTTTTCTCATTTACTACACTGCTTAACCTAACAAGGACTGGACATGTTAAATGGATTTGGAGTAGCATTGCAACCAGAGATAGGAATCTCAGATTGTGCTATTGTAGACATACAGAAATTTCGTTATAGAAACTAAGATAAAATTAGCTAACAAACTGCTGATATTATAAACTTATTTAATTCACTTTAATATGTTTAGTTTTCTTATGATAAGAAGTATTAAATTAAGACTGTGTAAGAAAATTTACAAATATCAGTTTCCCCCCCACAAACTCTGAATAACTAGCATTTTTACTTAAGCCACATTGCCTCAAGGCTGAAGCAATCACTATCACCTTAGTACATATATTTCAAACATCACTGAATTATGTTTTGTTGAATTTTCACAAAACAAACAAGATAATAGGCATAAATGTTCCTATTGATAGTATTTCTTTTCACATTTCTTAATACTAGTGATAAACATATCAAAATTTTACTCATTTATATACTAAAGTGTGTTTGAAATATATCAAGACATTATGTTTTAAAATTCTCAATTTTATATCTTCAATTATTTAAAATAAAATGAGATTAAGCCATGTATTAACTTACATATCGGCATAGTGGCTTTTTAAAATAACCAAAGTATTGTTAAATTCTGTTTGTTAATATGGAGATTTATTTTAAATGTTGTTATCAGTAAAGGAAATTAGAGAATAATTTTTAGTGTAAAACTACTCAATAACGAACCCAAGTATGCTGGCTACAGTAGAATCTACTTTTAGATATTGAAATCTGAGGCCCATAAATATATAATCTCATATAACAGTTTATAGGTTAAATGGATAAAGTTACATTAGCACATGTAGAAAGGATCTAAAATAAATAGGACAAGTGCTTCTTTCAGAGAGCTGTGTTAGCAGTGGAAATACATACAAAATAAGCAATGGAGAGAGGCATGTTTTGGCAGGATGCAGACAAGCCCTGTCCAAGGAAAGGCTTTCTCGCCAATGACTCAATCTCACCAGGTTCCCTGGCATCTCTACCTCTCTTCTAGCCAGATGCCAATGAATATCTGGATCATAAGACTTTTTTGCCCTGCTACAGCAAACTTCTACACAGAAATTGGCTTCCAATAGAGACCTGCTTAAGGCAATAGATTGTGTTGGCCAAAATCCTATAAATATACATGCCCACATGATGGCTCTATTTCGTTTTGGAAAATCGTAAATTGGCCTCTGATTTTAGATTATTTTTTATTACGTATAATTTGAATGCAACCTTGAGGCATAGTATGGGCCAAAAACCTAAGTGAATGAATAAATAAGAGTGAGTGAACACTGTACAAGCATTGTCCTTAACAAAAAATGAAAATATTTTGAAACATTCACAAGGACTAGGTAGGCTACAGTGACACTTCCTAGTAATATGTTCAGTGTTTCTATGCAAACACGTCTCACTTCTACCTTTTTGTTAACATTAACATATTGTATCACTTCCTTTGAAAGCCTCCATAATTATTTTGTATTTACATAGCAAATAGAGAATTTATGTAGTCTACAAGTAGTTAATGATGGTGGATGAAAACACACTACAAATATTTTCTCTTCCAGATCATGACATTAAAGGTGCATCTTGCCATGTTAAATGTATTTAATGTCAAGCAAATAGTGAAAGAGGTCAATGGAATAGGAAAGGCAATGATAGAGAAATCCTGCATAATTAACAAGCCAAGCAGAGCAATTTAGAATTGTACAGGAGAAGGAAAGCATGAAGTCATTCAGAATACAAAACAAAGATCCTAAATCTGAAAGTAAAACAGAGAAAGCAGAATTCTGAAGACTCTTCAGTAGACCAAAAAGAACACAGCATCTAAAAAAGAAGGGAAGAAGACTTATGGGACATATGGTGAGGGGGGAACCAGGAAAGGGGAAAGCATTCAGAATGTAAACAAAAAATATAGAAAATAAAAATAAAAAAAGAAGGGAGAACCTTGTGTTCTGTAATAAGAGAACAAGACTACAAGCCTGAGTTCAGTTTTCTACTTAATTAATAGAAATTTAGAATGCATCTATCTGTATAGATTTTCATTATTGTAGAACAATAACATATGTCTTAGTATGTTTCTTTCTGATTCTTATTATACTACTAATATATTATATGGTACTCAATTGTAAAAGAAGCTGTCAAACTCTTTCCCAAAGGGATGTAGAGATAGGATAAGTTAAATATTATGAAAAAAAAAGCATTGCATTAGGTAGGTGAACTTGCACAGAAAGACTGGTCATATTACCAGGAAGTCTCACCAAAACCTAGCCCTTGTAGTAACAAATTCACAATATTTACATTGATTTCACAAAAATCTAACCAATATGGAAAGTTTCATAACACTGTGTTCACACTACTTTGCTGATAGTGTGATGCACACACTGTCAGAATATCAACACTACTAGATTGTGTTATTTGGTAAAAGAAAGTGCTGTTTCAATTTCAGTTTCTTATTAGTATCCATTAGAATACTCATTTTTACACAAGTCTTACAATCCTAATTATATGCTAAATATTTGAATTCTCATTGAAGTTTACATTGGCATTTATTTCCATAATTACTAAGAATGTTGCACACTTTTAGAAATATTTGCTTGTACATTTTTCCTTTTATTTCTTTCATATTTTGCTTCTCTATTTTTGTTCAATTTTGATGGTTTCCATGCTTTTTCTTCTACATCATAGATTGTTTCCTCAGTTTTTTCAAGAGTCAAATAGTTTCATTATGGTTTTCATTTGTGACATCCTGATTAGGGTTCTAACATTGTCTTTAGACATTTTACTAAGTTCCACCTGTCTGCTAAAAATCTTCAGTATTGTTTCATATAACATCATTTATCAGCTTAATAACTATATCAAAGTTCTCATCTAATTATGAGTCTCTGTGTTACCATCCATCTACTGAAAAAACGTTTCTCTGATGAGGGCTGAGTGATGCACTGAACTATATGTATAGCAAATTATGTTCCCTTAGCAGAATAACAATAGTGATTTTTTTCTTAGGCACATTACCTATCTTGTCTCAAGCTCTTCCCCACTTTATCAGTATCAGATATGTGTTACATCTCATGAAGTGAGTCTTAAATTAAAAATAAAAATTAAAAAGTGGTTGGCTTATTATTACAATGTACAGACAGTGAGGGTCTTTGGAGCACTTAGTTCCCCTCAAGACCCAAGAATATATGTCAGCCAGTCTCAACCTGTAGGTCCTGACCCCTTTGGATCACATATCAGATATTCTGCATATCAGAATTTTATATTATGATTCATAACACTAGTAAATTACAGTTATGAAGTGGCAATGAAATAATTGTATTGTTGTTGGTCACCACAACTCAAGAAACTAGATTGAAGGGTCACAGCATTAGGAAGGTTGGTAACAATTGATACATGCAGAAGAAAATGCAGCAGGGTGAGGGTTGACTCAGGGAAGCAGGGCCTTCCAGTCACTAGAGGACACAAACACATATGAACTCAACAGAGACTGTGGCAGTGCTCATAAAACCTAATCAGGTTCAGTGCAGATGAATTCCCAGTACTTGAAAGAGGCAAGTAGACATGGTCTTCTTCTTCTTCTTCCTCTTCTTCTTCTTCTTCTTCTTCTTCTTCTTCTTCTTCTTCTTCTTCTTCTTCTTCTTCTTCTTCTTCTTCTTCCCCTTCTTCCTCTGATTCTTATTCTTGTTCTTCCTTCTTCTTCTTCTTCTTCTTCTTCTTCTTCTTCTTCTTCTTCTTCTTCTTCTTCTTCTTCTTCTTCTTCCCCTTCTTCTTCCTCTGATTCTTATTCTTGTTCTTCCTTCTTCTTCTTCTTCTTCTTCTTCTTCTTCTTCTTCTTCTTCTTCTTCTTCTTCTTCTTCTTCTTCTTCTCCTTCTTCTTCTTCCCCTTCTTCTTCCTCTGATTCTTATTCTTGTTCTTCTTCCTTCTTCTTCTTCTTCTTCTTCTTCTTCTTCTTCTTCTTCTTCTTCTTCTTCTTCTTCTTAAACAACTGCTAAAAAGGGAAATTTTCTTTTACCCAATACAGTGTCCATATGTCTATCAACTACATATCAGGGCAGGCCCAATACTCAGGAATATTTGACCAATATAAAATTATATTTTAAAAAAATCTGTGTTTTTTGATTTTTGTTTTTTATAACAGGGGGTTCATTTGTTTTGTTGTGTTTTAAATGTTTTGTCTTGATGTTTGTTTTATTCTTTGTTTTTTTATGCTTATTTGTTTTATTTTCTTTTTATAGATATGTATGTGACTGTGTGTATGTGTCTGTGTTTGTGTGTGTGTGAGAGGGTATGTGTGTGGGTGTGTGTGTGTGTGTGTGTGTGTGTGTGTGTGTGTGTGAGAGAGAGAGAGAGAGAGAGAGAGAGAGAGAGAGAGAGAGAGAGAGAGAGAAAGAGAGAACAGAGATGAGGAAGAAGATGAAAAGGAAGGAGAAAGGAGGGAGGGATGGAGAGAGAGGGAGATAGGGAGAGAGAGAGAGAGACAGAGAGAGAAGGAGGATGAGGAGGAAGAGAAGGAGGCTGAAGAGGGAGAGGAGAAAGAGGAGGGGAAAGAGGAGGAGAAAGGGGAGGAGAAAGGAGGAGGAGAGAATGAAGGTGAATGGGGAAAGAGGCAAGGGGTTTCTGAGAGAAAATGGAATATAAAAACCCTGATCAGATATATTGAGATTCACTTTTGTCGTATATTTTTAAGTTTTCTGTTATATTTTACTCATTAAAGTAGCATGTTACATGCCTAAATTTTGCTTTTTTAATATCTCACAATCCTTTTTAAATGTCAGATAATGTCATTTTTATAATATAAATGCTAAAGTGTGGGTAAACTCTGCTAAATAATGCCGAAGTCCACCATGACCAGTCCACCATAGCCTCTGTACTCAAATCATTATGGGAGACTACATTTATTAACAGGGCTTCTCCTTCTCTTACTTTCTCTGGGGAATTTTAAACCCCCCAAATGCCTCTACCTAAGGGATATCACTTAGCTTTAATTATATTGCAGGATCAGTATTCTTTCTCTTTATAAAGCCTGTTTAGCCAGCACCTGAGATTCCTAAAATACTTTTCCATGCAAATGAAATATTTTAGGTGCCATAAGCTTCCAGGGTACCTTTGCCATTCTTGGATGTTCTTACCCTCAGTTCCCCAAAACTTTATGGCAGGTCCCAGTGAAGATGTGGTCATTCACCTTAGGTACTCACAGGATTTCTGAACCACTACCACTGTACAGCTTAAAACCTTCTCAATGCCTCTGCTCCCTTGCCCCCTGTCAGCTGGACAATCCATGAGAGTGGAGAGTGGGGAGAGACGAACTGAAGAAAATATTTATATCCTAAAATATACTCTTTTGATTTGTTTGAATGCATGTTTATGTTATTAGTACAAGGGAGGAGGTCAGTAGGCACTCTCTGAATTTCAGCTGAGGTTGGGTTTCATTATACAATAGTTTTGGTGTTTTTGAATCTTTCCATTTGGTACCTATTATTTCCTTGTATATGTAGAATATGAGGGTTTAGATAGATTTATTAATATCTCTACAATTCTCTCAAGGACCCTTTTTCTACATGTCTTGCTAAAGAAAGAAAAATCTTCTTGTACCTGTCCTGAAGCAAAAGAGTACATTTTCTTCTTGACCATTTCAAAGTTTTTCATTTCTTTTTCTTTGTTAGGAAGATTCTGTATGCCTGTGATACAGTAGTTTCACAAGATCATGTTGCTCACAGTGTTGATGTAAGTCTCCATTATAACAGGGTAGGTAGGATCTTGAATCTACACAGGTCTTTGTACTCAAAGCACAGATGAGCTTTCCTTGCCCTCTGAAGCAGTAGCAGAACCCTTTGTTCTTGCATATTAGTCATCAGCTATTAAACATGGTGTATGTATGCAAGTTTTCTGATCTACTCTAATGGTTACTCAAGTTCATTCATGTAAATTTTTTTTAGATCCAGCAGCTTAAAATTTTCTTATTTTTACTTACAATATTTTATTAAATGATCACTAAATAATGTGTTTGAAATAATTTGAGAGAAATTTCTAGTATCTGTGTTTCCACAGCATGTAAATTATCCTCAATTTTTAAAATGGTGTACTCATTAAAGTACTTGTTCCCTCAAAAAGCTTATGGAGTGTAATTTTATAAACAATTAGTGCAATGAAGAGGTTCCAAATCAGCCAACAAAGCAATGTTTTCAAACACAAGTCTAATGAAAAAATCTCCAATAATTTCATTGACAAAAATTCCGGAAGAATCAGAGCTTGCATCGTACAGTGAGGTTAATCTTATAGTGCCAATAAATAAGTGAAATTCTAGGTTGATAAGAGATTATCATAAAGGGAAAGGACACCAGAGTAGGTGCCAGTTGGCAAGTGGTATGAGATTTGGCAGTCTGTTTTTGATGCCACAGATTGAATCAACTTCAACAGAGAACTATCGTCTCTTCCACAGAGGTGTTCTCTGTACAATAAGGTAGAGGAGAACTCAGTTCAGTGAACCTTAAGGAGAGGTTAGGGAAAAGACTGATGGACCTAAAGGGGATTACAATCCCATAGGAAGAACAACATCAACCAACCAGACCTCTCAGAGCTCCTAGGGACTAAGCCAACAACCAAGCATTATACATGGCTCCAGCTGCATATGTAGCCGTAGGTATCAATGGAAGGAGAGGTTCTTAGTCCTATAAAGGCTTGATATATGCCCCAGGGTTGGGGAATTGAGGTCAGTTGGGGAGGTAAGAGTGGGTGGGTGGGTGGGTGGGTGGAGGACCACCCTTATAGAAGCAGGGGGAAAGGGCATGGGATAGGGGGTTTCCAGGAGGCTTGTGTCTACAAATACTGCAATATCCATTTTTCAAATTTCATTGACATGTACAGTGATTCTTTTAAATGTGCCTGTATTACTCTGAAAGTAGCTTTGTTTTAAATATATTTCATTACTAATAACATTTATGTGTAAAAGACAACTTCTTTCCCATCTGCAGCATCCTTCTGTATCTCAGCTGGGAACAAAGACATACAATGCAATCTTCCACTCTGAAATGCTGACTTAGATTGGGTCGCATATTCCTTTTTTATTTTACTTTAATGACATATTTTATCACATTTTATACATTTTTTTTAACAGAGCTGAGGACCGAACCCAGGGCCTTGCGCTTGCTAGGCAAGCGCTCTACCACTGAGATAAATCCCTAACCCCCATTTTATACATTTTTATACATTTATTGACTCATTGTGACAGAGAAATAATTTATACATAATTTCCATTTTATGTAGTTTAGTCAAACTTAAGTGTATATGCAATAATAAACTAAAGAAAACAAATGACAATTACACCTTAGATTAACCATAAAATGGAAGAGATATTCAATTATAGTAAACATCAGTACTATGCCATACTAATCAATTACATAAAAGGTATGGACATGAAAGTACAGCAGTCGAAAAGGAATAATTTAATATGTTGAAAGAATATTAAATTAATTCCCAAGTCTCTATCTTGAATGCCCCATAGGATTGTTAATTAAATTAGGAAATATAAAGAAATAATAAGTTGCCTGTATGTGAAGGTCAAAGGAGATGTCCAATGATTTATTTTTATTCTGAGTATGAGAAGCTGGAATGGAATTCCAGGTTTCAGAGGCCCAGTAAAGAGAGAAGTTAGTCAGGCATCCCTGAGAATCTAAAATGTTCTAGATTAGAAGCAAGAATGGTGGAGCATTGGGTGGCAGTTAAACAATCATGCCTTGTTGAGAGTTGTTTAAAATAAGATCTTTTTACTGTGCCTGAAACACATTTTTTATTGTGAGTAGGGTGCATTAGAAGCAAATTTGGACATCACATATAAAAATATTTTATTAAGTCAGGAATGGTGGATCAGGCCTTTACTTGAGCACTCTGGCGGGGGAGGCAGAAACAGGACGATTTCTGTGAGCAAGCCTACTTTACAAAGCAAGTTCCAGTATAGTCAGGGCCCTACAGAGAAACCCTGTCTCAAAAAAAAAAACTAAACAAACAAATAAACAATAAAGAATGCTATTTTGTACCGTAAAGAATTTGTAAAATTTGTATCATTTGTTTCAAACAGTGTTATTTGAAAAAGGTTGAACTTTCAATGTCTATCACTGTTTCAATAAACACTGTATGGTTCTTTATCAATGTGAAAAAAATCATAATACAAGAGTGCAGACTAAGATGGAATGTTTAGTTCAAAATAACCAAATATCACATGAAATACTTAATGCTTACTTTGAATTGTCCCCCTTTTTCTTTATGATTGCATAGGTCCTGTCTGTTATTTCACTCTGCAGTAGTCGGCAGTGCTCAGAATCTAACTGCTTTGTATCTAAACTAGTTCTTTACAATTGCTTCTTTATTCTTAGAAGGAAGAACTGCTTAGGGCTTCCAACAGAGCCTGGTATGTCATGCATATGTCTATTATACTTTATGTATATTTAAAGAAAATCTTACAATTCTATCTCTGTAATGGCAACCCTTTTAATTGTGTATGCATTAAAAGTAAAGATTAAATTTGGAATTTTATAATTTAGCATAAAGTATAGCTGTGTTCCATCTTCCTTAATAAGATGATAATGAATACACTTGGCACTGAAACTGCTGTGCAAATGCTAAATAGAGACCTCCTGCTGTTCAACAAAAAGACTCTCTAGAGAAGCAGTTCTTTTTGTAAACAAGCAAACTAACCAACAAACAAACAAACTATAGCATTAGCAGACTCTGAAAGGTATGATGCCTGATATGTGCACAGTGCTGACCACAATATGTCCTGAGTAGAGGAAACCAAGTTAGATCTATGACTGGCATATTACTGCAAATTCACAAAGATCCAAGGTCCATGTGACTTAAGAAGCAAGCTCAAAAACTATGAAGAATTTTCTTCCTTTCATAATATTTCCAAAAACATTAAGATAGCAGGTAAAAAAGTATTTATTCACCAGATCATATAAGTTAATTGAGCTGACATTATGAAAGGCAAATGTCTTACTGGGAATGATGATTTGAATTCTCCTACTTTTTATCAGAACATACCATTATATATATATATATATATATATATATATATACATTCAAAATATGCTTTAAAACATTCAGAATTATTTTTCCTAGACAAAACTGAAAACTCAATGAAAACCTCATATAAAAACCTCAATTCAATGCAATCCACACTAAAATTCCAAGTCAATTCTTCATAGAGTTAGAAAGAGCAATTCTCAAATTCATTTGGAATAACAAAAAACCCAGGATAGTGAAAACTAGTCTCAACAATAAAAGAACATCTAGGGGAATCAGCATCCCTGACCTCAAGCCGTACTTGATAGTGATAAAAAGTGCACAGTATTTGTACAGTGACAGGCAGTTAGATAAGCAGAATAATATTGAAGACTCAGAAATGAACCTACACACCAATGGTCACTTGAACCTTAATAAAGGAGCTAAAATCATCCAGTAAGAAAACGACAGCCTTTTCAATAAATGATGCTGGTTCAACAGGCAGTCAACATGTAGAAGAATGCAAATCTATTCAATCTTATCCCCCTGTGCAAAGCTCAAGGACAAGTGGACCAAGGACCTCTACATAAAACCAGATACACTGAATCTAATATAAGAGAAAGTGGGGGAGAGCCTTGAACACATTGGCACAGGGGAAAAGTTCCTAAACAGAGCACCAATGGTTTATGCTCAAAGATCAATAATTGACAAATGGAACCTCATAAAATTGCAAAGCCTCTGTAACGCAAAGGACTCTGTTATTAGGACAAAATGGCAACCAAAAGATAGGGAAAGGATTGCTACCAATCCTATTTCCAATAGAGAGATACTAGCCAATATACAAAGAACTCAAGAAATTAGACTCTTGATAACTAAATAACCATATTTAAAAATGTAGAACAGTGCTAAACAGAGAATTCTCAACTGAAGAAACTCGAATATCCAAGAAGCACCTATAGAAATGTTCAACATCCTTAGTCGTCAGGGAAATACAAATCAAAATGACCCAGAGATTCCACCTCACAACAGTCAGAATGGCTAAGATATAAATATCAGGTTACAGCATATGCAGGCCAGGATGTAGAGAAATAGGAACACTTCTTCATTGCTGGTGGGATTGCAAGCTGGTACAACCATTCTCCAAATTGGTCTGGTGGTTCCTAAGAAAATTGTACATAGTATTATCTGAGGACCCAGCTATACCACTGCTGGGCATATACCCATAAGATACTACAACATGAAATTAGGGCACATGCTCCACTATGTTCATAGCAGCCATATTTATAATAGCCAGAACCTGGAAACAACCCAGATGTCCCTCAACAGAGGAATAGATACAGAAAATGTGGTATAATTACACAGTGAAATACTACTCACCATTTAAAAAGAATGACTTCATTAAATTCACAGGCAAATGGATAGATCCAGCAAATATCATCTTGAATGAGGTAACTCAGTCACAAAAGAACACACATGGTATGTACGCACTGATAAATGGGTATTAGGCAAAGAACATTGAATACGAACAATACAACTCACAGACCACATGAAGCTCAAGAGGAAGGGTAGACCAAAGTTTGGATGTTTCAGTACTATTTAGAAGGGGGAACAAAATAATCAAGAGAATTAGAGGGTGGGAGGGATTTGGGAGGAAGAGAAGAGGGGGAGGGGAAAAAGAGTGGAAGAATTAGGTATGGAAGGAGATGTACAGAGGGTCAGGAAATTGAACAGATTTGTGTAACAATGGGGGATGGGGAACTGGGGTAGCAACCAAAAAGTCCCAGATGCCAGGAAAGCAAGAGCCTCTCAGGAATCCACAGGGATAACATTAGCTGAAATACCCCACAAAGGGAAATGAGAACCTGTCGAGACCATATCCAGATGTTAGGTATGGCTCCCTGGTTGAGAGATAGGGCCACCCACCCATCTCCAAAACTTTGACCCAGATTTGTTCCTGTCTAAAGTAAATAAAGGGACAAAAAGTGGAATAGAGACTGAAGGAAAGGCCATCCAGAGACTACCCACCTGGGGATCCATCCTACATGCAGACACCAAACCCAGGCAGTTTTGTGAATGCCAGGAAGTGCTTGCTGAGAGGAGCCTGATATAGCTGTCTCCTGAGAGGCTCTGCAAGATCCTGACCAATACCAATGCAGATGCTGGCAGCCAGCCATTGGACTGAACATAGAGACCCCAGTGGAAGAGTAAGGGTAAGGGGTGAAGGAGCTAAAAGGGCCTTATGTGGCATCAGTAGGAGGGGAGGCCCTTGGTCCTGTGAAGGATTGATGCCCTAGTGTAGAGGAATGCTAGGGTGGTCGGGCAGGACTGAGTAGTTGGGTGGGGGAGCATGACCATAGAAAGAGGGTAAGGGGGGATGTGATAAGTGGTATGCAAAGAGGAAAATGGAAAGAGGTTAACATTTGAAATGTAAATAAAATAATAAAAAAAACCACTTAATTTGAAATACCATTCTTTATCAATGAAAGGTTTCTGTAGCAACCACTCTGGAGTAATTTTGACCATTTTGATCAAAGTTACAATCAATATTTAATAATGAATTATTATTTTCTTTAAACATGTCAATTATTAATTTATCAAGTGATTAAATAAGCCAATGTCATAGCAAACATATCCAAGAATCTATAATGAGCCGTTGTGTGGTACACATGAGGCTTCCTATATTAGAAAGCTAAAGTTGTTTCAGTGTTCCATGGATTTTTGTGCTCCTGGCGGGGGGGGGAGGAGAATAGAATTACCCAGCGGTCCATCAAACACTGACAGGAGCTCCATTTTCACAGTGTCCTGAAAGGTGGGTTACTGAAAGATCATATTAACAAGCTGGGATTTGAGCATGATGATGCCATATGTAATGCCACCACTCAGGAAGCTGAGAATGGAGGATCCACAAACCCCAGGCTCGCCTGTGTCACAGTAGAGTTAGTCTCTGATAAAGAAAAAGACCCCATATGGAAAACTAAATGAACAAACACAGCAGTAATAAAGCAACAAAACCTCAGTAACAGAAAAGGAAAGAAAAAAAGAGGAAGAATTAATACACCAAATGTACTGAGAGATTCATAACAAACTGCTGAACTGGTAACTATTTTTATTAAGATAGTTGTTAAATTTGAATCAATAGATAATGAATCTGTCCAATACCTAAGTGATGGTGTCTTATAGAAAAACATATCATTAAGAAATTAAAAAGAAGTCAGGACACAAGTTTTTTTTTTCTCTTAAATCTAGTTTCCACATCACAGGCATACCTGTAGTGCATTTCCACATGCTCCTTATGAGCTGTCTCATTGAGTTAATTGGTTAAGGACTAATTACCCCAAATTCAAAGCTTTTTTCACATTGTGATTAGTGACTATATAACACTCCCACCACAGTCACACAAAAGAATTACTGCTTTAAAAGTTCCTTCTCACGGATTAGTATACATTTTGAAGTAGGATTCTGTAAATTTTTACTTTTCTGCTCTTTCATCCTAAGTTTGAGGAAAACAGACTCTTTGATGCAAGTTTTCCTATTAGCATGGCTGTCACTGTGCTTTGTGTAAAATCAACTAAAAGAGTGGGAAATTCAAAGACTACATTTTTTTCACCAGCTGCTCATGTCTGACTAGGGAGATTGCAATTAGAACACATTCCACACTAGCTGGTCCCACAAGAATGCAGGATGATAAAGAAAATTGTGGACTACAAAGGGTCCAACATCTGCATAATTTTGGCAAGTTCATAAACAATAGAGCTGCAGTTTTTGTTTGTGAATACAGAAAAAAAAAACGAGGATCCTATCAGATGAGCTGAACTGCTGAGTTCTGAAAAGTAGCAACACTTGTCCTGTGTTCACATCGGAACGCTGCATGAAGTTTATGCCTATTCCTAGAGTTTTCGTCATTTTCTAATTAAACCATGAACACTATGTGCCCTTTTTATTTTTATCAAAATGACACATAATGTAAAAGCATATTGTCTAAAATTTCTCAAAGTCTAATTAAAATGCTTCAGCAGAACTTTATTAATATTTTATATCCTGACTCTAGTAAAGTTTCCTAGTACACTAAAATATCAAACAAGGATAAACATAATTACTAATCTGTAATTATTAAATATTTTACCATGAAACAGTTCACTCTAGTATAGAGCACAAGATACTTTGGATTAAAATATTCGTCTACTATATGTGTATTGAAATTATTACAGCTAGTTTTCCTTCATGCATTACATATAAAAAAAGCCTCCACATGTATTAAGAAGTGATGCAGCAACAAGAATAAAATAGTGTATCTCTAGTACAGTAGATCCCCTTGTATGGCCCTCATTCTTTGTCCCACCCTGTACTCACATAATTTTCTGTTGTGACTTTCAGGATTTCTGACACCCACCTTCTTCCATAACCCCAAACTACTGTAAATCTGGATTAGCATTGCACCTTGCTTTTCCCTGCTGAATATGAACATACAGTGTGTTAGCAAATGCAAAGTAGGAAAGAGCCTTGGGAATTTGTTGTGCCTTTACCTTTATTATTTTTCCTCTTCAAAACAATTTGCTTCAGCTAGTCTCTGAGGAAACAAAGAAAATGAAAGCAGGGGCAACTGAGGGCATCATTCATAAACACCTAGTATCCTGAGTAACACCAGGCAAGGTCAACAAAGCTGCCTAGCTGACATACTCCTGACTAGGGAAGCATGGATAAGAACAGAAAGGTCAGCAGAGACAACCACAATTCAACTGAATTTTGTAAACTCCTGAGCCAAATAAAAATGTACTTTGTTATACCATTGATACAGCTCAACTCCCCGATACTGAATATTATTGTGACAATAATATGCTGACCCAGTGCACCCAGAGGGAAACTACAAAGAATTTTTACTTATTTCCAAATGGCATGTGATTTTAAGTGGAGAGGAAAAAGTGTGTGTACCTGACAATGGTGAGTTAACTTTTCACTAAACGTGCAATTCTCTTCAGTGAACTTTTTGAATGTGTGATTTTTTTCACAATGAAGAATTTTAAGAAACAAGGCATGATTCATGAGCACTCATGATGAGACGTTAATCCAGTTGAGTTATGAACTTGTCATTTATTAGTTCTAGGAATAGCATGAGGGAATTTCCAAGTAAAATTGGCTTTAGAAACTGAATTACACAAGGAAGACCTGTATTCTCTTAATAGGTCACATAAGCAGGTCACAGGACTGAAGACATGAGTAAAATTTAAAAAGGAAAAAAACAACCAAATTATTCTTTTCTTTAGATCTGGTCACTATTCTCCCATCCACAGACATAAGTATTTAGTTACTGCTTTTTTTTTTTTTTTTTAGTTTGAAACTTTAACTAACAAGAACCCAATACTCTCAAGACTTATCAGATCATTAAAATTAGAATGAACTATATGGTAGTTCCCATGGTTCTCTGTCCCATGATGCTATATTGTAGGGATTTTAACAGTGACAAGTACATGAGTTGGTTTCTAGAATCCATGCCTTCTTGTCTATATATGAATTTACCAAACAATCCTCTCATAGATCTAGGATAATATAGTACACAAAGCTCTTCATTGCAACAACATTTTGGACACATCTTCTATTGTGTGTGTGTATCCCCATTAGTTTTGGCAGACAGTGACTAGAATCATCCAGGATTACTTCAAGTGAAATTCAGGTAAGAGAATACTAAAGAAAATAGGTACCAGTCAAGTTATTAAAGATTACAAAAATAAGTGAAAGAGATTAAACTCAAATCTGGCAAAACAAAAGGTGGAACGGTTTTTAAAGTGTTGCAATAAACTATCAGAGAGAACCTGAGGGCATTAGTCTGAAGCTAGTCAATGCTACTTCATTGCCAATGGACAGTAATTGCCTAATGTGTTCCTATAGAAAAACAGGGGTCTTTATGATTCAATCAAAATAAAACACTCTCAAAGTTAACAATAAAGACATACATAAGTATGTAAAACTTGCAAAAGTCTATGAGAAGGTTTGCTTCTGAAAGGAACAGAGAAAGAATCTTCAATATTGAGTATTCTAACCCAAATCCTGTAAGAAAACTGAGTTCATGAACTAACAAGAAGAAACACACTAGAGACTTTGTAAGGCCAAGGGATGCCTTGGTTATTATGGGATGAAAATAATAGGAAGGCAGGATCTAAAGTATCATATACAGTAATCTTATTATTATCTTTAAAGATGGTTATATTATTCTATTTATTTCTTCTTGTCCCTTATAATTGACTGCATTCTTTGCATTGAATGGCTTCTCAGGTCATTCGATATTTGTGCAAAATAAAAATACCATCAACACATTTTTATGTGTCAAAGAAATTACACTGTATTGGCTCTTCCCTAACCTTTGATCCTTGCTATGTTCTATAAAAGCACTAAAACATTTGAATTAGAGAAAATGGAACCATTGCTCCTGGGAGAAATATAAGAATATGAGCCTGTATTCACAACAATTTTGTCAGCCTATCCATACAAACTCTTGTTTATGGGCATGAGTTTAAAGTTGTCCTACTGAATAAATAATGTTGATTCAATAACATAGAAGTGATGGTACATAGTACTTCACAATTTCTTTTATTATTTATGTTAGAAAAACTAAAAATTACCTCATAAAACATTGTCTGGAAAAGAACTCTGATATAGCTGCAAACAAATTAAATATTGGCAATTTTATACAATAATCTAGAAATTGAGGTAAAATAATATCTCTGTTTTCTATGATAATAAGATACATATTTGTAATTTTTGCTTTAATAATCAGGTATATTGGTTTTAGTATAGAAAATTATAGATATATAATTCAATCAAATTACTATAAAACTAATTTGGCAATAAATATCCATGCAGTACACATTCTCAGCCTCATATATTTTAAAATATTTTTATTTATTTTTTGAATTTTTACATATGTTATGGTGGTTAACTTTTATCAATTTGATACAAATTAGAGTTACAGGAAAAGGAGAATAGAAACTGAGTATTGTTTCCAGAATATAGGCCTATGAACACATCTACAGAGAAACTTCTTGATTATCATTTGATACGGAAGGACCCAGTATAACCCAGGAACAGGCTTGAATAAAAAAGCAAATGTGAAGAATCCAGTGGGGGCCATATATGCATTGTCTGTTTTGACTATATGCCTCCAGGTACCTGTTTTTACCTTCCTTTTATGATAGACTGTCACAAGTTTAAGATGAAATAAATTCTTTCCTCTTCAAGTTTTTTTCTGGTCATGGAGTTTATTATAGCAACAGAAGAAAAATTATGATATATCTATACACTACATCTTGACCATATCTACCCTTAGTGTTTTCTTCCAACACTCCCTATTACCTTTCTCTCATCATATCTTCTTGCAAGTTCACATCTTCCTTCTGTAATTTATTGTACAAAGTATCACCACCCAAGATTTCAAACTATAACTCAAAGCTAGAGTAATAAAACAAGCATGTTGTTGGCATAAAAACAGACACATTGATCAATGGAATAGAATTGAGGACTCAAGTTTATACTCCTAAAGCAATCTTATTTTGGCAAAGTGCCCAACAATGGTTGTTGAAGAAAATACAGTATTTTCAACAAATGGTGCTAGTTAAAGCATATTGTTATTTGTGGAAGAATTAAACTACAACATTATATCTTAGCCCACATAAAACATGACTCCAAATGCATAAAGGACCTCAATACATTTCTTTTAAATAGTATGGTTATGAATAGTTATAAATAAGTTTTATTTTAGATTTTTATTATCATCAAACTTGTATAAATACATACCATCAAACTTTTTTTTCTAAATCTAGTTAATATATTCCTCCCTTCAAGACTATGTACAACTACTAGCAAGTTTTGTTAATGAAGATGTGCCATTGACAAAAAACATACTGTTGTTTAAATACGTGGCACATCAGGCGAGACACAAATTAAATTATGTTTAACGCCGGGCGGTGGTGGCGCACGCCTTTAATCCCAGCACTTGGGAGGCAGAGGCAGGCGGATTTCTGAGTTCGAGGCCAGCCTGGTCTACCGAGTGAGTTCCAGGACAGCCAGAGCTACACAGAGAAACCCTGTCTTGAAAAATCAAAAAAAAATTATGTTTATTTCTCTTTTAGGTTATAATTGCTGCATGCCATCTGGTATAGTAGGCATATACCTGTAGTCCTAGCTCTCTAATGTTCACAGAAGGCAATTTCTGTAGCTTTAAAGTTTTAGACCAGCATAGGTTACATCATAAATCGTAGGTCAGTTAAGGCTACATAAGTAAAAGAAGGAAAACATGAGAAGGGAAGAAAGGCTGGAGGAAAGAAAAAAGAAATAAAATAAAGAGTAAAGATGACTTCAATAAAAGTATTTCCTGAAACCTATAAAAAAAATAAACCCAGGTAATGCTCTATTTTCCCCTCGTATTGAGGAAACCAAACATCTATCACCCAACATTATCCAGAATAGATGTGGTATTTCTCCTGAAATAGAGGCAAACTACCTTATCCAAAGAACATAAATGTAGAATAGTTGATTTGGCTCACTATGTCAGAAAATGCGTTCCATCACAGCTAGGAAGTCATGCTAGATATTGGATCTACATATGTAGTGAAGGGGCTTGTAGAATAGCTGTTCACATCTTAGTATATCTGTGAGCAAGTGGCACAGAACTAGAAGTAGAACCAGGATATAACCCTGAAAGCTTGACACAGGAGCCTGTGTTCACTACCAAGGTACAGTCTAGGAAATGTTTCACAATTTCTCCAACCAGTTCAAGGAACTGGAGCTCAAATAGTTAATTACATGCATTTGGGGTGATATTTCATATCAACGATATAAACATCAAGTGATATTTCTGGTAGCAATGATATAATGAGATAGCAAAAGGATAAATATTTTCATGCCTTCAAGATTTATTATACAGAATACAAAGTAATAGATACATTTAAAAAATCAATCAGCAGTGACTACAAACATATATCCTTAAGCATAACATGTATTCAGCACTTCAATTAACACATCAAAAAAGAACAGAAGCTTGTCCAAGCTGTGACCTGCAAACTTGTTCTTAGAAAAATAATTGCAAAATATAATTTATAATGGATCTGACATGAAAACAAGCCCCTTTAATGTTATTCAAGCAGACAAGAATGCAAGATAATCAAGTTTGACTTTGATAGTCTATACATATGGTAGAGAAAAATGGACAAACTTAAGACTTGATGAACTTTAGGATCTTTAAATAACCATCACAGAAAACACATGAAATTTCAATAAAATGATCTAAAAATACGGAAACTATGAGGAATATTTAACAATAGCAAACAGATTTACAAATCTACTGTTATAAATTGGTTGAAAAGATGCTAACATCTATCTGGGACTGGGTCAGAGCCAACACTAGAAATCACCTCACACACGCAGAGACAGCTTGAACCCCAAGGAGGTTCTCCAAACTAGGCTCACAGGAGGAACAGGATCCAGTCAGAGAGCAAGGACAGTTAACACCTGAGATAACCAAATGGAGAGAGGCAAGCACAAGAAAATATGAAACAAAAGGCAATGCAATTTGGCACCATCAGAACCCAGTTCTCCCATGAGAGAAAGACCAGGATACAATAACACTCCCTCCTGAAAAGCCAGAATCCAAAATAAAATTCAAATTAATGAAGATGATAAAGATTCTCAAGAAAGAAAGAAATAACTCCCTTAAAGAAATAAAAGGGAAAATGCTGTCCTTTTTCCATTGAATGGTTTTAGCTTCTTTGTCAAAGCTCAAGTAACCATAGGTGTGTGGATTCATTTTGGGGTCTGCAATTCTATTCCATCAATCTTCCTGCCTATATCTGTACCTGTACAGTGCAACTTGAGGTCTGAAATGGTGATTCCCACTGAAGTTATTTTATTGTTGAGAATAGTTTTTTGCTATGCTGTGTTTTTTGTTATTCAAAATAAATTTGCAATTTGCTCTTTCTAGATCTATGAAGAATTGAGTAGGAATTTTTATAGGATTGCATTAAATATGTAGATTGATTTCAGCAAGATGGCAATTTTTACTATATTAATCCTGCCAATATATGAACTTGGGCGATATTTCTATCTTCTGAGATTTTTGATCTCTTTGTTGATAGACTTGAAGTTCTTGTCATATAGATCTTTCAAATTTGCTTGGTTAGAGTCTCAACAATGTATTTGATATTGTTTATGACTATTGTCAAGGGTGTCATTTTCCTAATTTCTTTCTCAGGCAGCTTATCCTTTGAGTAGAGAAAGTCTACTGATTTGTTTCAGTTAATTTTATATCTAGCCACTTTGCTGAAGTTGTTTATTTGGTTTAAGAGTTCTCTGGTAGAATTTTTTAGGTCACTTAGGTATACTATCATATCAACTGCAAATAGTGATAGTTTGACTTCTTTCTTTCCAAACTGTGTCTCTTTGACATCCTTTTGTTGTCTAATTTCTCTGGCTAGGACTTCAAGTCTGTATTGAATAGGTAGAAAGAGAGTGGGAAGCCTTATCTAGTCCATGATTTCAGTGGAATTGCTTCAAGTTTCTCTCCATTTAGTTTGGTGTTGGCTACATATTTTCTGTGTAATGTTTTTACTATATTTAGGTATGGAGCTTTCATTCCTGACTTTTTCAATACTTTTACCATGAAGAGGTGTTGGATTTTGTCAAATGCTTTCTCAGCATTTGATGAGATGGTCATGTAGTTTTTTTCCTTTGAGTTTGTTTATATAGTGGATTATGTTGATGGATTTCCTTATATTTAACCATCCCTACATTACTGGAATAAAGTCTACTTGGTCATGATGGATGTTTGTTTTGATGTGGTCTTGGATTCAGTTTGCTAGAATTTTATTGATTACTTTTGTAATGATAATCATAAGGGAAATTGGTCTGAAGTTCTCTTTCTTTGTTGGCTCTTTGTATGGTTTAGGTATAAGCCAGATTGTGGCTTCATAGATTACATTTGGGTATTATTCTCCCTGTTTCTATTTTGTGGAATAGTTTGAAGAGAATTGGTATTAGGTCTTCTTTGAAAGTCTGATAGAATTCTGCACTAAAACCACCTTGTTCTGGGCATTTTTTGGTTGGGAGGCATTCAATGAATACTGCTAATTCTTTAGGGGTTCATTAAGTAAAACCCCAGTATATTACATAATGTGTATCTTTAAAAGTTTCTAGTATTACCAGAATTGTGTTAAAAAAACAATGGGAACATAAAAAAGCATGCTACCCAAATTCCATTGGTTGATTCACAATATATATATATATATATATATATATATATATATATATATATATATATATAAAGATATCAAATTTATTTTCCCATATTTCATGTTATTTTAACACAACTTTCTTTCCTTATAGTGATTTTATACTGTATTTATGACAAAATGTTATAAACAGTTAATATTAGCATTTGTCTAATTTATTTATTAATTATTTTATGTTGTCCTTTGGTTGCTTCTAGGCCCTTTGAGACTCATCTGTACCTCTATACTGTCTCTTCCTATACCTGAATCTAATCACCTTCTTCCTAATCCCTTCTCTCTCCCACCCAGGAACAACCTCTATCTCCCATGATTATTTCATTCCCACTTCTAAATGGGATTTAAGTATTCACATTTTAGTCTTCCTTCTAGTTAAACTTCATATGGTCGGTGATCTGTATTGTGGGTATTCTGAGTTTGGGGCTAATATTCCCTTATCAGTGAGTATATACCATCTATGCCCTCTTGAGTCTGGGTTAACCTGTCCCCCTCAGAGACTCCAAGGATGAAAATTTTCTTCTATAATTTTGTTGATATTTATTGGCCCTTTAACTTAGGAATCTTTGCTCTCTTCTATACCTGTTATTCTTAAGTTGGTCTTCTCACTGTTTCCTGGATTTCCTGGATGTTTTGAGTTAGAAGCTTTTGGCATTTTTAATTTTCTTTGACTGTTGTATCAATGTTTTCTATAGTATATCCTGCATGTAAGGTTCTCTCTTTTATCTCTTGTATTCTTTGGTGATGCTTGCGTCTATGACTCCTGATCTCTTTCTTAGGTTTCTATCTCCAGGGTTGTCTCCCTTTGTGATTTCTTTATTGTTTCTATTTCCACTTTTAGATCCTGGATGGTTTTGCTTAATTTCTTCACCTGTTCATTTGTGTTTTTCTCTAATTCTTTAAGGGAGTTTTGTGTTTCCCTTTTAGGGATTCAACCTTTTTACTTGTGTTCTTCTGTATTTCTTTAAAGGAATTATTTATGTCCTTATGTAGCAGAGGATGGCCTTGTGAGACATCAGTGAGAGGAGAGGCCCTTGGTCCTGTGAAGGCTGGATACCCCAGTGTAGGGGAACTCCAGGACAGGGAAGTGGGACTTGGACAGTTGTTGAGCAGGGGGGAGCAGGGATGGGATAGGGGTGTTGGGGAGGGCAAAGAGGAAAGGGGATAACATTTAAAATTTAAATAAAGAAAATATCTAATAAAAGTAAATAAATAAAGTACTCAATCATCATCATGAGATGTGATTTTAAGTCCAAATCTTGCTTTTCCAGTGTGTTGGGGTATCTAGGACTTGCTGTGGTGGGAGAACTGGGTTCTCATGATGCCAAGTAGCCTTGGTTTCTGTTGCTTATATTCTTGCTCTGGCCTTTCACCATTCAGTTACCTCTAGTGTTACTTGCTCTTGCTGTCTCTAACTGGAGCTTGTCTTTTCTGTGGGCCTGTGAGCCTGTCATTTTAGGTTTTTCAGCACTCCTAGGGAAACCAGCTTTCTCCTGGAAGGATTTGAGTGTGAAAGACTGTGGTATAGCTTTAGCTCAAGGGAGCAGAAAGATCCTGTCCCCTGCTGCTCCTCTGTTCCTATGCCTTGTGTGCTCCTGCTGGTTCCCTCTTATGACAGTAATTGGAGCAAAAGTGGTGATCTCACCTTTGGGCTTAGGAATGAGAACACTCCTGGGAGACCAGATCTCTCCTGGCAGGATTTGGGAGTGGTGGGCTATGGTACAGCCTTAGCTCTGGGGCACAGATGGAGACTGGAAGACAGTAAAATTCTTTGAACCCTGTATACTCTAATAAATATGAGCATATTACACTGAAAAACAGAAAGAAGATTTGCCTGATTATTCTTTATAAGTGAACATTCATCCAATTAACTTAAGTCTTTCATAATTCTAAATAGGTAAGATGAATGGCAGTAAACAGGTTGACAAAAGCAGGCCGAACCTGCTACTACCTCAAGTCTCTTCTCTTTTCCAAAATGCATAAAAGTTTTCTGGAATTGCTTATCTAAATGAAAAAGAAGAGGGGGAAGGGGAAGAAAAAGATCACCCAGAACAAATGTGAAGCCTTTAGTATTTCAGACCTATGCAACTTTAAGTTTCCTTTGACTATCTAAATTGGTAGCAGAGTCAATTCACTGTACAAGTCAGTAGTGATAGAGGTCCAAAATGTATAATGTTTTCCCAAGTGTGGATCATGGGCCAATTAATATGTCCCAGAGGTGACTGCTTAACAGCAGCCTTACTGATTATACACATAGGTCTATAGTTACCTCAAATATACTTTTCTACTTATGCAGGAAACCTAGAGGCAGCATATCTGTTTAGGAAGAACAAATACAAGATTTTGGAAAGGAAAAAAAGGTGAACCACTCATTTGTCCCAAACATGTAAATAAATAAATGCTAGTTTGCTTATCTTACAGACACAGAGCTTATTTATTCATAATTTCTCTGATCTAAAAAAAATGAAAATGTTCTACTGGAGCTGAACATTTTTCTGCCTATAGTGTAAAATTTCAACTTTCACAGGTGTTAATGAAAGAGATGTAACTGTATGGAAAAGACAACATGCACTGAATTATTTATTAAGTAAAATAACAAAGCAGCCCAAAGAAACCAGGCTCCTCAGAAGAGGTGATGAAGTATGGAATGTTTTCTTCATGACTTCTGATCAGCACCTTGATTAATAGACCTGAGAGCTCAGTGAAGTTAACCAGCTCCCTTCCCAGAATACATATATAAATTTGTAGTTACTTTGAATGACTGATTTGTTCTTCTTTATATAAATAGCTTTTGCTTTGTTATATGGAAAATTTTCTTTGGAGACAAGCATCCATAGCAAATTAAAACAGATATATGGTGTGCGTCATCAGGAAGGAAGAAAAACATGCACTGCTATAATTGTCAGCTTTATATTATCCACAACCTTATGAATACTTAAAGTAACATTTTTCAACTCATTCTTATTTAATAAGGTAAAGTGTCATAAATGAAGATGCAGATTTGAGATCCCCCAGGAATGCAGATCCCTGCATATGGCACGTCATTACCAGGCTTGTTATGGTGCTGTTTTAGAGCTTTGAGTTTCACATCACAGTTGGTACCAAAACATATTTTATTGTTAGTGCCTTCTCTTTGCCAAATAAATATAAAAGATGATTTTAGTGGATTTTGTGGTTTTGAAGCAATTTTAACACTTAATCTTAATTTTAGTTTTTGCATATTTAGTTATTTCAACTCCAATTTTTATGAAAACATGTTAAGGAGTCAATTTCAATACCTAGAAGTACATTGTTAAAATTATTTTAATGCTTTAGTCATTGAATGTCAAGTTGGATTATACAATAATTTTTCAAATTTTTATTTACAATAAATAATTTTGTATTATAAAATTCAAATTATATTAAAATCTTTATTTCAGAATTTATATTACTTCTTGTTAAACATAAGTAATAATATATGATAACTGCATATATTGATTCACAATTTCAGGCATCTTCCAATTTATGACAATCATAATTTCTGTTTTGTCAAATATTATGATGTATATATTGAATCATTATTTTAAGAAAAATAGTTTTTATAAATTATTTGTCATTATATATATGTACATGATGTATATTTATAGATATAGCTATATATAAACTGTTCATACACAAAATCCAAATAATATGTAATCTTCCTTCCAATGCATTTTTTACGTGTGGAGTCACTGCAAAATAAGTAACCCTCATTTCTCCTAAAATCATTTGATTCGTTCCCACTAAAAGAAACACAATAAGGAAAGGGATCTTACAATTTTTGGATAAGAATATGAAAGAGAAAACTTTATTTTGGAGAATTTTCTGCACTTAACTTCAGGTTTGATGTAAAATGAAATAAAATAATTATAGTAGGCTGCACATTGTGTATTTATGTTTTATGTGCTAAGAGGGAAGGAAAAAATGGCACAAAAGTATCACAATGTCCTGAGATGGAGGCACGTCCAGTATTCCAAATATAGAAACTCTGAGTGTATATTTCAATTCAAGAACACAGTGAAAGCATTAAAATCAAATTTGTGAGAAACAAGCTTTGTAAAAATTTGAGAGTATTTGTGAACAATTTCAGATAATTAACTTATACATTCAAGTCTTCAGCAGAATCATATTAAACATTTCAGAGACTGAACAGCTGATTATTCTATAGGTAATCAGCGAATGGGATTTATTTTAAACACCTTAACACAAACATATGTGGTATAACAATATTCATGAACTCTTACAGAGAGGAGGATACAATTATAGACTCTAACTCATTAAAGCAATATAAGAATTATTTTCTCCATCGAGGTGTAATAGTACACATTGGAAGTTCTAGCATTCCCAGTACTGAGGCAGGAGTATTGTAAGCTAAAAGTAAGAATGAGTGGCAAGTAGCAAGATCTTCTTTCAAAAGAACAAAAATTATTTTCTCTAGTAGATAAGGTATCTTAGAAAAGTCAACATTCCCTGCCTTCTCAGTACATTCTTAAGTTATAAATTTTTTATTTATCTTCTCTCACAATCATCCTCAGAGAAAACTAACAGTTGTTGGGAAAATGTGAGCCAAATTGCACAAAAAGAATGAGAAAATCTACCTTAACTCATCAAGAATTTTATTTAAGAAGTCATTTACATTCTAAAGAGAAACACACACACACACATGCACACACACATACCTACTATGAAAGAGAGGCAGAGAGAGGGAGACAGAGAGAAACAGGGTAAGAGACAGAGAGAGAGACAGGGTGAGAGACAGAGAGAAAGGGAGCAATACAGAGAGAGAGAGACAGAGACAGGGAGAAAGACACAGAGAGAGAACATATGCCATTGTCAGTGGAAGATTGCCATTTTCTGGGTAAAGTTCAAATGATTTGAGTGTGTTCTATCAATAATTCTACTACTGTGGTGATTTGAATGAGTAGGTCCCTCAAACATATTCTCACTTGTCTGAATATGTGCTGTTCAGTTATTGGTGCTGCTTTAGATTTAAGAGGTCTAGCTTTGCTCTAGGAAGTTTATTTCTGGGGGCAGCTTGATTCCACATATTCCCAGTGAACTCTTTCAGTTTTCTTATTGTGCTTAAAGATGTGACATCTCAGCTTACTTTTCTTTTTTTTTAATTTAATTTTTATTTTCTATATTCTATGTTTACATTCCAAAGGCTTTCCCCTTTCCCAGTTCCCCCCACCATATGTCGCATAATTCCTCTCCCCCCCCCAGCTATTCCCCAATCATTCCCCACACACACACACGATTTCTCTGTTCTGGGTCTACAATACTGGATCCAATCTTTACAGGCCCAGGGTCCTCTCCTTTCTTCTACTTGGGAGTCATTTGACTTGCTAATTGTGCCTTGAGTATTTAGGGCTTCTGGGCCCATTAATATCCACTTATCAGTGATTGCATTTCATGTGTATTCTTTTGTGATTGGGTTAGTTCACTTAGGATGATATTTTCCAGATCTAACAATTTACCTACAAATTGCATGAGTTCATTATTTTTAATTGCTGAGTACTACTCCATTGTATAAATATACCACATTTTCTGTATCCATTCCTCTTTTGAGGGATATCTGGGCTCTTTCAAATTTCTGGCTATAATAAACAAGGCTGCTATAAACATAGTGGAGCATGTGTCTTTATTGTATGCAGGGGAATCCTCTGGGTATATGCCCAGGAGTGGTATGCCAGGGTCCTCTGTAGGTGACATGCCCAATTTTCTGAGGAACCGCCACACTGATTTCCAGAGAGGTTTTAACATTTTGCAATCCCACCAACAGTGGAGGAGTGTTCCTCTTTTTCCACATCCTCGCCAGCACTTGTTGTCTCTTGAGTTTTTAATCTTACCCATTCTGAATGGTGTGAGGTGGAATCTCAGGGTTGTTTTGATTTGCATTTCCCTGATGACTAATGATGTTGAACATCTCTTAAGGTGTTTCTCAGCCATCCGAATTTCTTCTGGTGAAAATTCCTTGTTTAACTCTGTACCCCATTTTATGATAAGGTTATTTGGTTCTTTGGGGTCTAACTTCTTGAGTTCTTTGTATATACTGGATATTAGCCCTCTGTCGGATGTGGGGTTGGTGAAGATCATTTCCTACTTTGTTGGTTGCCATTTTGTCCTTCTGACATGTCCTTTGCCTTACAGAAACTTTGTAATTTTATGAGGTCCCATTTGTCAATTCTTTTTTTTTAATTTTAATTTTCTATATTCTATGTTTACATTCCAAAGGCTTTCCCCTTTTCCCAGTTACCCCGCACCATATATATCATAATTCCTCTCCCCCCTGATATTCCCCACTCATTTCCGCCCCCCCACGATTTCTCTGTTCTGGGTCTACAATGCTGAATCCAATCGTTACAGGCCCAGGGTCCTCTCCTTTCTTCTTCTTGGGAGTAATTTGACTTGCTAATTGTGCCTTGAGTATTTAGGGCTTCTGGGCCCATTAATATCCACTTATCAGTGATTGCATCTCATGTGTATTCTTTTGTGATTGGGTTAGCTCACTTAGGATGATATTTTCCAGATCTAACCATTTACCTACAAATTGCATGAGTTCATTATTTTTAATTGCTGAGTACTACTCCATTGTATAAATATACCACATTTTCTGTATCCATTCCTCTTTTGAGGGATATCTGGACTCCTTCCAATTTCTGGCTATTATAAACAAGGCTGCTATAAACATAGTGGAGCATGTGTCTTTATTGTATGCAGGGGAATCCTCTGGGTATATGCCCAGGAGTGGTATGCCAGGGTCCTGTGGAGGTGACATGCCCAATTTTCTGAGGAACCGCCACACTGATTTCCAGAGAGGTTTTAACATTTTGCAATCCCACCAACAGTGGAGGAGTGTTCCTCTTTCTCCACATCCTCACCAGCACCTGTTGTCTCTTGAGTTTTTAATCTTGGCCATTCTGACTGGTGTGAGATGGAATCTCAGGGTTGTTTTGATTTGAATTTCCCTGATGACTAATAATGTTGAACATCTCTTAAGGTGTTTCTCTGCCATCCGCATTTCTTCTTGATCTTAGAGCATAAGCTATTGGTGTTCTGTTCAGGAACTTTCCCCCTGTGCCCATGTCCTCCAGAGTCTTCCCAAGTTTCTTTTCTAATACTTTCAGTGTGTCTGGTTTTATGTGGAGGTCCTTGATCCACTTGGAGTTGATCTTAGTACAAGGAGATAAGAGTGGGTCAATTTGCATTCTTCTGAATGTTGACCTCCAGTTGAACCAGCACCATTTGTTGAAAAGGCTATCTTTTTTCCACTGGATGGTTGTGGCTCCTTTATCAAAGATCAAGTGACCATAAGTCTGTGGGTTTATTTCTGGGTCTTCAATCCTATTCCATTGATCTACCTGCCTGTTGCTGTACCAATACCATGCAGTTTTTAACACAGTTGCTCTGTAGTACGGCTTGAGGTCAGGGATATTGATTCCCCCAGAAGTCCTTTTATTTTTGAGAATAGTTTTAGCTAAATCAGCATCAAGTAGATCAGCTAAACAGTCCCATAACCCCTAAAGAAATAGAAGGGGTTATAGAAAGCCTCCCAACCAAAAAAAGTACGGGACCAGATTGTTTTAGTGCAGAATTCTACCAGACCTTCAAAGAAGACTTAACACCAATACTCTTCAAACTATTCCACAAAATAGAGACAGAAGGGACACTGCTCAACTCATTCTTCAAAACCACAATTACACTGATACCTAAACCACAAAAAGATCCAACAAAGAAAGAGAACTACAGGCCAATTTCTCTTATGTATATTGATGCCAAAATACTAAATAAAATTCTTGCCAACCGAATCCAAGAGCATATCAAAATGATCATTCACCATGATCAAGTAGGCTTCATTCCAGGGATGCAGGGATGGTTTAATATATGAAAATCCATCAATGTAATCCACTACATAAACAAACTAAAAGAAAAAAACCACATGGTCATCTCATTAGATGCTGAAAAATCATTTGACAAAATTCAGTATCCTTTCATGCTAAAAGTCTTGGAAAGAGCAGGAATTCAAGGCCCATACCTAAACATAGTAAGAGCAATCTACAGCAAACCAGTAGCCAACATCAAAATAAATGGAGAGAAACATGAAACAATCCCACTAAAATCAGGGACTAGACAAGGCTGACCTCTCTCTCCATATCTTTTCAATATAGTACTTGAAGTTCTAGCGAGAGCAATTTGACAACATAAGGAAGTCACAGGGATACAAATTGGAAAGGAAGAAGTCAAAGTATCATTATTTGCAGACGATATGATAGTCTACTTAAGCGACCCAAAAAACTCCACCAGAGAACTACAACTGATAAACAACTTCAGCAATGTGGCTGGTTATAAAATTAACTCAAGCAAATCAGTAGCTGTCTTGTACTCAAAGGACAGGCAGGCTGAGAAAGAAGTTAGTGAAATAACACCCTTCACAATAGCCACAAACAACATAAAGTACGTTGGTGTAACTCTAACCAAACAAGCGAAAGATCTGTATGACAGGAACTTCAAGTCCTTGAAGAAAAATCAAAGAATACCTCAGAAGATGGAAAAATATTTCTTGCTCCTGGATTGGCAGGATCAATATAGTAAAAATGGCCATCTTGCCAAAAGCAATATACAGGTTCAATGCAATCCCCATCAAAATCCCAAATCAATTCTTCATAGATCTAGAAAGAGCAATTCTCAAATTCATCTGGAGCAACAAAAAACTCAGCTTGCTTTTCTAGCCAGAGTTGCACCCAACTCTCCGCTACAATCATCAATTCTACTCCTTTAGAACTGTAAGCCCTAATATACTCTTTTGTTTATAATTTCTTTGGTGGTGGAATTTTATCACAACAATTGAAAAATTATTTATACAACCATGAACTTGAAATTTATAAGAGGTGGTTATGAGTTAAGCCATATTTTAAAAACAGACACTATGACTTTTACTGTAACATATTCATAAAATTGGGATAAGAATTGTGTTGTTGCTCTACAAGGCTGTATTTCCTAACAAAATTTCCAGTGTCCCACTGAATCAAACATATTACATGGGCCATGTATTTTACAAGTCTATAAATCTACAAGTCTGAAAATCTAAGTAAGGAATTGAATGCAGAAAAAATATCATCTGTGTAGGCTTTCATAATGTATAAATTATCTTTTGATCTATTTCTCATAATTCTGGGGATTGAAAAGACCAAAGTCAGGGCAGTGATTAGTGTTGATGAGCACAAGCCAATGCTTCCATGATGACACTTTGAATGCATATGCACAGAAGAAGGGTGTCCCATATTCTCTCATCCAATGCTTCCATGATGATGTTTTTTATGCAGTATCCACAGAAGGATATATAGTCTCCAATATTGCCAGCACTTGGGAGGCAGAGGCAGGCGGATTTCTGAGTTTGAGGCCAGCCTGGTCTACAGAGTGAGTTCCAGGACAGCCAGGACTACACAGAGAAACCCTGTCTCGAAAAACAAAGAAACAAAAACAAAAAAAGATTCTCCAATATTCTCTCATCCCTGTCTTAAGGGATTAATGCCATTCATGAAGGGGCAGATTCCTCATGACCTCAACACTTCTTCAATGAACCACTTCTTTTCTTTTAAAGAAAACGTTGTTTATTTACTTTGCATCTTGGTGGCAACTTCCTCGTCATGCTTGCCCCCTCATCCCTCCCTCTCCCCTCCACTTCCCCACCATCCACCTTCCTACCCTTACTCTCATAAAAGGGAGGCCTATAGATACTAATCAACCATGGCCTATCAAGTTGCAGTAAGATTAGGAGCATCTGTTTCTATCGAGGCTAGACAAGAGGAATGGGATACAAAGGCAAGCAATGTGTTCAGAGATAGCTCCTGCTCCCACGTTAGGAGTCCCACATGAAGAAACAGCTGCACTATTCCACATGCACATAGAGACTAGGTCCATCCCATACATGCTCTATGGTTAGCAGTTCAGTCTCTTTGAGACCCTATGGGCCCAGGTTAGTTGATTCTGTGGGTTTTCTTATGGTGTCCATAACCCTTTTCCTCCTTCAACCCTTCCTCCACCTCCTACACAATGTTTAACTTTGGGTCTCTACATCAGTTTCCATCAGTTTCTGGGTGAAGACTCTCTGATGGCATCTATGCTAGGCTCCTGTCTATAAGTAGAGCAAAAATATCATCAATAGTGTCAGGGGTGGGCTTCCTGTAATGGTCTCTGGTTGTGTAAGTTATTGGTTGGCACTTCCCTCAAATTCTGTTTCATCTTTTGCCTCTGTACAATTTGTAAATAGGAGAAATTGTAGATCTAAAATTATGTGACTGAGTTGGTGTCCAAATCCCTCCATTAGAAGCCTTGCCTGGTTAAAAGAAAATGGTCAGTTCAGGCTCTATCTCCCTGTTACTTGAAGTCTTAGCTAGCATCACCTGCATAAATTCCATTTGAGTTTCCATTTTCCTAAGTTTCTAGCTCATCCCAGAGATGCCTCTCCAAATCCAGTTGTTTCCTCTACCAATGCTCTTTTCCTCAGTCCTCCCACCACCTCATTCCTCCTGTCCCCATTCCCACGTTCCCCTCTCAGATAACTAATCTGTTTCTACTTCTCAGTGAGATTCAAGTGTTACCCCCTTGGGCCTTCCTTGATAAATAGTATTTTTAGGTCTATGGTTTGTAGTACCGTTGTCCTTAACTTGTGACTAATATCCACTTATAATTGATTATATACAATGATTATCTTTCTGGGTCTGAGGTACCACACTCAGGATAATATTTTCTAGTTCCACCCATTTGCCTGTAAATTTCATTCTATCATTGCTTTTTGTTCTCTTTTCCTTTTTTATTTACTTTACATCCAAATATCAGCTCCCACTTTTCTCTAGATACTTCCCAGTACAGAACCTACCCTATTCCTCCCTCCCTATCTTCTTTGAGAAAGGAGAGCCCTCCTCTAGGTAACATCCTATGATAGCCCCTTACAGCTAGCCCCTCCCAAATCACATCATGTCTCCACAGGACTAGGTACATCTTCTCCTATGGAGAACAGTCAAGGCAGTCCATTTAAGGGAACAGGATCTACAGACAACAGATTGAGGGATAGCCCCTGCTCCTGTTGTTGGGTACTGAACTGCTCATTTGTTCAGAGGGACTAGGTCCAGCTCATGCTAACTAGCCCTTTGGTTGATGACTCAGTCACAGGGATCTCCAAAGCATCCAGTTTAGTTGACTCTTGTTCTTCCTGTAGAGTTCTCTTCAGGTCTTTCAATCCTTCTCCCAACTCTTCCATAAGACTCACAGAATGCTATTTAATGTTTGGCTGTGGCTCTTTGCATCTTATTTCCATTGGATGGAGGTTGGGGCCTCTCAGAGGATAATTACGCTGTGCTCCTGTCTTTAAGCAAAGCAGAATATCATTAATAGTGCCAAGTATTGGTTCTTGCCCATGAAATGTGTCTCAATTTGGGAAAGTCATTGATTGGGAATCCATCTCTGCTCCATTGTTCTCCCTGAATATCATCTATGCAGAACATATATTGGTTGAAGGTTTTGTTGGTGGGTTGCTGTTCTTATCCTTCCACAGGAAGTCCTGCCTGGTTACTGGAAGTAGCCACTTCCAGATCAATATATCTCACTTCAAGGTGTCTCAGCTAGAGTAACCTCTATAGATACCCTTGGGTCTCCCCAATACCAGGTCTCTGGCATGTCCCAGAGATTACCCCACCTACCCACTTCTGATTTCTCTTCCAACTCCCCTGTTCTCCATACATCTGAATCCCTTTGCTACCCCTCTACCCTTCCATATCCTCTCCTACCCAGTTATCTCCCATTGACCTCCAATATCTCTTTTGTTTTCCCTTCTTGAAAAAAATCTCCTCCTTGGGACCTCCTGGTTACATGGCTTCTTTGGGTGCTGATTATGGCATAGTTATCCTCTTTTTTATGGCTAATATAGCTAACAATTCAACTATAAGAGAGTACACCCCATACCATGCATGCCATTTCAGTCTGGGTTACCTCACTCAGGATGGTATTTTCTAGTTGTGTCCATTTGATACCTTATTTGTGATACCTTTGTTTTGATTGACTGTGTAGTACTTCATTTTGTAAATGAACCACATTTCCTTTATCCATTCCTCTGGTGAGGGATATCTAAGTTGTTTCCAATTTCTGGATATTACAAATAAAGCTTCTATAAACATAGTTGAACATGAGTTTTTGTAGGATGGTGTAGTGTCTTTGGGTATATGCCCTGGAGTAGTATAGCTGTGTCTTGAGGTAAAACTATTTCCAATTTTCTGAGAAAAAACTAAATTGGTTTTTTATAGTGATTGTACAAGTTTGCATTGCCACCAGAAATGGAGGAATGTTTCCCTTGCTCTACATCCTTGCCAGCATGTACTGTCCTTTGAGTTTTTTTATCTTAGCTATTCTGAAGTGTTTCAAGTGGAACATCAGAATTTTGATTTGTATTTCCCTGAAGATTAAGTACGTAAACATTTCTTTGGGTGCTTTTCAGACTTTCATGATTCCTATGTTGAGAATTCTCTGTTTGGTTTAATATTTCATTTTTAATTGGATTATTTGGATTGTTAGTATCTAACATCTTGAAATCATTATGTATATTTGATATTAGTTCTCTGTTAGATATAAAGTTGGTGAGGATCTTTCCCCAATCTGTAGGCTGTCTTTTTGTCCTAAAATGGTACCCTTTAACTTTCAGAAGTTTTTTAGTTTCATGAGGTCCCATGTATTAACTGTTGGCCTCAGTACCTGAACCATTGGTGTTCTGTTCAGGAAGTTGTCACCCGTACTAATGATTCAAAGTTATTCTCCTCTTTCTGCTCTATTAAATTTAGCATATTTAGTAGGTTTTATGCTTATATCTTTGATCCATTTGGACTTTAATTTGCAGGGTGATATGCATCTATTTGCATTCTTCTACATGCAGACATCCACTTAGAGCAGCACCATTTGTTGAAGATGCTCCCCTTTTTCTATTGTATGGTTTTAGGTTTTTGTTGTTTGTTTGTTTGTTTTTGTTGTTTTCTGTCAGAAATCAAATAGCCATAGGAGCATGGATATACTGCTGGGTTTTCAGTTTGATTCCACTGATCAGCCTGTCTGTTTCTATACCAATACCATGCAGGTTTTTTTATTACTATTGCTCTGGAGTACAGCTTTTAATATATTGAACTATACCTGTATCACTGTGATAAACCCAACTTGATCATGTTGAGTATTATCTTTGATGTGTTCTTGGATTCAGTGTGTGGAGTATTTAAAGGAGTATTTTGCATCAATGTTCATAAGAGAAATTGCTCCCTTTTTTGTAGAATCTTTGTGTAGTTTAGGTATCAGGATGACTGTGGTCTTAATGAGTTTGGCAATGTTTCTTCAGTTCTTATTTTGTGGAATAGTTTAATGAATATTGGCACTAGTTCTTCTTTGAAAGTCTGGTAGAATTCTGCATTAAAACTAAGGCCCACGGCATTTTTTTTTGGTTTGAAGACTTTCAATGACTATTCAGATACTTTACCTAATCTTGATTTAACTTTAATAACTGATTTCTGTCTAGAAAAACCTTCTGTTTTATTTAGATTTTCTAACTTTGTATAGGACAGGCTTTGGAAATTACACCTAATGATTCCTTGAACTTTCTCAGTGTCTGTTGTTATGTCTCCCTTTTCATTTCTGATTTTATTGTTTTTATTGTTGTTGTTGATGTGTTTTTATTGTTGCTTGTTTAGGGGAGAGGACTATCTCACTGCCTTTTATTTAGTTTGGCTAAGGGTATGTTTAGCTCACTGATTTTCTCCAAGAACCAGCTCTTGGTTTTGTTGATTCTTTGTATTGTTCTCTTTGCTTTAAATTGATTGATTTTAGGCATGAGTTTGATTATTTCCTTCCATCTGCTTCTCGTGGGTATGTTTGCTTATTTTTCTAGATCTTTCAGGTGTACTTTTAGTTCATTAGTATGAGAACACTCTGATATTTTTAATAAGGACACTTAATGCCATGAACTTTCTTCTTAGCACTGCATTCATTGTGTCCCATAAGTTTAGGATTGTGGTGTCTTCCTTTTCATTGAATTATAGAAAGTTTTTAATTTCTATTTATTTCTTCCCTGACCCAGTGATCTTTGAATATAGAGTTGTTCAGTTTCCATGGGTATGCATGCTTTCTTTTGTTTCTGTTGTTGTTGAATTCCAGCTTTAATCTATGGTAATCTGATAAGATCCATAGGTTTAATACTTACTGTATCTGTTGAGGTTTGCTTTGTGACAGGTTATATGATCTATTGTGGAGAATGTTCTGTGACGTGCTAAGAAAAAAGATATATTCTTTTGTGTTTGGGTGTAAAGTTTTATAGCTTTATTAGATCCATTTGAATCATTACCTCTGTTAGTTATTATTTCTCTGTTTGTTTACTCTCTCTTTGATATTTGTAAGAATGGGACAATGAGGTCTTCAACTATTGTGTAGGGTTAGATGTGTGATTTAAAGCTTAATTATGTTTTGTTTATGAATGTGGGTGCCTTGAATTTGGGACATAGATGTTCTGAATTGAGACACCCTCTTGGTGGAGTTTTCCTTTGATGAGTATGACGTGTCTTTTCCCATTCTTTTTTTTTTTACTTTTTTCTTGAAAGTCTTTTATTAGATATTAGAATGGTTACTAGAGTCTGTTTCTTATATTTGTTTGCTTGGAAACCTTTTTGCAGCCCTTTATTCTGAGTTAATGTCTATTTTTGTTGTTGATATCTGTTTGTTTATACAGCAGAGTGATGGATTCTGTTTAATCATTCACTCTGTTAGCCCATGAAATTTCAGTGAGAATTTGAGCTAATCGATTTTGAGAAATATTAATGAAAATCAACTTTTAACTTCTGTTATTTTGATGTTGATGGTAGTAGTGTGGTTGTGTGTACATGTGCTTATTTGTCTATGCATGTGTTTCTCTTCTTTAATTTTAATCATGTAAAAATTTCTATTTCTTGGGTAAATTTCTTGAGTATAGTTAGCATCACTGGGTTACAGTTTTCCTTCTAGTAACCTGTACTAGCCTGGGTTAACGGAAAGGTATTGGTTAAATTTGGTTTTCTAATGGAATATCGTTATTTCTCCTTCTATGGTGATTAAAAGTTTTGTTGGGTATATTAGTCTGGACTGACATTTGTGGTCTCTTGTGGTCTGCAAGACATCTGCCCAGGCCCATCTATATTTTGGAGACTCAGTTTAAAAAGCTGAGTTAATTCTGTCAGGTCTGTATTCATATATTAAATGCAGCTTTTAATATTCTTTTTTTTTGTTCTATACAATTAGTGTTTTGATTATTATGTGGTAGAAGGATTTTGTTTTCTCATCAAATGTTGGTGTTTTGTAAGAATCTTGTACATTTATAGGCCTCTTTCTTTGGGTTATGCAAATTTTGTTCTATGGTTTTTGTTGAAGGTGTTTTTGAGGCTTTTGAGCTAGAAATCTTCTGTCTTCTTCCTTTCTTCTTTTCTTCCTTCCTTCCTTCCTTCCTTCCTTTCTTCCTTTCTTTGTTTTTCTTTCTTTTGTTGTTCTCCTTCCCCCTCCTCCTCCTCTTCCTCTTCCTCCTCATCCTTCTCCTCCTCCATCTTTGTCTTCTTTCTTTCTTTCCTTCCTTCTTTCTTTCTTTCCTTCCTTCTTTCTTTCTTTCCTTCCTTCCTTCCTTCTTTCTTTCTTTCTTTCTTTCTTCTGCTTCTTTCTTCTTCTTCTTCTTCTTCTTCTTCTTCTTCTTCTTCTTCTTCTTCTTCTTCTTCTTCTTCTCCTGCTTCTTCTTCTGCTTCTTTTTCTATTATTCTTAGGCTTGGTCTTTTCAGAGTATTCCAAATTTCCTGAATGTTTTGTATCATGAATTTTATAGGTTTGGCATTTTCTTTGACTGGTATATTCATTTCTTCTACCATATCTTCTCATCCTGAGATTCTTCCATCCCCTGTATTCTGTTGGTGATGGTTAATTATGTAGTTCCTGTTCTCTTTTCTAGGTTTTCCATCTCCAGGATTGTCTTAGCTTGTTTTTCTTTATTGCTTCCCTTTCCAGTACTTGGACAGTTTTATTCATGTCCTTCACTTGCTTAATTAATTCTTCTGTATTTATATTTATTTGCTTTTTACCTTAATATCTCTATCTGCTTGAATGTATTTTCCTGTATTTCTTTAAGCGGTTCATTAATTTCCTCTTTAAAGACCTCTATTATCTTTATAAGCTTGATTTCATGATCATCTTTTTTATGCTTTACTTTCAATAGGAAATCCAAAGTTATCTGGGCCATTTGCCATTGGTTTTATCGACTGGGTTCTTAAGCTGTCCTTTAGGCATGTAATATTCCCAGGTGTTGGCTGGATGATGGTGATAGGAGCAGGGCATCTCACAAAGTTGGAAGGGGAGCCATGTGCCAGACAGTGGTGGTCAGGTTACCAAACTCTTCTATGTCTCAGACAGTCCTTACTAGCAAGGGATTGGTGGGGCAATGTTCCAAAATGTTAGTTCTTAGTGTCTCCACAGGCCTCCACAAGGATGCAGGATGCTCTTGGAGTCCTGCAAAGCCCCTGGGACAAATGTACAAGCTCAGAGCTAGATAATGGAATTCAGGGAACAGCAAGCAATTCACTTCTGTTGGCTGTGTCTCAGGCAGACCTGACTTGGATAGGCTTGATAGAGCAAATTTCCAAGCTGATTAATTTTCTGGGCCCCTGGAGGCTTCCAAGGGAAAGCAGGATGTTCCTGGGTTTCCACAAGACTTCTTTCTACCTAAGACTGAGCCCAGAGCCAGAAAATGGAATTCAGGAGATTGCTCACAACTCACTTCTGCTCAGGAACCTTTCTTAATACTGCTTTGATGACAGTGAAATTTCCATATGGATTTTGAAGAGAGTGCTAATATTTAAACACTTGAAGAAAAAAATATCAGCCAATAAATGGGAAGAAACATATTCAGGAGATTAAGAATTAACCTAAGAGAGTGGTGCAATAAATTTGAGCTTTTACTTTTCTTTAATGTAGATAAGGGTAGTCACCAGATTATAAGAGAAAAAAGGAAAAGATCTGGAGGTCAATTATTTCACATGAGAGGAACAACACCTTATATACATACCCATGATGGCTATATGATTATTTTGATATCTGTGTATATATCATGTCAAATAAGAGGGAATTTTGTAACTATAATAGTAAGACATTAAAATAGGAGTCCTTTAATATATCTGGATTATCAGTCTAATCACATGATCTCCCAATGTCATAAAGCTTCCTTCTGCTGAGACACTAGAAGGAAGAGACAGGGACAAAAAAGAAAACAGACCTCCAATTTGATGTGTAAAAAGATTCAGCAACAATTCCCATAGAAGAAGAAAAAGAACATTATGAGACAAATAACTAATTTGTCTCAAAACCTAATAACATCAACAAACCTTCTTCACACGACACATTTGCAGCAGCATGCTTTCATCCTGAGGATCTGCAGGAGCTATCCCAGACTGATTCCATTTATAACCACAATTTGAGAATATACAGCCCTGAGCAGAGAATTCACTGAGCTTCATTGTGCCAGGACTTGTGAAATATGAACTAGTATTCCATAAATAGTTGTGCTGCTTTTAGCCACTATGTTCTCAGTTAATATTTTACTATCAGAGGTTCCAAAGAGATACAGGACATTGAGACAGCAAACTTACCACAAAAGTAGCTAATGTCTATCTTCTACTCAAAGGTCTACTGAAAAGTAATTCTGTGAAACAAAACATTATAGTAAGCTAAAATAATAAACTTTTTAAATACTTGATTTATTTTATTTAATTTAACAAAAATGCTATGTGAACATCATATAACAAAGAATGTGTAGTATTTTCACATATATTTGGCAATTATTTCCTTTGAACTTACTATAGCAACTAACATAGTTATCTCAGTTTCACTTTTATGCAAGTTAATAGTAATTTTAAATTATATCAGACTACACTTTGTTCATTTTTAAATTTTGACTTTTGATTTTCTCCAATTATTTGACCATCTTCTCACATCTGAATCTTTTCTAATTTACTGTGTTATTTCTTTTTATTTATTCATTATTGTATATATTACCTTCACTATAAGAAATTTATGAACATAGTAAAATGTTACTAGCCATTTATAAGGGTAAAATATTACAGTTATTACACTTAGTATAGAGCAATATTCTGAAATATCTAGACAGATATATTGGGTGCTTTAGTTTTACATAATTGCATGGTAAAATACATTTTCATATACAGTTTAGATTAGATTGGATTAGATTCAGTAGATTAGAGTGTTCAAAAGTCCTTGATTACCATAAGCTGTATGTTACCCACCTTGACATAAAAGTGAGTGTTCTTTCTTGCCTAACACTTTGACTGTACATATTTGTGGATATGTTTAAAGGAATTATTGAATGCATCACAAAAAGAGTGGCAACATAAAACTATTCAAGTTATAGTGAAGCAATATCTCACGTGGAAAGAGAAAGGAAGTGATAAAATGAATTAGTGAAACAAAGCAGAGATCAATAGCATGTGATGTTCCTGTCAATGTCAACTAATATCAGGTATTCAAAGACAAATCAACAGTCTAATATTCACAATTATGCATGCTTGTATATATAAGCAAAACAAGGCAGAGAGAAATGTTTAAATGTCAAATTAAACAATAATAATGTCAAATTAGACAATAGAAAACAATAAACCTTACAGCACTGCTTCAAAAACAGATGTTAAAGACACAATTTATAGATTTTCAAGTATTTCTTTAATTTTATTTCATATATGTGTTCATTTCACAAAATATATTTACAAAAAAATCAAGATTTATATTTTACATCTTTTCTACTATAGGTTTGTCAACTTATTTTTCAATAAATCAGTCACATATTAGTGACATAATTCTTTTACTGTGACCAATAGAACTGCTTGCACAAAGGAGCCCAGTAGGACTGTCTTCTGAAAGACTCTGCAAACACTAAAACAGATGCAGAAACTCACAGCCAACCAATGGAATGAGTGGACCCCAATGGAAGAGATAGGGCAGGACTGAAGGAGCTGAAGAGGATTGCAACCTCATAGGAAGAACAAAAATATAAACTAACAGGACCCCTCAGAGCTTCCAAAGACTATAAAACAAGTTAAAGAGTATACCTGGGTGGGTCCATAGCTCCCACTACATATATAGCAGAGGATTGCCTTCTCTGACATCAGTGGGAAGGGTGGTGCTTGGTCCTGGATAGAACTAAAGAAACACTACTAATTCTAACCTAATTCATATAATATATATAGGGACTCTTAATCTTGTTCTTACATTTAAAATAATCTTCAGTATTTATATGGTGTGTGTCCCAATACAACCTTTACAGATATGATACCTCTTAAACACCAAAGTAAAATTTATAATTGACAAAATTTATCAGGTTGATTTATTTTACATCCCCAATAAAGTTATTCAATTGGGAATTTTATGTTTTTATTAATATCAAACACATCTTTGAAGTTATTTCATGTTAAAAATAATTTTAATAGTACAAACTCATAATCTAGCTATATACAAGAATTAGAGATAAGAAAATAGCTTAGAAGTTTATAAATACACTGGATGCTCTTCTAGAGAACACAAATTGATACCGAGAACCCATTTGTAACTCTAATTCGAAGGAAGCCAAAGCCTTGTTCTGGCCTCTGCAGACACCAGACATGCTAGAAGTGCATGGATATACACAAAGGCAAAGCAATGATACACATAAAAAATTAAGGAATTAGTAAGTTCTTACTAATTACTTAATAATATTCATTAGTATTTTTTCTCACAAGAGCCTTGACTGATATATATTCATTTTAAATAATTCTATATTTATTTGTACTAAAAACAGATAAGATATAATTACATATTCTTTAAGCTTTGTGATGCTGTAATATTTAATTGCTAGTACCTATTTAAATGCTACAATACAAAGTAGATATGTTCACTATAATATAGAAGTGTATTTTACCCTTAATATTGTTTTCAGTTTCCATTTTAATTCAATGAATATCCTCCTTTATAATTATATATGTTATCTCTCTGTCTATCTTGTTCCATTTACATTTTATACCTTGATGAACCCATACTTAAGTAGAAAACCCTTCCCCAAACACTAGGAAGATACATAGATAGAAAACCAGCAACATATGCAGAATCAATACAACTCATTCATGAGCACTTAAACCAGTGTCACAGAAACATACAGTCTGTTTTAAATCTAATATAACAGACACTCCAAAAAGGAGAGTCCTTTTAAACATTAAGCTGCAAATCCAGACTTAAGATATTGACAAATGTTTAAATCATTTATGAGATTGAATTTGAAATAGAGAGGATTTGAAGGACCAATATCATCAAAGATGATCAGTATTCTTCATGGATGTACCATTCCGTTAGTTACCCAGTCCAAAGAAACCATGAATATCCAGGTGAAGAAACTTTAGAAAGGAAGGAAAGTACATCATGGATGGTATGAAGAAGAAAATAAAAGCAGGGATGGGCAGTATTTAAGTGGGACAGGTAAGGGGGCAGGAAACACAGAGGAAGAGGGAAGAATAAGAAATAATAATATTACTGTTTGAAAATCCCTACATCTGACAGAGAGCTAATTTCCAATATATACAAAGAACTCAAGAAGGTAGACTCAAGAGAGCCAAATAACCCTAATAAAAAATGAGGTACAGATAAACCAGCACCATTTGTTGAAAAGGCTATCTTTTTCCACTGGATGGTTGTAGCTCCTTTGAAAATATCATCCTAAATGAGGTAACCCAATCACAAAAGAATACACATGAAATACAATCACTGGTAAGTGGATATTAATTAGCCCAGAAGCTCTGAATACTCAAGACACAATTATCAAATCATATGATTCCCAAAAAGAAGGGAGGAAAGGGCCCGGGCCCTGAAAAGAGTTGATCCAATATTGTAGGGGAGTACCAGAACTGAGAAATGGGAGGGGGATGATTGGGGAATGGGCAGAGGAAAGAGGACTTATAGGACATATGGTGAGGGAGAAACCAGGAAAGGGGAAAGCATTTGGAATGTAAACAAAGAATATAGAAAATAAAAAAATAAATAAAATAATTTAAAAATGGGGTACAGAGCTAAACAAAGAATTTTTTTCCTGAGGAATATTGAATGGCTGAGAAGCACCTAAAGAAATGTTCAACATCCTTAGTCACCAGGGAAATACAAATCAAAACAACCCTGAGATTTTACCTCATCAGTCAGAATGGCTAAGATGAAAACTCAGGAGATAGCAGGTGCTGGAGAAGATGAGGAGAAAGAGGAAGAAGCCTCCACTGCTGGTGAGATTGCAAGCTGGTACAACCACTCTGGAAATCAGTCTGGCGTTTTCTCAGAAAACTGGGCATGATACTACGGGAGGACCCTGTTATACCCCTCCTGGGCATATACCCAGAACATTCACCAGCATGTAATAAGAACATATGCTCCACTATTTTCATAGCAGCCCTATTTATAATAACCAGAAGATGGAAAGAACCCAGATGTCCCTAGGTGGAGGCCTGGATACAGAAAATGTGGTATGTTTACACTATGGAATAAAACTCAGCTATTAAAAACAATGAATTCATGAACTCCTTAGATGAGTGGATGGACCTGGAGAATATCATGCTAAGTGAGGTGACCCAATCACAAAAAAACACTCACTGATAAGTGGATATTAGCCCAGAACCTCAGAATACCCAAGAAATAATTCACATATCAAATGATGCCCAAGAAGAAGGGAGAGGACCCTGGTCCTGGAAAGGCTCAATGCAACAGTGTAGGGGAATACCAGGACAGGGAAGTGGGAAGTGGTTGATTGGGGAACAAGGAGGGAAGAGGGCTTATGGGACTTTCTGGGACTGGGGAATCCAGGAAAGAGGAAATCATTTGAAATGTAAATAAAGAATATATCTAATAAAAAAATGAAGAGAGAAGAAGCCATAGCTATTTTATCTTTACTTAAAAATGTACTATATCAATTGAATGAAGTTATGATATATTGGGTCATAATTCTACCTAAATAGCTGTAGACTATGTATTTAAAAACCATGACATGCAATGGAAACCTTCTTATGCATAACTGGTCAAGATGTTAAAGAGACTTCCCCCAAAATATAGCCTATTACCAGTGCCAATGGTTACTTTCAGAAGTAGGACCTTATTACTGAAACTATTGTACAATTTTGACAGAAGGCTTGGGAGAATGGAACTTGATCTAACCTGGAAGCTTCCTCCTTAAGGGCTAGCTCTCATAATACAGAAAGGTGCTATAGCAAGCTGCCAAGGGAAAATGAAAATCAAGAATGCTATCTAGATGTTAAACCTACAAATACAATAATAACCAGAATGGGAGGTATTCTCAAGTGTAAAATGGGAGAGAAACCACATCTGGTACTATAAACCTATCCCCTACCTGTGGCTGGTGCACCCTAGAGGAAAACCTATTACTCCAGATTCCTAAAGCTATGTAGTTTCTAACTGCATTCTAAATATGTACTTATAATTGCATATTTTAAAAATTTTCTTTGTACAGACAGATCCTTACAGAGCACCACAACTGGACAGAATACAGAGAACATCTTATTACGGAGTACATAAGCTCAAAGAATATACCTTCAACAAAACCACTAAGGCTCACAGAACATCACAAAAGACAGAGTTGAAGAATTTTAAGAGGTAGAAAACACAAATATATGTTGTGAAATAATGTCTTTTATATGTGGCAGGGAAGCTACAGCTATGAAGTATCAAAACCATAGTAACCTACACAAGACCTGCCCAAGCAAAATACCAGTGAGCATGCCAGCATTTAGTGAGGAAATCTCACAAGGCCCCACCCTAAATAAACAGTTGGTAAGAACAGGAAAAATCAGTATTCTCACTTCCTGGATTCTTTACTATCTCCAAGCAATATACTCACAACTAAAGAACTGGTTAAGAACTGGTATCTATATACTAGAGAAAATATTTTTCTTTCTGGATCTGGGCATGACTTTGTTTTTAATTGGATTTCATTAAGATGTTTCTAATTTTATTCCTACCTACATAAAATATATTCAAAACTGTAAATATGTAGATCAATTTATTAATGTCTTCTAGTGCTTTTGGTAATAAAACAGCTATTTAGGTAGTCTATATTCTAAATTATGTTTACGTGTTCCTTCACCCTAAGGATGGTCTTGGAAGTTGCCTTGCTCAAAGAACAACCACAAAGTCATATGCTAGACTTGTTTCCCTTCCTGATCATAACTTAATATAAAACAAAACTTAGCCTCTGACATTTCTCATTTTCATTCAGTTTTTGAAAATCCGTTATTTAGCTGAGAGAATATTAGATCTGCTCGATTTTATTCATGTCCTTTGCACTATCATGCCATTTTTTTCTTCTCTCACACCTGAAAGTTCACCTATATCCACAGGTTTAACACATTTTTGTCAACCTAATTTCTACCTTGTGACCAAACCCATCTGATTATTACTGTATGTTAGCTAATATCTAATGATATTCAGTTGTTACATGTTGTAATGTTTGTTACCAAATACAACTGGGAGCTCCTGGTGTGCCTATTTCAATTTCTTTGGTTGTGTTAGGAAACAATGTGTCCTCCACTGAGAGCTATTCTTAAATCCATTCTTACAGTGGGAATGAACAACTAGTTTTTTTTAACTCTATCACTGCTTAGGTGTCTATTCACTATTCACAGTACAACACTGCCATACCAATATATTAGGCCATATTCTTCCTAGAAATTCAGATTATATACAAAAGACAAGAAAACACATTAAATAGTTGATACATTTTGAAACAGTAAGTTTGATGACTAGTTATTATGAAAGTACTAATTAGCTATATGCTTATTAAAAATGAGTTTAACAAATAGTATAAAACTCCTGACAGACATGCAGAAGAATGCGAATTGACCCACTCTTATCTCCTTGTACTAAGATCAACTCCAAGTGGATCAAGGACCTCCACATAAAACCAGACACACTGAAACTATTAGAAAAGAAACTTGGGAAGACCCTGGAGGACATGGGCACAGGGGTAAAGTTCTTGAACAGAACACCAATAGCTTATGCTCTAAGATCAAGAATTGACAAATGGGACCTCATAAAATTACAAAGTTTCTGTAAGGCAAAGGACACTGTCAGAAAGACAAAACGGCAACCAACAACATGGGAAATGATCTTCACCAACCCCACATCCGACAGAGGGCTAATATCCAATATATACAAAGAACTCAAGAAGTTAGACCCCAAAGAACCAAATAACCCTATCAAAAAATGGGGCACAGAGCTAAACAAAGAATTTTCACCAGAAGAAATTCGGATGGCCGAGAAACACCTTAAGAGATGTTCAACATCATTAGTCATCAGGTGATAAGTGGATATTAATGAGCCCAGAAGCCCTAAATACTCAAGGCACAATTAGCAAGTCAAATGACTCTCAAGAAGAAAAAAAGGAGAGGACCCTGGGCCTGTAAAGATTGGATCCAGTATTGTAGACCCAGAACAGAGAAATCGTGGGGGGGGGGAAAGAGTGGGGAATAGCATGGGGGGGAGAGGAATTATGGGACATATGGTGGGGGGGTACCTGGGAAAGGGGAAAGCCTTTGGAATGTAAACAAAGAATATAGAAAATAAAAAAAAATGATAAAAAAAAAAAAAGAAAAGGTCATAGAGAAGCAAGTTGTTCTAAATGCTAACTTAACCGAAAGAAGAGTGTGAATGCTATTTTGGACAATTAACAGACCATATTAATTGGCATATTTGAAATATCTGGCATTTGCCAAGTTGTTATAAAATCTCACAGAGTAATCTAATTAAAGTATTTAATTAGCTGTGATTCACCTCTATAAATCTGTTTTTCACAAAAAAAAAAAAAAAAAAAAAAAAAAACTCCTGACAGGTATAACCATAGCAATCATCTCAATGTTCATGATTATTATATTTTCACACATTACAAATCTTCACTTAGGGAAATTCTTATTTCTTATTTAAATGATGCCATTATAACTTGGCAAACTGTTTGTCTCTGTCCTCATTCTCCAGGCTTCTTATGACTTCTCTTCCTAGTTAAGTATGTTTTTAACATTTTTATCATTTCAAAATGGAAATATATATATATATATATATATATATATATATGTAAATATAAAACCATTCAGACCCTAAGAGAACAGAAATGCCAGCCCAGCCTACTATAACCAGAAAAAAACTCAACTACCATAGATGGAGGAACCAAGAAAAAACAAATTTACAAAGTATCTTTTAACAAATCCAGAATTACAAAGGATAATAGATGGAAAACTCCATCACATAAAGGGAAACTCTACCCTAGAAAAAGCAAGAAAGTAAACTTCTACAAACAAACTGAAAAGAAGATAGCCACACAAACATAATTCACATCTAATAACAAAAATAAGAGGAGGTAACAATCATTTTTACTTAATATCATTTAATATCAATGGACTCAATTCCTCAATAAAAAGACATTGACTAACAGACTGGATATGTAGACAGGACCTGCCATTTTGCTGCATACAGAAAACACACCTCAGTGACAAAGATAGACACTCCTCAGAGAAAAGGGCTGCAAAACAATTTTCCAAGCAAATAGTCCCAAGAAACAAGCAAGAGTAGCCATTCTAATATTGAATAAAGTCAACTTTCAACCAAAAGTTATCAAAAAAAAAGGTAAGGAAGGACACTTCAGGCTCTCCAAAACAAAATTCTACCAAGATGAACTCTCAATTCTGAGCATCTATGCTCCAAAGGCATTGGCAGCCACATTCAAAAAACAAAGTTTATTAAAGCTCAAAGCCCATATTGTACCCTTCATATTAATAGTGGGAGACTTCAGCACCCCACTCTCAGCAATGGACAGATCATGGATACAGAAACTAAACAGAGACACAGTGAAATTAACAGAGGTTATGAAGCAAATGGATTTAACTGATACTTATAGGACATTTCATTCTAAAACAAAATAATGTAGTTTCTTCTCAGCACCTCATGATACCTTCTTCCAAATTGACCATATAATTGGTCACCAAAACCACCTCAACAGATATAAGAAGATTTAAATAATCTCATGCATCCTATCAGATCACCAAGGACTAAGGCTGGTCTTTGATAAGAACAAAAACAATGAGAATCCCACATACACATGGAAGCTGAACATCACTCTATTCAATGATAACTTGGTTAAGGAAGAAATAAAGAAAGAAATTAAGGAATTATTGGAATTTAATGAAAACGAAGTCACATCATACCAAAATTTATGAGACACAATGAAAGCAGGGCTAAGAGAAAAATTCATAGCTCTATGAGCCTACAAAGAAAAACTGGAGAGATTATAAACTAGCAGCTTGACAGCACACCTGAAATCTCTAGAACAAAATCAAACAAATACACCTAAGAGGAGTAGATGGCAGGAAATATTCAAACTAAGGGCTGACATCAAGCAAGGAGGAACAAAAAGAACTATAAAAAGAATCAACAATACCTGGAGCTGATTCATTGAGCAAATCAACAAGATAGTAAACTCTTAGCCAGAATAACCAGAGGACACAGAATCAGCATCAAAATCAATAAAATCAGAACTGAAAAGGGAGACATAACAACAGAAAATAAGGAAATTTAACAAAATTATTAGATCCTATTAGGAAAATCCTATATACAACAAAACTGGAAAATGTGGATGGAATGAACAATTTTCTAGATAGATACCATGTATCAAAGTTAAATCAGGATTAGATAAGCCATCTAAACAGTCCACAACCCATAAATAGCAAAAGTCTTTAAATGTCTGCCAACCAATCAAAGCCCAGGACCAGATGGTTTTAGTGCAGAATTCTTTCATATCTTCAAAGGAAACCTAATACCAATTCTCTTCAAAATATTCCACAAAATAGAAACAGAAGGAATGCTAACCAATTCATTCTCTGATATCACAATTATGTTTATACTTAAACAACACAAAGATACAATAAAGAAAGAGAATGTCAGACCAAATTCCCTTAGGAATATCAATGCAAAAAACACTCAATAGAATTCTAGCAAATGGATCTAAGAATACATCAAAGCAATCATCAATCAAGATCAAATAAGCCTCATCTCAGAAGTGTGGGAATCATTCAGTATAAGAAAATCCATCAATGTAATCAACTATATAAAGAAATTTAAAAAATACATGATCATTTCATTAGATGCTGGGAAAGCATTTGACAAAATTTAACACCCCTTTATGATAAAAGTCTTGGAAAGATCAGGAATTCAAGGCCCATACCTAAACATAGCAAAAGCAAACCAATAGCGAACATGAAACTTGAAGTAATTCCACTAAAATCAGGGACTAGACAAGGCTGTCCACTCTCTCCTTACCTATTTAACATAGTACTCAAAGTCCTATCCAGAGCAATTATACAATAAAAGGAGGTCAGAGCAATACAAATTGGAAAGGAAGAAGTCAAAAGTTCAATATTTGTAGATGATATGATAGTATACTTAAGTGACTCCAAAAATTCCACCAGAGAACTCCTAAACCAGATAAAAAACTTCAGCAAAGAGACTGGTTAAAATTAACTCAAACAAATCAGTTGCCTTCCTCCACTATCGTGGGGGGGGGGAATGAGTGGGGAATAGCAGGGGGGAGAGGAATTATGGGACATATGGTGGGGGGTAACTGGGAAAGGGGAAAGCCTTTGGAATATAAACATAGAATATAGAAAAAAAATTTAAAAAAAACTGAAGGGTGGTCTGTCCTCTAAGTTGGAAGAATGTATCCCCCTATTACTAGGGTTAAAAGCCAGTGCAAAGTCTGTGAGCAGACTACAACTGCCCAGTGAGCTATGCCATTCAGTAATAATGTCTCATGGCTACTGTCATCTGTTTGCTGTAGATTAAATAGCTTTTCAACCTTCAACTCTTTATTAAGCTTATGTGCATAAAATAAATCCACACTGTGGCTATTATATAAAGAAAACTATATATATATATATATATATATATATATATATATATATATATACAGCCAACAAATGCAGACACTATTGTGAATGCCAAGAAGTGCACACTGACAAGAGCCTGATGTAACTGTCCAGTCCCATTGAGATGCTCTGACAGATTCTGACATATACATAAAAGCAGGAGGTTGGGGGTGGGATAGGGAGCTTCTGGAGTGAAAATCAGGAAAGGGGATAACCTTTGCAATGTAAATAAATAAAATATCCAAAAAAGGGGAAAAGTATCGTACTTAATTAAGAATATTAGTATTTTATATAATTTTATTCATTTCATAAATGCTTAGAAATTTGAGATAAAATTTTATCACTAGGACATAATAAGTGAAATAATAAATAACTCCTGAAGGGTCCTTTCACCTTTTTTGACATAATGTATAAATGTATAAAATCAGAGTTATAAGTATAAACTAATTTTGGTTGATGCTATCAGCAATTGCATATATGTACATATACATCTGGACTTTATTCCATTCATTTAAGCCAGTTCTATGTATTTGTGAGCTATGATTGTCAAGTATCCTTTCAATACTTTTCAATACTTATCCTTTCTATAGCTGACATGGTAGAAAGGGATTTTTGACCTCTCTCTAGAAAAAGGACAAGGCATTGTTCTTAACAGAGTAATTACAGGAGAGTGCATCCTCTAGTGTAAGTTCAGAACACTTCTTAATTGGCAATCTAGTAAGATTGAGATTACAAACCCACTTGATATATTATGCATAGACCTCCAGCCTTTTGTCTCCTGTGGTTCCAATGAGACAACAAACCTGAAACAGACATAATACTCATGTATCTTGTGATGCTATGCATGTTACAATTCTTCACTCTGTGTTATACTATTCATCAGCCACCACTGTGAAACTTGGGAAATCTCACTTACACAACATCTTAGATCCTTCATATTCCTTCATAGAAGTAGGCTGGGTTTTTGTTATTGTTGTTGTTGGTGGTAGTGGTTTTGTTTTTGTTTTGTTTTGCTTTCAAATTGTTTTACTATTAATGTGTTTCATTTTACCTACTTAATTCTTTACTTTTCTTTAATTTCAACTGTATACCAAATGATGGCTAGCCAATGTTCATGATATTCTATTCTAGCTATATATTCTTCTTCTTTACACTGCCAATAAGAGTTGTCTAATTCCTATTATACTATTCATTTTATCTTTGTATAATCTCTATCCCCTCTCACTCCAAAACTGTTCAGTTAAAATAATGAAATAAAAGCATGAATTCTTTTTTCCTAAGATATTCCTCTCATTCATCAGGTACTCCACATAGTAACTCCTCAGTTTCAACTTTTAGAAAGTTGCGAAGCTCAAATACATTCTAACCAAACTTTATAACTAACTGGTGTTCCTTTCAATTTCTAATGCTATGTTCAATGCAATCTGAGACCTCAATGAGGAAGCTCTCTTTTTATTGGATATATTCTTTATTTACATTTCATTTCCCATTTCCTGGTTCCCCGTCCCCCAAAGGTCCCATGTGACCCTTTCCCTCCCCCTGTTCCCCCATCCTCCCTTTCCTACTTCCCTGTTCTGGTAATCTCGTACACTGATGCTTTTGGAATTTCCAGATCCAGGGTAAACTCCTTCCTTCTTCTCATACATCATTTGGTATTTCATTGTGTCTTTGGTGTTCCAAGATTCTAGGCTAATATCCACTTATCAGTGAGTGCATACCATGGGTATTCTTTTGAGACTGGGTTACCTCACTTAGTATGATGTTCTCCAGCTCCATCCATTTGTTTAAGAATTTCATGAATTCATTGCTTCTAATGGCTGAATGCTACTCCATATCTTTCCACAAAATCAGCCCTACAATGGATAATAGGAGGAAAACTCTAATACAATGAGGGAAACTATGCCCTGGAAAAAGCAAGATAGAAACCTTGTCCCATCAAACTCAAAAGGAGATAACCACTCAAAAATAAAAATAACATCAAAATGACAGGAAGAACTAATCACTAGTCCTTAATATCTCTTAACATCAATAGACTCAACTCCCCAATAAAAAGACACAAACTAACAGACTGGATATGGAAACAGGACCCTACATTTTGCTGCATACAGGAAACACCCCTCAGGGTCACATAAAATTGACTTCAACCTAGTCATCAAAAGAGACACAGAAGGTCACTTCTTGCTGGTCAAGGGAAAAATCCACTAAGAAGAACTCACAATTCTGAACATCTATGCTCCAAATGCAAGGTCACCCTCATTCATAAAAGAAACTTTACTAAAGCTCAAAGCACACATTGCACCTAACACAATAATTGTGAGGGACCTCAACACTCCACTATCCTCAATGGACTGATCAGGAAAACAGAAACTAAACAGGGACACAGGGAAACTTATTGAAGTTTTGGACCAATTGGATTTAACACACACACACACACACACATACACACACACACACACACACACACACACACACACACACATATATATATATATATATATATATATATATATATATATATATAAAACATTTCATCCTAAAGCAAAAGAATATACCTTTTTCTCAGCACCTCATGGTACCTTCTCCAAAATCAACCATATAATTGGTCACAAGACAGACCTCAACAAATATAAGATGAAGCTCTTATCATCCATGTTCCTATCAACACTATAATCAGACACCTAATATTCTCTAAAGAACATCTAGTTTTTAGGACAGCCTATGTTTTCTGAACTTTCTCTAAAGGTGTTCAACATTGCCAAAATCTTCTTTCACACTTTGAGATATTGCTTATAATAAGAAACCAAAATCTGAAAAAATGTTGTTCATAATCCTATTTCTCCACCCAATAAAGATTCAATATATTCCAAAGAAAGAAATCAGAGAAGACCTCAGAAGATGGAAAGATGTCCCATGCTCATGGACTGGCAGGATTAATATAGTAAACATCTTGTCAACAAGGTTGTCATCTTGTCAAAATCAATATACAAATTCAATGTAATCCCCATCAAAATTTCCACTCAATTCTTCATAAAGTTAGAAACGGCAATTCTCAAATTCATCTGGAATAAACACAACACCAACAATAAAACAAAAAATACAAGATAGCAAATACTATTCTCAAGAATAAAAGGACTTCTGGGGGAATCAGCATCCTGGACCTCAAGCTGTACTACAGAACAATAGTGGTAAAAACTACATGGTATTGGTACACTGACAGGCAGGTACATCAATGGAATAGAATTGAAGACCAAGAAAGGAACCAACACACCTTCAGTCACTTTATCTTTGACAAAAGATCTAAAACCATCCAGTGCTGAGCGGGTGAAACATAGACTTTTCAACAGATGGTGCTGGTTCAACTGGCAATTAGCATGCAGAAGAATGCAAATCAATCCATCCTTATCTCCTTGTTTTTACAAGCTCAAGTCAAAGTGTATCACGGACCTCCACATACAACCAGATACACTGAACCTGATAGAAAAGAAAGTTAGGAACAGCCCTAAGCACATGAGCACAGGAGAAAAGTTCCTGAACAGAACACCAATAGCTTATGTTCTAAGATCAAGGATGGACAAATGGGATCTCATAAAATTACAAAGCTTCTGGAAGGTAAAGGACACTAGCAAAAGGACAAAACAGCAACCAACAAATTGGGAAAAGATCAATAGCAACCCTACATCCAATAGAGGACTAATATCCAATACGTACAAAGAACTCAAGAAGTTAGACTCCAGAGAAACAAATCACCCTATTGAAAAATGGGGTACAGAGCTAAACAAAGAATTCTCAACTGAGGAATAGAAAATGGCTGCAAAACACCTAAAGAAATGTTCAAAATACTTGGTCATTAGGAAAATGCAAATCAAAAGAACACTGAGATTCTACCTCACACCAGTCACAATGGCTAAGATCAAAAACTCAGCTGACATTCTGTTCAGGAGCTTTCCCCCTGAGCCAATACCCTCAAGGGTCTTCCCCAGTTTCTTTTCTATTAGTTTTAATGTGTCTGGTTTTATGTGGAGGTCCTTGATCCACTTGGAGTTGAGCTTAGTTCAAGGAGATAAGAGTGGATCAGTTCTCATTCTTCTGCATGCTGACCTCCAGTTGAGCCAGCACCATTTGTTGAAAAGGCTATCTTTTTTCCACTGGATGTTTTCAGCTCCTTTGTTGAAGATCAGTTGGCCATAGATGTGTGGGTTCAATTCTGAGTCTTCAATCATATTCCATTGATCCACCTCCTTATCACTGTACCAATACCATGCAGTTTTAACACTACTGCTATGTAGTATTGGTTGAGGTCCAGAATACTGATCCCCCCGAAGTTCTTTTACTGTTGAGAAGACTTTTAGCTATCCTGTGTTTTTTGTTATTCCAGATGAATTTGAGAATTGCTCTTTCTAACTCTATGAAGAAGTGAGTTGGGATTTGTCCCGCGCTACCGTCTCGCCAGCAAGAACCACGCGGCACACTCAAGATCCTTCTGCAGTAATGCTTTAATGCTCCTGAGAGGCAGAGCATAAGCCCACAGAGCAGAGACCCAGATACCCAGAAGCCCATCCCTTATATAGGCTGCAACCCCTGCCTCGGACGTGTTATCCCCTGATTGGCTGCAGCTCGGGAGAGGCGGAGACCAAGGGATGGTAAACTACCCAGCACCTGGCACTGACTTGTTTACTTCAAGCCAGCAGGATGTTTTGGACCTGCAGGATGTTTTGGGCCGGCAGGATGTTTTGGGCCAGCAGGATGTTTTGGACCTGCAGGATGTTTTGGGCCGGCCATCGGCTCCCCACATCTCCCCCTTTTTTATTATTATTTAAAATAAAGACCTCAGATTGTCGATCAACCTTCAGGCTCTTGTCTGGACCTTCAGGGTTCAAAACAATCTAATAATGAGGCCCTTTTGCTCTTATAGCAAGTAGGTCACCCAATCTTTAAGGGGTGGAGACAGAGGTCAAACTCCCAAGCAACAAAATTAAGACTTCGTACGAGAGTCGCCACTAGGCTGTTGGTTTGACCCGAAGCGCCCTCGACCTGTCACTCTGCCGTTTTTCTGGGAAAGGGAAACTAGGGCAGGCAACCCTTATGCAGGACAACATGCCTCCCAGAGAGACCCTTATGTCAGGTGTCTCTCTGTGCGATGCTTTGCTCGGCATCCCCCATGGGCTGCTCAAGCTGGACACTCTACCCTGTGCAATGAGTCTAAGCTCCGGGTGTGCAAGAGCTGTCCAGCCGGCGGCCTACTGCTTGAGCATTGTTGGTCAAATGTCAGTGGGAGTTCCTTGTTCCAGAGCCACAAGCGCTTGGGCAATAACCACCTTGTCTCTCTTGGTTTGAGCCCTGAGCCTACAGACCAGCCAGAGAAGTAACACCAGTCCACAGCAAAGGGCTGCGCCAAACAATCCCACCCCCACCCAGTCCTTAAAATAGGAGACAGCTGAAGCGATCCATGATGGTAGTCCCTCCGTCAAGGACAGGTCAAGGCTCGTAGAGTTGACCTGGATAATGGCTGCTCTCAACTCTCGTAGTGTGAGTGACTGGGCGATCTGCGGTGTCCTTCTGCTCCAAAATTGTTCTTGTAAGCCTCTCAGGGACCCAGAAGGGGTTTTCTTCACTCTGTGGGAAGACACAAACGGCTCCCCTGGATCTTATTAGAATAGGATCCGGGCCTTTCCATTCATTAGTCAACACATCCTTCCATTTTACCAATTCTTTAGGTCGATGCGGGTCTGAGCAATGTCGCTCTGCTGCAGTCTGATCATGCTTATCTGAATTTAGAAAATTTATAGTAAAGAGTGCCACTGCTATGGCAACCCGTGGCACGGGGGGCAGATCTTTTATTATTCCCCCTTTTTGTTTAATTAAATATGATTTGAGTGTAAGGTGTGCGCGCTCAATGATACCTTGTCCTTGAGGGTTATATGGCAAGCCTGTAATATGTGTGACTTGTATTTGTGCACAAAAAGCCAATTGTTCTGCAACAAGATTAGTCACAGCTTTTAGTTTTTCAGAGGTTAACGGCCACTGGGGAACCCACACCGGATCCCCTGTCTTCCATGGTATGGGTCGTACTGCCCCAGTGGCACCTAGGAAAAACCCAGGCCCTGTCTTCCTTGATTTTGGACGGGGGATATAGGTTCTACCCGCCCTTGCTCGAGGTGCCCCAAACCTTTGCCTGATTCATATCCCATCTTCTTCATGATGTTAACAGCCTTCGATGGGCATTCATTAGATAGGGTGAGCCCCATCCCTTGCATGATGTCTCGCCCCCACAAATTAACGGGGAGAGGGAGCACATACGGGATAAATCGTCCTTGATGACCTTCCATTGATTTCCAAGTGAGGGTAAAAGAACTAATGGTGGGATGAGAGCGGTAGCCCAGTCCCTGCAAAGAGTGTGATGATTCTGTAACCGGCCATGATTTAGGCCACCAAAGGGAAGAAATTATACTCTTATCCGCCCCAGTGTCCAAGATCCCCTCAAATTTTTTACCATTAACCCATAGGGGCAGTTTTGGTCGCTCGTGGAGTCGGACAACTAGGTAAGCTGAGTCTTGGCCAGAGGAGCCCATTTGCCTGTTTTCTGGATCCTGGTAGGGGCTGCCTGGGAGAATAAGAAGTTGTGCTATTCTATCTCCCTGACTGATAGAAAAGACCCCATTTGGGCAGGAGCAAAGAGCCTGGATTTCAGGAGTGTGTTGATTATCAATGATGCCTGGGTGGACAATTAGTCCCCGCAGTGTGAGTGACCCTCTACCAAGGAGAAGACCTATACTCCCTTCTGGCAGTGGTTTAGGGGCCTGGACAGGGATAGGTTGCACGCCCATCTGAGGCATCAATAGGAAGTTGGAGGTGGCACACAAGTCCATTCTTGCTCCATCTCCGTGGAGGTCCCGTCCATTGCCCTGATAAATCTGTTCCCATATTTTGGTGGGCCCTGGGACCGAGGGCCCATTACCCCGTTTTTTGAATTCTCACTTGTTGGCATCTTCATGGGAGGGAGGATCCTGCCCTTAATGTCTCTCACAGAACGACATTGAGCAGCCCTATGGTAGCCTTTACCACAACGAGTGCAAAGGGTTGGTGGGTCTCTCTCCCTTTCTGTCATTATACAGTCTTTCCTCAGGTGTCCTGCTTTTCCACATCTATAACAAGTTCTTTTGTCAGTCCCCTTAAGGGGGCAATTTTGAGACTGTAGGATGGCAGCAGCTAACCCTGCATTAGTAAGAGGTCCTCCAAGTTCTCTGCATACTCTAAGCCAATCTTGTAGCCCTTTATTTTTTCTCGGGGCTATGGCTGCACGGCATTCTTGGGTAGCTTGTTCAAAGACAAGTTGTTCAATCAGAGGCGCGGCCTGCTCATGGTCACCAAAAATCCGCCCCGCTGCCTCCGTCATTCTAGCTACGAAATCTGAAAAAGGTTCCTGGGGTCCTTGAATGATTTTAGTAAGCTGATTGTTAGCTCCTCCTTTGTTGGAGAGTGCCTTCCAGGCCCTAATGGCCGTATTGGCAACCTGTTGATAGGCTCCCCAATGATAGGTTGTTTGATCAGCGGCAAAATGACCCTGGCCTGTTAGTAGGTCGAATGTCCACTGTTGTTGTTCAGGGGTTAAAGCCATTGCATTAGATCTGGCCTGCTCTTGGGCAGCCTCATGCCAAAGTGCTTTCCATTCCATATATTGGCCCATACTGACAAGCGCGGCCTTTGCAACCATTTGCCAGTCAGATGGCGTCAAAGGATCCCGGGCCAGTCTATCCAATTGTACAAGAGTAAAATTAGCAGTAACCCCATATTTTCTAACTGATTCTGCCAATTCTTTTATCTGATTATATTCTACAGGGGCCTGTACCCGCCCCCCTTCAGCGCCTTCAAAGACTGGGTAAGCAAGGCGCAGCTTTCTTTTTACATTTTCAGACAAAAAGGAGCAAGACTTCGGGCATGTCTCATAGGGAGAGGGCACCGAAGGAACAACCTGTGAAAGGGCTGTTAGGGGCTGCCGTTTTCGAGGTTCTTTACTATTCTGCCTTCGATCATCTTGATGGTATCTTTCCTCCTCATATCTGGCAGCTTCCTCCTCTAACTCAGCCTCTTCATCGGGGTCCAAGACCTCATCCTCTGAGCTATTAGAGCTATCAGAGTTATCAAAGTTTAAAGCCTTAAGATCTGACACATTCACTCCCTTGTCTCTAGACTCTCCGGGAGGTCCTTTTTCCTTTTTTGGGACTGGTTTTTTCTTGCGCGCGCCCAACCTCTCACTACGCTCGGTTTCTGATATGCTATCCTGGACTTTTTCAAGGGTGTTCCGACCTCCCGCCACGGCAGCCCTACAAGCTTTATCTTCTAAACAGTTTTTAACAAGTTTCCCAATTGCTTTTGTCCCCTGCCTCAAGTCTCTTTCCACCATTTTGCGGTCAAGATCTCTACCTAATTTGTTCTGTGAGGCAAGAGTCAAAGACCTGGAGCATTCATACATGGCAAAGAGAAAGATTAAAAGGGCTCCAAGAATGGTCACAAAAGCTTCAATGCTACCTTCCCAGGGTGGCAACAATCCCAAGTCGAAGCCAAAGAAGAACATACCTCTCCGAACGTATCTGCCTGCAGTTCTGAATCTTCCTTGTAGCCAAGGGGTCTCCGATGGTGCTGAAGATGATGAAGTCTCGTGTTCCCGGGTTTCGGCACCAGACGTCCCGCGCTACCGTCTCGCCAGCAAGAACCACGCGGCACACTCAAGATCCTTCTGCAGTAATGCTTTAATGCTCCTGAGAGGCAGAGCATAAGCCCACAGAGCAGAGACCCAGATACCCAGAAGCCCATCCCTTATATAGGCTGCAACCCCTGCCTCGGACGTGTTATCCCCTGATTGGCTGCAGCTCGGGAGAGGCGGAGACCAAGGGATGGTAAACTACCCAGCACCTGGCACTGACTTGTTTACTTCAAGCCAGCAGGATGTTTTGGACCTGCAGGATGTTTTGGGCCGGCAGGATGTTTTGGGCCAGCAGGATGTTTTGGACCTGCAGGATGTTTTGGGCCGGCCATCGGCTCCCCACAGGGATTTTTGATGGGGATTGCACTAAATCTGTCAATAGCTTATACTCTGAGATCAAAAATAGACAAATGGGACCTCATAAAATTACAAAATTTCTGAAGGCAAAAGACACTGTCAAAAGGACAAATCAGCAACCAACAAATTGGAAAAAGATCTTCACCAACCCTACATCTGACAGAGGCCTAATATCCAATATATAGAAAGAACTCAAGAAGTTAGACTCCAGAAAAACAAATAACCCTATCAAAAATTGGGGTACAGAGCTAAACAAAGACTTTTCACCTGAAGAACTTCGGATGGCTGAGAAGCACCTTAAGAAATGTTCAACATCATTAGTCATTAGGGAAATGCAAATCAAAACAACCCTGAGATTTCACCTAACACCAGTCAGAATGGCTAAGATTAAAAACTCAGGAGACAGCAGGTGTTGGAGAGGATGTGGAGAAAGAGGAACACTACTCCACTGCTAGTGGGATTGCAAGCTGGTACAACCACTCTGGAAATCATTCTGGTGTTTCCTCAGAAAACTGGGCATAACACTTCTGGAGGAGCCTGCCATACCACTCCTGGGCATATACCCAGAAGATTACCCAGCATGCAATAGGGAAACATGCTCCACTATGTTCATAGCAGCCTTATTTATAATAGCCAGAAGCTGGAAGGAGCCCAGATGTCCCTCAACGGAAGAATGGATACAAAAAATGTGGTATATATACACAATGGAGTACTATCCAGCCATTATAAACAATGAATTCATGAAATTCTTAGAGAAGTGGATGGAGCTGGAGAGCATCATACGACGTGAGGTAACCCAGTCTCAAAAGAAGACCCATGGTATGCACTCACTGATAAGTGGATATTAGCCTAGAATCTTGGAACACCAAAGACACAATCCACACACCAAATGATGTCTGACAAGAAGAAAGGAGTGGACACTGGTGCTGGAAAGGATCAAAGCATCAGTGTAGGGGAATACCAGAACAGAGAATTGGGAAGGGGTGGATGGGGGAACAGGGGAAGGGAAAAGGGCATGTGGGACCTTTAGGGAGTGGGGAACCAGAAAAAGGGAAATGAAATGTAAATATAGAATATATCCAATAAAAAAATAAAAAATATATAAAAAAGAAAATTTCATTTTTGTTTCCTGGATCCAGAGTCTAAGACCTCCAAGATCACACTGAAGAAAATAGAATCAATTACCAAACCCAGACACTATTGTGAATGCCCAGAGTGCTTGCTGACATGAGCCAGATATAGCTGTCACCTGGGAGGCTCTGTTAGTACATGACAAATACACAGGGGGAAACTCTCTGCCAGCCATTGAACTGAGCACAGGGTCCCCAATGGATGAGACAGAGAAAGGACCAAAGGAGCTAAAGGAGTTTGCAGCACCACAGGAGGAACAACAGTATGAGTCACCAAGTACTCCCAGAGCTCCCAGGGACAAAACCATCAACCAAAGAGTACACTTGGAGTTACCCATGGGCCCAAACACATCGGCAGCAGAGGATGATCTTGTTGGACACCAAATGGGGGAGAGGCCCTTGGTCCTAGAAAGACTTGATACCTTAGTGTAGAGGAATACCATTACAGGGAAGCAGGGGTAGGTTGATTGTGGAAAGGGAGATGGCTTACAGGATTTTCAGGGGAGGAGGGGAACCAGGAAAGAGGACAACAGTTGAAGTGTAAATAAAGAAAATACCTATTAAATAAATAAATAAATAAATAAATAAATAAATAAATAAAAGTAAATATACTTGCATTATTAATGCTATGTCCTTTTAAATAAAAATTAGGTAACACAATAAAAAGAAGGAAGAAAATAGAATCAGGAGGTTGTCTGTGAGGCTAGACTCTCTTTATTCTCCTTAGTTCTTAATCAAACCATATGAAAATTAAATTTCAAAATAAGTTTTAGAGGGTACATTCAAGCATACAAATGCAGGAGGTATAGACATCAGTAGAGGGATGTATACACATATGACATCTACATACAATTACAATACAGAGTATTTGAATACATTATGAACATTCTATTTACTGCAATAGAGTACACATATTTTACACATATATAGAACATGTGTAAAATTTTAGATTTTAAGATATTAAATAATAAAAATTTTAATAGCATTATTAATTCTGGATCACAAACAATTAAAAATATATCAGGAATATCATATTGTTTCATAATATAGAAATTATTTTAATTTCTAAAAAATATTACTTATAATTTTGATACAAAATATTTTCTACTCTAGGTCAATATACAAGAAATAATGTAAAAACACAATCTTCAAATTTTCAGTAAATTTTTTAAATGCTAGTGCTTTAAAATTAGGATTCAATGTAATAAAGAATCTACAAATTTTTCTCTGAATTATACTCAAAATAAAATATTATGAACAGTAAATGATTTTCTTTTTTCACAAATTTTTCATGCTTTACTTTTTGGTAAATATATTAATCTTCTAATAAAAAGTATGGTGAGGGGAACTAGGAAAGGGGAAAGTCTTTGGAATGTAAACATAGAATATAGAAAATAAAAATGAAAAAAAAATGAAAAAAGAAAAAGAAGGAAGGAAAGGACCCCGGTCCTGAAAAGACTGGATCCAGTTTTGTAGGAGAGTACCAGAACATAGAAATGGTGGTGGGGGGTGATTGGGCAATGGACAGGGGGGAGAGGACTTATGGAACATATGGTGAGCGGGAAACTGGGAAAGGGGAAAGTCTTTGGAATGTAAACAAAGAATATAGAAAATAAATAAAAAAATTAGAAAAAAATTCAAACAATGTCCAAATAAAATATACTTATGAGAACATAATTAAAATATTTTTTTCATTTTTTAAATAAAATTATTTATTTTTTATTAAAATAAAATGATTTTTAAAACAATGACATTAAAGAATTCATGGCATATTATTATTATTAAAATGAATGAAAGTATTTTATTAAATAAGCCATGTTATGGTGGATATATACAGTCATAGTACAATGAAATGTGTATGTACAAATCCCCAAAATAAACCTGTTTTGGCACTAGATAAAAGTATAGCAATATAAGTGACATAAAGGTGTAAGAAAAAAGTCACAGACTACTCAAGGATTTGATATAAATCATGATGTCGAATGACACTTAAAGTTCTTTAGAAATTAATATGTTTAACATCAGGGATAGTGGTGTGGCAACTGAGAGGTCCTCCTGCCAAGAGACCTGTGTTCATCAGCCTCTTTCTTGACAGCGTTTGGATATGAGGACAGAAAATTAGTGTTAGCCCTGTGTGGTAGAGGTGAGGCCACCCTTGGAGCTCCGTCCTCAACACCCCTGTGGCTCAGGTGTACATACATATTTCTCAATTACAGAGAACCAGAATAAATTAGAACTGTGCATATTAATACCAAACACGGCCTAGTACATTGCATGTTTTATTTTAGGGATCCTAAAATATCCCAAATCCTTGAGATGACTCTGTGCACAATGACAGAAATGGAACAAAAAAAATCATATCAAAAGAAAGTGTCTAAAGCCCATGAGCTTTCTTTGGCTAAAGGGCAGAGATTTGTGCTGGCAGCTTTGAATGGCAATGCTAACAATGCTGTGTTGCAAGAAAGCAAGAAAGAACGCATTTTCATAATCACCACCTTATAGAAAAAAAAAAAACTCCTCAGATTTGAATAAGCAATTGTATAATACGACTACAGAGCAAGCGATACAGAAGAAAAGCGAACTGAGGCTTATAAGACTTTAAAGATTGGTTCAGCCTTTGGAAATGGCATAATGAACATAACGATAATATACAATATAAGCAATTGTAGCACAAGATCACGATTACGCATAGCTTTTCTGTAGAATGCCGGATTGAGGAGGAACAGAACCAACTGCAGGTAAGATGAGCCAAGGATGGTTTGCTACATGAAAGGTAGCTAAGGAGTTAGCATGTTCAATGAGCAAGATCGGATTAGGAAAACTCTGTGTTCCCTGCGCCCCGCCAAGCCCATTTTGTGGGAGTTGGCTCTTTTTCTCCTCTCAGATGAAATCTTGCACAAGGCCTATGATTTTCCACTCATTTTTCAATCAATAAAAAGGCCCAAGGTTCAATAGCATCTCAGCTCACTACTGTATAACAAAATAAACAACTTTCATTTAAAGGTAAATCTCCAGGTTAGAAGTAATATTCAGTACCCACAGTCTTTTGTTTTGAGAAAATACACAAAAGTGGAAGGTAGGAAGAGACTACTGGGGAGGATTCTGAAGGTCATCTGAAGGACAGAGTTCTGGACCCATGACCTGTTTGAAACAGGAGCTCTGAGAGGATTATTTTTACTACCCTTTTTTCTTAAAAACTTTCTTCTTACTACCCCACTGCAGAACAGGAAACAGGGAAATAAGCTGAAGAAAGAGAAAGAAATGCAGTTCCGGAAAATGTTCCTTTGATCTGACTTCTGTTCCTAGTGATGTGGGCAAGTTTGTGTTTTAACTGGACTTTGTTTCTCTTGGTGGCTTCCCTCCCTCAGGACCTTACAGACAGCATCTAACCTAAGAGAGGAAAGCCTTTTCTTTGCCAGGATACTGAAAATCTTTCCCAGAACCACTTCCCACAACCTGGACACCATTGTGCTTAGGACTCCCAGGAACAATACACCATGGATACATAATCAGTTTGAATAAGACCCCTGAGGTCTCTCCAACTCTCCTGCTGCTTCTTTCCCTACTGTTCTGGCCTTCAGTTTGGCAATGAGCCCAAGTCAAGCCTTTGTCTGCCATGTCCCGAAAAGACAAGAGATGCATCCTTTGCAGGCCTGGGCTTGGGCTTGGGAACATTAGGAATTGAGCTCTGTTCTTCCCCACAGCCTAGCAAGGACTGAATCCCCTCACAGCATTCTTAGCTAAGGAAGGCTCAGTCAACTGACCTCTTATACTCCAATCCTCCTCTACAAAAGAAGTCTTCTTTTAAAAAAATAATTTAACTATTTTATTTATTTATCCAGGTTCCCCCCTCCCAAAGTTCTTCATCCCATTACCCCTTCCCCATCCCCTTTCCTCTGAGAGGGAGCTCCCCTTCTCCCCTACCCCAGCCCAGGGCATTCCTCTTCCCTGGAACCTCAAGTTTCTACAGGATTAGGCACATCCTTTCTGACTGAGGCAAAACAAGGCAGTCCTCTGTAACATATGTGCTGGGGGCTTTGTATAAGCCGTATATCCTCTTTGGTTGTCTGCTCAGTCTCTGGGAGCTCCCAGGAGTTCTGGTTAGTTGAGACTGCTTGTCTTCCTAAGGGTGCTGCCATCATTTTCGCTCAATCAAAAGGAGTCTTCTATTTTTTCTTTAATAAGCTTTTATTTATTTATTTATTTATTTATTTATTTAGTGGATATTTTATTTATTTACGTTTCAGATGCTATACCATTTCCCAATTTCCAACTCCCCAGAAAACTGCTATCCATCCCCCTTCCTCCTTCTTCTATTAGGGCATACCCTCACCCACCAACTCCCGCCTCCATGCCCTAGCTTTCTCTTACACTGGGGCATAGATCCTTCACAGGACCAAGGGCCTCGTCTCCCATTGATGCCCGACAAGGCCATCCTCTACTATGTAGACAGCTAGACCCATGGGTCTCTCCATGTGTACTCCTTGGTTGGTAGTTTAGATCTAGGGAGCTATAGTTGGTTGATATTATTGTTTTTCCTATGGGGTGGCAAGCCCCTTTAGCTCCTTCAGTCCCTTCCCTAACTCCTCCATTGGGGACACTGTGATCAGTTTAGTGGTTGGATCTGAGCATTTACCTCTGTATTTGTCAGGCTCTGGCAGAGCATCTCAGGATAGCAGCCTTATTTATAATAGCCAGAAGCAGGAAAGAACCCAGATGTCCTTCAGCAGAAGAATGGATACAGAAAATGTAGTACATTTACACAGCAGAATACTACTCAACTATTAAAAACAATGAAATAATGAAATTCATAGGCAAATGGATGGAACTAGAAAATATCATCCTGAGTGAGGTAACCCAATCTAAAAAGAACATACATGGTATGCATTCATATGCATACATGGTATGATAAGTGGATATTAGTCCAGAAGCCTGGAATACCCAAGATACAACTCAAAGACCAAATGAAACTCAAGAAGAAGGAAGACCAAAGTGTGGATCCTTCAGCACTTCTTAGAAGGGGTAACAAATACTCACAAGAATACATATGGAGACAAAGTGCAGAGCAGAGACTGAAAAAAAGGCCATCCAGAGACTACCCCTCCTGGGGATGCCATCCCATATTCAGCCACCAATCACAGACACTAGTGTGGATGCCAAAAGCAGTCTTCTTATATCCTTTTCTAGTCCTAACATTAGAGTGAGAGTTCTTAGCATTGTTACTGAAAAGCATTGATTTATAGTATAAATTGGGAAGAACGCATTTTGTGGTTGCTTCAGTGATGTTTTTTCTGCCTGGTCAGCAAGTTCTCCACAGTTATTAGCTGAGTCCTTACTCATTAACACCTCAAGCACAGTGATGCCAGATTCTCTACTGTGAGGTATGAGATGGTGAACACTAACAAGTGTCTGGCTGTTGGGGCCTGACATAGAGTTTCAGAAGAAACTGACAGTAGCATGGTGGTTATAACTGTGTTAGGTGGTACGGTTGCTGTCTACATTGAAATTGGAAGGATGATTATTTCAAACCTTCAGTGAATAAACACTGACTATCAATGGGGAAAGTCAATTGATTCTCACATATTGTAAAAATTAAATAGAATACCCAGGAAACAATTCACATATCAAATGATGCCCAAAAAGAAGGAAGGAAGGAGGGGCACCTGGTCCTAGAAAGGCTCAGTGCAACAGTGTAGGGGAATACCAGGATAGGGAAGCAGGAAGGGGTTGATTGGGGAACAGAGAGAGAGAAGAGGGCTTATGGGACTTTTGGAGAGGGGTAATCCTGGAAAGGGGAAATCATTTGAAATGTAAATAAAGAATATATTGAATAAAAATATTAAATGAAGGATATATGCACTGAGTCTTCACAGACCTATCTTGATCTTCAGTCCTATAATCGAAGTTATGCCAGTATTTTATAAAAGACAAATTCCAATAACCGAAGTTATATTTGACAGCTTTGATTGCATAAGAAGAAAGACTATGTTGAGAGTTCTGTTATAATGATTTGAGCATTAAATAATTATATCTGTAAACCTACCTACTGCAGTAGAAAAATTTCAATCATACATGAAAGTTGTCTTACTGAAGAGTCCAAAGAAGTAAGATGTGTGCTCTAAACGTTCTTCTTTTTCAGGGCTGTGTCAAGCATACTTTCTTTAACTTATGTGCCTGGGGAATACCTCCAATGATAATGCACAAATGAAGATTTGCCAAAGGAAAAAAAATAACATCTTTAAACACTCAAAGAGATAATTGGCTTAGCATGTATTTCTAAGCAATCCCTTTGGTCCACTCCAATGTTGTATTTTTCATGGAAAAGTGGAATAAGATGGAAACGTTGGAGGGACATGAATCTTCAAGAGGATTGTTGTCATTTGAGATGATTATCTGCAAGTAAAATCTTACCAGCCTTTTAAAATATATTTTCTAGTTTTCTCATAGTCCTTATCTTCCTTCCTCTGTCCCTCACAGTCTCCCTTTTCTATTAATTAGCTTACTCTGGAAGCATGTGCCATTGCCTTGCTTAACATTTATTCCTTGTTCCAGATTGTCCAAAATTTTTAAATAACATGATTTAAAGGAGAAAGCATTCGCTCATTTTTGTTTCCTTGTTTAGGTAACTGTGTAAGCATGTACATTTTCCAAGTTTTATTTCATAAGTTTGCTCAATTGAACGTGACAGAGATGCATACTCTATGAATGAAGTGACATTTTCACACTGGTACTTTGTGTAGCTTAACTCATGATCTGTTTAATAGTTGCTGGTATTAGCAATCTTTGCTATGTATTTATTAAATTAGCAGATATTTTATGTTTTTTTTAAATTTCTTTCATTTGATGTATTATCGTGTGAAATTATGTTAATGTTAAAACAATTAAGCAGATATTAAATTTTTATTGTACTTTGATATAAAAAAATAGAGTGAGAGTTCTTGCCATCTTCAGTTCCAACTTTACCCTCTGAGTTTCAACTGAAAATAAGGCAAAAGCCAGTGTGCTTTTACAACTGTATTAAGAAATGGTGAATCAAAGGTGAGTTTGGCTTGCACACATGAAGGAAAACACTTAGTCAGGAAATGGCATTTAAAGTAGAATTATTAGTATAATAATTGCAAAAACTATACATTGGACTACTTTCATGATCCAAGCCTGTATTTAAAATATACATTTATGCATTTAATTTTAGAAAGTATATACAGTATGTAATGAAGGGCAAGGTTTAAATTAATCAAGCAGTGGTTTTCTTGAACTTGAAACGAATTACAACAGTCCCCAATACCCACCAAACACACACACACACACACACACACACACACACACACAGAGAGAGAGAGAGAGAGAGAGAAAGAGAGAGAGAGAGAAAGAGAGAGAGAGAGAGAGAGAGAGAGAGAGAGAGAGAGAGAGAGAGAGAAACTGATCAAATTAACAATTGATTATTTGTGACTTGGAAATAATTTAGCATGTATTAGAATTAGGATTGTTGCCCAGGATTGCATGATGACAGTAAGGGTGAGTTTGTTTTGCACATGTGAGGGAAACCTTAGGATATCCAGTAAAATGAAACCCACAAAGTACATGTATAGAAACAAAAGTAATGTGTATAATTGAAAACAATATCTTGAGCATTCATGTTTAATTTGCTGAAATAATCCCTAAAATATCCAGATATTTTGCAGCTGCAGTCTGTGAGTGTTAATTACCTGGAGAGGGGAGTGCCTGGAAGCCAGCACTGCTTGACATTGAGTGTGATGCTTGTTTGGGGGTTGGAGGCAGACTTTTAAGGAGCTGGAGGCACTGCTGAACTGTTCTTCTTACATATTGAGTACTCTGAAAAAAATAACTTTTCCTACTTTGAAATCTGTCTAGATAAATACCTGGGTTAGAAGTTGGGGCTATGAGTGGAGCTTGTCAGCCCAGGCTGTGTTGTGGACTGCAGAGAATCACTGTGCATGAATCATCACTGTTAATGTAAGTGATCAGATTGTAGGACACCTTTATAAAATAATGCAGCCATATTTTCAAGAATAATCTGAGTTCATGAATATGAGTTTCAATTTTTAAAAAGTGAGAAAGAAATGTCAGAAAATTAAAGTGTGGTTTACCTAAAGCCATTTGTCCACTTTCTGTCTTGATCCCCAGTACATATAATTCCATGAATCAAAGGAGAACTTATTTCGTTGAGGAGAGCCTACAAGGCAAGGAGAAGTGGCCTGTGAGGAATGAGCACTGAGAAGCTATTGTTATATCATATTCTGATCAGTCAGCAACATTTTGTCTGTATCATGAAAGATTAAAAATAATTAAGACTCTAAGGTTTTGTACTGTGTATTTTAGTGCACAGACACAGAGAGACAATAAGATGTCCCTCAGGATTTGACCATAGCTCATATGTCATTTCTAAAAATGCATTTCCCAGATGTCCCTCAATGGAGGAATGGATACAAAAAAATGTGGTATATATACACAATGGAATACTATTCAGCCATTAGAAACAATGAATTCATGAAATTCCTAGAGAAATGGATGGAGCTGGAGAAAATCATACTAAGTGAGGTAACCCAGTCTCAAAAGAATACCCATGGTATGCACTCACTGATAAGTGGATATTAGCCTAGAATCTTGGGACACCAAAGACACAATCCATATACCAAATGATGTCTGACAAGAAGAAAGGAGTAGACACTGGTGCTGGAAAGGATCAAAGCATCAGTGTAGGGGAATACCAGAACAGGGAAGTGGGAAGGAGTGGATGAGGGAGAGGGGGGAGAGAAAAGGGCATGTGGGACCTTTGGGGGTAGGGAACCAGAAAAAGGGAAATGAAATGTAAATATAGAATATATCCAATAAAAAAGAAAAATGCATTTTCCTTTATGTGTTTGTGTATATGTGTATGTATGTGTGTTTTTGTCTGTTTATGTAGGTCTGTGTCTGTGCATATCTATGTCTCCTCTATATGTGTCTATGTATGTGTACAGGTTAAATTGTTTTAAATAAAACTGAGCAATCATGAGCAGATTTAGTAATTGTCTGCAACTATAGAAAAGACAAATGCAAAACAAATCGCCTTTGCAAGGCATGACATTCTTCTCAGAGGCCCTTGGTTCATCCTTCTGAGCTTCATTCTGTTGTCTTCGCCGTTTGTAAGGAAACTTCACAATTTCAATCAATCTTTACTATCTTCCCTTAATCTCAACACATGGGATCCTCTACCCTCTTGTAACACACACATACACACACAAAAAAAAACAAAAACAAAAACAAAAACAAACAAACACACACAGAGACACACACATACATAGACACATAGGGGCAAATGCATGATCTCTATACTGGTATCTGAGCTTTTCCTCTTACCCACTTACACATGCATGTTCATGTACCAATCTACAGATTTTTAAAAAATTTGTTTTTAAATTATGCTTAAATCATTTTCAGCAATTTGAGTAATTTTAACAGCTAAGCAACCATATTTTAGACACAAGTATTTTGTTTAGGAGTTTTTATGTAGTTACACCTCAAGCTTGATTGTAAATTTGGAATTAAAATTATTATTGCCTGAAACCCTTTTTCCAAGTTGCTCTGTGTTTTACATACAGCAACAAGGAAGTGCCTGGGTTTAAACTCCTGAAGTCGGATCCAAATAGACTAAGTCAACCTAAACTGGGCTTTTATTTGCATTTCTTCAGGGGTTCATTTCCCTGCCTGGACACATGCTGTATCTCTCTCAATGTAACTAAGACCAAGAAAAATGGATTTTTGAATGTATTTGCTTATATCTTGATATTAGTCATTAAACAAATGATAGCCAAGCTGCAACCCATAGACTCAGAGAGGATAGACATAGAGGAAGGGCAAGAGGGAACACAGGGATCTCCCTGTGATAGAGAGATTGAATAGATGGAGGCACCATGATTGGAAGAAGGGAGAGACAAGAATGGGAATATTGGATTGGAAGGAGGAGGGAAGGTGGAATTGAGAGAGGAAATAAGGGGACAAATAGCTAAAATTGAAGGAGAACTGTATTTAAGAGAAGGATTTAAGGCACAGTGGAGGGAAAGTATGGAACCCTATGGCAGTAGAAACCTGCACATATGAGGGGGTCCTAATGAAGTCTCCAGATCATGAGGGAGACAAAACCCCTACTGACCATCTCTTGTCACCCAATGAAGCTTCCAGTACCAGAACTGAGTAACATCTTTGTCAAAATTGGATGTATTCATCAAATCCCTAAGAGCTCAGGGAACCAAATAGAAGACAGGGCAGAAGGGTTAGGGGACACCGAAGGTACAGAGATTAAGCTGTCAGCCAAAAGATTTCCATGAAAATATCTAACAACCTAGGCTATTGCCAAGACAATAGGATGCTCTCTTCACAAACTGACAGAAACACCCCCCTGCTGAAGACAACATCCTCACAACTCATTGGACAGGGAAAAGCCAAGCTGCTACCTACATAGAACCTTCACCCCCATATTCTAGTGTCTGTGAACCAAAAAATGACTGTGCAGGTGAACAAAAGGGAAAATAATTAAATGCCAATTCCACAACAAAACAGACATTCTTCTGTACTCATAGATTGTGTACTCAGCTATCATAGATACAGAGACCCACATCCAGATATTATGCAGAGATATAGAGACAGAGATAGAGAGATACCTTAGAACACACAGCTCAAAATTGGATGTCTCCATCAAATTCCTCAGAGCTCAGGGAACCAAATATAAGAGGGGGCAGAAGGATTGGGGGACAGAGAGGGGACAAAGGGCATTAAGAGAAGTGGTTTTTTTCCCTCTAAAACAACTGATCAAAGCTCATATGAACTCCCAGATACTGGAGCAGAAGGCACAGAACTGCACAGAGACGCACTGGGTCCTCTGCATATACACTACAGCTTTCAGGTTAGTACTTTTATGGGATTCCTGAATGTACAAGTGAGTAGGTCTCTGATTCTTCTGCCTTCTTTTAGGGTTCTTTTATTTTTCTGTAGGCCTGGATTGTCAAACCTCAACATGATGGTTTTTATTATATCATATTATATGATATGTTGTTACGACTTGTTTTTTAACACCTAGAAGCTTGTTATTTTCAAAGAAGAGACACAAACTAGGTAGATCCTGATTTGAGAGGCAGTAAGGAATAACTGCGGGGGGATAAAGAGAGGAAGAAATGCATTCTAGTAAAAAAGAATATCAGCTACTTTATAATTTACTTCAATAATTTTACAGTTAGCTGAGTAACTCTCTCAATCATCAGCTTTCTCATGGGAACCAATAAATTGTAAAAAATCTGAACACCTTAAAAAGCAAAACACTGATTAATCAGTGGCACCACCCTGCTTCGTGGTAAGTGCCTCCATGGTTTTTCTTTGTCATCCATCATGTCCTGTTGCTTTAAGCAGAGACTGTGACCAGCCAGGGCAGATATGAATTACAGAAGCAAAGCTGAAAAAGAAAAGAATCCCAAATGTCTGTTTTTTCCAATATGGAAAATGTAAGAATTATACTTAATACCAAAGAAAATAAGAATGGTTATGCAAGAGGATATATGAAAAGAGAATGCCGTTACCCAGAATGAATGTTAAAATAATTGTGATTATATATATTGACATCTCAAGATCATGTTTAAAATTAACTGAGATATTATCTTAAGAATAATTATCTCTGTGACTATGGGTTCTAGGAAAATAAGAAAGATGCTGTCAAACATATTTCAGTAAGCAGCAAATGAACCTCATTTGCAGACAAATCATTAATCTTTAATCACTAGCCAATTTCTCAATAAGCCCATTGGCATAGAAAGTCTATGGTACTCAAAGGATAGTCCTAACAGATCTGGCATGCATGGTTGGCTTGTGTTTTAATTACTGTTTATGCATCAGCAGGATCCAGGCTTTGGTATGTAATAAATAGAATGCTGTCTTTGTGGCCAGATGGTGTTAGATGCAAGGCTCAGGGAGCATTTGTGGAGATTACAGGACTGATTGACTCTTTGTTTTCACCAGTTCAATTAAAATAAAGGAAAGAAGGAAGGGAGGGATGGAGGGAAGGATAGAGGGAGGGAGGAAGGGAGGAAAAAGAATAAGAGAAAAAGAATGAAGAAAAGAAAAAAAGGAAAACCACACATACCAAGAACATCAAACTATAAAAGAAAATGCACTGCACTTTCATGTAAATTACTTTAAAATACATTTATACTCAACTTCATGATATCACAAAATTTGCAATCATCACATCAGTAAGGTGATGCCTCCATTTAATAGTCTTTAATTATAGATAAGTGTCATGCTTAGCCATCATCAGAAAAATTTTCTCCTCCATCAGATGGGAACAAATATAGAGACCCACAGTAAGACATTACACAGAGAGACTTTCAGTGCACAGCTCTGAATGGGATATGTTCATCTTATCCCTCTGCTCAGAGCTCAGGGGGGATCAAGGGATGTAAATAGTCCCCTTTTCAGAGTTCAGGAAAAAAAATCTCACTAGTAAAAGTAGCTGTCAGAGGGTAAACCGTGGAATAAAGGAAAATATATCTACTTGTGATGGATATTCTTCATTGTCAATTTCACTACATCTGCGATGTCCTGAACAAAAACAGAGGGCACACCTGTGAGGGACTTCTGCTTAATTTGAAGTAGAAAGATCCACTTCTAATCATGATCTTCAATCTGGGTCTTTGAGGTGGGAAGACAAAGCTTGAATCCAAATCCAGATCCTTGAAAGGGGGAAGACCCACCAATAACCCAGGCCACACCTTCTGCCAGAAGCATATATATACATACGGGTGTGTGGAGGGGAGGGATTCCAGGATGGTGATCTTCATAGATCTAGAAAGAGCAATTCTCACATTCATCTGGAGCAACAAAAAACCCAGGATAGCTAAAACTATTCTCAACAATAAAAGGACTTCTGGGGGAATCAATATCCCTGACCTCAAGCAGTACTACAGAGCAATTGTGTTAAAAACTTCATGGTATTGGTACGGCAACAGGCAAGTAGATCAATGGAATAGGATTGAAGTCCCAGAAATGAATCCACAGACTTATGGTCACTTGATCTTTGATAAAGGAGCCACAACCATCCAGTGGAAAAAAGATAGCCTTTTCAACAAATGGTGCTGGTTCAACTGGAGGTCAACATGCAGAAGAATGCGAACTGACTCACTCTTATCTCCTTGTACTAAGATCAACTCCAAGTGGATCAAGGACCTCCACATAAATACAGACATACTGAAACTATTAGAAAAGAAACTGGGGAAGACCCTGGAGGACATGGGCACAGGGGGAAAGTTCCTGAACAGAACACCAATAGCTTATGCTCTAAGATCAAGAATTGACAAATGGGACCTCATAAAATTACAAAGTTTCTGTAAAGCAAAGGACACTGTCAGAAGGACAAAACAGCAACCAACTAAGTGGGAAAAGATCTTCACTAACCCCACATCTGACAGATGGCTAATATCCAATATATACAAAGAACTTGAGAGACCCTCTTTTAAGTAAGTCAGTCATACCTTGTTATTGCCAGGAATTTGTGGGGCAAACTCTAGAAGTAATGTTAACATTTCTCCATTTTAATTTAATTTAAAAAGGAAAATATAGAAAGAGGAGAAGGTGAAGCAGGAATAGGGTCATCATTATCTTTAGCTAATTTCTGCTGACTTTGAGGTAGTGTGTTTCTGAGAAACATAAGAAAATAGGTACGGGAATGTTAGTCTAGTAAGGAGAGTTGGCTGTTTCCTTGGTGTCCAGAGTCTGTGGAACTATTTGTGGATAAGATTTAATAGGTCCAGTAGAAGTGTCTGTGTCTAGATTGGAGCACCTGTGGGTTGATTCTTTGGGGCTGTCCTGGATGTAGATTTTGAGTAAATGCCTGGACTTGACAAGATGCTGAATCACATATGTAAATATTAGAGGTAGAAAATAAAGTTACATATATTTGGGAAGAAAAAAATTTTCTTGCATGAACATATGAAAGAACATTTGAAACCCTTGGGTCTTGGTGGTTGATGGTGAGGGAAGTCCTAATCCCAGGGCACAGGAGAGAAATCCCACCCTCTGGGATAATTAGGGAGTGGGAGCTTAGGTTATTGTTTGGCAGGTGTGCTTGTCTGAATGGACTTCGTTTGGTCCATGAGAGGAAGATCTGAGTGGGTTTCCTGTAGCTTACAAAAGAGAGATTTGTAAACAGCATGAAGATAAACGTAGAAAAGGCAAAACCCTTTTGTGGAGCAAAAGGGTTTTTTCCCCTTCTGTTTAGTAGATTGAATAGCATAATGAGAAACATTTTCACTTTATAGTTAAAAGATAACCAAAGGAAAATTATATTTGTAACTATAATAGATGTAGACTAGAGTTATCAGGAAAAACACTTTAAGTTTATAGTTAATAGGCAACCAAAGGAAACTGAACTTGTGATTATAAAAGTGGAGAGTACAGAAGAATGTTTTATTAGGGCTAGACTAATGTATAAGAACGCAATTAATGTGAGGATATTATTTGGACATAACTTGGGAAGGAAATATGAAGTGTCTAGTCAGTGGAAACTGAGTTTAGGTAAGGAAATAGCAGAAAGTTATATCTGAAAAAGCTTACATCTGAAATTGTGTATCCTTTATTGTGAAGCCTATAAGCAAGGTAATCTATCTGTCTTGAATAAAAGAGATCTGGTCATCTTAACTAGTTATCACATTGACTAATGCACTAATAATGAGGTAGATGACCTTGGGGAAAGGAGCTAGAAGTCTGTTTTATAGCTCACAAGCTTCACATAGCTGTCAATGTATTCAGAAATCTGGGCAGAATATATTTTGACCTAGATGTCATTAACTAATTAAAATGATAGAGGTTGGTCTGTGGTCTACTACCTAGTTTCCAGGTCCCTTTGTTCTCCATGACAACTCAGGCAGACTTGTTCTGGCCATCAGGTCCAGAAGATGAAAAGCTTTACTGTGGAGTAGAAATGTGGGACTCCCCTTGACTTAGGCAACATGAGACAATTATGTCTCTGGGTATCCTCTGTGTGTCTACACTGTAGGCTAAGCCCTGGCAGCAGACAAGGAAATGAACTAGTATTTCTGACTGGTTATCATACCACAATGATAGATATCTTGTCCTTTTGTACGTTATGCCCATATCTTTTTCAGAGACATTGAGAGATAGACTGTAGGATTTTAGAGTCTCTGTCTATTGTAACAAGCCAAAACGTTCAATTTAGCAAATTTCTGACAAAATTTAGAGCCATTTTATTGAGCATGTCTGAGTTCGACAACCCATGTTTTATTCAATTACTTGTTTGAGAATATATCTAGTAGCTAAAGAGAGCACACAGTGACTTAATGACAGTAGCAAAAACAAGGCTAAATATATATTTGAGGAGGCCGTGATCTTTAACTTTTTACTGTTTAGAAATCATGATTTAACAAAGCAGGAGAGAACAAAAACCTTATCTTTATTGGTGTGTGACTTAGATAGACTGTACTTCTACAGGCAGAGAACTGGCGACCATCCATAATAAAGATGGTGCTGAAGCAATAGCCTAGCAAAACCTTATCTGCCCACTGCAAAGATTTCGAACAGCCACAGGATGACCCCCTAGTTAAGATGGCACAAAGAGTCATGTGTTATACCTTAGACTGGAGCTGTAGAAATGTGATTGTATATTTCAGAATGGAGCAGCAAAAGATTGGCAAAGACAACATTCAGACAAATCTAGTCAGTGCCTTGTAAGGGGCACACATGGCACATTGGCTTGGCAGCTGGCAGTGGCTGAAGAGGTAAACTAGGGGTTAAGCCCTTGGTCAAATGTGGGGCTCAGCACCTGAGGGAGAATGGCTTAACTAAGCTTAGAGTTTTTGCAGCAGCAAGAGAGAACCACTTCCCAGAGAGTGAGAGGGTGGGTATCACCTAGGAGTAGAGGTCCTAGAATGAAGGTTCAGTGAGAAGGCCAGAGATGACTGTGAATGCTTCTCTCCTGAAGGACACCGTAGGGTGGCCAAGAGGTCAACAGTCCTCCCATGGGACCAGGGGAAATTTACACTGCCAAATCTGGGGGAAGGAATTTACCTATTTGTTGGTGTTTGGGTAGATAGGTCTACCAAGAAATCTGATGGCTGCAAAGTCCATGTGGCACCAGGTGATTTGAAGCCACAAGTTTCTAAATCCAAGTCGCACTGCACTAATGTGTTTTATAAAAAAGAAAGAGCACCCTGGACTAGCGGTAGCAGCGGGCCTCCATATTGCAACCAGGACACAGCTGGAAAGGCCCAGGCTCTGTGGGACATCCCCGCGCCCTCTGACTGAGCACTGAGGCTGCATTCTGCAACCAGCTCGCCGGCCCCAGGACCAGTGGTAGCGGCGGGCCTCCATATTGCAACCAGGACACAGCTGGAAAGGCCCAGGCTCTGTGGGACATCCCCGCGCCCTCTGGCTGAGCACTGAGGCTGCATTCTGCAACCAGCTCGCCGGCCCCTGGACCAGCGGTAGCGGCGGGCCTCCATATTGCAACCAGGACACAGCTGGAATGGCCCAGGCTCTGTGGGACATCCCAGCACCCGCCCTCTGGCCTAGCACCGAGGCTGTGTTCTGCAAACAGCTCGCAGGCCCCTGGACCAGTGGTAGCGGCTGGCCCCCATATTGCAACCAGGACATAGCTGGAAAGGCCCAGGTAAACACCCCTTCCAGGGCTACCCTCACGGGTGGGATCTGCTAGTGTCTCGGAGCCAAGCAGGCTGAGTTCTGCCTAGGCTCTGTGGGACATCCCTGCACCCTCTGGCCGAGCACCAAGGCTGCATTCTGCAACCAGCTCGCCAGCCCCTGGACCAGCGGTAGCAGCGGGCCTCCATATTGCAACCAGGACACAGCTGGAAAGGCCCAGGCTCTGTGGGACAGCCCCGCGCCCTCTGGCCGAGCACCGAGGCTGTGTTCTGCAACCAGCTCACCAGCCCCTGGACCAGCGATAGCGGCAGGCCTCCATATTGACACCAGGACACAGCTGGAAAGACCCAGGTAGATACCTCTTCCAGGGCTACCCTAACGGGGGATCTGCTAGGCTCTCGGAGCCAAGCAGGCCGAGTTCCTTGCAATCAGGACACAGCTGGAGAAGCCCAGGTAGACAGACTCCAACAGGGGCTACAATCACATGGGTGGCAGCCAGCTTATGATCCCTTAAAGCAGCAGTCACACATATTCACCTGTAGAGAAACAACAGGTGAGCCCAGCCTCACAGGAGATTCAAACACCAGCCACTGACAACAAGGCCAACTAAAACCAGAAATAACCAGATGGCAAAAGGAAAACAAAGGAACGTTACTAACAAAAATCAAGGCAACATGACAGCATCTGAACCCAGTTCTCCAACAACAGGAATCCCTGGATACCCCAAAACACCAGAAAAACAAGACTTGGATATAAAATCACTGGTCAGGGTGCTGGTAGCTGAACACATAGAAAAATCTCGTAAAGAAATAGAGGAGAAAATGGATCAAAAGTTAGAAGCCTTTACGAGGCAAATACAAAAATCACTTCAAGAAATTCAGGAGAAGATGGATCAAAGAGAAGAAGACAATAAGGAAGAAAGACAAAAGTCACTTAAAGAACTACAGAAGAACGTGGGCCAACAAGTAGAAGCTATGAAAGAGGAAACACAAAAATCTATTAAAGAAATACATGAAAACACAATCAAGCAAGCGAAAGATCTGAGCACATCCATCCAGATACTAAAAACAGAAGTAGAAACAACTAAGAAATCACAGAGGGAGACAACATTGGAGATAGAAAACCTGGGGAAGAAATCAGGGGCCATAGACGCAAGTATCAACAATAGAATACAAGAGATAGAAGACAGAATCTCAGAAGCCGAAGATACCATAGGAACCATTGATTCAACAGTCAAAGAAAATACTAAATGCAAAAAGGTGGTAACCCAAAACATCCAGAAAATCCAAGACACTATGAGAAGACCAAACCTAAGGATTATAGGTATAGACGAGAATGAAGATTTACAAGTTAAAGGGCCAGCTAATATCTTCTATAAAATTATGGAAGAAAACTTTCCCAACCTAAGGAGAGAGATGCCCATGAATATACAAGAAGCCTATAGAACCCCAAACAGACTGGACCAGAACAGAAATACATCCCGTCACATAATAATCAAAACTCCAAATGTAATAAACAAAGAAAGAATACTAAAGGCAGCAAGAGAAAAAGGCCAAGTAACATATAAAGGAAAACCTATCAGAATAACACCAGACTTCTCACCTGAGACCATGAAAGCTAGAAGATCCTGGGCAGATATCATGCAAACTCTAAGAGAACACAAACTTCAGCCAAAACTACTTTACCCAGCAAAACTCTCAATCGCCATTGATGGAGATATCAAGGTATTCCATGACAAAACCAAATTTGCAAGATATCTTTCCACAAATCCAGCCCTACAAAATATAATAGGGGGAAAACACCAAGACAAGGACGGAAACTACACCCAGGAAGAAGCAAGATAGAAACCTCCTCTCATCAAACCCAAAAGAAGATAACCTCTCGAATATAAAAAATAAATAAGATAAATAAATATAATTTCAAAAATGGCTGGAGGTAATAATTACTATTCCTTAATATCTCTTAACATCAATGGATTCAATTCCCCAATAAAAACATAGATTAACAGACTGGATACAGAAACAGGACCCTACAATTTGCTGCATACAGGAAATACATTTCAGTGTTAAAGACAAACACTGCCTTAGAGTAAAGGCTGGAAGACAATTTTACAAGCAAATGGTCTCAGGAAACAAGCCAGAGTAGCCATTCTAATATCAGATAAAATCAACTTCCAACCTAAAATCATCAAAAGAGACTCAGAAGGTCACTTCTTGCTGGCCAAAGGGAAAATCCACCAAGAAGAGCTCTCAATACTGAACATCTATGCTCCAAATGCAAGGGCACCCTCATTCGTAAAAGAAACCTTACTAAAGCTTAAAGCACACATTACACCTAACACAATAATTGTGGGTGACTTCAACACTCCACTCTCCTCAATGGACCGATCAGGAAAGCAGAAACTAAACAGGGACACAGTGAAACTAATTGAAACTCTGGACCAATTGGATTTAACAGATATATATAGAACATTTCATCCTAAAGCTAAAGAATATACCTTTTTCTCAGCACCGCATGGTACCTTCTCCAAAATAGACCATATAATCGGTCACAAGACAGATGTCAAGAAATATAAGAAGATAGAGCTAATCCCATGCCTCCTATCAGATCACCATGGAGTAAGAGTGGTCTTCAATAGCAACAAAAACAACAGAAAGCCCACATACACATGGAAACTGAACAATACTCTACTCAATGACACATTGGTCAAGGAAGAAATAAAAAAAAGAAATCAAAGACTTTTTAGAATTCAATGAAAATGAAGGTACAACCTACCCAAATCTATGGGACACAATGAAAGCAGTGCTAAGAGAAAAACTCATAGCTCTAAGTGCATCCAAGAAGAAACTGGAGAGAGCATACACTAGCAGCTTAACGGCACACCTTAAAGCCCTGGAAGAAAAACAAGTTAATTCACCCAGGAGGAGTAGAAGACAAGAAATCATCAAACTCAGGGCTGAAATCAATCAAATAGAAACAAAGAGAACCATACAAAGAATCAACAAGACCAGGAGCTGGTTCTTTGAGAAAATCAACAAGATAGATAAACCCTTAGCCAGACTAACCAAAGGACACAGAGACAGTATACAAATTAACAAAATTAGAAATGAAAAGGGAGACATAACAACAGAAACTGAGGAAATTCAAAAGATCATCAGATCCTATTACAAAAGTCTATACTCAAAACAACTGGAGAATCTGGAGGAAATGGACGATTTCCTAGACAGATATCAAATACCAAAATTAAATCAGCATCAAGTAGACCAGCTAAATAGTCCCATAACCCCTAAAGAAATAGAAGGGGTTATAGAAAGCCTCCCAACCAAAAAAAGTACGGGACCAGATGGTTTTAGTGCAGAATTCTACCAGACATTCAAAGAAGACTTAACACCAATTCTCTTCAAACTATTCCACAAAATAGAGACAGAAGGGACACTGCCCAACTCATTCTTTGAAGCCACAATTAAGCTAATACCTAAACCACAAAAAGATCCAACAAAGAAAGAGAACTTCAGGCCAATTTCTCTTATGAATATAGATGCAAAAATACTAAATAAAATTCTTGCTAACCGAATCCAAGAGCACATCAAAACGATCATCCACCATGATCAAGTAGGCTTCATCCCAGGGATGCAGGGATGGTTCAATATACGGAAATCCATCAATGTAATCCACTACATAAACAAACTGGAAGAAAAAAACCACATGGTCATCTCATTAGATGCTGAAAAAGCATTTGACAAAATTCAGCATCCTTTCATGCTAAAAGTCTTGGAAAGAGCAGGAATTAAAAGCCCATACCTAAACATAGTAAAAGCAATCTACAGCAAACCAGTAGCCAACATCAAAATAAATAGAGAGAAACTTGAAGCATTCCCACTAAAATCAGGGACTAGACAAGGCTGCCCTCTCTCTCCATATCTTTTCAATATAGTACTTGAAGTTCTAGCAAGAGCAATTAGACAACATAAGGAAGTCAAAGGGATACAAATTGGAAAGGAAGAAGTGAAACTATCATTATTTGCAGACGATATGATAGTTTACCTAAGCGACCCAAAAAACTCCACCAGAGAACTTCTACAGCTGATAAACAACTTCAGCAAAGTGGCAGGTTATAAAATTAACTCAACCAAGTCATTGGCCTTCTTTTACTCAAATGACAAGCAGGCTGAGAAAGAAATTAGGGAAATAACAGCCTTCACAATAGTCACAAACAACATAAAGTATCTTGGCGTAACACTAACCAAACAAGCGAAAGATCTGTACAACAGGAACTTCAAGTCCTTGAAGAAAGAAATCGAAGAAGACCTCAGAAGATGGAAAAATATTTCTTGCTCCTGGATTGGCAGGATCAATATAGTAAAAATGGCCATCTTGCCAAAAGCAATATACAGATTCAATGCAATCCCCATCAAAATCCCAACTCAATTCTTCATAGATCTAGAAAGAGCAATTCTCAAATTCATCTGGAGCAACAAAAAACCCAGGATAGCTAAAACTATTCTCAACAATAAAAGGACTTCTGGGGGAATCAATATCCCTGACCTCAAGCAGTACTACAGAGCAATTGTGTTAAAAACTGCATGGTTTTGGTATAGCAACAGGCAAGCAGATCAATGGAACAGAATTGAAGACCTAGAAATTAACCCACAGACTTATGGTCACTTGATCTTTGATAAAGGAGCCACAACCATCCGATGGAATAAAGATAGCCTTTTCAACAAATGGTGCTGGTTCAACTGGAGGTCAACATGCAGAAGAATGCAAATTGACCCACTCTTATCTCTTTGCACTAAGATCAACTCCAAGTGGATCAAGGACCTCCACATAAAACCAGACACACTGAAAATATTAGAAAAGAAACTTGGGAAGACCCTGGAGGACTTGGGCACAGGGGAAAAGTTCCAGAACAGAACACCAATAGTGTACGCACTAAGATCAAGAATCGACAAATGGGACCTCATAAAATTACAAAGTTTCTGCAAAGCAAAGGACACTGTCAGAAGGACAAAACGGCAACCAACAAAGTGGGAAAAGATCTTCACCAACCCCACATCTGACAGAGGGCTTATATCCAATATATACAAAGAACTCAAGAAGTTATACCCCAAAGAACCAAATAACCCTATCAAAAAATGGGGCACAGAGCTAAACAAAGAATTTTCACCAGAAGAAATTCGGATGGCCGAGAAACACCTTAAAAGATGTTCAACATCATTAGTCCTCAGGGAAATGCAAATCAAAGCAACCCTGAGATTCCACCTCTCACCAGTCAGAATGGCTAAGATTAAAAACTCAAGAGACAACAAGTGCTGGCGAGGATGTGGAGAAAGAGGAACACTCCTCCACTGTTGGTGGGATTGCAAAATGGTAAAACCGCTCTGGAAATCAGTTTGGTGGTTCCTCAGAAAATTGGGCATGTCACTTCCAGAGGACCCTGGCATACCACTCCTGGGCATATACCCAGAGGATTCCCCTGCATACAATAAAGACACATGCTCCACTATGTTTATAGCAGCCTTGTTTATAATAGCCAGAAATTGGAAGGAGCCCAAATATCCCTCAAAGGAGGAATGGATACAGAAAATGTGGTATATTTATACAATGGAATACTACTCAGCAGTTAAAAATAATGAATTCATGCAATTTGTAGCTAAATGGTTAGACCTGGAAAATATCATCCTGAGTGAATTAACCCAATCACAAAAGAATGCACATGAAATGCAATCACTGATAAGTGGATATTAATGAGCCCAGAAGCCCTAAATACTCAAGACACAAATAGCAAGTCAAATGATTCCCAAAAGAAGAAAGGAGAGGACCCTGGGCAAGTAAAATTGCATCCAGTTTAGTAAAGAAACCGAGGGGGGAGGGGGAATGATTGGGGAATATTTGGGGGGGAGAGGAACTATGGGAACTATGGTGGGTGGGAACTGGGAAAGGGGAATGCCTTTGGAATGTAAACATAGAATATAGAAAATAAATAAAATAAAAAAAAAAGAAAGAAAGAGCAAGCCAGGATATTTTTGTAGAGGTGATGCTATCTTTTGGTGGTTCTAAGAATATTGAGATGTTGAGCAAGTCTTAGGAAAACTAGCTGCATTATTTGTTTTAGAGTTTGTGTGTGTGTGTGTGTGTGTGTGTGTGTGTGTGTGTGTGTGTGTGAGAGAGAGAGAGAGAGAGACAGGAAAGTGCAAGACTTAATTGAAGTCCTGCCTAAAGCAGTCTGTAAGGCTGCATCAACCAGGGTCAGCTGCTTTGAAGGCGTTCTAGAAACAAGTTTTCAATGAAACAATTATTGCAGCAGTCTGAGGTTGGATCACCTGAGCTGCTTGTCTTCTTAGGTGTATGGTCCTTAAACTCTGCAAACATATAAACTTTCAAAGGCAATATATATTTGTGCAAAAACACATATATGTATTATGCAGTGTGCAGAATTCAGCTAATGTTTGCATCAAACTTTATAAGTCAGTTTAAACTGTATTGCCAAACTGTAATACAAAATTATTCCATGCCATATTAAAAAATTCCTTGTAATAATTTTTTAGGATTCCATAGTAAACCTGATTTATTGGCTATGCATAGCAGAATTCCTGGCAGGAGATGTTAATATTTCAGCTAGTTTCAGTGCTGTTCCCATGTACAGGGATCAATAGTTCATGTTAACGATTTTGTTCTTCTTAGTTTCTTCTTTCATAGTGCAGCCTCTAGGATTTCCGTTCCCCCACCCGTCAAATCTCATCTTTATTAATTTGTATGAAATACATAGATTATCTTTTCCTGGTCAAATATCATCTTCTATTAATTAGTAGGAAATATATAGCTTCACTTTTCCTGATGAAGCAAAGGCAAAATCTCTTCCCCAACACATCAATCCCCTACCTGCCATTCTGCATTTACCACATATCTACATTGATCTAATCAATCAGTCTCTCTAATGTCTGCTATTTTACAGCAACTGAGCTACCTGTCTCAGTGACATTTTAAAACTTTGAAGTGATTAAATCATCATTTAAACTGTCTTTAGGAAACTCATTATCCCCCTTCTGTTCTATGACCATTTCTTCTAAAGTTCTCATAGATCTCTTCATAATTCTCTGACCTGTAGGATTGTAAGCAATATCTAAAAATTTTATGTCATATGCCAAAAATATTGTTCTAATGGGTAGATATGATGTCATATCTTAAGCTTCTATCTACAAAAGAATCTCTAAGCCATCATCTCCAATAAATGTGTAAACTCGGAATCATTCCTTTTATAATTCAAGAAAGAAACGTATTGAAATCTTGAGTTAGTTTCAGTTCTACAAATGAGTAAAATTTTCAAACTTTGGAAATGAAATTCATAGTCTATTTTATGACATTTCACTAAGGTGACTTCATTGCACAGAATCTGTATTTAACTCAGTATATTGCATCTCTATGGGTTGCCATTCTAATGTCTCAATCCTTTGTGGATTTCCCAAAGATCTTAGCAAGTCTGTAAACTTTTCAGCTTTTTTCCTCCATTTCCACATGGCTAAATCAGGAGTCCACTATGTCTCATTACCATTCAGCAGCTCGTTTCTCAGTATGCTGGTTTCTCGCCCATCCCCAAATGAATGGGCCTCTCTCTGTCTCTCTTTGTCTCTCTGTCTCTCTGTCTCTCTCTGTCTCTCTGTCTCTCTCTGTCTCTCTCTCTGTCTCTCTCTCCCTCCCCCCTCCCTCTCTCTCTCTCTCTCTCTCTCTCTCTCTCTCTCTCTCTCTCTCTCTCTCTCCCTCCCTCTTTTACTCTGGACTGTCACAAGCCCCCATTTGGCTCCACATTCCCTGCTATGAATGTCTGAGCCTGCCCTCTGACTTCTGACTCTGGGAAGGTGGCTTCTGGCCGCAGCATGGCACTAAATATTTGACTCCAGGCCTTAGCAGGTTTTGCTCTTAAATGTAAACCAAGCCCATGGGCCAAGGCAGCTCAGTTGCTCAGCAGTACCTGGGAAGTGTGCTAAGGCTTTAAGAGTATGCTTTTTCATAAAGGAACTACCTCTTGTCCATCTAGGAAATGGCTCTAGGAAAGTCTGTTCCCTGCCTTCTTGCTGTAGATGTTCTCAGCCTCTAAGCTTGGATTTCTAGCTTCAGGATCTCTATATCATTTGTAACCTTGGGCATTTTCACCAGTACCACAGTTCCTGAATAATGAGTTGGCTTATTATTTGTTAACAATGCTCATGACCTATTGCTAGCCTTGTTGTCCCACTAGCTCGTACCTTATTTAACCTACTTAAACTATTCTATGACTATCACATTGCTAGGAACCTCTCCTTTTCATACATCCAACTTCCTCAAAGTCTGGTTTGTAGACCCCTTGCCTCTGACTGTCTCATAGAGTTCCAATCTCTTTACTAAAAATTGTTACTGTCTATCTTTTACAAATAGGCCATCTGCATTTTTATTGACATGTGATGCTTTCCCACAGAATACAAAAGATGATCCCTATATTTTTTAAGACAACTTAAACCTCACTGATCATGGAGAGTTTGAGAAGCTGTCTGCATAGAGCCTTCACACCTGAATTTATAGTGTCTTTGGTTCAGGAAGGTACTCTGTATGCTAACAAAAGAAATGTAAACACCAAACCAGCCATAAACCCTATGATCTATAAGGGTATACTGCCTGCAAGATATACTAGGGAAATGGTGGCACAAAATTTGTTTGGTAGTAATCAAACAATAATTGATTTGTCTTAAGGTCCTTTATAGGAGCATGAACAATCACTTGACTCTGCTTAGGGCATCAAGAATTAAATGCTAGAAATCACAGTGAGCTAAGTTAAAAACCAAAAATTACTAGTGTAACAAAGGAACAGAAAAAAATGCAGAAAAAATAGAAATAAAATGGCTCCTAATGATACTCTGCTATACTCATAGATTAGTGCCTTGTTCATCCATCGTCAAAGAGCGTCCTCCTGAACACTCCTCCACTGTTGGTGGGATTGCAAAATGGCAAAACCGCCCTGGAAATCAGTTTGGCGGTTTCTCAGAAAATTGGGCATGTCACTTCCAGAGGACCCTGGCATACCAATCCTGGGCATATACCCAGAGGATTCCCCTGCATACAATAAAGACACATGTTCCACAATGTTCATAGCAGCCTTGTTTATAACAGCCAGAAGTTGGAGGGAGCCCAGATATCCCTCAAAGGAGGAATGGATACAGAAAATGTGGTATATTTATACAATGGAATACTACTCAGCAATTAAAAATAATGAATTCATGCAATTTGTAGGCAAATGGTTAGATCTGAAAAATATCATCCTAAGCGAGTTAACCCAATCACAAAAGAATACACATGAAATACAATCACTGATAAGTGGATATTAATGAGCCCAGAAGCCCTAAATACTCAAGGCACAATTAGCAAGTCAAATGATTCCCAAGAAGAAGAAAGGAGAGGATCCTAGGCCTGAAAAGATTGGATCCAGTTTTGTAGATCCAGAACAGAGAAATGGTGTGGGGGGTGATTGGGGAATAGTTGGGGGAAGAGGACTTATGGGACATATGGTGGGGTGGGAAACTGGGAAAGGGGAAAGCCTTTGGAATGTAAACAAAGAATATAGAAAATAAAATTTAAAAAAAAAAAGAACTGAAAAAAAGAAAAGAAAAAAAAAAAAGAAGAAACTTCCTCCTGTAGCAGAAGGTAAAAATTGTAGAGACCCATAGACAGTCATTATGTGGAGAATGAGAGACCTTGGAACACTCACCTCTAATTGGATGTCTGCCTCAAATCCTTCTTCTCTGGGCTCAGGGTCCTCGACCAGAGATGAGACAGAAAGGGTGTAAGAGCCAGTGGGATGACAGGATAGAGGACACCAGGAGAACAAGGTTCTCTAAATCATCTGAGCAAAGCTCGAATGAACTCACAAAGGTCAATGGAGCATGCACTGATATATGAAAGGTCCTCTGCATTTATATTATAGCTTCTAATTTAGTGTGTTCATGGAATTTCTCAATGTATGAATGAGTGACTCTATGATTCCTCTGCTGTCTCTTGAGCTCTTTTCTTTGTGTCTGTTTTGTCCAACTTAGCTGTGATAATTTTTGTTTCATCTGATTTTTTATTTTGTTATATTAAAAATGAATTAATTAATAAATGAATGAAAACCTAGCGACTAGAGTAAAGGTTAACAACTTAACAATGAACTGTCATTTGTACCTGCTGGAAGAGGAAAAGCAGTTTTCTCCATTTTCTCCAGTGGAGTGACACTGGGTATCAATCACTGAGGACAAGCCTCATGTGTAAGTATAGTTGACCAGCATATAATGGACTTACAAAATTTTTTATGTGCTTTAATTTGGTTGCATTTGTTGTTGTTTCTATTTGGGTGTTATTTTATTTCATTTTCTTACATTGGAGGTTGTTTCATATTGTACTTCTTGCTTGTTTAATTGTTTGTTTTTCTTAGAACTTAAAGTTGAGTATGTAAGGAAGACAAGAGAATCTGTAAGGACCTGGGTCTGGGGAAGAAATGATGAAATTATTGTTAAATTTAAAAATATATTAAATAATAAGAAATACAAAAAATTAAAATGGTATAAATGGTAAATTGTCTTAATGTGACATACTTGTTTATGGCATTATTATATTTCTCTTAAATATTTCTTGAGATAATATTTTATGTCATGAAAGTAATCTTGTGAGTGCAGGATGCTCTAAAGAAAGTGAAGCATGATTTCCTGTCTTCTAATCCTCCGGGGTGAAATAGCTTTTTTTTGTTCAAGAGCTTTCAGGTATGCCATTAAGTTGCTAGTATATGCTCTCTCCTGTTTCTTTTTGGAGGCACTCAGGGCTATGAGTTTTCGTCTTAGCACTGCTTTCATTGTGTCCCATAGATTTGGATATGTTGTGCCTTCGTTTTCATTAAATTTTAGAAGCTCTTTGATTTCTTTCCTTATTTCTTCCTTGACTAAGGTATCATTGAGTAGAATATTATTTCAACCTTCATGTGTATGAGGATTTTCTGTTGTTTTTGTTGTTATTGAAAACCACTCTTACTCCATGGTGATCCGATAAGAGGCATGGGATTAGTTCGATCTTCTTATATTTGTTGAGGTCTGCCTTGTGACCAATTATATGGCTGATTTTGGAGTAGTTACCATGATGTGCTGAGATAAAGTCTTTTGCTTTAGGATGAAATGTTTATATATATATATATATATACATATATATATATATATATATATATACACACACACACACACACACATACATATACGTATATATATATATATATGTATACATATACATATATATACGTGTATGTGTGTGTGTGTGTGTGTATGTATATATATATATATATATATATATATATATATATATGTGTGTGTGTGTGTGTGTGTGTGTGTGTGTGTTAAATCCAATTGGTCCAAAGTTTCAATGACTTTCCCTGTATCCCGGTTTACTTTCTGTTTTTCTGATTGGTCCATTGAGGATAGTGGAGTGTTTAGATCCCCCACAATTATTGTGTTAGGTACAATGTGTGCTTTGAGCTTTAGTAAAATTTCTTTTATGAATGAGGGTGCCCTTACATTGGAAGCATGGATGTTTAGAATTGTAAGTTCTTCTTGGTGGATTTTTTCTTTATCCATCAAGAATGGACCTTCTGTGTCTCTTTTGATGACTTTGGGTTGAAAGTCAATTTTATCTGATATTAGAATGGCTCAGGAAATCATCAAACTCAGGTTGAAATCAATCTAGTTGAAACAAAGAGAAGCATACAAAGAATCAACAAAACCAGGAACTGGTTCTTTGAGAAAATTATCAAGATAGATAAACCCTTAGCCAGACTTACCAAAGGGCACAGAGCCAGTATTCAAATTAACAAAATTAGAAATGAAAAGGGAGATATAACAACAGAAACTGAGGAAATTCAAAAAATCATCAGATCCTACTACAAAAGCCTATACTCAACACAACTGAAGAATCTGGAGGAAATGGATAATTTCCTAGACAGATACCAAATACCAAAATTAAATCAGGATCAAATATATTGGGTAAACAGTCCCATAACCCCCAAAGAAGTAGAAGAGGTCATAGAATATCTTCCAACCAAAAAAAGCACAGGACCAGATAGTTTTAGTGCAGAATTCTATCAGATATTCAAAGAAGACCTAATACCAATACTCTTCAAATTATTCCACAAAAGAGAAACAAAAGGAACACTGCCCAACTCATTCTAAGAAGCCACAATTACCCTGATACCAAAACCACACAAAGATCTAACTAAGAAAGAGAACTTCAGACCAATCTCCCTTATGAATATCGAAGCAAAAAATACTCAATAAAATTCTTGCCAACCAAATCCAAGAACACATCAAAACGATCATTCACCATGATCAAGTTGGCTTCATCCCAGAGATGCAGGGATGGTTCAATATAAGGAACTCCATCAACTCAATCCACTACATAAACAAACTCAAAGAAAAAAAAACACATGGTCATCACATTGGATGCTGAAAAAGCATTTGACAAAATTCAGCACCCTTTCATGCTAAAAGTCTTGGAAAGAACAGGAATTCAAGGCCCATACCTAAACATAGTAAAAGCAATTACAGCAGACCAGTAGCCAACATCAAAGTAAACAAGATAAACTTGAAGCAATCTCACTAAAATCAGGGACTAGAAAAGGCTGCCCCCTCTCACCATATCTTTTCAATATAGTACTTGAGATTCTAGCTAGAGCAATTCGACACCATAAGGAAGTCAAAGGGATACAAATTGGAAAGGTAGAAGTCAAACTATCACTATTCGCAGATGATATGATAGTATACTTAAGTGATCCAAAAAACTCCACCAGAGAACTCCTACAGCTGATAAACAACTTCAGCAAAGTGGCTGGTTATAAAATCAACTCAAGCAAATCAGTAGCCTTCCTATACTCAAAGGATAAACAGGCTGAGAAAGAAATTATGGAAATGACACCCTTCACAATAGCCACAAACAATATAAAGTATCTTGGTGTGACTCTAACCAAACAAGTGAAAGATTTGTATGACAAAACTTCAGGTCTCTGAAGAAGGAAATGAAAGAAGCCCTCAGAAAATGGAAAAGTCTTCCATGCTTGTGCATTGGCAGGATTAATATAGTTAAAATGGCAATCTTGCCAAAAAGCAATATACAGAGTCAACACAATCCCCATCAAAATCTCAACTCAGTTCTTCATAGTGTTAGAGCAATTCTCAAATTCATCTGGAATAACAAAAAACCCAAGATAGCTAAAACTATTATCAACAGTAAAATAACTTATGGGGGAATCAGTATCCCGGATCTCAAGCAATACTGCAGAGCAGTAGTGTTAAAAACTGCATGGTATTGGTGCAGTGACAGGGAGGTGGATCAGTGGAATAGGATTGAAGACCCAGAATTGAACCCACACATCTACGGCCAATTGATCTTCGACAAAGGAGCTGAAAATATCCAGGAGAAAAAAAGATAGCCTTTTCAACAAATGGTGCTGGCTCAACTGGAGGTCAATATGCAGAATAATGAGAATTGATCCACTCTTATCTCATTGTACTAAGCTAAACTCCAAGTGGATCAAGGACCTCCACATAAACCAGACACACTAAATATAATAGAAAAGAAACTGGGGAAGACCCTTGAGGACATTGGTTTAGGGGGAAGTTGCTGAACAGAATACCAATAGCTTATGCTCTAAGATCAAGAATAGACAAATAGGACCTCATAAAATTACAAAGTTTCTGTAAGGCAAAAGACACTGTCAGAAGGACAAATTGGCAACCAACAAATTGGGAAAAGATCTTCACAAACCCTACATCTGACAGAGGGCTAAGATCCAATGTATACAAAGAACTCAAGAAGTTAGACCCCAGGAAACCAAGTAACCCTATCAAAAAATGGGGTACAGAGCTAAACAAAGTTTTCTCCTGAAGAAATTCGGATGGCTGAGAAACACCTTAAAAATGTTCAACATCATTAGTCATTAGAGAAATGCAAATCAAAACAACCCTGAGATTTCACCTCACAGCAGTCAGAATGGCTAAGATTAGAAACTCAGGAAACAGCAGGTGTTGGTGAAATTGGAGAAAGAGAAACACTCCTCCACTGCTAGTAGGACTGCAAGCTGGTACAACCACTCTGAAAATCAGATTGGCAGTTCCTCAGAAATCTGGACAGGATACTTCCAGAGGACCCAGTCATACCACTCCTGGTTATATACCCAGAAGATTCCCCAGCATGCAATAAGGATATATGCTCCACTATGTTCATAGCAGCCTCATTTATAATATCCAGAAGCTGGAAAGAACCTAGATGTCCCTCAATGGAAGAATGGATACAAAAATTGTGGTATATATACACAATGAAGTACTATTCCACCATTAGTACAATGAAATCATGAAATTCTTAGAGAAATGGATGGAGCTGGAGAACATCATACTAAGTGAGGTAACCCAGTCTCCAAAGAATACCCATGTTATGCACTCACTGGTAAGTGGATATTAGCCTAGAATCTTGGGACACCAAAGACACAATCCATATACCAAATGATATCCGAGAAGAAGGAAGGAGTGGAGCTTGGTTCTAGAAAGGCTCAGAGCATCTATGTAGGTGAATACCAGAACAGGGAAGTGGGAAAGGGTGGATGGGGGAACATGGGAAGGGAAAAGGACATGTGGGATGACATTTGGGGGCTGAGAACCAGAAAAAGGGAAATGAAATGTAAATATATAATATATCCAATAAAAAAAAAAGAAAAAGAAAAGAAAAAAAGTGAAGCATTCCATCCTGCAGTAAGAATTATTTATAATAGAAGCAGTAAACAACTCAATAATTTCCAAAACTCCTGAAACCTGACCAGATTTATTAGAGTTCTTTCTCCCCAAACATCTAGAAGCTGTAAGTATAGGTTATAAGTGCTCTCAGAGAAGCTGGATTTCCAAGAGGCTAGGCAGGCTATTTACCTGTAAGAGTCACTCTCCAACCTGTTGTGTAGGTGCAATCTATTCAGTAGACTCCAGTGTCCCAGGTTTCCTAAGTTGTAACTTTCCTGGTGTGAGTTTTTGAGGATACTGCTCTCTTTTAATCACTTCTGCTCCTATATGTAACTATTCATCCAAACACTTGTAAGTTCCTCATTAAAACTCACTGTGTGATCAAGTTGGATTTTGGTATTGCTATATTTGTTCTCACTCACCTCTGTTGAATGAGTACAGGTTTGTTCATGTCTACTGAGGAATGGTGTCACACAACTACTTTCTAAAAGGAGCATACAGGGGTGAGGATGTGGATCTACTAGTTAAGAGCTTCTTTAGCAAATATGAGCACTTAAGTTCTTAACCCCAGTATCCATGTAAAAAAAAGCCAGATGGACTTGTAGTCATGTGTAACTCCAGTAATGTCAAGATGGGAACTAGAAACAGATGGATTCACAGCTAGTTATTTAGGATCAAAGGGATAATATTCCAGGGCAGTGATGGGTCCTTGATCAAATAAGAGGTTAGAGACACCCAAGGACAAAGATCTAAGATTTGTTTCTATGACCTTCATAAACATCTTGAGCATTTATATATTTCCATAGAGGAACACGCACACATGCCCACACATAGTAAATAATAATAATAATAACACCATTATCATCATAATAAATGGATATCTACATTTATTTATCAGGCACATTTATCAGCTCTTTTTCAGCTCTTGGTGAGCTGATAATAGAAATATTGTAGTCATATTAATGAACTATAGTATAAAATTTTTTCTTTAATGTTAAGGGTTAGCATTTTATAATTTTTCTAATTTCTTTTTTTTGAATTTTTTTAATTTTTATTTTCTATATTCTATGTTTACATTCCAAAGGCTTTCCCCTTTCCCAGTTCCCACCCACCATATGTCCCATAATTCCTCTCCCCCCAATTATTCCCCAATTATTCCCCCTCCCCCCACGGTTTCTCTGTTCTGGGTCTACAAAACTGGATCCAATCTTTACAGGCCCAGGGTCCTCTCCTTTCTTCTTCTTGGGAATCATTTGACTTGCTAATTGTGCCTTGAGTATTTAGGGCTTCTGGGCTCATTAATATCCACTTATCAGTGATTGCATTTCATGTGTATTCTTTTGTGATTGGGTTAACTCACTCAGGATGATATTTTCCAGATCTAACCATTTACCTACAAATTGCATGAATTCATTATTTTTAATTGCTGAGTAGTATTTTTATAACTACTTTTAGCATAGGTTTATATGTAAAACTCTGAAAAGGATGATTTATAATGACCATGGAAATACTGTTTTAAGTTATATATTCTCCTATTCTCTTCTTTCCATTGCTGATTTAGCTCAAGTATCTGAAGCTGCTTAGTCTTACAGAAATGATGTACTATGAGAGAAGTGTTACCCAGTATATTTCCATACTGAGTTGCCAGAAGAAAAACTACAGTGAGCAGAATCCCTGAGGAATCTGAGGAAATAAAAATAAAGCTTACTATTTACTGAAAATATTTGTCTTGCATGATTAACTAAATGTTCTATAATTAACTAAAACTTGGATTTAAAAATCTTTTGTGAGAGAATGGGGATATTCAGAAACTTACCCTAGAAAATAATTCAACACTGATTTTTGTTTACCTGAAATTATATAGATAAGCATATTAAATAACTTTTTCTATTTTTAGCAAGTATATTAAGATAAATATTTCCTGTGATATATCAGCTATGAGGGAGTAAAATGAAGCCAGCGCTGGATTTGAGAGGTATACTCTTAGTTGTTTGCTTATACAGCCTACAAAAATAAAACCACCCCAACCAAGAGCAAAATATGATGCTGATACTTTGGAGTTATCAATTAACTCATTGTTAAACTCAGGCTAACAGAAAAAATTGTCTGCCTTAATATAACTGGGAAAATGTTTTCTATAAGCTTTGCAAAAAAGATGTTTTCAACACAGAGCAATTTTAAAAATTCATAGTCAAAGAAATATCCCAGGAAAGGAAAGCATAGTACTGGGACTCAGTGACTGAAAGGATGAAACAAAAATAGAGTTCATGGAGGGATAAAATGAAAATGAATTTCAAAATAAAAGAAAAAGAGAAGTTACTCTAAAAATTAACAATAATAAAAGTAAAACTGTATTGTGTTAAGCCCCCAAAATAAATAGTGTACCAGATGCCATGAACATTTTCAATTTGTATTTGTTTTTCCCTCTCTGGCTCTCACATTTTTAGCTTGCAATACTACCAGCATGCTACATGTCTTATTCCACCTCTCAGTTAGGGAGTATTAAATTCAAGCATTATAGCAGCATCACTCTGTATAAAATTATGGAATGAAAAATTTCATCTTTCAGATTCTCAGTCTATAAAATTGAATCATCAAATAATTAATAACATTAAGGCATTTTTCTTATAATACAGCAAAAGAAATATGACATCCCTTATTTTATCTCAAAAATCATTCAAAAATTATTATAATGGAGAGAAGGAAAACTCAATTATCACCTTCTATGAAACTGATAGATAACTCTGTTCCTGGACCACACTAGCAATGGAGGTCAAGAACTGCATAGAAGATAATTACTACTGATACGGTAATGTTAGCAGAAAACTCTATTCTGGAAAAGTGGCATCTTTAGAGGCAATGAAAATAAAATGTGAGTGCTTACTTGATGTTCCTCCTTTAACCCAACAGACAAGTCCAACTGGCAGAAAGGGGATAATTGATGAATCTTGGTGAAGGAAGCCACACTGGATAGAGAACTAGAGCCTTCACTCTGGAACGTTGTGAAGAGTGAATCTTGGAATCATTCTCTGACTCGCTCTTTCCCCTTCACCTCTTCTTCCTGTATTCCTCACAGAAAACACACCCGTGTCATAGAAAATACTTTACTCTAGAAAATAGGTTGAATCAGCATAAACATAATAGTTAAAGTGACACCACTTATAGAATGACCAGTGGCAATCAGAAAGGGACACAGCAATGCAAGTTGTTCCACAGCAAGGAGAATGGGAATAGGAAAAACACAATGAGAAACATGGTCATTACCCAATAAACTATACAGTGGCATGAACACATAAAATTATATTCAAGTTTCAAAATATAAAGGAGGTAAACTATACAGAATCTCATTACTAGAAAATAAGAACTAAAACTCATGAACTAGTAAGAAACAGAAGAAATGCAATTCTCAGAAATCAAAATAATAAACATAACAATGTGTTCCTTCCACTGTCAGTGAAGCTGAGGGAAAAGAGACATGAAGAGAAAATGTTTGATGTAAACATTAAAGGGTAAATAAGTGTGCAGATACTCAGAGGAGAAAGATATGAAATCAAGTTTGATATGAACAACGTGTAGAGTAGGATTTTAAAGAACTAAAAAAGGTTATCTCTGATGTGCAGATTATTCTAGAAAGGAGTGATATGTATCCTAGAATGATGTATATCTGGTGAATTTTAGAAGATATTTAAACCACGTTAATGAGAAAACTCTGTGTGCCAACAAAATATAAATTTACTAACAGTAAATTTACTCACAGTTAAGTTTAAGATGCTGCACCATTATCAAGATTTTAGAAACTCCCTCTTCCATTAGTGAGGGAAGTGAATTGATTGGAATCCAAATACTGGAAAGGAAAGCAATTAAAAAATCAATCAAAATATCTTTTAGTAATTAAGACAAAATACAATGGTTTTTTTATTTTTATTTTCTATATTCTATGTTTATATTCCAAAGGCTTTCCCCTTTCCCAGTTCCCCCCCCACCATACGTCCCATAATTCCTTTCCCCCCCAACTATTCCCCAATCATTTCCCCTCCCCCCACGGTTTCTCTACAAAACTGGATCCAACCTTTACAGGCCCAGGGTCCTCTCCTTTCTTCTTCTTGGGAATCATTTGACTTGCTAATTGTGCCTTGAGTATTTAGGGCTTCTGGGCTCATTAATAGCCACTTATCAGTGATTGCATTTCATGTGTATTCTTTTGTGATTGGGTTAACTCACTCAGGATGATATTTTCCAGGTCTAACCATTTACCTACAAATTGCATGAATTCATTATTTTTAATTGCTGAGTAGTATTCCATTGTATAAATATACCACATTTTCTGTATCCATTCCTCCTTTGAGGGATATTTGGGCTCCTTCCAATTTCTGGCTATTATAAACAAGGCTGCTATAAATGTAGTGGAGCATGTGTCTTAGAAAATACAATGTTTTTATTGTTGTGTTGTTATGTTTTTACTGTAAACCAGTTTTTAAAGTAGCATATCTAGCAAAAAATGGTAAGGGAATGATTAAGAAAGACTCAGAATATGCTAGACTATAAACACTAATTAAAAAACCTTCTCATATTTAATTGTTTGACTGCTTGTACAACAACATGACAATTAATATAGAAACACTATTAGATGTAGTGTCTGATAAAATTCTAGGGGGAGGAAATAATGTCAGAGTGTCCTATAATTTCAGTAATTAAATAAAGAATATGCATAAACAAAGCCAAACACCCAAAAGATTCTTGGCAATATTTACTATTAATATATGAAAAGCATTTATACATTTTCAGATGAGATTTCATAAAGTAATTTCTCTAGCAGAGGACTAGGTGCATTCAGGTATTAAAACTTTCATGAACTCTGTCTCTCAGCAGCACTATCATCTCAAAGGAGAATGAGCACAGAATCCTCATAATTTGAAAAACTTAATTTTCTGGAAATCAACCCAAAGTATTAAAGTCACCATACACACTTGGTTAGGGAATGTTAGAAATTTCTAGAAAACTATCACTTTCCTGTTTTCTTTCTAATGTAAAATGTTCCTTGTTACATTATAAAAGAGTTGACAGTACAAGTAAAAGTAGTTTTACTTACTTCAATCTCATCATTTTTTTTACTTTTGCATCTATGAAAATATGAGTAAAAAACAAATTTTAAAAAACAAATATTAAGGCCAACTAACAAATAACTTAACAGCATACTATGAAGATCTACCCAGAAACCATGTATATAGTGGGACTTCCATAGACCCACCAGGGATATAATTAATGAAATAGAAACTTTTTAATATTTTAAAGCTTAGGTCTTCTTATGGGAGGTCTCCCAGCTACTCTAACCTGATTAATCCTAGAATAATGTCCCTCCACTTGGCCAGCTCTAACTCTCTGATTTGCTGCGGTTCACCCATTCACCTCTATGTCTGCTAGCTGAATCTCCTTCCTCTGATTTTTCTGCTACCTTTCTTTTCTTTATGCAGAAGTTTTCACTAGGATGTGAAAGGACATCATTGGCCTTCGGATGGTTCATACAACAAATCAAATACAATTCTAGATTTCCTTAGGCAGGTAAGAAAGAATAAATGTTTACAAAATATGAAATCAAAAAGAGCAAAATCCTGCCAGTAGTTAGCTATTTAGTATAGAATTTGCAGTTGAATATATAAAGACACACTTTCACACAGTGTATCCCAACACAGATGGCAATATAATAGGAAGTACAAAGAGACTGTGTTCAGCACAACTATTTTGAAGTCCTCTGTGAAGCTGTACTTATTGCATGCCTTCAGTGTTTCTTCCTACTAACAAAGAATGAGACTATGGGTTTGTTTGTTTGTTTGCTTGTTTGTTTTTGTTTTTTGTCTTGAGACATTCTTTAAATTTTTTCTCTGACTTTAGTATGGTACTTTACATACATAGCTTATGACTGAGAGACTAAAATATACAACAATGTTCTTTTATTCACCAACTTAGAGTCAATTTCAAAGTAATGTACAATGGTGAGATAGCTAAAGAAAAATATATTCATTGCTGACAAATCTGATGGAAGATAGTTAGTCGAATCTTAGGTAATAAGAATTCTAAGAATGACCTGCTCAGTCATAGGAAGTGTATGATTAATGTCTTACCATGCCTGATATTTTGTTAACCACATACAATGGGAAAAATAGAGTAGAATATATGCCTTCTAGCAAAACAAATTTGCTCAGTATTTTTGTCAATAGAGAATAGAAACGTGATGCAACCAGAGAATAAGTCTGAGGGGAAACCAAGCTATTCTAGGGTGACTCAGACTTGAGGTGTTTAAAAAGGATCTTCTGTTCAGCAACTCAGCATCTCAGGACCACTGTCACATCGTGTTGGAGAACCATGTGTCAGAACAAAAAAATATTTAAACTTGCCTTTCACCTCGATTCCTGTGCTGATGGCTTTCCTGAATGTGTGAAAGGTGGTAACAATTGAGAGAGATTTTACTATCTTCTGTGAGCATTCTCATTCATAAGCCATGGTACCTGAAGTTAAGTTCTGTACCAAAAAATCTTTTAGACTGTTGTCATGTGAACAGGCATTTTTCTAGCTTTAACCCCATATCTTAGCCACGAGAGAAACACCAATGTTGGAATTCTGACCTGAAGTTGTCTTGGTGCTTCAGAATCCAGTGTCCCCATGATGATGGATGTTTACTCAGTGCTGCACAAAGCATCACGCTTCCAGATGTGAGGACATGCCATTCTATTTGTAGTGTTTATGTCTGTCATGGATTTTATTTACATGGCAGGAATAGGGTCATTATTTTATTTATACCCATTAATCCACTCAGTATATGAAGCCTCTGATTACTGCGGTTCGATGAGGTCTACATTTCTCTTGTTGAAGGTCAATACTGTCAAGATTAGAATGACTGCTTATATATGAATAAAAGTACTGACCATGTGTTCAGGTGGCACTGAAATAAAAAGAAAAACCTATAGCCAAAGGTCTAAAATGCTTTATCTGGGAAGTATCAATTAAATGTACTACTGTGAAAATCAGCATCCTAGCTGACTGCTACAAGTTGTCAGGGTCCCAAGCCCAAATGTCAACTCAACAAACCTGACCAGACCAAGTACTATTAAGTGCTATGCAAAATCAATTAAGTAATTAATGTAAAAGGAGGATTCTGGAAAGAGGTTAAGAAAAAAGCATATAGAACAACTTCAAATTAAAGCAGTCCTGGATAACAGAAAGAATTTGACATGCTATATTTATAATTACTGAGACTCAAGAAGATGGAGAAAAAATTTTGATCACATCATTCTATGACTATTGAAGTATGTTCCTAAGATCAACTTGAGATCCCAGAACATATAACCATCATTTAGTCATGTGAATGTTTGCCAATCACTCCCATATTACCTGGGATTGAGACACGGAACACAAACACCAATAGGAGATGTGAAAACAAGATAATGGCAGAAAACTGGTTAAATATTCTCTATCCTATGAACACTCAGAAGTATTCTAAGCATTTTACAATGACTCGAGCGAAACTTCTGTGTCTATATCTTTAATAAAATAGAAACAATATGAGTAAAAGGAGTTTGGAAGAAATTCAGAAAGAGAAATAGCCAGATCAAAAGTAACTATTTGTTATGTTTTTTAACTCTTTATAAAAACAGATTTAGGTCCTTAGTATTAAATTTTCTATTGAGATGAAGTTGATTTCACAGGAATTAAAAAAAAAACATGGCAGTGGCAAACATAAAACTAGTATAAAGAGACAAAAAGAGAGAGAAATAGAGAGAAACACTGTGCCATCCATAAAGTGAATAAAGATAAGTCATCTAAAATGTTATATATCTTCAATACATGAAGATACCTGACAAAAAAAATCACCAAAATAGGAAAATATAGTACAGTACAGAAATAATGGTTAAGAAAATTAAGAAAATAGTTTTACAAATATTAAAAATATACTAATTTCTAATGTTAGAGTAAAATAAATGAATATGTAGGCATTCCTTTCAGTAATATTTGAGTAAGTTGAAGAATTGAGGAAAGTAATGATGCAGATTTTATAACTTGTCAATATTATTTTCTGTCATAAACGTTGAAGAAAACCAGTCATTAACATTCAAGAGTTCATGAATATTAAATTATAACATTCTTAAAGTCTATTATTAATAACAAGCTGACAACGAAAATGACAGACAATACTTAAATAAAGACTGGTGGTCAACATCACAGGTAGAATGCTTTAGCATAGCAGAGAATAAGTTCTATAAGTGTATTCTTAGATTTGGGAACACTTTGCAGAAACACTTTGTGAATTAAATTAGTATTGTCATTGTAATGATACCTTGTCTGTCACCTAAAATAAAAGACCTGCCAAGTGCCTCAGTAAGTAAAGACTTCTAGTGCCAATCCTGTGTACCTAAATTCCATATTCCATATGGGGATTCACATGATAGAGGAGAGAACCAACTCCCATAGACACAAAAAGCACATGCACACAGACACACACACACACACACACACACACACACACACACACATACACACTCAGAGAGAGACAAAGACAGAGACAGAGAGACAGAGAGAGAGACAGAGCTACATAAAACCAAAAATTTTGAAGAATAAATAAAAAATATTATTCTAACAACAAGCAAAAACCAGAGTTGATTAGTTGACTGATTATCATCTAAGACATAAAATTTGTAATTTGATGTTTTTCTATAAGCAAGTAATATTCAAGTAAGCACACCGTGGTTGGGGTTTAGGAGATGCACTGGATAACAGTGAATGCTAGAGGCAATTTTAAGCATATTGGGTTTTCTATGAGCAATCATAGAGTATTTTGAGCAGATTTATAATCTCATTTCTATCCTAAAAACTGATGTCTTAGATAATTGGAAGTGACACTTAGGGACATACTACAGTCATCTAAGCAAGATCAGAAGGAAGCATAGACTAGAGTGAGACAGCTATAGTGAAGAAAGGTAGAATTTCACTGTTTCCTGATCTTTTGAATGATCTATAGTAGAATACAACTGACAGGATGAACACTTATTGAAAAATGGCATTTATCAGTTTAGCATTATATTGTCAATGATAGGGATTAAAACAGTGGAGTCCAATATGCTTGGTAGGGCACAATGCTATCACCTGTTCATTTGACCAGGCTAGATGATTCAACATTCTGATGTTGAAGACCTTTGTGATTCCAGGAAATCTCCTTTATTCCACATTGGAAGTCCATAGAATTTGTGCTGTGCTGGTAGCAAAGTAGAGATGTAGCTATAACACAATAGATACATGCAACAACAATAGAAAATGAAGACAAGCAAGTCCAAAGAATTTTTGCCTTGCAACTTTATGTCTGGCTGCTTGCTTTGGGCTGCTGCCTATTCTCCAAGAATATTCTTGACTCGGTTAATTATTCCAGGAAATAATTGCTTGCCTCCTTACTGATCCATTAATTCAATAAAACTGTCACTCAAGATTAATTATTTTCTAATCATTAAACATTTTCTATTGATATGATATGATAATTTATAGAAGAAATAATTTATTTGGAACTTACCATTTCAGAGTCCAGGACTGTCTTGGAAGGGAAAAAGGTACCTGGCAGGCAAGCATGGGCCTGGAACAATAATACCTAAGCTCACATCTTAAGACACAGCCACAAGGCAGGTAGATACATTGGGAATGCTATCTTTCAAAACTTCTAATTCCATCCCCTCTAACGAGGTCACCCGCACAATCTTTTCTAAACAGTTCTACCAACTGGAGGTCAAGTATTCCAACAGATGAGCCCATGTAGGCTCTTCCTATTCAAACCACATCATTGCAATAGGGTTTGATGATTAGTGGATGTAGGGTAGGAAACAATGTGGAAATTGAAGGCACACCCAGAATCCTGGACCTCAGCAAGTATGAAAACATAGTAATTCCTGACATCAAGAAGATTCAGAGTTGGAACCTTGTAAAGAAAATTCATGCTAACTTTTGTTCATATAATTTTTCAGCATTGTAATTATTGTTAATCATTTGTAAAATCTATTCATTTAAAAATAGTCCTCTTCTCCACTGCTACATTTCACAGAAAAATTACAGTCTGTCTTTCAATTGGCATCTTTGATGTCACTTTGTCAAAATAAGGGCAAGTTTTCACATCATCTGACACCTTTTTAAGAGTGTACCACTGTCACCTCTATCTAAGATGCAAAAAATAGCACCTTTTCAATTCAGGTGTGATAGTTTCCCTGAATGTTTGAGTGTGTGTGTGTGTGTGTGTGTGTGTGTGTGTGTGTGTGTGTGACAAACACTAATAAGAAAAACTTCTGAAAATCTTTTGAGTACAGATATGTGAATTCTATATATAAACCACTTATGATGTTATAATACATTCTAATACATTTGTATCAAATGTTCTTTAAAGAACTGAACTAAGACACCATGAACCACTTTTGATGGAGATTGAGACACATTAAGAAAGTTTGTCTTAGCTGGGGAGACCTGAGATTCCACCTCACACCAGTCAGAATGGCTAAGATTAAAAACTCAAGAGACAACAAGTGCTGGCGAGGATGTGGAGAAAGAGGAACACTCCTCCATTGTTGGTGGGATTGCAAAATGGTAAAACCGCTCTGGAAATCAGTTTGGCGGTTCCTCAGAAAATTGGGCATGTCACTCCCAGAGGACCCTGGCATACCACTCCTGGGCATATACCCAGAGGATTCCCCTGCATGCAATAAAGACATATGCTCCACTATGTTTATAGCAGCCTTGTTTATAATAGCCAGAAATTGGAAGGAGCCCAAATATCCCTCAAAGGAGGAATGGATACAGAAAATGTGGTATATTTATACAATGGAATACTACTCAGCAATTAAAAATAATGAATTCATGCAATTTGTAGGTAAATGGTTAGACCTGGAAAATATCATCCTGAGTGAGCTAACCCAATCACAAAAGAATGCACATGAAATGCAATCACTGATAAGTGGATATTAATGAGCCCAGAAGCACTAAATACTCAAGACACAAATAGCAAGTCAAATGATTCCCAAGAAGAAGAAAGGAGAGGACCCTGGGCATGTAAAGATTGCATCCAGTTTAGTAAAGAAACTGAGGGGGGAGGGGGAATGATTGGGGAATAGTTGGGGGGAGAGGAACTATGGGAACTATGGTGGGTGGGAACTGGGAAAGGGGAAAGCCCTTGGAATGTAAACATAGAATATAGAAAATAAAAATTTAAAAAAAATAAAAAAAAAGAAAGTTTGTCTTAAACTTGTAAAATCTTTTTGACTTTTTTCTAATTGAGATTTCTGATCTCATCCAATTCTGATTGAGCATATTTTTAGAAGAATGTGTGTTATCCAAGCATTAAAAAAGTAAGAAAAAAACCTATGAAGAAAAGAAATATTGAAAGAACTCACATAGGAAGCTACTCATTTTCACAGTGATAATTATGTGGAGAAGAAATATATATTTCCAAATAAACAGGTTTTTTCTAGCAAAACTTAAGAATTCAACTCCCCATTTTTAATCTTTGTTAATAAATTATTGTTCTTTCAATGATTTATCAATCAATATACAAATATTTAAGTTATAACCCAGTGACATGGTTATATTTACACTGTATCTTTATAAGCAAAAAGGAAGATATTAAAATTATTGAACTGTTCTCAGCTAATAACATGTGTTTGACAAGACATCATAATCAGAAAACATCAGTTTACACATTAGTTATGTTCAAGAAACTAAAGAAGATTAACAGTGTGGCAGCTTTAATTCCTTCTAGTTTACATTTTAAATGTTACTACATCAATTTGGCATATTGTCAACATGCATAAGATAAAATTAATACCAATATTTTTAAAGAGACATTTCAGTTTGGTAGAGTAAACTTTGTTGCTCATATATTCATATACTTAAAGGAATACCTTGACAAGAAATAGTTAATTACCTGCATAAGTAGGCCTGGAATATTCTTCTGTCCAGGAAATATGAAATTTTCCTAGAGATGCCAAGTGTGTCTCATTTATCATTCTCTCTATAAATTAACTCCTAAGAGCTGTCTTCTTTAATGTACTTAACTCCATTTATCTTGCTCATTTTTTAAAGAAATAACAATAATTTTGAACAGATGTTAAAAGTACATGATTAAAAAAACATTCACAATGCCATTTACTTAGCTTTCAAAGCTGCTTAATCAGCTAACCAAAAAATAAATCAACAATACTCTATATTTGTGTAGAATATTGTAACAACAATTTAGAAGTCTTAAGATAATTGGCACTTGTTCTAATATATCATCTCATAATACCCCTATTCTATTTTTCCCCAGCCATGTTGTACTCCTATGATTTCTCTTATAGCTACTCTTGATCTAATTTCTCCTGAATCTACAACAAAGAATTCTTTTGCCTGATCTAAACATTGCAACAAATCTTTTATGTCATTGATTATGCTGGTGACTTCATAGTAACTTAACAAATACAGGAGGAGCACAAGAATTGGTTACCCAATACCAAATGTTCCTTAAAGTACCAATTTTTACTTAAACCCATTCATTCTGCTAATGCTTAAAATAAAATGATAATTGTGAACTTCTGATGAAGGCTCATGATAAAATATATACAAGGAATTTTCAACTCTGAAAACAACCATAAAAGTAACATTACACACACTAAGCAAGTTACATTTAGAAATATATATATATATATATAGCATATATAATGTATATTATTGTATATACTATATAGTATATATTCCTAATATATTTGTGTACATATATATATATGTGTGTGTGTGTGTGTGTGTGTGTGTGTGTGTGTACACACACACACACACACACACACACACATATGCATGTAACAACAATACAAGAACAAAGAGACCATGGATTTGAACAAAAGCAAATTGGAGTATATGGGAAGGCTTGGTGGAAAGAAACTGGAACAGCCCTTCAGAGGACGAAGCTCAAGAATTTCTGTGAGTATAGGCTAGACATCTTATTTATCTAGTCTCAGAACAAATGAAACAACAAAACACCAACATAACAAGAAGTATGTCCATGTAAAATTTTAGTGTGGTGAATTGTCTAATAGGCACCATTTTGCATAAATGCTTTCTGCAATTAATATTTGTTGTATAACTGAGACATTTTGCCTGCATTACAACTCCTCCTTAATACCTCCCTTCAGAACTGGTAGCCAACACTGTACTTTCTCTACAAATTTGACCATATTTCCCTATAGTTTGAATGTTGTACATAGAAGTGAAAAATATGACTACTACAGAAAATGGTATGTGCAAAGTTCAAAAGTATTATAAACAGAACTATAAGTGCACCCTAAAGTGGGAACTATAATCCCAATTCTGAGCAACTAGGATCATGAAGATATACCTGCACTCCCATGTGTACTGTGTACAATATCATGATGCAAAACAACCTTCAATGTTTATACAGAATCACTGAACAAAGAAACAGAGATTTATGAACATGTGTATGCATGTACAATTAGAAGTACACATATGGAATGAAGTTTTCTGCCTTTAATTATTTCACTATAGTTAAAAATTTCATTTTCTATTATTGCTATTACAGATGGATTAGTTTATCAAAGGTTAACATTTTGTTATCCTTGTTCAGAGCTCTACTATCCTCATAGATAGATGAAGATAAAAATAACTGACTTTAAAGGGAGAACATGTGGAGTATATATATTGTGTTTCTCTGCCAGTCATGAAAGTAGTGAAGAACATAGGCTCTCTGGGGTGCTTAGGCATGTGTTTTATTCATTTGATCATACCCAAAATTTTATGAAGTGTAAGATAAGTCTAGCTCCTTTGTATTCATCCTAGTTTTTTATAAAAAATATATTGCAAGGGTAATAAAACAATATGTGGACTATATAGTTAATAATTAAATAAAATTTGTAAATTCCTAAGACTGTTTTATGCAGATTTCAAACATGTAATATAAAACTTAGCCATTCAGAATACCCCTTAGTCATGAATATACTTGAGAAGTCACTCTAATATACAAGAAAATAGTATCTTCACTTCTCTTCTAGCCTCATAAATTTTACAAGATCTAGGTTGCAATTTCATGCACATTATTGGCATTTAACTTTGCTTACTTCCTGGTTCTTGGAGGTGTTGATACTTTATAAATGATTAGCAAACGGAAAACAGGATGGTGCCTTCTTTTATTGCTGTGGAGTGCTAAAGAGAAAAATTAACCTTGTTTATATCCAATGCTCCATATTCCAATTGGTCTTTGTAGTTTTTGTCTTTATTTCTACATATATTATTTAAGAGCTATTTAATTGGTTTCCTGTTTTTCCATTATGTACTTTTACTATATATTACTTCCATCTTTCAAATGATGTTTTGAAAATGCGATCAGTACTTTTATTTTGGGGGGCTTTCAGAACAGAGAATTGATTGTGCAGGCACTAAGATCAACAAGTGGAAATTGATGAAACTGAAAAGTTTCTGTAAGGCAAAGGATATCATCAATGGGCCAAAGCACTAATGGGCAAAGATTTTTTATCAGCTCAGAGATGACTGATATCCATAATATATAAAGAACTCAAGTAACTAGATATTAAAAAACAAATAAATAATGCAAATTTCAAATGTGATGGAGATTTCAATACAGAATTCTTAGTAGAGAAAATTCAAATGACTGAGAAACACTTGAAGAAATGTTCAACTCCTTAGTCATCAAGGAAATACAAATAAAAACTGCTTTGTGATTGCACTTGAAGCCTGTCAGAATGCCTGAGAATAATAAAACAAATGAGAGCTCATGCTGGCAGGATGAGCAGTGAAGATAGGGCTCATGTATTGTTGGTTGGGGTGAAAACTTCTGCAGCCACTGTGTACATCAGCGTGGCAGTTCCTCAGGAAGACAGGAATTGATTATTCTCGAGATTCAGTCATATTGCTATTAAGAATATATCCAAAGACACTTCAATCTACCTTGCTCAACCATCTTCACTGCTGCGCTATTCACAATAGCCAGAAACTGGAAACAGTGTAGATGGCTGTCAATAGATGAAAGGATAAATAAAATGTGGTACATTTTACATAATGGAATGCTAGCTGTTAAAAATAAATGAAATAATAACCAGGTAGTGGTTTCACAGGGCATTAATCCCAGCACAACAAAGACAGAGATAGTTGGATTTATATTAGATCCAGGCCAGCCTGTTTTACAAAGTGAGTTCCAGGGTACCAAGAACAACATAGAGAAGCCATATCTCTATGAACCACAACCACCACCACTAATAATAATATTAATAGAACACCCAAATACAAATATATCTGTTAATTCAATGATAGCCAAACTACAACCAATACAACTACAGAGATTAGGTATAGAGTAAATAACTACTGGGGACAAATACATCTCCCTAGAAAAGGGAGAGAGAATAGATATTTATGTATGGATGGGGGGGAGACCAGAAGAAAACTAGAGGATCAATTGCGGAAGGGGAATAAAGATTGCGCTAGGCTGGCAGCCATTTGGATACAGAAGCAGCAGAGTCTTATCTACAGATTGTCCCATAAGGAGTTCACCCCACGGTGAGATAACCACCAAAGGAGGAGCAACCTTGGAATGTGTGTTCAAACATTAAAGACTTTCTCAAACTTTTGAAGAACAAAAATGGGACAAATATCAACCAGGCCATGTCTTTGCCACCTTGCTGAACTTTTTCCTCTGTTTGACCTGAAGTCCATAGTTATGTCCCACAGATGGACAGACAGAGAGTCATTGATTATCTTCATCATTACTTCTGCCTGTGACCACATTCATGTTTTCTCACTTTACTGGTCTCTTTAGTTGTAGACTGAAGCAGATGACTACACTTGGCTTGTTGGAATGAATAGAGGAATAGTTTTACCTGAATCTCCAGTAACATCGGGTTCAATTTTGCCCCAATCCAATATTAGCATAAATGAAATAAGAATTAACATCTAGGGCTAGGTCTGCTTGCACAGGGCTTTAACTGTAGAAATGTGAAGGAAGAAATAGGTAGATCTCTGAATTCAATGTCATCTCTGCCAGCATAATGAACTCCAAGACAGACCTGGTTTTAAATAAACAAACAAAACAAAATAAAACAAAAAGAAGTAAAACCCAACTTTCCATTCATTATATAATAAATCAAACTAGAAAATATTCTGAATTTAGCTAGCTATTTTATTTTCATCTGAACATACTTATTTCAATTACTGTTGTTAAACAGTTTGCTATTGAATATAGGAGCTTTAGGGTTTTTTATAAGATGGTAATAATCCAACATTAATTGCCTCCTCTTACAAATACACAAAATTGATATCTTAAAATATTCAGAAAAATGCACATTAGAGGTTTTGTCCTTTTTCTTTTTATTTTCTTGTCTCTTCTTTTCTTTTTTTTTCTTTCCTTCTTTCTTTCTTACTTGGCTTTCTAAGTGAGAAATTTAGAGTGAACTTATTATTGTTCTTATTTATTTAGGTTTTCAAATAATGGCAATGTTAAGGACTTATTTTGAATGTGTTTCAGAACAATTATTTAATCATAGTATAGTCATTAAGATAGATTTTTAAAGCCAAGCAAGCAAAAAGGACAGCAGAGACAGCAACAGTATTTAATCTTAGCCATGGTTTTGGAAATTGTTGTAACACCCACCAATCTTAAAAATACTCAAATTAAGATTAATTTTTTCAACCCGGGTTAGCTAAAACTATTCTCAACAGTAAAAGAATTTCTGGGGGAATCAGTATCCTGGACCTCAAGCAATACTACAGAGCAATAGTATTAAAAACTGCAGGGTATTGGTACAGTGACAGGGAGGTAGATCAATGGAATATGATTGAAGACATAGAAATGAACCCACACACCTGTAGTCACCTGATCTTTGACCAAGGAGCTGAAACCATCCAGTGGAAAATGATAGCCTTTTCAACAAATGGTGCTGGCTCAACTGGAGGTCAGCATGCAGAAGAATGCGAATTGATCCATTCTTATCTCCTTGTACTAAGCTCAACTCCAAGTGGATCAAAGACCTCCACATAAAAGCAGACACACTGAAACTAATAGAAAAGAAAGTAGGGAAGACCCTTGAGGACATGGGCACAGAGGAACAGTTCCTGAACACCAGTAGCTTATGCTCTAAGTTCAAGAACTGACAAATGGGACCTCATAAAATTACAAAGTTTCTGTAAGGCAAAGGACACTGGCAAAATGACAAAATGTCAGCCAACAAAATGGGAAAAGTTCTTCACCAACCCTCCATCTGACAGAGGGCTAATATACAATATTATATAATATAATATACAAGGAACTCAAGAAGTTAGATTCCAGAGAGCCAAATAACCCTATTAAAAAATGGGGTACAGAGCTAAACAATGAATTTTCACCTGAAGAACTTTGAATGGCTGAGAAGCACCTTAAGAAATGTTCAGCATCATTAATGATTAGTGAAATGCAAATCAAAATAACCCTGAGATTTCACCTCATACCAGTCAGAATGGCTAAGAATAAAAACTCAGCAGACAGCAGTTGTTGACAAGGATGTAGAGAAAGAGGAAAACTCCTCTACTGCTGGTGGGAATGCAAGGTGGTACAACCACTCTGGAAATCAGTCTAGAGGTAACTCAGAAAACTAGGCATGACACTTCCGGAGGACCCTGCTATACCACTCCTGGGCATATACCCAGAGGATTTCCTGGCATGCAATAAGGCACATGTTCCACTAAGTTCATAGCAGCCTTATTTATAATAGCCAGAAGCTGGAAAGAGCCCAGATGTCCCTCAATTGAGGAATGGATACAGAAAATGTAGTATATTTACATAATGGAACACTACTCAGCAATTAAAAACAATGAATTCCTGAAATTCTTAGGCAAATGTTTGCATTTGGAAAATATCATCCTAAGTGTGGTAACCCAATCACAAAGAACACACATGGAATGCAGTCACTGATAAATGAATATTAGCCCAGAAGCTCTGAATACCCATGACACAATTCACATATCCAATCATTCCCAAGAAGAAGTAAGGAGAGGGCCCTGGTCCTGGAAAGGCTTGATGCAACATGGTAGGCTATTACCAAGACAGAGAAGTAGGAGGGGGTTGATTGGAGAATGGATGGAGGGAAGAGGGCTTATGGGACTTATGGGGAGGGAGGAACCGGGAAAGGAAAATTTGTTTGGAATGTAAACAAAGAATATAGAAATTTTTTTAAAGATTAATTTTTTCTCACCACAATTTCTCTTATTCTTTTTTCTCGTCCAAACATTAGAGTCAGATGAATGGCCTTAGAAAGGACCTTGAAAGACCTTTCCATCATTCTTTCAAATAACACCTACCAGCATGGGTATCTGAAGAAAGATTTATTAGCTACAGCAGGATGATTTGTATTCAATAAACTTCTAATATTACTAGAAACTCTCAGATGAGAAAAATATATGAAAATTAAAAATTATTTTATATATATATTCTTAAATTGTCTGATTGATAGGGGGCGTCTATAACTTATATTAAAGGACAGAAACATGGCCTTTCAGAAATCATATATGTATTACTTGTTAGAAATTAGCATGGAAGATAAGGAAAGATTTGACAAATAACCCTTCTTGTGCCAGGCACTGTGCTGAACAGTCAGAAGACATCATCTCAGACAACCCAGCTACTCACTAAAAGCCAGCATCGTCTATAGTGCTGAACAAACAATGAAAACGGGGCTCAGAAGCACCAGATGACTTGCCTGAATAGTCACTGATGACTTGGAACTCAAGACCAGATGGACTTGAATGCGTGTCCTTTACCCATTAAGGCACACTTGAAAAATAAAAATGCATTAAATCCTAGGTGATCCTTATGTCCTCATGAACACTGACTATACAAAATTGAAACTAGCTGATCATAGATTGCATAGCTTTACAACTTATGGTTTCCTTTCCTTCAAAATGAAAGTGTTTGGTTTAAATAATCATATGTTATTCAGATTATTTGGGAAAACAAACATGGTTTTCATACAAAAAGGTCATAAGCAAAGTTATTCACATGAGAAAAAAATCTAGGCTGATATGCATATAAGATAAATTATTTTAAATACATGATTATAATATTGAGAACTTGTACTTATGTGCAGATATATACATACTGAGAATAGTTTGCAAATTAAGGAAAATCAGACAGCTTTCACTAAAAGAAACATAGTTTTCAATGCCAGCTTAGATGTTTGACAATTTCTCTAACTAATAAAAGAAAAAAATCATAAGCTATTATTTTAACACCTCATGTGTCACTGAGTCCTTCATTATTATGCTAAAAGCATTGCCACTGATAGTGTTGGATAGGAAGCATCTGGTATTTTTGGATGCAGACTTCTGAATTTCCATAATAAATCATGAATCAAATATCAGGCACTGCTATGTAAGCACAATTACTGAATGAATTATAGAAAGGCAATTAATATAATCTTTATACATTTAACTATTAAAATTATAAGAAATTCAGAGTTTTATACAAGTATAAACATGCAAACTATAAGGGGAAAATTTGAAAATCCTGGTCACCATGTTAATGCTGGCAATATATATTCAGATCCAAGAGGCCAGAGAGACTGCTCAGCCATTAAAAGGAGTTATTGCTCTGGGTTCAGTCCTTAACACTCACATAGTAGTTCAAATCCTTTTATAACTTCACTTCCAGGTGATGCAATGCCCTCTTCACACCTTCATAGTTACTACATGCATATGGTACACATATCTGAAAATCAGCAAAACATTCATAAACATATAGTATTTTAAAACTTTAAGAGAAAAAAAACAAAAGAGAGGAAGGAAGGGTAAAAGAAAGAAAGAAAGAAAGAAAGAAAGAAAGAAAGAAAGAAAGAAAGAAAGAAAGAGAAAGAAGGAAGGAAGGAAGGAAAAAAGGAAGGAAGGAAGGAAGGAAGGAAGGAAGGAAAGAAAGAAAGAAAGAAAGAAAGAAAGAGGAAGGAAGGAAGGAAGGAAGGAAGAAACAAAGAAAGAAACAAAGAAAGAAGGCAGAGACAGAGTGATCTTGCAAAGGCCTGTCTTGATCTTGGTCCAGAACAGAATAACAATGCTTCAACATGTGGCTGTGAATGCAGTACAACTAGAAATGTTTTCAAGAAAAAGCTGTAAAGATGACTCAGAGGGTGGAGGCACCTGTTATCAAAATTGAAAACCTGAATTTAATTTCCTAGATGCACATGTTGAAGGAAGGGAACTGTTTCCTACAAGTTGTTCTCTGACTTCTGCATATGTAGAAGTGAGACCCATATAGCTCTCCATCACATACATACTCACGTGTGCATGCATGCATGTAAATGTATATGAACCATAAATAAATAAAATAAAAAGTAAGGATTATTGCAGTGGAGTCCAAGTGCACTTATTCACTAATGTACATACAACTGATCCCTTGAAAGACCTCTATATCCAACCTACCTTGGCTTACCAAACCACAATGTACCCGTTGGTTGATTTGCTTGTACTACGATGATTACCAGAGCACATGGAAATGCAAAGATTATGTTGAGGATATCATTAATAGTTAATAATTTAAATATTAATAGTTAAAATTAATAGTTTAAAAAATGAAGCTACTTATAAGATGTGATATTTTTCAAGTTACTTTCAAAATTTTATTTTTAAATTGTGCGATTTCTATTAAAGTAATACACAATGAGAGAAAATTTGATTGTGGCATTTTTATTTTTATTAGATATTTTCTTTATTTTCATTTCAAATGTCATCCCCTTTCCTCATTTGCCCTTTGAAGAACCCCCTATCTCATGCCCCCTCCCTCTGCTCACTAACCCACCAACTCCTTGTCCAGGCATTCCCATACACTGGGGCAACAAGCCTCTCGGCTCATTGATATCCAACAAGGCCATCCTCTGCTACATATGTGGCTCAAGTCATGGGTTCCTCCATTGGATCCTCTTTGGTCGGTGGTTTAATCCCTGGGCACTCTGGGGGTACTTGCTGGTTCATATTGTTTTTCCTCCTATGGGGCTGCAAACCCCTTAAGCTCTTTGTGTCCTATCTCTAGCTCTTCTGTTGGGGACCTTGTCTCAGTGCAATGGTTGGCTGAGAACATCCTCTTCTGTATTTGTTAGGCACTGACAGAGACTCTCAGGAGACAGCTATATCAGGGTCCTGTCAACATGCACTTCTTGATATCCACAATAGTGTCTGCATTTGGTGACTGCATATGGGATGGATTCCCAGGTGAGGCAGTCTCTGAATAGCCTTTCCTTCAGTCTCTGCTCCACATTTTGTCTCCATGTTTGCTCCTGTGAGTATTTTGTTACCCCCTTCTAAGATGAACCCATGCACCCACACTTTGGTCTTCCTTCTTCTTAAACTTCATATGGTCTGTGAATTGTATCTTAGTTATTCTGAGCTTTTGTGTTAATATCCACTTATGAGTGAGTGTATACCCTGTGTGTTCTTTTGTGATTGAGTTGCCTCACTCAGAATGATATTTTCTAGTTCCATCCATTGGCCTTAGAATTTCATGAACTCATTGTTTTTGATAGCTGAGTAGTACTCCATGGATACATTTTCTGCATCCATTCCTCTGTTGAGGGACAACTTTGTTTGTTGTATCATTTTAATTACTTAATTAAAAATACTTTTGTATAGCAGTTAGGAACTTAGCACTGCTACATACTCTGTGATAGGAGACTAAGTTAGATATAATTTATTTTCCTGACAAATGAAAAGAAGTAATTAGCTGTGTGGCAGGAAAAGAACTAATAATATATGTTAGATTATAGATAGGAGTTTTATGGACATCTATAGATGAGATTAATTCTAAAAGGGATGAACAAAACATAGGCTCATACATTAATTTGAATGAATGTAAAGAATTAACATTGAAGATAATTTGTTAAACCCTCTCAACTGCTTTTGAAATAACATTTCTTCTTTACTTGTCACTAACTTGTTTAGATGAATTCATGAGTTTACAACAATAAGACAAACATTCAAATGTTTTAACTATTTTCTCTGTAATTGAAACAGATAGATAAAATTACTTCTTGTTCAATAAAAATATAATACTCAATGTATATTATCAAATGTAAGAATCATTTGGCAAGGGCTCGAGAAATGGCTCAGTGGTTAAGATTACCAACTCCTCTCCCAGAGGTCCTGAGTTCAATTCCCAGCAACCACATGGTGGCTCACAACCATCGGTAATGGGACCTGATGCCTTCTTCAGGTGTGTGCGAATAGAGCAATGGTGTACTCATATTAAATAAATAAATAAATAAATAAATAAATAAATAAAATATTTTTATTTAAAAAGAATCATCCATCAATACCACAGGTAGCATAGTCTTGAGGTAAAATGTGAAGTCAGCTAATAGCAGTGAACCTGTCTAAAACCAATAACAATATTTAATTTGGTGCTTCTAATACCTCACATATAAGCAAGGATATGAATATACTGGGCTTTCCCTATTCTATTCCATATATTCTTTAAAGAGATCATTTTTATGGTCAATAATTTTTCTTTACACATAAACCTTTGTGAGAAGGAGTTGGGGATGGCACCATTGGCTCTCTATATTATATAGACAATATTGTCTATATTGTATAGACAAATAAACTGCAAAATAACACTCAAACAATTTTCACAAGCTTTCCTTTACAAAATAAATATATTCTTTCCTTACTCAAAATAGACTTATCTTTTATTTAACAAATGCAAAAACAGCACTTAAAATTTTCCTACAATTTAACATTGTTGAATATTTAGTATTCACAGTAGAGAAAAACTCTAAGATCCTGGACTCACTCTGGAATCCTTATACTTATAACAATAAATGCATGGAAAAATTCCCAAAGTGGTTTTCCAATTGAGACACACTTTGCTCTTTGGGGAAATTATTAGCCTATTGCATTTACATGTCGTGAAATAATTTTGGTTGACAGAAAGTTTAACAAATTGCATAATAAGCACAAGGCAGAACATTAATGAAGCTCAATTATATCTATATTTATGATTAACTGATAGATACTCGTTATCTAAATTAATTAGTAACTAAAAAATAAAGATGACATAAGATCATTTAATTTTCTTTAGAATGGTCTCTCCATGTCATCTCCTTTTATCTGATATTTCCTCTTCTCAATTTCCTCTTCTATTTCTTACTCAATTATACAACTTTTATCCAAACCTTAATAATGTCAGGCTTTTTTATGTTTAGACAATTTTCCTCTCCCTATCAAATTTATTTTGAATTGTGTACTCTTGGTAGAAGTTGATTCACAACTCCACACAAATCAGAAACTACTTCTAGTCATGAAGATATTTATTTCCTGGCAAGAAAGAATATCAAGAAGAAACATAAATCAGCCATTATAACATATGATATATGAGTCTTATGAAGAAGACTAAAGCCTGCAAGAGAATGAGAATATCTGAGTGGTGCACCTCCATTTTTAATGTGATGGAGAATCCCGGAACTGAAGAAAGTATGGAAGTAAAAGCTATAAGAAAGTCAGGAGTTCTTTGGTGTTCCAAGATTCTAGGCTAATATCCACTTATCAGTGAGTGCATACCATGGGTATTCTTTTGACACTGGGTTACCTCACTTAGTAAGACATTCTCCAGCTCCATCCATTTCTCTAAGAATTTCATGAATTCATTCCATTGTTTCTAATGGCTGAATAGTACTCCATTGTGTATATATACCACATATTTTGTATCCTTACCTCCGTTGAGGGAACTCTGGGTTCTTTCCAGCTTCTGGCTATTATGAATAAGGCTGCTATGAACTTAGTGGAGCATGTATCCTTATTGCATGCTGGGGACTCTTCTGGATATATGCCCATGAGTGGTATGGCTGGGTCCTCTTGAAGTATCGCATCCAGTTTTCTGAGGAACCCCTAGACTGACTTCCAGAGTGGTTGTACCAGCTTGCAGTCCCACCAGCTGTGGAGGAGTGTTCCTCTTTCTCCACATCCTTGCCAACACCTGATGTTTCCTGAGTTTTAAATCTTAGCCATTCTGACTGGTGTGAGGTAAAATCTCAGGGTTGTTTTGATATGCATTTCTCTAATGATTAATGATGTTGAACATTTTTTTAAGGTGTTTCTCAGCTATCTAAATTTCTTCAGGTGAAAAGTGTTTGTTTAGCTCTGTACCCCATTTTTTGATAGGGTTTTTTGGTTTTCTGAGGTCTAACTTCTTGAGCTCTTTGTATACATTTGATATTAGCCCTCTATCAGATGTAGGGTTGGTGAAGATCTTTTCCCAATATGTTGGTTGCTGATTTGTCCTTTTGACAGTGTCTTTTGCCTTACAGAAACTTTGTAATTTTATGAGGTCCCATTTGTCTATTCTTGATCTTAGAGCATAAGCTATTGGTGTTCTGTTCAGAAACTTCCCCCCTGAGCCAATGTCCTCAAGGGTCTTCCCCAGTTACTTTTCTATTTATTTTAGTGTGTCTAGTTTTATGTGGAGGTCCTTGATCCACTTGGAGTTGAGCTTAGTACAAGGAGAAAAGAGTGGATCAATTCTCATTCTTCTGCATGTTGACCTCCAGATAAGCCAGCACCATTTGTTGAAAAGGCTATCTTTTTGATGTTTTCAGCTCCTTTGTCGAAGATCAATTGGCCATAGATGTGTGGATTCAATTCTTGGTCTTCAATCCTATTCCGTTGATCCACCTCCCTGTCACTGTACCAATACCATGCAGTTTTTTAACACTACTGCTCTGTAGTATTGCTTGAGGTCCGGAATATTGATTCCCCCAGAAGTTCTTTTACTGTTGAGAATAGTTTTAGCTATCCTGGGCTTTTTGTTATTCCAGATGAATGTGAGAATTGCTCTTTCTAATTCTATGAAGAACTAAGTTGGGATTTTGATGGGGATTGTGTTGAATCTGTATACTGCTTTTTGGCAAGATTGCTATTTTAACTATATTAATCCTGACAACCCACGAGCATGTAAGATTTTTCCATTTTCTGAGGTCTTCTTCCATTTCCTTCTTCAGAGACCTGAACTTTTTGTCATACAAATCTTTCACTTGTTTGGTTAGAGCCACACCAAGATACTTTATATTGTTTGTGGCTATTGTGAAGGGTGTCATTTCCCTAATTTCTTTCTCAGCCTGCTTGTCCTTTGAGTATAGGAAGGCTACTGATTTGCTTGAGTTGATTTTATAACCAGCCATTTTGCTGAAGTTGTTTATCAGCAGTAGTTCTCTGGTGGAGTTTTTTGGGTTACTTAAGTATACTATCATATCATCTGCGAATAGTGATAGTTTGACTTCTTCCTTTCCAATTTGTATCCCCTTGACTTCCTTTTGTTGTTGAATTGCTCTAGCTAGTACCTCAAGTATTATATTGAAAAGATATGGTGAGAGAGGACAGCCTTTTCTAGTTCCTGATTTTAGTGGGATTGCTTCAAGTTTCTCTCTGTTTACTTTGATATTGGCTACTGGTCTGGTGTAAATTTGCTTTTACTATGTTTAGGTATGGGCCTTGAATTCCTGTTCTTTCCAAGACTTTTAGCATGAAGGGATGCTGAATTTTGTCAAATGCTTTTTCAGCAGCCAATGAGATGACCATGTTTTTTTCTTTGAGTTTGTTTATGTAGTAGATTACATTGATGGATTTCCATATATTGATCCATCCCTTCATCCTTGGGATGAAGCCAACTTGATCATGGTGAATGATCATTTTGATGTGTTCCTGGATTCAGTTGGCAAGAATTTTATTGAGTATTTTTGCATTGATGTTCATAAGGGAAATTGGTCTGAAGTTCTCTTTCTTAGTTGGATCTTTGAGTGGTTTTGGTATCAGGGTAATTGTGGCTTCATAGAATGGGTTGGGTAGTGTTCCTTCTGTTGCTATTTTGTGGAATTGTGTGACAAATATTGGTATTAGGTCTTCCACATACCAAATGATGTCCGACAAGAAGGAAGGAGTGGACCCTGGTTCTGGAAAGGCTCAATGCATCAGTGTAGGGGAATACCAGAACAGGGAAGTGGGAAGGGTTGGATCAGGGAACAGGGGGGAGGAAAGGGCATGTGGGACCTTTGGGGGGCTTGGAACCAGGAAAAGGGAAATGAAATATAAATATAGAATATATCCAATAAAAAAGTCAGGAGCAAGAAGTAGGATGTTGATTGTGGATATTATAGCATAGATAGTGATGTTTTGTCTCACAAATTGTAAAACAATGAGGAGACAGTTTAATCAGAGAATGTGTCCAGTATCCCTAATATCTTACACCCTTAGCATTCTCTTCTAAGTTTTATACAAAGATTTTAAATGCATATAATAGACACATTCATATAATGAGTATTATTTATCCAGACTAATGAAGGAAATCTTATAAACATTCCACACAAGGGATGAAGCTGTAAGAAGCTATGTTAAATGAAATAATCAAGATACATAAAATTAAATGCTACATTATTGCTCTTACATGGAATGCAAAACATTTATGTACTACAAGGCATTGATAATTATTAGGAGCTATGAATTTGGATAGAAGGCAGCATATTGTTGTTTGTTGTTGTCTTGTTTTGATTTCTGTTATTGTAATAAAAATATCATGACCAAATGTGACTTGAAGAGAGAAGGGCTTATTTGGTTTGTATATCCACATCGTTGTCCATGATGAAGGGAAGTCAGGGCAAGAACTCAATGCAGGTATCTGAGGGCAGGAATCAAAGCAGAGGCCATGGAGTAGTTCTGCTTAATTGCTTGTTTTCCATGCCTTGCTCACCTTGCTTTCTTGTACAACCCAGTTCATCTACCCTATGACATCACTGTTCCCAGGGAGCTGGCCATCCTCCATCATCTATTAATCAAGAAAGTGACCTACAGACTTGCCTATAGGCCGATGTGACAAACGGGTGCTTTTAAAGTAATATTCCATCTTCCTTGATGACTCTTGCTATGTCATGTTGACAGAACACTAGCCAGCATATTAGGCAAACATAGAAGAACTAAATAAAATGTTTTGTTAATAGTAACTTTTCATTTGGGTCTGAAATTTTCTAGCTTGTTTGCATTATTGAACCCTGGATAGGACTCATGTTCTACTCTCTACTCAGCCACATCAGTTATTTAAGGAGCAGTCATCTAAAATTGGTTAATTTTTCCTTCAATACTGACAGGGTCGTGAATAGAAAATTAATCAACAACTTGGTTCAAATTTCAGATTAAATGGCTCAAGTAGTCCCTAGTAGTCATAGTCAATGTATTAAAATGGAAGGGGACCATGTGTTTTTAATTTTGTTTTCCTCCTGTGCTTTTGTTGAGTCATTCTTGCCAGCAGTAAACCTTGTATTATGGAAATAAAAGTTCTGGTATAAGAACATTCTAATGAAACAACAGGAACAGCAGGAACTTTCTTATCTCCAACAAGGATTAGCATGACTAAATCTAGGATAGTTATCAAGGAGAACACAGAGAACAAGGAGAGATTGTGCCTGACCAAGAATGATTGACTATGCCTGCTTGCTCTGCCTGTCCTTGGTGTGCTACATAAGCTTAAAGCTGCAACCCATACCTAAGAGACAGGTAAAAGGTGACAGAAAAGATGACATTCCTTTCCTGAAGATTCTGATACTCTATTTCTCCTTCATTTGACCATGCTGAATAATTCCTGTTCTAATTGACCATTTTTCTCTTATTTGTTTGAAAAAAGTGGCTAAGCACTGTCCCTTAGAAATTACAGCACTGGTCATTTTTCATGGAACTCTGATAGCCAAGAGATAAATATTTTCAGTTATTTATAAGGAATAAGTACAAAAACATCCATTCAACAGTAGTGTAACTATAGTTAAAATACTGTGTTCTTTAAAGATATTAAATTTGTAAAAACATTACCTATATTTAGGTAATATCATGTGATATACAGTAAATGCACATCAATTCATTTTCAATGTAATAAAATAATAAAACACTATAAGGCTTGCTAGCCACAACTATCATCACAGTAATTGGAATCATTGGATTATATTGAAAAGAAAAGCTATCAAAAAATAAGCAAATGAACACGAAGTGTATTTGCAATTTAAGAAGACATAAAATATTTATATTTGTACTATAAAGATGTAGTACCTTTCCCAAGTCTCTGGTCAAGCTCAATTATTAAATAGTTCAAAACTCAAAGTGAGGCAGGATAGGAAGATGGAAAAAATTGAAGCAATATGTGAACATTGAGAGTCCCTCATCCAGGTATCCAGTTAGAGCTTCTTGCTAGCCAAAGCCAAAATGTCTAACAATTCAAAAAAATTTATATGAATTTATTAAAAAGATGGAATATTCCTATGACATAGTCATATTTCAAATAAAACTGTTTTAAAACATAGTAAATCATGCTTACGGCCTAAGTGTACAAGACTTTTTTTTAGTGTAGCATTATTTTTGTGAAGAAGTTGTCTACAGAGGCTGCTTGACTTATAAAATCTTCAATGAACACGGGAGTATGTTTATACCTGATCTTGTTGCCTATTTATAATACCTTAGGGTCTATATTTAGTACTGTTAAGTACTACCCTTTGCCTAAGTAGGTGACAAATCTCATTTACTGGCAAACATATTTAAAAACCTCGAAATGTATTGACTTAACAAAACCTGATTCTCTATCAATGGTAGAACTACAAGCACTATTGGGTAGCATTAGAAATCTATAATTGCCCAGCTAATGTGCTTGTTTCTTCCTTCAACCCTGTCTTTTATGTAGAAAATTCTCTTATTCAGTTTGTATCTTTATCAACTTTGACAGAACCCATAGTCTGTCTGTCTATTTTTCTTTCTATCTATCTATCTATCTATCTATCTATCTATCTATCCCTTGAAATGGAAATTTTAAAAAAAGAAAATAACTTTTCTGGGTTGCTTAATATAAGGGTACATATAAATTGTTGTTAGTCAAAATGAATAGCTAATATAAAATATTGAATGATCAATGATTGGCCATTCAGACTTTGATACCTACACCATCCTACCAATGCTTATTTTTCACATACAATAGTGACTACAAGAAAGGCTTGGTAACATACAATAATAATTCTTGTCATTGTCCTTAGTTGTCTGATGCAGGAAGACTGTAAATTCCAGCTAATCTGTGATGTATATCAAGACATTGCTTCAACAGAAAAGGAGAAAAGAAAGGAGAGGAAAATCAGACTATAGTGGCTTTCACTTTTAATCTGAGAACTCAGAAAACTGAGAGAAGAGGCTGAAGAGTTCAAAGAAAGTCAACGGCACTAAACATTATCAAAAAGCAAGACCTTGGTTTTAAATGCAATACTAGTAATGAAAGCTTTCAGTGTGTTCTATATATCATAAGATGAAAAATCTGGGGATGTAGGTGTTCTTATCTTCTCTTTCAAAGGTATTTTGGGAAATATGGTCCTGTTGATGGGCCCATGAGAGTATAGAGATGTTATCATTTTGCCTACCACCTGCTATCCTGACTGCCTATTTGAAACAATATCACCAGACTCCCACAGTCAAAACATATCTATTTAATAAATATAGAAAAAATATAAAAAGAAAGAAAGTTGGTTGGATGGTGTTTTGCTGGGCAAACACATGAGGGAACATTTCACTGAAGTAGACACAGGAGAAAGGGTGTTCTACTGAAGCAAGCATGTGAAAGAATACATAATGAAAGATTCATTGCTAATGATTCATATGTATTGGTCCACATTACGTTGTGTAGTTGAGCTGAATTTGTCGGGACACCATAGAAAGAAAAGCACCCAAAACCTTCTGCTGTTGTATTGCAGTTTGTTGCCACTTCCTCAGTCTCAGGTTGATTGGATGCATGTGTTGGGGCAAGGCATGTAGAGGACACAGGATGATGGGAGGGTATAAATAGGACTCCATGGAGTGACAGAGATGAAGCTGCTGACACAGATGAGAACTGTTCTTCGTTTTCCTGTTGGTTCATCCCTCCTGCTGATTCTATCTGAAGCTGAGGCCTGGATGTTTCTGCTAGGTCATGTCACCACTGTTGGTAACCTCACTCTACTGAACTGGACTGGGGGTATATCCACAAAGTGTTTGCCAGTGGATCAAACTGCCACTGCCTGCTAACCTGTGAACTGAACTGCCAATCAACACAGATGGGAGTTGCTCCAAAGAACCTTTCTAAATTTAAGAACCATCATTAAAAATACGATTTGAAAAAATTAAAGTTACAGGCTTTCTTCCTATGTCCTGCTTTCTTATGTTCCTCTCCTTCCTGTCTCTTTTCATGAGAGATGGGCATATCCTATCTCTGACCTATTCTGTCAAATCTTTTTCTGACTCATCACTTTGTCTGCCCTTCAAATAGAAGTAACTTTCAAGTATGGCTTCTTCCTACTACAAACTAACCTTACATACATTGTTTAGGAATAAAGATGCATACTAAGGGCATGTCTGTATTAAAGATGGATTACACAGACCTAGATATTTGCATGTCATCCCTTGCCAGGGCAGCCATGTTGCTGGACTAAAATTTTTCTACATATAACTTTCTTTGTTCTGTTACAAAAAGCAAAACAAAACCAAAAAACAAATGAAGAAACAAACAAAACAAAACAAAAAATCAAACAAAAAAAAACAACAAAAATGTTAGGAAATGGTTTCCATTTTGAAACATGGAACACAGAGTGACTATATTCCTTGGCCTTGGTTACTCATTTTGGGCTCCAGAATAAAGTATCTCTTATTCCTTTTGACTTGTGTAGTTTGTGTAAGGGTGGACAGTTATAGGGTGTTTTTAAAAACAGATTTCCCAAACATAAAACCATAACATTTTTAGAGATTGCAAATATGGCTATATTTTTAATACAATCAAAACACATCTTAACTCTTTGTTCAACTCTCATGACCATAGCTTCACCATATCACTTATAGTCATATGCAACCGGGAATCCATTGAGTAGCGAGAAGTCAAACATGATATTCCAAGCCTAACCACAATGCTATTGGCAATAATAGATGCTGGGAGAAGGAGAGAGAGTTTTCTCTAAGAATATAGCTCCTAATAATTTGATCTGTGGAAGACCACACATCCAAGAATATTTGGGTAGTACTACTTGACACCTTTTTTAAGAAAAATAAGGATACAACATTGGAAGAGATAGAACTGAAGGAAGAGAGTTTGTGTAGTGATCAAAACATTATGATTAAAACATAAAATGTTTTGAAGAAAAATTTTTAAAACTTTTTTTTAAAAAAGGAAAAGGAATGAATTCCTTAGTCACATTTTGCAATCAAGTCAGAAACCATCAAAATTATGTACATAGATATACATAGTTGATTAAAGATATGACTCTCCATTTAGAAGCCAATACTATACTTGGTGACCCTTCAAATATTTTTTCTCCTTTCGATCACCAGAGCTTATACCTATGGTTTAAACCTTTTTTACTGATTTCCAACTCTGCTTTGTGCTAACATGTTCTAAATATCTTTTATGTAGAATCTCAGCTTTACCTGAATGGACATCTCTGGAAAGAATGTCCCACGCTACTGAAGACAGAGTGTACAGCTCTTGTGTTCTATACACCAGTGGCTCGATTGAAAACAAAATAAAAAAAAATAAATGAATGAATAAGCAAAACAGAAACTTTTTTGGTTGTGAAAGCTTTCAACCACTATTTCCCAGAGATGTGTAACTTGTTCTACATATACAGGTTCTTATTTTTTTTTCTTTTTTTTAAATTTTATTTTCTATATCCTTTGTTTACATTCCAAAGGCTTTCCCCTTTCCCAGTTTCCCCTTCACCCTATGTCTAAGTCCTCTCCCCCCCTCCCCCACTGCTTCCCTCCTATTCCCCCATAACCCCCGCCATTTTTTCTGTTCTGGTACTCTCCTAAAAAAAACTGGATCCAGTCTTTTCAGGAACAGGGTCCTCTCCCTCCTTCTTCTTGGGAATCTTTTCATTTGCTAATTATTCCTTGAATATTCAGAGCTTCTGGGCTCATTAATATCCACTTAATATCAGTGATTGCATTTCATGTGTATTCTTTTGTGATTGGGTTAACTCACTTAGGATGATATTTTCCAGATCCAACCATTTGCCTACAAATTGCATGAATTCATTATTTTTAATTGCTGAGTAGTATTCCATTGTATAAATATACCACATTTTCTGTATCCATTCCTCCTTTGAGGGACATCTGGGCTCCTTCCAACTTCTGGCTATTATAAATAAGGTGGAACATGTGTCTTTATTGTATGCAGGGGGATCCTCTAGGTATATGCCCAGGAGTGGTATGACAGGGTCCTCTGGAAGTGTCATGTCCAATTTTCTGAGGAACCACCAGACTGATTTCCAGAGTGGTTGTACCTTCTTGCAGTCCCACCAACAGTGTAGGAGTGTTCCTCTTTCTCCACATCCTCACCAGCACCTGTTGTCTCTTGAGTTTTTAATCTTAGCCATTCTGACTGGTGTGAGGTGGAATCTCAGGACATGTTTTTATTTTAAATAAAGATATTCTAGTTTTCAAATTTTATGGTCAGGAGAAAAATAAGAAAATTGCCTGAAGTACCCAGCTTTTTAATTTTAGAGTTATCAAGCACCCTAATTCTATGCTATTGTGATTATGAGAAGGCAGTAAGCAGAAAAAGAGAAACTCCTGGGCAGAAATCATGCTTTCAATATGCTCTGAGCTGACTCTTGTCAGCATGATCATTCTGAAAGAAAACTGCTTATGACTAGTCCAAGAATAAGTAAAATTGGTAGAACAAATTGTTTAAGATGAAAAAAAAAATCGGTGGACATGCGCATGCGCACGTGTACACACACACACACACACACACACACACACACACACACACCAGAGATCCTAGTGAGATCAAAGCAGAGGTTCCTTGGGAAATATCCTTTGTTTTCCTCTCTCTTTTCTGCTTCAATCCCCACCCACTCCTTTAGGCCAAATGCAGAGCAAAATCTACTGGGAAATTATTACCAGTAAAAACCTGCAACAACACGCTTAAGATGACCAAGACAAGATCCAGGCCCATTTAGGAAAAACTAGAATGTTTTTCCTATCACGTTTACCACTATTAAAGTTCTTCATGCCCTAGAGATAAAGATGTTAAGGACTGATAGCCCCGTTTTTGCTTTTCAGGACAGGACAACTTTGAACAAACTTAATTTCTTTCAAAAATTCTGTCTCCAGTGTTTTCATAGTATTGTGGTACTTAGATTCCAGTAAAAAAGAATATGGTGATCATTTTGTAAACCATGGGTACATCAAATGTATATTAAATTTTTGTCAGTTGTACCTCGGTGTAGTGTAAGCAAACATTCTAAAGTAGCTGTAAAGACTGGGGTGGATGGGACCATTGGAGAGTGTGAATAATGACCAGAGAAGGGTCCAGGCAACTTCAACTGGCGGAAATGACCAACATCTTGTCTCCAGGTTTAAAGTTGACATTCATTGCTGAAACTTACACTGTTTACTTAAAAAGAGTACATTTGACTACATGTAAATTGTACCTCCAGGATGTTACTTTTATGATAAATTGGCAGTTTCCTTTTCCCTATTGAAAGAAAGGGAAGAAATGTGTTTTTTTCCCTTATACTTAGAAGATTTACTTTAGAAAGCTTAAGCCACTCTCTCCCTCTCTCCTCTCGTTGGAATGATTAAAAATGCCTTTGAATCACAAAGACCTCTTGTCAGCTTTATGACCAGGTGTGAGTTTCACAAGGTCCTGAAGGCCACATACTAGAAAGGAGTATATCAAAGGAGTAATAACACCCATGTCTTCATTTGGAAAAAAGGGTCATAAAGGGATCATCCTTAAATACAGTAGGAACTATTCCTTGAAGTTACAAAACTACAATGGTATAAAGATTTGAAACAGAATTCTATTTATTCTGGTTAAAATTACTTGGATAGTATAATTGGTGACCCAGTTGTTGGATGATGTTTCTGTAAATGGTCCTATCTATTTTTCTTACTTGAGGACACATGTATCACAAGGGCCTGTGCATAATGGGGTCATCTATGTAACCAAAGGTTTTACCACTGCCTTTGGAACCTCACACTAAATCCACGATGCACATCACACTCCGATTTATTGTGTATTTAAGACATCTTCTTTCTGAACTACTTTTCTGAAGTCATTTTTCTCCGTTAAGAAAATATTTTGTTTTAATTATTTTCTCAATACCAGTTAATTGAGAAAGCAGTTATCTGTTATCAGAATGGCACTAATTCAGGCTTGGTAAATAATTCATTTTCTGACAGGATTTGTTATTACAGGAGGACTGTTCCAGGAACTGTTCTCAGACTTTTGATTCTAGATTTGGTCTTTATAAACATGGAGAAGTTTACCAATCAAGATAAAACATTCTCATTGTTTCAATTAAGTATGTACCGAAGCATCATATGCAAATAATATTTTAAAGATTTCATGGTTCAAAGAAATCAATACAGTGACTGTTGAGAAGCCAGTTGTGAAATGTTACATCCATCTTTTAACTAATTCAGTCATCCCAGTTTTGATTGTCCAAAGATGAATAATAGCAATTCTGAATTCTATATAGGATGTACTGTTTTAGAATAAAATACATCTAAGGAGACTAAACACACTGACTCTTATGTGTAGCAAGATATCTCTTGTAAGTGAAAATTTCTAAAAAGAAAGTGTCTGCCTGAGGTGATTGCCTTCTAAAACTTTAGTGACTATGAAGAAATTGGAATGTTGCCAACCAGAAAGTCTACTGGTAGGTGGTGGGGTCTTTAACTCACAAAAGGGGTAATCTTTTGCTTACATCTGTACCAGACATAACATCCCAACAAACAAACAAACTAACAAACAGAAAGACAAAGAAGCAAACAATATCTTTGGAATGTATAAACTTAACAAAATCCTATTCTGTACCAAGAGCTAAAAATGCTATCAGATAGCATCAGAGACATACAATTGAGAATCCTGCTCCTGCTTTAACTGCAGTGTTAAAGTTAGTGTTTCCACTAATGTGTTTTTAAAGTGTCTTCATTTGTAACTTTCTTTGTTCTGTTACTATAATGTTCTATACTTGAACACTGTATTTAGGTTGATTTGCTTATATGTTCCCAGCCATGATTATTCAAGTTTAGCTTCAGGAGAATGCTTTTTGCATTGACATTCTCAATTTCATGTGCTTTAATGGACCAGCTCAAGGTGCAAACTTTATGTGCAGAGATAACTCATTTTAGGAGAATACAATATGTAATTAGAGCAAATAGCATAAATATTTGTGTAGGTATGTAAGTATGCATGTATGTGGGTATATATATATACATGTATTAGTTGATCAAGAGTAGGCAAAACATGTTATTAGAAATACAAATTTTGTACTAACTTCTGAAATTAGTGAAATATTTTTTCAAAATGCCTATTATTCTTCAAACATAACTGATATTAGACTGCAATAATCTTTGCTTTGAATTTAAAAAAAATCAGATGAGAAGAATTTGTTTTCTCTTTTGAGAACTGAGGAAAAAACGATGTGTAAATATTAAGGATTTATTGAAAATTAGAAAGAATACAAATAATTTTTAAGTAAACTCTTTCTCTAGTTTTTATATCACCTTTCAGCAATGGTATGGCCATATGGGAGTATTGCGATTATTTCTATCTTATAAGATTGCATACATACAAAATATGTATCCATATATTCTTTTTAATTTCCTATGAATAACATTTTGATAAATGTATGTACCATAATAATATATTTAAAAATTTACTTTGTATGGAATTTTTAGTATTCCTTTAGAATATCAAACAAAGTGTGTATGTATATAAATTTAATGCAATGCTATCAAATTACTTTGATTTGAAATTGTTTCATAAACTTTTAAGAAGTCATAATATTGACTGAAAAGTATCAATATTGTCCCTACTATCTCCGACCAGCAGAAAAGAGCAACCACACAGTGTTCTTCTCAGTGCGGTTTAATCAGGAACCTTGAAAAATACATGCAGGAAAAAAAGCCCCTTCCCTCTTCTCCCCTTGAGCAGTCCTTTTATATCCTCCCCAAGTCCGCCCCATCAGTCCACATCACAGTCTTCTCTGATTGGTCCACATAGAATCGTCTGATCACATGTCATTGGCTACCAAGAAAGGTGTGGCTTACTCAGGAGCAGGAAGAAGTCAGGTGCTTAGTCATCTGACTTGGCAGGCCTCCAGGCCTGAGGCTACTGCCACACCCACTCTCTCCACATCCCCCTTTTTTATATAAATAAAGGCATCCAATCAACCCCGTAACACACCAGGTAAGCTGAGCATAGGTAGCCATCTCTGTCTTAGGATCGACCCTTCAAGCCCCTTCCTTACCAGTCGTTGGATTACCTTGTTGTCCTCAAGGCTCCGTGTCTTAGGTTGGTCAGGGGAAGGGAAGTTGCCCATCCTCGAGAAGGCCACTCTAATAGCGCTCAGGGACGATAATAAAACCTTGCACCATAAGAGTGGTAACCCCTTCATAACAAAGAAGGTCTCTCATGGGGGCGGTGCCTCTGTCTTAGGCTATGTGAGTTGCATCCCCTCCAGCACTACCCCGGGGCACTGGATTACTGGTGGTATTCCCCTAAAGGCAGTGGGCCTCTGGTAAGAGGACTCACAATAATCCCGTCATCGAGCGATCACCACAGCCAAAAGGATCCTGGGTGCTAGCTGCAGAGCAGGGGGTATTGGGCCTGGGGATTATTCTTTTAAGATCGTCAACCAAGCCTGAGGAGATTGCCCTGCCTCCAGCGCCACAAAAGCTTGCACGATCATGTCGTGTTTCATGCACATCTTACAGATGCAGCAAAGTGTAACAATACTGACAAGAATGAGCAAAATTACCAAAGCTCCAATTCCCGCCCACTCCTTAAGGTGATTCATAGCATTGACAGTCCAGGTTCCCAATCCGGCAGCGAAGGACACATCTACTTGGGTGGAGTTCACATGGATGATGGCAGTCCTCAATTCTTGTAGCAGATGATCAAATTCTCCAGACCAGTTCCCTGCCAGATGACTAGACAAGCTCTTTGACAAATTAGCCGCATGGGTAAAATTCTGATAGGGCACCAAGGTAATACATAGCCTTCTGTATCTCTATTCACACATTAACTGAGCAACCTGCCGAAGGGTATCAACTTGTTCCTGCACCAAATCAATTCTTTGATTAAGGATCATTATGCCACCTTTTAGGTGGGCATTAACATTGGCCTGCACATAGCCACATTAGAGCTCAATGCAACAGCAGCAGTAGTAGCCCCAATGGCATCAAGGGTATATTTAACCAGGGATGAGGAAGAAGAACCCTCCACTGGCCAAGGGATGCTCAGTGGCATTCCAACAAAGAGCATAAAAACAAACGTGAGGATCACAATTAAGTGGGGTCCCATTCTGGGGAATTACAGAATCATTAAACACAAATACAAATGGTGGTCATACACACACAAGAGTAGGGGCAAATTACACATTCTTCCCTGAAGCTTGTAATTTACTATTCCATTCAAAAGATGCATTTCCTATACTACCCCCTTGCAACATAGCTAAAGGGGAAATATCTGTGCAGCTTCCATTTACCCCACATAACAACCAAATATCAAAGGGATTAGTGGAAAACAGCTTGAGTGGGATTTTGGTATGTCCAATTATAACCTGGAAAGGTTGCATTATATAGGGTCCCTATATTGGGAGAAAAGGTAAAAAATCCTCACACAGCCCAGCGCACTCCCTGTGATTGACACCCGGCCCATGAGGGAAAGATCTGATCCCTCTGACTCTTGCAAAAGGGAGACCATTTTGGCTGAGGAGGTACAGTATAATTCCCTCTAGCAGGCACAACGGGCCATCTTCCGGTTATCCATGTAGCATTAGTGCTTTTGGGAGAATGGCCAACAACTATTGGATCAAACCATGCAGCGCCTGATTGTATAAGCTAATACAATCTCCCTGTTCTGTAGGGCAGTAGCCTACAACTAGACCCCATTGTACGAGGGTTGAATAATAAAAGGAACCTGAAATTTGAAGGTTCCCAGAAAAATTCTACTAGCTGTTTTTAGTAGTCATATCAACAAATTTTTGAAACAGTTCAAAAGGAACTTGTTTGATATCAAATAAATTCCCATTGAGATCTCCTTTTCAATCTTGGGTGGTTAAATTTTGCTTCTACCATTATATCCAATAAAGCTTGTGAAAAGTGGCAACAGGCTTATACTGGTCACAGCTGTTTTTAACTTTTATCATTCTTGAAATAATCTTAATTACAAAGTATGAGTGAGTTAAGAATCGTAAGCCTTAGATCAGACTCCAAACTTCATTCTATGGTACACTGGCAGTTGTTAATCATAATTCTATCTCTTGCAATATTAGAGCATAACTACAACTTTGGAAAGCAAAACCCAATTTTCAAGTGCCATTACTTCACACCACAGAGTTTGTTTGCAAGTTCTTATGTTTGAGTGCATGACAATACAACTTATAATACCTCATTAAAGAGACATTGTTTTAAACCTCATCCCTTATAAGTCTAATATCTAGAATAATTACATAAAACATTATGCCAATTTAGAAGTATCTTTAAAGGCCTGTTTTTCCTGGGTTGGGTCATGCCAAGTATTATCGTTTAAACTCCAACCCTGAGTTACCAGTTTTGAACTTTCTTTTTGTTACCAATGTAATAATTTTTAATCATGCCCAATAACTTGTAAGCCTATACTCTATAGTCAAAACATGCAAAACATATTTATACCTTTAAGACCAATCAGAACCAAAAATGAAACTACATGAATCTTATAAATTTGAATCAAACAATTGTTTTCTAGCTGCAATTCAAGAGAAAAAGCACTTTGTACCCAAAAGGAGAAATAACCATCAGCCTACTTGTCCTAACACTTGAGCAATGCTGGCCCTTTTAAAAGCAGCTTTTCTTTAGCTGTGTTTGACTTCTAGCTAAATGCAGAGCAACTTAAATCAGCCTCTGCTTTGTAAACCAACTGGATCAAGAGATGGACTTCCAGCAAATAAAGTTTTTACCATTTTTTTTAACATGAAACAGAACATCAGTCATTCAGACAACAAAACAAGATAGACACACGTAGATAAATTGGTGCACCAAAGTCAAACAATACACAGAGAGGGAAGAACACTTATAACAAATCTTGTTCTGGGGCTTCTTGATCCTTTTCAACTGCTTTATATCATCCTTTGAACCAAGGAGCAACTTGGTCTACCTCGATAAGGAAACATTTCAAGGTAGTCCTTTTCAACTCTGATTTCTTTCACTTTAATAGCTCCGTCAGAGCCACAAAAATTGGATACAAAGTAGACTTATCCATACTTTCGCTTTTCCTTTCTAGCCTCTTTACCGAGGACTTTATAGCCTCTTACCTGAGGACTTTTATCGCTCCCAACAAATCCCCGAGGGCCTGGCAGGCCGTCTGAGCTGACAATGAATTCCCCTTCGTGCTTGGTGCAATTTGTCCCAAAACTGGGAGCCTTATCGTCTCAAACCGAGAACCTTATCCTCTCAAACCGAGAACTTCATCGTCTCAAACCGAGAACCTTAATTGTCCCACTTACTGGGAACTTACTGGCTAGCCACCCTGACCACAATGAGTTCTGAACGTTCGACTCCCCGTAGGGGCTACCACTTGTCGCTACTATCTCCGACCAGCAGAAAAGAGCGACCACACAGTGTTCTTCTCAATGTGGTTTAATCAGGAACCTTGAAAAATACTTGCAGGGAAAAAAGGGAAAAAAGCCCCTTCCCTCTTCTCCCCTTGAGCAGTCCTTTTATATCCTCCCCAAGTCCGCCCCATCAGTCCACATCACAGTCTTCTCTGATTGGTCCACATAGAATGGTCTGATCACATGTCATTGGCTACGCCTGCGCAATGCCCAAGAAAGGTGTGGCTTACTCAGGAGGAGGAAGAAGTCAGGTGCTTAGTCATCCGACTTGGCAGGCCTCCAGGCTTGAGGCTACTGCCACACCCACTCTCTACACAATATAATTAATTTGATTCATTCAGACAACAAGTATTTTTGAATCAGATATGAGTGACACTCTTACCAGTCTTGCCTGTTACAGTAAGCTGATAAAGTGAATAGTAGATATGTAATCTATTTAAATGAGAACTGTCTAATAGAAATCACAGTTCCTATGTACTTATCCAGGATGACCAGTGCAACCTAACAGAATATTGTTCTTGTAGTCTAATTTCAACTAAGTTCCCAGAGAAATGTGGTTATATAATTGAGAGGCTATCCTTTGTCCCTAGAGAATAGTCCACTCAAACCAACAGGAAGGAAATGGTGATTCATTGGAGGGTTGTGGGCCTACATCTGCTCTGCCACTGTGGCTAGCCACAGGGAAAGAGGAAAACATGTAGAGTTTGGCTGTGTTCACCCAAATCCACTGCAGGGGCAGATCTGGGCAGTAGGGAAGTGCTGGAAAACTGCTCTGGGGGTGGCAAAGTGCAGTCTTAGGCACGGGAAAGCTGGAGATAGCCTGGGAGTCCCTGGGCCTGTGACAAAGCTGGGTTGTGGAGTTCTCAGACTCTTGGATATCCAGGAACTTCTGGGAGTGACTAGAGAGGAGAAAATGGATTTGGGGTGTATGGGGGTGCGGAGGGCTGGGTCTGGAGGGACAGGGGGAAGAGGAGAGCTCTGGCTTATCCCAGCAGGGATGGTTGTTATCTTGGCATTGACAGTTGACTGGATGGCACTTGTAGTTGGGAGTACAGAGAGGCTTTCTATGGGAGATTAGGCTTTGGCTCTGTAGGCGAAAAACCATCTTCTTGGCTCCCCTTAGCATATCTTGTTGAAAAGCAACAGCCCGTGGCTCTAAACAGCTTATTTTTCTATTTGTCATGATAGAAAATGGATTAAAAAAACACACTTCTCAAGGTGTCAAGGTGGGCATGAGATTAAATACCTTTTGTGGAAAGGAACGACTGGAAAGGGAAGCATATTAGCTAAGCCCTCCAGACCTGTAGGTTCCTCAATTGCACGGAGAACTCTGCTGTAGGCCTCACTATTGTCTTGGTCTGAGATGTTATCGATGCCTTATCTACATGTGGAAGGGCTTGGGGAGTTGCCCTTAAGTGACAATGATGGCCAGAAAACTGTCTAAGGGACTGTGGCTCCAATGCTTCTAGCCTTCAGCTAGACCTTACCAGGCTTCATCTCATGTCCTCCACCCTGCAAGTCATGAGAGAATTGCTGATAACAACTGATCTAAAAATTTCACATTCATTCTTCTAGAAATTTAATCCTCTATTAGTGAGGAAGATTTTAGCAATCAAATTTATGACATATAATTCTATGGTCATAGAAATGTGAAGGCTCTCTTCACTATCCTCACTAACTCTGGTAGTCTTCTGTATATCATAACTGTTGCAGGATATTTGATCACATTCTGAACCCTGAGATTGTGAACTGGAAAAAAAACTTGCTTTAGTGTGGTTCAGCACTAACATACACATTTTATCCAAGAGCTTTTCATTTATTGTAAACAGTAGCTTTGGTTTGACTCAACCCTACCATACACCTTTAACCATAAACACACCAAGAGACCTCAGTAAACAAGAGCTAAGCTCATAACAAGTCAAGAGGTGGTGTGAGCAGCCAGTCTGCAGGAAATGTGCAAAAGAAAACCCAGGAAAGAGAAAGGAGGGTCTATGAATCTAAGGGTAGTTAAGACAGAGAAGGTAAATGAGTGGTTACATTCAGGACATTGGTGGAGTAGGAAGATCAGCTGGGTGCTTTCTCTGCCTCTCTGAGCTAGCAGGCTTTCACCACAACACCTATCTCCTAAGTCTTCATCTCATCATTTGAACATATGGGATTTTGTTTTTAAAAACAATTCATAATCAAGAAGAACAAATCTTAGAGAAGTGATATGAGGAAAGTCTTCATAATATAAAAGAAAAGCTCTTAAAATTTAATTTATTGCAGTATTTCCAAGGGCAGTTCTCTCAAATGGTGTGTTAATCCCTGTGTAAATATTGAGTTAGGCTGCCAGGCTAGCCAACCATGTAAGCTGTTAATAATGTTACAAGGAAACTTCTTCACATGCTGTAATTACTCTTAGGAGTAAACTTTTCATGTGTGATTACTAGGAAACTCTCACATCCCTGATTGCATATTCATATGCTTTGGTGTTCCTGGAAACCAATCAGAATAGAAGTCAATAGAACTGCATATTATAGTTAGCCGCAATAAGCTTAGACCCTAACCAGTCAGCCAGCAGCACAACCTGCACCTATGTATGAGCTTTTATGGTTTCTTTCCTTTACAACTTTCCCCTGGAAAGGATCCCAACATAAGAGACACACCTACTTGCACCAATAAGAAGTCATTTGAAATATGACCTCCATTTTGAGTAGGAATCAAGTAAAGTTTTAAGTTCTCAAGAACTCACTTGAGTTGGATTCCAATTTGGGCTTGTCACTGGACCTTCTATATTCCTCAGTCTCTTCTCCATTTCCATCCCTGTAGTTTTTTCAGGCAGGAGCAATTATGGGGCATAGTTTTGACTGTGGCATAGCAACCTCATCTCTCACTTGATGCCCTGGAATGTCTTGATGTCTTGGCTTCTATCTCCCCATAAGCAAGCCTTAACTAGAAAATTTAGGAGAAAAAGAATTGGTAGTAGGTTTTGTCTGATTATATAATGTTACTGATACAATATTATTGTTCAACAAAATCAACAGATTTTAATGCCCGAGAATTAGAAAGTGTTCAATGAAATATTGAGAATTGCAAAACCAAAATTCCTCCAATAGTAACATCTTACTCCTGTTACTGGAGAGTAATAGTGAAAATTGGTTGTTAGCATTAGTACTGTGAGTACAACACTGCATAAAATCTTCATTTAATCTAGAATTTATACTAAAAGCTAACAATATGTAACTTCGTAAAGTTACATCAGTGTAACTACTGGTAATGTATTGAAACCACATGACCAGTTGAAATCTTGACTATGTCCTTGAAGAAGTGATATAATTTTGCTGTGCTTTTAATTTTACTGTTTTTTCAATACGAATATTCTTCATTTATTCTTTGGCACTATTTAATGGAATCAACTTTTTCAGAGTAAGTATTACACTAGTCTTATTCATTATGAATACATGTTGAATTTATCTTTATCTTTTTAGTTTCTAGACTATCAATCTAATTAAAATATATATATATATAAAATATTAAATAAATTGCTAGAATACATGCATAAATATTCAATATTTTCTTTATTCTCATGAACATAATCATACATATTCATATACGTGTGTGCATATGTTAAGAAAGGAATAAAATTGAGAACTTAAATAAGGATTAAAACAAGCATAATTGAAACCTTTTATTGGGGTCATTACTCACATACAGCTTCAAAACTTTAAAATGTGATGTATAGAAATGGGCATGTGCTATAGCCATTTGGCATCTTCTTCCTTGTTTACAAGAGAGACAGATATATGTACAAACACTACAGGAAGAAGATGGATTTAATAAACTACCCATGAGTGATACTGGAAACTGAGTCAAATAACTTGTAAGCTATAAAAAAAGAGAATTATCTAGTTTTATGAGAGGAAATAAATACCAGTTAATATTTTAACTGGGCCTTGCCTATGGCTTGTACATAGAACACTGCTAAAGTATTTTCATATTGTTGATTTCTGAATTTACACAGCTAAATTTCAAATAGACTGTTAATAATTCTTAATGTAACAAGTTAGAACTCAGAAGGAAAAATAAATTCAGGAAAAGAATTACTCATTTATTCAACAAATATTAGAGGTCATAAAATTTCCCCACAATAAAGTAACAGGAATCAACAATCAATGCTCATTGATATCTCTCAATGAAAATGGACTCAATTCCCCAATGAAATGACAGGGATGAACCAAATGGATGAAAACACATGATCCATTCTTCTGCTGCCGGAAACACACCTTACCATTAAGGGTAGATATTGTCTCAATGTAAAAGAATGGGAAAAAAGTTTTGGCAAAATATAATGTGTTAGAAGACACCAAAAATAAATCACTTTAATTTTTCCTGCATTGAAAGGCTTCTTCATACAGTTTTTTTCCTGCAAATTCTATGTGAATTCATTTTCTTAGTACTAGAATTATGTCTTCTCAACCACAACATGCAGCAAGAATCTGTCACATTCCATAATCTTCAATTACCAAATATGTTTTGTTTTCAACTGAATAACCAGGGACTGCATTTGCAGTGCAAGGAATTAGTCAGTTCCTTTAAAAATCATAACAAAACAAATAAACAGAAAAAAGTTCATGAAATTATTACATTATACCATGAAACCTTGAGGATCCTCCTTGAATTAGCAGCTTTGTTTTCTATGTACTCAAAAGATGACTTTAATAAAAGAGGTAGAAATAACACTAAAGACTTAAAAATATCCATATGAAAATTTACTCTTGTAGGAACTTCCTAAAATAGGTCTGTATACATACATAGGAACATAAATACATACATACACACATAGAGCCAAAAATGCCCATCAAATCCCCTACTAGACACCACAGTATAACAACAACAACAACAACAACAACAACAACAACAACAACAAAAATTCCATTGCTACTAATAGGTTGATTATTTTAGAGTTGTCGGTGAGTTAGATCCTGCCTTAGTTAGTGTTTCAATTGCTGTGAAAGACACCATGATCTAGGCAACTTTTACAAAGTACAATATTTAATTGGGGCTGACTTATAGTTTCAAAGGTTCAGTTCATTATAATTAAAGCAGGAATCATGGTAGAATCCAGGTAGGAATGGCACTAGAGTTGCTGAGAGTTCTATACCTAGTTCCAAAGGCAAACAGTAGATGGTTGGCTACCACATGGGTAGAAGGGTCTCAAAGTCCAACTCCAGAGTGCCACACTTCCTCCAACAAGACCATACTTCCTAATAGTGCCACTGCCTAGGCCAAACATGTTCAAACCACTTCACTAAGCAAACCTACTAGTACTGTCTTCTAAATGCCATAGTATTTAGCCAACCTGTTAACACTTATTATTTCTTACAGATTTAATCATAGAGCTACCAAACTTCATCAGAGAAACTTCTGTGGTTTGTAGATTAATATCAACACAGAAAGAAAACACTGCCCAACACAGATGATATAAGGGACTGCAGAATTTTAGCCTGTATTTGTATATAACACCTTCCTGCAAAGGTTCAATCATTGCAGTGGAAAGAGCAGAGTGATAATGCTAGAGGTGGTAGACTACTGCCAGGAAATGCTATCTTAAGGTCACAGTGGAGCAAAAGCACATACAAACTCAACAATTCTGTTACATCAAGTCCAAGACCTGTGCAAGCCTAAACCAGACTAAATCCTTTCTCAGAAGTGGAGATAAACACAGAGCTCCACCGTAGGTGAGAAGTGAATGACAATTCTTATCTACTTGGAGAGAAAGAACCAGTTTTCTCTGAAAGTTTAGCTCTTGTTAAGACAACCATGCTCCTGTAGAAAGCCGCAGATCCAAAAATATTTAGTCAGCATAAATTGCCCTTGTTTTTTTTTGGGGGGGAGACACAAAATTGAATGGAAAGAGAAGAGAGATCAATATGAGAAGTCTGTGAAGAGTCATCTGGCTGTAGATGAATACATATGGAATATCACAAAAAAACTAATAAAAAAGGGGGAAAAGTGGTTAATGTATTTAATTTTTCAAAAGCTGCACTGGCATAGATACCATAATGCTCACTCTACTGAATACCTAGTCCAAAGGCTCCAACTTCGCTTTTCATATTATCAAGCAATGCTTATAAACATTATAGCCACTAGGATGGACACATAAATGATGTCTGTGATACCTATTTTCCCATTCCCTCCTCATTCATAAGTATTGCTCACAATGGATAACCTACTTGTCTCAAATTAGCTTTGACCTTGGGAGTTTTATAGAATAGATACTTTATGCTTACAATTTGTGCTCATTCACTAAATTGATAGCAATCATAATATTATATTTGAAGCCTGATACTCTATCTCATAATGTGAATAAACCTTGCAAGGATAAGAAGTTATCACCATAAATACTTAATGATCCCTTTTTTTTTCAGAAAATGTTACAAAACAATCTTCTGAATGATTACAAAAGTATTAGGGTTTTAAAGTCATTACTCTTAGCTGTAACAATTGTTTTAAAGTCATACAAATAACTTTGAAATAATGTAAGTTACCTAGCAATAGGGGAAAAATCCATGTTCCAGACACCATAGGCTTCAAACAAAATTACAAGAGCCAGGCATGCTTAACTTTGTTTCTGTTTGATGGTCAGTGGCATCCCATCCATTGTTCTTTATTATTCCACAACTTAGTGGTGAACTCTGTTGTTGAAGGAAGACACCGCACACTGCAGTCACAAGGCACTGGGAAATCAAACTGTTGCCACCCCTAAAATGGCCTTCTTACTGGCTAATGCTATTCATAGAACTGGAAGATTCTGTGTATGATATGAAAGAAATAAGTCAACTGCCTAATGCATCTGTGACTCCTATGAGCAGCAGCAACAATCAGCCTTAGAAGACTTGTTCACTGGTATGACAGTGGTACCTGTGTTATGGGAGCAGCCAAACCACTTTTTGACTGGATTTAAGGCACAGGTTGGTTTGAGTTATAGCATTTTTATCACAGTAATAGAAACCTGAACTAAGATAATATACATAGAAAGATCTTATGCCTAATCTCCTACATATTTATTGGTGTTTAAAACCATACTACCATTTTTTATAAGGCAAAAGCAGTAATGAGTTACATATTATTGAGTTCTTGACTAATCAGCTCCCATCAACTCCCTTCCTCCAAACATTACAGGCTATTGCCAACGCTACGCATTCCCCTCCAACATGCAACAGTAAGGTCTTATTATTGAAGACACCATAAGACATCTTATGTCATAGAAGATGTAGAAATATAGCTATTACTCAACTGGAACTTTCATACCTTATTGACTAGCATTCACAGTACTAGAAAATGTTGCAAATACTACCAGGAAAAAAAGTAATTATCATTACTACCTACATTTGAACTCTGGGAGCTACAATAGTGAACTCACTGACTGATATGCCTTCTGGTAGGATTGTATATTGCAGGAATAACAAACCAACTTGTTATTTTTTTTTTCAAATTTATTTAAAGTCCACTACAGGAGATGGAAACTGACACTGCCAATGATGTCAAGACTAAATTCTAAACCCAAGACTAAATAGTCTTCTAGGGAGAAACACACTAATAATATTGTTCTTAAATTAATAGAATTAAAACACTTCTAATGGCATATTCCAATGGAAATAGGCCAATGCATTATTATAATCAGAGAAGCTTCATCTGGCAGTAGATGGTTTTCAACACAGAAACATAGAATAATAAACTGTTTGTGTTCAATCCTAAATGCAATTCCTTTATTAAACCTCTTCCTTCAAGGATCAGGATTTTTGTGAAAGAGGAGACTGAAAGACTAGGATCTAGGGGAGGTGTTTGACCTAGGAAAACAGGGAAGATGTACATATACACTCAGAGATTGTGATGACATAAAAGGTCGGTGAAAATTCAATTTAGATAAAATTGTAATATGGAGGATGTAAAGTAGGCACAAAGTTTCCTACCGTTAGCTCAGGAGATCTTGGTAATTAATAGTTGTAGGGAGTTGATCAATTATGTTTTTTCCAGTGAAATATCTCTTATATCAATGATACCTTACAACAGGCGTCATGCTCAGAAGTAGTCAGACAATACAAACTGAACTTAAATTATTTTTCTAAAGGGAAAGAAAGAGAACATAAAGGTGGAAAAGGAAGGAGATAGAGGATCTGAAAAAATTGTATGTAGGAGTAATTAATATGACCAAAATACCAAAAAAATGAAGAGTAAATAAAAATATTAATAAAATTATCATAGTTTGTGGTATTACTTACATAATTTATTTCATAATCAAAAGGTTTCTCTCAACAGAACTATGATTTAATATTGAAAAATTAGCACAAAGCAGAAAATCACGATTTTGCACATAAATAGTCCCAGTGACTTGGACAAGGCTGGAAAAGATGCTAGTGCTTCTGAAAAAAAAAAAAAAGAGAGTAGAGTATATGTGAGAAGAAGAAAAGTATCTGTGCATGTAAAAAAGCTAGGAAAGAATTTGGTTATATTTATAGAAAGACTAAAAAAACAATAACAACAAAAGCAGTAGATGGAGAAATAAAACCAGCAAAGAGGTGTTCATCACACCTTGTGGCTGCATCTCCAGACTTTGAAATCATAGTGCATCAAGACCTTATAGGAAATATAGCTGATTTCAGCAACTTAGATTTATATTTTTCTGTGATAATCTTTTTAAAAGAAAAGGGTGCTTTCAAGTGTTAGATTATAAATAAAAAGGTTTTACTCAACATGTCTAGGAAAATCACTCTGTTTAGGAGGTTAGAAGTTAATCTCTGATACACACTAAATCTCCTGGGTGGAACAACTCAAAGGTGTAGAGGAATTTTAATCCAGCAACATTGCTGCTCTGGTAAGGGATCTCATATCTGACTGGAATGTGGATTCTTTAATCCCTCTGGCTGGATTACAGACAAGATACTCTTAGTACATATCTTTAACCTCAAACAAAGATATCTAATTGAGGACTAAAGTATCAAATCAGAGAAAGATTTGACAGACTGAGTCAGAGATAGTGTATGCCCAATTCTCACAAGAACAGATAGGAAAGAGGCTACTTAAAGAACATGAGGGAGGAAGAGAGTAATCCAGTTGTGTTCAATTCAATGAGTTCAGTGCAGTTTAGTTCATGGAGAGCAGAGGCAATCTTCTCAAGCAAAGCAATTCAGCCAGAAACCAAGAGAAAGCAATTTGAATTAGTCAGCTTGGAAAGGAGTTTGAGCTGGAACAGCTAAATTGAACCAGCCAGCCAGAGTTCAGAAAGAGCTAGAAAAAAAAATTAGTTTATTCAGCAGTAAGTCTCAGGGGCTGAAATATTCTAGGCCTAAATCAGCAGAAGGAAACTGGAAGCTGAAGGCTTCAAGTTCAGGACATACAGAAGATTGGATTGTATAGAGGCTAGAAGCTTCCAGACTAGGCCTAGGGTTAGTTAGATGGAAATGCTCTGGGCTCAGCCCAAGTCATGTATTGATAGACCTTGACTGCGGCTCTCATTTCATCCCTTCTTCTGAGAAAATAAAAGCAACATTTACATTTACAAAAGACGATAAGCATTATCAATCATTTTGACTTTTGTTGTTGCATGGAAGTTATAAAAGGTGTTGCGACACAGATCCTATATGACTGATTATTAAAAGAGTACATTTGCCAATTTTACTGAATTAATATACAGTTGACATGTGAATAGACTTGATTAGGATGTGTTAATCACAGCTAACATAGACAAAAAACTAAGGAAGAAACCTTGGAAGGCTTACAGCTAAATCTTTAAGTGAAGAAATGAACATAAGATAATTTCAGAAAAGGGCTTCTATTTGTCACATACTAAAATGGGGAGTTCAGGAATTGGATAAAAGATCAAGAGAAGTTAACATTTATTGGCCACTTATATGTTTCATGCATTACTCGATTTGCACTAAAATTGGCATATTATTGCCCATTTTGTTGTTTTTGTTGTTGTTACTGAGTTCTTACCTTTGATGAACAAAATGTGTTGTTCTTATCCTATTACCGCTAAGATACATGCTAGAAACAAAATGCCATGGTTGCTCTGAGCCTTGATCACTTGCCACAGTACTATTTGTAAGGTTTTTCTACTACAAAATCACATTTTCCCTACATTTCTAGAATCGATACTTTAAAAGGAAGACACTGTGTAAAGCTATATTCCAGTAATGATTCTCCTTTCCTCCCCATGGAGATAGTTAATCTATATAAGTCTCCTAGAGTCATATGTAACAGTATAAACCAATAACCGAAGCACTCCAGAAACAGAGGCTGGAAAATTGGAAAATCTTTGAGGTCAGTTTGTACTACAGAGCAAACTCTTAGAAGAAACCATGTCAGAACAAACAAGAGGGCATTATTGGAAACTGAGTTCAGAATGCTGATTGGCATACCATTGCCAATTTTGTTGTTGGCAATGATTCCCTTATGAAAGTCTTGACATGATTCATCTGGCACACAGCAGAAGCCTCAGGTTCTGTTCATTTCATCAGGTTATGCCACACTTCAAATGTCAGTACTTTCAGTTGTAATCCCATGGTTTTCAGTATCTATGCCATTAAAAGGACTTCTTTCATTTCCTGCCTTATCTTGCTACTTGCTTGCAACTTGCATAATCCTTCCCTCTGTTTGAACAGAAGTCTCAAACTGCCTACTGAGGATAAGTAAATCATGAGAATATACTTGGATGGAACAAATCACCAAATTCAAAAGATGGCCACAGCAGTCATAGTCATCCCAGCCTTGTCTTAAGTTCTACTAGTCCCAAACTGTTCAATGTCACTTCTTCCAACTTCTTGACTTCAGTGTAGTCCTCTGGTCTGAAGTCAAGAATAATTGTTATTAAAGCTCTTCAGACTATACCATTCATCCATATAGCATGAATTCTATATTGTATAGTAAGAATAGGAAAAAAAAAAAAACGTTTATTTATTAGTACTGTTCAAACACTAGAAACAAACCTAACAGAAAACATGTATACAAATAAAACAGTTGGAATAACACAAATATTCTAATATTTTCTTAACTCTGCAGTTTCTGTGGCATGTAAAGTCTTTAGAAGTTTATTAAAGTCTGTGGAAATGCAGAAAGGTAAATTCCAAAGGTGAACATTAATATAAAATCTACAATGAGAGAACATTGATCATAATTTAGCAGCAGCTCAGGAGAAGTGGATCATTAGAACACATATTTCATGGACTGGTGTACTGCCTTGAATTTGGAGTAGCAAATGAGAGGTGAAGAGGAGCACGTCATGAGCCAGTGCTCACTTATAATCAAGCTGCATCAAACACAGAAAACTCTTAGACATATCAGCAGAGTAAAGTACAGTGAAAGTCTGCTTACCTCCAATTTGTGAGTGTCCAACGCAATGCGGAAATCACTTGCAATGTACAATTAATGGATTCACTATATGAGAGGCTGAGGTTTGTTACTGATCAGAGGAACATTTGAGAATGGGCTTCTAATTGAGTTTGATGTTTAATAGCTACTACATTTTAGAATACAAGCAGCGTGCAAGGCTTCTTAAGACATGAGAAGATAAACAGTAGGAAATATGGCATCCTGGAGGTAGGTTCTGAGCCTGACCACTGTGCTGAGTTCTACCATAATTCGGTGTCCCAGCCTTCATGGAGAATTATATTCTCTTGGCCTCTTTTCACATTCACTTCTCCAAGAATTCAATCACTTTTAAAAGAAAACATTTTTTTTGATAAACCAAAATTTCTATGTACAAATTCTCACCAAATTGTTTCACTTAAAGGTCATGCTAGCAATACCTCACTGCAGTAGAGTTGGAAGGAAGGAGTTTGGTAATAGGATGTGAAATACTTAGTTGAGAACATTCTGATGAAATCCATTACCATGAACAATGAACATACACTGAAATATTGAAAACAAAAATAAGATATTATTAATCTATAATATTTTCAAAGCCAAGGGAATTCATCCCTACATCTGATTATTTCATCAAATAAGTTTTGAAAAAGCAGTCATCTTTTTTTAGTGGGTTCCCCCTCTCAGGCAGAAATTCCCTTTATAAAGTGTAAAATCGTAATATAACAACAAATTGTTGCTTTCATCTCTACCTACTTCCTGAGCTTAACCTCTACCACTTTCTCTTTTCATTCCCGTTAGAGAGATTTCATATGTATGTACTGAGAGCGAATGTGATACACTGTTCTGCCAAGTGGTTGCCCAAAGTACATAGAAGTTCTTCAAACTTTAAAAATATTCTTTTATTGAAAATAGATTTGTTTTAAATCTAATATATCCTGGTATAGTTTTCACTTCCCCTACTTATCCTAGTTCCTGCCCACCTCCTCTGTCATCCAGATACACCTTTTTCTTTATCTCATTAGAAAGAAAACAGGCTTCTAAGGGATAATAATAAAATAATAAAATAAGATTAAATAAAAGCAAACACATAGGACTAGGACAAGATAAACAAACAGAATGAAAAAAAAAACACTACCAAAAGGCACCAGAAGAGGGATAGAGGCAGAGACCAACTCAAACCCACTTTCAGGAATCCCATCACACCTGCACACAAACAACAAACAAAACAAGCAAACAATTATTCAATAAAAACAACAGTAAGCCATAATATACAATGTACAGTTTCTTTTAAAAAGGAAGAAAAATACTAGTTTATTGAAAAAGAAAGAAAGAAAAGAAAGAAAGAGAAAGAAAGAAAGAAAGAAAGAAAGAAAGAAAGAAAAGAAAGAAAGAAAGAAAGAAGCCTTACAGGATATAATGAGACACACAATTTCTAAAATAACAATGAGTTCATTTTCCGTTGGACATCCATAGTGAGGCATATAGTAGGCATGAAATGTAGTTTGAACACATGGGCTCAGGGGGAAAATATCCCAAACACTTTACCAATGGTTTATGCTCTAAGATCAAGAATTGACAAATGGTACCTCATAAAATTGCAAAGCTTCTGCAAGGACACTGTCAATAAGACAAAACAGCAATCCCCAGACTGGGAAAAGATCTTTACCATTCTTATATCCAATAGATGGCTAATATCCAATATATACAAGAGCTCAAGAAGATAGACTCCAGAGAACCAAATAACCCTATTAAAAATTGGGTACAGAGCTAAGAAAAGAATGCTCAATTGAGGGATACTGAATGGCTGAAAAGCACCTAAAAAAATGTTTAGCATCCTTAGACATCAGAGAAAAGCAAATCAAAACACTGTGATTTCACCTCATACCAGTCAGAATGGCTAAGATCAAAAACTCAGGTGACAGCAGATAATGGTGAGGATGTGGAGAAAGAAACAATCCTCCATTGCTGGTGGGATTACAAGCTGGCACAAACACTCTGAAAATCAGTCTAGCAGTTCCTCAGGAATTTGGACATAGTCCTACCTGAGCACACAGGTATACTGCTCCTGGGCATATACCCAAAAGATGTTCCAACATATAAAAAGGACACATGATCCATTATGCTCACAACAGTCTTATTCATAATAGCCAGAAGTTGTTAACAACACAGATGTCCCTCAACAGAGGAATCGATACAGAAAATGTAGAACATTTATAAAATAGAGTGCTGCTCAGCTATTAAAAACAAAAACTTCAAGAAATTTGCAGGTAAATGGATGGAACTAGAAAATATCATCCATACCGATCTTTTACTTGTTTGGTTAGAGTAACACCAAAATACTTTATATTGTCTTTGACTATTGTGAAGGGTGTCATTTCCCTAAATTCTTTATCAGTCTGTTTATCCTTTGAGTATAGGAAGGCTTCAAATTTGTTTGAATTAATTTTATATCTGGCCACTTTGCTGAAGTTGCTTATCAGCTGAATGAGTTCTCTGGTGGAATTGGTTGGGTAAGTTCAGTAAACCAGTAGCCAACATATAATTAAATGGAGAGAAACTTGATGCAATCCCACTAAAATCACAGACCAAGTAACCCTATTAAAAATGGGGTATAGAGCTAAGCAAAGAATTTTTAACTGAGGAATATCGAATGGCTGAGAAGCACCTAAAGAAATCTTCAACATCCTTAGTCATCAGGGAAATGCAAATCAAAACAACCCTGAGATTTCACCTCACACCAATCAGAATGTCTAAGATCAAAAACTCAGGAGTCAGCAGGTTGCTGGTGAGGATGTGGAAAAAGAGGATCACTCCTCAATTCCTGGTGGCATTGCAAGCTGGTACAACTACTCTGGAAATCAGTTTGGTGGTTCATAAAAAATTAGGCACAATACTACCAGAGGACCTTACTATACCACTCCTGGGCATATACCCAGAGGATTCTCCAGCATGTAATAAGGACACATGCTCCACTATGTTCATAGCAGCTTAATTTATAATAGCCAGAAGCTGGAAAGAACCTAGATGTCCCTCAAAAAAAGGAATGGATACAGAAAATATGGTACATTTACACAATGGAATACTACTCAGCTTTAAAAACTTTGAATTCATGAAATTCTTAGGCACATGGATAGAACTAGAAAATATCATCCTGAGTGATGTAACCCAATCACAAAAGAACACACATGGCATGCTCTCACTGATAAGGGAATATTAGCCCAGAAGGTTGGAATACCCAAGACACATTTCAAATGATGCCCATGAAGAAAGAAGAACAATGTATGGAAACTCTGGTCCTTCTTAGAAAGGGTGACAAAATACCCACAGGAGAAGATACAGAGACAAAGTATGGAGCAGAGACAGAGGGAAAGATCATACAGAGACTGCCCCGCCTAGGGATCAATCCCATATACAGTTACAAACTCAGACACTATTGTGGATGCCAACAAGTGCTTGCTGACAAGAGCATGATACAACTGTCACCTGCTAGTGTATAACAAATACAGAGGGGGACACTCTCAGTCAACCCTTGAACTGAGTACAAGGTCCCCAATGGTGGAGCTAGTGAAAGAACCCAAGGGGTTTGTAGTGCCATAGCCATAGGGGAAAAATAGGAACCACCCAGTGCAGGAGCCAGCCTGGCTGGGAAGTGTTTCTTCTTTTTGTTTCTTGAGGCAGCAGAGGGGGTAAGTGTTGGCAGTGGGTAGGACTTGGTCTTATAAATTCTGGGGTAAGACTTTGTCTTAAGAGATTTGGGGTAAGACTATGTCTTACAAGATATTTAGGGTTGCTGTATAATAAAAATTTATCTAAGTCTGAGTTACTATGCTATGGTAGCTTACCTGCTTTCTCTGTTCCTCTGAGTTCAGAAACTGAAGTATCAGGCACTTAGCACCTCATCCTAAAATAGCACGAGATTAAGTAGATGATTAGTTCCTAGAGCCTTTTCCCTATTGTCCAGATGCCCAGATGCCTAGAGGGAAGTTTGGAGCAATAAATTTCTCTTGAATCAGGAGAAGAAAATAACAGAAAAAAAAACTTGTACATAAGTGAATATGCATAATCTCACATATGTTCATATACAGCTTCATGCATGATCTGTTCTCATTTACACACTTCCACACAAATTCAGCTGGGCTCAACTTGCATGCATTCTCACCATTTCATACTTACACACACACATGCATACATTCTCACAATTACATACTTACACACACACATCCATATTTACATATGCATACGGAGCAAAAGACCAAGTACCTGTGAAGAAATAACTCTCATTCTGGATGAAAAATGAGATCCGATCTTTATTGCATAGAAAAAGAAAAAGCTTCTACCCTTTTAATGCTAAATGAATTAGACTGATGTTTTTAAGAAAAGAAAGCTTTGTTCCTTTTAATAAGAGTAAACCTTCCTTCTCTCTGCTCTCTGCAGCGTCTTCTGTTTCCCTCTCTCCTTCTGCATTCTGCACATTGCTCTTTTAGTTTTTTCATGTTACCTATAGTTTCTAAGTTATTCCAGTCTGCATTCTCCTTCTAATCTTGTTCTCTTCTGACTAAAAGCTTCTCCTCATTTCAGTTCCTCTCGCAGCTCAGTTTTTCTCACTTCAGTTCCTCAGGTACGATTCTTCTCTTTGTCCTCAGCCCTTAATCATCTTTGAGAATACATAATCACATGTTACAAAGTTCATCACAAGTTCAACCAAAATTCAAATCATAAATTGAAATAGAAGTTTACAACAGAGAATGTTTACATGTATATCTATTAAGAGTAATTATCTAGCTAAACATTTGTTACCTGTCTGAGCTCTGCAGGTTCATTGAAAGTTTAAAACCTTAACTAAGTTATTAGCAAAATTTTGTATAGATAAACCCAGTCAATATTTTACCTTCTGTCTTATCGCCTATAACAAATTATTAGTTCCCTTTTTATGACCTTTGGTTAATTGTTTTACTACCTTTTGGAATGTGCTCTGAGTAGGAGAAAGTCTGGTTGCCATCTAAGAGCAATTAACTGGTGACATGTGGGAGACTGTCAGAGTTCTCATTGCAGTTTTGACTATCAGAAAAGGACCTAATTGCAGTCCCATTATAACAGAGCTTTATAATCACAAATATAATTTTAGGAATTCTTGTAGAATCACCATTAAAACTTAAGTCATCTATTTGTCTACATAGCATCACTCTAAAACAGTACATCTTCATGGATATTTAGAGATCTGCAACAAATGGGTGTGCTAATTCTTATTGATTATTATATAGGTTCAATGATAACAGGAAAAGCATATTAATAGCAGGAATCTTTCCTAAAATTTGTCCCTCACAGCCTTGCTTAATGAGGCCCCATCTATCACAGATTATATAATAATCTGAAGCAGGCCATTTCAGGATGATCACTGCTAGTATATAAGCTTGTCCCATTATGGCTCCTGATAACCCAGTACCCCCAGAGCTCCCATGGACTAAACCACCAACCAAAGAGTACACATGGAGGGACCCTTGGCTCCAGATGCATATGCAGCAGAGGATGGAATTCTTGAACATTAAAAGGAGGAGAGTCCCTTGGTCCTGAGAAGACTAGATATCACAGTATAGGGGAATGCCAGAACAGGGAAGCTGGAATGCGTGGGGGATGGGGAGGGGTTAGACGATTTTTTTTTAAAGGGGGAAAACAGGAAAGAGGACAACATTTGAAATGTAAATAGAGAATATATAATAATAATAATAATAATAATAATAATAATAATAAAAGAAAATATCCTGAGTGAGGTAAGATAGTCACAAAATAACATACATTGTATGTACTCACTGATAAGTGGTTATTAAGCATAATGCTTGAAATAGCCATGATACAATTCACAGACCATATGGGGCTCAAGAAGAAGGAAGACCAAAGTGAGGATGCTTCAGTCCTTCTTAGACAGGGAATGAAATACTCACAGGAGGTAGTGGGTGGGAGGCACTTGGGACGAAGAGAGGAAGGGGAGGGGGAAAAGACGGGCAGGATCAGGTATGGGAGGTGACAGAGATATACAGAGGTTCTGTATATTGAACAGAGGTATGTAGCAATGGGATATGGGGAACTGGGGGTAGCCACCAGAAAGTCCCAGATGCCAGGAAAATGAGGTTCCCAGTTTCAACAGGGAGGACATTAGCTGATATATGAAACAAAGGAGAGGGAAGACCTGTAGAGACAATATCCAGAGGTTAGGCAAGGCCCCCTGAAGGGGGATGGGTCCACCTACTCATCTAGAAATTTTTAATCAAGAATTACTCCTGCTAAAGGAAATACAGGAACAAAGTGTGGAGCAGAGGCTGAAGGAAAGGCCATGCAGAGATTGTCCCACCTGGGGATCCATCTCATATACAGACACCAAACCCAGACACTATTGTAGATGCCAAGAAGGGCCTGCTGACAGAGGCCTGATATATCTGTCTGCCGAAAGGCTCTGTGAGAGCCTCACAAATACAGGATCAGATGTTTGCAGCCAACCATTGGACTGAGCATGGGACCCCAATAGAAGAGTTAAGAGAAGGACTGAAGGAGCTGATGGGGCTTGCAACTCCATAGGAAGAACAATATCAACCATCCAGACTCTTCAGAGCTCCCAAGGATTAAACCACCAACCAAGAGTACACAAAAAGGGACCCATGGCTCCAGCTGCATATGTAGCAAATGACCTCTTATGGTATCAATGGGAGGAGAGGCCCTTGATCCTGTGGAGTCTCAATGCCCCAGTATAAGGGAATGCCAGGGTGGCCAGGTGGGATTGTTTTGGTGGGTAGGTGGGTGGCTGGGGGAGCACCCTCCTAGAAGTAGGGATAGGGGGGCTGCTGAGGGAAAATCTGTAGGCTTCTTGTATGTTCATGGGTCTCTCTCTCTCTCTCTCTCTCTCTCTCTCTCTCTCTCTCTCTCTCTGTCTCTCTCCCTCTCTCTCTGGTTTGGGAAGTTTTCTTCTATAATTTTGTTGAAGATATTTACTGGCCCTTTAAGTGGGGAATCTTTACTCTTTTCCATACCTATTATCCTTAAGTTTGGTCTTCTCATTGAGTCCTGAATTTCCTGGATGTTTTGGGTTAGGAGCTTTTTGCATTTTGCATTTTCTTTGACTGTTATATCAATGTTTTCTATGGTATTGTCTGCACCTGAGACTCTGTCTTCTATCTCTTCTATACTGTTGGTGATGCTTGCATCTATGACTCCTGATCTCTTTCCTAGGTTTTCTATCTTCAGAGTTGTCTCTCTTTGTGATTTCTTTATTGTTTGTATTTCCATTTTTAGATCTTGGATGGTTTAGTTCATTTCTTTAATCTGTTTGGTTGTGTTTTCCTGCAGTTCTTTAAGGGATTTTTCTGTTTCCCCTTTAATTGCTTTTAAGATGTTTACCTGTGTTCTCCTGTATTTCTTTAAGGGAGTTATTTATGTCTCTCTTAAGGTCTTCTATCATCATTCTGAGATGTGATTTTAACGCAGATTCTTGCTTTTCTGGTGTTTTGGGGTATCCAGAATGTGTTGTTTTGGGAGAACTAGGTTTGATGATGCCAAGTAGACTTGGTTTCTGTTGCTTATGTTCTTGCCCTTGCCTCTTGCTATCTAGTTATCTCTGGTGTTAGCTTGTCTTGCTGTCTGACTGTGGCTTGTCCATCCTACAAGCCTATGTGTCAGAAGTCCTGGGAGACCATTTCTCTCTGGGAGGAATTTGGGTATGGATAGCTGGGGCACAGGATCAGCTCTGGGGTTCAGAAGGAAACTGTAAGGATGTCTCAGGCTATTCCTTGGTTCCTGTGTCCTGATAGCTCAGCGTGGGTCCCTCTTGGTCCAGAAACTTGAGCAGAAGTTGTGGTCTTGCTTGCTTCTCCCAGGAGTCAGCACTCCTGGAAGACCAACTCTCTCCAGATGGGATTTGGGTATGGAGTGCTGTGACACAGAATCAGCTCCAGATATTTTGTTTAAATTACTACATGATGCCATAATCTGAAATATTTGAATGACATAACAACCTAAATGATAGTTTTCAATGATTGGTTTGAAATGTTTACTTTAGGAAAAGATGAGACTTTTTTTTTACAAGTTAGTTTTGTTATTTCTTGATAAGATGGCCAAGTTTGTAATTACAGTTTTGCAGTCTTATTTTACATAGATATGTTACTAATTAGTTTCTCTTGACAGGACACATTTTTCTTATGACAAGTAAACATCATATTTAAAAGAAAGAGGTTTACTTGTCATGAGAATTACATAAGCATTTATATTTTAATTATGTTATTCACCATCACCAATTTTTATACTAGGTCTACGACAGCTTCTTAATATGTGAATATTATTACTGTTTGCAAATACCCCTGGTATAATTTGCATAACATGAATATTCTGTTATTGAATCTTCCTTTAAAGAGGTGATCTGAGAAACCTGCTCATTTTGCCTTGATTTTGTATTGTTTCCGGCAGGTTGCATCTAAACTGACTATGAGTATCTTATAAACTTGAAGAATATGCTGCTTCTCTGTGGAGATAGGAGATAGGCACTAGGAAAGAAAGGAATACATGAATATCAATGTGGTTTACCATGACTTACATTTCTCTTTTCAAATTCAGCAAGAATAAAGCAGCCGCATTAAAAAAGAAAGATCGTATAATCTTGTTCTATTTCAAATTTATGAAGAAATAACAGTTTTCTAAAAATTAAACAGTAATACAATTTATTTCATCCATTTTTGTAAACAATGTAGTTTATTACATCATTTCGTTAGTAATGTTTTATTATTACACAATATGAAGTTCAAAAAGAACAGAAAATTAATTGGAAAGGATTCAAATATCCACTTAATATCCTACATACTAATTCCTATTCTCATTTGATTTCAGAAAATATTTATTGTATTTTTTGAATATTTTTTGCCTTTCTTTCTTTGTATATCTTGCAATATTTAGATCATCTTTTAATTTGATAGGCAAATATCAAGTGGTACTATTATGGTTCTTGATCTCTGCCTTCCTCAAATGATAGCAAACACAGTCCTTATCCAATCTGTTCTCTTACATTTCAAATTTTTCTACTGGCCAGCAATAATTTTGGTGCTAACATAGTAGGAAGCACAATATAAACATCACAAAGATGCATACCTGACATGTCTGACCTGTCAAGATGTGTCCCTGTTTGAGAAGTAGAGAAGGTGGGGTGCAACAGTGTTACAGGGAATTGCAGCAAAGCCTCAGGAGTCATTGCTACTGCTTTTAACTGAAGCTGGGGAGCAAAAACCATCTGATTTTGATAGAGCTTTAAAGTTTTGTTAGAATATTAAATGATCCTATATAGTATCTCTTTTAGTTCAAAATAAATATTCACTAATCTAAACAAGTCTTAGTTTTGACTACTGGATGTATAACCAAAGCCCTATTAAATGCCTTAATGCTTATTTTATTTTAGTACTAAAAAGTTCAGAGACATGACTTTACTATGTGCAAACATTGATAAGTAAAGTCCTTTTTTTATTCTTATTGAATGAACTGGATCAATTAGAAATAGTATTTACTTTTTCTTGGTACTTTTATTGTTTTGTTTTGTTTGTTTTGTTTGTCCCTTGAAACCGGCTCTTATTCAGTATCACAGGCAAGACTGGGAACCCCCAGGTGCTGTTTTCATAACTATGTACCACCAAACTAGGCAAAATGTAATTTTTCTGGAATCCATTTGAAGTTAATTTTGCAAGCTGCCCCTGTTACTTTCTAAGAAAGACAGTGCATGCCTTGTTATTCACGCTGGCTTTGGTACTGTTTCAATTATCTCATGGTTCAGGGAGTTGTTGGGTTTTAAATGGATACTCCCGCCATGGGAAATGACTGCTGTTTTTCACCATATTTTCTCTTATCATCCATAGATAATTAGTTCTGCCTGACAAAGCCCATCACAAGGGACAACTCCATAGCTTTCATAAGCATCTTTGTAGTATCTTCCTTATGGCTAATTCTTCCTGAACCTGTTTTAAAATGCTTCCTGATAATTACAATTCCTTATCCCTGCCCACATTATGAATGTAGATTATATTAACTGTTCATGTATCAGATATCTGCAATTATTCCTGTATTATTCCTAGATATTTGCAGAGCAGTAAATGGAGGAAATAAACAGTGCAGATCATGCTTCTGACCTCAGTATTTCCTACTATTGATGCCCTGAATAATTTACTAATATAATCTAAGTTTGCAAATCCTGCAGCTTCCTTTTGCTTTGCACAAACTGAATTTATCTGAAGGATAACAACATAGAAACTTTCTTGTAGGATGACAAAATATTTACAAATTATGAATGAAAACCTTTAAGTATCAATAAGATAATATTTTAAAATTTTATGATAGTTTCAAAATGACATATTTTATATTTATTTAGCAAAACCTTTTCAAGAATATAGATAGATAGAGAGAGAGAGAGAGAGAGAGAGAGAGAGAGAGAGATAGATATATATGACATACTCAAATATGTTCATGTGAAACTGTACTTGATATACTCAGGGAAACATGATAATGGAATTTTTAGTGAGTCTGATCACTGATCACATGCTAAATAAAGTCCCTTGACATATGTATGACCTGGACTTCAACTCTGAGAACTCATTACATTTGTTCTTCCCCTGCTCCCTTTTTTCCTTAATTCTGGACTCAGGGTACATTAGGCCCTGTGCTCCCTCCAGGTAACTCCTCTGCAGAGCTCATCCATCCAAAACACTTTCAACTCACAAAATCTATGCCAATTGCTCTCAAGACTCTAAAAGGACAACTGGGAAATTAGTTAAGTTCTTATTACCAACCAAGCAATTCTCTTTGTATATCTTCCTGTCACTACTAACACAATGTGTCCCCAAACCAACTTAGTAACTTCTTCAAGCGTGTTATGACATCAAATTGTGACCAAAACCCTCTTGATTTTGAAGTAATAATTCTCTTTTTCTAGGCTGCATATGACATCAAATTATCTTCTCCCTGAATCAGACCCTAAGTCATATCAGCTGTCCCCTTAGCCACACTTGTTCTGTATTCCAGTAAGCATACCAGAGGTAATAACATTTCTCCATAGCTACAAATGTCCTTAGATGTACTTTCCACCCATCAGATATTTTTAGGATCATCCTAGTAGTTTTTCCCCTGTGTCGTCTGCCTTATCCTAAAATATTTTCTCTCCCTTGAACCCCCAGCAACATTTGTCTCTCCTGAACAAGCCCTAGTTTTCATTATCTTCGAGAACCCCCCTCCCCTTGCATTCTTCTTCAGTGTTGTTATCTTGGGAAGGGAACAAAGAGCTTGATACCACACTACAGATGGAGCTTAACTGTGGAATGATGCACGGGAGAATGATGCATCCTCCCATGAAATGAGGATAATAATAGTAACTACGCCATATGCTTATAAATTTAGTAGCCCTTTTCTGTATCCACTCTTGGAATGCCAGGTATATCCAATTATGTAATATAAGTTTTCTTTTGAGTCTGTCAAACACTAGCTTCATTCTTTTCTTGCCCTCTCTCTACATACCCACATTCTTTCTTCATTCTTCATCTTCCCTTTCAAAACTTTAGATTAATCTACAAATTCTAGCTTTACCGTAGGAGTCAAGATCGTATGTTGAGAGGTGATAGACAAATGAGGCATAGAGGAATGGAAGAAAGAGCTTTCTTGTGTAGAAAACAAAAAACAATGTGTGAATCATACTAACATATGAAGCGTACTTAGAACTCCCAACAGGCACATAGCTGGGAAAAAGCTCCCGTTCTCTAGAGGTAGGCACTGGTCAGAGTAATTGCCTCCTCCTTGTATCTGCAGCACTGAATGAGTTGTATAAAAACATTTCATGTCAGCAGTGAAGCTCAATTCTTGGACCATTCCCACATCAGGAAAGAAACAAATATGTGAGTAAATAACTAGAATTAGTAATTGGGAAGAAAAGTCATCAACAGCATAACCCAGATGAGGACTTGAAAGCTATGATAACAATCAGCTTTGGGGGATGTAACTATCCACGCAATAATAATATGAAAGTTGTGGAGTGACCAGCAATATACTGATTAAACTTAAGGCCTGCTCTACAAAAGGAAACTCATGCCTGTCCGAACAACCATAGCTAATGATATTATAGCGTCTATAGGAGAATCTGCTTCTATTATTTTGCTAAACAGGCATGATTCAAACTTTAAATACTTACATTCATGACCATAGATTAATGCAGCTCTCAACTTTTATCTGAGGGACTTCTTTTTGCAGTGGAAGGCTCTAGTCTAAGTGCAAAGCGTAAGAGAGTACAAGGTACACAGTAAAGCTAAATAGGACATCTGTTTATTCTCCAACATGGCTGAGAGATCATTGGATTGTTAGAACCAGAGGTTGGGGGCACTTTCTATGAAAGAGTGTCATTTGCAGATGACACAGCTGGTGTACACATGAACTCACATCATCTTTGCTGGCACAAGACTGAACTAGTAGACATTAAAGTATGGTTCAGCAATATCAAGCTCTCAAGGTCCCATAGCTTGCTGATGGCTTCTGGAAGAAGAAAACTCATTTTTTTATATACCTTCATTTTCTTGAGATTATTACTATATTGTTTCGCACCCCCTTCTCCTCCATCCAAAGCAGTGGTTTTCAATCTTTTTACTTATGTAGCCCTTTAAGACAGTTCCTCATGTTGTGGTGACCCCAACCATAAAGTTATTTTTGTTTCTACCCCATTACTGTAAGTTTGCTTCTGCTATTGGTTGTAGTGTAAACATCTACATTTACTGATGGTCTTCCGTGACCTCTATGAAAGGGTTATGACCCCCATAGTGATCCCCAGGATTGTGACCCTTGGTAGGTTGTCCATGCTTCATTGAATGGCCCTATACACTCACACAGGTAAAGCTAATCAGGCTCAGTGGATCATGAAAAATAAAAACAACAACAACAGAAAACAAGAGGTTAGAAGGGGGAGATACATAGTAGAGGCTTAGGAGGATTGAAGAGGGGTACTTGGGAGATAAATATAATCAAAATGTGTTATGTGCTTAAATGGCATTCTCAAAGTATAAATAAAAATGTATTTTTCAAAGCTTCACAGTATTGTCCTATGCTATTGGGCAGAACTCCTGTATAAATACAAGAAGTGGTAATATAGCTAAAGACAGAGTACAGGACTTTCAAATGCCCAAGACTATTTTTCTTAGCATAGGTAAGGTCAAATTGAACCTCAGTACAGTAGCTGTCTATCCCCCAAAAGACATTAATGGATGCCATTTAATAGCAACATGGATTTGGATAATTTAAGTGATGCATTGAGCTTAATACTTGGGCACATCCTTAAAATTGTGATTCTATTTAAAATCTGTATTGATTTTATTGATATGGTAATTCTTTTTTAATTTCATACGTTACATTTATTATTAGTTCACTTAAGGATTAACCCATCCTTATATTTTTTTATTGGATATATTCTTTATTTACATTTCATTTCACTTTTCCTGGTTCCCCGACCACCAATGGTCCCATATGTCCTTTTCCCTCCCCCTGTTCCCCCATTCTCCCCTTACCACTTCCCTGTTTTGGTATTCCGCTACACTGACGCATTGGCCTTTCCAGAACCAGGATCCACTCCTTCCTTCTTCTCAGACATCATTTAGTATGTGGATTGTGTCTTTTGTGTTCCAAGATTCTAGGCTAATATCCACTTATCAGTTAGTGCATACCATGGGTATTCTTATGAGACTGGGTTACCTCACTTAGTATGATATTCTCCCGTTCCATCCATTTGTCTTAAGAATTTGCTTCTAATGGCTGAATAGTACTCCATTGTGTATATATACCACATTTTTTTTGTATCCATTCCTCCGTCAAGGGACATCTGGGTTCTTTCAAGGTTCTGGCTATTATAAATAAGGCTGCTACAAACATAGTGGAGCAAGTATCCTTATTGCATGCTGGGGAATCTTCTGGACATATGCCCATATATGATATGGCAGGGTCCTCTGGAAGTATCATGTCCAGTTTTCTGAGGAACCACCAGACTGATTTCCAGAGTGGTTGTACCAGCTTGCAATCCCACCAGCAGTGGAGGAGTGTTCCTCTTTCTCCACAACCTCGCCAATAGACATGGTAATTCTATAATGTACACATTGAAACATCACACTGTAACCCCAACCTGTCTCTATGAGTTTCATGCAGGGTGCAAGACACCCTGAGTTGTGGGCACTACTAAGATGAGCAAGTAAGTGGTGGAGAGATGGGAGAGAAAAGGAATCAAATGGCGTATGCATAATGAAGAGTTAGAACCGGAAACATGGGAGTGATTAGGAACAGCCTGATATGAATACCCTGTTCTGTCACCAGAGGCTATTTTGAGGTTCTGGCCCATTCTGCTCCAAGGCATCTGGGTATGCAGTAGCAAAGGCCTCTGTTGACCAAAGTCTGTGACCCAGGTTGCCACCAAAGACCAAGCAGATTCCCATGGCCAGGCCGCCACCAGTAGCCATGTTGAGGTCTCAGGGAGGTATGGCTGGCCCTGTACCCCCTTGCTGACTGTGTCATTGGATGAACTGGTCCTGACCCCCACCAGTACAGTGCTGGAGAGCTGGCCCTAGTGATGCAAACACAGGATAGCTCAGACTGACCAACTAACTCAGTCACCACTCAAGCCCAGATCCAATATTTGCCCCATCTATGAACCAGTGAAAGGGCCAGTTCTGTAGAAAGCAGTTTTGTTTTTGAATCAGAACATTACTTTCAATCAAATCCCCTTGTTTTATGTTTATTATCTGGAATTTAATATGCTATAATGTTTTAATAAAAGGCTTTTGCCTTACAGAAACTTTGTAATTTTATGAGGTCCAATTTGTCTATTCTTGCTCTTAGAGCATAAGCAATTGGTGTTCTGTATAGGAATATTCCCCCAGAGCCAATGTCCTCAAGGGTCTTCCCCAGTTTCTTTTCTATTAGTTTTAGTGTGTCTGGTTTTATGTGGAGGTCCTTGATCCACTTGGAGTTGAGCTTAGTGCAAGGAGATAAGAGTGGATCAATTCTCATTCTTCTTCATGTTGACCTCCAGTTGAGCCAGCACCATTTGTTGAAAAGACTATCTTTTTTCCACTGGATGTTTTCAGCTCCTTTGGCAAAGATCAATTGGCCATAGATGTGTGGGTTCAGTTCTGGGTCTTTGATCCTATTCCATTGATCCGCCTCCCTGTCATTGTACCAATACCATGCAGTTTTTAACACTACTGCTCTATAGTATTGCTTGAGGTCTGGGACATTGATTTCCCCCAGAAGTTTTTTTTGTTGTAGATGATAGTTTTAGCTATCCTGGGTTTTTTGTTATTCCAGATGAATTTGAGAATTGCTCTTTCTAACTCTATGAAGAACTGAGTTGGGATTTTGATGGGGATTGTGTTGAATCTGTATATTGCTTTTGTCAAGATTGCCATTTTAACTATATTAATCCTGCCAACCCACGAGCATGGAAGATTTTTCCATTTTCTGAGGTCTTCTTCAATTTCCTTCTTCAGAGACCTGAAGTTTTTGTCGTATAAATCTTTCACTTGTTTGGTTAGAGTCACACCAAGATACTTTATATTGTTTGTGGCTATTGTGAAGGGTGTTATTTCCCTAATTTCTTTCTCGGCCTGCTTATCCTTTGCATATAGGAAGGCTACTGATTTGCTTGAGTTGATTTTATAACCAGCCACTTTGATGAATTTGTTTATCAGCTGTAGGAGTTCTCTGGTGGAGTTTTTTGGGTTACTTAAGTATATTATCATATCTTTGAATAGCAATAGTTTGACTTCTTCCTTTCCAATTTGTATCCCTTTGACTTCCTTATGTTGTTGAATTGCTCTAGCTAGTACCTCAAGTACTATATTGAGGAGATATTGTGAGAGGGGGCAGCCTTGTCACTGTCAAATGGACAAATCGGCAACCAACAAATTGGGAAAAGATCTTCACCAACCCCTCATCCGACAGAGGGCTAATATCCAGTGTATACAAGGAACTCAAGAAGTTAGACCACAGAAAACCAAATAACCCTATCCAAAAATGGGGTACAGAGCTAAACAAAGACTTTTCACCTGAAGAAATTCAGATGGCTGAGAATCACCTTAAAAAATGTTCAACATCATTAGTCATTAGAGAAATGCAAATCAACTGAGATTTCACCTCACACCTGTCAGAATGGCTAAGATTAAAAACTCGGGAGACATCAGGTGTTGGCGAGGATGTCCCACTGCTGGTGGGACTGCAAGCTGGTACAACCACTCTGGAAATCAGTCTGGAGGTTCCTCAGAAAAATGGACATGATACTTCCGGAGGACCCAGCCAGACCACTCCTGGGAATATACCCAGAAGATTCCCCAGCATGCAATAAGGATATATGTTCCACTATGTTCATAGCAGCCTTATTTATAATAGCCAGAAGCTGGAAAGAACCCAGATGTCCCTCAAAAGAGGAATGGATACAAAAAAATGTGGTATATATACACAATGGAATTCTATTCAGCTATTAGAAACAATGAATTCATGAAATTCTTAGAGAAATGGATGGAACTGGAGAACATCATACTAAGTGAGGTAACCCAGTCTCAAAAGAATACCCATGTTATGCACTCACTGGTAAGTGGATATTAGCCTAGACTCTTGGGACACCAAAAACACAATCCACATATCAAATGATATCTCACAATAAGGAAGGAGTGGACACTGGTGTTGGAAAGGATCAAAACATCAGTATAGGGGAATACCAGAACAGGGAATTGGGAAAGGGTGGATGGGAGAACAGGGGGAGGGAAAAGGGCATGTGAATCCTTTGGGGGATGGGGAACCAGAAAAATGGAAATGAAATGTGAATATAGAATATATCCAATAAATAAATTAAAAAAATGTTTCAAGTTCAAAATTTAACAAATTTTATAATATATGTGTTATTGTTAAATTTTGTAACCTCAACACTACTGATTTTGGGACAATTAATAAAACATCTTCATGTGCAGATATAAATATATATGTATGTATGGTTTTTCTATATACATGTGTGAATTTGAAACTTTTTGAAAGCAAAAATTATTGAAGTGTATCTTTTTTTGTAAATAGGTACATCTCAAACAATAATACTCACACATGATTGGGTACTTATAACAAATGGAGGAGTGCTTTAGTGGAATGAGAAACTGGGCAGGAGTGGGTGTATACTTATATATTTAATTTCTGAAATATTCTTATTTTGTCGATTGGGCTGCAAGTAGTTCATTATATTTTATTTGGAAAGCCTGTGTTTGATCTCTTCTCTGGGTCTGTCTGGATATTTACATTAATAAAACAACAAATAATTTACTGTTTTGAAGCCAAGCACCAAGTTCTGTGATCTTCTAAGATCTTGACAAATTGGAATATGTATATATATATATATATATATATATATATATATATGTGTGTGTGTGTGTGTGTGTGTGTGTGTGTCTACACACACAAATATATATATATATGTATATATATATCTTATGTTCAAATATACTATTAAAATACTTTACTGCTGATCAAATGGAAGTAGAAGTACAGGAGAAAATGTGCTAACATGCCATCTCCCCAAATGCAAACATATTCTAAGTATGTATGGGAAAACTGATATGATTTGAATTCTCAGAGAGAACAAATTGAGTAGTGAATATTAAAAGACATTAAGAATTTGAAACACATACAAAAAAATTTGAAACACAAAAACCTATAAGCAAATCATATAAGGTTTCAATGAAATCAGCCAAAGAAGGGAAAATTACATATATGTGTATACCACAATGCAGAGTTAGACTATTATTTCAATTTGCCCAAATTTTGTTTCCTGAATTCATATAAAAGCTGTGAATGTACCTGTGGGTTTTATTTAAGTAACCAGTTCTATTGACAAATACTCGCAGAACATATTATTGTGTGTTATCATAAAGTTGTTTTATATCTTTATGTAGCTTTTGAAAAATCCCTTAATTTCAATCCATGTAAAGGAAATTTTATTTGTGTGATATAAGGTTCAAATTAATAAAAATCACCCATATATTATATTCCATGAAAGTAATAGGGTCTCTGCTTGATGGGTACACACACATAAGAACAATGAACTGATTCTGGGATGCATCTCTTGGATGCTAGAATCTACAGACAAATGGGTCATCCTTCACTCACAGACCGAATATTCTATAATTTTATTAAGTCAATGCTGATATTTGAAACCTGAGTCATCTCTAAATTCACGTCTCTAAATTAGATTTAGACAAAATCTAAATCTAAATTATTAAGTTGAAACTAGTGATCAAGAGGAACACAACAGGTGAGTAATTACTACAATATATTGTGCCTTACAGGATATCAATATCATTTTTCTATGACCTTGAAAAAATCAGGAAAAAGATCAGTTTTTAAGACTTCTCTTCTAGAATAAAGCTAATTTCACAATACTAGACTGGGTTGTTTAGAACAGAGAATCTAAAGGATTTTAGACACAAATATGGAAAACTCTAGCTTTATTCTCAAAATAAATATTCATTCTTGAGGTAGAGTTTTGTGAACTTGAGCCAGATCTGTGCTGTGGAGATTTTAGGCAGTATTCAGACTCACGGAAGCACCACACTGTACAGTCTGAATGTTTTTCTAAGATATTTTTGTCACATGTCTGTGTAGGACTCATCTGTGTGACCCAGATCTGTCCAGTGTTTGTTCTCGTCTTACATTTTTTAGGTGTTCTGGGGAGGATTTTCAGTCTCTTCGTCTTGCGTTCCCCCTTTTCTCATTCTGCCTGTTTATTCTTATCCCCACCCTCCTCCCTTTCACCATCATTGGTCCACTGCAGCATTCACTGTGCTCTTCCGTCCAAAGACACAGGTTATTTACCTGTTTGCTCATGTGTTTCCCAAGAATGGAAGTTGTCCAGAAAGCCTTACACAGCTCCGAACAGCTCCTGCTTGGGGTGATGTAGTTCCTCGTGTGTGAATCAGCACAGGACAGCATGGCTCAGATATGAATAAGTAGCAAAGCCTGGTCTATGGCTGGATCTGTTGAAAGCTCCTAACTCCATAGCACTCAGTGGGGCTTGTTATTTCTCTGTGTACTGGATAGGAAACTTGAAGCACAGGGAGAGTAATGTGAGTTTGCCAGGTAAGGATCGGGTCAAGTACATTATGCTAACCACCAGATTACACTACCATGTGGAAGCGAGTTTGAGTTCCATCCTGTTCTGACTCCTGGGGCCTCTTTTTTTTTCTCTCCACTAAGTCTCACTTTCTTCATCTTTAGGGTGAAATGGTTGGTGATAAAACTTAACTACCATGTTGTTGGCCGTTAAGCTATGAACTTCCCAAATCTTCACTGGTTTGCTTTCCTGCCTTGACTGTGCCAATTTCAAAGGAAGTGCACGATGAACGAGATTTCTTCACTAGATTTTACCACTAAGACTGAGACTATATCAGATATATTTGGCAATATCGCTGGTATTAAGGAAATCTTTCTTTTCTCCAACAACCTTTACTTTCTCTGAATTTTTACTCACCATTGCCACAGAAGTTGGCATGCTTAATACAGGGTCTTGCAGCCCTCTCAACAAATAAGGATGGTTCCTTCCTGTAGCCTGCAGTCAGACAGTCTTACTGAAAGTCTTGCAGAGCATCTGTTTCTGATTATAAAGCGCCCACTCCTGTTCTCCCTCCCTACAATCCTTAGCCTCTCGGTCTCTCTTCTACTCTGCCTCTTTTATTTTGAGGCAGGGTACCTCTATATAGACTAGGCTGTCCCTAAGTTTCTTATTTAGACTAGGCCTAAAACACACGAAGATCTACCTGTTAGTGGTAGGATTAAGGGTGGGCATCCCCACAGCCCCAGTCCATAGCATTTCTTGATATCACATATGTAAAGCATCACAAAAAAATACTGAGTGGTGGGTGGTTTCCTTTATGAGCTTTCTCAATCATATTTTGTTTCTCCTCATGTAAATTCCCCTATGTCTTTGATCCCTGAAGGCCTCTCCTTTGCTTATCTAAATTTATATTAAAAGCCTTTTTAAATTAGCTTAATATTCTTAACATTTAGAATTTTTTCATATGCCTATGTTTAGCTCGCAGACAGCCACATTTTCATTTTCATTGGAAAAAAATCTAAAGAATTATCTTGGAAAAAGACCCAGTTTATAAATATATAATGTGACACATCTTATATCCACATTAAAGGGATAATGGACAGGTCAGTAATCAATGAGTAATAACAAAATACTGGACTTGTTCTGCTCTCTCTCAAGTGTATTCACGAAGAAGTCATTTTTGTGCACATATTTCTAGTGCACAGGTCATTTTATCATAGAATTTCACTCAAACCATTCCATTAAATGTATTTAGGAAATAACATTAGTAAATGTAATAATTTTTACATGCACCTTCTTAGCAATATACATGCTTGCTTCTTCATTTAATATGTAAATACATAAATTACAACATTTTGGTTTATTTTCTTACACATCTTTCTGAATGTCTTTGGATTCTATAAACTGTTTGATGCGCAGAGTATGATATTTAGAACCAAGTCATACATAAATCCTGCCATTTCTCTCTGTGCTGATTTGCTCATGCTGCATTATGTGTATTTACATGTCACCTGGTCATCTGGGTCAACTGATACACATCTCACAGTGAAATATCTTGCTACTGGTATTGTAGTTCTTTCAGATAGGAATATGCCAAAGCACACACAACACCATCAAAACTTGCAAAAAATGTTGACTAGAAGAAACAGATCCCGTAATGATTTTTTCCAAAAAAGTGATTTAAGGGCACTGGGTAGATAATTTCCAACTGTCTACATTCATATGTTAGTTCCCATAAATATTTCATATGTCTTGAATATCTTCTGACAAAAAATGTTGAAATTGCACAGCACAGATTTCAAAATAGACTTTTCTTCTAGCATCATCCTTTAGTGGTCTCATCTTAAATTTAGTATACTTCATATTTGCATGTTCTACATCAATGACTTCAGAGCAGAATCAGAGAAGTCATTTGTCTATTCAAACCTCCAGAAGCTTCTGTGGTTAACTGTTGAGAACATGCACAGAGCAGGATGGACCAGGCTCATCATTTGAGGAGTTCTGTTTGCCTAGGTGCCTTTTGCTTAGGAAACCTTTAACCATTATTTCAGCCATTTCAAATGTATTTCACTTGTGCTCTTTGCACTTTTGTATTTTATATGACTCTTAAATGCTTATGTCCTTCTTTTCTGTTTTATATAATCAAAATGTCAATAAAATTACTTGTGCTATGACTGTTATTGGGGTTGAGTACAGCTCAGTTCCATGATATTCTTCGGATATACTGCATTTAAGAAAAGCAGGTTTCTGTTAAGAGATATAAACAACAGCTCTTGAGAATTAACTTCTTTCATGTAGTATTTGAAGTACCTTATTCTGGCTGTAAGACCAGATTCAAGTCTGGCCCAACCACATCACTCCTGTGCAGTAGCAACAGAATCTTCCACAAAGGACTTAAACTCTGACTTTGTTTTTCTAAATACTTGAAATGAGGGTAATAATGCCTTTGTCACAGAGCTCTATAAGAATTAAATGACAGACTTGGCTTTTTAAACGCTGCTCCTTCGATCTGACTTTGTTTACTCCTGTTTTTAATGTGGCGGTGAAATCTAAAAGGAGAATGCCATCTTGGAAGTAAGGAGAAGTGGAATATTTTAAGCACTGGGCAGCAATTATGTAAGTAATGAAAGAAGTGCAAGGAGGATATTGATGGCTTGCTTCTCCTCAGCAGAGCTGCATTAAACATAAAGGGGAGTCATTTTATTGAATAATAAAAGCCTGACAATCACTGTGATTGGCTGGCGGCCATTGCTGCAGTGCAATTCTAAACAGCCTGTTTTTCAAAGTTCTTCTCAGATAACTCTCTAAACCAAGACATTGCCTGGATGGATATGAGGCTCCAAAACTCATGCTTAAAGTAAAGTTGCTCACAGCCCAGTATCTCTGTACATTATGGGAAAAGACGTTCATTAGAATTGACTTCTCTTTAGTGTATTTTGATCTGGATACTCTTGTGGAAAACGTAACACCAAACTCAGGTTCAAATAGCACAATTCATGAGACATGGGAGGGAAGAGCCATGTTTGAAGGGATCGATTAAAAACAAAACAAAGCAAAACAAAACACGAATGAAGATCAACAAGATCTCAGCACCACCCACATTTGCTCTGAGTTATCCAGAGGAAAAACCGGTCACTTCTCAACAGAATGTAAGGCTCCTGAGGTTCTGGACTCCACCACGACCCACCCATCTATCTTTGTCAGTGTTTCACGTCTTGTCTGGAAAGTGTGTAGAATAAGTGATTTCAGTTGGCAATTTACCAAGATAAATATTTAATGATATTTTTCAGGACTATTCTAAATATCTTTTATTCAAATTGTGACTTAATACTTTAGTTGGTCAATGAATTTTGCCAAGAATGTTGGAGAAGCATTTGCTGCCGGAGCTCTTTGTAATGAATGCATACTTAAATGTTGAAACTATCCAGGTTAGAGTCCTTCCAAAGCCGATATTATATCTTCAACAGGAACGATGGAAAAGAGTGACATAAAGATCAGAGTAGCAACACGAGAGACAAGAAACTGTTTTTATTTTCATTTTACAGTACAGACGTGACAATTAATTGTTTAATCCAGATTCAAAGCAATGTGGAGAAATGGTTTTGATAGGAGAGTGCATGAAAGATGAATAAAAATTAATTCATTGCAGAGCCCAGAAAGCTGATTCTGCAACAGGCAGCAGTGGAAGAATCCCAAAGCAGTCAGAGATTGGCCGATGGCATCTTTGTTCCAGCGACAGGCATCCCTCAGCAGATGCTTGGTGAACTCCCTGTTTCTCGTCCACCTTCCAAAGCACTGCTCAGCCGCCTGGCTTCTGGCTGATCTTTGGCAGCCTTCTAGTGAGTGGCGCACATCTCCCCCTCTCGACCATCGCCAGGTGCTTGCTGCCGGGCAAGCACTCACACAATGGATTCACTTGTCTCCCTCGCTCCTCTCCTTGGACTTGCAGCCGGAGAAAACAACTTGCAGGAGTCGGAAAGACCCTGCCTGGAGCTTGGACCACAGAGCCTTCCAGACAGGTCAAAGCTGGTGCTCAATCATACAAAACAAACAATGCCTGACCCAGGAAAGAATACATTATCCACGTTCACAACCCCGCCCAGGATCATGCAACAAGCAAACCTAGGATGGGATTTTTTTCCAAATAAAATATATATGTCTTTTTAATCTTTCAAATGGGGAACACCCCAAGACAACCAAAGGGATTGACGTTGGCTTTGCAGGCTTTGCAGTGACAACGCCCCCCGGCCCCCAACGTACTACAGAATCCAGGTTCTCTGAGAACTACAAGGTGGAAAACGGACCTAGGGGGAGGAAGTGACATAGGCAAAGCAATCTAGAAGAAATAGGAGCTCCAAGATCGAATGAATAAAGCGATCGAGTTAAACCGGGCTTAAGGAGTGAAACTTAGGTAGAGGGACAAGAGCTCTCTGCAGGAAACTACCTGGAGATGAAAGCCGAATAATAAGGAAGTGGCAAGCAGCAACTTTGCAGTGGGCAGCAAGTTGTGTGCCCTCTGATGCCTCCGCTGAACATCCCTGAGCTGCTCTTCTTTGGCGGAGCGCCTGCAGCATCAGCACCAGCGGCAGTACCAGCAGCAGCGGCGGCGGCGGCGGCGGCAGCTGCGCGCCTCCGGCCCGCCCCGCGCGGTCCCCGCTAGCCCGCGCCCTGCCCGTCTGCGTGTGCGTGTGCGTGCGCTCAGCCCAGCGTGAGCGGCACCTGCTAGTCCCGGCTCGCCGAGGAGGCCGCCTCGCCCGGCTCCCACTGCCGCGCCCGCCGGAGCGGCTCAGAGGGCTTCGAGGGCTCGGAGGTCGCCCAGCAGCCGCGGTCCCCCCGCCGCCAGCAAGTCCGCCTGGCTCCGAGTCACGTGTCAGTGCCCGAGGCAGAGACTGAGAAAAAAACGCGCTTCATTCCTTCTTCCACCGCCATACTGTATTTTCCTAAATCTCATTTTTATTCCAACATTTTACTCCCGCTCGGTGAGTACCTTCTCAGTGGCATTCTTGTCCTATTCTTTTTTTTTTTTTTCCTTTTTTTTGTTTTTGTTTTTTTTTCTTCTTTTTTTTTTCTTCCCACTTCTTTGATTATTGTTTGTATTTGGGAAAGCTGACGAGCATGGTCTTAAGCCTTTTCCTGAATCAAGTTTTCCTAGCATGCGATGGTTCTCTAGACAAGGCGCTGTGTCTGGGAGTCCGCGGCAGCGGTGCTCTCTGCGAGCGGCTCCCAAGTCCAGCAAAATGTGCAACTGGTTTTATGGAAAAAGCGTTGTGAAGTATGGTGCCTATTTTTTTCCCTTTGTAAAGATAAGAAAGCATGTTTCTAACTCTTTTTTACGTACTCTTTTTCCGATTACATTTTTGTGTAGGTGGGATTTTCCAGCAGTGCTCACAAGTTTGTCGTCTTGCAATTCGATTCGCACCACTGAGCAAAGACATTAATTTTGCATTTTTATGACCTTTTTGGAAGTCTGTGAGAATTATTTCGTTTTTTCCCCCTCCTGTTTTTGATATCAGTTGATAACATGAAACTTTTCTTGCAGCTAGTTAAAGGGATTATTTTTAAGCAATTGCTTTTTTCCTCCTTTACATTAACTATTACTTTTGCACCTTTGACTTTTTTATTTAAAAAAAAACGGAATAATTTTACGATAGATATCCTGATATCTATATCTATATTATCCCTTCTTCCTCCTTCTCCCCTCCCCGTAAATCAATTTTCAAATGATGGCAGTGGAAGGTTTTTCTGGAAAAAAAAATGAAGTGCGGTTTGGTTTCCTTGTCAACGGAGGATGAAGTGAAGAGCACAACAGCTCGCAGAGAGCAGGTACTTGGCCCCCTCGGTGGCGTTCCCCGGGTGTGTGATGGCAACGCTGGCCAAGAAGTCTGTGTGCGCGCGTGTGTGCGTGTGCGAGGGTGTGTGCGCGTGTGCGCGCCGGTTCCAGGCAGTGTCCGAGCCCGCAATGGGGAAAGCCGCGCCGGGAGCCAGAACCAAAGTGCTCTCCGGGCCGCGATGGTTTTGAAGATGCGAACACCCGCATACCCCCGTGGCTCCTAGGCTTGGGTAGCCGGGCACGCCGGGCGGTCTGGCAAGTTGGCCTGAGCCACCCGCAGCGCCGGAAGCCGAGGGCCCCGCGGGGCGCTGACTGTGCGCTGATCCGGCCCTCCGGGCGCGGGAGATGGAGGGTGAAGGGGCGGTGACCGCGGCCGCCCGGTGGCTGGAGGCTGGTCAGGCGGCCGGGGCTCGAGGTGTCTACGGTGGTGGCAGCAGTGCCTGAGCGCTGCTCTCTCGCCTCCGCGCCCTGCCGGAGCAGTGCAGTGGGTTCTTCCCAATCGCCTCTGCTAGCTCCGGCGGCTTCAAGTCTTCCGTGTTGTCTCCCTCATGCTTTCCCGGCGGCGTCGCGTTTGTTTTAAACCCTTGCTGGTGTCTTCCGAGGAGAGGGAATGGTCACTTGTACTGGTGCATACTTGGGTTTAATAAGACGACGCCTACAAGGTACAAAATTCTCCTTTCTTTAAAAATAGACTGACTCTTAACCACCAGATGTCCTGGTTGTATAGGTGCCCCCTCCCCTAGGCCGACGACTGGGTAGAGCAAAGGGCCACTGAAGGTGGCCACTGATGGTAGTGCTGAGGTACTGAGTGTTGAATGTTGTCTATAGTGTTTGAGTGCCCTGTTGCATGTCTTCATAAACCCCACAGCACTTTTCAGAGATGCACTGGCTGGCAATTAAAACAAAAAAATCTTTTCTCTACTTTTCACAGTAACAGAATCTGTGGGACAATTTAGTTCCCAAAAATCTATAGGAAAGGCATAGAATGAATGTTAATATCTGGAGAGGAACTAGGAGTATCTGAGTAGGTTGATCCTGAACCTTTCCTTTTCTTTACCAACCTTAAGTGTTAAGTTTCCCACGTACACTATTTGGGTTATGATAAAAAAAAAAACTGGAATGATATTGTTTTTGCCTTATTAAGTTTTCTTCTAGGTTATCTAAAATAAATAAAACCTAAACTTCGGAAAACAAGGACCTATAGCAAGAGGATGGATAACTTATTCTGTAGAATTTCCAACTGAATATTTTATTGAATCTCTATGTGTGCAGCTTGTGATATGAAAAGTTTGGAGTTTGTGTTTGAGACTTTGCAGTGGAGTAATAAGGAAAGGCTATAAGGGAAGGCTGCAATGCAATGTCAAGGAAGTTATGAATTTTATGTGCACCACCCCTGTGTCACTCTGAAATCCATGCAAGGTGCGCACACATGGGGCTGGTCGCTCCTCTGTTCTTCTGTAGCCTGGCAGTTGCTCATTAAGAAGTCTCATTGCAGTTTCTAGTGAGAAGATCGTTTTACTCTCTGTAAACACCAATCTATTGCTTGAAGTGAATAGTTCTAAGATTGAAGCTTGTATTATAACTCTAAACAAAAATATGAAATTTCTTATTTTGTACCGTGAGCTCATAGCTCATATATGGATTTTCATATGCCTCAGACAGCAAGCAACATACACCCCAAAGTCATTCACAGTATACTATGTTCTTTGTTTTACATCTATAGAAACGCTCATTTAAAATGAAGTGTGTGGATAATGCTTTTTATAGGTCATAGGCTGACAAAACTTTTAGCTCTTGGAAAATCAAAACAAAACAAAAGGAGACGGGGCAAGGGAGTGACCCTGGCTGTCCCTTAGCAGGCTGGTTCTGTCCCAACCTCACAGATTCTTCCCTGAGATTGGCCAACTAATTTACAGCTCTGTGTTGTTTCCACCAGCGACTGAAATCAGAGACGCCGTCTGAAGAGAAGGGAGTTTCCAGTGGGACCCTCTGCACAGAGACCATGTCTTCTGTGTTCGTATGCTTCAGCTTCATTTATTTAATGCTGACTCTTCATTAAATCAAGTATTTATTTAACATTTCTGTAACTTCCAAATCATTCTACTCCATACCTGCACTAACTGAGCCAGGAACAGTGCAGCTCCCGACCCTGATGGACTCCTGTGCAGTTTTGGGGATTTAAAACTGTGGAAGATAATATACTAGAGTTGGCACCGCCTACTGGCTCCTTATGGGAAAATTCCTGCTTTCTTCCCTGACCCAGCTTCCCAACAGGTTTCTCATGAATGTAATCATCTATTTCTTTCTTACTGGTTCTCTTTCACTAGCTCTTTAAGAGAATAAATTTAATTTGCCAGTTAAAAGGACAGGGGATAACTGGCTGCTGAGCTACAAGCTAACCTCTACTATCTTAAAAAGTTTGGATGAAGTTTTCACAAAGATAAAACTACTTGTTCAACTTCCTAGAATGTTTCTCTGTAAGATAAACTCATCATTCCTAAAAAAAAAAAAAAAACTGGATTAATGAATTTATTTATAGTTTCTTCTAACTGCAAACATTGCAGAGAAACAAAATATTATTAGGTGTTCTGTCTTGTGTGTGTGTGTGGTTTGTCCAAATATATTTAAAATAAGTTTACGTACTTAACATAATTTTCAATAAAATTTCTCTTTATGTTTAAAATAGGTTGGTCTTTTGTTTCTTCTTTCTCTTCTGAGATTGTGTTAACTTACCTACATTATATTGGTATTACATATAAGGTGAAAAAGTTTTAAGCGCTCTAGATATATTTAGTAATATATTTAACTACAGAAGGTGTGTTACTATGCTAGAAAGGGATGTCTTAATTTTTATGAAGGACTAATTATTCAAACAGAATATTTAAATGCAAATTCTCATATTTTAATTGAAAATAGCAATATAAAATAAATACAAGAATAATTTTAACTACCATAAATTTATATTTTCTCAGCCTAATGAAACATACATCTTTTTTTTAAAGTACTTTGCTGTATTTCATAGACAAATCGCTTGCATTTGTGTTTGTTCATTGTATGAATGTCTGGTGCCCATGGAGACCAGTAGCAGGTGTCAGGTACCCTAGAACTGGAATTAAAGAGTTTTGTAAATGAGAATTGAACCTTGGTCCTGTGGAAGAACAGACAATGCATTTAACCTCTGGGGCATTTCTCTAGCCTCTAAATATGAATTTCTTATGTAAAACAGTTATGGTTTGAATATGAGAGCAAAAGGTATATGATGTCCTTGTGTTTGAGAGTTTCCACTAAGTGGGGTGTGGTCATGCTTCGGTTACTGATATTGTAAGCCATTCGGCAGTGCATCAAATCAAATGAGACTTGCAGTCTTCTAAAGCTATGTTATGGAGGTAGAACACAAGTGAAATGGATATTCAGAATTATTTACACAATAATAGGGAATTCTAGAGTTTGTTGTAGAACAAGAATTAACTGTATCTCAACATGAGTTTGTTCAAGAGCATGGTTGGTTATGACTCTTATTGCATGACCATAAAGAAACATAAACTGTCCTATGACATACTTGGGGAACACTGATTAGTTTTCTTCCTATTGATTATGGGGCCCTAGAAAGTAAGAAAGAGTTGAGTTTACAAAATGCCTTCACTGATTACCCATAACTGTTAAAATCTTATTGTATTATTTAATCAGTTTTTCCAGTTAATTATACAAAATGTTTTTGGATTTTCATACTTTATCATGGTTCTTTGTTTTAATAAATTTTTAGTACTTGACATCAATAACACGATCCTGCCCAGAAGGGCCAGTGGAATAGTTGGTTTCATTGTATCACCAACACAAAGAAAATAATCACTGAGCAGAATCTTGGAACAAGTGTTGCAGTTCTACTTGTGTACCTAGTTACAGACTCAGCACCTGGGGTCTGAGCGCCTCAGCCACAGACTTCCACTTATTACTAAATTTTATTTGCATAAGACATAGATTTAATTCAGTTATTTATTGTCAACTTTGTTAGATACACAGTATTGGTGAATTTTTTGTCTTTGTTTTCTTAGACTAAGCACTAAATCTGTATTTAAGAAAATTTACGTTGTACTTTATAGTTATTTCAGAAACTTAACATCTTTATCTGTCCTGGATTGTCTTCACGTTTTTCTGATACTCACTCAGGTTAATTTCCCTTTTGTTCTCTGAGAGGGAAGAGGTAGAACTTTGCCGAGGAAAAATGTCCTCTGGCATGTCCTTGGACTCCACACCTGGAGTCAACACTGCAAGCTTTCTTTCTCTTACCATGTTTAAATCTATGTTGAGAAGGAAATTGCAAAGGAAAGACTGTCCTGATTTCTGATTTTCTCAAATGGGCAATGGAGTGCCTCACCAAGCACAGTTATAATAGTGAAAAAAAATACAGAGTTCATATACAGGCTATATTTTTGGTAAAATATAATTAAACTCACCAGTTAATATTATTTTTATTTGGAGTAAACTAGATTATTCCCTCAATTTCACACTGGAAATTAATTGTATTTATATATACTGTGGGAGTATATATAAGATATTAGACGTTTATGTACATTTTGATAACTATATGATACACACACACACACACACACACATAATATGCATAACATTCGTGGCTAGTCTGAAAATTTTGTTATTCAGGGATAGAGAAAGGCTATTGGTTTCTTATTCAATGTCAAAGACAAAGAAATAGAAGAAAACTAAAATTTATTTTTTAAAAATGTATTAGCTTATATTAATAATACATATATTAATAATATACATTATGACATTCTTATACATGTACACAATATATTTCAATTGTGTTCAGCCCAATTCTTTCACTCCTTCCTTTTCTTAATCTTCTTCCTATTTTGTGTATGTATGTGTGTTTGCGTGTTTGTCCCAATGAAAATCATCAGTTTGTTAATAGGAACAGAGTAATGGCTTGTTTTCAGAAATGTAGACACCTTACCACTGACTTACCAAAAGAGAAAGTTTCTACCCATCCCATTAAGCATTATCTGTATATAAACACTTGAGGATCCCTTCCAGGCCAGCGTGTAGATAGTCCCAATCATGTGCAGAGCTTAGGGGTGTGGTCACGGCTGCTGAGTGGAAGTAAGGGTTACTGCAGATCTCCCCTCCCTCAGCTCTTACTCCTTGCTGCCCTTCTGTGGTGTTCCCCATACTCAGAAGGGCTTGTGGAGGTGTCATGAATGTGTCATTATTGACAGTCATTAATTCTTTGTCCTTTGACCAGTGATGAAGCTCTTCTTTCACTACTGGCTACTGGAGCAAACACACAAAAAGCCACCAACACCACAACTGCCAGGATCTTTGACTAAATACAATAGCCTTGCTATCGTGAGTAAAAATGCAGTTCTCAATAAGGAAATTTGACAGGCATATCATGTCCATTTAATAAACAACAGAAGAGGCTTTCCCATTGGGGCCTGTGACCCCACTAGGCAGGAGTCTTTGGCTGTAACTCCAATCAGAACGTGACTATCCCCATAACAGATTTGGCATTATAATACTGGTAGTTTCATTCTGGCTGATTGGTTACTATTGCTGTGTACAGTGTTCAAAATTGATTAATTCATGACAGTTTGCCCCAGAATACACCCCCCCCCACACACACACATCACCTTCACCTTCAGGCACTATGAAGGCTACCCAGAGGGGACAAACTTCTAGCTATTTTCCAACATGATGCTGTGCAACATGACAGCCCATCTATTTGTTCTCCTACCAAGTATGAAGTGCTTCCCTGTTTTACATGTTGAAGAATGTTAACATTGAAAGATAAATAGGTTTCCAGAGTTCACAGCACTGGTGAAGGGTGAAAGAATATATGAGAAGTCTGAATGACGTCCCAGGGCTTACTGCTTGCATACATGTGCATTGTGTGTAGAGGGGACTTTGAGTTGCATTGCTTTTCTTATTATAAAATACCTTTTATGTGTTTACTCTTGATGCATTACAGAGACTATAGTTTGGCAAGTTTTTATTACTGTGTATCTGTCATTAGGGAGAACTTAAGTTGGAAATAACACTAAGTAGTATCACATGGAGAATCACTAAAGAATCTCACCAAAGGACTGTGTTAGCACACATTTGCGCAAGACTCAAAGTACAGGAAAATACAGGGAAATTTATGAGCTATCATAGATTGTCATCTGATACTGTGATGAAATAGACTGTCCATTGTCTAGAGTTGTTCTGTAGAGCCCTGGGGAAAATGCTCAGCATTTGTTTGCTAGGCATGTGTGAATGCGGAGAGCTTGGATATGTAATCACAGCTGCTGAGTTAAAGTCTACAGCAGTGTAAATTTCTTTCCTCTGAACTCTAATGGTACGGATGGAAAAACGAGGCTTTTGGGCAAGGTAACCAAACAAGCTCTTCCTGTGATCACAATACAAGGCTAAATATACAAGTGTTGCCTCTGTCTGCCAACATCTCACTATCAACATCATCCTTATCTTTGATTTTCACGGTTACACCTATCTGAATGTGACAATTTTTTTTAGCCTACTTTATCTGTTTGTTAAAACTGTAAAACACATACAACTGCAAAAAGTTATTTTAAGGTGCTGTGTTTAATTGCTGTTTCAGATGTGTGAAAAACTTCTATTATGGAAGAATTTCCCTGGTGCTTAGGAAAGTGGATATTCTCAGGAATGAAACACATAAAGCAGAAGGAGGGCAGAGGGAATGGGACGCAGTGGACCTAGGCGGGTTTTCAATACAGTGTGCATGTGCAGTCAGTAGTTTAAAAACCAAGGTTAAGTAAGGCTTGAAAACTTCCACCTGATGTTGGAGTCTGGGTATCTTGGAGATTGGTGTTAGAAAACAAGAGCTGAGAGGGTATGTAAAGGAGACCCTTAAGGACCAGAGACTGCTTGTAGGTTTGTACATCACACTAGTTTGAAGTCCCAGCATTAACATAAGAAATAACCAATGTGCAAGTGAAAGATAGAATATTCAGTGGCAGAGGCAGATATTACAAACATGCCTAGACATTTAGGAGGAGACATATGTTTGGTTAATACCTGCATTTTTCTACTATGATGCACAAGGGAATGTTACAATATAGAAAACTAAATGCTGTTGAAAATTATGTGTGCGTCTGTATGTGTGTTTGTGTGTGTGCGTATGTGTGTGCGTGTGTGTGCCTGTGTATATGTGTGTGTATTTAGATGTGTGTGAGTGTGCATGTGTGTGTGTGCCTGTTGTATGTGTGTGTATGTAGATGTGTGTGCATATGTGTACAGATGTTTGTGCATGCGTGCATGTGTATGTAGATATGTGTGTGAGTGTGTATGTGTATGCATGTAGATGTGTGTATATAGATGTGTGTGAATGTGTGTATAGATGTGTGTGCATGTGTGTGTAGATATGTGCATAAGTTTGTATGTGTGTATGTATGTAGATGTGTGTGTATGTAGGTGTGTGTGCACGATTCTGTGTGCACATATGATTTGGTGGACTCAAAAGAAGTAAAGTATGGGCACAAAGAAATGCAAGAATTGAAGAAGTAGATTTCCTTGCATCTGTGGTTAAAATCACTTAATTTTAAAACACAAATAAATGAGAGGGAATAGAATTAGACAAGTGAATAAGATATTGATCATACTGGATATAGTGTGATAACACGTTAAAGAGATATATTTCAAAAATTTAATTGTGAGTGTGTGTGTGTGTGTGTGTGTGTGTGTGTGTGTGTGTGTTTTATATACGTAACATGAATTTGCCAGGAAGAGCTGTGAAATGTTTCATGGAATTCTAAAAGTAATTTTACATGTAAATAAAACAAAACAAAGCAAACCCCCAAACAAGTACTGCTATTCCAAGAAAGAAATAAACAAAGAAGGGGATAATCTTTAAGTATTACAATGCACTGCCAAGCTTTTAATACACATGTCATACTTTTATTATCCATGTATAGTGAAAAAAACTTCAAGGTCACATGCTTCCTCTGGCATACTGGACACATCTCCTAATATAGCATGGCTTGTGGAGAGCAATTCCCAGCTAAGAAACCCAGTTCTGGGAGAGAAATCACTTAATACCAAATCTAGGATATCTCATGCTGGAAAGCAACAGAAATCAATGCTCAAAGGTAAATACATTATAAGAGTGGAAACATGAAGTAGTTTGAAAGAAATCACAGGTGCCAAGTTGGGATTAATTTTTTATTAAACACAAGTATGGTGAATGACAAAACAGCCAATAAATTAAAATACATGAATTCACAGTGTCATGATAGATAAAATTGTATTAAAAAGCAAAACCCCCCAACAGTTAGTAACTAATTCATCAAACAGCTTGCCTTTTTGCATGAACCCATCCTACTTCATGAAAGACAGTCCCTTGATAACATGAGTTACACACACTGTGGGCTGCATAGCTCTCCAGAGCTTTCTTGATGGAATTAGGGCACAGGCTTAGAGTTTCTAGAGAAAGGTCTTCACTCTTATATTTAGTCCATAATAACCATGAGGTTATTATGTCTCAAAAACATAAAAAACACTTTAGATGAAAATGCACAGCATATTTGCTAACCTATTTAATACTGCAGTTCACACGTTAGTTTTAGTCTCAAGTCTTGGTTCCAAAAGAAATGGTACTGTTTGTCCTGTTGCTTTTCCATCTCCATCCTGTCAATGTATCGACTGACAGTCTGAACCACAGGGAAAGAAGACACTTAGATAGCTTGTTCCTGACTGGTTTGTTTTATCCTAATCCAGATCTAGGAGAGGACTGGAGAACAAATGTCTCAGAACTTCAAAGTTGTTTGTAAGATCTGAACACAAAATGTGTTAATTCTAAAACATGAGTATGCACTACTATGGTTTCTCTAGGATCCAGAAGAGAAAGGCATGGGTTAGTGACATTTCTTAACACAGTTTGCATGCTCCCACAGTCTAACATGAGCTTTCCACATGTTTCTATATGTTTCTACCATTTAGAATGAGCAGTGCTGTCACTAGGACTAAAAATGACCCAGCTTTTGAAAGTCCTGTATAATTTTTCTATGTGGTCACAGTATTTCTCATGGAGTATTTATTCGGGAAGATTTTGTTTGATTTGATTTGATTGATTTGATTTGGGGAGATGTTTTGTTTTGTTTTTATAGCTAAGGCAGTGTAATCTGTTTTTAAAAGTTGCAAAATGTAGCAGGACAAAGTCTAGTCCACATTCTGAGCTCAGAACTTATTTGGTAAGTAATGAGCAGGTTCATGAAGCTGATAATTAACCGTAGTCACAGCACAGTTCTCCAGATTGTTAGTAGCATGGCATAGTTGGAGTACAGTGTCTTTCTGCTACAGCGGCTTACTGTGCTTCTTGTACATAGGTAGGCATGTGTGTGCATCCCATAGAGTGCCTGTGAAGATCAGGAGAGAGCTTTGTAGAGTCAGTTATCTTGTCCCCCTCTTCTAGGGATCAAACTCCAGCACCCAGGCTTTCCCAGCACCCAGGTTTTGCTGTTTGAGCCATCCCCTTGGCTCACGGTATTCTAGAGTCTGTAACACAGGAACTGTACAGTAATGGACAAGAGGAATATTAGAGGGCTAAAGAAGAGGATAAAACATTAATATTTTTGAGTCGCTAACTTGAGAATAAATTGTGAAGCAAAAGGCAACAGCGGAATTATGATGAGAAGACATTCGTTGTAAAGAATTATAATATTTATCATTTTCTTTATTTAACACACATTTTATGCTTTAATACAGTCTGAGGTTTAAAAAGAAATTTTTGGAGCATATCTAGAATACTCAAAATTTAAAGTTCTGAATCTAAAAGTATAAATGGGATAAAATAAATGAAACTTTTAGATGAGTAACACTTCTCCATCTTTTTGATAGGGTTGCCAATTTAACTATGCTATATAGTTTGCTATATAGTATGTTTGCTATATAGTTATTTAAATTGGATTAATGAATCCCAGCATGAATATCTATTCTGATTTATTTTACTTTAGAACCCTGTCTATCACATTTGTGATCTTTTTATTTCAGAATTTCTTGATGTTTCTTACATGCTACAGTTCCAAGACTTGAAAGTGGTGCAATTCCAGGATGAGAATGAAATGAAGAGAAAGAGTAGTTAGAGGAACTGCCGTGAATGCATTATCAGGACACGGGTTCTAGAGTCCAGGAGTACAGAGAAAGTCTGTCACAGAGCAGGCCTCCAGACCTGAAAAGTCTTAGACACAATGAATAAGTCCAATGACACAGATGGACCTCATGCTTATGTTCTATCTAGCCCAGTTAACCCAGTGTGTGAGTAGATCATTACCAAGTTATTTTAAACATGCCCTGTCCTTTTGTTCTGTCTTTGGAATCCAGTTTTATATTATGTTTGAAGTGCAGAGATATACATGGTCTACATGTGCATACCAACCAGTGTGGCTCCCATGAAGTCCGGGGCTCAGGCCTTAGAACATCCTCAGGCCTATGTCATGATTTTAAACTCTCTTCGACATCTTATTCATTTTCAGAGCATAGCCAAGATAGATTTTTAAAATACTCTCTGATTGTTTCAATTTCAACTTTCACTTTTTATTAAGAATATAAATTGAAATCCATTCAAACTCATTTTGTACTAAGAAGTAATCCCAAAATGTGGTCAGTTGACTAAGAAATATCAAATTTACCTTGATAGTTATTATGCTTTAGAAGTAAGGTAACCATTTTACCACATATGCCTTTTTTCAATCAATTCATTCATAATTTGATTCTGCATATGAAGAGATGATGCTATTGCCAGGAATGGGCATATTCACAGAGGTTTCTCTCTTAGGACATGCCCCTGGCATTCAATGGTTTTGGTGAGAATGGTTCAGGGTCTTGCAGAGTCATTCCCTGTTATTAACAGAATGATACATTTAATAATTTAATTTACATATAGATTCAGGGCCCATTGACTCGTTAGTTTCAGAAATTAATTGAAAATGAAACAACATATTCTGTGTATCATAACCTGTTTTTGGTTTTTGAAGTCCACAAATGTAGACAAGCAAGAAGAGTCTTCCATTCTCCTTTCCACCTTTGCCACCTCAACCTTATTTGCTTCATCTTACATTTTCATTAGATTTAAAAGGCTTTTCTTCGGCTTGCTCAAATTCATTTCCAAAGTTCACATCAAAGGCCTTTTCTCCATGATGAGATCTAGCCTCTGACATAAAGAGGCTAGGCACAGGACACACAGCCTGTATGTCAGGGCTGATGGTGGCAGTAGAGACAGCACCAGAGGCTGGGAAGATGGATCCAGGGATAAAGGGCTTCCACACTAGCTTGACAGCTTCAATGAGAATCCCCTGTACCTTTGTAAAGCCAGTCACAATAGCATGAATCTATGATCCTCATACTTACAAGATGGGAGCGGAGGCAGAACATCCCTGTATAACTTTTGTGGATAGTTAGCCTGGTGTACATTTTGGAACACAATAGAGCAGACCTGTCTCAAACAAGATAGGAAAAAGATCCAGACCTGAGTTGCTCTCTGCCCTCCATACTTACACCATAGCCTATGTGCACATGCAGACATATTATATGCACATGGACGCACTCACAAGCATAGGGGCATTAGTTTATATTGATTGTGCATGAGGGATTGTACTCATTGGTAGTCTCAGACACTTGAAGTCTTTTCCAGATATTTTTAGCACTGTGGTAAATTATCTGTTCCTGGCACCAGAAAACAGCAACAAAACAAAACAAAACAAAACAAAACAAAACAAAACAATTATTGTCACAGATTGCCACTGTATTTCTAACTATACATCAAGATAAACTTCACTTCTCTAGCAAGTAGCATATAAACTCCAAACGATGCGAACTGACCTAATAATCTGCCTTAGTAGGGTTACGTACATTGATAAGTGTGTGTAAAATTCAGAACTTGTGTCTATACCCGTTTTAAGTTTCTTCTCACTCCCTTGTTTGTTGATAGACCAAGCCTGCTTTCCCAAGTGTAGTGACTCAGGTAGTAAACACTGTGGAAGCGCTTAGTTTGTGTCTGCCACAGACGATGGCTGGGGCAGACTGCAGTCACAAGGTCTCTTAACATCATGTTGATCATTTATGTGGGAGAGTTGGAGGAGCTTCATACTTACAATTTTTTTGTGTGGTTTTTATATTGATGGCCAAAATTCATAGTATTAGCGTTAGATATGGCAAAGTTTCCTACATTTTCTCGTTTAGGCATCTTTAACAGCAGGAGAGAGTGTCATGAACGTGTAACTATAAGATACAAATAGGCATGAGAGAACAGAAAATAAGATAAATATGGTGTGCTGAGACTGCCCAAGCTCTGCCTGAAGGAAGATCAGTCTTGTTTCAAGAAGCTTCACTCACACGGCAGCTTTTTAAATGTAAGTCACATTAATTTTACAAAGAGAATCTTACTTTTATCTTTTTTTTGGTACTGCCTATAAATTTCCCCGAAGTAAAAGTATTCTGAGGATACATAAATATGAAAATCAATACCTGTGAGACGTTTTTGCGAAGAGTTTCAACTATGTGCAAATGTATCCTAAATTAACTTTATTGCTTAATTGAAATGCAGCTGTTTCAACGTTTGCCACTTAAAAAACACAAGAATTTCCAACCTAGATAAATTAAAGCTCATACAAAACAGGATTGATTTTGCTTCTTTCTTAACAAAACTACAAGTGCTTCAACATTTTTCATGTAAAATTGTACACATGTCCCAATTAAGAAATTTAAGGTTCAAACAAAATAGTGCTGATATATTGTGTTCCTAAAGCCATCTGATCCTACTGGTAAGGTCTTTGAGATTTTTTTTTTTTTTGTGGTTTGTGAGTATAAGATGAAATGATTAAAATTCTGGTTTTGAAAAGGATATGGGGTAACAGGTATTTTGATGATATTGATCAATCCTTGACTTATGGGATTTGTCAACTTCCAAACAGTGAGTACAGTATTTACATTAGTTGTAACATATGTTGCATTCATGGCACTCCATGGCTCTATAATGCATTTATCCAATAATTTTTTAACTTGTTTTTCACCAATCTCGGTTGTGTGACACTGTGTAACATAGGAGAATGAATATGGCAGTGCAGAAAGGTCAAACAGTCTTGAATATCTAAGTAGAAATAAAATTGAAGTTTAAAATGGCACCTTATTTTCTATTAATTCTGAGGATTAATTTGTGTACTTTCAACTACAAATATAACCCATCATTCAGCAAATATAGCCAAACTAATACTTAAAGGTGGTATGTAAAATGAATGAAGTGCCTCAAGTCTATAAAATATTGAATAAATTCTGTGTTTTGGAATTAAAGTGACTTAGTGTCTGTGAATAAAACTCTTGATGGAACAAGAATTTAATAAGAGAATATTGGTATTGGATTTCAGTTAGTCATATCCAATTGTTTCATTATCCTAAGCTAAACTCCAGTGGGCACCCACTGCCCAATCTTTCAAGTGATGAGGGATAACTTTCCTGTGATGGTACATGTGTCTGCAAGGGTGTGTTTGGGACTCAATTGCTTTTGATCAAGGTTAGCATGCTGATACTTAGGTGACTGAGCTTCAAGTTACATTTGTAGCTCTCAGTCCTTAGGGCCCATTTATTTAACTTTGTTGCTCTTCGTCTTTGAAATACCTTTGACAGATATTAAAGTAACTTTAAAAACCCAGGCTTTGGATACTCATAGACAGGAAGATTTTAGTGCTTGCACATGGTTATGGCTCACTGTGGCTCTTTTGGTTCATGCATCATTTTCACTTTGTTATTTTGAAAAAAAAAGTGTAGTTTTGTTCTTAGTTTCTGGAGTGGTATTGACTAGCATTGTCCACTTATACTGAGTTTTAAAAGTTGTATTTATTTTATGTGTACACATGTGTGCCTGAGTGTATGTATGTGTGTCATTTGTGTGCAGAGCACACAACGGCCAAAGAGACCTTGGGTTCCTGGAGCTAGCCTGTTATAAAGGCTTATAAGCCACCATGTGGATGTTGGAAACTGAAACCTTGGATTTTTTTCCCCAAAAGAATTCAGTTTTCTTAATTGCTAACAATCCCTCCAGCCCTTCATGTGCCCTTTTAATTTATATGAATTCACACGTTTGCTCATGTATTCACACATAGGCCTAGAGCCCAGCAAGTGTTCAGGAAAGACTTTGCTTCCTTATTTAGCCCTGTAAAAGATGTCTGCTTCGTTGGTCTTAGATACTATTTAAGTTCTATATAATGACATAGTTCTGTGTAAATATGTAATACAGAAAAAATATTTTCAGAAGCAATTATATATATATATATATATATATATATATATATATATATATATTCAGGATGATTTCAGAACTGAGACAGTAGGATTTATGCTATTCAGTCAGCATAATTTGTCTGATAATTCCAGACCTGACATTTGAACCTCTTCTCCATTTTATGAGATGGCATTTTGTATTCTAGCTCGGGTTGGCATTGAAGACTCTATGTAGCCTATAAACATTTCGATAAAAAATAGTTAAACCTCTCTTTAAGCTCTAGATTAAATTGCTACCGCAATGTCTTAATAATAGCTTTTTAGAATAAATACTTCTTTTTAAGCAATGTCTAATGCATAGGGACATTGTTCCTCAAGCATCTAGTGACAGTTGATTAAGAAGAGAGTGGGGGGGTCAATGGTCGAGGAGATGTGAATTAGTCATTTTCAGCACCAACAACAAATGCTGGTTATCTGTGAAACAGAACAGATGGACGTGAGAAGTATGCTTACAGCATTTTCCATTCATCACTCAGGTGGCTTGTGTTTCTTCCCTACCTCAAGGAGAGTGCCTTGCTTTCTAAATCTTTGACAACCGTTCGGTGTGGTTTTCTATCTGTACGGTGAATCATTATGAAATTCCATAAAAATACAATGGTGATTGTACTACATTAATCTTTAGGGAATCTTCCAAACACCACACCATGGCCTCCTCGTGGGTTAAGGAGAACTTTCTTCACCACGTTGTTTATGCTCAGCATAACACTTGGCTCCTAGTTGATGGACTGTTGCTTGTTACTTTGGAGATGTGAGTTGAGATGCCGATTGCTATGTTCAGGGAATAGTTATACATAGTGTATGTCTTTGTTCAATATCCTCCCCAATTTTAAAACAACTGGTTTTATTGTATTCTGTAAAAATTGGCTGTGACTGGTTCTTTGGTCTTAGCCATTATTTAAGTTTTATATAATGCCATAATACTGTGTAAACATGTAATATAGCAAAATATTTTCAGAAGCAATTTTTTTAAATTTTTTTTTATTTTCTATATTCTATGTTTACATTCCAAAGGCTTTCCCCTTTCCCAGTTCCCACCCACCATAGTTCCCATAGTTCCTCTCCCCCCCCAACTGTTCCCCAATCATTCCCCCTCCCCCCTCGGTTTCTTTACTAAACTGGATTCAATCTTTACAGGCCCAGTATTTATACTTAGGATGCATATAGGCATAGGCTACTAGAGAACCACAAACACAAGCCTCAGTCTTGTGCTCTGTGTTATTTGTCTTCTATAGAGTGTATGTTATTCTATTGCTCACTGATTCATTTTCCATTCATTCAACAAGGCCCTGGTCTGGGCAGCCTTATTCATAGATGCACTACGTCCAAGAAAACACTTCCTGAGAGCAGTTGCTACAATATTTGCATTCAGTAAGCATATCTATACTTTCACTATATTAATTTGCCTATGTAAATTGTGTGTGTGTGTGTGTGTGTGTGTGTGTGTGTGTGTGTGTGTGTATGGTGTCTTTTGGGGAGGGGCTGCTGAGACAAGATCATGTCCTGTATTCATGACATAAGTAAGATTGGACTGAGTCTTGGATATCCTCTTTATTCGTCCAGATACTGGGCTCACAGGCCAGTCTCCTACTCTGGTTCATGGTTTTAGTTTTGGTAATTGTTGTTGTTTTTTAATTAGCATTTGATGGGTTGCCTAAAATTAAAATCAATAATCACAGATGAACCACATTTTTATTATAATTTGATGATTCCCAATGAAACATAAAATATCCTATAGTCAATAATATTCAGTGTAGACTACAAACGATGAGAGGAGGAAGTGAAGAGAAAAGCAGTTCCAGCCAGTTGGACCTACTGTCCAAATACACACCCTGTAAGGGACATTCTCATTCTAACCACCATAAAGCTTGTCCCCCAAACAAATATTTAATTAGTCTAGGTGTGATGGCATATGCTTTCAATCCTAGTACTCAAGAGACAGAGGCAGGCAATTTCTGTGAGTTCAAAGCCTTCCTGGTCAGTTTGGTCAGAATGCATATGGAAACCCTGGAAACCATTTTGTTTTTTCTTAGGATTAGAGTGTCTGGAAGGTTCAGTGACTTAAAATCAATAAACTATCTCCTGAGATTATTTTAAGATAAACGCAGAAGAAAATGCATCTTTTCATTCCTTACAGAGACCACGGATGTGACTCACTCTGTTTTATGATGAGTGCATGGAAACAGGAATTATTGTGATGCAGTGCCTCTCCTGATGACAGTTTTTTCCATTGCTCACTCTAGTCAGCAGCAGTTTCACCCAGGTCATGGCATTCTGCTGTGTGGAGGACTTGCTTGCAGTTTGTACTTAAAAAAAATCTCTCACCATACCATTTCTCCCTAAGGATTAGTGTGATACATTCTTTACAACATTTGTTAAATTCCTAAATATATGTTTTTTTGTGCATGCTGTATGTTTTCCTGCCACACACACATTCCTGCCAAGTGATGTCTGACAAGAAGAAAGGAGTGGACACTGGTGCTAGAATGGACCAAAGCATCATTGTGGGGGAGTACAAGAACAGTGAGGTGGGAGGGGGTGGATGAGGGAGCAGGGGGAGGGAAAAGGGCATGTGGCACCCTTGGGGATGGGGAACCAGAAAAAGGGAAATGAATTGTAAATATAGAATATATCCAATAAAAAAAAGCTAATGTGAGTAGTAATATAATCATTTTTAAAACTAATTCATACTTAAAACATAATTTCAGTAATCAAAGGCCTTAATAATACTAAAAAAATAGTTTTAAAATGACATGTAGTTTTTATTGGAATTCTTCCTCTGGCAGAGCCCACACAATGTTTGCTGAGTAGTCCTGGAAAGTTCATTGCTGCTATTCATGTTTCATATATGATAAACTGGAGGCTCAGTTTGAGTGAGCCGTTGTCTGTTAGGAGAGGACTCCCAAGTAGGAAATTGAAAGCTTAAGGTCAGTATGACTCCAACAGCCTTTAGTTCTGACCCATTAGACTCTCTGATCTCATTCTGTATGTGAGGGTGACTAGGATTGGATTACTTATAAAACCTCTTCCATTTACACTGACTACTATATTTTATGCCTAATAAAACAAATGTTGATACTTCCAAATGTCTTCGAATTCATTAGCAGCAGCTAATATTTGCAAAATACAATTTGAGTATATTTACTGCCGTGATTCAAGCCGGCTAATGCGACTAAATGTTGACCCCCAGAACCTTCCCCTCCTAGAGCTTCTGTCCTTGGAGATGGAGAATAAAATAAACCAGTTAGGATGAAGAGGGGCATTTACTGCTTTAAGCCATTTTCTGTTTACTGGTGACTGTGAGATTGGTTCTAGTTTGAATGAGGAAGTATGCCAAAACTATTATATCCGTCAAATACTGCCCAGTCCACTCTTACTCCTGGATACAGTAAGTAAGGGGCTGTCTCAGTGATTCTTCACTTACAATGAAGTACCTAATCTGCAGGAAGAAGTTCCTTGACAGAATGAAGGTAACAGGTCTTGGGGAACGGAGTGAAGACTCACTAGAGCAGTGGCTTTTAGAGAAATCAGAAAAACAAAGATTTCTTAATTTAAGTTTATCTGTCTCTTGGATTCTGACTTTTAAAACCTGGTCTGAGAAGCATTAAGAATCAGGAAATTATTAGTTTTAATCAGTTCACTGACTAAATTGCCGGTAATGTCACCTTTCCAGAGGATCACAACAACAACAGAGGTATTAAACCACAGACAGACCTCCTGGGCTGATTAGAAGTGACACTGGCAGGTTTCAGTGTTCTGAGGCTCCTCCAGTGTCTGCAGATGACTGCAGCTTCCTCATGTCTTAGGTCCACTTTTCTTCTGGGCTCATGTAGTCCTGGGATGTCAGTCTCTTTTGAGATAGAAAAAAAGTAAATTTAATTAGAGAATAAATAATAATATCAATTCAGATTTTTAGGTGAAGAGTTGAAGGTGTCAGGTAGTAGAATAAATGCATTTGCTTTGGGGAAGGAATATGGTCTTTAGAATTATCTAGCAGAAGATTTGTAGTAGCAGAAGTCAAATGGAAATGAGGGCTTGTAGGGAGGAGAGTTCTTGTGGCATCGTGCTTAATCATGAGTAATACTAAAGTTAGTGATTCAAGGTAAGGAAAACCATCAAGGAAGCTGGAGGTTATGTAACTGCAAGAACACTGGGGGAGACGATCATAATGAGGAAACTTTCCTGGTGTGGAAAGACTTTTCTGTGAGGATGGTCTGCTCCCCTTCCTGGTACTTGAAGAGGGACACCTCATGTGACTTCTTGGGCATTCAGTCATTCAGTCATTTAGCTGTCCAGGTTGAGAACACTTTTTTTTATTAGAAAATGTTTAAATCTCACTGAGAGGGGGAAATAAAATAGATATCTAGGGTGGATGGAGAGAAGAACAGGATGGGATAGGGGTTGGGGAGGGGAATAGGAGGTACCAAGTGTGTTGAGGGAGGCAAAAGAGAGAACTGTAACCAGTGGGGGTTGAGTTTCTCTGGGAAGAGCTAGAAAATCTAACCATCTTGGCACTAATCCCTGTGGAATAGTCAAGTAACATGACAATGACACCTCACAGGCTTTTGATTACACAAAGACACCATAGATTTGAAGGCAAGTGGGAGAGGTATATGGGAGGGTTAGAGGGATGGAAAGAGATGAAGAATAATATAATTAAATTATAATCTCAATCCCAGAGGTGGCAAATGCTAGTGAAAATATAAATAAAAAAGAATATTTGTCCACATCAATGTAGTAAACAATATAGTGACTGTAGAGCACTAAATGGGGAAGACTGAAATATTAAATATAGTAATATCATAATATCCAACAATCTGTCTTGGAAGTATATAATATCAAACAGTAATTCCATCTTGGAAGTATATAATATCATCCAGTAATTCCACTTCTAGGTATATTTTCAAAGGAAATCAGGGTGTTGAATAGGTATGTACACTTTTGTTTCTATTAAGGCATTATCAAAATTAATAAAGGTATGTAAGCAATCTAAGTGTCCAATAATGGACAAAATCAGTATAGGAGATGTGGATGAAAGAATAAGTACACACAGACACACAGACACACAGACACACACACACACACACACACACACACACACACACACACACCAAGGACATTACATTAAGCAGAATAAGTCAAGCACAGAAAATAAATACTCCACAGTCTCACTTATTGTTAGGCAATAACATGTGTGGCTTCCAGGTACTGTAGAATTAGGATAAAGGGCACATACTCCTATTCTACAGGGGTAGTGAGATCTGGAGAGCTAATGTGTAGCGTGGTAGACATAAGGGTAACACAGCTTGCTGTTACATTAAAATCGCAAAGACACCAGAATGCAAACACTCTTGGCGCCCCTGTAACGGTGACTCTCAAGTTTATCATTTGTTAATTATCTCGATTATGGCAACTGTTTCAGTGTGTGTCAAAACATTATATTGCATACTTAAGAATGCATGTACTTACTTTGAGACAGATATCCTTTAGCGCCAGTGGGACTGTGGGAAGCAGAATCTTAGGAAGATAGAATCTAGTTTCCTGTTTGAAGAGTTTATAAAAACATCTGATTTATTACAGTGTTAGTAGGAGGGAAGATTTTAAGTTCCAAATTCACGTGCTCAGCTGTCAAGCACGGATCAAAGCTGCAGTTCTCTGGGCAACAATTCATGTTTCTTTGTGCGGTGTTTCACACGAATCTCTTGATACTCTTTAAGCAGAGCTGAGGACTGACTCCTTGCTTGTAGCTCTTTTCTTGAGAATATTTGATTGAGAAACCAGTGATAGCAAATTTTGCATTAGAAATTGTTATAACCACCAGAAAGCAAACTTAAGAGTGTTCAATGACTTTTCATTGTGCTTACTAAATACTAATTCAATGTAGCTAAGCATGTCAAGTGTTAGAAATGTTATCAGGAATTGCCCTTCCCCCCCAATATAATTGGCTTTATATCTTTTATGGCATATTCCAAGAAGTACTTTACTGATACATACATAGATTGTCCATGCGGTACATACATAGTAAATTGGCAGATGTTGGGAAGTTTTAATGGACATATTGAAAGACTCAAACTGAACATGTCCTTAACTAGTTGGTTAAAATCTACCTGTGGGATGTTTCATTTAAGTCACTATCAGATGAGAAATAGTCTCCAGGGGAACATGGGGTTAGCACTGTGGAGTGGAGCTGGCACTGTGGAGTGAGCTAGAACTGAGGAGTGGAGTGGAGTTAGCATTGTGGGGTAGAGTTAGCATTGTGGGGTAGAGTTAGCATTGTGGGGTAGAGTTAGCATTGTGGGGTAGAGTTAGCACTGTGGAGTGGGGTTAGCATTGTGGAATGGAGTTAGCATTGTGGGGTAGAGTTAGCATTGTGGGGTGGAGTTAGCATTGTAGAGTGGGGTTAGCATTGTGGAGTGGGGTTAGCATTGTGGGGTGGAGTTAGCATTGTGGAGTGGAGTTAGCATTGTGGTGGTTTTCCTTTTGTTCTCCACATCGACTATACGTGCATATATTCTAGGAAAATGATTACAAGTGAATGACAGCTGTCCTTCCCTGGACAGTCATATTGATACTTGTCTGTCATCTTCTCTCACTCCTCATTAGTTGGCAACAAGTGCAGTTATTGTACAGATTAAGTAGCTACTCATACACACATAGGATATGTGGTTATCAACTTAGAGTGAGTGTATCTCTGAAGTCAGTAACACTGGACTGGTGGTATATATGTCAGGGTAGATATTCTGATATTTTTCATGTAGATCTCATTTATTGTGGCCTTAGAATTGTACAAACAGTGAATCTAAACTTGTTTTTATGTATTTCTATGTATTTTCAAGTGATTTAAGTATTTTATAGTTTCTTTGTATTCATACATTGCACATATTAAGACCCTATTTTTAATATTTTAAAAAGTATTTTTAACTTTTTATATTAAACATTGAAATTAAAACATGCCACACCAAAATTAATGATGACCAAAACTGTGAACTTCTAAACTATTAGCGTTAGCATTCAGAGTAGAAATGGTAGCATTTCACATTGGATTTTATATTTTCACACAAATATATTTGGGTTTCTCCATATTGAATTATAACTTTTCTTTTGTGGTGAGGACTGAAGGTGTGACTGCTAAGCAGGTGAGGTTTCACCTCGCCGCATCCATGCCCTCTCAACCATGTTTATTGTTACATCATTGTAGCGCCCAGGGGTACTAGCCTGGAATCTTCTTTTTCTCATCTTCTGTTAGAGGTTCATTTACAAAATCTCATTTCCCTGGCCTCCAGTGAAAAATAAGAAAGCTACTTGCTGTAAAAGGTATTTTTGCAAGCACTTACTTAGTAGTCCAAGTAGAAATAAAGCTGTTATCACCTATTCTTCTGCATTTTTCCCTTACCAGTGAAGAAAATTGGAGAAAGTTCATATACACTATATTTATTCAGTAACAGAATATACTATAAGGCCACGAACCGCTGAAAGTTAGCAGTTTGATATTTCATATTACGTTTGACATGCATTCTTGAATGAGGCCAATATGTGTTAATTGTTCATTTTATTGTTTCTGTGAATCCATATCACAATAGCCAGCTTTTGTACCCAGTGTGTGTGCTCTGCTGATATAATCCCCACATTATTTATCAAAATCTCCAGAGTATCAGTGCAGTTTTGTACAGTGATTGATTCTTGGCTTCTTCCTTATTTTTAAGCATTTCATGATCACCATTATATAAACATAGCTCTAATTACCAAATGCCAGGTATGCTCATGTCATCGCTTGCTGTATGTAGAAAATATCTAAAAGGTGACAGTTTTATGATTCTTGTTTTTTTATATTGTGGAACAGAAAATAAAAGGTCATTTACTCAAGTCATTTAGGCAGTAGCAGAGAGCAGAAATTTGAAAATGCGTCTGGCTTACCGACCTACGTCTTGGATATGATCACCATAATAACCTGTGCTTCAGAGTGACCGTTACCTTAAGTTCATAGAAATTCGAGTCCCAGTTAGAGCTCCACAAGCCTCTGAGTTAATTCTGTAACAACTGTCCTTGATTTGAAACGCAAAGCTTCTAGCTTTCCAGTCACAACTTGGACAAGGTCCTAGAATGTTCTATTGAGTCTGGTTGTATAAATGAAGACAGCGACTTGCCTGGTCTTCTCCCTCAAGCTGCTGAATAGTAATGTAATTACATCCAGCCCTTCCACTCTGCCTCCTTCCCTTGTGTTTTTTATCATTTGGTGATTAGATTACAATGTCAATGATTAACATGCATCGCTTCTCCACGCTAAGCAATAAGCAGCTCTCTGTTACATGTTTGATGATGGTTGCTGGGTTAATCCACTAACTGTCTGTACCTTGATTCAAAATTATACCCTGATGAATGGCATGAGCTCCATGGAATTCAGACAGTGGCTTGTTGGCTGACACCGCGATATGTTATGATTTGATATGACTGTGCCTAAATGTTTGTACTCAATCATAGCGGCAGAGAAATATATTAAGGATTTTAGAAAAGGAAAGAAGTGGAGCAGGAAATCATCCCAAGGGGTGGGTTGTGTAATAATATTAATAACGCAATAAAACATTAGTATTTATCTACTACCCAACAGTACACTAAGCACACTGTTTGTATTATGGATTATGATTTATCAAGCAGTACTATATTCTGCTTGTATTATGTATTATGGTTTATCAATAACCAACAAGGAAACTGAGGCATAAGGAACTAAGACTACAGTTGTACAGTAGAAAATCCAGGGTACCAACCTGGGCAGTCTCCTTTTATGTGTTGACTTTACCCCTGGGAATGCTGCCCTTTAAAGACTTGTGTGAAGGGAGATCCTGAGGTGAGTGAAAGGAGCAGAATTATCTACCAGAAGGTTTGCAGCATAACAATCAATAATTCTTGATTTACACTTAGCATATCTCATGTTCTCTATCAATCACATAATATCTTCTGACGAATAAATTGAAATTTTATTATTTTACATCACATCTCATGTATTATTTTTAACATGAGATACTCAATTTTATCCTTTTGAAGATGACAGTGTTATCGTTTATTTTTTGAGCTTTATATATTCAAAACCATTCCCAATAGTTGAAAAATCATAACTCTACTGTTTTCTAGATCAGTGTGATTTTTTTCTACTTCTGGTAAAATCAAAACAAAACCAAGCAAACAAACAACAACCAAAACAACACATGCAATAATTAATAAAGACTACACAATAAATCTGGGACTTCAGCCAAGAAAAAATTATCTATGGGTTGTAAATTTAGTTACATCATCCACATTCTGGTAAATAGTTTTAGTCATCATTCAGGAAATGAGGGTTTTGTGATAACTGCTGGGGTTGTCATCAAGGATAGAGTGACTCTGATCCTTGTGCAGATGGGACTCGCCCCCATAAAATCAGGACTCCTGTTCTCAGTATTTACCTAAGGCACCAGGAATCCGTGAATATGAACTTTAGAAGTAGTAGCTCTTAATCGAGTTTGCAGCAGTTACCCTTGCATACTTTGAAAATTATGTTATTTTCATAAACAATTGGTTTTGTCATAAAACGTTTATGAAAAGCTGCAGATAGCTGATAGAAATATTTCATTAGTAGTAAGAAATAAGCCAGTGCTCCTTATTTTCATACAGATTTCAGATAAAACAAGTTACAAAAAGCCCCCAACATTTCAAAACTACTCAGAACTGTTTTGAGAAAAAAGAATTACCAAGTTTCTCTTTCCAAGTTACTCTCATTAGAGAAATATCTAATCTCTTGGGTGAAAAACACAGTATTTTGAAAATAATAAACAGGTACTTTGTTAATAAATTATCATTATTACCAAATATAAGCAGTGAAGTAATCTAGAGGCTGTATCTTATGCTTGTCCTCAATAACCACATAGAAAAACCAAGATTTATTTCAAACTGCACCCAATAGCTGAACAGTTAAATGATGTGCCTTAACCTATGCTGATCTGGCTGATCTGGCTGCCCCAGGCCCACCCCATGACACTTGCATATTATTGATCTGGATCCTGGGCTTCAATATGCTTCCATGGTTTCTCTCCTGACCCGTTCTTCATGGCTTCAAATCTTCCATCCTCCTAGCTGATCTGCAACCCCATCACGCCCTTCTTCTAGCTGGTGGACTGCCCATCTCTTATTCTGTCCAGCCATTGGGTGATGAGCATTATTGACAAGGCAGAGAGTGAATGGTGAGAATTTTTACACACTTGAGACAGGGGATTCTGGCTCTAAGCATTATGATGCTGATGCTGTGTCTGTATTGAAAGAGCGTGAGGGCAGAGAAATCAGCATTTGAATAACACAAGGGCTATCATGACACAGCATACAAAACATTAAACCTACAGTAAATTTTAAACATTATTTATTTTTAAAATATTCTTTAGATTCCATAAAAATATCCTCATTATAAGTTTAATGTCCATATTTGAAGAGTATACACTATTTTTTCATCAAAATGAAATTGTGAGAGTGTTTTTTTGTGTGTGTACATGAAAAAATACATGTATAAATCCTGTATTTGTCGTTTTAAAGAGACCATTTGCTTGAGTTTGTTTGTTTGTTTATAGTTTAGTTTTCATCTCAGGGTCTAGTGTATGCTTTACCAAACACTCCACCAAACCAACTTCACTGAAACCACATTGTCATTAAATATAAAAATCTCCACATGCTGGAAAGATGGTTCAGCAACTGAGCGCACATACCACGTTTGCAGAGAACGACAGTTCAGTTCCCAGCACCACCACGATCAGGTGGCTCACAGTCACCTGTAACCCCCACTCTGGGGCATTTGATGACCCCTTTCGGTCTTAGTGATCACACTTCTACGCATGAGCATGTGTTTTCTCCCTCTCTGCCACACCCATGCACAGTAAAATGATTCAAAATGAATTTTATGTATTTTCCAGTAAATGGATTTTTTCCTGAGGATGTATTTGAATGCTCAAAACATATATGTGGGAAGTTATTTAAAACAGTTATCTTCTGCAATGTGTAATTATAAAAACAATTCATTGATGAATAAAGTATGAATTTTACATTAATATTATTGGGAACTAAATAAAGAAAAAAAGCTTTTATTAAATAAGATTTAATAAAAAAATCATTACTACTGATGTCCCCTGTTCTATTTCTACATCACTAATATTGTGATTTGTTTTATCATTAGCTAATTTCTTTTTGAAGCACTAGTCTGTTATTATCAGTTGCTGCAAACTGTGCCTAATACTGCAGGCTAGTTACTTACAGAATATGTTAAATTAGGTCATAGATCAGTTGTTTCTCTTGGGTCAGAAAGATAAAAATAATTAGGCCACATGCAAATCCAGGTTGAATAATGGAAACTGATCAGTAATGCATGCAGAATTTGAAATTTTATATGTAAAATTGAGAGTAGAAACACAGCTCTGCTTGATGGTCGAACTGGATTTGTGAAATTTGATGGACTTATACAGATGGATAGAAAGTGTTTTTATGCTCTATAAAATTTATAAACATTAAATAAGCAAAATATCTTTACATATACTTTTATTATATAAAATATTTATTATGATTGCTCAGGTATTTACCCCAAAAAGCTTTATTTTTCTAAATATTTGGAAAATACCAACACTAATTTGAAGATTAGGAAGAAGTAATTGAATCTCGTTTTCCCAGGGTGATTTTACAGCATTTGCGTATGTGGACTGGTTTTGGGAACAGAGCTCAGTGGTGGCTACTGGCCTGGTGCACCTAAGTGATAAGAATTATTTTAGGCGTTTTTACTAGATTTTATATCCCACCTCTTGTACTGGAACTACTAAAATAGTCATCCCATTAATGTTTATGTGCGGTCCCCAGGGAGCAGGGGGATGAGAATGACTGCTTAGGAATAGCTTTAGCACAGAGGACTCTTCATTGCCTGGGCCTGGAGTATATTTTGGTTTGTCTTTTTTGTGTCATGCTTTATTTTATTATTCTAGCAATTTTTATTTTACTAGTCCATGACCAGAGAATACAAAGTACTGATTCTTCTGAATTCTAATTCAGACAGTTCCAATTCACAAGGAAAATATGATGTGTGTTTTCACATTATCAACCTGGCTAGAAAGCTATAATACCTGAGTAAATGTCATGCTTCTAATTTTTGACACACAAAAATGCAAAAACTGCATCAACATTTGAATAATAAACATTTATTAGAACAGTCTTAGGCACAAAACTAGATTTTTTCCATAATATATATCTTTGTACCTTAAACTATATTGTCCTGAACAATGACAAGGACCTTATATGACAAGTATCCCTAAGGGAAATATATACGGCCAGCATCGTTCAATTTAAAATTTGTTTGTTTCTAACCTTATGTCTGAGACAACTTACATTCCCATTTTTTGGTCTGTAACTCATTCCCTTTTTTCTAGTACTATATTTTGTTGTCCCCTTGTTAGCTTTAAGTTTATGAAGCAGCTAATTTTTTTTTTCTAATTAGGAGAAGGCTTGGGTAAGATGGGATTTCTCAGCCATACTACCCACATTTGTACTGAAAATACACACATAAAAACAAAAAAATAATAAGATCTTTGAACAGCAGTAGTTTACAAATGTATGTGTGTCAGTGTATATGGTTGTGTGAGTGTATATGTCTGTGTAAGTGTAGATAAGTGTGTTCATATATATTCCTTTTAAAGATGTAATGAGAACACAGGACAGACAACAGTAATAAAATATTTAAAAGGACATAATATAAATCTTAAACCTTCTCATCATTACCTTAATTTTTTAGAAAAAACTTTCGTCGATTGCTTATATAAAAACATAATTTCAGGATTTACCATCCAAAAGTAATATTGAGAAGGAAATACTCAGCATGCCATATCATTTTGAGCTCACTATTAATACTGCACACTTTGTTTTGTTCTCTCTGCTCAGCGACCAGACTGTGTGTCCCTCAGTACCTTCAGCAGGGCTTCCATGACTCCCTTCAAGAATCAGAATTCTTGGATGCTCAAGACCCTAGAGAAAATGATATACAGAGGTTAAATGGCTGCGTTTAACCTCTTCACACCCAGCCATGTACTCTGAGTCATCACTAGACAAGGCGGCACAGACAAGCAGGGTCTGTGGATCCGTGCTTTCTCTTCCTTGACTCCGTGGGACTAAGGTATCACACCTACAATGCTGCTCTCACACCCGCCACCCTCTGCTCTGAAAGCAGTGGCTACCCTGTCCTGCCACTCTTAAACAGAGCCCAGTGAGGACAGCTTAGCCTTGAGCCTGTGCAAAGGCTCTGTAGCATTGTGATGCAGATCTCACGCTCAGGAGACACCCTTTCAGAACTGCCAGTCACTTAGTGTGCTTAGCTCCAACATACATAATCCTACCAGGCAATCACAGGCTGAATTTTAATCTGTATCTTTACTCTTTAAAGTAGTTAATGCATTTAATGACATTTTCATTAGGAAAAGAATTGCCATTTCCCAAACAAAATTCATATACCAACATGTAAGAAATACATACTAAAATTTCTTTTGTAGGCAGATTACTTTTGTAGGCAACTCTCAGACTATTTAAAGTAAAAAATAAATGTTGGAAATAACATAGCGCCCACGTGTTTGCACATACAACTCTCTTAAACAAAACTGAAGGCAAATTGTCCTGTTAAGGAATTGAGTATCTTCACCACTTCACAGCTGGACTTCAGTGTGAAGTGGAAAGGAAAGCAAGGAGTTAAATTTAGGAGCATAAAATATTTTATAGTTATTCAAATTTATTTCTATTATTAAGTATTTTTCCAGCTGTGATCCCTATGCATTGAGAAGCCTCAAATACAGGTGAGAAGCAAATTATGAAAATATTTTATAGAGGTTTCCCTTAGGAAAACCTTCTTAATACCTAGTTTTTCATAAAGACACCTAATTTTTAATGTCATTTGATAATCAGCCTAAAAATGGATAGTTTTGGACAAAAGTATAGGGGTCTTTGTCTGGTGAGATAGTCCATTTATTAACTAGTTCTCACCAATCATCCAGAAGATAAATGCTTTCATTGTTGGTTTGGTTTGGTTTGGTTTGGCTTTTTTCCCCACATTTTTAAAACATTTTTGTCTGTTTTATATATACCTTGTGGAATTGTTGATGAATGTCATTATCGTGCCTGCTATTTCATTTTTATTTTTTTAATGAAGACACACTTAATTTTTTTTAATTTTCTTTTAGCAGTTTTCAAATATACAGTTCTTTGTTGTTGTTATTGTTTTGTTTGTCTTTTGTTTTTCTTTCACAAGTATTCTGGGGAAAGAAGTCTCTTAGAAGAGATTTTAGACAATTTAACTTTATACATGTGAAATATATGAACAGTAAGTTTCAGTTATTCTTTGGAATTTTGGGCGAGACAGACAACTCAATACATCATCCAAGGCCATAGCTAAACTTATGGCCAGATGAGGGATGCTGGAGCCTTTGTAGGTGGAGACAACTGACCAAGGCTGGCCTTGCTGTCCCAGAAGAAGCACTGCACAGGGAGCATTCTGAAGAACAATGGATTCAATATATCATATTGAACATGCCATTGAGTATAAGATGTGGTATTTTCTGAAGGTAAATGTGCCCTTGGTTCAGCATGGCTATGCCTTCAACTAACTAATCTAGTTAAAGGTGTTAAGTAGAGGCCTGAAATATTTTGAATTACAGTATCCCCGCCTTGGAATGCCACTCCCTTTTTTTGTAAATGCTACAGATTGAGATCAGACAAGACACTCATGCCCTAGAGGTATGAATTCCAGCAGAATTTCACTCCCTCTAGAGAATGTTTCTAACTCTGAGTCTGATTCACCACCACCTCCCTGAGCTCCCAGGATGTGTGTGCAAAGCCATTGAAGCTTATCTCAGCAGTCGATTTATTGATCTTCTGTACCACTGCATAATTTTCAGAGCACTGAGGACATCTGATAGCCTTTTGCAAGCTTGTAGCATAGTGCCCAGTAAGATGGTTGGTGCTAAGTGACTCTGATGAATGAACAGTAAACAAAGGAGCCAGTGATATAGGATCAACAATACCAAATGACGGGTTTCCTTTAAAATCCCTCCAAAGAATGACTAATGATTTACCCGCATCAGAATAATAATTCAAAATTACATTGAAACCTGGAAAATGCAGTGCATGTTTTTGGATAATGCAATGATGTAAGACTGGAATTAAATTATAGTGATCTTAAAGTACACACAAGAAAAGCTGAGGTCATTCCTTTATAATTTCTCTGCATTGTGTTTGTACAGTAATTTATTTGCTTAATTTCACTCGTCTTACACAGATTTATGTTAGATAAACTGACTCTGTGTGTGAGTGTGTGTGTGTGTGTTTGTGTGTGTGTCTGTGTGTGTGTGTGTGTGTGTGTGTGTGTGTGTGTTTTAACATAGCATAAGGTAAGCACATTTGTTTTAAGGGAAATTAAAGAGGATGCATGGCCTGTCAATTTATAATTGAGTAAAAAGGAATAAAATAGTCTGAAAGTTAATGAAGAATAATAATTAAAAGTAGAAAATAATCAGTAATTCAATAAGGTTATTGCAGTCAGAAGATCACTGCTTCTTCTCAAAAGCAATGAAGCCAGAAATCATAATGGGCAAACTGAATTAATTATGTTGGATTGATCACATGTTCTTCCTATGGCTTCATCATGAAAAGAGGAACAATGTTTCACCCAGTAATAACATGCCTAAAAAGTAATAACAAGGTGCCTACATTAATCATGTCAGAGAAGATTTGACAATGATATTAGGAACGTTTGTGAATTTTTATTTAAATAAATTGATCAAATTTGTGCATGTGCTTTTCGGCACTGTATGGAATTATATTTGACAATGCATCCATCAATCTGTTTATCTTATTTTGATATGAATTTTAATACATAAACAAACTATAGTCTGGAATTTTTAAAAAAAAAAGTTCATTGTGCCACATTTGTAGACTCAGTGATAGATTTTTGAACAAATTAACTTGATGTAATGTACAAATGATATTTTGTACATTTTGCTGTAGATCAAGAGCACATGCATATGATATTGTCCATATTCATTTCTGAATATGTGATGGGATTATGCCCGTTCCTATTTACATGACTAGAAGGACATGAAATTCGTAGATGAGGTAGCTCTATCTAGAAAAATTGATGACCCTGAAAATCATTTCCATGGTGCTCTTTGTTCTCTTGGGTTCTTTATCAGTGATGCTAAAAGATAATGGTAAGGCAATAAACTCATTTGCAAATATCTTCCTAATTTTTACATTAGAGCCATTGTATTGGACACATGTAAAAGCCATCTGAGTTTGCATATATGCCAAAATATTTTACTCAGATGAAGAAATAGCCTCTCATTTGAGTTTCTTTTACAGTGAGTTTCAAAAATTAATTTATATAAGTTATATAGTATGTTAACCATAATCTAGAAATATTAAATATTATTTTCCATAAGTGATTAATAGGTCATTATTATGATTAATTTTTGTTTCTTTTACTTTATTTTTCAAGCATATTCATTCTATTAATGCATGTTAAGCTATATGAATAAATATTTCCAAACTGCAAGTCAATTAAACATTGATATCAATATGCTTACATTACATAAACTGAAACATATGTTGCTGAATACTTCAAAGAAATATTATTTCTAACAATTTCAGGTGAGCCAAAATATAATTTTTCTTATATTTCCTCTAATTATATGGTTGACTGTAAAAGAACAATAATCACTATTTCCTCACAGTAAACGGGCTTTGAGACTCATTAACTACCTTAGTTTTGCTTCAGCTATTAATCTGGGAAGGCATTTATTACTTTGCATATTGCAAAGCAATAGAAAATATCAGTTAATTAATTCCACTGGGAGATTTTGGCACCAACATAAACAACATTAAAAAAATAAGTTAACCTTATAGGGAAATAGAAAGTACTCTATATAAATTGTTCACACAAGGAGGATGAGCACCACACATAAATATTATTTTCATGGTCATAGAAGAGACAAGCAGCTGCAATTCATTTCTTCCAAGAAATGGAGGTGAGGGGGGGGGGACTGCCTTTGATGAAGACGAAGCCAGCATACAGTGCCGCTTGCCTCACAGTTGTGTGGACTCAGGAAATCTTGAGACCAGACAAGCTTTGTTGATTGCCAGTTGTAATATTCTACACAAATTACCTCTCTTTCCTAAACCTGGATTTTTTTTCAACATGAAATGTAATAAAAACAAAAATACCCCAAAGTGAATATTTAAAGAATTAAGGTGATGTGTGTAAAATGTTCTCAGGATCAACAATTAACTTATCTGAAATATTAGTGTCAAATGTCTGAGGTATGTAACTGCTTCTCTCCTCCATCTTGTCATAACAGAAAGAGAAATCTAAAATTGCAGGAAAAAAACACCTATTATGATTTAAGATCTACAGGTGGAGATGCAGGATTCCTGGGAAATGTAACTACATTGGGATGCAGCTCGAATTTAGTCTGTTGTTTGTTATGTCCAAAATGGGACCTATAGCACCTAGTTTTGAATAACTGTAATTTGTTATCTAGTGTATACTCAGGACTATTATGACTATTTTAGGGGTTTTTTGGTCAGGTGGACTGTATGTCTGTGATGAAAGATAATTAAATGAACACTGCTTATCTATGTATGGTGAGATTAGCATTAATGTCATCATTATTTTTTAAGGTATATATATATATATATATATATGTATAAGCATATATATACATATATATATATATACACACATCTGGAATATGTATATATGGAATTTGTTTCCAAAATAAATTTCTGAAATTATGAAATGTAAGTGTAATGCAGAGATAAATTATCATACATACAACACATATGGTAAAATTCTATTAAAATATAGGTAAAGGCACCCATGTAAATTAATTAAATTATTAATTATTTAGTGAACACCGGATGACATGTTTATTCTTCTGTTATACCAACATCCTATTAATTCTGTAATTAATTTCATTCTACATATCAGATATTTCATTAAATTTCATAACAGTAGCAAAGTTGCAGCTATGAAGTAGCAACAAAATAATTTTATGGGTTTGGATCACCACAATGTAAGATCTATATTAACAACATTTGAAAAATTAAGAAACACTGATTCATGCTGCTGCTCTTGGCAGCACCATCTACACAGTTGAAACTAGAAAGGAGCTATCCTTCCTTTACTTCCTATTAGGAGGCTACATTTTTTATTGGATATATTCATTTTTACATTTCATTTCTGCTTTCCTGGTTGCCCGCCCTGCAAAGGTCCCATATGCCCTTTTCCCTCCCCCTGTTCCCCCTTCCATTCCTTCCTACTTCCCTGTTCTGGTATTCCCCTAAACTGATGCATTAAGCCTTTCCAGAACCAGGGTCCACTCCTTCCTTCTTCTCAGACATCATTTGGTATGTGGATTGTGTCTTTGGTGTTCCAAGATTCTAGGCTAAGATTCACTTATCAGTGAGTACATACCATGGGTATTCTTTTGAGACTGGGTTACGTCACTTAGTATGATGTTCTCCAGTTGCATCCATTTGTCTAAGAATTCCATGAATTCATTGTTTTAAATGGCTGAATAGTGCTCCATTGTGTATATATACCACATTTTTTGTATCCATTCCTCCAGTGAGGGACATCTGGGTTCTTTCCACCTTCTGGCTATTATAAATAAGGCTGCTATGAACATAGTGGAGCATGTATCCTTATTGCATCCTGGGGAATATTCTGGGTATATGCCCAGGAGTTGTATGGCAGGGTCCTCTGGAAGTATCATGTCCAGTTTTCTGAGGAAACACCAGACTGATTTCCAGAGTGGTTGTACCAGCTTGCAATCCCATCAGTAGTGGAGGAGTGTTCCTCTTTCTCCACATCCTTGCCAACACCTGCTGTTTCCTGAGTTTTTAATCTTAGCCATTCTGACTGATGTGAGGTGAAATCTCAGGGTTTTTTTTGATTTGCATTTTCCTAATGACTAATGATGTTGAACGTTTCTTAAGGTGCTTCTCAGCCATCCGAAGTTCTTCAGATGAAAAGTCTTTGTTTAGCTCTGTACCCCATTTTTGATAGGGTTATTTGGTTTTCTGGGGTCTATGACTCTCCTGCAGATTATGTACTGGCTGGTTTTGTGTGTCAACTTGACACAAGCTGGATTTATCACCTTTCCTTGAGGAAATGGCTCCATGAGATCCAGCTGTCTGACATTTTCTCAATTAGCTATCAAGGGAGGAGGGCACAGCCCATTGTGGGTGGTACCATCCCTGGGCTGGTAGTCCTGGCTTCTAAAGAAAGCAAGCTGAGCAAGCCAGTGGAAGTAAGCCAGTAAGTAACATCCCTCCATGGCCTCTGCGTCAGCTCCTGCTTCCTGGCCTGCTTTAATTCTAGTCCTGATTTCTTTTGGTAATAACAGCAATATGGAAAGTGTAAGCTGAATAAATTCTTTCCTCCCCACTTGCTTCTTGGTCATGATGTTTTGTGTAGGAATAGAAACCCTAAGAAAGATTATGAAATGCATTTTTCCATTAATTTCCCATCACTTTTGCAGTCTGTTCAAACACTTATGCCTGTTTTGCCTCAATATTTCTTGCAAGAGCCTCTTAGCCTGACTTCTGTATTTACACTGTCTAATCCTTTCTCTACATAGCAGTTAGTGATGATCTTTCAAAAATGCAAATCGTATCATGTCACTAGTTGGCTTAGTCCTTTAGCAGCTTTTCATTATACTTAGAATGAAATCCAAATCTTTTCAGTGGCTTAAAAGACCCAGTGGGGTTTGACTTCAGCCCATCACTCCAGCCTTGACATGCTGCCTCATGATGTTTCTATCTTTGCAACAGAGACTTTTGTGCATATAAGTCACTTCATTTCTATATCGAATATTGATGCATGCCTCTTCCTTTTCCCTCTCTACCTGTTTCCATGTCTATCTCTTTCTTCGAATAAGACTTATACTTTTCTCAAGATAGTACTTATTTGATGGTACTGACTTTACTATATGTATTAAATATATAATATCTTAATATGATACAATATTATACTTATGTTTATTATATTGAAATATTGTATTATATCATTGTATTATGTATAACACCTTAATTTCTCACTTCATCTTCTTCCATTTCTGGCTTTCTTTGTATCACATAACAGTCTAGAATGGAAGTACCTGGCTGTTCTCAATTTGTTTCTGAAGAATGGAAAGTCAGTAAGGGCAGAAGCCATGTCCTGTCTTTTCCACAGTATTGATACCTTTCAGCACTGTGTCTGACACGAGCATATACAGAGACGATTTTGAAGAAATGAATGACTGTTGTGATAAGTTTTCCATTTCTATAATACATGAGAGAAAGTGAAATGCCTGTGTCAGCTCAAAAACTTGTAGGCTTCGGTATGTCGTCTGTAGTTCCCTTAACTTCAGGACCACAGGAAGGGAGTAATTCATCCTGATTTGTGCACAAAGAACTGAGTGACAGAAATAAAGGAGCCAAATATGGTTGTCCACCTCCATCCCAAACCCGGAGATGGAGACACAGTGAGCTGTATTTCTCCCTCTGAGACTCACTCTTCATTAGATCCTACCTCTGCTCAGGTCCCATCTTTAGAACTAAACATAAGTGGACCTTTGGGGAATATTCAAGATCATAACTACAACATTACCTGAGAAGAAATAAAAATTGGGTTTTTAAGAAGTCTAGCTAATGCAGTAGATGAGTGATTGATATGAACAACCACATCTGAAATATAATGTTACTTTGAATTAAAACTATTCAGGAAGTATTTCTGATTTATTTTGATCAGATGGTCATTGTGTTTTGGGGGTAAGAAGCATTTCATATTTACATAGCAACACTGGTCATAAATTTGGGGGCTGTATCACATACACAAACCTAGGCATGCGCATCCGGCAATACATTATTATGTTTGTGCACTTTCACATTATTCTTTTGTGTCAGATATCAAAATATGGAATTTCATAAAAGACTCTTCATGTAAACACTGGTAGCTTCACTCTACATCTTGTATAGGGTTGAGTATGTAGCTCAGCTGGTGAAGGGCTTTCCTAGCATATGCAAAATCTTGTGGTATGTCTCCAGTAGAGCAAAAAACTGAGCACTGGTTCAAACACTTAACAAGTCAATAGAAAATGGTCAAGGGTATCCTTGTCTACACAGTGAGATGGATGATAGCCTAGGATAAAGAACAAATTAAAACTTTCTCTATAATTCTTGCTAACTCAATCATGTAGATATCCTTATTCAGTACAATTTCACAGATATTTGTTTTTAGGGTTTATCAAAATATGTTATGTTCAAACAAGATTTTCAAACAAACATTATGGGATCGTCTTCTATAATAATATTTATTTTAATATTTTTATTTCATGGCATTTTATCTGCCTGTTTTTTAGTACTCTCTGAATAGCATAATGTAATGGCACTTCTCTACTCAACTAATCCTCATGAGTATACTATTAATGCAATAGATTTACATAAAGTTTATAAGAATTAATTACAATTACAATTGTTATGGATCACCAGGTACCATAAATCAAACCTTCAAAATCAGCTTCATCCTTGTAAGGATGCATAAAGGAAGCACTTTCCACTTTGATGTTTACACTATTGCTACCACATATGCTCTTGTTTGTCCCTGAAGAATGTTAGTGACACATTGTTATGCACCTTTAAGGACATGTAAAAGGTGCCCCAGTACATGGATGATACAGTGGGAAAATGAATACATGCAAACAGCCTCAGTTAGCAGAAGTCAAGTGCTTCAAGATGTTGAACATTCAGCAACCGGGAAGGGACTAATGCTGTATTTCCCAGTCGTTGAATGTTCAGTTAAGTGTCTTTATCCCAAGATACCATGCAAACTGAGATATAAAGAATGAGTATGGTTTATTTAAAGAAATGTATGATTATGATAGGTGATGTTGTAGTCAGAGAAAGCAGCTTGGTAAGTGGAAGTGGGAGGTGTGAAACAGAGTGGCAAGAATGAGCCAGGTGACAGCACCTAAGCTGAGGAGGTAGGCTTTCCAGTGTGTGAGAGCCCACATATAAACCTACCATCATAGGAGCTATGAATGTCTCTGCAAGCCATGACTTGATTATGGGGGAGTAAGCCAGTATTAGAGTCTTGAGAATAAGAATCACACAGAGAATAAAGCTAGCCCTAAAGAACCCCTACCCTTTAACCCAGGTAAGATTATCAATATTTAGGAGAAAAATTTCTAAATTGCTATGTAGAGGAACTTAACTCATGCTTGTCTCATGAGATACAGGGTTTTACATTTTTTACCAAATGAGTCCTTTTGATAGATCTGCATAATGTACTAGTGTATACACACACATATACATACCACCCCACATACAAATTAAACTAAAAATGTCTAAACCATCACCATAGTCCTCTGTTCTTTCTGATATCTCACAATAGCATTTCATTCATTGTTTCATTATTTCCAACTCAGGCTGGAAATCATGAATTTATATAGCTGATCACCCGTTCAATGTCAGTCATTCAAAAGGCAGAATATACCAAAAAAAGAAGGTTATTTTTAATTTATTTGATGACCACAAAGATCTAAAACATAGTGTCAGTTCTTGAAAATAAAATAATTCTCTAAGTTATAACAAAAGTATACATAAGTAGCTCTGGTTTCTCAGCCGGAAGAGAGGAAGCCTGCATAAAAGACATACAGTGAGCAGGATCTGAGCAGAAGCACAGGATAGGGAAGGCAAACAGCTCCAGAGCTTCAACGAGGACAGAGTTTGGAACTATTTGTTTCAGGATATTAACATTCCATTTGGAGTCTGAGGGTCATTAACTGTAAGAACAGTCTATATTAACCTGCAGCCCCATGTTCACATTCCTATCAGAATTATTTATGTACCTGTTCACAGCTCTTACTAAATGTTAAGGTGACTCAAGTTTAAATTCTGAGAAGCTGGTGAATAATGAAAGACCTTAGAGTCAAGAATGAAAATGGATCTTTGAGGGGAAAAAAAGAGAAGTTTTATGCAAATAATTCGGGAATATTTCCTACTATCTTCCCATTTTGGGTGCTATGATAGCTGAGACTGGTCAACTTTTAAGCATAAAAATCAGCTTTGGAGTCTGAGAACTTCCAAATCAAATCTCTCCCAATAGTGTCTACAGAGGACTTGGTTGAACTTTTGCAGGAATGACGTCAGAAGAGATAAAAGAAGGGCGAGTCTAGGGAGCAATCAAACAGCAGAGAAAAGGCAAAAACACCCCTGCAGCCCTGTCCCCAGTGGTAAAATGTGGCCCATCAGCCACTTCCTGTCAGAGGGATATTAGCACCTGTACACATAATTTTATTTGAAATATATTGCCAAATATCTTTGAAGTGGCCTAGATGTAAATAAGAAAGAAATAATTTATATACATCTAAAATTAATGTACAAATAATAGGATTTGTTTTTAAACATTATCAGTGAGAGCAAGACACCTAATATCAGAAATTGACTCAAATTTCTGGTAACTAAACAAATGAACGTAATCATTTCTACTAATTTTTTCCTGAATAATTTTTTAATTGTGTGTGTGTGTGTGTGTGTGTGTGTGTGTGTGTGTGTAAGCTCATGCATGGCACTTTATGTAGGTGGAAGTCGGAAAACAATTTTTGGGAGCCAGGCCTTGCCTCTTACTTGTGGATTCTGGGGAGCAACCTGAGGTCACTGGAATTTATTCACAGAGCAGTGGCACTAGCCTGATTTTACATCATTTTCTGCGGTATCAGATTTAACTAAGGATGCTTGCATTTTGTTGAATAAACTAATTAAACTTTTCAGAATTGTGGAGTATAAAGTTATTCATTTTATAATAAGTGTTATGAAAAATTATGGATCCAGATATTCATTTAATATGAATACTTTATTCAGATAACAATAACAGCAAACAAAGGAAATAGAATTAAATCAGTGTTTCCATATCTAGAAATCTAATAAATAAGGAATTCTGATGGTATCTGTGGATAGTATGAAAAGTAACTTTCAGTGTTTAAAATGTACTTACATGTGCCTTAGATAGATTATCACACTTTCCGGTTAGTCTTAAATAATCTGTTGATATAACATTTCCTTGGTCAACTTCCATTCTCACGTGAGGAGAGCTGTGGGCACTCACCTTGCTTACTGCTAGCACCTGCATCTGTCAAGCACCTGTGTGACATGGCAGTGGGCTGTGAAGCCCACCTCAGTGGTCTCTTTCCAGTATCGCTTTTTATTCTAATTATATTCCTGAGGACTGAATGCCATTATATACCAAAAGACACAGAATCTTTGAAGAGCAGGGTGTACCCAAGCGACGATGAAACTGTTAACCTTTACTCCTTCGTAGGCCTTTCTGATTTAAAAGCCAGCTCTCCTGAGTGTCTGTGCTACACAGTAGTGTTCTGGCTCTGCGTATTTATTGAGCCTTTATACCGTAGAACTCGTTAAAATGATCAGTATAGCAAGATATACAAGACTGTCTACTCATTCTCTAGGTAAGATGGCATTTAATCAACAACTGCAGTAGGGTGATGGGCATCAAACAATTGATGATTCTGATTCTACCCATGAACATAGGGAAAAGTCTCCTTGAAAGTAGTCAAGCACTGTAAGAAGCAATGTAAGGATATGGTAGGCTGGTAACATAAGAGATGGTTGTCTGAGTCTGAGAAAAGATAAAGAATCCTAGCACGACAGGGACAAGTATAGATGCTCCATGAAGCATGGCTGGATGAGAAGCCAGGCCTCCTTTTACCAAGCGTGTGCATTTCAGTCAAAGCACACTGGGCAAACTGTTCATAACATTTGCATAGCTACAAGGACATTATTGGTGTGTTTGTGGGATTAAAAGACAAGTCGATGTGTTTGATGAACAGACATCATACTGCAGAAAGAAGGATGGAAAGGCACTGGGGACCATGCCTAAAGGTGGAGGCCCAAAAGCTTTTGTTGTCTTTCTTTATTAAATGATAACTTTTATTGGATAGTTCTTTATCAGTTAGTTCTCTCATATAGAACATCCCCACATCAGTTTCCTCTTCCTCTCTCTACTGGTGTCTATGGATTATAGCATGATTTTACTGCTATGCAGTTAATAATCATACCATGATTCCCTTTCAGGGTCTGAGTTACCTCACTCAGGATTATGTTTTTTCCAGTTCCATCCGTTTGCCTGCACATTTCATGATCTCACTGTTTTAACAGCTGATTAATACTCCATTGTATAAATACACCACATTGTCTTTATCCATTCTTCAGTTGAGGGACATATGTGTTTTTCTTGTAGTTTTGGCTATTATGAATAAGGCTGCTATGAATGTAGTAGGTGTCCTGGTGGTACGATGGAGCAACTTTTGGGTACATGCCTTTGAGTAGAAGATCTGGGCCTTGAGCTAGAACTACTCCCAGTTTCCTGAGTCGCTGTTAAATTGATTCCCAGAGTGCTTGTACATCTTTACTCTCCCACCAGCGATGGATGTGTGTTTTCCTTGTTCCACATCCTTGCCAGCATGTGCCGTCTCTTGAATTTTTGATTTTAGCCATTCTGATAGGTGGAAGGTAGAATCACAGGGTTGTTTTCTTTGCATTTCCCTGGTGACTAAGGATCTTGAACATTTCTTCAAGTGCTTTTCAGCCATTAGCAAGTTATTTCTGTTGAGAATTTGCTGTTTAGATATGTACTTCATTTTTTATTGGATTATTTGGTTTGTTGATATCTAGTTTCCCGAGTTCTTTATATATTTTGGAAAATCACCCTCAGTCAGAGTGGTGAAAATCTTTTCCCATTCTTTAGGTTGCTGTTTTGTCCCATTGAAAGTGTCTGTATTAGGGTTTTCTATAGTCACAGAATTTATGGACTGTCTCTATTAAGGAAATTTATTGTAACGATATACAGTCTATAGTCCAACTAACCCAACAGTGGGCATCTGTGAATGCAAAGTCCAAGAATCTAGTAGTTGCTCATTCCTAAGAACCTAGTTGTTTTGGCTGGTCTTCTTTGTGAGCTGGAATCCCGAAGAAGTCGCTTCTAACAGGTATACTGGCAAGTAAGTGCAAGCAGGCAAAGAAGGGTGAGTCTTCCTTCTTGCTAAGTCCTTACATAGCCCTTCAACAGAATGTGTGGCCCAGAGTAAAGGTACATCCCACCACACCTTGATTTGGAATTTGCTTTGTCACAAGCTAGTCTTGCCTCAATCTCCCAGAATTGAATGCATGTACTACCTTCTCTGGCCTAAGCTTTTTCTGACCACTATGCCTCAAGATCCACATGTCAAGATCCAGGTCAGAAGCCTAAATCTTCTAGCCTCCTGATGTGGATCATATGTGCCGTTCATTTCTGGGCTGTAGTTCATTCCAGATGCTGTCAAGTTGACAACCAGGAATAGCCATCACATTGTTCTTTTCCTTGTAGAAGCTTTCCAATTTCACGAGGTCCTGTTTACTAATGGACAGCAGAGATTCTAAAGGATCTTTCCCCTTTTAAGGATGCACATTTGTCCAGTGGCATAAAGTACATTCACCAAATTCTGTTTATATCCCACATGCTAGGTTGGCTCCATAGGCCTATCTGCAAATATCTCAGCGGATGTGACTTGTCCCTCAGATAATCAAACTCTCCAAATGCAGTTCTAATGAGTGACAAGAGGCTCCAAGAACTTGTGGTTCAGGTTGGTTCCTCTGCCTATTCCAGAAACTGCAGTCTATACAAAGAAACTGATAAAGACACGCACCAAAAAGCAGAACACCCAGAACAGAGGTTTCTAAAGCTGACAAAGGGGGCATTTCACTCAGCAGAGAAAAGGAAACGGGCCTCATCAAAAGCAGCTAATTATTTGAGGAAAATAAAAAGCCTGTTCAGGGCTTCATGACTTACTCTATCTAGTTCAGATGTCAGATTTAATGCTAGAAGATTTAATTGTAATACCACAAACGATATCATCACCAACACAAAATCTGGTGGCTTATAACCTGGAAAGACTTGCAGTGAAAGACATCAAAGACAGGAAGGATAAGTGTACTACCTTAAAAATGAAATGTACTCTTTCATGAAAATAATAACATACTAAAAAAAAAAAGTGGGGAAATTGTTTTCATATGAAATTAGGGATGAATGTGAACAATAAAATATTCAAATATATTCACACTATCTGATCTATAAAATGCAAATAACATGATAATGAGATGCCATTTTTCTATCTAGTCAAAACTATTTTTTAAACATTAATATTCAATGTTGCTCTGAAAGAGTGAACTGGGCATTGGGATTTCTATTATATGCACATAAATTAGCATAATCTTCATAAGTATAACGTAGTAGTACGTATAAAAAGAGCTGAAAATATATGTGTTAAATTATAATATATACATAATATAATATACATTTATGTATAATCATACAATTTAATGTAATATTGTTCAGCAAAGACATTTCATATAGTATCAAGAAGATTAACACAGTCAAAACAACTTCATGTTCTATTATAAAAGGAGTTAAATACTATGAAATAGAAGCATATACGGTTATTTTACTACTGCATTATAAGTATATCATGTTAGAGTTGAACACTGTATTGGGCCACTAAAATTTAATAGGATAATGTGTGTGAACATGAGAAAGTGCCTTAACACAAACATGTAAGTAAAGTATAGGTTATTTTTTCCTTTATTTTAATATTTATTTCTAATGCATTTTCACAGTCAAGAAAAAAATCAGACGTTCATAGGGAAAAGACTATATACATAATTTAATGTGCATTTATGTGTTTGGTAGGGAGGTTTTACTGTTAGGCAGGCACTGGGTGTTGATGGACTGTCCCTGCAAGAAGGGAGAGAGCCCAACCATTTGTCATTAATACCTTTATTGAGTCTTTGAAAATCTCACAACCCACATTGCATTGCACTTATTTCCTCATCCTTCCATGTCTGCCTCCCCATCTTTGAGGCTCCTCCAAAATTAACAAGCAAAAACCGAGTCTAGGGCTAGAGAAATGACTCGGAGTTTAAGAGCACTGACTGCTTTTTCAGAGGTCCCGATTTCAATTCCAAGCAACCACATGGTGGCTCATAACCATCTGTAATGGAATCCCATGCCCTCTTTTGGTGTGTCAGAAGATAATAGCAGTGTATTCCCATACAGTAAATAAACCTTTAAACAAAAAAAAAGAAAGAAAAGAAAACGAGTCTAATTATGGTTCTCTATCTCCTCACTGGAGCCTGGTCAAACTCAGTGGCCTGCCCCTTAAACAACTTGGTGCGTCCCTTCCTGCACCCCTGTCAGAAATCATCAACTGTGGAGCACTACATTTCCACATCCATATTACACATAAAAAGATACTTATTTATTCATCCCACATCCAAATTGCTGTCCCCACTCCTGATCCACCCCTCAGAGTCCCTCTCTTCTCCCTCCCCTTCTCTGAGAAGGTGGAGCCTCTCCCAACCCCACCCCACCCCCGGGGTTTCCCTGACTTGGCTACATCAAGTCCCTACAGGATTAGAAACAAGCTCTCCCTCTGAGACTAGACAAGGCATCCCAGTTAGGGCAAAGGATTCCATAGACACAGAACAGCTTCAGGAACGCTGCTCTATTTGTTGGGGAATCTGCATGAAGACTGAGCCATATACTGCTAATATGTGTGCCTGCGGCCTCTGTCCAGCCTGTATATAAGAGCATAACTTTATACTCAAAGGACCACTTTAGAGGATCACGCAGCAAGAACTAGGAATGCACGTAGAGGTTTCTAGCAACAAAAAGGAGGAGTGTTGGTCGCTACCTTATCACCCCTTTGCTTAACCTGTTACTGAAAACTCCCTGCAGTTTCCCTATGAACTTTTCTTTGCCTGAATCACTCTAGCCTCTTAGGAAGTCTCTATCCTAACATTGAGGACTTTGGGCTTGTGGGTTAACTTCCTTCTTATGGGGGAATGGCATTTACATGCAGTGAGGTGATCATTTCTCAGAGGTTTTCACTTCCTCCTGTTTTCTTCATTTCCTTTTATCTATTTATTAGCATCACTGATACAATAGCGGGTAATGTCCTGATTCTCCTCTTCCAACCCACTTTCTGCCGAGTCCATCCTCCACTCTATTTAGAGTTAGTGGTTTTCTTAGTGCCTCAGCTGCCATTGCCCGTGGGCTGTGGCCACCCCGTGGCCTGCATGACTTCTGCTGATTATTTTCTCTCCTGTCTTTATTTCCTATTCTCTGTTCACAGCTCTTTTTTGCCTCTTTATCATTTTGTACCACCCTATAAAAGAAATTATAAAAGGAACTATCATAAAAGAAAGCCAGATAAGTCCCTAATTTTCAGTACATTAGGGATTCTTGGAAAAAGTCCACAGCTAAATTGCTCATACAATCTCAAGGGTCTGGTCATTGCTAATTACTCCTCTCGGCGAGGCCATTTCTTAGCCTTGGCAGGCTGTCCCATTTGCTCGTTTGTCTTCTGCGTCATCTAAAAAATGGGAATCTTACTTTTCTAAGAGTTCGATTAAAACCCTTTTTCCTGTGATCTTTATCAAACGTGTCTGATGTTATAATTCACCGTCTTCAGTGGAGCGTGCTTCAAGGGATCTCCGACGTGGAGCCTCAGTGTTCAACACATGAGGCCAGTATACAAAATGGTGTGGGAGCTAACTCTTTGATATGTAATGATTGTAAAGGGACTAGTTTAAAGCCACCCTTCATAACTGACACAGCTTGGCGGTATTCAGAATTCTGGCTACTATTTAAGCAGTTATTTTCTTACTGGACTAGTTTCTGAAGTAGAGTCTCACTGTGTAACCCAGGCTGTCCCTGAACCACTCCGCCACATCCTCCTTAGCATTGGAGACTCGGCTTTTTGCCACCACATCTGTCCAGATTTTGTGTTAGGGCTCTTATCTTTCCTGTTTTTACAATTAAGTCTTCTAGCATCTAACATCTGAAATCCATACTAGAACAAGCAAGCCATGGAGTGGCTTCAGCAAGTTTCAGACCTCAGGGTCAGAGAGGAGCTGTAGGCTTCTGTGTCTCCTCTGAAAGGCATTATTATCCCTGAACGATTTGCCTCCATTAGACCACTCCGTCCTCTCTGTCCATTCTCTCTATTTGAAACACCACAGCCTCAATTTTCTAGGAGGACACACAACTGAATTTTTTAAAAGACCTTAGAGAATACACAGTTTCAGAGGAAGCAGAGTCTACTTTCATCTCGGTAGCTTTTCTGCCTTTCTTTTGCTTTGAATATTTCATGAAATTCCGAGTCAAGGCTTTTTCGTTTTCTCACAATTAAATTTTACTTAAGTATAATGGAAAAGTTACTTTGAGCTGAGTGTAATGACATTTCATTTTCCTTTTAAAGATTTGTAGGAGTACGGAATATTCAGTTGTATACAGTGCGGATGAAGTCTGACCTGGTTCTTGTCTGTTCCCTGCTTCCCTTCCTGAAAGCATAAAGCTTTGAACTTTTCCCTTTTGTCGTGTTACACAACAAATGGCCGCTTGTGACGCCTATGCTGAAGGTCCTCGGACAGACAGTTGCCTTTCATTCTGAGCTGTGGCTTTTTCCGTGAAATTTATGATAAAATTTATACCAATATGTTTTATGTTACCATTTGAAGACAGCTTGAAGCTATGATGACCAAAAGACAATCTCAAAATGGGTTTCATGATTTTACATAAACATTATATAAATGCTAAGAGAGATTTAGAAGTAAAAGCTCCAGTCTTATTAGCAAACTTGATCAATGGGGCTTATTTCCTAACACAGCATCTGATAATGAACAGTGTATTTATTAAATCATTATCAACTCAGAGAGAATGTAGTTTAGTTGGCATAAGAACCAAATGTTATGTGATCAGGTTCTTAGAGGTTACCAAATAATTTTTAGGTAAAACCAACTTTTTGGCTTGCTTTATTATGATGATAGAGAGTTTACTTGTGCAACATCCAGCACTATATCTTATATGTGTGGATATGTGGGTGCATGTGTATGTGTATGTGGGAGTTTGCATATGTGTATGTGTTTGCATGTGCATGTGGAGACCTGATATTGATGGCAGGAAGTACCCTCCAATGCTATGATGCTTCCTATCTTGAAACATGATCTCTCAGTCAAGCCCAGAGCCCACAGATAGTCTCCCTAGTCAGCTTCCTCTTGGGATGTCCTGCCTCTGTATTTTGACCTCGAATTAGAGATGGGCTACCAAGATTATCTAACATTAATGTATAGTCTGGGGCCCCAAACTTAGGCTTCCTGCATGACAGGAAGAGCATCAGTTAACCACTGTGACCTCTTTCCTACCCCAATTTTCTCAACCTAATAATCCAGTGTGTTGTGTACTTTATGAAGTATGTTTTTACAAAGAAGCTAAATTGAGTTTGGGAAAGATGAAGAAGCTGGTGTTGATGCTAGTGATTTTTCAGGTATATGTGAGCAATTTTTGAATATATGTTATATTTACCCAATAATATACAGTGCTTCAGTGTAATAGAGAAACCCTATACAGAAATTACTAGGATTAATTTTTTGGAGACAGTTTACTATCTGTCCCTGGCAGGCCTGAAACTTTCTCTATGGCCCAGGCTGTCTCCAACCTTGTGGTTGTATCTCTCTCTACCTTATTCTTCAAATGTGGGACTATATGTGTGAGCCAAACACGCCTATGTCACAGACCATTCTGAGACCATTAGACCATCATGATTCACATTAGGAATCATGTGAAAATGAGTTTCTTCACTTACTGAAGGGTTATTTAGAATCTAGATTCCTAGGCCTTTCTAGAGCACTCAGGCCTGGAAGTTCTGTTGGTTTGGCTTATTGCCTTTCAATGGCATTAAAGAAGAGATAAAGCTTCTTTTTACAATTGTCTTTGCTCCTTTCTAGCAGCTTTTTCTTGTTCTGTGATGTGGTTACTACTATCATCTCTAAGAAGCACAAGACTCCAGGGCTTGATCAAGAACAGAGACATAGAAAGGGCTTATCAGAATACATTTCCCCAGAGACAACATAAGGCCTCTTCCTGCCCCTCAATATACTTTCTTAGTCAGTATCTCCATGCTGTCAGTGCAGTGACATCATTTCACTATAGCAAATAGAACAAGATATATGGTAAAATTGCAAAAGAATAACCAGCAAACAAAAACTATTTTACACCTTATAAACAGATGAAATATGTCAATGTGATGGGATATAATATGTAATTAAAATTAAGTTTACTAAACATAAACACTAGAGCATGGTTTATACTTAATTTCCACCTAATTAGTATATACATTTACTCAGCTCTGAGATGGTAAACTGTCTGACAATGGCTGCCTAGAAACTAATAAAAATATTTATAATCAGGCCTACAGAATAACCCGGAGACAAAATACTGTGCCCCTCCAAGTACTTCTAAGTGGGAAGTGGTCTGTAGGAAACTTGATCATCCAGACCCAACGGCTGTTCTGGCAACTTGTGCAGACAGTGGATAACAGGGAAGGAAGAGGCAGGAAACAGGGATAGTCAAGTATTGGATATGTGAGAAGAAGGCTCTTGGAGTCAAGTAGAAGCCAAGACAAGTAGTCAGTCACTGCTTCTGGCAGAAGAGGTCAGAGGAGTCTCCAGGGGTGAAAAATGCCGAAATAGCAGTTTGGGAAATTCGAGAGAGAAACGAGCCACAGAATCTCATGATTGGACCACTCCTCCATGCCTGCTACTAACTTTAAAACAAACAGAAACAAAACAAAAAAGTAACTCCTCTACACTTTATTAGACCAAAGACAAGGTCTTTGTGACATTGACAACCACATTATTCAGAGCTGATTTTTTGATTAGACCCTTTTCATGGAGGTAAAGAAAATCCCAGGAAAAACTCAAAGGAACTGAGACACTTCAGGCAACATCTGCCCCAGATTGGTGTGTGATGAAAATAAATGCAGAAGTCTAGTTTTAATCTCGTGACACTTCCAAAATGTTTCTCCCTAGAGAAGAGAAAATGATAACATTAAATAAATGTTAATAAACATTTGCATATAAAAAGAGTTTTCAAGCTGGAGATTCAAAAATTCAGAATAGAGATAGACAAGATCTTAAGGTTAAGAAATGAGAATTAAAAAATCTAGCAAAATACAAAATGCAAAAAACTTGTAACCCAAAACATCCAGGAAATCCAGGACACAATAAGAAGAAAAAACCTAAGGATTATAGGTATAGAAGAGAGGGAAGATATACAACTTGAAGGGCAAGTAAATATCTTCTACAAAATTTAGGAAGAAAACTTCCCCAACCTAAAGAGAGAGATGCCCATGAATATACAAGAAGCCTACAGAACTCCAAACAGACTGGACCAGAACAGAAATACCTCCCGTCACATAATAATCAAAACCCAAAATGTACTAAACAAAGAAAGAATATTAAGAGCAGCAAGAGAAAAAGGCCAAGTAACATATAAAGGAAGACCTATCAGGATTACACCAGACTTCTCACCTGAGACCATGAAAGCTAGAAGATTCTGGGCAGATATCATGCAGACTGTAAGAGAACACAAACTTCAGCCAAAACTACTATACCCAGCAAAACTCTCAATCGCCATAGATGAAGAAACCAAGGTATTCCATGACAAAACCAAATTTGCACACTATCTTTCCACAAACCCAGTCCTACAAAGGATAATAAGGGAAAAACACCAACACAAGGAGGGAAACCACACCCCAAAAGAATCAAGATAGAAACCTCCTCTCATCAAACCCAAAGGAAGATAACCTCTCAAATATAAAATAATAATTTCAAAAATGTTGGGAGGTAATAATTACTATTCCTTAATATCTCTTAATATCAATGGACTCAATTCCCCAATAAAAAGACACAGACTAACAGACTGGATACGGAAACAGGACCCTACATTTTGCTTCATACAGGAAACACATCTCAGTGTTAAAGACAAACACTGTCTTAGAGTAAAAGGTTGGAAGACAATTTTGCAAGCAAATGGTCTCAGGAAACAAGCTGGAGTAGCCATTCTAATATCAGATAAAATTGACTTTCAACCTAAAGTCATCAAAAGAGACTCGGAAGGTCACTTCTTGCTGGTCAAAGGGAAAATCCACCAGGAAGAGCTATCAATACTGAACATCTATGCTCCAAATGCAAGGGCACCCTCATTGGTAAAAGAAACCTTACTAAAGCTTAAAGCACACCTTGCACCTAACATAATAATTGTGGGTGACTTCAACACTCCACTCTCCCCAATGGACCGATCAGGAAAGCAGAAACTAAACAGGGACACAGTGAAACTAATTGAAAATTTGGACCAATTGGATTTAGCAGATATATATAGAACATTTCATCCTAAAGCAAAAGAATATACCTTTTTCTCAGCACTGCATGGTACCTTCTCCAAAACTGATCATATAATTGGTCACAAGACAGATGTCAACAAATACAAGAAGATCAAGCTTATTCCATGCCTCCTATCAGATCACCATGGAGTAAGAGTGGTCTTCAATAGCAACAAAAACAACAGAAAGCCCACATACACATGGAAACTGAACAATACTCTACTCAATGACACCTTGGTCAAGGAAGAAATAAAAAAAGAAATCAAAGACTTTTTAGAATTCAATGAAAATGAAGGTACAACCTACCCAAATCTATGGGACACAATGAAAGCAGTGCTAAGAGGAAAACTCATACCTCTAAGTGCATCCAAAAAGAAACTAGAGAGAGCATACACTAGCAGCTTAAAAGCACACCTTAAAGCCCTGGAAGAAAAACACGTTAATTCACCCAGGAGGAGTAGAAGACAGTAAATCATCAAACTCAGGGCTGAAATCAATCAAGTAGAAACAAAGAAAACCATACAAAGAATCAACCAAACCAGGAGCTGGTTCTTTGAGAAAATCAACAAGATAGATAAACTCTTAGCCAGACTAACCAAAGGACACAGAGACAGAATCCAAATTAACAAAATTAGATATGGAAAGGGGGACATAACTACAGAAACTGTGGAAATTCAAAAGATCATCAGATCCTACTACAAAGGTCTATACTCAACACAACTGGAGAATCTGGAGGAAATGGAAAATTTCCTATACAGATACCAAATACCAAAATTAAATCAGGAACAATTAGATCAGCGAAATAGTCCCATAACCCCTAAAGAAATAGAAGGGGTAATAGAAGGCGTCCCAACCAAAACAAGTAAGGGACCAGATGGTTTTATTGCAGAATTCTACCAGACATTCAAAGAAGACTTAACACCAATACTCTTCAAACTATTCCACAAAATAGAAACAGAAGGTACATTGTCCAACTCATTCCTCGAAGTCACAATTACGCTGATACGAAAACCACAGAAAGATCCAACGAAAAAAGAGAACTACAGGCCAATTTCCCTTATGAATATCGATGCAAAAATACTAAATAAAATTCTTGCCAACCGAATCCAAGAGCACATAAAAACGATCATTCACCAAGATCAAGTAGGCTTCATCCCAGGGATGCAGGGATGGTTCAGTATATGGAAATCTATCAATGTAATCCACTACATAAACAACTAAAAGAAAAAAAACACATGGTCATCTTATTAGTTGCTGAAAAAGCATTTGACAAAATTCAGCATCCTTTCATGCTAAAAGTCTTGGAAAGAACAGGAATTCAAGGCCCATATGTAAACATAGTAAAAGCAATTTACAGCAGCCCCATAGCCAACATCAAAGTAAATGGAGAGAAACTTGAAGCAATCCCACTAAAATCAGGGACTAGACAAGGCTGCCCTCTCTCTCCATATCTTTTCAATATAGTATTTGAAGTTCTAGCGAGAGCAATTAGACAACATAAGGAAGTCAAAGGGATAGAAATTGGAAAGGAAGAAGTCAAACTATCATTTTTTGCAGATGACATGATAGTTTACTTAAGCAACCCAAAAAACTCCACCAGAGAACTACTACAGCTGATAAACAACTTCAGCAAAGTGGCTGGTTATAAAATTAACTCAAGCAAATCAGTAGCCTTCTTGTACTCAAAGGACAAGCAGGCTGAGAAAGAAGTAAGGGAAATAACACCCTTCACAATAGCCACAAACAACATAAAGTACCTTGGCGTAACTCTAACCAAACAAGCTAAAGATCTGTATGACAGGAACTTCAAGTCCTTGAAGAAAGAAATCGAAGAAGACCTCAGAAGATGGAAAAATATTTCTTGCTCCTGGATTGGCAGGATCAATATAGTAAAAATGGCCATCTTGCCAAAAGCAATCTACACATTCAATGCGATCCCCATCAATATCCCAACTCAATTCTTCATAGATCTAGAAAGAGCAATTCTCAAATTCATCTGGAGCAACAAAAAACCCAGGATAGCTAAAACTATTCTCAACAATAAAAGGACTTCTGGGGGAATCAATATCCCTGACCTCAAGCAGTACTACAGAGCAATTGTGATAAAAACTGCATGGTATTAGTACAACAACAGGCAAGTAGATCAATGGAATAGGATTGAAGACTCAGAAATGAACCCACAGACTTATGGTCACTTGATCTTTGATAAAGGAGCCACAATCATCCAGTGGAAAAAAGATAGCCTTTTCAACAAATGGTGCTGGTTCAACTGGAGGTCAACATGCAGACGAATGCGAACCAACCCATTCTTATCTCCTTGTACTAAGATAAACTCCAAGTGGATCAAGGACCTCCACATAAATACAGACACACTGAGACTATTAGAAAAGAAACTTGGGAAGACCCTGGAGGACATGGGCACAGGGGGAAAGTTCCTGAACAGAATACCAATAGCTTATGCTCTAAGATCAAGAATTGACAAATGGGACCTCATAAAATTACAAAGTTTCTGTAAGGCAAAGGACACTGTCAGAAGAACAAAACAGCAACCAACAAAGTGGGAAAAAAATCTTCACCAACCCCACATCCGACAGAGGGCTAATATCCAATATATACAAAGAACTCAAGAAGTTATACCCCAAAGAACCAAATAACCCTATCAAAAATGGGGTACAGAGCTAAACAAAGAATTTTTGCCAGAAGAAATTCGGATGGCTGAGAAACACCTTAAGAAATGTTCAAGGTCATTAGTCATCAGGGAAATGCAAATCAAAACAACCCTGAGATTCCACCTCCCACCAGTCAGAATGGCTAAGGTTAAAAACTCAAGAGACAACAGGTGCTGGCAAGGATGTGGAGAAAGAGGAACACTCCTCCACTGTTGGTGGGATTGCAAAATGGTAAAACCGCTCTGGAAATCAGTTTGGCGGTTCCTCAGAATATTGGGCATGTCACTTCCAGAGGACCCTGGCATACCGCTCCTGGCCATATACCCAGAGGATTCCCCTGCATACAATAAAGACACATGCTTCCCAATGTTCATAGCAGCCTTGTTTATAATAGGCAGAAGTTGGATAGGAGCCCAGATATCCCTCAAAGGAGCAATGGATATAGAAAATGTGGTATATTTATACAGTAGAATACTACTCAGCAATTAAAAATAATGAATTCATGCAATTTGTAGGCAAATGGTTAGATTTGGAAAATATCATCCTAAGCGAGTTAACCCAATCACAAAAGAATACACAATAAATGCAATCACTGATAAGTGGATATTAATGAACCCAGAAGCCCTAAATTCTCAAGGCACAATTAGCAAGTCAAATGATTCCCAAGAAGAAGAAAGGAGAGGACCCTGGGCCTGAAAAGATTGGATCCCGTTTTGTAGATCCAGAATAGAGAAATGGTGGTGGTGGGTTAATTGGGGAATAGTTGGGGGCGGGGGAGAGGACTTATGGGACATATGGTTGGGGGGAACTGGGAAAGGGGAAAGCCTTTGGAATGTAAACAAAGAATATAGAAAATTAAAAAAAAATCAAAATTAATAAAAATCTAGCAAAATGAATAAAACTCAAAAAGAATAGTTTCTTCCAAAATAAATTTAAACAGAAAATAACAAAGCACCATTTTCCACCCTGGATGCTCATCTGAGATTGCTTGCATACAGTTTAATAAGCAAAATATTTTACTATGACACACCCTTTATCCTTCAAGAACCTTGTATGTTCTACTATCATAAGTAGTCTATGCTTTTTTTTTCTGATACTGTGAAATTCATTGGTAAATTAAAAATAGAGAAATATCTATGAATCATCTCTGGTAAGTCAGAGTTTGATCCTTTGTATACTACTTGTGGAAGTACTTTGGTGTAAGTTTTCCCACTGTTTACATATAATGTATGTAAAGTATACATTTTAGTTTTTGTCTAAGGACTACAACTTTTTTTTTGTTTTGCTTTGTTTCATTTTGTTTTGTTTTGTTTCATTTTATTTTGTTTTGTTTTGTTTGAGACAGAGTTTCTCTGTGTAGTCCCGACTGTCCTGGAACTCACTTTGTAGACCAGGGTGGCCACGAACTCAGAAATCTGCTTGCTTCTGCCTCCCAAGGGCTGGGATTAAAGGCGTGAACCAACACTGCCCAGCTGGACTGCAACATTCTTGAGGACAGACTTTGTTTTCAGAATTTTCTTGATGCTACACATATCCTCAAGCAACCTGGATAATGTTCTCTGCTTTGCCGTGACCGGAGACTCAAACTCTCAGGAAGAAGAATGTTTCATGTGTCCAAATCCATGGCCAGTCACATAAATAAGGGTAGAGATGGGTTGTTGACGGTGATTGCAGCAAGCAGAAAGCTCAGGACATAGCAGCATAGAGGCAGATGCTGGTTGTATTTTGTGACAGATGGCAAATCTGTTAAGTTCTTTGACAGTCTATACCAGGCATCTTATACCGCAAGATTGCCTCACCTGACCTGTGAGAGGCAGCAATGTTTTCTTTTATAGGAGCTGATGAGTCTGGTATCAAAATGGCATAAAGCCACACAATCAGCCCCTTGGGACTTTTTATGCTCTGATGTTTCCATAGTTCTGGAACTGTAATAAAGAGTCACACTATTACGAAGTTTGAGAACCTTCTACTAACTGTGATAGTTAATAACTATAAATAGCATTTACTTTAAAATTAAAATATTTTCTGAAGAAATTAAAAAGTTTTAACAGGAAAGAGAAGAACACATTTGCACTGACAGATCATTATTTTTTTCTTTTTTTAAAATTTTCTATATTCTGTGTTTGCATTCCGAAGGCTTCCCCCTTTCCCAGTTCCCCCCTCACCATATGTCCCATATGTGCTCTTCCACCCCATCCCACCCCCCGCCTATTCCCCAATCACCACCCCACCATTTCTCTGCTCTATTCTGACAGATCATTATTATAGCACTGAGAAAATAATTAACTCACTGCATGTATGCCCAGGAATCATTTTTTAATTTTATTAGGACCACAACTAGTTGTACTATTATATGAATACCTGGTACCAGCATGTTTCTGTAGGGCTGGCAGGTCTCGTGCCTTTTCCATGAGCCACCATAACCACTCCTGATGGCGCTATCATGAGGGAATGACTGCCATTGTCACCCTGGTGCAGATGAAGAAACTGAGGCCTAGCATGCTAAGAAGTTCCCCCAAATCCTTCAGCAATTCACTACCTACAGTCATGTTGAGACTCTCTGCTTGTGCGAAAGACATGGTGATTTCTCTCCTGAACATTGTATTACATTATAAATATGGTTAAGAAGAATAGAAAGCTGGTGTTTTAATTGATCACTGGTGAGATAGTTGTGTTAGTGACTAGATTTTCTAACATGATCTATCAGGGCTTCTTCATATTATTCTAGACAGATTACATTTCTATGTTTGATGAAGTAGAAGAGGGATAAATAAATAATAAAAAATATCTGTCTGAACTGTGATTTCCAGCAAACTCTAAAGGCTTAAAATTAGTTATTATATTTTCATACATATTAATATTAAGTAATGTGAAATATGGATTCTGAAAATAAGGCATCATGTAGCATATGATGAACATAAGCTTTGAGGGCCTAAGTTCTGCTTCTTGTAGAATTCTAATTAGTGCCAATCAGATGTTGCTGGTTTTGGCCTCCTGACTTCCTGAGATCTGAGGTCTGAAGAGTCTTGGCCTTTTCCTACAATCAATTCCGATAACTCGTTTTTATTGAGTACCAATAAGGGCAACTGTTTCTAAGAAATAGCTTAGTACAGGGAAGCCAGCATCTTGGTGACAGGTAAGTTTAAAGACTAAGGAATAAATGTCACAAGGTGATTATATGAATTCATAACCACATAAATAATAAAGAGGCAGAACTACACTTCTAAGGGAAGAAAAGACACTTTGTAATTCGGTCTCATGGAAAAAGATGTTCTCAAGGAAAACAAGCTTAAACTGAGAATTTGCAGGAGTTTTGTCATTAGTAATTTTAGAAGTCTTTCCAGTTTAAGGATTTTTTTTTTTGGTAAGGAACAGCGAAAATGGAAGGATGGCAGGCAGGGTCTGTTGATGTAGTTCAGTGAGTAAAGCGCTTGCTATGCATCGAGACTTGTGAGCAGTCCGTACAGTGGACACAGAAAGGTTCAGGCTCAGCACCAGATCTTACTCTGGATGCACACACACATGTATGCATATAACCATGATAAACAATGGCAAGTTAAAAATACTGTATTCAGGCAGCAGCATTGTGTAATTAAAACATATAACAAATTTTCATATCTTTAAAATGAAATTGTTAATAAACTTATAAAAAAGCAAATGCTAGTTCATCTGTATATTGACTGGGGGATTTCTAGTGTTTATTTTGATACATATGTTAAAACAGCATAAGGCCATTCTGAATATATCTATTGTTCTAGTAGATGCGAACTATATTGTCCTGAACATTTTATTATATATGCAAACTATATATATGGTTGCATATATGTTATATACATATATAAATGTGTGTGTGTGTGTGTGTGTGTGTGTGTGTGTGTGTACCAATTAAAGACTATACCTTTTCCTGTAATAATCATACCTCAGTTTATGATGGAATATATTGTCAAAAAGCCTGATAATATTTCTATGGAATTTCCTTGTAGGTCTTTATGCTCTCATCCTTTTCTTGGATCTTTTCTTTTTTCTTGCTCAGTATTTTCCACTTTGGAGGCTTTAGTATCTTATCTGATAGTTTTGCTTTCATTCATATTTAAAGGAAAGATACTGACATCTCTGTGCTTTGTGAGCATTGGAGAATGAGGAGACTGCAGAGAGCTGGACAGCTGGGAGTTCATGACCAGGAATGAAATCTGAGAGATGGCTCAGTGGGTGGTTAAGAGCACTGACTGTTGTTCCAGAAGTCTTGAGTTCAAATCGCAGGAACCACATAGTAGCTCACTACCATCTATAATGAGATTGGTGTGACAGAAGACAGCTACAGTGTACTTGCATATAATAAATAAATATATAAGTCTTTAAAAAATCAGTATAGAAGAGGTTTTCCAATCTGTAGTGTTTTATTTTTGTTACTATGCTTTCTCAAGTGTAATGCTGTAGCCTTCTGTCTATATGTTCTACAAGCTAAACGTAGATGGCTGGAGACTATACCATTAAGGTCAGAGTCAGCACCTGTGCTTCTCTTCTTAACTCCATGCATTTTTGTTTAATGATTCAGCTTTTTGTCTTCTATTCCTTATGCACTGTTGCATGTAATATATAAAATCCATGCTAGCTCTGGCTAGGCTCTAGAATCAGTTGCTGCCCTTTCCTCCTTGCCCGATGCCATAAAATAGTTGTCTTGCCTGGTTCCCTAGGCTGGCTTGTTCTGGTTTGTTAATCTGCACAAACCCATCCCCCATCCTGGAAATGCCTGGAGCTACCTCCTGTGTTCCACAGACCACTCACCACCCAGTGTCTAGTATGCAGGCTACCAAGGATCAACTGATCACCCAGTCTCACTCAGCTCCTAAATTAGTTCTCCTGGTCTCCCCTTGCTGCTTGTCTGGTGCATCGATGGCCACCTCATGGAAGGAAAACACTACAGACTTTTCTATCTTAAAACTGACCAGGTAACTCAAAGACTGGGTGAACAATATCCTGATTCATCCTCCTGGGCCTCCGTAGGCCAAGAACTATCGGTCCCCTGATAACCCTACATGTCTGTAGCTCCTATTTGCTCCCCATCTTGTCTGGTTTGACTCTCAAAACTCTCCTTCTCTTCCTGCCCTGCCTGGAAATCTTGCCTTCTCTTTCACCCAATGATTGGCTTTTGCCATCTTTATTAGCCAACCAACAATTAGGGAAACTCCTCCTACAATTCACCAATGTTTTCAGACTTTATTTTTCAAGGATCTACCTGCCTTTGATGTTCTAGACTGAGAAGTCACTCTGTGCTTTTACAGAGTTAGGACATAACACTGTAGGGTAGGAGTCCCAGCACAATACAAGTCAGGAGGATGTATGTTTTCTTTCCTGTTGCCTTCTGAAAACGGACTTGTCTCTGTGTCTTTGAAAGTGTTTCTATTGCTGTGAAGAGACGCCATGACCACAGTAATTTTTTTAAAGGAAAACATTTCATTGGGGGCTGGCTTACAATTCATAGGGCTAGTCCATTATGGTCATTGTGGGAAACAAGGTGACAGGAAGCCAGACATGGTGCTGTAGAGATAGCTGAGAGTTCTACATCTTGATCAACATGCAGCCTACTGAACTGGACTTAAGTATCTAAGACCTCAAATCCTACCCTCACAGTGACACACTTCTTCCAAATAAGGTCATACCAATCTCAACAAGACCATGTCTTCTAACAGTGATACACCCCCCCCGCTCCTTGTGGGACAAGCATTCAAACACCTGGGTCTGGGGGGGCATTCCTGCTTAAGCCCCTACATTCTGCCTAGCGTAGTTGATGCTCTCAGAACATTTTATGAACAACCATTGTTATAGACTCTGATCCACCATTGTTATTATCCTTTGTAATTTTTAGATAAGGATTAATAATGGTTTCTTGTTGTTATTCTTTACTGCCAACTTGACAAATTTTGGGAAGTGATGGGATTAAAAGAAGTGTTTTTCTCTGCTGCATTGAAAGATGTGTTATGAATGTAATTTGTTTTCACATTTCTTATAAGCCAATGAGTTCATCCATCTAACAGATGAGAGGGTTACTATTCAAATGTGATCACCAAAAGGGTTTGACTCTTACTGCTATAATTTGTTGGTGGTTCTATGAAGTAATAAGGAATGCAAAAACAAAAAATTCTTAACTTTCAGCAAAGGATATCATTTTGAATCATTCCGTTTAAGGTATACGTTTCAAATATTTTTTTTTCTGCCAAACATATTGAATATGTGGACTTTTTATCTCTCAATGCCTAGAAAATATTTCTGAGAGAGGGGCATTGGTCTTCTGTTTAACAGTCCTCTACTTAAAGCAAGCCTTGAAAGACCATCTTGGTATCTGCTACATGCATTCATGCACACAGGCATACACACATGCTTATCCACACAGCAAAGAAAACAAAACAAAACCCTTATTGACACACCTGATCTGTTAGGGTAGCCTGAGACAATGACAGTCTTACTGGAGTATAATTAACATGGTGGAATTAGAATTTTTTCATATTAATAAGCTTAATAAAAGACAAATTTTGCTTGGAGATCTTGATTCAAAAAAGGCTGCAAATAGGACATTCTTAAATGGTGCAAATTGCCTAATGAAAAAATCCCCACATCCTCCTAGGCTGTTCTGTCTGATACTATCATCAGCTGGTTGAGCAGATGGATATGACTTATCACTTTAAAAGTGCTTAAGTAGCTTTGGATGACATTTTCATAAGAACATTTATTAGCATGAAAGAAATATTTAGTCTAGAGAATGGTAGGCTCAGGGGTCTGCATTGCACCATGCTTAAACAACTTGAAGGAATGTTGAGTTGGGTAGGGGAAGGTTTAAACTGCTGGAGCATACAGAATCAAGATCAGTAGAAAAGAGGTGTGCAGCAGCAGGCAATGCACTCTCACTACAAAGAAGAACATTTTAATAATTAAAGCACAGCTTGGGAGGAATCTTTACTGAAAGGAGAACATGCCTTATAAAGCAAATGTGAAGGGCTTTGTGGGAAAGCACCTGGAGAAATCAAGCCCTTAGAAATTGTCTTCACAACTAGGGACTGACAAGCAGAAACCCAACTGTAAATGGAAGTAGTGATTGGGACCCCAGAGAGAACAATTCCTTTCAAAAGAAGCTTGCAATTTGCGTGTTTTAAATCTGAGAGTGACAGAATAAAGACCTTGTGCCTGGGCAAGCTTGCAAGGACATGGCTACCCTCACCAGGAAGTCAGCATGCCAGGGGAGAGTAGCCATACAAAAGGAGGTCTTCCCTATTTCTCTTTCTTCTGCTTCCCTCCAAGCTCCCTCTCTGTTCTACTGTTTCCTTTTCTTTATTCCTTTTTGTTGATAAAGCAAAACAACGTGTACATGTCTCTTTTGCGTACATAATCTGGTACTCAGATCTGAACATACCAGATCACAGGAATCTACGTCTTTCCCCTCATGAAACTTTTATTTTGCTAGGGGAAACATATCATCTTCTTGATCTCGAATCATAGATTTACAAAAGACATAAGGAGGAAGAGATTTATGAGAAATAATGAAACCAGATTGGTAGATAAATATGGCTTCTGAATGGAAGTATTGTTTAATGGAGGTGCAAATCTAGATCCAAGCAACTTTTACAAGAAAAGAAGGAGGGCCTTAACATGAAAGAAAAAAAAGAGAAAGTCTTCCTCACAGTAAGAAACTAAGAGGTCAATGTACCTGCAGCCAAGTTCCTACAGGAAAGTGGCATAACCTAATTTGAGGTTGGAGTATTTAGAAGCAGAATCAGGCTTCTGTGTAGATATCTGATTGATGGAAAGTCAGTGCAAAGGGTCAGAACCTCCTGCAATGATCCTGATGGAACATTTGCATGTGAGGATCCTTTTCAACAGCATTTAGCATAACTGATCGTGTCTACAGTCAAATGATAGATTATCTACCATTATTATTTTGTAATTTTCATCACATATCCATGGTCTCAGATGTAGTCTCTGGACTGACCCTGACCTTGTCCACATCTTAGCCTCCTTACTTCCTGTCTGCATGAACATGGGCAATTTGACCTTAGATCCATCATCTGTAAAATCAGCTGTACAGCTGTATCTTACAGTTATGTCAGCTGTAAAAATAGGGCTGGCCATTTTGAGGAGAGCCAACAAAGGGCAAAAGTTTTGTTTTTTTTAATAGTCCACCAAATTAAAACATGTTTACTTTCTCATTTCTCATTACATGACTTTTACATTTCTCATTACATTCTCATGCATTTATTGGCTAAAGTGTGATGTTTTAATTAATATACACATGTTGTGATAATCAAGCCAGGATCATTAGCCCATCCAACACAGCATTTGTTCTTTCTTTGTGATAAAATTTTCAAAATCTTCTGTTTGAATGTTCAGACATACCAGCACACAATTCAATGTAGTCACCCTACTGATTTTTTTCTACTCCTTGTAACTTCTTTCCTGTTGGTCTCCCACCCACTTCTCCTCTATATCGCCCAACCTTCTACTCCTGTGAGACCAGCTTTTAGAGATTTTGTATGTGAGTGGCATCACATAGTATGTGTGTCACTATGTATAGCTTAGTCAACATAGTGACTTTTGAAATGCATGCTATTTACATGTATTTTTAAGGAAGTGTGTAAGAGTTTGGGTGAATATTATTATAAGAGCAAAAGACTTTTCACATTATCCTTATTGGAGTCTTAAGCGGTCTAGCACTCTGGTGTTGCCAATGCACCCCAGAATTCACCTGACCATGAGAGTTTTCTTTGACATTTTTCTGATGCTGTAAGTCTGTCTAATATTTACACATTGTTCATTTGAATGCACATATGACTAATAGGAACACATATATAATATCACCAAATTTTTCTTATGGTAACACTTTTAGTGTTTCATTGGCAGTATTAGATAAATTTTAAGTGTGTTCCTGCAGCGTTTGCAAAGATTTAATGTGTGTGTGTGTGTGTGTGTGTGTGTGTGTGTGTGTAGATAGAACATTGGCCCATGTGTAGAAAACTACGTATAAATAATAGAATATAGATTTCAATTATTAGTGAATTATTCAATAAACGTGTGGTTTACTATTAGTTATTTCACGTTCTAGTCTAAGAATAATTTATTTTATTATTTTTCAAGATCCTTTAATAAAGTACTTCTTCAAGTGCAATAATCCAGACATGTCTAATCAAAGTGAACCAGCTCACCATCTGCTCCCAGTTCTGCTATGTAGGCAGGGAAAACACTAAAAACAGACTGTCAGAGTTTCAGTTAGGCAAATAAAGCAAACAGTGAGACCCAAGTGACACTTCATTTATTAGCAACTCTTAAACTGGTATCTATATAGAAACATGTAACAGACAACAATTAATGAAAATAGAACAGCAAAACGGAGGCTAAAGAACAGGAGGAGTCGGAGGCAGGGAGACAGACGGGTGGACCTTGAAGTACTCGAGGGAAAATATGGATGTAATCAAAACATACTGAAGGAGATTATCAACGATTGAATGAGAAACTTAAATTAAAAAAGAACAGAACCCATGTAGACATGCTCCTTCTGTATTATACCAAATGAATGTATCTAAGACAAATCTTTTCTCAGTTAAAGATATTTTACAATAAAATAACCATGCACTCTGAAGTTTACTGAAATAATGAATTACAATCTTTATAACAAGTTCTCTTATATGTAAGGACCATGTACTGGTATTTTCCTTCATTTTCTCCAGAGGATGGAGTCATTTATTGACCTAAGAGGAAGAAATAAGAGGCCTACCAGTTTATATGCTGGACATAAAATATGTGACTAAGCTCTGTTAGCACTTGAGGCTGTCCTGTGTTCGCGCCTGAGGAGTGCCCCTTCCTGGTGCACAGGCTGTCAGGAGTGCCTCTTCCTGATGCACATAAAGAAGCAGGCCAGGTCTGGGCATGCAGCTTGAGTACTGGCATCCGGAGCTGATAGGGGTAACTAAAAGTAATTATTTGTCCTTAATATTCCTGCCCATCAACTATATGAAGTCTGGGCCAAATCACCTTTTGATAGGTAAACAATAGCATGCTTATCCCTGTGGTGAACCCACGATATGAGCGTTTTAACTCCCCGAGAGGATTCCTTTATCAGAATCATGCATCATTAATGATTGTTCTAACATTGTTTTGACAAAATTATAAGGGCAGTGATTTGAATCTCCTTCCTCTTGTTGATAATGTAGTCCACTACTGTACAGCCCTTAGTCATCCTGTATTCTCTGGACAAACTCTCCCGACGCTCCATTTTCACTGTGATGCTGCAGTGGGAAGCACTCCTCCTTTTCTTCCTGTCTCCTCTGATCTATTCTGATACTGTTGGTCTTCCGGGCTGAGAATCAATCTTCTTCAAATTTGGCTAGAAATCTTTGCATAAGTCATGCTCATATTTATATGCCTTCAAAATGAGAGTAGAAAGAAGCAGCAGTTTCATTTTATGGAAAGTTTTACATTTTCCTTTAGAGTTATAGAATATAAAGAAAACATAATCCACAAATCTGCTTCAGGGACTGCATCTTTTAAAATTAGCTGGATACAAGACAAACATAAATTATCTAGCTTGATTATCAAAAAAGAAAGAAAAAAATGTCACTTTGCATTCTTGTTTCCAGTTTTGTATTTTAGCTCATTTCATAGTCATTGGGGAATTGTATTTTTAAACCAAAGTATTTTTCCATTGTGTTTTAAAAAAAGACAGTTATAAAAAGCTATGCAGACAACACTGAAGCAGGTCAAGATACAATAAGATAAAAATATATTCTTTTTTCTCTCTTAATTTTTAATTCTACTTTGGTAGGCATCTCCATTTTCCACTCCTCTATTTTTTAACTTTATGGATTCTTTGTGAACTGCCTATTGTTCACCCCAGTCCAGCTCATCTCTCCATCCCTTTGCCCTCTGACCTCGCAACCTCTCCCACACAAAGAAAATGAAAACAATAATTAAGACAAAAACAAAACAAATATTCTGCTGGAAGCTATATTATGTCACAGTGTATCCACATTTGTTCTTACATTTCTCCTTGAAAATATTTATTGCAACAAGTCATTGGTCTTGTTTGAGGACTCTGGCTTCTGCTGCACTAGGAATACCGGATCCTCACTGGACATAACTGGTTATCCTGCTTTTGACATGGACACCCTGCAGCTGTTGATCGGCAAGACCTGCCCTTCATGAGCTCCAACATTCGACAGCCGGGCAGATGTCGGGGTGGGCCAACTGGAAACCTTTCCACTGGACTTGGGTAGTAGCTGAGTTTGTCAGCCCATCAGCTCTGCTGCACCCCAACACCAGGTGGAGTTCTCCAGCACTGCAACAGCTAGCCCCCCCAGTTCTGTAACCAGGAAGGGACAGAGCCAGCTCTCCTGCTCTCATGTCCCTGCCCATACCACCTGGTTCCAGGTTAGGGCCATCTTGGGTATGCCAAAAAATATGTTCAAGAAAAAAAAAAGCACCTTATTTCACCTCATTGGCATAAAGAATTACAATAAAATAACTTGGAAATTGGCAAATTACATCAAAAAGTGATTCACATTACTTACCTGCAATGAAGTCACTATAGCAGGTTACAGGTATCTGATGTCTCTTAAGAACTATAAAATGTCCAGATGTAATCTGTGCAATAATTTATAGGAATGGGCTTGGTGTTAGGCCTGGAACTGGGAAGGCAAAGGCAGGTGACTGAGAAGTTTACCTGGGCTCAATGTTTATATCATTTCCAAAAATATATACTTAATGAAAAACAAGAATTTGAGGTTAACATAGAGGAGAATAAGACATTATAATGCTTGGCGAAACTTTCCATAAGATACTGTAGTGGCTCATTTCCTCTCTTATATCTAAACTACTAAGGCGTACCTTTATGAAATCATTTTAGAGATAAGCAGTGATAATTTTAATTTTGCATCTATAATTCCATTTTTAATAGCTAGTACCACACTTAAACCACAAATGAACTGAGGAAGTAAAAGGTCTTAAAATAGAATATGTTAGGTAAATATTTTTTAATTGCATTTTATAAAAAAGGTTTTTCATTTAATATTAAAAATGCATTAGGTTAGTAAAATAACAAATAAAAACTTGCAATACAGTTTATAATTTGATTTTTTAAATTAATGTTTAATAATCTCATTTGCTATCTCATCTTTTGTTCCTTTTAAATTTTTTTCCTTTTATTGGATACTTTTTTATGTACATTTCAAATGGTGTCCCCTCCGGAAACCCCCATCCCATCCCTCCTCCCCCTGCCTCTGTGAGGGTGCTCCTCCACCCATCCGCCCATTCCCTTCTTCAGGCCCTGGCATTCCCTCACACTGTGCCATCGAACAAGCTCAGGCCAAAGGGCTGTTCCTCCCACTGATGTCCATCAAGGCCATCCTCTGCCGCATATGGACGGGTGCCATTGGTCCCTCCAGGTGTACTCTTTGGTTGGTGGTCCAGTCCCCAGGAGCTCCGGGAGATCTGGCTGGTTGACACTGTTGCTCACGGATGGGGCTGTAAAACCCCTCAGCTCCTTCAGTCCCCTTTTCAACTCCACATGGAATCCCCCGCTCAGTCCAATGGTTGGCTGTGAGCATCAGTCATAAATATCAGAGATAGTATTTAAAAAGCTAGAAATCTTTGTTATGGTAATTTTAATAAAAAATGTCAAATCCCCCCAAAAAAACAAAAATAAACAAATAAATAAATAAATGTCTTAGGAAACAGGTTTTAAAACACCAGGTGGTTTTAATAGTGTGTTAATAAAATAGAAGTTTACATATTGTTTAATATATATATATATTATCAACTCATACACACACACACACACACACACACACACACATATATGTGTGTGTGTGTGTGTGTGTGTGTGTGTGTGTGTGTGTATCAACTCAAAGTCCTGATGAGAAGTTAGACGATGACATGGAGCAGAATCTCAGTGTGCTGCCAGGAGCGGTGTGAGTCATTGTGGAAGTCATGTGCACATATTATGTTCCAGTCTTAAGCCAGTTTTCCTATCACTCCAGAAAAGAAGTACTGACCATCTTTTGATAATGATATGGGTAAAATTTGATTAGTATGTTAAGTATATGAATCACTTATGCTAATTATTATGCAGCAAGATAGAAATGCACATGGGCTATTGCTTTAGAGGTAAAGAGAAACAATGGTGTACATATGCCACAACTTGAGCTACAAATCACAGCAAGCATTCAGCGCTGCTGTCCTTGGGGGTCCCCTAGTAAAGCATGACTTTTCAGACTGTGGGTGCATTCCCAGAGATTTTTCCTGCTGAGCTGCCAATTAGTTAATTAAAATAAAATGTAGGTAATAAATGCCAAGCCTCCCAGTCTCGCTCTCAAGCCTGCTGTGTCACAAAGTAACCCTTTTGTAAGTCCTTCTTCAGAAGAGTGCATTTTCCGGTTGGCCTTGCACTCTGGTTTTAGCTTGTTAGTTGGTTTCAATGCTGTCTTTGCAATGCTGTTTCTGCCGAGGTGTTCAATACTCAGGCCCTACGTAATGCTCTAAATGGAATGATGATGAAAAAATGTCTTCTTTATGCAGTGTGACAGGTATGAAAGGACTAGGAAACATTTACAACTTAGTGTTTGCTTAGGGGAGAGCACACCCTTTCAGTTCAGTCTGATTTCCTACAAGGTCAGGAGGGAAGGGAACTGACAGGAATGGCATGGGATGCAGCTTTTGCCTTACAGAGGCTGGAAGCACTGAAGAGATGACCTGCCAACCAGAATGAAGAAGTCCTGCTGCCCAGCAAAGTGACTGTGCTGTTCCAGTGAATGCAGGAAAAAAATGGTCAAGGCTAGTACACTTGTTTTGAAGTTTAGTAGTATTTTCATGGTCAAGTCAAAAATTTTCTAGAAAAAAAATGCTAAATATTGTAATAAATAGCAATTGTGTTGATATTGCATCACTTCGGAATTTCATGTTTTTGATACAGCAATTAGGATAGAGTGTAAGCCCTGAATAGCATCTTTGTAGACACATTATTCTACTCCCCTATGTTTTCATTTCCAATAAAATAAAAACAATCCAATATAAATTGAGCTTTCAGCATGGTAACTTGGGATAATCAATGTAGTAAGCACAGCCAACTTTGAATAAGGTATGTAGTTGTCACAAAATATCCAACACTTTCAGGCTTCCTGAATCTGATTGAATGTGTGGTGTTTATATTGTGTGCATATATACATAGTTTTTTTTTCTTTTGTTGCTCATTGAAATATCCCCAGGTTATGTTGGAACACACTCAGGTAAAGTTAAGTCTACCTAAAAAATTCCCCTTGAGTTCCTAAAAAGTCCCAGGTGGTAATATGAAATTGGAGAATCCAGAGGAAAACGTGTGCTCACCGCTTTCATGAGGTTACCTACCATTTAAATAGAGATACCTGCAGCTCATATCCACAGTGGGCAAAATGTTACAGGGAGCGTCTGCAAAAGATCCCCCATGGAAACGGACTGTGAAATAGAGTGAATGAAGCAAGCTCCTAAAGAGTAGAGCCTGCCAGGTGCCGTCTCCTCCTCTGTGTTCTGCCCCTCGGCTCACTCAGCCCTTTCTTCTTCCATCCCCAAGCTCTTCAGTATTAATGAGTCCTCACTGTGTTTCAGGGCAGTGTATTGAGTCAGAAGAATTCAGGGTCCCTCACATTTGGAGTGTAGGATCTAATTGGTGCAACCCTACATATACATCCTTGAAAAATCTAATTTAATATGAAGTTCATGTGTTTGTCTTTGTAAGTACATACTTAACCTCATGATTATATGAACTTTAAAAAGAAAATCTTTGAATTTATCTTCATTGTGTGTTTGTATGTATGTGTGTGAGAGAGGTCTGTAATGTATATGTTGTGTAATTATGTGTATGAATGTGTATGTATAACAGAGAGAGGTGATGTGTGTGTGTGTGTGTGTGTATGTGTGTGTGTGTGTGTGTGTGTGTGTGTGTGTATGTATGTATGTATGTGATGTCTGTGTGGATTTATACATTGGAAATGTAAAGGTCAGTGAAGAACTTTGTGTAGTTGGTCTCTTATCCAGTTGTAATGTGTTCCTGGAACCAAATTTATATCGCCTGAGCATTATCTGCTGGGTCATGTCTCTGGCCTATGAGACATTTTCTACCAAGTATGTTTTAAACTACGTATTGCTCAATTTTATTCATAATATGTGAAGCCTCATATTTTCATGGTGGCATTAGTCCATTTTCTTTTTCAGTCCTAGCTGATAATGACATTTTATTTTCTACTCTCTGATCATTCTTCTGATTTCATTCATTAGCTTCCTTCCTTGACTTGTAAAGATATGGTCTTACTCTGTAGGTCAGCCTGGGTTTCTACACTCTACATAGCCCAGGCAGGGCACATTATCTTATTTTAATATGTGGGGTTTTCTTGGAATTTTCCTCTTTCTCTTTCTTTCTTTCTTCCTTTCTTCCTTCCTTTCTTCCTTCCTTTTTCCTTCCTCTATTTCTTCTTTTCTTTCTTTCTTTCTTTCTTTCTTTCTTTCTTCCTTCCTTCCTTCCTTCCTTCCTTCCTTCCTTTTTCCTTCCTCTCTTCTTTTCTTTCTTTCTTTCTTTTTCTTTCTTTCTTTCTTTCTTTCTTTCTTTCTTTCTTCTTTTCTTTCTTTATTGTGAAATTGGCTTATTCCCAAATAAATGATAAAATTGTATACACAAATCAAACTGGTTTTAAAATAAATTTCTATGAGATATAATATCAGATAATTGTGTTAAAGTCTTTATGAATTTGATCCTTTCATTTGCATGTCTAATGATTTCTGGTCATTCTCCCTCTCATGTTAACTAATGGAACAGCAGAATTAAGGAGTTTTACCTTCTGTTTCAAGAGAAATTACCAATTATACTTTAAACAGTTTTTTGAAAGTTACACTGTAATCTTCTATTAATATTAAAATTAAAATCATATCCACTTAATGTATGGGACTTTAGAGAGCCACCACATCTTTCTCATGCTTTCGCATGCCTGTGTCACAGGATGACTCATGTAATACTATTAAAATGAGCTGACACAGTTTGCCTTGGGTTTATACATTTTTTCAGTTATATTTTTGCATGCCATATATATGAACACTGAGAGAAACCTCTATCCATCAATATTTCTGATATTACTAATTAACGTTATTAAGAAGCCAAATCTTTGTCATTTACTAGTATTTGTTTTATTTGTGTTCTCATGTTCTTATGTTTGTGTATCTCTGGGTATATTTGGGTATATATTTTTTAAATTGTCATGAAACTATATCAGAAATCACATTATTTTGCTTCAAATGCAAATTTTACTAAATAGTTATGAAATCACACAAAATGCAGAAGAAAAACCCATCTGTAAAAGACTGTCTCAACAATGCTGTCTGTCAGGCAACATAAATTGTGAAGTGTAGATCCATGAGGTCGTATACACAGAAGAGATTCCCACACATCGACTTCTAAGACACTTGAGAAAGAAAGATTTCAAGGCAAGAATGCATTTAACTCAAATCCACACAACTTGGTGAAGCCATCATGAACAACACAGGGAGAAAGTAATTCACCTCAGCATTTCAAAACTGAGAAGACACTGTGCGCACCTAGGCCTTAGATCACTGACAGAGACCATGGGATGGCCATATAGGAAGGGCTAAGAAAACCCTGCATGTGAAGGTTTTTGATAGTCAAACCTAGGAACTCTCTGTTAAGACCACTTTATTTTACCTTATTTCATCTCATTTCATTTTTAAATTTTAAACAAAAACCTATGGTTTATTTGGCTCTAGCAGGAAGAATTTTCCCATATAGAGAACACTCAATAAAATATTTGTGTAAAAATAAATTACTGAAAACCTGATTATATAAAGGATATATAGTTTTTCCCAGGCATTTCTCAATATCTAGTTTTAAGAAAATGGAGGAATACAATATAGCATATAGTCTTACCATAGTCTACATAAATCATGTTTTCATTTTTAAATAGAAACATAACCAAAGATGACACTTAACAAAATTATTATCATTATGTGTATAGAATCACTTAGAAGTGTTTTAAAAAGCCTGGTTGAGTATCATGTGTTGGTGAGTATAATGGCAGACGAGTCAATTTACCAGGACCCTGTGGCTGCTGCAGGTCAGAGCTATGAAGGGTCAGAATGATCCCTACAAAGAACTGGTTGTCTGAGGTTGACAAAGGTTAGAGGCGTTGGCTTCTTTACAACATCTGTCAGCTGTTGCTGGGTACCATGATGTCAGTTAGCTTTATTCAACAGAAAAATTTCAAATATTTCAGGCACACTGAGAGTTATGTATAAAAATATCTTCAGGTCTGTCTCCTAACACAGTTTTCTTACACAAAGTATGGCATTTTAATTTCTGAACAGCATTTTCATCATTTCCAGAAAATCTTGGGCTTTGCTTCCTAACTTTTATTAACCAGAAGTATATTCTTCAATCAAATGCCAGATTAACAGACTCCTTTGGATTAATTGGGAGTAACTTAGAGTAAGAGGTATTTCTCACATAAAAAGATTTCCGAGAAGTATGCTTTCTGTCTTGAGTGCCTGTGAGTGATCGCACCTCTCTGTGAGCTCCTAATCTTACTACATACTTAAAATAATAGAGGATTTATACTTTAGCAGATGATAAGAACTAGATTCAAGGAATAGAAATATCTTTGTCTCAGGCAGTGCGGTTTGTTTACCAAACAACTTTTAGCTTAACTTTTGTGTCAGTTCATTTATTTTTCTGAGGGTCTAACCCAATCAACTTGCTTAATGTCTAGACAAATCTGGGCAGTAACACCACCACAACCACCTCATGTCCCATGTTAGGGCCCTGGAGTAAGCGACTTTAAGAAATTTGCACATACTGCAAATATATGAACCTGGAAACTGGCTTGTGTTTTCCCAGCTTTGCCTGTTTCTATGGAATACTAATCTTGAGCAATGTTTTGAGAACTCAGTGAGATGATTTCTGAACAAATATTAAGGACTTTTATCTTTGCAAATATACTTTTACAATGTGTAGATTTTTAAATTAATTTTTAACTAGAAACAAAACTATTCTGAAGAAAGATCATTTAGTAGGAAAAAAATCACCTGTCCAGTAAAGATAATTAGATGTTCAGAGAGTTGTTGGAGCCTCACATTCCACATGAGTTATTTTATGGAATATTATGTCACAGATAGTTGAATCTTCAAGAAGAAAATTTATTCAGGATTTCAATGTTTTTGCACACCCAAATTCGAGTCTCAGCAGACTATGCTGAGAGTGGAGGGACCCTGTTGTGAACAATGACACTTTCAAGAACTAAAGATCCCGTTAATTATTTAATGGGACAGGAAAATGCCATAAAAAGGCTAAAGGTTCATAACAGGAAATTGATTTAATTTTTACAAATTTTTAGGAATATTACCATAATGGTGCTAACATATGCCTTCTGATGACAGGTCAGGAAATGGCATCATGCTTGGTTTGTGGTCATTCATTGTCTAGCAAGGAGTAATGCCAGGGCACCAGGCAGAGGACTGCTATGCCCAAAGCAGATTTCCTCGCTACTACTGAGATCTCTGTTATGTGGTTACTTTCCTTGCATATAATGATTAATCTCAGTTTTAAATTAAGATCTAGGATAACATAAATGATGATCCCACGGGTAAACATATCAAAGACTATCATTCTTAGTCTGATTGAAGTGGGAAGACCTCTGGGTAGCACCATTCCGTGGACTTGGATCCTACACTATAAGAAGAAAAAATATGGTGAGCAAATCATACATCAGGGTCTACTTCCTGAATGCGCAAACTCAATATGACCAGCTGTATAAGCCTCCATTGTTTTAAATTCTCCACCATGATGTATTATACCCTAGAACTGTAAGCCAAAATAAGCCCTTCCTTCTTTTAGTGGTTATTATCAGGATAATTTGTCATAGCAACAGAAACATAGCTTTGAAGGTCTGCTTTTGTAAATTGAAGTAGAATTTAAAAAAATATTCTAAAAGCAGTAATGTTTAAGGATGTATGGTTATGTGTACTTAAAATACCTTATTTGGGGTAAATTTGTTTTGTAAAAATTAGTGAGTAATTATTCTGAGATAAGTGTGGTGAATATCATCTTGGAAAGATAAACAGTAAATATGAAAGCAGATTAATATTACAAATGCTGATGACACTGATCATTTTCCAATTCGGTGAGTCGGTAATCTGTAATGGTATTGAGGCTCGAAGGTAGGTTCCATTGCAACCTGTAGATAGTTTTCAGTGAATTTGGAGTTCTTGTTGTGTCTGGAAACACTGGTAGGTAATTAAATAAATAGTTCTGGAGCTCATGGAGAAACAAACAGTGACATTGTCATTTCATCTGCTACATGAGCAGGAGACTGGCTGGCTACATTCCCTACCCTATGTTCAGCAGATGCTCAGTGCATCTATAGTTTGTGGTCTCCTTGTCCCTACTTAAAAGTCATCATTGACTTACATGAGTCCATAACAATTTGTGTCTCCCTTCTCCTAGGATGTCAAATATTTTTACAAGGTGAGATAAATGTGGTGATAAAAATTACACGTCAATACATTTCATTCAGCTGGCACCAATGCCTGGAAAACAAAATAAAAACAAGTGGAAACTTTGTAGAATAAACATTAAATCTTATATTAAACTGGAAATATTAAGCAAAGTTGTGCAGAATGGACTCTAGCCATGCTGTACGGTTTCTAGTACAAAGTTGCACTGAGTGTCTGCTTAATATAGTTTTCAGACTCTTAGACAGCATTAAATTCCTCTAAAACGTCTCTGTACCGCATAAGAATTGGATTCATCAAGGAAAGACCTGCTCAGTAATATATATATATATTTCTGTATATATATATATATATATATATATATATATATATATACTTCTATTTATAATTTTTATGTTACTTTATATATATATCTGAAACACTTAGTTTTGGTTTTATTTTATTCTTCTCAACATCTGCAATATATTTAAAGAAAAGATACAAGGTTGGCTGGCTTGGAAGTAGAAAAATAATCTGTCTAATATAAATTGCCACTGGTAATAACTTTTTATTAACATGATGCTAGGTCCCTGTCTTTGAAGGACTATTGTTGTCTATCTTGCTCAAAAATTTCTTCCTAAGTCTTCCCTGCATTTCCATTCCATCATCTTCCTCCAAAGCTCAATTCTAGAGAAACTATCTGTGAATACTTCCTTGGTGTTCCCGGCAAGATGTCTCTGTGATTTTTGTGTTTTGTCATTTTCCCCCAGTCAGTTTACTGTTTGAACACGGTGCAATGAAGAACACTGATTTATTGATAAAAAGTGTCTGACCTCTCTAGGCAAATTTACTAATATGTATTTGCATGACCGTGATCAGGTCTTTGTTTAGTGTCAGAGAAGGTGTTTCAGTTTGGTACTGAACAAGAGGAAATAAAAAATAAAATGTCCTCTCAGGTTCCAGAGGAAAAATAATAAGGTCAAAAAGTAGTGATGTCAAGGGCACATATGATTTGAGTTCATTACTAATAACTAGGGCTGTCTGAGAGTGGAATGACCTGTCTTTACAATGTAGGTCAAGCACGAGTTGATGATAACGCAGGGGAAATGTAGCAAAGATGACCTCGGAATTCTCCTCCAACCCTTGTGTTCTGTGTCTTACATTTTTCTCATGTGTCATTTACTATCCTCTTAGGTAGTCTTCAAAAGCACATATATATATATATATATATATATATATATATATATATATAAAATCTCATTTATTTGAACTAGTTTCCTGTGGTGCATGTAGGGAAAGGTATTATCATTCTAATTGCTCAGTAAAATGAGGCATAAAGAAGTTAAGCGACTTGAACAGGGATACTCAGTCAGCATTAAATTTGAGACCAGAATATCACCTTCTTCTTGGTAGTTTTGTAACTTATTTATAGAGGGAATACATAAAATTATTATTTTGACATTTGAAGGAACATAGGTATTGACTTTTCATTATGATATGTATTTTCTAGATTATACATCTATACATGCTTAATTTGTTTTACTAATGAAACTTCTGTTTATAATTTTTATGTCAATTTCAATTTTCATAATTATCAATATTTCTCAACAGTTTGAAAAGCATGGAGTATAGCGTATTTGGGCCTACAATAAAGCAGAGATAAGGTTCTATGTCTGCTGCCAGGGTATGGAACAGAATGACTGGGCTCCACCTTGCTGAGAATTTATTTCTTATTTCATATCTAGACCTCCAAGGCAGTGGTCTAGCCTGTTGCCAAGTAGCACTCAGTTTTAGGCAGACCTGATGGTTCCACATGTTCCTCAGTAGAGCAAGACACAAGGAATCAATGATGTCGAATTAAACAACTGCCATTTATTTTATTTTATTCTAGACTCTTTGACTTCTGGTCTTGTAAGTGCTTCAGAGAGACTGCATTTACAAATTTGATATATCCTGGAGGTATTATGAAATTGAATGATGACATTAGATCCATCCAGATACTTCCCCACCTAAGGATCTATCCCATCTGCAGACACTAAACCCAGACACTATTGCAAATGCCAAGAAGTGCTTGCTGACAGGAGCTTGATATAGCTCTCTCCTGAGAGGCTCTGCCAGAGTCTGACAAATACAGGGGTGGATGCTCACAGCCAACCTTTGGACTGATTACTGAGTCTGCAATGGAGGAGTTAGAGAAAGGACTGAAGGAGCTGAAGGGGTTTGCAACCCCACAGGAAGAACAACAACATCAACCCAGAGCTCCCAGGGACTAAAACACCAACCAAAGAGTACTTAGGGAGGGACCTATGGCTCCAGCCGCATGTATAGGGGAGGCTAACCTTGTCAGACATCAATGGGAGGAGAGGCCCTTGGTCCTGTGAAGGCTTGATGGATGCCCCAGTGTAGAGGAAGGTGAGGGTGGGGAGGCAGGAATGTGAGGGTAGGTGGTGGGGCACCCTTGTAGAAACAGGGAGAGGGAGGATGGGATAGGAGATTTACAGTGGGGCAAATGGGAAAGGGGATAACATTTGGAATATAAATAAATAAAATATCCAATAAAAATAATCCCATTAGATGATAATTTCTGTTACCTCTTCCTGCATAACACGTCACTCTAGAACACGCTATCTCAACACATTGCAATTCTTGTTGCTCGTGATTGTGATCACTGGCTACCTATCTTTTGTCTCATGTCGATTAGTCACTCATCATTAATTGTCAGCAGGAGGCTTGCCTGTGGTTTCGCTGGAATTACTTAGTTCTTCTCCATGTGACCTATTTGTTAGAAGGCTCACAGAGCTAGTTCAGAGCAGAGTGGCCTGTGACTTTATGGGAGAGATGGTAGGAATTTCCCATTCTATTTCATTTGGACTCTTTAGTTTAGAATAATTACCTCATCTACACCATATAGATTATTGCCTGTCAAGTCACAAGGCAGGCTCACATGGAAGCAGAAAGAGCCTACCTCACATGGGGGGAGGAGCACTGACCATATGAAAGAGATGACAGGAAGTGTGTGTGCTCCTTTTGGTGGCTTCCATTGCAAGCAACATGCAGTGACTAACCACAGGGGTGACAGATTGTGAAATTGCAGTGGAGATGGAAATCTGTACTTACTTTGCTAAGGTTCAAAATGATACCAAACAAGCATCCACATTAAAATTCTCCATAATAATTTCAATTTCCTTAGAGTCAATTGTTTAACATCAGTTCTGTGAGTTCTGTGTTCTGAGCTATGTTTTTGCTCTCTATGTGGTTGCTTGTTTTAAATTTTGAATAACTATAACTATATATTTCCTGATATGTACTATCTTATCAGTTTGGTATTCCAATCTCTCCCCAACCCCTTCTCTTTTTCTTTCTCTCTTAAGTCCCTCCTCCCTTCCTCTCTCCCTGCCTGTGTGTAATGTTTACAGAGGTCATTTTCATTGTGGAATTCCTCATGATCCTTTCCTGCTCATGTTCATTCTCTTCTACTTCTCCCTTACTCCCTTAGTCTGCTTTCCTCTTCACTTATTTTGTCGGCGGGTTAAGTAGTTTCAGGGGCCACTGTGCTTCAGTAGGATGTCAAAGGATATGCTGTTGACAGGGTCAGTCTTAGGAAGGACTTGTGCCTATATACGTTATTCATGTACTGATTACTTATCTGTGTCGTGGCCTTAGACTCTTGACTTTACACAATCAGAATGAGCTCAACTCATGTTAGTGTAAACAAAATAAATTGTGTCTATGTCATTTATTTTTAAAATATAATATTCAGATTTTGATTGATCCTAGAGTTTCATGTAGATGAAATAGATTTACTTTTAATTTATATAATAAAAAGTTAAACAAATATCTGATTGAGTCCTTTATATCTGAGTAAAAGCACGTTATATCTGTCTTTACTGATTAATAATTGATATAAAACAAAATTCATTCATTTCTATGTAATGCTATTTTAAAATATGAAATTTTTCTCTTAAATGTCTAGATTTGTGCTCACTAATTTTTCTTTAACTTATGCACTTACAAGGCAGCTGGTTGCAAATCTCATTTTTTAAATTTTAATTATTTTATTTATTTACATTTCAGGAATTGCATTAATCTCATTGCTGTGTTTGTAACATCAAATTAAAATAACCATTTTGATGAATGTAAGGGGTGTATCTTTGCTGTAGTGAGGTGAAACTCAACTGTCAGGTCCCTTCATTTAAACCTAGAATAAACGACACCTAGACATGTAAGTGAGTGGCCTGGTAGTATTAGTCACATAATAAATATGCTTGACAGGGGAATTTGGTCACATCACTTAAACAATTTAAAGCTGGCTGGAAAAATAATCCTCCTACAACATCAGCATCATACTATGAATATTTCATAGCAATAAACTCAACCGTTCTCCTTTAATAGAATCTTTTATAAAACTGATGAAACTTGGAGTCAGGGTTGCGGAAGAGAACTTTTCAGTAACATTTTCTGTTGGTACATGTTATTCATTTTGTTTGTAAAATCTACTTCTCTGGTGAACATCTCATCCTGGCACCTGTCATCCTTTCACTAGAGAAAAAATATACGACATATAGTTTATGGAAGATTTTATTCAGGTAAGGATTTTTGTTCAGATTCACTTAATTTAATTTTGCACTAGTAGGTAATTTAACCTACAAAATTGATCCTAATCTATTACTATTTCTCAAATTCAAAGCTGAACAAATCTTTCTAAAATGCGTTTTGCATGAATGTTTTATAACAAATAGTGTACTTAATTATAGCTTAATAAATTATTTTCTGTCCTATAAAATTATCATGATTCCTTTTTACTAAAGTTTTAATAGATAAAAATATTTCCAATTTCTTAGATAAACTGCATAGAATAGCATAGAATAATATTTTTCTTGCCTGTTGTTGATAAAGAGGTCAAAAATCAATTTTGTAGGCTATGCTACCAGTGTATGCAAAACAGAACTAAGAGAGCTCGAAGGCAAAGAATATGGAGGTATATTGTGACGGGTGCTGCGTCATCATAGAACTGTTCTCATTGATAGTTGCTGTCGGGAGTCAGGGTCTTCAAGAGCAGTGGTTCTCAAGCTGTCGCTCATGACATATTTTGGTGTTGAATGCTCTTTTCACAGGGGCTGCATATCAGATATTCTGTATATCAGATATTTTCATTATGATTCATAGTAGTAGCAACATTACAATTATAAAGTAGCAACAAAATAATTTTATATTCCCCAACATGAAGAACTGTCTTCACCAACCCCACATCCGACAGAGGGCTAATCTCCAATGTATACAAAGAACTCAAGAGGTTAGACCCCAGAAAACCAAATAACCCTATCCAAAAATGGGGTACAGAGCTAAACAGAGTCTTTTCACCTGAAGAAATTCGGATGGCTGAGAAACACCTTAAAAAATGTTCAACATCACTAGTCATTAGGGAAATGCAAATTAAAACAACCCTGAGATTTCACCTCACACCAGTCAGAATGGCTAAGATTAAAAACTCAGAAGACATCAGGTGTTGGCGAGGATGTGGAGAAAGAGGAACACTCCTCCACTGCTGGTGGGAATGCAAGCTGGTACAACCACTCTGGAAATCAGTATGGCGGTTCCTCAGAAAACTGGGCGTGATACTTCCGGAGGACCCAGCCATACCACTCCTGGGAATATACCCAGAAGATTCACCAGCATGCAATAAGGATACATGCTCCACTATGTTCATAGCAGCTTTATATATAATAGCCAGAAGCTGGAAAGAACCCAGATGTCCCTCAACAGAGGAATGGATACAAAAAATGTGGTATATATACACAATGGAGTACTATACAGCCATTAGAAACAATGAATTCATGAAATTCTTAGAGAAATGGATGGAGCTGGAGAATGTCATACTAAGTGAGGTGACCCAGTCTTAAAAGAATACCCATGGTATACAGTCACTGATAAGTGGATATTAGCCTAGAAGCTTGGAACACCAAAGACACAAATCACATATCAAGTGATGTCTCACAAGAAGAAAGGAGTGGACACTGGTGCTAGAATGGACCAAAACATCATTGTGGGAGAGTACAAGAACAGTAAAGTGGGAGGGGTGGATGCAGGAGCAGGGGGAGGGAAAAGGACATGTGGGACCTTTGGGGGTGGGGAACCAGAAAAAGGGAAATGAATTGTAAATATAGAATATATACAATAAAAAAAATCAAAAAAAAAGAAAGTTTGAGAAACTAGGTCTGTAGGACCAACGGGATTTATATGCACACACACACACACACACACACACACACACACACACACATCTTGAGGCTGGGAATCTCAACAGTCCAAATCAGCTTCAGAACTCTGGTAAGTTCCATAAAGCTGCTGATCTTTACTCCCCATTGGTAGTCTGGAAATGCTGGTTCTGATGATGCAGGGACTAGTCAGTGTCAACAGCAAAATGGGAAATCAACTCAGTGTCAAGAAGTAAGGCCAAATAAGCAAATGTCAATTAATCTTCCTCCTGCCATCCTGTTTGTCTCCACACTACCAGGAGGTGCTGCTCACAATAGGTAAGCATCCTCCTACATCAGGAAAGACAAGCAGGACCATTTCTCAGGTGAGGCTTCCTCCTCAGCTGATGTGAATTTGTAGTATATCAACCACAAAACCAAGATATTTGTTGTTATAAAATATATCCAAGGGCTTCTGTCAATCAACCTGAAAGCTACCAATTAGTTTTTCAGTAAGAAGATTATAATTAATTCATCACCAAGTTTGGTAATCCCAGCACTCTGGCAGCAGGGTTGGAAGTTCAAGGCATGGCAAGACCACAGTGCAAGATTCCATTAAAACGAAGGAAACCTAAAAATCAAATATTTTCATTGAGTCAGTTAAGTGCCTCCAATGATTTGATGAACCATGGGCTACTTTAAGAATGGGCCATTTTTACTCAGAAAATGTGTATGATTATGGTGTAAATAACTAAGTGAATATGTGGCTCTTCTAGTAAATGTTTTTTAATATTGAAATGTCTGGATCTTATTATTATTCCGATTTCCTGAATTATTGTTCATAACAATAGAATAATTGTTAATTGTCAGTGATTCTTGATTCTGAAAGTATGACAGGAAACTGCCTATTCATAAGAGTAAATGTGATTACAGGATTGAAACAGTTGTGATATTAACACACAAGATAACATAAGGTTATCTTGACAAGTACTTCAGGAATAAGGAAAAATAAATATGAAATGAACATGACATTTTATTTCATTCTGAATGTAATTTAAACAATTAGTTTCTGCTTAAAAGATGAATGTGTTGCCATCAAGGTATTTCGTTAATATGAAGAGCAGATATATTTTTACTATTGGCTGGTCAATCATGTATTTAATGGCCTTACCCTAGTTTACTATTGTTTTTCCATCATGAAGCTAAAATTTAATAAATTAAATGCTTGTGGAATGTAAGCAGTCTTGAAGTCCATGATGCATATTTATATTTATGACTCAGACCTTCAGTAATTTCTTTGCAAGCTCTCAGGAAGTATCGGAGTATGAATGGATAATGAATGAATTAGTTTAAATGATATTGAAATACTGTGACCTTGCTTTTGAGTTCAGCATGAAGCTATATAGAATGGCAGGAATATGGTATGAGGAAAGTTTTATGCCAAGGACCCTTGTGACATGCTCTGCACTGCGCAGTGATATCTCTTTTTTCTTTTTTTTTTTTATTTTCTATATTCTATGTTTACATTCCAAAGGTTTTCCCCTTTCCCAATTACCCCCCCACCATATGTCCCATAATTCCTCTCCCCCCCCTGCTATTCCCCACTCATTCCCCCCACACACACACGATTTCTCTGTTCTGGGTCTACAATACTGGATCCAATCTTTACAGGCCCAGGGTCCTCTCCATTCTTCTTCTTGGGAATCATTTGACTTGCTAATTGTGCCTTGAGTATTTAGGGCTTCTGGGCTCATTAATATCCACTTATGAGTGATTGCATTTCATGTGTATTCTTTTGTGATTGGGTTAGCTCACTTAGGATGATATTTTCCAGATCTAACCATTTACCTACAAATTGCATGAGTTCATTATTTTTAATTGCTGAGTAGTACTCCTTGTTTATAATAGCCAGAAATTGGAAGGAGCCCAGATATCCCTCAAAAGAGGAATGGATACAGTGATGTCTCTTAATACACCTACTGGGGTTTGAATAGGAAATGCTTGCAATTCATAGGTTCACGTGTTGTACCCTAAGTCCCCAGCCTGTAGCCCTGTATTGAGAAACAATGGAAACAGGAGGATTTAGGGGCTGGGAAGAAGTGGGCCTCTGGTGCTTTAAGGCATATTTTCTATGTCTTGGTCTGGATCCTGCTCATCATGAAGGGAGTTGATTTGTACTCCTATATGCTGCCAGCATGATGTTTTGCCTCACTGTAGGTCCCTAACATTGAAAGCAGTTGCCTTTGGACTGAAACCCATGGAATGGCAGCAAAATGAGTCACTCCTTTTTAAGTGGATTCTTGGATGTATCTGTCTGAGAATGAATAAAAAGTCAGAGAAATAATTTCTGTTCTGAGCTAGATATGGTAATAAATCCTTTGTTCCACCACCTCCTGTTTCTATAGAGAAACATCCCCTTCCAAAAGCTGACTTTGTTGGAGACAGAATTATGCCACCAGAGGATGTCTATATCTCAGCCCTGAGAATCTGCAAATGAACTGAGAGTATCTGGGTGACCAGATTAAGTGTGTCAGGGAAAAGCAATAAATCCTTCAGCAGGGGTGAAAGAGAGGAAAGCCTCAAACTTCTGTGAGAGTTATAATCCACCATTGTTCACATTGGAGATAGAAGAAAGGCTGTCCAGATGAAGAATGCAGGTAATGTATAAAGGCTGAACCAGCCCTCCTCAAAAACACAAGGAGAGAGGGAGGCAGCTCAGCCCAATGCTCACAGGAATCTGTACTCTGCCAATAAACTGGAGAAATGCAAATGTAAATCTCTCTCTTAAGGAATCAAGTGACACTTAGATTTTAGCCTTTTGAGACCCATGTCAAACTCAGCTGTGAATTGGATTATTTTTGTTTTTTTTTAAGCCACTAAGTTAATGGTATCTCCATATAGTTTTCTAGATATGATATCATGATGATATGTTGGTGTAACATCTCTTCTGTCTCAGCTCTTGGGAGGAGAAATGTGTTACTGAGCAAAATATATTCTACCCACATTTCAATAAATATTATAGAAAATCTAAATTAGACAGCAATACACACATTCCATTATGGCTCAATTTTTAACTTGTCCCATTTAAGTTCTCTCTATTATATCAAACTTTATTCTGGAAAAAGAAAAGAAGAAAAACTTCCAATTTGTAATGCATTCCAAATCCAGAAGATCAGGACTTAATCCTGAGCCCTTGTGCAAAATTAGGTAACAAAGAATGGCGAGTTGGTTAACTCTCCTGGTTGACAGCAGGAATATAGGATTTTAACAGGGGGGCGGAGAAGAGCCTCGATCTATGCAAGGATAAGAAGAAGCTGCCTGTTTGCAGTTCACATGCTGTCCTGACATTCTGCTCACACACTTTAGCGTTCTAGATAGGGGGCCTTTTGCATCCCAAACAAGAAGTATAACTGAAACATGAATATTGTCTGAAAGGAGTCTTTAGTAAAGACAGTCAAGTGTGATTTAAGACAGAGCATTTAGAGAGGAGATGAACCAGGAAGGGAGGTAGCAGGGACAGAGGGAATGAAAGAAGACTGAGAGTCTTTTGTGCCGGAGCACATAGAGCAAAGCGCACATGTTTGTTTCTTAGGCCCGCATCACTCTCAGGAGTCAGAAGGATTCTGCACACATCTCTGTCATCCAGGGTCTTGATGTAGTTTTAGCAGTTCCTTCATTTTTCAGGCAAGTTTTGTAGTTCCACTTCCTCTGGTGGAGCAGCATTACATACTGGGTCATCTCCAAATGTCTGAATGTTAACATGCAGTTTTCTCATTAGGATCAAAGGCTGCAATCTTTATGTGGTGTTCACCATTGTCCCATCTTCCCTTTGTGTTAAGTATGGTGCTGATTCTGGGCGGGTCACGTTCCTATTTCTCATTTGCATGAGCATCCCTGCTAGTGGCTTTTTTTCTTTTTCCTTCTCTTGTCTGGACTCAACATGGACATGATCTTTTAAGGCTTTTTTCTTTCTTTTTTTTCTTCCTTCCTTCCTTCCTTCCTTCCTTCCTTCCTTCTTCCTTCCTTCCTTTCCTTCTTTCCTTCTTTCTTTTCTTCTTCTTCTTTTTTTTTTTACCTTGCTGCTTTCATGAGTCAAAACGTTAAATGGTTCTCTGACATTCACAGTCTTCTTTGTGGTGCAGCTTTCAAGGTACTCTGCTACCTAGTTACAAATTCCATTTATTATGCTTCATGTCCCATTATATTTCACAAGAATCTTCTTCCCTCGCCAAGTTGGCTCACTCACAGCCCTTAAATATACCTCGTGGGGCTTTGCCGGTGTGCCTTTACCTCTCATTCCTCTCACCTTCAATGTACTGACTCCTCCCTGGCACTGATCCCCTTTCAAACCCTGCTTCTCTTTGTTTTAGTGCCTCCCAAATTAGGAAATGCTTCACCCAGATTGTACTCCTATTATTCAGATAACAATGAGGAGGAAACTTCAGATTTCTAAGAAAGTAAGACCTGTGAGATGATTTTCTTCCTTACAAAATGTGTTGTCAGAAAGTCTCTGCCATATCGCCTTCCTTTCTAGTGTTGAAGGTGGGAATCTGAAACCTCCATCCATCCCAGACTTCAAAGCTGGGTCACACAAATCGGGCTAGCCTGTGGCAAAGGGTGTTTGACCCTTTGTTTTTCATTCCTCTTCCTGAACAGAGATTGAGAATTCCCAGTGAAATCAAATTACAGTCACAGCAGGAAAATGCCACTTTTTTCAATTGATTTGAGAGACAAAGGGACTCCTTTCTGTTTGATCTGCAGTCAGGCTCACAGCTGAGATAGGAAAAGGAGAGCCTTAAGTTCAAGATTGTGTGTGTGTGTGTGTGTGTGTGTGTGTGTGTGTGTGTGTGTTTAACCCGCTCCACAGCAGGTCTTCAGGATCTCACCAGGAAGAGCCTGTGAGCAGCCTAGAGGTGCTGCCAATGAATTCATTCTTTTTTGTTGTATAAGAAAGTGTCTATCCTGTTTTGAGCTTTAGGCCTCAGTCTTTACATCACTGAGAATTCCTGAAAATACCTAGACTGCCACTGCGTCCCACAAAATAGGAATCTTTGTAGCTTCTGAACCTGGAAGCAGGAGCTGGGGATACCGGACACTTGGCTGGAGAACAGTCCCCTTATCACACTTACTTATGTCATATACATTTTGCTTACACTTTCATTGCTTAATTACATTCTGCTGCACTCAGACACCTTCGATAGCCGACTGTTCTATAGTTTGGCCTGTACATAGAACTGTTTCTATAACAGATAACACCCAAATAGTTACTGAGAACATTTTTGTTTGCTTTGACACAGGATTTCACCCCTTAATCCACAGTGGCCTGGAAATTAACACATAACTCCAGCTAACGTTGGACTTGGGACATTTCTCCTGCCTCAGTCTTCTGAATGCTAGAATTTCATTCAGGCATCAGCCACCATGCTCAATTTAATGGACATATCCTACGAATCAAGTTTTCTGAATATTAGTGGGTTTTTTTTCTATGTGAGGGTCTCCTTACTCTGGAATGCAAATTAAATTATCCAGCACAGAGAAGACTGTACTGTTTCAGGAGGCCCCGAGACACCCAAGTGCAAGCAAGCAGATGATAATTTAAAATTTAAACACATTCCACTGCCTTTCGCCTCCAAAAGTTTCTTACCTACCACCTGACGCTGCTGCACAAATGACTTCAAAACTGTTCAGCACTAACTAAACTCAGTGGATTGAAACATAAATAAATAAAAACAGAGGTGTCTGCTTCATAATCAGACCTGCATTATATTTTTGAATACAGATTAATTTAATATTAATTTGGAATTTATGGACTGGTGGCCACACCTGACATGACACGGGGATGCTTTAGTATATAGTTGCTTATTCAAGAGAAGTCATAGTGGGACTTATTGACAGCTGTGTGGAGGTGGGACCCCTGACGTGTTTACAGATGGAATCAAAAGTAGACTTTTATTTTTATCATTATTATCCGTTATTTATTATTGCAACATGTAACATACATTATCTGTTGTTTGATTTAAGTCTATGTCATGTGAATGTCTGTTATTTGGCTTTCAATTCAGTTATTAGATTTAAGGTTTTTTTTTTTAATTAAAATGACATGCTGTCAGAGACAGAAAATCATTGCCCATTAATTTTAGTTAGTAGTTCATACTGATTAGCAACGGCTGAATAATATCCAAGTGACTTCTGTAGTATATTTAAAGTATAGCATTTGTAATTATAATTAAAAAAAAACATTAACATTGTTTTCAGTATTCAGTATTATATTTATGATTGAAATTTTCCCTGGCTTTATCAACATTTTCAAGGAAACATGAGTATTAATACTCAGGATTACTGAGTATTTACTCAGGAAAGAAATCTAAATATATTAATATAAAAAGTTTTTAAAGAAGATGTTAACGTTTAAGTTTAATTAATGCCCGCTTTCTTGATCACTGGCACAAGAAAATTAGAGCTCAAATATTTGCTTGTACAATTTCCAGAAATCTTAATAGGAAATAAAAGCAAATAAACTAACATTTGTTTGTTTAATTTTATTTAATGTCTCAATTATATCAAATACCTCTTCATTACTCATAAAAGTGTTTTGTAGAAAAAGCCACCATAGAATTGCAGAATAAATGTGAGCAGTGGAGAAAGAGTTTGAAGGGAGATTATTTGTGCTCCTTTTCTTCCTGGCGTCAACCTTGGTTTCACACAACATAATGAGTTGGAGATTAGCCTGAGCTGCATATGGAAACTCTGCAGCAAAACAAAACAAAACAAAACAAAACAAAACAAAACAAAACAAAACAAAACAAAACAAAACAAAACAAAACAAAAGAGCCTGGCACTGCAAGCGTGACATCACTGCTCTTGAAGAGGGGCTAGTTTAAGAAGTTTGCAAGCCCAGAGCTTGCTCTTGTTACAGTGTGAGTTCAAGAGCAGCCGGAGGAGCAATTTAGTGAGACCTTATTTCACGTGCAAAACAAATGGAAATGGCTGAGGATAGAGCCCAGTAGGACACTGGCTGGCTGGTGTGAAGCCTCAGGTTTTTCTCCCTTTGGAAGCATTATTAATCATAATGTCTTTCACATAAAGACAAGCTTGCTGCTTTTAGTATTACCTAACTCATCAGTAAAGCTTAGCACCTTAACTAATGTATTTTGGTCTTTGCAGAGCAAGACCCTAGTGCAGGGAGTCTCTTGCCACGGACCGACTCAGTCGGAACACACACACCCGTGGGGAATCAGGGTCTTTGGTATGCAGGAAGGTACAGGTCCGGCGAATGACAGACAGACACACACAAGATCTGAATGCGTCTGAATGCACTTTACTGTTCTGAGGCAGGAATTTTTATACACACAAGTTGGTATTACATTACTGAAGAAAAAAATGTATCCAGTGAAATGTTTACAAAGAATGGTTGCCATGAGTATCTGGCACAAGGAAATACAAAATCAATCAGGTATGAACGTTAGAGAATACACACAAAGTCATCGCGTCCCTCTGTAGTTAATGATAAACTAGTAGTTCAAGAGTCCTTGGAAACACTAGGTTACAGCACCTAGTGTAGTCTTTGTTTAATATCTTGCTTCCTTCTTGTGAGACTCCCTCAGGCTTACTTAGAAACTTTACTTAACTGATGGTTTCCATGTCAGAGTGCCAAAGCCAGCTAACCATACAAATAATATAAATTGTTGGGAGGTTAATTCTTTAATGTATCTAGGTAATAACTGTACAGCTGATCAAAAACAAAGCAATGGATCTCTAGAAGATAAATCATGGCCAGTGCTGTAGCTCAAAGAATAAACTCTCAGTGAACCATCACGCCTGGATGCTCGCACCTCCGGCTAGCAGGGACATCTTGTAAGTAAAGGAACAAGTCAGAAACAAGGGTCACACAGTTTGCCATGAGAAATTCAGCTCAGCCCTATCTCTGGCCAAGGAGACTCACAGCTGACATTCATCTTGGACAGCCCTGCCATACAAGACTTTTCCCAGTAAATATCACACAGCTTCCGCCGGGATTACAGCTTGGCTGCGTGAAATTACGGTGTCCAAGAGATGCGTGTGATAGTCTCTGTCTAAGGAGTTCTTATTGGCTGTAGATAGTCTTCTCGAAGCACTCTTGGGACAATAAACTAGCCTGTTTGCTAACAATTTTACATACATGTAGCAACTGGTATGCCTCAGGTCTTCTCTGGTTGTTGACAAATGGGATAGAAATATATGAAGATCTCAGTACCAAAAGCTGGCCTACAGAGATGGACCAGGTCATCTCAGTGGATTGCTTTCACATTCAAGTCTAGAGTTTAGAGAAACCTCACTTAAGCTGCTAGCTTCTTTTGGAATCATAATAATGAAAATAGTTCTTCCAAAGAAAGACTGAATCAATTGCATGGTTCTTTTATTTTAAAAAAGAAAAACAAAAGAGTAAAGATGTTTCCTTTAAAGCCAGGGAACACAAGGAAAAGGAAAGGCAGAAACACATTCAAAGAATACTGCCAAGACTGCCTAGCCTGCAGGGTAAATCGTTGCTTTTTCTAAAGAGCAACTACTTTGTTGGAGTCTATGAAAACAGGAGAAGATATTTCTTTATTGTATTAGTTTTTATTTTTAAATGTATATGTGTGTTTGTGTGCTGTATCTGTGTGTCTCTATGTCATGTGTATGTGGGTATACGTATTTTTGTCTTTGTAAATGTATATCATGTATGTGTAGATGTGTGTCTGTGTATATATGTCTACATGAATATGTATCACCAGGCCCCATCTCATGAAGCTGTACTTAGAGGAGGTGTTAGATGCCAAACATGGGCACTGAGTACTGAGCTCTGGACCACTGAAAGAGCAGAATGTGCTCTAACCATAAAAGAGATAATCTTCAAGGAATATCTCTGCCTTTCTTGTCCACTGAGTGTTTATTTCTTCATCTAACCTCATCATTTTTTGTTAGTCATTTGGAAAAACTTTAATTTTTTATTTGCATGTGTGTGTGTGTCTTGTCTTCACATGTGTCACTTGAATGTAGTACTTGAGGAGCCCAGAAGAAGGCGTGGTTTTCCTGGGACTGTAGTTACTGGCAGCTATGAGACACCTAATGTGAGAACTGGGAACTGAATTGGATCCTGCATAAGAACTAACAGAAAGCCTTCTAACCTTTTTAACCTTTCTAGCCAGACATAAGGGAAAAATGTTTTTCTTCAAACATTTCCACCAAAGTCATGATCATGAACTGAGAATGGTATGTATTGAAATAAAAGAAATTTAAATATAAGCATCTTGGGAGATGGTTCAGTAGTTAAGAGCACTGACCGCACTTGCTCAAGTGTTGGGTTTGAATCTCAGTACCCACATCACAATTCACCACCAACTGTAATTTCAGTCTCAGGGGATCCAGTAATCTCTTCTGGTCTACAGGAACACTATAGGCATTCGGTGCACATGCATAAAATAAGATAAATAAAATTTTATAAACTAAGTGGATTTAGGATCATCACAACACTTTATTATTGTTTTGGCTCTGTGGGTGTTACATGGGAGATTCTCTGTTTAGGAATTCATTGATGGATGTGATCAGTCTAATAAGATGTCTTTTCCTTTTTGCCTGTAATAATATATATTTAATGATATTGTATTTACTATGTCATTAGTTTGCTCTCCCTTTAATGTGAGTTTTATTAGAATATAATAACTAAGAGAAGAAGTGTACAAGTGTTATCTTGGTTACTTTCTATTAGTCTAGCAGTGAGTATGAGGGCACAGAGAGCTACCCATATAAAATGCCCAGTGCCCTGAGGCTAAGGCACTCACAGGAAACAATGAATAAGTACAAATAAAACAAACAAACAAAATACCATCTTCACCCTTTAAAGTAAAATCCAAACCTCAACATTTTTTTTGCCTAAGTGTTTTTTTTAAATATACAGCATATTAAAATCTTAAAAGAAAATTCTGACTTGTGATAGTGCCATGAGTGAATATTTTTTTAGTGGTGACATTTTCTTATAATCCAGGGAGTTTATATCTGCAAGTCAAAGACATCCAATGCAAGTCAGTACAGGAAAAAAATTGCAGTGTTATAGGAAGACATTTTCTTACCACAGAAAGGATTTAAAATTGGAGTGGGATGGCTGTCTATAATTCTGCCAAGACTCTTCACACTGTAGGTTCTTACCATATGGCACACAGAAAGGCAGTCCTCAAGCCTCCGTGAGTCCCAGGTCAACCACCAGCCTCACAGTCATCCTGAGGATACTCTGATGGCTCAGAGTTGGGCCATCAGTCACTCATATCATTTGAGCATGGGTCTGTGCAGGTCTATAACTGGGTCTGGTGTCAGAACAAACAGATACCATGACACGCAAACATCTTGAGCACTATCCTCCCTCTTTTGTCCTATTAGTCCAATATTTTTGCATATATTATAAGACATTCTGTATGAAGAAGAGAAAACCTTTTTGAATTTACTGTGCTACAAATATGACAAAAGAAGGAGGAAGAGTTACTGAGTCCAAGAAAGCAACGTGAGAATGCCACAGCCACCCCAAGCTGTCATGCATTTGAAGGGTTAGCATGCACTTTTTGTGGATATTTTTCAAGTGTATTAAATCCAAGTCAAACTGCTAAGATACCATCTCATAACTGTATTCTGAAGTGGCTGTGAACATGTGTTGAATAGTAATATTAAATTCTGAATTTAAATTTATAAACAGCAACTCAGCTCCCCCAACCATCCTCAACTCTCCTCTCTTGACATTCATTTTTCTCATAGGAATAGCCTTGAAAGGAGGAAACATCCAATGCAAATATTTTTCTAACTTTATAGTAAGTTCTTTTACAATGTCCTGTTTCAATTGTGATAACTAGGTCTCAGTGGCCTTCAGATATTCTTTGAATGTAGTTCTATAAGGAAAAAATTAAGTTTACTTAGGAAAACTAACTTTACAAATGGTGTCATTCTCCAGTTGGTACAAGAACCTACACTTAATGTCATATGAAGTTAGAATTACTTTTGTGCTTTCATTCTTAAATTATTGCAGAATAGCATTGAATTCATAACTATGTACTGCTGTGTATGTGCCTTAACCTCAGTCATCAAAGAGCCCAGTGGTAATCAGCTATATTGTTTTGTGTTTCTTTGTTAATAATGTATGAGGCTTTGGAATACAGATAAGTTCTGGAGACAGACTTGGATCCCAGCTGTGAGACTTATTAGCTAAAATGAATGTGGAGCATTCTACTGTGTTTGAGCCTCAGGTTACTCTGTGCTGAATTAGGCTGTTGGTAGGTGACATGCTGAAAGCCATGTGAGGCTCCTTTGCCAAATATAGTGGGGGTCAGTGAATGCCGGGTCTCTAGGTTGTCCTTGCTAAGTATTTTCCCCTCTGTTTTACATCTCAAAAAACACTTTCTTTTAACTTGTGCATCTTGAACTTCACAGTATCATCCTGTGATAGGGGACAAAGTTCTTCCTTCTGATGTGCATGCAAACAAACTGAAAGACAAACTTGAAAATGGGACGTCAGGTACATTTGCAGATTCTCGAAAAGATTTCAGAATTAGACATGACCCAGTAACAGTGACTTTATAAGCAGACAAAGGTGAGATATAAAGAGATTCAAGAAGATTTCCGACAGATGAGAAGAGACAAGCCAAGTGAAGTATTTAGAAGTCTAAATTTAGAAGCTGAAGGGGTTTGCAAACTCACAGGAAGAACAACATTGTCAACCAACCAGACCCACCAGAGCTCCCAGGGACATAAGCACCAGCCAAAGAGCACACAGCGAGAGACCCATGGCTCCAGCTGCTTATGTAGCAGAGGATGGTGTTGTCAGGCATCAGTGGGAGAAGAGGCCCTTGGTCCTGTGGAGACTTGATGCCCCGGGGTAGGGGAATGCTAGGGCAGTGAGGTGGGAGTAGGTTGGTGGGGGAGCACCCTAATAGAAGCAGGGAGAGGGGGATAGGATAGGGAGGTTGTGGATGGGAAGCCAGGAAGGGGGACAACTAATATTTTATTTATTACATTTCAAAATAAGATATGTAAATAAATTAAATAACCAATAAAAATAAAATAACAGGCAAAGTTTGAACACTTTTACAAAAACTGTGGTAATAGGTGGTTAAGATTATTTAACATTAGATTTTGGTGAAGTTTAGAGATTCATTAAAGAACTATCATAACGAGGATTGTATATTATGTGAAATTTTGCTTATTGTCACCACTCTGCCTTCATGTTATTCATAGACTTTCTGTGTCTGTGCACATGTGCATGTTTCTTTCCAAAGGGTCCCTGCATGTCTTTCCCCCTCCAACTCTTATTTCTATAACACTTCATTGTCTACAGATATTGGCCCTCTTGCATGTACTCTGTTTATATACTGAAATCCATCCAGATAATTCAGAGATTTTTCTGTCTGAACATCCTTGACTGCATGTGAAAACTCTTTTCTGTTAAATAAAGTAATGTATTAAAAGTTCACACGATTAGGGCATGGGTACCTGGGGAACACATTTTCATTTATTAAATAAACTATGTAAAGGTAACATTAATCAGGCCACCTCATTTGGTGCTCATGGATAGATTCTTCTGAAGACAAAACAGTTCACCTGAAATCTAAATATTGAAAGAATTGATTCCTTTTGCTGTAACTTCTCTGCAAAGAAGTCTGAGTTCATAGGTATGGTGTAGCCTACCGATTGATACCTTATGATTATAACATAGAACTTTTGTCTACAGAGTAAATATATAAACATAATTTAGCTCCATTTCAGTTGCCCTTGGAAAAGCTTTGACAACAAATATTTTCATTAACTTTCAGCAGGTAGTAGTGTTTCTGAGGGCTTTAGAGCACCTCGTAGTTCAGAAAATAAAATGCCACACTTTTCTCATATACTTAGGGATATCTAAACATTTTACATTGAAACTTAGTTAAGATAATCTAACTACATTCACTGTAAAATACATAGGCTGATGCAGACCTTTTCATTAGACCTTAATGACACCAACATTACCTATGTGTTTTTATTTTGCCCTGAGAATTTTGTAGCTCAGCTGTGAACTCATAGTCCACACAAGTGTGCTTCTGATTTCAAGGATATACATAGTGTTTCATGGGTGCATATGTGTGTTAAGTGTTCTTTAATATTATATATTCATATACTAATAAATACAAGTAATAAATACAAAAAACATTTATATCCTACATAACTTATTCATAATATATTATGGATATATGAATGTGCATACTTATGCACATACACACACACACACACACACATATATATATATGTATATGTATATATATATATATATATATACACAAATATTTTAAACTAGAAAGTTAGATTTTTTTCCCTTCAACATTACACCTTTGTATGAAAGTATATCATTTGGGAAATGGTAACAGTTTTTATTATTATCTCAAGAGATAAAAATGGAGAAGATAGTCCAACTGAGTATGTTCACTGCTTTATTCTCCAATTTTGAGACTGGGATTCTTGTGAGGGCCCCCCACCTCTCTCTCTCTCTCTCTCTCTCTCTCTCTCTCTCTCTCTCTCTCTCTCTCCCTGTGTTTGTGTGTGTGTGTGTGTGTGTGTGTGTGTGTGTGTGTGTGTGTGATCATATCATGCAACACTTTCATTAGCACCGAACAGTAAGTTAGCAGGCATGTGAGATCTTTCTTCAGCCTAACTCCTGGCCTTGGTTACTCTTAGTTGAACTTATCCTATGAATCTCTGTGGAACAACTTTGTAGAGACATTTGGAACACTTGAATATTTTAAATATTCTTAGATAGTTTACATATTTGAACAAAGGTGAGATTTTTTATGTTTGTTTTATTATAAAAATTATGGCCCATCTCTTAAAGACTGTGACTTGTCAGAAAAGTGAGATGAGTATTTCATGCTTCCTTGATTACCAAAAAATATAAGGAAGTATAGTTTTTGTAAAATGTGCATAAAATATAAGTTTTGTAACATAATAAGGAATAATATATAAATTATATAATAATATGTACCTTTTTGAGCAGTACTTCTTGAACTTATACACCTATTTAATCTCAGCCTCTGACATTTGCTTTAAACTTCCTTTTTCCATACTAATAATCTTCAAACTCCAATGCATGCATGGCAAAGAGTTTTGTTAAGAGTTAGAAGAAGACAGCGTGCTGTAGTAATCCATCTCTAACCTTTTTTTCTGAAATCCACACATCTGAAAATAATGAGAAAACATGGAAAAGTGTAAGTGTACATAATATAAACACACATTAACCATAGTTTGACATTTGATTTCCTTCAATAACTGGTTTTCTTGGTGTTCCAGTCCCTTCTGCTTTTTCAACATTTCTCTGTTTCAGCTTTAATCAAGTAAGCATCCTTTCAATTATCTGAGCATACTAACTTTTGGCTGTCTGATGATTGTGCCATGCCTACTTTGCCAATGTGACATACATTGAAAATCAAGCACTCATTTCAAAAATTTTAGTATTTTCCAATTGATTGGCCTGTGGATATGTCTGGTCAGCATTTTCTAGATGGTAAATTGATCTAAGAGGGCCCATCCCATTGTGGGTGGTACAAGGCTAGTGAGCCTGACCTGCAGAAGAAAGTGAGCCTGGGCACAGGGCTGTAAGTAGTGTTCCTTCACAGCCTCTGCATCAGTTACTGCCACCAGTCTCCTGCTTGAGTTTCTGCCCTAGAATATCCCTACATAACAGCCTGTAATATGTATGTGAGATGAACCCTTTCCTTATAAATTTACTTTTGGTTATGGCACTTTTCACAGGGACATGAAAACAAACTAGTCCAGTGGCCAGCAATCAGTATTAAAACAGAGGGGACATTACACAGTAGTTTTACTGTTTCAGTTTTAAAGGCGACATGAACGATGGAAGCCACTGGAATCTGGCAATTCATTCAGAACCTTCTGCAAAGAATGACGCATGCATTTCATACTTGGCAACCACCAAGGGTGCATCATTAGTATCTTTCTCCTTAATATCAGTATAAGGAGGTAAGATACAAAGATTTGAGGTCAACAATAAATGCAGCCTCTTACATTTTTGAGATTTCTAAAACAACAACTCTTTAGAAAAGGGATTTGAACAGTAGAATCACAAAGAGTAGAGCTGTGTAGAATTTGACATGTAATGAGGAGTTACCCTGATTTATTACTGGAGGCACTCCCTGGATACAGATGATTATATTATTTTTAATTTGCTTATATTTATTTATGTGTTTGTTTAGGTGGTACTAGACTTTTAAACATGCAAAATATTCTATTCTTGGAGAAAGAACATTACTAGAGTTCAAGTAACATAACTTAACTGCATATGTATAACTATAACCATAACTATACAAGTACTGATATGTAGCATATGGTAGTTTGGGTACATAAGTATAACATTATGCCTTATTTCTTTTATAAAGATTCTTACCGTTATTTTTCTTTTCTCTCCCCATTTACATCTGCATTGACTTTCCACCTACCTCCCTAATTAGTGTACCTCCTCATTTTCCATTTTCCTCTTTTATTGCTTGCTTCTATTTTACCCTATAGTATTGCCCTGCTATGATCCATTTTTACTTTCCCAGCCTTATTTCATCCAGGTTATATACGCACATCGTGAATTTAGAGCAAAGGACCATAGGTGCAGGAGAACATGTAATCTTCAGGGGTCTGGGTTACTTCATTCAATATAGTATTTTCTACTTTTATCCATGTACCTGAAAATTTCCTGATTTCATTTTTCTTTACAACTGAACAATATTCCAATTTGTATATGTACCTCATTTGAGTGGTTCTTTGTTCTGGTTCTTGCTAGCTGGGCATTGATAACATGTTTCTTCTGCCCTTAATTCTTTCCAAATCTCTGGAGAAACTCCTGTTCTTGCATATCTATATTTTTGATTGTTGTGTTTGTAAAATCAACGACAGGAAAAATAAAAATAACATATTCAAAGACAGTGTACCAGGACAAAAATAATTTCCTTTTTCCATCTTTACTTATAAGATGAGGATATTATTCTCTAGAGTTAGAGTCCATATTGTGATTCATTACAAGAATAGGAAATTCTAACAAGTTGTCACAATTAGTTAAAAGAGACTAGGTCCCACATAATAAGTGAATTAACCCTAAAACAAGACATTTTGTTTATAAAGGTGGTCTAGAGTTTATCTCAAAATTAATGTTGCAAAATATTTTATTTTATTCTGTACAATTTCAAGCAACCTATTGGGTTAACCAAGTAAACATTGAAGCCTAGCTAAATTATTGTGTCTAAAGTATCATGAATGTACTTGCTAAAGGGACCCAGAACAGGTATGTTAACAAATATTTTTCATAGCCATTAAAATGGGCAAGAACAAAGAGGGTAAACTTATTCTGATTGACAATAAAAGTAGTCTGTATGTTTATTAGAGTATTACTCTATAATCAATTAAAATTTAAGAGAGATTGTTGAACAGAAAAATTAAATCCTCAGTAGTCAGCACACATTAATTGTGTGGATAAGTTCAATAGGACTATATCCATTTTAAGTTGTAATAGGGTTGTCAGCAACCCTAGTAGGGTTTTCCTATATCATTTTGCAGCAAACTAGAATAGATAAGATTATGAGAATTACATATTAGACTTAATATTCAGACCTTGGTCCTCAGGACATACCTTCTTCCTTGATGTGTGTCATCTTACACCAAGTACCTTTTGGCAAGGATGGAGGCATTTTGGGCCTAAGGGATAAGTTTGACTCTCTTTCTAATGAAGACTATAGATTTAACTCATCTTGCTGACACCCTGGACCACATTTCTATGTGAAAGTTACCAAGGATATTATACTCTGTGTGATCTGAGTGGTTCTGCGATTTCTCTTTGTCTCACTGCAAGGCATCCTAAGGCCAGTTCCCATTCACTGGTGCTAGCTGTTCTAGAATGTTGTAATTCTAAACAAAATACAGAGCACCTGGCTATATCAGTGGTGATAGTTGACAAAGTCAAACTTAAAGTATTGCCATTCTATAATAATAATCTACTGCTAAAAATGCAAAGAAAATAATAGACAATAAACTCCCTTTCTCTATCCTGGTGACCAGGTGTGAAAATATCTTATTTAGTAGTGCTATTTTCTTTCAATTTTATATTATGTAAAAGGTTAGTTATTTGCAGAAAGTCAAGCAGTAATGTAGAAAATTGCTATATTTGAATGATTTTTCTCTTTAACTTCCAAAGTCATTTGTGGTTCAACATGAAATAAATTCAAGATATGAGACTATATCCAATTTATTTTTATTCTCTTATAAGAATGACATGGGTGTTTTGTTAAGCACACATTGCATTTCCAACTAAATATTGAAGTGCTTTGATTCTGTAATAAATCACTTAAAGATGAGTTAGAAAGCTTCCAATAATTTTGTTCAAAAGTGTTTCATCACCATAGGGTTGTTTACAGTGAAAGCAGTGTGGGAATTCGTAGAAGTGTTCAGTGGAGAGGATTCATGTGCCATTGGTAGCACTTAAGCCTATCACAGCTAGGCTGGCAATCACATAGAGAACTGTGGATTAAAGGAGTTCGTGGATTCATCATATGCAGAGTGGCTGGGATTGAAACTAAAATGCTGGATTATCTACAGCTTCTCTAGAAAGGCAAAGACAGTCTAGGCTGCACTCTACATTAAAACTAGTATTTTTTCATTACCTTAAAATATCTATTTTGAATTCTATTAATTGCTGTGAAAGACATAATCATTTGGAAACCGAAAATTAGTGTCATTTCTAATGAGGAAAATATTCAATATAAGGTCTGCTTGAGTATCTGTTTTCAGACTCTCACCTTCAAGTTAATTCTATTCCTCCATGGGGAAAAATAACAGAAGGAATGATGAGAGGGAAAACATAGCTGTATATGAAATTATGTGTATTTCAAGATTTAAACATTATCTAAGCATGTATTCTAGGGACAGAACATATTTATGGTTAGAGTTATCAATTCATATTTTATAGAGGGCTAATTGGGAGATGCTAATGCTTTCCAAGATGTACTACATTATAAATGTACTTTCTAGTGGTAAAGGTTAGGAAAACTAGGAGCTAAATATGAAGTGAAGCACAGAAAAGAAGTTGGTAATTAGGGAGGGCTTCCAATTCTAAAAAAAATGTTACTGAAAAGAGGACATTTGATAAAAGACTGAAAAAGCTGAAAGAGACAATGTTTCTAACATGAAGGCAAGAGTGAAGTGTCTAGTGAGAGTTCGCAGAACGTGTTAGGTACAGGGCCAAGAGGTGTGATCACTACTGACAAACTAGGAAACTGTCACAGGAAGGTGCATAGCAAATGAGGACGTAACAAATGATGGACAAATCAGATACAAATGCCATAAACTTTATCTTTACTGATAGTGAAAGTCACTGAGTGGTTTTACGTAGATTTGACATAGATTTATTGATTTATTTATAGATAGCTCTCAGATAGCTCAGGCTAGTCTTACATTTGCTATGTTATCAAGGTTCTCCTTAATAAAGGGGTAGGTGGAATAAAATTATACCATTCTATCAAATAATAATAGCGACACAAATAAAATTTTGTGTGCAATTAATTTATGGAATAAATGATGGAGAGAAATCAGAAGAGATATCAATTGTCTCTGGCCATGTTTTGTTGTCTCTAATGAGAAACAAAATATAATGGAGACTAACCAAGACTGACTTTTTGGAATGTAAGTACAATTTAGTCTGATAGGTAAAGTTCTATGTACATGATAAAAATCTAACTGTATTGCAGACTAGGTGACTTGACATGTGTAAGTAAAAGATGACACTGATGAGGCTAGGAGCAGGAGAGTAAATGGACACAACATCATGAAAAACAAAGGAGCAGAGACTGAAGGAAAGGCCATTCAGAGGCTGCCCCACCCAGGCACCCATCCCAAATGAGGCCCCAAACTCAGACACTATTGCAGATGCCAAGAAGTGCTTGCTGATGGGAGCCTGATATAGCTGCCTTTGGAGAGGCTCTGCTAGGAGCCAGACAAATACAGATGTGGATGCTCGCAGCCAACCATTAGACTGAGCTCAGGGTCCTCTATAGATGAGTTAGAGAAAGGACTGAAGTAGTTGAAGCGGTTTGCAACCATATAGGAGGAAGAACAAGATCAACCAACCAAAGCTCCCAGGGACTAAACTACCACCAAAGAGTACACACGGAGGGACTCATGGCTCCAGCTGTATATGTAGCAGAGGATGGCCTCATCTGGCATCAATGGGAGGAGAGTCCCTATGAATGCTCAATGCCCCAGTGTAGGGTAATGCCAGGGTGGTGAGGTGGGAGTGTGTAGGTGGGTGGGAGAGTACCCTAATAGAAGCAGGGGAAGAGGGATTGTGTACTGGCTACTTTTGTGTGTCAACTTGACAGAGGCTGCAGTTATTACAGAGAAAGGAGCTTCAGTTGGGGAAGTGCCTCCATGAGATCCAGCTGTGGGCATTTTCTCAATTAGTGATCAAGGGGGGAGGGCCCCTTGTGTGTGGTACCATCCCTGGGCTGGCAGTCTTGGGTTCTATAAGAGAGCAGACTGAGCAAGCTGGTAAGAAACATCCCTCCATGACCTCTGCATCAGCTCCTGCTTCCTGACCTGCTTGAGTTCCAGTCCTGACTTCCTATATTGATGAACAGTAGCATGGAAGTGTAAGCTCAATAAACCCTTTCCTCCCCAACTTGCTTCTTGGTCATGATATTTGTGCAGGAATAGAAACCCTGACTAAGACAGACAAGATAGGGGATTTTGAGAGGGGAGACCAGGAAAGGGGATAACATTTGAAATAGAAATAAATAAAATATCCAATTAAAAATGTAAAACAAAAAACCCAATCACCAAGGAACATGCATGGTTCTGTCAGGAGAGAGGATATGTGGGCAAATAGATTGATAATTGTGCATGTGTTTTCTCTCCAAGTTCTCATGTATATAGGAATGTAGAAAGCTAGGATATGTGATAGTTGAGTGGGATCTAGAAAAATGGAATATACTTGTATTTGGGGTTGAAGAATAATCACAGATGCCAGGCTTCTCATTATTAACTCCATGTCACCTGGTTCTGCATTTACTGACATAATATATTGTCACCATCAAATATCAAAGATCTATGCACAGCAAGGGTGTGCTGGAATGAAAGGAGTAAAGAGATTATCCCAGCTCCAGTGGGCATGCCCTTGGGTACAAGATTAAACCTTGTGAGTTATATGTAGGTGACACAAAGTGTTGGTAATAGCAACGGTTCTCCAAGTTCTCTTGATATTTAAAGCTCCAAAATGTTGATTGTGGGCTGCACTCTGGCTCCACCATATTCTTCCTCACTCTGAACCCTACGGCAGCCAAGCCAACAAGGCACTGTGCTCTGGGCTATCCTAGGCCTCTGTTACTCAGAATCACTGAAGACATCTGTCAGGTCATCACTGCTGACTCTTTCCTCATCAATTCTTATCTGCTCAGACCATGACAAGGACTTACTTTGTTATGTAGAAAGTTGTAGAATGTCATATCTATCAATTACATAGAACTCTGCATCAGTAGATTTGAAATGTCATGATGTATTCTTTTAATTTAATTCATTTTGTGTTTTTACTTGCATATCACGCAATGCATTTTCTTGCCCCATTTCAAACTGCAAGTAGCTAACAGAGATGTTGACCTGAAGAGTTGAAAGTATGTAAAATATTTCCATTTATATTTTATTTCTCTACCCCCAAAATCTGCATATAGAGACTCATAAAATGATAGAAACAGTTTTCTTTAGTAAATTGTGTTTTTAATAGTCAAAACTAATTTTAGTTTTTGATAGTCTTGTCCATTAAAACTTTACTTGTTTACTGTTACAGGTAATATGATAATCAATACAGTAAAACATGCCTTTTGGTGCTGTCAAGGCAGAGCATGCACTGGATAAATCTGAACAGCAAAGAAAACTTAATTTAAAGCTAGTGCAAAAAGATACTCTACTGAAAGACTTGGTAGGAAGGGAATTGTTTTGTTTTGTTTTTGTTTTTATTGTTATTGTTTTTGTTGTTGTTTTATGCTGAAGTAAGAAGACAATTACATAACACAAGTGTTAGTGTATTGGATTTACTAAGTGGGCAATAAAATTCTTTCATCTTTGATAAACAAATGTAATTGTATGATTTGGAACAAGGTTCCACTCTGCAAATATTATATGCTGGTTCCCATCAGCAAAAACTGGAAGTATCCTCTCTGTTTACTGTTTAAAAAATGTTTCCAGATTCTTGAGAGAGCAGTCCTCAGGTTCTCATGTTGTGAATCAAGCAAAAAAACTCTTTTAAGAAATGTATATCTCAAAGAAGAGAAGAAAAGTATTATCATCTCAAGTTTCTGAAAGCACATGCTCTGAGTGGTTCTTAACTAGTTTTGTTTTGTTTTGTTTTGTTTTATTTTGTTTTTGTTTTGTATTCTTATTATTTATAACATTAGCAAATTACAGTTATGAAGTAACAACATAATATTATGTTTGGGGGTAATTAGAACACGAGAATATAGAACTGTGTTAAAGGGCCCTAGGTAGCATTAGAACACTGAGGACTCAAGGAGCTAAAAGGGTTAGCAGCCCCATAGGAGGAACAACAATATGAACCAGCTAGTGTAAAAAGACAAAAGAGAAAGAGGAAAAAAAGAGAAGCACTGCTCTAAGGAAGTGAGATCGGGGTTTCATCCAGTAAGATGCATGCTTGCGGCCTTGTCAGGTTGAGGGACCGCATAGAAGGCTCTGCTTAATGCAGGGTTTGTATTCATTCTTCAACAAGAGCTGTGATTTGCTATGTTAGGGGGCAGTGTTTTAAAAACAGTCAATTCATTTGGAAAACTGATCTCTAAAGTGCTATGTTTTAAAATTTATATCTGTGCAAATAGCCCATAAGAGTTCTTTATTTTTGTTTATGTACCAGGGTAAAATTGCTAAGAAGGAATAACTCTGACTTTATTTTGTGGACAATTATTAAGTAAAGAATACTGTATCACAATTTCAGTTACCAGCGGAACTGAACTTTTCATACATGCTTTGTTTCTCTGTAATTCTGTAGTGAGTTGCCATTTTAGGAAAATCTTTTTTTCTCTATTTTTCTCTTCATATAGTATTTTGAAAGAAAATGTCTATCTATTTGATAGTTTAGAAGTGGTGAAAGCTCCATACATTATACAAGGCAAAGTAGGCAGTATTTGGTTCACAGGAATACTTTGTATCTTTACCATTAATGTTCTTTATTCAACTGAGGTAGGAGAATGTGCATCTGTATGAGATGGCTTTTCTTCTTTTTGGCTTCAGACAAATGACATAGCTACTGCTTTGGTAAAATATTGAATAATGATATTCTCTTGAATAGGACCAATCATTCCTATGAAAGAAAGAAAAATAGCTATTTATAGGATAAAGCTGTGATAGACTACAGGAATGTAAATGCAACTTTTATTCACCAGATGTAATTTTCATCTTGGAGGCTTATTGATAAATAAGCTCAACCTTTTTAGTTCTTTCTGAAATTTGGCTGGTTGGTTTAAATTAGATGGTTTGGCTCAAACTTCTCCAGGGTCACTGATTCAAACTGGCTTCTCAAAGCTTCTCACTGAATTGCTCTGCTTGGTCTAAAGCTAATTCTGGCAACCTCTCTAATCCTCTGTCTCACCTGGCTTCACCATTTTCTCACTGTCACCTGTTTCTGTAAAATCTATCCCACTAAAACTTCCAGACAGAACACTGTACTCTCTCTTATATCTTCTCTTTTTTGTCCATTCTTGTTAGAGTTGGGCTTATTCTACCTCTGACTCATTCTGTCCGATCTTTCTGACTCATCACTTTATCTGCCCCTCAAATTAGACATCAGTTTCAAACATAGCTGCTTCCTTCTACAAACCAATTTTACCTCAGTATGTACTAAGAGCATGTCTCTATTCCAGCCAAAGGGACTAAATGTACGTAATGTGTCTGCATTCCAGCCAGATCACACTGACCTGGGCCTTTGGATGCTATCCCTGGCCAGAGAAGCCATGTTTTGCTGCACTAAAATTTCTCTACACTCGATAGTAAGAGAAGCATCTAACCCATGGAGCCCACCTCCCTCTAGCACACAATTTGCCCAATGCACATCAGAGTTTGAAATATTGTATGCTTTAACCTGCTCTGCTAAGGCAGTAAGGAATTAATACTTCTATATCTATTTATTGTTTGTATATTTTATGGCCTTTGTCTTCAATATTTCTCAGAAAGAAACATGTATCATAAGAGAAAGTAAATATATGAAGCTTATTACTAGTGGTAGTTTCCAGAAAATAAAATGCCAATCATTCTGCAGATAGAGAACTACATTCTGTATCTTTAATAAAGTGAATGTTACTGAATTATTAAATTATTACTCTTATCTGAACAGTATTACATTACTGTATTATCATAGTATTCTTGATGATTTCTATACAATCTAGATAATTTTGTTCTCCATGTCTTTTCTGTCTTCCCACTTTTTACAAATAAATAATTGTTATTCCTAAATAGACACTATTATATTTGGTTGACAGACTAAAATAGTGATCTGAAACTTACATAAATGAGACATTTCTGTAAGCAAATTATTTCAATATATTATGTCAGAAAAAAGGTATCAACAAATGTGTAAATAATGTGAAATGGTAAAAGACTAAGAGGGTTCACATGGCTGGCAGTTTTGTAACTGTAATTTTGGACTTCATTTATAATCAATAAAATGTATGTACCTTTGTAGGGCCTTGGGCGAGAAAATAAATGTGCTTTCAATGATGAGAGATTGTTGCCTTAAGATCATATCTCATATTTATAATGGCTCAAACCCAGGAAGTATATTATATTATGACATTGTATATGTTATCTATGAAGATTATATAATATTAAGATAAGAACATTCTATAACTCTATATATGATGTATATATGCATATATGCAAACATATTTTTTGCAGTTTATAATTGATATATCAGAAATCTTGGTTTAAAATGATCCAAGTCAATATTATCCTGTTTTGCTTATTTTCTGTTGCATAGATTAATTTTTTATTATCAAAATAGAATTAATGGAGAACATACAGATAAAATAGATGACATCAGATTTCAGCAAAATAGCTTTTCATGCATTTTTTAATCTACACATCATGCTTCTGTCTTTGAAGTTTCTAAGGAGGAAAGCAAATTTGGGAAAATGGAAAAAAGAAATGAATGAAAGAAAAAAGAGAAGGAAAGAAAGAGCAAGGAAGAGAGAGAGGGAGAGAGGAATGGAGGGAGTAAGGAAGGGAGGGAAGGAGGATGGGACAAAGATTGGTTGGGTGGAGGAGAGAAAATGAGGGATGGAGAGAAATTCTTAGTCCTGATGTTAGTATCTATTAATCATTATTAATCTAGTTATATAATCAACTAAATCTCAGTTCTAGAAGATTCCCAGCGATCTGCTCTCCTGAATGTAGTCCTTTATTATTATGCACATGAGGTTTATGCATTTCTCCTAATAAACTCTTGGCCTGATTTAACATTTCAACTGAATTCTCAGTATTTTCATTCTTTTGTAAAATATTTTGACATGATTCAAACATCTACATATTTTCCTTTGATTCATCGAATTATTTACAATTGCAAAGCTATTGAATGTAGCAGTTCATCTAAATATTTGGTAAACTCTCGCGAAACATGAAAACACGTTGAACAGTGGAATGTGTGTGATTATTATTTTACTGGTGTTAACCTTCTGTCCCCTCTCCAGAGTTCTCACAGGTTGTGGTTTTATAGCAGACACTGATTTCTTCCTTTCCTGAAATTTCTGGGCAGGTGCTCTGCAAGCAGAGTCCTCCTTCACCCGCTAATCCGTCATACTCTCACTCTCCCTTCAGATTTGATGATACATAAAATCCCATTTTCAATGTCTTTCTGATAAAACAAGCCCTTGCTTTTTATACTAAAGCAACCTGCTTTGAGTAGTCATTCACCCTGAGGAAAAATTATGTACTTCTCTTGGAAGTATATTGTCTGTTTCCTTTTTCACAGTACATAAAGAATAGCAAGAGTTTCCTCCCTCTCGTGCCTTTATAAGAATAATGAGAATTTTTATAGTCACATTTCTTCTTTTTTGATTTATTTTGTTGCTTTGTTCAAAAGCCAGTACTAGAAAATGTCACTGGCATGTAAGATGGCAAAAAAAGGTAATGACATTGACAGTGTTGTATTGTTGTAAATGAAGTTGAAGGAGAAGGGGATAAATTATGAATATGTAAATACATGATGGCTAGCTAATAAACAATGACATGCATGTAGAAATATATCAGTGAGTATATATTTCTATTATATACATATCTATATATTATAATAACAGAATTTGAGACTGAATCTTGTGTGTGTATGGTATTATAGTCAGCAGTACTTAACTCTAGGTAAATTCAGTATTACAAAAGGTACCACTAAACTTACCAGAACTCTACTGGCATTGAAATTGGGTGGGGAAGGTGCTTACCAATTCCTATTGTTTGGAATTGGTGACTGGAAAACTGGTTATAAAAGCATGTTACCAACTCATTCCTAAGAGTGTAGAGTAAAAGAAGAAAGAGGAGAAGGAGGAGGAGATTAAAGAAAAAATATCTGACAAGATTTCAGTTTTTCTGAACTGCCATTGCAGTTTCTTTGCGTGCAGAAACTCTAGGACAGGTATTTGTAGTGGGAGTATTAGAATGTTCTATATCAGAAAATGTATCCAAGGACATTAGATACTCATGACCAGGTCCTACACTGGTATATAGATGTCTGAAGAGGTTGTATAGTGGATTATACAGTTCTCAAAATTCTCTTGTCTAAACATTACCAAATGTTTGATCTGGCAAAGCTGAATATATTCCACATCTGAGCAAGGAGGATTGCTTTCTTGTGAATATTTGACTATATCTTTGAGTCAGGGGACTTAAGGTCAGAGTTTGTCAAGAACTGAAAATTTGACTTTCAGATTTGTCAGAGTAGAAAAGCTTCACTAGAATTGGGGAGGATTTGCTAGAATATTCCAGAATTTGCTGAAAAAAAGTCAATGTTATGGAGGTGAATCCATTGTTTCTTGATTCTTCCCATTGAAGACATCATTGATTATAAATTGTTGCCACAAAGAACAAGTAAAGTGCTTAGAGTAAGGGGTTTCTGAGAATAAGAGCTATCTTCCCTCTGAGGGATCAGTTGCATAAGAGTATAAATACAGACAGTGATGGGTGGTCAGTTATCCATGGAGGAGCTGAGTGTCATAGTAGAGCGTTTCCATTCTCTTTCTACATGGACCAAAATCTTCTGTTGTGTTTAGATACCATTTTTCTCTACTGGAGCCTGCAATTATGTCACAATAAGGACAAATCCATACATTTGCAGAAATGAATCTATTTTAGTGTGTGCAACCTTCCATTTCCTAGTAGTGTTATCTGAAAATTCTGTCTGCTTCACCCAGTGCTCTCCTGCATGGCTGCCAATCTTTGTCTGCTTGTTGTTCGTCTTGATCTTGTATGGACTGGAGACTATAGACAGGAAAGGAATAGTTGGTCTCAGAGTGTCTATGAAGGAAGAGGTGTTTTGATAATGCATAACAAGCCCATGTATGTTTATGTACATTGTTCGGGAAAGGCAGTGGTGTGCACCATGTGAAGTAATGACCTGCGTGTGTGATTGGCTGGACAGAAGTTCCATGAAGAGGTTATGATTATTACACTTATGGAAATTCCCCCAAAACAAACTGAGATGAGAAAATTAACTCAGATGAGAGAATTCAAAGCTAAAAGATTCTCAAGCAAACAGAATTAGCTCAGTGAGCAATATTTTAGATCACACACTTAAATCCCAGGGTTCATACACCTTATGGCTGTGATATTTCACCCTACTTACCACATTCCTCTCCCATTTGCTAGAAAATGCCCAAGAATCTATATGTTAATTATGCTATTCCATTTCCAGAGTGCTGCATACTAAGATGGCATAAAAAGTCCTCTTTCACCCAATCCCAAGGGCAGAAGACAATGTTTCCTTACATTTATTTGACTGAGAGGTATATCATATGATATAGACATATTAGAAATATGAAGATCCTCTATTACATTTGGTCTTATACATATCTGGAATAAATATATGTTTCTCTTAGCTTGAACCATTCAAATGATCAGTTTGATTATACAGATCTGCTAGGGACACCAATACTTTACTTCCTCAGTAAATGAGCAGAATGTTATAATAAGACTTGTTGACTACACATTTATAGAAATATTGGTATTGTTCTTTGCATATGTATACCTGAAAAGGCTGAATGTAAACTTTAAATTTACAAATGCCAGCTTGGATTTATCTTCAAGAAATTGATAGAATTTAATGGTTAGTATTTATAGGTGGTATGAAGGAGGAAATGGAGAAAAATGGAGGGGGAATTTTAACTGGAAGTGGCAGATGGAGGGTAATAGAGAGGGAAAGGGAAAGACAGATAATTAACACTAAGGTTGTTTGAAAAAGCTATAAAGAAATATTATTTTGCTGGGCAGTGGTTGTGCATGCCTTTAATCCCAGCACTTCAGAGGCAGATTTCAAAGTTCGAAGCCAGCCTGGTCTACAGAGTGAGTTCCAAGACAGCCAGGGCAATACAAAGAAACTCTGTCTCAAAAAACCCAAACAAACAAACAAACAAAAAACAAAACATTATTTTGTAAGCTTACTTAAATATACTTATATGAAGTGTGTGTGTGTGTGTGTGTGTGTGTGTGTGTGTGTTGAGTTATGCTACACAGTAGAATAACACTTTCCCCAAGAGGCATAGTCTATATGCAGAAGTCCTGGTACCAGGCAAGAAACACCTCATTTTCATTGTATGTCAGGGCAGTACAAGAGACTCCAGAAATGATATAGGTTATCCTTATGATCCCCAGCTGCCACCCAGAACACGAAGGTGTGACTGTATTGCTGAAGACACAGCACACTTCAGACAAGGTATTTGGATAATCTGAGTTAAAGCTTACTTGGATGCTGAGTACCAGAAGGTGCTGTGCAAGCTGCCAGGGGAGAAAAGCAATCAGAATCCTACCCAGTGGAGTCAGTGAACCACAGCAATAACCTGCCCAAGAAATTCCACAATAGTGCAGAATGACTTTTTTTTTTAATCTTGGGGTGACCAACATCTCTCTAACTAAACTTAAAACCAGCAAAATAGGAGAGAATTTATGCAAAGTACTATGAACTTAACCAATTGTCTGTGACCCTCGAAGTGATATATTTTTAAACCAATATAATTTCTAACTATATTATAGACACTTAGACCAACTGACAATTTTTGGTCTCACACATTGTCAAGCACTGAATCTAGATCCTTTTAACTGCAGAGCCATCTCTTCAGCCGCAATAATTTATTTTTTTTAAAAGAAACTTTAATAAAACAAATCAACTGCAAAGATAAAAGCCAATTTTATCTATGGAAAATATGTTATTTTTAAATTGAGAATTTCAGTAATAAAGTTTAAAATCTTTACCTTAGTCCCCATTATTCAAGTAAATGCACAGATTTCCAAAATATGCACAGTATATTCAACATTTAACTTTTTGAAATATTATTGGACAGTGAAATACTTGAAACTTGGAACGATTAGTGGAGTAGGTAAAAGCCTAAGTATACAGCTGGGACACTGAAGGGCCACACTGATAGCTTTGTCTTTCACTAAGAGCAGGGGTTTTCTGCTTAAGGTCTCATTAGTGGTTGATTTGATGCCATCTGGCACATTGTCACTAACGCAGGGACCATTGGGAAGTTACTCTTCCTGTTGAGCCAATGACTCCCCAGTACACTTGCTTGTTCTCCTTTTCTTGTGAACGCACCACACAGGGCTGCCCTCCTCACGTTGATCCTTCCTCCACACTGTGTACCTTGCCCTTCTGACTTCTGCAAACGTCTCTGGGTTCCTGAATTCAACTTCACTATCTGCATCCTGCAGCGCTTGATAACTTGGTGACTCTGGACAATCCCCAACTCGAGTTCAATGGGCACATCTTGGGAAACAGAAATCAGTTTTGTCTCACTGTCAATGGAGGGCTATTTACATGCCATATGTCAACATATGAATGAGTTCAATAGTTCCACACTTGGATAGAAGATATGTTTGTAGCAGTTCAGAAAGAACAGTATAAATTTGTGAGAGTGGTTGATTTGGGAATTTACAGGGAACATTCTTCAGTTTCCTTGTGTCCGTTGGCCATTTATAAAGCTCCTTAGCAGAGTAATGTGTGGTTTTACAAGATCAAATATTAGACCCTTGACGTCATCCCAGAAAGAACATGAGAAATCATTTCTTTTCTCCCAAGACATGGTCTCCCTGTGTGGCGCCTGTCATCCTGGAATACTGGAAGTCTTTCTGTTAACCAGGCTGGCCTTGAACTCACAGATCCACTGCCTCTGCTTCCTAAGTGTTGAGATTAAAGGCATGCACCACCACTGTGTAGCTGACAGAAATTTTAGCTTTTTTCCCCTCTTTCTTTCTTCTGTGAAACATTCTTGGCTGGCCTCAAAATATATCATGGTAATCTTTTTGTTTGTAATTTTTTCCTCCAGACAGCATTTTCTACTTACCCCTGACTGCCCTGGGACTCACTCAGTAGACCAGGCTGGCCTTGAACTCAAGAGAACCACCTGAGTGACTCTGCTCAGAGTGCAGGAATTAAGGGCAATTGACACCACCTACCCACTCCTAATGAAAAATCTTAACTCTTATTTTTATCCAGTGAGGAATCTATGAACTAGGTTCTTTTAATATTAAAGCTACATTATTATATTTTTACCATCATGCTTCTAAAGATCAGAGTACATTCGTAGATTTAACTCACCACCATAAATGAAGGCTTTTTTATGAGTCTGTCACAACTCAACAAAGGCCTTACTGAGGGCTGAGTTATTGGCATTGTTATGTTTGTACACGTGAGTGGAACAACATCTGCAGCAGAGTATAAATAATGTAAATATATGCTAATCAACAAATAAATTAGTGACAGTCACAGCCTTCTGTAACGAGGCTCATGTTCCAATGCTATTTATAATTTTGCCTAAAAATAAACTGTGAGTTAAAACCTAGTAATAAGAAGCTGTTATAAATAGTATGGAAACATTCCCAGATAACATTTAATAGCTTTACAAGTGTGTCTTTAATGAACTTTAAGATATAGCTTCCCCTGTAATTGCTGACAACTGTGTTGTTGTAGGTTAGAGATCATGCATTCTTATCAGCAGTTCTATTGACTTATACCTGTTCTGTTTATTGATTACTTAATTAGTTTTCTAAGATAGCTAATCAGAGAGAGATGTAGGTATTTAGGAGTCTTTCATTAAACCATGCTAAGAAATTTAAAAGAGAAGTGTGTGACCTGAATCTAAAGCGCAGTAAAGGCAGAGCTCCTGAGAGTATAGTGTCATGCACGATCACAGACAACATAGCTAAAGCTTAAGTTCTATGTTCTTGTCAATAATAGCAACTTTTTTGGTCCATTGGTTACAGCAATGTAGTGCACATACACACATGATTAATGAGCATTTCTTTTTGTTTTAGAATACAGCTTAGAAGAATTAAAGCCATATTTTCACTTTTCATTACAAATCTTTTAATAAGTTGTTTTATATTTGAAAGTGCAAAGTTTGCACATGTTAATTTTATACAGTTATGTAGTACTCTGAGGTATAAAATTCCATGCAATCACTTCAATAACTTTCAAACTGAGATTTTAACATTCTTCTTTAAAAAAAAAAAAAAAACGAATCTGAAAACTTCAGGATATCTGCAGCTTCTTTGTCCTATTCCATGTAGAATGTGTTTTTGTAAGTAGCACATGCTATCTTGCTTGCTTTGAATGAAGGAGGTAAAACCATGGCCTAAGAGACCAAAGGTAGGTCTGCCATGGTGCTACACCCAGACCATACACTGTGTTTTAAGAAGAGTACCTAGTTCATGTTTTCTCCATGGTGTACCAATTTTAAATAAGCCTCTAGTTTCTTTACTTCTATGTCTCTTTATTTTTATAGGGTATCATATTTTTCTTATGCTAAAATTGTTCCCATTAAAATAAAATGGAGGAGTCTATGAAATAAGAAACGCTGAATGCGAAGTCCATGTGAGTAACCAAGCTGTGCTGTGTGCAGACAGACGAACGCGATTACCCCAGAGAGTCCTAGATGTGCATTCACTTTACAGTGACTTCACTAGGCGGTTTCTAAACTCTAATTATTTTTTATGTAAGAACAAGGAAGAATTTTATTGTCAAGTTGTATCCTTTTAAATTAATAGTTTTTATTTTTTTTAAATAAATCATGATGACATTATTTCCCCTCCCCTGTCTTCCATCCAGCCTCTCTGATGGTACCCACCCCCTTAGTTCTATCTTAAATTCATGGTCTCTTTTCTTTTCTTTTATTCAAAGTATCTTCTCATGTGTCTTTTGGGAAACAAAGTTACAATGCTGGTTTGTCAAAGCACTTAGATCTAAACAAGTAGAAATTCATATGTTTAACTAGAAATCAGCTGTAATTCTTTTTTTAAGCTCTAAATATTGGAGATATATGAGTGACTAGGTTATTAAAAAGTTAGCTACTAATTTATTCATTTATTCATTTTTTCAGTCAAGCATCTAACCAATATTTATTAAGCAAACTACATTTGTTCATGTGAAAATTGAATCAAAGCTGTTTTTGTCTCAGGGCAAATGGTTTTCATAAAAATAAATTTTAAACACAGAGTAATAAAAGGCTCATGTGTATCTGCAGTACCGACTGATTCCTCTTTTTAATCATTTATCTAGTTATTTAGCTGACATTTATTCACTAACAGATGCTCATTCATATAAAATAAAAGCACTATACTCAGGAAATGGTGGCATCAAAGTTATTTAGGGAACATGACTGAACTCAATTTAATGAAAAGGATGTATAGAGGGACACATGCAAACAACATATATATTTTACTGTTTGAATGTGATAAAAGGAATAGCAATTGCAAATAAAATATCACTTTAAAATATACACATTTTCTAACTCTTGGGTTGTGTGGGTTTACTTTCTAGTGTAGACAAATTGGGAGAAATAAACACAATCAAAAGTACATATTAAAGTTAATATTCAGCTCTTGACCGCTTGACTTGCATTCTCTGAGAAATGGGAAGAACAGGAGGGTGTTAAAGAGTGCTGTTGAGATCTTCGTATCTTCGCAGCACCAGATAATTCCATTTACTGCAATCGTTTAACATAAGCTGGGCTATTTGGATTGAGACAGGGAAAGTAACATCAAGTAGTAATAAAAGAGGAAAGAAGGCAGGCTACTGTCTGTTCACGATGAAAACTGAAGACATGGAAGACACAGAAGACAGCTCCAATACCTTCTGTGTATGCATGGAGACTGGAGCTCTGAGCCCCAGCTCCCTTGTTAATGCTCAGGAATATGACAGCCCAGAAGGAAAGAGACAAAAGTAGAGGGTACCCATAGAATGATGGCTACTTAGATGACTTGCATCAGCAAAGTCTGGGTTCAAGTAGGCGACTGGCTCATTTTAAATTTTTCTTAAGATTTATGTGAAGACCTCTTTATAAGTTGATAAGAACAAGATTTTCAAAAATCAATTGAAAAAGTAAACTAAGTGTAAGTTAAGTGTAAGCAGTTACCAAAATCAACTGGCTCTTAATCATATGAAAGAGACTTAAAGTCAGTCTCTTATGGACAAGTTTGAAATTACATCCTTGTATACCAATGTGGGCGGCAAGTTCATCAACAGTTATTGAAATTAACATATACATAATAACTTTCTTAAATGTACAGTTTTATATCTACACAATAACATACTAGAAACAAAGATTATATTCTTCAATAGTCTAGAAAGGGAGAGATTATATTTAATTCACACCTGTGATTTTTCTTAGATACTTACTCGGATATGGATAATCTACACCCTAGGCAATTATAGGTAGCTTTAAAAGACCCGCAGAACTTCAGGATCCTGATGTGAAGTGTAAGTGGATGACCTGATACTAAAATCTGCTTCCCAGTTTCTTGATTATGTCAATAGAGACGCCAGAAGCTTAAGAGAAAAGGTGAGATTTCCCGGTCCCAGGAGGAAGGGGAGGAGAGAGGTAGAGCGAGGGTTTTTTGGCCTGGCTTGGGGGAATAGAGTAGGACAACATGTAAGGCCTGGGGCAACTAGAACTGCTGGTGGTCTCTGCTGCCAGCGCAGTTCTGATATTGGATACTTGATCAGTTTAGGGCAATAGTTTCTGAGCTGGTTAGTGGCTGGTTTAAAGTATTAGAACTGTCTCCAGTTTTCTATCCCCCGGTGACTCAGGTGGGTGGGAGAAAAAGCACAGCTGGGGTGGACTTTGGCATAGTTAGCCATGGGGTTGTTGGCTGGTGGAGAGGGAGCACAATTCCCTGCTTTCACAGCAAATGCGTCAGAGCTGGCAGTTTGGCAGAGCAGAGAGAGACCATGGCTTTGGGGGCTGGGCGAGAAGTCCATGGAGGTAGTTGGTCTTGGAGCACAGGCACCCAGAAAGGGGCAAGCATGTATTTAAAATTACACGCAACAGATGACGTGCAGCGTTGTAGGTGAGAATCCACTATTAATTCAGGATTCCTGGATGGATCACAGGCATACAAGGCTAGGCGTGGGAGAACTGGTTTCTCAGCGAGACGAGCATAACAGTGCTAATCCTCCAGTTAGTCTAACTTACATGCTAAGAGTTTGTTAAATTTTGCATCATCTATAAAAAATTAATTTGTATAACAATGTTATTTGCAGTATTCATTGCATATAAAAATAGTTAAATTTGTATGCAAAAATTTTAACTAAAATAGTTAAATTTCGTGGGTAGCGAAATATTAGGTCTGAGAATTGAGTGTTAAAAGGCTCTTTTTTTTTTTTTTGCACCTCCCATTTCCTGAATACTTTACCACATGAGGATTATTATTTCCAGAGGAATATGACCAATGATCAAATAAATGAACAATTTGTTGAATTGTTTTTAAATCTTAGACCAGCTAATTATATTTAGGTGCAGACAGCCTTGACTTTCTGTAGAAGCACAAACCTCAGGAAGAACCATACTAACTGCATTAGATACACTCAAGGTTGAATATTTGATTGGAGAGGGGAAAAAAAGTCTCTCTCCCTTGTCCTTCCTTAAATCAAACACACAGTATAGAATTGTACTTAATATCTCCTTGAATATTTCATTTTAATGACAATTATAGACTACCTTGATAATGATGCTTAATTAAAAGTCGGGGCCAGATTTATCACTTAACGGCCCATCAGCACCGCTCAGGGGTAGAGCAGTGGCCCAGCCACACCGAACCTCAGGCTAAATTTCCAGTACAGAGAAAAGGTCAAATCACATTGAGCTTTAAGAAAAATCTCATAATACTAAGTCTCAGTATTTGAGTGAAATATAATAATCTAATACTACCTAAAATTATCTTTGTTCTGGGGATGTCAACGTATTTGTGACTAAAGATTTTGGCAAAACTCATAAATTGCTTCTTTTAAATAGAAGTGGGTATAAATATGTATGAATAATTCATATAGTTAGGATGACCTTAAAGTTCGTGCTTCTATTAGGCTTTTGCTAAGTCAAATTTTGGAAACAGCATCTGTGTCTTCTTTGCTGATTCACTGATTCTTTAGTGTCTTTATCTGAAACCTTCCTAACTCTTTACAGGATACATTCATTTTAGATATACTGCCTATGAAAGAAATGGAAAATTACTAGTGGGGCTTCTTTCTCTAATGACTCATTTACTAGGCATCCTTCAAAAAGTATTATACAATATTATTCGCAAAAACGAGAAAGATAAATTATACTTTCATAAGCTAAGGGAAGTTAATATTTATACCTGTAATTGTATTAAAACGTTAGTTCATACACTAATTAGACAAAATACAAAAGGATGGTATTCTCTTATTACACAAATACATTTTAGCCCTGATTAAATCTTGGTGGTTTATTGTTTGGTTATTACGTGTTTTCTGCAGCCTGAGAGCACAACTGTTGTTCAACAATATACCGTGGTTGTTTCCTGGCGGCTCCGTTTATTATTATCGCAGCATGGCCAGCAGTTTGGTCCCACTCAGATTTTTGGAGTCAATGTTTAAACCAAGCAGCTTTCAAGATCTGGAAATCTAGAAGACTGCATTTCTTCACATGCAAAACATTATTAGTCCCTGGTCAAGGAGGAACAATGTTTTTTATTTTAGTAGAAAAAATAATCTACTGAGCCTTTAAAAATAAAATGTAGCTGGAGTCCCCGGAGAGCTTCAGCTGCCTTTGTCACCATTGCGAAGCATGGGTACCGTTATGGATCTGACTAATTCTGAATAGCACACATTAATTAAAATTTAATAACACTTCATTTAATTAGGTTAGGTATTCTCAGAAGTCCTCCCAAGCTAGTTTTATTATTCATGGAAGCAAAAGTGCCCACTTCTTCCTCAGCATAACGATCCCATGTGAAAAAGCATCCAGGGAGTGCAGCAGGAAGGAGCAAATGAAAATCAGCACTGGATACGACCCTGTGAGGCTTTAGCTGCACAAATCTTTAGCTTCTAAATTAACTCATCTTTCATACCGCAAGATGCAGCAGACGGGTTGAAAATACGGCTAGATCCTTGGGCCGATCGGAGATAAAGACGACAGCCTCTAAACTCAAGGGCATAAAATCTAGCAGGATTGAACAAATGGAATTTCTTCATAAGCTAATGATTAGAGGCTAGGGACTGCTGTTGAGAGTATGCCATGCCTTCTTGCCCCCCCCTTTCACTTTGTGCTTTCTGCTTTCTTCAAGGTGCCAAAAGTACCTTAGTTCTGTAGTCGGGCAGGACCTTGGTGTTAGATACTCTTCAGAAAGGCAACCACACAACATTGTAGCAAGTGAGGGCCTCTGGACCCACATAGGCTGCTTTTTGCTTTAACTGGGCCCTGCTCTGTAAGCTGCCCTTCCTCCCAGGAAGACCTGAGATGCGGAAACCGATTCTTAACTTGCAATCTGAGCTCCAGCCAGCCTTGCCTTCCTAGTTTCTATTACTACCATTGCACAGCATTTAGTGTGTGTGCTACCTCTGCCTCTTTCCTGGATGATCTCTCTGCTCCCATGTTCCCTTACAACCCTGACGTAGGTATGAAAAGCTATACTATGGTGCTTCTTTTCTTCTATGGCATTTACAACATGCAGAAATGGAATTATAATCTGCATTCTTGTTTTAATCTTTGTGTGAATGTTTTGAGTCCTTTGAATACTTGCATTGATGTGCCTTAGTGTAGGTGTGCATCTACCACAGTGTTTCTGTGGAGTCATAGAACAACTGCAGGTTTTATCTCTACCTTCCTTCTTGTTTGATATAAAATATCATTGTTGTTTGCCATGACATATACCAGACTAAAGGACCGATGGTCTTTTGGCTGCTCTGGTCTACCCCTCATCTAATAGTAGAAACACTGGGATTATTAACTAGATACCTATATGGACCTCATACTTATGTACTGAGTATTTTATTCACTGAGCCATTTCTTCAGCTCTTATATACATTTTAAATCTTCCTTACCTTTATTATCACTGGCCATTTGGCCAGGAAGATCAAAGACACTTATTTGTTGGTTAAAAATACCTACCATGTAAGCAAGTACACACACACACACACACACACACACACACACAGGAACACAGTCTGAAGAATATTCATCAGTAGGATAGCAATGAGGTAATAAAAACAAGCCAAAAAAAGATTGCAATATGTTTTAAGTAATTGGAAGACAATATGAAGCTTGCATATCAATCATAGTTGTAATTATGTGAAATTAGACCAATAAAATAATTCATGATATTTTCATCCTTTAAGAAACATTATAGGCTTCTCTTGTGTACATTAGGATGGTCTGTTACTACCTGTTTGCTTTAGTCATCAGTAGAAGTAAGGATATTGAAACGTTGAACTTTCATTTTTAAATTGATAATCAAGAGATGTCCTTTTAAATAAATTTGAAATCTGCTGTGGTGTTAACATGGGACCATTCTTAGGCCACTTTACAGATGATTCAGAGTATAGAACATACCGAAAAGTCTCATCTGCTTTCTATATTTGCAGGTTAAGTTGTTTATTTCCATTCACATTTTATTTATTTTTTATTTTCTATATTCTTTGTTTACATTCCAAAGGCTTTCCCCTTTCCCAGTTCCCCCCCCCCGACCATACGTCCCATAAGTCCTCTCATACCTAACTATTCCCCAATCATATCCCCCCACCCCCCACCCCATTTCTCTGTTCTGGATCTACAAAACTGGATCCAATCTTTTCAGGCCCAGGGTCCTCTCCTTTCTTCTTGGGAATCATTTGACTTGGTAATTGTTCCTTGAGTATTTAGGGCTTCTGAGCTCATTAATATCCACTTATCAGTGATTGCATTTCATGTGTATTCTTTTGTGATTGGGTTAACTCGCTTAGGATGATATTTTCCAGATCTAACCATTTACCTACAAATTGCATGAATTCATTATTTTTAATTGGTGAGTAGTATTCCATAGTATAAATATACCACATTTTCTGTATCCATTCACATTTTAAATGGAGGAATTATTTTGCTTCACAATATCAAGTTTAAGAGCCCTTATCAGGATTTTGTAGTGAAACTGCTCCAATACTGACTTTAGTTGCAAAAATGAAGAGTTGCTATGGTTTTCCAAAATGTCATGCTGTGTTTGCTATGAAAATAGTAGTAGGTAATTTAGTGTGAACCTAATAGCATTTGCCTATGAATACAAGCCACTGTGTGACTCTTCTCCAGTGTGCTTTGAGTGGGGCTGACTCGTGATGTCATTAACACCGTTGCAGATGTGTACATGCATTTGATACTCATCTTTTCCACAAGGACTCCTATCATCACAGGGAGAGCTATCCATGTCTTTAGGAAATTCTAAGAATGGCCAAATACAAGTAAAATCTTAACTGACATTTTTAGTTACAGGGGCATAGAAAAGGCCCAGGAAGCATAAAATAATTTAAGGTGAAGGAGCATTTTTTAAAAAATCATTTCAGCTCTAAAATGGATCAGAACCTATTGTCATTAAGCTGAAGAAAATGTATCTTTTGAGCTGAGTTAGTCATAAAAGAATTCTGTTCGTACAGATTCAAATTCGTTAAGATCATTTGGAGAAATGGAACTCAAATATACAGCTAGTTCTGTTGCCTTTATTGCTCTAAATTATTTTTAATAGATATTATCAAGAAGTCTTTCATTTGAAATAGGTAAACTGTGTCAGTGTACATAAGTCTGTAATAAAATGTTTGGTGTCTATAAAACATGTTTTGTACAAATGCTTTCTACTACATGCTATTGGAATTCTGAATTTCTCTAATGTAGTAACTTGAGAATAAAGGGCATGCATCTATCCAAGTCATTGACCTTTCATGTTGTACTTTGCCATTTCAGTATGTACATATCTAAATATGTAACACACATTACATGACCTAAATAAGTAGTGCATATACATATGTATATATAAGTGGATAGAATATATATGTCTATACATGTTTACATTTATAGACATGCACAAATAATTATATGGATTCATATATATATTCAAATATATATATATATATATAAAATGTCACTCTGTTTGAGTGACATTACTGAGAGAAATTTTATTCCAAATATAGTGATAAATTTGTGTGTGTGTGTGTATGTAGTATGTGTGCATGTCTATTGGATATTTAACACTTTTATCACAATTGGACACAAATGTGAAAGACATAAAATATAATCTATATTTACAGTTGCTTTTAAAGTTAAAATAAATGGTGAGCATTTGTTTCTCCATTCATTAAATGATTATATAACAGCTGCTGTAGATGTGAATGCAACTCCCTCTTTTTATTACAAGGTCGATGTCTTCTATACTTTTAAGGCCCTTCTGAATATTTTGCTCCTTTTTATTATATTGGTGCATGTGAACTGAAGTTAGTAAGCTGAAATCTAATACTAAATTCTTCATGTTTCTAACTAAAATTACTACAGTGTTTTTATTTCTTTTAAGATTTATTATAGTTACTGACTAATTTATGTACTTCTAGAAATAAAATAAAAACAAATCCCTGTCATGTCACATATAGGTTTTAGCTTCCACATCTGAAATACTTATGAATTATTACTCTTGCACGTACAGTGAGCAAAAGTTGGCTTGTAGGTTGAATTTTAATGACCTTCCTATACATCAACTACTGTGTTGAAATCTGAAGAAACTGGATCATCTAGACAGGAAACATCTAAAATATATGTTCTTATCAAATAGAAGCCATGGGAACCATAAATTAGTTGACACTTCTTAAAGGCAAGTTGGCAAAGTGATTGAATCCCAAGGAAGAACATTAAAAAGAGAAAAACTCCCTGAGCTCTGTTCTGGGGGAAGGCTATATATTTGCATAGCTTTTACTTCCAGTGTTGCTCATTATTTCTAAAGTGATAAGCAAAGAATAGGGATTTTGAAATAGTTTCAGAATGATCTTCATAATTGATTTGTTTTACAAGTTAAAAATGTTATAGATCTTTCTTGTTTCACTTGGAATATAGTATCCTTTAATCAAAGTATTCTTTACTATTCCTCTAGATATGAGAGAGAAGCTCAAAGACACAGGGGTACATCACAGCTAGGGTTTCAGGACTAGCACAGTAAAGGAATTTAACCACAACATAACAAACTTCCCCTCCTCCATTCATCACAATGGCACCATTGTGCATCCCAGGAGTTACAGTGGATTATGATTGAAAGGCTTTCAAGACAAAGGCTTATTAGAGAAAAATATGTCATGCCCAAGAGAAAGATTATAATTTTAGTATTTTAAATATTACAATTTTAGACATTAAGAATATTAGAACAAGGAAAATAAGAAAGAGAGGCATGGCTTACTGATAAGAGATTTTTAAGATCACTCAGCAACCTACTGAGGTAAGTGGTGCACTTGGGTGCCATTCCCTGGGCTCCATTGTTTAGCTCTGGCCTTGCTCCCCAGTGTAGAGGAACTTTGCTGAAGGAGCAGCCGCCCTTCCCTCAGAAACTTACCAGAACTCCAAAACTAACCAGCTAGGAACACAGATTGATCTTGCAACCTAATTGGATCTGTTCATCAACCAGCTGGGTATGACTGGAACATATTGCAGAGTACGGTTCACTCGAGACACAGCCTAATGAGTGGCATCTGCCTAAGGCACAGCTAACAGAGTAAGGTACTCTGACCTCCATTGTCTGGCACACTGAATCTGCCACCTTCCCAAGAACTACTGCTGCCATCAAGAGCATCCAGCCAACAGGAGGGAAAAACAGAACTGTGTAGGAACACAATCAATAAGACCTAGGGAAACATCGGACCACCAGAACCCAACTATCCTGGATATCCTAATGAATCTGAAGTAAAAGAAGAGGATTTTAAATCTAATTTTATAAAAATGATAAGGGATTTAAAGAGGACACGAATAAATCCCTAAGGAAATACTAGAATATACATCCAAACAGGTAGAGCTATTAAAAGAGGAAGTAAATAAATATAAGGAAATACAGGAAATACAAGAAATACAATCAAACAGGGAATGGGTATGATATGAATAAAACTGTACAAGACCTGAAAACAGAAATAGGAGCAATAACGAAAACACAAACTGAGGAAATCCTGGAAATAGAAAACCTAATAGAGAGAAGAGGAACTACAGATGTAGCATCAGCAAAAGAATACAGGACATGGAAGAACATATCTCAGGTGTAGAAGATACAATAGAAGAAATCAATATAACAGTCAAACAAAATAAAATATCTAAGAAGTTCATGACACAAAATATCTAGGAAATTTGGGACACTGTGAAAAGACCAAAACTAAGAATAATAGGAAAAAGGGGAGGAGGAGGAGGAGGAGGAGGAGGAGGAGGAGGAGGAGGAGGAAGAAGAAGAAGAAGAAGAAGAAGAAGAAGAAGAAGAAGAAGAAGAAGAAGAAGAAGAAGAAAAAGAAGAAGAAGAAGAAGAAGAAGAAGAAGAAGAAGAAGAAGAAGAAGAAGAAGGAAGAAGAAGAAAAAGAAGGAAGAAGAAGAAGAAGAAGAAGAAGAAAAGAAGAAGAAGAAGAAAAGAAGAAGAAGAAGAAGAAGAAGAAGAAGAAGAAGAAGAAGAAGAAGAAGAAGAAGAAGAAGAAGAAGAAGAAACAGCAGCGGCAGCAACAGCAGCAGCAACAGCAGCAGCAAACAAAACCAGTATTAGATGGCAGGAAATAATCAAACTCAGGGATGAAATCAATCAATTAGAAACAAAGAGAACAATACAAAGAATCAACAACACCAAGAGCTTGTTCTTTGAGAAAATCAACAAGATAGACAAACCCTTAGCAAATTAACTAAAAGGCAGAGAGATAGAACTCAATTGAAAAAAAATCAAAAATGAAAAGGGAGACATAACAAAGGACAATAAAGAAATTCAAACAGTCTTACTTCAAAAGACTGTGTTCTATAAAATTGGAAAATCTAAATGAAATGTATCATCATCTAGACAGATACGAATTACCAAAATAAATTTAAGGTTAACTATATGAATAGTTCTATAACCATAAGAAAATAGAACCTGTAAAAAGTCAAGCAAAAGAAAGGCTGAATCAGATGGTTTTATTGTAGAATTCTACCAGACATTCAAAAAAGAGTTAATGTCAATACTCTTCAAACTATTTCACAAAATACAAACAAAATGAACATTGTCAAACTCATTGTAGGAGGCCATAGTCACTCTGGTCCCTAATCCACACAAAGACTCAAGAAAGAAAGAGAACTTCAGACCAGTTTCCCTTATGAACATTGATACACAAATTTTCAATAATACATTCACAAACTGATTCCAAGAATATATCAAAGACATTATCCACCATGAACAAAGAGACTTCATGTCAGTGATTCAGGAGTAGTTTGTTATATGAAAATTCATCAACATAATCCACCATATAAACAAACTGAAAGGAAAATAACCAGATTATCACCTTCCTAGATGCAAATAATAATAAATAATAATAATAATCTGACAAAATCCACAACCTATTCATGTTAAAAGTCTTGGAGAGAGCAGGGATACAACAGATATACATAAACACAATAAAGGCAATATACAGCAAGCTAACAGTCAACACCAAATTAAGCAGAGATAAACTTAAAACATCTCCACTAAAACAGGGACAACAAGACAAGGGTGTCCATATTCTATATATCTCTTCAATATGAAAGTTGAAATTCTAGCTAGAACAACTAAAGAAGATTAAGGGGATATAATTGGAAAGGAAGAAGTCAAAGTATCACAATTCTCAAATGAAATGATATACTATTATACATAAGTGGCCACAAAATTCTACAAGAGAACTTTTACAAGTGATAAACATCCACAGCAAAGTGGCTGGATATAAAATTGACTCAAAGAAATCAGTAGCCCTCCCCTATACAAGAGATGAACAGGTTGAGAAAGAAGTTAGGGAAATAGTACCCTTCAGTATAGCCACAAATAACATGAAGTATATTGGAGTAACTCTAATCAAATAAGTGAAAGACCTGAATGACAAAAACTTCAGGTCTCTGAAGACAGAAATTGAGGAAGATATCAGAAGATGGCAAGATCTCCCTTGTCCATGGATTGGTAACATTAAAATAGTGAAAATTGGACAATGTATCAAAAGCAATTTACAGATTCTATTCAATTCTCATCAAAATTTCAATACATTTCTTCACAGACATTGAAAGAACTAGTCTCAACTTCATATGGAGAAACATAAAACCCAGGATAGCTAAAATGATCCTGAACAATACAAGGCCTTCTGGAGGTATCACTATCCCTGACCTCAACTGTACTACAGAACAGTACAAATAAAAACCACATGGTATTGGTAGAAAAAGAGAAAGGTATATCAGTGAAATAGAATTGAATAGCCAGAAATAAACCCATATACCTATGGACACTTGATTTTTGGCTAAGAAACCAAAATCATACAATTGAAAGTAGAGAGTATCTTCAACAAATGGTGCTGGTCTATATGGATGTCTGCTTGTAGTTGAATGCAAATAGATTCATATTTAGTACCCTGAACAAAACTCAAGTCCAAATGGTTCAAAGATCTCAACATAAAACCAGACACAATTAATCTAATAGATCAGAAAGTGGCAAAGAACCTTGAATACATTGGTACAGGAGTCAATTTTCTTAACAGAATAACACTGGCTCAGGCTTTAAGATCAACAATTCATTAATTGGACCTCTTGAAATTGAAAAGCTTCTGTAATGCAAAGGACACTGTCATTATGACAGCCTACAGATTGGGAAAAGATCTTCATTAACCATACATCTGACAGAGGGCTACTATTCAAAATATATAAAGAAATCAAGAAGCTAGACACTGACAATACAAATAACCCACTGACAATACAAATAACCCAAGTTAATAATGGAGTACAGAGCTAAACAGAATTCTCAACAGAGGAATCTCAAATGGCTGAGAAGCATGTAAATAAGTGTTCATTACCCTTAATCACAAGGGAAATGCAAATTAAATCTATGCTGAGATTCCATCTTAAACCCGTCAGAATGGCTAAGATTAAATACTCAAAGGAAAGCATCAGGGAGGTTGGGGAACATGGGGAACACTCCTTTACCGCTGATGGGATTGTAAACTGGTACAACCACTCTCAAAATCAATTTGGTAATTTCTCAGAGGATTGTGAATTGTTCTACCTCAAGAACCAGCAATATCTTTCTCCTGGGCATAGAGACAAAAGATGTTCCACTATCACACAAGGACATTTGCTCAACTATGTTTATAACAGCTTTGTTTGTAATAGCCAGAAACTGGAAACAACATAGATGACTCTGAACTAAAAGAATGGATACAGAGAATATGGTATATCTACAGAATGGAATGCGACTCAGTCATTAAAAGCAAAGATATAATGAACTGTGCAGGCAAATGAATGGAACTATAAAATATCCTGAGTGAGGTAACCCAGACTCAAAAGGACATGCATGGTTTGTAAGCTTTTATAAGTTGATAAACTACAGGATTACCATGCTATAATTGACAGATCCAAAGAAGCCAATAATAGGGAGGGTACAAGGGAGAATGTTTAAAACTTTTTCAGAAGGAAAAACAAAGGTATTGGAGAGAAGTAGATGGAAGTAGGGGGATGGATGGAAGAGGAGATGGGAAGTGGAGTGGGGTTGGGGGAGGGGTCATATGTCAGGAGAGTAGGTGAGAGAGAAGGGAGATCAGCTGAGTTTGCAAAGGCAGTATCTAGGAGCTGCCATAAACCTGGGATAGGGAGAAGCCCCGGAGGATCCAAGTGGGTGACTCTAGCTGAGATCCCTAGTATTGGTGAATAGAGATGCTGAAGTGGCCACTTCCTGTATCCAGGCAAGACTCCCAGTGGAAGGATAAGGACAACAAACTACCCACAAAGCCATTGGCCCAAAATATGTTTTGCATACAAGATGTGCAGGGACAAAGATAGAGCAGAGACAGAAGGAATAGCCAACAATGTTTGCCCCAAATTGGAAACTATCCCATGGGTAAGAACCAATCCCTGACACTATTAATGATACTATGTTATGGTTGCAGATAGAAACCTGGCAAAACTGCCCTCTGAAAGGCTCCACACAGTATCCAATGGAAAAAGATGCAGAGATTCAGATCCAAACATTAGCTGGAGCTCAGAGAGTCTTATGGAAGGGTTGAAAGAAAGATTGAAGGACATGAAGAGGACAGGGCCTCCACTGGAAGACCAACATAGTTAATATGGACTCTTGGGAACTCCCAGAGGCTGAATCACCAATCAAAGAGCTAGCAGGTGCTGGACACAGGACCCCTGCACATATGTAGCAAATAAGCAGCTTGGTCTTCATGTGTATGGCCAAAAATGTGGAAGGGGCAATAGGGGAGGACTTGTGTGAGAGGATACTGGGAACAGAGGAAGGACTGATACTGACTGCATTGTGAAAGGAATACATAAATAAAATTAATTAAAAAAGAGATTTCATACTCTAAAACACAACTATCCTTAACATGCATGTCCTAAAATCAAACTATGAAATGTGACAAAAAATAGAAGTATATGCAGATAGAGTACTGATATACATAAAAATAAATAAATAAATCTTCAAAAACAAATAGAAAAGAAAATAGCAAAAGTGATGTTTCTTATTATAGTTGAAGTCTAACACATTTTTAACTACACAAGTTGGACACACTTAGAAGACAAAAATCACAAGGTATCAGTGATCAGAGCAGTTGGATATTTGTATAATATTCCATAAAATAACTAGGAGATCTTTACCAAGATCCCATAGGACATTCTTCAATATTCTTCCTCCCACTGCCCAAAAATAAGAACCTGGCATGGAAGAAGGGGCACGTGAAGGGAACTTACCAATAGGTCATTTAAGAAAAAATACAACCATATACAGGAGAAGACATGAAAGTTTTGAAAAAGGAAAAAAAAGATGGTTTGCTTTAACTTTATGTATGTGGATTCTTTTCTAAAATGTTTACATCGAATAAACATTTAATGAGGTTTGGATATCTCATCATTCAGATGAAAAATCAGGTTCAAAGAAGTTCTTTGGGTATCTGTGGGTCTCTCACATAGTCAACAGTTAAGGCCTGGGATGCTGCTATAACCAGAGCTTTGCTTTCTTGACTTTATAAATGTAGAATTGAGATTAGTTTTTGTGAGACTAGAACAAACCTAAGTATTCACTTAAGCATTTCACAGTTAGCACTGTCTCAAAAGGCCGACCCACGGTACAGATCAGTATCTGTCTTTGAACAGTCATGCTTTGATCATACTTTGATCAGTCACTATATTTCCACACTTAGCTAATATTTCTGCTTCTCACATCTTCCTCTCATCATTATTTGTTTTCCTCCATAGATAAGTTTAGTGTCACTGTGATGCTTCATTGAGTGTCCTAACATAATTTTACACTGTTCAAAATATGGGTAAATGCTACCATGATAAATTTCACAGGTCTGTCTATAAATTAAATGTGATATGATTCTTGGTTAAACACAACTATAGTTAGTAAATAAAATCAAACCAGATGAAAAATTGGGAAAGATGGGTAGGAGGAGAAAATGAGGGAGAGAATGAAAGATAGAGTGAAAGAAGCAGAGAGAGGAGAGAGGAGACAGAGGGAGAGGAAGTAAGAAAGGAAGGAAGGAAGGAAGGAAGGAAGGAAGGAAGGAAGGAAGGGAAGGAGTGAGGGAGGAGGAAGGGAGAGAGAGACAGAGATAGAGAGAGACAGACAAGACAGAGAGAGAAAGAGAGAGAGAGACAGAGAGAGAGAGAGAGAGAGAGAGAGAGAGAGAGAGAGAGAGAGAGAGAGAGAGAGAAGGCTTGAACAGGCTTTCCATTATCTCTAAGTGAATTATTAGAACTCAAAGACTAAGAGTCTTACATAATACACTTCTTAAGGGCAATGACTATAGGTTATTCATTGTAATTTCCTTATTTAATTCTAATAGGGTTTGAAAATATAAATTATGATTTTTTTTACTTTTGAGTAAATAATACTTGAATTGTAATACTTCATAAATATTTTAAAAGTAAAACATTTTAGGCAAAACATTTCAGGCAAAACTCATAAACATGAAAACTACAATGTGTACAAAATTAAATAAATTTTTACTAAGGAACATAATATGATGTGAATTGGGCTAAGTCTAAGAAAATAACACTGAACATAGTTCTTCTTTTTATTTCTCTAAATTGAATAAAAGTTTGATAGAAGGATTTAGATAGAATAGCTTACTGCAAAAGCTATTCTAAGAAATGAAAAGGTTTTCTTTTGAGAAAAGTATATTGTCTTTCAACAAAATTATTGCATTTCTTAGTCAAGAAGTAAGATCTTTAAAAAAAGTGAAATATGTAAAGACACAAATTTCTAGGTGAATATACTTGAAAATAATTTCTAAATCAAATACTTTAAAATGAGCTAATTAAAGACAATTGTAGATTATTTATCACCACACAGGGACTCTAGTGGGTGAAAGCGAAGTTTCTTTGGAGTTCGGATTGACATCATCCATCATCAAACAAGTGTTTGTCAGCATGTCAAACATGTCATTTTCAACTGAAGAGTTCCTCACTATGACTCAGTGCAGCAATTATTCCAGAAAGCATAGGTTAGCATACTCGAAAGTATTAAAGGGCGCTAGAATGTCACTGCACCAGAGAGAACCATCCTCAATTATTTTCTTTCTCAGTTTCTTATGCTGTTTAGATTGTACAACATACCTGAGGACACATGGGAAGCAAAACAGAAAACAAAAACAAAGAAGAAAGAAATGAAAACAAAAACAACAACAAAGGAAACAGTGCTGTAGTGGATTCTAGTGTGTGTTGTGTTATTCCGGGGGGTCTCGGGAACTTAGAGAATAAACAAGACTAATGAGTTAAAGGGTCTGTGTACTTCACTAATTGGTAGTGTTGGGATGAATTATAGCTTTGGAATGGTCAGGGAAAAACAGAGTACCCATAGACTACTGACTATCTAAAGCATTTTACTACTAAGTAGTTTTAATATTAAACCCAATTAAGTTGCTTCCTCTCCACTTCTGTTCTTCCTCACCTCCTTTTCTTCATATTTGACTGAAGCTTGCATTATGTACAGATGAATACCAGGAACAAAATGAACCCTGAGTAGTTTTGTAGCTTAGAGACATTTTCTAGTACCATCACTTAATAATTCTGTACCTTACTTTCCTTGTTTAGAATCAGCCTCACAATATAACCCATGACTGCTAGTGTAATGCTTCTCTTTCTCTTATTTGATGGGGTTGTGGTGGGATTATTAGTTTCCCTAGTCTCTGATACTTGAGTTCTGTTCAGGAGAGCATAGGGAAACTTCCAGAGAATATACCATTCGGGGAATCTAGCTTCCAGCCTGTGTGAGTGCTCTTGATTATGAGTGCTATATCCATAATGCTATTACTGACATGCCTATCCATATAGCATATAAAGTTATTTCAGCAGGACATGTCCTGACTTATGAAGGCTCTAGTCACTCTACACCTGTCACTCTGTCATGCCCTCTGGCAATACTGATTCTATTAAACTCAAGTACAATGTGCATAAGTACTTCACTCAACCTTCACCCCTTTCATTATGGCATCAGGATTGCTGTGGTAGTAGGAGAAGAGAGCTATTTATTTTAATATTTCCCATGTCACATGCTGTAGGACTTTTAAGTGGAAGTGGCCAAGTCCCCACTGGCAGATTTCCTGCTGTCAGGGGAGGCTACTTCTTATTCTGAATTTAATCCTATGTCATCATTTTTTTATCATCAAGCCATGATATTACCTGTGTATTAATGTTTTAGTCAATTTCTTTTGCTGAACTTTAGATTTATTCTCTTCTTCAGTTATGTAAAATCCTTCTGGCAGCCCCTGTATGTTGATAATCACTACATGGAACGGTGTAACTGTCCTATGTTCATTCCTCTGATGTTGTCAGCTCCACTCACTTTCAGACATTTTTTTCCATTTCTGCATTCCAATGGAAATTTTGGTCTTGGAAAATGTCATCACTGAGAAGTTCTGCATTTCTAAATTGACATTCTAAAAGACATACACTATCTCCCTTTCTGTTTGACATCTGGCAAACTCTTAACTGCCAGTGGATGAACAGGAACGGGAATTTCATGCCCCATCTCCATTATTACTTTTGCTTTCTCTGTTACTAGTCTAGTGCTAAGAATAAGTTGTTTCAGTAGAACCCAGTTAGTACCCAAGGTGGTTTCTACTTCCTGAATGAATGAAGGTTTTACTTTGTAAAAACATTCTAATTAGATAGCTTTTGAATAATGATTAATCTTTGGGTTTTAGTGGCAATCCTTTGCAATATAAATAGTTATGCCATTTACTTATTTTTAAAGTAATGACTCTTTAATACTGACTGCCATAGTTACTCTATGTTGTCAACTATGTAAACTGTTTGATAGACCAGCTCCATCCTAGGACACTGACCACAATTTACATACACTCTTCTATCCTTTTGCTGATTTTATTTGGCAAGGTAGGTTCGAAATGCAGTTTTTGTTCTGGGTCTATTTGAACATGACTTGAAATAGACATGTGTCTATGGTGTTAAGTACTATAGGAAAATGCCTCCTGTATTCAAAAGATGTCTATTGTCAAGTTTAAAAGAAATCTGCTAACATCATATGCCATGTTGAATATATAGTACATCCAAATGTTTGGAGCATAGCAAGAGGCTCCTATACAATCTATGTTTAAAGCTACAGCAAGCATGAAAGTAGAGTATATTGAAAGTGCTAGAGTGAAAACAATATTTTTAGTTGAGGTTGCAAAATCATTGGAGAGCTTTTAAGGGATTTGGCATTTGCAATTGACTTTTAGTTCAATAATAATTTTTCCTGGCAAAAATTGGGTAAGATTTTAAGTGGTCAGGTATATGCGGTTAGCATGCTATGTCATGCTCAAATGTAACTGAGAGAACAGAAGCAGGTTCAATATAAGGCTTTTGTGGTCAATAGAAGGACTTGTGACGAGCGGCTTAGACATACACTCTAAGGAGAATATAAAACATCATTCATGGTTTGACTTTATTCCCTGTACTCTGGGTCTTCCAGAGAGGCCTGTGTATCTAATTGTCCTGATGTCTATATCTGTAAAACATTTATGAACATCAACACATTTATTTATTTATTTATTTATTTATTTATTTATTTATCTTTTGTATCTGTGATTGCTTTCCAAATGCAGTGGCAGAGTAGAATAGTGGTCACAGGAACTGTAGAGCCCAGAAAGCAGAGAGAGAACTTTGTTTCTGAGTCTTCTTCACAAAATGAAATTGCCATATTACCTCTTCCAAAGTAATTATTATTTCAAAGTTTTGTAGTAATTGAAAACCAATAGCAGGTGTTCTTGCTTATTTTTCATATTTTGATGGCATATATATGTCTATGCATGTTATGCCCATTCCCAGTTTCCCCTCTGCAAAGCCTCATCCCACCCCCCCTTACCCTGCTTCTATGAGGGCTTCCCTCACCTACCTACCCACTTCTGCCTCACAGCCCTAGCATTCCTCTACACTGGGCTACCAAGCCATCAGAGGACCAAGGATCTCTCCTCCCATTGATGCCAGATAAGGCTCCTTCAGCTCCTTCAGTTCTTCCCCTACCACTTCCATTGGAGTCGCTGTGCACAGTCCTATGGTTGGCTGTGAGCGTTCACATCTGTATTGGGCAGGATCTGGCAGAACCTCTCAGGAGGCAGCTATATCAGGGTTCTGTTAACAAGCACTTCTTGGCATCAGCAATAGTGTCTGGGTCCAGTATCTGCATGTGGGGTGGATACCCATGTGGGGCCTGGCAGTTCCTCAAAAAACTGGGCATAGTACTACCTGAGGACTCAACTATACCACTCCTGGGCATATACCCACAAGGTGCTCCAATGTGTAATAAGGACACATGATCCACTATGTTCATATCAGCCATATTTATAATAGTCAGATGCTGAAAAGTACCTAGATGTCCCTTACCAGAAGAATAGACACAGAAAATATGGTACATTTACACAATAGAATACTACTCAGCTATTAAAAACAATGACTTCATGAAATTCTTAGGCAAATTGATGAATCTAGAAAATATCATCCTGAGTGAGGTAACTCAGTCACAATACATACATGGTATGTACTCACTGGTAAGTGGATATTAGGTGAAGAGTATGGAAAACCTATGGTACAACTCACCAACCACATGAAGCTCAAGAGGAAGAAAGACCAAAACGTGGATGCTTCAGTTCTACTTAGAAGGGGGAACAAAATGATGGAGGGAAGGAGAGGGTGGGAGTAATTTTGGAGGGAGAGAGGAGGGGAGGGGAAAAAGAGGGGAAGAATTAGATATGGGAGGAGACGGAGTAGATGTACAGAGGGATAGGACATTGAATAGAGTTGTGTAGTAATGGGTGATTGGGAACTGGGGGTAGCCACCAGAGAGTCTCAGATGCCAGGTACAAAAGAGCCTCCCAGGACCCCAAGGACCCCACAGGGATGACAGTAGCTAAAATACCCCACAAAGAGGGGGGGAACCTGTCCAGAGGTCTAGGCATGGTACCCTAGAACCTGTCTAGGCATGGTGCCCTGTTTAAGAGATGGGGCCACCCACCCATCTCTAAAATTTTAACCCAGAATTTCTCCTGTCTAAAGGAAATACAAAGAGTTGAGCAGAGAATGAAGGAAAGGCCACCCAGAGGCTATACTTTTATTTTATTTTATTTTTTATTGGGTATCTTCTTTATTTCAAATGTTATCCCCTTTCCCAGTTTCTCCCCCTCCAGGATAATGCCTATCCCATCCTCCCTCCCCCTATTTCTATGAGAGTGTTCCTCCACCCACCCCACTCCCACCTCCCCACCCTCAATGTATGCTTTTATTTTTAATGCAGATCACACATAGAGATTTGAATGTGAACAACTTGAGAAAACAAGCACTATGAAAATTTACCTCAACCGACAAAAGTGTTCCAAAAGAGAATCTAAAAGGGTTGTCCCAAATATATTAAGTATATTTCTTTTTCCTTATTCAATTGAAGAAATGCCAAACATGTATATAGTGAGCTCTAAGCTCTAAGTTTCCTTACCTTCTGTCCTCTACTCTTTCACTCTTGTAACTACCCTAAACCCCCAGTCCAGCTAGTTCCTTTCTCATATTCCGTCTTTTTGTTTAGTTTTGTGAACTGCTGAGATGTAGAACTATCCAGTAAAGAAGACAATACCTGCCCCTCCTTTGGAATCCATCAGTAGACAAGAGCTCAGCAGTGAAGAGTATAGGGCCATGAACCTTTTCTCTATCAATGACTGACGAATGCCAAGTCTAGCATTGGGCCAGACCAGTGCATGCAAAGCAATCAACTCTAAAATCATGTCTTTCCTAGTAGTCATCTTGCCTTGAATAGATCATTTACATGTTTGTCTCATGTTCCATGAACCAGAGAAAGAGTGGTATTCAATGTCCTGTTTAGGATTGAGCACTCAAGTACTATTTATTTTTTAAATTTTGAGTCCCTGTCTCTGTACCTAACTGTGTTCAGTGTGTAAAAGGAAGCTTCTCAGATGAAGGCAGGGAATAGCATTTGTCTCTGGGCATATTCATATGTAGAACATAATTTGCTGCCATGTATTTGACTAAGCAACATTCCGTTTTCTCACAGAACCTATCATATCCCCTATTCCAACATTGTTTTTAACTATATCTATAAACGTTAAATAAAGAAGAGATTTTTAAAATGTATGTTAGAGCCACCATAAGCTACAATGTTTCTGGAGGAGGAAAAGCAGAGTATATTTTACATGGAAGGATGAAAGGGCTTTGCTAACTCTTTTAATCATTTCTTAGGTTTGGCTTTCATTTATACTTCATCACTGCACTACTCATCACAGAGAGTTCCATTGGCTGTGCTCACTGTCACTTCATCCCAATAGGAAATGTTACAGGACAGCCCTCTGGACCTTGAAAATTGATGAACAATTTCAGAGAACATCTGGGTTGGTTCACTCTTTCTAGAACTAGTAATCTGTCAGTTTTCAAAATGACTTCCTTTTAAAACTGAGTCATCTCATATTTTCTTAAACGTGAAGCTTTTGAAGGGCTCTTCCTTCATATGTTTCTTCTTAGTCCAGAGTGAGCACAAGTCATGAAGTCTACATGAATCTGACACACGTTGTGTTTCCACTAATTACTGCCTACTGCATTTATATTGTCCTCTGCAAGATTCAATTTCACATGTCAAAAAGGAGCACTTCAGAGTGTCATGTTTATAGATTTAAAAAAGTTAAAAAGAATTCTTGCCTTAGCAAATGTGCTTATGAAAGATAATGCCTTTATTCTAGCACTCTTCTTATTCTTTGTTTCGCATGTTGTTATTGTTTATTTATTTTTCTTAGATATTTTCTTGATTTACATGTCAAATACTTTCCTCTTTCTTCATTTCCCCTCCAAAAACCTCCTATCCCTCCCCCTCCCTCTGCCCACTAACCCACCCACCCCAGGTTCCCTATGTCATAGGGGAATGCAATAGCATTCCCCTATACTGGGGCATTTAGCCTTTACAGGACCAAGGGCCTCTCCTCCCATTGATGCCAGACAAGGCCGTCCTCTGCTACATACGTGGCTAGAGCCATTGGTTCCTCCATGTGTACTCTTTCTTTGGTGGTTTAGTCCCTAGGAGCTCTGGGGGTACCGGTTGGTTCATATTATTGTTCCTCCTATGGGGCTGCAAACCCCTTCAGCTCCTTGGTTCCTTTCTCTAGGTCCTCCATTGGGGACCCTGTGCTCAGTCCATTGGTTGACTATGGGCATCCACTTCTGTATTTGTCAGGCACTGGTGAGCCTCTCAGGAGACAGCTATATCAGGCACCTATCAGCAAGCACTTGTTGGCATAGTGTCTGGTAACTGCATATGGGATGGATCTCCATGTAGGGCAGTCTCTAAATGGCCTTTCCTTCAGTCTCTGCTCTACACATTGTCTCTGTAACTCCATGGGTATTTTGATCCCCCTTCTAAGAAGAATAGAAGCACCCACACTTTGGTCTTCCTTCTTCTTGAGCCTTATGTGGTTTGTGAGTTGTATCTTGGGTATTCCGAGCTTCTAGGCTAATATCCACTTATCAGTGAGTACATACCATGTGTGTTCTTTTGTGATTAGGTTCCCTGACTCAGTATGATATTTTCTAGCTCCATCCATTTGCCTAAGAATTTCATGAATTCAATGTTTTTAATAGCTGAGTAGTACTCCATTGTGTAAATGAACCACATTTTTTGTATCTATTCCTCTGTTGAGGGACATCTGGTTTCTATCCAGCTTCTGGCTATTATAAATAAGGCTGCTATGAACATAGTGGAGCATGTGTCCTTATTACATGTCAGAGCATTATCTGGGTATATGCCCAGGAGTGGTATAGCTGGGTCCTCAGGTAGTACGATGTCCAATTTTCTGAGGAACTGCCAAACTAATTTCCAGAGTGCTTGTATCAGCTTGCAATTCCACCAGCAATGGAGGAGTGTTCCTCTTTCTCCACACCACTCTTCCCTTTTTCAGTGTTGTGAGATCATGTCTCACAACAGTATGACTCATTAAATGAACAACTCTGTTAGGATTCCAAAATTGCGCTCAGTGAGTTAAATGACTATCAGTTCCAGTTTTTAAGTGACAAAAATGCTGTACAGTATTTCTTTGTACACTGTAATCTGGTAAAATGTCTTTAGAACCAGCACTAGTCTTTCTGTTTTCAGAAAATCTCTTCTTAATCAGCAAAAACTGAATCACTTCAAGACATATTTTAAAAGTACTTCTTCATAATTAAAATAAGAAAGATAAACTAGCAAATTTGGAAAAGAGCTATTATGAAGTCTTTGTAAAGATGTCATGAAAATCATGAATAAAGATATCTAAAATTATACAAATATATGAATAATCAATCCATAGTAAAGACTCAAGAATTAATAAAGGCATGAAGAAATTTGAGCCTCATTAGACTAAAAGAAATGAAATTTTAAGATATCACGACCCTCTAATGGTCTTTCCTCACTGCAAAGTGAGTAAAATAAACATTATCTCCAGTATTTTTATGGTTCATAAAAATACACACATACTTTAGTGTAGTCTTTTATCTTGCTGTAAAGATTTGGACTGGAGAGAAGATATATTTTAAGTGTTACAGTATTAACATACTCACTAATTCAATAATTTTTCAATGGTTTATGCTAAAGGAAACAAGAGCTCAAAGATACTTACATAAATGTCCTTATCATAGAGCTACTATTGGGAACAAGAATTGCCATTATTGTTTGAGAGTTGGAAAAATATTATATGGCACACATAACAAAGTAAGAATGAGTCAGTTGCTATGATTAACAGTCAAAACTAACAGCATTTTTATTTTTTTTCAAAAGAATATTTGCTTCTTTGTATAGCATACTATATATTCTCCCAGGTTCTAATTTTTGTGTCTTTCTGAAGGCTGTCATCCTACAATTAATTTTCTGAGAGTTTTACCCAATATTAATTTTCCTTCTTATTTTCTCTTTAAACTGTGGGTGATAATCCATTTGTGCCATGAAATCAATATAATGGGTTGTAATCAGAGGTGCAAAGGAAGTAAATAAAAGAGGTCAGAAATTAAATAATTGAATTAATTTGGTATAGGTAAGAGGAGAGAAGTGAATATGTGCTTGGGGAATTTTTTGAAATATAAAAAACTATGAACTGAATTTATTTGTATATACTTAGGATTAGAGTCCTGTGAATTTTAAGGAGGGATCTCTATGATTTGAAAGGTTAGCAGTATGAAAGGAAAGTATTTGACGTGTTCTTCCCTAAGGAAGAACATCTCTGGCATCCCAGCTTACTCGGGTGCCGGTAGCTCTTCATGTAACGTTGAGGTCTCATAGGCATTTCCATGTCCACCTATGCATGTCCATTGCTGTCACCCTTGCTCGTATTCCATTTGGCTAGTCATGCTGGGGAGTCTGTGGGTATATCCTCACATATTACTAGAAAACACAATCTCATAACAAATTCCTGAACCTCTCTGGGCTTTTCATCTTTCTCCAGTGTCTCTTGAACCTTTGGTGTGGATGTGATCTATAGGTGTATCAATTAGGACTGCTACAAGGGCAGTTCTGAAAACATATGCGTAAGGAACATTATACAGACAACTTGTATTTAGGAATATACGCAATAACTATTAGTTAAAAACAGGACATGAACCTCAAGTACAGTGGAGAGTGGTATTTAGGAGGGTTTGGAGGAAGGACAGGGATGGGAGAATTGCTATATTATAATCTTTAAAAAATAAAAATAAATAAATAGGGTATTGAAAATAAGTATGAACCAATGAAAATCTTAAGGTGGATTTTATTGAGAGGTTAATGTACTCAGTCTCTTTATGAGCAAGAAGAAAAGTGTATGCATATTATAATTTCTAGAACCAAAAATGTACTTAACATTTTCTGTCCATTCTGTTTCTAAGTTGATACACAGAATTGCTAAACATGTACACAGAAACTGATCTCTTTAATCTACTTGCATATGTTTGAGCAGTTAGCTACTATGATAGTGATCATTTTGCTTGAAGAGTTATTGGATTTATACCAAGTGTATATGGCCGTATTACTAATATAGTAACCATAAGTATGGAGTTTGAGATTATAAAAAAAGCATACTATTTATTTTGTCTAACTATATGTGTAAATCTGAATATCTTGACTCCAACTATAGCATTGAATTGATATAATAATCCTCATATTATTTAGATAAAACAAAGTTTAGTGGTTCTTTTAAAATAATTGCTTCTGAGTTATCATTGAGTATTTTTGAAAACAAAACCTTTATATATTTCTTGAAGCCATCTTCAAACAGTCCAAAAAAGTTGATCTTCAAGATTCAATCAATTTTATGGTCTCAAATATCTGATTAGAGGAATCTAGGAAAACATTTCTATAAATTCAGCTATATTTAAATAGGATAGGGAAAATTTAATATATAAAAGTATTTGATTGTGTTATCTTCCCATAACAATGACAATGTTCAAATAAATTATAGAATAAATTGAACATGTCTTAAATTGATCAAAATGTCTTAATCAAATTCAAATCTGTCATCATTCCTGTTATGTAAATCATAAAAATTTATAAATTTATACATACTAAACAGGCACATGCTATCTATTTGAATAATGTGAAATTATATTCATATCATGGAGCTTTTTTCTTATTAGATATTTTGTTTATTTATATTTCAAATGTTATAGCCTTTCTGGTTTCACCTCTTAAAACACCCTATCCAATCCCACCTTCCTCCTGCTCACCAACCCACCTACTCCCCCTTGCCTGTTCTGGTATTTCCCTATAATTAGGCATAGCTGTACTCTAACAATACTTTGGAAATCTTAGGTCTCATTTCCATTGTTTGTGTGTGTGTGTGTGTGTGTGTGTGTGTGTGTGTGTGTGTTTGTTCGTTTGTTTTTGTTTCTGGGGGGATTGTTTTTACACATTATTTGTGATTTTTTTCTCCCAGCTTCAGACGTGAAGCTATTCTAATACTTTTTTCTTGATGTGGAAAAGATGAGATTATTTCTATGTAAAGAAGACAATTTGCAAAACTGCTCATCTGATATGTCATATAATAATTCTTTGAAATTTATATACATGGTAACCTATTACACATCTTTATTTTTTAACTTTCAGGCCTTAGTTCTTAAGGAAGTATAGGTACAAGGGAAGTCAAAGAAACCATAGCTCAAGAAAGGACAATAAAATGGTTATAAATAGTTCAACTAATTTTCACACACCACTTAGGGGCTGTCTCAAAATTAAAGGCAGAATACAAAGGATATGACTCATGAGTATAAAAATTAGAAATTAAAAATTAACTGTTTGTATATTCTAAAAGAGATAAAACAGAAAAGATATAAATAGACTATCCGTGAAGAGAAAAGCAAGCAAGGAGCAATCTTTGTTTGGTTTGGTTTTTGGTTCTTTTATTAGACATTTTCTTTATTTACATTTCAAATGTTATCTCCTTTCTGGTTTCCCCTCTGAAAACCTCCTATCTCATGCCCCTCTTCCCCTGCTCACTATCCCACCCACTCCCACTTCCCTGTCCTGGTTTCCCCTACACTGAGGCATCAAGCCTTCTCAGGACCAAGGCACTCTCCTCCCTTTGATGTCCAACAAGGCTGTTCTCTGCTACATATGTGGTTGGAGCCATGGGTCCCTCCATGTATTCATATTAATATTTATATTACTTAAATAAGATCATTATCAGCAGAGTTTTAATTTCTCAAGAAGTTCTGTTTTTAAAGCCTTCAGGTTTACTATTCTCTGTTTACATCTATTGCTTGATGCTGTCTGCCTGGTGACAATTAGCAAAGGATCATTTGCACGGTGGGGAAAAATTGATGGAGTATGTGCAAATAATGTTAGTAGAAAAAAGTCCCTGTGGGACAGTCTAATTATTCAGAAAAGAGTTAGATGGAGAGAAACTGACCTCTGGTTAGACGAAGATCCACAAGTCAACATTGACTCAAACTTAGAAAAGACTCCTGGGTGATTTGCCTTATACCACATCACCAACCATATTTTCTGACTGTCCATGGCTATGCAGATAGGTCTTCTGTTATGCATCCCTACTAAAGCCAGAACTTCCACAAATGTACAGGCAACAGAAATGGTGGTGTGTATGGCATGGAAGTACAGACATGTATGCTTTAGATTATCTTTCCATTTATTTGAGTGTATTTTTCTCTTTCCAATTCCACTTTTGGTTTGCCGAATGAACTTAAACTCATTTTATCCACACTTTGCAACATGTATTTTGCCAAATTAATATTTTGGCACCAGCACACAGCCTTCTCTTTCTGTGCACACAGGACACTCAAGAGTATTCTCTTTGTTGTCAGCTCACCTTTGGCATGATGATTAATGGCAATATAGTAAACATACTTTTAATAAACACTGCAGTAAGTGCTCTATTGAGATCATTAGGTTTCTTACTAATCAAATACATGTTCTTATGCACCAAAACACCTAATTTAATAAATTAAAAATTAAATATATCCTTGGGAAGTCATCAGTCTAACAAGAAAAAAATACATGTATATCAATACAATTTAAAACAGAAAAATATAGGAGGGGCTCAGATAAAATGTATTGACATTGAATTTAAAATAATTACCATCAACCCATTCTGTTTTCTGTTAGTAGCCCCAATCTATTTTCCTTTTATTCTATCTGGTACAATCAGCATTGAAGGCCCCTCTAAAGCAGGTGGATTATATAGAAGTTCAGATATAATACATCTTGTGTCTGATATGTTTGATTTTCTTAAGATCTTATGGAGCTGATAGTATGCAAGTTGATGATTATTGTCCTTTTCTATTTTTCCCTTTCCTTTCTTCTCACCAAGACCTCCCTTATACGCACCTTTGTTCTCTTTCAAATTCATGGCCTCTATTTTCATCATTGTTTTACAATTATATATAAATGTGTATACATATGTATTCCTAAGTTTAACCTGCTTGATATTTACAATATTTCTCATATACATGTTTTCAAGACTGGCCATTTGGTATTAGATAAGCAATTAGTATTCTCTCTCCATGGAAAGACTGTTTCTCCCACTCTTAGCCTTTCTTAGTTGCCTGTGTTATTTGTATGGGGTCAAAGCCTTGTGGCCTTCCCTTCTTCCATCTTTTTATCATTGATCTAAACATTTTCCAACCACGGTTGACAAATGATACACTACCATAGTAGCAGCCAGCCCTGAGAACAGACAGAAAGGACTACCCGTTATGAAATCCAGAATTCTCAGGGGCCAGTGAAGTGAAGAGCAGAGCAGAAATGATACTCACATATCACTTAGATGAGATCAGGAGATCAGGCTTTTTATAGACCTCAACAGAAACATCAATAAGTTAAGAGAATTAAAGGTAACAGCAACACATGCACAATGAGTCTTTCTTGACTACATAATCCTTTTGTGCATGTTGGATGTGGGAAGGAACTTTTAGCTACACAGACATTATAACATATCTGTCTATTTGTCTGTCTATCTAACATCTGTCTATCATATAATTGTTAAGCTTTTTAATCATAGCAATTGTTTTGATAAATCTTGAAAAGGGTCCATCTAATCAATCATTGCATTTTAAAAGTCTTTATTTAAAATTTTTCATACAGTATATTTTGTTTGCATTCGTAACTCTTCCCAAGCCCTTCTACATCCCTACCCACTCAAGTTTATGTTCTAAATCTTAAATGAACAAACAAAATGAGAATTATAAACCCCCAAACACCACTGAGACAAAACATACCAAAACTAAATGAAACAAAACAAAGTAACACAAAACAGAATCCACTTTGTGTTAGTCAATTACTACTGGCCATGTGGTCTTCCCTAGAGTATAATTGATATATTCAGTGTCACTCCATTGGAGAAAGCTGATTTTGCTTTTCCTAGGAGGTACCAATTGCAAGTAGCTTCTTTTTTAGGGGGTGAGAGTTTGTGTTTACCTCCCTTTTTTTAGGGATAGGATTTTGCCTTCTTTGAACTTGTATAGGTCTTCTATGTGCTATCACTGTGTGTGTGAGTTTAGATCTGTATCAGCCTTCTTGTGTCTGGAAGATTCTGGTTCACTAGGGTCATCCAACACTTCTGGCTCTTAACAGTCTTTCTACTTCATCCTCCTCATTTTTCCTGTCTGAGTACTTCAAAGTCTCTTTTTTTCTAACTATATTTGAGAGTTGGTCTCCATTAATTACCATTTATTAAATGAGAAAGCTTCTCTAATGAGGATGAAATATTATACTATGACCTATAGGAGTAATTGTATTACTATGTTCCTTTAGCAAAATATTAATATATGTTTTATTCCTTGGGCCCATGTCCTATCTAGTATCAGATTATTGGCCACTTTAACAGTGTCATAGTTTCTCATTCTCTTCCCCCATTATTTACTAAAACCATTTAGATCCATTTAGATTTTTATTATTATATATAGGTTTCTGAGTAGGTTTTCAAAAGGCCTTAAGTGTTCATTGTCCCTCTGCATATTCTACCTGTGAGCAATTAATGAAGTTTCAGAAAGGAAAGGATAGAGCCTAGAAATAAAGACTGAAAGGGATGTTATAGAAGCAATGCAGTCAAGGGTCAGATCAACACCATGAGACCTAAGTGTATGGAAAGAGGGCCTAGAGAGACCAGTTTGCTTTTATTTTATTTTTTATTTTTATTTATATATTTTTGGACACCCACATCACAGAATTAGAATGGAAGGCTAGACTATTGCTTTCGTATTTTCAAAAATGTTTGAGTGCATATTTGATTTAGTTCAATGTTGTTAGGAAATTGAAGTTGCATTATTTTTCTGATGATGTTTCCATCCTATTATAGTCAGTATAGAAATTGTGCTAATAATGCTAGCTCATTGAAGGAACATAGCTTTAGAAATGAGTGTGGTTCCCTGACTTTGTATTTGAAATAGTAATCTTTCTTCTTTCTTTCTTTTTTTTAAAAAAACTGAGATACTGAGTGTTGTGTATTCAAATATCTTTAAAGGAATATTTAATTCAGTATTGAGTGAAAAGAAGCTACAGAAGATTATTCATCCATGTAGACACAATTATATTGTGGCGGATAATGGATTTGTGTTATTCTTAATGTCTATACATGGCTACAGTGAAGCTGAAATTGTTTTTATAACTTTTCAGTACATTGAACGAAAGAAAAGTATGACAGCAGAAAGCATCTGATAAATTAAATGTGACATGTTTTTTATCCATATAAAATGGTTTCTGAGCAGCTGGTAATTGTGAATATTTCAGCAGTCATTTTTGATGTGGAATGCGTCTTCTATGTTCAACTCTAATGAGTTGTGAGTTGTACTTCATCAAATTGACAGTTTCCTTACCTTTGTAAATAGGCATGTGATACACCTGGTAAATGCTCTGGAAAGATTCTCCACTAACCTTTTAAATGCTTGAACATTCTCTTCTCTCTGTCTAGTGTACACATCATCATCAACTTTTCTTTAAGGGGGCTATGATATGAACAAAGGATGACATTCACTAGCATTTACTAAATTTCAAGTGTCATAGTGGATACCGTAATATAATGTATTCAGTCTGTAATTATCACAACTCCATGAAGACAAAGAAAAATGTGAATAGTAAACAGGAGAGTAGAGAAGTTGTGGATTTCATAAACTGTCACTATTAAAGTTTGTCTTTGTTGCTTTTAAACACTGTTTTATTTTAAGAAAGGCATGATACCTTCAATTCCTCCATTTATTACAGCTTTTATGAACACTTTTAGAATATGATCATTGACTATAGTCATATGAAACAAAATTTACTCCTATTCCCATTTTATTGCTCAGGAAATTTATATAGAAATGTTGTTACCAAGGGAGGTGACTATTTCTATTTTATTTTATTCATTTATATATGAACATATAAAGTGATGTGTTTCATTATGATAATCTATATGTTGAGTGTTTTGGTGACCTTCCTCTCCCAGTCACCTGCCCTGTCCCTCTACCCCTTGTAAGTGGTCCCTTTCCTCTCTACATGAGCCCCATACACCCTTGATTTAAATGTATGTCTCTGTCTCCTGTCCTATCCATTAAAGACCTCCTTTGTGGCAAAGCACTTTTTCTAGTTTCAGGACCCACACACTTCTCATATATAGAGAGATTAAATTCTAGAATCTGCACCCAAGAGAAAACACAAGGTGTTTGTCTTTTTGAGTCAAGGTTACCTTGTTTAATGTCATGATTTATAGTTCCATCTGTTGTCTTGCAAATGTCATGATTTTATTTTCGTTAATCTTCAAGTGAGATTTTACTTTGTATTCACAACATATTTTATTTATCTATATATTTAGCGATGGGTATCATGGCTGCTTCTATCATCTACTTGGGCATAAGGAAACAGCAAACATGGATGTGGAGGAAGTTTTGTTTTACATTGACTCAAATACCTTTACATACAACCCCCAGAATGGTTTAGCTTGCTAGGTCATAGTGTTGTTCTATTACTCATGTTGTGAGAAACCTTCATGATGGTTTCCATTGCATCCACCAGTTCACATTCCTTCCATCAGTGAATAAACATCCCCTTCCATTCATCCTCTATAGAATTTGTTGTCCTCTTTTGTTTTTTCTAATGGTGATCACTGTGAATGTAATGAGAAGGAATCTAAAGGTAGTTTTAGTATCATTCCTCTAGTGGCTACAGATTTTGAACCCTTCTAATATTTACAGGCCCTTTGTATTTCTTTTTAGTTTCATTTTTGAATACTGTCTGTTCAGTTCATGGGGCCATTTATGGATTATGATATTTATTTTGTGAGTATTTTTTCAATTTTATATATTCTAGTTATTAACCATCTGTTTGAATTACAAGAGGCGAAGATTTTCTCCTGTCCTTGGAGTTCTCACCTGATGCATTTAGAATAGAATAACTTTATATGTTACAGAATTGTAATCACTAAAGTAGTGATAACAGAGACAAGAACAATATTAGTAACAAGACTGAACTCTACCACTTAAATGTAATATGCACACAGACAGATAAAAACATTAAACAAAATACCAAGGGGGACAAACAGGTGAGGTTAGTACAGGACAAGGCCAAACAATTGTCTTTGGATTTTATTTTCTAAGATAACAGGGCAATATTTAACAAATCACATCAAAAATTTTAAACACAACCTGAAAACTTCGGTACTAAAATAAATGAGTCCCTGATATCTGAGAAATCATTGAAAGTAGCCCAGGTACTGCAGGCTGTGTGTGGCACAGTGGCTCCAGGCAGCCAGCAGATGTTGCATCATGCCATTATTTCTTCATGTTTGGCTGATATTTTATAAGGGTTTGTAGTCTGTCTGCCTTCCTTCGATGTATCAGTCTATCCCAGAAAAAGAAATGGTTAGTGAAGATTTTTTTGAGTGTATATTGACTCTTGTCAACACTGTGTGTGTGTGTGTGTGTGTGTGTGTGTGTGTGTGTACACTGTATATATAAACACAGCTCCAGTCGGCTCAGCTTTGGGTGCTGTTGAAAATTTTAACTAGAAGTCATGGATAATTATGCAAAACTATTATTATTCTCTGCAGTGTTCAAAAACTATGCAAATTAATAGAATTCCCAGACACTGATTATGTACTGGTCATCAAAGAAGTGAAGAATGAAATTATTCTATAAACAGGGGAACCAAGCATAGTGATTCTGTGAATCCTGATGGTAAGGCATAATTTCTCTGAAAGGTGTGTATTTTAAAGGCCGAGTCCTGCAAGCTAATCTTTACACGATTTCAAAGAAAATCCTCTCACAGAAAGGTAGAGAGGATAGTTACTGTCGATAGGCTTATATTCCTAGAAAATTGTGTTCGTATTTGTATGATATATTAGTTTTATTGGCTTTTTACAATTTGTGGGATTTTAGTAGACCTTCCCCAGCACAGATAAGCTCTGCTCTGCTTACTGAAAGTATCAGATACAAATCCCTTGCACTTGGAAAAGCAAATAGAGCACATAGATTTATCAATCCTCACACTGAGGCCTTTCTTTCAAGCTCAGCAAGGAATCACCCAAATGATATAAAACTGGAAAAACAGGACACTGGAAGAGTGAACATTCTTGCATTCTACTGCAAAATATTTTAAAGCTGTCTGTGAACTAATTCTGCAATTTTTTCCTTTTTCTTAATTCTCCAAATCTAGAAGAATATTATAAGTAGAAAGCTCTTGTATTAAGGCAAGGATTGGTGCCTCACCTGTGGTCATGGATGTGTCAGAACTCCTGGGGGTCAAGCTGCATCTGGGTGCTCACTGAGTGGGTAGGGATCCCTTCAGGGCCAAGGGCTCCAGATACATATGGAGCAGAGGATGGCCTTATTTAACATCCATGAGAAGGGAGGCCCTTAGTCCCGTGGAGATTGGATGCCCAGCATAGGGGGATGCTAGTGCCGTGAGGTAGGAGTGGGAGAGTGGGTGGAGGAATACCCTTTTAGAGGCAAAGAGGAGGTTGGAGAGGGGCATGAGATGGGGCAGTTATGGAGGGGTAACCAGGAAGGGAGATATCATTTGAAATGTAAACAATAAAGTACTTAATAAAAACATAAATAAATAAATAGCTATCTCAAATTATTCTTTTTTTTTCAATTTTATTCTTTTGTTTTGTTTTGTTGTTTTTTATTGGATATATTCTATATTTACAATTCATTTCCCTTTTTCTGGTTCCCCACCCCCCAAAGGTCCCACATGCCCTTTTCCCTCCCCCTGCTCCCTCATCCACCCCTTCCCAGTTCCCTCCCCTACACTGATGCTTTGATCATTTCCAGCACCAGTGTCCACTCCTTTCTTCTTGTCAGACATCATTTGTTATGTGAATTGTGTCTTTGGTGTCTCAAGATTCTAGGCTAATATCCACTTATCAGTGAGTGCATACCATGGGTATTCTTTTGAGACTGGGTTACCTCACTTAGTATGATGTTCTCCAGCTCCATCCATTTCTCTAAGAATTTCATGAATTCATTGTTTCTAATGGCTGAATAGTACTCCATTGTGTGTATATACCACTTTTTTGTATCCATTCCTCCATTAAGGGACATCTGGGTTCTTTCCAGCTTCTGGCTATTATATATAAGCTCAAATTATTCTTAATGGAAGATGAAACCAAAATAAAACTTTAAATGAAAAGGTGAAGGTAAATGTATGTGACAAACACTGAACTACAGCAGTTATGTCGCTGATGATGCATAGGAAGTCCCAACTTGTGTAATGTGACATTAAATTGCCTGATAAATCTTTTCTCACTTTAATTTATTTTTTTAATATTTCTTTATTTTTACTTATTCACTTTACATCTGCTCTCTACCACTCTCCAGGTCACCCTTCCACCCACACCCCTACACCTTCTTCTCTGAGTGGGTGGGGGAACAGGGGTGAGCCACCTGTGCCTGATCAGTTAACCTAATGGCTTTAAACTGCTTCTGGTTTTGGTAGAATAACAAGGGCCTTATCAGAGTTCCATAATAATAACATATTTTGACTTTTGAAATTTATCTTACTTTTTCATAAATTATAGTCATATATAATTACAGAAGGTACAGTAAGGTTAGAATGGATAAACAATACTGAATGGTTAAAGACGCTCATTAGCCTATCTACAACCATAAAGATCCATAATTTATTATCTATTTCTGCTGCTTTCCACTGTGAGCAATATGTCTCTACTACTCCACATCCACCCCATGTCTTCAAGGTCACAATTCTATCTATGTATTAAATTGAACAACCACCTACGTTGGCTCTGTTTTATGTCTTGTTAATTTTACTAAAGACCTAAAGGTTTATTGACATTTGCAAAAACAAAGGCATTTTCTTTTTCTCAATACTATGTCACAGTTCCTCATGATGCATATTTCACACTTTCTTCTTGCATTCACTCACCCTCAGACATGTAAGAGTGATTATATACTTTGGCTAATGTGAGCACGAAATTTCAAATAATACTACAAAATACTGATATATACTACAAAATACTGATATAATCTTTGTTTGGTTTCTGGATCATGCATGTCTCATTATGTTGTGGATGCTCCATATAAGGCTATTTATATTCTAAACAACAATTTCCAAACCTTAATTTTTCTATATTTTCATTTATGCAGAAGACAATCTGAAAATATATAGGAGCAGAGCAAAGAAAGTCACAAGCTATAGCCTTCTAACTATGGGTACTAAGGTTTCACTAAGGGAACGCTAGTGGTTCATCCTTAGGCACTATGTTTTGCTCACTAGCCACTCCTATATTTATCTCCTTTGTAACTGTTCTGACATCCAAGACTTGTGTGCTACAGTGTTTCCACACCAGGCTATGTGTACTGGGAGGGCCAGCTTCTTTGTCGCATTTTCATGGATCGAAAGGCTTTCCTATGGGGATTAGTCCCAGAGCAGGTGTTCAGTGACTATTGAAAGAATAAAATATTGAACTCCTGAACTTTTAAGAAAGTATATAAGAAGTTGATAACTAATTTTCTTCCAGATTAGGCTAAGTGAGATGATTCGGCAACACTAGATGCTTTCATAATCACGACAAAGATTGACTGAAAGCCTGAACTCTGTTAAAGCACAATTTTATTAAATTGTTGAATTTTGGGATACAACTCGTTATTCTTTATGAATAGAGTATCCTTTTATTAATAGTAGGAAATTAATAAATATTAATTCAGTAAAGATGCTTTCTTTTATATATTATGTATTATTTGAAAGTTTTAAACATATATAAGATATATTTAAATCAGTTATCACCACCCATCTTAAGCTCTTCCTTGATAATACCTCTCTCAAATCTATGTCCCCTTTTTAATGCCTGCAGAGTAACATTAGTGCCCTGACTGACCATATATGCCTTGTTATTAGGCTATTAACTAGGAACCACATACCTAATAAAACTGATTCTTCCTTCCTTAATAACAGCTGTCAACTGTCAATAGTTTCTCAGCATAGACTCGCAATTCATGTATCTTTCCCCATTCATACTGTAAAGATGATGATTTGATCTTGTTTAGGCAACCACTGATACTGTGAGTTCATGAGCTCATTGGTTCTGTCATACCCAAACAACATAGTTTTGTCCTAGTCTTCCCTAACCTCCAACTCTTCCAGTCCTTCAGCCCCCATTTCTAAGAGGGGGTTTAGTGCAGATTTCATATTTTTCATAAAAATTGCAGTGTCAATGATGTTCTCTAGGGAATATGAGCTTCCCTGTCACAGGTTCTTGAGCAGATTTATTATACTGTAACTGAGTATATTCCTGTAGAAGGCTCCTTAAACCTTATCAAAAAGTGATTGACTAATCATAATATTCATGCCATTATTATACCCAAAGATATATCTTTCAAAGATGGTTGTTATTCTAGCATACAAGATTCACATTCAGTTAAAGTGTTGATGACCTTTCTTTATCAATAGCCTTTGCACCATATTCAGTTACTGTGAAAACTCAAAATGAAGAAGCTCTAGGGAAGTGCCAACAAGATTTCTTCAAGTTCTTTGACCAAAATTGTCATGTCATTAGCAACAGGTACTTACCAATAAATTCTGATGGGCAACAAAGAAAAATTCCAACAACCTTCATTATTTGCATGTTACTGGAGCAGACCTGAATCAACAAACTCAATGGAGATATCAAATACCTGACAATGGGCCACCCATGGCTCTTAAGTGAATATCACCTATGTTTGTTGTGTAAGTCTACATAAACTCTTTTGTGTGTATAAATAAATAAATATATGCATACATATGTTAATATATTGCATATGTTCCATATATCATTCATACATATGAATATAATAGTTTCTGGCTTTTTTTCCTTTTCTCCACTTAATCCTATCCTCTATTATTTCCATTTTAATAGAGGGTATCATTTTGTAGCTCAGAACTGCCTAAAGTTCACTGTGAAGCCCATGCGAGCCTCAAACATGAAAATCTTCCTGTCCCAGCATCCTAGCTGCTAGAATTATAGGCATTTGCCATTCTTCTTAGATTAATTATTCTTCTTGTAGGGAACATTGACACACATTGAGGCTTCCTGATGTTCCTTTCATATTGCTTTTAATGAAGATTTATACAGGTAACACTTTTCATATATTGAAAGAATGAGTACCAGAACACATAATGACCTGTAAAGTGGAAGCTGTATAATGCATAAAAATTTCTGAGATAGTGTTAAGTATGATTGTTTATGTTTTCACTATTTTGGATCACTCCACTTCTTGTTTTTATTAAGATTTCCAAGCTTTTGAGTTGTTGTCTTTGGTAGATTTTGCTTCTCTTCATTATCTTTTTGGAGATTCTGTTTTCTTCTCCCCTTATCCACCCCATTCATGGAGTCTGCATGCTGTTCTTAACCTCAGCTCTGACAGGATTTGGTTTTTCCACCCATGTTTCTACCACCCATTCCAACTCATTCCCCTTGCTCAGTACAACAGAAAATCCATCCTAAGCAACTGATTAATCCTATAGTGAATATCTTATTACTCATCTCCATTGAGTGTTTGATCTAATATTCTCTTTTTCTCTAAAATTACTTTTTGATGATTGTTTGCCTTTAATTTTAGTATCAAGAAGGGATTAAATCTCTTGATCCTCTCAGCAGAATTGTGTGGATGCTGCATCTGGAAATTTCAGATTGCTTATATTTGTACTGCTTATGGGAGTAAGATTTCAAGATTCAGTTTTATAGTCAGTGTCTGTAGTTTTGAACTTCATGCTAAAATCAAGACTGTGAGGAAAAAAATAATCATACTGTATTGCCAAATGCTTAGTTTGTCCAGAGGTGATCTAGTTCACTTTTTATTTCAATACCTCATCTATGTGTCCGAATCACATCCACTCCTTCCAGGGCATTTCATACTCTGCTGTCATAGCATTTCTTTACCAACTAATTGTCCTTTGAATATTCACAAGTGTTTGTGTTGAACAAATGAAGTCATTACAGTGTCTAGGCAATAAAACCACTAGGAAATACTATGACTTTAAACATTTTTCTGTACATTAAATGTGGTGGCACATGCCGTTAATCCTAGTACTTGGGAAGTAGAGGCAGGTAGATTTCTGAGGTTGAGGCCCACCTGGTCTACAGAGTCAGTTCCAGGACAGCCAGGGCTACACAGAAACCAGAAAAAAATCACAAGACTACCATGTTCTTGTTGCTTTTCCAGAGATGAATTCAGCTTAGATATTCCATCCAACTCACAAATATCTATTTAGAACCAAGTTCTTTACAGGTTGCAGCTCTATGACAGAATTGTGAGGATAGGGATAGTTGTGTGTGTTCATGCATGTGTTGCTTGTATTTGAATGTATGTATGTGTGTGAGTTACACTTAACTGGTAACTGAATTATTCTCTCCTCCTTAAGACAGATGAGGAAGAAAATGCCATCCATTCCTGAATTTCTGAGTTTAAGGTCTACACACCCACAGGACAGGTTTTCAAATGCTGTCATCTCTAATTTTTTCTAGGTCTGATTTCTTTGGTCTGCATTTTCCTATTTCCAGACCACATGTAGGACTGCAGAGAGTGTAATGTCCATCCTGTTGGCTGGTGTTCCAGGTGGTTTACAGGGTCTTTAGTCCTTCTTCACGGTGCCCATTCCCACACCAGACGATTCATCTAGAAGGTTTCTCTTGCCCCAGTGCCATCTCTATAACTACTTCTGGGATTCAGACTAATTCATTCATACAGAATATATTTAGAACTCCAAATTATGTGATACATGGAACTTTGAAAAAATCTGGACAAATTTAAGAGCTGAAGTCCATACCCTCTTTGGACTCTGACTTACTTTTGTTTAGTGTGCATCCTTAACAGCTTATGTAGTCGGATGCCCAAGTAATCTGTTATCAAGTCACTTTTGAGTAGCTACCAAGCTGCTCACTCTGACATCCTCCTTGATGCTTTATCTCACCTCACTCCTGTTGCTAATCAGAACTCTCCATACTTCTTAATTGAAAACAACATTTATATTTTATGTACCAAGTTTAAGTTTTTAGTATATGTAGTAGATCACAGAATCTGTAGGATTTTTGTAAAGCTCTCTACAAGAGCTATGCCTAGAAGAATATCACACTACTGACCTCAAAAGAATTAAGCTCTTAACTCAAAGAATGGGAGGGACAAGTCACCCAGCACCCAAGAAGGAAGTCTTCTGATGAAGAATTTGATTGTTCATAGCTTTTGTACTCAGGCACACCCTGAAGTTTATAACAAAATAGAAAATATTTCAACCTGGTGGCAAGTATCTTTTTTAACCTGGTTATTTTAGGTGGAGCAAGATCACACAACTTTATTTTATAATATAAAGAACATGTGAATATTAAAACTCATGGTCAGAATTATTTTCAGTCACCAAAGGACTTTTCTGAAGACAGCATGAACTCCTTTATGAGCAGTGACTACCACAGTTAGAACGCTGGAAGCTTATATTGTCCACATTTCTTCTCTTACACAACCTCTATTCCAGAATTAATTCACTGCAGTCTGAAATACTTATCAGACTTAAGTTGAACTTCTATAAAACAACAACAACAACAACAAAACTTTATGCATAAACAGTTGCTTTTGACCAACACTTTGCAAGATTTTTGTACAATGAAATTATGTCACAATATTTGTCTTTGAATTCAAGCTATTTTTGTGACTACATAAAGTAGTTTTTGCAATATATATTTTTATAAGGTGAATTGATACAAAGTTGATCTACTATGGATAAAAATAAAGAATTTAGAAAATCTACTGACATGGAAATAAGTAAAATCAAGCATTGAGAATGTTGCTTTCAAATCACAGAACCAGTAAAGGTTACAAAGGCACATTTATAAAAGCACTTCTCCATTCATAATAACAAGTATGCAAGTGTTATTAGAATTGTGACAATACTTGAAAACAAGCAAAATGCAATAAAACTCTCCAGCATAAAATAATGAGGAATAATTAAGGACAAGTAGGCTTGTGTAAACTGAAATACTATAATTAGGGGGCAGGATCTAGTGGACTATTTGAAGGAGAGGAATATGAGCTATTTCAATGCTCAAAAGAGCTTTTCCAGCTCTCTTTGTTCAGTAGTAAAATGGAGTTCTTCTGGAGGGAGAAGTAAATCTTTACTCTGAGAACATCTGGTAAGGCCATGCCAAGATGGTTTGTTAGAAGCAGTGGAACAGGGGTGTATCAGTACTCCATTAATTACTCAAATTGATTGTCTCTGAGTCCAATTCCAGCAGCACACAAAGTGTGCATGGTCGTATTCACTTGTACTCCCAACACTTGATTTATGAAAGAAGGATTTAGAAGTTCAAGGCATTCTCCAAAGCACATGCAATTCAAAGCTAGCCTAGGCTACAAACCTTGTCCCGTGAGGGAAAAAAGAATAATAAATTTAGTACCATACCATCATTTTTCTAAAATAGATAATGATGATATGATCTAATTTAGTGCACTGATCTTGGAATTAGCATTGATGACGTTTATCAGTTTAAGATAAATTTGTTTTAGGGAAATTTCATACATGCATTCAAGGTATTTTGAATATAATCACCCACTGTTCTCCCCTTCAGTTCCTTTCAGATTTGCCTCTTGAGTTCCTTTTCCAACTACACATTATTCTTTTTTAAAAGAAAATATCAATGAATGCTGTTTTTGTGCCCATTAGAATGTGTCCACAACCCTAGAGAAAATGGCCTCTCCCAACCCCAGCCTCCATTAAATGTCACTTCCAACTCAGCAGTGGGGCTCACGGCCTCCTACTGCACACATGGGAGAATTTGTATTGGCTTTATCTTACATAGGACTTTGCAGACATTCTCAGCTGCTCTAAGTTTGTGAGTAAAGTGCTCTTCTCAGGACAAATAAAAGCACTGCTTTGCTCTGGACATCCTTGACTTCCTGCTCTTACAAACCTTGCCCCTAATCTCAGAGATTTTCTTTACTCCTTGGTGGGAAAACATATGGAAAAAGAAAAACCCACTTGGGGCAGAGCCTCACTGAGGTTTATTTGAAAACTAAACTCTGTAATAAAGGAATCTTTGTTTCAAAAATTGATCAGCAATAGATTATTATGACAGAATTTGTGAAATTCTGAAGCATAAGAGAATATTTACAGTCCTTAGAGATGTAAACATTCTATTCTACTGTATTGGTAATGATTTGGCATTTGAAATATATCTACAGTATCCTTAGAATGTGACTGACTAGCTGTTTCTGAATGCAGCCTATTTCAGCTTTGGTCTTTTTTTTAAATTTTTAAAAATTTTCTATATTCTTTGTTTACATTCCAAACCCTTTTCCCTTTCCCATTTCCCCCCTTACCATATGTCCCATAAGTCCTCTACCCTCTGCCTATTCCTTAATCAACCCCCCCCCATTTCTCTGTTCTGGTACTCCCCTACAATACTGGATCAAGTCTTTTCAGGAACAGTGCCCTCTCCTAGCTCACTTAGGATTATATTTTCCAGTTCCAACCATTTGCCTACAAATTGCATGAATTCATTGTTTTTAATTGCTGAGTAGTATTCAATTGTATAAATATACCACATTTTCTGTATCCATTCCTCCATTGAGGGACATCTGGGTTCTTTTCAGCTTCTGGCTATTATAAATAAAGCTGCTATGAACATAGTGAAACATGTGTCTTTGTTGCATGCAGGGGAATCCTCTGGGTATATGCCCAGGAGTGGTATGACAGGGTCCTCTGGAAGTGTCATGCCCAATTTTCTGAGGAACCACCAGACTGATTTCTTGCAATTCCACCAACAGTGGAGGAGTGTTCCTCTTTCTCCACATCCTCACCAACACCTGCTGTCTATTGAGTTTTTATTCTTAGCCATCCTGACTGGTGTGAGGTGGAATCTCAGGGTTGTTCAGCTTTGGTCTCTTAATGGTCTCTTAAGGTATGAATCTAGTGTTCACCAGTTCTGACAGCTCTTTTATCCATTTGAGTTGCCATACTTAAGGTAGTCATTTTGATTTTCATTGCTATTTGTATCCATTAGACAATGAGGGTCTTCACAACTTTCTCCAAAGTTCTACAAGCTAAATCCAATAGTACATTTGATACCACAGTGTTTAGACACATGCACTGTCTCCTACATTTATGAGTCTTTTATCATTTAAATACATTGATTACATTTGCAGTTTATGTAAAAAAATAAAGCACTATTCAATTTTATAGGGTCTGAATGGGAAGGGAGTGAGCACTTGCAAGGTGATCTAGAGAAGTTAATTTCACAGCATGACGTGATTTTTAATTTCAGGAGAGATATATGTATAACTGTGACTCTCACCCACAGGGGAGACTGTAAATATGGAAGCTTGCTTCTTTGACCTTAATGCAAGTAAAATTGGGAGAGCTATCCAATTAGGGAAATGTTATCCGCCAATATATTTTAAATTTGATTATTCCTTTATTCATGGGAATATTGGAAGTTCCTCCCATTTCTAATTTATTATTCCATTTCTTTCTCTTTTTTTGTAAAGAATAGGGTTTATTCCAGGAAGGGGATGGGAGTTAATGGTATAGTGGAGGCAGAGCGAGGAAGAGAGAGAGAGAGAGAGAGAGAGAGAGAGAGAGAGAGAGAGAGAATAGAGAAGTAGAGAGGAGTGGAGGCCAGCCATGACAATGTGGAGAGAGGGGAGAGGGGAGGAGACCCAAAGAGGGGCAGAGAAGTGAGAGTGCAGAGAGGTAAGAGCAAAGAGAGCTTATTATTCGATTCTAATCTTACAAACATCATCTTAAATTCTAAGGAAGAGGTTCCTCCTATTTTTGCAGTTAGGTATTTTGTTTTCTGTTTATAGCCTGACTATTCAGAACCTTTGAAAATCCAAGCAGCCTTCTACAAGTGACCTTTCATGTTGCACACATTTCATTTTAAAAATAAGACTGCCTGATCTCCATGACAAGAACAACAGGATAATCTGGAAGAGTCTTTGTGAGGATCCAGTATCAATGATGCAGCAGAAGCCTTGAACCAGACCAATAACTCACTGCAATGAACATTTGCAAATGAAGATATGTAGACAGAGGGCTCTACTGTGGGTCACACTGTGACACACACTGGAACACCCTACAGATGCTTTCTATGCTTTGGGTTTTTTGTTTGTATGTATATATGTATGTATGTATGTATGTATGTACGTACGTACGTACGTACATCCGTCTGTTTGTATTTATTTATTTATTTTTGTGGAGAGGTTGTACAGGCAGAGGGAAGATATAGGGAATGAGGAGATGATAGGGACTAGGGTTCATGAGGTGAAACTCACAAAAAATCAATCGGCTCAACTTGGAATCCATTTTAGATGGGGCTAGGCACCAAGGCCTGATACTAATACTGATACTATGATGTGCTTACAGATATAAGCCTAACATGGCTTTCCTCTGAGAGACTCTACCTAGAGTTGACTAAGACAGATGCAGATACTTATACCCAACCATTGAACTAAAGTTGGGCACCCCTATAGCTGAATTAAAGGAAGAAGCTGACAGTGTTGAAAGGGAACTGTTGCATGTTGCTGTAGAGAATGAAATGTGATCAGCTGTTCATCAATGCATAGTATAGGGCATGCAACCTGTGAACTATGGATCCAAACCTCTGAATGTAGAATCTGCTACTGTTTAATGTTGTCTGATTCTCATAACCTACAGCTTAGATACTGAGATACAGGTTTAGAATGTAAGCCATGTTGTCTTCCTCAGAGGCAACAAGTATAGCACCAAAAGAGACCCAGCTAACTGGAAACGCCACACCTCTACAAGAAGATATATTTAGTAGGAAAATAATTTGAAATAAAGTCTTTCTACAAACCCAAGCTGGTACATTTCCAATTGCCTAGTTACCTACTAGAGTTTCCTGTAGTTATTCATCATTTGTCAGCAACTGGAAGATATTTTATCCTTTTTGATTTTACAAAAATGAATAATTTGCTAAGCACACTCCTTAGTACATACAAGAACAGTTATCCCAGGTCATTGTCATGAATTTGACAGGCCTTCATTGAGTGCCTACCATGTCTCAGGCTGTCTTCCAAGTACTAGAGAATATAAAGACCAAACTCTGGCTTGAGTTGAACTTCTGTGGTTTTTCTTTCATTATTTAGTCTGCTCTAGTGAGTCACTACCAGGACTACTTTGATTTCATCTACCTTCACCATGCCTGGTATCTTTTGTGCCCGCATGAGATCAAAGTTGCATTCTCCTCATTTTTGTTTCTTACATATAGCCTACCACACTAGTATTCCCAGTACACATACTGTTAAACTTTTTCAATCATAGACATATGACACACACTTCCCTAAAATTCATCCCTCTACTGAAATAGACTCCAGCTGTGACAATGTTTATAATTTCTCTGAAGCTGGAAATCTTCATCAGGTTTCTACTTTTAGAAATGCAAATCTGTGATTAATCAATGAGTCACTCTGAATGTGTGATTCATTCTTTGGTTGTAGAGCATGCTAAGACACATTGCAAGGTGTGAAACTGAGGATGCTCTTCCTGGCTTACGGAAATGATGGCAAGCTCCAGAAATGTGGGATCAGGGCAGCTTTGGATGGCTGAGAGTTTTTCCATGAACAGGTTTAACAGTGTATGCAATGGTTTTACATGTATGAGACTTATATATAATCCTCCAAAAATAAATATAAATACTTTCATTCATATTTAGTAAAGGGCCATAAAATATTTTCGGTGTGTGTTTGGTATATGCACGTGTAGTTTTTTTTATATGTATGTGAACACGTGTACAGGATAGTGTCCTGAGTGTGCATCTGTGCAGGTCAGAGGTCAATCTAGGTGTTTTCTTCTGCTACTACCCTAAATTTGAAACAGAATATCTTTACCTAACACAGAGGTTGCCATTTCTAGGAGATTGGCTGGCCATAAAGAGCAGGGATCCATCTGTCTGTGATCCCACACTGGGTTTACAAAGATGTGCCACTACACTCAAATTTTTAATGCTTTTATTTTCCTGCACATATACATTCAGGTTTTCTTTCCTTATTTACCTACTGATCTTTCTCCCCAGTGCCAATTCCTGTAAAATATCATTATTCCTATTTTAAAGCTGTTGCATAGCACAAAAGAATATGAGATTCTAGGTTTTAAAATGCAGGCATGTTTGTCACTAGGTAGCCTGATACATTTTTAGATTAAGAAAAAATGATTGGTTGTAGAAAAGGCTGTTGTATAGGTCTTCATTTGCATGCTTGAGGAAATTCCATATATAATAATTATTTTTAATTATATAATGTATATTACATTTAATATAAATGTGTATAATTTATATGGTATATAAATAATAATTATTATATTTTATACATATATATTTATAAATAATAAATATAATTATTATATATTATACGTATGAACTTTGAAAACTATGTTTACTTGTAATTGAATTCCAAGTATAATGCCGCTACTCCAAAGTCCATCTCTGCACAAGTCTCATTTTAATGTAAAATATAGAATTGAGTTTGGACTGTGCTTGTGAGTTTCTCCTTTGTGTTGTTTGTGCTGTGTGATCCTGCCTGAATTAAGCTCTGAACAGCTCACAGCAAACCTAAGAAATTTCCTTCTATCTTGTCTTCTTTTCCACGTCCATATGTTAGAGAAGATCTTCCCAAGATACACCTACTGAGTGCTTATTCTCTCACAAAATTCTAATTCCCCCTCCAGGACTATCTAACTCAGTATTTACTAGTGTGATTTTTTTCTGTGTTATATGACTCATTCTTATTAAAATCAGCTTTCTCTCTCAAAGTTTCTTCTAATTTTTCTGCACCTTGAATTCCCACATCCACCCAGGGGCTTCCCACAGTCTGGTAGAGACAGGAAGAAATCCTGGTTCTGGAAAGGGCTGCTTAGCCCACAGTATGAAAATCATTTTTCTTATTTCTATTTTTACAAAGCCAAGATATTATAGTTTCAGTTTACTCTTGGTTAATGCTTCCTTACAAAAGCTATACTGTGGGTTCTCATAAAATGCCTTACTTTGTAAAATTATACAACTTTTAGGGGGAACCCCCAGCACTATATGGGATTAAAGTTTTATTTGATAGGCTAAGAGTATGCCAAAGTCAGACCATCACAAATATATGGCTATTGAATAAAATCAGAGTAATGATTGCTATTGAAAAATATATATTAAGGAAGATACAACTTTATATTATATGCTGCATATATTTCTCTATGAAAATGTAGGGAGGGTAATAATCAAGTGTTATTCTAAGCAAATTTGTGAGTAGTCTTAGAATAGGGTGTGCTGGCAAATGTTCATCCATCCACTCTGCTAATATCTACTGAGTGCTTCATTTGGGACAGGGGTTTTCACGAAAACAGAAATAATAAGATGTATAACAACCAATCACACAGCACTATTGAGTCCTGGGGAATAGGACACTCAGTTGAGTTATAAAACAAACGCTGAAGGAACAACAGTGGAAAATGACACTGTACAACAGTCTGGTAACAACAGCCTAACACCTATATGTGTTAGGAAAAGGGTTTATTAGAAAATGAACAGCCACTTTCTATGTGGGTTGGTTGGATTTGGTTTGAAGGTGAGAAGAAAATGAATGTTTATTGTTTGGAGGAAGAAAAGTGTTTATCACAATTAGTTTACTTAGTAATCTGAAATGAACTTTCTAAACAATATAATTTCCTATAAACATAAGCCAACAACCCTGAATCCATGCAATGTATTTATCATGAATTGGAAAATGAATGAATATTTCCTGCATTAAAATGGAGGCAGGTAGAATTTTGTGACTATTGCTAGAATACAGAGTAGATATTGTTACAGCTATGTTTGCTAGCATTCCAAGCATAATAATAGTGAAGCAGAATGATACACATGTGGTACATGTGTGATGTGCTCGAGTCACTGGCTAATTGTTAAGTGTTCTCTTCTATTCCCTGGATTAAAGAGCCATTCTGGGTGTCATTCTGAATATTGTCCAGTGTTTCATGAAAGCCATTAATAGTAGTTGTCCTCCTGGTTCAAAGTGAGGCATAGTGTGCCACTTTCATATTTTGTATGGCAGGAAGATCCTACTAATGCCAATAATATCCATAATATTATGACAAGCAAATTTCCCAGACATAGAAAGCCTAATTGACAGAGTATATATCAGACTATACGTGGGGAGTCAGCTGAAGGAAGAGAGTGATTGGTTTCCCTAATTTTAAGTGGCAGCTCCTATATTCCCATGTGCTGGCCATGACTGCTGTTGTCATTTCCTGAAAGTAAAATCAAAGGTGACTTTGAACTAATGTTTTCTTACATGACTGGCCCCAGAAACTTGATGGACCCTGCACAGCACAGCATTGACTGTAAAGTTAAAGTTTCCTTGAGAAATCTTACCCAGAACCTTATGTACTGGGGAAATGAATGCTACTGACTTCACTGTGCATTACAAAAAATAATAATAATAATAATAATAATAATAATAATAATACACGTTTTAAGCTTATCAGTCTGGACTGTCAGTGATCTGTGCCTATGATATATGTTTTGAACTCAATAATGATACAGTAATTTAAAATATTTTCATGAACAACTGTGGCTTCTTTAGGCAGTCATATACTGCAGTAGCTACATTTTAACTGGGTTGTTATGCTTCATTTTTTAGTTCAAGTCTCTTTATGTTTGTTCCTAATGGATACCCATCCATCAAGATTCAAAAAAAAAACCACAAAAGATAAAAACTTTATGCGGTATATGTGAATAAAACAAAGAGTTTAACTTTTAAGATAAATGTTGATGATATATTGCCTGCAGCTTCCCGCCCAGCTGGCGGTGGGGAAGCCAGAGGGTCACCCAGCGTGCCAGGTGCTCAGAACCATCCGGCGGCGGCGGCAGAACCAGGTACACGAGACAGCCCAAGCTTAAGACCTTCGGGGACTCAGGCCTGGAGTGGGAGTTGGGCACAGAATAGTGGGTGCACTCTGCACTCGCGCGGCGGACCCCGAGCTCCCTGCAGGCAGCTGCCATATTGCCTGCAGCTTCCCGCCCAGCTGGTGGTGGGGAAGCCGGAGGGTCACCCAGCGTGCCAGGTGCTCAGAACCATCCGGCGGCGGCAGCAGAACCAGGTACCCAAGACAGCCCGAGCTTAAGACCTTCGGGGACTCAGGCCTGGAGTGGGAATTGGGCACAGAATAGCGGGTGCACTCTGCACTAGCGCGCGGGGCGGACCCCGAGCTCCCTGCAGGCAGCTGCCATATTGCCTGCAGCTTCCCGTCCAGCTGGTGGTGAGGAATCCAGAGTCAGCCAGTGTGCCAGGTACCCAGACCCAGCCGGAGGCCGAACCAGCCTCCCATCCAGCCAGTGGCAGGGAAGCTGGAAACCGGACCCAGCCAGCTTCCCAGCAGCTTGGGACCAGCAGGCGGAACCAGATAACTGAGATATCCCAACTTTAAGACCCCTGGGGAAACAGGATATCAGACAGCGAACCCTGAGCAGGAGCAGTGCAGAGCAGCTGCCCAACAGGCGGAACCAAATACCTGGGATATCCTGAGGTTAAGACCTCGGGGGACTCAGGCCACCTGTCAGCAATCTGTGAGCAAGACCCCCGCAGGACAGTGATTCAGGTATCCCAGTCACTGGGAAATAGCCTTACAACCCCACAGGAGGGTCAAGCACCAGCTAGTATCTACAGGACCAACTAACACCAGAGTTAACCAGATGGCAAAAGGCAAACGTAAGATCGCTACTAACAAAAATCAAGGCAATATGGCGGCATCCGAACCCAGTTCCCCAACAGCAATAAATATTGGATACCCCGAAACACCAGAAAAACAAGACTCAGATCTAAAATCACTGGTCAGGATGCTGATAGAGGAACACTTAGATAAATCTCTTAAAGTAATACATGAGAAAATAGATCAAAAGCTAGAAGCCATTGCAAGACAAACACAATTAAATCCCAGATATCTCAACACACCAGAAAAACAAGACTCAGATCTAAAATCACTGGTAAAGATGCAGATTGAGGATCACTTAGATAAATTTCTTAAAGTAATAGAGGAGAAAATAGATCAAAAACTAGAAGCCCATACAAGGCAGACACAAAAATCACTTAAAGAAATCCAGGAGAATATAGAGCAAAAAGTGAATCCCAATAAGGGGGAGAAACAAAAATCACCCAAAGAAATACAAGAGAACATGGGTCAACGAGTAGAAGTCATAAAGGAGGAAACACAAAAATCCCTTAAAGAATTACAGGAAAACACAAACAAGCAACTGAAAGATCTGAGCAAAACCATACAAAATCTAAAAACAGAAGTAGAAACAACTAAGCAATCACAAAGGGAGACAATGTTGGAAATAGAAAACCTTGGGAAGAAATCAGGAGTCATAGATGCAAATATCAACAATAGAATACAAGAGATAGAAGACAGAATCTCAGATGCTGAAGATACCATAGGAACCATGGATTCAACAATTAAAGAAAATGCAAAATGCAAAAAGCTGGTAACCCAAAACATTCAGGAAATCCAGGACACAATGAGAAGACCAAACCTAAGGATTATAGGGATAGATGAGAATGAAGATCTACAACTTAAAGGGCCAGCAAATATCTTCTACAAAATTATGGAAGAAAATTTCCCCAACCTAAAGAGAGAGATGCCCATGAATATACAAGAAGCCTATAGAACCCCAAATAGACTGGACCAGAACAGAAATACTTCCCGTCACATAATAGTCAAAACCCCAAATGTACTAAACAAAGAAAGAATATTAAAGGCAGTAAGAGAAAAAGGACAAGTAACATATAAAGGAAGACCTATCAGAATTACACCAGACTTCTCACCTGAGACCATGAAAGCTAGAAGATCCTGGGCAGACCTTATGCAGACCCTAAGAGAACACAAACTTCAGCCAAGACTACTATACCCAGCGAAACTCTCAATTGCCATAGATGGGGAAACCAAGATATTCCACGACAAAACCAAATTTGCAAGATACTTATCTACAAACCCAGCCCTACAAAGGATAATAGGGGAAAAATACCAACACAAGGGGGGAAACAACACCCCAGAAGAAACAAGATAGAAACCCCATCTCATCCAACCCAAAAGAAGAGAACCACTCAAATACAAATAATAATAACAATTCCCAAAATGTCAGGAAGTAATAATTACTATTCCTTAATATCTCTTAATATCAATGGACTCAATTCCCCAATCAAAAGACACAGACTAACAGACTGGATACGGAAACAGGACCCTACATTTTGCTGCATACAGGAAACACATCTCAGTGTCAAAGACAAACACCACCTTAGAGTAAAAGGCTGGAAGACAGTTCTACAAGCAAATGGTCCCAGGAAACAAGCTGGAGTAGCCATTCTAATATCAGATAAAATCGACTTTCAACCTAAAGTCATCAAAAGAGACACAGAAGGTCACTTCCTGCTTGTCAAAGGGAAAATCCACCAAGAAGAATTCTCAATACTGAACATCTATGCACCAAATGCAAGGGCACCCTCATTCGTAAAAGAAACTTTACTAAAGCTTAAAGCACACATCGCACCTAACACAATGATTGTAGGTGACTTCAACACTCCACTCTCCTCAATGGACCGATCAGGAAAGCAGAAACTAAACAGGGACACAGTGAAACTAATTGAAGCTTTGGACCAATTGGATTTAACAGATATATATAGAACATTCCATCCTAAAACAAAAGAGTATACCTTTTTCTCAGCACCGCACGGTACCTTCTCAAAAATTGATCATATAATTGGTCACAAGACAGACCTCAACAAATACAAGAAGACCGAACTAATCCCATGTCTCCTATCGGATCACTATGGAGTAAAAGTGGTCTTCAATAGCAAGAAGAACTACAGAAAGCCCACATACACATGGAAACTGAACAATACTCTACTCAATGACACCCTGGTCAAGGAAGAAATAAAGAAAGAAATCAAAGACTTTTTAGACTTCAATGAAAATGAAGGTACGACCTACCCAAATCTCTGGGATACAATGAAAGCAGTGCTAAGAGGAAAACTCATAGCCCTGAGTGCCTCCAAAAAGAAACTGGAAAGAGCATACACTAGCAACTTAACAGCACACCTGAAGGCGCTGGAACAAAAAGAAGCTAACTCACCCAGGAGGAGTAGAAGAGAGGAAATCATCAAACTAAGGGCTGAAATCAATCAAGCAGAAACAAAGAGAACCATACAAAGAATCAACAAAACCAAGAGCTGGTTCTTCGAGAAAATCAACAAGATAGATAAGCCCTTAGCTAGACTAACCAAAGGGCACAGAGATAGTATCCAAATTAACAAAATAAAAAATGAAAAGGGGGATATAACAACAGAAACAGAGGAAATTCAAAAGATCATCAGATCCTACTACAAAGGCCTATACTCAAAACAACTGGAGAATCTGGAGGAAATGGACAATTTCCTAGACAGATACCAAATACCAAAATTAAATCAGCATCAAGTAGACCAGCTAAACAGTCCCATAACCCTTAAAGAAATAGAAGGGGTTATAGAAAGCCTCCCAACCAAAAAAAGTACGGGACCAGATGGTTTTAGTGCAGAATTCTACCAGACCTTCAAAGAAGACTTAACACCAATACTCTTCAAACTATTCCACAAAATAGAGACAGAAGGGACACTGCCCAACTCATTCTTCGAAACCACAATTACGCTGATACCTAAACCACAAAAAGATCCAACAAAGAAAGAGAACTACAGGCCAATTTCTCTTATGAATATAGATGCAAAAATACTAAATAAAATTCTTGCCAACCGAATCCAAGAGCATATCAAAACGATCATTCACCATGATCAAGTAGGCTTCATTCCAGGAATGCAGGGATGGTTCAATATACGGAAATCCATCAATGTAATCCACTACATAAACAAACTAAAAGAAAAAAACCACATGGTCATCTCATTAGATGCTGAAAAAGCATTTGACAAAATTCAGCATCCTTTCATGCTAAAAGTCTTGGAAAGAGCAGGAATTCAAGGCCCATACCTAAACATAGTAAAAGCAATCTACAGCAAACCAGTAGCCAACATCAAAATAAATGGAGAGAAACTTGAAGCAATTCCACTAAAATCAGGGACTAGACAAGGCTGTCCTCTCTCTCCATATCTTTTCAATATAGTACTTGAAGTTCTAGCGAGAGCAATCAGACAACATAAGGAAGTCAAAGGGATACAAATTGGAAAGGAAGAAGTCAAAGTATCATTATTTGCAGATGATATGATAGTCTACTTAAGCGATCCAAAAAACTCCACCAGAGAACTTCTACAGCTGATAAACAACTTCAGCAACGTGGCTGGTTATAAAATTAACTCAAGCAAATCAGTAGCCTTCTTGTACTCAAAGGACAAGCAGGCTGAGAAAGAAGTTAGGGAAATAACACCCTTCACAATAGCCACAAACAACATAAAGTACCTTGGCGTAACTCTAACCAAACAAGTGAAAGATCTGTATGACAGGAACTTCAAGTCCCTGAAGAAAGAAATCGAAGAAGACCTCAGGAGATGGAAAAATATTTCTTGCTCCTGGATTGGCAGGATCAATATAGTAAAAATGGCCATCTTGCCAAAAGCAATCTACAGATTCAATGCAATCCCCATCAAAATCCCAAATCAATTCTTCATAGATCTAGAAAGAGCAATTCTCAAATTCATCTGGAGCAACAAAAAACCCAGGATAGCTAAAACTATTCTCAACAATAAAAGGACTTCTGGGGGAATCAATATCCCTGACCTCAAGCAGTACTACAGAGCAATTGTGTTAAAAACTGCATGGTATTGGTACAGCAACAGGCAGGTAGATCAATGGAATAGGATTGAAGACCCAGAAATTAACCCACAGACTTATGGTCACTTGATCTTTGATAAAGGAGCCACAACCATCCGGTGGAAAAAAGATAGCCTTTTCAACAAATGGTGCTGGTTCAACTGGAGGTCAACATGCAGAAGAATGCGAATTGACCCACTCTTATCTCCTTGTACTAAGATCAACTCCAAGTGGATCAAGGACCTCCACATAAAACCAGACACACTGAAACTATTAGAAAAGAAACTTGGGAAGACCCTGGAGGACTTGGGCACAGGGGAAAAGTTCCTGAACAGAACACCAATAGCTTATGCTCTAAGATCAAGAATCGACAAATGGGACCTCATAAAATTACAAAGTTTCTGCAAAGCAAAGGACACTGTCAGAAGGACAAAACGGCAACCAACAAAGTGGGAAAAGATCTTCACCAACCCCACATCCGACAGAGGGCTAATATCCAATATATACAAAGAACTCAATAAGTTAGACCGCAAAGAACCAAATAACCCTATCAAAAAATGGGGCACAGAGCTAAACAAAGAACTCTCACCAGAAGAAATTCGGATGGCCGAGAAACACCTTAAAAGATGTTCAACATCATTAGTCATCAGGGAAATGCAAATCAAAACAACCCTGAGATTCCACCTCACACCAGTCAGAATGGCTAAGATTAAAAACTCAAGAGACAACAAGTGCTGGCGAGGATGTGGAGAAAGAGGAACACTCCTCCACTGTTGGTGGGATTGCAAAATGGTAAAACCGCTCTGGAAATCAGTTTGGCGGTTCCTCAGAAAATTGGGCATGTTACTTCCAGAGGACCCTGGCATACCACTCCTGGGCATATACCCAGAGGATTCCCCTGCATGCAATAAGGACACATGCTCCACTATGTTTATAGCAGCCTTGTTTATAATAGCCAGAAATTGGAAGCAGCCCAAATATCCCTCAAAGGAGGAATGGATACAGAAAATGTGGTATATTTATACAATGGAATACTACACAGCAATTAAAAATAATGAATTCATGCAATTTGTAGGTAAATGGTTAGACCTGGAAAATATCATCCTGAGTGAATTAACCCAATCACAAAAGAATGCACCTGAAATGCAATCACTGATAAGTGGATATTAATGAGCCCAGAAGCCCTAAATACTCAAGACACAAATAGCAAGTCAAATGATTCCCAAGAAGAAGAAAGGAGAGGACCCTGGGCCTGTAAAGATTGCTTCCAGTTTAGTAAAGAAACCGAGGGGGGAGGGGGAATTATTGGGGAACATATGGGGGGGAGAGGAACTATGGGAACTATGGTGGGTGGGAACTGGGAAAGGGGAAAGCCTTTGGAATGTAAACATAGAATATAGAAAATAAAATTAAAAAAAAAAGAAAATAAAAAAAAATTATTTTATGAAAAAAAAAAAGATAAATGTTGATATAGCCAACTCCTTTATTTCCTTGTTTTAAGTTTGTGTGTGTGTGTGTGTGTGTGTGTGTGTGTGTGTGTGTGTGTGTGTGTGTCTGTGTCTGTGTGTGTGTGTGTGTGTGTGTGTGTGTCTGAGTATCTATGTGTGTATATCTATGTGTCTGGGTATTTGTGTGTGTGTCTCTGTATATGTGTGTGTATGTCTCTGAGTGTCTCTCTGTGTGTGTTAGATGTATACTACATATATATCACCGAGTTGTTTTCAAACTTCCAAGTCCCATACCTCAACCTCTCATGGACTGAGACTATAAGACATCAGTCCAGGATCATCCAATGGCATTTTCCTTGTAATCTTTTTACACATTCACATCGGCTAAATAAGATAAAGCAGTATAATTTTGAAGAACATATTAGTATTCTTAGCATCTACTTCAAGGATTTTGTGCATTTTGAGCAAATTGGAATTATCTCACCAAATTAAACAGTGTTAAGTAGAAAACAGTAGTAGATATTGCAGAACAAATCAAGTAAGAATTGTGTTCTAATTATTTTAATTTTGAGGGTTTTGGTGAACATATTGAATTAACAAGTCTTAAAAATATCTGTTAATATTTTTAAAAAAATCAATTTAGACAAAAGTGGTCATTATTTAGTATACACATACTGTTTTTAATGTTGGTGATTTTAATGTTGGTAATTTTGAAATAAAATACGTATTGTTTCTCTCCATTATTTCACAGCATATTAAAAAAATGCATCATTAGGGTATTCTACCCTGTAGTAGAATTTAGAGAATTTCCCATTATCTTAGAGTTTTGCTAAGCAGAGATAATAGTATACATATTCCTATGTACATATGCCACAGAATAACAAAAAATGCTGAAGATGAGCCCAGGAAGGCATATCAGTTATAACTGTGAGGTTTTATATCTATGTGTGTGTGTGTGTGTGTGTGTGTGTGTGTGTGTATGTGTGTGCCTGTGCCTGAGTCTGCCCCTGCCCCGTCTATGTTGTCAATGACTGTGTCTGTGTCTGTCAGTGTTTATGCCTGTGTCTGTATCTATGTATATGTCTGTCTGTACTGTTGAGTTGGATATTATAAGGTGAAAGGTGAGAATTGCAATCTGTGACTTACTAGTGAGGATCATGGTTTTGAGCAGATCTTTGAGAAGCCTGGAATTCTAGGGTGACATCCATTGCAGATGAGAAATCTGGGCAGATGCCAGCAGAATGGCCATGTGAGAGAAAGCTAGGCTGAAAATCTGAGAGTTGTTTAGGAACATGAATTATAACACACTTAATAAATAGGTTGTGGAATCAGTGTTCTAGTTTTAAATGGCCATAACATAAATATTTGCAGCAATTATGAAGGGTGGTGGTTAAAGAACTCAAAGTGAAGAAACTTCTAGTGCTTGTCAAAAAGGATACCCAGATGTGTATGTGTGTGTGTGTGTGTGTGTGTGTGTGTGTGTGTGTGTGTGTGTTTTGAAGAGCTTAAGCATCAGAAGACAAAGGATCGGGTAATTAGAGTGATAGATATTTAATAATTATGCCATGTCATATTATTTCCTATACCGTAATTGTTGAAACTGAAGTTATGAGCATTCCATAGTATGTGTGATTAGTATGAGAGAAAAGCCAGAGGCACTTGGAAAAGGCAAAAGCAGAGAGAGAGAAACTAGTGGACTGAGCATGGCCCGTAGACTGGAGAAGCAGGAGCATAGTGGAGACAGGATCACAGAGGGATTGCAGGGAACGCTGGGAGAACAGACAGGGGAGGAAGGAGACAGAGAAAGAGCAGATGAAAAGGAGTGAGCCTGGCTGAAATATCCACTTTAAGGATAATTATTCCATATAACTCATTACAAGAGAATAAAGCCTGTAACCTGGAAGGAGTTTAGGGGAGGGGATTGAGGAGAGATAGAATACTTAGAAATATGGAAATATAGAGCAGGTACTTGTGATGCTGACAGAACCCGGAGGCCAGTGTGCACTTTGGTTGGCTAATAGGCATAAAGATAGCCAATTGTCTCTTCAACCTTTTGGAATTTGGGGAAATGAATTTACCTTTGGGCTGGAAAACAATGACACAATGAACCCAAGGATTGAAAATGAAAATGTATTCACATGTGCTAACTGAGCAGTCATTTTATTACATTTAATTGAAATAAATAATGTTCTCTTCCCTTATATCAAACTGTACAACACTAAGCTTTCCTTCGGAGACATGGGGAGGAAAGGCAGGAGTGATTGAAGATGATGAATTCAAAAACAATTATTTTGAGACATGGTTTTACAAGTCTAAACAAGTTTAAATAAAACATTTCTCTGGTTTATTGTTCTTGCTTTGTAGGTTTAACTGAGTCAGCATAAACAGACATTAAATTGACCATATATCTCTGGAAGTTCATAGAATAAAAGATTAAATTATTAGCTATGTGCCTAATGATTTACTTACTAAAGCAAAAAAATAAAAACCCTTATATCCTAGAAAAATGTTAAAACATTTATTCTATTTAATGTTTTCTTTTACAGAATAATATATTTATATTTCTAACCTTCACAATTTCAAGGTACTCTTTCTTCTGTTAATTCTTCTGAAATAAAAAGCAATTATGTCTAATATTGAAGCATACATTTTTACATTTTATGTAATTAATTTGAAAGTATCTATCTGAATAAAATAAACATAGATAAAGGTAAATAATATTCACATGTGGAATGTGTGTGTTTGTGTGTGTGTGTGTGTGTGTGTGTGTGTGTGTGTGGTGTGTGTATGAAATAGATCTGAAATATTAACATAGGAAGAAATTTTCTAGAAAAGAAAAAGCTTATAATTTAAAAAATTTAAGTAAGCTCTAAGTAAAAATTTCCATATAATAATCTCTTAAATATACCCAGAGGCAATTAGAGGTCTGTAGTGATTTGCACAAAATTAATAAATACTACAGAAGAGTGATAACTCATCCTTCCTGGAGTAATCCAAGGATACTTGGATTCTTGTATTCTTAGGGATCCTGGTATAGTTAATCTGAGAATTTTGAAAGACTAAAGCCTTGTTACACATCTAAAAATGTTGTTTGACAAATGCCTAGGTAAGAATTTATATAGTAGCATAATCCAATCCATATCAACAGCTTTTATTAATTTAATAAATGTTTAGAATCTTGTAAAACCAGAAATTTTACAATAGTAAAATATCTTGCAACTGATAAAATCTTCCTGGAGTTCTAATGAGATATCCACTGCAGGGAAGAGTCAGGACAATAATTGGGGCAATAGTTTAAACATATACTCTTAATTTTGACTCTGAGCAAGACACACAGGGAAAGGAAAGAGGTTATGAATGCTCTTGGCAAAGTGACTTTACTTAACTTTCAAGAAATGTTTCTTAGTGTTAAAGGTTATTGTACATTAGAAACTGACTAGAAGCATTTACTGAGGGAAGCTCTGGGGCTTTTAGAAATTTCTAAAATGTAGAATTCACATTTTTAATTTTTTATGAAAATAGATTTTTCATATACTAAATTAGTTTTAATTTTTTATTAATCATTTTACTCTTTCACATTTCAAATGACATCCCCTTTCCCAATTATCCCTTTACAAACATTCCCATCCTGTACCTCTCTTCCTCCCCCTTTGCCTCTCTGAGGGTGCTCCTCCACCCACTCACCCACTCCTGTCTCACCACTCTAGCAGGACCAAGGGCCTCTCCTCCCATTGATGTCAGATAAGGCCATCCTATGCAACATATGTAGCTGGAGCCATGACTCCTTCCATGTGTACTTTTTGGTTGGTGGCTTAGTCCCTGGGAGCTCTGAGTGGTCCAGTTAGTTGATATTGTTCTTATTGTAGGGTAGCAATCCTCTTTAGCTCCTTCAGTCCTTCCCCTAGCTCTTTCTTCATGGTCCCTGGGGTCAGTCCAATGGTTGGCTGTGCATATCTGCATCTATATTGGTCAGGTACTGGTAGACCCTCTCCAGGAACAGCCATACCAGCCTTCTGTCATCAAAGCTTCTTGGCATCAACAAGAGTATTGGTATTTGGTGTCTGTACCTGGGAGGGTTCCCTAGGTAGGGTGGTCTCTGGAAGGTTTTTCCTTTGTTCTCAGTTATATTTTAGGTCCCTGTCTCTCCTTTGGACAGGAACATTTATAGGTTAATAATTTTGAGATGGGTGGGTAGCCCCATCCCTCAACTGGGGAGCTGTGGCTATGTCCTGGATATGGTCTCTACAGGTTCTATCTCCCCTTTGTTGGGTATCTCAGCTAAAAGTCATCACCATTGGCTCCTGGGACCCTCTTGCTTCCCCAGCGTCTGGGACTTCTATTGACTACACCTCCTTCTTCATCCCCCCACTACTGCATGTTTCTATTCAATTTCTTGTACCTCTGAGCTTCCCTCCTGTCCCTTCTAACAACTGATCCTGTACCCCCTTTTCCCTCCTCCTCTCTCCCTTTCAGGTTCCTCCCTCGCTCTATCTCCTGTGATTATTTTGTTTCCCATTCTATGGATGATAGAAAATTTCTGTAAGGAAAAGGACATTGTCTATAGGACAAAACTGCAACCCACAGATTGGAAAAAGATCTGTACCAACCCTATATCTGATGAGGACTAATATTCAAAACATACAAAGAGCTCGAGAAGTTAGACTCCAGAGAACCAGATGACATTCTTCAAAAATGGAGTACAGAGCTAAAAGACTTCTCAGATGTGGAGTCTCAAATGGCTGAGAAGTACTTAAGGAAATGTTCAACATCCTCAGTCATCAGGGAAATACAAATCAAATGACTTGAGATTCTACCTCACATTAATCAAAATGACTAAGATCAGAAACACATATGACAGCAGATGTTGGAGAGGATGTGGAGAAAGAGTAACACTCCTCCGTTGTTGGTGGGACCGCAAGCTGGTAAAGCACTTTGGAAATCAGTCTGGTGGTTCCTGAGAAACTGGAAATATTTCTACCTGAAGACCCAGCTATACCATTATTGGGCATATAACCCAAAAAAGCTCCAACATATACAAGGACACAGGCTCCACTATGTTTATAGCAGTCTTATTCATAATAGCCATAAGCTGGAAACAACCCAGATGTCCCTCAATTGAAGAATGGATACAGAAAATGTCGTACAGTTACACAATGGAATACTACTCAGCTATTAAAAACAATGACTTCTTGAAATTATTGGGCAAATGTATGGAACTAGAAAATATCATCCTGAGCGAGATAACCGAAACAAAAAAGAACACACCCCAATGCTCATAATACTAATGATACAACCCATGGACCATATGGAACTTAATAAATTCTAATTACGGTTTCCCCTCCCCTTACTCCTCCTGTACCACCCAACTGCTCCACCCACCCAAATCCAGACCCTTTCTTTTTCTCTCTCATTAAAATACAAACAGGCACATAATAATAATAATAATAATAATAATAATAATAACAATAACAATAATAATGTTAAACTAGAACAAACAAAAATGGACAAAATAAAAAACAGAAAACTAAATAAAACACATACAGAGTGTAAGAAACACAATCTGCACACACATTAAACCCATAAAAGCAAATTCAGAAGTCATAATATATGAGCAAAAGTTCTGCAAGGGAAAAATAAGGTCCAGATAAAGCATTTTGAAACAAACAAATCTATAAATGCCCATGAGGAGGGTTTTCTCTATATTGCTAGGCATGCAGCCTTGCCTTAATTGTGGTTTGCATCGCCAGTGAGACTAACTTTTCCTTTGCGGACAGTCTTCAATGTAGATAACTTCTGGGTTAAGGAAGGATACTAACTAGTGTGACTAGTAGGATACTTTTTGACTTCCCTAGGGAAGCATGTTTCTTGCCTGCAGGTTCAGGTGTGTGGATCAATTAGATTCACTGTATCATCAAGACATTCACCTGAAGAGGAGTATAGCATTGGAAAGCTCTTACTGTGTTAGAGCTACCCTAAGTGGAGCCAGATTTTTGAGCTAGTAATTGTCACGGTGAGTTAGGGATAGAATATTACCTTCTATTTAACAACTTTTCAATCATGGGAAAGACAAAAGCTTAAAAGGATAAAATGTGAGTGCTTTGCCATATCAATTAGTTATATGTTGCAGCTTGAGAGATCACTCACTAGTTAAGAATACTTGCTGATTTTGTGGAGGAGCTGCACACACAATGCCCCTCATAATGATCTATATGTTTGGTACCAGGGGATCTAATGCCATCTTCTGATATGCACAGACACCAGGAACTCACATATATGCATGCCAAATACTCATATACATTAAAAAATAAATAAGAAACTTCAAAAATGGAGCACTGTGTTTGGAGGTACATAAACAGTTTGCCTTCTCTCTAGAAGCAGAAGGAGTTGCATCGTACCATAGGCATTGACACAAAAGCACTTTGAACACTTCCTACACATCTTCTTCCTACATCTTCTAAAGATGTTTGCATTTATTGGAATTTTAAAATGAGTTCAAAATGATTATGTCTTCATTTGAATAATAATGTTTGTGTCATATAAGCCTTGGCTGACAGTTTGTCCTGGAATGTGCAGTCACAGTGGCTTAGGTTTGATGTTTAAGTCATGTTGCATTTTTTCCGACAGTCCAATGTTCCCACTTTTGGCAGTACTGGAAATGATACAGATAGTATCCACCTCAGGGCCACTGAGAACCAGGGAGTTGGGAAGTGGCCCAAAAGCATGCACCAGAGGCACTGGGAGAAATTAGACAGAAGGTGATGGAGGACATCAGAGCTGTGCTCACGGCCATGGAGGAGGGCATCCTGAGTCAGGACTGCAAAAACTCTAGTAACATACCCTTTATAGCCAAGATTTTCAAAACGGACGATGGCTACTTTTTTTTTCCTCCTCCAATGACGTAACTTTTACCCAAGTTTAAAATGGAATGCAGAAGCAGGTCAGAGTGAGTCACCCTCATAAGGCAAAAGTAAAGGGAAGCAGAAATCAAAAGCTGTAGTTAGAGGGCATTCTAAATCTTCAGAATACTGTGTTTTTAGAAGTCAACCAAATAAACAAGAAGTGAATTTAAAAAAAAAAAAAAGGAATGGTGGAACAAATAGGTGAGGAAGTGAAGACGATTGTGAGGCTCCTGCCGCAGCCTGATGGAAAGCCACCAACGCGTACCCCGGGGTGAGGGAAATGTGCGCTCATCCTCATAGTCTAGCCGTGAATCTTATCTGCAAAAGCTAATGATAATTATTCCTTTCCAGCTTGTCAAACTACAGTGCTGAGTAATTACTGTGCTTGATTCTCAGTAGAAATGCACTGTAGCCTCTCTTGCTGGTTGGGCTGAGGTATTAGGAGAGGGGGAGTCTGCCTACCACGGAACCATTGTGTCCTTCCTGTGTTCATTCTCAAAGTATTTACTGAATTCACACAGGATGGCTGAGTGCCAGAGAGGGCGTGACGTCAGTACATCATAAAGCTTGTGCTCCCTGAATGTGATGTATCCTTACTGTAGCATCCTTAGTGTCTGACTCCCCTCTCCCCTCTCCTCTCTCCCCTCTCCCCCTCTCTCCTCTCCCCTCTCTCCACTCTCCCCTCTCCCCTCTCCCCTTTCCCCCCTCTTCCCTCTCTCCACTCTCCCCTTTCCCTTCTCGCTTCTCTCCCCTCTCCCCTCTCCCCTCTCCCCTCTCCCCTCTCTCCTCTCTCCTCTCTCTGCACCTGTCCTTTCTCTCTCCCTCCTCTACTGCTCCTTGTGCTATTGATGACTCCCCTCCTCAGTCCTTACTGCCAATGGACCAAACAAAGAGCAAAACCACCTGACAAACCAGATGGTAAAGTTATCTTTCTCTGCAGGATGTCTTAGGTTATCTCTGTGTACCTTGATCCTGCTATAGTAGCCAGGCTGGCAGATGCTAAGGAGGGTGTCATAAGATGTATGCTCAAGTGGACTTTGTGGTTCCTGCAGTTTACACCTGAAATGCGTTTTTTAAGAATATTAACTTGGTGAACAGTATGAAAATTCCCCAAGCTTCCTGTAACCACAAGAAATTCCCTGAACCCCTAGACTCGGGCTCTCTTACCAGCTGCAATGGAGACAGAGAGAGACCTTGCTCTCAAGCTCAGAATAAAAGAATCTTGTGTGTTTGCATCAGAATTGGCTTCTCAGTTCTTTGGGGTTCTGTGACTTGAGCATACCAATTATTTAGTTTTGTTCTAAAGTTTTCAGTTAGGCTAATTTATTAATATGAGAACCACCTTCATTTTGTTCCATAAGTTTGGGTATGTTTTCCCTTCTTTTAATTTCAAAAAGTCGGAAATTTCTTTCTTTCCTAATTTCTGTCTTGGCCTATTTTTTTTAATTTGGTAAAGAATCGTTCAGTTTCTATGAGTGTGCAAGCTTTTGGTTGTTTCTGTTGCTAAAATCCAGCTTTAATCTTTGATGTACAGGTAGGATACAGGGCTTTCTCTCTCTCTCTCTCTCTCTCTCTCTCTCTCTCTCTCTCTCTCTCTCTTTGTAGTTTTTGCTTGTTTCCTTGCTTAGCTGGTTAGTTGGTTGGTGGGTTGGTTGGTTGGTTTTGTTCAGTTTGAGTTCCTAGCTTTCCCTTCTCCACCATATGGTCCAGCATATTCCGTTCCTGCCTCTCCTTCAAACCCACTCTCTTGGAAAGCCTCTAAGCAGAAAAGGTGCACAAAGCACAGTTCTGCATTCATGAAAGATGTCCCAGCCCCATCATCTGGAGTTACCAGCCATCTAAGACCCCCTCGCCAAATATATAAAATGCTACCATATCATAGTCTGCCTGAGACTTTCTTCTCTTTCCTCCCTTGAATAGGGGAGTCACCCAGGAGACCACTTCCAAATTAACCTGCCTTTTTATCTTTTAATTCAGCTGAAATTATTTATTTCTTCTGCAAAGAAGACTTGTCAGGTTCTTTTGTTTGTTACTTTTTGTTGTGACTTCCTGGTGTGTAAGAATATGTGGTCAATTTTGGAGAAAGACCAGGAGGTACTGAGATGGAGGGATATTTGTTTATGGTTTGGGGAAATTGATAGGCTTTTTCTATCAAAAAATGGCAAACATGGTAGTTGACGGTTTTATTTCTAGATCTGCAGGCATCAGATAGAAAGAGAATAGTGGGAATGGCTTACATTTTTGAAACTCCAAAGCCCACCCCAGTGACACACTTACCTCAAAAATGCCACAACTACCCCAACAAAGCTACACCTCCCACTGCCACTCCCAGAGCATTCATGTATATGAGTCTACTGGGGCCTTTCCTATTCAAACCATCTCAGCCACCGTGCCAGGGAATGCTGAGATTTTAAGGGTGATAAAACAGAAAAGGCACCTGACACATGTATGATTCTTTGTAACTGCTTATTGTGGAGCAAAGAAATGAAAGTGTAAGTCAGTGAATGAATCACCCTCACCCTTGGATTATTTACTGTTTCTTCCAGTCAATAGGAAATCCTTCACTAGTCACTGTGTGGAATAAATAGCTGTTTGGAGTTCTGAGGCATATAGGTGTGCAATATATTTTATATTTTATGTAAGCTTGCATCAATCTTTTCTTACATATTGCAGACATAAATTTTTCACTTATGTATTCATGTGATGTCTTTCTCATCTCTTCTAAGACACTATTTGTTTTCCTTTCCCAATGTATTAGTGATCTATAACTCAGTTCCCATCTGTAGCTTGGAAGAGATTTATTGTGCTACAAAGTTAGTGTTGACCATAAAAGTCAATACATTCCCTACAATCTATAAGCTATTTTTGAAAATTGATGTGAGTAATTATAGCACATTTTATATCATAAATAAAAGGGAAAATGAACAATTAAATAGGAATTACAGTCAGTGAATCCAGTCACTGAAAATATGTAGAAAAATAAAGTAAATCTATTTTCCGGGTAGCAAATGCCTGGATTAGGAGAAGAATGGTGATGTAAGGGTCACTGAGTCTCCATGCTGGCTTAGAGCATCCCTGTGCTTCATCAGTGTCCTTGGGTATAAGGAGAAAGGGAAAATTTTGGAAGAAGTGATTAGCTCAGAGAACCAAGAAAGATCATGGACAATGTAAAAAGTTCTAAGCTAAGGTACCTAAGGTAGATACCTGGGAAACGCATCATGTGAACTTCTGCTATGGTGGTCCTGTTGTGGGCACAGGACCATACTCTGACCAAACAGATATCTCTGGAAGTAGCCAGTACATATGCTTATGTTTGAATTCTGTGAAAAAGAAAAGGCTTAAATTATTTGTATTGTGTGCTCTAGATGGACAATGCTGGATGATGACATTTAACTGTTGAGCTATAATAATACATGTTCGGAGCTGAATTCAGAGCGACAAAATAGGAGATCTGCTTCTTCTGTGACTGAGAGGAACATAGTTCAGACAAAAACATAAAACAAACCAGTCTCCCATCATTGAAAGGAGTATGTGTGTGTGCAAACCACTAATGTATGTAGTCAAGTCATTAAAACTCTGTTTAAGAAGGATTGTAGTAAGCTTCTCTAGTTACTGTTTCTTACTCCCTAAGAAATGGAGAATATCTGTCTAAAATGGCAGACATTTTAGGTGTAGGAAAAAAATAAGAACATACTCTGTGCAAAGAACAGCAACAAAACCTAATGAGGCTTTGAAGCAGTAGGGGTGAGAATGACTGTATAAAGAAAATGTTTGCACTGTTTGATAATCACAGGTGGAAGACGATACTTGGAAGTATTTGGCAGGGAAACGTAGGTTACAGGGGTCTGAATCTGCATGATGCCTGTGGTCATGAACAGATACTAACAGCTCAGTTTATTACTGTTAGGCAAAGTTTCCCAAGATTGATAATGGATGAGAAGATTATGGAACAGTGGGAGATGGGCATTACCTTACATAAAATCATAATGTTGTAAAATAACATAAAATGTAGGAGAATCTATACTATGGAGTTTCGGGCATACATGTTATATAAAAGAAAACAACACTCTTAGTTTCAGAAAAATATGTTCTAGTTTCTCATAATAAAAACACACATACACACTCATAATACACATGCATACTCATAATACACACACATCACACACATATAACACATACGTACACACACATATACTATATACACATACACCCATATACCATATACACATCACACACACACACACACACACACACACACACACACCACTCATATTACTAGTTTTTATGTGATTCAATACCCTTCCAAGGTTCAGGGGGCATTAGAGAGGAGAGGGCAGGAAACACTGAGAGCTGGAGGACAGAAAAGTGGACTGCAATCATGAGCTGTCTCCTGTGTTGTATTTGAGGGTCACAAGTGGCCATTGCACTCTTAAAAATGTCAGGAAAATTTATTATTCTGATAAGGTCTTCAAAAGATTGGACAGTTAACATTCCTGCATAGAGGTATGGAAGGATAAAATCTCTAGAATCCTCAGCCTTTCCTGAGATACTATAGACAGATAATAACTATCCAGAGATAATACACACACACACACACACACACACACACACACACACACACACACAGCATAATAACCACTGGGAAGTTGCCCATGCTTCTAAAAATAGCCATCCCTAATGCTTTTGTACACAACCCAAATTAAATTTATTGGGTCACAGAATATGTATAAAAGCATGAAAGGGACTAAGCTAAGAAAAGGAATGATATCACTGCAAGATGACGAGAAAGAGGTGTGGGATTGAGTGGATGAGGATGAGGGGGAGGGAGATAACAGGAGTTGGGGAGGGGTAGCTGTGATCAGAATATTATATGAAAAAGTATTTTCAATGGAAATATATTTTAAAAACAACCAGAGAGGGGAAGAAAAAGTTTTATGATACATTAAGTACATATATAGGAATGTCATAGTATATTATTGTGCATAATTAGTTTATACTAATAAAACTTAAAAATATTAATTCTCATATTTGTATATTTTATATATATCATAAACAAATCATTGCTTTTTAAATGATTAATAATTTAATGATTAAAAGAAGTATAAGTATGCTAGTATTTTTTTCTTCATAATTTTTGGATTAAAAAAATTGGGTTTAGATAAATCAGGTTGTGCCATATTTTTTCTTCTCATAAGAAATGGCACTTTTGGGTGGTTAGAAATGATAACTCTTTCTGAGGATTCAAATTTGGTTCCCAGTACCTACCACCCCTAATACTTCCAGCTCCGAGCTCTCTGTGTTTTCTGGCCTCTGCAGTCACCTGCACTCACTTGTACAAACTCACATGCTGACACATTCACCTATACATAATTTAAAATAAGAACGATAAGTTGAAAGAAGAAGTGGAACCTTCAGAGCATCTTCCTAGAGTGCGTGTATGTTACTCTAATCTTAACCTGTCCCACTACTTTGGTTATCAATGTAGGCAAGTCTTGTCTCATAGATTGAAACTTTAGAACCACATTTTCAAATCCATAAGTCTACCAACAACTTGAGCTTAGGTAGTTGCCTTTTTCCATTTCTATCTTTAGTTATTATCAAGGAGGGACAATGAAGAATTTTCAAGAATATGTCCATGTATAAAACCATGAGATTCCATCATACCTCTCCACTGCTCTGAGTCTGTAGCTCAGTTTGTAAACAATGAATTAATCTGATGTTTCATGTTGGCTCTACATTTCTGGTGAGAGTTGTGTTCTGACAAAGAGAAACATAATATAAAAATAACAACATTAATGTGCTTAGATTTTTTCTCTTTCTCATCTTTTAGATAATGACCTGTACATAAATTGCAAGAATATCTTTTATTGTGAGGATATTCACAATATTAATTAATCCTCACAATTGTGAGGTTATTACAATAATCTTTTATTGTGTATGTTATAGACCTATACTGGTATTTTTCCCTGTTGCAATTATGCAATATAATTATTTATCTAAATTAACTAAAGACATATTTTCCCATTTCTTTTGGAAATCCATAATCAAATATATGCATGTTTTTAAGCAATATCCCAAGGACAACTGGAAGCAACTCACAATCAAGTTGCAAATTTTTCTACTTGAAATATATTCAGCATTCACAAAGAAAAACTTCAATAGCCTCACATCATGTTTTTCTCAGCATGTCTGCTGAACTAACCCATGTGGGAATGTGTTATACCTTTGAAGTAATTAGACACCAAGCTTTTTGGCTCTCTATCTTTCTGTACATTGTGAATATGGCCGAGTGTTGTGAAACTGGATGTGCATCTTTTATCTGACATAAGTCACACTTTGTGGAGACAAATTTCACATTGCTTTCTGTTTTAGCTGAGTTTTTACACTAAATTTTAACAGTGTTTGCAGACTCCACTATCTCTTTAACATACGTGTGTCATTTACCTGGCATGTCAAATTAAAGCTAGCATAATCATATTCTCCCCTGAGACTTTTAACTTATGTGTAATGGCATTGCTTAAGTTCATTTTCTTGTCACAATGATGATAACTTTAAGAAGTAAAAGTGATGTGTTTTCCTATGCTTGCACGTTCAGAGTCCCATGTGTGTCACATGTACGACACTGCACCGCCATGTGGGTGGAGAACATTCTTTCCCTCATGAAGGAGAAGAAGCTAGGGACTATCTGAGATTGCTTCCTCTCCTCTCTTTTCAGTTCCTAATCTTCCCATACCTTCAGTTCATGAGACAGGGGCATTCACTCTCAAGATGGGCTTTCTCTTCTCAGCATATCTCTCTAGAAACTGCCTTCCAAGCACACCCAAAGGTGTGCCTCAGCAATCAATTAATGTGACCAAAATCATGTTAAGTTGCCCATGAAAATGAACCATCACAGGTTCAAGCCATTAGGATCCATGCATTTGGCTTATGGAAATAACTTGATAGCATAGAAGAAAATGAGCAAAATCTATGGATCATGGACCACTGGAATATAGAGACTTTTATCAATAGACATTTCATAGCATGTTCTTCTAGCATCCTGCTTGTATACCCATTATTCTAATAGTTTTGTGTTTGCTGTGGATTCAATGTATTTAGATATGTATATATATATATATATATATATATACATATATATATATATGTATATATATATATACATATACATATACATATATATAAATCCATCAGCCTATCAGCTAGGTTTGTTATGTTCATTTGAATGTGCTCTCAGAGGTACCCAGAACCTAATAATGTTCTGTCTCTAAAGTGGCATATAGAAATAACAAATTGACTATTTAATCTCCTTCAATTATCTTCATAAAACTTTACTACTTGTCTTTATTATATATAAGATGGTTTTCAGAGAATGTCCTTAACATTGTTCTTGTTATCAATTTGACTCAATTTATTATCACTGTGGAGGCACCCTTCTTGGTGATCCTATTAAAAACATCATAAGGGAAAATCAACTAGGGAAGGAACGCACAGTGTGCATGTGGGTGACAGTAATGGTGACGAATCTTCCATTCTGGGTAGAAAGAGAAGAAAGCAGGATGCTAGTCAAGCATTAGCCCGCATCCTTCATGTTCCGCTGCTTCCTACCTTTGGGACACAACGTGAACAATGGCTACTTGTTCCTGCCATGATGTTTTTGTCCCCATGAGGGACTGTACCCATGAACTATAACCCTAAAACTCACCCTTAGCTTGTGTTTGTTAGGTATTTCATCATAGCAATGAGAAAAATAACTCATTATTTAGATAAACTGTCAGATTCTACTATCCTTCATTTGGCTATTTTCCATCAACCAAGGCTTCTACCACAGTGGCGAAGAGTAAAGAGAGGAATCCAGACTAAATGTGTCTCATGAGTGACACACATTTCCTTCTATATCATGTTACCCACCAGAAGTTAAGCAGACTTTGTGCTACCTAGGAGGCAAGTGCGGCTGGATGGGGGGTGGGGTGGGACAGCAGTGCTGATCATTTAGCATGCAGCATCACCAGTCCTCTAAAATCTCCCCGGGAGAATTGTCAGTAATCATAACAACTTCAGTGGAGAAAATTCTCTTGTTAAAAATAATAATGAACAGAAGGAGGTCAAATTACCTGCAGAAGATTGACCTGCAGAAGAAAGAGTTAGGCTGTGATTGACAGCCTAACTTCCACAAACACCCTCTCCTTTCTAAGAGTTCTCTTTTCAGCACAGTTCCGTTGAATCCTGTATAGCATTTCGTCTGGTAAATGAGGAGAACATGACAGAGAGGATGCCCCTATACTTTGAAATATGAACAAAATTTATTTGCTTTTTAAATACTGATCTTGCTTTTGATTCAAGCACATTACTTGTAGATTTCTTAAAAATCTGTCTCCTTACTTAAAAAATATTAACACTGCAAATGCATTATCTAGGCAAAGAACAAGGAAAGCAAGTGATACAAATGAATAGAAAATACCAATTTCTCAACTAATACTTTAATTTAAACAGCTATAGGGAATTGCTTCCTTATTACAATATATTAGCCTATAACACGTCATTAAAAATGTCTAATGAATCCCTTTATTCCCATAAAGATAACTACCCAATCAAGTAGTACAGTGAATAAAATTATATAAAATTATTTAGCCACTTTAAAAATGGATGACTGGAGACATTGACACAGAGAATACCCAATAGGAACACAGCATTAGCAATGTTTCTGTCATTTTTTCTGTTTTTAATTAGTATATAATTACATTAGTTTCCCCTTCTTAGCCCTTCCTCTATCCCCTTGAATGGCCCCTAAATATCAACTTGATACCCTCTTTTTCTTTGATTAGTGTGCACATGTGTGTATGCGTGCACAAATATACACATAAAACCGTTTGAGTACATTTTTGTTGCATGCATATGGTTTCAGAGCTGACCAATTTGTTTTGAATAACGAACTGATAAAGGGGCTCATCCATAGGAGAGACAAATTTTCCCTCTCAAAGCAGTCACTAGTCGCCTGAAATTCTATATCTATGGGGTGGTGCCTCATGAACATTTCCTCCTTTTGAGTTGACATGTTTGCTGGTACTGTTGCTGTTCCAATCATGTTTATATAGTCATTTCAGGGAAAGAATGTTTTGTAGTGGACTTCCTGGTATTCTGTTTCTTGCAATATTTCCTTCCATCTTTCTGCTTCCTTGAGAAGGAACTGTGTGTTGGATGCATCCACTTGGCTTGGGTACTCATGAGCCATTCTGCCCTACATTGTGTCCACTTGTGGTTTTCTGCATTTGCTGTAAAGAGGTCCTTGTATGGTGAGGGGCGAGAGGTACAATTCACTATTTTGTGGTTACTCCACATAGTTTACACAGCTATGAAGTTTTGGAACTTGGAAGCTAAGATGGGATTTACATGTAGCACTTGTCCCTCTGGGTGGACAAGTACCTGTTCCTCAGGTACCTCCTTTTCTAGATCCACCCATTTACCTTAAATTTTCAGGATTTCATTCTTCTTTACAGCTGAATGGTGTTTTACTATGTTACATCTCACATTTTTGTTGTACATGCATGTGACAAAGGATTGCAAATTGGTGCAGCAATTCTACAAATCAGAATGGAGAATCCTCTAAAAATGTGATCCAGCTATGCTGTTCCTTGACAAATTCCCAAAGGACTTGATATTCTATTCTACAGGGACTTCTCAACTCTGTCCATTTTATTTATATTCGCGACATATAGGTAATTGGAAAGACTGCTTTTTTTCATTTTAATCCACGTTTCAAATATAAACTCAAAGGAGAAACCAATCGCAGTGCTTTTACAAAACACAGGAAGATACATTTGTTTCTTTTTTTTTAATTTTTTTTTATTTTCTATATTCTATGTTTACATTCCAAAGGCTTTCCTCTTTCCCAGTTCCCACCCACCATAGTTCCCATAGTTCCTCTCCCCCCCAACTGTTCCCCAATCATTCCCCCTCCCCCCTCGGTTTCTTTACTAAACTGGATGCAATCTTTACAGGCCCAGGGTCCTCTCCTTTCTTCTTCTTGGGAATCATTTGACTTGCTATTTGTGTCTTGAGTATTTAGGGCTTCTGGGCTCATTAATATCCACTTATCAGTGATTGCATTTCATGTGCATTCTTTTGTGATTGGGTTAATTCACTCAGGATGATATTTTCCAGGTCTAACTATTTACCTACAAATTGCATGAATTCATTATTTTTAATTGCTGAGTAGTATTCCATTGTATAAATATACCACATTTTCTGTATCCATTCCTCCTTTGAGGGATATTTGGGCTCCTTCCAATTTCTGGCGATTATAAACAAGGCTGCTATAAACATAGTGGAGCATGTGTCCTTATTGCATGCAGGGGAATCCTCTGGGTATATGCCCAGGAGTGGTATGCCAGGGTCCTCTGGAAGTGACATGCCCAATTTTCTGAGGAACCGCCAAACTGATTTCCAGAGCGGTTTTACCATTTTGCACTCCCACCAACAGTGGAGGAGTGTTCCTCTTTCTCCACATCCTCGCCAGCACTTGTTGTCTCTTGAGTTTTTAATCTTAGCCATTCTGACTGGTGTGAGGTGGAATCTCAGGGTTGTTTTGATTTGCATTTCCCTGATGACTAATGATGTTGAACATCTTTTAAGGTGTTTCTCGGCCATCCGAATTTCTTCACATTTGTTTCTTAAACATGTCTTTCTAAATGTATGCAAGCTCATTTTACGTTTAGAAAGCTCATGAAAAGTCCTCAACCAGAATATTGAGAAATTAATTTACTAAATTAATTAATTATTTTGATATTGAGTAAACATTTAATTATGATGTTTCAATTGCGTTTCCTAAAATTTTAAACTTATAACCTGAATAAGTAAAGAAAATTCTTTCTTAGATACTTTTTGACTCTGAGAGCTCAAATTTAAAAAAAACATAGAGAACACATGAAGAGTAACTATGTAATTTTGACTTAACACTTAACATGTGGAATATGTTTGATTATATTATTTAATTGAAAAGACTGAAGATCAAATCCAATGTTATTGCAAAAACTGATTTTTGAGATTTGGTGCCTTGACACTCAGCCCTAATTTGTGTAAACACATCCACTAGCAATTTAGGGCATCTTTTCAAAGCACAGACCTTTTGGAAGTATCTGCCCTTATAGATAGTGATTTCATAAAATTAAAATTTAAAAATTTCTCAAATATATCATAGTCTGTAGCTTCGTTTTGTACATTAGATAGCCAGGGTGATCTCAGAAAACACAGGACTGTCAGTGAGAACCCCGTGTTATGGGAGATAATGATTCTGTGTGCACCCAGCTAATAAGACACTAATGGCTACAATGAGACGTAGAAAGGTCTAGGCAGAATGTAAAATCTTCCATGTGCATTATTTTCAAAGGATTTAAAATGTTTCTGAGAAGAGCAAGTTAAGTAATTTATATTTTTTTAAAAAAGGATTTTTAGATTTATCAAAGGAGAAATATATATGTGGAATAATTCTTAATTGCTCTTGGAAAAATTCAATACTTTTGTTCAGAAAAACAGTATTTAATACAAATAACTATCAGTTTCAGTGACTAATATTAGGAAGGTAGGTGTTTGCCTCCTAAGACATTTTTGTCAGAAGAGGATGCATCCACCCACAGAGGGAATCTGAAGCCATGAATCACTCACTGGGAAATGACAATTTGCATGTAGTCAAAACAGTGGGTGCTTGCATGCATGGGTGTGAGCAATGGGATCTGTCAGTGTTAAGGCTGTCTTTGTCATTATGTTTTCTGCAATTTCACCACCTAGCCTTCTTTGCTGAATATTTTCAAGGCTGAATCACCTGCATTCCCACTGAGTCCATGAAGTACCCATTACCCATCCATTAAGGTCATTTTCTGCTTGAGCTATAAAGAGTCATTTTCCATTTTTTGCCAACTAGAATATTGACTGTAATCCACATACTCTACTGGAGCCTCTCTGGTGGATACATTTTGTCCTAGTTTCCTCTGTGAGTCAAATCCTAATGAACCCTGTGATCTGTTATTACAATGAACTGCTTGAAGCCTGTAGTTATAATGTACTATGACTTCAGTTGTTTACAGTGTGGAAGAAAGCACATTGTATTGTTTAACAAGTACTTCTTGCAAGAAAAGAATGCATGTTGGTATTTCTTATATAATTCAATGCAACCTTCCCCTAATAAGAAATTTTTCTCATAACACTATAAAATTTCTAACAGAAATGTATAAATACAATATTTATTCCCCTTTAATAAAAATTGAACAATGTGATATTAATGAAAGAACAAATAGGAATCACATTTTGAATGAATTTAATTTCTAGTAACTCCAATTATTTAGACAATACATATTATAATAAATTCAACTAAATTTTTCAAAGTAGATGTAAATTGTTTTTAAAGATAATACTATGCATCATACATTTACAGGTACTAAGTAGTAAATAGAAAATAAAAAAAAAGCCTTCACCAAAATCTAGCAGACCCTCTCTATAAGTGGTCCTTGGCTTAACCAAGGATCTATCATCCGCACAATGCCATCTACCTAAATTCCCTTGCCCTGAAAACTAGTCGAGTAAAAGAAACAGGACAGTTTGAGAGATGGTGGCAATTTTAGAAAAGGTAAAGCTGCTATAGTTCTTCATTCATTGAAGGAGTATATAAACGTTTTTTTTTATTGGATATATTCTATATTTACAATTTATTTCCCTTTTTCTGGTTCCCCACCCCCAAAGGTCCCACATGCCCTTTTCCCTCCCCCTGCTCCCTCATCTATCCCCTCCCACCTTACTGTTCTTGTACTCCCTCACCATGATGTTTTGGTCCATTCTAGCGCCAGTGTCCACTCCTTTCTTCTTGTGAGACATCACTTGATATGTGATTTATGTCTTTGGTGTTCCAAGCTTCTAGGCTAATAAACGTTTTAATAAAGAAAATTTATTCTATATGATATGTTTGAAATTTCCAGAAACCCTTTTAAAATATGTCAGCGTAGCTATATTGCATAGAGCCTATGTAAAAAACAAACAAACAAACAAACAAAAAAAAGACAAGAAAAGAGTAAATAGACACTTTTACACATGGAAAAATGTGCACTAAGCATCCATTTTGGAAACAGTTTAATTTTACATTTCACAAAAGATCTAAGAGTGTGTAACAGTAAAATGTGTAATTCAGTATACAATACTGAGACCTTCCAGGTAGGACAGAATATGAAAAGTGGAGCCAAGCGAAAAGGATAAAATAATGTCATAGTTTTATCATGCAACCCCATGATGATGGTTTCTAAGGTGATGAGTGTGAGAGTTAGGAAATGTACTGTGCGGCTGCTGTAATGGAAGGCAGCTATTGGCCCAGAGGAACGACCTGACTGCAGAAACCTAGGCCATCATGGGCTGGGTCCTGCTTAAGGCATGGCCTTTCCTCTCCAGGAGGAGAGGTGCTGGGCATGGGGATAAGTTCCAGCTTCAAAACTGCTTGAACAAAAGAAACATAGAAAGTAGAACATGGCTGTAGTCAAGAAGCCAAAGCTGCGGCAGGCCTGTGAAGCATTTCATGCAGATGCTTCTGAAGCTCCTCTTCTCTATGTGTTGAGGGGAGTTTCCTATCTTTTCTTGACACAATAGTTTCTGACCTGGGAGTGAGATAACACCTGAATTTTCCCTTACTGATCCTGCTGAAGGAAGATGTGTGTATTAAGGAGAACCTTCAGGTTCAGTCAATTTACCCTACATATGTCTTTTTTTAAAAAATATGGTGAAGCTGAAATATAGCCACAAAACAATCAAAGGATAAAAAAATGTTCTTCAGTATAGAGAAGAAAACTATATTCTAGAAGGTAGTCTTTTAATAATCAGACATAATGAAATGATGGCTGGCCATGGTGACTGACAGAGTCCTCAAGTTATGTATCAGTGGACTTTAGATTTTCATCTCAGGTACCATGAGCATTGTGACTTGCTAAGGAACTGGGACTCCAGGCTCACACGTTCAGAATACACTGTCTGAATATCTGACCTGTGTTATTTTCCAAGTGTGGTTCTAGGCAATCAGTAACTAGAATTGTAAACAATTTGACTAAAGGAATGGCCCGGTATGTGTATCTGTAATGAGTTATTATGGAATGTTGCATTTCTGCTTTTGTTAAATAGCGACACATTAATTTAGGTAATCATCATTAAGAAAAGCTGCATTTTTCACACCATATTTCCCCCTACACACTTTGGGTAACAGCATCTCTTATGCTCTGAATTTAATAGAAAATCATAAGTAGAAGGAAAATATCATCCGTAGATACAGCTTTTGTTTCCATTTTCTTAAACATGAGAATCAGCCACTTTCTATATTAGTACTTCTCAAAGTTGTCTGAGTCCTTTGTATACCCACTCATCCCTCTAAGGAAATAGCATTATTTTCATAGAATAAGTTGACAATTCAGAACAAACTCTTCCAAACAAATATCAAAACACAACATACATAAAGCCAATGGTTGCCTGCTTTAAATATAAAGCAAATCTGTTCAAGGATAACATGATCCAAACAAGTTATAATTACTGACACAATTGGGTTTTTTTGCTGTGTGCTATCTTAAATAAATACTGTATGAGCATATTAGGGAACTATTTTCTGTGACTTATTTAAAAATTGAGCGAAGTGATAATAAAATTAACTAATTGAAATTTCTAAAAGGTATATTTAAAGCAGTGTTTGATATAATTACCTCTTTCTTTATAATACATTTTAAAGCTGTTTTCTGAACAAATGAACAATTTTTTCCTTTTCTTTTTTATTTATTCTTTAATCTTTTTTTAACAATCCAGACTTCATCCCTTCCCAGTCTACCCTCTGACTGTTCCGCATTCCATACCTCCACCACACCCATCTCTTAGAGGATGCCCCCACATCAACACCCACCCCACCAGACCTCCCCACTCCCTGGGGCCACAAGTCACTCGAGATGCATCTTTTCTGACTGATTCCAGACCTCGGGGCTTCAGTCCTGTTCCCCGCCCCCCCCCACCCCACCAGGACAATACCTGAAGATCATGTTCCCCTCTTCTCCTCCCTATTATATTTCCCACCCAGGTTCTTTCCTCACTCCCCACCCCTGTGATTGCTTTCTTCTCCCTCCCAAGTGGGACTGAGGCATCCTTACTTGGGCGCTTCAGCTAGTTAGCCTTCTAGAGTATTATGGATTGTATCCTGGGAATTCTGTAAGTTTTTGGCTAATATCCACTTATTAGTGAGTATATACCATGCATATCCTTTAGGGTCTGAGTTACCTCACCCAGGATGATATTTTCTAGTTTCATCCATTTGCCTGCAAAACTCATGATGTCCTCAATTAGTGTGTGTGTGTGTGTGTGTGTGTGTGTGTGTGTGTGTGTGTGGTTTTTTGAGACAGGGGTTCTCTGTGTGGCCCTGCTGTCCTGGAACTCACTCTGTACTCCAGGCTGGCCTTGAACTCAGAAATCTGCCTGCCTCTGCTTCCCAAGTGCTGGAATTAAAGGCATGTGCCACCACCCGGTGATGTTCTCATTCTTAACATGTGAGTAGTATTACATTGTGTGAATGAACTTTTTTTTGTATGTTGTGGGACATCTGGGTTGTTTTCAGCTTCTGGTTATCACAAATAAGGCTGCTATGAACATAGCGGAACACATGCCCTGTGACATGGTGGGGCATCTTTTGGGTATGTGACAAAGAGTGTTCCAGCTGGTAACCTGAAGAGGTAGATCAATTTCCAATTTTATAAAGAACCTGCACATTGATTTCCAGTGTGGTTTTATCAGCTTGCAATGGAGGAATGGTGACCGACATTTTTAAATTAGTCTTAAATGTGATTGAAACCAGATTGGCACTTAATGTTTCTCATTTCAAGGAAATATTTATTCTTATGCTCACGTATGACCTCTAGTTCTCTTTAATAATGCAACTATTTAAAATACTTGAGTTAATTTATATCATGGGGCTCAGTGTTTCTTTTGTGTTTTGGGTCCACAGAATTAAAGAACACTGAAGATATTTTGCTTCATTTAGCCTTCTCAATATGTTCAGCTTATAAATAAAATGATCTCCTATTATTACCAAAGCAATTAGGCACTTGAGACTTTAATATCTTTAATTTTCTATCATTGTGTATATCTCAAACATGTTTGAAGAAATACTTAAATCAGATTTCATGGCTGCCTGCCTCTCTCTCTTGGCGCTGCCATGCATTTAAGAGACTGAGGAGTTCCTTTGGTGGAAATTTTCTATGTGCTAAAACCATTCGTGGATAGAATGAGTAAAATGTAAAGCTTCCAAAGATCACTTTGGCTATAGAGGAAGAGAGATTCGAGTTCTGAGGGATCAGATAGCTCCAGATAGCCACCTCTTGGGTCTTGTTCAGGTAGGAACTCATTTGGTCATGACAATTCTTTGCTTTATTTTTCACTTCCCTCTATAAGTGGACCCTTCAACCTGCTTTGAGTTAGCCTCCATATGACTGTGCACACAAATCTCAGTGTTTGTGTTCATGGGGCTTCAGCATGCCAGACCACAGGTTCTAGGCGAGTGCTGGTATTCCTCCCTGGCCCCTTGAATTAAATGCTTGGCTTTCAACTTAAATTTTGCTATTGGAAGATAGAAGCCTGTGCTCAGATTTTGACTTTACCAGTGCTTATATTTTTCAAATGCAGTTCCATGATTTACAGCCTGTGAATATCCCAAGCCAGTTTCCTATTTACTCCAGGCTTTATTCCTAGATCAAGGCAATATGCTTATTTGATTCAAAGAAATAACAAACTACCTCCATCCAGAGGGCTAATATCCAATATATACAAAGAACTCAAGAAGTTAGACCCCAAAGAACCAAATAACCCTATCAAAAAATGGGGTACAGAGCTAAACAAAGAATTTTCACCAGAAGAAATTCGGATGGCCGAGAAACACCTTAAGAGATGTTCAACATCATTAGTCATCAGGGAAATGCAAATCAAAACAACCCTGAGATTCCACCTCACTCCGGTCAGAATGGCTAAGATTAAAAACTCGAGAGACAACAAGTGCTGGAGAGGATGTGGAGAAAGAGGAACACTCCTCCACTGTTGGTGGGATTGCAAAATGGTAAAACCGCTCTGGAAATCAGTGTGGCGGTTCCTCAGAAAATTGGGCATGCCACTCCCAGAGGACCCTGGCATACCACTCCTGGGCATACACCCAGAGGATTCCTCTGCATACAACAAAGACACATGCTCCACTATGTTTATAGCAGCCTTGTTTATAATCGCCAGAAATTGGAAGGAGCCCAAATATCCCTCAAAGGAGGAATGGATACAGAAAATGTGGTATATTTATACAATGGAGTACTACTCAGCAATTAAAAATAAGGAACTCATGCAATTTGTAGGTAAATGGTTAGATCTGGAAACTATCATCCTAAGTGAGCTAACCCAATCACAAAAGAATACACACGAAATGCAATCACTGATAAGTGGATATTAATGAGCCCAGAAGCCCTAAATACTCAAGGCACAATTAGCAAGTCAAATGACTCTCAAGAAGAAAAAAAGGAGAGGACCCTGGGCCTGTAAAGATTTGATCCAGTATTGTAGACCCAGAACAGAGAAATCGTGGGGGGGGGGAATGAGTGGAGAATAGCATGGGGGGGAGAGGAATTATGGGACATATGGTGGGGGGTAACTGGGAAAGGGGAAAGCCTTTGGAATGTAAACATAGAATATAGAAAATAAAAATTAAAAAAAAAGAAAAAAGAAAACTCAATGCACAAGATGATGGGAGATACAATTCCTATAATACTCTAATAGATTAATTAATCATGATTATTTAATTATAATATCAATAATAACAATGTAAGAATGAAGGTCAGATTAAAATCAAAGTATCTTGACAGGTATAAATACAGTAGTATTTGCCACTTTTCAAAACTCACTTAATAGGTATTAGTTATTAATAGTTATTAAATCTATACATGAACATTCTTATAAATAATAGTGCTTCATATATTCATATATTCATAAATATAGTATCCTATATTTAGTTAGGATACTGATGCACGCAACATGAACTCAGTCTGGCAGTATTTTAAATTGTATAGTGATGATATTCATAGACAAATAGGCATGATTTAAATTCTATTATACTTAAAGATCTAGGCAAGTATTTGTCTTAAAGAATTTTCTTGGAAAACCTGATATCTTAAATTTGGGCTAAGTGTGTTTTGCTTGTTTTATCTTCAGGTGCTAGGAAATTGGGTGGTGGTATTCTGTGTGATTCCTAAAATACCAGATAACACATTTCTCTAAAAAGAAAAGAAAATTTGGCATTTGACCTCTGTTGGAGTTCTGACCTTATGCCTTCATTGTTATGAGTGTTGCTTCTTCCTTACTAAGCTTTGGTTTATTTGGATGAGGCATAGAAAGAATCCTTCCCATCTCCCTCACCCCCTCTCTTCTCAGTTCTGAATGATAATTTAACCCCAACATTTTCTCTTTAAAAATATACATAGTTGATTCTTGTCAAATGTTTTAACTCTTAAGAGCATGCATGATTTCATAGGGAACCCAAGTTCAGTTTCCACTCTCTAGGTCAGACCATTCATACCTGCAGTTCCAACTCCAGGAGTTCCAATCTCTTATGGTCTCTGTACATACCCATATACCTGTCTCTCTCTCTCTCTCTCTCTCTCTCTCTCTCTCTCTCTCTCTCTCTCTCTCTCTCACACACACACACACACACACACACACACACACACACACTTTGAGAGAGAGGGAGAGAGAGAGAGAGAGAGAGAGAGAGAGAGAGAAGGAAAACAAAATCTTTTTAAAATATACGTGTTGTCTGTATGATGTGTATGATTTATACATCTCTGCAGGTCCCTGTTCTGCATGCTCTATCTGCTTTGCATCTATGAATGTCCCCCAAATCTTTCTCACTAAGATCAGACTTTATACCTAGAACAAGGCGATTAGGGTTGGAGCAAAAATAAAAAGTCAAATTCATTTCAGTTCATGGGCATTAACCTATCAGAATTTTTTCTGTGTGATCTGTTGGGAAGATAAAATTCTACCAATACTTTAATAGAACAATAATTTTTGTTTAATTGTCCTGTTACCAATGATAATAGATGATCTTCCCTTCACATAATTGCATGTCAAAAGCGACTGCTGGTCGTCCTTCTTGGTGGTCTCCTTCATAGAACAGACAGAATAGTTTTCCTAATAGAATTCACTATGCCATGAAGATTTCTACCTATACAAATGCTCAGCAGGTAGTAAAAGTTCATTCTCTTGCTTTGGAGTACAGAGAAAAGAAAGGAAGCGACCAGGCACTGTGTTTTTCAAACTGAATTCCTGAGTGAAACAAAATTATAAGGTATCCAGCTTATATCTTCTTTATATAAAAACTAGGGAAGGCCTATGATAGTGGATATCTGTGGTGACTGTGAAAAGACAAGAAAATTGGTTTATGAAATGTTTAAAAAGGCCCAATCCAGCTGTTCCCGAGTTTACTAGAGGGCTGCCGAGTTTTCAGAGTCAGTAATGCTTTACAGAAGCTGAAGGCTGAAACATGGAGGTGACCCAGTTCACAAGAGATACCAATATGCAAGAGTTAAGGTGAGAAAGAATCAACATCCTAACATTCATAACCCAAAAGGAAAGGCTTCATAAGGGAAAACAATGAGTTGTGCAAGCCAGCAAAACTGCCACTCACTGTATAAAAATGGATTTTTTTCCCAAGGGAAAGTGAAGATTCTAGAGGAATCCTTTTGCCCCACTCTTAGAATATTTGTGTATCTGCATGCAAGTTACATGGTTTTATTCGTTCTTTCATGAATTTTGTATTGTGCTATTTAAGTATAGGTTTTTAATTCACTGTGGATTTCATAAATATTTTATCTGTACAAAGTGAAGTTGGCCTTGAAATGTCTAGTTTGCATATGGTACCTTGGCTCTGCCTCCATCCTTTCTCAAACGGCAGGATCAGGATACTTGCACCTTTTCCCTATCCAGCATCCTCAGTCTACAGTCTTCTAAGTGGCCCTGCAGTAAACATCCTCTGTAACTCTCAGTCTTATGGAGGCCATCTTCCCTGCATAGAAATGAGCTTGAGTTCCCTGCATTCCCGTGGCTCTCATTTCCCATTGAACTCATCAACTATTTTCTTTATTTCCAGTTGGTCTTTTGAAGTAATAACAGATTGTTTATCTGCAGCAACTCAACTCACTTCCCAAAGTCTTCACACTGCAGAGGTTTAGCATGTCCTGCTTACCAACCCAATTAACCTGTTTCTATCCATCATCTCATTTCTCCTTCTGGATATATTTAACATACCTTGCTGTTTTCTTGATACTGTTCTATATGATATTCTCTTCCTCAGCTTTCTCTCATTTACTTGATCATTATTTTTGTGGCCTTATTTCTTGCAGTTTATCCTTCTCAAGACATAGTTTATAGGAGTAGTAGATGTCTTCTGCAAAAAACTAATTCAATGCCCTATAAATTATACACCTTTTATTAATATTTAGGAATATAATCTGTCTCTATTGTGGCTATTTAATAAACTCTGAACTATGTCCTAAATTAATTAATACCAGCAATACTGTGTTTATTTGTATTGTCTATGTTTTCACCTCCCTCCTTCTAGTTATGATCAAGAACATTGCACATAGCAAAGAAAAACTAAATATGAGCTAACAAATGTTCATTCCTTTTGTGAAATACCTTTAAGAAACAATCTTTATTATGGAATCTGTATTTGTTAAACTTAAAACTCTCAAATTAGTGTTTATCTTGTAAAAAATCTATATACTACTAAAACATAAAGAAAAGGCTAAGCAGCTGGTTCTGTAATGACTTGGATTATCAAACATTTGCAAGCTAAATTCAAGATTGCTGTATAAATTTGAAGAATTAACCAAACCTAACAGAACGAATTCGTTCAGTTCATATTCTGATGTTGCTCAGACTATTTTTATACTTATTAGAATAATTATAATTATTCATTTATTCACTTTTACTTAAGAGCTAAATGTTATAAAGTTCTCAGTGCTTTACAGGCATTAGAAATGTTCCATATAGATTACCTTGCCTCCTGTTGTCAAATGTAAATGCTCAGTGCCTCATCTGTCTTCATGTTTCATGTAATGAGGCTCTCATGGTCCCTGCGTTTCTGTATGCAAAACAGCAACATTCATCCAGCCTGTCTGATTCAAGAAGCAAAGTTTATTTCATTTGTGAGATTCTTTCATGGTAACAAATCTTTTTGGTTTATGATTGTGACTTCAATTGATCATCTGAATTTTGAGCATCCCAACAAGTGTCTGTTTTCTTTCTCCGCTTAGCAACAGACAAATTCCTCAATGAGGGCAGTAGCAGAAGGACCTTTCTGACATTAGATGCTCAACATTTCGCATCTTATTGGCTCCCTATGAATGCATGCATTTATTTTATTTTCATTTTTTAAAAACACAGTTGTTTACTAAATAAACCCATCATGGAATGGCTTAATATATAAGAGTGTCAGAAAAATATAAGAACATGCAGGTTTCTGTCAAAGGCTTTGACATAACTGAAGATGCAGATTCATCCTGCAGATTACTTTGAAATGTGCATAATTAACAACCTAGTACTGCAAGTCACAGCAGATGATGAAGTTGGTATTCTTTGGAGGGTCAGAATAATAGAAATTATACTTAACAGAAGATTCAAAATATTTTCAAAAATAGAGGAAACTTCTTTCCACAGGAGCTGAACCAAACCTCAAGGACTGAGGAAGGAAAGGGCATACAGTGTCTAGGAAATGAGGATTCCACCTGAGTGAGTTTGGAAATTGAAGGGCATGTCCTTTAGATGGAAAGAGCTTAGAAAGGTAGCCAATTTTCCTAGAAAGTAAATATAATGAATGCCTTTAAGTGAAAAAAATATTGTGCACACTAGTATCCAAGGGTGACTGAACAGTGTGCAAACGGAAGCTCTCTGAACCCAAATGAAGGAACCCAGTTTAACAGGGGACCATAGGAAGCAAAGGAAGACAAGAGCTCAGGGACTGTTCTCAGATAATGAGAAGTGGGCCAGCTGAAGCTAGGTTTTTCACATCAGTTTAAATACAGTAAGCTATAGATAGAGACATAACATTTGAGTTGATAATTGTATAAACCACCCCCAAACTCAAGGAAGAACTAAACTCTGTTAGGCAGAAAATGCAGGACCATGTTCTCTATTTGTCCATCTTTTTGTGCTGGCTTCTTTGAGGAAAATTTCACAATGAAGGCCCCATGTCATCTGCACTAGCTCTCATTTTTCTAAACTGTTTTAATTCTCTTTATGCCTGGAAGAACAAAATGCAGCACAATCACTCTAGTTATAAAATTGTCTGTATAAGAAAGATTAAAAAAAAAGTTTTCTTTCCTTTAAATTGAGAACGTGAGTTTTTACCCTACCTAGCTCACAATGCTGTTGTAAGGTTCAGAAGAGATGATGGATAGCAAAGTACTTTGAAAACTAAAATCCTTTACAAATGTGAGCTATCATCATTACAATTCTGGCATGCCCTGTGTGTGAACCCGGAACAAGTCTCAGTTCTCATTTGTCATGTCACTCCTCTAATTTCTGTAGAGCATGTCCCACAAGAATTTTATCATTGGACTCTATTTTAATCAACAACAAATGCATTTTCTTGAAAGCATAATATTGTTTCTATTACAGATATTCTTTGAACTCTGGAGGAAACCTAATACACATTTCAAGGACCATTATACTTCTGAGGGTTTTTTCCCTATCCCTTTCATTTCATAGCTGCTTTTTCCACATATTATATGGGTACCATGAATTTATTTCATCACACAAAGTATTGTATCAAAACTTTAATGTTAAGTCTCATTCTTTTCCCCGTTTTCTGAGTCTCTGAGCTTCAATTCTCAGATCACCTGTTGGCTCCATGTGATGCCACCTATCCATCATAGGAATCAAACTAAACACTGAAGGTATTGTCAAACAGTGGGGATAAGACATTGGTCTCCTGATTTAGTGGAGCTTAAAATTATATGTTGGTAGGAATCCAACTGAAATGGTGCTGAGTCTCTCCGCCTTCACTGTTTCTAATACTTGACACATGCCTGATTAATTCCTTTACCAACTTAGTATTACTCTACTGTTTACAGGTAGTTTTTCTTTTTGCCTTTGACATCAAGAGTAATGCAATCCCACCTGCATAACATAGATACATTTCATGATTATCAATATTTGATAGAGCACTTTACTTCTATATAAACAATCATACACTCCACTAAGACTTTCTGATTTTCATTTGAAAAACAGGAACTTTATTCTAATAGATTAATCATACTTTTGCAAATTTCTTAGACAACAAAATAAATGTTGGTTGAAATATGAATCATGAACAATTAAATTCAGTCAGGGACAAGAAAGAATTCTACCATTAAAGTGAGTTTTGGGGACACAGAAAATCCAGTTACTAGACACTGTTTCAACAATATCCTTAAAATTGATCTATTCATGTAGGAGGAGGAGTTGGAATAGAAATGAATCTTCAGTACTTCCACTTCCGTGTGAGGCAGAGTTTTAGAGCCAAAAGGACAAGAACACTGATATTTATATGTATTCAGGCCTCAGGTCTGTGCTGCTGCTTCCTAGCTTTTGAGTTCTATTAAAAGGTATGAAAAGGTAGGGCCTGAGAAGAGTTTTTCATACCAGTACACAGTCCCAACTCCCTTCTCATGGACTCTCTAAATGCCTTCGCCTTAACAATCAGCTCTTTCAGTCTCAGAGTTTGACTTTGGAGCTGCTAAGTTTCTAAAGCACTTGATGTGAATTATGGTTTTGACACTATACATGGCCAGGCTGTGTTTGGTTATATAAACCTAACCTAGAGGACTCCATAAACTCCCTATAATGTGCTCTATACATGGCCCTGGATCTGACCACTCATTTTCGTATTTGAAGCTATTTGGTGTACCAAGCTGCATGTCTAGAGGGCACGTTGCAGACTCAAGGTCCAGCTCGTCCCTGTTGGTCCTGCCCTGCCTCTTCAGTTGCCCTCATTATATTTCACCTTGATAATAAACTCTTTTTTCCCCCTTCTCCCTTTGGCACTTACCCAAATCGTTTCAAACATTCGCTTAGATAAGAGGGCATCCTGTCAGTGCTTGGTTTTGTGTGATACTCAGATGAGGTCACCAAGCCACTGCAGGTCCAGAGATGGAAGAGAAAAACTACTCTTGAGAATATGCAGTAATTGCTGGAAGCTCAAACCTGTAATTACAGTTGCCACTCTGGGAACTCTAGTGATGCCTCCACAGTTAGCCTTTGCCCCTTTCCACCCTTACTCTCCCATCATGCTTTTCTCTTTCTCTTTTACTAGAATTTATATCAGACACAGAAGTGAGATTTTGTTAGGAAATTGTATACTGCTGCAAAAAAACTAAAGAAAAAATGTGTATTAATTGACTTGATTATATAAGTCAAAATAGTTTAAATGTAACTACTAATAACACAATTTTTAAATTTAACAAAAACCATGAATTTTTTAACTATCATTTTGCCATTTAGAGCTCAAGGCAAAAGACCTGTGTAGAACCTTGTTTAGCATTTCAATAGAACTCTAGAGCGTGGATGTCACTTTCACTGAAAGGTAAGTACACTAAAGGAAATTGCTAAGGACACCTGAGTCAGAATTCATAGCCTTGTCAGATACTGCAGCTAGGAACTTAAAACTTTGCTATTATACTTGTGTGTGTGTGTGTGGGAGCAGGTGTGTGTGAGAGAGAGATGCGGGAGGGTAGAGAGAGAGGTAGAGGGAGAGGAAGAAGTAGACAGGGAGAGGGAGGGGGAGAAGGAGAGGACGAGGGCGAAAGTTGGATGCGTATACAATTAAGCATGTAGAGAGCAAAGGTCAACTGTCAAATTTGGGTGTCATTCATTAGTTGCTGTTCGTCTTGGACTTCCACCCACTTTCTCCTGCCTGCCCAAGTGAGCCCCAGGAATCTGCCTAACTCTGCCTCTGAAGCACTAAGTTAAGAATTAGGCCATGTGGGCCCACCATGCCTAAATTTTTTATGTGAATTCTCTGTGAGCAATATACCCAGACACACTAATATACATTTGGGCCCATTTGATGCTGCCTCCTCCTTGCCCTCCTCCTCTTCTTTTCAATACTACATTCAGGAGGAAAATTTTTCTCTTGGTTCCAAATTAGTATTTGTAGTCATTATCAAGGAAAGTCTTGAAGAATCCTTAGGTCACACTTTCTTTCCAGACATCTAAATACCTTGTAGATCCCTTCATGTGGAGGAACTATCCTATCTTTTTTCCCTGATCGACATAACTCCTCTTTAGGGGAGTACGTATTTGTGAAGCTACTTATGTCTGAGTTGGATGAAGCCAGTGTAGCTGACAATCTGAGTTAGCTCTTAACTGAGTGTATACTGTTTTGCTGGGATTAAGCTGGAGGCTTCTCCTACTTGTTCTCTTTCCTCTTTTCCTTCATCTGTAAAATAGACACAAAATAGCCACCTTATAAATTTACTCTATGGTAGAGATAATATTTGTCAGTAGAGTAACTAAAGGTGACATGATGATAAAGCTACCAGTAACTCATATTTACTAAAAGCATTTGCTGGGTCAGATAGCGTGGTAAGAGCTTAATGGGCATTATCTGTATTCTTTTCTTACTGATTTCATTGAATGGCCTCTTCTTAAACCAAAGACTCCTTCTATTTTCTTCTTCAACCACATTATCAGATCTGGCATTTCATGTATATAAGACAGAGATCATGATTTTCAGATCTTCAATTACAAGCACAACTTAATTACAATACTTAAGACTAATTTTCAGTTATTAATGTTTCCAGGCCCTCCGTAATTCAAATGCAATTGAAGCTCAGGATTTTTCATCAGTTTTATTGTGCCTCCTACCTTCAGTGTTCACTGTACAAAAAAATTGGCTTTTATTTTTCTGGTTTCACTTAGGAATCTGTACTTGGTTTCTTGGCAGAAGTGCTTGCCGGTGTGGGATGTGTGTGTGTCGGAACAATGCCCTTCCCTCCCACTATTCCTCATTCCTGAGACAAAAGATAGCATTTTAGTCAGTCTTAGCAGAACACTAATTTCAAGCTAAAACAGGTAGTCCAGGAATCTCATTGTGGGGGCTACACTTACTTTGACAGGTGGTTCTTTGCAGTGGAATTGTATTCAAGTAGAGTTCTTTCCGTACAATGCACTGAGACCACAGGCCATGCAGACACAGATGTCACGCCAGCAAACAGAATGGAGGTCTATGAGGTCGGTCGACTACCATCTCTCATTGCCCTCTACTCATATTTCCTGCTCCTTTCTATCCTTAGAAGAAGGGTTCACATAGCCCCTGGAAATTAGGACCAAAAGTCAATTTGAACGAGAATTTTCTCAACATTGTAGAGGTCAGGAGGAAATAGTTTGAACATCTGCAGCTGTTAGAGCCAGTCACCTTGGTGACAGTCATGAGGTGTATGTGAAGAGGAGATAACTCATAATGCTTAGTAACAATGTTATTGCTTTGAAGTGACACCAGGACCAGTCTGGCTTGCAGTTTCAGAGCGTCAGTCCTGGTGCATGACAAAGTGCAAGCAGACTTGATGCTGGAGAAGCTAGGAATTCTACATCTTAATCAGAAGGAAGTCAGGAGGAGGATCTCTCCTCCAAAGGCAGACAGAAGTAGGGTCTCTTACTAGAAGACCTCAAATCTCTTCTCTACAGGGACATAATTCCTCTACCAAGGCATACTTCCTACTAGTGCCAATTCCCTATAGGCCAAGTATTCAAACACCTGAGTTCATGGGTGTCAAACTTTTCAAACCACCTTACCCACCTTTTTTTTCCTTCATTGGGTCTCTCATCTTCCAGTGCTATTTTCTTATCCAAGTATTCACTGAAGTTCCAGCTTTAATGGCCAGGTGAGAAGCTGATTTGGTAGCTATCATGACTGCTTGGTAGCTTCTCTTGAGTTCCTTTATCCTACTGTTCTTAATCAAAAGGTTTTTCCTGAGGGAAGAGAGTCTTCCTTCACATTTGATCATTTCTTCAGTACCTATTTGTACCTCAAAACTACTCATAAGTTATGTTTCCCACCGATACAAAGTTTTCATAGGAAAGTCAAAACCTGGTTTATATCAAGAATATTTTGATTGCAAATTTAAACCTTGCCCACTGTACTTTTACTTTTGAGAGTTGTGCAAAGTGTTTACATGAACTTTGGAATTAAACTGAAGGTTAAGAAAACTTGCTGTGGAAATCTTGAAGATTTATTTAGGAGTTTACCTCAGGAAACCATATTTTGGCATATTCAAGCTTTTCCTGCTTTGTTGACTCCTGTACTTGAGCTAGTATCTATTTAGTGTAGTATCCATAAGTAAAAACAATAGTTGATATAGCTGAAGCTGTACCTAGCTCATTGTGTGAACTGAATGAATATTTGTCAAATGAGAAATTGAAGGATTTCCCTGTTAGCGAGTGCCTCATTCCCAGCAAGCAGTGTGTAAGTACTGCTGAGCTCTGTCTCCTGCTTCTATTGTGTAGGTTTCAGTGTTATTTGCCCATCTATCATCAGTGTATATGTTTAAGGAAATGCCTCTAACATTTTTATTGGATGGCTGCATTTCCCTTACTGGAAAGTAGAATTCCAGCCTTTGAAAGCAGACTGATTGAGAGTTGAAAATTTAATCAACAAGAACCAATTTAAAAGTGCCAAGTTGCAAGAAAATCTAGAGAATTCTAACTTTATATATAAAATCCTTTTCTGCTCCACAAAAGCCTCAACTTTCTTTCAGTTTGTACGTTTAAAATATGCTGATGAATGGCCACTGTAGAACAGTTATTACAGAGCGGTTGTAACTCTTATATTTCTCAGTTCTCAGAAAGGAAAAATTTTGGGTAAGTTGTAGGGTATTATAAAAAAATACTCTTTTCTGTCAGGTCATCTACTGAAGATCAATTGATGTTTCCGTGGAATGAATATATATATTTTTTCATTATATATATATATTCTTAATATATATTAATATTAATATTACTATTAAACACTGCCTATATATTCATTATATATATATATATATATATATATATATATATATATATATATTAAGGCAGTGTTTGTTCTTTGAATATTTTGAATACTTCCATGGGGTTTCTACATAAACTTTTGTGTGACGGCTTAAACTGAATTTTAGTTGGTCTGCATGGAGCTGTTTCTTTTAGGTCAAGTACATTTTCAGTACAATCAAAAATTTTAAAACTTGTGAAAACACATTCTTTACATATGGAGCTCTAGAAATTGTACAGCTATTATGAGAACAGGCTGAGTAGCCTGGATGATCTGAGGAGCAACTTGACTGCTCAGAGACATAGATAGATGTGCTCCCTTTCCACCATGGCCTTCAAAGGGCAGCTCTCCATTTCTTGGTGCTAAAGTTTATCAGATGGTGTACTCCCCATTATCCCTCAGTGAAGTTGGACTTAATTATGGAGTTTAGACTATTTTTTTTTTTTTAATTTTATTTTCTATATTCTATGTTTACATTCCAAAGGCTTTCCCCTTTCCCAGTTCCCACCCACCATAGTTCCCATAGTTCCTCTCCCCCCCATCTGTTCCCCAATAATTCCCCCTCCCCCCTCGGTTTCTTTACTAAACTGGAAGCAATCTTTACAGGCCCAGGGTCCTCTCCTTTCTTCTTCTTGGGAATCATTTGACTTGCTATTTGTGTCTTGAGTATTTAGGGCTTCTGGGCTCATTAATATCCACTTATCAGTGATTGCATTTCAGGTGCATTCTTTTGTGATTGGGTTAATTCACTCAGGATGATATTTTCCAGGTCTAACCATTTACCTACAAATTGCATGAATTCATTATTTTTAATTGCTGAGTAGTATTCCATTGTATAAATATACCACATTTTCTGTATCCATTCCTCCTTTGAGTTTAGTTTAGACTATTTTAATTGTAATAGGACTGTGAAAAATAAACTGTTATAGGTAGTAAATTTTTAATGTCTTAAATTTCAAATAATCTCCAACATCATCAACAACTCCTTTGCACTTACTGTTTTCTTAGTGGGTGTTTAAAAGCTGTATACTGGGCATGTGAAAATAAATAGCAGTTGGCCATATCTTCATATGATAGTCTTTAACTCAGAAATGGAATTAGTTACCTGTTATGTTTAACTATTTTCTTGTCTGGGTGGTGGCTCATACCAGCACAGATTATCTTTTTGCGGTTCCTATTATTTAAGATTCAAGATGCTGTGTAGCCAGAATCTCCATGTTAGCATCATTTTCGAGACTGCAGTTAATTAACGAGACCTAGGAACTTAGCTGGGAGCAGCACTGGTTACAGAAGTGATCCCCACGTGGACAGTTCGTGCAGGCACTATTGCATGGGGAGCTTCAGTTCCTCGCCGGTTGCTGACTAGGATAGCCCTGCACTTCTCTCTGTATTGGAACTGATCCCCTTATAGAACTCCTTCATCACAGTGTGGCAGAAAAGAAAGCCGTGATCGTACCAGCCACAATAATGAGAATGTGAATATAGAAATACCCCCTCTTTATATGGACTCTTGGTTAGAAGCAACTCACTGAGAAGTGTACTAGATATCAATACCAAAAGTGGGGGCTCACCACAAAAGTCTTGTTGGTGAAACTAACTGGCCAGACGTAAACAAATGAGCCATCACTTTCTTCCAGTCTATCTAAGGCATTCTTAAACTCTCCAAGCATATTTCATTGCAATGATAACTGAAAATGTGGGACATAATAGTAAAGTCACACAGTCTTTCATATGCTTTCAGATGCCCCACTCTTAGTGCAGATCTAAAACCAGAACAATGTCTTAATTTTCTCCCTTCCTCTGCGTATGCCAGCCTTCTACCACCTCAACAGATTTGTCCTATGAAACACTCCAGCCATAGGCCACTCCTCTCTGATCATATTTAAAATGAATTCACCACACAATACTGAACAAAAATATTAAGAACATACTTATCAACACATTAAAAATCCAACTCACTATTAATAATATGAAACTCCTGTAATTATTAGTAAGTGATTTTACATTTTTAGCTTTAAACTAGAACAATAATATTCATGAAAGCTATTGATATGATGCACTATAACAACAATCTAACTGCTGAAGTTAAGACCATGAAGCCGTGCATAGTTCGACTAGGTTTGTCAAGACAGTTGTGAAAATTAAAGAAAAGTAAAAATCACAGTTGTTCATGGCTCCTTCTGTAATATGCTTAATTTAATATACTTAGATGATTTATTAATATTATTAGGACACTTATATCAAGTTGTCTTTTCTATCAATGTCCAGTATGAATAAAAGTATGTATAAATCCCCTACATTTGAATATTTTTATTCTTTTCACTAAAGGATTAATCATTTTCTATCATTTAAGTTTGTCCCCATGATAAATCATCTAACAGTTTGAGCATATACTATTTCCTATGGTTACACATATAGAAACATTAGAATATTAATAAGAAATTTGTTCCAGATATACATCATGCTTATTCATTGAAGGTAAATCTATAAATTATTTTGGCTGTGGGTTTTCATGTTTATGGTAATAAAATATGTAAATGGAAATAACTATTTTTTATAAGATTTCTTGAAAGGATATCAAAACCTCTTTGTTAACATTGCTTTAACTTCATATAAAAATGAAAGTTTCAGACATTTGCTAGCAAGCAGGTTATAAAATAAAGTGAAATTAATAAATATATTTTAATGAAAAGTTAGCCATTTCATAACATAGATGATGGTAGCACCTAGGTTTTACAGAAGAGAATGAAATCATCATAACCCATAGATGTGTTGCCTATATTTAATGTATTTTTAAAAGATATCATATGTCATAGGTCTATTATTTAATATTTGAAAGTAATATTTACAACTATGTTTTTAGTTCTTTAATATAAATGTGATTAATATTTAGACTTTAGACATTCTTTGTTTTTATCATTTCAGTCATTTGTAGACTTTTTATTTACATGGTAACTGTCATGAGTTTTTGCATTCTGTTTCTAACAGAATTCTTGAAAATAATTTCAAGTGTAATTTTTTATCAACTTTAGAGTATATTTATTTAAATAACAGAATTTTGAGGATAAAATATTTATTTTTTATAAAATGTTCATTTGATTTGGAATATATATATGCAAAATCACAAAAATTATGAAATCCTGCTTTGCCAAAGGACAAGTGAGATAAACCTGGTTCAGAAAAAATAATACTGTGATATGTAGAAGGCAAAAAGTCTATCTGACTGTAGAAGAGAGCTATTAGTGGAAGTTGGAAGGGAAGGGGAATGGAAAACAAAGAAATAATGGATTTGATTAGTGCACCCTGCATCTAAACCCCATAGTTCCTACTATATGTGTGTGACTATACGTGTGTTATTTTCTGGAATGTAAACATTTAACATTTATTATCTTACAAAGAGAATGCTGAGGTAGTCTAACGGCCCTCATGTGTAATCATTTCACAAGCCCTTGTGCTCCTCTTTGGTGGCATTTCTTTTCTTTTTTTTCTATATTCTTTGTTTACATTCCAAAGGCGTTCCCCTTTCCCAGTTCCCCCCTCACCATATGTCCCATAAGTCCTTGAGTTTTTCTCATAATTAACATTTAGCGGACTACTCATTGTACACAGTCACCACCACCACCACCATCACCACCACCACCACCACCACCAACAACAACAACAACAACAACAAAACAATGGAGTTTAAAGTATGTGTGCCTCAGTTAGAGGTACCTAGGACCACAGCCTGCAAATGGGTTTTCTATTGAAATAAATTGTGAAACAAAATGACCACCCTTGATGAAAGTCTCTAGGATATGAAATGTCAAACAGAATTTCTTAGAGATCAATTATACCAACCATATGGTTGATCCATGCTTCCTATCCCAGTGAGGACATTTTAAGTCTAGTAAACTTGTTTACAAATCTTCTCTTCAAATCCATTTATTATTTGGTACAAATTTCTTAAAAAATATTGAATATGAGTCTGCATTTAATTCAACTAACTAATATTTTGCTTCAATATATCTGAAAAGACAAAAGTAGGTCTTTATTTTTAAAATAAAGCAGCTTCAATAATTTTGAGTATCAATTCATTCATTTATGTATTCAGTAAATGTTTAAGAGGTGAATATTTATGTCTTCATCTCAGTATGCATGCTTTCCTGGAAACCTAAGGGACAAATCGCAAACATATACACAAAACAAATTTTGAAAGATGATAATACATTGTTAAGATTCAGTAAAATATGTATTTCTTAATTTTGTTTTAAACATCCAGTTTTTTTTTTTGTTTTTTTGTTTTGTTTTTTGGTTTTTTCGAGTCAGGGTTTCTCTGTGTAGCTCTGACTGTCCTGGAACTCACTCTGTAGACCAGGCTGGCCTTGAACTCAGAAATCCGCCTACCTCTTCCTCCCAAGTGCTGGGATTACAGGCGTGCGCCACCACCACCTGGCCTCATCCAATTTTTCTTTTTTCTTTTTTTCTTTTTTTTCTTTTTTTGATTGGTTATGGTCTTTTTTAATGGTTTCCATCTGTTGCAAGAGAAAGTTTCTTTTTCTTTCTTTTTTTAGCTTTTAATTTTTTTCTTTTTCTTATTCTATATTCTTTGTTTACATTCCAAAGGCTTTCCCCTTTCCCAGTTCCCCCCCCACCATATGTCCCATAAGTCCTCTTCCCCCTGAACTATTCCCCAACCAACCCCCAACCACACATTCTCAGACTATATTTTTCCCGAAAGTCTGCCTATTACATTTAGAAGTTTGGTTTGTTGAAAAGTAGTACCAAAGTTTTCCTTTGGAAAGGCCTATTGATTATCATTGAGGCCTCACCATAGGCCAGCAAAAGGTTAAACACAGAGCAGATGAGTGCAATATAGCACAGAGTTAAAGGCTGGGTACTCTACTTGGAGATGGAAAGAGACTCCCTCTCAGGACTGGAGATATCCCTAGAATGGACTATTGGAGAGTCTTGGGAAACTTGGAGGGCGGGGCCGACTTGGAGAAAACAGGTGATGAGAAACATTACTTTTAAAAATATATTCTATACTTTTTCTCTCTCCTGTCTTTTTCCATTCAACCCATGTGGTGGGCACTCTGTGAGTCCATCTCTTTATTATGATGCTCTGTCTTGCTACAATCCCAAAACAATAAAGCAGGTAGGATAGGCTCAAACCTCTAAAATCATGATCCCCAATACATCTTTTATCAGAAATTCTATGTGATTAAAAATTCTAACAGATACATATTTTCTAACTTGTAATTGCTCATTATGTGAACCTTGTCTTTAAATAAGTTGCAGTAACCCTGAAGCAGATACTGGTACAATGTCCAGAACACTGACATTGTTGTTGGTTTTCTCTCTGTGCCTCTGTGTCTCTCTCCCTCATATATACATGTGCATATGTTCATGCTTCTGCACTTTTATACAAGTCTGTACAGAGGCTAGAGATCAATATCTTTTATCTTCCTCAATCACCCTCTATCTTATTTCTGAGATGGAGTCTCTCATTGAACCTGAACTCACCAATTCTGACCAGAAAACTCTAGAGTCCTTCTGTTCCTAATTACTCTATGCAGTGAATACAGGTCTAAATTAAAATACATAGCTTTTATGGGGGTGTTGAACATCTGAACTCATGTCCATAGGGTCACCTGATAAGCACTTTGCAAACCGAACCATTTCCCAAGTTCTTTGGTGTCTTTCTGACCAAAACTGCAGATGACAGCAGGGTTTCCAGGGATAAGGTGAGAGAAAGACACTAAAATACAGACTTTAGATGAACGTTTTAAGTTGTCACACACAAAAACGACCTCTCTTGCTAATGTGTGTGGTACTGTTCCTGTGTCAGTCACACACAATCTGAGAACTGAACTCTGTACGGCTGCCTTCTCAAACTCTAGACTTCATTAAACCTCTCCTAGCTGCCTTCACTGCCATCTTTCTTTCTTCTTATGAATAATTCAGGGCAGATTTCAGCTGAGGTAAATAGTTTGATTTGAAGGTTTTTGTAACTGGATTTAGATGCAACAAGAAGTGTTAAATGCTCAGAATGTTAAGTGTTGGGAATGGCGCAGACTCCACGGCTAGGATGGAGAACACTATCAGTGCTCTGGGCCTGCTGGGACAGCTTCAGCTCACTGACTGTTTGTCATTCTGGAGAAGGCCAGGATGCTGAATCCTACTGCATAAATCTGACCTTACAGGGAGCTTGCTTCCTGAGCAATTGCAGCATTCTAATCCACTTCATACTTAGTGGGAGAGTTTTTGATTTTTTAAAAGGTTTCATTTCACATTTTATCTAACCTGGCAAATGTTATATTAATATCCATCACTCTTTGGATCTTATATACTAAGTATAAAAACCATCTTAGCGTTCTTGTTTCTCTTGAATTAAATAAAATTTGAATATTCATTTCTTTTAGCAAAGGGGACTATGGAGTATATTACCTTAATTACCTTGATATAAGACACTTGTTTCATTTGTAGTCATCTTCCTTATATCGAGTATATTAAATTTTATTTTTTTAAACACTGAATACCCTCATGAAAAACTGATTTATAGTACACATGAAAACTGTAATACCTTAGAAATAATGGGCAGAACTTCTTCAGTATAATGTAGCACATTTAAAAACCAATCCCTGAAATTTTGTTTTCAACGGGAGCTGATCCTGTGCTACAGCACTCCATATTAAATACCACTAGGAGAGAGCTCATCTCTCAGGATTGCTGACACATCTTTGAGCACAGGTAAGACCACCACTTTTGCTCAAATTCCTGGCCCAAGGGGGACCCACCCAGAGCCATCAGGACATAGGAACCAAGGAATAGCTGGAGACGGGATCCTTCCTGTTTCAGGAGCTGAACCTGTGCTACTTCTCTCCATACCCAAATTCCTCCCAGAGAGAACTGGTATCCCAGGAGTACTGACACACAGGCTTCCAGGAGGATAAGCCACAGTCAGAGACAGCAAGACCAGCTACCACCAGAGATAACCAGATGGTGAAAGGCAAGGGCAATAACATAAGCAACAGAAACCAAGGCTATTAGGCATCATCAGAACCTATTTCTCCCACTTCAACACACCAGAAAAGCAAGGCTCTGATTTAAAATCATATCTCATGATGAAGATACAGGAGTTTAAGTAGGACATAAATAACTCCCTTAAAGAAATACAGGAGAAGACAGGTAAACAGATAGAAGCTCTTTAAAAGGAAATACAAAAATCCCTTAAAGAACTGCAGGAAAACACAACCAAACAGATGAAGGAATTGAACAAAATCTTCCAGGATCTAAAAATGAAACTAGAAACAATAAAGAACTCACAAAGGGAGACAACCCTGTAAACAGTCCCCAAATTCTTATTATAATTCTTTCACTTGCTAAAATTCCCTTTACTGAATGGATTTTGCTGTCAACAAAAATTATATTCACAAAATTGTGCCTAGGTAAACATAAAGTAGAGAAAACATTTTACTAATTTTTCCTGTTCTAATGCAAAATCGTTAGTAATATCACTTTCATTTACCAAAGAGTAACACACACCATTTACTACATACTATGTGGTAGTGCTGAGCTAAGTCTTCTAGAATGCATTCTGCAGACTAGGGCTTGCCATCACTTTGTTGGTGCCCCTATTTTGTAGCCTAAACATTGCTTGATATGCATAGTCCTGAAATACAAAGACGTACAAATCTTTGTTCTTAAACACTCTTCCAAAGTGTATCAACACAATTACACAGATTCATAAGGTCTCCTAGCTTGATGCAGCAGACAGTGATGGAGGGAATGTGGTCATGTCGGTTTCTGAATTACACTCATTCATATTTAGACTTCAAGTCAGGAAATGAGTATGCATGTGTTTTTAAAATTTAATCATATATATATATGTATGTGTGTGATTATACATATATATGTACAATCACATACACATATACATACATATATATGTATATATACATATACATATATATACATATATATATACATATATATATATATATACATATATATATACTGGTTTCAAAGCACTTATGCACACACAAACACAATTATCACTTTATTTAACAGATCGTTATCATAGAATGAATCCATACAGGAGATAAGGAATAGAATCTCCCACGGACCATATTATAACCATGATATATTATAATTTTCTCTGTGGCTATATAGTTCAGATCTGAGGTATCTCCTAGATGTTCATATGTCAATAATTCATGAAACTTTTTTTTTTGGTAGAAATGGTGGTCTAGTGGAAGGACTTGGATCATTGAGCTGTGCCTTTATGGGACCTTGTGTAATGCTATGTCTTCCTTGTTCTTTTCTTGGCAAAAGTTAAGAAGGAACCTCCTGTAAAGTGTGTTCTGTGGATTCTAGTCATTATAGCTAACCACCCACAGCTTGAAACCTTTTGCCCAAACTAATCTTTCTTTTTCTATGTTTATGTCATTTGTGTCAGATCAAAATTAAGGTGCTAAGACTCACCTATGTAAATACCAAGACATTGTATTCTTGTTCTCTGGAGGAAAGGAGTTACTCATCTCAGTATGATGGAGACATTGCAAACAGCAAACAACACAATTTTAAGATTCCAAACTAGGAGAAGCTGAGTTCTGAGGGAAGGAACATGCAGCTTGCTCAAGTAGATTTCTTGACACGGATGTGTGTGTGTGTGTGTGTGTGTGTGTGTGTGTACATGTGAAAAGGAAAGGTGCACAGGGGCACAGCTGTAGATCAGATTTTATGTTTGTTAATTATTGTAACTATCTAAATGGCACACATAGGCCATTTTAAATAGCTTGTGAAAAAGTCTGTCTAAATTTTACACATTAAATTTTAATGGTGAAAGCATAGCTAGGTCTCCTGAGAACAATGATAGAAAAGCGCTGTGGGCACAATTAGTTTCTTTAAATCACTAAAGTGCATAAAGGCAACTTTCATTGTCTAGGTGTCAGCTATCAAATAAAGCCAGGAAAAAAAGTGTAGTTTGATTAAGATGTGTTCACTGCCTTGTAAGTTAACAGTTTTCTGGGGATACATGTTGTTATCCTTTCTCTGAAATCTCTAACTTTTTATCATTTAATTATGACAGGTATGTTTAATGGGTTAAGTGTCTTAAGCTCTCTGAGTTTCTGATGTGGAGGCATATATATGATTTAAAAATATTTAAAAAATGGATATGCAGATATATGTCATTTGAAAACAAAGGGGCTGTTTAAGCTCTTTTAGGTCTAAAATTGACCATGTCAACAGTTATTACAAAGTTTCCAATACCTTAACTATCTTTTCTTCTACAATAAAGTCTATTCTTATTTTGCCTCTATTATTATTTTAGTTGAAGAATTAAATAGACTGAATATAGTTATTGCACATACTGTAAGGTTTATCTAGCACTAGAGGCAATTGAAAATATATCTTAGCACAGAAACTATTAATAGCATCTTTGCTGAGAAATACTGTGATGAGGTATTAATCTTATTTCTCTGTGCAAAAGCATTACAAGACGCAATGTAAGGAAAGAAAGATTTGTTTGGCAGTTAGTTGAAGGAAGGATATCCTCCATCATGGGAAGAAACCATGGCAACTGGACTGACACAATTCCCTAGATTTTCTCCCCAGACAGGAAAGAGATTGGATAGGATCAGATCGGTGGTCAAAAATCCTCAAAACTTGCCCTCAGTGAACCAATAATTCTATCTGGTTCAACCTCCTAAAGTTTCCACCATCTTCCCAAAAGCAGTGTTGTAAGATAGAAAGTAAGAGTTTAAACACTTGAGTGAGCCTACAATGGACAAGCACAACATACTAGTGCAAAAGAAATCTTTATCTAATTTAGACTTATATTTCTCTTCTTTGAAAAGAAAGGGTTCTAGTTGCCTATCAAAATCCTCCTTTTTTTAAGGATTGGCCCAGATCTCAACCTTTTTATGAAATCACTCATAAATTTCTCATCTTAAGTGTGTAGATCATTCAGTTTTACTGTTTCTTACGTCATCTCTCCCTTGAACACAATCTTTTAAAAAATGTTCAGGGGATTGCAACCTGAATAAGAGGGTTATGTTTATTTTTTTTCTTATCTTCTTCCTACAAAATAGGTCAATCCTCAAGACATACTGCTTTTATGTTGCTTTACTAACATAAGCCAATGCTCTTATAGGGAAATACCCAGTAAGTGGTGAAATAATAATGGCGTGCTCTTTCATAAAAGTTATACCATATGGTATAACTTTTATGGTGAATATGGCACTTAAAATGAACATAGCATAAAACTCAAGCTAACTTCATTGACTCATGGCTAATTCACTTGTGATGCCCATTGAATAGAAAATGGGAAACTTACCCTTTAATATCTTTAATGTCTCAGTGTCTCTTCCATTGGTGTATAAAACATTATCATGAGAGACACTTAAGAAGAAAGGGCTTATCTATGATCATGATGCAATGGCACAGTCCATCTAACAGGGAAAGTTCAACATCAAGAAAGTAAGGCAGTTAGCCATTTCTTACCATAGTCAGAAAGCAGACCATAATGAAGTAGTGCTATTGCTTAACTCCTCCTATTCTTCACTTACACAGACTAAGATTCACCTGACAAATAGCGTATGTGTTGTTGTCTGTCACATCAATTAATCTAATCAAGATCACCATCCAACAGCATGCCCAGAGTTCAATCTCCCAGATTATTATAGAGTCTGTAAAACTGACAAAAATAATCTTCATAGTAAGTGTGCCTTTGTGTTGGTCATAAAGATTTTCAGGAAAAACAAAGGCCCCATATGTCAGTTAGCATTCTTCTGCTGTACTGACTTGAGAAAATCAATTTAATGAGAGAAAACTTTATTTTTGTTAGGGCATAGAGGATTTAGTCTGTAGTGTCTTATTTCCTCAAGACCTTAGGGATCTGGCAAAGCAGAAAGTAATGGCAGCAACTTCAGTCAGACTAAAACTAGTCAAGTCATAACATACAAGAAAGAGTAAAATATTCATGGACACTGCCTTAACGACACACCTACTTTAAGTAGGTCATGCCTGCTGGGTTTGTATTATCTCCAGATAACCAAAAATAATTAGAAAACTACTAACTTATTGGAAAACTACCATGCAAATCTCATGACCCAATCAATTCCCCAAAACCTAATCTTGAACATAGCTACTTTGTGGGTGAAACTTTCAATTCATCAACCTCCAGTATTTTAGATGCATATAATAGTGAGTTCATTCTATTTCATAATCTCATGCCTATATACACATTCAGAAAACATACAACAAATTCCCAAGATGTCAGTTTAGCTCTTCAATATTCTTGCTGTAGGTATGCCTCCTTATCAACCTACAAATGTAATATCATGGAAATCAACAAAATGTAAACATATACCAAGTAATTCTTTTTAATAATTTATTTTTTGATGAACAATTAAGGTTACTTGGAAATTGTCTAATCATTTGGAAGTTTTCTAACTTGAGAGGATATTAGGAAGGAAAACAAACTTAGGGGCTGTGACCTACTTGAAGGGAGTGTGTCCTATGCCAGTGTCCATGAGATAAGCTGTTGTCTCTTCCTCACTACCCTTTGTTTTCTTCTATGTTTAACTACATACCCATTGACCTAGGTAAAATGAATGCCGCTGTCTCACTGCTTTCCTTCTAATTCAAGGAAGACTTTATTTCATTCACAAATCAAATTCACTCTATTGATAATTTGTCCCAATAAAACAGGAGACATTCATTCTTTGTTGCTTGGAAGTAGTAGAATTATCAAGATCTGCTTTTGCAAACATGTTTTAAGTTAGTATAACTCCTATAAAATACAGCTATAATCCCTTTGAAGTAATAGTTTAAGGATGAAGTTATCTTTACTTTTACAAGAAAATAAATTGCTTGAACATAGTGGACTTTTTCTGTAGGATCATATTTTAAACCAGAGATAATATGACCATTTATATCAATAAATGTATTCTAAATTTTAGTTTAATCAATCATGTGTTTTTATACTTTATGAAAAATGGACATAGTTAGACATGCAATCCAAGGAAATTGTACATTTTGCTAATTATGAAAAAACAAAGTAATTCCATATTATTTTCTTTGAGTAAGAAAACAGAATTGAACTTCAGCATCTAGGATATTCTGAATTTGGAAACACTGTTACGTTTAAGCAATTAACTATTGAATACAAAGGGAAAAGGAAAATGATATCCAAAAGGATATTAATTTAAAGAACAGAATGTATGTCTACATTTTTCCCTTTCAAGACATTTTCTTTTTTTCATTATATTTTATTTTGTTAAATCCCACTTTAATTCACTATACACCAGATAATTTCTTTTCAGATTGCCCTTCTTGCCCTCATTTCTTTTTTAATTTAATATATTCTTAATTTACATTTCTTTTTATTTTCTATATTCTTTGTTTACATTCCGAATGCTTTCCCCTTTCCCAGTTTCCCCCTCACCCTATGTCCCTTAATTCCTCCTCCCTTCGCCCATTCCCCAATCATCCCCCTCCCATTTCTCTGTTCTGGTACACTCCTACGATACTGAATCAAGTCTTTTCAGGACCAGGGCGCTTTCCTCCCTTCTTCTTGGGAATCATATGATTAGCTAATTGTGTCTTGAGTATTCAGAGCTTCTGGGCTAATTAATATCCAGTTATAAGTGATTGCATTTGATGTGTATTCTTTTGTGATTGGGATAGCTCACTTAGGATGATATTTTCCAGTTCCAACAACTATGTTCATAGCAGCCTTGTTTATAATAGCCAGAAGCTGGAAAGAACCCAACTACCCCTCGAAGGAGGAATGGATACAGAAAATGTGGTATATTTATACAATGGAATACTACTCAGCAATTAAAAACAATGAATTCATGAAATTTGTAGGCAAATGGTTGGAACTGGAAAATAATTTACATTTCATATTCTAAAATATTTCCCAGTTTTCCCCCTCCCTGAAAACCCCCAACCCCTCCTCCCACTCCCTGCTTCCAAGTATATGCCCCTCCACATACCCACTACCACCTCCCACCCTCATTTTCCCTTTGTTGGAGCATCTATTGAGCCTTCACGGGACCAACGACCTCTCCTCCCACTGATGCCCAACAAGGCATTCCTCTGCCACAATTTTGGCTGGAACCATGTATACCCCTTTTTTGATGGTTTAGTCCCTGGGAGTGCTGGGGCATTTGGTTGACCAACATCATTGTTCTTCCCATGGGGCTGTAAACCCCCTCAGCTTGTCCAGACTACCCTCCATCTCCACGCTCAGTCCAATGGTTTACTGCTAGCATCTGTCTCTGTATGTGTAAGGTGCTTGCTTCCCCCTCCCCTGGAGACAATAATAACAGGCTACTTTAGGTATGCACTTCTTGTTATCCATAATAATGTTGGGGTTTGGTGACTGGTTATAGGATGATTCTCCCAGTAGGGCAGTCTCTGGGTAGCCTTTCCTTCAGTCTCTGCTTCACACTTTGTCCCCATAATTGCTCCTATATTTTGTTCCCTTTCTCAGAGGAACAAAAGCACCCCCACTCCTCCTTCTTCTTGAACTCAAGACATTTTCTATACTGGTAAATTGGAACACAGACAGCAAGGGTATACAATAGCTTAAATGACATGTTTGAAAATGTGTTGAATATTTGTGACTTCTCTCTCTCTCTCTCTCTCTCTCTCTCTCTCTCTCTCTCTCTCTGTGTGTGTGTGTGTGTATGTGTGTGTGTGTGTGTGTGTGTGCATGAGTATAGTCACTGTTATTTTTTGATGAAAGACTATGACCTTTCAGGAATTGGAAAGTACAGTTATGTTTCTCTCCTGTCACCTTGTGTTATATAACCATTTTCAAGTTCAGCTTCTTTTAGGAATCCATCTTAGGGGTTTCAATGCTGGAAAAAGTAGTGATGAAAATAAATGCAAAAAGAAAGAAAAGAAGAGACCCAATAATCTATTGGTTTACATATATAGCACATGAGAATATAATGTTAGGTAAATATATTTAAATATATTCTAATCAGAAAGTGCTACATGAAACATAAAAGGTGGTACTTTAGGCCATCTCACACACACACACACACACACACACACACACACTCACACACATACACACACACACAAATCACCACCACCACCACCATGACCACCACCACCACTATTACCATTAAGAATAAATGATTTGCACTAACACATGCCTATGTGCATACAGACTCTTATCTAGAAGCATCAATATTGAATACTTATATTTATGTAATCAGGAAACATTTTTACTACCCTGTGCCTAAAACTATAAGAAACATTGAAATGAATAAAACACCAATGCCTCCTAAGTCATCAAGGCACTTTGTATCATCAGCATGTGCTAGAATTTTCCTGTGGTGCTGAAAAGAGGATGGTTGCTTACACTGTCAAAGCTTCAGTTTCTCAAATATAGAAATACTTCTAAGTACTTCCTGTACAAATATAGGCAGAATAATTTTATTAGAACTTAAAACATTCAGAAACAGGACAGCAAGCTTGCAAAGGAACATTTGTGGAATTTTACATTTTCTCTCTCACCTTGTGTGTGTGTGTGTGTGTGTGTGTGTGTGTGTGTGTATTGTGTATGTGCGTATGTTGTGTATATGGACAAATGACTTGGTGTGTGAGTTTGTTTTCATCTCTATCCCTATACATGGGCGGGTAGGTATATACACAGATAGGCAAACAGGATGATAGACAGACAGACAGATGACAGATAAGATATTATCCTTTAAAAGATCAAGTTTTCTTTTTCTCCTGGAATATTAATACATATTTCAGCATTTATCTCGTTTCCTAATGTCAATTTCATAAGCATATTGCAGCATATCCTTTTGTACCAGACTTGACATATAATTTATCTGCACTATTTACTAGATTAAATATGCAATTAAGTGTTATTCAGTATTCCATGTACATTTTAATCTCATTCATACTTTCAGTGTTTATTTCATGAAAAAAAATCTGGGGGTGGAGATATGGCTCAGCCTTCAGGAGAACTGGTTGTTCTACCTAGGGAACTAAGTTTGGTCCCCAGTGCTCACATTGTAGCTCAAAACACTTGTAAATTGATGGGATACAAACCCTTATTCTTGCCTCCCCAGTCACTGCTCACACATTGTGCATATACTTACATGCAAAGTCTGCCCAGTCCTGCACAAAGAAACCCTCTCAAAAACAAGGCAAAGCAAAGAAAGTAACAGCAAAAAAATAAAAAAATGAAAAATAACTGCCCATACTATGAAAATAATGAAAAATGTCTTCAGAATAGTAATCTCATATTGATGATACTTTCCTTGTATATAATACCACTGGTCATTACAACTTCTTTGCAAGTTAGACACCAACATTTTCACGCTAGAGATTTGATTCTGCAATCTAGTGTGATTAATAAAAAATAAAAGAAATCAAAGAAAATCTCAGAAAATGAAGAGCTCTCTCATGCTCATGGATTGGTAGAATTAACAGTAAAAATGGCCATTTAAGCAAAGGCAATCTATAGATTCAATGCAATCCCCATCAAAATCTCAACAGAATTTTTCAAAGACATGATAAAAGAAATTGTCAAATTCAACTGGAAAGGCAAAAAACAGAATAGAAAAGCAATTCTTAACAATGAAAGAATGGCTGGGGTAAATCACCATGCCTGACCTCAAGTTCTGTTACAGAGCAATAGTGATAAAATCTGCATAGTATTGGTACAGAGACAGACATCTTGATCAAGGAAACAATACTGAAGACCCAGAAATAAAACCGCACACTTATGCACACTTGACAAAGAAGCAAAAAATATACATTGGAAAAAAGAAAGCATCTTCAATAAATGGTCTGGTCTAACTGACTGTCTGAATGTAGAAAAATGAAAATAGACCCATATTTGTCACCTTGCACAAAGTCCAAGTGGATCAAGGATTTTAACATAAAACCAGATACACTGAATCTAATAGAGGAGAAATTGGGAAAGATCCTTGAAATCATCGGCACAGGGGGAAATTTCCTAAGCGGAACTCCAGTGGCCCACACTCTAAATTCACGAATTGGTAAATTGGAACTAATGAAAATGGAAAGCTTCTGTAAGGCAAAGGGCATAGTCAATAAGACAAATTGGCAACCTACAGATTGGGAAAAAAAATCTTTACTAAGCGCTCATCCAATAGAAGATTAATATTCAAAATATATAAAGACCTTAAGAAGTTAGACACCAAGAAAACAAACAACCCAATGAAAAATGGGGCATAGAACTAATCAGAGAATTCACAACAGAGGAATATCAACTAGATGAGAAGCACTTAAAGAAGTGTTCAAAGTCAAATTCAAATGAAAATGACCCTGAGATTCCACCTTACACCAATCAGAATGGCTAAGATCAAAACATCAGGTGACAACACATGTTGGCAAGGATGTAGAGAAAGAAGAAAACTCCTTTGCTGGTGTGACTGCAAACTGGTACAACCACTCTGGAAATCAGTCCAGAGTTTCCTCAGAAAATTAGAAATAGATCTACCTAAAAACCCAGCAATACCACTCCTGGTTATATACCCAAAAGACACCCTACCATGCTATAGGGGCATATGTTGCACTATGTTCATAGAGGCCTTATTTGTGATAGTCAGAAGCTGGAAGTAAACCAGATGTCCCATGATTGAAGAAAATGTGGTTCATTTACACAATGGAATACTACTCAGCTATTAATAATGAAGACATCCTGAGTTTTGCATGCAGATGAATGGAACTAGAAGTTATCATCTTGAGTGAGGTAACTCAGGCCCAACTGGACATACATGGTATGTACTCATTAATAAGTATATACTGGCCAAAAATAAAAGTACAGAATACCAAAGATGCAATCAACAGAACTCAAAAATTCAACAACCTGAAGGGCCCAAGTGAGATGCCTCGTCCTACTTAGGAGGGAGCCGAAAACAACCACAGGGGGGAAGGAAGGCAAACAGGAGTGGATGGGAAGAAGAGGGGAACATGATCTGGTACTGGGTTGGGGAAAATCCCTGAAGTCCTGAGGGCATCAGAAAGAATGGAAACAGGCAACCTCAGGAGATAGGTTGGGAGGAACCTCTAGAGTGACCCAGAGAACTAGGAGGTGAGAGACTCTCGGGACTCAAAGGGAGGTACCCTAGATGAAATGCCCTACAGTGGGGAGAAGGAACTTGTAAAGCCCACCTCCAACAGACCAGCAGACAAGGCATCCAGTGAAGATTCGGGTTGCTATCCCACAGTCAAAACTATGGCCCATAATTGTTCCTGTCTGAAAGAACCGCAGGGATGGAAATGGAGAAGAGCCTGAGGAAAAGAAGGTCCAGAGGCAGTCCCAAAGTGGGATCCAGCTTAAGAGGAGGCCCCAAGGCCTGACACTATTACTGAGGCTATGGCGCGCTCACAAAAACTTGACTGCCCCCCTCAAAAGACCCAACAAGCAGCTGAATGTGTAAAATGCAGAGATTTTGACCCAACTAATGGACAAAGGGAAATGCTGAAAGAAGTCAAGAGACTAGAGGCCCAAGGGAGTTTAGAGGTCTGTTGGGATTGAGTTGGACATCCTTGTAGAGACAAGGAGGCAGGGTGGAGGTGTGGGATGTGGAAGAATAGGAGAGTCGACTGAGAGGGAAATAGTATCTGGAGTATACAAAAGAAATAAATAAATTAATAATAATAATGATGATAATAATGATGATAATGATAATAATAATAAAGTGTGGGACGAATGAGTTCAAACTAGCATCAGTGTCTATAATGTGCTTAATTATCCCTTAGACTTGATAGTATGGAAAAGAGGAATGCTCCTCTTTAATGAGTCTGGGGAGGCAGGTGGGGGCAGGGTGAGTCTGCTGCCAACACTGGGAGGGAATCTTTCAGTGGCCACCTCATTTAAGCTTTGGGATAATAGAATTATGTAAGAGGAGAATTTTCTCCTAGTTCATATGATAGTATTTTACATGTTTAAAATATTTAGTCTAGTTGAAATGATTCAGTACATTAAGGACAGACATTAAAGCCAATGACATTTTTACACAAGAAAATTACTGTCCCAAACGTTCTTTATGCTCTACATCCTGTGTTATGCCTAACACGCTACCTTGCAATGCATTATGAACTCCACATAGCCGAAAAAATTCTTTCACATTTGTATCAAAGGAGCATAGTCAGTTCTTAGAACACAAATTCAGTTTTTATAACATTATTAAGAATTAAATATGTATTCTATGAAATGAGGTTTTTAATATTTTATTCTATGGGCTAGACTCTCTTTTTATATTTAGTGGCTCCATCATAGTCAAGTGCCACAATCTCATAATCTTCCGGTATTACAGTTCATGTTTAATATAATGTGCAAAACACATTGAGGTCATGCCTTAGCGTGAGGGTAGTCCTGAGAAGGATGGCAATGGGAACAGCGCTCATTCAGAAGTGACTTGGAGTCCGTAGTGAGTGCAAGCTGTCAGTTCAAGTGCTCTCTGCCTGAGGACTCTCATCATCTGCCTTCCTTCTCCCTCCTCATTCTTTTCCTTTTCTTGACCATAGAGACTGAACCTAGTCTTTTATTTACAATATGTATCTATATCTATATCTATCTATCTATGCATCTGTCTATCTGTCTATCTATCTATCTATCTATCTATCTATCTATCTATCATCTATCTATCAAGGCTTTGAACATTGCCAATAGTTTCTGTTTTAAAAATCCTTAAATTTACGTATTTTTTTGAATCCCAGATCATTAGTTCCTACCTCTGCTTTCTTAAATCAGAAATTAAACACAAAGACAAAGCACGTTTTCTTACAGTTGGTACCCACCCTGCTCTTCACAGGTAGCTGAGAACTGTTCTTGTGGTTTCCGAGTCCAGCAGACAGCAGTCTTTAGTAACTATTTTCATGTACGAACAGAAAGGTAACAGACTACTAAGGTTAAAATGATTTCTTGAAAAGTTTTGAAATGTATTCAAGTAAAGCAGCTAACTTTCTCCAATATCTGTCTAGACATTGCTGTCTTCAATTCTTCAAATAGCTAGGAGAACGAAGTGCTAAATTTTTATGTCCTTTTACATCATCTTTTAATTCTCTGGTCTTTATTTTCTCATCCTAGCAACTCCATAGCCTCATGTACTTTCCTTCTAATACTATTTCTTTCTGTATAATAAACAAGTCATTCTCCTATAGGATTAGCCCATCCATCACTTGCTTGTTTTCTATACATTCCTTCTTTGCCTGTCCATACCTTTCCTTCTTGAGACCATGTTATCTCTCTACGCTTGATGCCCCCAACTTCACCCTGGCTAATTAATGCAGCAGTCACTGGACTGGAGAGTACATGCATCCTGTCATAATTACAAATTCGAAAACATGTCTTGCAATGAAATGTTCCTGCAAAGGACCATGTCGGCTTTTATGACCACTGTGTCTATACTGTCTAGAACCTTTCCCATTGGCCCTAAAGGCCAAGGAAAAGGCTTGCTCCTAATATTCTACAGACTCCTGACCACCTCCATTCCTCATTCTTGAGAACCACATCTGTTTCATTTCATTGGGCAAGTATATTCTCCAAAAGAGCGGTAGAAGGTAAAATAGAAGAGACAGTAGATCTGTTTCTGGGCAACAGGCACCATCAGCACACATGGCGACCAACGGTCTGATGAAGCTCCGGGGGCAGGAACTGTGTCACACTGCTTCTTATGTAGCCGGGCAGGACCCAGGAAGACATATCTTCATTCGGGTTTTGGAATAATCATTTTCACTTAAAATTGTAATATTTTTCTGAGTACTTACTACATGACAGACATAGCCTGGTAATTGTCAAACACATAACTTATCCATTTCACATTTATTTAGTTTTCCTTTGTTGTGTAATGTTAAAAAGTTATGTGATATGATTGTAGTGCTCTCTGCAGTGGTGAAGAGATGGGTTAGGTGCAAATATAATGCTGGCTTTACCTCATGTGCAAGGGTTAATTTCTTCAGTCCTCAAAATAGTCTCTTGTCAAATGGAATTTAATACAGGTGCATAATTTTTGAAAGAAGAATTGAATGATTTAATCAACATTAAACATTTGGATTGTGGCCATGTACTACAAATACAAACATACATTTTCTTTCCCATGATTTATTTTTTTTAAATCTTTTCCTTTTTGTTTTAGATTATTTATGCACAAATTTATAAGCAATAAAACAGTTAAGATAAAAGACACTATTTTTATAATGAATAATGTTTAAATAAATGGTTTCAACAAAATTCCCAAGAATATATTTATTTATTTATGTATTTAATCTATACGAATTGATTCTATCCTTGGATTTACTAGATAATATGTTAAAATAAAATTATTATCAGCTATTTCCCAAATCTGATTTGGGAAATGTACACTTAATCATTGTCATTTACTGGGCACTTACCTTAAATGCTCATGTTGGAGTTATAAAAACATGTCTTATTAAGAATGATCCAGAAAGGTATCTTCTAATTGTATTTTCACTTTTTAATCTATATACAAATGAACATGGAATTATTACACTCTTAGATAAATCTTTAACTGTGATCCTTCTGAAAGATGCTACTTTCTTGAAGTTATGCAAAATACGTAAATGATTTTGTCTTATATTTAGAAAATAAACAATGCCCTATTGACATCTGATTAAAAATGCAATATGTAAGTTTTGGCTGGTAGACTTGAGATAGAAGAAAGGATTACAGCATTCATAGATGTGTATGTATACTCACCTCTAAATTCCTCAAGATGCAGGGCTAGCATTAACTATTTTTTTTTTACAATTTTTTTTTTATTTTCTATATTCTTTGTTTACATTCCATAGGCTTTCCCCTTCCCCCGTTCCCGCCTCACCATATGTCCCATATGTCCTCTTCCACCCCACCCCACCCCACCCCACCCCACCCCCGCCTATTCCCCAATCACCACCCCACCATTTCTCTGCTCTATTCTGGTACCCTCCTACAAAACTGGATCCAGTCCTTTCAGGACCAGGGTCCTCTCCTTCCTTCCTCTTGGGAATCTTTTGACTTGCTAATTGTGTCTTGAATATTCAGAGCTTCTGGGCTCATTAATATCCACTTATCAGTGATTGCATTTCATGTGTATTCTATTGTGATTGGGTTAACTCACTTAAGATGATATTTTTCAGATCCAACCATTTGCCTACAAATTGCATGAATTCATTATTTTTAATTGCTGGGTAGTATTCCATTGTATAAATATACCACATTTTCTGTATTCAGTCTTCTTTTGAGGGACATCTGGGCTCCTTCCAACTTCTGGCTATTATAAATAAGGCTGCTATGAACATAGTGGAGCATGTGTCTAAAGACACATGTGTAAGTGGGGGAATCCTCTGGGTATATGCCCAGGAGTGGTATGACAGGGTCCTCTGGATGTGTCATGCCCAATTTTCTGAGGAACCGCCAGACTGATTTCCAGAGCGGTTGTACCATCTTGCAAGCCCACCAACAGTGTAGGAGTGTTCCTCTTTCTCCACATCCTCATCAGCACCTGTTGTCTCTTGAGTTTTTAATCTTAGCCATGCTGACTGGTGTGAGGTGGAATCTCAGGGTTGTTTTGATTTGCATTTCTCTGATGACTAATGATGTTGAACATCTCTTTTTTTTTTTTAATTGGATATATTCTATATTTACATTTTATTTCCCTTTCTCCACCATCCGAATTTCTTCTGGTGAAAATTCTTTGTTTAGCTCTGTACCCCATTTTTTGATAGGGTTATTTGGTTCTTTGGGGTCTAACTTCTTGAGTTCTTTGTATATATTGGATATTAGCCCTCTGTCGGATATAGGGTTGGTGAAGATCTTTTCCCAATTTGTTGATGGCTGTTTTGTCCTTCTGACTGTATCCTTTGCCTTACAGAAACTTTGTAATTTTATGAGGTCCCATTTGTCAATTCTTGATCTTAGAGCATAAGCTATTGGTGTTCTGTTCAGAAACTTTCCCCCAGTGCCAAGGACCTCCACATAAAACCTGACACACTGAAACTAATAGAAACGAAACTGGGGAAGCATTAACTATTCTTCTGTGTATTTTCGTGCTCAGCTTTGAGCCACAGCATAGTGCTAGGGAAAGTCTTGGTCATGCCAAGGGGGCAAAGCCTACAGAGCACAGCCTTCAGGTGTGCGTTCCCTGCAGTTTCCTAATCTGTATTTTCTTTTCTTCACATTTTGCTGGTTTGATTTGAAGCACTGACACAGGGTTTCTCTGCATTTCACAATTCTAAGTTTTAAATATGTGCTGCTACTTCCCCTCCTTTAATCAAATAATCATTTCCCTTTGCCCTGCTTTTACTCTTTAGAATAAGCGGTTCAGCTCAAGTATTCTGTGCAGTGTATGAAAGTTATGTTTGCAAGGCTATGTGACTATCCTATCTTTTTGCTGGCTATGAAGGGGAGGTTGTCTGTGTAAAGTTCATAACATCTTTTAGACTTATAAGAATAATGACTATTATGCTTTTTCCAAATTGAACAGTAGATATAGACTCAACAGTAGGCTATTCACTTACTTATAATTCAATAAAAGTGTTTGCATTTGAAAAAAGGCATGGTTCCAACTGTTAAAATTCTTACTTTCTTTAATGTCCAAAAGTTATAGAGCAAGATGTAAGACCCTTGGGACTCAAGCTCATTGCCACTGGCAAACAGTACATATGTTTTCTAAACATTTAAACTTGCCTCTTCCTTGACTGATAAAAGAATCTACCTCTAATACAGCGAAAAGAAGGAAGTATGTTATAGTTTATGTAAGGTACATAGATGTTCATGACTTATAGTCAGTGGTTACATTTCTTGCCTACTATTAGTCTCATATTTAAACTTCTCTCTACATTTCACCAGGTATTTTGATATCTGTTCCAGTGTTAACTCCATATTTTAAGTACAATGGCCATAAAATAAATTTCTTACTATCAAGTACAGTAACAAAAAATGTCTGTGCTGTGAATATCTAATGGCCTGAGCAGATTTCACTCATGTGACAAAGAACTCTGAGATGTTACAATTATGTCTGTGCTCATTGAGCACATGAATTTGTTCCGTTCTGCTTTTTTAAAGATTTATTTATGTATTTATATATATATATATATATATATATATATATATATATATATATGAGTATACTGTCACTGTCTTCAGACACAGCAGAAGAGGGCACTGAATCCCATTACATATGGTTGTGAGTCACCATGTGGTTGCTGGGAATTTAACTCAAGACCTCTGGATAAGCAGCCAGTGTTCTTCACCATTGAGCCATCTATCCAGTCCACCTGTTTTGTTGTTATTGTTGTTGTTTGTTTTTTGGGTTTTTTTTTCAAGGAAGGTTTTTTGAGATGGTGTAGCAAAGGCTGTCCTGCACTTTGTAGTCAAAGATGGCCTCAAACTCAGAGATCTGCCTGCAGCTACATTCCAAGTGCTGGAATTAAACTCGAGTGTTACCACTGCCCAACATCATTGAGTATTTTTCTAATAATGTTGATATGGTCTCTGAGAATCCCAAAAGTCCTCTATGTTGTCTGTGACCTATACCTGTTCACTTATCACATAGAACTTTCACTGCTTCTTAAGGGACATATTTGTTCAAAAGCAGTTAAAACTGTGAGCTGCATATCAACATACCAACAGAGTCATGATGGTGCTTGCTTTGTAAATTATATTAGCAGATGGCATCCTGAAATCCAATTGAAATTCATCACAAAAACCTCCTAATTACAGTTTTTTTCCTTCAATCTCAGCCTTTACAGTAATGATAAAGCTTCTCTAAAATCTCGTTCAACTTTTAGGCTAAAAGCAATTAGGTTGCTATGTTCTTGACTCCTTAGAGAAAAAATAAGTTTAGATATGCTAAAAAAGCTTCATTATTAAGGGTCAACAGAGCTGCACTTTTCCAATAATAAACGATAGAAGGAGGAGAGCAGAAGCAGGGCCATGTAGCACAAAGTTAAAACTGCCTGACCTGAAATTACAAGGATCTCTCAGTAACTGGCAAATGGACCAAAAGATTAGGAATCCAGAGTCTTACAGTATACAGAGTGGCAACTAGTTCCAACATAGGCAGGAAACAAGCAGAAACATAAAGGGAAATAGAAGAGAAGAGACTAAAGGTGGCTGTACCAACCATTTTCTTACTCAAAAGGTGTGTTTAAGATTACTGTTGATAGGTATGAAGAATAACTAATAATTTAAGTCAACTGCCATCAAGTTCTAGGAATTAAAAATGAGTTAAAAACTCATATAGAAACGTGTCAATTATCTTTGCATAATGTACAATAATTTACAAATTTTCAAGAAATATATTAAACATTGTTTCATTTTATTAATTCTTTACATATGAAAATAAATCTGCACAGTTAGAAGCACACCGGATTAGAAAAATAGGTGGTCTGCTGACTATACTTTTTGAGAGATAAAGTAAAAGCTATTCTCTTGTTCTACACAACAAGGATGCTCACCAAATTCTCCACATATTGTAATCATTTGCAATATCAATAGATATTTCAGTTTATCTTGAATTTCTAGCATATTTTTTAACATATTTCACTACATGTTTAGCTTATGATAAAGGAATTATATTAATCTTATTTTTTGGTGATCCTAGAAAATATATACTTTGTAGAAAGTCTTTAAAAGTTGTTGCACCCTAATGTGGAATTAAAACATTCATACAAGTGCAAGTTGCTATAATTTCCACCTTATGCTGCACTCACAGTGATCTAGAATTGCATTCGTTTTTATATGATTTGAATAATTATCATTTTACAAATGATGTGAATATATAATGAGTGTTAGTATAGGGTGTTCTTAGTGTAATCAAGATCAGGTTCTTAGTTCTATTTTAAGTCATGAACCAGGTCTTTATCTACATCATTAAGTCTTAGCACAGATTTTTGTAGCTGGCATCTTTTTGCTATTTAGAATGCTATCATTTTCTTTATGAAATAAAGGACAAAGGAGTTTTCTACTGTAGACTCTCTTATTAAAGAAGATTAGTTGAGTTTACAAAGTGGCATGAGTCTTTTTGGTAAAGTAGAAAAATCTAAATAAGTAGCAATAAGTAAGAAATGTACATTGTTTCCAAATTTGAGGGGAAATTGGCCTCAAAATTTCATTTATTCTCTTTTACATCTATGGTTTTCTCATAATCTTTTGCTGGTAATAACATTTTAAACTTCTACAAATTTATTGAAAGATCTCTCAGACATTGGACCACCAAACAGGCAGCTTAAATGAGGCCCTTAGTACACATACAATAGAGGACTGCCTGGTTTGTGTTCATTCAGAGATTATGTTCCTAACCCTCAAGAGACTGCAGGCCCCAGGGAGTTTAGAGGTCAGATGGGGTCAGGGGTAGGGACATCATATGGAGACAGGGGAAGAGGAGAAGGTAAGGGATGTCAACAGTCAGAGAGTGGACAGGGGTTGGCAGGGTGGGAATAAAATATGGAGTGTGTAAAAATAATTAATAAAAAATGAAAATCTCATGCACTTGTTAATATGCATTCGCATATCACGAACCTTGTCTTGGGGTAAGGATAACTGTTTTTGCTGTTTTCAGTTTTGATGTCTTTCTCATGGTCACTATATTTTATCCATATTTTGCTAATGAGAACTCCATAGGAGATGAGACACTAATGAAAATGTCTTGACTAAATGTGCCTAGACTCTGAGACTTATTTGCACTTATGATTCAAGTGACTAAGTCTCATTGGCTTTAAAATGCAGGTGATGGACACTGTGGGGGTCTCCTAGATACTGAACTAGCAACCAAAGAGCATACATGGGCTGGACGCATCCCTTGCCCATGCATATATGTATCAGATGTGCCGTTTGTTCTCCATGAGTGTCATCTAACAACTAAAATAGGGTCTTACCCTGATTCTGCTGCTTTCCTGTGGATCCTGCTCCCCTAACTGGGGTATCTTTTCTGGGATTAGTGGAAGAGGATTTAGCTAGTTGTGGAGTAGCTTTAGGTGCCAAGTTGGGTTGGGGCTCCAGGAGATACATCCCCCTTCTCAGAGGTGAAGGGAAGGAGCGAATGGGTAAGGGAAGGCATATAGGGAAGTCTGGGAGGAGAATGAGATGCCTCCCATTAGAATGCAAGGTGAATATGTAAATTGATTCATTAATGAATAAAAATACAACATAAATAAAAAATATAAAAATAAAATGTCAGTAAACTGGGTGCAATCTTTACAGGCCCAGGGGAGGGGGAATTATTGGGGAACAGATGGGAGGGAGAGGAACTATGGGAACTATGGTGGGTGGGAACTGGGAAAGGGGAAAGCCTTTGGAATGTAAACATAGAATATAGAAAATAAAATAATAAAAAAAAAGAAAAAAAATAAAATGTCAGGTGAAAGAGAATAAATAGAGATGGGCCAGTAATTTGAACTAAATTGTGTATACAACAAGGGTAACATAATATTCCTGTATCTTTAAGTCTTTGGCTAAGGTTTTATTGCTTCTAAGATGAGAGATTTGGAGTATAGTTGGATAGACATATCTAAGATTCAGATATTAGTATTTACTATTAATAATCCCATAGCTCAAAATTATAGTTGTATGCGACAGTTCCTGAGTTTGAAAATATTTCATTAGTTACTATGTTTTTCTTTTTGTTTATGGCTAACAGTGCTTTAAAATCATGAAAATGTTGCTTTGGAAGAGAGTTTTGATGCCTGCACTGCAACACATTTATATACAGAATTTACGAAATATAGTAAAAGAAAGAGAAAAATTTCTGTAGTTCCCTTGCATGTAGTCATCATGTGCTCCCCTGAAAGCTGTGGGTCAGACCACCACTAGAAGTCAGGACTTAAGGTTCTTCAAGAACTGTGTTATTTCAACCCTTATAAGTGGTTTACTTAAGGACATGCCCCATGCCCAGCATAGATATCTATAGATAATCCAACATATTTCATGACATCTTTCTCTTATGGTCTCATCTTGCTTTGTTTGGCCTTTGCTTGTTTGTTTGATTTTTACCTTATTGGTTTGTTACTTATATATCAACATTTCTGATATTATATTTTAATGTGTGGTTGTGTGTGTATGTGTGTGTAACTTTGTGTATATGTGTTTCTCGTGCTTTGTTGTTTCGTTTTAATAATCTGTGTTTTGTTTTGTTTTTGTTTTGTTTTCCTGTTTTTTTTTCTAAAGAGAGAGAGAGGAAGAGGTGAGGAGGGTCTGGGAGGAGTGTGAGGCAGGTGATACTGTGATCAGAATATAGTATATGAAAAAAATAATTTCTTTTATTTATCTTTTTTAGTTTACTTTTTAAATATATGTATGTGAGTACACTGTTGCAGTCTTCAGCCACACCTGAAGAGGGCATTGGATCCCCTTGTGAGCCACCATGTGTTTGCTGGGAATGGCACTCAGGACCTCTGTAAGAGCAGTCAGATCTCTTAACTGCTGAGTCATCTCTTAAATCCCCAAATTTATTTTCAATAGACAGGATAAACATAGACACACACAGGCACAAGTCATAGGCGGTAATGACAGTCTGTTAAGATGAAAACCATGTAATTCTTCCACCTAATTCCAGAAGGGAACAGCATGCTTTCTTACTAGAAATTCCGGAATTAGAATCAGTCTATCTGATTTCCCCTTCTCTATGGCCCATTGTGTCTGCTTAATTTTTTATGTAGATATTCTATTTTTAGGCTTCCTTTTATATAATCCAGACACTGGGTAACTTTTTTCTTGCCTGGCCCTATCAGCCTTTTTTAATTGATCATATTTAAGAGCTATGTATCACAGGAACATTTCGTTTTGGTATAGTGAATTTTTATATAGTTAAATTTTTAAAAAAGTTATTGTGTTACTATAGAGATACTACCTAATTGCATTATGTGCATATATAGAAAGAACTACTTACATCCTTTTTTATACTTAGCATATTTTGAGAAATGCAGTGCTATGAGAAGTTTTCAAATTTCAGGATAACTGCGCATACTGAGACAGATACCCTTTGGGGCAAGAAATTTATTAAAAGAATTATTAACATCATAGGCAGGCAAGAGCAGCCTGATACGGGCTCTGAGGAGAGCTCATATCTGCATGGCAGACTATGGTCACTTCTTTTGCAGAGGAAAAAATGAGTTTCTGTGCCAAGAAATTAATGAATGGTTCATGGTACCATTCTTATGTTTACCATCAGGCTGGAAATCCTCTGTAAAAGTGGAGAAGGGAAAAAACTAGAAAAACACATTAACCCACTTCTGCAAACTAACACTAGAGTGTCAGGAATGGTCACAGTTCAGCCACTGTGGATGATAAAATGGTTTGGTCCTGGCTAAAAATATAGATGCATCCAACATATTAATCCCCTAGCACACCAGTGTTTTTACATGGCAACATTATTTAATGATCAGTTTGCAGATTCATGTCCAGATATTGGTTTTGGTAAGAGAAAACATAACTAGAAGAATCAGTAAAAAGGGAGTCCAGCCATTTGTAGATCAATTTATAGAATATAATTTTATTATTCATACAATTTTTTTGGTGTTTCCTATACAATTACCACCTTTGGCAATTTTATTCTCAACTTTGATTTATCTATTGATTTTTAAAACTCTCTCTAGGAAAGCAGGCATGGCTACATTGTTAACCTTGTTTTAGGAGGACTTAAAGGGACAAAGAGACTAGATAGTCCTCCTCACAACAAGAGAAATTACTGAGGAAATTTTGTTGTTTGTAGGATTTGAAAGAAAGAAGGGAAAATAGAAATTGAATGTTAACATGTCTATGAAACATCTTTCATGTCTACATAACATTATTTTTGTGTTTTTACAGGTAAACATATTCTAGTTGTAAAGATTTAGTTCTGATAATAAAATATTTAGGATTTCTTTCTCTTGATTTTCCCGATTTTGACTTTCTGGGATATATGCTTCTGGAAGTCAATTCTTTACTCTCAAAGGTGTTTTACTTTGCATAGTGCATTTTGCAATAAAAAAATATTTGAAATGAATGCTAACCTTGCACACTAATTCTTAGAGAATATTACAAGACATGTGATGAATACTCTGGAAAAAGGCAGCCTTGTTCCACACTGTAGGACTTCTGTGAGAATGAGGTACAAAAACAGCAAGCAAACTCCTTCCCTTTGTTCCTACTTCACATTTTGTTTTGTTTTATTTTGTATTGTTTTGTTTTGTTGTGTATTGCCTTTTCCTTTGATTTTTCTTCATGTTTTAAAGTGGAAACACCAGTTCTTCTTGGAAGTCCCCTTCTCTGCTTGGCTGTAAGGAGTAGGAAGCTGCATCAGTTCGCACAGGCTTCAGAGGGTAACTCCTAGCAGCTGCCGTTGTGCTCTCATCAGGAAAAGAAGGGAAATATTCTCAGAACTGTCTTAGGAAAGTGTGGAACAATAAGAAGACAGCTCTTCTTCTTCAGTTGGACATTTTTTCACATAAAAACCAAACAAAGCATGTTAACTTTAAACTCTCAAAATAGACACTATTGAATATGCTCATGAGAAAAGACCAAACATAGACATCAGCCAACCATCATGGAAGGTTCCAACTAGATTTGATTATTGCTGTCACTTCCCAACTTGGCTGCCTACATTTCTCCTCAGCACCTGGATATCATGCTCTGTGCTCTCTCCTGGTATTTGGACAAACTTGGTATGACTCCCCAGTGATAGTGCTCATATAGAATCACTTTCTTAAATAATCTGTATAGTTTGATAAACACCAAGATTGTCTGACAACACTGTATAGATGTAGACTGAGTGCCTACTCCACTATCTAGAAATCATTTAAGTATTTCCTACTTATTTTTAATGCTCTATAAATCATTTGTTGAGCACCTTCTATAGTATGATATAAAGACTTTTTGATATTTGAAACACACACACACACACACACACACACACACACACACACAATCAGCTTCATTCTAATAGCAAAATACCAAACATTTACCGCATTGATCAGTAAATACTTTAAAATTTTAAATAAATGTTTTAAAGGGTTTTAAAATAAACCCCTTTCCATGTTTCCCTTCTGAAAACCCTCTATCCCATCCCCCCTCCTCCTGCCCACCAACCCACTCAGTTCTGCTTCCCTGACCTGGCATTCCCCTACACTGGAGCAATGAGCTTTACAGGTACAAGGGCCTCTCCCCTCACTGATGTCCAACCAGGCCATCTACTGCTATCCATGCAGCTGGAGCCATGGGCCCTTCCATGTGTACTCATGGTTGGTGGTTAAGTCCCTGGGAGCTCTGGGGGTACTGGTTTGTTGATGTTGTTCCTCCTATGTGGTTGCAAACCTCTTCAACTCCTTGGGTCTTTTCTCTAGCTCCTCCATTGGGGACCCTGTTCTCAGTCCAATGATTGGTTGAGATGATCCCCCACTGTATTTGTCAGACACTGGCAGGGCCTCTCAGGAGACAGATGTATGAGGCTCCTGTTAGCTAGTACTTGTTGGTATCCACAATAGTATCTGGGTTTGGTAACTGTATATGGGATGGATCTCCAGATGGAGAACATGCTCCACTATGTTCATAGCAACCTTATTTATAATAGCCAGTAGCTGGAAAGAACCCAGATGTCTCTCAGCAGAGAAATGGATACAGAAATTGTGGTACATTTACACAATGGAGTACTACTCAGCTATTAAAAACAATGACTTCATGAAATTCTTAGGCAAAGAACTAGAAAATATCATCATGAGTGAGGTAACCCAATCACAAAAGAACATACATGGTGTGCACTCACTGATAAGTGGATATTAGCCTAGAAGCTTGGAATACCCAAGATATAATTCACAGACCATGTGAAGATCAAGAAGAAAGAAGACCAAAGTTTGGATGCTTTGGTCCTTTTTAGATGGCTTACAGATTACCCATGGGAGGAAATACAGAGACAGAGTGTGGAGCAGAGACTGAAGCATGCTACTTTTCTTTAGCCAAACTCCTCTACATAGTACTTATGAACCAGCTACATGGCACTTTGATTTTAGTCTTTCCTTTCCTAATCCATTGCATGATTATAGGAACTGTGCTCTCTTACAGTGAGCACATTTGTCACCTCTTTAATCTCACGCATGGCATTCTGTCTACAAAAAAGAAACATTAAATCCGTGATTGCCAAATCAATGACTGTATCTTAAAATCTGCCTGACACCTCATGTGTAAAATAAAGAATGTTAGAGGAACAGTTTTTCAAAATAAGGTCTTATTAAAACAAGCCACCCCACTCACTCACATACATATAAACACACATACATGCACACACACACACACACACACACACAAACTGTATTTAAAGTTTATGACAAAACTGTTTGAGAATGATAAGCTTATAGAATGTACACACTGTTAGTTATAATTTTCTTTTGAGCTTCAAAATATCTTTGTCTTAACGCTGTTAATGTTAGATTAGAAATGCCAAAGATCATTGGATTTTGATCTTGTAACCACAAACTTCATTTCACAGCTCCAGGGTGCTGTGCATGTATTTGACTTCATCCTAACATGAATTATGAAGAGTCGGTCCATTTCTGAAATAGATCTTACCTAAGTCACAATTCTTATGTCTTTTGTAGAACAGGGCAGGTTAAGAATGACTCATTGATAGACAAAAATCTTATATCTAGAGTTCTTGTACATGGATTTATTCAGTATCAATCTAATTAAAGATTTATTTTCCCTATTCCTTGACCCTTTTTCTTTGCCTTCCTGGTAACTTTGGCTATTACATCCATTAATTAAATTCAAACTTGCACACATTATCTCTTTAATGTTTTCCATTTATTTTCATCCATGCAACTCAGATATATAAATACACTATATTCACAGATCAAGTAAGTCATATAAAAACATGAATATTGAAGTTACTTTTTACCAAGTAATCATCTTTGGACTCTTTACAATTAATTTTTTGGCTAATACAGTTACTCAATATTAACATGAGATGTATTAAGCTCTAGTTATGCATATTAGCACATAATGATGTAATTTACTAACACCATCCTAAACAGGACATATTTTATTGTTCAATTCTTTCTTATATTTACCTGTCCACATTTGTTTTCATATGAAAAACTCAGTATTTTTCATTGTTTTAAGGTAATTTATGGCTAGGCTTTCTTATCCGAGAAAGTCAAGAAATGCAAAAGAGAATCCAAATGTCTTTTGATAGGGAAACTCAGTTCCTGATGGAGAGGTGTGCGAAAGGGGCAAGAAGACGCATATTCTATGGTTTAATGCTCTGGGCTTACAAAAGCGTGGTGTTGGAATGGTAATTGGATTTCTGAGCATTGCTTTTGAGAATAGACTGCTTAAATCATTGAAAAGGAAATCATTGCAGGAAAGAATTGCACAGCCTGTTTGAGTACTTACAAAATAAGAATAGCATGCCGAACAATGAAGAACTGGTTTAGTGCTGTTGAGATTTGACATCTTTAAAAACCTGATATTGTAGCTGTAGTTTTGATCTTTATTTCTTTGTTGAGTAAAGCACCAATGCATTTGGAACCAACACTTACAATGAAGGCAGAGATAAATGAGACCTTAAAACACTTTTAGTGGGAAAAAATAAAAGATTTATTTTCCAGTCTACATTGTACTTGGGCAGTATATACCTTTATTTTTGGTTTGTTTTGCATGTTTCCTGCTGAGGCTGTTGAACTGTCATTCTTAAGATGTTAGAAGATGCCTGAATCCCCAGTCTTTTATGCAAATGGAGCTGATGACACACTGTAAGCATCCAAGAGATATTTTGATGTATAAGAGGAAGCTTGGAGGCTTAAATGTGTGTTTGAGGGATGTATCTGTGGATGTTGGGCTTCAGAAATTTCTTAAATTTCTCATCGACAATTTAAAATAAGCCCTTTAATTTTATGCGCAAATGAGCTCAAGGCCTATCTCAGGACTTCCATTTGTACAACACCTATATACTGCCCTGGTATATCATGAATAACCTCAAAACTTTTATTCTCTTGCACTTTTTCCTTTTTTCCTTGAATACTAATATTTACTCTAAAATAAGCATGAGATTTAAATAGATTTCTATGAAGGGTTGCTAAATGAATCGTTCTGATCCTTATGAAGGTACAGAATGCAGATATTTACCTGTCCTTGCTAAATTTGCCATGAAAGCTAAAAACAAATGCCTCCCTGTGCCAGTCAGTTTCTTAGCTACCTCGATCGTGAGTATAGTTCAATCCTCAAATAACCTTTTTCTTTATTATACACTGAGAAATGGAGAACTCACACTGATAAAAATTCCTCAGTCACAATAGCAAGGATTTCAATATAGTTCTGACTCAGAAACCTTTTTTCCTGTTCAGTCCCAAAGTCATTTATTTTAAACATTAGTCATATTTGAAGGTAATTAAAAACCTATATAATTGACTGTGGAATATTCATTGCATTCTGGAGTTGCTTTTCATTTTTGTATTCTCTTGTTAAATTCAAGTGCAAATGCATGCTTTTCTTTGTTTCAAGAGAAGAAAGAAATTCACTTAACAAAAGAGACTCTACACCTAAGACCACCTTCAGCACATAGTAAGATGCACTGTGAAAGAACCAGTGAGCATCAGTGTTTCTCAGGAGAATTTAGAAATGGAAAGTTTTATCTATAAATTGCTATCCCATGTCTGAGTTTAAGTTCATAAGGAACCCACTAGATAGTTGCTATTCAAAATATACATGTAATCTGCTGGGTTTTGTGTGTTGTGTTTTTTGAAGACTACATTTGTTTCTGGCTTCTTTATAAACATATTTTGAAAAAAAATTCTTTGTAAGATTGAACTTTAAATTCCGTCAGTTCTTTGTGATGCCTGTTCAAAGAATTCAAAAGAGAATATAAACTATAGTGTAGAAATTGTTCAACATTCTTACAATTATGAAGGAAGAGTATCTCTAGAATATACTATAGCCTGGAGTCATCAGCCAGGCCTCATAATATTTTATTTTCTTGCAGACAACATAAAAGATGGTGATCTTTACATGTGATTTTTAAATTTGAATTAGTCTATCTTCTCAAGAAGAAGTTCATGACTACTGTTACGCTAAGAAGTTAATGAATACTGTCACAGACTGACAAATTTTCCAAGCTACTAAGCGTATTATCATCTGTAGAACTTAGAACAACATTACAGAGTACAGTTCTGTTATACTACTTCTTTTAAAAAATAAGAAAACTGAAGGAAACAAGAGGATATCATACAGGGAAGAATTATTAACACAACCAATTCTGGAGCTAGCTAGATGTGATGGAACATCTGTGATGTGTCAGTACTGGCAGACAAATGAAGAAAATCAAAATTTTAAGGCCATCTAAAGTTCAACGAAAATCTTCTGTTTAAAAACACCACTCAACAGCATCAAAACAAAGATAACCATACAGTGGTGCCATCAGCCAATCATAGAGCTCCATAGACCATATGTCAATTTATTTAACCACAATGCCATCTAACATTCAGAAGAATGTTATTATTAGTTTCTCTTAATGGCCTTATAATCTTTTCCTACTAGGTCCTTGGAATTGTTTCCAATTCTCTGTTTTAATGGAAGTAATTAGGTTTTGACTCCAGACATCAGTAACATTTAGCTTTTTGTTCTTTGCCAGGCTTATTTCAGTTAGCACAGTCTTCTCCATGCTGTGGCCAACAGCATTTCTTTCCATGATTGAGTTTTGTAGCACCATGTACATTTTGGTTTATTTCTACTAATGTCTGTTGATAGTGATTTCCATTGGTTTTATAATTTGAATGTTGTAAATAATTGTGTAATAAATAAAAATATTCATTCTACCTATTAATACACCTTCATATATATGTATGTATGTCTATGCATACATATTCTATGTATCAATTTAAATTTATATACATAGATATGAGTTTATGCATGTATATTATTTAAACATATCCACTAATAGGACATTCTGCCTCACTATTATTGGAGGGTCATATGCAAGGTCAAGGTGATAGCAGAACTGATTTCTACTGGGATTGCTTGGGTTAAGGAAAGCTATGTTTTCACTTGCCTTTATATGTCTTCATATCTTCTTACAAAGACACTAGTAATATTAGTAAGTGCCAACTCTAAATGACCTCATTTTAACATAATTACCCTTTTAATCATACACTTCCATGTCTAGTCACATATTGAGTCTTTCATGTCTAAGACTTGACATACCAGTGTGAACATTTCAATTCAGCACCAAGCAGAGAGCTGAGCTAGGTTTTTGTTTTATTTTGTTTTTGTTTTTGTTTGTTTATGTTTGTTTGCTTGGTTGTTTATTTGAAGTCTCTTTGAAAGACCTACTCAGAAATCCCTGAGAAGTATCTGAAATTATATGAAGTGATAGATATGCTAATTAGATCAATATAGTTACTTAATAGTACAAAGAGATACAAAGAATCATACTTTCATGCAGTAAATGCATTCTAGTTGTACTTGTCACAATTATACCAAAGAATTGAACTTGCAGCTGACACTTTTCTTTCAAAGCAATATTAAAGAATAAAAGTGTCAATATGTAGAACAGTGGTGTTCTTCTACTATAATGAACACCTGAACTCGAACCTCAGTAAAATCTGGGCAGAGTGGGATATGATTTTTATCCCAGTTCTTCAGCGGTATGGCAGGAGGATGAGGTAGATATTCAAGGTCACCAGCTCTTTAGGGAGCTCCAGTCCCAACAAATATACCAAAGAATAGAAAAACTAGAAAGTTGTATTGCTATTATTATCAAGCTGGAGATCTATATAACGTAAAGACTTTTTTTTAAGGTTTTAATTCCTTATTTGAAATTATTTTACATTGATACTTCATCAGATTTATAGATTGATGTTCAAACACAAAGATAACATGGTATCTTCTATTGTCAAAATCTGTTCAGGTGACTAAGTTGACATTGGCCTCTTGGAAGGCAATCTTGGCCTTAGAGGAGCTTTGAACAGAAAGAGAACCATGTAGCTTGGAAAAAGATGGCTTTTACAGGTTTCACTGTGCAGATTGCTGGGCTTCTGCGAGACCATTCAGTCCTCATTGCAATGCTCACCAACCTACTCAGATATTAGGATACATAGGAACATATGATGCAGATTCATTTTGTTCTGAGAGATGAAAATGACCTTTGTCTCCAAAATGTACCTCTGTATATAGCATTATCTTTCTGTTATTGGTGGAGCTATTACAAATTTTGAGCAATTTTTTTAAGTGCAGATCAGACCTTGGGTAAAAAAGAGTAATGATAATGATGATTTACATTTCAGATTTTTTTAGTGAAAATAGAAGAGAAACTATTTAAAAGGATATTTCAAAGGATATCCTAGAACACTGTAGCTATCTATATCCACTACTGTAAGAAACAAGACAGTGCAGAATTGGGAAAGAGGATGCTTTCTTGCCAAGAACTAGTCTGTTGAAAATTGAATATGTCTTTCAATCAATCAGAACAGACATTATTATTACAACTTGCTCCCTTTTTCTGACATTATCTCATTAAATCAGTGGTCAGTGAGTGCTTATTTCATGCAGTATGGTTGGAAATATGTCTAGAAATATCCAAATTTATTAAATGAATATTTTTCAGCTAAATAAAACATACCCACAATTGCACACTGATATGTCTTTATCCAGACACACATTGAGATTTTTAAAAAATCTTTTACATCAAATTTCTTGGATGGTCCTTATTTCTTGAAACTATAGCTCTGGGTTTTTCTCTCTATCCTGGAGTCTGATAGAGATGATTGATGTCTTTTTGGCTTTTGTTTATATATTCTTATATATTATTCACATTCTATTAGTCTGTTCCTTTGAATAATTAAAATGCAGATCATCAATGCAGCATTTTTTCAGTTGAACCTGGTCAGATGGTTGTAGAAATACAGAAAACAAATGTTTCTGCAGGAGTTTTCATACTTGGATTTCTGTATAACTAAACAGCATTTTATTAACTAAAATTGACCTATTCTTTAAGATCTTTCCTTACAGTATACAAGTAAACTTCCATCTATTCCAAATTTAAATTGACAGTCGTGTAATGTATAATGATATATGAAGTAATAAGTAATTTTAGGGAAATTTTAATAAGGATAATATTGTAATAGGATCTGTATTGATTTATAGCATCTTACTATTGTTTTATATATGTATAGATTATAGTCATAGATAAGTAATCTCAGATATCTGAGCAAAATTTATTGAACAGATAGTACTTTCTCCATTAAAAAGTACATTTTTCAAAATTCTGTGGCTATCAGTGTGGGAATTTGTTCCATGGTCTTCCAGTCTTTCATTTGTCTGATGGTTACTTACTGTTACAGTGTGCTTCAAAGACAGTGAGGTGAAATTCCAGGATTGTTCTTTATATTCAATAGTTTTCTTTATTGGGATTAAGTCCCCTAGATATGTAATAATTTTTTGATTAGGACTACATTGAATCCATAAATTCTTTTGGTCAAATACACAATTTAATGACATTATTTCTTTCCATCAATGTAAATATGGAGCCTCTTTTTCCATTTATTTCCATCCTAATTTTCTTTCATAGATATTCAATTGCTCTACATATAAATCGTATGTCTTCATGACTAAAATTATGCCTAAATATTGTTGTTGCTATTTTAAATCTGATTGTATTGTAGTCTTTTTTTCTTTTTTTTCAGAAAGGTTGCTATTTATGTATTTTTGTGTGCTTATTTTTACTTTCTGCAGTTTAGTGATTTTCTAGTGAAATATAATCAGTTCTTGCTGAAATATTTAGGCTTTTCAAAATATGTGATCATGCTACCTGTCAATAGGGATAGTTTAATTTCTTCACAATCCAATATTTTGAAAACTCTTTTTTCTTTTTTTAGGTTTAATATTTTTCTAAGATTTCCAATATATGTCGAATAGAACGGGTGAAGGTGATCATACCTATTTGCCACAGAAACTAGAAAAAAACACTTCTAAAAGAAAAAAAAATATATTTCTTTAATATTTTTAAGCAATTAAACACACTCTATTCTCACTGGTGATTCCAGTGCTTTAGAAGGAAAAGGTTTGTATGCCTATTATTAGTTTCTCAGAGTCTGGTGTGGTAGTTAGATTGCTACATACTTAATGTTTTATAATAGACCTTGCCTTGAAGATGCTCATGATGACATGAAACAGTGCATCGTATCCTACAGTCAGATGACACAAAAGTGCAGAGCTCAGTTTTACAGAACTTACCAAAAAAAGGACAAGTAGCTGTGGATTTACTGTAATGGCAAGGAAGAAAGCTTAGCAGGTGCCGGCATCAAATTTACCATGTCAGTTTGTTGTCGAAATTTTACACATGAACACCATAGCTGTAAGATCTGTAGCACAGGGGACATGGAGAAATACAGATGCGAACATCAGAAAATCAGCAGGGCACTGAATTAAACTGTAAACTCTTTCATATTTCAATAATATGATGTCAATAATAAAATGATAATATTTTAAATTAATCTGCACTTAAAACTTAGACATTTACTCTGAAGTTCTTCCAACCCTAGCTCCCTGTGTTACGGTCCACAGCACCTTCTGTTTCATCTCCTAGGCTTTCTAGGACAAACAGTTTTGCATCCATTTTGCTCCTGAGGTGCTAAAGCATAAGTTCCATGGTTTGATCATCTTTGGAAGTTGTTCTTGGTCCTGGTTTACTTGTGGTTTTGTTCACATGAAGCATTAAGTAGAAAGTATGAGGACAATGAAATGTTCATAAAACAGGTGCTGCTCTGACTATAGAATAATAGCAATATTAGGAAGCAAGAAAAAAATAATGAAATGGAGAAAGAGCTCTCAAATATTTGGGGATATTTGCTGCCCCTTGATGTAAGTTTTTCTTTTACAGATGCTTATATAACTTGTGCTATGCATTCTCAATTCTATATATAGATATAAAGACTGTAATGGGATGCCCCCCACACAGCACATGCTCATTCTATTTGAACACTTAGTTCCTTGTTGGTGGTACTATTTGGGAAAAATTAGAAGGTATGGCCTTGTTGAAGGAGGGGTGTCATTGAGGGTGGGCTTTTGAGTTTACAAAATCTTAGGCCATTCAATCAGCCTAGTACTGGTAAACCAAGATGTGAGTCCTGACATTTCTCCTGTTCCAGCCAGCCTGCCTACTGCTGTGCTACCTACCATGATGGTCAGGGACTCTAACCGTCTGAAACTGTAAGACCGTAATAAACTCTTGATTTGGTCATTATGTCTTAATACAGCAATATATAGGTAGCTCAGACACTGGCCCTGAGTTTTCTCATCTGTAAAGAAGAGAGTGTATAAGGCCATGGCAAAGGTTGAACATGCTGGTCCTGATAAAGCTGAGAAGATGACTGCCATATTATATGCATTTATTATATGGTGGCTGTATCTGACGTCACTATGTATACCAGTTTACAAAGTTTGTATTAATGCCCAATTGACAGGAGTGTTTGTATTTTTGGACAAACTTTACATCCCACAGGAGTAAGTAGATGGTACCTTAACAGAGTTTCAGCACAGGCTCCACTTTGTGTATTGTCCATTTGACTCTGGGTTGAGGAAATCAGTAACACCCATTAAGTAAATGCTCCAGATGAAGGCAAGGTGAGGTAAGGGAAAACATGGACATGTCGGAAAGATTTTGTTTTCAGTTACTGTTTAAAAGTGTTTGTTGGACCAAACAGTGAACAGTGGAGGGGGTTGTTTGTCTTGTGAGTCACTTGTGAACTGATGTTTATATAACACATGCTTAGTTTAAAATAGGCGAGATTTACATACACCTACTGGTTCCTCACAGGAGTGTCCCCTCGCCTCCTACTTGGTTGAGAATGGACTTGTTTTTTAAATTTTTATTGGTTATTTTATTTACATTCCAAATGCTATCTCCCTTCCTGGTTTCTCCTCTGAAAACCCTGGATCCTACCTACCATGTCTCTTGCTTCTATGAGGGTGGTCCCCCACCCACCTACTCCTGCTCCACAGCCCTAATGTTACCCTACATTTGGGGCATCAAACCTTCACAGGACTAAGGGACTCTCCTGTCATTGGTGCCAGACAAGGCCATCCTCTGCTACATATGCAGTTGGAGCTATGGGTCCCTCCATGTGTACTCTTTGGTTCGTGATTTACTACCTGGGAGCTCTGGGGAGGTCTGGCAGTTTGATATTGCTGTTCTTCCTATAGGGTTGCAAACCCCTTGAACTCCTCTAGTCTTTTCTCTAGCTCCTATGCTCAGGCCCGTGGTTGGCCTGAGCATCTACCTCTGTATTTGACAGGCTCTGGTAGAACCTCTCAGGAGATATCCAGCACTTCTGGGTATCCACAATGGAGTCTGGGTTTGTTGGCTGTAAATGGATGGATCTCCTTTGGGTTCTCCCAGAGCACAACTTTCTTCTTGAATCCAGTCTAGTGGGCTCTGAGAGACGCAAATGACGCAATTTCATGAAGATCTCTTCAAGTGGTTAGATACAGAATTGTTTTGCCTTTGTTTGCTTCTCTCTATCCACAAAGCCCATATTTCGTACTTTACCTGACTCATTGTTGATGTAGGTGTAGGTATAAGAACTTTTTAACATGGTTCTTAATTTTGCCTTTGTAAATGAAATAGCACACATATGGTGATGAGCTTCAAGGCCAATGAGTTTGCTCAGGAAGAGTGAGAGTGACTGATGCACATTTACAGCGTGGTTGTGCCTTAGTACTGACTAGTGGAGACCCATTCTGCTTGAAAAGGTAAAAGGAGTGGAATTTTATGTTTCATCTCAGGTTTTATTAAATAATTCAGATATAAACACGAGAGAGAGAGAGAGAGAAAGAGAGAGAGAGAGAGAGAGAGAGAGAGAGAGAGAGAGAGAGAGAGAGAAACTTAGTTTTATAGTCTAGCAATGCTAGAGTATTTTTACCAAAAAAGAAAAACATGTGGATACGCATGCTAGATTAATGATTCTATGAGCTGCATTTATTCACCTATGTTATTCCCTGGAGGCAGGAAGGAAACAGGAAAGATGTGAGTGGAAGAAACAAGGATGCTTTGGTGATCACTCAGCATTAGCAGCACTGGAGAGAGGAGCGAGCTGAGGGGAGAGAATGATAACAGGATCCCGAAATAACTGCAAGGGGAGATTCAATACTGCCGAGGAATTTGATTAGATAAAGATGGAAATGCTATTTTTGGCAGCATGAACTCATATAGCTATTGATTATGAGGACTTTTTAGATGAGTGGATCCATAGGTAACGAAAGCACACTGCACTTCAGAAAAACTTAAGTTTAGAAAGAAATGTATAGGTATTATAATCGGTAGGTAAAATGTTAATCAAGGGGATAGGAAGGAATGGGGAATCCTAAAAGGAGTTAATTTTATTAAGGAAACAAAAGATAATAAGGAATCTTTTTATAATATCAGCACAAAGTGAAAAGACTTTAGCTTATGTTGACAACTGCCAAGTGCTGGACCCTGACGTGCTGAGTTCTCGGCTTATCCCATTAACTCTCACAATCTTGCTGAAAAACAATTCAAAAAGTTTGTGTTACAAATGCGGGATACTTAGCTTTCAGAAACACAACATCCTTCAGCAAAAAAACTTTAATTCATTTTCTTTCTGTGTATCATAGTGCTGGCTTTGGAAAAATACACCATTAAGGATATTTTTAGAACGATAAATTGGAAAGAAGCTTTGACTATTCATACTTAATATTAATTTAGATTTTTGTTATCAATATGAGTTGCACTATAAAATAATGCCTTTCAGGATCAAATTGATTTCACTTTATTTCTTTCTGATTTGCTCACATTAATTGAAACCCATGGGCTCCCTCTTGTGACAAGTCTAAACATGTGGCGAACTAAATATCTCTCTGTGGCTTTTCAGTTATTGAGAAATAATAGCGTGCATAAAATACTAACTTTTAACTATTACTTAACTAAATGTATGCTCAACGTGGCCTTATTTGATCACTGACTCTAATTTGTTTATAATAGGGAATCCATTAAATTTCAACTTGTATAGAAATATGAAAAAGAATGATTTTAGTTTTAGTTTTTATGATTCATAAGTCATTACATATTTCTGAAATGCCTATAAAATGTTTGTCCTTGTAAAATTTGGACAACTTTACAATTATGGTGACCTCTCACTGTCATTGTGGGACCAAACTTCATGAGGAGTTTCTTGGGAAAAATATATTCAAATCACTGCAGTCTTTTGTCCTCCATGCTGGTTTTTCATCCTCAGTGTTATCTGTCTGTTTGCAAGTACAGGTCAATGTGCTGCATATGCTTGGGAGCAGAGGGTTAGGAAGTTTCTCCAGTTTGAATATTAATGTGTTTGAAATGATGAGACATTCATAGACATTTTCCACATAAAGTATTAATTTTTAAAATATTTTTTCTTTTAAACTCAATTCAACTTTCACATCTAGTCAGCAGACAATTTATGAACAAAGAGTGAACACATAAAGCTATTCGGTTCATGGAATTTTGAACCCACGGTCAAGTTGTGTTATCCTATGGTCAGGATGGAATATGCCATTTTATATCCAAGCTTTGAGAAGCTAATTCCTTCTGCCTTAGGGCAGCGCCTGAGGGAGCATTCATTGGCATCTGATTTGTGGCATCACTTGGCCTGGTTAAGTACAAAGACTCAAAAGAAAAATTGCTGTTTCCTTCTTGATTCTCCAGTTTCTGCATTCTTAATCTGGAAAGAGAGAGTGAGCATCCGGGGCCATGTGCACTTCCTGCCTTTCTGTGCAGGACCCACATCCCAGGCTTTCTTCCTTTGCAGCAGGTGTCAGGGCCAGGCTCTCTTCCTCTTTGTCTTTGCTTTCTTTTGTTTCCTAGGAAACTCAAGAGGCTTTGACAACTGTTGGATCTGTCTTGCTGGTCTCACTGATTACTAAGTAATGTCTCAGGAAGTTGAATGTTAAATTCTTAGATAACTTTGCCTGTTCTAAAAAAAAAAAGAAAAAAATATATCTTTTTTTTCCTTTTAATTAATCACCATTTTAATGCCAGGGGGATCATGAGGCAGGGACTGAGCTTCTCCCTCAAATGCAAATGTGGAAGCCTTTGGAGGCATAGCAACTTCTGCAGGCAACAGGGGAGGGAGATGAACCAAGTCCCTGGTGATTTCTAGGAAGGAAAAGCCCCTTTCAGAGTTTCCAGTAAGGCTTGTTCTGTGTTCTCCTAGTGTGCCTTGATGGCTCCGCCCACTCTTCCACCATACTGACTGACCCCTGCTGATGCTCTGCCAAATCTTAGGGTCTTAATAAAGGTTGTCCTCTCCTTAACAGTTCAGTGTCTGTGCATAGTGCTTCCAGAGCTGGCTCTTTGGCTCAGCAGACACAAACTGTTTTTCTCTCCCTAGGAGATTCTAAATTTGAAACTCTGACCTTACCCCCCTGCATGCTAACATTCAAATATCCGTGAATATTCAAATGGCGGGTGTTTAAATGAATCCCAGCTGAGCACAAACAGCAGACATAATTTCATCCTATCCTGTGACGTGTGCTCTCTCACTTGAGTAATTCTTTTTTCATTTTGTGTAGCATTTTGAATATGTCCAAAATAGGATAATGCAACATGTGCAAGTGGCTCCTGGCAGTATGTTCATGCATCTGGGTTATCTGTCTTGCCCCACTCTGTGTGGCACTGATCACACTGTAAAACTAATACCGAAGTCCCTGTGACAGCCACACATCAGGGACATGTCCCACTCTTCCTACCCCAGGGCATAGGCCGACGTCTACGCTCTCAGAAGGCAATTAGTAAAATAATGATGTTTAAGATATAAAAGGTCCTAGAGGTGTTTTAATTGACACATATAATTATAAACGACAGCAACGGGCATAGAATATATTACTTTAAATGACCCTAGCCGTATTACTGATTTTTGTAAAACAACTGCAGGAAATATTTAATGTGACTCCGATGCAGTTTATACATATATATTCAGGAACGATTGCTGGGAAGATGACTGCTGTAAAGGGCCTGGGAGAATAGGAAACTTTTGACAGGGGAAATCAGAAGTGTGCAGTCCAGTGAGGAATTAAACTACGGGGAGTAATAATATGGGCTGATGCACTCAATATAGCAGTAATGCCCTCTGCAAGGATAGGAAATAATTCAGTTCCCCCAGGCTGCGTGGAAGCTAAATACAGTATGACAAGAAATAGTAGCAGTACTCATTATGTCTGATTGCTAATTACCCCTTTGAATGATTCAGTTATGCCTGCTACTAGATAATTAGTTTGGTAATTTATGGCTATGGCACAAACTAGTATTTTAATTTTCACAGCACAAATTTCACAATACCTACAGTTCAGATAATATCTTCCTGTTTTATTCCATTTTAAATTGCTTTTCTGGATGCCTATAAAAGAGCAAATATCCTTTGCATTTTTCCACATGTATTTCATGCAGAAGTTAGGCACTTTTGGAGATTTATTTAACTTAAAAGTGAAGAAAAACAGCATCTTATTAAGTCCTATTCACTCTGGTTAATTTTGCCTATTTGATAGAGTAGGTCATTTTTTTCAAAAAAGGATTCTATCAAATGATTCTGTTCAAAAGCTTCAAAGTTTAATGTTCTAACAAAAGGTGCTGACTGTTGTTAATCATTTCCATTTCACATAGTTCTCCTCATTCCTGGGACATGGCTTATGCCATGTTTTCTTTTTGCAATGTCTGGGTTATTCCTCTGAAGGCAGCTGTCCTGAGCCATGTCGGCTCAGCACATGCACACTGGGAACTGTGAGACCGAGAACCTGGGCTGTGGCTTCCGGTTCCTTTTGGGGTTGATGATATTAGCACTCCAGGGAGTGACTGGATCTCACGGTAGAGAGAGCGCAGTTACTAACCATGGGCTTATGGGCTTCAGTCTGCTTTCAGTATTTTGTTTTCCAGTTTTCTTGCTATAGTACTTTATACTACTAATAAAATGTTGTATTAAATTACTTTTTTATCACTTTTAAGTGATTATTTTCCTATGAGTCTTTAGACAGTTTCTTGTCTTTAGATAGTGATATAAAAGAAAGAAAAAAGAAGATGGACAGAGAGAGATGTAGAGATAGGACAAGGGACACATAAAGGAATGCCATTTTAGAAGAGTGGCCCTCAATTGAGTGGATGTCTCCTTAAGATCAGGCCACAGGCGAGCCTCTAAGACATATTCTTGATTATAGATTGTTGTAAGAGAACCCAGCACATTGTGAGTGGTGCATCCCTAGACTGGTAGTCCTTAGTCCTATAAGAAAGCAAGATGAGCAAGCCATAGGTGCAAGCCAGTAAGCGATACTTCTCCATGGCCCCTGCACCTTCTATGCATCTAGGTTCTGGTGTGGTTTCCTTCAGTGGACTATAGTCCAGAATATGGAAAATAAATAATAACCACTATCACTTCCCCAGGGGACAGTCAGAAAAAGAACAGATTTAAGTGACTGAAAATACTTTCAGATCAACAGTCCAAAGAAAATAATCTTAGATAAATTTATATGACAAATATCAACTTAATCATATATTTCTAAATAATTGAGTGGTATTATGAGTTAGAGTTTGACCTAAAATGATGTCTTTATGAAGATTTTGCATTTTCAGGCTTGATTTCTAAATACTACAGAGAAAGTTGCTTTAACATTGCTATGTTCATGACCAAGTAACTTTGCTGTGAAAAGTCACATCACCATGCTTAATAAATAACAAAGATGAAGAGATCTCAGTAAGTCACTTAGTTTGATATTTCTAATATTTAAAGTGAGTGTCTACCTCATTGTTGATAAACAAGATTGTCTTCAACTGTGAGGCAGAGCTAGCGCATTAGGATGAGAGTGTCAGTGCTTCTCCATCTATTCCCCCTCTTCCTAGACGCCTGTTTTCTTTGGGCTTGGTTTTGGATTTGCTACATTTTTCTCAGTCAGTGTTGTCCAGTGCTGGCTCAGTGTTCTAAAGGGCAGTCCTAAGCGCTATTTCAGTGAGCAGCAGCCCTGTGTTTATTACACACTGGCTCTGTGCCCTTTATTGCCAGCTGTCTTTCTTGAAATATGTGTTTCTTGACCCATTTAACAAATGGTTCCCACAGTTCAAGCACAGAGACTCTTCTCTTCCTATATGTACTTCTTGTTCTTAATGTTTACCCAGAAGGCAGTCTGCCTAACCACCAAAGCATCACATTGACCTGTCCAGCTCTCTTCAGGGGGCCAGCAAGTATGCTGTTGATGTTCTCTCCCGCCAGTTGCTAACTAGAACTCCAGCTCTGTTTAGTACAGCGCAGGTTCGAGACAACTGTCTTCAGATGTGTAGTTTTCTTTTTGCTACTGATTTAAGTATTATTTATATTTCAAAATAAAACATGCCAAATATAGAATATACCTCAGTCGTTTAGACTACATGTGGTTACAATTCTGCTAATATTATGAAACTCCCTATGTACTATCTTTTGAAAATAATTAGGAAAATATTTGATCTTCTTGAAACTAGTAAAGATTCAGCATTGATATTCAATATAGATATAGTAGTATATGGATAAATCATTAGCTGAAAAGAAATTTAGAAGAATTATAGTATATATATATCATATTTCTATTTTAATTCTCATACAGCTGAAATGTTTTCACATGTTGAGGAGACTCTCATAACTCTCATAAAGATATTGTTCACACAGAATTATTGAATTCACTCTGGAGCTTTTCACATATTTTCCTCTAAATTATTCTGGAACTTTTTGTTTTCCTAAAATTGAAATAAACATTATCATTGACTAAAATTATCTACAAAATATGATTCTTCAAATTTCTGTTAGTATATTTAAGACATTTTAGGAATTTTAAAGTAATATTTAGGTCAATTCCTGATTTCAGAATCCTCAACTATAGGGGTGGCATTTGTCTTATTTGGATATCATGGTTAAAATAAATGTGCGGACATAGTTGCTATTGTGTTAGCTAGGAACAGAAGTTTGGTACACAAGGAATGGATGTGGAGGTGACAGATATAGCTTCAACATACTATATGATTTGCTTTTTCGAGTTCACATTTGTGAGCTATACATCATATATGCGTTTTCTTGATAAGTCTCATGAAAAGACCAAAGTTCATTCTTACTGAATTTAAACCAATAGAAAAGAAATATAAGCACAAATAATTCATAAACAAGTCAAAACCAGATACTGTGATCAAACAAATATCTTTAATGTGCCGAAACATCACATAAAAATAAACACACTATGCTACGGGTAGACACTCATATTTGTATTCAATCAGTACAGTGTAAAGGACATGAAGACTGTCAACCAGTGCTCTGACTGATTTTATCATCTGGGTGTACCACCACCTTGTATGCCAGGCTTTCGGCCCACAGCTTTTTGAGGAATTGTCAAGATACAAGCACTTAAGCAGCTTAAGATGTAGAGCTTAGTGTTCTTTGAGAGCCTGTAGGTAATAGTAGTAGATAAACAGAATTCATTGGAACCCTAAATAGAATTGAAATTTCAACTGCTTCTTTGAAAAATCCGGGATAATAATTGTTATTTTCTTGTTCATTTATTTTTTCAAAACTCAGATATAGGCCAACTCAATCTCAGCCATACAGGCATATAATTCAGGTATGAAAACATTCTTAGAGTTGTAACTAGTCAATGATTGTCATTTGCTTTAAACAATCCAACCTCAGAGGTGCAATAGCTCTATGCTCTAGCAGCCTGTTTACATATTAAAAATAAAGTGTATGTGCTATGGTACCAAGAATTAGCCAAGTGCATTCCAGCAAGGAGGACTAGGAGCACTTCCTCGTGGTGCAGAGGATATATCAAGGAAGCCAGTTTTAGCCATAGTCATAATTTAAAGGTGAGAGTTGAACAATGATGCCCAGTAAAGAGCTGCATGAGATAGATGCCGATTAGAATTCTGTATAGTCAATGTTTGTTCAAGGAGATAGGAAAAAGCATTATATACTGGTATGAGTGAGTAAACTTCCTAGATAACTGCTTTCATACAAACTATTGGGAAAAATTTCTTGGTCTTCATGGATTACTTAAAACATTTGCTGGGCTGAGGATCAGCGGTACAAAGGGACAAAGAGAGTGGAATGCTTGCTGATTCCCTGTGCTTCACAAAGGGCTTTGCGTTTGAAAAGTTCTTGATTTATAGTAAAAGTAAAATCATTCTTCCACAAAGGAGCCTTAAATCAGAGGCCATTCAGAAGGTGTGGCTGCACCAGAGGGTTGAATCTTTGTTTGTATGTCTCTGGTGCTGTGCCTGTGCCTTTCTCATCTAGTAAAAAGAAGCAAGCTAGACAGCAAGTGCGCCAGGAAGCCCTGCCTGAGCATTCTTAAGTAGGATTTCTTCATTTCTCAATAACTGAGTCACAACATCTTTGGAGACTTGGCTATCTCATCCAGAAAGGAATAACTGTTCCCAAAAATACCAGGAATGTGGAGGTTCTCAGAAATCTTTATGGATAACCAAAAACTAATGATTGTACAAAGGACATTTCTATATATACTAGAACCCTGGTGCAAAGAATAACTATCATGGTTTCTATATGACTTGGTGTCTAAAAAGGTTCATAAAATCTGAATTAATTTGTGTAGAGCATAAACTAGACAAAGTATACATAGTATAAAATATCTTGCTGTGCAAAATAGGCACAAACAGGAGCCATCAGTTTCACAGGATTCAAGGGAACTGATTGACAGACAGTACTGAAGCAGTGCCTTTTACAAGTTTGTCTCTGGCAGAATCCAGTGGCGCTCCTTAATTTTTCCAACCAATGTTACTTCAAAACATTTCTTTATGCTAACCCTATCTTACTGAAATGGCTTATCAGGACTTGTGAAGACACTGAGTCTGATGTATAAGAAAGGTAATAGATCTAATGTGGACTATGAAACTGTAATCTTGGTATCATTATTCCAGAAATAAAAACAAGCTTATTATGATAAAAGAATATCCTTTTAGTCAGAACAAAGAAAAACAAGTTCAAACATAATAAATCTGTGATTTGATTCTTTCTCCAAAGTGCTATGTTTTGCTCAAAAAAGTACTCTAAGTTACTTATATTATGGAATTTCTAGGGAAAAATACAATAATTTGTGGGATACTGATGAATTTTACTCATATCCAACTGCTACGTCATTATGTGATTAAAAAGAAAATTAACCTTTACATGATAGAAAGTGTGCAAAGATTAAATTTTCTTTCTTATATTTATCTTCTTAAACATTTAAAATGTAGTTCTTTAATATTAAGCATGTAGTTCAGTTAATCAGTTTTTTTTTCTCCTAGCAATGCTAGGTTAACAAGAATTGAACTGATTGCAGAGGCAATTTCCATATAATTTTTTCTGTTCTTCAAGTTTTATATTAACATGAAAATTTCATTTTCCAAAATGACTTACAACATTGTTTACCTAAGGTCCATTCATCTATTTTGATTTCTTACTTTCCCGTACTAATATTCTGTCCCAGTCTGTCTTCCATGTGCTGCTTCTGCTGCAGGAACCACCAACTCATCCTCTGTGTTTTCTGATAGAGAGTAGCTAAATATTTCTCTTCAGAACTTAGTTCAAACATACTTTCATTCTTTTGTATGGCACTTTAGAGTACTCTTTGTTCTTAACACACAATTTATTTTCTAAAACACAGGGAAACAGAGACCAGTGAAGCAAAGAGAAATACTTAGCTCCCAGAAACAGTCTGAGTGAGACATTGTTCCCGAGTGCCTAGCACAAATATTGACTCATTGCAGATTCTTGAATGGCTTTAAATACAGTAATGAATGACCTTTCAAGTTCCAATCATACATCTGATTGGAGCTCTGTATTAATGAACTAATTGAATATAGTATCCAATCAGGCATGTAGTGTGTGCCAATAATATGAATAGTGCAGAGTCTGAGAATAGAGAAAGAGAATATTTGAGAATATTTGTATTTGTGTCTTCACTTTACTGAAGAAAAGGCAAGATGATATTGTATCCTGATGAAATCACAATCAGTAAATGGCATTAAATGCAGTATCTACCCTGGGTCTAGATATCTGCCTAGAGTAAACACTTTTGATTCATGAGTTTCATTCTCTTACCTGTTTATAGATTATTAATTGTGAAGGCAGTAGATTAATAAATTTGCATCAAATAGAACACTGAATGACTGCATTTTCCTGGACATATATTCTGTACACACTATGTCTATTGATTTAGAAAATAATAAATCCCAACTGTTTTGTAGTAACTAGAACTTTATAAACATGATGACTTTATAATGGATAGAGCATAAACTGATGCTATGACTGAGAGTCTTAAGAGCTGCATATATTTGCAGTCTCTATTTGTTCTCTGTTAGCTAAACTTGTTTTAAATTGTCATTCTTCACCATGTGGGTTGATGATCCCAGCAGAAGCATTGCTGTATGTTTTGTGGAGCATCATGGTTGCCCTGCATGGACCATCAATGCCGGGATACCTTGAACATCCATACATCTGTTTCTAAAACTGTAAAACTTCTTGAAAATAAAGGGACTAATAAAAAAATTAAAATGTCTGTTAATTTTTATCCTCAATATGCAGATGCTTATATCAAAAAAAATCTAATTCTATGGACTGTAAAAAATAATGACAATAAAAAAATTTAATTCTTTTTTGGTTTTTAATGGTCAAGTGCAGCAATAACATACATGGAATTGTATTTTCTGTCATTCCAAAGAGAAGACTAAATGTAGACTGTAAGAGTGGCTTTTTCTCTGCCTTACTAAGAGGAGTTAAGAGCTTTCCCTTCACTAATAACTGATGGAGCACTGACTCAGAGACCAGAGAAGAGCTCCATAGCCTGTCATCTCTCTCCACAGTCACCTCTGTAACCGCAGCTGTATTAGAAGCTGTTGAATTTCCAAATTCTTTGGGAGATAGGGGTGTATTTCCTTGCTGTTTTATCCCAGCACTATCCTCTTCTAACTTTCAACTAAGAGTAGGTCTCACTCTCCAATGCACCAAGGAGTTCTAAGTACATACAGAGTTTTATTTTGTAGCATACCAAACAAGACAAAATTAACAGTCCCCCATTTAGAAGCATCACTCATGAGTTGAGGAGTACACAAGAATTGTATTATATAATATAATTGTAAACCTATAATACCTCCTGTTTCCTTAAATGTGATTGCATCCATTTCCTCATATTTTATTACCCATTGATGGAAATTGCTCACTTATTGCTTATTTCTAATGATTTTATCTTCAATTTTAATCTGTCTTTTTATTACTGTTGACTCAATTTTCTGAGTAAATATCATTATGATTCTTCAATAATTTACTAAATATAAACACATGGGGGAAGCTATATTAAAAGCAATCATGTCTATTCCACTATTATTTCAAACCATTGAGGAAAGCTTATTAATTTTGACTAAATCCTTATATAGTAAAGTTATAGGAGTAACTATCAATGCAAGAGGTAATAAGCTTTGTTCACATGTTTCTTGTTGACAAGAAAAATATTTTGCTAGTACTTAGAAGTTACTTGATGACATTTAGCACTTATTCAACTTGTAATTATTTGCACAAGGAAGTACAATAAGTGTGGACTTTAGAAGTGATTGTATAACTCACCTAGATGCTACAAATACACTGTATGAAGGAGACAGTGGGACCATCTAGAAGGGGTAATTAGATTAGACAGACAACACTCTAGGAAAGCCTTTGAGAAAATAGTGCATGAGTTCTCTCTCAAAGTGCTCAGTTTTACCTGGGTAACCAAGAAGGTAAGGGACCTGGTCAGCAAATTGATAATTAGTTCATTGCCATGAGCACAGCAGTTAGGAGGCAACAATGAATGTGTATAAGCTACCAATGGATATGAACAGACCTACAAGAGGCAGGGGTCAGAGCATTAAAGCCATGGTATGTGGAGTAGCCTATCTTACAAATGTGAATGGCCAGGAAATGGTTTTCAACAAGATTAACACGTTCCATTTTACTGTTCTTTGTTGTAGAGAATTGGGGTACAAAGGTTTTGCTATGAGAAATGGGAACTTTTAGAGAAGGCAGTGGATTGAGCGAATCCTCTCTTCAATGGCTTCTATTTAATCTATAAATAAAGTGCTAACATCATGTGCTCTGGGTGAGGAAGAAGGGGGTGTCACAGAGTGTTTAAAGCAAGGGATGAAGATTGAAAATACCATCTGTGGGGACGCTGAACAAAGCAAATGTCTAAGGAGTGCTTGCTGGCTGTGCTGAGTTCCTGTTCATGTTGTGGGGGCGCAGCCTTACACGGTTTTATTCTTTGACTGGATGCTGATGAAGAAGCACAGAAAACTGCCATGACCAAAGCATGTTTGCTGGGAAGAATTGAAGCATAGCATATTATGAGACAAAAATATGTGGTTTTTGGAAATGGTTGAAGTGATGATTCATGAGGTATTGGCTGCATACAGGATGAAGTTAAGATGGGGTAGAGGGAATAGATTAGGGTTCCAAATCTTGCAGGGCCTGGCAGTGTAGAATATGCATAGAGAAGCAAAGGGTACAACCTGAAAGGACTGAGGGGACGTGATGAGAAAAAAATGTAATTTATTTTTGGAGATAATACCGAGTTCAAGGAAAGACCAAGAATGCCACCTGAAATAAATTTGAGAGACTTTGTGAAATTTATATGAGCAGTAACTTTAAAGAATACTCCATTTTTCTTTCCTAGAAATTAATTCTTCTAGACATAGAAGCATAGTAAAATGCAGGTAGTAAGACTGCATTGCAAAACTATTATTTTTTTTTGTTAAAAAGAAGTTTGAATGTACAAGTGAATAAGAATATTCTTGAACAAATGTATGACAGATTTTATTGCTAAAAGAGACTTAAAATCTACAGCTAAACATCTTATTCTCAGATAACTCTAAAAACACCATTCCCTTAAATGTAGAAGTCATGATTTGATGTTTTTCATAATAATAAGGAAAAAGTTAGGATATTCTATATTAACATTCATTTTAAGCAAAAACAACCACACTAAGAATTTGTCTTTATAACAAATCTCTTCACTGTACAATATTAAAAGGATATCGTAAGAAAAAATCTACAGAAGTGCTATAATGCGCAGTGAGAGTCTTCACATAATTCACAGCAAGGAAAAATAGAAACCTTGACAATTGGAATGTAATTGAAAATAAATAATTCAGATGAAGTATTCAGGAAAATTAATCTGGCCATGCATTTAGTGTTCATAGAATCTTGGATTTCAGGAATTATCTGAACATTTCATAAAATTGTGCTACATCTTCTGGAATATGTCTATTTTCAACTAATTTATGAATTTATTAAATGTATAGTCATGTGAAAAATTGTAACTAGCATTTAAATTCACCGTAAATTTATATGATTAAACTTTTTCTGCTTCAATTATTTGCAAATTTATTTGTAAACAGATTTATAAAACATCTTTAATATTTAAAAGCAACAACTTATTTCATTTTCTATAATGCTTCCTCATTCCTAAATGTTTATAAAATCATCATTCAAACATAAAATTTTTAGGAACATCTTTCCACTGAGTACAGAAGGAATCTTGAATGTTTTCCCACATTTTTTCACTGTTGAATGGTACATTTCTGGGATGCTTATACCATTTGTACAGAATATTTTGCTAAACTCTGATTAATACCTTAATCAACACCATCTTTAAATACTTCTATCTTTTTTATTTGAAGAAAAATACTAAATAATTTTCCTAATGATTATCAGGACCCTGAAAATAGTCATACATACACTTTGACTAATGTCTAGGCATCAATTTACCTTGCTTTCTTCTTTTCTTCCTTCCTTCCTTCCTTCCTTCCTTCCTTTCTTCCTTCCTGTCTGTCTTTCTCTTTCTTTCTCTCTCTGTCTTTATCTCTCTCTCTTTCTTTCTTTCTTTCTTTCTTTCTTTCTTTCTTTCTTTCTTTCTTTCTTCTTTCTAGTTCAAGATAAGTATTTTATTGAATATTTTATTTATTTTTATTTTAAATGATATCCTTTTTCCAGATATCCCCTCTGGATATCCCCTATCCCATCCTCCCTCTTCCTGCTTCTATGAGGTACTTGGCCAACCACTCCCCCATTCCCACCTCCCAGCCCTGGCATTCCCCTACACTGGGGAATGGAGCCTTCACAGAACCAAGGGCTTACTCTCCCAAGAATCCATCCATGTTGATGTCCAACTAGGATATCCTCTGCTATAGATGCAGCTGAAGCCATGTGTACTCATTGGTTGGTTTAGTCACTGGAAGCTCTGGCAGGCGGGACTTATTAGTTGATATTGTTGTTCTTCCTATGGGATTGCAAACCCCTCAGCTCCTTCAGTCCTTTCTCGAAATCCTCCACTGGAGGACTGCTCAGTCTAATAGTTGCCTGCAAGCATTCAACTCTGAATTTGTCAGGCTCTAGCAGAGCTTCTCAGGAGACATCAATATCAGACTCCTGTCAGCAAGTACTTCTTGGCATCCAAAATAGTGACTAGGCTTGGTGACTGTATATGGGATGGATCCCCAGGTACAGCAGTCATTGGATGGTCTTTCTTTCAGTCTCTGCTCCACAGTTTGTTTCTGCATTTCCTGCTTTGAGTAATTTGGTCTTTCTTCTTCTTGAGCTTCATGTGGTCTGTGAATTGTATCTTGGGTATTCTGAGATTTTGGGCTAATATCCACTCATCAGTGAGTGCATACTGTGTGTGTTCTTTTGTGTCTGAGTTACCTCCTTCAGGATTATACTTTCTAATTCTATCCAATTCTATCAATTTCATGAATTCATTGATTTTAATAGATGAGTAGTATTCCATTGTGTAAATGTACTACATTTTCTGTATCCTTTCCTCTGTTGAAGGACATCTAGATTCTTTCCTGCTTCTTGCTATTATAAATAAGGCTGCTATGAACATAGTAGAACATGTGTCCTTGTTATATGTTGAAAGAACTTTTGGTTTTATGCCCAGGAGAGGTAGAGCTAGATTCTCAGGTAGAACTATATCCAATATTCTGAGGAACTTGCAGATTGATTTCCAGATTGGTTGTACCAGCTTGCAATCCCACCAACAATGAAGGAGTGTTCTTTCTGAACATCCTCACCAGCAACTGGGATTTTGATCTTAGCCCAACTGAATTGTGTGAGGTGGAATCTCAGGGTTGTTTTGATTTGCACTTCCCTGATGAATAAGGATGTTGAATATTCCTTTAGGTGCTTCTCACTCATTCAATATTCCTTAGCTGAGAATTCTTTGTTTAGATCTGTACCCCATTTTTAATAGGGTTATTTGGTTCTCTGGAGTCTAACTTCTTGAGTCATATATATATTGGATATTATCCATGCATTGGATGTAGGGTTAGAAAAGATTGTTTCTGAATCTGTTGGTTGCCATTTTGTTCTATTGACAGTGTCCTTTGCCTTACAGAAGGTTTGAAATTTTAAGGTCCCATTTGTCTATTGTTGATCTTAAAGCATAAGCCATTCCTATTCTGTTCAGGAAATTTTCTACTATGCCCATGTGTTTAAGGCTCTTTTTCACTTTCTCTTCTATTACTTTCTGTGTATCTGGCCTTATGTTTAGGTCCTTGATCCACTTGGAGTTGAGCTTTGACAAAGAGGTAAGAATGGATTGATTTGCATTCTTCTACATGCTGACCTTTATTTGAAGCAGCACCATTTGTTGCAAATGCTCTTTTTTTCCAGGATGGTTTTTAACTTCTTTGTCAAAGATCAAGTGTCCATAGGTATGTGAATTCATTTCTGGGCTTCAGTTCTGTTCCATTGATATACCTGTCTGTCTCTGTACCAATACCAAGCAGTTTTTGATCATTATTTCTCTGTAGTACAGCTTGATGTCAGGATGATTCCTCCAGAAGTTCTTTTATTGTTGAGAGTAGTTCTTGCTATCCTGACATTTTTTTATTCCAAATTAATTTGCAATTTGCTCTTTTTAGTTCTATGATAAATGTGTTAGAATTTTGATAGTGATTGCATTGAATCTGTAGATCGCTTTTGGCAAGATGGCCATTTTCACTACATTAATCCTGCCAATCCATGAGCATAGGGGACCTTTCCATCTTCTGAGATGGTCTTCAATTTCTTTCTTCAGAGACTTGAAGTTCTTGTCATATCATGCAGATCTTTCACTTGCTAGGTTAGAGTCAGACCAAGGTATTTTATATTATGTGTGACTGTTGTGTAAGTGTCATTTCCCTAATTTTTTCTCAGCCTATTTATCCCTTGAGTATAGGAATGCTACTGATTTGAGTTAGTTTATTGAAGTTGAACCACTTCTCTGAAGTTAGCAATTGTAGGAGTTCTCTGATGGAATTTTTGGAGTCACTTAAGTATACCATCATAACATCTGCAAATAATGATATTTTGACTTCTTCATTTCCAATTTGTATCCCTTTGACCTCTTTTTGTTCTCTAATTGCCCTTTCTAAGATTTTGATTACTATATTGAATAGGTAGGGAGAATGGACAGCCTTGTCTAGTACCTGATTTTAGTAGGATTACTTCAAGTCGTTCTCCATTTAGTTTGATGTTGGCTACTGGTTTGCTGAATATTGCTTTTAAGATGTTTAGGTGTTGTCCTTGAAATCTTGATTTTTCCAAGACTTTTACAATGAAGTGGTATTGAATTTTGTCGAATGATTTCTCAGAATCTAGTAAAATGATCATATGGTTTTTCTCTTTGAGTTTGTTTATAAAGTGGATTATGTTGATGGATTTCAATATCTTGAAACATCCCTGCATCCCTGGGAAGAAGCCACGATGGTTGATCATTTTGATGTGTTCTTTAATTCAGTTTGTGAGAATTTTATTGAGTATTTTTGCATTGATATTTATAAGGGAAATTGGTCTGAAGTACTCTTTCTTTGTTGAGTGTTTGTGTGGTTTAGGTATGAGAGTAATTGTGACTTCATAGATCGAATTGGGTAGTGTTCCTTCTGTTTCTATTTTGTGGGATAGTTCGAAGAGTATTGGTGTTAAGTCTTCTTTGAAGGTCTGATAGAATTCTACACTAAACCCATCTATCTGGTCCTGGGATTTTTTTGGTTGGAAGACTTGTAATGACTGCTGCTATTTCTTTAGGGGTTATGGGACTGTTTAAGTGTTTTATGTTTTTCTGATTTAACTTTGTTACCTGGTATCTGTCTAGAAAATTGTTCATTTCATGTAGATTTTTCAGTTTTGTTGACTATAGGCTTTTGTATTAAGATCTGATTTTTTTTTCTTGAATTTCCGTAGTTTCTGTTGTTATGTCTCCAAATTCATTTCTGATTTGTTAATTTGGATAATACCTCTGTGTCCTCTGATTAGTTTGTCTAAGGTTTTATCTAACTTGTTGATTTTCTCAAAGAAGCAGCTGTGGTTGATTCTTTTTATATTTCTGTTTCTACTTTGTTGAATTCAGCCCTGTGTTTGATTAAGTCCTTGTGTCTACTCCTCTTAGGTGTATTTTACTTCTTTTTGACCTAAAGCTTTCAGGTTTGCTGTTAGGCTGGTAGTATATGTTCTCTCTAGTTTCTTTCTAGAGGCATACCGACCTGAGTTTTCCTCTTAGCACTGATTTCATTGTATCCCATAAGATTGGGTATTGTCTCCTTTCATTTTCATTAAATTCTAAAAAGTCTTTAATTCCTTTATTTCATCCAAGTTATCATGGAGTAGGGCCTTCTTCAGCTTCCACATATATGTGGGCTTTCTGTTGTTTTTGTTGTTATTGAAGACCAACTTTAGTCATTGGTGATCTGATATTATTCATAACATTATTTCAATCCTCTTACATCTGATGAGGCCTGTTTGAGATGTATTATATGGTCAGTTTTGGAGAAGGTTACATGAGGTGCTGAGAAGAAGGTAAATTCTTTTGTTTTAGGATGAAATGTTCTATAGGTATCTGTTAAACCCATTTGGTTCATAATGCCTGTTAGTTTCACTGTGTCTGTTTAGTTTCTGTTTCCATAATCTGTCCATTGAAGAGTGGGGTGATGAAGACTCCCACTATTATTGTGTGAGGTACAATGTGTGCTTTGAGCTTTAATAAAGTTTCTTTTATTAATGTGAGTACCCTTACTTTTGGAGCCTAGATGTTTAGATTCGAGAGATCATCTTGGTAGATTTTTTCCTGTTGATGAGCATGAAGTTTCCTTCCTTTACTTTTTTTGATAACCTTTGGTTGAAAGTTAATTTTATTCAATATTAGAATGGTTACTCCAGCTTCTTTCTTGAGATCATTTGCTTGGAAAATTATTTTCCAGCCTTTTACTCTCAGGAAGTATCTGTCTTTGTCACTGAAGTGTGTTTCCTGTATGCAAAAAAATGCTGGGTCCTATTCATGTATCCAGTCTGTTAACTTCTGACTTTTTATTGGGAAACTGAGTCCATTGATATTAAGAGTTATTAAGTAAAAGTGATTGCTGCTTCCTGTTATTTGATTTGCTAGAGATGGAATTATATATGTGTGGTTTTGCCATTTGGGTTTGTTGAAGGAAGAGTACTTTCTTGACTTTTTTTTGGGTGTAGTTTCCCTCCTTGTATTGGAGTTTTCCATCTATTATCCTTTGTAAGGGCTGGATTTGTGAAAGGATATTGTGCAAATTTTGTTTTCTCATGAAATATCTTGGTTTCTCCATCTATAGTAATTGAGATATTTGTATACTTGGTGTTTGATTACTATGTGATGGGAGAAATTTCTTTTCTGGTCTAGTCTATTTGGAGTTCTGTAGGCTTCCTCCATGTTCATGGGCATTTCTTTCTTTAGGTTAAGGAACTTTTCTTCTATAATTTGTTGAAGATATTTACTGATCCTTTAAGTTGGGAATCTTCACTATCTTCTATACCTATTATCTTTAAGTTTGGTCTTCTGATTGTGTCCTGGCTTTTCTGGATATTTTGGCTTAGGATATCTTTTGAATTTTGCATTTGTCTTTGTTGTCTCAATGTTTCTGTGGTATCTTCTGCACCTGAGGTTATCTCTTCTATCTTTTGTATTATGTTAGTGATGCTTGACCTATGACTCCTGATCCATTTTCTAGGTTTTCTAACTCTAGGGTTTTCTCCTTACATGATTTCTTTTATGTTTCTATTCCCATTTTTAGTTCCTTGATTGTTTTGTTCAGTTGCTTCAGCTTGTCTGCTGTTACTCTGCCCTGTACATTCCTGGTAGATCCCTCTTTAGACAGATTTTGGAGCAAAAGTGATAATCTTAACTCTGTGTTTAGGAGTGAGAGCACTCCTGGGAGGCAAGCTCTCTCCTAGGGGGGATTTGGTTGTAGAGGTCTGTAGGACGGTCTTAGCTCTGGGTCACAGATAGAGATGAGAAGTCCCATCTTCAGTAGTTTTGTTATTTTTCTCAGGTTATTTTAAGATTTCTGAGAATGTACATGAGTATTATTTGGATCACTGGACTCAGTGTCTATGCTCAACATTTCCTCTTGAACACATGACCTTTCTTTTATAATTATTTCTAACAATTTATGTGAAGATATATATGTGTGTGTGTAAATTTCTAAATATTTATGCATTTATAACCTATTGAGTGTCATTCTTCTTCCTCATATGTACATGTGTTGAGGTTGGACTTGTTCCTCAAAAGAACTGATTCTCCTTCCTAGACAGCTATTGTTTGTAGCTTCTCATGTAGGAATGGGACATTGTGAGGCTTTCATACATTGTATTTGCATGTTAACTCAAGTAGTAATTGCAGGTCTCATATAGGTCTTGTGTAGCCAAACTGATATGCATTCATTTCTGCAACATCACTGTCACATTGATAAAACACTATCTCACATCTGACTTCCTGGTTCTCAGGCTTTTACAATCTTTTGTCACCTCTTGTTGATGTTTCCTGCAGTATTGGTGAAGGAGTTGTGTTAGAGGCAATTTATTATGTGCATTTTAACCAGTTGGTAGGTCTCTGTAGTAGCTTCATTCCCCTGCATAAAGATGCTTCTGTGTTGAGGGGTGAGAATAGCTTTTCTCTACAGATATAAGAATACATTTTTATAAGGAATTCAGAAATAGCCATATAATTGGTGAGGGACATACGAGACACCCCCAAAATAAGTCAGACCATGACAATAAGACTGTATTGCTCCTGAGACATCACAAGGGGGTCTGAGGACTTGGAGATATAATGTTGGAACTGAGCTAGAATTACTACACAGCCAAGAAATTCTTCCAGGGTAGAATAATGTTACTTATGTCTTCCTTGGAGGGAAGTGATCAACAGCTATCTCCTTGACCTACTCAGTTGGAGTGAATATATGCCTGGTACCATAAAGTTAGCCAAGAACCCATGGCTGGAAGCTGGTGGAGAGCCTAGTGGAGAACTTATTGCTGCCATTTTGTTAAATTAGTATAGTTTTCTACCACATTCCAAATGAGTTTTTCTGAGGCAACAAGGCTTACAGGGTGCCCATGTTGGTTATAGGATCATGTGACCTTCCATGAAGACGTGTGTGTATTTCGGCCCATAGGTATGTGCTATCAAGCTAAGCCCTCTATTATTCTTGAATTTTGTGTTTTGATCACATTTGTTTACTTTTTTGTATATTTAGAATAGGTATTATTTCATTGTCCAGGTTGGTCCTAGATTTCGTGTCTGAAGATGTATTTCAGGCTTTAGATTAGCCAGTACTACCGAAATAAGCTTCCATGCCTGACCCTAGTTAAACTATCATAAGGAGACAAAAATAAGTAACATAGTATTCAATATGTAAAGAAAAAATTATAAAAAATATACTAGAATAAATGATAAAATCATTTTATTTTTATTGAACTAATTTTTTGACAGTTTCATACTTGTACGTAGAACAATCCAGTTTCAGAAAGTATCCACGTCCCTCTCCTGCTCTCACACAACTCTTACATCCCTGTTTCCGACAATTCTACAATCCCCTGTCAAACATTAACCTGTGGTCTGATCTGAACTAAAGTTTTTGAACATTCTATTTAAAAACTCATGAACTGTTGACATTGTGCTGATCTTCATCTCCTTCCAGCTTATCAATTTTATATATCGGCACGAAGCATTTGTCACCACAGATGAGTCAGTAGTAAAATAGAGACAAAGCTCCTTATTTCCATCAGGGTTGACTTGTTTTGTTGTTCACTGTGCAGCTGTGACTAGTGCACAATGACTTCTTCCACACTCCCAGTGTGAGGCTGCACAGAACCCAAGTTCTAGCCACCTCCTCACGTTCTCTACCATGAGAGAGGGCAGGAAAGAACAGTTCCTCACTTTGCCACCATGGAGTGTCACTCCTATTTTGGATTTGAGCCACTCAAATAGCTTCACAGTGATATGCCACTGTTGTTGCTAATGATATAATGTTAAGCAACTTTTCATATAATCATTTATCATCTGTGGATCTCTGTAATTGGGTTGTTCAGATCTTTTATGTACTGCCTTGGCAGATTTAGCTCATTAGTGGATTTTGAGGCTTCTTTGCATAGTTTAGAAAACAGTATTTTTCAAATATGTCATTTTCAGATGTTTTCCTAATTAATGAATTGTTCCATTTCAATAGCCTATCATAGAACAAGATATTTTATTATTTTCAGCTTATCATTTAAAAAGTTTGTATGCCGTTTATTTGATCACATTCATTCCCATCTCTACTCCTCTGTGATCCTCTTTTCCTCTGCCTACACTACCAATTTCATGTAGTGCATCAAACACTTTGAAAATTTTGAGCTAGTTTTGGAGAAGCTGTAGACCCTGTGCCTACAATAACCTTCCATCATTTCCTCAAGGAGGCTTGGTTTCATAAAACATCTCTATCTTACTTTGTTTAATGGTGTTCTTACTTTGTTTAATGGTGTTCTGATTCCACCAAGAAATTATATACATTATTTTCTAATTTTATAATTTATGCATTATATACAAATATAATTTATATATATATTATAAATATACCTAAATTATATTTTGTGTTTTCTAGATTCTCCCTTCATATGTTCTACTTTTAGAAAATATATATTTTACAAACACATACACACATATATGTGTATGGGTGTGTGTGTGTGTGTGTGTGTGTGTATGTGTTGAAGAGTATTCCTTAATACTATTCCTGAAGCTCTTGACATCAAATCTGCATTAAAGTATCTAATTACCTTACAAAAAAATCATTCATTCATTTATTCAATATAAATTGGGCATTTATTTCATGACCTGTATTTAACTATACATCACATTATACTGAGTCTAAAATATTGTTGAGAGCAAATATTTTCCCCTTGTGTTTCCTAATGAATTTGAAGGAAGCAAGTGTGAAAATATATGTGACAGTAAATTTAGGTTAAGTTTTATTAGTAATAACCTACATACAATGCCTCTTTTAATGCACAGTTCTATTATTAATTATATAGGCATAGTCACCCTTCAGCCAAGATAGAGGACATTTCCAGTTGCTTCTTTGTAGTACAACTCTTGCAGTCACCGATACACTTAGTAGTGTTCATTTATTTTTTTCCAGAATATTTTATCAGTATAAGCAGATTGGTTTTCGCTTTACATGCCTACAGGTTTTCCTCTATATATCGATCAATACAGACTTTTCAATATTAGATAAGCTTATATCCCCAAACTTACTTACTCTACTCTAATGTAAATATGTATACTATAAATATAAGTTTTGCTTAATATGTAGCTTAGCCATAATGTTCTGTGTAGTATTAATGAGTTACCCATATAATTATGTAGATGCTTGGGAAGAGAGTGACCTATAACTATGGTTTGATTATATATATATATATTACTAGCCAGGGATAGGATGAAAATTCAGAAATCTATGTGTGATCACTTTCGATGATTTTTACATTGCCAAACAGTAAGTTAACAAAAAAACAAAGCAACAACAAAACCATTGAGTTGAGGACTGTATGTAGTCTTTGTTGCACTTTTAGTTTAATATATAAAGCATTTTAATTTTACCAAAACCATTTAAACTATTTGAGAAAAATAAAAATAAATTTACTTAAAAATTGAGTTATTAAATGCCTGAAATATTTAATGATATAAAACTATTTGAGTATCATATAACAAGTAACATTTAATTATTTTCTAAAAGTGTTTACTGTCAAATATATTTACACATTTTTTTCTCAGACAGATACTGAATTCTCTGGTGCATAGTTATAAAAACTCTAACTTTTAAATGTTTGTACTCACATAGTTTGCAAGGAAATTAAAAACAGGAGGTGGTTTTCTTGCAACATGTGGATTGAAAGCTCAAGATGTGATTGATTATATAATTTTTTTACTGTTGACAAAAAGACTTTTGAGCTGAACAAGAAAGGTATAAAATTAAAGTAATTGCACACTTCAAATTTTAGTAGCAACTTGAAATCCTGCTGGGAATGTGATGTTTTACTGACACTGTAGGCTGTGGGCATACTGGGACTGTGGATTGGTGTTTATTTTCCCATGACTTCTAAGCTGTTCTTTGGAATAGCCCCATTGCTTTACCAGCAGTGTGCCAACAATATCAGCTTGTGTTCTTGAGCCTGCGCCTTTAAATTGGAAAGCTATAGCATGTTCTGTCCTGATTTTTTGTATTAATTTACTGGCCATTGTATGTAATTACTTGTTAGAGGCATGAATGTACTGAGAAAGTACAACCAAGCTTGGCTCATTATAATATAAAGCCTTGGTTGTTCCTCACAATTTTTGCAGATGCTTACTTTCATAAAACACTCAGATCTCAGGATTGGTTAGGGATCACCACATCAGAATCTGTTGAAGTATCCGAAGGAAAGCCTGATTGTCCTACATTCACCTTTTCCTCATTTCTCCAACTTTGAGCTCTTGTTCACCTTGACTTAACTAGGATCCATATTACAACTTGTACTAAAATGTAGTTTCTTCAACCAAGTAGGAAATTTCTATCTTATTTACAGGTCAGAATCAAGTCACATAATGCAAAGTTCAAACTGTAATAAAGAGCTTGTTTGTTTGTATATCTACTCACAGTGAAGTCATGGATGAAACTGAAGACGCATGCCCCAGCCTGTACTCTACCACCAGAGTTATACCTCCAGCTCTGGTTAACATTCAGATTTGTTGATGTTATGAAATATAATGTGGCAGGCCTGTGAAGGGTACTTGGTTGTGCCCGTGAGAAATCACTCCATGCCACAGAGCTTGTATATGGGAGGTTTCTTTGAGGAAAGAGAGGGGGGTGAGTATCTGGAGAAGGGGCAGAGGCAGGCAAACAGATGGGAGTAGAGGCACGGGAGCAGAGAAGAGGAGAAAGGACAGAAACATGGCAAGGAACATGTGAGAACAGAGAAGGGGGAAGAGAGCAAAGGTAGATAGGAAAAGGTAGAAGAGAGGGAGGGACAGGGAGAGGGATTGGGGGAGAGGGAGAAGAAGGAGAAGAGTGAGAGAAAGAGAGGGAGGAGAGCAGAAGGGGAGAGGGAGGAGAAGAAGAGAGGAAGAGGGAGGAGATAGGGAGAGGGAGAAGAGGAAGGAAGAAGGAAGGGAAGGGAAGGGACAGCAGACAGGAGGGAGGGGGAAAGGGAGGGACAGCAGATAGGAGAGGGAAGGGCAGGGAGAGGGGCAGAATTGGGGTAGCAAGCATTCTTATATTCCATCCTGTACCACACCTACTAGTCACAACAAGTGACAAGTGATGGCATAAGCTGTTGCTAGGTACTTGGGAGGAGTCTGGCCAAACTGCTGTTAAGACAACAGTTACAAATGTAGATTTTTTTAAAGTTTGTAGTTAGTATTTTTCAAGTGAATTAGAAAACTTCAGCTGCACTTTACCATAAACCAGAGCATATAATGTGAATGTCAAGACTATTAAAAAAAGCAATCACAAGAGCAATAAAACTATCATCTTCTAATCCCAGCATCACAAGTGTTGCCTTGATCTAACTTTTTAAAGTTTCTTTTCATACGGTATATTTTTATCACATTACTCTCTCTGTCAGTTCCTTTCAGAACTTTTCCAGCTCCTTTTCTACCCATGTTAATGCTCTCTCTCTCTCTCTCTCTCTCTCTCTCTCTCTCTCTCTCTCTCTCTCTCTTTAAACAAACAATAGGCCAAAATGTCACCAAAATCAAAGCCAAATGCTAAAAGACAAAACCAAAACAAACAAATAAAATACAAAACCATTGAGTCTCTTTTGTGTTGGCCAACTACAACTGGACCGGAGACCTGCCCTGGGCTGTGGCAGATATGCCAGTCAGTTAATTATAGAAAGCTGACTGTTCCTTCCTAAAAGGTATCAATTGCGGACAGCTTCTTGGTTAGGTGTGGGGTTTGTGTCCATTTCCCTTTTCACTGCTGGGATCTTGTTGAACTCACCTCTTCACCATTGTTTATGGCTATACCTACATCTGTATATGCAATCGGGAAAACTGACTCTATGGTGATATAATATGTTAATATTAGGAAAGGTCTTTAGATACTTATAAGAAAATAAAAAGTCCTTTTTCTCTTTTTATTATTTTGTTTATACAAAAAGTAAACTTTGTGATAAGGGCAGTAAACTGAGTCACACTTACTAGATGAACTTACTATAGAAACCATACATGTCCATTATTTACTTATTAGAATTGCAGACTTCATACTAGAATCACTTTTATCAGTGACTGCACTTTACTCTTCATGATACCAGTTTTAGCTTGGAAGCTGTCCTATTTGAAGTGCCTGAGACCACACTTCCTTTTTGTAGACATTTAAAGACAGGAAAATAAGTTAACCAGATTAGAAAAAATAGTTATATTTATTTTTATTTGATGTTTATGAATGTTTGGCTGCATGCATGTCTCTGTATCGTGTGAGGGCTGTGTACCCACAGTGGCCAAAGAGAGTTTTGGATTCCGAAGAACTGGAGTTGTATACAGTTCTGAGTTTTCATGTGGCTGGGTATCTATCAAATCTGGTCCTGTGAAGAAATGACCATTGCTCTTAATGACTGACTCATCACTCTGGCCCCCCTAAAATAAAATTTGAAGAAAAATATTTTTCACTTCATGAAGGATTAGAAAAATAAAAATAATAATTCAAATATACACTCAGTAAATATTATGTTAATTGATTTTCTTTTATGAAGACTATTTTTGAAAGCTGTTAGAGTATTAAACAATTGTTGATTGAAAAGATTTCTGGATTAAAAGAAAATATTGAATATTAAACTAAATAGCTATCAAAGATATGCCTGCAGATTTTGTAAGACTTATGAAATGACTATTATTTTCCTGATTCTGGAGTAGACCAAGTCTGTACAAAGCTTCTAAGACTCTGAATTATGTTGACATATTCTAGAATGAGTTCATTATATATAAAATTGCTAACTTCTTAGTCAAAGAAATTATAAATCAGAAGGTTTTCTGTTTGACATTAACACTACTAAATAATTCAGAAACATTCACAAATTAGCTTAAGGGGTTGAAGGGTAAAACACAGAGCAAACACACACATTTGATTCTTCTCTACAAGACATGGGCTAATTAAGAAATAAAGGGAATGCAGTCTTTTTAACTCCTGATAGACCAAAACAGACAGGATATGGAAAAGATTAAGTCGATGGAATGTTCTGTGTGAAAAATGTCAACAGGAAAACTTAATGATGAGAAGGCCACTTAAGTATGAATAGAGGTGTACCAAGAGCCAAATCATAATTGAATTCATGTCATTGCATTTTTAAGTTGGCTTGGATATAGCAAATGAAAGCTAGCACACAATCATTGTTAGATAGTACCATTATATTCCACAGGCAAATTATCTAAATAGCCACAAGTCTTCAATGACAAAAATAATGTTTTGACATTATCTGTCGTAGCAATATCTGTCAGTTTTAAAAAGAGTTTAAAGCCACGGTGAAGGCTGTTATTCTTAACCTAACTGGTTTATACCTTCCTCATTGCCTCCTTCCAAGTTTAGCACAGATTACTTGCTAACAATTGCTAAGAGCCCAATTCATCACTTCTAATCTTGCATCTTAATATTAATATCCTTATTTTCTATTTACTTTCTACTATATCTTCATACCAGTATTTATATTTTCATAACTTTGTTGCCAAGTTCTAATATAAAATATACTTTCTGTATTTTAAATGATATCGCTATAGGGCCTGAAGAGCCCCTAGTGGATTGGATTCCTAACACCCACATATGTCTCAGCTAAAATGCCAGTCCCAGGGTTGTTGCCCTTGTCTGGCCTCAGCAGGCACTTGAATACACACTATATATGAGCAAACAGGCAGAAGAAATACTGCCCCCCACCCAGAAAAAATAAAATAAAATAAAATAAAATAAAATAAAATAAAATAAAATAAAATAAAATAAAATAAAATAAAATAAAAATTTAAAAAGAGAAAGAGATCTTGAGTCATAGCTAGTACTCTTAGTATACACTCCAAAGTGTGTAAATTACCTGGAGATAGGGTCCCTGCTATGCTCTGCTGGAACAAGCCCAGGGAACAGAGTGACTTGGAACAACAGTTTTAACTTAGCTGTGAATGTTTTCAGTTAGATGAAAGCCATGAGCTGAGTGAAATGATTAGGTTACATTCATAGCTACACTGATCTTCTAGAATCTAGTATTCATATGGAAAGCGTTTGGAACATTGGTGCCCTGCTGGTCACACTCTTGGGAGGTTGTGTTTGTGATGTGGAACTTGACTGGCCTAAAGGATCACTCACATGGGCTTTGGGGGGCTTTAGTGTGCTAGAACTTCCTACTCTGCTCTGTTTCCCTTTCATGGAGTAACCAGTCATTTCATTCCATTGATACAGACCAAATGGCCCCAGCTACCATAGCTCCCAGCTGTGATGGACTAAAATACCCTTTTCTTCCTTATGTGGGTGCTGTGAGGAATTTTGTCAGAGCTATGAGAAATGTAAATTGATTTAATGGTTTAGGAAGAAAGGGCAGTGATGTAGAGGGGTTATTTGTATGGAAGTACCTGAACTAAAAGCCTTGATCCGCATACAAACATGGAGATAATACTGCCTTACGTCTTTGTATCTTACTCTTCATTTTTGTGTGTACAGTTCCAGCCTAACCTACCCCATTATGTTCTAAGTTAAAGTTCCATTTGACATCATTGTGCATAGCAGCTGTGTGTGCCACTCTGACCAGCTCACCTCTTCTGTCACACACGCAATTCTTCTTTTTGTTAACCAAATTGTTTTTGTTGGGTGAAAACTTTTATCGCCATAAGACTTGTCTCCATATGTCTAAATTAGATGCTGGTGATCTACAATTGCTTTTATTATCAATTCCAATAGTAAGAAAAGAACTAGCTGTTTTAAAAAGGCGACTATCTGTGAAAAGAGCCAAATTCAAATCTAACACATAAAGTGATTTTTAGCATTTTGCCATGATTATCAGAGCAAAACTAGCAACATTTCTAGCAATATTTTCCATAACGTTACTGACAATGAAATTTCTACCTCCTTCTAGACCAAATAAGATATAATTCCTCAGAACTCCATAGCTATAAATAGAGCAAACAAATAGATCATCAGAAAAGTAACCTCTAAGCCGGGCGGTGGTGGTGCACGCCTGTAATCCCAGCACTTGGGAGGCAGAGGCAGGAGGACATAGGCACAGGGGGAAAGTTCCTGAACAGAACACCAATAGCTTATGCACTAAGATCAAGAATTGACAAACGGATTTCTGAGTTCCAGGCCAGCCTGGTTTACAGAGTGAGTCCCAGGACAGCCAGGGCTACACAGAGAAACCCTGTCTCAAAAAACAAAAACAAACAAACAAATAAAAAATCAGAAAAGTAACCTCTCTAAGTAAGGTATCGTGTTCAGTCACATAACATTTCTAACTAAATTACATGTTGAATAATGAACCAGTTTTGATTTGAAAGATATAAGGAACCCTTAGTTTATTTTTTAAAACTTAAAATACCACCCCAATTCATATATGAATGAGGTTACAGTAAAAAAAACTACCCCCAAAATGCTTTGGTACACATAATATAGATTATTCTTTATTTTTACTACTAAAAACAATTAGAAACAAAGAGCTTTATTAGAATATATGCATCCCTTATATGCAATGTCTGGGCAACTTATGAGTCTCCATGTGTTTTCACAAGGAATATGCTGATTGAGCACTAGTAAATTTTTTTAGAGGAAATAAATGTCTTGTACCAAATGGAACAAAGACAAAGATGAGCCAACAGAAATAAACAAGGACCTATACATATGTTCAGCGAGAGAGGGGTGCAGATGGAGTGGGAGAGGTGAGGAAAACAGAGAGTGTAATCAAATATCTAAGTAAAGGCAGAGCATGCTCACTGACCTGTGGTAAGCTTTTGTCTACAGCCAACATATGAAGCTGTTCCTAAATACTGTTAATATACCAGAACCACACAGTTTAACCTTAAAAGTATGTGTCTGAGCCTGTGATAAATAAGAACAATCTAAGATTCCTGGAATATAGACTACTCCCACACAGGGTCTGAAAAGCTCTATGACTTCTCTTAATGTGCATTCTAACAGGAAGCCTGTGCTCAGGTGCCCTGGGCAGTCTCTCTCTCTCTCTCTCTCTCTCTCTCTCTCTCTCTCTCTCTCTCTCTCTCTCTCTCTCTCTCAGTTTCTGTTGAGTGGCTCTCATCTGATCTCCTCAGGCTGCATCTCCTTGAGTCTCTCCACACAGAGCTTGCATATCCTTCCATGGTTACACTTAATTTCACATACTTTTGGAAATAATCCATTTATTAAGCTCACCTAAATTACCCTTTCCTATTTACACCTTGCTCTTCCTGGAAATCTGAACACTTTATCCAAATTATACTGAAATGTTATTGTCTGTTTACACTCATATTCAATGCAACTGTCATGTGTGTTAAATGTCTCCAACTTTGAATGCAGAAGTCAGTCCTTTGGTCCTCCCACATAGGCAACAAAGCACTAATTAGAAAGAGGGTGTTATGACAGCTATTTGTAACCATGAAAATAGTTTTTAATTGTAAAACAATTGGAACCCATGTTTACGATAAAATAGCTCAGATATTATAAAAACTCATATTTACCATTGGAAACAATGGACAGCTACTTTTTACTGATTGACTTAAGATGGTTAGTTGACTGGACTTTCAGAAGTCTTTATTGATATGGCTATAGGCAGTAATGAATAGTATAGTACAAGAATGCTGAATCAGAAAGAAATGTATTTTTTAGCAAATCCTAGCTATTATTTATACTATTTCTCCCATGACTTTTATCTGGCTTTTGTATTTTGAAGCTATTAGTACATCTTAAGAATTTGACTAAATGCAACCCAAGCTTTTCTGTCTAAGCTACCTTCGCAGGAAAGGTTACCTTAGTCACTAAATAGCTGGAACAATTAACTAATTGAAAGTAGAAAGATACAATTCAGTGTCCAGCAGTTACTAGAGCCTGAGTATAATCTCCACAGAAAAGTCTTTTTTTAAATTGTGGAATTTTAAAATCTTTTTGAAGCAAATGAATATTGATCCTTAATAGAAGAACACATAAATTAAGGTAAAGAGAGGAGAGATTGGAGGAGAGAGGGAAGGTTGGGTAAAGAATATAGGGGATTTGAAATTTCTATAACATCGTCACTAGTTAGTAGATATTAGTTGAACAGTTAGCTGTGCCTTGCCTAATGTAGTTACTCATAGTGCCCAATTTAATTTTCAAGCATACATGAAATAATAGACTAGAGGACGCAATTCTTTTTTTTTTAATTTTTATTTTTTTCTTTTTTATTAGTTATTTTCTTCATTTACATTACAAATGTTATCCCTTTTCCTGGTTCCCCCCCCATTCCTCCCCTCCCTCTGCTCATCAACTCACACTCACCTGCTTCCCTGTCCTGGCATTCTCCTATACTGGGGCATCCAGCCTTCTCAGGACCTAGGGCCTCCCTTCCCATCGATGTCCAACAAGGTCATCCTCTGTGACATATGCAGCTGGAGCTGTGGGTCACTCCATGTGTACACCTTGGTTGGTGGTTTAGTCCCTGGGAGTTCTGTTGTTACTGGTTAGTTCAAATTGTTGTTCACCCAATTATTGACCTCAGTTTTAGCTGTTATATAAATCAGCATTGGTTTTTAACTATATACAAGTGAATATGAACAGTGATTTTTTAACAGTGTTCAGAGTTAGTTAACTAATGTGGATTCTGAACTGGGACATTATAAAGACTATCTTGATATGATAGCACATGTTGGTTTTAAGCAAATCATGACTTATGCTTTACTGACTTCACAGGAAACTGCAGATGTTTAATAAATGATTTACATTAGGCTCTTCTATAATGTGTTCTAGGGACCATACCTTAATGACAAAAAACTATTTTTCTTTTAAGAATTGTTTACAAGACTTCCCAAGGAATACAACCATCTTGGGCAAGGAATCCACTTTACTAAAGGCTTTTGGTTTTGTAATTAAAGACTTCTATTCACATTCTGGATTGACTAAGGCAAGAAGAACAAATAAAATCTCTGTGGGTAAAAATACTCCACAGGAGTATGACATAACTTTTGTAGCTTGTAGGCAAATATGTCAAGATAAGATGAAGATGATAATAAATGTACTGATATCCACCACTCAGAATAGAGAGAGTCTAGGCATTCTTGTATATCTGGAAAGAAACAAAAAGATGCAAATGAAAACAAAGCAAAATATTTTCTGTAGATCCTTGCATCAGGCAGAAGGCCCCAAGAAAGCAAAAAAATGATTTTTATATTCCCAGAGTAATGATTCTGAAATACAGGTATGAAAATATGCCTTAGAGAGGCAATGATTTTCTTGTAAATAATCTCTGTCATTGACAGATGGTATAATAAGGTGGGAAGGTAGTAATTGTACTCAGAAAAAAATTCTAAAATAAATAGGTAATTTTCAAAGCCTTTAGTTGTTATCATCTTACTGTGGTGTTGAGTCCCATCTGAGAGTATAAATCTATGAATATATATACTGCAGAATATATGTACTGGTATTATGACCAGCAGAAATGCAGTTTATAATGCTAACAGAGATGCTGAGAAGTATCCATTAAAATAAGGCTTAAATCAGACAAGTAGCATGTGGTTAAAAGTAATTTATGAAACATTTTCTTGTGTGTGGACTGCTTAAATTACTTTTCTCCATTTCACCATTCAGTTGTGGGTTAGATGATAAAGCCATCAATATGTGAGTTGACTTTTTAATCACATGGACAAGGCATTACCCTCTCCTGGAGTTGTAGTATTCATAACAGTATTTTCATAAACAATGAGTGTTTCTGAGTCATGTCTAATGTTTCTTTCTTTTCACGTGTTATTCATCTTCTTTCTTTTCCTTGAAGTTTTATATTAGCTCAGGGTTTCAGGGATAGAATTGGGGCAGTAAGTACACACACACACACACACACACACACACACACACACACACACACTCAATATTTCTCCTGAGATAGGAAACCAGGGGAGGATTTCCTCATTGTGTGTACTGTTAGCTATAGGTTATACAGCTATGGGTTTTGTCAAGTTAAATAAATTCTCTTTTATTTCTCTTAAATTTAAACAAAAAGTTATTAAAAATTCTTACAGAAGTTCCATGTAGATTAATTAGCATAAACTAAAATTCAAATAGCCATCTAGAAGGCAATGCTTAAAAATTAAATAGATAAAAATGTAATGTGCAGAGAGGCTTCATCGAGCAACTGATGGAAACACATCCAAAGACCCACAGCTAAATATTAGACATTAGGAAACTTGCAGAGGATGGGGACAAAGAATTGTAGAAACCAGAGGGGTAAAGGATTCCAGAGAAAATCCACAGAATCAACTAAGCTGAACTAGGAGAGGCTCACAGAGATTGAACTGAAAATCAGGGAGCACGCATATCTTTGACCAAGACCCTTTGCATATTTGCTATGGTTGTGTAGCTTATTATTATTGTGAGTCTCCTAAGAGCAGTACTAGGGCTGACTCTGACTCCCTTGCTTGTTTGGGAAACCTTTTTACTGAGTTGCCTTGTCTAGCCTAAACGAAAGGGGTGGTATCTAGTCTTACTCCAACTTGTCATGCCATGTTTTGTGTATCAACAAAGGGCTTGTTTTGTGTATCCATGGGAGGGCAGCCCTTTCCTGCAGTAAAATGGAGGAGTAGTGGGTGAAGGGAGCAGGGCGTGAAGTTGGGGTGGGGATCACACTGTGAGGCATGGATGAACTGAGGGGAAATTGTTCTTAAGCTATAATATATGAGAGAAGAACAAATTTAAAAAAAAAACAGTAATGTATTTACATAATAAAATATTCAACAACAAAATAAAAAAGAATTAATGACACATATTCCCACACTACATGTATCATAGGAACCATGCAAGCTTGAGAAGCTAGACTTAAGTGTACACATCATTTTCTGTTTCTTTAACTATGAGCCTGCAATTAATTTAGTGAGGTAGACATTAAAAACATAATTAAGTGACTGTAGATGCTGACAATCATTTGACAGTAGAATATTATTCACGATTGCTAGAAATGCCTTAAATGTTACATTGGTGGTGTTTTATAAATGAACGTGAATTTCAACTCTCAGGAAAGTGAATAGTTAAATGTTATACATTTAACATATATAAATGAGCACTAATTTTAGTAGTTAAAAAAAAACCTTACATGATTGCAGTAGTCGAGTATCAATTCATATACTAATAGGCATGTAAAAAGAGCACTATGCTTAGTAAGCAACTTTTATTCAATTAGTAGTTATTGCTTTATTTTAATGCTCAGGAAAAATATAAGATAATGTGTTGAGAAGAGAGAAATGACAGCTTAATTTTTTCTTATGTATCATAATTAACACCATTATTTCCATATTCATTCACATGGTCTGTAATAATTTTCTTTATTGAGATAATTTTGTGTGCTTATTTATCCATAAATATTATGTTCATGGTGTTCTTAACTATTAGAAATTGTACCATTAACTTATGTAATTAACCATTCAATCAACTCATCATTTAACATCTTGAATAAAAAATCTCCATTGCTTTAAATCTGTGCCTTCTAGCTGCTCACATGGTCACAGATGGCAGCAACAAAATACAGACATATACAGTTTAGTTTCTAAGTATTAATAAGATCTGATTTTAGTGGTTGGTCATAGGAGTTCATTTTCTTGTTAATGTGCATATGTGTATGTACTTGTATATGTATGTGTGTATACAGGCACATACGTATGATTGCATGTGTGTGTATGCATGTATGTGTGTGTTCACATGTGTATATGTGTACACATGCTTGTAAAGGACAGAATAAAAATTTTCTGGGGTTCTTGTTTAAGTTTCAACCACTTTGATTTTTGTTTATTTGGTTTGGATTATATTTTTATGTTTAAGAGATGTTTTCTTGATATGATCTGAAGCTTACTGAGGGTTTTAAACTGCCTACCCACATGTCCAAGTAAATACAAATTCATGTCACCCAGCACAGAAATCATAAGCATATCATTATGCCTGGCTATTTCCATGAGTGCTGAACATGAAACTCAGGACGTCATATTTAGCAGAAAGTACGTCTGCCATACACTATCAACCAGTGTTCTAATTTTAGATATTAACATGTTTTAGAAATGTATATATTTATGCTCATCTGATCTTTTAGATATGTGATTATCACCATTAAAAAATTGCTCCATGAGTACATAATTTGTGAAGTACAGTGAAATAGTTTCTGTGCTACTATAAGAAACAATGACATACATGTAAATGTTGTAAGTCACTGACAAATTACTAGTTAATAAACTAATATTAGATAGCCAAAAGTGAATAATAGCATCTTGATATTGTGTCTATATTGGTGGGATATTTTACATGAGGACTATATTACTATTCTATATGACATTTACATCAATGTTGTATTTAAGAGAAATAAATTTTTGCTATTCTTGTAAAATTTGAAAATGTTTAGAACTAGAAAATTTGAGTAATAGTAATGTTAATTATTTATGGAATAAATATAAGAGTATTTGAATCAGTTTTTCTGCCAATTATGCAATGTTCCTAAATGTCATTTTAACATTCCTTAGCTCACATGGCTACATAGCATGTTATGGTCCCCTGCTGGTTCTTTAACAATGTAAGCATTATATTTTCCCTCTAAAGATTAGACATACATTAGATCTGGTGCCAAATGTTCTTCTCTTCTTCTAGATATACAAAATAGTAGTGATGCAGTTTGTATCTGTTGGAATCACTGTATACTGTGGTCAAACAGGCCCAGGTGTGAAGATGATTAGTTATTACTCCTGACCTGTAAATCTATAAAACTTTCAAGTAAATCATGTATCTAATAACATCAATTATTACAAATCTCTCGGTTAATATTTCTTATTTTAAACCTATCCTCACCTATTTGCAAGTAAGCAAAAGGATCATCAATTGGAGGGTGGTAACATGCTAATATATGAAAATTCACAAGAAAGTTTCATGGGAGGGGGGAGGTTAGTGATGACCAAGAAAGAGCACAGACAGAAGCTATTATATAATTCAAAGCTGTTAAGTAGCACAATATGGGGTAAGATTAAACCCTATCTGGACAGCCTGCTGGTTTGTATTTGGTGCCATTATAAAGCAGAATAGGCCATTTTCCTTCAGAAAATTTTACTGAATAATATCAATTTGTGTGTGTGTGTGTGTGTGTGTGTGTGTGTTGACTCATTCAGCTTATGCTTGGCCATCTGTGTGACTATTGGGTTAGAATTATCATTTGGAGCTTGATGAGGTCACCAGTAGTCACAAAGTGAAAGCAAAAATTCCCTTCCTCCTTCAGTCAATCAGTAGGAAGTAGTTCTGCAGTGAGCAGCGGGCCTCTGAGTCTGATCTCATCAAGCATGACTCCTGAAGGACCTGCTCATTCCTGTATAGAACTGATGCAGGCAAACTATGTGGTTTTGTCTTACTCAGAAAATGATGTCCTCCATTTCTGTCTTCTTTCCTGAAAATGACATGATTTGATGTTCTTTATGACTCAATAATGTTCTGTTGTTTATGTATAGCATACTTACTTTATTTATATGTGTAACAGAACTTATAGAATAAATTATAGAATGAATCTGTTCTCTCTCTCTCTCTCTCTCTCTCTCTCTCTCTCTCTTTCTCTCTCTCTCTCCTATCTTTAGCCTAGATTTATTAGAATGAATAACAGACTGTGGTCCAGCTAATCCAATGAAGCTAGATGTCTCAGTTGGTCTTCAATATATGCCAGAATCCCAAAGAAGTAGTCCAGTCAAGGAAGGGACTTGCTCAAAGGCAGGCCAAGAGAGATCTCCTTCTTCTATGTCCTTACATAGGATTCCAGAGATAGGTATGACCCAGATTAAAGATGGGTCTTCCCACTTCAAAAATATGGATTAAAGGTGAATAGCCTTACCTAAAAGATCCAGATTAGAAGTGTATCTTCCAATTTCAAATTAATCAAAATCCCTTGCAGTTATACATTTCTCTTGTTAGTGTGTGTTTTAGCTCATTACAAATATAATCAAGATGACAACCAAGAATAACTTTCACACCATCTGTTGTTAAACAGATATGCTGATTCCATAACTGGCCATTGGGGATAATGCCACAGTAAACATAGTATATAAATGTTTTTTTTTCTTTTGTATGCTGAGTTTATTTCATTCAGAAATAAATTCAGGAGTGAGATGGATGGATTCTATGACACTTCCAATTGTAAATATTTATTTTACTCCATACTGTTGCAATACAGTGGCTGTGCTTGGTCATATTGAAGAGAACATAGTTTTTTCACTGACTGCAGCTTGAACTGCAGTATCTTTGTGGACTTCTCCTATGGTTCTACTCTTCGTAGTCTCCTGGATTCTGAAATAATTAGAAGAAATCTGAGGTAATGTTCTTAGCATCATAGTAAATCTCTTGATATGGCTGGTCCAAGTACATTAGTGTTTTCAACTAGTTGGTACCAAGCAGAAGCTTTCTGTATACATTTCATTTCCGTTGAGATGTACTTCAATGTGTATCCTATGTTGTTAAATAATTACTCAGCCTGTTCCTGGAGCCCTGGGTTCTCACAGCAAAAATACACAGGCCAAACCTATTCCTCCTCTGCTTATTTTAAATGAAGTTGTATTGGAACATATTGATAGTCACTCATTATGTATTGTCTATGTCTGTTTTCTAAAGGGAATAAATAAACACATATATAGCTACCTGCAAAGCCAAGATTTAAACAACTTGTTTCCTTACACAAATATCTGCAAACATATTGTCTGTTACATTGCTTGAAAAGAGCTGTGTGTGTTAACGTTTAAACTTAAAATGAATTGTTTTTGTGAATTAGTATTAGATGGTACTGAGAAGTACACCTGAGTAAACTGTGCTTGTAAAATGACTGTGGACAAATTTTTATGATCCAAAAGAACAGACCATTTGCTGTTAAATTGTGTCTCCAAGAAACAAAGTACACCTATGAGGGATCACCAACATGGCTGCCTGAACATGACCTGAACAAGCTTCATATTCATAGAAACCTTGACAAAGCCCATAAGGCTTCAAACTTAGACAAAGACTATAGACAGTAAGGAATGCTGAGAGCATGAGAAATAATCTAGCCAAAGAAAAGGACACCGCATAATTATTCTGGAAAGCATAATCATACAAGCATCACTAATCAGACTAAGCAACCTGTTATATTGATGTACACACACACACACACACACACACACACACGCACGCACGCACGCACGCACGCACCATGAATTTGAATGAGAATGTAGGTGGGCAAGTATATGGAAGAGATTGGGGGCAGGAAAAGGAAGGGAGTAAATGATATTATAATTATAAAAATTAAGATCACTTTGTCATCAACTGTGAAACCACATGTTTTTATGCACAGATTAGGAAAATGAAGCATTAACAGTGTTTGCATTAATACTGGAACTTAAATGCAGTCAGCAAAGGAAAAACAGATCTCTTAGGATCCATACACGCTAGAGGGATAGGAAGTAATTTATCATGACATGATTTATAAATTCATCTAATAAAGAAAGATATTTTATGGTGAAAATATTCCATATCTGGAAATAAATATAGCTAAAAATTTTCCCTTCCTTACAAACTCTGTTATATGATATACAGGTTTAGTGCCACAGACGTGATTGAAAGTTGTGCTTGCCCAATTAGTTGCATGAGTTATCTTCATCCATGTTGGTACATGAATGCTAATGATTTTAGTACTCAAAATCTGTGACTGCTTTGTTCATCAGCTCTCTTGGGCTTTAGAAATTTCTATGTCCACCAGAAGTGACTCATCTCTTACAATAAGTGAACACCTAAGTGGTTCCACCACCTGGAGACATGATGGGGTCCAATCTTATGCCTTTCTTCCTCTGCCTTAAAAACTGAATAAACCCATAAAGTCAGCAATAGTATTCTCAACAGGTTTAGGCGGTGATCTCTCCTTGATACAATTGGTTCCCTGAAAACCATGTATTCTTGGATCATGTGTAGATCTGTTTCCTTTCATGTATTTTAATTATTTTTTAATTTTAATTATATATTTATTATTTGTATGTTCAGGTATGCATGTGTGTATGAGGGTGTTAATTGCTGAGCTGCCTCGCCAGCTTTGATTGAAAAGCTTCATAAATCCAATATATTTACTCTTATATCTTTGTAAGATTATGAAATAAATTAGAAGATATTTTTTAATAATAAACACAAAAATGTGACTCCTTAGAAGTCATTCAACAACTATGGAACTAGTACTTATGCTGGAATCATACGCAATCAGCCCTTAAAAAAACAAAAAACAAAACAACAACAACAACAAAAACCTGGAAATACTATTTGTAGTTATCTGAGTATTTAGTCTTCTCATTTGAGAAGTAAAATGTGCCAATAAATCTGGTCAATGAGTTCAGTGGATCACTGGCTGTTTAACAAGCACTGTAATAGACAGGGAATCTTCAGCACAAGAAATCTATAGTATTCTAAACCATCAATCAAACAGTAATTAGAAAGTGATATAATGATTATTGCTTAAACCAATCACAGAAAATGATGCCAGGTTTGAAAAAGCACCTGCTCTTGCTCAAAGGTTAGTTCTTTTGAGATATAAGTCTATAATAGAATAATGTTTTTAGATGATAGTAATAAAAATTTACAAATTGAAGAAGTATTTTTGAGGGGAAGCTCTCATTTTGACTCATTAATGTTATCAATGGGGTAAAAGTAAAGTATCAGCCCAATGCTAGGAAAATAAAATTTTTAAATTTTCCTAAGAAAAATGTAAACTTAAAAACAGTAAATATAAACTATGTGGGTCCTGAGCTGATAAGAATCAGCTCGTCAAACTTTGTCACAACACCTTTTATTCCTAGAGTCATTTCAGCAGTACCCTTAAGGAAACATTTTATACTTTCTAAACAAGGTACACATCATTACTTAAAACTACTAAGTGTGAGCTAAGAGGATAGCTTTAGGATTGTAAGTCCAGCCATGGCAAGTAGCTCACATTTCAAAAAGAATTTTAAATTTTACTCTTTGCTGGGGTACCTGCCGTCAGCAGTCTTTCTCAGCTCTGAAGTTTGCAAGAGTCCAAGTCCTATTTTGAAACATTTTTTAAAAAAAGACATTTCCCCAAAATAGTTTATTAATTTAACCTCAGTAAGATTCTGGTTTGAGAGACATGAGAGTTCAAATATATTAACAACTTGTGCCATTTATTAAGGAGTCTTCAAACTAGAGCTGATGAACAAGTCAGAACTGAGATATGAGAATTATATAAAGTAGAAATAGCAGAGGGGAGATGGGTGAGGTAGTTGTCCAGATAAATTCAGTGTGTTGCCTGAGGGACAGAGACTCCAGTCCCCTTTGGTTCCCTGGGTCTGCCTTAGCCTCTGTGAACTGGGAGATTGTGAAGGCATGTTGGCATTTCTTGAAAAGAAGGAACTATATTCTTGGAGTAAGACTTTGTAAATAATGTAAGTTTTATTTCTTTGGTAACATACACAGGGTCATATAAGACAGAATAAAACACCACCATGTATGCTATGCTTCAGATTTTTTTTGCGTAAAATGAAAGTACCAAAATTTCAGAAATTTAATTTTGAAAATGCTGGAAGTAGCTGATTTTTCAATGTCTCTGAATGTGAATGTTTATTTTGGAACCTTTTTGTCTGGCCTGTTACTTCATGACATCTGGTAAACTTTACTGATAATCAAGCCTGAATATCTTAGAGCATCTACAATCAGTGTGTAATCAGATCTGATGAGAAAGCATTTCCACCCGCTTATTGCATTCCCCTATATAATAGATGTATATTAAAAGTGCTGTTTTAAAGGGATACTCCCTTAAGAACTCATCCTGTACCTCTTGAACCAGCAACAATGCTTTATTATCAACATTCTGCTCTGTGACTATTTCGGATCAATGTAGGAGGAATAATGGTGTTCCACATCCAGGTCTAGGGTTGCATTCTTGTGTCCAGCCTGATAAGATGCAGGGATCGCTGTGAATATTTGTAGAAAAAAAAACCCTGCTTTATTCATAGTCACTTCTAAATATTTGGCATCTAAAATGTTACTAAATGAAAATTAATTGCCTTTCATAAAGAGGGACATTTTACAAGACTGTGTAATCATATTAGAGTAATGACAGGGCTCACTAATGGAAATTAAATGTGATGTTGGGTGTTCTGGCAGCATGGCCTGGGAACTGAGCTTGCATGTAAAAGTGTAATTTCTGTCCCCAGTGAGTGGATTTTTTGAATCTCAAAATAATTAGTTCTGTCAAAGAATTAATTTTGTTGACAGGATTAAGTTGAGAGTATACAACCTCATATATACGTACTTTAATTGTTTGGAATGAAAAGATGATATAAAACAATAATCTCAATTCTGGCTGTCAAACTTGATCAAGTTTTTCTTTTAACACTTTTGGGATTCAGTTTAATAACCTTGCCTGTAGCCTGTAAGTCATCATCTTCACTGCAGTTTACACAAAATATACTCTGACACTGTATATACTTTTGGTGTGTATAAGAAACATCAATGATTCATTAAACAAACCAAGCAAAGCAGAAAACAACAAAGAAGCAAACCAAAATGCTATACTGTTGACATGCTCTAAGAAAAGGAAACAGCAGCCTTATACACCATAGCGTGATTGGCTCTTCTAGGTAATTTTACTCATGTACAGTTATACCTATTACATTTGCTTTCTGTTCTCTTTCTTTTTCTTCTTTATTTTTTTTTAATCTGTTCTAAATTTCCTAACATATTGGGACATGGAGCTCTACAGTTTTTTTGGTGATGGTAACTTCTTAAAAGGTTGATGGAGACATTAGAAGAAACCATGCTCTTACCTCGTGCTTGGTCCTGCAGTAGTTTTCATTAGGCGCTGCCTCTGACACAACAGATCTCGTTGATGCCTTCCATTTGCAAGTGCATCAGGCTTTGTAGCAGTCTCTACTCCTGTGTTACCATGCATTGACTCCATTGCCGTATCACTAGTGGAGTAAATCAGGGAGCAAAATGATGTCCTCACGCATGCACCACTGACAGGAACGTTGCCATGACTTAAACTGAGGCACTTGACCTTATGTCCTGTGCTCTCAATATTATGTACTGTTTCCATATCTGTAATATTCCTAATAGATAATCTATATTCAAACCTAGATCTGTTGTTAATTATAATGAACTTCACAATTTAAAAGTTTGCCTTTCTAAGCTACTAATAAAATGTTTTGTGAAATATTGTGGTTCTGATATTTGAGACATGGAAATATATCTATGTGAAAAAATGGACTTCCTTTTGGAAGTATGCTATTTTTATCTGAATATTATTGGAGTTAAATCAGTAGTTTAGGAATTCAAGGTAAGCAATTTGACTTGGAATCACAACTGACTACTCCCCGAGTCTTACAGAAGTACACACTTTAAATTGTTAGAGAATTTTAAAAATCTTTGCTGATGGAAATCCTGTACTGACATTTTTAAATTGCTCACTTGAGAATTGCCAATTTTTAGAATTGTTTTATTGAATTATTTTAGCCTAAAGCAACCTGATAGTTAAAATTCCAGAATAACAGATATTTTCTGTCTTCTGAATGTGACAAACATAATATAAAAAACTACATCTGAAATCCATGACTAGATATAAAAACGTACAACAAAATTTATATGTGTATATGATCAGAGCATGACAATGATTTATCAGCCATTTGCCTAAAGGAATACATGTTCTTTTAACAGTGACTTTAACAGATTCCAAAATTAGGCATCGTTTCTTTTTACCTGACTAACGAATGATGGGAGAATCTGCACTGTTAACTATTATTTATGCTTTGCAGTTCCATTTTCCTATCTTCTGTTTAAAAGCTCACCAATAACTGCAAGTTTATAGTGACAACGATGCTATCATCAAAACCTATTCACTCTGAGGTATAAAAATATAATTATTTGAGCATGAAATCTTGTTTAATTTTTTTCTTAGTTTTTATAACAGTGTGGAGTAGATTTAAAAATTGAATCAGGTATTATTGGGTAAGTAAGCATTACTGAAAATCATTATTAATTATTAAATTATAAAAGGAAAGTTTAAAATTTAAATTAGTTAATATTTAAATGTATAGGTGCTCTGCTTATGTGGATGCACATGCATCATGTACCTTTCTGCAGAGGGCTTTGTATCCATTGGATCTTGAGTTTTAGCTACCACACAGAGAGTTAAGAATCAAGCCTGGGAAGAGCATCTAGTGCTCTTACCATCTATTCACCTTCAATTTTGAAGACTTTAGGAATGTGATTCTGTATGGAGACATTGCCTAGAAACTGTAGCTAGTTGATATAAATTGTGACGCATTTACTCTGCAATTTACTTGTGGCTTGTGGCACATGGTTAGCGTCTAGTAATTGGGAGGAAATAAAAAGGTCTACCGAAGTACAAAGCATATTAATTTGCTCTCAAGGATGGCTCATCAAGTCTCATTAAGTGCAGAGAGTTTGTGTTGGTGCCTATTGCTCTGTGACTCACGGGAGGAGCACAAATGATTTTGGCAGTGACATAGGCTCATTTTTACCTCCATGGCAGAGTTGGTACTGGGTATGAAAAAGGCTCCCCTATAGCCATAGGAGTAGTTCATTTGTGCCACCTGCAAACATTTATGTATTTATGTAAACAATTTCATGTGACTTCTTTTGCATGGTTTTTATTAAAGAGTAAGGCCAGTATATTTGACAACTTCCAGTAAGAGAACTGTGACTATTTCCTATGCCAATATCTTATACACACATCACTAACCCCTTGGGAAGAAAGAAAATTAAGGATATATTTTAAAGTTCTTCTCCCACTACTGAATAATGGCTAACATTTATGAGAGTTACCATCAAGTTATGTATTTATTTTCAGAAATTAAGGATTACTTGTAGTGTGTGTGTGTGTGTGTGTGTGTGTGTGTGTGTGTGTGTGTGTGTTTTGAGAATACATGTATGCTACAGCAAGGTTTATGTTTGAGAACAACTTGAGGGAGTCAGATCTCTCACCCTACCATGGGAAATTGGGGTTAAATTAAGGTTTTCTGGTGTCTTTACTGGCTTAGGCATCTTTTGTCCCAGCATGCTTTAGATAAGCATGTACAAACCTAATATGCCACAGGTAAGGTGCTCTTGTTGATGTCATAATAGAAAGATGATTCCCAAGAATGTAAAAAAAAAAAAAAAAAGCTAAGACTTATTAGGCATATAGAAAGATACTTCAGAAACACTATTTTTTTTGACATTAGTATCCCACAGGGTAGAATTCTTTTAACAAATAAAGTTTAAGTTAGTCCACCATGAGAAGAACATGGCTTGCAAATGCATAAGTACTCTCATCCACATGATAGAGAACGCATTGTAACCAAAGCTGAGCTCTTCTTGCTACCTACCCAAAGTTACACCTCAAATTGAGGAGTGTATTTCCATGTCATCTGGACTTGGCTTAACCCCACTCTGCTACCACTGATGCTACTAGATTTTAGAACCTCAGTTGCTTTCTTTATAATAGCACCAATATTGCACAACTCACCCGCACATAGAGAAATAACAAGGGTGATGCTTCTCTGGATTTAAATAATCATATAAGCATAAAATGTAATTTAGACAGATTTCCTCAAGAACTTCAGCATGTCATAGCCAAGGATTTTTAGCTACATACTAATGCAGATCTCAATATACTAGGCTGACTTGTGGAATTGTTGCAAAGGAAGAAACTGCAGTGCTGCTTCCTAATGGAACACATTTAGATCACAGTTGACAGAAAGTATTCTGAGACTTACCAATAGACTAAGCTCTTGAGTATTGCATTGCTGTAAGCCCCAAAGTTTTAATGATTTAAAATGGAACTCTGGCTTCTATGTATGTCCTCCTATAATGGAGTATGTAAGATTAGATAACTTGCAAAGAACAGCAAGTTCTTGTTTCTAGAATCAAGGAAGTTCATGACCAAGCCTCTAATAAGTTTGCTTTATTGTGAAGTCCAAGGCCTTTTTTCCCAAATGGGACTTTAAACATGGCCTTGTCTGGGAACCATATACACATGCAAAGGAAGATAGCCACTTCTAGTTGGTTTCTCTCTCTCTCTCTCTCTCTCTCTCTCTCTCTCTCTCTCTCTCTTTCTTCCTTTCTCTCTCTCTCTCTCTCTCTCTCTCTCTCTTTCTTCCTTTCTCTCTCTCTCCCTCTCTCCCTCCTCTCTCTCTCTCTCTCTCTCTCTCTCTCTCTCTCTCTCTCTCTCTTTCTTCCTTTCTCTCTCTCTCCCTCTCTCCCTCTCTCTCTCTCTCTCTCTCTCTCTTTCTTTCTTTCTTTCTTTCTTTTTGAGACAGGGTTTCTCTGTGTAGCCCTGGCTGTCCTGGAACTCACTCTGTAGACCAGGCTGGCCTCGAACTCAGAAATCCACCTGCCTCTGCCTCCTGAGTGCTGGGACTACAGGCATGCACCACTACCGCCTTGCCTTGGTTTCTTTTTAAATGTGTGTGTGTGTGTGTGTGTGTGTGTGTGTGTGTGTGTGCATTTAATACATGTCATGCACATGCACTTGTTTGAGTTCATGGAGAGAGGCCACAGTTCAACAAAGGGACAAGGTTCCTCATGGAATCTGAAACTACCAATTCAACAGGACCAGCTGAATAGCAAGTACCAAAGCCCCTTCTATCATTGCCTCTCTACATAAGGGAGTATAGGTGCATGCCACTGAACCACCCTTGTTACACTGATGTTGTGTATCTAAACTCAGGTCCACATGCTAGTACAACAAGTACAAACTGACCCATTTCCCTAGCTCATTCCTTATGGGAAGGTTTTTAATACCTTTAATATTTATGAGGGTATCCTCCTTTAACTTAATCATCTCATAATGATCTCAACTATTAAATCTATGACAGTGGGATGTAAGTTTCAGCCTGAGAATTTTTAGGCAATACATATATTAAATCACAGTAGCTTCAGTTTTATTTCAAAATGAGAAGAGGCAGTGAGTGCCCTTAAGCAAAATTTTGAGCAGCCCTTTTGTTGTGCGTGAAATGTGGTATACAGGAGTCGGCTGCCTTAGAAAGAGACATGGTTTAACAGGTAGGGGTATTGTGACAGATGAGAGGGTTCTCTCCAAAGCCTTGGCTGCGTATATAAGTGTTTCATAGACCCTCAGAGAATCAGTGCTAACACTAATCAGCACCATTTTAAGGACCACGTGGCTTTGGGAATTTTGGACTTTGAAAATCTACACACGTACTTGCTACACCTACGCCTTTCTGTATAAATTCTTCTAAAGCTGAGGTTGTTATGTTTTGTGTTTATGATCCTAAGTGATAGTCAATTTTCTTTTGTCAAATGCGTTTCAGAACCACCAAGTGAACAATAGCTACCCAGTGATCACAATTATGCTGAAAACTGCTGTAACAAAACAAAACGTTTCCCCTCATTTATTAGCGGGAACCACTTCATGCTCATTTGTAAATAGTGTTTACTTTCTGTTCTGTGCATGGTGCACAGTGGTGATAATGTATTTTTGAATGAATGAACATTTATACATGCCATATCAAATAGTAACTGCCATTTGAAACAAGCATTGCACATGTCTTAATTCATCATTTAACTTATTTTATGTTTGACATTCTCAAAACGTATGCAGACACTTAAACCAGAGAATTTTAGATAATAGTGGCAGGGATTACTGCATTTCTTTGATTCTCTAGTGTGTTTCTAGTTTTCCCCCTATACATACTCATGTCTGGCAGATGGAGTATCTCCACACAGTCAGCATATAGAGGCCTTTGTGCTTGATTTAGATAGCTGCTCGTGCCAGAAGGGACATTACTAGCTTGGTATATAAGGAAGAAAAAGAAACAATCTCGATAAAGAGTTTATAAGAGAGAAAACACTTTCAGTTGACACAATGAGGAAAACCAATTCCCTACCTCTGATTTATGACAAGAGCTTTTCATAAATGTTAACCTACCACCAAGATTTCCTTCTTTCTTCAGAATCTTTGTCTATATTGGTTAATATTTTTGACAGTCAGTAAAATCCAATGTATGGCATTGAAAACTGAATATTGTCACAAAATTATCTCAAAACTGTAAAAAGGAAATAAACTCAATTGACAGTTATCTGATACCTGTGGGTAGGGTTTATAGTGAGTGAAAAAATATCTCAGAGTAATCTCAATGCCTAGATACCAGAATTATATCTAATTAGTCACTCAGTTTTGTTTTATTGTGTCCATAACCATGAGCTAAGTAAAAATTAAATAATAAATGTGCTAAAAATCCATAACTTGAGATATATATTTGAGTTAAAATGTGTATTACACATAAACATATAATATATAATATGCACATCCTTCATGTAGCATATTAAGGAAATTAAAACAAATAAGAGAATATTAAGTATAGAGATATAGAGGGCAGCAAAAGTGGTTCACTTTTTTTACATACTGTTTTTACTTTAATTATCTAAAAATTTGATATGCATATAGTTTACCCTCACTAACAAAATCATGTTCATCTCATTGGTTAAAGAGGCTAAATATATTTAATGAAAATTTATTATAGAGAAGTTATTCTAAAATTATATGACTTAATTCCAAATTATAATCTGTGACAATTTATATAGCAACATTTTCTGAGAATAATTAAGGGTTATTTCAAAAGTCTCTTGGATGAGAAAATGAATCAATCAAAATTATGCCTGTTTAATATGAGAAAATGATATAAGCCCTCTATACATGTAGTAAACTCAGAACTCTTGTAAACTAGAGTGAGCTTTTCTAATCCCCAGATGCCCACTGGACATCCCTGTGTCTATTACGAGACTTTCTCAAGTTTGTTTATGTCCTCCAAGTTTCATATTGTTCCAAGAGACGCAAACTGTTTTACCTTAGCAATTTATTTATTTTTATTTATATTTTATGTGTTTGGGTATTCTGCTTACAAATATGTTTGTTTACCATGTGCATGAGTGTGGCTCACAGAGGCAAGATGAGAGTGTTGTATACCCTGCAGTGGAATTATAGACAGTTATGAACCACCATGTGGGTGCTGGGAATTGAACTGAGCAATTCTGGAGGATTGGCCAGTTCACTGAATCATTTTTCCAGTCTCATCATAGACATTTCTTAGCTATAAGCCAGCTTTATTATTGTGTGAGCGAACTTATCAACCTGAAGATTAATTTCTATCCATTCTGTCCACTTGGGAGCTCAGAACTGAAAACCGTGCCCATAGCTCCTTAAGTTGGGCTGGTAGATAGTTGGCCAGTCTCTCAGTCTTCGCTCCAACCCCTGGGCCTACATTACTTGCAGACAGGATAAATTTGGGGTTGAAAAAATTTTTTGGTGTGTTGATGTCTCTATCGATCCACTGGGGTTCCTGCCTGGTTACAGGAGGTGGACTTGTCAGGTTTCATATCCCCAATGTTGTGAATCACAGCTAAGGTCACCCCCATTGATTCTTGGGTGCCTCCCTTAACCCACACCTCTGTCTTGTTTTGGAGATATCCTCCATCTACTCACCCCTGTCAGTTGCAGATTTACATTCACTTTCGTGCCCATCTAGCCATCTTCCTTATCCTTCCCCATAACTGACCCTGAGCCCTCCAATCCTCTCTCCTTTGCCTTCCCTGCCAATTCCCTCTTTATGTGCCACTTATGAGATTTTTATCCCTTTTGTAAGTGAGATTCAAACTTTCTGGTGTGGGCCTTCCTTCTTCTTTAGCTGTTTTGGATCTGTGAACTGTGACATGGTACCTGTATTTTAGGGGTAATATCCATTTTAAGTGGGGACATACCATGGAGGTCCCTTTGGGTTACCTCACTCAGGATGATATTCTCAAGTTCTATCCATTTGCCTGCAAAACTCATGACATCTAAGAAAACATTCTTAAAACTGAAGGGTGGTCTGTCCTCTAAGTTGGAAGAATGTATCCCCCTAATATTACTAGGGTTAAAAGCCAGTGCAAAGTCTGTGAGCAGACTACAACTGCCCAGTGAGCTATGCCATTCAGTAGTATATTATCTCATGGCTACTGTCATCTGTTTGCTGTAGATTAAATAGCTTTTCACCTTCAACTCTTTATTAAGCTTATGTGCATAAAGTAAATCCACACTGTGGCTATTATATAAAGAAAACTATATATAACTATTAATTTCTGCATCTGAAATTTTTTATTGAGACCTTGCCTTACATAGCTAAGGGATAAGACAAAAATAAACAATCTTTTCCTAGGCTTTTTCATCAATAAGGGTAGGATTTACATCACTGAGAAATTACCTCATATCCTCTAGCTAGGTGCTTATCTGTAAATCAGTGGGTCTTTATTCTTGCCTTTGAGCTTCAGAGATGGGTAAATGGGAACTTTGTGATCTGTACACATAAAAAAATGATCACCATGCCATTTCTCTTGCTACTTAAAATCCACAAACATTCAAGTTTATAGAGATAGACTCTGCATCCAAAATATTGTAAAACAGCTGTTTATGAGAAGCAATGGTGTCATGGATCTGATTGTGGGATTTAAGACCTTTCGCTCCTGAATGGTCTGCAAAGGAACTTCAGCAATGGTTATAAAGGTGCTCATTGCTACAGGCAGTTTAGGCGCCTGCATGAAATCACATAGAGTCAACATTTAACTTCTGAGGGAACTGTCATGACTGGAAGTTTGAACAAAGGAGACAGAAATAGAAGTGACCTGTTAACTAAGCCTGGGTGTGTTTTGCTGTGTATTTACCAGCTCTTAAGCTCTTGAAACTCAGTTTCAAATTTACCCTGAAATTTAAGAGAGAAAAAAATGTTTTATTCAGTGAATGAGTTTGGGAAATGTAGCCAATCTTCCTTCCAGTGTGTGCAGAAGGATTATCCCCTCATTACTTCCCTGCTGCTGACACAGTATAATAGATTACTTACAAGTGCATAGATCAGTGTTTCTGTCTAGAGTCTTCATTCTTGCCTTGGTGAACGTCGTGAATGTAATCAATGCTAAACTATGTACTATTAAGTGACTCAGGAAAAGGTACATAGAGAGTTGTGTTTTCAACTCAGCATTAATGAAACTAATGTTTTTGTAGTGCTGTGAGAAAAATAAAATTTATTAGAGAATATTTCAAAATAATATCTGAGGTCAGGCACGTGTGGCCTATTTTAATCCCTGCATTCTGGAGGCAGAGGCGGGAGGTGCTCTGAGTTCAAGGCCAGCCTGATCTACAGAGTAAGTTCCAGGACACCTGGGGCTACCTAAAAAATGCACTGCTTCAAAATACAAGAAGAGGGGCAGGGGGAGGAAAGAATAATATCTGAACATCTGAAAGATACTTTATTAGTGTCATCTCTCTGTATAAACATAAACGAAACCTTGACAGTCTACAGCCATCGCCTTTAGCATGCATGATTAACTATGGCATTCAATGTCTTGCTTAACATCCTCCAGTACTTTCCTTGAAACACTCCAGATCCAAAAGCCACTAGAGGGAAAACAACCACATAAATGAATATTGAATAAAAACGTAAACCAATCGAAGGTTTAAATAAGTTACTACAGTTACTAAACACAAACTAAAATTTAAAATGTCCATGATAGTCTTCTTAGTAGTAGCTAAAGAAAGTATTAAAATTAAAGTTGGTGTATGCAGAGAACAGAGGTAGCATTGGATTTTTCTCCCACACATTATTCTGACTATGCAATTCCATCTGAGGGCCCAGGAAATTTTCAAACAGGTTTGATTTCCTCTAGATAATGTTATCCATTCACAAATGAAGGAAATGATAGCTTCACATTTCATACTCTTTGACAAATAAAAGAAGAGACAGCAGCCATTGTCATGGAAGCCATAAGAATTGTTTGCCTAATTTTGGAGCACTTTCTATGTTCTATTCACCAAGATTTTGAATCATTCTTCTCCTTAAAATATGAAATTTATTATGTCAGCTCTAAGCTAACTCACTTATTAAAAATAAAATAAATGGTACAATTTTATACATTAATTACTAAATGAAAGTAACATGGAAATTGAGCTTATATATGTACATATACATATATATACAATATATAACATTGTATTGCTAAAATATTATCTTCAGAAACATAGATTTGAATGCTGAAAGCCAGATAAGATAGCTTTTCTTCGAGTAGAGCCCTGCTCCTGTTTGTTGGTTATCCAATTCCAAGTGGTAATATCTGACATCATATGCATACAAAAAAATATTATATGGACTGAAAATATTGTATTTGGTATTTAGAAATGTGTGTGTATGTGTGCTTGCATGTATGCAGGTGTATAGCTCAAGAATAAAGGATAAAAAGGTCAGAGTCCATGAATTTGAGAGGAAGCAGAGTCCTTGACAAGGGTTGAAAGGAAGAAAGGGAAAGAAAATGGATGCAGTTTTATTTACATTTTTAAAATTAATAAAAATGTTTAATGTGATTGGATTACTTCCCTTTCTTCATTCTCCATCTCTTCCTACTTACTCTCCTCACCTATTCTGTGCTAATTTTCATTCTCCATTCATTAGCATGTTTTTGTTTTTGCTAATATGTAAATATATAAACCAATGAAAAGTTTAAAATGAGTTACTATGGTTACTAAATAGAAACTAAGTAAAATGTAATTCTATATTTGTATATTATTTATAAATATACAAATACCTATAACGCATTCAAACCTACATATACATATGTAAAATAGCTATAATTAGAATCTACTTAGTCCATTTATGTTGTTTGTGCATATGTTCTCAAGGCTGACCCCTCTGAGAAGGACAACCAGTAAGAAGGCGCTTACATGGGAAAACTGAGCCCTGGGAGCTTCTCCCCCTTCGGCATTAATATGTCGATGGCCCCTGTTATTACTCCTGTCTTCTGTATGAAGTTGTTTATGTAGACTGTTTTATCATAAACCTTTTTGTACTCTGGATGGTACAACATTTTTGGTCCCTTTTGCACATTAGATGCAGAAGCTGTGGCATAACAATATTCATTGCTGCCGAACTCCCAATTCACAGTGACTACAATAAGTATTTTTACAACAGTAAATATTCCTTTTTACTCCTTATGTTATTCATAGTTGTAATAACTGAATTGAGATTAAAGATATATTTTTACGTGTGTGGGTGGGGCATATGTGTGCTCTTCATGTTTGGTATACGCACACTTGTGTGAATGTGTCAACTCATGTTCAAACAGAAACCAGATGTTGATGCCGGTTTTCTTGGTCTCTCCCTTCTCAATCCCTTGAGATAGGCTGTCTAACTTAAGGCGAAGCTAGGCTGACCACCAGTAAACCCTAGCAATTTTCTTGCTGGGGTGACAGATGAGCCTGACAATATCTAGATTCTTACTTTTTACTAGTAATTTGAACTCCGGTCCTCATGCCTGTTCAACAAGCAATCTTCGTGAGCCATGCACCCTACGTTCAAGAGGGAGTTGTTATATGTAACACTTTAATTTTCTTTAAAAACCACCCAAACACTTTAATACTCTTGGATGATCTGTGTGATGCTTAATTGTTGAATTAGCTTGATATATAATCATCTACAAGAAGTACCTCTGAGTTTGTTTGCAAAGTTGTGTTCACAGATGATTAATGAGGAAGAGAAGATCCTCCCTGGATATGGACAATTTTATCCTTTGGGCTGGGTTCCAGATTCAGTCAAAGAGAATAAAGGAGAAAGGGATATAAGCACCAGTATTTCTCTTCTTCTTATTTCTCACGGGACGGAAATTAAACCAAATATTTCATGCTTCGTCTGTCCCCAGAGTATTAGATTATAACTTCTCTCACTGCAGAATAGAACTTAAACTGTTTTATCTGCCATTTTCATAGATAAAGAAAGCGAAAGAGAGAGAGGAGAGAGATAGAGAGAGAAAGAGAGAGGGGGAGAGAGAGAGAGAGAGAGAGAGATTCTTGAAGCATTGATATATTTAAATTAATCTGAAGCTTTAACAAGGGATTTGCTTAAGAAAAAATATAAAAGAAATCTGTGCATTTCAGATAATGACTTGGAGGTGGCCCATTCTCAGCACCCCTGCCAGTTGCAAATTCCATTTATCTGGTCATGTCTCTGCCCCTTGCATACCTGATCCTGAACCCTTGCCCATTTTCCTCCCCATTATTCCTTCTACACTTTTCCTTCCCTCTGTCTGCCTCCTATGACTATTTATTCCCCTTTTCAAAGTGAGATTCAAGCACCCTTACTTGGGTTTTTCTTCTTGTTTCATTTCTTTGGGTGTGTGAAGTGCAGCATGGTATCCTGCATTTTGTGTAGGAGGAGGTACCTGAAGGACATGCAAAAGATGGGGATAGGGAGGCACCCAACAATTAATGGGGGTGATCTTAGCTGTGCCCTAAAGCATTGGAGATACAGAATATCAAGCAGTCATCCCCTATAGCCAGGCAGGTACCTTAGTAGAGAGCTAGGGACACCAACCCATCAAAAAACTTGCAACCTAAAATATATTCTGTCTACAAAGACTGTAGGCATGGAGGATGGAGCAGAGACTAAGAGGATGGCCAGGGAATAACTGAACCAACTAGAGACTCATCCCATGGGCAAGCACCAATCTCCAACTCTATTAATGATACTTAAATTTGTAGACAGAAGTCTAGCATGGCTCCATCCATCAGCTGACTCAGGCAGATGCAGGTACCCATAGCCAAACAGTGAATGGAGCATGGAGACTCTTACGGAAGAACAGAGGGAAAGATTGCAGGCCTGGAAAGTGATAGGAACTCCACAGGAAGACCAACAGACTCAAATTAACCTGGACCATTGGGGCTCTGAGAGTCTGAACACCAGCCAAAGCATATACAATGACTAGACCTAAACCTCCCCAGATTTGCAGCTTGGTCGTCATGTGGGTCCTGAACAATGGCAGCAAGGGCTTTTCCACAAGCTGTTGCTTGTCTGTAGGTTATGTTCCTTTGGTTGGCTGCCCTGTCTGGCCTCAGTGAGATAGGATATGTCTAGCCCCTCAGAGACTTGATGTGCCATGGTTGGGAGATATCCAGGGTAGGAGCCTCTAACTTCTCAGAGAAGAAGGGGGGATAAGAATGGGTGAAGGATTGAGGGAGGTGGTGACCAGGAGTGGGAGCAGTGGTTGGGATGTAAAGTGAATTTTTTTTTAAAAAAAAGATATAACATTAAAAAGAGGGTTGTACAAGTCAGATAATTTTCAATTGTATTCTGCATTTTAAATTACTTTGAGAACTGAAAGGAGCAGAAAATAACAAATGGAAAAGTCATGATGGAAAGAGATTTCTGACCTTTATCTTGTTGAGATGAAGTGTCGCTGTTTGGGTTGACTTGTCTATAGAGGGTGGTTTTAATTCCACTAAACTGCACAGACAACAACTTAAAAAAAAAAGGAATGACTTAGAGACAATGCTTAGAGAGCTCTGTACAGGAAAGTACTCTGTACTGAGTATGATGGAATATGCTGCGTCTGCCTGGTTTAATCCCACTCTGTGTCATGTTACAAATCAAAGCAACACTCTTTTAGATTATTGTCCACACAGTAGTTGTGGAGAGTTCTCAGAGTATCTAATCAGAAATTTCTTTGGGTGGGAAGAATGGATGTGGGTCACACTACTGTCTGAATGCTCTGGCAGGAACTTTCTTCCCCTGCTGCTGTGAATGCTGTGTCCGTCTGTGCTTATTTAGCTTCAGATTTAGAAATTAGATAAATAACCAACAACTATATAGAAAATAGTGGTATAAATCAATATGTAAGCACTTAAATCTTGCATTATACACTTATTTTAGAGAAGAATAATACAATGCTCAAATAATATGTAATGACATATGAAATACAAATTTTAACAAAGGTTTTTCATAATTTATATTTTCTCATAATTTCAAACTGGTTAAAACTGAAGCTGTTTATCCCCACACGTGTTCAAAGTGGGATTGCATTATTTTCTCTGCTACTTATATAAAATCCTTCAAATTTACATTTTCCTAAATCTTTACCAAAAGCAACAACTGGTTTATTCATAAAGCCATTTGAAGCTTAAGACTTAATTCTTAACTATAGCTATGAATTTTACTTTATGAATAGCAGAACCATCTCCAAATTTCTTGCAATGATTTTTCCCATTGTAATAGTGACAGCAGATCTTTCATAAAATAATATTACAAAGGTTTTGCTTTGACACTTTAGCATGTATTAGATTTTCCTATGAGCTACTTAAAAAATTGTCAGTGATTTGTGAAACAAAAATAATGTTTTCAAAATTTTACATGATTTTCTTAAGAATAAATTAAAGCTGTATAGTACTACTTTTTTTCTCTAAGAATATGATTAATTAAGTACATTAATTTGTTTAAGATCTGATTCTGAATTTTCTGATCATGAACATAAGTAATCTTATACTAACAAATTTACTTTTAAAAATCTAATATATGCAGACTACTTTAAAACCTTTATAGAATGAAGGTCTGCTTATGTGTGCTGACAACTAGCTATGTGCTTGCTACATGCTTACATATAATGATCATTAAGTAGCTGTATGCCTATTGAATGCTTATATCTAATGAACACCCCTCATGTTACCTGCTCTAAAAATTTATCTCTGCTCTGCTCTTAGACTATTATCTCTCTTCTTGTTGTGTTCTCTCTCTCTCTCTCTCTCTCTCTCTCTCTCTCTCTCCCTCCCTCACTCCCTTCCTCCCTTCCTCCTCAGTTACAAGTTTAATTTTTTTCTTTCTTGCAGCATTTGTTACATTGTACCTTTAGGGAAACACTTGTGGGAGCTCTAGATAATAGTCTGTGATGGCTTCTATGATACAGTTTATTCTTTCTCATTTTTTCTTGTAAATATTCTTAGTCCTTTTCTGAATTTTTGAATATTGGATGAATTATTATTGTTAAGTAACTCTCTTGACTATCTGATATTTATGGTGTTGTTTTAATTGATCTTCAGTGAGCATTTGAGTGACTCTGAAATTCCAAGTAGAAAATCAAAACTCACTAACACTTGTGGAAAGATTTATTGTGTGTTAATTTTTCTTTTTCATAACTATTTTCCTAAACCAAATGAAGTCTGTTTTTATTGTAAACAATTTTTATTGGATATTTTCTTTATTTACATTTCAAATGTTATCCCCTTTCCTGGTTTCCCCTCATAAAACACCCTATCCCAACCCCCTTACTGGCTCACCAAACCACCCACTCCAGCTTCTCTGTCCTGGTATTCCTCTATACTGGGCATTGAGCCTTCTCAGGACCAAGGGCCTCTCCTCCCTTTGATGTCCAACAAGGCCATTCTCTGCTACACATGGGTCCCTCCATGTGTACTCTTTGGATGGGAGCTCAGGTGACAACAGATGCTGGAGAAGACATGGTGAAAGAGGAACACTCCTCCATTGCTGGTGGGATTGCAAGCTGGTAAAAGAACTCTGGAAATCAGTTTGGCCCTTCCTCAGAAAACTGGACATAGTACTACCTGAGGACCCAGCTATACCACACCTGGGCATATACCCAAAAGATTTTCCAACAGGCAATAAGGACACATGCTCCACTATGTTTATAGCAGCCTTATTTATAATAGCCAGAAGCTGGAAAGAAACCAGATTTCCCTCAACAGAGCAATAGATACAGAAAATGTGGTACATTTACACAATGGAATACTACTCATCTACCAAAAACAATGAATGCATGAAATACTTAGGCAAATGGATGGAACTAGAAAATATTATCCTGAGTGAGGTAACCCAATCACAAAGGGCACACATGATATGCACTCACTGATAAGTGGATATTAGCCACTCCATATGTCCTTATTACATGCTGGAGAATCCTCTGGGTATATACTCAGGAGTGGTATAGGAGGGTCCTCCGGTAGTAATATGGCAAATTTTCTGAGGAACCGCCAAATTGATTTCCAGAGTGGTTGTACCAGCTTGCAATCCCACCAGCAGTGGAGGAGTGGTCCTTTTTCTCCACACCCTCTCTAGCACCTGCTGTCACATGAGTTTTTAATCTTAGCCATTCTGAATGGTGTGAGGTGAAATCTCAGGGTTGTTTTGATTTGCATTTCCCTGGTGAATAAGAATGTTGAACATTTCTTTAGGTGCTTCGGTATTCCTCAGCTGAAAATTCTTTGTTTAACTCTGTACCCCATTTTTAATAGGGTTATTTGGCTCTTGAGAGGATTAATCTAGTACATTGCAACCTGTTTTTAAGTTGTATAACACTTAAAGTATTAATTAAAACATCAAAAATTCAGATCCCAAGTTGTGCTTGCAATATTTCAAGTACACAGAAACAATATACACTTTTTAGCTTTCTTTTTGCGTATTATAGATACAGACACCTTAGACTCCACAGAAATCTCTGTGAGGTAACAACAGTTTAAAATCTGTGTTCAATCTCACAGCACTTTCATAGACCCCCTTCACTCCCTGCACACTTATTAACTAAAAACAAAACAAAACAAAACAAAACAAAAGGCTTCTTTGTAACAGAGTCTGTTCCTTCTTGGTCACCTCTTGTATGGCCACAGGATCTCTTTGTCTGTTCGTCTTCATCTCCCTGTCAGTATACAGGCATATTTGCTGTGCCTATAGTGTCTGAGGATTGACTTTCTGCAGTCTGATTATGATGTATCTCTTGTTTGTTTTGTTGCTGTTTGTTTGTTTCTTTTCTGTATTTGTCTTTTTGTATTTGTCTTTTTGTATTTTTCTCTCCTCGGGATATGTTTAGATATTCAGATCTTTTATATTATCATTTTAATGAAATTTAGGAGGATTGGGGCCATCTTATTCTTTAATACTTTTTGATATCTTCTCCAGGACTCTGAATGTATGTATCTATGATAAACAGCCTGACATCATCACTCAGCTTTCCTAAGCTAGTTAGTATAATTTTTTTCAGTGTTTTCCCTTTTTACTACTTTTGGGATAGTCAATATTTCTATAGCTTTAAATTTACATATCTTTCCTACAGATACTTGTCATCTGTAACATATATATATATATATATATCCATTGAGTATGTTTCAAACCTTAGAAATAAGATTTTTTTACCTTGTTTCTTATTTCATCTTAAAAGTTTCATATGATTCATCTTTATTTTTCTTTTCTGTTCATAAGTAGTAATTTTTTTATTTATTCATGTATCATCCCCTTCACTACCCTCCTGCCCAGTCCTCCCTCCTACAGTTCCTGGCCCCACCCTCCCTCGCCTTTTTATCTGAGTAGCTGGCACCCCTCCAGGGTACCTCCCCACCCTGACACATCAGGGCTAGGTGCTTCTTCTCCCACTGAGGCCAGACAAGGCAGCCTAGCTAGCACATACCCCACAGACAGGCCACATTTTTTGAGATGGCATCTGCTCCAGTTTTTTGGGACCTATATGAAGTCTAAGCTTCACATTTGCTACGTAGGTGCAGGGGGCTTAGGTCCAGACCAGATCTGCTCCCTGGTTGCTGGTTCAATTTCTGAGAAGGCCAGAGGGTCTCAGTTAGTTGACTCTGTTGGTCTTCTTGCAGAGTCTCTATCCCCTTCATGAGCCTCAAACCTTCCCCCAAATCTTCCAGGCCAAGTGTGCCATGCAGAAGTCTTCATTTTTATGAAGCATTAAAGCAAGTTAAATCATAATAAAAAATGCTCAAGATCAATCCAGTCTTTGGCTGTGAGTCTCTGCATCTGTCTGAGTGAGCAGCTGGGTGGAGCCTCTTAGAGGACAGTTAAGCTCCGTTCCTGTTTGCAAGCATAAGAGGGTATCATTAATCGTGTCAGGGATTGGGGCTTATTCATGGGATGGGTCTCTAGTTGGGCCAGTTATTGCTTGGCCATTCCCTCAGTCTGCTCTGTCTCCTGTCCCCTGGATTTCTTGTAGGCAGGATAAATTTTGGGTCAGAAGTTTTGTGTCTTTTGTTTCTCTTTTGTTTGTTTGTTTAGTATTTTTATTTGTTTTATGGTTTTTGTTTTAGTTTTGTTTTTCAAGATAGGGTTTCTCCTTATAGCCCCGGATGTACTGGAAATAACTCTGTAGACCAGGCTGGCCTCATACGAGTTATGTTTTTTAAACTTATAAAGCTATAGAACTTTTTGTTGGATCCTCAAGAGGGCAAGTTTCATGTGGCAGATTAGCCGAGCTCTATTTTTTAAAGATGTTTATGCCACTTCCCATTTGCATTTGAGTCGCAGCAGAGATTGACCACCATTTTCTCATTGTTTATTTGCAGTTTTTCTGGGTTATATATTTATTTTTATTTTGGAACATAAATCCCAGAGAAAATATTTCATTTTTTCCCATTAATAAGGTCCAGTTCTTCCAAGAATAGTCATAAATACACAGGAGTCAATGTGGTCCCTCTACTACACTGGGAGGAAATTGAGTTAGTCTTGGTTTTTCTGTGGTCTTTTAAATTACTAGCTCACAGCTTTTCTTCTCTGTTACAATCCTGACCCCTTTGTTTGTAGTCTTAGATATTAGTATTGATTCAAGGTCTTCCCTCTGGAGACTTCACTTTTCCTTTTCTGCATAGATCTCATCTTCAGAAGACATTGTCTTCATGGAAGCCTTCTCAGACATTTTGAAGTCTTGTCTCTGACTCCTTGGGTCAGTGATTTACCATCTGTAGAGAATAATAAAACAGTTTTAATGAAGAGAAAGACCTATAGATTTCAGAGTACTTAGTATTAGTATTAGAATTCCCAATTATTCTTAAAAATTAACATTTTACTGAGTCTTTCTATGTAGGCCAGGAATGTGCTATATCTAACTGGCCTGGAACTCACCGAGGTCTGCTTGTCTCTGTGTCCTCAATTCTGAGTGTAAAGGAGTGCACCGCTCTGCCCAGCTCTATTTGATGTCTTAAATTCATCTTAAAATATGATTCATATAGTTTGTAAACGATGGCGTCCAGGTAGTACAGTGACACTTATAAGGAGATCTCAGAGTAGCACAACCTCACATAGAATTGTTGCACTAATCATTGCTTCAACCTCATGCAGATGACCTCATCTACAAGTCCCCATGATGGCTTCCTAACCAGCAGGTCTCTGATTATAAAATAAATGTCAGCCATGAGAATCGCTTACCCTTGACTCTGTCACAGATGTATTTCAGAAAACATTTGCTATACATCTAAAACTAAAAAGATGTTTTCTGAGGTTTGTATTATAGCTATTGGCCCGTACTAGTAAAAACTGGTAATCTACAATAGATTATACAAAGAAGTTGATGTTTTAGTATATACCTTAATTTTTTGCTGCATTTTTCAAAAATGTGTCTTGAGTTATGCAACATGTATAGGTTAACGATTAGAAAAAAGTATTCTACAATTTCTACAATTCTAGTTTGGATATTTCCTGATGAAAGAACAAGTCAAATGCAGCTAAGCTGGAATAATATAAGGCAATTTTAAAATCATTCGTTTCAATAATCAGGTTTTTATGTAAGCCATTTTTATGTAAATGCACTAATGTTTTGTTTATTAGATCTACCTTTATTATAATGCTATGGGTCTGTTTTAAAGCGAAGTTATAATAACTCCAGACGATAATGAGCCACTTTATCTGAAGCATTTCGATGCGTCTAGCCTGTGCTTCATTTCAGGAGCACTTTGTTTAAATGCATAATGAGTGAATTTTCAAGCATTCTCAATTTCTGTGGCTTTGAGATTTCTATGAGATTAACAATTAAATCAAAGGTGCTATTTAATACGATTATTAAGCCAATCTCACTAGCTATTTTATAGCTGAAATATTTTAAAATAGTGTTCATATAAATAGGTTTGTAACCATCACCAAGAAAATGCCCTGTTGTCTAGCCTTCAGCAATGCTGCTTCCCATGTAAGAGGATAATTCTACAAAGGCTTCCCTTATAAGGGTTTCTCCAGGCAGAAGAGGGCGCCTGGAAAAACATCAACATTCAATAAATATGGCCATGGATGTTAAGGCCTCCAAACAAAAACTATTGAGTTTACTTAAAACAAAGCTGAGGGGGAAAAGCTCCAGTTTCCTGTGTAATTTTCTGATTATTGATGATAACAGATGTATATGTCTTTTTGTTCACATTTAACTGTGGTAACATAAGTGGCTGGTTCAGTTGAATATCATGAACAGAAGTAATCATTCTTTCTTCACGCAAAACAATCCTAATCCATCTCCTGATATTAACACCTTTTCTTTTTTCTTTCTCTTAGCCTTTAGTGGAATCGGTTGTTGGCTTCTGACTCTATGATCCCTCTGCTGAAGCAGATAATCCGAGTATCTGTCACAGAGCCTAGAGCGGCACACTGCCTATGCTCAGACACTACGCAGAGCTCATATTACTATATATCCCTTTTGCTTAGACATGCACATGCAAGCTTTCATAGTCTTTTCACAGAATAAAGTGGTTTATTCCTTAAATATTCTTACACAAACAAATATAGTTATACTTGAAATTTTAAACAACTGTGAAACAATCATTTGGGGTTGAATGTTAGATTCAAAATTAAGGCATTCAAAAACTATGTAATTATGAGAATTTTCCAATAAGGTTTAGTGATATGTACCATTGATATTACTATTTTTAAACAAATCTATTAATAATACTCAGGAATCTGTTTCCAGATGAAAAACTGCAGCCAGTTCAAAGCCAGAGATATCTTTCGGATTTTGCTATATTATTCTCTGATCATTTTGTTTGTTTCTTTGTTTAAGGATTAAAACAAGGTGAACCAACCATGACGGGCAAAACACAAACAAGCAACGTTACCAATAAGAATGACCCCAAGTCCATCAACTCTAGGGTTTTCATCGGCAATTTGAATACAGCCATCGTCAAAAAGGTCGACATTGAAGCTATTTTTTCAAAGTATGGAAAAATCGTTGGCTGCTCCGTTCACAAAGGGTATGCATTCGTTCAGTACATGAGTGAGCGTCATGCAAGAGCCGCGGTGGCTGGAGAAAATGCCAGGGTCATCGCAGGTCAGCCTCTTGGTAAGCTATGCTTCCTGGCAGATTTCCCTCTCTTCCAGTATACCCACACTGGCTATTCTGCTAAATTTGTAAACAGTTAGCAGCTCTGTAATATTTGTTGCATCCTTAACTAGTTACATGTTAGGAATTTCCAGTTCAGTGTGTGTCATTTTATGTGTAGCTATTACAAGCTTACAACAAAAAGTTGTGATTAAAGCTGTTTCTGATAGTTATAACCTCCACCAATTCTGATACAGTGAAACACAATGTATGTATGTGTTTTAAGCTCATTTGACTTGAAATAGTTTGTAACTTTCACAAACATATGCTAGGTTTAGTGATCTTGTGTATGAGATTTGTTCTAGAAGAATAATTTCTTTATTTACAATTTTTATTTGGGGGCAAGGTTTAAAATAGTGAAAGGAAATATATTTTCCAGGCAAGAAACATTCTCAACTCAATTTTTTTCCTTAAACAGTTAGGGACCATGTATATTATACATTCTTGGTGCATCCTGTGCTCATTTTATGCTTTTTGTCCAAGAAACAATACTGAAATTTTGCTAAGAAAAGACAATACTTTGTGAGGTGAAATAAAAATGAGAAAAAAACATTTGAAATTATCAAAGAGACAAAAATATTATAATAGTATTTATTTTCCCATATAAAAAATACAATCTATCAATGTTTGTCTAGTTTCTATTTCTTATCCTGGCAAGATTCATATTTCAAATTTATTATATACTTTCTTGAATATTTACCATTTATCTTTAAATATAACTTGATCCACCCACACACACTGTTTTGTAACTTCTCTGTCTTGTAACTGTTGTGAGAATCCCCAACTGTAGTTTTTAAAATAAACACCCGAAACCCTCCCTTCTACCTATATTTCAGATGCACTCTAATATCTCATATTAAGTACATCCCAAACTCTACCTTCATATCAGTCTGCTATAGGCTTTCTTATACAGCCACCACTGAATACCGGCGGCCCTTGGAAAAGCTCCTTTAGATTTGTGCACTCTGGAATGTTCTACTTTATTTATTAACAAACTATGTCATCGACCTGCTTTAATCCTCTGAGGAATACATGCAGAAAGTGTTTATACTCCATTGTGAGCCATCTATGCTGTGTGAGCATCTGTACAGCCACACCTTCAGTCACAGCTCCGAGTCCTGCGGGCAGCCTTGAGAGGCCTCCTGCATGGCAGGATTGCTCCTGTTTCAGAGACTGTGGGCCTCTGCTAGTTCTTTGTTCCCTTGATTGTTGCAAACTACATCCTCTGAGAGGCCTTTTTGATGGGCTTACATACTTGCCTTTACTACAGATACTTGAACACTATCTAATGCATTGGTGTCATCATCTCATTAGATGAGATACTTTGTTTATGATGTCATATATACAAGCAAAGAATTGAAACAGTCTGTCCAACAATTAAAAGGTACTGAGTAATCAAATGAGACAAGAGTGAAAAATACTACACAATCAAATGTCATCAATTCAGGAAAATGTTTCTGCCAGGAAAACAGGAAAAGAATTCTAAGTACTGGCACAAGGAGGTTGAGGCACCCGTCTGGGTTATACAGGGAGGCAAACAATAAAACTTTTGAAGCTATGGAAGTTACTAAACTGTGAGGAAGTCTGAGGTATAATTGTAAAAACAAAATGTTTTATATGGTATCTGATATAAATCCCTAAGTATATTATGTGCAATCCTAGTTTGTATTTTTATCTGCATTGTTCATTTTCTCTTGTATAAAGGAAGGTATTTTACAATCGTCTTATCAGTTTTCCAGGTTTCCATTTGGTTTTCTTCATATCCACATTTCCCTTACATGGCTTGATATTGGAGTTTTCTGACTATTTGCTTCTTTGTAAAGTATTATAATAAAAAAATCTCCTTCAGAGCCACATTCTGGGTAATTTCGGGGTCAAACTATTGCCTGTATCCTCACTTCTGTGAAACTAGCATAACCTTGTAGAAGCACATTTGTTTATTATTCTTTTAAAAGTATGAACTGTAGATAACTCTCTGGGCCCCGATTGCTGTCACCACATAGGTGACCACTATCTCCAGAAACATGGGACAAAAAGACAGGTATATAACTCTGACCTTAGTGTCTTATCGTCACAAAGCCAAGGAATAAGAATGATGGTTTCAGATTTCTGTGCATTGAGAAGCAGAGTTAGATGCTGGCGGTAATGGTGTTATATTTTAGCTTCAGACACACTATGGCCCTTCTCAGTGTTTCTTTCGGGATAATCACCAAAGCATATGCCTAAGTCAGACTTTATATCCAAATCCATGCTAAAGACTTTATTTATTTAGATGGAAGCTAATTTATTAGCTCTTTTATTTAATTTATTTTATTGCCTAAGTGGGAAGATTTTCATACAAAGCAGTTGCTTTGCAATTTGACTAACAACTTTGCTTTTCATTTCAAGTGTCTAAATATAACCACTCTTTCTTCCTTTCTTTCTTTCTTTCTTTCTTTCTTTCTTTCTTCCTTCCTTCCTTCCTTCCTTCCTTCCTTCTTTCCTTTCTTTCTTTCTTTCTTTCTTTCTTTCTTTCTTTCTTTCTCTCTTTCTTCCTTCCTTCCTTCTTTCCTTCCATCCTTTCTTTCTTTTGTTCTTTCTTTCCTTCCTTCTTTCTTTATCTATTTTTTACCTATCCACTTTTCATCTTGCTCACTGACATGCCTGTTCAGTACCTCCCTCCTACTCTGAGCAGGTGGGGGTCTCCTTGGGTATCTTCTAATCCTGGTGCTACAAGCCTTGGTCTTTCCTTTCCCACTGAGGCCAGACAAGGTAGCCCAACTATAAGAACATATCCCACATACAGGCAACAGCTTTTTGAGATAGCTCCTGTTTGGAACCCACAGGAAGACCAAGCTGCACATATGCTACATGTGAGTGGGGGGGCCCTAGGTCCAGCCCATGTATGTTCTTTGCTTGGTGGTTTAGCCTACGAGAGTCTATAGGCTCCAGGTTCACTGACTTTGTTGGTCTTCCTATGGAGTTTCAGTACTCTTAGCAGTTGCTGTCCTTCCTTCCCTTCTTCCATAAGACTCCCCAAGCTTCATTCATGTTGGGCTGTGGGTATCTGCATCTATCTGAGTCAGCTGCCGGGTGGAGACTTTCAAAGGACAGCCGGGATATATTTCTGTCTTTTAAGCACCTTTTATTAACTTTGATCACTAGCAACTGAGGCAAAGGCATGATACCCAGTCATTTTGAGTCGGAGTTGATTCCACAGTAATGTGGGATTAAAGCTTCATTTTTCAAGCCACATACTCACCTTCATCCTCAGTTACTATGTATATCTTCTGTCTATTTGGGCAAAACATGACTTCAAGTAAATTGATTTCTTAATTCCTGATTTTCAAATTTACTTTCAAATGAATAGTTTATTAAAAACAAAAAACAAACAAAACGGAATAAAACAACTATAACAATAACAACAAACCCAAAACTATACTTGCCCCCATTTGCAGTGAATTGAGCATGGAAACAATGATAGGTTTATGATATAAAGCACGTGCTATCTAAGCCTTTGCCTTCCTCTTTAGAGTAGAAAGGCATTATATTAAATCCGAACTATTAGTTCTCCTATATTTAATATTTTTATCTTAAATAATGAACAATCATATACTATCTTCTGTAGAGCAACATTTTCATCATTTCCATTTTAAAAATAGAATTTAGAAGTAAAGCACCAGTATTCCTAAGAAATATTCAATACCCTCGTGCAAGTTCTTAGCATTTTAGAAATTACAGCTATATGCTAAATTTTAGAATATGTATGTTAAAAACTTGTGTCAATTCAATACGGCTATCTTAATGCTGCAAGTATGTTTTAAGGCTGTCAGCGCAAGAATAAACTGAGAGGCTTACGCTGGGAAGAACATGCTGAAATGTCAATAAGAGAAAAGGTCATCAAGCATGCTGGAGGGCGGGCTAGTGTGGTATCACAAGGGAAAGCGATGGCATGCCTGTGAAAGAACTCAAGTTTCAAATCATGGAGACAGAAATGGAAAAAGAGGTAATCATGCTATAAGTGATTTGATATTGGTTAATGAAGATGGGAAAGTATCAAGAACAAGCCCCACATTTCTGAACTGATTCTCATAGATAATCTCGCCTATAAATGGGATGAGAGGATTTTTCAGAAGAAACAATGTTTTGGAATAAAACTGTGAGTTCAGGATTGAACACTTTTTATTAAGGATAACTGACTCAAGGATACATGGATGTATCTATTACTAAAATCTTACAAATACTGTGACCCATGTATTGAGAGATTTGAACAAAGGATAATAATCATGAGTCATGGACATAAATTGTGCTAAGGCTTTAGGAATGAGTCAAACTCCATGTGCAGGGTATGGAATATGAAGAGAGTATTGGAAGAGTTTAAGTTGGTGGAAAAATATTTGGTTTCCTAGAAAGAAATTTCCTAATAAACACGATAAACATGCTACAAAGACTGGAATCAAATTAGTCTTCTGGATTTGTATGTATGTGCTTTCGGAAACTTTGTTTATGAATTTGCCCAACTCTTGCAGAGCATTGTCAGCTAACATCCACTGTGCTACCATCCTTCCACATGCCTCTGCCAACCTCCATGCTAACTGACTGCCTTATTCTGCCGGGCTGTTCTACTCTCCAGCTGGGTAGCTGTTTGATCCGTCATCTAAACCACAGCCCATGTCCTTTCCAGAAGATCTTCCCTTCCCTTCCCTTCCTTTCCCTTCCCTTCCCTTCCCTTCCCTTCCCTTCCCTTCCCTTCCCTTCCCTTCCCTTCCCTTCCCTTCCCTTCCCTTCCCTCCCCTCCCCTCTGCCCTCCCCACTCCCCTTCTCCTCCCCTCCCCTCCCCTCCCTTCCCTTCACTTCCCCTCCCTTCCCTTCCCTTCCCTTCCCTTCCCTTCCCTTCCCTCCCCTCCGCCCTCCCCCCTCTCCTTCTCCTTTCCTCCCCTCCCCTCCCCTCCCCTCCCCTCCCTTCCCTTCCCTCCCCGCCACCCTCCCCCTCCCCTTTCTCCTTCCCTCCCCTCCCCTCCCCTCCCCTCCCCTCCCCTCTCCTCCCCTCCCCTCCCTTCCCTTCCCTTCCCTTTCCTTCCTTTCCTTTCCCTTCCCAGTGCAAAGTTTCTCTGTTTCTTATACTAACTGAAGCATTAATTGTCCTGGCGCCCCACATGCCTGTACTACATTGAAAAGTTTTTCAATCTCAAGTGATCATCCTTTAACAAGTGTACAAATGAGTAATACTAAACACTGTAAAGTCCAACTTGGTGAACCAGTGAGTTTTCCTGGGATTTCTTAAAGGAATATGAGTGAGGATGACTTGCAGGAACAGAAAATATTCAGAATATCACCAAAAGCCCACCCTTAACATGGATTTCAGCTCAAAAAGCTAGAAAAGTGGATTTCAATGTACACCCTGCAGGTTATTCAATAGTTGAAGCACTGTTCTGTCCAGACACCTTAGTTGGTATGAGCCACTTTCTTCCAGAGCCTTTGACTGGTCTCTTTTTCTTGGTGACTGCCTGTCTGACAGAGTCTTTTAGAAGTTCTTACTGCATTTATTTGCTTGAGATATGAGAGATCTGGTGAATCTGGACAGTTTTAGTGACTTTCTGAAGCTACTGCTTTATTTTCTGAGCATGTTGGTTTTCCTTGCACCATGGAATGCCTTCATCTCCTCTTAGAATACCATTTTATTTCTCAAAATGTGTTGCAGAGTCTAGACAATGAGACAGGAGAATATAGTCTCTATGAAGTATGAAAAAGGAAAACTATGGGATATCTAACATGAGAGTGAGAGGGAAATACAGAACAGAGGGAGGGAAAGAAGAGATTAAAAAACCACTAAGGATATTTGAAGAGCCATAAAGCTTCATTTATAAGCTTGTGTAATATATAATACATATGTAATATATATTAAATAGAGTTGCAACAGTCTATATGACTAAGCTCCCTAAGAACCATAGATGGTCCAACAAAAACAAAACAAAGCAAAACAAAACAAAACAAAAAATAAAAAAGCTTCCCAGCAAGGTAAAACTCTTTTCACATCATTGATATGGGAGGCTGGTTCAACAAAATTCCCCAAACAAAGTAGGCATAGCCATTGTGATTTATTCCTTTCTTGATAGAAGACAAACAGAAAAAAATGAGTCCTGCTATTCAGAACATGTTTTTTTTTATTTGTTTGTTTGTTTTTTATACTTTTGTTGAATCTGGGTTCTAGCCCATAGGAAGATATCTCCAATTTTATTGTTCTATCCTAAATCATTTTTTCCTGGAAATTCCTTCAAAGACTCTGCAAAAGGTATGTTATCCAGGTAATTCTAAATCCAGTCAAGCTGACAAATAGCATGATGGAAATGTTCCACAAATGAAGTCAGGCATGCCAACATGATGAGAATTGTTCTGTCTATAGTTGAATATCTATTTTACCAATTCCATATATCTATTTACACAGAGAGTATTTTTTTCCAGTAAAAACATCTAGTATGAAATTTTTATGCAATTTTTGTTTCAACATACAGAATAAAGATATAATTTCTGTGCTTTTTTAATCCATATAAGGTGAAATATTAAATGCATTAAATTTTACCTTAAAAATCTCAGGACATGGGTTATTGGAGCTTAACATTCACTTTAATCTGGATTTTGCAAATAGGTGACTGTCCTGATCTCTGGATTTTTAATTCTTACTCTGTTATTCAGATTCTTAAATTCTATTTCAGAACATAAAAAAGTACCCACATTTAGTGCAGTGGTCCATGCATTTTGTCAAAATGAGAAACTTCAATGGAATACAATGTTCTCTGATCGTCATTTTTAAAAGTATATAACATATGGATTAATAATTTAACTAGAGTTATGTTTTTCTATAGGGGTTGGCTTCACTGTTTATTATTACATAATATTACATAATATAATTTATTATAATTATTACTATTACTAGTTAAAGGGAAAAATAGTTTGCTGTTCAAAACAGAAAAAGTCTTTGCTGCTATTTTTATTTTCTCTCTTAAATTGCATTAGTTTCTTATACGTGGGATTTCACAAAGTTCTTCAATAGATTTCTGAAAGCACACAAATAGTACTCTTTTCTTTGTATCATGTTTCTTTCAATTAATTCATACTTATGAAAAAGTTTATATTATAAATTAATCATGATACCAATATTATGATACATGAATTATGGAAAATATTCTCTTTAGTGGTATCATAAAAGTATTGCATTGCATTTTGTGTCCTTAAATTTTTCATCTGGTTTATTGGAGCCACATTGCTTGCATGCAATTGAAATCATAACAACTGAAATCATGATGACCTTTATTTAAAACGTGTCCCAGACCCCAATGGTGAGCTATACATGACTTCAGCTATCATTTATATTTCATTGAAAGCCTGAACCTTTGCTTTATAGAGCAAAGGACATTCAGACAACCCTTGAATGACACCAACTACCTCTTCAGACTGTGACAACCTCAAGATTGTTCACCTTTCCCTTATTAACTCTCTCTCTCTCTCTCTCTCTCTCTCTCTCTCTCAACAAGTTAAAATTTCTTTTTGAAAAGAATATTTTATATGTTTCTTTGAGTGTTTCCCATCATGTACTTCAATCCCTCTCATCTCCCTGTCCCTTATCTGCCCTCTGCCTTTGCAAACTCCATCCCAAACAATAAATAATTATCAAAAATAAGCAAAATAAAACTTATAAAACTTATAAAAAGCACTCCCTCCATGCTGCCCTTGCTGTGGGGTGGTAGGTATGGTGGCAGGAATATCGGAGTCTACAGCCCTCGCTGTGCAACATCATCTTGGCCTCCTTTCCCTGCCAGGACAGATCAGCTTCCTAAGGATCCTAAGAAGACATAATTACAAATATATTTATCATACATATTTGGGTAGCATAATTCCAACCTAGTCACTTTTTGGTAATGCTGACCTTTAATATACATAATGTATTTTGGATTTTACAAACAAGGGGACTGTTGGTCATAGTTTATCTTTATTTCTTACTCATTTTAAAAATATCAGCATATATTTTCTGAAAAGAATTGTCCATCCCTCCAATTCATGGCACTGAGACAGAATCAAAGAGTGCTAGACAGAATAGACATAGACAGAATCAAATGAGTTGCTCATGGTCCATATTACTAAACAGACTTCAAAAATCTGACAATAGCTAGCCAATTTATTAATGTACAATAAATGACATCTCTATAAAATAAAAAGGTATTTCAGTTTCTTTATTTAACTGACTATAGTAAAATATAAAATTACTAAGATGCAATTATGACATACCTTGTTAATATTCACTAAATTTGAATTTTAAGATTTGTTATTATAAAAATCCTTATACTATTATTATACTATAAAACTAATTATAATCTTAAGAACTTTTATACCCTGAAATACATTCCCTTAAAGAGTAAATAAACTTTTAAATATTTTATACTTATTTATGGATCAAATGTTACACAAATTCTTCTTTTATACCAAAATGTCATATGTATCAGGATAGAGATTGAATAAATCACTGCTGATTTCACACATCTACTGATTATGCTGGTTGATTACTCATAGGCTATAAATAAGCATTTGTAATGTCTGTCTTTTCAGATTATCTCACTGTTCTGTTGCTGAAGTCAACAGAAATCATGATTTTGGAAATTGACTTTAAATAGTAGGAATAAACAAAAAGAAAGATTATTTTTCTGCAAGCATCATTTGTAAGTGTAGAATCTGTCATCAGTACCCTCTCTTTCTGAACTAGTTATCTTTCTATCACTGTACTAATACCAAACAAGCAAAGTCCCTCAAACTAACAAACAACACCAAAGCAAAAAAATCAAACAAAAACAACTGAAAAGGAGAAAGCATGTGTCTTCACTAATAATTCCAGCTCACAGTCAAGGATAGATGTATTACTGTTTGGCCTCTAGATGGTAGAAGACCTTAGCAAAGAAGTAGAATGCACTTTACATCTTGTAATTTGGAAAGCATACAGGGAGACAAAAAGTGTGGGTCAGGGCATAGGATATATCCTGCAAGGATCCAACCTCAGGGATGAACTTCCGGCAGGGAGACCCTGACTTCTAGACTTTCCACAGTCTAGACTTTACCAGTACCATACAGACTCATCAGGAGAAGACAAAACAGTGAGGGTAGAATGCTCAAAGTCCAGTCACTCTCTGAAAAATTCCATGTTTGGAGATGGCATGTTTGGAGGGCTCTGTTTCGCAAGTTCAAGCAAGAGATGTTAACATTACAACAAGCTCACATCTTGTGACTTCATCTGCTGGTGAGGGCTGCACAGCTGCTACTATTAGTGACCAGGACAAGAGAAATCTCTGTCCACAGCTGGCTTCTTTACTGCCTGAAGAAATGTATTTATAATATAAATAAAATTCTTGCCAACCGAATCCAAGAGCATATCAAAACGATCATTCACCATGATCAAGTAGGCTTCATTCCAGGAATGCAGGGATGGTTCAATATACGGAAATCCATCAATGTAATCCACTACATAAACAAACTAAAAGAAAAAAACCACATGGTCATCTCATTAGATGCTGAAAAAGCATTCGACAAAATTCAGCATCCTTTCATGCTAAAAGTCTTGGAAAGAGCAGGAATTCAAGGCCCATACCTAAACATAGTAAAAGCAATCTACAGCAAACCAGTAGCCAACATCAAAATAAATGGAGAGAAACTTGAAGCAATTCCACTAAAATCAGGGACTAGACAAGGCTGTCCTCTCTCTCCATATCTTTTCAATATAGTACTTGAAGTTCTAGCGAGAGCAATCAGACAACATAAGGAAGTCAAAGGGATACAAATTGGAAAGGAAGAAGTCAAAGTATCATTATTTGCAGATGATATGATAGTCTACTTAAGCGATCCAAAAAACTCCACCAGAGAACTTCTACAGCTGATAAACAACTTCAGCAACGTGGCTGGTTATAAAATTAACTCAAGCAAATCAGTAGCCTTCTTGTACTCAAAGGACAAGCAGGCTGAGAAAGAAATTAGGGAAATAACACCCTTCACAATAGCCACAAACAACATAAAGTACCTTGGCGTAACTCTAACCAAACAAGTGAAAGAACTGTATGACAGGAACTTCAAGTCCCTGAAGAAAGAAATCGAAGAAGACCTCAGGAGATGGAAAAATATTTCTTGCTCCTGGATTGGCAGGATCAATATAGTAAAAATGGCCATCTTGCCAAAAGCAATCTACAGATTCAATGCAATCCCCATCAAAATCCCAACTCAATTCTTCATAGATCTAGAAAGAGCAATTCTCAAATTCATCTGGAGCAACAAAAAACCCAGGATAGCTAAAACTATTCTCAACAATAAAAGGACTTCTGGGGGAATCAATATCCCTGACCTCAAGCAGTACTACAGAGCAATTGTGTTAAAAACTGCATGGTATTGGTACAGCAACAGGCAGGTAGATCAATGGAATAGGATTGAAGACCCAGAAATTAACCCACAGACTTATGGTCACTTGATCTTTGATAAAGGAGCCACAACCATCCGGTGGAAAAAAGATAGCCTTTTCAACAAATGGTGCTGGTTCAACTGGAGGTCAGCATGCAGAAGAATGCGAATTGACCCACTCTTATCTCCTTGTACTAAGATCAACTCCAAGTGGATCAAGGACCTCCACATAAAACCAGACACACTGAAACTATTAGAAAAGAAACTTGGGAAGACCCTGGAGGACATGGGCACAGGGGTAAAGTTCCTGAACAGAACACCAATAGCTTATGCTCTAAGATCAAGAATTGACAAATGGGACCTCATAAAATTACAAAGTTTCTGTAAGGCAAAGGACACTGTCAGAAAGACAAAATGGCAACCAACAACGTGGGAAATGATCTTCACCAACCCCACATCCGACAGAGGGCTAATATCCAATATATACAAAGAACTCAAGAAGTTAGACCCCAAAGAACCAAATAACCCTATCAAAAAATGGGGTACAGAGCTAAACAAAGAATTTTCACCAGAAGAAATTCGGATGGCCGAGAAACACCTTAAGAGATGTTCAACATCATTAGTCATCAGGGAAATGCAAATCAAAACAACCCTGAGATTCCACCTCACTCCAGTCAGAATGGCTAAGATTAAAAACTCAAGAGACAACAAGTGCTGGCGAGGATGTGGAGAAAGAGGAACACTCCTCCACTGTTGGTGGGATTGCAAAATGGTAAAACCACTCTGGAAATCAGTGTGGCGGTTCCTCAGAAAATTGGGCATGCCACTCCTAGAGGACCCTGGCATACCACTCCTGGGCATATACCCAGAGGATTCCTCTGCATACAACAAAGACACATGCTCCACTATGTTTATAGCAGCCTTGTTTATAATAGCCAGAAATTGGAAGGAGCCCAGATATCCCTCAAAGGAGGAATGGATACAGAAAATGTGGTATATTTATACAATGGAGTACTACTCAGCAATTAAAAATAATGAATTCATGCAATTTGTAGGTAAATGGTTAGATCTGGAAACTATCATCCTAAGTGAGCTAACCCAATCACAAAAGAATACACACGAAATGCAATCACTGATAAGTGGATATTAATGAGCCCAGAAGCCCTAAATACTCAAGGCACAATTAGCAAGTCAAATGACTCTCAAGAAGAAAAAAAGGAGAGGACCCTGGGCCTGTAAAGATTGGATCCAGTATTGTAGACCCAGAACAGAGAAATCGTGGGGGGGGGAAAGAGTGGGGAATAGCATGGGGGGGAGAGGAATTATGGGACATATGGTGGGGGGTACCTGGGAAAGGGGAAAGCCTTTGGAATGTAAACAAAGAATATAGAAAAAAAATGATAATAAAAAAAATATCAAAATGAACATGTTAGTGTTTCAGTAATAGAGAATGAGGTAGACATCTATGACATTACATACATATGCTGTTAAAAAGACTCATGTATGGAGATTTCAATCTCTAAAATAAACACGGGAGCACTATATAAAATCTATATTTAAACTTACTTTTGGCAACATCATTCTATACTACATGTGGTGGTTTGAATGAGAATGGCTCCTATATGCTCATGTATTTGAATACTTAGTTACCAGTTGGTAGAACTGATAAAAGGGATTAGGAGTATGACTTTACTGGAGGAGATATGTTGGAGGTTTCAAAGTATTCTTATAGTCTCCACCCTGCCCCTTTTCTTCCTCCCTCTTCCACTCCTTCTCCTTCCTCTCACCCCCTCTCTTTTTCTCTCTGTTTCTTACTTCCAAATAAAGATTTAAGCTCTCAGTGTTCAAATATTTTAATCCTCTAAAACTCAAACTTAAAATTCAATGCTTTCATCTACAGGTTGCCTAGGTCATAGTGTGTTATCAGAGCAATGGAACGTAACTAAGACAATGCTATACATAACACACAAGAAGTCAAAAGGGAAGAAGCATAACATGAAAAGGAGACCAGTATATGACTGATTAAAGTTTTCTCTACAGAATAGGAAGCATTTTAAAAGGATGAAGGTGAACAGAAAAGTGATCCCAGGTAAATGAAAGTTTATACATGCAGACTTAATTCTGGCAGGGAGCACTGTGGACTAACCTGGCTAATGGGAAAGAAGTGAGAGAATAAAATAGAGTCCTAACAATTATGAAGATTGGCTTCAAATGACCATTTCACATTGGTTACATTTAATTTGACAATTATATTCTTTATTTGGGAATGTATCATTTAGGTGCACAATGTTTTTTTGTCACTACATATATATCTTTTTATGTGTTCATCCATTTCCCAATTACTAACTTCAGATTTACAAAGGACATCTGCATAAAATAGATCCTCTGAGAATGGAAACTCAACAAACTTTGAATAAGTTATTTACTGCTTTCCCCCCTGACTTGTTGAGTACACTGCACTGAATTTTGAAGATGCTAAGAGAATTCTCAAATCATTAGTGTATCTATCTCCAGGCCTTGATTTTTCAAGAAAGTCTTAACTATGTATTTCATATACTTATTTGAATTCATTTTACTGCCCAGGCTAACTTCATACATGAAACCTCTATCTCCTTGATATCCTGAGATTTAGAATCCCTGGTGTGTCACAGTATAGGTATAATTCTTTTCTATTGAATTGTTTAGTATTTTAATTCTCTTTCTTAAGTAATACACTGATTATCTATATCTGTATAGAGGGATTTAAATATTTCTCTGTACTACTTGTCATGAGATACAAGTTCTTAGGATATTATTTCTCAGAATTGGCAATTCTGACAGTTGGAATCCTCTACTATGCTTTCTAAGATATTTAGGCTCATACCTTTTCATGTGTTAGATCCCAGCTGCATCCTTTCTAAGTTGTGATAAAATAATACATTTGAAAATTACTTATCATTTCAAAAGAGAAAATAACCCAGAGATAGAAATTATCTCTGATATAAAATAACCAAACTAAATAACCAGATAAACAACATTTATTTTCAGAAATTCTCTGTAGTTTTAGTAAATGCAGATACATGAAAATAGTGCTTTGTGTTATTTTTGCAATAAGTCATAACCATTTAAAGATATCTCATTCTGCTTATCCAAAAAATAAAACTAAATCTCTGAGAAATTTTGATATATTTATAAACATATCCTACCTTCTGTATAAAGGGATTTTTTTTATCCCAAGGGAAAAAAAACAAGAAAAATTGGCCTACCAATAAAATTGGCACATCTATTTTAGCTTTGTTATTTTTAAATGTATAACTGGGTAAAAGTATCCTTGATCTCTTCTTCATAATCTTAGTCGACTGCCTTTTAAAGGTATGATTTCTTACTCATTAAATTGTTCCATTCATATACACCAGAAAACCACTTAAAATTCTTAAGAAAAAGAGATTCATGAAGGTGTTTAGGTAAAAGAAAAATTACTGTGAGTTCTGAGGGTACTGAAACACTCAATTTCAGATGTATACTATTCATCAATACTACCTTAATATGTTTCTTTAAAACCCCAAGAACTCTGGCGTATGTATTTTATTTACTAGAACATTTATTCATTCTTCACTTGCATTACCCTCCCTATTTGAAGAAGTGTTATTTTCTAGTATATGCCTTCAGGTACAAGTTAGATATGGAGTTTGAACATCTAGTAAGAATAGATTGACAGAAGGCCTAGGGTAAAATGACAAGTTCAGATAATCACTTTTGACAATGGATTTATTCTATTGCCGATCCCTGAAGAACTTCATAAACCTTGTGGGAATTCCTCAGTCTCAAAATCTTGTAGAAAATATCTAAAGAATGCTGCTGGTTATAAAGAGACATTTTAGCAAGATGTGAATATACAACTCTATTACCACTTGGACTGATGAAAACCAAGGCAAAGATGTGAGCTTTTATTTCACGTTGAAGAATGTATAACCAGCATCCTTGCTTAAGGTGGTGGGTTAGCAAGTTCAGCTTCTCAAGATAGAAATGAAAAGTTCATCCTTCACCTAATTTGAGCACTGCTGGAAATAGGTATATAAACATTTTAACTAGTAAATATTTAAATGTGCCTTAGTCTTTGAATCTATCAATAAATCATTCTAGACTCTTCTGTCCCTAAATAATTGTCTAAAGAAGTCCTATATTTTTCACTTGCAATTTTCTAACATGTTATATTTTTATATTAAACTACATTATGTTAACTATATTATATTTATATAGACATTATAAGTGCTTATGAATTTCAGGATGCCTTACTAAAATAATAGTAGTGACTTTTGCTTTTGGTAAAAATCTGTGTACACAATGTGGAAGGGCGTGAATAGCACAGAAGGAATTATAAGAAATTCATCATGGGCGAGTATTAAGGACTCTGTTTTTTTCCCCCTGTGGCTTGTATAAAATGTCACAATTCTATATTAGTAGCTTGGAATAACATTTTATTTATAAGTAAATTTTGCTCGTGTATTTTTCTCAAAATTTCCCTCACACATTAAAAAAAAGAAAAGATAATTTCCCGTCTTACCTTATTCCAAGTAAATATAGTTAATTTCATTTGAGAAATAAGGAAATCCAAACATTCTAAAAGATAAAGAGAATGCATTTTTTATCAAGAGAAGCATCATAGAACTTCTTACTACTGTGATGAAATTACTGTATTTATGCCTCAAATGCAGCATCCAGAGAATACACAAAATATCTGGTAATTATTTAAGAATTGTTCATCCTCATCCTCCGCTGCCATCAGTCCACAAGTGTTAAAATAGCAATGTTCTGCAGACCATAAAACAGCACATTTCAAGTTTCCAGTAATTAAGCAGAGCTACTTAAAATGTTATAAACAAATGCTAATTAGCAAACTTTTGCAGCAGAGTGAGTTACAGAACTGGAGTTCTGTCAAGCAGGAAAATGCTTGGCCCTACTTAGGATAGACAGCCTGGGGGATTTATTTGCATTCTGTTTCACTAAACCTAAGTTAGGAAACAGAGTGGTGGAGAGTGCAGCAGCCTCTTCCCTGTGACTGTTACTGCAAACTCTGAAGCAGTAGTTGAGAGTCCTATTAGTTATCCATTGCTTGTCGTCAATCCCTAGCAGAAGTTAGCCATAATGATAACTCTGGAGCTTGTCGGTCCTTCCATCTGGACTTGGAAGGTTTGTTGTTGCTGTTGTTGTTGTTGTTGTTGTTGTTGTTGTTGTGTTGGTTGGTTTTTGTTTTTAAGGCATTTTCACAATGCTGTGCTGGCATCAGCAGAGCAGTTCGTCTTTAAACCCTACAGGAGTGTAACGGTGTTAGAGACTCAGCAACATTATTTCCTTGAGGGCTTTGAAACATCTCGTCCTAACCCACGAAATAGAGACAGGAAACAGAATCATGATGATTAGTCTTGCAGACGTTTTCATTCTAGAATAAAATATATGTGTGAATGAAGAAGATTGATATGTAACACATGCTTTATAAAAATATAATACTTTCATTACTATTAAGGGAAAAGAAAATATGGTATTTAAGAACACCTTATTGGGGCAATTGTGTGATAAATGTGTTCAGAAACAACATATACAAGGATGTGGAAATTCAAGATAGTAAGCTCTACTATACAATGCACATTATCAAGCACTATGATAATTCAGAAAACAAACACTGTTCTAAAATTGGACTACTTATAAAACAGCTAATTTAGCTGTTTCTAATTTTGTAGTAAGTAGCAAATTCATGAATATTTATCTTTGAGAAATGTCTTAGATACTACAATCTGAAGTGCCAGAACACAGAGATTAAAATGATAGCTTTTACTATTTGTGAAAGAAGGAGGTTTTCAGTTTACACTGGATTCTGTCAGGATCTCAGCTTCCTAGGTACTAGTTCTGACACTACTGGTAAGGTTCTAACTGTGTGTGTATTGTACTTGCCTTTAAAATGGAGATGCTCAGAACCAAGCCAACATGATGGTTTTGATGAGGATTAAATAAATTATCACTATCAATAAAATGGTTAAAACGTTTCATGAAAAACAGACAATTCCAGAAATCACAAGTAGACAAAGAACTAGACATCAAATCCCTTTTTATGAATGACATATTGAAATTAATAAATATATTTTAATATAAGCTTAAGGCAGCAGTTAAAGAGTTTTATTCAAAGGGATAAAAAGGCACACAAGAAGCATGGAATGTGGGTATCAATAAGAGAAAGATCTAGGTCCATTTTCCTTTTTATCCTTTTTCAATTAATTAATTATTAATTATTCATTTATTTTAAACTCCAGATTGTATTCCCTCACCCCTTCTGTCCACCCTCCAACTGTTCCACATCCCATACCTCCTCCCACTCACCTGTGTCCACTTGAATGTCCCGAGCCCTCACCCCACCTGACCTCTGAACTCCTTAGGGCCTCCAGTGTCTAGAGGATTAGTTGTATCTTCTCTGAATAGCCCATTTTCTTAAGACATCTGTAACCTTGCTGAAGAGATGAATTAAAAAAAGCTGGGTTCCTGTCCTAGACTTTTGATCTCACAGATATCGAGTTTGAAAGTAAATGTATTCTATTTCGCTGGCTTCTTCCATTGTGAGCAGCGCATGACTCTGAGTACTCCGCCACTCCCAGAGCCTATGCATCCATGAAGCTAGAACAGCACATGACCATGAACACATATTTCTTGATTCATGCTAAAGGACGTTTTAATGTGCTGTTTACAATTTACATTTAGTTTTTAATACTTTGGGATTTGACTCTTGTATGGAGTATACAATTCAATATGATTCCTCTGCTGAGTACCAATTAACACCATAACAGGTTTTTGGGTTTTTATTTTGAGAAACTGCTATTTTCTTTCTTTCGAGACTTCAGATTTATATAAATAACATAAGCCAATTTAATTAGCCAATATAGCAAGTTAGAAATGAGGACTGGATGCACAGAAAGTTGACTAGATAGATAAACACACGATAGACATATATTTGTTTATCTCACTCCAGTCACAATTTTATATATATATATATGTATATATATATATATATATATATATATATATACATATATATATATCCTGTTATTAATATTATATAAGGAATACTGATATTATACTAAATTTTAGCATATTTTATGTACCATTTTCTACTTCTTTACTACTTGTATTCCTCAATTCCTAAAGTTACTCATAAATTTTAACCATTTATTGCAATAATTCAGTGTACTATATATCTGTAACAATGTCCCTTGTAAATATATGGTTTTACTTTTTATAGGACTTTGAGAGTACTGTTACAGCATAGATATGGTGATGTTTGTCTGTGTTTACCAAATGAGAAAGATTTCTACAGTGTGTTAGTTCCATTTATGAAATTCCTACTCAAATTGAAGAAATCCTATTATACACATAATGGTTTAATATCAGGAAACAAGAACTTTTACTATTTCCCTGCTGTCATTTCTCAGCATGTAAAGATAACATCGATATAACTTGAATTGTATTATTTGAGAATGATTGATTTTGAAAATCACTCTTTTGAGGTGGTAACGAGTATCATTAAAAGTAGTCATTATATGAATTTTGTTTTGAGATGAAGACAGAATTTCCAGCTATTTATGAAATGACCCAAAGCATACTTATGTATTTGGGTAAGACATGAATTCCTCATTGAAAACTGTAAAACAAAATGTCAATCAACTCAAAGAAATATTGGCCATGCTCTGTGTCTTTCAGTAGGAAGTACCCAGCTAAAGTGTAATTCTTTATATAAAAACAAGTAAGCATGTCCATTCCATTAGCATACAATATTTTTTTCATATGTAGTGAATGACAAAATAATATGGACAACAAAATATTGTTTGTTTTTTTTTTAGTCATTTACAATCAGTACGTATTTTTAACTTGAATACTTATTTGTATGTTTAAGCCCAGGGTCCAATAAAATATCTCCAGTGAAAAAAATATTTAAGAAATCCTGAGTAGTATGAAATTTAAAAAAAAGCTATTAATCTAAAAGCATATTAAAGTCTACATTTAAATGATTCAGTATTTCAAAATATGTGACATTATTTTTATTTGCAAACAGTATGTTGAACAAAACTGCTCCTAAATTTTGTTTTATGGTTAATCCTATTCAGCCTTCCCATCTCTTTCAAATCCCTTCTGCTGTTTCTCACTCTCTTCGCTCTTCTCTCTTCTTTCTCTTCCTGTCTGGTTTGAACTCACAGATGTTGTCCTTTCTTCCCCTCCTTATTGCTCACTTCCTGAACCTTTATGAATTCCTCATTTAACCTCCAGCTGACAATCTACTTTATCTATTTGAAGCACGAAACCCCAGAACTATTTTCAAAATGATATGATATAAAGAATATGGTAAAATATTTCACTGAAAAAGTAAACACCAAGGAAAACTGATTTTTATAATATCTATATAAATATCTTACAACTTTCCTAATAGATCTCAGCAGGACAATAGCTAACACATTACATGTAAGTGTGGTGTATTTGAGGAATGCTGTGTGGTACAGTACTAGAGATTTCATGGATAAGTTGTGACATGTGACATTAAAAGACTTGAAAAGTCTCATTCAGCATATATTTATGAGAACTTTAAGAATTTAAGAGAACTTTAATGTTCTCTTCTCCTTCTTTCTTTTTTAAATTTTTATTTTCTATATTCTATGTTTACATTCCAAAGGCTTTCCCCTTTCCCAGTTCCCCCCTCCCTATGTCCCATAATTCCTCTCCCCCCCCAACTATTCCCCAATCATTCCCCCTCCCCCACGGTTTCTCTACAAAACTGGATCCAATCTTTACAGGCCCAGGGTCCTCTCCTTTCTTCTTCTTGGGAATCATTTGACTTGCTAATTGTGCCTTGAGTATTTAGGGCTTCTGGGCTCATTAATATCCACTTATCAGTGATTGCATTTCATGTGTATTCTTTTGTTACTGGGTTAGCTCACTCAGGATGATATTTTCCAGGTCTAATCATTTACCTACAAATTGCATGAATTCATTATTTTTAATTGCTGAGTAGTATTCCTTTGTATAAATATACCACACTTTCTGTATCCATTCCTCCTTTGAGGGATATTTGGGCTCCTTCCAATGGTGCCCGCCTAGGCTCTGCTGCACTTCTTTTCTCTTTCTAACTCCATGTCTTTCTCTTTCCCTCCAATATTGAATATACTTAGACTGATAATCAGGGCCAAACCTGGAATTATATCATAATAAGAAAACAGATATAGGGGGACATAAGGGTAAAAGCAAAGCAATTCCTGATTACTACCACTTTTAATATTTAAACTTGTTAGTTATTTAGAGATATCGGTTATGAAATTTAACAAGAGAACACAATTAAAATATTATTTGAGCTATCATTAATAAGACTGCTATGAACACAGTGGAGCATTGGTCTTTATTGCATACAGGGGAATCCTCTGGGTATATGCCCAGGAGTGGTATGACAGGGTCCTCTGGAAGTGTCATGCCCAATTTTCTGAGGAACCGCCAGACTGATTTCCAGAGCGGTTGTACCATCTTGCTCTCTCACCAGCAGTGGAGGAGTGTTTCTCTTTCTCCACATCCTCGCCAGCACCTGTTATCTCTTGAGTTTTTAATCTTAGCCATTCTGACTGGTGTGAGGTGGAATCTCAGGGATGTTTTGACTTGCTTTTCCCTGATGACTGGGCAAAGGGAAGAGGACTTATGGGACATATGGTAAGGGGGGAACTGGGAAAGGGGAAAGCCTTTGGAATATAAACAAAGAATATAGAAAGTTTTAAAAAAAGAACTACAAAAATAAAGAAATGAAAAATATTATTTAAGTATTATTTGAATTTATCATTATGTTGCTAAATATAAAAAAATATCATTAGGACTAAATAAGAGATGATAGTTATTAATGTAAGTCATTACACTGAAAAATATTAACAGCATTTTTCTATCAAAACTCAAAAACCAAAACAAAACAAAAAAGCTTTGTAAGCTATAAGGATAGAACTGGGTAGAAGGTGAAGCAGTTAAAGTACACATGGTGCTCTTTCAAAAGACTTGAGTATGCGTTCCAGCGCCCAAGTCAGGTGGGTAAGGAAACATATATAACACAAGTTCCATGGTTATCTAATGCCTCTGCAGGAACCATTTCCATATACACATTTTCCCTAACTTCCTATGAATACATGCCTATGCTGGGGCATAACTTAAATAATTAAAATTGTATCTGTAAAATAGAATAAAACAAACGGCATTATTTTTCTCACAAAGTAATAATAATACATCAGAATATACATGTCAAATAAGTATAACTTACTAATGTCTTTGATTATTTCAAATGAAGCACACTAACATTCACAAATGAAAGAACACATAAAATGTTTGTCTTCCTAGATCAGTGTTCCTATACTTAGAATGATTTTTTCCAGCTCTCTCCACTCATTTATATAAATCTCATAATCTCATTTTCTTAACAGCTGAATAATATTCCACTGTGTAAATATACCACATTTTCCTTATCCATTTATCAGTAAATGGAATTAGAGGCTGCTTCTATTTACTGGCTATACTGAAGGGAGTAGCAATGAACATGGATATATGGATGTCTGCAGTAGGTTATAGAGTCCTTTAAGTGTATGCCTAAAAGTGTGATTGATGGATGCTTCATGCGGTAGAGCTTTTGGTAGCATTTGGAGCTATTTTCAAATTGATTTTTATACTGGCTATTTTAACTCCTATTAACAAGGAATCCAAGTTCTTTGGTCATCATTTGTATTTTTTTTTTAACATGTCTCAGCTAGGTTAAAGGGGAAATCAATAAAAATTGATTTCTTTTGTTGATAAGCCTGATTCTGAAGAAAGAAGCTTAATTATGTCAGTTAAATGATGTCATGATTATAGAAAATAATTAGTATTCATGACCTACTTTCTCAACATCTAAGACAGAATATATGATACATGTTATAAATTTGATATATTAATATACAAAAATGTATATAACCCTACAAAGTACATGTTATACAAGGTTATATTTTTTGTATTTGAAAAGGTTTATTTCCTTTGTTTTTATCAGATATTTGCTTTATTTACATTGCTGGTGGGATTTCAAGCTGGTAAAACCACTCTGGAAATCAGTTTGGTGGTTACCCAGAAAACCGGACATAGTACTAACTGAGGACCCAGCTATCCCACTCCTGGGCATATACCCAAAATATGCCCCAACATGTCATATGCTCTCCTATATTCATAGCAGCCTTATTTATAATAGCCAGAATCTGGAAACTGCCCAGATGTCCCTCAACAGAGGAATGGATACAGAAGGACCCACGGAGCTGAAGTGGTTTGGTCCTTTGGAAGGATAGCTGCCCCAGTGTTGGAGAGTGTCGCTCAGGAAAGTGGGGGGGGGTATTGGTAAGCAGGACACGGAGGGATAGGATAGTGGGTTTTCAGAGTGGTAGCAAAGAAAGAGAATAGCATCACTTACGTTTTTAAACTTGGGCATTCCTACTTGCTTATGATGAAATCATAAAGTAGTTATAATTTACATTTTCCTGATAAATACATTTTTAAAAAATATTACTCAGCCACTTTTATTTAAGCTTCAAGAACTCTCCATTTCTTGAAAATGGGTTCTTTGTTTTACTGATAATTGAGATATTTGAATTCCTTATATGTGACATATTTATGCCCTGTCAGATATAATGCTGGTGACGTTTTTTTCTCCACTCTTTTGCTTGTCTCTTTGCCCAAATGATGACACACTTTTCTTTGTGGAGCTTTTTAGCTGTTGTGGGTGGGCTCATTCCACGGAGGACAAGTACTATCCATAAATGGTTTTTCCTGCATTGCTTAAGAAAGCAAATTGAACAATCCCTGAGGAATAGCAACATTCTTCTATGGCTTCTGGGTCAGACCTGCCACCGGGATCCTTCACTGTTTTGAGTTTCTGCCCTGTCTTCTCAGTGATTACCTGTAAGTGTTAGACAATAAATTATTTCCTCCCATGCTGCTTTTAGTCATTGTGTTTTATCATAGCAGCAGAAATTCTAACTAATACACAGAATTTTTCAGTTTAGTGTAAATTTGGATGGAACGTCTATTGAATAACGAAATCATCTAGCATCACTCCTGTAAGAGCAGTCAGTTGTTTGATCTATAAGACAGTTCCTAGTGTGAAACTGAGTACCCTTGTATTTGTTGCATTTCTCCTAAGGAAAGCTATATCCCATTGGTGAATTTAGTTTTGTTTTAAAATGTTTTGTCAGATATTAGAATGTATATGTCTGCTAATGTCTTAGGTATAATTGGTTGGAATACTGTTACCAATTTTCTTACCCTAAGAAAGAGTCTGTATTTGGTGGTAAGATCTATTTCTTGCAGGTGAGCGAAGCCTAGATCATGTTTCTATCTAAAATGTTGATTTAAGTCTTTTTATTTGGCAATTGAGATCCTCAACATTCACAGTTGTTATTGAGAAACATTCATTAATTCTTGTCATTTTGTTATTGCTGTGGTGTTTTCTTGGATTCCCCAACATAACACTGTGATTTACTATTGCCTACTGGGTATATTCATACTTTTATTTTGATTTAAAAATTCCATTATTATTCTATCTACAGTTGTCTTTGTAGTCATACATTTCTTTAATCTCTTTAATTATGGATTGTTTCATTTTTCATTATATTTTAATAGGCTGGCTGGTATAATATTCTGAGATAATAGTCATGGTCTTTCTGAATTTGTAATATATCTTTCTAAGTCTTCTGGCTTTAAAGATTTTTATTGAATAATCAGTTGTTTCAGGTGTTGTTCTGATAGACCAGTGAAGGCTTTTCTTCTACCAACTATCAATGTCTTTCTTTATTCTTTGTTTTTTAAGTGTTTTAACTATAATATGTGATAGAAATGTTCTTTTCTGTTTGCTTGTTTGGTACTCTGTAGGCCTCTTGTCATTAGATCAGCATTTCTTTCTCTACGTGTAGTGGCTTTGTGTTCTCATGCTAATTGTGCAAACAAAAAACCTGTTTGCAGTGTACCTCAAGTAGGACTAGAGAAATCCTGTCACCAGTTGCCTTTTGACTGGTCAATAATGTTACCAGCGGCTAAACAGTTGGGCAAACAGGCAGAGGCAGGACTCTTGCAATTCTTGGGAAGGGACCAAGGAAGGAGAAAGGTGGGGTTCCCCCATGATGATGGCTTAGGAGATAGATCACGGTGGACAGGTGCAGGAGGGAGACACAGCCGACATGTAGGTGCACGGAGAAAGTTGCCCCAGTAGGGCTGCACAGCAGGACCATAGCAGTGATGATAAAACAAAGATTTCATAAGTATGAACTCAGGAATGTCAGAGGAAAACTTGTATTAGCCACATGCAGTTAGGGAGTGACCCAGACATTGGACAGTTTAAGGTACTTCAGATAGAAGGCTGTGTATGTGTGTCTTTCTTCCAGGGATCCAGAAGATTGGGGTGGTATGAAGAAGCATGTGTACACCCTCTGGGAAGGATAGAGAGGGTTAAAATGCTACTGCTGCATCAAGGTTTAGGGCATTTGTTTTTCTGATTTCCTTGCCTTTGTCTAGAATTTAGAGGTCAGCTTTTTTCATCATATCTTCACTTTCATTTTTCTTTCTTTCTTTCTTTCTTTCTTTCTTTCTTTCTTTCTTTCTTTCTTGGCTCATTTCATATTTAGTTTCTCATTGACCTTTAATGAAATGATCCAATTTCTTTTCTTTGTCTTCTACCTCTAACTCTCGCTTGTTAACATGATCTATAATATTGATGAGGCGTCCCATTAAGATCTTAGATTTTTTTTTAATATCTCTTCTATTTCTAGCATTATTTCAGTTTGGGCATTCTTTAAGAAATCAAACTCCATCCTAACATCTTGCATTGACTGCCTTATTTCATTCATTTCTTTGCCCTAGTAGTTTTCCCAACATAATATTTTTGTTGATTATTTGGGAATTATGCAAATTATTGGGAGTCCTTCTATACCCGTACTGATGCTAGAAGCCATCAACTGGGAAGAACTAAACTTCTGCAATCCTATCACAATTTTTGAGACTTCTCTTCAATAGCTTCTTCTTCATTTTTGGAAGGGTTGAGGGTTTGTGGACGGGGTTGTGGGTTAGGGGAAGTGATTTTCACAGAAGTTTTCTATGCCTCTCTTTCTCAACTGTGAGGCTTCAATCATCAACACCAATGGTTGTGGTGGTGCTCACCTTCTATCCCAGCATTTGGAGGAAGAGGCAGGCAGATCTCTTAGTTCAAGGATAGCCTGATCTCAGGACAGCTACGGAAAAATAAGAAACACTGTCATAAAATGATAATAATAATAATAACAATAATAATAATAAAACAGCTGCTATGGCCTTCTCTTTTAATCTTTTTAGACTAGTTTAGCCATAATTGTATTCATTCTACTGAATTCAGTTTTCTGTTCTTTCTATGTCTTTTATAAAGGGGGCATTGTTTCAGGATTCTTAATTTTTGGAGAAGGCACACTATTTGGTCTTTCATGTTGTTCTTTCTCTGAAATGAGATTTTTCCATCTGGAGTTACTTTGCTGAATGAGTTTGTCTGTCTTTGCTTCTGTGTTTCTTTCTTTGTTTCTCTCATTCTTTTGTATTTTCTTCTACAAGTACTTATATTTCTTCTTTTATCAAAGGTATTCACCATTTGCAGGATGAAGCCAGTTGAGAGCAAGGTCATATTTCATTTCTTGCAGTGATATTTGTAGATAAAGCTTCTATACAGGCCATTAACTTCCTGGTTATAGTCAGGTGTCTTCAGCAGTTTGGTCCAAGAACCTGGTGCGAGGGACTCTTGGCAGTGTGAACTAATCCTGTGCATCTGGATATTCCAGTTAGGCAGCTTGCAGAACTCTGGAACTCTGGGTCAAGTGTGATTGCTGGTGTGGATCTAGTAAGTCCCAGAGAGAGTAAAACTGGTGGGGAGGAGGGGGTTGTCTATTGCAAATATTTACAGGACTAGGGAGGAATCAAAATGGAAGGCTATAGGAAAGGAGAAGATGGTAGCCTACCCCTACATATTTCTACACTGTCCATTTTATTTTATTTTTGAGAATTATCTATGTATTATATTTTTATTAGTTCCACTTTTCCCTGTTAGCCAATATGCTCTCATACCCGTAACCTCTTTATTAATCATTGTTGTTACAAGTCCTCTGTAAAAGTGAAAAAAAAAAACAGAGCTGGTTGGGGAATAAAATGGTTAAATATCAACAAACGTCAGGAAAAAAGGGCTAGAGGGAGAAGTTTTTCCTTCTTTCTCACATACAGTCTCTCTCTCTCTCTCTCTCACATACACACACACACACACACACACACACACATTCATACACATACATACACTCACACAAACATGGATTCTATGTGTAAAAAGGAAAAATGTTATACTACTAGATAGAAACTATTAAAATATTGAAAGATATTGATTTTATATGATGTTGAACTCACAGGAATTACACATATTGAAACCTACGTCCTTACTGCCATTAGTGAAAGGGAATCTGATAGTATTGACTGGTATGAAGGTACCACTGTCTTGTGGTATCTTCCAGTGACCCTGTTCTGCAACCCCAGTGTACCTTTGATTATTACAAGATGATTAAACATAGGTGAAAATGAGATGAGTCCAGGAAAGATGACTAATAAGTTGCTGAATAACCTCTAAAGAGAAGAAGGTATCCAATATAGATTCATTGAAGTATTTAGGAGAAATGAAACTTAGTAGTTTCCTGACCTGTGTGCCAACTGGGAAAATAAATGAGAATTTAATGTAACTTAGGTAATAAAATCAAGTAAAGTCATTCTATAGGTGATAGTGGGCCTTTAAAACAACTTAATGTACTTGACCTATGCTGTCTCTGGCTATTTCTTATATGTGTATCAGTGGTAGTAGATATTTTATTCTGTTGGCCTACTGATATAGAGTCAAAAAGGCAATTACTGTAGAAACATTTGCTGCAAGGTGAATTACTTTTTCATTCATATATGCATCTTAAAATGTTTTAAAATATGAAATTAAACTCTAAAATAATTTTTAAAACAAATCTTTAGTGTGACAAAACCATATTCTTAATAGAGCTTTATTTTCTCATATTCCTTTAATTCTCTTACTTAATTGAAACATAAAAGGCCTGTTTTAGAAACAATTATCATGAAGCAGTAGTAGTTTATAATAACGAAATTCCTGGCAGAATTATGTGATCATGGCTGAAGGACATTTATTTCTGTTGGTAGGCAGAAATGTATTATCATTAGCTCAGATCATTTCAGAGTTTTCTCTTTAGGTTAATTAGATGCTCATTCACTTCTGGATCTGGTAACTTAACAACATACAGCCAAGGTCTTTTATTTGGCAGGCAGAATGGAGTCTTTCAAATTTCACAAACATCCTTTGGTGGAAAAAAAGACACAATAATGACAGTACTGATAACTAATAACTGTGTGCTATTTTTTGTTCTACATAAATGCAAACAGTCTGAATCTCAGAATGTAGTGGTTGGCTCTTTAAGGAGTGCATTCAAATAAACTAACCAAAGATACAAGAATGTTGATCCACAGGTATTCTAGGGATAGTTGAAATGCTCTATCAGACGTTACTGGAAACTGGTTGACCCATATTTTGTTGTTGTTGTTTTTGCTATTGTTGATTTGTTTTTGTTTTTGTCTTTCTCTCTAAGCACTAGGTAGCTACTACAGACCTTAGTCACCAGCCTGTGCACAATACTTTTTTCAACAATAACAGTTCACTTCGTTATCAAAATCAAAAGACGACCATCCCCAGAATCATTCAACAGACACTCATATTCACAAGTATCCTAATAAGAAACCCTTGTTTCCACCATATACTTTCAACTGTAGCCTAATTATATGATACGGCATGTTGACTCCTCAATTTCCCTAACACTTCTCTTTGCATCAAGTAGTTTCCATGACAATAGGTGCAATGCCAGTCTTACTATCATTATAATCTTGATAGGTGGCTGGCAAACAGCTTGTTCTGCACCTGTGTTTGATTGCTGAGATCATGCTGGGTTCACAAGGCTGTTGCATGCCACGGACTCACTGGTGCAGAGAATTCCCACTCCTGTCTCAGAACTGACAAAGTTCCATGTTGAGAGACAATATATATACCTAAACTATGGACATTTGATTGCCTAAATGTGCTAAAACACCTGGCTACATTTCTATTTTAATACAAACCAAAGTTCCTTGAGTTTGTCATTGTTAATATATTTAGCTTTTAAACTATTTCTGAAACTTTCTTGAAAATATGCAGAAGACGATCATCTCTCTAGTTTGTGACCCATTTTAGCCTGTATAACATTTTTCTAAAACTGAACATCACGATAATTGATGCATAAATAGCGAGCTGCAGGCTGATAATTTAGAGTGAAGGAAAGTAATACTGAGTGCATGAGGAAGAGGCCAGCATAGTGCTCAAATTTCACACTGTTTTCGGTAGCTTGCTTTTATGATAATCCATAAATACTAGAAGGTGCATCGGAGCTTGGGATGAGCTTCCCTAAAAACATGTTCCTATGTTGTTTCTAGACCTTTTTACTAGACCACTGCCAAATCCTATCATGTGACTATTGCTAGTCCTAAAAGAAATAAAGACTTTTATATTAAGGGTATAGATGATTTATGGTCTTAACTGTTATTGGCAAAGCTATTTAAGTTGTACATGCCAACCCTTTACAGTATAAAACACAATGAGAGGTAATGGGTAGCTGTGGGAAACATCAGTACACGACGACAAAGTTTCACACTTCTGAAAGAATACAATAGTTTCACAATTAGATCATTGCTGAAATATGACAGCTATTTCAATTTATTAATTTTCAAAGCTATGTTAATAAACAGTAAGATTGTTCAAACTAAACCATGAATTGTTTAGAGTGGAGGAACCACTAAAACAAGTGGTCTTCAACGAATGAGCTCTTCAGAGGACAAAGACGTAAAGTAGCATTCTTAGTTACTTGCTACCAACTCATTAATTTTGTAACTTTTCTAATAATAGTCTCAGTATTTGACGCCGTGCCCTTGTCACTACTCCTATAGGTGGAATATCTTTCCCTGACTATTGTCAGAATTGCCCACAACACTTATTTAGGATTAAAATATGGCAATGGTCTGGATAGATACTGTTTTGGGAAATAGTTTTAGTTTTGTAGTTTTGAATGTGGTACATTTAGTGCTTAGAAGACGCCTGGCCAGAATCAGTTCTCTCCTTCCTCATTGTAGGTCCTAGGAATGGAACTCAGACTGCCAGGCTCAGGCTAAACACCTTTACATGCTGAGTCATCTCATTTTTTCTTAAATGCAAAGTTAAATCAATCATATATGCCCATAAACACAAACACACTCATACACACATAAAGACATACACAAACATGCAAACACAGATAAATCAATAAAGTTATACAAGCATTTAAAGAATAAATTTGAATATATTTGTTTCATCCCCTCTCGCCTTATGCTTTGTTTTGACTATGGCATGGTTTGGCAGGATTACCACTTTTACCTGACCAAAAAAACATAAGAGCGAATGCTGCCTGATGCCAACAGTCGTTCCCAGAACTGCCATGACAGGCACATCATTCTAATAGAAAATAAACATGCACACTAATATTTTAGGGTTAATTTAAACACATCAAGATGGAGAGTATTCATTTTAACAAGCATTTAGGTGTTAACTGACTGCAGTTCTATAGTGACCTATTGCCATATATTTCCAGTGGAAACCCAAGTTTGTCACTGTAGAAGAATGCTTGTAGATGCCAGGTATTCAAAATAATGTTGATGTCTTCATGCCAACCAATAGTTTAGCTGTAAACATGTACCCCTGTTTTTGGAATAGTTGGCACATTCATTTATTTTGCATCACAGCTTTCTCTTTGGAGTAGGTCTTTATAAATTACCCTGCATGTTCCTAAGTTATGTAAACTGTGGTTTACTGTACATGTGTTCATCAAAGTAATTTTCTCCTTGATTGGGAAGCCTGAAGGTGGACGCACTGAATTCAGTAGTTGGGTACAAAGCAGAGGTAGGACAGACGTATGACCACAGAGAATAAAAGTGCTTCTGACTGAAGAGATGGTTCATATATCTTCATTATATCCTTGGAATTCCTTTACATACATGCTAAGAGCAGCAGAAGTTTTTGTTTGTTTGTTTGTTTCAGTTTTGCAAATTTCTTTTTATTTAATATTTTATATATTTACATTTCAAATATTATCCCCTTTCCTGGTTTCCCCTTCAGAACTTCCCTCTCCCATTACTCCGCCCCCTTCCTCTGTCAGGATGATACCCCTCCCTCCCACCAACTTCTGCCTCCCCATTCTGGCATTTCACTACACTGTGCTTTGGAGCCTTCACAGGATCAAAGACTTCTCCTTCTATTGATGCCAGTCAATGCCATCCTCTGCTACATATGCATACTCTTTGGTTGGTGGTTTAGTCCCTGAGAGCTAGGAGGCTGGGGCATGGTGTTGGTGGTAATCTGGTTGGTTGACATTGTTGTTCTTCCTATAGGGTTGCAAATTCCTTCAGCTACTTCAGTCCTTTCTCTAACTTCTCCATTGGGGGCCCTATGATAAGTCAAGTGGTTGACTAGGAGCATCTGCCTCTGTATTTGTCAAATAGCTATAACAGGTTCCTGTCAATAAGCGTTTCTTGGCCTCCACAATAGTGTCTGGGTTTGGTGACTGTATATAGGATGGATCGCCAGGTGGGGCAGGCTCTGGATGGTCTTTTCTTCAGCCTCTGGTTCACACTCTGTCTCTGTATTTCCTTTATACAAGAGCTCTTCTGGGTTAAGAATTTGGAGATGAGTGAGTGGCCCATGGTCTTGCCTAACCTCTGGATATGGTCTCTTTAGGGTCTCCTCAATTTTGTTGGACATTTCAACTGATCTCATCCATGTTGGGTCCTGGGAGCCTTTTGTTTTCCTGGTATCTGGGAATTTCTGGTCGCTACCCCCAGTTCACCATTCCCCAATTGCTACACACCACTATTCAAATTCCTGAACCTCTGTTTATCATTCCCATCTCTTTTCATATCTAATCCTGCCCCCTTTTATCCTTCTTGCTCCTCTCTTCTTCCCAAGACACTCCCAACCCTCTACTTCCCATGAGTATTTTATTTTCCCTTCTAAGAAGGGCTGAAATATCCACATTTTGTTCTTCATTCTTCTTGAGCTTCATATGGTCTGTGAATTTTATCTTGGGTATTCTGAGCTTTGGGGATAATATCCACTTATCAGTGAGTGCATACCATATGTGTGCTTTTGTGATTGGGTTACCACACTCAGGATATTTTCTAATTCCATCCATTTGCCTAAGAATTTCATGAAGTCATTGTTTTTAATAGCTGAGTAGTACACCATTGTGTAAATGTACCATATTTTCTGTATCCATACCTCTGTTAAAGGATGCTCCAACATATAACATGAACACATGCTCCACTATATTCATAGCAGTCTTCTCTATAATAATAGCCAGAAGCTGGAAAGAACCCAGACATCCTTCAACAATTTTGCAAGTTCTCTATGAACATATAAGTACAAACCATTCTGTATCTATTCAATGACACATGTAGTAATCTAGTCTTGGCATTCCTCATGTAAAGTTGGTGTTAAAAACAGTATTGGCATTTTCTGCTGTTATTTTCTTTTTCAGTAAATAGTTTTTAAGTTTCTATGAACAAAGTTATTATTATCACTCTAGTTTCTTGGCCTAATAAAAAGAACAACAAATGAAAATAAAAGAGGACAGTGATATTGTTGTGCCATGAAGCTTTTGTGAACCTCAAAAGACTGCCAAGGAGCTGTTTCTGATGTAATCACATTAGGGTCTCTTTACTACCAACTAGAGTTTGGGCTTACTCACCACTGCAGGCCCATAGGACAGTTTTTGGTGAGGCAGCTCCAAAGTCTCATCTGAACAAGGTTTTATAGGAAATGGGAGTAAGGTAGGGTCTAGCCTGGCAAGCATCTAATTTAATGACTCTTATAAGCTGACAGGTAGGTGCTCTGAAGCAAGACCATATAAAATCATGAATGGTCTGAGAGTATACTTGAAACAATCAGACTAGTCTTTGATTTAATGATTGGGAAGTAGCTAGGCAATAATTTTGGCCAAGGACAAGCCATGGAGTCCTTCCTGGTAGGTAGGGACAGCTTAGGATCAGCTGCAGGCCAAGTTCTCAGGCTTTTTTTCTTTTTTCTTTTCTTTTCTTTTCTTTTCTTTTCTTTTCTTTTCTTTTCTTTTCTTTTCTCTTCTCTTCTCTTCTCTTCTCTTCTCTTCTCTTCTCTTCTTTTCATTTCTTTTCTTTTCTTTCTGATTTTCTTAGAAGGTTTGGCCTCTCAATATATCTGAGTGTAATTAGAAGTTGTAAGGCTTTCAGTCTCTCAACCCAAAGATAAATTTCATAAAATTTAAAAGATATAACAGTCACTCTTGTTAGAAATCTGAGTTAAGACGCATTAGGATTTTTAGAGGTTACTGCTGTACAGTATAGTTGTGAGTACAAGATAAGATTAGTATATATCCATCTTTCAAGCTGTGATTTTTACATCAAGATGTACCATTATTACATGAAAATAAAGACAACTTTTTGAAATTTTGATATCAACATTTTATTTCTAGGCTTATTTTATACTTAACCTGAAAAAAAGCAACTATGGGTATTTTCATCATAATACATTTTAAATAGCAGAAAAATATCAAATATTTTTATTTTAATAATTTTTAGAATATAGATGCCCTGAAAAATGACATTTGAAAGGAGAGAAGTGACTCCATGTGAATTATCTGGCTGTTTCAGGTGCATATTCTATTTATAGAAGATAAAGGCATTTCATTGTTCCATAGTTGAGTGATTCTTATATATTTCCTATGCAAAGTTATTTCTTATGTTTACCAGCTGAAACACTTCTGTAATATTTCTATTGGTTATAATCCTGTCTGTAGGTTTAATTTGTTTTCTATTTTTTCAATTATACAGTTTTGGTGGAGGGACATGGGTTTATGTTGACCTATAAAGACTGAAATTTGAATTTAAAATTTCTTGTCACTGGAGATGCATATTCTCCTACAGAGATGATTAGGTAACATGGATGGTATTTTTTTTGTTCACTTTTTTTTTAAATTTTTATTTTCTATATTCAATGTTTACATTCCAAAGGCTTTCCCCTTTCCCAGTTCCCCCCTCCCTATGTCCCATAGTTCCTCTCCCCCCCAACTATTCCCCAATCATTCCCCCTCCCCCCCACAGTTTCTCTACAAAACTGGATCCAATCTTTCCAGGCCCAGGGTCCTCTCCTTTCTTCATGGGAATCATTTGACTTGCTAATTGTGCCTTGAGTATTTAGGGCTTCTGGGCTCATTAATATCCACTTATCAGTGATTGCATTTCATGTGTATTCTTTTGTGATTGGGTTAGCTTACTCAGGATGATATTTTCCAGGTCTAACTATTTACCTACAAATTGCATGAATTCATTATTTTTAATTGCTGAGTAGTATTCCATTGTATAAATATACCACATTTTCTGTTACATGGATGGTATTTTCAACGTATGCTGTAAATTTCAGTGAGGGTTATCTTCTGCAATGCTTTTCGCACTTTCTGTTTTTGTTCTTGACACAATGCATTGAATTCAGCTATGCCTGAAACCTTTTATTTTCCACATTTTGAAGATGATCTCCAGCCTTTGCAATCTGGATGGTACTAAGATGCTAGGCGAAGAAAATAATATCCAAAATAATATCAACTCATAAATAATACAATATATACTGTCTTAGTCAAGGTTTCTATTCCTGCACAAACATCATGACCAAGAAGCAAGTTGGGGAGGAAAGGGTTTATTGAGCTTATACTTCCACACTGCTGTTCATCACCAAAGGAAGTCAGGACTGGAACTCAAGCAGGTCAGGAAGCATGAGCTGATGCAGAGGCCATGGAGGGATGTTCCTTACTGGCTTGCTTCCCCTGGCTTGTTCAGCCTGCTCTCTTATAGAACCCAAGAAGAATACCAGCCCAGAGATGGTACCACCCACAAGGGCCCCTCCCCCCTTGATCACTAATTGAGAAAAATGCCCCACAGCTGGATCTCATGGAGGCACTTCCCCAAATGAAGCTCCTTTTCCTATGATAACTCCAGCCTGTGTCAAGTTGACACACAAAACTAGCCAGTACATATACCATTAAACGTTAATAATAGTTTAATATTATGATTGGATATAAAATAATTAAATATTATTTTCTCATAATTTGAATGTTAGTACTTTTTAGAGTAACATTAGTAATATTTTCTAGAATATTATTTTCTAGTAATTTAATGTTTCTTCATTTTAACAATTTTTGTTAAATTCATTGAGTAATATTTTCTACTTACTAAGAAAAATAATGTCTTTGCATGGTTTTGTCTATGTAGTGTTTTTGCACTTTATTTTAAGCATTTTAGTAAATAGGCATAAACCAGTTAATGTGAGAATTATTCCAAAAATCATACAAGCATGTGGTGAGAAACATAAAAATAACTGAATTTAGACAAGTAAGAAGAGAATTTTCTGAAAAGCTGTAGGATTTTATTACTTAAACATACCAAAAAGGAGAGTGGATACTATTTTCACCTTTTTTGTTTGTTTGTTTCATTGCTTCTTTTAATTTAAAGTTATTAACAAAATATAAATCTCTCAGCTGTTTGGATTATATTTCGGGTGAAATAAATGTGCATTTAATGCTGATTTATTTTTCATGTAAATTACTCTGACTTTAGATTCTTAGCGTGAATAATTTTGGTTAATAATGTAAGCAGAGGAAAAGCTATAGTAAATGTGAAAATTCATATATAATTACTAAGTGAAGGACAACTGGACAGAGACCTATCTAGCTGTTCAAAAATTATTTCTTTTTGTAATTTCTTTCTTTATTTTATTTTCTATATTCTTTGTTTACATTCCAAACTCTTTCCCGTTTCCCAGTTCCCGCCTCACCATATGTCCAATAAGTCCTCTTCCCTCTGCCCATGCCCCAGGGCCATCTTAATCCTTCTTCTTGGGAATCTTTTGATTTGCTAATTGTGCCTTGAGTATTCAGAGTTTCTGGGCTTATTAATATCCACGTATCAGTGGTTGCAATTCATGTGTATTCTTTTGTGATTGGGCTTGCTCACTTAGGATGATATATTCCAGTTCCAATTATTTGCCTACAAATTGCATGAATTCATTGTTTTTAATTGCTGAGTAGTATTCCATTGTATAAATATACCACATTTTCTGTATCCATTCCTCCAATGAGGGACATCTGGGTTCTTTCCAGCTTCTGGATATTATAAATAAAGCTGCTGTGAACATAGTGGAGCATATGTCTTTGTTGCATGCAGGGAAATCCTCTGGGTATATGCCTAGGAATGGTATGACAGGTTCCTCTGGAAGTGTCATGCCCAATTCTCTGAGGAACCGCCACACTGATTTCCAGAGTTTTTGTACCATCTTGCAATCCCAACAACAGTGGAGGAGTGTTCCTCTTTCTCCACATCCTCACCAATACCTGCTGTTTCTTGAGTTTTTAATCTTAGCCATCCTGACTGGTGTGAGGAGGAAACTCAGGGATTTGCATTTCCCTGATGACTAATGATGTTGAACATCTCTTAAGGTGCTTCTCAGCCATCTAAATTTCTTCAGGTGAAAATTCTTTGTTTAGCTCTGTACCCCATTTTTAATAGGGTTATTTGGTTCTCTGGGGTCTACCTTCTTGAGTTCTTGTATATATTGTATATTAGCCCTCTGTCGGATGTGGGGTTGGTCCAGATCTTTTCCCAATTAGTTGATTGCTGTTTTGTCCTTTTGATGGTGTCCTTTGCCTTACAGAAACTTTGTAATTTTATGAGGTCCCATTTGTCAAATCTTGATCTTAGAGCATAAGCTATTTCTATTCAGGAACTTTCCCCCTGTGCCCATGTCCTCAAGGGTCTTCTCTAGGTTCTCTTCTATTAGTTTCAGTGTGTCTGGTTTTATGTGGAGGTTCTTGATCCACTTGGAGTTGAGCTTAGTACAAGGAGATGAGTGGATCAATTTGCATTCTTCTGAATGCTGACCTCCAGTTGAACCAGCACCATTTGTTGAAGAGGGTATATTTATTTTCTCTTTTAGAAGATATGTGTGCAAAAGGGTTAAATATTTCAGGCTGTAATAAGGAAATGGTCACATGTTTAAATCTAATAAAATAATGTCATACTATGAAGAAAATGGCAGGCAATTATGAAGAATATGTAATGTATGACATGTATGAAGGAACAAGAACCTAGCAGGAGGTGCTGAGGTTAAAGGAGCTGAGATACTGAAGGCAGAGTGAAAACTTTGTACTTGTACATTCAGTATAATTTTAAGTTAAAACATTTGGTCCTAGTTACATATGACATACAATAGTCCTGGTCAACCTTAGCAGAAACTTCCTAATGGGAGCTTTAATGAGAGCTTATAACTTTTACAAGAATGCAGAAGCACACATAAAAACAGATGTATTTAAAGTGGCTCTATGAATGTCCCATGATATTGTTTTCTGGACAAAAGGGAAGCACATTTTCTGCGTCATTTGTAAAATGGTTCTGTTCTCAAGGAGAGAGTGTCCAGACATCTAGCTTAGGCTGAGTTTTACTTTTGTGTAAAGCTAATAAAACCTGCCAAGCTACATAAACAATATACGAAGCAGTTTCACAAAGTGAAATAGATAGATAGATAGATAGATAGATAGATAGATAGATAGATAACCAACCAACAAATAGTCTTGATACTAATATCATCAACATGAAGAAACAATCTGTGAGAGGTAACTGTGGACACAATCACAGACTCACTATAGCTGCAAATATTAAGAAATTGTCCATAGCTGTACTTTAGAATTTCAGAGTCTCAATTGTATTCATAATTCCCACTAAATTGAAGAAACCATTCTCCCTAAAACTAGTGGTTTTCCCCTAGAAAACGATCATATCTCAACTGGATTCCATCTTACTCGAAAGTCAAATGCATTTTAGCTCAGGGTAACACTGTGGAGGAAAACCCATGGGATCAGTTGCATATGAAACTGAACTTGACTTTCACACAAACCAGAGGATGGGGTGGGCACAGGCAGAAAGTAAGTCAGCCCCATATGGAGGCAGGTCACTAGCCTGGAACGTGAGGTCTGCAGAGAGACGTACATGTGGATCTGAGCACCTTTGGAGATGAACCCAGAGAACCAGAGCTTATTGCTTCTCGGCCTTCTGGCTAAGGTCAAGTGTAGAACCCAGAGCTTGCTTGTTCCTTCCTTATTAACAAGCATTTTTCCTCCTTTGCCCAAATTTGTGTTTGAGCAGGCAAAGAAATCTCTTTTGAGTGAATGTGAAGAGGAAGTTCTGAAATCCTAGGGAACTTATTGTGTTTAGAAGATCTTCCTTTTCTTCTTCCAGAAGAGTCTTTTCCCTTGGAACTCAATAGGTTAAGCATTGCACATTACTATTAACACCTGGAAAAAACATTACTTCCTAACACAGGATCCTCAAGAGTATTATGTGTGCAATCTATTACAGATTTCTCTAAGTGAAGAATTTTGGCTTATATGTGAATCTCAAAGAACACTGAGCATTGAGCAAAAGAGAGTTCAATAAATACTGGTCAAAGCAGGATCAGGTGCTGAAAGAAAATAGATAAATGTAAGTCAGAGAGCAAAAAAATATTATGTTGGATGAGTAAGTTAAAAAATCTTATGTTCAGCTGGGCGTGGTGGCGCACGCCTGTAATCCCAGCACTTGGGAGGCAGAGGCAGGCGGATTTCTGAGTTCGAGGCCAGCCTGGTCTACAGAGTGAGTTCCAGGACAGCCAGGACTACACAGAGAAACCCTGTCTCAAAAAACCAAAAAAAAAAAAAGTACACACTAAAAAAAAAAAAAATCTTATGTTCAACATGAAATCTATAGTAAATAATATTGAATAATGGTTATTTACCAAGAAAACAATTTTAGTTATTCTTATTATAAAACTGTTTATCTCTAGTAATCACTTTACTATATATGTATTTCAAAAAACAATGGCTTAAACTTTAATGTGTATGATAAAATCACTTTAATCATAATAAAAAGGGCCATGAAAATCAAAATTCTTGTTGAAAATACTGATATTGTCAGTTTTTCTAGCTCACTATAATACATGTTTCTAGTTATACATATACTATAGGCTACATACCATACATAGGACACATACTATATTTAAATACCATGTAAATAATAATAGGTACATACTATACATAGTACACATACTATATTTAAAATACTGTGTAAATAATAATAGCTCTAATTGATGAAAAAAGTTCTATTTTTATCTTTAAAAAATTCATGGATAAAGTACTTAGCTACTTTGGCCATGAAAAAATATTCCATGGGGCTAGAGAGATGGGTCAGGCATTGAAGGCTAGGCTTACAATGAGAGGCAGAAAGCAGCCATATAATGACACATTGTTTCCAATGACTCTACATATGAGTATTTCAGGTCTCTACCCTCAGTCATTCTCTGATTACTACAGACACATTTGTCTTTTTCCACTTCACCATCCATTAGGCCAACCCCCAGAAGCTAGAATTCAACTTAAGTTTTCCATGTTTGCTTATCTATTCATCTTACATCAGTGAGTAAAATGCAACCTCAACCAAGTTGCTGCTAGTCTTTGAATGGTATTTACATTTTTTTAAAAAAGAAACTATTCTTTTATTTTGAAATTTTTATTATGTTGTGATTTTTTTATAGTTTTGCTTTTGCTTGTGTGTGTGTGTGTGTGTGTGTGTGTGTGTGTATGTGTGTGTTTATGTGTGTGTACCACATGTGTGCCTGGTGCAGGCTGTGGTAAGAAGAGGCACACCATATTCCTTGTATATGGAGGTAGAGTTGTGAGCTACTATATAAGTCATAGAAAAAACCCCAGGTCCTATGAAAGAGAACTAACTACCCTTCAATGTTTATGCATCTCAAAATATGACTTGATTTCCTAATCATTTTACTCAAGGCAGTGCTATTTGCATGAGGAAAATGATCTTCCCTGGCCAGGGAGATAAAAACTTTTGCATCTTTGCATCCCTGAGGTGGTCTGCAGGCATGCTGCTGGAAAGCTCTTCTTTTAATGTTCTCAATCAGAAACATAAGTATCAATATTATCAACAGCCTTCACATAGAATGCTGTTCAACTTGTAGTCCATTGAAATTGGAATTTGATATTTCTACCAGAGGACTGCACTAATATATTCTACCAATTATTTCAGAGGCATAATTATGAGAGTGTTCCTTTGATGAATGCTATAACCAGATTTAGTTTATCCATGCCTCATTTAGTGTATGAACATCCCTAATTTGATAAAACTAATTGTAGAATACTTTGAAAAATATGTTCTTCTTGGGTATGCTTATTGATTTAATGAGAATGAGGTTCTAACTATTTATTTTGTAAGATACAGAGTTCTTTATATTTGTAAACAGCATTTAAAAAACATAGCATTGATCACTTTGTAAGCATATTAGTTCTTTAGCTTGAGGCTATCTCCTATTTATACAAACAAGTTCTTGAGGTACCTGTCAAAACTATCTTACGTGACAGGTCACTGTGGTGCCATGGATTTTTATGAGGATGCAGCCCAGATGATCACAACACATCCCAGGGATTCAAACTGTTCCAGACCTAGAACTGGAGAAGAGACTGTGAGGAACAGCACAAAAGAGTTAGGAAAACAAGTGATGACATCAGGTCCCGTGGGTTGGTATCAAGACCTGCAGAATGATTGGCCTAATGAGAAACATATTCTGGAAAGCAATGGTGATCTGGTGATCGCTAGTGTCCTGTGACCCTGAGAGTACTGACAACTGTTTAACACAGGAATCAGGATGTCTCACAGTTTGGACATGGTAGTGCTGAACTATCCCTCAAGGAAACCTGGAGCAGAGATATCTACCAACAGCCTGGGTGAAGACTGCCTGTTCTTCCCCTCTGGCATATTCTATGACACAGGAGCAGAAATTCCGGTTATATTGTCTGATTCTTTTAACAAAGTGTGCTTTTGAATAAAGATAAAGCCTTTTCTTACATGTGTCTTTAAAGGGCACCTAGGAATAAGAGGAAAACAAACAGAAAAACAAATAAACAAGCACCATGAGCACTTATTAGGAAAAAAAGCAACTAGAAAATAATTAAGAAAATACTTCATACAAAGCCTGACTGAAATGGCAAAACAATTTAAACTTGAGAATTCAGCCATGGAGTTCAAAGAATAAATGGGTACTTCTAAATTTTATTGTCCAGCAATATCTAGAATAAAAATGATTAAAGCACAGAGCAGAAATATTCTTAGATAAAATCCTAGAGGCCAAAGAAAGAAGCATTGCATTCTGGGGCAGTGGTATACAGACAATATAAGCATGAAAATGTGTCATGAAGGATCAAAGAATTCACACTTTGGTCTTCCTTCTTCTTGAGTTTCATGTGGTCTGTGAATTGTATCTTCAATATTCTGAGCTGTGGGACTAATATCCAAGTTTCAGTGAGTGCATACTATGTGTGTTCTTTTGGGATTGGATTACCTCACTCAGGATAACACTTTCTAGTTAATAGATTCACAGGAGGAAATTTGGAGACAAAGAGTGGAGCAGATACTGAAGGAAAGGCCATCCAAAGACTGCCTCACCTTGAGATCCATTCACTATACAGTCACCAAACCTAGACTGTGAAATCCAAGAAGTTCTTGATGACAGGAGCCTGATATAACTCTCCTGAGAGACTCTACCAGAGCCTGACAAATATAGAGGTGGATGCTTGCAGCAAACCACTGGACTGAGCATGGGGACCCCAATGGAGGACTTAAGAAAAAGGACTAAAGGAGCTGAAGGGGTGTGCAACCCCATAGGAAGAACAATATTAACCAACCAGATTCCCCCGCCCAAGCTCCCAGGGACTAAACCACCAACCAAAGAGTACACATGGAGAGACCCATGGCTCCAGCTGCATATATATGCATATATACATATATATATATATATATATATATATGTATATACACACACATACATATATATAGCAGAGGATAGACTTATCGAGCATCAGTGGGAGGAGGGGCCCTTGATCCCTAGGCTAGATGCCCCAGTGTAGGGGAATTCGAGGGCGGGGAGGAGGGGTTATGTTGTTGGGTGGGGGAACACCCTCATAGAAGCAGGAAGGAAGGGGGTTTCTGGGTGGGAAACTGGGAAAGGGGATAACATTTGAAATGTAAATAAAGAAAATATCCAATAAAAAATTAAAAAAAGAAAATATGTAATGAAAGGCATGTTGTCTAGAGTCACTAGGTACTACAAGTACCAGGAAAAGCTGGCATTAGAGTGGAAGTGTTTATTCTAATAAAGCTCTGAAAAGTCAAGATGAAAGAAGCCTCTCAGTTGTGCAGAAAAAAAGAGAAGTAAATAAATAGGAGAGAGAGAAAGAGAAAAGAAAGAAAGAAAGAAAGAAAGAAAGAAAGAAAGAAAGAACATAAAAAAGTTGGTCTGGCATTAGGATTTTCCTCCAAAACGGTAGAAATTTAAAGGCAATAGAATAGTATTTTTATTTATTGGAGGCCAGGGAGTACTTGATTATGTCACTAGTCCATTCATAAGTGTCTTGCTTTGTGACCTCATCTCCCCAAAGAACAACTACCTCATATACCTTTGACATTAAAATTTTAACGTGGGTTTGGGCAAAACACATCCATTCATACAGTAAAATCCCCCACACTAATTCCATCATGATATAATTTGTCAAAAACTATTGATAAGATAATTTTCAAGAGAGCATTCTTAATGGTTTGGAACATACTTAAAAAAATAAGGTTATGATGAGGTGACGCTCTGAGCCAAAAGGAGAGAGCAGAGATTCACATAGTCTGCTAATATGCTTGCATCAGTATGTGTGCCTGTTTTCATCTTAGTGGGTAACATTAGCTTGAGGAAAACTCATGATTTTTCTGAGTGAGTTTTAAGTGTTTTTCAGCAAAGCCAAGGAGAGGAAGGCTGCGGTGGTAAACCGGAAGCATTCTTCCTCAGGGCGGGAGAGAGATGGGAAGGAGACAGATGGGAGCGTGTAAATCCCATCAAACCCAGAGAAATCTGATAGTCCAGTAACTTATTAGATGAACAAAGATGTATATAGCTATTTTACTTTCAAAGAGAAGAAGATACGCATGCTGGATTATATAGTAGAAATGGGATAACCTCACTCTTGGGAGTGAAAAATGAAACAGAATACAGTCAGCAAAGCCTCCTGAGTTAGCTGTGGCCTTCCAGGGAGAAGCTTCTGGGTTGACTCACCGAAGTGTATCACATTTTCTTCTCGGAAGCCGGATAACTTGGAAGTTGTCAGTGCCTTTAAGGATTTACTGGTTAGATATTTATCTTCTGAGTATTATGAATCCATAGAACAATCACTATGAAGGCCGGTTGTCTAGCTTGTAAGCAGAGTTTGGTATGATCAAATCTCTGATTGGTTTCCTGAATGGAGTCCGGGATGGCTTGAGTCACTGTGAGACACACACAGGCTAGGACTCTCACTCTCTTGGCCAAGCACCCCCTGTAGTGCTGCAGACCCTGGACTTAAGTCCCACTACTTTCAAAGAGAAAAGGTGAATAAAAATAAATTTGTCCTTCACAAATTAAAGGATAGAGGTGATTTAAGCTATGAATGATGACAGACACCCCATGTTTGGATTTCAGGAGCTACCTCCGATTCTAGGCCTTCCTCTAGAATTTATTTTATTTTGAAAGGTTTTACATACAGAAGTGACAAAGGTTTGAGGAAGGAAGTGTGCTGTCTTATTTTAACGTTATGCAGTGTGCTTTTATTAAAATGTGGCCTCCCAATGCTATGCAAAAATTTAATGATTAATTGTATTGGTTAAAATAAACATTAGCATAGAGATGATATTTCAACTCAGAAATCTCCAGAATTACAGTATGTGCATGAAGGTCAAGTCAATGCTTATAATATTCTCACTCTGTTTCAGTTTCATTATCTATGAAATGGGAACAATGCTTACTTTGGGAGTAATTATGAGCACTCTGAGGCAATCTCTTTCCTCACCTTTAAGTCAATCCCTACAGGGCATAAGGGTCAAAGAAGATAGGAAATATCTGCCCAAGGGCTGTCTTAGGGCCAGGCTACAATGTAAATCCTCCTAGTCAAGATTCCTATTTATAAAAAGAGGCGAAGCAGTTCCTTTGTAGAAAGTTGTCCAAAGTCCATATAACCAATTCAAACAATGTTGCACAACACAATGTTTGGGAAGAGATTGAGATGGACTAGACAGTTGTTAATAGAGGAAAGAAATCCAGGCAGGAGAGATGGCACAGTACATAAGATTGTTTACTGCTCTTGCAGAGAACCTTAATTCAGCACCTACATCAGATAGCGCACAGATGCTTTCAACTTCAGGGGTGCAATATTCTCTTCTCTCCACTTCAGGTACTTGTATTAATGTGCACATACACCCTAGCACACACTCATGCATATATGCCACACTTACATAAAAAGTTGAAGAGAAAATAAATCATATTTATTAAAAAAAACATTCTATTAATTCATAGATACCACACTTACCTCAACAATTTTACCCAGGAATCCAATGCAAATATAAATGAAATCTGTTTGTTCTAAAGGGAATCTATTGCTGAATCCCATCAAAGCTGATAGAACAAGTAGATGCAGGTCCAATGCTCCTAATGCAGGTCCAATGCTGCATGGATAGGTGCCCTCTCTCAGGATTTAACCTGGCTTGCACAAACCCAATTTGTCAAGACTTGCTTTCAGGCTCCAAGAGAACCTGAGAGAAATGTTGTGCTTTGTCTTAGAAATATCTGTAGTGTGGGGCTAGCTTGGGATTTCAGTGTGAGCAAAGCTGACCGATTTAATTGGGTAACAATTTAAGTCCCAGACATTGATATGGTGCAGTGAACTTAGATCTTTTCGTTGTTGCTTTTATGTTCAGGAAATTGCTTCACTGGAAATAAACCTTCTTTTCCTTAAGTGGTAGTTAAAAAGAATGTTTTATGTGATGTTTCTAGGTTCTGGAAAGTCGAAGGATATAATTACTTGGCTTTAGTTACATTGTATTGTCTATATTTGGGCCATAAATTTTATTATATATTTTGGAAATTTTTCTTTTATTTGGTTTAAATTCCATTCTTATGAATTGTAGTAACAATGTAAAATGATTTCAGAGAAAGTGCCAAGTACCTTCTACCTCTCTCACCATCATTGTTTTGAGACAGGATCTTGTACCATCATGGATTTTAAGACAAACACTTTATACTATCCTGGCTGGCCATCCATCTCCTGGTATTTACCTGTCATGGCCTGCTAATTATAGGCATGCCCAAACATAAGTGGAAGTTTACTTTTGTGTAAGAATTTGAACTCAGGTAATCATGCTTATGAGAAAAGCACATTTAACAAATAAGTCATTTCTCTAGCTCTTAATTTTTTAAATTTTTGTAACATCAAATTTATATAAGAACTTATTTGTAAATGCCTCTAATCTAATGGCATAACTACACAATTTTAAAAGAAGCAATTTCTTCATATAAATTAAATTATAACACAGGTCAATTCTTGTTGCTTCTTATATTTCATGCTTGCAAAATTATTTTTCTATCAATTATAGCTTCAGAATCATGATAATTGATGTAAAATCTTGTACTAAAACATATTAAACAGCTTTACTTTTCCTAGTCATCTGTCTTAGTTAGGGTTTTATTGCTGATAAGAGACACCATGAACAAGGCAAGTCTTATGAGGACATTTAATTGGGGCTGACTTTACAGGTTCAGAGGTTCAGTCCAGTATCATCAGGGTGGGAACATGGCAGCATCCAGCCAGGCTTGGTACAGGAAGAGATTAGAGTTCTATATCTTTTTCTAAGGGCTGGTAGCAGAATACTGACTTCCAGGACAAAGGTCTTAAAGCCCACATGTACAGTAACACACCTACTCCAACAAGGCCACACCTCTAAATAGTGCCACTCCCTTGACCAAACATATTTATGACAGTCATTCCAATACAAATTTTCTCCTATTGGCTCATAGGTTCACTTCTGTAATAAATAGATATATTTTAGAAAGTGAGGGTGTGTTTAAACTTATAACCCAATCTCATCTCCCACATCTCTATATTTTATCCACCAATAAGGACAGTCTTTTTTTTTCCTTAAACCCGTTCAAGAACAAACTACAAGTATTTGAAATTGAAGTCTGGACTACATTTAGGTCTTTGTTCTCTATCAAGCTCACCATGTGTACCTTCAGATCAGACATACACAAGCCATGTGATTATGAACTCTGATATGATATTTGAGGATTGCCATTACTACAGTTTACAGTAAAGTGACAGATGGCTCATGTGTTCGGATGATTGTTGATTGTACTGTTGGTGTAAAATATCAGGAGCTGGGGCAGATAAGACGAGGTGTCACTCAGGGCAGGCCTGAAGGTGAAAACCTGTGCTGTTTCTGTTCGGTCTCCTCACTGCTCTGTCTTCTTTAAGCTGATGACGTGTATCTTTCAAGCTGTAAGACGAAATAAACCTTTCATGTATCCAGCTGCTTGTTGTCCAGTATTTGGTCACAATGATAAGAAAAAGGAGCTAATATACTCATTGCTCTATCTATTTTCCCTTTCTGTCACAGTTTATACTAATTTCTCCTCTTCTCTTCTTGCAGACATTTTGATAATCTCTTTGCTTTTTTTATCAGGTGTTTTCTTCAATATTTTGTAAATAATAAGAATTGCATCTCAGTAAAGGTATTTTAAACGATTGACAGATAAGAGAAATATTTCCTGGACCTAGCTTGCCCAAGCTGCATTAAAATCAATTGTTATTCAGCAATAATTTGATTTTGTTTTGAAATAGTTGTTCAAAAGCTATTACAATTTTGTTCACTTAAAATAATCTTTTTCATGCATTTTAAAGTTTTATCTCTTGTTGTGTCCATATAAGCTATTTATCTTTATGTCAAATCAGGGCCTTGCTATGATCAAAGTAGAGTTCCTTTATTAGCTTGCTTTTATAATTTCATTTTATGAAATTGCCTTACAATTTCATTGTAGTTATGCATTTTATTTTAAATAAAACCTCAGACCTCAGACTTCATCAAACCTGTTCCCTAGCAGGGTGGTTTATTTATTGATTGATTTATTATTTAGTTATTTATTTAGTTATTTATTTTCTTTTTTTTGAGACAATGTTTTCCAGGCTATCCTGGAAATCTACCTGTATACCAAGTGGGCCTCAAACTCAGATATCTGCCTGCTTCATCCTCCTGAGTGCTAGGATTAAAGGTTTGCACTACCATTGCTTGTCTAATTGTAGTTTAAATCAATTAGCAGGATCTAGGATACAAGCATTTTACTTTTTGAAGCACAGTGAATGGAGTAGTGTTAAATTTCTTTCAAACAGTCTCAGTCCAGGAATTTACATCATACATATCAAAACTGGAAAATGAGCTCATCAGCTAGCACTGCTTTATAGAACTTCCAACAGTTACACTTCTGACAAGCTATATGTTTTTATAGCTGTGTTTTTTTGATAATATTACCTGTTTGGCAGGCATGGAAAATGGTATGAAATTTACTGATAAATATCAAAATTTTCAGTGTCTGTAACAATGAATTTACATACTATCTCTGGCTTCCAAATGGGAAATATTTATTTTAGTATCACTGAATCTTATTAAAACAATCTTGTTTGTGAAGGTTTTTGTGATCAAAAAGAATATTCTGAATACAGAAATGCTTTGTAAAATTTGAAAGCATTATGAATTATAAAGAATTACTATTGTTTTTAAAAGAATCTACTTAAAAATAGACTGGTCTATTAGTTTCAGTGTGTCTGGTTTTATGTGGAGGTCCTTGATCCACTTGGAGTTGAGCTTAGTACAAGGAGTGGATCAATTCTCATTCTTCTGAATGCTGACCTCCAATTGAGCCAGCACCATTTGTTGAAAAGGCTATCTTTTTTCCACTGGATGTTTTTAGTTCCTTTGTTGAAGATCAATTGGCCATAGATGTGTGGGTTCAATTCTGAGTCTTCAATCCTATTCCATTGATCCACCTCCCTGTCACCATACCAATACTATGCAGTTTTTAACACTACTGCTCTGTAGTATTGCTTGAGGTCCGGGATACTGATTCCCCCAGAAGTTCTTTTACTGTTGATAATAGTTTTAGCTCTCCTGGGTTTTTTGTTATTCTAGATGAATTTGAGAATTGCTCTTTCTAACTCTATGAAGAACTGAGTTGTGATTTTGTTGGGGATTGTGATGAATATGTATATTGCTTTTGGCAAGATTGCCATTTTAACTATATTAATCTTGCCAACCCACGGGCATGGAAGATTTTTCCATTTTCAGAGGTCTTCTTCCGTTTCCTTCTTCAGAGACCTGACGTTCTTGTCATACAAATATTTCACTTGTTTGGTTAGAGTCACACTGAGATACTTTATATTGTTTGTGGCTATTGTGAAGGGTGTCATTTCCCTAATTTCTTTCTCAGTCTCCTTATCCTTTGAGTATAGGAAGACTACTGATTTGCTTGAGTTGATTTTATAACCAGCCACTTTGCTGAAGTTGTTTATCAGCTGTAAGAGTTCTCTGGTGGAATTTTTGGGTCACTTAAGTACACTATCATATCATCTGCGAATAGTGATAGTTTGGTTTCTTCCTTTCCAATTTGTATCCCTTTGAATTCCTTATGTTGTCAAATTGCTCTAGCTATTACCTCAAGTACTGTATTGAAAAGATATGGTGAGAGGGGGCAGCCTTGTCTAGTCCCTACTGTGGAAGACCCTAGAGGACATTGGCTCAAGGTGAAAGTTCCTGAACAGAACACCAATAGCTTATGCTCTAAGATCAAGAATAGACAAATGGGACCTCATAAACTTACAAAGTTTCTGTAAGGCAAAAGACACTGTCAAAAGGGCAAATTGGCAACCAACAAATTGGGAAAAGATCTTCACCAGCCCTATATCTGACAGAGGGCTAATATCCAATGTATAAAAAGAACTCAAGAAGTTAGACCCCAGAAAACCAAATAACACTATCAAAAAATGGGGTACAGAGCTCAACAAAGAATTTTCACCTGAAGAACTTCAGATGGCTGAGAAGCACCTTAAGAAATGTTCAACATCATTAGTCATTAGAGAAATGCAAATCAAAACAACCCTGAGATTTCACCTCACATCCTGCCATACCACTCCTGGGCATATACCCAGAAGATTCCCCAGCATGTAATAAGGATAGATGCTCCACTATGTTCATAGCAGCCTTATTTATAAAAGCCAGAAGCTAGAAAGAACCCAAATGCCCCTCAACAGAGGAATGGATGCAAAAATGTGATATATATAAACAATGGAGTACTATTCAGTCATTAGAAGCAAAGAATTCATGAAATTCTGAGACAAATGGATGGAGCTGGAGAACATCATACTAAGTGAGGTAACCTAGTCTCAAAAGAATACCCATGGTATGCACACACTGATAAGTGGATACTAGCCTAGAATCTAGGAACACCAAAGACACAATCTACATACCAAACGATGTCTGAGAAGGAAGGAAGGAGTGGACCCTGGATCTGGAAAGGCTAATACATCAGTGTAGGAGAATTCCAGAACAGGGAAGTGGGAAGGGTTGGATAAGGGAACAGGGGGAAGGAAAAGGGCATATGGGACCTTTGGGGGGCAGGGAACCAACAAAAGGGGAATGAAATGTAAATAAAGAATATATCCAGTAAAAAAATAGACTGATAACATTTCTGGAAGGCAAAATTGAGAGAGGAGTTTGAAAACTTCAACACTTCTTAAAATAAATAATAAAAGATCTAATAGTATTTATGAAATTTATTCCTCCACAAATGCCTCTAGAGTAATATGATGACCTTCCATCTGCCCCTCATGCCACAGATATCTGTATGGTTTCAACCTTTGGCTTGAAAGACACTAAATGGTTTACTGTGGAATACACTTGAAAGATGAAGAGAAAATGCCAAATTCAGGCCTGCTACCCTTCCATTCAAATTATTTTTGTAAATCAGATCATACTCATATGAGGTTTGAAAGAAAACCTTGTTTTCTCAAAGCCAGTGGTGGATGATGCTAATAAACACAAAATGGAATCTATGAACTGCAGCATAGCAGTTCTTCTTGAATTCACTGTCTTAAATTATTTCATATCAGAGTTGAGATGGGGATTAATTTTTTTTACTTTCTATATTCTTTGTTTAGATTCCAAAGGCTTTTCCATTTCCAAGTTTCCACCCTCACCATATATACCAAAAGTCCTCTTCACCCCCGCTGCCAATTCCCCAATCACCCCACCCATTTCTCTTTTCTGGTATTATCCTACAAAACTGGATTTAGTCTTTTCTGGACCAGGATCTTCTCCTTCCTTTTTCTTGGGAATCTTTTGCTTAGCTAATTGTGCCTTGATTATTCTGAGCTTCTGGGCTCATTAATAATCACTTATCAGTGATTGCAATTTATGTGTATTCTTTTGTGATTGTGTTAACTCACTTAGCATGATATTTTCCAGATCCAACCATTTGCCTACAAATTGCATGAATTCATTATTTTTAATTGCTGAGTAGTATTCCATTATATAAATATACCTCATTTTCTGTATCTATTCCTCCACTGATGGACATCTGGGTTCTTTCCAGCTTCTGCCTATTATAAATAAGGCTGCTATGAACATAGTGGAGCATGTGTCTTTATTGCATGCAGGGGAAACCTCTGGGTATATGCCCAGGAGTGGTATGACAGGGTCCTCTGGAAGTGTCATGCCCAATTTTCTGAGGAACCGCCAGACTGATTTTCAGAGTGGTTGTACCATCTTGCAATCCCACCAACAATGGAGGAGTGTTCCTCTTTCTCCACATCCTCACCAGTACCTGTTGTCTCTTGAGTTTTTAATCTTAGCCATTCTGACTGGTGTGAGGTGGAATTTCAGGGTTGTTATGATTTGCATTTCTCTGATGACTAATTATGTTGAACATCTCTTAAGGTGCTTCTCTGCCATCCGAATTTCTTCGGGTGAAAATTCTTTATTTAGCTCTGTACACCGTTTTAAATAGGGTTCTTTGGTTCTTTGGGGTCTTACCTTTTGAATTCTTTGTATATATTAGATATTAGCCCTCTGTCAGATGTGGGGTTGGTGAAGATCTTTTCCAAATTTGTTGGTTGCAGTTTTGTCCTTCTGACAGTGTCTTTTGCCTTACAGAACCTTTGTAATTTTCTGAGGTCTCATTTGTCAATTCTTAATCTTAAAGCATAAGCTATTGGTGTTCTGTTCAGGAACTTCCCCCTGTGCCCATGTCCTCCAGTGTCTTCCTCAGTTTCTTTTCTATTAGTTTCAGTGTGTCTGGTTTTATGTGGAAGTCCTTGATCCACTTGGAGTTTATCTTAGTGCAAGGAGATAAGTGTGGGTCAATTCACATTCTTCTGCATGTTGACATCCAGTTGAACCAGCACCATTTGTTGAAAAGGCTATCTTTTTTTCCACTGGATGGTTGTAGCTCCTTTATCAAAGATCAAGTGACCATAAGTCTGTGGTTTCATTTCTGGGTCTTTAATTCTATTCCATTGATCTACTTGCCTGTCGCTGTACCAATACCATGCAGTTTTTTGTTTTGTTTTGTTTGTTTTGTTTTATTTAATTTTTATTTTCTATGTTCTATGTTTACCATGCAGTTTTTAATACAATTGCTTTGTAGTACTGCTTAAGGTCAGGGATATTGATTCCCCCAGAAGTCCTTTTATTGTTGAGAATAGTTTTAGCTATCCTGGGTTTTTTGTTGCTTCAGATGAATTTGAGAATTGCTCGTTCTACATCTATGAAGAATTGATTTGGGATTTTGATGGGGATTGCATTGAATCTGTAGATTGCTCTTGGCAAGGTGGCCATTTTTACTGTATTGATTCTGCCAATCCAAGAGGATGAAATGTTTTTCCATCTTCTGAGGTCTTCTTTGATTTCTTTCTTCAAGGACTTGAAGTTCCTGTCATAAAGATCTTTCATTTGTTTGGTTAGAGTCATGCCAAGATACTTTATATTGTTTGTGGCTATTGTGAAGGGTGTTATTTCCCTACCTTCTTTCTCAGCCTGCTTGTCCTTTGAGTACAGGAAGGCTACTGGTTTGCTTGAGTTCATATTATAACCAGCCACATTGCTGAAGTTGTTTTTCATCTGTAGGAGTTCTCTGGTTGAGTTTTTTGGGTCACTTATGTATACTATCATATTCTTTGCAATAGTGATACTTTGACTTCTTCCTTTCCAATTTGTATCCCTTTGACTTCCTTATGTTGTCTAATTGCTCTGGCTAGAACTTCAAGTACTATATTGAAAAGATATGGAGAGAGAGGGCAGCCTTGTCTAGTCCCTGATTTTAGTGGGATTGCTTCAAGTTTCTCTCCATTTATTTTGATGTTGGCTACTGGTTTGCTGTAGATTGCTTTTACTATTTTTATGTATGGGCCTTGAATTCCTGTTCTTTCCAGGACTTTTAGCATGAAAGGATGCTGAATTTTGTCAAATGCTTTTTCCACGTCTAATGAGATGACCATGTGGTTTTTTCTTTTAGTTTGTTCATGTTGTGAATTTCATTGATGTATTTCCATATATTGAACCATCTTTGCATCCCTGGAATGATGCCTACTTGATCATGGTGAATGATCGTTTTGATGTGCTCTTGGATTTCATTGGCAAGAATTTTATTTAGTATTTTTTGCATAGATATTCATAAGGGAAATTGGCCTGTAGTTCTCTTTCTTTGTTGGATCTTTGTGTGGTTTTTGTATCAGTGTAATTGTGGCTTCATAGAATGAGTTGGGCAGTGTTCCTTCTGTTTCTATTTCATGGAATAGTTTGAAGAGCATTGGTGTTAGGTTTTCTTTGAAGGCCTGATAGAATTCTGCACTAACACCATATGGTCCCATACTTTTTTTGGTTGGGAGGCTTTCTATAACCCATCTATACCCTGGGAAATCCTTCACTCTGGTGTCCACTCTACCTTGCTAGGTTACTAGCTCCAAGATGGTGGCTGGTCTCAGGGCTAGGTCTAACAGCAGGAATCCCTGCTTGCTCAGGGCTTCCTGGATGGACTGCTGAAGCCTAGGCAGTGGCTCTCACAGTGGGTAGCGCTCCATCTGGTTGAGCTGTTCTCCCCAGGATAGTGTTGGACCACGAAGCTCTGTCTAACATGGGATTCTCTGTGGATTGGGAGCTCCCCTGGTTGGGCTGCAGGATCCAAGATGGTAAGGATCCTGGTCTTTGGGTCTCCACCTATCTATGGGACCTCCTGCAGGTCAGACGCTCCCCCACCCTGCCCAGGCAGCTGTAATGCTGCCCAGCTCCCTGGTGTGGAATGCACCCAGGCAGGCTATACCCTGGGAAATCCTTCACTCTGGTGCCCACTGTACCTTGCTAGGTTACCAGCTCCAAGATGGTGGCCAGTCTCAGGGCTCTGTCTAACTGAAAGAATCCCTGCAGGCCTGGGGCTTCCTGGCTGGACTGCTGTAGCCTAGGCAGTGGCTCTCTCAGTCAGCAGGGCTCCGTCTGGTTGAGCTGTTCTCCCCAGGATAATATCAGATCGTGGAGCTCTATCTAATCGCAGGGCTCTCTGTGGATTGGGAGCTCCCCCGGTTGGGCTGCAGGATCCAAGATGGATGGTGATTAATTTTTAAAAAGGGTAGTATTAATCTTAGAATGAGAACACCTATTGTTGAAAATTCTCCTCCAGTGTTTGAGAGGCTGGAATGGTTTTGATTGGGTATGTTCGTTTTGGTTTTGGTTTTGCTTTTCTTTTTTATTCCAATACAGATGTTTATAAGAACAAGAGATTAAAGAAAAAAATTCTAGTATAAATTTGAAAAGAATGAGGATTTTTTTCCTTGACTTGATCCATATTAGGTCACATCCTGGAAGGTTCCAAGAGTGACACTTGCCTATTATTGCCCAAGCTGTAATTCTTTGCATAACAAAGAATGGCAAGTCTTAAAAGATATTCTCTGCTATCATAAACCTAAGCAGTAGGAAGGGATAGACTCTATTGAAGTAAAATCAAGAAAGTTGGAGTGAAATTGTATATCTGAACTCACCACATAGTACAACTAGTGAAGATGCTAATTTTGATACAACATGGATTATTACAGACAGTTTCCTGGTTAGTTGTCTGGAGGTTCACTGGTACAACTGTACCCCTTTGTCATTTTGCTTTGTGATAATTTTCCCAATGGCTACATTTAGTTACCTTCATATATTGTCTTTGCTAACAAACCCTAGGCACCTTACACTTAAGATCTCATGCTATTTGAATCTGATGATGAGGAAGTAGTAAGTAATTTAAATGGATTGGTAAGTCATGTAATGAGTGTCTGAGAGATAAACCTCAGAAACAGAGAGAATCCTGTCATCTTTGTGAAGTTTCCAGGATATATTGGTCCAAGAGAGACTACAAATAAACATAAAGATAAAAGACAAGTTGTAAGGGCTTGGTATATAGTTCAATAGTAAAGTGCTTGACTAGATGCATAAAAGCTTGTGTTTAACACCACACCAGCTAAAAACTAAAAATGCTACTACATCAATTCTGATATAAGTAGTGACCCAATCCACAGTACTTCTTTCACAGTGTGGACAAGTACATGTTATACATTGAGTACAGAGTTTCAACCTGAAAAATAACCTATCTGACAGGTTTAAGTGGACACAGGAGAATGAGGAAGTTTTGTGGTAATTTATGCTACTACACACCAAATACTTTATCACCTAACACAAGAGTGTCCATGACAAACACAACAACATTAGAGAGCCTTTGCCAGTGTTCTAGCAGACATTAATGCTATATCACTCAGGTTGAGACTCTCTCTGAGAAATAGCTTTTGGTATGCACAGAGAACTTGGTCTGTTCAGAAATGAGGTTTAGGATATGTAATAGCACTCTGGTATTAAATAATCTGTATACAAGAATTCCAACATAGACTAGTATCACAAATTCTGAAAGATAAATAAATTTGTGTTAGCCACTATCAGATTCCTTTGGTATAGGTATATGTGTATATATATATATATATATGTATATATATATATATATATATATATTATCACCAGTGAGCTCTTTTAAACATCTGAAGCATGATTCTAATGCAAATTACTGAATTTTCTCTAAGCAAAAGAGCAAGATATCCCCAGAGATTTAGTAATAACACTTATTTATGTCTTGCACATAACCATTAGCAGTCTAAGTAGACTTTAGATCCAATCAATAGGAGGAAATAATTCATGTCTATTACTAAACATATACTCAAATGCTCTTGGCTGGTGAGGCATGAAACCTAGATAAGAACCTACCACATCCAGTTTCGTATACCACTATGATTTCCAATTGTGTGTTAAAGACTAACCCATCAACCCACCACAGATAAGTATAGCTCTTGCCTCTCATCAAAGATGCTTCTTTATGCAGCAATTATAAAACGTTACAGCTGTCATAATACATAGAACAACTGACCATGGAGGTGCCTACATTCTTACATAACACGAGGATACAGACACATAACAGAAGAAGTGGCAGAAATATTGTGAGAGACAGAAGACCAAAACATTTGCTGTGAAATTTTATCTTCTGTAAATGGCAGGGAAGCTACACCCATAAAAAATCTGAATACTGTAGTTGCCTAAAGAAGGGCTGAATAATAGCAACACCAGTTGAGATTATAATATAGATGGGGAAATCCCACAAGGCTCCACTTCTAAATAAAGAATTAAAGGCAATTAATGATGGTTGAAAGAGGGCGAAGCAGTCCTTCCCAAGGCTGAGTCTTTTATTTGGCTGTCTTATACCAAACAACAAAAGTCTTATAAAGTTACGTGAAAGTAACACTAAATGAACATGTCTTGATGCAGTTATATATAGTTCATATAAATATATATACATACACTCATATATATGCATATATATATATATATATATATATATATATATATACATCAATAATAAAGAAAGGGAAAGAGCAAAATAGAGAGGGAGTTCAGGAATCAGGAGGAATTGAAGTGGCAAGAAAAAGGTGGGATGATATAAATACAATCAACATACATGAAGCAAAAATGAAAGAAAGAATGAATGAAAACTGTTCATGGGCATGACTGTGATAAAAAAAATACCAGATACTGGGTGTCATAGCTACAGAAACTTCTCACAATGCTTTACATCAGAAGTCTGCGAGGAAAGTGCAGGCATGGTTAGGTTTTGGTGATTTTCATGGCAGCCCCCACCCAAGTTGCAGATGTTCTTGCTGTAGGGTTGCACAGCAGAATACAGCAAAAATATTTGACAAACCTTTAAAAGGACATTTATGGCATCATGACCCAAGAATCTCCCAAATATTCTCTTCCAGTCACTATCACTTTGGAGGTTGGAATTTCAAACAAACAAATTGTAGCATGTACAAGCATTTAGCCCATGCTATCCTTCCCCATACCCTTTTATTATTGGTTATTTTATTTATTTACACTTCAAATGTTATCCCCCTTCCCTGCCCCACACTCTTAAATTTATGTTCAATATGCATGCAAAATCCATCCCAAACCAAGAATTTTGAAATCTTAGCCCACCTGAGCAGTAATTCTGGAGTCTCAACATTATGTGACTCAGATGAGGAGCCTGCCCCACCCATTATCACGACCTATTCTCCTCCTGAGGCCTTGCCTTCTACTGGTACACATTGAGGGTTATAATTTCAAAACACCAATCTTAAATGGTAAGTGAACATACTCATTTAACCATCACTGCACTTTATTGTGTATTTTCACATGACAGGGACTGGGAGTCATGGTTAGTTTGTTAACTTTGCCGTTTACTTAACACTATGAACCTGAAACAAATCAGTCTTTATGAGCTTCTTTAACTTTGTATCTGCAGAATGCAGTTGCATCTACGTCCCTCAGGGTATTGTTAATATTAAATAATGTATTTAAAACAGAACAAAACAAAACACAAAATCGCTGTTTTTCTCTTTTCTTCTCTCTTCTACCCCCAAAGTAATTAAAGATGAAAAGGATTAATTGCCTTGTGCTTTAGTACATTGAACACAAAAGCAATTCATCTGAATTTGGGGAAATTCAGTCACTTGGCCACCAGTGGCCACTGATAATGGGAGAACTGTGGTGTGTGTAATTTCAAAGGAGCCATTAGATGATAAGCCGTTTGGATGTCTTTATAAAAAAGAATGATGAGCTTGCATTGCATAGAACATTTCCTGCTTTCTCAAGCTCTACCCTTACTCTTGGCTTCCTTAAGAAAATGCTACTGAATAAGAACTCTCTGAAAGTGCACCCTAAGGACGCTCTGCTCCTCAGCTGCTAAGAAGGATAGTCAAACTGTTCACACTGTGACAGATTTGCTAGGTGGAGGAAGTGTAGGAACTTTGGAGGGTGGGGGGGGAGTAAGTCAGTGTGCTATTTTCCAAAATTAGAAAAAATTAAAGACTTAATGAGTTATAATTTTAGAGAGTTATAACAAATCTAAGAATCAGTTTTCTGTCTTGAAACTGATCTATTTAACTCATACTCTAGCTTTCTTTTTGATATTTGGAGTTTTGGCCTGTGTTTGTTTATTTCCTATATCTGTCATGTTGTATTTGCTCATCTGTTCATTTGATACAGATGTGTATTGGCTCTCTGGTGTCTGTTCAGAGGATAACATGGTTATCTACTAAAAGATGTAATGTAGAGAGGCTTACATTGTTCAAACCTTATTTTGTTTATTTTAAACAGCATAGTGTGACTTCTATGGTTTAATTATACAGGTCTGTGAAGGAATACAGTAAGACATCTGATTTTGACAGTGTATAACCCACATTTTGGTGTTATATAATATTATATACTATATATTTGGTTGGTAGTCTTAATCTTTAAAAACTGTAATAAATATTTGGGAAACACTCAGTTTTCTTTTATTGAAATTATTGGACTCACTTAGGTCCTTTTTGCCCTCCTCATGAAAATAATGCAGTCATACTAGATCATAAGCCAACATACTTTGAATCCATAGCTACATTAGATTTTCCAAGTAGCCATGTTTGTTCATTTGTCTGCCAGCTGCTCCCATATATTTTCTCTGCATAATTTTCTACCTACCAGTGTCATCATCAGGAAGACCTCGCTCCATTTTTCTCTCAGAGAGGATGAGGGGAGAGTCACTTCTCAGGAACTTCTAAGGAGTGCTCCGAGGACTGGCTACACCATTGCTTGTTCTCATTTCCTCTAAGCATTTCCATACTCAGAGTGATGTCTTTTGTTTTCTTTTTTTTATTGAATATGGTTTTCATTTACATTGCCAATGGTAAAACCTTTTCCGATATCCCCTCACCCCTAAGACACCCAACCCCTCCTTCCTCCCCCTGCCTCCATGTATATGCCCCTCCACCAGACACACACACACCAATCGCCCCCTTCCCCCGGTTTTCCTTTGTTGGGGCCTCTGTTGAGCCTTTACCTGACCAAGGACCATTCCTCCCACTGATGCCCAACAAGGCCTTCCTCTGCCATATTTTTGGATGGAACCATGTGTGCCCCTTGGTTGATGGTTCAGTCCCTGGGAGTCTTGGGGTGTCTGGGTGGCCCAAATCATTGTTCTTCCCATGGGGCTGTAAACCCCTCCAGCTCCTCCATTGCGGACCCCATGCCCAGTCCAATAGTTGGTTGCTAGCATCTGCCTCTGTATTTGTAATGCTCTGACAGGGCCCCTCTGGAGACAACCATTGCAGGCTCCTTGTGGTATATATTTCTTGTCGTCCTTAGTAGTGTCGGGGGGTTTGTTGACTGTTTATAAGATGAATCCCCAGGTCCCTGGGTGGCCTTTACTTCAGTCTCTGCTCCACATATTGTCTCCCTTATTGTTCCTGTGAGTATTTTCCTCCCTTTCTTAGAGAAACCAAAGCACCCTCACTTAAGTCTTCTTTCTTCTTGACCTTCCTGTGCTGGGTGAATTGTGACTTGTTTACTTTGATCTTTTGGGCAATGTCTTTACCCATTATTTTCAAAGACTCTGTAAATGATGTATTCTGTAAGAGTTCTTCAGGCCTGAGAAAAATCTAAGCCATAACAGTTCTCGAAATCTATGAACTATGGAAAACCATATTGTTAAATACATCGATATTAATATCTTTGGGATACTGAAGTTTACACCATTTGCTTTTCTCTTTGTGTAAGTTTTGGGTGTTGGTCATCGCAGCATCTCCAATGAACCTGAAGTGGCCCCTAATGGATTCCTTACTTCTGGTAGTTTTCTTTCAACTTGGCTCTTCTAGGTACTTTTCTTACCTTCATTATTTTCATTTAATTTAAGTCAACTTTTACAGCTCCAATTATTCCTTTATATCTCTGTGTCTTTACTTGTGGTGCTCAGTAGAATATTCTCAGGACCTTGGTAGTCACATTAATGTTTTTGACTAGACATTATCAACTTATGTTGCTGTCACTGCATCCTGTTGGGTTTGTCTTCCTTTCACCCATATTTGGGTTTAATCTGAGAGTTAATTTGCTTGCTTATTAGTTAGTTTATTTTGATGATTATCTGTAAAATTTCTCAGAATGAACTGTTTATGCTGCAACTGAAAGTAGTTCCTATTTCCTTAATGTCCTGACTGCTTACTTTCTGTGTAATGGACAATCATGAGTCTCCAGGCTCCTTTGACCTCTAGGAATTCTTAGACTTTCATTATACATTTCATGTTTTTTTGCTAACTAGGATTCTTAATGAGTTTTATCCACAACATTTGTCTTAGAGACACACTGTGATAGACATCTTGATACACACTTCTGGATTCCCTATACCAAGTTTACTCCATTCATCTAATCTGCCCCATGTTGTACCTGTCTCAGCCTCAGTTTTCCCTAGTGTATATTCTAAATCTCCATCTAACAGAGCATCTCACTTTTGTCTACCCTCTCTAGGCACTTCCCACCTTGCTGGTATTGTGATCTGGATGTGGCTTTTGGTAGGATGGCAATGCCAAGACTAAGACACATGTTCCCACCACTTTTTTCAGTCTTGTACTGCCTCCTTCCTAGTGTTGCTCCACATATATTATCCAGATTTTCAGTGGTTTCTGAAGTTGCAGAAAAGGAACTTAATAAGATTTCCATGTCCAATAACATTTCAGTTTCCACACTAACATTGGCAGTAATGTTTTTTTCACATTTCTAACATTTAACAAAGATACTTAGATATATCTTCATTTTATTTATCAAAATAAAAATCAAGAGTTTCATCGTTTTCTTATTGTCAATCACCCCCCTACCATAATTCAACAATGGCTGTTTCTGGATCAGATCAAGTAAACAACTCTCCTCTGAAATACAGAAACTTTTGGTTATTTTCACTTGGCATATCAATTGTTGATTGCTCTCTTCTCCTTGAGTGCCAGCATGGTGGGTTTATTATTTTGCTTTGTACTGTGAGTTAGATAGAAAATGTCTTGTGTGTGTGTGGGGGGGGGTGGTCTCAGGGATGGAGTCCTGTGTAATGTTCTTTACTTAGGAGTACTGTTAGCACAAACATTCTCTTGATAAAGAGACGAGTCAAATGAATATAGGAAAGAGTTGAAGGTGTAGTTTTCATGTTCTCCATACTCTGAGATCAGAACAGTGTTGATCTCAACAAAGTAGATAATCCAAGAAGCACTTACAGTTCAGCCTTACCTTGTGCCAACAATTTGCCAATTCTATGTTTTGTTGAAGATTTTGACAGTTTTGATAAGACACATTTCAAAATTCTTGGTCATGGGCAATTCTATATTACAATCAGATCATCTGTATAAAATGTAAATGGTATTGAAACCAGGATCTGATGGGACAATGCATCTATTGGATCTCTTTACTTTGGGAAACACTTAATACACAGAGAGTGCGCACTGTTTAAGTGATGCTATGAACAATGGTGCTGGCCTGCGTAACGGAGTCCAGAAACATGCACCATAAGAGATAATGTGAGAAAAGTTGGTGGCCTGTGGAATAGAGTCCAGCATCCTTTTTTTTTCTATATTCTATGTTTACATTCCAAAGGATTTCCCCTTTCCCAGTTCCCACCCACCATAGGTCCCATAGTTCCTCTCCCCCCCAACTATTCCCCAATCATTCCCCCTCCCCCCTCGGTTTCTTTACTAAACTGGACGCAATATTTACATGCCCAGGGTCCTCTCCTTTCTTCTTCTTGGGAATCATTTGACTTGCTATTTGAGTCTTGAGTATTTAGTGCTTCTGGGCTCATTAATATCCACTTATCAGTGATTGCATTTCATGTGCATTCTTTTGTGATTGGGTTAGCTCACTCAGGATGATATTTTCCAGGTCTAACCATTTACCTACAAATTGCATGAATTCATTATTTTTAATTGCTGAGTAGTATTCCATTGTATAAATATACCACATTTTCTGTATCCATTCCTCCTTTGAGGGATATTTGGGCTCCTTCCAATTTCTGGCTATTATAAACAAGGCTGCTATAAACATAGTGGAGCATGTGTCTTTAAGACACTCAAAAGTTGAAGCCCAGTTTCTATTAATGCTCTAAAGATGAGGATTTTTATTTTCTACAAATATACAAATATAAAATGTATGTAGTTCAGAATGGCCTACCAGTTTTAGATTGTTTATGTGCCAGAAAATATATTGTCAATAAAAACATAACAGAGAGGTGGGGACAAAAGCTCTCTGGATCTGTACAGCAAAAATGAGCATCACTCCAACATGTGGTGAGTTGTGTGAAATGGAATCCTGTGACCAAGAAGCACTGGGAAGGCGGCAGGTCACAAATCTGGTGATAGAGGATAAAGATGCAAAATACGGCCAAGTTTCCCTGGCATCATACTCAAGGACAAAAGGAGGAAACTCTACCTGTCCTGGTGATATAGTAGAAAAGAGCTGCTGCAAGCTGTGTACGTGGTGGATCTTGTCCTTCAATCCTGAGACAGAAAAGGTGGCGAAAAGCCACGCTGAGACCCTTGAACTCAATGTTGGAGGCACAAAATAAACAGCCTTTCAATTCCTCTCATATTTGATATCAACAACATCTTAGAGTTTCTTCAGGAAGTCAGAGTCCAGGCGATTGTATTCTCTGGTCAGTGTGTGAAAATATACCAATACATATTCCTTCACAGTTATCTATTCCATCACATGGATAAAATACAAGAGGGCCTTGTCCACATCTATCAGTGGAGCAGGAATGCTTCTTCCAACTACTGTCATCACTGTGCCGCCACAGTTATCTACACCTGTTTGGCATAAAGATTTCAGAGAAGCAATATCAGACAGGTTTTCAGATCTTGCTTGCCATAACCAGCAGTTATAATTCCTTTGTTGCTGCTTTTGCAGGGCAGCTTTGGACAACTGTCCCTGGAAGTTCAATTTTCTTTGCTTGTCAATATCTCCTTCCATTAGAGCAAAAGCATGAGAGCCAATGAAAGACAGATGCACTCCAAGCCTTCATCCTCAATTCTTCTTCGTTGTCCTCCGAAGCACCAGGTTTCTCACCTATCCTAATTTGCCACTCAGGCACCACGGGCTCCCTTCTACATTTCTAGTGTCTACAGGTAGCTACGGCAATGACCAGCTCTCCTCCTTTAATGACTTTGTGAAGGACAGAGGTAGCAGCTTTCGGTAAGTGGCCTCTTCATGTTCTGAGACAGCAAATACTACTTTTTCAATCGTTTCCCCACAGATGTCTATGAACTGCCTCACAGTACAAAGAACAACGTATTGCATCCTCTAGTGGATAACCGTGCTTTGCAGAATTGATGATACAGAAGCCAACAGAAGACATGGACTGCTGTTTTGCCAGCTGAAGCACATTTCTGTAACAGCTTACAGGAACTTTCCACTGCACTGCAATAGCAGCTCTTATACTTAGGTCCCACTTGTGTGAATGATGAACTGAGCAGCTAGGTTAAAGCCTTTTGTCAATTTTGTTTCACCAGTTCGGCAACCTTTAAGTTTTTGTAATTCTTCCTTCAAATCTGGCCTCAAGCATGAAGATGTTCTCTCACACAGGTTTCTTATCTGTGAGGTTTTCATTGCTGGTATTCACAATGGCTGTACAGTTCAGTAATGCCACAAAGTGCTTCTCCTTTCCAAAGAAGCACTTTTCCATTTATGTCCCTGTTATAAAGAAAAGGCGATCTGCTGGTGTCTTCCTGGAATGCCGCAGCATTACTGTTAGAGGAGTTTACTGCATCTTCATGAGTCACCCCAGCTTAGCAGGGTGACCACACCCACAAACTGGGAAGGTATGGCCAAGGGATCCATGGAATGGTAACTTCAGCTTGTGGCCCAAACTCATTGGCAATTCAACAATCTCGAGATTTTAGAGCACTCGGGCAGGCCCATCTGGGCAGAGGCCTGAAATTCAGATCCATAGCAAAAGTCAGATGGATGACATCTGTACACTTTGATTGCCAGAGGTGGAGGCTGAAGCGAGTCTCCAGAGGCCAGGGTAACTGGTGACACCATTCTGATGGTGAAGATACCTGCTTCCTCCCCACCATGCCACCTCATCACAGCACTCCCAGAAAATGTCTTTCATACTAGTATTAGCATATATTCCACAACTCAAATAAAGCATTGCTTCACTTATTCAAGTACTAATGACTCTCCAATTAAAAACTGCTCATGTCTACTGTGTGTATCTAAGATACAACTAGATGTGGAATAACAAACATTTAGTTTTAAAATTAACTTCTTTATCATAGCTTCTAGATACAATTGCTCTTCTTTAGTTTGATTTTAGGATAAAATTTCCTGGAAACAATTTACTGTATATTTGAATGCCTCACTGATGCTCAAGGAGGGATGAATGTAGTATGAGAAGTAGATAGTTCCATCAATAGAAGATTACTATTTGGGGATTTATTTTGATGATATGGTGAGATCCCCTTTGTTATTGACAAGTGCATCAGTGAGAGCTCTGTGCTGTACTGGACTCAAGCTGGGCATACTCTTTCTTCTGATCAGGTTGGGGTTAAGCAGGGATTTTTTTTCTCACTGTACTTTCTGAAGATCTGGATGAGTGATTTCAGTTGTCTAAGTCTGGCTGTTGCTTCAGAGAGCTAATAATTGGAGCCAATTGAAGTTTTGATTACCTTCCAATTTTAGAAAGGAAACATTATGTATAGAATCATTGATTATTCTATCATACTTTCTCTTAATTGAAAAGCAGTGAGAACATCTACAATGGTTTATTCAGTCATTAATATTAAGAAGAAGAGTGTCACATTTTAATTCTATATGTTACCATGAGGAATAATATATTCGATAATAAAATCACTTATTATATGGAAAAATGGTACACCTTTCTCCAATCACTTACTTTCTGGTTTAAAAAAATCCAACTCATTAAAATCTTTTAATTTTGACAATGAATATGAACAAGCTCATACACATAAACTATGAGAGTTATATTATTTTCTGCTATATTTAAGAATAAAAACATAATCCTAGAAATATGCACCGAAATAATGTGAAAAGATTGTGAGAATAGAAAAGACATTTTAAAATATGCATACTGATTTCATAAACAAATTGTAATTTCATAGTTAAGTCTTTATATTTAATTTCTGAAAGCATGAGAACATATGCCTTGAATTCAGAAAAAGTTTTGATTTTCTTGACCGTAGTAAAATCAGTGACTGAATTTGGATGACAGATGTGTTTACTTTGTGACCCAAAATGATGCCTCCAGATGTACCATTCCTCTTCAGTTTGACAAAGTACTGACAGAAGCTATGCTTGTGGCCAAGATCAGAATCCTCAGAGACAGCTTCAAGGGAACCCAATAATTGTTTTCTGTGTTGCCTTGGTCCCATATCACTTATCTATATATAAAAGGAAGGTAATCATAATTTCCACTGTATAGCATTTCTTGTCATGGAATGTGTGTCAATATGGTGTGTGTGTGTGTGTGTGTGTGTGTGTGTGTGTGAATACATAAGGAGATGATAGATGGTAGGTACAGCTTGAGATAATGCCTGGCATAAAGTTAGATTCTAACCCTTCCTATAGTTGCTGTGGGACAAACATCTGGACAAACATCTGGCCTTTCCACCAATATGTTTTGCTTGCCTAGCCCCAGCCCATCAAGGAGGCCTTCACACGGCTGTAGACTGTGGTGGTTCATAGTCTCAGGCGGGACCCCTGGTCAGTATGCTTTCTAGTCCCTGGTTCCTTTGACTCATCACCATTCTACCACTTTTCTGTCTTCTCTTTCACTGAACGTGTGACTGTACATAAAGGCTGACAGGTGTTTTCCCAGGGGTGACACCAACTGCTTCACACAGCCGTTATCTGACAGGTTTCAGGTCTTTCTGAGGAGAACATCTGAGGAAAGGCCATCAGACAAGCAAGGCAACAGTTGCACTTGGCATAATTACATACTTCCTCCAGGGAAGGAAACAGCCAGTCTCTCCCCTTTTAGTCAGACTGACACTATCACTTCTTTTGCAAGGTGCATCCACTAAGTTAAAATGGTTGATTGACTGAAGCTGAGTAGGAAAGGCTAAATGTCAGGCTTTTCAGATGAGCCCAGTGACAGCTCTGTAGCAGCCTGGCAGGTGCAGTGAAGTCTAGAATTAAAACCGACAGAGGAATGTTGGGCAATGAAGAATGGGTATGTCAGCTGGCAGGAGAAGAAAATAACGTGTGGCCAGAGAACAGATTAGGAATTGAAATGCCCGATTGTGGGCTAAACTGAGTTTATAAGAACAGCTCAATCTTTAATAGGAACACTGCTGCAATTTTACTGAAATAATAACTTCTTTAATTTGCTTTTAATTTTAACATTATTTAGTCTTTAAAACTTTCATGCATGGGTACAATATATCTTAATTTTATCAACCCCTAAAGCCCACTCCAACTCCTGCCACAACCCCACATGTCTACCTAGAGCTTTCCTTTTATAATTTTTATTCATGTATTTAATGTTATATTATATAACCCATTGAGTTAAGTAAGTCTGTATGCATAAGGGCATTGGAATTCAGGAACCTACCAGGAGATACAACTCTCCCCACAACCACTATCTGCTAGCTGTTCCTTAAATAAGGGACAACTTAATTAAAAATCTCAATTGCTGGATTTTTTTACTTTAGTTTCTTCTTGTTCAGACAACCACCGATGCCTACTTCATGTGAACACAGCTATGTAATAGCTGCAGAAAATGCTTTCACAGCATCTTTCCCATCTTCAGGATAATATTCTTTCTGCCTCTTTAGAGGTGGTTCCTGAGTGGACCTTGATTTAGAAGTCCCATCTAAGGTTGAGGAGTTAATGCAAACTTTATCCACTGCCCTCTGCAATAAGAAGCTTCTTTGACCAAGAGTGGCAGAAGCAAAAACCTGGGGGTATAAACATAAATATTTAGAAGGCAATTGGAAAGCATTGCTATTTAGAAAAAGAAAATCAATAGGTTTTCCCCTAGGATCCGTTACTTCCCTAGCCAAGGATTTTTGCATTGATTTAATAATTTTTCAGACTTCTTTTTAAAAATACTAAGAGTTTTAAAGTGTTGAGATTTGTCCAAAGATCATGACTTCCTGGATTTTATTAAGCTGATCCCTGCTTTAAATGGCTGAAAAATAAGCTATAAAAATAAAGAACAGGTAATAAAAGAAATAAGTGTTTATAAAGTTAATAAAAATTAAAGTACATGGAAAGTATTTTATCTAACATTTTAATGTAAACATAAGTAATTCTAAAATCATTATTGTAAACAACAATAAAATATAGTAAATGAACTGCCCTTACATTGCTGAAATTTGGTACCTCTTGCATAGAGAATGTTTCTAACATCAAGGTTTTCTCCCACTTAATCTGAAATAAAACAATTGAAAGTCATATTTGAACCACATGGGATATAGAAATAATTGGATACACTAAAATTAATCTCCTTGCTTTTCATAATTTGAAATTGTCAGGTGAAGATTATTAATTTTATTCTGTCTTTTATTATTTCATTCATTTCTAACAACTTTCCTAGACCAGTAGGAGTTCAATGCAGTGCTTTTCTGTAAAGACATGGGCCAGAGAGTTAGATATCCTAAGAAAAATAAGTAAGATAATGTTAGACAAATAATATTTAACCTACTACCTAAACTTTTATCATTTTAAAATAGATCCATACAAAGTTGTTGAAGTGATATTAAACATGTTATTATTTCAAAAACAAGCAATAAAAATAATCATTAAGATTTTCATATTTTTGAGTTTTGGAAATTTGGTGTGCATTTTCCTTATAGAACATTTTGATTATCACTGAGCATTTTAGTTAATCAATATTCACGGATAGCTAAGTACAAGCATAGTGAATAATACAGTAGTTTATAGTTAAATTTTCATCATATTAATTTACTCATCATGTAATGAAGTCACAAATTCTCCTGTGTAGACAGTGGTAATTCCATATGGATGTTAGCTGTCATAGGCATATCTCAGAGAACTCATTTGCACATGGCAGTCTGACATAATGCTTGCTGCATGCACAGCACAGCATATAGCTTCAAGTGTTTATATTGGCTAAGACACAGGAAAAGCCTTGTAGAGGCATTAGCACACTGAACATAGTCACAATTTTTGAAAGTGCCTTAGAGGACTGTTATAAGAATGATAAATCATCATTTAAATTCAATTACCCAGACTTCTATTTTTTTTGACTTTACTTTATTACTGGAATTTTCTCACATTCTGCTTTAAGTTAATAAAAGTAAAAATGATTTCAGAACATGGGATTAATGATATTAAGTGATATTATTCATATAAAGTATGTATCATTGTTCTGGTACATAATAAGCAAAGACTTTATGCATAATTTTCTGCAATTTTAGCACAGATTACGAGCAGTTACATATTATAATGAATAGAGATGGTAAATCTTCTAGCTTAGCAGTGGTGTGTGTTAATATATGTGAGAGTCATCTAGGTATTATACCTGTCACTGAGTTAAATACCATGTTTGATGTGATTGATCCAGCTGGACACGTCGGTGTCCTGTCCTCCTTAGCTGCTGCGTGTAGATCCTCCTAGAGCTGTATTCTCCCAGAGGTGTAGAACTTCCTCAAATACTGGGGGATTAGTCTTATAGGTATACAAATGGTTGTGTTTCCACAGCAAATATTTACATATTTAGCAAATCTCTAAATATGCTTTCAGAAGACCATGTGTGTTATTGTAATAATAAAATATAGATTCATATCACAGCTCACTGGGCATCTATTGAAAGTATTTGTAGCTAAATAAATAAAATTGTGAATATTATTGTCTGCTTACCTGACTGATTCTTAGTTTAATGTACAAGAGAGCTATACCAAAAGTTTTCATGGGTTTATTCCAATAAATTGGAGCATTTTATAGTGGTTACAAAATTGCTGATGGATTTTTCTCTTCATGCATGTTTAAACATAGCTCTATCTCCCAATAACTGTAATCAGATATTAAAAGTGGTTAACTTCATCTGCTTGAATTTACATGCAGATGTTATATAAAACAAAAATGTTTGTTCAAATTTTGGGTATATGTTCTGAACACAACAAAGGCTTATATCCATGAAGACCCATATTATATCATTAACAGTATTTCCAGCTATTTCTAACCAGTATTTTTTCCAGTTAATAACGCAATTGGATCAAAAGCTTCTGCCTGCAACTTGTGTAAATATACCACATTTTCTGTATCGTGTCCTCCATTGAGGGACATCTGGGTTCTTTCCAGCTTCTGGCTATTATACATAAGGCTGCTATGAACATAGTGGAACATGTGTCCTCATTGCATCCTGAGGAATCCTCTCGGTATATGCCCAGGAGTGGTACAGCAGGGTCCTCCAGAAATGTCATGCCCAGTTTTCTGAGGAACCACTAAACTGATTTCCAGAGTGGTTATACCAGCTTGCAATCCCACCAGCAGTGGAGGAATTTTCCTCTTTCTCCACATCCTTGCCATTCTGCTGTCTCCTGAGTTTTTAATCTTAGCCATTCTGACTTGTGTGAGGTAAAATCTCAGGATTGTTTTGATTTGCATTTCCCTAATGACTAATGATGTTGAACACATAAGCTATTGGTGTTCTAGTCAGAAAAATTTTCCCTGTGCCCATGTGCTCCAGGTTCTTCCCCAGTTTGTCTTCTACTATATTCAGTGTATCTGGTTTTATGTGGAGTCCTTTACCCACTTGGACTTGAACTTTGTACAGGAAGATAGGATTGGATCAATTTGCATCTTTTTACATGTTGACTGCCAGTTGACCCAGCACCATTTGTGGAAAATGCTGTCTTTTTTTCCACTGGATGGTTTTAGCTCCTCTTTCATTGCTGGTGGGATTTCAAGTTGGTAAAACCACTCTAGAAATCAGTTTGGTGGTTCCTCAGAAAACTGGACATAGCACTACATGAGAACCCAGCTATGCCACTCTTGGGAATATACCCAGAAGATGCTCTAACACGTAATAAGGACACATGCTTCACTATGTTCATAGCAGCCTTATTTATAATAACCAGAAGCTGGAAAGAACCCAGATGTCCCTCAGTGGAGGAATGGTTATAGAAAATGTGGTACATTTACACAATGGAGTACTACTCAGCTATTACAAAACAATGGCTTCATGAAATTCTTAAACAAATGGATGGAGTTAGAAACTATCATCCTGAGTGAGGTAACCCAATCATAAAAGAACACACAAGATATGCAATCGCTGATAAGTGGATATTAGCCAAAAAGCTCAGAATACCCAAGATACAACTCACAGACTACATGAAGCTCAAGATGAAGGAAGACCAAAGTGTGGATACTTTGATCCCTCTTGGAAGGTGAATCAAAACACTCCTGGCTCACAGCCAACCAATGGAATGAGAAGAGGGTCCCCAATGGAACAGCTAGAGAGAGGACCCAAGGAGCTGAAGAGGTTTACAGCTCTTCAGGAGGAACAATAATATGCACCAACCAGTACCCCCAGAGCTCCCAGGGACTAAACCAACAACCAAGGAGTAACATGAAGGGACCAACAGCTCCAGCTACATATGTAGCAGAAGTTGACCATTTCAAACATCAATGAGAGGAGAGGCCATTGATCCTGTGAAGGCTCGATTCCCCAGAATAGGGGAATGCACGTCAGGAAATTGGGGTGGGGATAAGCAGGGTGAGGGGAATGGGATAGGGGGTTTTTGGTGGGGTAACACTGAAAGGGGTTAACAATTGAAATGTAAATAAAGCAGATATCTAATAAAAATAAATAAATGAAAGTATGTACCACCAGAAAATAAAAAGGAGAAAATAGGTCTTTAATTAACTTCACTTAATTAAAAAAAATCAACACAACCTTGATATTCTGTCACATGAACTTATGTATTAATAAGATTTGAGGAGGCTTTCAGGAAAATGGGTTATTTAGAGAAGATGAAAAGAATATTTTGCTGTATTATTTGCTTGGTAAAAGCTTTTTCTATCTACTTTGAGGCATTAAATGATATTAGTTTGTTTTATATTTCTGGAGCACTCAATATCCAGACAGCAGGATTTTATCATATGCTCTAGCATATATATTCCTAGGTAGCTAAAATATTTTGTATTATTAAACTCTTGCAACAATCTTGGTACAAAATTAATTGCTGAATCAACAATGGAATGGAGGCTTGGAAATGATGCAGTTATTAGCCAAGGATCTTCAGTTTGAAAATATTAATGCTTGGCTCTAATACGTAATTGTAAAGGTCAAGGCACTAAGTTGATTGATTGATAATGGATACATCTCTTTATACACTTATTGTATACATAAATGCTCTGAATGATACTAGACCAAATTATATAGTAGAAGATAAAGAGAGAACGTCAATAACCAATAGCTCCTTAGGTTTGTATGTGAAATTAGCTGAGGCACTGTTCTCTGATATGAAGACTCTGTGGCACTTCATTTCTCCCAGGCTTTCTATGAATGGCTTGCACTTGTTCAGTAGTGAGCTGCTCCACACCTAGTGTAAGACTGCTCTTTCTTCTGCCTCACCAGCTGTTTAACGATGAATATATACATCCTGGCACTTATTGACATAAGGCTTTTAAATATACACTTGAGTTCCCATGGTTATTTGGGGTATTATTTTGAAATAGTGAGGAACTGGGTTAAGCAATTTATAGTGTTTCAAGTTTTTCTTAAGTAATAGGGATCAATAGGTTAAGCTGAGGTCACTCAGTCATTCCTGGTTACATTAACCCTATTTCTTCATGGTTGTATCTGGGTATCTGGACTGGCTTTGAAATTTAGAAAGGCATCAGGGAAAAGTCTAATTTGGTGTTGTGTACATTATCCAGTCATCTTGTGAGCTCAGTAAATGTTTATTAATGACTACCATTGCCAGCATTATTAGTGACAATAATTAATATTATTACTAGATGGAGATAATTAAGCATAACTTTGCTTTAATGAAGATAATACAGCTAAAATATCTTAAGATTAAGATGTAGTCATATATGTGTATGTATACATATATGTATGTATATTGAATGATTATTATTTTCATGCCTGTATGCTCTTTGGTAACAACTATACACTTATCTTAAATGTACTTCAATACTATTATACTGAAATGGTTATTAAAACAATAGCACACATCTACATTTTTGTTTGATGTTTCATTTTATTTTTATGCATTCTTAATGAAAAGATATTTACATCACTTTCACTCTTCACTTTTCTGAACTCCAGCCCTGATGCCTGTGTGTCAGGTAATTTACCAACTTACTCTCTTTGCCAGATTCACAAACGCTGATTGTTAATTGCTTATTCCCATTGTTAACATACGACAATCCAGTTGTGCAATCGTCATAATTTCTTCTTATAAAAAATAGTTCATTTCAGAAATCTGCATACTTCTAGAATTGAAAGAAAGCCATATGTTCTTCACTTTCAAAATGTTAGTGTAATACTTTAATTATAAAATAAGTCTACATCAGAACCATGCTTGACTCTTATTTTTCTTGTTTGATTAAATATTTGAAGCATTATACATTTTATTGTTGTAATCTCTACTTCATTTTAAGAAAAGTACATAGCTCAATATGGGTCACTCTTTCTCATTTAAATAGCAATATCAGTGTCACAATGGTCCAAGACTAAAATATCGATTACTACAAATGTACCATTAAAACAGTGACTTCAACCATAGGCTTCCGGAGCATTATTCACATAAGAAAAACAAAGATGGCACACAGTGTTCAGTAAGCATCTGTCCGTCCTTTTTTTTTTTAATTTTTTATTAGATATATTCTTTATTTATAATTCAAATGTTGTCCCCTTTCCTGGTTCCCCCCTCAAAAAAAATCCCATAATTCATCTTCCATACACCTATTCCCCAATCAACCAACTCCTGCTTCCCTGTCCTGGTATTCCTCTACACTGCTGCACTGAGCTGTTTCAGGACCAGGGACTTCTTCTCCCTTTGATGACCAACAAGGCCATTCTCCGCTGCCTATGCATCTGGAGCCATGGGTCCCTCCATGCATATTCTTTGGTTGATGGTTTAGTCCCTGGTAGCTCTGGGGGTACTGCATGGCTCATATTGTTGTGCTTCCTATGGCACTGCAAACCCCTTCAGCTCTTTGGGTCCTTTTTCTAGCTCGCCCACTTGGGGACCCTGTGCTCAGTTTGATGGCTGGCTGAGAGTGTCCCCCTCTGTCTTTGTCAGGCACTAGCAGAGACTCCCAGGTGACAGCTATATCTGACACTTGTGGGCATCCACAATAGTGTCTGGGTTCTGTAACTGTATATGAGATGGATCCCTAGGTGGGGCTGTCTCTGGATCATCATTCCCTCAGACTCTGCTCCACACTTTTTCTCTGTATCTCCTTGTGTGGGTATTTTGTTCCTGCTTTTAAGAAGGACCAGAGTATCCACACTTTGTTCTTCCTTCTTGAGTTTCATTTGATCTTTGAATTGTATCTTGGGTATTCCAAGCTTCTGGGCTAGTATCCACTTATCAGTGAGTGCATACCATGTGTGTTCTTTTGTGATTGAGTTACCTCACTCAGGCTGATATTTTCCCGTTCCACCAACTTGACTAAGAATTTTATGAATTCATTGTTTTTAATAGCTGAGTAGTATTCCATTGTGTACATGTACCACATCCCATTTTGTATCCATTCCTCTGTTGAAAGACATCTGGGTTCTTTCCAACCAAACAAAGCACAAGACTAGATAGTTTTAGTGCAGAGTTCTATCAGACCTTCAAAGAAGACCTAACACCAATACTCTTCAAATTATTCCACAAAATAGAAACAGAAGGAACACTACCCAACTCATTCTATGAAGCCACAATTATGCTGATATCAAAACTATGCAAAGATCCAACAAAGAAAGAGTACTTCGAACCAATTTCCCTTATGAATATCGATGCAAAAATACTCAATAAAATTCTTGCCAACTGAATCCATGAACAAATCAAAACAATCATTCACCACGATCAAGTAGGCTTCATTTATCCCAAGGATGAAGGAATGGTTCAATATATGGAAATCCATCAGTGTAATCCTCTATATAAACAAACTCAAATAAACAAATCACATGGTCATTTCATTAGATGCTGAAAAAGCATCTGACAAAATTCAGCATCCTTTCATGTTAAAAGTCTTGGAAAGATCAGGAATTCAAGGCCCACACCTAAACATAGTAAAAGCATACACTTGATCTGTAGCTTTTCTCTACACCATGTAATTACAAAACTGAGCTACAAACCTTTGAGCTTAATGTGAGAGTTTCATTAAGATCAGTGTTTCTCTTGGTTTGTAGGCTTTCTTGTGATGAGCTCTCAGTTCCTGAGGAATTGATAACTAACTTTAAATTATTATTAAAGCTGATTTTCCATTTAAAACGATCACCAATGCCCATACTGTTTTTAGGACCCTTACTCTCACTTTATTATTTTCTGATGATGGAGACAGAGCCTCCTGCCTTGAGTGAGATGGTAAAATGATTCAACACTGACCTACTTTTCCCGTTCCCTTTAAAAAATTGAGAAATATTCTCACTAGATAACTCAAGCAGGTCTTGAGCTTGTGATCCTCTTGCATAAACCTTCAGAGTAACTATGATCATAGGCAAGTGCCACCACATGTCACAATTTTTAAAACATGTTCCCCAAATTATGGCTCATAAGTAGTTGCTTCAAGAAGTTTATACAGACTGATTGTTATGAAGTCCAACAAATCTGGGAAATGTTGAGTGAATGTTATGCAAAATTTTTATTTTCATATTTCTTAGAATGCTTTCCTGTATGTTATATTGCTACACGTTATAGCATGTAGTATTTCCAAAATGGTGTGATGTGGAATACTTTTACTGAATAATAAAGCTTGTAACTAATTTTTTTCAAATCCTATTTTTAATGATGTTTCTTAAAACTTTAACCTTCGTTTTAACCCATCTCCCACAAGAGGCAGTAAACAAGAAAGTGAAGGGGGTGGGAGTGGACCTATTTAGAAAGGTCCTTTAGAGCAACTTCTGTCTGTTGTCTGGAAATCGGCAGTCCAGTTCACAGTCAGCAGGCAGGGACAGCTCAATCCACTGGTAAATACCTCATGGATACACCAGCAGTTCAGTTTGGTAGAGTCAGGTTAGCAACAGTGGTGACAAGACCTAGCAGAGAAAGCCAGAACTCAGCCTCAGCTCAAGTCAGCAGGGGGTACTGGAAGTGACACCAGGAGGTGTTCTTTGTTATGCTTCTCTCAGGGGAGTAAAGGTCAATGTAGATGGGAGACCTTACATCATTGCACACCCAACTAACCAGCAATCCAAGCTCTGCCCTATTAAGCCCTCCAAATACCATGTGTCCTCCATGTGCCTTGCCTCAGCATGTGCATCCAATCGGTCCAAGTGCTTGGAAGCAGCAAAAAACTGTAGTACACTACCGGAAGTTTTCTGGTGTGTTTCTCTGTATGGCATTGTGACAAATGTAGCTCAACCACACTGTGTAAGGCAGACTAATACGTGCATTTTGTTAGCAAATAATCTTTTATCATCTCTCCTTTCACATGTTTGCTTTAGCAGAATATCCTCTCTCCTGTGTCTACTTGAGTGAAATGTTCCCTTCATGACTTTGCTTTAGCCTTTCCCACCTGAGTCCACTTAATGAAAAGTTCCTTCACGTGTTTGTCCCAGCAAGACACCATTCAACCCACTTTCAAAAAACCCTTAAGTTTCCACTTCAAAAGTTGAGGGTTTTCCAGGAAGTCCACTATAATCTGCAGTGTTCTGATTATTCTCTAAAGTTTAAATTAGATTATTATATTTCCATGTACATCATGTTGTTACTGAAACTTCTAAAACAGACAATAGATCCTGAGTAGCTACAATCTGGACATAAGACCTGAATTCTTGAATACTCTTCAGCTCTCAGCTTTCCATCAACCCCTGCAAGCGATGCCACATGTGCAAAACAATGCTATCTCCTAAAGAATGTTGGAATATTGACTGGCCCCACACACCTCACAAAATATGGGAGATATTGGTACTTCCTCCACCAAGTCAAGTTTTTCTTGAAGATCCAGTACAGCATGGTGCTTCCACATTAGTATCTTGCAGAGTTAAGGAATGTGTAAATATTGGGACATATGGTGAGGGGGGAACTGGGAAAGGGGAAAGCCTTTGGAATGTAAACAAAAAATATAGAAAATAAAAAATAAATTAATAAAAGAAAAAACCCAGCAGATACATTTCAGGCATAATTCTGCAAGGAGTATGCACATTTGAACGTGCTACTTGCCTGTGCCCTCTGCCTCTTACCACAGTTCACCCAAGTCACTGGCTTTTGTGCTCAAAAGAAATGCAGAACTAAGGAGAACAAAAAACCATGTTTCTATACCTGTAGTGTACATTGAGTGTTAAGTTTACAGTGAGTCAAGTGGTTCCAGGGGTCAAGGGGATTAAGAGTTGCCACTAGGGATGGTTGGCAGAAGTCTGCAGTGCTCCAGGGTATACATAATTCATGTACGAGAACCAGGCTTCACTATATATTAGTAAGTCGTAAGAGATGCCTCTGAAGAAAATACAGTTCTGCCTCAAAAAATAGCTAGAGTTTGCATTGGGAGAGAGGCACTGCAGGGTGGAACTGCAGAGGAACTACTACAGGTGACTGATAGGGTCATCTCAAATTTAACTTGAACCATCATTGCCTGAGAAATTGCAAAAGTCAGAAGAGAAAGTTGGAGGAAATTAGCAACAAAAACAACTGGGCCTTTGCAACTGGGGTTCTGGAGTCTCAGTGCCAACCTAAAATGAAGGGGAGAGAGGGACAAGTATCTGGATGAAAGTGTGGCTTCTGACTTCCTCCAGGCTGGGGCTGTTAATCCCAGGGAGGTGGCTTTGCCTGCTGTCCTTTGTTACTGTGAGGCTTGTTTGAAGCAATAAAAAAGGAAATTATCTTATGGAAATTTATTTCAACAGTCTGAAAGGGATAGTCCCCAGGACACCTTGAACCCTAAGATTAGAGAAATAAAGTATTCATTTCTTTGTATCCTATTATTTTCAGACTGCTAAAAAACGCTAATTACAGATGACAAGTTTAACCCTAATCTAAAAATAGCTAATTATATTAATAGATTAACACAAAATAAGCTTAATATCTTCAGATTATTAATTTTTGGTAAATATATATAGAATATATTGATGTATATCTTCTATATAATTTACAAAATACTAATATAATTGGCTCATGGATATATTTATATATATGCATAATCAGATTATATAACATTTTAAGCATCAAAAGCATTTTGAAATTGCTAAAATTCTGTCTTATTTTCTCAATTCATAGCTAAGAGCCCAATTATATAATTAATTCTATTTAACTAATGTCCTCAACAGTGCCTGAAACAGAGAGTTACTGAAACAAATTCTCCATAGCAATTTAGAAAAATAAGTATACCAAAAGAGGAGAAGAAACATGTCACCGTGGAAGAAATGTAGACAGTTTTTCTCTGTTAAATTATTAAAAGGTCATATATATTCTTTCTATATTATGTAGACAGTGACAAAGACATCAATCATCTCATTATCTGTACATTGAAAGTGATGAATGGATCATGTTCTAATGAGAGGATCTAATTACTGAGAGCTGTGAAGAGGGCATGTAAAAGCTCTTTAGCTCCAGTGACCACAGATTACCATTAAGAACAAAGAACTCTGCATGGTTTAATTTCTCTTCTCTGCACATTTGAAGATATATAATATTAATAACTCAGATTTTTGGAGAAAAACATGAGATGATTAATTTTATATTGCCCCCCAAAATAAAAAGGAGAAATATCAGAGGATTACAACATCTATGTAAGGGAAAGCAAAGGTCATGAAAGTGGCTTCCCGTGGTCTCTAAATCAGCAACCATAAGTCATATTCATGTCTTTGGTTAGAAATTGAGTTGTAAAAACTAATCCAGTACCTTCTATAGGATTTCTTAACATTAGAGTTTGATACTGCATACTTGCCAATGCCAGAGCACAAGATCAACACTATCAAAACATTTCAAAATGCTGTGGTTCAAGGTTAAAAACCAGGAAAATGACACACAAGTAGGGTGCTTGAAATCTGTGTATTTAGCTCAAATGACCATTTCTTCAAAGGTGAGGAGCCGTGCTGTAGAACAAGTGCATAAGCATTCGCTCACGGGAAGATCTTGCCTAGTATTTGCAGAGTGCTTGTGAGGAAAGGTAGTCAGAACCTGCCAAGAGAAACTGTGATGTTTCCCTTCCGAGGGCTGTGGATTCAAGAACTGTCATGTCCAGAGACATAGCTCTCAAGTTTCAGAGTGGCTGCTTCGCAAGGTGGAAGGCTCGATCTTCCCAGGCAACAGCTGCACAAGTCCTTCGATAAATTTGCTCACAACAAAGAATTTCTGAACTTGTGTCTGAAAGTAATGATGATGGGACTTTAAGGTCCCTATTGATTTTTTGATTCCTGCAGAGTGTGTCATTTGTATAACATTTGACCTCTATCTCTCTAATTAACTACAGAGCTTCATGCATTATTATTTTCAGTACAGTGAAATCTATTAGATGAGAAACAGAAATTCTTCATCTTTTCTTCTATGGAGAGTCTAGAAGCCTTGACTTCTCAATAGTTTGTTTTTTCTATATGGCTTAATATTAATTTTGTACTATAGCATTTGATAATGTAGTTGTTTTGTATGTAATACATCTGAGTTCTATCAGTGTATTGAGGATAAATGATCCTAAAACATGAAAATGAAAAATAAACAAACATATAAGTACATATGTATATTCTACAGTATAATTTTTAGATTTCTGAAACATGCTTCTTGCTACCCTGATCAATACTAGAATATCATCAGAAGTCCAACCTTTGAATCTAGTTACAGATTTGTCATGGAAATTTTCACATATAATTGTTTGGATTGCATTCTCCATTTTCAGCAAAGAATAATTAAGTAAATCTCTTATTAAAAAAAATTTGCTGTAATGAAAACTTAGCAGGAGTTTCCAGAGACCACCAGACCTACTGTGATGCGTTCTACATAACAAGGTAGCATTAGCAACGCGATGTCACAATGAAAGCTCAATGCGATAACTACTTCAGTCAATTCCACCCCATTACCATCTTTCCTGCTCAGTGACATCAGCTGCTCCCAGATTCCCCAGTGTATAAAATAAGGTTGTGTTGGTGAGATTTTTATTTCAAATCTCAGATACTAAAACAGCTTTAAGCTCTAGCTTTCCACACTAACTTGTACTTTGGGGCAGGTTAATTTTCCCATAGTTTCTTTTTTCTTATTGTCTATTATTCTAATAGTTTTGCTTTGTCTAATAAATGCATTTCACCATATATCTTTTATACAGTTCTTTCATAATATTTCATAATATAAGTGTAAAGGATCCAGGACAGAGAAACAGACTATGATCATGGATGTACTGCCTGCACTTACACTGGTAACTACATGTAGCCTGTGAAATTTGCTTATCCTATTTGCTTTCTTCTGAATGTGTCTTTCCAAAACTCATACTAAACCCAATTCTCAGCCAGGTGTTACAGTACACATCTGTAATCCTAGCATTTTAAATGGAATCATGAACATCCCAAGCTCAAGAGAGATTGATGTGAGCTTCATCAACATAGTGAGTGTCAGTAGTAAATTTCAGACTGTGTAGGGTGAAACCACCTACACAAACAAACATTCTTCAATATGATGATATCATTGTCGTTCTTTGGAGGAAATAATTAAATTTATAGATAATTTCACTTATAAAAGAGCTGGATGAGGAATCTCCCGGCCCTTCCACAATGTGAGGACACATCAAGAGTTTCCATCATTCAGTAGAAAACAATCCTTACCAGGTATAAAATCATTCATGCCTTAACTTAGCACTTATCAATCTCTTCAGAACTGTTACCAATACAAAGGTAAAAGAAATGTGACCTTTATCTATACTTAATAAAGACTAATAGATCAAATGCTATAAAAGAGTGAAGAAAATCAAATCTGTAAATCTTGACATTGTCTGATATTGTCTTGTATCCTTAAACTAGATCAAAAACTCTTTACTGCCATGCAAAACAATGAGAATCTCTTTAATGAAAAATTATAAGAGTAGTGATGTAATTATGAGTGATAGATAACTCAAGACTATCCATTTTATCAAAGTATATTAATTTTCACAAAATTTATGTATGCAAATAAGTAGTTTGAATTCATAGCCAACACACTCCATCCATTACTACATAAAATAGGATTCATATTTCTTAATAAAAGATATAATTTTCTTAGACTTAGCTTATAATATTATAAGTACTATATACATATATACTGTGTATCTATAGACTTTGTCTTAGTTATTGATACAGCATTGGTAAAATAGCTAATTATGCTCATCTCTAAATTTATACTGAAACAAGGTAAAAGGGTATATTTGATTTTTTTCTAGAATGATAAAAATACCAAAGGGAAGCTTAAAATCTCTTTAAAAAACATGATGGCATTGCTCTAAATACTACACACGTCTTTTTGTCTTATAGAAGTCTTATTACGTTTTATTCATTTTATACATGTGTCTAACTTGTTTGATCAGATCTACTCTCCTGACCTCTAGTCCCTCTTCTATTCCTTTACTAGTACATTTCTTTTCTTTTCTTTTTTAAAATTATTTTCTATATTCTTTGTTTACATTACAAATGAGTTCCCCTTTCCCGGTTCCCCCTCCACATAAGTCCCATAAGTCCTCTTCCCTCCTCCCATTCCCCGATCAACCCCCTCCTAATTCTCTGTCCTGGTAATCCCCTACATTGCTGCATCAAGCCTTTCTAGGACCAGGGCCCTCTCCTTCCTTCCTTCTTGGAAATCATTTGATATGTAAGTTGTGTCTTGGGTATTCAGAGCTTCTGGGCTAATATCCACTTATCAGTGACTATATTCCATGTGTGTTCTTTTGTGATTTGGTTACCTCACTTAGGAGGATATTTTCCAGTTCCAACCATTTGCCTAAGAATTTAATGAATTCATTGTTTTTTATTGCTGAGTAGTATTCCACTGTGTAAATATACCACATTTTCTGTATCCATTCCTACATTGAAGGACATCTGGGTTCTTCCTAGTTTCTATTTTATCTTTCTCTGTTTAAAAACTACTGAGTAGACTTAGCGCTGTCTGTATGTGCATGGATATAAGGCCATCTACTGGCACATGGGTAGCCTCTCAGGGGCCACATCTTTGAAGAAAACTGACTTTTCTCCCTAGCAGTCATCAATAGTTTGCTTTTGTCTTTCTAAATGGGGATGTATGGCATTCATGCAAAGAGCATTAGGGCACATCTGTTTGTACATTGGTCAGTTATATCCATTATTATAATGGACTCCTCCATAGAAGCTACTTAGAGAATCTGGGGATTCTGGGTTCAAGGACAGGTAAACACCATTCAATTAGCTTTTGCTGAGGATCATAGGTATACTCTGTGGAAGCCCACCTTTACAACATCTTTAACTGAATAAAAGTAAATCAGGATGTTAGCAGAGTCCCACTATTTTCATGACAGGATATACCAGTATTCTAAGAACCTGTCATGAACCTCATATGCTAAAAGTTGTAGAACCCCAAATGTCCAAGCGGGATGCTTTCTTAACTTAGGCACTTTGCGTAGAGCATGTAGAGGGTGGGGGGTATCAAACCAGATGGTAACTCCACATGTGGGGACCCAACTGAAGACTAAGTTGACAGAAAAGTGGGACTTAATTATTATGATACACTTCTCTATTAAAGTCTCCCTGGTATTATGGCATTCCTCTGTTCTCATCTCATTGAAGAAAATAATTTTATTATTCCAAGATTAGGCTGATAGTTACAAAGATGAGGTTCTGAAAATAAAAATACCTCTTAAATATAGCCCAGAAACTTCAGTCCTATAAATAGTTCTCCTTGACCATGCTACACAAAGAAAAACATGTCTCTGACTTCTCAATGTTTTAAATTCTGTAAAGAAAGGCCTGCATTCAGTAAATATTATTTGTATTAATGAATTCCCTTTAAATATTAAACTAAAGTTATGCAACAAAAGGATTGGAGTTCACAAAACCATAGTATAGAATGCTGTGGTCCTATAAATCTGAATTCCCAAGGTGAAATAAGGTCTCGGAAAAGAAGGTTGAGGCCACAGTGAATTTATTTTACATGTCAGACATGTCACCTTCAGGCACTGTGTCAGTTTTCAAGGACTGTTCTAACATTGTACATCAAATTGGGCAGTTTACAAAATAAATTTATTTCCTCAAAGTTCTAAAGGTTAGAAATTAAGGTGCTAGTAGAATTGCCCTTTCCAAGTCTTGGAAGGAGAATCTGCTGCTTCAATCATGGCTGGCAGTGCCTGGTGTGTTCCTAGGCTGGTAGGAGCTGGAAGATACAAGAACCATTTTCTTCCTGTGACACACATTGTCTGCCCCCCCTTAGTGTGTGCATGTATGGTGTGGTGTAGTGTGTGTGTGTGTGTGTGTGTGTGTGTGTGTGTGTGTGTGTTGTATCCTTAACAAGGTGTGTCTCATAATGAATTAGGGCCCATGCTAATAACTTCATTGAAGTTAGTACTTTATTACATTTTAAAGATTTCATTTCTACATCATTGGTGGTGTGTGTGTATGTGGGGGGGTATTACAAAACTGAAGCTTAACATGTAGCAATACAAAGTTTGATTGGAATACTCAATCAGAGGAACAGAAAAAAAACATCAAAATTGAGATCTTATTAAGCACTTTAAAAAATTTACTGAGTGTTATTATTGATACACATTGATGTATCAATATAATGATCAGAAAACATTTGGGCATTTGGCACAGTTTAAGTACACAATTCTGTAAATGAAATCAGATGTTTTATAAGAGCTCATTAGGTCATAGTTTTTACAGTATAAAGTCTATGAACATATAGAACATATGGAAACCTAGACTAAGAGCTTAATGCCTTATTTCTTTTTTTCAATGAGCACTCAGAAAGAATCCTACCATACATACTGACACAGTGATTCTAGTTTTAAAATTTTCATTCTTCCAGTTTTACATTCTGATAATATGTACTTCTTTTAGATACAGTAGTGAGAAGTTGCTCATCAAGAATTAACTTTTGTTAAACGTTTTCATGTAGAATATTTTGATCATAATCTTTCCTTTCTCCAACTCCTTGAAGATTTTACATGCCTTCCTACCCACCCAACTGCTTTATCCTCTCTCTCTCTCTCTCTCTCTCTCTCTCTCTCTCTCTCTCTCTCTCTCTCTCTCTCTGTGTGTGTGTCTCTCTCTGTCTCTCTCTGTCTCTCTCTGTCTCTCTCTGTCTCTCTCTCTCTCTCTCTCTCTCTCTCTCTCTCTCACACACACACACACACACACACACACTTATCTCAGCAAAAACAAAAATTAGGTGAACAAAAAATGACTAAGAAGCCGGGCGGTGGTGGCACACCCCTTTAATCCCAGCACTTGGGAGGCAGAGGCAGGCAGATTTCTGAGTTTGAGGCCAGCCTGGTCTACAGAGTGAGTTCCAGGACAGCCAGAGGGAAAACCTGTCTCTAAAAAACGACAACAACAACAAAAAATGACTAAGCCAGAAAAACTGCCAAATTAAATCAATCAAAGGAACAAACAAAAACTCATGGAACCCAGTTTATGTTGTCCAATGCTTTTTCAGCATTCAGCCTGCCCAGAGCATGGTTGATGCACCAGTGAATCTCCATTCATTTCTCAGCAGGCACTCAGTTGAAAATAGCTTCTTGATTTGGAGTGAAGCTTCTCTTTTTTTGCAAAAAATGGATTGAATATTATTGAGTTGTTAGCCAAATAGGTACGACAGATCTTTTCCAGACTACAGCCTATTGGAAAAACTTTGATCACTTTCTACAGGTTAGCAGTTAGGCCATATTGCTGAAGAGAGCACTTAGGTATGTTACTGAGCATGTTTAAATTTATCTGCTTTCCAATCAGAAGCTTCATTCCTACTGACAAGCATATATGGTATTGGTAGGTACTTAGACATACCAGAGAGAAGAAACTGAATCATTAGTGTCACCCATCTATAAACCCTCCCACCAATAATGCAGACTTCTTGAAGACAATTGATGTAATAGTGGCACAAATGTTATGGAGAAGCCAACTACTTTTTTTAAAAAATGGAATTAAGGCCCATTCTGTGAGATGCAACCCATTCCCGACACTGTGGGGGTGACCCAATCCTGACAGTAGAGAGGTCAGGAGCCCTAACTTAACCCTTACTACAAATTATTCTGCTAAAGGAACATAGAGATAAAATTACTCTAAATGGCATCTTTGCTATAGCCATAGACCAGTACATCTCCCAACTCTTAGCAAAGAAAGAATTTTTTATGTAAGAAATTCTATTAACTATTAAACTACCTATTACTATGAACAAATGAAAATGTAAGTATAAAAATACAACATTTTAAATTTCAATTCTGTTTACTAAGGCTCAATTAAAGAGAAAAGATAGGGGTAAACAAGATATTTTTATTCTGATATATAGAGACTTTATGAGAGTGGCTATTAGCACCTCTCTTGACTCTCCACTTGTGTGGCTGATCCCAACAGTTACAATGTGCTTTTTTGTCTATGTGTCACTTTCTGTATGGCAGTTGGACTGCATTTTGGCTTTTCCTATTGTGTAGATTTTGCTCAGCAGTAGCAGATATTTGAAAACCATGTCTCCCTGGAGAACAAGTGAGCTCCCCTGAATCACAGAGAAAGAATAGAAGCTATCAATCTAGGAGGGTTTGAATAAACAATTTTGTTCAGCACACAATACCTTTCCTCCTCTCTTAAAACCATGCCTGCCTCTTACAAAGAAATTCTAATCCATGTAACCTAAAATTCATTTGCCTTAATTAACTCTTTGATTATTTCTACTTCCCTTGTGGCCAGATTATAGGAATGTGGGTATCAGTAAAACTAATTCAGCCCAAATTACAGAACCAGGGTTGGTTTACATTTCCCAGGGTATGTTGTTTTTCTCCAATTGGTAGTTTGATACCCACGAGCTATTTTTCTGCTCTCGATTCCCAAGAATAAATCTCACATTTCTCACATTATTGTATAAATAACAATTTTGTACAAATGGCTTGACGTGCAATTTTTTTCTTGCACAAGTTTTCTTTTACTTGTCATTGACTTTTTATTTTCTTGTGGCTTGATTTGTGTACAGCACCTAGAGAGTTCTTCTTGATGTGGGTGATAGACAAAGGAGGTGCTTAGTATAGAGTCTTTGTTATTAAAGGAGATGGGTGGGAACATAATGGGATATAAAATTACTAATTAAAGAAAGAACATAAGAGAACTTGGATCAAAGAGTTGATGAACAACTGTAAATGAAAATCTGAAAGAGTATAAATTGTCTAAATAAGAAACTGGAGTGTGTTCATGAACATCAAAATACAAAGAAAAGACAAACATTTTTATAAAGCCTCATTGTCTCATAGAAATACTGTCATTAATAAGTCTCATTTGTGACTCCGGATTGGTATCTTCAAAACCATATTCTTGAGATTTGGTCATAGTAATCCATATACAAGGACCAATAGGCAACTACTTCTTGAGTCAAATATACAATGTGTAGTCTTTTGTACAGCACACAAAAATTAATTTTCACATATTCTAAAAATAGTAATGCTTTGTGATGTTAAAAGTCGCACAAATTTATACAAAGTAACAGTGTCTGCCAATGAAGTCTTATTTTGACAAAGCCACCATTATTTATTTGCATGTGGCCTGTGAGTTTAGTTTTCTAATAGCATATAGATCATTAGTGATAGCAGAGACTAAAGCTCTATAAAGCTCTAAATATGTAGCAGATAGTCCTAAGAGAATTTTACCATGTTTTGAACCATTGAAATGACCACATTGCTTTCTACTCAAAATCTGTCATTAGTACTTCTCAGCTACAAGATAAAACTGGAGTCTCAAGCACAGCATTAGAACCTCTGTCACCCCAGCCTGGTATGTAGACTTTTGTTGTGTTACTATATTCTGTCTTGGCCCCCATTATATGTGTGCAATCCTCACATTTCTCTTCCTTAAATGTCTCTATTTCCTCAGAGAAAATTAAAGTGATGTCACGCAAAGACTGTTTTTAGATGTTGGTTGATATTTGACTTTACAATATGCCTTGCAGACATCTATTTTTGAATGTTTGGTCCCAAACTTGGAGGACTATTTTGAAGGGTTTAAATTCTTTAAATGGTCTCACCGAATGAAGCACATAACTCGAGGCCTTCCTTTGATGGGTAGGGCAGTTGTTGACTTTGTTTTAGCTCCATGGTTCCCATCAGTAACCATGTGAACAAACTACCACTTCATAGCACCATAACAGAAGCCACCCACAATGTGCCTGCCCACCATAAAAATAGGGATCTCTTCAAAACTCTGGGCCCAAATAAACCTTAGCTCCTTTCAGTTTGTCGGCAAGTGTTTTGTCTCAGTGAGATAATAACTATCGCTGCCTTAAACCAAAGTTATTGTGTAGTCTTACTGCAAGATTATTTTATAAAATTCTGACTCAAAAACGTTTGATTAGAATGAGCTCTAGATTCAGACTCTCTAATAACTTAAAAGGGGTTTTACATGTTTTCCTAATTGGCTGTCAGTCTTAAACACTTACTAATTAAATTATAATTCTGTATTAAATAAATTAAAATACTTGGTATTTGATTAGAGCATTTAAAATATTTAACTAGTACTTTATATAAAATTAAAAATAGAATCAACAATAATGAATGGGATATTAATGGTCATTAATCTTGAAAGAGTTTATAGGGAATAAGGGAATAGAGAAAGTATTTCATGATGTTATAATCTCAAAAAATTGAATAAATAATAAACAGAAAATGATAATATATTGATAATAAAATAAAGATCATGAAGATTAACATTATTAAATTTCTTCAATTTTTACATAATCTTGATTCTTTATGAGGGAGAAAGGATAGTAGAGAACCTGTAGTATGAAAATTAAAGGTAACAGACTGAGGAAAGAAAGGATTAAGCCACAAAGGGGTACGTGGAGAAAAAGAGTTAGGAGGACATTCAACCAAAACTAAGGATATATGAAAATAACATAAGTAAATGTAATAATGAGCAAGCTAATGAACTTTTAATTACATTTTCACTTTTAAGTATAACTCATTCTACATTCATCAAGTTCTATTCTCTTCTTTTCCTGAATCCTGTTAAACTATAGCATCTCTTCAGTGTGTGAGGGTTTTTTTTTTCTGTTTTTTTTTTTTTTAATTCTGTTTTTGATCAAACAAAACATGCATGGAATGTGAACTAAGACCCTACATCTCCTGGCTATATTAGATACTATCTCCAGCTGGACTTCTGTTTACTTTCTCTAATTTTCCATCTGAGCTTTTAGAGACTACACATGAGGTCTGCCCTTTGAGATGGTAGGTAAGGCAAGGCTGGGCTTCCAAATGAACCTTCTCCTGGGAGGGCCCAGCACAGCTGACATTTTCTCTCCTTCCAGATCCCTCAGTCTGAGTCTGCCAGCCTTTGGGATACTGTGATCAGCCCATCTGTTAAAAGATACCTTTGCCAAGATGATCTGGAGAGCCTGAGAAATGAGGAGGGGATTTTGAAGACTTGCTTCTATAATTTTTTTTCTCTCTCAAACAAAACGTATTGCTAGGATTATCATGAATCTGACCTGACACACTTGCAATTTGGCCCAGGAAATAAACAAACACCAGAGACATGTCCACTTGTTTGCAAAAGGAATTAGATGTAGTATGTTAATTGTTTGTGTTCAATTATTTACATAAAAGTGTTGTTAGCTAACACCAATAACAATTAAGCCCTTTAACCTTCCCACACAGTCAAAAAATGCTTTATGACATCGCTCAATATAAACAGCAAGGCTTATAAAAAGCCTTAGACATGCAAAGACATGTAAAGAAAATTCTTTCACTAAATAGTTTTTGAACTGGGCATTTAAATTCCAGATGCATCCAGAGCACTACAGCACACACACACACACACACACACACACACACACACACACAGACAGAAAGAAACAGAGACAGACAGACAGAAATGCTGAATCTCAATACTAAAATCCGTATCTTTATAATACACACACACACACACACACACACACACACACATATATATATATATATATATATATATATATATATATAATTGGGCTTCACTAAAATCTATATTACTATCATAATTTTGTAACAAGATAATCCCATTTTGTATGGGAAGAATATAGATGAAGAAAATTATCTGATAATGATAAACAGAATATTGGTCAAATCCTCAAATTTATACTTTTTACCAAATAGATACAAAGTCCAGGAAAAAATTCTGACAGAGACAGATAACTTGAAGCCATGTCTGTAACAGAGGTGGTTCAGACCGAGCCTTCCTCTGTCAAGGATTCTATTTCAGGATTTACAGACGCCACAGGTTTATCGGGCTTGGGTTGCTGAGTACAACCCTTTTCTGTCCTAGACACAGAAGCAGTGACTTCCATTGCTGCCGGCATTTTGCCAGGAGGAAGAGAAGAGAGTAAAAGGAGGGGAGGAAAAGGAAGAGACAGACACAGAGGGAGAGTACCTTAGAAGAATTGGTAAACAGATCCAGCCTCTGTCTTCCTCTACTCCTACTGCCAAAGTGAGGGAAATAATTAACTAGTAATCTTGGTTAATTAGAAGGATTTTCTGTCCTTTGCTATGAAAAAATATGTAAACATCACAATGTATGTATACACGATGCTCTTCTCATCTTCTTACTCTTGAGCTGTTCTTAGTCTAGACATTTTTTTTTTACTGACTGACTGATTGATTAATTATCTTTTTGTTACATAATGGTATTCATTTAAATAATGTCATTTTCCAGGATTTTTTCTTTTCATTTTACATTGTCTTTTACATTCAATTTTAGCATTTTGGTTCAAAATTAGCTTGTTCATTTCCTTGTCAACAGAATCATACAGTTTCACAGTAAAATCACCTTCACTGTGATTCCATATGATTTGACTATTAAACCTGCACTTCGGGGCATTCCTATTGAACTCTAGTCTAAAAGACACCCAACAACCACGCCAACTTCAAAACATTCAGTATTTTCCACTTTGTGTGTTCATTTGCCCTAGTGTGAATTTCAGACATCTTCACATTTTCCCTTTCTCTTTCTGGTAGGATGAATTATTTTTGTGATCTGTAATAATCCGGGTCTCATTGTTTTTTCCTTGTAGTGCTGCAGGCTCTCAGTAGATCTCTCTCCCTCAATTCCTCACGACGAATTGCCTCATGCCATTTGGTTCTCCTGCATGGTTGTCAATGGCGTTTCTCTAATAGTAACACTTTGGTGCCACTTGTCCATGAAGATTGTTTCAGAATTTTCCAGAGCTTTTAAGATTTAATGACAAATTTCAATAGGACATTGATAGAGATTTGTTATCAAATGGGTTCTTCCTCTAAGCACTCTGACACATTTTATTTCCATTTATCTGGTGAAGAGATAAGAATTGAAAATATGATGTGTGTGAAAATACAGACAAATAATTTTGGATTAATAGCATCACACTTCCTTCTTCATACAGTTAGGAGAGGCACTATATATATATATATATATATATATAATATTATATGTATTATATACTATATATTAATAGTATTATATACTATTATATACACTATGTAATACATTACATGTATTATATATTATGTAATAATATATTGAATAAAATATACTTATATAATTTTCCCCTTTTCCATTTTTCCCTCAGCCCTTGTGCTCTTGAAAGCCTGGTATCTTTTAATTCAAATATTTTGTGTTATATATATTCATAAATGCATAAATATATAAAATTAATCAATGTTGCTTGTATGCATATGATCTAAAGGTTGACCACTTAGATTAGAAAATATTTCAAATATCTCACCCGTATGGAAGACTAACTCTCCTCTTCATCAGTCTTAGTTGCCCTTATTTCTTTGTCTCTGGGTGGGGCTACTTTCCTAGGAAATGAACATCATTTCGAAGAGATAGAGTCTTCCAGCATACTTCCTGGTCCTCTAAATCTTACACTCTCTTCTCCCTCTTCCAAGATGTATTCTAAATCTTACTTAAGTTCAGTAGTTCTAGCCAATGGCTGGGGATGGATCTTTGAAGTAAATGAACTGCCACTTTACTATGTGTTGTGGTTTGAATGGAAATGGTGTACATAGACACATAGGGAGTAGCACTGTTAGGAGATCGGGTGTTGTTGGAGTCGGTATGTTCCTGTTGGAGAAAGTGTGGTACTGGCTTTGAGGGTTCAGGAGCTCAAGACAGGCCTGATGTGATCCTCTGTTTCTACACTCTGCTGAACCAAATGGATTTGGTTTCTTCTCCAACACCATGTCTGTCTCTGTCCCAACATTCTTTCTACCCTAATGACAACAGACTGAACCTCTGAACTATTAGCCTGACCCAAGTACATATTTTTCTTTATAAGGGTTGTCATGGTCATGGTGTTTCATCATAGCAGTAAGATACTACACTCATTTAATTACAGGCTACATTCTAAAACTTATCCTTATACCGACAGAGAAGTAGTTCATATCAACCCATCTTAACCACATCAAAATAGCTTCTCTTTGAAGCAATGAAATACAATTATAGCAAACAATACTAAGTTATAATGCAGAGACCAACTTGACTATGAGGTGACTGTCCTCTATTGGTACATCTAAAAACATTTTAAATAATCCCTATAGTGTGTCATCTAGCAAACACTCTGGGAATAAAAGTACACTTACACTCAGATACTCTAAAATATAAGCAGAGCCTAATAAACGATTCTCGAATAAATAGATACATTCACATTGTACAGTTACTATTGCTATATATGGCTGAAAAAGTCTTCAGGTGGTCAGAACAAAATAGGAGAAAAAGGCAAGACCCTTGTTCTGGAATGAGATTTAACTTGGACCAATAAATGAAAGGTCTGGCATTCTGTATGTGAAAGAACCAACAAAAAGAGCAGGACAGAGATTTTCTTTCCCAGGTGAGCCACAGAAGCAACCCTCATGTCCTCTGGCCTGGCAAACAAGAAGCGCAGCAAAGCCTTTATTTTAAAAACTGAAATGCACAGTGAATCGCATTTCTGTGACACAGATGAATATTTGCACTGCAGCTGAAGATATGATCCTCTTGTTACAGCTTGATGCATCATCTGTGTGGGTCACTGTCCTTCATCCAAATCTGCTAAAGGGCTGTTCTTAAGGATATAATCTTTGCACCTATATTATGTAAATTTTACAATCTAATCCAGAGCCGCTTTCCAGATTTTGTTTTCTTTCTTTTTCTCTTTCTTTCTTTCTTTCTTTCTTTCTTTCTTTCTTCCTTCCTTCCTTCCTTCCTTCCTTCCTTTCTTTCTTTCTTTCTTTCTTTCTTTCTTTCTTTCTTTCTTTCTTTCTTTTTCTCTCTCCTTCCTTCCTTCCTTCCTTCCTTCTTTCTTTCTTTCTTTCTTTCTTTCTTTCTTTCTTTCTTTCTCTTTCTTTACTTTCTTCATTCCTTCCTTCCTTCTTCCCTTCCTTCCCTTTCTTCCTCTTTCCTTCATTTCTTCCCTCTAACTTTTTTATAATAGTGTTAACCTTTACCTGGCCTTTTCTATATACTTGATTATAATTTATGAACAAAGAATGAATAATTGAATAACATTGTGGAAACAAGAAATTGAATGAAGAAGTTACTCAGCTTCTTCCTCCTTTAAGGATTTGTTGTCAATTGCAAATGAGATGAATGATTCTACTTTTGTAAGTGAACTTCTCCTAAGGGTTGATGTAACTGTCACCAAAGCTGCTCAGATATCTAACGATAGTGTTTCTATGCCTTGTTTACAGTAACATTTTATTTTATATTTCTTGAAAGTAAGATGTCATTGATATCACGTGGCTTATAAGCAACCAGTACAGGATCTCTATTCTAGGCGTTCTTATATTTACCTTAACTGATCCTAAGCCTTGTCTATATTTGCAACACAGAGCAGGTAGCACATGGCATCAGTAGATCTCAGAATCTTTCTGATGCGACTGTGAGGTTTGTATGTACCACACCGACGGCCATCTGTATGCCTCCTGCCAAAGATAGACTTCCCTCAGAGTCGCTGCCTACAGAGCCAGTTTTTGTAGGAATATTGCTACTTACTTCTAATCTGCATGTCTGATTTTAAAGAAATTATCCAAATACATTGTAAATATAGAAAGGTGTTCTACACACTTTATGAAAATATCCTCTCTAACATTGTATTATATTTAACAGTGTTTCCCCTCTATTCTTTTTCCCTATCTTAGCTTCATATCGATTTGAAAACCATTGATGTGTCACATTTAGGATTTGTTACCCAGGGAAAGTTAACTGTCAGGCTCCCTGTTCTCTTTTAGGTGATGAAGAATGCTCTGTAGTTTTTACTTATTATTTGTGATGGATGAAGTGACAGTGAGGGAGTGCCAGAAGGCCAGGGGGGAGCCTCTGAGAAGCACTTTGGTGCCATCGTGTGGTGATGCTGAGCTATTGGACATGACAGTGGGTCTTTGGCTCCTCTGTTCTATTTGCACGCTGGTTTTGTTCCATTTCCTTTCAAAAACCCTTGGAGTGTGATGTTTTAATAATATATTTTAATAATAAAGTAAATAAGAGACATTTATTTGGGGAGTACTTTAATTTTCAACCAAAGCTCAATTATTCCCCTCACTTTTCTCCTCACTTTCTCCTGTTCATCTTCCATTCTTTCCTTTTTAATGGGAAATAAGAGAATAAGAACAAACGTGTAATACTTTCAGTGACTATATTCTGCAAGTTAAACCATTAATTTTATCAGAATTCCTATCTTTAATTATAACCGCAGGCCTGGGTGTGTCTCTATGTAAACAGGTATCATTCCTCTATATTCATTTATCACATGGATGAGTCTCACGGGGAAATTTTATAGAAATCCACAAAAAGTTACTTTAATCTCATGGAAATCTTCTGTAAGCCTGTGAACACAGTTACTATCTTTACACCCTAGTCATTGTATTTGTCAGCATCAGGACCAATATGACCACCATCATTATCACCATCATCATAGTCATCACTGTATACATATTATGTGTTTTTACTCCTTGGATACAATCATCCCCCTCTTCCTCCCTCCCTCCCTCCCTCTTTTCCTTCCTCCCTTGCTTCCATGAAAGAACCCTCTGTGAACCGTTTGTTGTCTGTAATTTGCAGCTCTGTGCTGACTACCACATATAACTATTGTTGTTCACCTGAGCTCTGTTCATCTTTCATATATTTTTAAACTATATTGTGCAGAATTTTGTCTACAGTCTTGGCTTTATTCTTTTCTGTTCATCCTTGGTCATTACTAATTCCATTGTTCCAAATCAAAGTTTGTCGTGTGGAGGCATGCTCTGGAGTTCTCAGCTTACTCTCAAACCTATTCGCCATCTCAGAAGTGTTTGTTCAACTGGTATAAAGAACCTACAACACAAGTTCTACATGGCAGAGGAAGGAACATACCCCTGAATCTGGACTTCATACATAAGACTGCAATCTGTAGGATTTATGAAACAGCATATACTCCCTAAACAAGCAAGCATCATGTGGGCATCATCTGTTCCCCACGTATGGCTGAGCACACATCTGCCCCAGGTTAGCCCAGATCTGGATTGTTTCCTGGTCTGGATCATATTTAGTTTGTATTTACTTTCCTATCCCAGAAATGCTTTTGTACTCCCTTGCATACAAAATACCTCTGCTTTCTTATTGTTTAAAGCTTGTCTTATACCAAACTTTCTCTGATAAATTGATCTTCAGTGGAGTTTATTAACTTTCTCCACTATAGACACATAATAAACCATCACCAACAAAAATACCTAGCTATTTGAGAAAGAATATGATATATTTACTACTGACGTCGGTCTTATGAATAACCTCTAGACTTATTGTTTGATTGTCAGTCCTAAAATTAGTAATGGCTGGGGATATTTTTGTGTAATTACTTAATTTATAAACACGGGATAGAATTTTTAGAGTCAAATACCATACTATGCATTCTAATATAAAGAAGGTGACATGAAGTTCCTATTAATTTAATTGAATATTAGCTGTTTCAATCATCCCTTAGATGCCAACATGCTCATGTTTTTTCAAGAAATAATTCCAGATATAAGAATATTTTCACTGCATGTTCACATGTTAAAGTGGATGCTTCAGTGCACTTAAGCATGTATCTAACCTGTTCTTAATGGCCAGTCATTTCTAAACAGATCTCTGTGTGCAGGTACGAGGCACTGATATGGAGTTTTGTTTACATCTAGAGTGCTAATGGTATTGTCAATAAAGAGTAGGATACGGTAAACACATATATGGTAAACACATGTGCTTGGAATCATCCCACTGGTTACAAATTGTCCCAGTCTGAGAAACAGAGACATATCCAGTTTCAGAACTGAAATCCAGATTTGCTCCCATAGTTACAGAGCAGTGTTTAATTCCAGAACAAACTTTTCTTGAAAATGGGCTAATGAATTCTATTTATTCTTAGGAATATGTACTTCAGGAAGTGGACAAAATGAGAGGGAAAGAGAAGCGGGAAAGGGAGAAAAAGAGAGGCTGGGAGAGACTAAAGAGAAGTCTAAATCTGTTTATTCAGGATAAGCTCCTTCAGCTCATTGATTATTTTATTGTTCTTTCTTTGCCTAAAGAGAACAATGGTGGTCTTTTCCTTATTTCTTTCATGCCCTGTCTGTGCATACTTTTGTGCCGTTCTTTTTCTCTCTTCTTCCTTCCCTTTATGCTATAAGAATAATAAAATCTAGAAAAGAACCTGTCCTCCTCACATTGTTGCTGCGTGGTTTTGCCCTTTCTGATCAACTGTCAATTGTATTTTGCGGTGATTTTATAGTAAACTAAAGGAAGTGGTAAAGGCAATTTAAGTTGGAAAGTAATTAAATATAGCCCTAGTGCCATTTAACTGAAGTTCATCCCGAATTTCAAAATTGCTCACGGAAAAAGCTGACTGTGTAGTACTAGATTGCCAGTTGTTTCCCTCTTCCTTATGTTCAACTCTATAGGAGTCAGGACATACTTAGAAAAATAATATTTTAACAAGTGACATTTGGGCTGAGGAGACTTGCTCATCTTGCTAGTTGGTCACAGCTGGGTGGGCCACTGGCCACATGTTTCCATCACACTGTGGAATGATGTCTAACTAAATCAAATTATGTCGATGTAATAGGAATGTTAACCTGTTCTATGTGATGCATTGCTGTAACTACAACATGTAAACATGTCAAGAAAATTAAATGCTATAATAATGTAATTGTATTTACAAATGGAGAAAGACACATATTTTTCTTAGTCTACTAGAAATGTCAAGCTAATTAATTTTTTGCCAAATGCATATGATTCTTTACCAGAACCTATGCAAATAATACTTTTCATGGCTGTAGGGATTCCCAATTTTTCTAAAACTGCATTCAAGCAGAGATCTTTATATAAATGCTCACTTTAAGTATTTTTAAGAAAAAAATATGCTTTTATTTATTTTTATTGAATTCTATTTAACTAAAACATGTGTGTGTATTAGTGAGCATTAAACATGCATAAAAATAATTTATTTTGAATACATCAGTTGTGATAAGTGTCATCCTAAGAAAGACAGACTTTATCTGCACATATATATTTCACATAAACAAAATGTCTGGAAAAAGGTGAAAATGTCTGTTCACTACATAGATCAAAACCTGAATAGAACAACTCTGCACAAGACCAAGACCATAGTCTGAAGAAGCTCTGTCACACATGTTGGGTGTAAAGTTCAGAGTTGAGTAGAAACAAATTAACCCAGTTGCACGAAAGGAAAGTTTAAGACCTTCCAGAGAGGTAAGTTTGTGACCTTTCTAGTGCATCACATGGAATAAGGCTAGGTGAAATCATGAATTATGTTATATGATATAGATGATTCTGCAGCTCTAAAATGTAAATAACCAGGAGATTTTGTAAGTTTTGATAAATTCCTTCTAAAGTATAGGTGGCATGGACAGTGTGAGATCTCAGAGCTGGAAGAGCCATGACTGGATTCAACTGTCACCATTGTAAACAGCTGCTTTCATCACCTCAGCTTCTGGGGGTCAGCTTCATAAAGTGTGGCATGGGAATCGCGCACGTGTCTGACTTTAGCCTAATGAAGATGATAATCTGACGTAAACTATCATTGATGGTGTCTCGTATTAGAAACTCATTAAATAATAAGCAACCCTTTCCTTTTTCTGACCCATTAAATTGAAAGGACCAGCTGAAACATACTCTGAATCAGACAGCAGTGTTTCTTACCTCTTAGTTATGGGGTTCTAGCTGATCTTTTGTTTCACTTTATATTAGCTTTATGCTTCTACTCATATTACTTGTGTGATATTTGACTTATAGATCACACAGGTATGAATTTGCTACTATAAAGTTATTCATGGATCATCTCAAAGTCACTATGATGGGTGCACATCTAAGAATTTTATTTTCTACCCATATGCTTTGATTATTTCTTTTATTTTTGAATTTTTATTAATTATTTTATACACTCCATATTTTATTCACCACCCTGCAAACCCCCCATTTTTCCACTCAGACTGTTCCACACCCCATATCTCCTCACCTACCCCTGTCTCCACATGGATGTCTCTACCCCTCACCGTACCTGACCTCTAAACTCCCTGGGGCCTCTAGTCTCTTGAGGGTTAGGTGCATCATCTTTGAATGAACACAGACCTGGCTTTCCTCTATTGTATGTGTGCTAGGGTCCTCATATCTGCTGGTGTATGCTGCCTGTTTGGTGATCCAGTGTTTGAGAGAACCCAGGGGTCCAGAATAATTGAGACTGCTGGGCCTCCTACAGGGTGGTCCTCAGCTTCATTCAGCCTTCCCTAATTCAACAGCAGGGGTCAGCTGCTTCTGTCCATTGGTTGGGTGCAAATATCTACATCTGACTCTTTCAGCTGCTTGTTGGGTCTTCTGGAGTGTGGTAACTCTAGGTCCCTTTTTTCTGAGCACTCCATAGCCTCAGTAGTAGTGTCAGTCCTTGGTACCTCCCCGTGAGCAGGATCCCACTTTGGTCCTGTTGCTGGACCTTCTTTTCCTCTATGTTCTCTATTTCCATCCCTGTAATTCTTTCAGACAGGAACAATTATGGGTAGGAGTTATGACTGTGGGATGGCCCCCCTCTCCCTCATTTGAAGTCCTGTCTTCCTGCTGGAGGTAGGCTCTATAAATTCCTTCTCCCTATTGTCAGGCATTTCATCTAAGGTCCCTCCTTTTGTCCTGTGAGTCCCTCACTTCCCAGGTCTCTGGGGCATTCTGGAGGGTCCTCCAAACCTCCTATCTCCTGAGGTTGCTTGTTTCCATTCTTTCTGCTGACCCCCAAGGCTTCAGTCCTTTTCCCTCCCCCACTGTTAGATTAGGTTCCCCTCTCCCCTTTATTCCCCTACCCCATCCACTTTCCCACCCAGGTCCCTCCCTCCCTCCCCACTTTCTTCTCCCTCCCAAGTGGGACTGGGGTGCCCTCCCTTGGGCACTTCAGCTCGTTGACCTTTTTGAGTTCTGTGGACTGTATCTTGGGTATTCTGTATGTTTTTGGACGAATATTCCACTTATTAGTGAATACATACCATGCATGTCCTTTTGGGTCAGAATTACCTCACTCGGGATGATATTTTCTAGTTTCATCCATGCCACAGTGGCGTGTTCCACTATGTTCATAGCAGCCTTATTTGTGATAGCCAGAAGCTGGAAACAACCGAGATGTCCCAAGACAGAAAAATGGATACAAAAAATGTGGTTCATTCACACAATGGAATATTACTCAGCTATTAAGAGCAAGGTCATCCTGAGTTTTCCAGGCAAATCGGTGGTACTTTGATTATTTCAAAGTAACTTGTAATTTCCTAAGTCCAAGGCAGCTTCTGAATCAACAACATGCATTATCCTGACACTTGTGGTATGAATTATGAACTAATAGAGCTGCATCATTATCCAAGTGCAGTCTAAATTTTTTCTTACTTTTATGTGAAGTCTTTTATTCTGTTGGACAGTCCCATCACGATTCCATGTTACAATGTTGTTGTATCTCTTTGGTTTCGCTCAACTAGACATTTCTCTAGCTTTGATAGTGTTAAGGAGAAATGCTCACACATCTATAAAAATCTGTCCTATTACATCTTGTTTGATGCTTTTCTCACAATTCCCTGGAGACAGGTGTCTGGAAGGAATGCCACAGAGGCAAAAATTCCAGCAAATCCAATCCAGAGCACCTATAAGATGGACCCATTGAAGCCAGTCATGTTGATTGGAGGAACTAGTGTTTGGTTTCTTCAGTAGAGGTCACTGACCTCTTTGTCCCTCCAAAATTAAGCTTTTTAGTGACATTTCTTAGAGGAAGTCATTATGCAATACCCAGATATAAGAAGTAGGGAATTCATACACTTTTACATTTAGGATAAATATATTTAAATGGAATCCCTTGTACATGTAAATATATTCAATAGTCAGTTACTTATGTTACTATGGAGTTATAAGCCTTATGACAGGGCAACAGCTCAAAGCTGATTCATTTGATTGCTCACATCGTCACATTGTTGAGGGAATGGAACACTTTTAGTTCATGGCTTTGTATTCTTACATGTCTCCATCACAAAGCGGGTGAGAGAGAGCACCTTGTGCTATTTATCATTGTATTTCCTTCCACTCTAGCAGGATGCCACAGGGTTACACTATGTCTTTCCTGTTCCTCCTGCAAGAATCAATGCCTCCAGCAGTGCTTGTTATGTGAATTCAGTTGTGCTTATTCATTCGGATTTTAATGGCCACGTTCACTGTGTTATTTATAACACAGTTAATTCTAACTCTCGTGTTGCTTAATATTTAAAGAAAATGTCACTGAGTGTTTTTCAGATATACTTTATTCCCGTAAGTTTTCTGGTGTCATGAGGCTTAATCATGGAAATGACGCTAACTCCAAAGATGTTATTATTTATTTAAAGGAAATAAAATGATTAATTTTACATAAAATTAGTAACAATATGTACATTTCCTCCCACATACAAAAATTTGCTAGAATCCCCCTTTCCAAGAATGGCAACCACTCATTATTTCTGAGACAACGTTGGTTCCTAAGATTTAGGATATACAGATTTAAAAGAAAAGAAAAATTCGAAGCCAGCACTGACAACTTGGCTACTTTAATCTTAAATTTGAGAATGTACAATTAAGCATGTAGAAAATAGATGTATACAGAAGCATGTATATTTACATGTACATATGAATATTTATACAAGAGCTAGGATTTAATGTGAACATTCCATCACAGTACCTAAAGCTTTGGTTAAGGAGTACTTAGAAATATCTGCAAATTGCAAGTGTGATTCATTTCATTAATGAATAAATTTATTAAACATTTGAATATAACAGTAAGATATAGTCAAACATTGCTTATTTATATATATTTATTATTCTAGAATATCTGTTATTTTTTTCTTTACAAAATGTATTTATAAATCCATATTTCCCTGTAATATATATGCATATATATTATGTAATATATAATATATATAATATCTATCAGTGCATAGAGAGAGAGAGATAATTTTGTCATTTTAGGTAGCCATTTAGAAGATTATTCTTTTAAACTGTTTTTTATTATTTCTTTATGTGTGCATGTATATATGTCACAGTGCACACATGAAGGTAAGTTTGCATGGTTTGCTCTTTTCTTTCACTTTTATGCAGACTCTGGATGAACTGAGATCATCTGTCTTGAAATGCACTTTTCATTCACTGAGCCTCTTGTAGCACAAGCAGCTTACTTTGATAGCGACATCCATACTGCTTTAACATCTCTAAAAGCATAGTTAGTATCTTCCATATAAACAAATACAGAATTTGTAATTATGAAGAAATAGCATTTCCTATATTTGTAGCTATATCAAATTTTTAAATAAATTTAGTATTACATTAAAGATATTTCTATTTTTTCTTAATCTTAAGAGTTTTATAATCATTTTCCATTTCAATTTTATGTAAAACCATACATTCATACATTGTATTTTAATATTTCATTCCCTTTCTTCCTCTCTTCCCAGACTCTTATTCCATTCCTACCCAAGTTTTATCCCTATCAATTTTTAAGAAATGGAGTCTCATTAGAGCTGCCTATGTACTCCTTCTTATGTGGCCTTCCCCTATAGTGTGTTAGGCCTGCCAAAACGGTTTAGAAAACTTAAACCTTAAGAGTAGCTCTCTTGCCAGCAGCTACTCAGCTAGGAGTGGACTTCATGTCCACCTACTTATCTATGCATGGATTTCTATCTAATGAGGTCCTTTCAAAAATGAATTATTTTCACTTTTCCCTTTGGGATGATTGAAACATGTTTACTTCTGATCTAAATTTAAGGTCAGGAGATTAAGGTTTTCTGACTTGTTTATGTAGAGAATTTAATCAAATATGACCAAAGGGAAAAAAATCTAGTCAGACAAAATTCCAATATAAATGGGTCTAAATGGACAGAGTCATATATGTGTTCTAGACATATTACCTGGAAAATCAATTTTCATAAATCCTAAAAAAGGATGCTTAATAAATTTCAGTACTGTAAACTTTCAATTGAAGAAAGTGCAAAAATATAAAAGTTACAACTCTTCAGGTATAAGCATTCCCATACACGTAAACTCATTCTTTTGTGAAACAATTCATTCTATACAATCACACTATAGAGTTGTGATATCGTTATGGTAGTAATAACACAATCTATTGAAGACATGTATGTGCATGGCATGCTGTAACTAACTGAAACCTCAATAGTATTTAATGAAGGAAAAACTATGGTCATTCTCAGTTTTGATATGCTAAATGGGAGAAAGTCAGTTGTCTCTAGGTACAGTGAAACTAGACATGCTAGTTCAATGTACTTAATTGACCCCATCTGTGGCATTGACAGGGCTCTGTTGATCCCTTACAAGAGCACACAGGAAGAAACGACCTTTGGAAACAACAGTGACCTTTAAAACCTTGATATGCTCCTTTGCACTGCCTCCATTCAGATCTCAATTTATTCAGAATTATTTTTGTAGTCAGAAATGTTCTGTCAGTTTCCATTGCTGTACAGAGACACCATGACCAAGGCAACATTTAAAGGACATACAAACCTATAAAGTACGACATTTCATTGGGGCTGGCTCACTGATTCTGAAGCTCAGTCCATTATTGTCCTCGTTTTTGGGAATGATGGCAGACAGCATCCAGGCTGGCCTGGTGCTGGAGGAGCTGACAGTCCTACATCACATTCCAGAGGCGAACAGGAACAGGAAAAGACTCTTCCATGGACCCAGGAGGAAGGTCTCAAAGCCCGCCCCCAAAGTGACATACTTCCTCCGACAAGGCCACACCCACTTCACCGACGTCACACCTCCTATTAGAGCCACTTCCTGGCCAAGCAAACCACCGCATGCGCCTACCCATTTTTTTTTTATTTAATTTTTTTTTCGAATTTTTTTTATTGGATATATTCTATATTTACAATTCATTTCCCTTTTTCTGGTTCCCCACCCCCAAAGGTCCCACATGCCCTTTTCGCTCCCCCTGCTCCCTCATCCACCCCCTCCCACCTCACTGTTTTTGTACTCCCCCACAATGATGTTTTGGTCCATTCTAGCACCAGTGTCCACTCTTTTCTTCTTGTGAGACATCACTTGGTATGTGATTTATGTCTTTGGTGTTCCAAGCTTCTAGGCTAATATCCACTTATCAGTGACTGTATACCATGGGTATTCTTTTGAGACTGGGTCACCTCACTTACAGATGTCACCCACAGTTTGTCATTCCTACCGAACTTGAGGCCTAGTCGCCACTTCCCCTAGTTGAACCATGTGGTACAGTATCTGGATTCAAGCTCTCTATTCATTCAGATTTCTGTTTCAACATTTGTAAGTTTCTGTAAAGTGGGAAACAGAGGCAGATTCTTCTACATCTGCACATACATTCCCTTTCCCCCCTGGGGGACCCAGCCCTGCCTTTTGCTTTTCTCGGTAATAGGTAATTTATCTCACCTCTGGATGGTTTACCAACTCCTAGTTAGAAAAGTTAGAAGAACTGAAGAACGCCTGCTTTGCTGCATGCAATTTTAAAGTCCATGCTCACGCCTTCCCGAGAGCTCACCTGAGCTCTTTCAGCCTCCCATGCTGGTTCCACCCTGGTTTCTCTCTCGGCTTCCATGCTAGCTCTCTGGGTCTCCGCTTTAACCGCTGTCTCACTCGGCTCCCTTTAGCCCCGTGGAAGGAAGACACTAGAGACTTATATTTAAAGCTGACAAGATACTGAGATACTGGCTGGGTGAAGAATATCCTGCCCCATCCGGCTCGGCCTCTGCAGCTGCCTGTGGAGGCTACAAGCTATCAGGGTCTGAGAGACCCGCTGGTCTGCAAAGTCCTATCTGCTCCACAGCCTGGTCGACTCCAGCCCTCTCAACCCCACTCTCTTCCTCTCTGGGACCCAGAAAGACCTGCCTCTGTATCCTGGCCCAGCGATGGGCTGATTGGCTTCTGCCTTCTTTATTTAGCCAATCAAATAATTAGGGAAACTGCCCCTACACTGCATCTTGGCAATATCCTTTACAGAAGAGTGCCAGGTCAGGGTCTACCATTCCCTAGTTGAACCCATAGAATAGCTACCCCCAGTTAGTCAGGAAAATATGGTTACCAGATCCCAAAATGTGTGCCTGACCTCCACAGGGCAATGAGTTTCTTTGAATGTTTGTGAATGACAAACACATAGAGTTTACGGGAATACATTAGTTCTTCCCATGTTTTTTGCTGTTATAATTTTAGTTTTTGTCATCGTGCCTGGGAGCAAAGGCACATTTAAAAATTATGTAATAAGTCAATATTAGCTACATCTTAATTTCAAGTAGTAGTTTCCCACAAACTTAGAGGAGACTTAAACTTTATGTGTAAAGTATATTCCTTTGCATGTGTTTGTGTATACACAAGTATATGAACGCTTGGATGTTTAAGTTCAGATGCCACAGACTGCCCTCAGGCGTCGTCCTCCAACACCCCCTACATTATTTTCTTAGCCATGGTCTCTGCACTGAACTCAGAACTCACGAATTCAGCAGCTCCTAAGGGTCTTCCTGTCCCTACCTCCACAGGCCTGGAATCGCAGAGGCAAACCACTCAACCCGGATTGTTCAGCTGAGGATGAGAACTTGTGTCCTCTCCTTTACATAACAAGTATTTTACCAAATGATACATTTCCCTGCCTTTTAAAATGTTTATGAAATATTATGGAGTGATATGTATCTCTTTTCCTATACTTTACTCCTAGTCCCAGTGTACTCCTGGAGAAACATCTCCCCGTGTTAACATTTATGTTCCAAGTGAATCTGCCTTTAAACAGGTCCATTTCCTGCTACCATATCAAAAACCTTTATCTTAAAAGAAAATGAAACCGAGGTGTAGGCAACAGGAAAATCGGGCAATGTCAAAGTACTTTGGTGGGACCTTGACCCTTAATAGTCAATATAGACTTGTGTTTCTATAATGATGACAGGTGCTTAAACATTCAATGACTGTTTTGTTTGTTTGTTTGTTTTATTTTAGTTCAATCAAGTTACTATAAGAGTGTAACTAAAGAAATTTCATAGACAAAATGAGTGCTGGCAGAAATAATTTATCTGCTTTAAAATATTTTTGTCTAATAAGTTCAAGGTTTGCTGTTTTAATTTAGACTATGGTTGACCAAAGCTTTGAGGGAAAGGACTTTAAGTGTGATGCTGAGTAAAGAACTTACTTTATTGTATTTTGTTTTGTTTTATTTTAAAAGATGAGTTCAGATCCATTCCTCAGCTTTATAGTTCTTTTACTTCACTATGTAAATGTCTTGAACACACATTTTCATTAGGTAAAGATTTAATAGTCTCAAAGCAAGACACTACTTCAGATCACTTCACAAAAACTCATGGCTGCTTCTCATTACCTTCCAGGGACGTTAGTAGGAAAGACAATTATACTTATGAAATTAATAAATCCTCAACCCAATGTCCTGAAAAATTCCTTCTTTGGTCTCCTGAGTGTCCAGTTGCAAGTCACCAACAGCAAGTGAAACTCATTTCATATTTGCATACTTTTGATATTGTCGATGACCCTGAGAAATGATAAGGAGAGGATATTCTCAACTTAGAGTGTCCGAGAGATTGGGGAGAACACGGATTACAAAGAGCTCTGTGAATGGTCTTCTCTGAGGGCGAGCAGAAAAATCATTGACCTTTTACATGGGAAACTTGAAGGTAAAAATAGAGTTTTCCTTTACATTGCTGAGGTAATCGCTAGTATCCTGCAGGGAACACAGTGGGAGGGAGTGAAAGGTACACAGCCAAGCAGAGTCTCCACATCTGCAGTGCAGGCTCTTGCTGGAGGGCTGAAGGATTAACTACCACGCCTCTGACTCTATCATGGGAGGGGGGGGGTGTCGGTGTCAGAGCTTCTGTAAGAGTGAAGAGCAGCCACACCAGGGAGGGACAAGTGACTCCACAATAAAGACAAATGCAAAACGGCACACGGGTTCAGAAAGAAGGCATAAGCCTCTTAGAAGGATACATGAGGCTAGACTGGAGATGGAGGCCAAGGTCGGGCTCTGTCTTACAGGTCACAACCTCACCCATGAATGTTGCCTTTGTCATGTGAAACAACTTCTTTACAGGATCCAGGAGTTATGACCTAGGAATTTGCACCCTGGTGTTCTGCCAGACGGGTTTATATTCGATTCATTCTTTTGTCTACATGCTCTTGATTTACTCTATAGGATAGTGACCAAAACAAAGTCAGCCTTTCCCTTAGCCAGAAAAGAATCATCCTATGCGTTTCAGTACAGATCCTGTAATTTTCTGTACCCGTCCCTTATTTTGGAAAGATTTTTTTAATCTCCCTGCTAGTCGTTGTTGCAACTTCATTCTCACTACCATCCTTGAAAAATATACCACAGTGTGCAAGGTTCCTCTTAGATAAGGGACCCATAAGCAAGCACCAGATAGATTCATATGTGGCTTAAGCATCAGTTTTTAATGTTTAAAAAATGTATATATGCATGTTATTTTATGTGTATGAGTAATTTGTGATATTTGTGTTTATGCACCACATTCATTTCTAGTGCTCACAAAGGTCACAAGATGGCGGCAGATCCTCAGGAACGGGAATTAGAGATGGCTGTGAGGCAGTATGTGGAGATTCCCTAGTCCAAAAAACAACATCAGGAACCCTGGTTAAAGACTTGGCCATGAGGCAATAATTATATGGGCTTCTTGGCTGCGATGCATTTCACTTGTGATATAGTGTTAGTGTTGTGGATGGTAATGTGAAAGGTTAACGAATGGATGCTAATTCAAGGACAGTTGTCCTGAAGCAGGTAGGGAGGACAAGATGGTAGAGGTGAGCAAAACTTGCCATAAGGGAAGGTGTTTAAGGCATAAATAACAGAATGCGACGATAGTGCTCTATGTGGGAATGGGATGGGATGGAAAGTAGAGAAAGGACCACTGTCAATAGAAGAGTTGAAGTCATTTTAGCTCCTTTAAAAATCTAAGTGCAATATGATGCAGTGGTGGGGTGAAAAGTAGCCGGTGGAGTGTGCATTGCACTGGGGTTCTCACAGGAGATCCAAGCTCGGTCATGCGTGGGAGGCATTTCGTACTTCTGTTGTCTCCGTTCTGCCAAGTTCCACCCTCCCGTGAGTGTTTTTCAGCCACCAGAGTTCTTTTTCCTTTTATTTTCTATATTCTTTGTTTACATTCCAAATGTTTTCCCCTTTTGAATGTCAGAATAGAAGAAATCCGAGTTACTGTGCTCGGTTTCCGTTTGTGTTGCATTACAAGCCATGGCCACACGATGGCAGCCGATCTTCACATTTCCTCGGCGTTTTCTTTTTCTTTCTTTCTTTTTTTTTTTTTTTTTTTTTTTTTTTTTTTCTTACCATTTAAGTTGGTGCTTGGAATATCAGATATTTAGATTGTCAGAATATTCATCTGAAATGTTAGACTTTGTTTGAAAGATAAGGCAAAATTAATTTGATAGTTCTTTAGAAACAGCCACAATTATTTTAGACAGTTGAAAAATAAAATATGAATATAAACTACTTAAGAAGTAGATTTTATTCTGTTTTCTTTCACAGTAATTTATTTAGGGTATACTTTGCAAATTAGGACTGTTGTCATCTAACCTTGATTAGAAGTTGCTCATAAGCTTATTGACAAACTACATTCTACCATTCTACTGTGTGTATGTCCATCTGTTTACAGTTTAATTTATATTGTCAAAACGTAGCTTTTGACCTTATTGCGCTGTAGTTATGTAATAATTGATTAGAAAAAAATTCTTAAGGAAGAGTTAGGAAGGGATTGAAGGCTCTGAAGGGCATAGCAACCTCATGGGAAGACTAATTTGGACCCCGGGAGGTTCCCAGGGAGTGAGTCATCAACCAAAGAGCATGCAGAGCCTGGATTCCTTGGCACACACCTAGCAGAGGGCTGTCTTGTCTGTCCTCAGTGAGAGAGGATGTAGATGATCCTCCAGAGACTTGATATGCCAGGGTAGAGGGATACAGAGGTTCACCCTCTCAGAGGTGAAGAGGAGGGGGTATGAGGGAAGGACTGTGTGAGGGAGGATGGAGAGGCAGTGTTTGTGATGTCAATAAATGAGTAAAGAAAGAATTAAAGAAAAATATCCCATGCTGTGTTATTGTAATTTGATCTTCAGTAGCCACTTTGAGTATTTTATATATCGCATTTGTCAATCATAAACAACCATTTGTTCTCAAGGTAACAGACTTATTAAGCCTGACCTGGGTTCCATAAAGACCGTGAGATCAATATCATAGGGACATAAGCACGGTTTTAACATATAGCTTCCCGAGGGTGACAATGCCTAAGCCTCATAATGATAGACATCATGGTTATCTTTATGTGTGCATGTATACACAGATACTCTAAAGTTTAAAATATTGGACTATAAATATTGAAATTGGTTCTCAAGTGGAAGGAAGTATGTTGGATAATTTTCATATATTCCACGTTTTCCAACTGCCATGCAACAAATTAGGGTAGAGGAAATTAAAGAGTAGATATTTCTTCACAAAATGCTTTAATATAGAAGATTTAAAATGATTATTCTAATGTCTAAAGCAAGGTAAATTTGATGAGAATGTGTAACAATGCTTTCCTCTTACAGCTTTATAATTTAGAGGAGTTAGTACAAAAAAATGGTTATATGACAGGCCAGGAGAGAGATATGGAAATGAAACCAGGGAGCAGTGAGTGGTCACGAATTTCAAATAACCAAAGACCCATTCTCAAAAACATTTGAAGTGTAAATAAAGAAGTATCCAATAAAAAAAAAGTTATTGCCACCTCCAATAATATAAATGTTTAGTGTCTTCAGCTAGGGGCTAACCATGAACATCTGAGTCAGGCATTGGCTACATCAATAGTCTGTAATTGTTTGGGGAGACATTTAAATTACTTCGACCAACTATTCTAAAGGAGAGTTTGCATGCCTGGTACTGTTTTATTTTTATTTTTTATTTTTTGTGTGCCTCATTATCAACCTTAGTGGCATAACTTTCTTACACACACACACACACACCACACCACACCATATTTACATATGCACTTGTATGTATTATGTATGATTTTAGGAAAATATAAAATAATATTTTAACTTCATAGTCTCAAATCTCAAATTGTTGCTACAAATTATTATTTTGAAGTTCAGTTAGTGAGGACAAAATATATTGAAAGAAGCTGGGTTGTAACATTTCCTTCTTTTGTTTAAATTTATATCCTTAATGATGTTTGGCTTGACGTAATATATTGTTGTAGGATTTTTACTTTGTATCCATTTGTGAAATGCTGATGTAACAAGGTCACAATAAATTATCCTGGTGATAATTTATTCTCATAACTACATAGATTTCTTAGGACATTTTCCCCCTGGAAATCCTAGGCTTCTGTGCAATTAGGTAATTGATACTTGAAAAACATTCTTGTTTAAAAATTTATGTATTTATTTGTTTATTTACTTACTTTACATTCCAATAATAGGCCCTCTCCTCCCAGTACCCCCTCGCACAGATCCTTCCCTACTTGCCACACCCTTCTCTTCTGAGAAGGAGGAGCTCCCCTCTCCAGTTCTCACCTACCCCTGACACATCAAGTTACTGCAGGATTAGGCACATCCTCTCTCATGGGGGCAAGACAAGATGGCCCAGTTCTGGAAAGGGATCCACAGACAAGACACCAGATTCAGGGACAGTCCCTGCTCCAGTTGTTGGGGAACCAGCATGGAGACCAAGCTGCTCATCTGCTACATATTTTTGGGGTTGGGGGGTGAGGGGAGGCCAGGTTCAGCCCATGTTTGCTATTTGGTTGGTGGTTCAGACTCTGTGAACCCTCAAGGGTCCAGGTTAGTTAACTCTATATGTCCTGTAAAAAACACTTTCTTTTATTATATTTTAATTGTTATTTGAATTAGACTATCAGTTGATATTATTCACATCCTAATAACTGATATTTTATGCCCATTTCTTGTCTTCCAAAAGAAATGTGGCTTCCCTAGGTTTAGCTAATAATATGATCTCTCTTACTATTAATTTAATTTTAAATATTTTTAAAATCTAACTATTGGAAATCTCTCAACATTTTCCTTTTGACCATATTATTTCCTTTTGACCATATTATTTTGACCAAATAATATGTTGAACATATTATTTGACATATGTATATATACATATATTTGTCTAAAAAGAAAATTGGAGTGGGAAGGGGTACATTTATTGTGGGATTTCTCTTACTATTTTTCTTCAGTAATGCTTATATTCTAATTAGAATTGCAGAAAATTGTAACTCAAACTGTTCTCTCTCCTGGAATCCTATGGTAAGAGAGTCAGAGGACTTCATTCCCAGTGTCCTACCTGAGTGGCTGTTATAGGACAGATACACCTCATGCATCCAGAAAGACAATATAAATATAAACATTACCAGAAAAGAGCAAATAATAATGAGTTTTCCCCCCAAAAATGTGTTCAATTCTGGAATATAGAACGAAGGCCATGAAAAGCAAATAAAGTGAAAATTAAAAGTTGAAGCATGGGAAATGTTACCTTATCAAGTGAAATGCTGTTGGAGACCAGCTCCAACCATGTAATCATCTTTCCAAGGAGGGGACGTGGAATAGGTGACAATATAAAGCAGGCACACATTTACACATACATGATGGATGAAGAAAGTTCCAACAAGCTCCAACAACTTCACACATACGCATACACAGACAGACAGACAGACAGACCGACTGACCGACCGATAGACAGACAGACAGGCAGGCAGGCAGGCAGGCAGACAGGCAGATATTGGATGGATAAAGCAAAGCTCCATCCATTTTATACTTACACATATACACATTGGGGGAGTAGAGCAAACTCCAGTGAGTTGACTTCAACCACTTTCTTTTCTCTCTTACCCTTTTTATACCACCTAAGACAGATTTATCTGTGTAAAAAGAGAAGCCACAAGTTACATTGTCTCTAAAAACAGCCATAAAATATATTTTTCAAAAACATATTAAAATCATTACACAAAAAGAAAATAGGATTATTGATTATGTGTTCTTCTTTTGAAACTCATATATGATTAAACATTTCCTACCTACCTTTCTCTCCACAAATTCACTGTAACCCCAAAGTAATAACTGTTTTGTAGTTAAATTTTAAGCAAGCCACACTCTATAGTAACATTTTTCTTATACTTAGCTTACAACAATTTATATTTACCAAGGAAGAGATCACTGTCTACCTGTGTCTTATTTTTGGAATCCTGTTCAGCTAAAGTGCCTAATTATCTATTCTCTGTTCTTATATTCATAATAAAATCATTTAATCCTTATTCATATCTCTGCCTTTTCATGGCACAAACCAAAACCTGGGCCTGTGTCCTCATCCCTGGATCGCAGGGTCTAGGAACTTAGACCCTACTTGAAGTGCAATGTTTCCTTGATCATTAACTTTCCCCGGCATATATTTGTCTGTAGTACAATTACATACTGGTAATGCATGAAGCTCACTGCATTCATTTTCTAACCTATGCAGCCTTTCTTACTATTCTACAAGGAGGAGGCATATTCTATTCTTGATTCTAACTTTATTATGTTTCCTGGCAAAATAACTAAAACCATCTCCTTAAATTTTCTATCAACTTCCTAATATCTTAAAACTATTTAAATTAAATCAGGAATTCCATAAAATCAGTAATTGATCTTAACAGTATTATTTTATGAAAGTTCCTCTCCATGTTAATCTGCAGGAAAATTGCCCAAAATGAGTGGGCTATCACTCTATGGGTTGTCACACCAGGCTATGGACAGTGAGATGCTCCCCATGCACAATCACACTGTACCAGAATTCCAAGGGATATAGCAAAAACAGACATAAAAAGGCACATCAGTATCAAGAAGAAATCATGGGATGAATTCCCCGGGGATATGCCTTTCCAGAGTACACCTACTGCAGAAGAGCTAAATGGAGGGCCATCTCCAGCAGCCTCATGTGGGCACTGCAGCTCTTCCTGCATAATGTCCACCAAAAATGCATCGCAAAATGAAGCAAGTGTATAACAGACCCAATCGGAGGTAAAATTATTGAAGAGAGAAACTTCTTTTCATAACATTCTAGAAGAAAATGCTTCATAAAAAGAGAGCATGATATTAGAGACAAGCCCTAGGCCCACTTCAATTTTGATGTTGACATTAAATTGATCAATCTGATGACTGACTTTTTACTATCTCTACATTCAGCAAAATCTTTGCCCACTTTACCAAAATCTTACTTAGCAACTACTGTTTTAAAGAAAGAAAATTGTGAACTGGTGACAGTACAAGTAGATCGGTTTATGTTGTTTTAATGTGTCTCCCCAAAGCATTAGATTCCATCTCTGTACCATTACTGAAGCTCCAGTAAGATTTTACAAGTTCTTACTTAATATTTTATAATTTTTTAGTGGTTAACAACTGCATGATTTTTCACTTTGGAGTGCTACATTCCTGTTTAAAGAACAGACACTAGCAATAACTGCTTAAAGTTTTCATAGAAGAAAAATCTATATAAAATATTTTTGGACCAGCACAGCACCACTCCAATATATTAATATGGGTTGCCATTGTTTCCAAGGCATCATAAGATGGGTGAATTTGAAAATAAAGAATTAATAAAAAGTTTGTGTTTTCAAGATAGGAAATTTCTATTTTATATTCAAATTGAGACATAAAATTCAGGATAAAGGAAGTCATATAATATTAAAGAGAAGGAAGGACCATAGTAGGAAATATGGATTTTTTTATCTAATACTTCTTTCTTGAAAATTTTAAGGGGATTTTACACATACCAAGTTGTTAGGAGTCTTTTTTTTGCTCTTGAAAAGACCAGAGTTCACGTCCTAGACCCCACCTGTGAGGTGCTTGACAACCACTGTAACTTGAACTCCAAGGTATCTAATACTCTCCTCTGGCTTCTAGGATCACTTTCATACCTGTGTATATACACCCATTGTCACACATGCACATGAAAAAATCTTAAAATAAAAAATAAAACATAATATCATTCATTGAATTTCTGTAGGCTAACCAAGTTCTCAAAGATTCTAGATAGGTTTATTTCAAATATTTTTACTACTGTCAAAAGATAGATCATAGAGATAGACATAGAGAAAGACATAGACATATATGGTAAGTAAATAGGTAGGTATGTAGATAGATAGATAGATAGATAGATAGATAGATAGATAAATAGATAGATAGACAGACAGATATTCAACACACACACATATATGAATATGTAAGATGCATATACATATACATGCACTGGATGAACACATACAAATTGGGATCTGTTGTCTAATCCAAGCTGACACTGCTTATTTCTATTACACATTAATTTTAAAATAATAAACATCTGTTTTCCTCCAAAACCCACATACATGTGTTGAAATTGAAACCAGGTGATAGAGTATTAGGAGGTGATAAGGTCATACATGACATTAGTATCCTTAAAGCAATTAATTCTCCATTTACACCTTTGAAGACAAAGCTAGAGCAGGCCATCAGTGAGTCAGAAGAAAATAGGTCATTCCCAGAAAGAACTGTTCAGAATAAATTTCTCTTGAGTATATTCTACTCTATTTAGTAGAATTTGATACTGTATCTCCAGAGGAACTCTTAGGCATGGTTTCTATTCCTTTAATAAAATACCATACCTAAAAGCAAACGCTGGAGGAGATTGTTAATTATGCTTATACTTCCACATTTAATTCTGTCATGGAAGAAAACCAAATTAGGCTCTCAAACAGGGCAGAAACCTGGAGGTAGAGCTTCTGTAGAGGCCATAGTACATGGTTTCTCAGACTGCTTTCATATTAGCACCCAGGATCATGGTCCCAGAAATGGCACCACCTTGGTTCTCCCATATCAACCATTAATGAAGAAAATATGTCACACACTTGTGTAGAGGCCAACCTGATAGAGGTGCTTTCTCAAGTGAGGTTCATCCCTTCCAAGTGACACTGAGTTGCTGATACCAGGACCCAAGTAATTCAATGTGACATTCTCTGTGGCTCATAATGTGCTCAATGTGTTCACTGCAACATCTTCTGACCCATTCTGTGAAAAACAAAGTTGACCAGAGTAAATAGACATCGGTTGAAGTGGAAACTTAAGGGTTTTTTGGAAGTCAGTTGTGTTGGGATTATCTTTTGCTATGGAAAATACATGCAGGAGTGTTTTCCTGAAGAGAACACAGCTCCACTATGTGTTAAACGCTAAGGCAGACTTGTAAAGGGGCATTTCACTGAAGCAGACAGACATACTGCTAAAGCAAGCATATGAAAGGACACATGATGAAGTGTTCTTTGCTAGTGAGACATCTGTATTTGTCTTACATTGAGTAGCTGAGCTCTATTTGCTGTGACTCCATAGGGAGAAACATACCACAAAACTTCTGGTGATGTGCTGCAGTTTCTTGCTGCTTTCCCAGACTCCAGGTGATTGGCAGAGTGATGTCAGGTGAGACAGTCTCATATGCTGAGGCAAACCATGTGCTGAGGCAAGACACTTGGAGGGCACATGATGTTTGGAAGGTGTTTTAAAAGGACTTGACAGACAGAGCTGAGCTTGGATTGCTTGCATAGCTAAAGGCTTGGTGGTCTAGCATCTTCGCTGATATTCCCTTCACTGCGAGAGAGGCACAGTGAAGAACTTTCCCCAGCATTTCTGTTGAGCCTGGTTCCTCTGCTGACTCTAGCTGAGGCAGTGCCCCTAGCTGTTCCACCACTGTTGTAACCCTACTCTTCCAAAGTAGACTGCTGATATATTTGTGAGGTATTTGCAGTGGATTGAGCTGCTGCTGTTAACCTTTGAATTGAACTGCCAATTTCCAAACACAAATGGGAGTTACTCTAGAACCAATTCTTAACAGATCCATTTCCCGGATCCTTTCTTTTTTACTACTTCTTGTGGGTGATGAGCTAAAAGGAATGGTAAAGCATATAAGAACTATCATTAAATGTAGACTTTGAAAAAAAAAGTTATATTGGTAATAGGTAGTGATACTAGAGAAATGTTTGTTTGAACTAAATGCTTTGCTGTCCACTATTTCACATTTCTGGTAGCCATTCCCTCCAAGAACACAGATATGAACCTTAAGAAAAAACTTGCTTAAACATGAATAAGAGCAATAAATATGTTGCCTGCCTGTGGAGCATGCTATTTGAGTCAGAAACCATCGACTAAAACAGTTAACGAATGAATAAGTTAGTCGTCTCATGTCTCCTGACAACTATGAATCCTAGTCAAGCTTGGAGACAGCGGTGTAATGAGGAGTGAGCAGGCATCACGGGAAGCAGCCTTGATGGCAGCATTCAAAGTACTAGTGGGAATAGAATATGTACACTATGTAACTGTGAACTACAAGCTGGGTTCTTCTGTGGGAGTCCACCAATACTAGCCAAAATGCCAGTAGAAGCCAAGGATTTCTTTTCAGTAGAAATTAAGTAAACATTGCCATAAGATGAGCACACCATCCAAAACATCTTTCCTTGCTGTAAAATTGCTCTGCATCACCTAAGTGACTACAGTCATCACAGCACAGTGTAGAATCCCAGGGGCTACAATGTAGACTCCCAATGCCCTGAGCTTAGCGCTGAACTCCACCTCATGAGGACAGCACTGTCCCCAGTAACAGCAAGATGTATTTTGTGAGAGAGAAAACAGAAACCAAAGGCTGTTTCCTTCTAAGGAAATAATACTTACACAATGGCACAGAAAGGCATTTTCTATGAAAATGTTGAAAGTGCTTTTAGACATGACTGGAAAAAGTCAAGAAGTAATCATTCTGACCTATTGAACTCAGTTTTATAGTGTACAGAAATAGTGAAAATTTTCTCTTAAGAAGACATTTTTTCTCTAATTTGAGGTGGTTCTATTTTTTTTTTGTTTTTTGTTTTTTTTTTGAGACAGGGTTTCTCTGTGTATTCCTCGCTGTCCTGGAACTCACTGTGTAGTCCAGGCTGGCCTTGAACTCAGAAATCTGCCTGCCTCTGCTTCTGCCTCCCAAGTGCTGGGATTATAGGCATGTGCCACCATGCCCGGCTTGTTCTATTTTTATACTGTTTTGCTCATTCCTTTGTTTTGTTGTCATGGTTCTGTCTGTGTGTCTCAAACTCCTGTGCTCAAAGAATCTTCCTGCTTTACTCACCCAAAATCTGGTAATAGATGTGAAAACACATACATGCACATGTACACGCACATACCACACAGAGACAGCTGAGATTGACTCCCTACTAAATGTGGTTTGGCGATTTGAAGACGAGACCTGCATTGTCACATATCTGACACGGTGAACATGCCCAAATTTTCTGCAAGATATTTAATTTATATTTATAATGGTCAAAACTAATTTTTAATAGTTAATTTGTAGAGACATCATTGATTTGTTATGCTCACCAATGAGTTCAACATTACTTCTACTTTTTTGAGTCACTAGCATACATATTGTACATGATGTAATGATATTAAATACAGACATTTAGAATAAGAGAGATGGGGAAAGAAAAAGAGAGACAGTAAGGAATCTCTTAGGACTAAAATTCACACAGAGTAAAACATTCAGTATCTTGTTAATATGGAATGGGCCAAAAAATAATTTGGAAGCCATGGTATAGTGTATGAAGAGAGAAAATAGAAGTCCAGGGAATTAAGAATAATGTAGTAACTGTCATTTCTATGAGACAATTTTACAGCCAGTTTCTTGATCCTCTGGCTTTATAATCTTTCTACTCTTTCTCCTTTGATTTTTCCTGAGTCTTAGGTCCAGGAGTTGTGTTGAATTTGTATCCATTGAGGTTGGTCTCATCAGCCATGATACTTCAGAAATGTGACTGTCTACACAAGATATGAACAATAATAATGACATGATAAAGTGAAAATTAAAAATGTCCTGATATCAGACCTGTAGCCAAATGATCATAGACAATTAATGAATACTAAGAGGGAGAATTAGCCTTACCCAGGGATGAACTCAATAAAAAGTAGACATGCCTGAAATTTTATACTTAAAAAGTTTACTACACTGAATTAGCAGGCTAAATTTATCTATTTATAAGCATATAACAATAATAATCAAAGAAAGATAGGCAATAAATTTGAGTGGAATTTCTTTTCTCCAATATATAGGAGGCATTGGAGGAAAGATGGTAAAGAGAAGTGATATGATTACATTTTTATTATTTTAAAAATTAATAAAAATGTTACTATCAAAAATGGGAGAGGATGGAGAGAGGGAGGGAGGAAGACACACACACACACACACCACAGATCAGCATGTTGATTTGACAAATAATACTATTATCCACAATACTTTTGATATACTACTGGTATGGCAATAGTAAACTAGTTTCTTTAGTCAGGCTGGCCCTACTGGACTTATGGGATAGGATCCTTTAATCTATAACTTACATGATAATTCAAATCCAATCTTGAAATTCCATCAACAGTGCATTCCTGACAGATAGTGACTGTAGAAAGTAGACATGATGATCTTGATTTCTGCTTTTAGCCATGAAATGAGTATTTTGTTCACAAAATAATTGCTTATTAACTGCTGACAATGAATTAAATAGTATAGATTTGTCAATGCCCTTTCATTTAATCCCATAACTCTATGTTCAATTTATATAGTCAGAAGGTTCTTTGGTAGCATTCTATCATACATAACTCTTAGTGGTATGATTATGGCAAACACAGGAAGCCGTTTTTTGTTACGAGAAGCTATATCGAGTTCCCAAGTGAAATATAAACTTGCTGATCTATCTGAATGCTTCAAACATGGTCTGTGCTGATGGCTGAATTATTTATCAGATGATTATTTTTTGATTATTTATCAAAAACTAAGGAAGAAAACGATCCCTGCAGCCGTGATTTGGCTGGGGTTTGCTGTGACAGTGAAAGCCTGTTGCCCATAGATGGTGCCAGAGGCTTGCTTGTCACTGCATTTCCTGAAGAATTCACAAACTTGCGTAATGTGGGGAATTAACATGAAAATGCTCCGTACATTGCTATGTATGGAGATTATACTTGCATCTTTGATAAACACGGTTAAATACCTGAATTCTGAAGGAGTTCGAGAACTAAATAGCATCTGATTCTTTAAAGCGCTATTTTAATTATTACTAGAATAATATTAATATCCTCTATAATAATATTAAAATAGTATTACAATATAGTATTATTAGAAAAATACAAGTGCCACTTTAAAGACTCAGAAATATACAAACACCTTCAAAGTGAAACTCAGGAGGGCTTCCTAGGAGCAGTAACTTCTAGGCACAGTGACTAGTTACAGCAAGTGACTCTTCAGATGCTGAGATAAACTGAGATAATAATTGAAGAGGAAATACTAGAGACAGAGACAATGTTCAGGGAGAGGGGCAGCCGGTAAATAACACATCACAGAGAGCGCCAAGGCATTGAAGACTCCCAGCAAGAAAGATGGTGATGAACAAAGAATGTGGGAGGGGAGAATGACTTCTTGAATAGGCATCTGTTTCTGACCCAAGGGCTTCCTGGTACCCAGCCATATCTCCCACTTACTGGATACATGGCTTAGCTCATTGCATGTACTTAATGAATAGGCTTGGGCAGAGCAGCAAGCTCACAAAACTTATTGGTGTGCCTGTGCCATGCGTGTCCTGCCACAATCCCCACCCTGTCCCCATGCTGCATGTCCACTTTGATAGAGGTAGCACTGCTCTGATCATGCCTTAGATGAGTGTCCTTGTCCTTGTCCTTGTCACTCAAACTTCAAATGATAAGAGCGAACGTGGTTTTTAAAAACAGAGGCAGTAAGGGCTCATTTGTGATTCAGGGTTACTAGATGGAGGTCGCCATGAAGTAAAAAGGGAAAGTATTTAAATACCCTTTAAGTCACGTGAGATGAACATGACTCTGACATTTCAAGCCTTCTTACTCTCAGCTAAGCTTTGTCCTCCCTTTGTTGCTTGTTTTCCCCTTATATGTAATATAATCTAGGCAACATAGTAATCAGCTGTACGTAATTCCAAACTAGAGGCTTATTCTCTTAGGAGTTCAACCTACATTAATCTGAACGTTGTAGTATTGATAAAATTTGAAAATACAGTAAAAGAAAATGAAGAGTAAATTAGGCACTCTGGAAACTAGGGTCATGATTGTGGCAAAAATTACTTATCCCCTCCTCTCTGTTCTAGCTCTTATATTATCCTACTTATGGAACAAAAGTGGACCTAAGAACTTATGCAAATATTTGAGGCATGGTGAAAATTAATGAAAGGACTGTCTATATTTTAAATATTATTCAAATGTACAGAAAATGAATAAAAGTAATTACAGCTTATAACTCATTAGGTTGAAGGAACCACATGAAGCCAATCAATTGGCTCTGTTCCATTAGATAACAATAAAAGCATAAGTTGTTCCCTGCTATTTTGCTTAACTGGGATGGTGAATTTGAAGCTTAACCCTGGGAAAATGAAAAAGTTTACATGGCAAGAATTAGCTTCTGTTAAGGTGCTGAGTCAAATATTCATAATGCTTGAAATATTGCAGAGCACACATTTAGAAGAATAAAAGAAAATTTAGCTACTGACAGCATAGAGATTGTTCAAGAGTGGGGTGACATTCTATTCACTCTCACAGACTTACAGTAGCAAATGCAGAAGTCGCTGGGCTGCCTCCATGGAAACTTCTTTCACGAACTGCTTGAATAGAAAATTTTCTTCAATACACTCTACCCTCAGTAATTGCCTAAAGCCCCATCCATTATAGAGAAGTTGCCAAAGTATTTGTCCACTTATTAAATTACTTTCCTTTTATTGCAAAAGAAAAAAATGTCCATGGCAAAGAAATTCAAAATTATTTCAAAAATAATTTCAAAGGGCATGTATCTTCTTTGTAATGCCCCAGTGCTACTGCCTCAAAGAGATTCATATTTCTGTTTACAACACTGTATTATAAACAGGTCTTAAAAGATCATGCAAGGTCAAGTGCAGAGAAACTGAGGAGGGTATCTATTGTAAGCAGGCTTCTCCTACAGATAAGTGCCCTTAATTTATTTCTGTTCTATGGAGTTTAGACAGAGTAAAGTTGAGCATGGAAACAGATCAGAGAAACTAGCATTCTGAAAGATAGTATGGAGTCACTAGATTCCCCAGAAGAGGACATACTCCTGAAGGAAGAGGAGAGTGTGGGATGTGGTGAGTCCAACTCTACATTGGACTGTGGCAGGGTAAGGGGACACACAGCCCTGGTAGGAGGAGGTCCATCAAGTAGTAGTGCAGGATAGACCAATGAACATGTCAGCAAGAAGCTGTTTGAAACAGAGGAAATATCACATTAGCCATAGACAGTTCTCCTACATTATTAAGTCCTTTTCTACTTTAACACTGAAAACACACATGTAATTTCTACTTTTAATTTTAAGAATGTGTATAGACACTAACACCATGAGTAAATGGGGCCCCTGGGGTTCAGGGACACAGGAACCCTCGTCTGGCCAGTAGCATGGGTTCCTTTATTTCTGAACCAGTGCCCTGAACAAACTTTGGGTGCAAGCTCTGCACCCAATCCCACAACACCCAGAGGAAACTGGACTTCAAGGTGCTCTAACACACCCAGGAGTATAGGTGAGAGGTCACAACACGTACCCCAAATTGGGAGTAACTAGAATCCCCTGGTGATGCAGGGGTGCAGGAATCCCTGCTAGGACAGTGGCACTGGCTCATTCCAGTCTAAGACTGTTACCTAAGCAGACCTTGGGTACTAGCTCCACACCAAGTACTAAAACACCCAGAGGAAGTTCAACTCCCATGTGCTCTAACATGCCCAGGATCATTGGATCATTGGATTACAGGATCTTAGGAGATTGGTCACACCAGAATTTCAGAAACCCAGAGGCAGCTTGACTCCCCGGGGGCTTTATACCCAGATTCTCAGGATCACAGGATTATAGATCACAGGATCACAGAGACAACTGGACTCTGAGGAGTTCTGGCACAACCAAGAAACAGGAGGGACAGGCTCCAGTCAGAGACAGTACGTGCAGGTAGCACTAAAGATAACCAGATGGTGAGAGGCAAGTCCAAGAACATAAGTAACAGAAAACAAAGTAACTTGAAGTCATCAGAACCCAGTTCTTCCACTACAGGATGTCCTAGATACAGCATCATACCAGAAAAGCAAGATTCAGTTTTTTTTTATTTTCTATATTGTATGTTTACATTCCAAAGGCTTTCCCCTTTCCCAGTTCACCCCCACCATACGTCCCATAATTCCTCTCCCCCAAACCATTCCCCAATCATCCCTCCCCCCTCCCCGATTTCTCTGTTCTGGGTCTATAAAACTGGATTCAGTTTTAAAATCACTCCTCATGATGATGATGGAGGAGTTTAAGAAGGACATAAGTAACTCCCTTAAAGAAATACAGGAGAAGACAGGTAAACAGGTAGAAGACCTTAAAGAGGAAACACAAAAATCCCTTAAAGAATTACAAGAAAACACAACCAAACAGGTGAAGGAGTTGAACAAAACCTTCCAGGATCTAAAAATGGAAGGAGAAACAATAAAGAAATCAGGAAGGGAGACAAACTTGAAGTTAGAAAACCTAGGAAAGAGATAAGGAGTCATAGATGGATGCATTACTAACAGAATACAAGAGATAGAAGAGAAAATCTCACCTACAGAAGATACCATAGAAAACATTGACACAACAGTCAATGCAAAATTCAATAAGGTCCTAACCTAAAACATTCAGGAAATCCAGGACACAATGAGAAGACCAAACTGAAGGATAATAGGTATAGAAGAGAGAGACGATTCCCAACTTAAAGGGTCAGTAAATGTCTTCAACAAAATTATGGAAGAAAACTTCCCTAACCTAAAGAAAGAGATGTCCATGAATATACAAGAATCCTACAGAACATCAAATAGACTAGACTAGAAAAGAAGTTCCTCCTGTCATATAATATAAAAACACCGAAAGCACAAAACAAAGAAAGAATATTAAAAGTGGTAAGGGGAAAAGATAACATATAAAGGCAGACCTATTAGAATAACACCAAACTTCTCACCACAGATTATAAAAGCCACAGGATCCTAGACAGATGCCATAGAGACCATAAGAGAACAGAAATGCCAGCACAGGATACTATACCCAGCAAAACACTCAATTAATACATATGAAGAAACCAAGATATTTCATGACAAAACAAATTTACACAATATCTTTCCACAAATCCAGCCCTACAAAGAAAGGATAATAGACAGAATACTCCAAGACAAGAAGGGAAACTACACCCTAGAAAAAGCAAGAAAGTAATCTCCTAACAAACCCAAAAGAAGACAACCACACAAACATAATTCTACCTCTAATAACAAAAATAACAGGAAGCAAAATTCACTTTCCTTAGTATTTCTTAACATCATTGTACTCAACCCCAAATAAAAAGACATAGACTAACAGACTGGATATGTCAACAGGACACAGCATTTTGGTGCATGCAGTAAATTCACCTCAATGACAAAGACAGATACTACGTCAGAGTAAAAGGATAGAAAGCAATTTTGCAAGAAATGGTCCAAGGAAAGAAGCTGGAGAAGCCATTCTAATATCAAATAAAAAGGACTTTCAGCAAAAACTTATCAAAAACAATAAGGGTACTTTATATACATCAAATAAAAAATTTATCAAGATGAACTCTCAATTCTGAACATCTATGCTTCAAATGTGAGGGTACCCACATTCATAAAAGAAACTTTACTAAAGCTCAAAGCATGCATTGCACCTCACACAATATTAGTGGGAGACTTCAACACCCCACACTCAGCAATGGACAGATCATGGAAACAGAAACTAAACAGAGACTCAGTGAAACTAACAAAAGTTATGAAAGAAATGGATTTAAAAGACTTCTATAGAACATTTCCTCCTAAACCAAAACAAAACAAAAATACCTTATTCTCAGCACCTCATGGTACCCTCTCCAAAATTACCAAATAATTGGTCACAAAACAGCCCTCAACAGATACAAGAAGATTGAAATAACCCCATGCATCCTATCAGATCATCATGGACTAAGGCTGGCCTTCAATAAAAACAAAAACAATGGAAAGCCCACATACATGTGGAAACTGAACAATAATCTACTCAATGATGACTTGGTCAAGGAAGAAATAAAGTAATGAAAGAGTTTTTAGAATTTAATGAAAATGAAGGCACATCATATGAAAACTTAGGCAACACAATGAAAGCAGTGCTAAGAGTAAAACTCAGAGCTCTAAGTTCCTACAAAAAGAAACTGGTGAGAGCATATACTAGCACCTTGACAGCACACCTGCAACCACAAAGGGGGAGGGCAGACTTGGGAAGGAAAGGTGATGGGGGCACCAAGAGAAGAACATGATCGAGTATTGGGTGGGGGAAAAGGGCTGAAGCCCTGAGGGCCAGCAGAAAGAATGGAAACATGTAACTTCAGGAGGTAGGAGGTTGAGGGGGGGACCCTCCAGAATGTACCAGAGACCTGGGAGGTGAAAGACTAGCAGGACTCAGAGAGAGGGACCTTAGATGAAATGCCCTACAGTGGGGAGAGGGAACTTTTAGAGCCCACCTCCAGCAGAAAGACAGGGCATCAAGTGAGAGATGGGGTTGCTATCCCACCGTCAAAACCTTGACCCATAATTGTTCCTGTCTGAAAGAACTGTGGAAATGGAAATAGAGAGGCACCTAAAGAAAAGAAGGTCCAACGACAGGCCCAAATTGGGATCCAGGTCAAGGGGAGGCCCCAAAACCTGACACTATTTTGCAGGCTATGGAGCACTCACAAAAAGGGGCCTATCATGTCTGCCCTCTGATAGACCCAACAAGCAGATGTAAGAGTCAGATGGAGATATTTGCCCCCAACCAATGGACAGAAGCTCCTGACCCCTGTGGTTGAATTAGGAGGAAGCTGGAGGATGGGAACCCTGTATGAATAAGGACCACCAGTCTCAATTAACCTGGACCCCCGAGATCTCTGATACTGGAACAGCAACCAAGCAGCATATACTAGCTGAAATGAGGCCCCCAACACATACACAGCAGAGGACTGCTGGGTCTGGGTTTAGTCAGAGAAGATGCACCTAACCCTCAGGACACTGGAGGACCCAGGGATTTTAGCTGTCTAATTGTCATGTGGAGATGGGGGATGGGGACACCCTCGGGGAAACAGGGGGAGGGGAGGAGGTATGGGATGTGGAACAGTCTGAGGGTGGACCAGGAGTGGAATAAAATCGGGAGTTTAAAAAACAAACAAACAAACCTGTTGTGGGAAATAGGCTTTACAAAAAGGAACAAGGAAGCAGGATCTGGAGGCAGCCATGGGTTACAGTCCACCATCAACACCTCTTCTCTTCCAAGTAGACCCCTGGAACTGATACTGAGGGTGTCATCTACTAGGGAGACTAGGACACCTTTTCCATCCCTTCTGATAAAGTCATCAGATAAGGGCTGCATCTGATGAGTGTGCCCTAGTCAGAAGTGAGTGTCTGGAGAAGATTACCATGTTTTCCTGCAGTGCTTCCAGCACAAAGGCACAATGTCCTTAAGTAAGATCTAAGGATTAAAATGTAATCTGAGCCAGAGCTGAAATCAGTCAGTAGTTCTTAGGGAGATGTGATATGGTATACAGTTGAGCTAGGAGAACAGGATGATTATGAAAGAAAAAAAAAAAACTTTTCCAGAAAGAAAATACATCACTCAATGATGTGCATTCTAGGGTGCCATATGTTGCTTTTTGGTTTTATATTATACTTGCTGAAACTTAGAAGATGATGGCTCTAAGCTCCAGTGCATTAACGATTGAAATTTTAAATGATAAATAATGATATTTACAAGTCGAAGGTTGAAAGAAACAGAAGGTAGGATTATTAATGCCCAAAAGCAGTGTCAAAAGTCAGTCACCAACTAGACCCATCATCAGTGGGAAAGAAGCAGATTAAGTGTATTATTTGAATGTACAGTGGCTACCAACAGATAAAAATAGTAGATGTGCAGAAGCCTACTACTGGAATATGTTTTCCATGGGAATAAGGAAGGTACTGTATTGGAAAGAAGCACAACTCTACAATTTTCTTAGTGTGTGTGTCTGTGTGTGTGTGTGTGTGTGTGTGTGTGTATGTCATGCCTGCTGTGACTGACCTGCTTTATTTTGATATAGCTCTGAATATGATGACATTTTCTAAATTTTTAAATACAGATGTAGAGTTGAGCATTATTTTAATTTTGATACTCATTAAGTTTTCCTTTTGTTTCTCTAGCAATCAGTAGTTACCTAATTTATCATTTCTTTCAATGCATGATATGGTTGGTTTGTATATTTTTCTATTTGCTTGCATATCATACATCTGACAAGTTTCCATCAGTGTGAATAGATTTTTCACTCCTGTTCAACAGGTTTGTTTCCATCATTTGATCATTTTTAAGTTTATTAATTATTCATTAAATTTATATTAAATGTAATACATAAGGCAGTGAATTTGTATATTGTTAAAGCTGTAAATATAAAAACACAGATTTGGGATGGTACTATGCTCTAAATCACATTTTTTAGTCATTTTCAATTTTTTTATTTTTCTTTAGATTTATGGATTATTATTTGAGATATTCAAAATTCTTTAAAAATTAAATTCCATTTTCATTTTCTTTTAGAGAACAAAGTATTTCTCATTCATACCAGTACATTTCATAATTCATAACAATGAATTGCATTACTCATTAAAATTATAATTGGGATTTATTAGAAAATATGTTTTTATTATTTTCCCAAGAAAACTAGAAATCAATTAGTGTGGTTTTCCTGCAGTTTAATATATTTGTGAGCATTTGAAAAGCTTAATAATATTACTGATATTTTATGCACTGAGAAAGAATTCTTGCCATATTTGCCCTGTTTGATCAGCTATAAACTAAGACATATAAACACTAAAGTTGCTTCTCTCCTAAGATAAATTGTTTTCATTCTGCTGATGTTTCTCTTTCAGTTTTGCTTTGCAGATTCTGAGAGATGAATATTTATCACTTTATGATTGTAGAGTACAATAAGTATATGCTATCTTAATGATTTCATTTTCTAATAGAACACATTTTACATTTCTAACAGCTTCTGATTTCTTTTCCTTTCGTATGATTTGTATTTAAATTCCCCCCGTTATTTTGATATGGATGTGACTTTTATTTAGTAAAGTTTCCTTTTGTTTCTTTCTCCTCTTTGTCCTCCTTTTCCTCCTCCTGTTTATCTTCCTTCTCTTCCTCGCTTTTTCCTTACCTATTATTTCTATACTGCACAAAGCTTTTTAGGCCCAGTCAGAAACTCCAGCTATAGCTACCTATTTTGTGATATTGTTGGTGGCTCAGCAGTTAAGATCACCAACGGTCCTGAGTTCAATTCCCAGCAACCATATAGTGGCTCATACCCATGTGTAATGAGATTTGGTGCCCTCTCATGGTGTGTCTGAAGAAAAGCTCCAGTGCACCCATAGAAATAAAATAAATACATCTTAAAAAAATAAAACCTGTCATTGAATTAGATTAACAAAATGTGTCAACCTTTAAAACATTCTTTATCGCTTACCCCATTTCTTATTTTTTCCTTAAGGTGGGACCAGCCCTATTTCGTCATACCCACAACTTTGGTTTCCTTTTTGCCTTTGTGGTCTTGATACAGCTTTCCTCATGATTTTGTAAGAATTTAAATTTCCTTTGAAATGAAATAAGTTAATTCCACAATCTGAAGCCTGGGTGCCTCATGACTACTTCGCGGGACTGGCTTCTAGCTCAGTCACACTCACTCCATTTAGCTTTTCTTTGTGAGAATCACTGAGTCCTGGAACTATTTCCATGATCCTCACCATTCTCCGGATAACCCAGCAGTTACAAGTGACCTTAGCCTTCAGGAAAGGCTCTTGTTTTGGTTTCTCACACTGCTTGTACATCATTCTATCTTGTACTTTGTAGATGTTATGCTTGGTTCTTCCTCCCAGGCCCATGCTCCCAGAAATAAGGCTCAGACTTAAAATATAGTTACAAGTGACTTGTCCATATAGTTAGGCTTTTCTCTAACTAGATCATGACTTATTATAAACAATTTACTATAATCTGCACTCTGCCATGTGGCTGGATGCCTGTGTTTAGGCACCATGCATCCATCTTGTCATATCTTTCTAAATCACATCACTTCCATTTGGCTGGATCCCATAGTTCTTTCTGCCTCCTGGATGTCCCACTTTCTACTCTACCCTGCCTCCTAGAGGCCATAGGTTTTGAAAGCGATAGGTGATGTATCCATACAATACACAAGATATTGTCTCTACAGCATTTTATGCCACAGTTGCACTAATATACACTTAAACTTTTCTTCATTTTACAGAGCTCATTGGAAGCTATGTTTGGACAATATATGAAGCAAATATATATTTTCAGAAAATCTGATTACTAATAAGATATGAACACTTATGATCCAACTGTTAATGTGTTTAAGATGTGATAGAATTATTGTTTTGTTTAAAGATATTAAATTTTACCCTGAAGTTATAAGTAATAAGAAAAGTATAGAAAACATGTTACAAGCCAGGTGGTAATGGTGCACGCCTTTAATCCCAGCACTTGGGAGGCAGAGGCAGGAGGATTTCTGAGTTCAAGGCCAGCCTGGTCTACAGAGTGAGATCCAGGACAACCAGGGCTATACAGAGAAACCCTGTCTCAAAAAACCAAAAAAAAAAAGGAAAAAAAAAGAAAACATGTTACAATGTCTTATACTTGGTTCAAAATAATCTGTGGATATATAGTAGGTAGGACAGGTTTTCTGAGAAAAATATTAAGGTGAGTGATGCATGCTTGGCAGTTCATCTACCTATCTCTTGGCCTCTATGTATGTTTGATTTTTTCCGTAAAAATAAGGAAAACCATAGGTTTTGAGAAGGAAAATTATTTTTTGCTATGTCTGTGTATGTTTGTGTGTGTGTGCGTGTGTGTGTGTTTGTTCACATGTGTGATATAGTATAAATATATGGTGTGTGTGTATGAACTAATGTGTGTGTGAGGAAAAGTGTATTAAGATGTTTGCATGAATGTATGTGTGCATGTACATGTGATATATATATATATATATATGAGTATGTGTATATAATATGTGAATGTGTGTATGTGTGTATGTTGTGTTTGTATATGAGTATAAGTATGCATGTGTATTGTTGGATATCATGTATATATGATGTGTGTATATGGTTGTTTATGATATATGTGTGCATAGATATATATGATGTGTATATATGAGTGGTTTTGATATTGATATGTATATGTATGTTGTGTATGTTGTCTGTCTGTGTCTGTGTGGGGCGTGTACACATATGCTTGCAAGACAACTTTTATCTATATATTATATATGTGTAAAGAACATAGATTAGTGAATATCAGAATCTTCAGCTATAATTCTCCAATTAATTAATTAATTAATTTAATTAATTAAAAATAGTGTCTCTCAGCTAACCTAGAACTTCAGATTTGCTCTGGCTAGCTTGAATAGCCCCTACTTGAAAAACTTTGAATTTTAAAAATTTTGGGGTTTTAAAAAAGACTGGTTACTTGAAATAGAATGACATTTTAAGTGTTTGAATTTTAAAGACTAGGGGACGTTTAAAATGTGAAATTGTAGGGGAATTTTAATATAGCAAGCTGCTCTAATCACATCCAAAGACCTTTTGTGTCAGCGTGATTGGAGGAGAATGCAGACAAGCCCTCAGTATGCACCTTTAAGCACTCTGGCTGGAATCTCACTTCTGGGAAAGTGAAACTTAGGCCTAGTCTCCCAAACTGCCAGTGTGTAGCCTGTCGTGGCGTCAGCCTGGCTCTGGTTAACCTTCCTTTCACAAGGAAGCCAGCCAAGCAACCCATGATAATCAGTCTCCGGGTTCCTGTTCTCTTTGAGTTCCTGTCCCAGTTTCCTTCAGTGATTGACTGCAATGTGCAATAAACTGAATAAAGTCCTTCCTTCCAACTTGCTTTTTGTTCAAGTGTTTCACCTTAGCAATAGAAACTGTATATAAGACTCGTATTGAACTTACACTGATCTGCCTGCTTCGGCCTCCCAAGTAGTAGCATTACTCATGTGTGGTACTACACCTGCCTACAATCAACATGTATTAAGAACTTTTCAATGAGAGTATCAAGTTATCTCTAATTCTGTAATGATTAATATTGATTTATATTTGATAGGATCAAAAATCACCTTGGAAAACTTGTCTCTAGACATGCATATAAAATAATTCCTAGATCAGATTAGCTAAAGTTGAAAGATTCAACTTCACTTCATTGGGTATTGTCCGTGGAATGGAATCATGGACTGAATAGAAAGGGAAAGGGAGCCAAGCAGGGCTATTCTTTACTCTCTGCTTCCTGAATATGAAAGCAATATGACCAGTAGCCTCAAGATCCTGCCCCTGTGATTCACTTCCTATTAGGATAAGCTATATCACCAACATTATAAAATATAAATTGAAAATAAGCTCTTCCCCTTAGGTTGAATTTGTTACATATTTCATCCCAACACTTAGACTAGTAACTAATATGAAGTGATTTTACCCAAAAACAATTTGTTTAAAGATAGTTTGATTTTTAGAGACAAGTTTTATCATTACCTAAATTCAATATCTCATTACATACTACAGAATATTGATTATCTGCTACTCCTTATGAATTTAGTTGATATATTTTTATCAGTAGATTTATTTTCTAGTCAATTACTTGGTCATGCATCAGTGCAGCATAGAAAAGACAATTAAGATAAATGTCTGTTTTGTTATTGATTTTCCAAATCACAACAGAGCCGCTTTGGTTCACTGTGCCTTTGCTGACCCACAGACAGTCCTTCGGGGACTTTAATGGGATGGGACTTTTAGGGATTCTGTTTAAAAACTGAGGTTCCAAGGCAGAATGTTTACTTTTCACAGAATGTATTTTATTTAATGAGGTTTATCATGCTTGTTTGAGAATCAGTGTCTAAGAACCAGCTTTCATCATGGCTAGTTCTGGTGAGAATATATGGAATATATCAGAAATGCACACCGATGAGCACGCTGCAGATATAATGGGATTCAAAAACAGAAAAACCCAATACAATAACACAGAAAGAGACATAGAGAAAAATGGAGAGATCAGATCCCTGAAAATGAAAATTATCTAGCAGGACAGCTAATGGAGATTAAGTGACTTACTCAAACTCACTTTCTACATACAACTTTAGGCATTTAGTGCATGACTATTGAGGAATACGATGCTGGTGGTATCAGGCTACATCATTGAATAAAAAAAGGATACTGAAACCTCACTCCAGAGATTCTGTCGAGATCCAGCCCAAGGTCAATTCTAATATTTTTCCTCTGAAATACCACCTGGACTATGCATGAGATCTTTGACTATTTCTTTATGCTCTTTCTTTTTCTTAGTGTTTTAGCATTTATTGTATGTGCTAGATAAAAGAGAAAATAAAGTGTGTTCCTCAAAACAAAGGATGTTTTTTCAAGTTCCATCCATTTGCCAACATATTCCATGTTGTAATTGTTTAAGAAAAGCATTCAGTGGTGTTGACTGGATTTCAGTCAGTCAAGTTGTTGATCAAGGAGATTCTTAAACAATCTAGACTGATACTAGGACAGAAGTTCACCCTCTGAAAACTGAGAGCGTTGTCCTATTGCTGAGTGCAATTTCAAATCAGCTAATTGATTAAAAATAAGTTTGTGTGAGGTAGGAGCCTTCACTTTTACATTCTAGTATCTTTGGAGCAAGAATTTAATCTGTAGGATTTTTTAAGAAAAACCTTGATTCCAACTCAGCTATAAAATCTACCACTTACATTCAGTCCTGTATGGAAAATGTGCTGTTACAATTGTGCACAAAGCAAATTGGAGGTTCTAATTAAGGTCTGCTTTAACCTGATTCCCACTCCACAAGAGAAAGCCAATGCCACATATTGCCTACATAGCCAGAAACTAGAGACTCTAATTCCCTAAAACTTAGCATAGAACCAAATACAACTAATTAGTTTAATAAAATATCAATGAAAATTTTTCCTATTAATATTTTGCTATACTCTTAAAGAATTGGCTCAAAAACCTACAACTAGATACGATATGGAGAGAGTCTGAATTGGAGATTCCCCTTGGAACTCCACAGGAGAAGGGAAAGAAATAATATAGGAGTCAGATGAAATGATGGATATCAGGGGAATGAGTTTGGGGTCTCAGCCAGAGCAATTGGACAACAAAAGGAGGTCGGGTGGGGAAAAGAAGAGGTCATGTTGAGGTATCATTATTTGCTCATGATGTGATAGTATACTTGGGTGACTCCAAGGATTTCACCAGAGAACTCCTAAACCTGATAAACAACTTCAGCAAAGTGGCTGGATATGGAATTGACTCAAACAGTTCAGTAGCCTTTCTACTCAAGGGATGAACAAGCTGAGAAAGAAAGTGGGGAAAGGACACCCTTCACAATAGTCACAAATAACATAAAATACATTGGTGTGACCCTAGCCAGGCAAGTGAAAGTTTTGTATGACAAGAACTTCAAGTCTCTTGGGAAAGAAGTAGAAGACCTTGGAAGATAGAGGGATCTTCCATGTTTGTGGATGGAGAGGATTAATATAGCAAAAAGAGTCATCTTGCCAAAAGCAATGTACAGATTCAATGCAATTCCCATCAAGGTTCCAACTCTATTCTTCATAGAGTTAAAAAGAGCAATTTGCAAATTTATCTACAATAACAAACAAAAAAACAAAAACCCAGGACAGCAAAAACTAATATAAACAATAAAAGAACTTCTGGAGGAATCATTGTCCCTGACCTCAAGTTGCATTACAGAGCAATAGGGATAAAAACCGCATGTTATTAGTACAGGGACAGGCAGGAAGATCAATGGAATAGAATTGAAGATCCAGAAATGAACCCACACATCTATGCTCACTTGATCTTTGACAAAGGAGTTAAAACCATCCAATGGAGTAAAGACAGCATTTTCAACAAAGGGTGCTGCTTCAGCTGGAGGTAAGCATGTAGAAGAATGCAAATGGATCCATTCTTATCTCTTTGTACAAACTTAAGTCCAAGTGGATCAAGGATCTCCACATAAAAGCAGATACACTGAAACTAATAGAAGACAAAGTGGGAAAGAGCCTTGAACACATGGACACAGAGGAAAATTTCCTGAACCTAATGGTTTATACTATGGGATCAAGACAAATGGGAGTCCCTGAAATTGGAGAGCTGCTGTGGACAAGGGCCACTGTCAATAGGACAAAATGGCAACCAACAGATTGGAAAAGATCTTTACCAAACCAACATCTGATACAGGGCTAATATCCAATATATACAAAGAACACAATGAGTTAGACTCCAGAAAACCAAATAACCCTATTAAAAACGGGGTACAGAACTAAACAAAGAATTCACAACTGATGAATCCCAAGTGGTCGAGAAGCACCTAAAGAAATGTTCAACATCCTTCATCATCAGGGAAATGCAGATCAAACAACCTTGAGATTCCACCTCACACCAGTCAGAATATAAGATCAAAAATTCAGGTGACAGCAGATGCTGGCAAGGATGTGGAGAAAGGAACACCTCTCCATTTTTGGTGGGACAGTAAGCTTGTACAATCACTCTGGAAATTAGTCTGGTGGTTCCTTTATACTCTTTCCATTTTAAAAATTATTCATAGCTCTTTTGCCTGACTTTTAGTTTCTTTTTAATATAATAAATACTTGGAAAGCAATTAACAATTTCTGATGATTATCTTTTGGGAAAGACTTCAGGAGAGAACTCTAAAGGGACTGAATGATAATATAAAGAATGAGCACTTTATAATGTAGGCACTTTATAATGTAGTCACTGAGGTTCTTGCCAAGGGTCATGTAAATATGCTGTCTGAATTTGCATTCACTAGGTATCACAAGGACTTTGAATTTGTAGAACTGGAAATGAGCTTAGAGATTTAACAGTTCAAATTCCATACATTACAGATCATGGGGTTATTTCCCAAATGGCACAATTGTCAGAGAGTTTAGAAGCTTATTTCATGTTTTCATGTCTATTTTCATGCTGTAGTTCCACTCCAATTCTGTAACATTTCCACAGAGGTGTCTTCTTTTGTCTTCTTATGCTTCTTTTTTTGGTCATTCCACAAAACAAATCACACAGCCTACATGATAACAAAGTATGCCATATGCATTGCAAAGGTAACCCTTAAGACACTTTCACCAAAACTGCAAAATCGTAGAGGGAGCCAAGGAGTTTAACGTTTTTCTAACAATCTTTGGTGTATTCACTATACTTAGTAAGCCCGAGACCATGAATATCAAAATTCTACAAAATAACACAAGATTTTTTTTTTTACAAAATAAACAGTTTGAATTATACATACATTTGTTAGTATGTAAATGAAAAAATCTGGGCAAATTTTTGATAAAAATGTATTGTTAGCAAAAGAAAGAGAAGAAGGAGGAGGGGGAGGAGAAGGAGAAGGAGACTGAGAATGTAGACAAAGAAGAAGGAGACAGAAGAAGGAGAATGAGAAGAAGGTGAAGGAGAAGGAGAAAGAACAAGGATAAGAAGAACCAGAACAAGATTTGAGGGTAGGCCGTATTTCCTTATATAAAACTTATTAGTATCTATTTTTACCTTATTTGGTTCTTACAAATAACTTTACAAACATATTGAAATGAAACTTTCAAAAATAACCATAACAAATAGTATGTATTTTACTCTAAATTTATATATTTAAAAGGCTCTCTGAAAGATATTTTGGGATTTTATATTAGTTGAAAAATGCACTTTATGACAATTTTATTAGATTTGCTTATTATTATTTTTAGTTTAATGAACTGAATAATTTAAATGGTAAATTAACTTGAAGAATTTCTTTTTTCAGAAACTTAATGCTTAATGATTTCAATAATTTTATTAGTTTTAAATATTTTTTATTTAATGTTTTCATGTAATAATTTTTATCCTATTCTCTTAATAGGTAATTATTAAATGCATTTTGTCTGAGGGAATTAAATGGACTATTTCTCATCCCTCAGGCATTTTAAATTTTCTTTTAAGATTTAAATATTACGCTAAAACTTTGAGACATTTTAGAAATCAATTTGTATATAGAATATTCACATGATGGGGAAGGGTGCTGTGAAATGCTGTCCTTTACAATGATATGGACGGAATAATCATGAGCCTAGAAGATGTGATTAACTATATAATACTAATACAGGATCAAAACAGTTGAATTATGAGCTTAGTTGAACGCCTTGGTAAACAAATCCTGGCCCTTACTGAGACAAATAATGAAGAAAACTTTTTCTGTTCTTCCAAATTTCTCAACAAAACTTACTTAATTCCAAATACATACAACACCCCAGTCTGTTTTACAGCTCAGTGTTTAAGTACAAGTAGAAGCAAATGCCAATTTAGGCTTCAAAAAAAAAAAAAAAGTCAAACTGTAGAAATAGTAATACACTCAAATATTTTCATTTTCCCAGGCTTCATTACATATGCCTGAATAAGTGTAATGAAATTTCACATTAGAGAAAAGAAGGAATTAAAGGATGGTAAGTCCTTCTTGAACTTCCTGTGCTGGGTATATTGTAACTTGTTTATTTTGAGCTTTTGTTCTAACATCTGCTCATCAGTGAGTGCATACCATGTGTCTTCCTTTGTCATTGAGTTATCTTGCTCAGGATGACACTTTCTAATTCCATCCATTTGCCTAAGAATTTCATGAATCCATTGTTTTTAATAGCTGAGTAGTATTCCATTGTGTAAATATACCACAGTTTCTGTATCCTTTCCTCTGTTGAAGGACATTGGGTAAACTGGCAACCTTCCAATGTTTTTAGTGTACAAATTACCTCCGTATGCTGAGCAGTGTAGGTTTCTTAAAGAAAACTCAATGGGTAATTGACTAAGAATTTACAATACTGTTTCTCCCACTCTCAGCATTCCTTTGTTGCTGGTCGTTCTCTGTTTACGGTTAAAGGCTCCTGGGATTTCTTCTGTCCATTTTAGCGTGTAATTGATGCCCTTGTTCAGCCCTTGTCCAATACAAATGGTCATCCCTGGAAACACAGAAGTGACAACAGTCAAACTAAGGGAATTATATTTAGAAAATATATATTCTAACATATATAACATACATGTATGCATATATTTATGTAGCATCAACTAATAAAAATTCATAAATTTGAAGACAGAAATGAGGAGTATATGGAAGCATTTCGATAGAAGAAAGGGAGAAGTTACATAATTATAGCACATAAAGTATAAGAATTGATAACACTATAAAATGATTTACAAAGAGGGCAGGAGAGACACAACTCTATTTCTACATGAAGTTGTCTCCTGAGTTTCTGTTACTTTCATATTTCTTTCAGAAAAGTAGTGTTGAGCCAATAATAATGAAAAAGGGAAATCATTATTATAATGATTGTAGTTCCTAATCTGATCCTTATACCATGAATGGATTGTTTGCTTATTCAATAAATATATTCTTCTGTACACGTGGGCACACAGAAAAACACTAGGAAGGGAAGATGGATTGTTTCTCCCCTTGTGTTTACATTACATACCTGATGCTTCTAAGTTCTGTCCCCTGGGGATTAACATACATGAGTTAACACAGCACTTCTGACAAAGTACAGTAAATAGGAAGGAAACCTGTTAGAGAAGCAGAATAGTTAATGCATAAGAGCATTATTTATTAATTTATTTTCTGATAGAAATAGGTTTACTTTCTCAGGAATTATCAGGTACATTTGTCTCTTGCTTTTGAAATACTGCTACCCCAGACTTTTATCAATCATTGCTTCATACCATATAGCTGTAGTAATATAATGTGCCATAGGGACTTGAGGTGCACAGCACTCCAAACGTGGCAATGTGTTATATCACCAGAAACTCACCAAGCCTTTCAAACCATTATTGGTTTATTGTCTCTTTTTGGATTTCTGGAAATATTTTACAGAAGAATTCTAAACTTCATCTATTTTCCAGAAAAATCAGTTTCCTTTTATTGTTCTGGGCACTTGAAACTTTAAACTACATCCCATGAGCACTGAAACTGCTCAGGTAGATAAGCCATTGTATACTACTATCCAAGGGCTAACATCTTTCGATTATTACTTTTCATTTCTCATTTTCTCATCTGCCTTTTCACATAGTCAATACCTTTGGGATTTTGCCAATGAGAATAATATAAGAGTGGTAATAAATTCACATTGGTCATGATACTTTCCTTTCACACACACACACATATATATATACATATATATGTATATATATGTATGTATATATTCATACATATATACATATGTATGTATACATATATGAGTATATATATATATATATATAGGCACATGTACACACATATATATATTACACATACACAGAGAGAGACAGAGGGGGGAATTACCTTTTGTAAAATTATCACTTGTTTTTGTTCCTTGTGTTTTTCTATTGTTTAATGAAGTGTATTTGTAAAAAAAAAATCTGAAAAGTATTTCAGATTACTAAAATAAGATACATAGCATTTATCAATACAAAAACTCATGTTGTAACCTGGTAATCCACAAAAGTTGATAACAAAACAAAAACATACAGATAAAAGTAAATGAGAATCTAATAATGAAATATTTTCAAAATATATCATTGGGCTATAATAAGTAAAGTAAAATGGTAGTCCAAATGTCCATAAAAGCAGTCAGAGGAACAGAATATATGTGCTTAATTAAAATATGCCATAACATACATTAATAGAAAAACTATGTATTTACATGTAAGAAAAAGAAACATGAATTTTATATGATTTTGTCTATATAAATCACTTGAAATTAATTAAAGACTTTGGCACATGGCCTAAACGTTTAAAAATGATTTTAACATTTTTAACATTATTTTAGGCATGGTGTTTTAAGTTATAAATCTAAACTCCCAGCAACAACAACAAAGACAAAGAGCACTGAGAATGTGTCAATGTAGAATTCTTTTCGGCAAACAAAACCCTATTAACAGCATCAAAAGACATCTCATTGGATTGGAGGAAATTTATATTGAGCTACTGTTACAAAAACACACAAAGGGCTTAAAAATAATAAAAATAAATAGAAAAGAAACAGCCTAGTAGGTTCTGAAAATTATCTGAATAGATATTCCCAGGTGAAAAACAGCATATATCCAACTATAATTGATCTTATTAATTGCCATGTTAGAATAAATGTTATTAGAATGAAAAAATTATTGATGAACAGATGAAAAAAAAGGATCTTTTTTCCTTCTATATTAGTGTTAATTGGCATAGCCATTATGGAGAAGATCATGAGCATACACTAAATTGTAAAGATAACTACCATGCAAGCTAATAAGCTGCAATCCTATAATTGGCTATATAGCACAAAAATAAAGTCAATATGTCAGAGTTATTTTTGCATTTACTAGTTCAGTCTGAATTAGTAGAAATGATAATTTTAATTAAGAAAACATTACACAGCCAGGTGGTGTTGGTGCACGCCTTTAATTCCAGCACTTGGGAGGCAGAGGCAGATAGATTTCTGAGTTTGAGGCCAGCCTGGTCTACAGAGAGAGTTCCAGGACAGCCAGGGCTACACAGAGAAACCCTGTCTTGAAAAAACAGAAACAACAACAACAAACAAAGAAAACAAACGAAAATGTTACATAATGTGAGTGTGCTATGAAGAGTTAGCGTTTAAAAATAAATAAATTCTGTTTATTTAATAATAAAGATGAAACTGGACAATGCAATATCAAGTAAAATAACCTAGAAAAGCAAAAATGAACTATGTATAATGTTACCTTTGTAGAAACTCTGAAGGTATGGAATTCATAGAAGCAGAAAATAGAATGGTAATTTCTAGTACTTGAGAGGGAGGGAGAATGCAGAAATTCTAGAGAGATGTTTTGAAGCCCCAGTTATGTAGGATGAATAAATTAAAATATTTAATAGATTCTATGGCAAGTGTGATCAGTAAGTACTCACTAATCCCCAGTAACTGACTATTAATATACTTCCAATATCTTAAAATATAAACTATAAATGTACTTACCATATTTAAAAGTTCATGTGTACAGAATGAAGATTTTTGAATATAAAATCATTTCACAGTGTATAATTTTATCATAACAATAGACTGGATTCCACATATATTCAACTTTTATTTGTATATTTTTTAATAACATGAGAAAATGAAAACAGTTATGAAAAATTTTTAACCAAAATAACACCCAATCTTTTAAAAATTATTTTTATCTCATACATACATCATAAAAAACAAGACTCTATCTTTAAGTTCAATAATCAAAACTTAAATAATTTGCACTAATTCAGAAAAATTAATAGGAGATGCAAATGAAGATTTTAAGACTGGCTCTTGGGGACCAAAATTTGGAAGACAGCACCTGCTGTTTCAAATATTCATGTATGTAAATTTATCACTGAGACAAAGTCAGAGATATATGAATGCACAGATAAAATACATAAATCTGCTTTAAAATAATATGATTGATAAACTTTCTTATCGGTGTAAGAGGGAATTTTGAGGTCAAGAGGAAAAAATTCACTTTTTGTCAGCATCTATAGTTACAATATTTTATAGAGAAGTCTCCGCACACTTTGGAGAATTTCCACATGGCTGGTTAAAATTGCTTTCTTCAATTGTATCAGAGTACAAACATTTTGTAGTGTTTGTCAGGATAGCTTTATAAGAGATCACGGAATGATAAATGACCATGTGATGAACGGCTACTATATGAAAGCTAACGGGATTCTGGTTTCTGCCATATATAAAGTATGACATTCGGGATTACAAGGAGTATTATCTTTCTCCACACAACCCTCTTGAGATTGAATCAGGAGCCTCTCAGCATCTGTGGCTTGTTGAAAGAATAGATGGTTTTTCAACTTTCTAATGTTGCTGTAACATAATAAATCTATACTTTACAATAACTACAATAACAATAGTTTGTTTTCTCATTAAAAAGCAGAATTGATAATCAAAGTATATAATAAAATTAAAAAATAAATTTTGACCTATCCAGTCATTATCTGATTAAATTTTTTCTATTAATTAATTTATGTATTTATTTTTCATGTCAATCACTGCCCCCTCCTGTTCCCCAAGGAACATAGAACAGCCCTTTTGTATTTAAGGAAGATCACTGTCTGTAAACCTACAATAGCTGAGCTTCCTTTCCCTGTGGAGATGGTGAAACCTGTAGGACAAGGGCTATTTCTAGTGCTTGTAAACACATTCATGCCTTTACTGGGACCAAGACAAAGAAGTAATACCCTGAGCATAGTTAAAATACATACTAAATACATGATAGAAAATCACGTTCAAATTTTCTTGTGTGAGTAGACCCAAGAATTCTAAGCAAGAACAAAATATTAGCAAATCAAGTCCAATTACACATAAAAAGAATGCAACATCAGAATCACATGGGTACTTATTATAGAAAAGCAGTTCTGATGAAGCATTCTTAAATGGACCTAAATATATCACAATAAACGAGGAGAAAAGCAACAGAAATATATCTGACCAAATTTAATATCCAACCAGGATTGAAACAGGCAAGCACGCAAACAAAACAAGCAAAATAACTCTTAGAAAACTAGAATAAAAGACAATATCTTTAATGGAAGATAAAGTTTCTGGAATTAAAAAAATCATGCATATTAACAGAATTATATTTAGTAAAGAGCTATTGCAATATTTGTTCTGAAAACAAGGTTGAGAATAATTTGGTCATTCTCATTACTCTGATAGTGCCGCAGAGAAGGTCAGAGGTCACTGCAGTGAGGACAAAAATAGCCTTGTTTGTAGATTACTTGATTGGGCATTCAGAAAATATGAAGCAATGTAGTCTCCTTTAAATGAATCACTTACAAGTACTTTAGTCATTTCAAAATGTCAATACATAAAATCATCTTCCAACATGCCAGTGATTGTAACAAAAATATAGAAAAAGCCACTCGAAAATGAAACCATGTAAAATGCCATTTCTAACATCTCAGATTTAATGAAGATGTGAAAAATGTCTTGAAAATTTCAAAACCCTTGCAAAGATTTGAAGAGTTTAGATGTCATTTATCTACAAATTAATCTACAATACTAACATTCACAATGATCTTTTTAGAAATGATTGTTTTATTTTATAGTTTCATATGGAAATACAAAGCCTAAAAGTATTTTAAAAACTACCATAAAAAAGGTAAATGGACTTCAGACACCTAAATATTGTGCCATATTTAAAAGCAGTAAAATTGAGGTAGTATATAGCAAGGATAGATCATCAGATATAAGAATAATGAATGTATAATAGAGAAATAAATGCATCATGTATCTAGTTGGGTCAAATGTAACACTGCACCATAGTAGGAAGGGCATTTTTCTTTTGAACTCTGTGTCAAGTGAAATTCCCTTTCAGAAAGCAAGAATCTTGGTCACTTTACAAATGCCATACATCAAAATAAATTACAATAAGATTGGATATCAAAGAGTAAACATTAATGAGATTCTAGAAGTAGTCATAAAAATTATTTTCATAATTTTGTTGAGAACACAGTTTTCTGAACGTTCATAAAAATGACAGCTATTAGAGAAAAAATTTTAAGAGCCATCATTCTCTTTTGAAAATATTTAGCAAATGAATCATTTTGATATGGATACCAATATACACGCTGGAAGAAAGCATGCAATGTCCATATCAAAAGAAAGACTCACACCCTAAATTTCTACAGAATTCCTATGAAGTAACGAAATACAATTATACAGATAGCTCAACAGAAAACTGAGAAGAAATGTAAATGACAGAAACTCAATGTCACGGAGCCTCATGAATCATTAAGGACATTTGTGAACTAAAACCACAATATCTCGTATTCATCTATCAATGATTAAAATAAAGTACTTTGAAATAGTTGGTGAGATGGCTCAGCAGTTAAGAGTACCAGCTGCTCTTCCAGAGGTCCTGAGTTCAATTCCTACCAACCACATGGTGGATTATAACTATGTATAATGAGTTCTGATGTTCTCTTCTAGTGTGCAGCTTATGTGCACATATAGCACTCATATACATAAAATAAATTAATGTTTAACATATTGAAATAAATATATTAAAAATAAATAAAATTCATGGTTAAAATAAACATAAAATGTGGAAGAATTAGAAGTTACATTTCTAGGAAAATGTAAAGTTTTATGAGTACTTTGTTAAACATAATAAGATAGGATCTTTGCAATTTCTTTTTTGTTAGTTAATTAATTTAATTAAATTAATTAAATAATATGATTTACATCGCAATACAGCCCCTCTCTTACCAGAACCTTTCACACAGATTCACCACCCCCACCACTTACCTTTGTCCTCAGTCGCTTACTCATTATGTCTCCTTCCTCCCTTCTCTGGCACTTCAATTTACTGCAGGACTAGGTACATCCTCTCCCCCTGATGCCAGACAGGGTGCCTGAGTACTGGAATAGGATCTGCAGGCAGGCAACCATTCAGGGACAGCCTCCACTCCAGTTGTTAGAAAATCTGCATGAAGACCAAGCTGGACATCGAATACATATGTGCAGGTGGCCAAGGTCCTTCCCATGATCCCTCTTTGGTTGGTAGTTTAATTTCTGGGAGCCCCAAGAGTCCTGGGTTAGTTGACTCTGTTGGTCTTCCTCTGGAGGCCCTGTCCTTTTTGGGTCCCTCAATCCTTACCTCAAGTCTTCCATAAGACTCCCCGAACTCCTAATGTTTGCCCATGGGTCTCTGTAATCTGTTTCCTTGGCTACATGGTAGAGCCTCTCAGAGGATTTTTATGCTAGGCTCCTGTCTACAAGCATAACAGAGTATCATTAGGAGTGTCAGGGTCAGTTCTTGACCATGGCATGGGTCTCAATCTGGGGCATTCATTGTTTGGACACTCCCTTCATCTCTGTTCATTCCCTTCATCTTTGTTCTTGCACGTCTTATAGGCAGGACACATTTTGGATCTAAGGTTTTGTTTGTGGGTTCCTGTATTTATTCCTCCAATGGTGGTCATTCCCAGCTACAGAAATTGGACATTTAAGGATTCATATCCCCCTCTTCTAAGAGTCTCAGCAGAGTCAACTTCGTAGGCCCCCAGAGACCTCCCTCTATTCCAGGTCTCTGGTTCATCCCAGCGATTGCCCCTCTCACAGCATATTTCCATTTTCTCTTGCCCACTCTCTCTATATCTGATACATACCGCCCCCTTCTCACTCCCCTCCACATCCCATCTCCCATCCAGTTCCCTCCCTCCATCCACATATAACAGCGAATTTTCCCCTCTGAGGACGATTCAACCTTCTTTCCTTGAGTCTTCTTTGTTACTTGGTTTCTTTGGTTCTGTAGATTGTAGCTCAGTTATACTTTATGAGAAATATCCTCTTTTAAGTGTGCACATACTTTGGGGTGTGTGTTAACTGACTCAGGATGACATTTTCTAGTTTCGTCCATTTGTGTACTGGCTGGGTTGTGTCAACTTGACACAAGCTGGAGTTGTCACAGAGAAAGTTGCTTCAGGTGAGGAAATGCCTCCATGAGATCCATGTGGAAGTGTAAACGAAATAAACCCTTTCTTCCCCAACTTGCTTCTTGATCATGATGTTTATGCAGGAATAGAAACCCTGACTAAGACAATTTGCCCACAAAAGTTATGATGTCTTTGTTTTTAATAGCTGAGTAGTGTTATTTTATGTAAATGAATCACATTTAAAAAATACATTTGTAGTGGGAAATATTTAAAAATGAGTACTGCCCTGCTAGGCCTCTTTACCAAGTCCCAGCAAGTCCTACTTAGGGCGGCTCTCGCTGTTGCCACTGGGCCAATCTCTTCCAGCTAGCTCTCACAGCATCCCAGCTGTGTTTCCTCTCTGCCATAGACTGTAAACTGTGGGAACCCCACAATCCTGCCCAGCATCCACTCCTTCCTAGTACCTGGTAAAGCATGACTTTTAAACGTGAATAGTTAATCAAATATATTTATATATATGAAAGACCCCAATTTCATAATTCCAATTTACAATGATAAAGTCTTATCCCAATATTTCTAACCTCTCAAAAACATCAGAAATACATCTGAAGCCATTTGGATATCCACGTCCCTCCCTGCTCCGCTCCTGTGATTCTCTGCACCTCCCTCTCCCCATAGCAGTGAGAGGCCTCCAATCACTGGCGTCTCACTGTCTCAATGCAGATGGATAGGAAATATCTTACAGCTTCCATTCTTTAGTGGTGGGACAACTAGATTGTTTCCAGTTTCTGGCTATTATGAAGAAAGCTAGTATGAGCATAGTTGAGCAAGTGTTTTGGGGGTATGGTAGAACATCTTTTGTGTAAATGCCCAGGAGAGCTTTATCTGGGTTTTTAGCTAAACTTATTCCCAATATTCTAAGCAACCACCAGATTGATTCCAGAGTGGTTGTACAAGTTTACATTAAAGTTTATCATAATTTTGTATCATTGTAAACTAATCATACAATAATAAATGATTAACAGCTACTTTGATTTTGTTCATGCTAATGATACTGTTGCCTGTGAACAATTAAATGCCCTGCCCCAAAAAATAATGGAAAATATTTTTTTGAAAAGAGACTGATTTGTACATCTTATTATATTTAATATGTTAGGTTCATTCTCTTGGTGTTTATTAGTTCAATGGAAATGATTAAATACTGCCATGCATTACTTCATCATAGACAGAACGCAAGGAGCTTAATGACACAATGGTTATTCCCGGGATTTGAAACCTAATGGAGTTTTCCCATCCATAGTAGTTGCTGACTCTTGCTTTCTTTTCAGGTTTTGATAATGTCTACAATTCTTCTTCTATCCTGCTTCATCATTATCATTACGTTGTCGGCCTAACTTGTTTTCACTAGTTAGGTTAACTAGTTTCACAGTAGGATATTTATCCCAAAATGGACTACATAACAGTCCCAACTTTGTTTGATTTAGACTTTTTAGGAAATATATTAAAGTTAGTGAGTTAAGGCAAGATTAAGAGTTGAATTCATGCTTTCATGGTTTAACAAGTTAAGGTATGCATTTCATATATCATAAATGACATTGGTTATTTGGAAACTAGTCTATAAATTTTTGGTAGACCGAATAACAGTATGCCAAACATAACTTCATCTTAATGGCCAGTACCTTTACAAATGCTATCTAATTTTGCAAAATATGAGATTTTCAATTAGAAATTATCTTGAGTTATCAGGTGAGCTGATATGAATAAGGATTTTTTTTTTTACTATGGAAAGGCAGAATGCCAAATAAAGAAAATAAAAATGATGATCGCTCTAGTGGTTCGAGTGATGTATTATGAAATTAGAGAAGTCATGAGACAAAATGGTATACTGCCTGCAGAATATGGAAAAGACCAGCAGATTCTGCACTGAACTTTCTTAAAGTATATGCACGAAGGGCCCGGAGAGATGGCTCAGCCATTAAGAAAGTTGATGCTGTGGTGAAGGGTTTGGCTTTAGTTTCATTAACCTTACAACAGTGTCTAGCTACAGTTTTATGATACCTGATGCCCTTTTTGGGCTTTCATCAGAAATCATATGCCTATGGTGTGGGAGCATGCACTCAGACACACTTACAGATAAACATTCAGACATGTGTGTGTGATGTGTATGTATATATAGTACAAATAGAATACAAAGTAATCAATGATTTTTTTGACATTTCTAACTTTCAGGGTTATAATAATAATTTTCTGTTATTTTATACTCCTAGAATTGTAGCAAGACATTGAAGAAACAACAGAAAAATATTTTAATTCATTTTATAAATAGTTGCAGATCAAGTCATATATCTCAAGTATTGGTCTGGTTATTGGACATGTAGCATCACATAAAAAATTGGTAATACTCATCATATGAGGCCAAAATTACCCTGGAGCAAAAGTCAGGCTAGATACAAAAAGGAATATAAGTCATAGGCCTGTAGCCTTGATGAATATAAATGCAAACAAAATGCTTAGCAAAATACTAGCAAATGGAATAGAATACATAGTTAACCATAATTGAGTAGCACTAGGATGCAAAATGAGTCAATTCAATAATGTGAGTCATCAAATATGATCCATCATGTTAAGCAAGCAAAATGTCGTATAATTCTTTCTTTCTTTCTTTCTTTCTTTCTTTCTTTCTTTCTTCCTTCCTTTCTTTCTTTCTTTTTCTTTCTTTTTTTCTCTCTCTTTTTCTTTCAGATGTATTAACTTACTTATCTTTATTATATTTGATATTTAAAACAATTTTTAGACTTAAATATATTTGATTAAATTCTTCACTTCCCCATATTCTCTAAGATCCCCCCATCCCTGCCCACCTAACTTTGAGTTCATTCTCATAAAACAAACAAAAACCCAGTACAACTACAAAATCTTCTGATACCATGAAAACAAAATAAAAACACACTAAAGAAAAATTGAAACCCATAAAACTGTAACAAAATAAAAGCACACTGAAATTGTGGAGTTTATTATGGGGTGAACATGGTAAACAAAGGTTCCTGAGCATGTGACCTGTCCTGGAGTGATTGATATAGTACCCAATGTCACTCCATTGGAGAACACCGATTTTCCATCTCCCAGCAGTAAGCAACAGTTCAATCAACTTTATCCCAGTGCCTATGTTTATATTCTCCCTTCATGCAATTATTCATTTTTTTCTGAAATAGAGAAAAATCAAATATAATAAAATAAAACAAAAATCCTAACTTTGCTGTTGGACAAGGCAGTCAACAGAAGAAGAGCCCAAGGCAAAGCACAAGAATCAAGGAATAACTTGCTCATATACATAGAAATCCCATAAAAATACTAAACTGGAAGCCATAATATATACTGATACAGACACTTGAGGCCCTGCTCAGGCTGTTTCCATCTCTCTGAGCTCATGTGAGCGTTGTTCAAGTTAATATAGAGGAATTTGTTTTCGTGGTGTGCGCCCTCCACTCTTTTTTTTTTTTGATTGGTTATATTATTTATTTCAAATATTGTCTCCCTTTCTGATTTCCCCTCTGCAAATCTCCCCCTTATATACAGACAGAGGAGCTAGCTCAGACCCATACAGATTCGCTGATTGTTGCTTCATAAGCTGGAGCCTAACCCAGTCTGCAGCTGACAGGAGCAGATGCAGAGAACCACAGTCAAACATTAAGAAGAACTCAGGGAACTCCACAGAAGAAGGGAAGGAAGGATTGTAGGAGCCATGGATTTGCAGGACACACAAGAACATGGCCCACAGTATCAGGTAATCAGGGCTCACAGGGGCTCTCAGAGGCTGAAGCAACAATCAGCGCATCTGTATGGGTCCGAGCTAGTGCCTCTGTATGTAAGTTATGGTTGTGTAGATTCAGGTTCTAGTAGGAGTCCTAAAAGTGGGAGAGGGATTTTCTATGATTCCTTTGCCTGCTCTTGGGACCCTTTCCTCGTACTAGGTGCTTTGCCCGAGTTTGATATGAGGGTGTGTGTCTAGTATTACTGCAATGGACATTTATGTTCAGTTGATATCCCTGGAAGCCTGCTCTTTCTGCAGGGAAAAGGAGGTGAAGGAAGGTTGGGGAACGGGGAGGAGAGGAGTGATGGGAAAATGCAATTGGGATCTAATAGCATATGAGAGCATTTTCAAAAGATTGTTAAGACAAGGTTACAGCTAACATTTTACTCAGTGATGGGAAAATAGATTGTTCTTTGATGAGGAGCAAGATAAAGAAATATGCTGTTATCACTAATATGTAATATTGAAAGTATCAGATTTTTTTTGTACCTGGAATTCTTAGCCAGAGCAAATTAACATGAGAAAGAACTATCAAGCACTAAGATTGTGAAGGAAGAATTTGTTTCCATTGACATTGCTGTGTGTTTGTGTGTGTGTGTCTGTATGTAAATTTAAAAATTGTACCTAAAATTAGAACTCATTAACACATGATGTTTCTAGTGCTGTGTTCTAATCCTTCCAGAAATACTAAAATACATTTCTATTTTTGAAGTAATGGATTTGAGATAGTTTAAGGATTCTAGCAACAGCAGGAAATACTTATTCTTCCTGTTCTCAGAACTTTTAATATATTATTAAATTGATACTCAAACCATCTAGGAGTATTTAATAGTAAGAAAAAAAAGATATTACCAGTAAGTTGAACTTGTATGAACCTATGAGTCAGACTGGGCCAGGTCACAGAAGGCAGAACTGGATTCAAACAATAGAACATCTTTCATCTAGAGCCTGAGATGTAAATTACCCCACTTCTAGCAACTGTCTAATTTGACACTGGAAATTGACACAAATATTTGATGTATAAATGTAAATTTAAGAAATAAAGAGTGAGATGGCAGAGAAGAATGGAGTTAGAAGAATAGAGAATGGGAACAGTTAATTTCATCATTTAGTGACATTAATAGAATGAAAATTTCCCACAATGTCTTGACTTGATAACCTATTTATTTGTTTGTTTATTTATCGATTTATTTATTTATTGGATATTTTCTTTATGTACATTTCAAATATTTTTCCCTTTTCAGATCTTCCTTTGGAACCCCCCTAACCCATCCCCTCTCCAACCGCCTCTATGAGGGTGTCCCCCACTCACTCACCACCCACTCCAGTCTACCCGCCCTGGCATCTCCCTATACTGGGTCATTGAACATTCTCAGGCCCAAAGGCCTCTCCTCCCACTGAATTTCAACAAGGCCATGCTCTGCCACATATGTGGCCAGTGTCATGGGTCCCTGCATCTGTATTCTTTGGTTGATGGTCCAATACCTGGGAGTTCCAGGGGTCTGGCCTGTTGACGCTATTGCTTCCTCCATGAGGCTGCAAATCCCTTTAGCTCCTGCAGTCCCTTCTCCAACTCCTCCATCAGGACCTCAGAGCTCAGTATAAAGGTGGTTTGTGAGCTTCCACCTCTCTCTTTGTCAGGCTCTAGCAGGGCCTCTCAGGAGATAGCCATATCAGGCTTCCATCAGCAAGCCCTTCTAAGCATACACAATAATCTGGGTTTGGTGGCTCTGTATGGGATGGATCTTAAGGTGGGGCAGTCTCTGGATGGCCTTTCTTTCAGTCTCTGCTCCACACTTTGTCTCCATATTTCCTCTGGTAAGTATTTTGCTCACCCTTCTAAAATGCACTGAAGCATCCATAGCTCTCTCTTCCTTTTTCTTAGGCTTTATAAGGTCTGTGAATTGAATCTTGGGTATTATGAACTTTTGAGCTAATATCCACTTATCAGTGAGTACAGACTGTGTTGGTTCCTTTGTGAATGAGTTACCTCACACAGGGTAATATTTTTATGTTCCATCCATTTGATTGTGAATTTCAAGTAGTCATTTTTAATAGCTGAGTAGTGTTCCATTGTGTAAATGTACCACATTTTCTGTATCCATTCCTCTGTTGAAGCAAATCTGGGTTGTTTCTAGCCTCTGGCTATGATAAGTATGACTGTGATGAACATAGTAGAGCAAGTATCCTTTTTATATGTTGGAGCATCTTCTGGGTATATGACCATGAGTGGTATAGATGGCTCCTCAGGTAATATTATACCCAATTTTCTGAGGACCCGACAGACTGATTTCCCGAGTGGTTGCACCAGCTTGCAATCCCACCAGCAATAGAGGAATGTTCCTCCTTCTCCACATCATCTCCAGTATCTGCTATCCCCTGAATTTTTGTTCTTACCCATTCTGACTAGTGTAAGGTGGAATCTCAGAGTTGTTTTGATTTGTATTTCCCTGATGACTAAGAATGCTGAACATTCCCTTAGGTGTTTCTCAGCCTTTGAGGTTCTTCAGTTGAGAATTCTCTGTTTAGTACTATTCCCCATTTTTAATAGGGTTATTTGGTTCTCCGGAGTCTAACTTCTTGAGTCCTTTGTATATATTGTATAGTAGCCCTCTATCTGATGTAGGATTGGTAAAGATCTTTTTCCAGTCTGTTGGTTGCCATTTTGTCCTATAAACAATCAACAAAGCCTGACACTACTAAGGACCACAAGAAGTGCATACCAAAAGGAGCATGCAATAGTTGTCTCCAGAGGGGCCCTGCCAGAGTCTACAAATACAGAGGCAGATGCTAGCAACCAACTATTGGACTGAGCATGTGGTCCCCAATGGAGGATCGGGAGGGAGGTCCAGAAGAGCTAAGGGGCTTACACCCCCATGGGAAGAACAATGATTTCAGCCATCCAGACACCCCAAGACTCCTAGGGACTGAACTATCAACCCAGGGGCACACATGGTTCCAGCCAAAAATGTGGCAGAGAAAGGTCTTGTTGGGCATCAGTGGGAGGAATGATCCTTGGTCAGGGAAAGGCTCAACAGAGGCCCCAACAAAGGGAAACAGAGGGGTGGATGTGGGAGTATGTCGGGTGGAGGGGCATATACATGAAGGCAGGGGGAGGGAGGAGGGACTGGAGGGTCTTTGGGGAGGGGGAAAGTGGGAAAGATTTTACCATGGCAATGTAAATGAAGATGATATTCAATAAAAGATATTTTTTTAAAAAAGATCCCATTTGTCGATTCTTGATCTTAGAGCATAAGCTATTGGTGGTCTGTTCAGGAACTTTTTTTCCTGTGCCCAAGTATTCAAGACTTCACCACACTTTCTCTTCTCTTAAACTCAGTGTATCTAGTTTTATGTAGAGGTCCTTGATTCACTAGGACTTGGGTTTTGTACAGGGAGTTAAGAATGGATCAGTTGGCATTCTTTTCCATGCTGACCTCCAGTTGAAACAGAACCATTTGTTGAAAATGTCTTTTGTCCACTGGATGGTTTTAGCTCCTTTGTCAAAGATCAAGTAACCATAGGCATGTGGGTTCCTTTCTGGGTCTTCAATTTTATTCCATTGATCTACCTGACTGTCACAGTACCAATACCATGCACTTTTTTTTACCACTATTGTGCCATAGTACAGCTTGAGGTCAGGGATGCTGATTCCCCAGGAATTTCTTTTGTGGCTAAGGTGAATGGAACTTTTCCTCTAATTTCTTTCTCAGCCTTTTTATCCTTTGGGTATAGGAAGGCTACTAATATGTTTGACTTAATGTTATAACTGGCCACACTGCTAAAGTTGTTTATCAGGTTTAGTTCTCTGGTGGAGTTTTTTGGGTCAATTAAGTATACTATCATATCATCTGTAAAGAGTGATATTTTAACTTCTCCCTTTCCAATTCTTATCTAGTTGACCTCCTTTTGTTGTCTAATTTTTCTAGCTAGAAATACAAGTACTATATTGAATAGATAGGGAGGGAGAGAGTAGTCTTGTCCCTGATTTTAGTGGGACTGCTTCAAGTGTCTCTGCAATTAGTTTGATGTTGGCTACTGCTTTGCTGTAATTGTTTTTACTATGTTTAGGTATGGGCCTTGAATTCCTGTTCTTTCCAAGACTTTTAACATGAAAGGATGCTGAATTTTGTCAAATGCTTTTTCAGCGTCTAATGAACTGACCAAGTGGTTTTTTTCTTTGAGTTTGTTTATGTAGATTACATTGATGGATTTTCATATATGGAACCATTCCTGCATCCCACAGAAGTGTCCTTCTGTGGCTTTTTTTGATGGCTTTTAGTTGAAAGTCAATTTTATCTGATATTAGAATATCTACTTTAGCTTGTTTCATGGAACCATTTGCTTGGAAAATTGTTTTCCAGCATTTTACTCTGAGGCAGTGTTTGACTTTGATACTGAGATATGTTTCCTGTATGCAGCAAAATGTTGGGTCCTGCTTAAATATTCAGTCTCTTAGTCTATGTGTTTTTATTGGGGAATTGAGTCCATTGGTATTAAGAGTTATTAAGGAAGAGTAATTGTTGCTTCCTTTTATTTTTTGATGTAATTTTTATGTTTGTGTGGTTTTCTTCTTTTGGGTTTGTTGAAAGAATGTTAATTTCTTGCTTTTTCTAGTATGTAGTTTCCCTCCTTTGGTTGGTGTTTTCCATTTCATTATCCTTTGGATGGTTGGATTTGTGGAAACATATTTAATACATTTGTTTTTGTCATGGAATAACTTGGTTTCTTCATCTATGGTAATTATGAGATTTTTTTGGGTATAGCAGACTGGGTTGGAATTTGTGTTCTCTTATGGTCAATATGACATCTTCCCAGAATCTTCTGGCTTTCATAGTTTCTGGTGAGAAGTCTCGTGTAATTCTGATAGGTCTACCTTTATATGTTACTTGATCTTTTTTCCCTTACTGTTTTTAATATTCTTTCTTTGTTTAGTACATTTGAAGTTTTAATTATTATGTGACAGGAGGAATTTCTTTTCTGGTCAAATCTATTTGGAGTTCTATAGGCTTCTTATATGTTCATGGGCTTCTCTTTCTTTAGTTTAGGGAAGTTTTCTTTTATAATTTTGTTGAAGACATTTACTGGCCCCTTAAGTTGGAAATCTTCACTCTCTTCTATACCTGTAATCCTTAGGTTTGGTCTTCTCATTTGTCCTGGATTTCCTGGATGTTTTGGGTCAGGAGCTTTTTGCATTTTGTATTTTCTTTGACTGATGTGTCAATGCTTTCTATGGTATCTTCTTCCTCTGAGATTCTCTGTTCTATCTCATGTATTCTGTTGTTGATGATTGAATCCATAACTCCTGCCTTCTTTCCTTGGTTTTTTATGTCTAGAGCTTTTTCCCTTTGTAATTTCTTTACTGCTTCTACCTCTATTTCCAGATCCTGGATAGTTTTTTTTTTAATTCCTTCACCTTTTTGGTTGTGTTTTAAGGGCTTCTCCCTGTTTACTTGTTTCTCCTGTATTTTTTAAGGAAGTTATTTATGTTCCTGAAACACTCTATCAGCATCATAAGCTGTGATTTTAAATCCAAATCTTGCTTTTTTGGTGTGTTGGGGTATCCAGGACTTGCTGTTGTGGGAGAATTGGGTTTGGATGGTTCCATGTTGCCTTGATTTCTGTTAGTAATGTTCCTATGTTTGCCTCTTGCCATCTGGTTATCTCTGGTATTAGTTGGTCCTGCTGTCTCTGGCTGATACTTGTCCATCCTATGTTTCTGCAAGCCTGTCTCAGCACCCCTGGGTGACTGGCTCTCCCCTGGCACAGAGTGCTGTGGCAATGCCCAGCTCCTGGGTGCAGGTAGGGTCCTGGCGGACCCTGCCCCAGCTGTTTTGACAGTCAGGTGTTCCCTGCATTCCTGGTTTTACCTGCCTGCTCAGTCACAGGAGCAAAGATGGTGGCCTCACCTCTAATCATGGTACACCCTCTAAATGTGAGACTCCCTGCAGAGTAGATGTTCCCCTGGCAGGATAGATGCACATAAGGCTATGGAGCTGCCCAGCTCTGGGGTGCATTTGGGGCCCTGGTGGACCGTGTCCCAGCTACTCTGACATTCCTGGCTGTAACAGCCTGCTCAGTGTCAGGAGTGAAGATGGTGGCCTCACCTCAACAGTGGTGGTTTATCCTGTGCTCACAGGCTTGTCTGTACTCCCAGGAGGCTAGTTCTCTCCTGGTGTTATTGCATATGTAATCTGAGGCACAAGATAAGCTCAAGAAGCATACTGAAATAGGAACTGACTTGATACTTTTATAAATGCTTTATAAATCTCATTTTACATAGCTATTAGCATATCTGGACTTTACACCTTTTAGGTGTTTATTTTGTTCAGCTTTTCCACACTATTGGAGAGCAGAATTATTTCACTCAGGGCATGACCAACAGCTTGCATACTACTCTTGACTCACATTTCTCTAATCGTCTCTAAGAAATGGTTTAGACAGCTACCCTCTGCATGGTAATCACTCCTATGGCATATTCATTGATAGATGATCAGGTAGGTCTTCTTTCATCACTATGTGACTTCTGTAGAAATAAAACCTCCATTTGGAGTATTGAGGTACTGGATAAGCCACACTTTCATCAGTCAGTCAGTCAGTCAGTCAGTCAGTCAGTCAGTCAGTCTTCTGTCTGTCTGTCTGTCTGTCTGTCTGTCTGTCTAATAGTTTCATAAATATTCTCTATAAAGATGTAGAATTTCATTTTATCATCCATTATAAATTGTCAGCTTAGTCTCCCCAGGATTTGATCTTTGTCCTTTTGTATCTGATACAGTGTATACTGAGATGCTGTGTGGATAAATGAGGGCATAGAATCATATATACTTATTTCTATTTTATAAAGTAATGGGCAATTGTTAGCGCAGTGATAACATGCAGCATCAGAAATCCTCATCAACATTAGTTATTAGATAGGAATTAAGTCTTACCATGCTGTTCTTTTGCCAACTCCCCTAAGTCTGCACCCTTCTCTCACAACTGTGGTAGCTGTGGCTTCATTTTTTTAATGATGAGATCTCAGTTTTTATTATTCATTTGATTCATTTATATCTCAAATTATATTCCACTTAACAGTTGCTCATCCACCAACTCCCCATTCCATATCCCCTTTCCCCCATCCCCTTTGCCTGTATGAGGGTGCTCCCAGACCCACCCACAATTTCTTCCAACACTGCTCCAACATTCCCCTATGTTGGGGCATCATACCTCCCAGGGACCAAGGGCCTCTCTATCATTGCGGTCAGGTAAGGCCATCCTTTGCTACATATGTATCTGGAGTCATAGATCCCTCCAGGTACACTCCTTGTTTGGTGATCTAGTCTCTGGGAGCGCTGGGTGGTCAGGCCAGCCAATGATGTTCTTCCTATGGGGTCGCAATCCCCCACCTCCTCCAGGCCTTTCACCAGCCCTTCCACAAGGTTCCCTGAGTTCAGTCTAATGGTTGGCTCCAAGCATCTCCATCTGCACTGATCAGTTGCTGGCCTGAATCCCCAAGGAACTGACACACCGGGTTCCTGTCAGAGTACTCTTGTACTCTGTCTTAGAGAGGTGAAAATACCTTAATAACAAGGACTGTAATTTTAGATTCTCACAAGATCAAAACAAAAAAGTACTTTGGAAGAACATATTTGTGATTATAAAAATACATTCAGTTGTGTGACCATTGATTAGTATCTGTATTTTTCTTATTTTATATTTAATATCTATTTAAAACTTATTATTGATTTCATATCATACATCCCATGCACACCAATCTCATTTATCTCACCCTTTCTCTTGCTCATCCTCCACCCTGGCAACATCCCCGACACCTTGAGAGAAAAAAAATCATCTCACTGTAGAAGGTGTAAAGTGTCACAGTGTGTCCCACAGTATACTCTTTTATCCACACTTATTTGCTTGAAAATGTTCATTGCAATGGCTTGGTCTGGCATGAGGCCTTAGGGTACTGCTACTCTATCAATACTCAAACCTCATTGGAATTTACCTCAGATATCCTCTGGTTGCTCTGTGTCCTGGAGATCCTGTAGTTTTTGGATCTGTAGGATCAGACCCTTCATGTACTCCAGCAGTTTGTCAATGGGGTGGATATTATACTATGTCAATACAAAGCCCTGAAACTAGGCTTGAGAGGTATCTGTGGTGGTCAACACACTAGCTCTCCCTTTCTCATGGCCTAGGGACCAGTTTACTGGCAACCCATGCAATCAGAGCCAGCTCTATCCTACTTTCCAAGGGAAGTTCAAAGTCTGCTCTCCTGAGTGTTGGATCTGGTGAGGAACAAGGTGAATTCTATTACTCTCAAGAAACAATGTGGCCAGCTTTCCTGCCTGCTATAAGTTTCATGGGATGAGGGAGAGAAGGGGGGCCTCTCTCCCTCTTCTGCACTAACATGCAGCAGACAGGAGGCAGGGATGGATCTCCTGTGCTCACTCACCTGCAACCACCTCATAAAAGAACAGGTCTACTGTTGTCCATGCCAGGTACAGTGTTTGCTCTCCTGAGTACTGAGGCAGGTGAGAGGCAGGGCCAGCTCTCCTGCTCTCATGGTCCTAGGTTAAGCACTCGATCCTGTCACAGGTGTTGAGGGGCAAAGGGAGGAGTCCCAACAGGATTCTTCTAGTCTCTTGCTTGCTTTTTCTCTGAGAGCCTATCCAGAAAACTCCTTGCTGGACTTGTGTTTGTACATGTAAACAATCATCTCTGCTTTTGATCATCATTACATGAGTCAGATGACACTAAGTAAGCAAATTTGAATATATGAAAATAATTCATGGCTCCAGATACATATGTAGCAGAGGGTGGTCTTCTCTGACATCAGTGGGAGGGGAGGTCCTTGGTTTTGTGAAGACTTGATGCCCCAGCATAGAGTGGTGAGGTGGGAGTGGGTGAGTGGGTGGAGGAGCACCCTCATAGAGGTAAAGGGGAGGGAAGTGAGGGGGATGTGAGGGGTTTTGCAGAGGGGTAACTGGGAAGACGGATAACATTTAAAATGTAAATGAATAAAATGATTAATAAAGAGATAATATTTCAAGTTAATTCAATTAAAAAAGACATCTATTAACTTCAACTTTCATTTGAAAATATGAAATTTATTAAGTTTAGGATAAAATCAGCCAGGTGGGAATGAGGTGTTTATGATGTGATACTAGAGTAGATGCATTATTAGTCCATGAATTGTCAAGACAAATACATTTCTATTCAGTCAAGATCACACAGGTACAAGCTGCAATCTTTGTTCCTTTGTTGTTGCTATATTTGTTTCTTACAAAAAGTGACTTCAAATGATCTTGTAAATATAAATTCATTTTAATTGAATTATCACCTTCGCACATGTTTTATTTTTGGTCATATTGTGGGAGTACTCTAATGACTCATTTAATATTAAGTAACCCCTTCAGTGTTCTTCCAAAGCCCCCCCTCATGTTGTTTAAAGAAAACATTAAATTTAGTTATCACTAAAGGATTGTTTTGAAAATACAAGTTCAGTTTTTTTCCTCTTATAGTTCTTTTTCCTATATAAAGGGGCACTTAAGTAAACATATAAAACAGGTTTTATAATGATAAGGGAATCTTGAATTGCATTTGCATATTTACTGCTCACATACTGCTGTGCCAATAATGGGAAATGCAGAGTTTATTCAAATAGTTGTCTTTGAAACACATGTGTGAGGTCAAAGAATATCCAGGTTGTTCTGAACCCTTAGCAACCACCCTGAAAAGAGTCCACACAAAATGAAAATTTTAGATGGATTCCTAAAATACCCTTGGGCTGTGTAGTGCCAAATTATACCTAGACAGTCATTCAATTCAACTCAGCAGGCTGAAGTAGCTCATCATGTGATAATTATAGCTGAAATTGAATAGAAAAGGAACGTGGAGGACAGGGCTACCGTGCAGACTACTTTTGCAGTCAGATGAAATCCAAAATGAAATGTACTACTTTACACATTTTACAATGAAAATGTTTGAAATTCATGAGTAAACTTAACACTGCAATTAGAAACTTTGGTATATTTAATGTAACCTATAACCAGAAATTAATATTTAGATAGCATTATTAAAGCTCCTCCCTGAAGGATTATCTATAATCAATGCTTGTTAAAAATGGGGGATGCTGTTGCCTTCAGTTCTGTCGCCACTGATAACTTGCCTTTTTTCCCAACAATTCTTGACCAATGGACTCTAGTTAGATGCAGTGACCACACTGAAAAGCAATACATAAAGTGGTAGGCAGGCATGTTGAGAGGGAGAGTTCTACTCACTACAGAAATGTGCAAAATTGCCAAAGATTTTTAAATATGTAGAGAATATTTTGCAACTGATCTTGACATTTAAAATATTTTTGATCTCATAATTAAATCATTTCGTCCTCTCTTTTCCTACTTACAAACTTCTGTATACTGTTCCTTGATATCTTTCAAATTTATGGTCTCTCTTTTATCAGTTGTTGCTTAATGTGTCTATAAATAATATGTACATATACATACATACATACACATATATATGTATATATGCATATTAAATATACACTTATATATATGCTGTACTTAGGAATATATATTCCTAATTACCCTCAAAGTCTATTTTATCGTAATTGTATGGATGTGTTCAGAGCTGAAGATTTTATCGGATAACCAATTTGTGTACTCTTCCCTGGAGACTATTTCTCCCATTGTTAGCATTCCTTAGTTCTTTGTGTATAGGGTTAAGGCCTCTTGGTCTTTCCCCTGTCAACTTCAGCAACTCTATCTTTGTTCTTTTACAACTCCTGTTTCCACAAACCTTATGGATGTATCTAGCGACAACCTTAGGAGACAAAATCTCATTGCAAACCTCCATGTCCTCCGGTTCTGACAGTCCTTCTGCCCCTTCTGCAATGTTCCCTGAGCCTTGGGTGCAGGAGTTCTGTGAATGTATCCACTGTGACTGGGTTCCACAACTCTCTATTTTGACTGGTTGTGGTTGTATATAATGATCTCCACTTGCTTCAAACAGTAGTTTCCTTGATTAAGAGTCAGGAATATATTATCTGTGAGCATGCACACAGCAATAGAGTTTAGACTGTGCTGCTTTACTAAAGTGAGAGTTGTAGCTTACTCTCCAAGAACCATGACTTTTGTGGATATTTGGCTAGGTTTCCATTAGGCCCAGATCCACCAAAGCTCCCAGGGACTAAAACACCAACTAAAGAGTACAAATGGAGGGATCCATGGCTCCAGCTGGATATGTAGTAGAGGACTGCCTTATCTGGCATCAACGGGAGGAGAATCCTTTGGTCCTGTGGAGTTCAATGACCCAAGGTAGGGGAATGCTAGGGTGGTAAGGCAGGAGTGGGTGGATGGGTGGGGGAGCACCCTCATAGAAGCAGGGGGAGGGAGGGGAGGGATTTTTGGAGGGGAAACTGAGTAGGAGGATAACGTTTGAAAAGTACATAAATAAAATAATCAAAAAAAGAAGAGAAACTTATCTAGCTCTGTCTCTTGCGAGCTTTATGATCTTGACTCTTGACTGTCAATTCTGTTATCTATAAATGAGATTATGAGGCCCACATAGTTACATGTTTAAGATGAATATACTGAAAATAAAATCGATCAAAAATATAAATACTCCTTGATTGTGATTTTATTACAATTCTGAAAGTAACCAGTGAAACACTTTAAATTAAAATATCTCATGTGTACTTAATCTAGTATTTATATTATGAAGCTGATATTGGTGAACTTTAAGGATGATGATAGAAAATTATTAATTTTTATCTAAACAACAATCGAGTTGTAGCTTATCCATTTTCAGCACTATATAATTGTTTCTTCAGTCATACCAATAAGGGCATGACATAAATTATCCCATCCATTGCACACAAACAACAAGTAGAAATGCACTTGTCCCTGGGACTCCAGAAGGGATAATCTAAATCTACCTGTGTATATCAGTGTCTATTGACACATTCCTCACACAAAGTTACAAAATATTTACATATGTATATGAGAGATTTTTGGTAATGCTTTAATTCTCTTCTATATAACACAGAATACATATTATAATATACATTTTATTTAAAAATTTGCAGTGTTATATGCTTAAAAATTCATGGCAAAAATAATGACTAGGACCAATGAGGAGAGGTAAATTCCATCACACCTAAAGAATTGATTTCATTTTTGGAACCCACACGGTAGAAGTAAAGAACCAACTCTCAGAAGTTGTCCTCTGACTTCCAAATGTGCACAATAGTGCACACCCCACAAATGAATAAATAAAAGCAGTATATTTTAGAAGAATATCTGTTTTCACTTTTCTTACAAATACAATTTCTTCAAGTATAATTTATTGACAGTGTGTGCAATTGATTGGTATTGGAACTAGTGATAGAGAAGATGGAAGGTAGATAAAACACAGGAAAGAGCAAAAACTAATAAAACTTTAGGAAGCTTGATGATGATCTTGTACAAGCCTAGAAGAAAAATGTCTAGACAAAGCTCGAAGTTAAGAAAAAAAAAGCTGGACATGAAAGGAAATAATATTCTAGGAAATGAGAAACTTGTATGAAACTTTACTTAACAGCTGTTACATCTCCATGTCAGTTGGCTGCACTTTGCCTTTCTGCTCCTTGGGTGCTTTTTACTGTGCATCATTCTTGTTCTGAGTCTGTATTGCCTTGTTCAGATCTCCAGGTAGCTGCATGTACGCCACAAGCACACCAGGACAATGCTCCCCCTTTGTAGCTCACAACACTCAATCATTCTGTCTTTTAACATAAGGTACTGGGGTGGTTGGGTCCATGGAACAGGCACTCTGATAGACAGTGAGTAGTAGAAGGATAAAAAGCATACACACATCATTTTTTAAAATTCTAGGATATCAAACTATAGCACACAATATTCATAGTCACAGAAACTAATAAGGCAACGGATTCTGTTTTTTCTTCCTTTGTAAATGCAGCAGAGTCCCTTCATCTCAATGTGCAAAAGCGAAAGCTGATGAGCAGCCATTGCTCCACACACCCTTCTAGACTACCTAGACCGCTAAGATGAAATGCCATAGAATGTTTGACCTAGTCCACCAGAATCATATTAACCAGAATTCTAGAGTCCTTTAAGTCCAAGATCAGCATACTGGGCAATTCAGCACCTTGTTGAATGATGTTTTGTTTTTTAGTTTTTTTCTAATTCAAGAAAAACAGCATCTTGGTATGCCCTTACCTGGCCAAAGGGGAAGCAGTTTCTCTAAATATTTGTAACAAGGGCACAGACCCCATTTACAAAGCCTCCTTCACAATGCAATAACCTCCAATGAATTCCCATCCCAAACACCATCTATTTGAGTATTACATTTTCAAATCTGAGCTTGGGTGGAAAAATCACAAAATTGGAAAATAATTACTAATGTACATCAGAGACATGTGATATTACTGTTTTCATATGTTTGTGAGTTAATTGATTACCAGTAATAGCCAATTAATGTCCTTGTCACCCTAAAAGAATTTGTGCTTCTTTTGAGTCTAGGATTATTTTACACTTTCATTGTGTGACAGAACTATCACTTGTTTGAAATACTTTTAAAGGAAGTAAATATCTATTCAACAAAAACTAATTTATTTCATAATTTAATACTTTAATAAGTCCAAAATACTATATATATGTGTATGTATGTATGTATGTATGTATGTATATATAGGATGCAGTTAAATAGGAAGGACTCAGAAGAGAGAGTTTTACTTCTCTTCAAAAGCTGCAAGTTAATCCAAATATAAATATAAACCAGCCCATCTGAAAACAATGAAAATGATACATCTGAGACTGGATAATTCAATACAAGCTAACAAAATGTGAGGAAGCCTAAATAAAATTGCATAGAAGGCATTCAGAGTATGTGAACAAGACTAAGAGAAAGGTTAAGAAACACTGCCACTAATGAGATTAACTGAAAATAAGACCAATTGTATGATGAGTTATAAAGGGGACATGATTTACCTTCGTTAAAATTTGTAAGCCTTAAATACTTCAAAAACTTAATAATTTCAAAGAGTGCTTTGATGTTAGAGCACAAGGAACTGGAGAAAGTCTTCATAATAAGATCCAATTATGTTCTTCTAAAAACAAAAGAAGTCCTTTTATTTTTGTATTGAAAAATTTTAATGGAAAAAAAAACAAAAAAATACAGACATGATTTGTTTTCTTCTTTCACTTCAACCACAGTGAGGAATTAAAAAAGCATTATTCTGAATATTAGTACTATCTGAGCCAATATTACAAACGAAAACTTGGAATGGACTTTTCAAATAGAAAATAAAGTGGGGTTCTAGATGAAATGACAAGAAAGGGATAGCTATTGGATAGTGAGTGTATCTTTAGATTAGCAAGGGTCAGAACACTTGGTTCCTAGTGAATATATGTGGGCCCAATACCAAGACACTTTGGCAAGAATTCAAGTAAGTTGATATAAATATGTGTGTAGGTATTTTCATATATTTCAGTTCTTGAGTCTTATCTAGCAGTTGAATGTCATTTGTCACTAGGAACAAATATGAAGGTGATGTCAATACCTAACATAAATTGTACTTGGAAAGAGAGTTTTGGTAAAGAAAGAAGCCGTACAGAGAGACATACTGAAAGAAAGTGGTACCACAGGGGCAGCTGGCATGAAGATGAGAGAAAGCAAGAGAATATGCTCTTAGCTCCACTGTCTTCATGATAAGAATGTCATAGAGTAATTGGCGAGCTGTAGGTAGCTGTCCAAAGCTGAGAACTGTGGAGAGCAGAGTTAAGACATGGATAACTCATGTCACTTAGGAAGAATAGTTTGCAAGGATGTATTTTCCAGAGGAAATGTTCTGTGTTAACTTGATAAAACTCCCAAACTTAAATCCCTTCAGGGAGTCTATGGTCCAAGTTGCTTGAAATAATCAACATCTCTCTCCTTGAGTTTTTCCATCAGCAGTTTCCAAATGACACCAGTTGTAGGTCACATATGCACTCAGAATTTTTGTTGGCATAACATTATATCATTTCAACTCTAATTTTATTTTAAGAAATCTCTCGAATTCTACAATCACTCAGTTTAAATTGTGTCATGATAAAATTCTTACAGATTCTTGTGGCTTGAATTTCATAGAAAATTGTGGAAATCTGGTTTTTTTTAATATTTTAAAATATGAGTATTTTGCAACATGTTTAGAGTTTTACGTGTGGTATGCAGAAAGGGTAGATTAGAGCACATTACATCAGAGCTGGGATTTCCTGTGCCAAACAAATCACTCTGGTGCTAACCTTGATGTCTCTTCCCCCATCTCTCTTTCTCAACCTAGATATTTGCAATTATTATATCCATTTATCCTAACCTTTACTAATTGTATTGAGCATGTTTTTTGTCATTGTTTGTTTGTTTGTTTGTGTTTTTTGTGGAGTCTCACTTAGTTCCTTCATAGCTTCTGAAAATATCCCTTATACTTTCTAAGTCATGCTGGATCTTGCTATTGCTGAACAACATTCAGTCATATTTGAAGCAGGACATGACATATCTTGCTGTCAGTGAGACTTCACCTCTGAGTCTCGCTTTACTGAAACATTGAGAATGAGGGTGGTGATAAAAATAGTAAAGGTAGAAATGGAAATAATACTTCAGAGGATTGTTTTAGAATTTGATGGAGTTATGCTTATGAAATGGAAGGAAGTCTAGGACCTTGCGTGTGCTTTCTCAGTGTCAGCTCAGTGTCATTCACTCTGCTTATCTCAAGGAAATGTTATGTGCTTCATTTATGTACTTGTCCACTACAATAGAGGATCCTTCAATTAAAAGCCCCCAAATTACCCACAGTACATTCACTAGTCAGACTTAATTCTTCCTGGTGTAGTTTCTAATAAAAGAATGACAGCATATGTATGCAAGATGTACACTGTTCCTACACTTATACGTTGCTATGGAAATTTCCTTGTTTCAAAACTTGGGATGGTAACACCTAAGCAAAAGAACTGCTCTAAAAGTTTCAAACATACACTTTGGCACAAGGATACACTCTCTGTCTCTTCATGTTGATCTCTCTCTCTCTTTCTCTCTCTCTCTCTCTCTCTCTCTCTCTCTCACACTCACACACACACACACACACACAGAGAGAGAGAGAGAGAGAGAGAGAGAGAGAGAGAGAGAGAGAGAGAGAGAGAATACATATTTATTACTTGGTTACTCTTAGAAGATCAGATACATTTCCATCTTGCCTTCTGTCTCTTGCCCCTTAAAACTATGCCAAGGTGGATGCTTATTGGTCTTTCCTTTCAGGTATTTCTGAGGTGCCCAATTATTGTAGCCTAAAGCATGCCAACATTGAAGCCATTATATCAACCATAAAACTTAAGACTGTATGAATGGTATTTTATGATGTGAGCACAGTAACTTTAGAAAAGCGTGACAAGATGATTTCCTCTATGCAGCTGAAAAGTCAATGATAGTGCAGATTTTGCCTGATAAGAGATGTCAGTCATAGGTGAAGATGAGAGCTAATTGCTTTAACAGCTATGATGATGGTGGGACAAGTTGCTTTTCATATGTGAAGAAACCTACATGAATTATGTAGTCTGTATAAAAACTGTTCAAGTTGATATTAATAATTGAAAATGAAGAAGTAAACAGGAAATTTTCACTTTGACTATATACAATTCTACAGCAAATCTAAACTTACAGACATGTGCGTCCTAACATTATGTTATCAGTACCTAATAATATCTAACTCTTTTCTTCTCCACATCATACATATATACTATATATTGGGAAAGCACTTTCTTTATTTGTTAAAATGGTTTGCTATGGACAGCCATCCATATGTTATTGCTTCTAGGAGAGGAGCTAATGAAGTTTGTAAAGGAGTTGTTGTCTATTTGATATGACTTTGCTTCCATAAAGCTAATGTAAGTCAGAGAATATTAGAGTTATCCAAGGAAACAAAAGATAGACATGAAGAAAGCATTTGATTTAATAAGTCATTATAGTATTTGCATATTGTGTGACTTCACTAAAAATAGATAATTATATAGACTTTATAATTTATTAAAATTGATATATTATGCAAGTATTTGTAGAGTTTCTACTCTTTGCCAGTTGCGTGTCTGATGTCTGGATACTCTTTGCTAAAGAAAACCAAGTTCTGAAATAAGAAATAAATGTCCCAATGAAAAGATCATCAAAAACAAGGTAATATGGAGTATTGCAGGTAATTTCTAAATATTATGGAGAAAACTAATCAGGAAAAATGTAATGGGTCACATATCAGCTATGTAAAAATACACAGGTATGGTAGGGATAGCACCTACTTTTGAGAGGACATAGAATAATGCAGTCTCTAACAGCCTTGCTGATGAGTAAGTACAGTTAATCAAAAGTGGAGGATGCTGTACAAAATATTGAAAACCTAGATGGATGGCATTAACATCTCTAATCATGGAATGCAATAATTACTAGTATATAAGTTGATTTTTACACTCAAATAATCATTCCATTAATGCTCCCAAAGAGATTTTCTCTACCAATTCTCACTAAAAAAATAATTTTGACAGCTGAACATAACCACTTTTCACTGCCCTAAGGAAAGAGGAACTTAACACATAATCTAGGTGACCTATTACCAAGAAATGTTCCAGCGTTGTATGTGGGTCCTCCTGAATGTAAAAACAAACAAACAACAATCTACAAAACAAAAACAAAATAAATACTTATTATTTTACACTCAGGAGTGTCTGGGCCAGGCATCTCCTTGAGCTGGATGCTTAAGATTGTTCTTATCAGGACAGAGTACTCTGCATGTGAGGTCACAGCTACCACACTTTCCATCTGGGGAGAGAGTAAAGCATGCCTAGGTAAGGTGTCACCTCAGTATTGTCAGAGTGGAGGAATGAACACTGAAATGAGGCTGGAGGTTAATGGAAGGTTCAAGCAAAACTTTCTGCAAGGAGCAGCACAGTTCCTAGCATGCATTAAGCATTTTCTGAGCCTGAGATCCAACATTGTACTCCTCCTTTTACGGATGTTAAGCGTAGAGTTATGCTTTAGTGTTGAAGTACACACTGGCTGAAGAAACAGACAGCATGGCAAATGATGACTACTTCAGTAATTAAACATACAACATGCACGAGGGGTAAAGAAGGAAAGAATCACAAAATGCAAATTTCAGCATTCTCAAGTGGCCAAAGAATATGTGAACTCACAGGATACTTTTTAATATTTGAAAATACCATACAAGGGACTTCATGTTTCACACTGTAATTTCCAGCATTACTATCCCTGCTAACTGTGTGAATCTGATCATAATTCAACACTGTTTCGAGCACAACACTTTAACAATCTAGATATTATTAAAGGACTTAACTAGCATTGGTGGGGGTGTTAGAAAATTCTAATTTTCTCTGGGAGATTTACATTGGATAGAGTAGTTACAGGCAGTGGCACATCCCTGTAATTTTACGAGAATGGTATTGCCCTGGCTTTCACTGTGTGATTTCTGGTTACCTTCTGTCAGCGAGCAACGGCCTCACTGCAAAGCAGGAGCAGAACCCGTCTCTTTGTCTCCGTGGTCAGACCAATTACTTCTTAGAAAGTGGGCATTTCCTTTTTCAGAATGACCATGTACAGGAGCAAACGCAGACATCAGAGATGTAAGTAGATGCTGACCCAACTTTCTCATTTGACTGTGGAGAGAAAAACATACTTGATTTCTTAAAAGGCTAATCATGACTCCTTCCGATATATGCTGATAGTAGGAGAGATTTTGTAGCTCTTTTAACCCCAACCTTTATCTTTATCCCTCTTACATGCTTGAAAGATGTTAGGGGAGAGGGGATAATTTGCTTGTTACTATGGTAACCCTTGAAAAGGTTTACAGAATCAACAGAGAAACAGATCCAATGCAGTTTCAGCCTAGCTCAGCAGCCTTCATTCATGCAGGGCGCTGGACACTTCTTTCCTTCTTTATGACTGATAGATTTTTTTTTCCTTTCTTGGAAGTCTGTTGAAAGCTTTGCGAATCTAGTGTAAAACTCCTATTTATGCCTCCAGCTGTAATTACAAAATCTCAAGGGAAATAATGCAGTTCAGAATGGAAGAGGGATACTAAATTGTGAATGACAAGGTGAATATTTAACAGGCTATGTCCTGCCAAACTTCTTGGTTCAGAGCATAACTGTAACATAATTCGCTGTGGACACCATTTCAAAGGGTTAGAAGGAGTCATTTGGAACGCTCCCTAAGGAACCCATTCTCCGTTAAAGGGAATGAAGCTAAGTCAACAGCATAGATGATTACGAAGCCCAAACCTTCAGGATTTAGCTGAAAATCAAAGACTGGCAATAAAACTGTCTCTGGCAAGGCAATATACCTCTCGTGAAACGTTCTCAATTGCATCTTTCTCTAGTAAGTCAAACTTTCTTGCTTTATCTTTTCTGTTGTGGAAAGTAAATATAACAAGTGAGCTCCAAATGGACTATTGCTAACTGTGTTTACCATTTCACTCGGGCATTTACTAAATCTCTGCCTTTTCACTCTTCTTCACAGTGTGTCTAGAGGTTATAGAATAATTTCAAAAGCAGAACGATTATGAGCAGCAATTCCTCTGGAAAAGTTCATAACCTGATAGGAATGCGATGCTGTGCCTCATCATTTGCTATTTGATCTTTGTTTACTTTAGACTTGAGAACTAACATTGTTCTTGTTCAAAGAAGTTTCGTGTGTTATTCAGACCCCTGAGTGCTAGGGATATCACCTTGATAATATCTCTTCCCTATAACCAAGGTATAATATTGTAGCATGCCATACTTTTTTCATAAACGTGATTGGTTTTAAGTCTACACATATATTGATAATTAATTTCCTTGTGATTTCTTCATACAAGAATGAATCTAAATCATTCATGCCTCTGAATCCCATCTCCTGCCTCTACTCCTGTGTCTTTTATACACCCCCTCATTTTTCCCCTTGAGGGTAATCAGTGCGTTAATGCATACAGCAAATAAAGGATTCACAGAAAAATCACACTCAGTTTTTCTCCCACTAAAATGTGCTTGCTAAAGTCTGTGATTAAGCAGCAGGAGGAAATTGTGAATTACAGGAGACAAACCAGGAGATGTATAATTATACAGGCATGAACACAGTAGGGTGAACTAAAATGCCGTAGCTTAAAAATATCCAAGGTGTTACTTATGTTCAATTGTATCAGTTAACTGCATTATGTTCTATTAACTGCTTCTATTTTCTAATAATGTACAATATCAGAAGCCATGGATATAATATAATTAAATGTATAAAAAGCCTAGCAATAAAAGCTAATAGAATCCCAGATGAATTTCTATCTTGCATAAATAGTATTTGGAAGAGAAGAATGTGATATGATTATTTCTCATCCAATGAGTATAGAAGGTGTCTGAATCACTATATAAGCCACTTTCAGATAATTTTTATTTCTCATATCTTTTGAATACATGCTTGTTTCTGTGAAAATCATTATATTATCCTAAGACAATTGTACTGCAATTAAGGCAATAACAGCACACTTAACAAAATGTCCCTGTTGGCAGAAAACAATGTGTTCTTGTGATCCTCTTTTAAATAACAATAGTTCATATATCAACCTTCTCATTTTGTTCTCTCCTAAAGATTTTGTAAATATTTCTCAGTGAAATAATACAACCTCCTTTAATTAACTACCAAAAGGAAAGGAAAGGTGCCCATGGCTATGTCAAAGCTTTAAAAAACTGAGAATTGGAAATATAATTTGCATTAAGCCTTTGACAATCCATGCAGGACCTTAAATCAATTCTCAGTTACACTTTTTGCATAAGAGGAGAGGTGAGCATTTCTTCCCTTAATTCTGGGGACCAGTTACAGTGGAAAATGCCCACCCTCTGTGTTCCTACAATGAACTTTTTACTGCAAAAGTGCAAACCAGCTCCCAGATACATGTTACTGAATAGTTTTTTTAAATGACTGCATGTGTCAAGTGCTGATTTTTGTAGAATTCAAATAGAATTTTCTTAAATTTCATTTTAAGAAAGTCTAACATTCAATATGTAGTTTTAAAAAAAATTAATTTTCTGAGGAAACTGCCATTAGTATGTATGAATTTTTACCTTTGTATTGCATATTGTGTTCCCAAAGCTTATTTATTAAAATACACAGTTCAAAATTTGAAAATCTCATATTATGAATAAACAACAACTACCTGTAACCTCACATACTGATACTCCAGAAGACCTTGAGAAAATATCTTGGGAGACTTATGAAAGACATACAGAGGTACAGTTATAAAATAAAATACGGTGCTCTAGAAATACAGAGTGAAATAAATGTAGAACTCAGTTGACAGACTACAGAGGATATTCATATCAGCCTAACCCTGTTTTCAAATATGGCTATACTTTATCTTTTACGTATTTGGAACGGGGATTAATTTTGTTATTGCTGATTGAAGACTTTGGTAGGCTTATCTACCTTATCCTCTTTAGCATGCGAATAGATAGCCTTATGTCAACTTGACAAAAGTCAGACTTATCTGAATGGAGGGAGCCTCAACTGAGAAAAGTTCTGCATAAGAACTAGCTGTCAGGAATTTTCTGAATTAGCATTTGATGTGGGGTGTGGGTGGGGCTCAGCCCATTGTGGGTGGTGCCATACATATGCTGGTCCTGGGTGCTCTAAGAAAACAGGTTGAGCAAGCCATGAAGAGCAAACCAGTAATCACGGCCCTCCATGGCCTCTGCATCAGCTCCATCCCTGTTTGAGTTCCTGTCCTGACTTCCTTCAATGATGAATAGTGAGTGAGTAATATGGAAGTGTAAACCAAATAAACCCTTTTCTTCCCAATTTGTCTTTTGGTCATTGTATTTTGTCACAACAATAGAAAGCCTAACTAAGACACCATGGGATTAATTAATGTGGTTACTTTATAAGCTAAATAACAGTCACCACAATTTTTTGTAATACACTAGCCCTCTACCTCTCACTTTTGCAGGATACTTCTGTAACTTGTTCAGGAAGATATTTTCTAAGGCGTCTTCAATTACCCCTCAGTTTCTCTACCACATAGGACTTAAATTGTCAATCTGACTTCATTGACTGGATGGGTCTCGTTGTCTAGCCTGGTGGTCCTAAGCATGTAGGCATTAGATACATGATTGACCATATAAAGACTACAAAGGACCCTTGAATCAATATATATGTTGGATTTATCAACGAAGTATCCAAATGTATTTAATAGTTACTGGGTATATATATATAAATATATATATACTTCGTTGATAAAACTTACTTGCTGATACAAAATTTGTTATTGCTATGTTTACCTCACCTTTTATGTAAAAATTATATCACAGGCACATCTTATATATTTAGTGTTTAGAAAGTTCATATCACAAAAAATAGAAAATTACTGTTAGTAAATGAATATAGACATGCACATTTACACAACAGTCATATTCTATTTATCTTCTGAAACTACCTGTATGCCATATAGTCTTTTTCAGACCAGAGGATCATATTTAAACCTGAACTAAACCTGTATCTCCTACCTTGGACGTGTACTTTTTTATTGGCATTTACCCCCTGTCTCTTTCCCTTGACCATGCTTCCTGTTGATACATTTGAATATGCATATAGATATCATTTCTTTTTAAAGTATCACTCAAATTCTCATTTGAGTTAGTTCTCTAAAATATTAAGGTTAACTTTCTCTTCTTTTTGGTTGATATCTTGTACTTTTGTAGTGGTTTTGGCTTTTGACTTGAACATAGGAAATTATCTTTTTATTCTACTCATCTTTTGTTTCTATTGAATCATCTTTTTAAAAGGTGTACATGGTTAATACATAATTGTTTAAGGAAATTTAGTCATTCAAAGATTTAATTTAATCATTTATTACTATGTAGACATGATTCCAGTCTTGGGTCTATAGCAATGCATACATGGTCCTTGCTGGGAACTGGAATGTGATATAGTACGAGTCATGTGATATGAAAATATGCTATGGAACAATTAAGGATTTCCGGAAGTTGGAGTGAGATACTTGCTTTATACCATATGGTTATGAAATGCCAGTCTTCTTAAGACAGTGTCTAACCTAATAACTGGAAGGATTCAGTGAGCGATTCTCCTTCACTTCTCAGTGCTACAGGACATATGCCAGGATGTATGGAACAATGGGAATGACTGAAGGACAGGAATTTTAAAGCAAAATGAAAGGGAATAAGTGAAGTGAAAAAAGTAGAAATAAAGGATAGGTAATCAAAAAATCTAGTAAAATAGAATTTAATCCAGTGCATTTCACTTTTAACTAAATACAAACAGTGTGTATGTACTAAATTTTAATAAGTACTTAAACTTGTTTTTATACTTATAAGTAAGTTGTATGATGCGACTTTTTAGAACACGCACACACACAAACACATACAAACACACACACAAACACACAGAAAACACACACACATACACATACACACACACACACACACACACACACAGAGAGAGAGAGAGAGAGAGAGAGAGAGAGAGAGAGAGAGAGAGAGAGAGAGAGAGAGAACTGCAATAAAACTCACAGACCACATGAAGCTCAAGAGGAAGGAAGACCAGAGTGGATGCTTCAGTGGATACCTAGAAGAGAGGGAACAATATAATCAAGGGAAGTAGAGGGTGGGAGAGACTTGGGAGGAAAAGAAGATGGGGAGAGGAAAAGAAGAGCAGAATCAGGTATGGGAAGAGATGGAGGAGATGTACAGAGGGTCATGAAATTGAACAGAGGTGTGTAGCAATGGAGGAAGGGGAACTTGAGGAGAGGAACCAGAAAGTCCCAGATGCCAGGAAAGAGAGTCTCCCAGGACCCCACAAGGATGACATTAGCTGAAATACCCAACCAAGGTGAGGGAGAGAGAGCCTGTTGAGACCATATCCACATAGGCATGCCCACCCCCTGGTTGAGATGGCCACCCACCCATCTCCAAAATTTTAACCCAGAATTGCTCCTGTCTAAAAGAAAGACAGAGACAAAAGAGTGGAACAGAGACTGAAGGAAAGTTCATCTAGAGACTGCCTGACCTGGGGATCCATCACACATGCAGACACAAAACCCAGACACTATTGCTGATGCTAAGACGTGCTTGCTGACAGGGGCTTGATATAGCTGTCATCCTGAGAGGCTCTGCAAGACCCAGACCAATGCAGATCTGGGTGCTTGCAGTCAACCATCTGAATGAGCACAGAAACTCCCAATGAAGGAGTTAGGAGAAGGACTGAAGAAACTGAAGGGTTCTTATCAATGGGAGGGGAGGCCTTTGGGCCTGTGAAATCTTGATGCCCCAGTGTAGAGGAATGCTAGGGCAGTGAGGTGGGAGAGAGTGGGGGAGCACTTTCATAGAAGCATGGAAAGAATGGATGGGATAGGGCATTTACAAAAGGGAAAACAGAAAAAGAGGATAACATTTGAAATGTAAACAAATAAAATATTCAATTAAAAATAAATTAATTAATCAAAACAGTGATATTTTTTCTGAGTGGTGGTGCCTTACACTTTTAATCCCAGCATTTGGGAGTTAGACTCAGGCAAATCTCTGTAAGTTCGAGGCCAGTCTGCTCTCTTAAGTGAGATCCAGGACAGCTCAGCCAGGGCAATATCTCAAAACCTCATCGTAAAACACACACACACACATACACACACACACACACACACACACACACAGAGAGAGAGAGAGAGAGAGAGAGAGAGAGAGAGAGAGAGAGAGAGAGAGAGAGAGAGAGAGAGAGAGAAACAGGTCAATTGTTATCTTTACACAAACAACTGTAGATGCCCAGATGTCAAAATATATTGTTTGACTAGGTACATTTTCTATTTTTGAAATGTTATTTTTGTTAGTATCTTTGTATTATTGACATATTAACCCTACCTATCGATAAAGTATGTCATAAAAACTGAAGTAGTAACTGGATATAACTGTTATAAGTTGTCTTGGTTACTAAAAGGCTGCAAGAAGCATGCTGTCAGCTTCAGGTCATACAGAACTTTCGCCATTAGTGTGCTGCTACTATTAGTCATTGTTCCAATTTCCAGTTCCACATTTATTCCTTCATTATTTTGTAGACTGGAGGTTTCAAAATTATTTAATGAAACTACTTATTATACATCAGCAAGATAAAATGGTTATTTGAAAAATATTTATTACTAGTGATATCACTCTATGATGATTAGGTAATTCATTACCAATTAATTTTCAAATTATTTCATGTCTCAAATATTGATGCTTTCTGTTACAAACTCAGTTAAGGTTATAATCTATATAGTTAAAATATTATTTATGTAGTGTAAATATTAAATTTACACTATAGTATTGATTGATTTGAGGCTTTGTTGATTGAAGGCATTCCAGAGCACACTATAAAATTCAATTCTTGATTTCTCTAGTATTAATGTTTTGTGGAATTCTGGTTTGACATATGAAATTTCTCTAGAACACAGGAAACCTTCCCTGTTTTCCTCAGTATGAATTCTATAACTGGTATGGATTGAGAACGTGTAGCTTTACATTCCTACATGGAATCACATCATTACATCTACATAGAGTTGAGATGGTCTTTTGAGTATGCACAGTAAGATAGTGGATGCCAACCATGAGGTAGAGATATACAAATGCTGACTGAAAATCCCCCTAACCTTAAGTGGAAATATATATAATCAGCATTGTGCCTAATAACAGGCTGTTACAGGCTTGAGCCAGTGGCTAATTATGCTGTAGTAGCCAGTGGCTAGTTATGCTTATAGTAACACAGATTCTCTGTCTGTCTGTCTCTGTCTCTGTCTCTGTCTCTGTGTCTCTGTCTCTGTGTCTCTGTCTCTGTCTGTCTCTGTCTTTCTGTCTCTCTCTCTCTCTCTCTCTCTCTCTCTCTCTCCCTCCCTCCCTCCCTCCTTCTCCTCTTTCTTCCTCCCTTTGTCTTTCTCTTCTTCTCTCTTGGCTCTTTCCCCAAGCTTTCAGGTACAAAGTCTCCACAGATTGTAATTTATCTATTCAAGGAATATTATAGTTAAAATATTATGCATGTGTATTTTCTAAGAACAAATGATACACATGAAACAAACTAAACACATGGCAAATGAGATTGCTGGCTAATGCAGAAGTCACTCAAATCTGTAGGAAGCTGTAATCTATCACTCAGAAATATGTCCTCCCAACTCATATTTATCTCTTTCTCTATGGATTTATTTCCTTTATTGCTTTTTAACTCAGGGCAATCTCATTTTTCTGGTTTACTTTTATTGTCTGTATTTTTGTGGCCATGCTAAGAATTTGAACTGAAGAATTCTATAACTGAACAATGTCAAGAAATCTTTCTCTTCTGTTTTCTTCTAGTTTTAACAATTCAGATATTACACTCGACTTTCTAACTCATTTGACATAATCTTTTTTATGTTAAGTGATAAAAGGCTCAAGACATAAATATCTTGTTTTATTCTTGGCACAAATTCAGTTTTCCCAACATTGTTTTTTAAAGAAATTGTACTCTATCTTTTGTGTGTTCTTGGCACTTTTGCTAAAATGTGTCAACCTTAAATATGTGGATTATTTCTCTTGGTAAATATGTTAGTACACTGGTATATGATTGTTTTCTATTCCACTTGCATCATTACTGCTTAATGTCAGAAATATGTCTAGAATTCAAACATCTCATAGTAAGAGAACACATAACCTAATTGAAAAATATAAGTGAAAGAATTAGAAAGTGATTTCTGAAAGAAAAGATGCAAATAGACAATTGATATATGCAAAAATTTGATCAACAATAATAATAGAAGATCAAATGAAAACCACAATAAGATATTGACTTACAGCTGTTACAATGATAATTGTCAAAATATAAAGAGTAACCAATGGTGTGGAGAAAAGTGCACATGGTTACAGCACCATGGATAACAGGATGGAGATATTTTTACAAAATGCAGAGCAGAGCTACCAATAACCCACACTTCCTAGCACACAAACAAAAACACAAACATATGAGATATGAAATAGAATCAGTTATCTCAGAATGTTCTTTTTATCCCCTCATTTCAAATTCTTCCTAATAGCAGAGATATACTTGTTTCCATCAGCACAAAGGTATACCGAAAAAGACAATGAAATATACATAAAATACGATATTACACTGCTGCACAGAGTGGCATGTTTTATTGTTTGTGACAATATAGCAAGCCTGGAGGCCATTATGGTAAATTAAATAAACTGTGCATAAGACAAATATTATGTGATCTCAATCATGTGTGGTTTCAAAAATATTAAACTTATAGAAACAAAGATTAGTATGGTGGTTACAAGAGGATTGCAAGAGAAAATGAGCAAGTGTTTTACAGTTTCTAGTGCAGTGGTAAAACACTATGAATTGGGGAGGAAGCTTTTTCTTTCAGGTTACAATTCTCAGGTCATAACTAATATCAAAGAGAAGTCAGAGAAGGAATTCAAGGCAGGAATCTGGAGGCAGGAAATTGAATCTGAAACATGCAGGGATGCTTATTACTGGCTCACTCCTCATATCTTTTTGGCAAATATATATATATATATATATATATATATATATATATATATATATATATGAGGCAGGATGTCATATTCTACATTGCTCTCAACAGCAGTGTCTTTCACACTCCAACTAGAATGGTCCATTAAGCTCTGCTTTCTAATTGAAAGTTCCAAAGTCCACATTCTGACTAGTAGTAACATAGGATTATCACAGCAATAATCCGATACCTGGTACCAATTTGTCATAGGGTTTCTGTTGCTGTGAAGGAACACTATGACTCTCACAAAGAAAAACATTGAGTTGAGCTTTGCTTATAGTTTCAGAGGTTTCATTCATTATTATCATGGCAGGGACAATGACAGCATTCAGGCAGACATGGTAACTGAGAATTCTACAGTCAGTTGTATCGACAGCAGGAAGAGATCCACTGATCCTGGCTTCAGTTTTTGAAACCCCAAAGCCAACCTCCAGTTATACACTTCCTTCAAGAAGAACACAACTGCTCCAACAACAAGGTAGCTTGCTCTCTCAATTAGTGCCTTTCCCTAGTGAGCAAGAATTCAAATATATGAGCCTATGGGAGCCATTCCTATCAAACCACCACATTTGGAAAGTCAGAAAACAATTTTCTTTATCTTCTCTTCAAAACAAAGCTTTTAGTATTTGCTTCTAATTTTATAGAATATATTTTGCATATATTAATCTGTCAATGTCCCCCATAACTACTTTCCCCACACTCCACTCCCTACCCACCCAGTTCTGAGTTTCTTCTCTTTTTTTTTCCTTGCTCCTCATTGAGATCAGCTTGTTGTTAAACTACTTTTGGGAGTGGAGTCTGCCTTGCTTAGCATGTGTTATATCTATGAAGGGAATCACAAAATCACATCATTAAAGGGACTCTTTCTCTCCTAGAAGATACCAAAGGCTGAATGCCTTTCAACTTGTGGTAAGGTTTCACGCCTAACCTCCCCATTCTATGCTTTAGTCTTGCTTGAGCTTACACAGATATTATGTATGCTGCAACAATTACTGTAAGCTCATATGTTCAACTGTTCTGTTGAGCACAGAAAGCATTTCTTTTCAATTTACCCACCATTACTTGTTTTTAATTTTTTCCCTCACTCTATTCTGAGAAGAATCTTGAGCTATGGGGGATATGTGATAAGAATGTTACCTTTAGGGCTGAGTAGTCTCTTATTATGCATGTTGACCAATCGAGAGTCTCTTGTGAGCTAGTGCACAAAGAAGCCTCAATGATGAAGAATGCTCTGATTTGTGTATAAAAATAAAACAATAGGATCTGAATACCAGATGGCTATCATAAAAGTGAACAATGTAAGATAGAGATAGAGAGAGAGAGAGAGAGAGAGAGACAGACAGACAGACAGACAGACAGACAGACAGAAACAGATAGTCACAGAGTCAAAAAGAGAAAAAGACTAAAGGTAAAAAACATAAAATTAATGTGAAGATTGCAACTTGAAGAAACATAGAATATGTACTTGTGTAAGATGGTTTTGTAAGGTTAAGATTGTACAAGGAAATTAAAAGTGTATTATTTAATATAGATTAAACAGCTTTTATTGCATGTGATTTAAAATTTGAAGATAACAGAGAATTACAAACTCTACCTGCTGCTAAACTTGAATTGTCCATGTAAAGTACATTTCAACATTATATAATTTTTAGCATTTTAACATCATTGTCATCCAAATAGAATCTGAAATAGTTATAAGTAAATTAGTTCAAAAATGACAAAAATGAATATACCAGATATACCAGATTTTACTACATACAAAGCATTGTTTTAAAACTTACACATGAATGATGTAATTTCTGTAAGAGAATCAAGCATATAACAAAAGCATAATTTAAATTCTATTACAATTTTCATTGAAATTTTTTAAATTTTATTTTATATATTCTTTGTTTACATTCCAAAGGCTTTCCCCTTTCCCAGTTCCCCCCCACCATACATCCCATAAGCTCCCCCCGCAACTATTCCCCAATCACCCCACCATACACACCATTTCTCTGTTCTGGATCTACAAAACTTTTTTTTAAATTTTTTTTTAAAAAATTATTACTTTTTATTTTTAGGAAGTAAGAAGTATAAAATTATCCTGAGTATATTAGTAAAATACTACATGTCCTCTAAAGAAACTGAGAGATTCACTTCAAAAGGCCACATGAATGTGATATTTGACCAAATCCTTAATGCTCAAATGATAAGGAACAAAGGTAATCCTGCTCAGTGTCATACACACACACACACACACACACACACACACACACACACCACACACACACACACACACACTTACTCTCACACTCAATCCCTGCTCACTCACACAGACATACATACTAATACAAACATACATACACTCACATACACACATTCACAAACACTCAGACCCACATTTACTTACACAATTCACACACATGTGCATACTCCCTCCCACACAAACATGTACACACATACAAAGACATACCCAAACTCATTCACATACACTCACACACATATGCAAACATACTTATACACTCACACACATACTCTCATATACATATCCCTCATGTACACACACACACACACACACACATTCACACAGTCACTCATATACATACATACACACTCAAATACACTCACACTCACACATGCATACTCACTCTCTTACACACACAGAAACACACACTCATACACAGTCACATATACAGATACAGATACAAGAGCACAGATGAGCATAGGTGCTTCCTGATGTTTTCTCTGCTAACCAAAATAGGTTCTAAGATAAAAAAATACAGTGGCATATTCTGCAGCGATCAAGTCAGTGTTTCCATACACATTGTGACTTTTTTCTTGCTGGAGAGCCATTGAATTATTTGGCATAATCTGTAGGTTTAGTTTTGTTTTCTGATCTTTAATACAGAAACTACAGAATTTTTAGTATATACAAATTGTACTTTAAGCCCGACTTTAGAATTTCTAGCACTATTAGGTCACATACTGCTGCATTGTGTCTTCTGTTTCTTATCATTGGCCTTCTATTATATGCAGAAATTCTTCTTGATTACAGATGAAGATAGTATCTCCATGCATTCTTTTACATTTTTATAGTGTGCAGAATATATTTTGATGATGTTTCATGCTTTAGGCTACTTATCATTGGATGATGTTATATTTTACATTAGATGCCTTTTTGACACCCCAGTGAACTGGAAACTGCCGTAGAGGAACAGCTGGGAGCGTTTCTTTAAATAAACACACAGTCTTTGTAAATTGCCAGTATCCGTTTTATTAATAGACTGAAAGGACTATGGGAATTTTGACTTTGAAGTTACCTCTCCGATGGTCTCTGACTCATTCATGCCACTTTTTTCTTCTTACACTAGAATAGAGTCATTCATATTGTTTGCTTCTCAAGTAAAAAGAGTCCTAGTCTCTTCTACTTGTACTATCAGATTAAGCTATTTTTGATAGTTTGTGTCATAATCAAATATAAGCAAAATTTTCAAAATATATTTATAAGTGCATGAAGCTATATTGTAATATTTAGTTGTACAATTAGATATTTCTATAATAAGAAGCTCTCTCATAATTATATCATGTTTTTCACAAAATATTTTAGAGAATACATTCAGAGAACATAGGTTAGAGAAATATTCAGAAGAATCTGGAAATACTTAAATTATATGTAAATACTTCAATTAACTTAACAATAATAGCCCCAAGTTTAAAATATATTTTATAAGTAACAATAAATTAATTCAATGGCTTTTTCCCACAAACTTTTTTTTAACTGTAATCCTAGTAAAATATCTATGTCATTGCATCATTGTGGCTAAAGGGTTAATAACTTATTTATAATTTAACTTGTTTTCTACATTTTGTTTTCTTGATCTTCATCCAAGTGTGGCTGTGTGGTTAAGAGTCATTATTCCCTAAAACAATTGTGTACTGGTTAGAGAAACAAATTTGTTTATTTCTTCAGAGGGCTGTAGCTATTAATCTTTGTAGTAACTCAGTGATTGATTTTTCTTCAGACTTCAACATCAAATAGACATAGATGGGAATGAATAAATTGAACCAAGTCCAGGATATACTGCCTGAACTATGAATGTTAAGACTTTATGCCATATATAATAAATCATTGTCACCAACTTGTTCTCTAGCGCTGAAGTCTGGTACTATAATTAGGATGGAAATATAATTTCACTGCCATATTACTTCCTTTTTTATTATCCCTTCTACTATTTTGCACTGTTAATCAAATGAAAGTTCTTGAATTATAACTAAAAGTGACCTTATTTTCAAAGCATTTAAAGTCAACACATGTAATTTTTCATGGGTTTCCAATACTTCAAATATGAAGCATTAGAGTCTATTTCAACAATGCTGGACACTAAATAGACCTGAAATATTAGAGCTTGTACTTTGTGCTCAAAATTGTCAAATTCGCAAGCCAAAAGTTTAAAAGGTGGAAAGAAGCAATTGGAATAAAGCAAAAGCTCCAAAGTGTTTTGGGATTACAATACATTTTAGCTAACTAATTAGTTAATTCTTTAATTCACTTTACATCTGACTGCAGTAGTCTCTCCCCCTTCCCTTCTCTATCTGCTCTTCCTCATGCTCTCTTCAGAAATGAAGAGGCCTCCTATGGCAATCAACCAACTTTGGTTTATTAATTTGCAGTAAGACTAGGCACATCTCCTACTGAGGCTAGAATAGGCAATACACTAGGGGAGGGGGTTGCGAAGGTAGGAAAATAAGTCAGAGAAAGTCACTGCTCCCACTACTGAGTCCCCCATGAAGCTCCAGCTGCAGACTGGTAAAACAACGTTTGGAGTGCCATGAGTCTTATATGCATGCTTTTTGGTCAGAAATTCAGTCTCTTTGAGCCCCTATAGTCCCATGTTAGTTGATTCTGTGGTTTTTCTTGTGGTGTCCATGACCATTTTGGCTCCTATAATCCTCTACCCTCTTCTTCAGGAGTCTCCAAGCTCTGCCTAATATTTGGCTGTGGGTCTCTGAATCTGCTGTCATCAATGGCTGAGAGAAGCCTCTCAGATGACATCATGAGATGCTAGGCTCTTGCCTGCAAGTATGGCAGACTATCATTCACAGGGCAGGCTACTTCTCCGACAGTGGGTCTCAAGCTGGACCAGTCATTGGTTGGACACTCCTTCAATTTCTGCTTCAGTTTTTCTCCTCTTCATCTTGTGGATATATAGAACAAATTATAGGTCACAGGTTGATATCTCGGTTAATGCCCCAATCCCTCCATTGTCCTGTAATTGGCCTTGCAAAATTACAGGAGACAGCCTGTTCAGGCTTCATATACCCCATTGCTCAGAGTCTTACCTAGGACCACCCTCATAGATTCATGGGGGTTTCTATTGCCCTGGGTTTCTAGCACTTACTAGAGAAGTGTCCTCTTCCTCAATTCCAGTACATTCTCCCTTGGTCCTCTTCCCATCTGATATCTCCTGTCCCCACCTCCACCTCCACCTCCACCTCCACCTCCACCTCCACCTCCACCTCCACCTCCACCTCCACCTCCACCTCCACCTCACTACGGTCATCCCTGTCCTTCTCCCACATGCTCTGTGATTCAGTGTGATTCACTCACCCCGCCCCCCAGCAGCCCTCATTTTTACTTAGCATCTTTAGTCTGTGTGTTGCAGCATGATTATCCTTTACTTTAAGGCTAACATTCAGTGTATACATACTATGTTTGTCTTTCTGAGTCTGGGTAACCTCACTCAGGATTCTCTTTCCTAGTTTCATCTATTTGCCTACAAATTTCATGATGTCATTATTTTTATTATTATTTTTTTTTAGAGACATAGTTTCTCTGTGTAACCCTGGCTGTCCTGGAATTCACTCTGTAGACCAGGCTGACCTCAAACTCAGAAATCCACCTGCCTCTGCCTCCCAAGTGCTGGGATTAAAGGCGTGCGCCACCACCTTCTGGCTGATATTATTTTTAATAGTTAAGTAATACTTCATTGTGTAAATATATCACATTTTCTTTATCTGTTTTTAGATTGAACAACATCTACTTTGTTTTTAGTTTCTGTTTTATTACTAATAAAGCTGCTATGAACATTGTTGAGCAAGTGTCTTTTTGGTATGGTACAGCGTCCTTCAAGAATATTACTATAAGTGATATAGCTGTGTCTTGAGGTAGACCTAGTCCCAATTTTCTGAGAAACCACAGAATTTCCAAAGTAGATGTACAAGTTTGCATTCCCACTAGTGATTCCCAGCCCTTTTTCTCCACATCCTTACCAGAATGACCTGCTTCATGTTTTTGATCTTAGCCATTTTAACAAGTGTAAGATAAAACTTTAAAGTCATTTCGACTTTCACTTCTCTGATGGTTAAGAATCCTCAGTGTTTCTTTAAGTTCTTTTCAGTCATTAGGAATTCCTTAGAGGGGAATTTTCTGTTTAAATCTGTACTTCATTTTTAAAATTGGACTATTTGATTTGTTGATATGTAGTTCCTTGAGTTCTTTAGACATTTGGATATCAGCTCTCTGTCTTATGCAGATAGGTCAGCCCTTAAAAGTTTGGCTCACAACCAAAAATATAAAAAAATTACCATACATTCTTAAGCATTATTTAAGAATGATTGAGTGTTCCAAGAATTTTTACTTTCTATCCTAAATAACTTAAAAATTATGAAATTATTAGAGTAGTAACGTCTTCAATAAAGAACTGCACATAAAATATTATCTTCTTGAAATTTTCATATAAAATGTTTTGCTCCCAATGGTCCCTGCACCAGGTTAACTGAAGTGGCTGACTTTGAATTTTATTTTATATGGGTCAATTTTACTCCTTCTAAGTAACAAAACAATGAAAATCATTCTTCTGGCTTATCTTCTGAGAGTGGCATATTCCCATGAAAACAAGAAAAACAAGAGGAAGGCACTCAGGCCAGTTAAATTTGTATAATGTCTAATGTCTCAATGTGTATACATTTCAACAAATGTTCTTTGTGTGTGTGTCGTGTGTTTGTGTGTGTCTCTCTAAAAATGAACAGATATGTTTGATTAAGAATTATTTGATTTCACATTAATTATTAAACCACACAATTCAATCAAGTCAACTTTCTGACTTCTATAAGATTATATAGTTGGAATTTAATAGAACATAAAGCATCTACAAATGCAAAGAAAAACTTACTTTTGAGTGATTATGCCTCATAGATCCATAATATTATCAGCAGTTTCCAGAAGTTGAGGTGGCTATAAAGGGTTAATGATAAATGCTCAATGATAAAACCTTAATCAGAATTCTAATTCATAGGTTAAAAATGGCACTTTTTTGTCTTTCAGGAGACACACAAAGGCAGACTTCATCTTATCTACAATATACTATACTTCATCCATAATTTTATAATTACTATTATTAAAACATGCAAATATTTTTAATGGAATTTTTGTTATGTTAACCATTTTTATTAGTGGAAAATCACCTTGATCTATTTGTCAATTTTCTGAACACTTAAATTTTCATCTTTGACTTTTAATCAGAACTCATCTCTTGTTTCTCCTTGCCCCAGAGCAATGAACCTTGACTGAGGTACTCAAAGTGAATGGTTCAGACCTCTTCTGTTGTTTCCCAAATCATTACAACTGTGTCAATGAATAGATACTATGATGTGAGGCCATAGATCTGAGAACGGGGCCTAATGTCAGATGCTCTTAAACCACTATATTTTTTCTAACTTCACTATAAACACCTATGACTTATCCTTGTTCTGTTCCTTCCAGATAAAGCAAATCAAAGGTATCCATCAAAGCAGGTAAACTGAGTTATTTACACAGTATAATGAGAAAATTAAAGGAAGTTAGAGCCCTAATAGATAACATTTGAAATACAACTCTCATACGTAAAGCCCAGGTAACATCTGGAAAGAGGGGTAAAATGACCTTAAGTAAGAGGATGAGAGCCGGAAGGCAAAGGTGTGTGCTGCGATATTGTGGCTCATCTATAATCAGGGAAGCTATAATCATGATACCTCACCAATACAGCTATTTAAACAAGACAAGTTCTATAACAGATGTGCTAACATGGAGGGAAAATCTTGGATCTCCCGCTAGACAAAGAACTATGAGCAACTAAGGCATGGTGATAATGAGAGAAATGGCTTCCTGGGGAGGAGAGGAAGCCTCTAATTTTTTTCCAATACTAAATGGTTAGTACTAGAAAACTACAAGTAGCCACCTTGAACAGATTTAGGAAATTGTATTTATATATTCATTCTTTCATGTGTTAGTTGAAGTTTCTATTCCTGCAACGAACCACCATAATGAAGAGCAAGTTTGGGAAGAAACAAGTTTATATTTCCACATCACAGTTATCAATGGAGGAAGTCAGAACTCGAACTCAAGCAGGCAGAACCATGGAGAAAAGAGTTGTGCAGAGGCTATAAAAGGGTGTTGTTTACTGGCTTGCTTCTCATTGCTTGCATGTAGAATCCAACTCCTTCAGCCCAGGAATAGCACCATCTACAATGACCTGAGCCCTCCCATCAATCACTAATTAAGAAAATGCCCTACAGTTGGATCTTATGGTGGCATTTTTGCAATTGAGGTTTCCTCCTTTCAGATTGTGTCTCTTGTTTGAGTCAGGTTTCTATAAAACTAGCCAGAACAATTAACCTCTTGTCAATTTGACACATAAACATACCACTATTAAGCCACAAATTCTCCTTTCTTATTCATTCATAAGATCACATTAAAATTATAAACAACTTTAGAAATCTCAGTCTTTACAAGTTCAAATACATTCCTTTAAAATAGCCAGTCTCTTTAAAATTCAGTCTTTTAAAATTCAAATCCATGGATTCCTATAAAGTCAAAATAAATTAAATGCTTTCTTAATTCAAGAGAGAAGAACTGGAGCGCAGTCACAATCAAATCAAATCAAATCAAAGCCAAATGCTAAAGTGTAAAAAACTCAATGTCTGGGATTAATTCATAATCTTCTAGGCTCCTCAACGGTCTTGGGTCATTTCTCTGTCTCTGGTTACTGTAGCACACACAGCTTATCTTCTAAGCTCTGATGTGTTCCACTTCACTGTTGTTTGCTGTTCTTGGTGGTCATCCAATGGTACTGGCACTCTAAAATGCTGGAAACTTCTGTTGTCACTGTCCTGAAAATTCATCAGTAGGCAAGCCTTGAATCTCTTCTTGGTACTAAGGTTCAATTAGTTTGCATGACCCCTTAATCCTGAGCCTTCAAGTACCACTGAAGTTGCATATACAACCAATGGACTCTCCTAGTCTCTCACAGTACAGTACCAAGCCTCAGCTGCTCTCCATGACCCACCCCTTCATGCCTTCAAAATGGCTACCAACTGAGTGACTCTTATTGCTACCAAGCTTGACTTCCAACTTGAGGTACAATTTTAGCCACCTGTGGAGCACAGTTTCTATGTGCTGACTCCCAGGAAATACTTCCCAGATTTCACCTCAGCAATGCTGGAATCTTATCAATCATGACAACCATGACTTAATTTCTCAGCTCAATGCAACCAGGCTCTAGTATTCTAGCAAAACGAAGTGTTTTTTTCTTTAGTGTTTCTGCTATCTTATCACAGCTGATTCCTTTAGCCCCAGCTAAAGAGAACCCTAGAATCATAATTCAAAATAACAAATGGCCCCAATAGAGTCTTTAACCTTCCCTTTGAAGTCTTGCAAGCCAGACTTCTATCTTCTTGATTTTTCTTAACATTCTTATCTTCCAAGCTCCTAAAGAACAGTTCATCAAGCATGTGAACCCTCAATGGATTTTCTCCCACAACATTCTAAAGTCCTTCAGTAGTCCTCTCCAAAACAAAATACTCATATCTGTCATAGCAATACTACACAATTCTGTTACCAACTTGTCTTAGTTAAGGTTTCTATTGCTACAGTGAAACACCATTACCAAAAAGCAAGTTGAGGAGTAATGTGTATATTTGTTTTATACATCTATATAACCTAAGTGTATTCAATCCCTGATGGAAGCCAGAACAGGGATTCGATCATGGAAGGTACTTGTAGGCAAAAGGTCATGGTGTAGAAGCCATGGAAAGGTGATGCTTACTATCTGGTTCTTCATAGTTTGCGCAGCCTACACTTTTATAGAAGCCAGTATGATCAGCACAGGGATACTACTGATTAAAATGGAGTGGGCCATCCTCAATCAATCATCAGTTAAGAACATGCACTATAACTGGATCCTATGAAGGTATTTTCTCAACTGAGGTCCCCTCCTTTCAGATGACTCTAGCTGTGTCAAGATGACATGGAATTGTCCATGCCAATTTATGTATAATGTGACAAAAATGAGTTAAAAGAAGACCCATACATTTGATGGAGAGACAAATGGTAGATATGAAGAGTAGTAAGGAGGAAATGAAAGAAAATCATGTATTTATATTTTAATTGGATAAAAAAGTATAAGCCAAGGAAATACATATGTTTTGTTAGTATAATAATGAAAATTCTGTTTACTCAACAGTATTTCATCATTTTCCACATAGTGTGTGTATTGAGTTGTTTAATATCTTAAAGGCATGTTCATTTTTTTCTGAAATCTGTTCTTGGTGTTCCTAAGCATCTTCAAATCAGTGATCCTTATTTAATGTTTAAGAACAGGTACTCTGTACAATGCCCAATTAGGCTTCCAGTAGAATCTTTAGTGCTTTGTTCATAATGGTAATAGCATTGTGAGCATTATACATTTTTTATGTCACAATCATTCATTAATTATGAACTATTCATTTTTCTTTGACATGCAATCATCTTGCTTTTTAAGGTAGTATGCATTTTATGGCAGGTAAGAAGATTATACATGCTATAATTATATGTATTTCATGAATATTTTACAAATTACCTATGATTTAAAATCTACTTTTAATCATTTCAGTTCCAATTTTATTGAAGTTTTTTCAGTTTTCATAAAAAGGATGAAAGAGGGTTTTTAATATATAAATATAACATAAATTGCTAAGGTCATTAAATTGTAGATGAGGCTTTGTTGTCATGACAAAGGACCTAACAATAGTTGACACAGGTCACATTTTATTCTTTTCCCATTACTGGAGAAGTTGATTTGTGATAAAGGTAGTTAATTACTTTGAACAATGAGCACCATTAATCTAGTCAGCTGATCAAGCAACAAGCATAATGAACAGATTCTTATATAAGACTGGGATCACTACAAAAAGAGATTACTTGGTGTGGTCCATGTTTTAATCAAAGTACCATGTCCTTGAATAGATAACACATTTGTCACACATGGTAAAGTTAATTTTAGTAACTTCATTTTTTTTAATAACAATCATTTTACCTTTGTCATGTTCTGGTAGAGTGTGAACATTTGTAATATATGTGGTGAATCACTCGGTAAAAATATGAGTTACTATGAGAAATTATTCAGTAGTTGGAACCTAAAGTGATAAAACTAGAAATGAATGTTATAGATGCCGACATACTCTTCTCATAAACAAAAATAATAAAATTATTTTAGCTGATAAATAACCTACACAAATATCTTTTTCTGTATTCATATATAGGAAGAGCAAACAGTTAATAACATTTAGCACTCTGACTTAAAAGTGTCTATTCTTATTATATGTAAAACAGTATAAAATACATTTTTCTAATGATCTAAAGTTGCCTTGTTCAATATAAAATAATAAATTCTTACTAATTCCTTAAAAAAATAAAGCAACTAAATTATTTACTTAGTATTATAAAATAAAGTCAGGGTGGACAAGGTAGCTCAGTGGGTAAATTATTTTTCACAAAGACTGGTGAGCTTAGTTTCATACAATGGATCAAATTGGTGGAAAGACATAGCTGACTACCAGAAGGTGTTTTTCTTGCTTTTGTTTGTGTTCTGTGGTATACACACTGGAGGTGGGGGTGGTAGTAAATGCATTTTTAAAACCTAAACTCAGATATATTAAATGGTCTTAAATCAACTTAATTAAAATCTTTTGACATTCTATATTTATTCACAGATTTTTCAGATTATTTGCTATTTAGTTAAAACCACAATGATAACCCAGATATGCATATACTACTTTGTGTTGTTATCCCTAAAATGTTCACATAGTACAATGCTAATGTAACTTTTATTGTATTAGTGTTTTAAATAGGGGATGTCAGATTATTAACACTGTGAAAATACTGCACCATTTTATATAAGAGCATAACTGTCAAGGTCATACAGATGGAGGGACAATTGTATATAAAATCAACAATCCTTCAAGAGTTCTCTTTTAATATTGGATACCCAAACATCATTGAATTGCAGTATCTAAACTAATCTAGATTACAATCACATACATTTGTTTGGTAGATAAAACTGTATAGAATGTCTTTGTTGCAGATAAATATTGAAAACAGAAAGAAAGCACAAAGTATGTGTATGAAGGGTACTGCTGTGGTATACTTTCTGTTGGAAGAATATAAAATACAAGCATGGCTCAAATTCTATTTGTGTTTGTGAAGGATGGAAAATAACAACATGGTATTTTAATAACAATCTGAAACTTAAACTAGCATGTATTAATATTTGAAAATTCAAATAACAGTACCATATATCAAAATTACATTTGTACGTGTGCATTCTCATATACTAAACTTGTATATAAACACACACCTAGGATGTAGGATGATTTTACATTACTATTTCTAATAGGCTAGCCAGCGTCTATGAGTTTGATATATACTGCTTACTCCTTTTTGATTAACTAGATGTCTCCCATGGTTCTAGCCCAGGTATCTTTAAATTTTAAATAACAAAAGCTTTAAATTTTCCAGTACATTTAGCAAACATTTATTGAATGGAGATTACTCTATGCTACACTATTTAATGTTGGCAAAAGTAAGTAAAAAATTATCACTGACCTAACAAAGTTTACAGAAACACACTACAACATAGTTAATATAAATCTCCTGGTAGGTCTCAGTAGCATTAGTATATTTCTGATACGTTTTTAAAATTTGACAGACAAACTATCAAGCATAGTGGGGGAAAGCATATAGAATAAATAGTCTCAAAGATGGAATGATTCTGTGTGTGTTTAAATAATAAAAAAAGGGAGATTAGAATTCATCCTAACAGCATCCCCCTTGAATGTCTGTACTTGTAATGGAAATATGAGATTTAATTCAAGGAGACATCAGATTGAGAAGATCTTCAATGGTTTATATAAAATGGACACTCGATTGATATTAATTTTAGACATGTCCAATAAAACATGAGCTCTGTTTTTGAGGATCTGAATACATTTCAATAAGTCCTCATAATCAAAGTATATGGGACTTTTATCGCATTTTATAGAAATAAACAGATATACAATCAGTTCCATAAAGTTGAGGACAACTTGTGGTTGTAAACTTTGATGATCACCTTGATTGGCATCAAAGGAACTGCAATGTTAATAAAGCACACCTGTGTCTACCAGGTATTCCCAGAGATAATTAGTCCATAAAGGATCTGACCTAAATAATCATTTTAAGAGTCCGAGTAGACTGTTAAGAGATGTTGGAACTGGAGCAGGCAAAGCCATGTTGAATAAAGTAGGTGACTGGTGTGTCCCAGTCTGACCCCTACCTATTTTACTCTCTGTATTCAGGTTGTCATAAGGTGAGCAACTTGACTCCACCATTCTTTTCTGCCATGATGTTCTCCTTTACCATAACTCACAAGTTATAAAACCACCTGACAACTGTTGAAACTCCTTGAGCAATTAATGCAAGCAATTTTTCATTTAATTTGCTTCCTTAAGTATTTGATACAGTGACAGAAAGTCTGCTATGGTACCTAGTTCTCAAACAAACAAACAAACAAACACCAGCAACAAAATAATCAGTTTTTGATGCCATGGTTTTGGTATACCTCTACTTTACTCACTGACAGTAATCTCGTACTGGATACTGGGACGTTATGACTCTGGTGGTTTAGGTATATTAACATGCCAGTAATATTTCTATTCATTGGAAAGTCGTGAGACAATTACACAGTTTATCACAGTAGAGGTAAAAATAATAAAGTTCCTAGCAGACTAAAGTGGAAAGGGGGGATTAATATTAAAGAAGAAATAAAAGAAATTATGATGAACATAGTGTTCATAAGAAATAATTAGTGAATTAATGCCAAGGATGAGGAAGATAATTGGGAGAAGTATGTTAGCAAAATGAGATGATAGAGGAGACAATTCAGACTACATAAGAGAAAATGCAGAAGAGGACGACATAGACAAGAACATGAATAAGTGGAGTAGGGTTTTTTTGTTGTTGTTGTTGTTGTTGCTGTTGAAAGTTCCATTTGATAAAAGAGAAACTGAACAGCTAACTAGGACACAAAGACAGACATCTCTAGGTGTAATTATTAGTGCTGCAATTAATCTATACACAGGTAAATGAGAGCTTATGAAGTCTGTTTTTCTGTGGCCTAGAACCAACAGTACAGGAAGCTGAGACCAGTACTGCACCAGACTTATTTTTCATTTGCCCTTCACAGCAACTGTATATCAGGAGCAAGACTGCTGTGCTTATTTGAAGATAAGAGTCAGGAAATGATATTATCAAAAAGCATGGATGGAGTAAGATTTTGTGCCTTATGTACCTCCATTTGAAACACCCAGAAATAGTCTATACAGCGATTATGTGAGAGATACGTTTAATAATCATCTCTAAAGACGTCTCCTTTATCCTCCATCTTTAATTGACCACCAGACCCTATTGATTTTATCTTTTTGGCTATTTTTTAATTCAGCTACTTCTCTGTACCTCCCTTATATAGCTCTCAATGTTTGGTGTCTGGCTGTTATGGTGCCCTCCTGAGTACTGTCCCACCACATAGACATCCCCCTTCTCACTTTTTTCTCATGCTAGAGCCTGGATGATTTGCTCATGACTCTTCAGAATAAAACATGAAACAGAATCTAAAATACCTTACCATTCTATGTGCCTTGATCAAAACGCCATCTTTTAGTTACATAGAGGAGCTGTTCCTGAGGCAGTTATGCTGCTTTTCTGCTTTTTCTCCTGCTATGTCTCGCACTAGCTTCAGTTCTAGCTTTGGAACATTATGGGACTTTTTTTCCAGTCCTTATTTTCCTTAAACATCCTCTAGTCCTACCAGGAATACGACCCCTTTCTTGATTAATATCTACTTTGTGTCCCTGAGGCCTCAGGTTAATTGTGATCATCTCTGAGTTCTTCTTTCATGTCCAGAACAAAAGTTCCATTTTCAGGCTACTATCATGCTTTCCATTATTTCTTCAGTAACCGTTTAGCATCATGGTTGCTCTTTGTTCAAGAGCATCATGAGAATGAATCGTGCTTTCACTGTTCTCACCATGAGCCTGTATCTACCGGAATGCTCAGTGAGTACTAGTTTTATGACCAAACACATGGTTAGAAATTTTGGGCGCATTTTGCATCTAGCACCTCATTCACTTGTACCTCTGGATTTGCTCTGACAAGGTTATTATACGTAAGTTACTTGACAAGATCCAATTTATAAATGTGATCAATGTTAAATAGGTACCTTTAAATAGTTAAACAGTTAACACCGGGTCTTCAGAGTCAGAATCTAGATTAGTAGAGGTTCAGAGTGATCAGTGAACATGGAATTGTGGAGCACTGCAATATTAAATGAACATTTTAGTGTGTTAAAGCTCATTGCTGCCAGACAAATGACAGCTATGACAATCGCTCAAATGAAACATCCGTGAAGAGGCTGTACCCAGCAATACATACCTGCTAACCTAACACATGTCACACCTGTCATTCTTCTTTCATTGGCATATATGTTCTCACAAACTATGCCATACTGTATTCCCTTCTATTATTAACAAGAGACACTGTCTCCTCTATTCAGGGTCTCCTCCAAGTCTTACAATCTTTGGCTTTACTCTAGACCTATCTATCAAGGAAGGGTTTTTTGACAAATTTCTTCATTTAAAATCTTCAGAAAAGTATTCCATAATTAGACAACTGCATAATATATTATGAGCAGAAAAGGCTAAACTAAGTCATACATATTGCGGATATGAGAAACTGATAACATAGTATTAATAAGAAAAATAAGTTGGAGATTTTAAGAGTTAGTTTCAGTATCAAATGGGCTAAAAATTGAATCAGTGATAGCATGATTTCTAATTGATTGGGTAGTGATATTAATGGGGTTTAGTAAACTGGAGCAAGTCTACACATGCTCTCAGTGCTGTGCACTGGAAGGATGACAGCCATTAGTATCATTAGCCAGGAAGCACTTGGCCTAACCATTGACCAATTTGAGGAATGCTTTTCTGGTCCATAGGCTGTCAATGATAGATGCACTATGTCTCCACAGGAGATTAACAAAACACTGAAGAGTTGAAGAAATGAAGAAAATTTTATTTTTGAAAATGCATGCTCACTATTGTTAAGTCTTTTGATGCTTGTGTAAACAATGTGTGTGATTTGTGCACAGGAACTGTAGGATAAACCTTTTGCAATATGTTTATGCACATATATTATTAGCACATGGGCAGGCAGATTTATCTCTGCTTGCACTAGAATATCATCTATTGTTAATTATATTTTCTATTCCTGCTGCACATATCACCCCTTAATTTAATTTTTTTGACAAACC